>CM061242.1:27751467-32629363 GCA_030848705.1 Heracleum sosnowskyi | reverse complement strand
TAAGTGTTCACGTTACTTTGTTCATATTTTGAGAAATGTTCTTCTGTTGTCAAGCAACCCTATAAGTTTCAACAATATTTTCACATCTAAATGCAGCAAACGTTTTATGTGCAAAAGCGAATCAGCTCTCCCGGAATGTTAATTTACATTTTCTTGGAGTGTATGAAACTAGAAAAACAAACCGAGAAATAGTATAGTTACAATTTGCAGTGGTCCCATCATATGTGAATCACAAAATTGATAAAATTGTTTTAGATACCTTATGCGTTTTATAGACCTTATGCGTTTGGAAATGTAGATTGCATTTGAGATTCTGAATTTGATCAAATAACATTTTTGAATAGTCAAAAGAATTTTATTAAAAATTCAAAACATTTTAATACTAGAATAATTTTTGAGAAATTAAAATGACAAACTCAAATTATGTTAATTGGAAACCATTATTCGAAATGAAATTAATGTTCCCACGGGCTACAGAAACAACTTCTCATGGTTAACAATTTTTGACCAAACAACTACTATTACGTGTATCAAGTCCCGTTCAAAAGGAAACCAAGAACTATGATTAGTAAATATATAGAGTTAGAGACGATTAATAACATATATTTAACATGATGGTCTGTTAAATTTTATTAGTTCTATAACTTATAATATGCAAAATCACTAGGATTTTTCAAGTTTACAACACAAGTTACATCCAGAAAAAGATAATGTTCATATTTATGAAACCAAAATCATCTAAAATATATAACCGACAAAAGTACTTCTTTAGTATTTCTAAGAGTCTAATTTGTAAATCAGTTTACTTATTACATATTATATCAAAATATTATTGTATATTTATAAGTTACTTATAAGCATTTAAGTACACATACACTTAACTAGGTTCCCCCCATAAATCCTAAAAAAATTAAACCTATCAAGTCAACATGATAAACACCCTATGTAAGTCATCTTACACAGAACAATGTACAAAAAAATGGACTGGCTACCGGATTTACGTAATCACATGACCAATGAGGTAATATGACCAAAAAAGGTGTTTATCTAATTGGTATACTTCATTTTAAGAGGTTACAACATTAGTCGGTGAATGAGCCACCACATTTCGTAACGCATCGTAGAAATTTGGCAAGTTATCTCCAACGTCAATTGTGTCAAGATTTAAATCTACCGTTAACTGCAATAAACATATATAGAAGCATTACTAACAAAAATTTGGCTAAAATAACATACAGACCATATATGATATACCTCGGGGGGTAAGATTCCATTACTACCCAACCTGAAAAAAGAAAGTATTAGCAAAATATTTTTGACAAGCAAAATAATTTATTGACAATATCACTTCCTTCCATAAAAAAAGGAAGAGACCATTACACACCCCTATCAAACCAGAGGCAAGCAATCAACGGGGATGCATCCTCCCTAATTACGGTATTCACATTACCATTTCGGGAAAGACTAGTCTGACCTAGTTATCACTAAACAAATTTAAGATTACTGAAAATGCGATACATGATAATTAAGTAGTGAAATTGAGTCTGTTTCTAAGTTGTAAAAGATTCGACTCACTTTAGCAAAAATAAAAAAATCAACTCACTAGAAATTAGAGTTTGTGTGTGCCAGAGAGTTGTAAAAGATTCGACTCACTTAGCAAAAAATAAAAAAATCGACTCACTAGAAATTAGGGTCTGTGTGTTAGAGAGAGAGAGAGAGAGAGAGAGAGAGAGAGAGAGAGAGAGAGAGAGAGAGAGAGAGAGAGAGAGAGAGAGAGAGAGAGAGAGAGAGAGAGAGAGAGAGAATGAGAGCTTACAAGAGAAAATGTAGGTGTGAGACAGAGAGAGGGGGGTCGAGAGGAGATTTGGCACCTGCAGGGAGTGCAAGCCCGTTTCTTGCTTCAGCTTCACCCGTAACTAAGACTATGTTTGGCTAAAGATTAAAATTATTGCTTATGACTTAAGTTGCTTAAAGTGATAAGTAAAAAGTAAAAATTTTAAGTTACTCAATTCGTCTCGTTTTTCTTGTCCATCAATCAAAATCTGCCTTTTATTCGGTCAACTTATTTTATATTGATAATTTCCTAAAGCATCACTTAATTTTTAAAACTATACTTAATTAATTTAAATTTTCAGTTGTGAAAGGAATGTAGTTTATCAATTTAACAAAATATGAAATGTGGACAATTTTTTTGGGACAAACGATAATGGAAATAATGGATAACAAAAATGGGACAGAGGGAGTAATATTTATTTGGGTAATTTTGTATTATAAGTAACTTATGAGTTATTAAAATTGTAGCAATTAAAATAAATTTGATAAATAATACATATGAATGATGATATTAAATTTTATCAATTAAAATAACTAAAATGAAATAAGTCGTTCCAAAAAGTATCTTCTACCAATTTCTGACTTTAAGCTGTTTTTTTTTTAACTTTGAGTCATTTTCTGACTTATTATACAAACAAATATTTTTTGACTTAAAGTCAAAATTCACTTTAAGCCTCAGCTTAAAGCTGTAGAGAAACACCCTCTTGTAAAAATCGAAATCATTGTTAATTTAATTTACAAAAACTAGCTTATATCCCGTGTGATGCACCATCTTCTTTAAATTTTATTATTTTATATTTAAATTTTAATAATTATATATAATTTGAATTTTTTTCAATAAAAAAGTAAAATTATTTAACTTTTGCCATAAAAAAATGTTTGAGGGTTAATTAGTATATTAAATTTTAAAAATAATTCACATTTTATGATGTAAAATTTTGTTTATTACCATTTATATATATTATAATGTTAGGAGACTACCGAGGACTCCAAACGATTTGAAGATTTATTTCTAAATTTTTCCTTTTTTGAATTTTTTGATTAAAATAATTTTCTCGTATTTAATAACATCTTAATTAGTCATTATATATAAATATATATATATATATATATATATATATTCTATATTTAAAATAATTGTTTTTTAGATAAGCTGGAAATTAATTTTCAAACATCATACTATATCAATTAAATATAAAAAATAGTATATAAAATACACTTTGTTATTATTTTATTATATAAAATTATTTTATTTGTTAAATTAGTACATTGCCTGTGAATTCATAGTGTATGTAACGCCCCAAATACGGGGTCAAAGGATTTGGTCGTCACACTGCATCCTCAATTCAAACAACCTGTTCAATATTAAATCAAAACAATAATAACATCTGCGACCCCATATGTACCAAGAATCTTTAAAGGTTATAGTGCTAGAAACAAGAATCCAAAATTCACATACATAAAATTTTCTTCTTTACAATCATTCTCTTTACCTACAATCTATAACTCTAGTAAAACTTCGATAAAAAGTATACCAGAAAACTAATCTTATACAATATAATATTTAACAGAAATCAACTTTATACAAAACCTATCACTAGCTCCAAATACTCTGGATCAAAACGTCCTTACGCTAATATCCTTTCCCATCTCTGACCAGCTACACAGACAACTCTCGCCAATATACCTTCTTACTAAAAGGCTAAAATATATAAAGAAAACAAGTATGAGCGAAAGAATTGCTCAGCAAGTGCATTATCAAGTATAATATGAAAAGTTTCCAAATAAACTTTGGATTTTCAAATAAACAAGCCTTTGGTTAAAACATTTGAAATCTTTAAAATTCTCAAATCAAGCTTTGTAATTTACCACAATTTCTCGTTCAGCTTCTAGCAACTGAATAGTTTAAAACACGAAGAACTTTATATTGGTCGTCACGGTTACCCGAACCACAATAACTACAATAGTATGTAGAAAATATGAAATGATTATAACTCATAGGTCTTCAAAACCATAGTTTGTACAAAATACTAGTTTTGAAGATAACAGTTCTATTCACAACATCTTCTGAAACCAACATCTCTGGAAATGTAGAATAATCAAGGAGTAAGAATGAGCTAACACGCTCGGCCATGGAATAACAAACGTACTTCAAGGCTTCAATATGGTACCGACTGAATATGCGGTATGAACAAAACTCATCAAGATAGATATCTCACAACTGCCAATGAATTCGAGGGAGTGGATTTCGACTATTTGAAATCCAAATGTATTAAGAGTAAGTGATTTCGGCAAGATTGAAACCACTTTTTATTAATCAACGAACCAAAAACTTCAAGCAACGAATAAACCTGAGTATCAGGTCATAACTCACAAGTACAAAACATATGGATGTAATTCATCTCATATATAAGAATTGATATTAGAAATGTGGTGGCTCATTCACCGACTAATGTTGGAGATAATTGGATCTTGAAAGTCGGTGAGAACAACATCAACCAGAAAAATGCACTTTTTTGGTTACGCTAGTGCTTTGTGGTATTATAGCATGTATAGGATATATGGAGTTCTTTAAAGTTACGACTGTTAAAAATCCAAAAATTACAGTTGATTCATTGAAGGTCTCAAACTTCAATCTGTCGTCTCATCCTAAACAGATTTCCGCAGACTGGAACGTCCAGATGTGTCTCAAAACAATGGATAGTCACGGATACCTAAAGTTTTGTGATATAACAGTATTTGTATATTACAATGATGAGATAATTGGGGTAACAAATCTTATGTCGTTTGATGCAAGTCCAAAAAACCCTCCCAAGCACTTTGGCGGAGAGTTTTGGGGATCGTCGAGTTACATTGATGATTCAATATTCAGCAAAGTCAGTGAGGGTATCAACGCTGGTTCTCTCAAATTTGGTATTAAGTTTTCAGTTTTGGTGAAACAAACTTACATCAAAGGATGGGTAACTCGATCCGACAAGGCACGCTATGTAATTAAGTGCAAAAATGTGGAATTGTTTTTCGGGTATTCAGATGTATCCAAGGCACAAATGTTGAATGACTCTCACAAATGCAGCTTTGAAGAGATATATATATATATATATATATTCTTGAGTCCCGGTCTCACATTCCAAAAAAAAATACATAATCAAAGTCCTGAACAGCATTAAATTACAAAGATTGTAGACGATAATTAAATTTCAAATTTTTTAGTCTGTAATTATTTTTGCTTATATATGCGTACTCTTAATTAACTAAAGACGACGTGGAAATATTTTCTAATCCAAGTTGATTGGTTACTTTTTACTGTTTTGTTTACAACTATATATATATTTATTATGGATCGTGATTATTATTGTTGAATGACTCTCATACATTTGTATATATGGTGTAATAAACTATTCCCAAAACTAAAATCTAAATCTTTCTTAAATGTAGATTCGGTTGTGAAGTGGTGGTTCGGTCATTAGATATTTCAAGTTTTCAACTGTAGAAGGAGCAACTTAGCAAATTTCCGACATTGTTAAAAAATTAACAAGTGATTTTAATAACCTCTCAGTAAGTGTTCACGTTACTTTGTTCACATTTTGAGAAATGTTCTGTTGTCAAGCAACCCTATAAGTTTCAACAATATTTTCACATCTAAATGCAGCAAACGTTTTATGTGCAAAAGCGAATCAACTCTCCCGGAATGTTAATTTACATTTTCTTGGAGTGTATAAAACTAGAAAAACAAACCGAGAAATAGTATAGTTACAATTTGCAGTGGTCCCATCATATGTGAATCACAAAATTGATAAAATTGTTTTAGATACCTTATGCGTTTGGAAATGTAGATTTCATTTGAGATTCTGAAATTGATCAAATAACATTTTTGAATAGTCAAAAGAATTTTATTTAAAATTCAAAACATTTTAATACTAGAATCATTTTTGAGAAATTAAAATGACAAACTCAAATTATGTTAATTGGAAACCATTATTCGAAATGAAATTAATGTTCCCACGGGCTACAGAAACAACTTCTCATGGTTAACAATTTTTGACCAAACAACTACTATTACGTGTATCAAGTCCCGTTCAAAAGGAAACCAAGTACTATGATTAGTAAATATTTAGAGTTAGTGACGATTAATAACATATATTTAACATGATGGTCTGTTGAATTTTATTAGTTCTATAACTTATAATATGCAAAATCGCTAGGATTGTTCAAGTTTACCACACAAGTTACATCCAGAAAAAGATAATGTTCATATTTATGAAACCAAAATAATCTAAAATATATAACCGACAAAAGTATTTCTTTAGTATTTCTAATAGTCTAATTTGTAAATCAGTTTACTTATTACATATTAGATCAAAATATTATTGTATATTTATAAGTTACTTATAAGCATTTAAGTACACATACACTTAACTAGGTTCCCCCCATAAATCCTAAAAAATTAAACCTATCAAGTCAACATGATAAACACCCTATGTAAGTCATCTTATACAGAACAATGTACAAAAAAATGGACTGGCTACCGGATTTACGTAATCACATGACCAATGAGGTAATATGACCAAAAAAGGTGTTTATCTAATTTGTATACTTCATTTTAAGAGGTTACAACATTAGTCGGTGAATGAGCCACCACATTTCGTAACGCATCGTAGAAATTTGGCAAGTTATCTCCAACGTCAATTGTGTCAAGATTTAAATCTACCGTTAACTGCAATAAACATATATAGAAGCATTACTAACAAAAATTTGGCTAAAATAACATACAGACCATATATGATATACCTCGGGGGGTAAGATTCCATTACTACCCAACCTAAAAAAAGAAAGTATTAGCAAAATATTTTTGACAAGCAAAATAATTTATTGACAATATCACTTCCTTACATAAAAAAAAAAAAAAAGACCATTACATACACCTATCAAACCAGAGGCAAGCAATCAACGGGGATGCATCCTCCCTAATTACGGTATTCACATTACCGTTTAGGAAAAGACTAGTCTGACCTAGTTATCACTAAACAAATTTAAGATTACTGAAAATGCGATATATGATAATTAAGTAGTGAAATTGAGTCTGTTTCTAAGTTGTAAAAGATTCGACTCACTTTAGCAAAAATAAAAAAATCAACTCACTAGAAATTAGGGTTTGTGTGTGCCAGAGAGTTGTAAAAGATTCGACTCACTTTAGCGAAAAATAAAAAAATAAAACAATCGACTCACTAGAAATTAGGGTCTGTGTGTTAAAGAGAGAGAGGGAGAGAAAGAAAGAGAGCTTACAAGAGAAAATGTAGGTGTGAGACAGAGAGAGAGGGGGGGTCGGGAGGAGATTTGGCACCTGCAGGGAGTGCAAGCCCGTTTCTTGCTTCAGCTTCACCCGTAACTAAGACTATGTTTGGCTAAAGATCAAAATTATTGCTTATGACTTAAGTTTCTTAAAGTGATAAGTAAAAAGTAAAAATTTTAAGTTACTCAATTCGTCTCGTTTTTCTTGTCCATCAATCAAAATCTGCCTTTTATTCGGTCAACTTATTTTATATTGATAATTTCCTAAAGCATCACTTAATTTTTAAAACTATACTTAATTAATTTAAATTTTCAATTGTGAAAGGAATGTAGTTTATCAATTTAACAAAATATGAAATGTGGACCATTTCTTTGGGACAAGCGATAATGGAAATAATGGATAACAAAAACGGGACAGAAGGAATAATATTTATTTGGGTAATTTTTTATTATAAGTAACTTATGAGTTATTAAAATTGTAGCAATTAAAATAAATTTGATAAATAATACATATGAATGATGATATTAAATTTTATCAAATCAAATAACTAAAATGAAATAAGTCGTTCCAAAAAGTATCTTCTACCAATTTCTGACTTTAAGCTATTTTTTTTTTAACTTTGAGTCATTTTCTGACTTATTATACAAACAAACATTTTTTGACTTAAAGTCAAAATTCACTTTAAGCCCCAGCTTAAAGCTGTAGCGAAACACCCTCTTGTAAAAATCGAAATCATTGTTAATTCAGTTTACACAAACTAGCTTATATCCCGTGTGATGCACCATCTTCTTTAAATTTTATTATTTTATATTTAAATTTTAATAATTATATATAATTTGATGAAATTTTAATATATAATAGCATTTTCTTGTCCGCGCTTCGCGCACGGGTGTTGAATTGTTTTCAATAAAAAAGTAAAATTATTTAACTTTTGCCATAAAAAAATGTTTGAGGGTTAATTAGTATATTAAATTTTAAAAATAATTCACATTTTATGATGTAAAATTTTGTTTATTACCATTTATATATATTATAATGTTAGGAGACTACGGAGGACTCCAAACGAGTTGAAGATTTATTTCTAAATTTTTCCTTTTTTTGAATTTTTTGATTAAAATAATTTTCTCGTATTTAATAACATCTTAATTAGTCATTATATATATATATATATATATATATATATATATATATTCTATATTTAAAATAATTGTTTTTTAGATAAGCTGGAAATTAATTTTCAAACATCATACTATATCAATTAAATATAAAAAATAGTATATAAAATACACTTTGTTATTATTTTATTATATAAAATTATTTTACTTGTTAAATTAGTACATTGCCTGTGAATTCAGAGTGTATGTAACGCCCCAAATACGGGGTCAAAGGATTTGGTCGTCACACTGCATCCTCAATTCAAACAACCTGTTCAATATTAAATCAACACAATAATAACATCTGCGACCCCATCTCTACCAAGAATCTTTAAAGGTTATAGTGCTAGAAACAAGAATCCAAAATTCCCTTACATAAAATTTTCTTATTTACAATCATTCTCTTTACCTACAATCTATAACTCTAGTATAACTTCGATAAGAAGTATACCAGAAAACTAATCTTATACAATATAATATTTAACAGAAATCAACTTTATACAAAACCTATCACTAGCTCCAAATACTCTGGATCAAAACGTCCTTACGCTAATATCCTTTCCCATCTCTGACCAGCTACACGGACAACTCTCGCCAATATACCTTCTTACTGAAAAGCTAAAATATATAAAGAAAACAAGTATGAGCGAAAGAATTGCTCAGCAAGTGCATTATCAAGTATAATATGAAAAGTTTCCAAATAAACTTTGGATTTTCAAATAAACAAGCCTTTGGTTAAAACATTTGAAATCTTTAAAATTCTCAAATCAAGCTTGGTAATTTACCACAATTTCTCGTTCAGCTTCTAGCAACTGAATAGTTTAAAACATGAAGAAATTTATATTGGTCGTCACGGTTACCCGAACCACAATAACTACAATAGTATGTAGAAAATATGAAATGATTATAACTCATAGGTCTTCAAAACCATAGTTTGTACAAAATACTAGTTTTGAAGATAACAGTTCTATTCACAACATCTTCTGAAACCAACATCTCTGGAAAGGTAGAATAATCAAGGAGTAAGAATGAGCTAACACGCTCGGCCATGGAATAACAAACATACTTCAAGGCTTCAATATGGTACCGACTGAATATGCGGTATGAACAAAACTCATCAAGATAGATATCTCACGACTGCCAATGAAATCGAGGAAGTGGATTTCGACTATTTGGAATCCAAATGTATTAAGAGTAAGTGATTTCGGCAAGATTGAAACCACTTTTTATTAATCAACGAACCAAAAACTTCAAGCAACGAATAAACCTGAGTATCAGGTCATAACTCACAAGTACAAAACATATGGATGTAATTCATCTCAGATATAAGAATTGATATTAGAAATGTGGTGGCTCATTCACCGACTAATGTTGGAGATAATTGGATCTTGAAAGTCGGTGAGAACAACATCAACCAGAAAAATGCACTTTTTTTGTTACGCTAGTGCTTTGTGGTACTATAGCATGTATATGATATATAGAGTTTTTTAAAGTTACGACTGTTAAAAATCCAAAAATTACAGTTGATTCATTGAAGGTCTCAAACTTCAATCTGTCGTCTCATCCTAAACAGATTTCCGCAGACTGGAACGTCCAGATGTGTCTCGAAACAATGGATAGTCACGGATACCTAAAGTTTTGTGATATAACAGTATTTGTATATTACAATGATGAGATAATTGGGGTAACAAATCTTATGCCGTTTGATGCAAGTCCAAAAAACCCTCCCAAACACTTTGGCGGAGAGTTTTGGGGATCGTCGGGTTACATTGATGATTCAATATACAGCAAATTCAGCAAAGTCAGTGAGGGTATGAACGCTGGTTCTCTCAAATTTGGTATTAAGTTTTCAGTTTTGGTGAAAAAAACTTACATCTAAGGACGGGTAACTCGATCCGACAAGGCGCGCTATGTAATTAAGTGCAAAAATGTGGAATTATTTTTCGGGTATTCAGATGTATCCGAGGCACAAATGTTGAATGACTCTCACAAATGCAGCTTTGAAGAGATATATATATATATTCTTGAGTCCCGGTCTCACATTCAAAAAAAAATACGTAATCAAAGTCCTGAACAACATTAAATTACAAAGATTGTAGACGATAATTAAATTTCAAATTTTTTAATCTGTAATTGCTTTTTCTTATATATGCGTACTCTTAATTAACTGAAGACGACGTGGAAATATTTTCTAATCCAAGTTGATTGGTTACTTTTTACTGTTTTGTTTACAACTATATATATATTTATTATGGATCGTGATTATTATTGTTGAATGACTCTCATACATTTGTATATATGGTATAATAAACTATTCCCAAAACTAAAATCTAAATCTTTCTTAAATGTAGATTCGGTTGTGAAGTGGTGGTTCGGTCATTAGATATTTCAAGTTTTCAACTGTAGAAGGAGCAACTTAGCAAATTTCCGACATTGTTAAAAAATTAACAAGTGGTTTTAATAACCTCTCAGTAAGTGTTCACGTTACTTTGTTCACATTTTGAGAAATGTTCTGTTGTTAAGCAACCCTATAAGTTTCAACAATATTTTCACATCTAAATGCAGCAAACGTTTTATGTGCAAAAGCGAATCAGCTCTCCCGGAATGTTAATTTACATTTGCTTGGAGTGTATAAAACTAGAAAAACAAACCGAGAAATAGTATAGTTACAATTTGCAGTGGTCCCGACATATGTGAATCACAAAATGACAAACTCAAATTATGTTAATTGGAAACCATTATTCGAAATGAAATTAATGTTCCCACGGGCTACAGAAACAACTTCTCATGGTTAACAATTTTTGACCAAACAACTACTATTACGTGTATCAAGTCCCGTTCAAAAGGAAACCAAGTACTATGATTAGTAAATATTTAGAGTTAGAGACGATTAATAACATATATTTAACATGATGGTCTGTTGAATTTTATTAGTTCTATAACTTATAATATGCAAAATCACTAGGATTGTTCAAGTTTACAACACAAGTTACATCCAGAAAAAGATAATGTTCATATTTATGAAACCAAAATAATCTAAAATATATAACCGACAAAAGTAATTCTTTAGTATTTCTAAGAGTCTAATTTGTAAATCAGTTTACTTATTACATATTAGATCAAAATATTATTGTATATTTATAAGTTACTTATAAGCATTTAAGTACACATACACTTAACTAGGTTCCCCCATAAATCCTAAAAAATTAAACCTATCAACATGATATACTATGTAAGTCATCTTACACAGAACAATGTACAACAAAATGGACTGGCTACCGGATTTACGTAATCACATTGACCAATGAGGTAATATGACCAAAAAAGGTGTTTATCTAATTGGTATACTTCATTTTAAGAGGTTACAACAATAATACGAAATTACCTTGTTAATATAAATTATAAAGCAATAATGGAACATGGGACGGGCAAGATCCCCATCAATATACAATGCAGGAAAGACACTAGAGAAATGTTATGTATCGCATATGAGAAATGAGATATCCATCAGAACCTACTCCATCGAGACTCTTAGGTACCTAAGACCTCCCAATGCTTTCTCAAGCTTTCTATTATTGATAAAAAAAATATCCAGCACAGGAAAACAATTCAACATATATAAAAAAAAAAATCATCAAGTAGTTTAGATATATGAAACAGCAAGAAACTAAATTCACAATATATATATAAGCGGTGCAAGTAAAGTGCAATAACGTTGGCAGGAGCCTTCGGAGATGGATGAAGAAAGTAGTAACAAGTAGTAAAACTAAATTTTAAACAAAACAAATGGTTAGGAGACCAATTTACATGATTTACAGATTCAGTAAAGCATTGAACTCAATTGCCTCCTCTTCGGTGATCAACTATCACTGATTATATTAGTTGGTTCGCTCAAAACATATTTAGGCAATTCATATTTTGCGCCTGCAAGAATTATTCATATCCGGAATTAGACATTTCTCCTGAATTTTAAAGACGTCAAGTTGCATTAGATTGCTTACCTCTTTCATCATAGCAGATTGTTAGGTCGGCACTTTGGACAATAACACCAGCACTATCCACAATTGCTTGTGCAAGAGTTAAGTCGGCTTCAGCTGCAGCTTGGAGTGCATCCCATATCTCTGAAATTTTATAATTGTTGTTCAAATGTGTAACGTGCTTATCATTTATCAACAGGAGAAAATTAGTTTTGCACAGTAAAAGAAAAAACTGCGAATAACCTTATTCCTATCACTGAAAGCCGAGACTCATCAAAACTTTCCTTACATAATGTCGACATGTCAAGTACACTTTCAATATAATTTTCAGGAAAAAGAAGTAGAAAACAGAAATGATAAGAGGGCACAACTCAACAAAGCAAGAATATAGATCCATGATGTTTGGTTGTCCGAGACACTATTAACAGATATGTGGTTCCGAGGGTTAATAAAAAAGGAGAAGAGAGAGGAATGTTAGTGTTAAACAATCATTGCGGACAGATCTCCAGAGCATGTTTAAGATATAGCCAATAATAAGACTTAAGTAAGGTCCTGCTCCTAAAATGTGCTTTGCATCATAAATATAGATAGATGAGATGAAGCTAGGCGATCATGTACTGTTAAGCACATTCCTGGCATTTGAGTACTTATAGGTCAAGAGTACTTAACATTATAGCACAATCAGCGGTTATCAGTTTTAAGATATTTACTATTTGACACATTCGGCTATGAAGAAAGGCATAAAGTGACAATTACAATGCCTATTTTCTGGTTTGTTACTATTTCTTAAGATTACGAACTTATGTTAGAACTATATAAGATTGGAAGCATAAAGAAGAAAATTTAGAGGCTTTATTAGCAAGTAATTGTACAATCTCTGCAAGACGATACTACTGCATAGAGAACATTTCAGTCCAATGTCTATTAGACCTTCTAGGAAAAATTAGAAGGAATTTAATAAGAATGAATTACAGATTAAACAAGAGTACCTTTACGACCACCATAATGTGGAGCAGTATCCCAAAATTCCTCTCGCATCTGTTTTAGTTGTGCCCTAGTTATTGCCTCAGAATGCTTCCACGGTTTTGGTTTTCTTATTTTCTTGGCAGCTTCTGCAATTTAATATCAACCATAAGAATAACCCTGGCTAGCTTATATAAGAATTCAGAACTTGAGGCATAAATTTTCAGAACTGCAGATTCTGACTAGGTGAAAACAACATAGATTGAAAAAATAAAAGATGATAGGAAAACATACACCAAAAGGGGCACATGAAGTCGGTGTATAGTGAGACACACACACGCATATATGTAAATGCAGAGAGAGGGAGATTACGAACATTTAATATATTCATCATCCTTATTGACTTTTGCAAAAAAATCCATGTATACTATAACAGGGATAATAATTATTTTAGTTACTAGTACAACCTTGACAACAGATGTGCACCTCAAATAAATAACATATTACATTTGTTTGGAAAGTATTGTGAAACAGAGATGGCAACATCTCATCTCAAGTCAAATTAAACCCTAGTTTTGTATACAAACAGTTAATGGGTCATGGAAAATGAAATCTAGGGACAGATTGTGTGATCGTGCGACTAAATACCTGTCATTTCAAGGTGGTTTTAAAGAGGAATTAAACACTGAACCGTTGAATGCAAAAGAGACCTTGCTAAATCCTTCAAAAACTACAACTTTACAAAGAAAGGTGTTATAATTTCAGATATATGTAACTTGAACCCCAATAAGTCTAGAAGATCTAAAATAAGTTCAATTATAAACTAGTCTATATGAAGAGGAAATCAGCCCTGGCAGAAGTCGAAGAGTTCGAACATAATTTCAAAAGATTTCACGCACATACATATACAAAGTCATGCTAAAACTTTACATTTTGTTCCTTCTATGCAACTTGAACCCCATTAACTCCAGGATATCTAAAATATGTTCAACATTAAACTTAGTAGTGAGAGTGCTTATAAGAGGAGATCAGTACTGACTGATTTCATGCACAGACATATACAAAGTCATGCTAAAACTTTTCTTTTTGTTCCTTCTATGCAACTTAAACCCAAATAAGTCTAGGATATCTAAAATATGTTCAATAATAAACTTAGTAGTTATGAAGAGGAGATCAGTACTGACTGAAGTCAAAAAGTTGGAATGCTATTTTAAAAGATTTCACGCACAAACATACACAAAGTCATGCTAACACTTTTTGTTTTCTTCCTTCTTGGTTATGTTAGGATTTGATGCGAGGGCCCATGCTATTATACTTTAGGCGGCAAAGAAAAAAAACAGGATGATTTATGTGTTCATTAGGGAAAACATATCAACAACAAAAAATTTACAACCAACTGGCCCTTTTACTACCCAGGAACCGTAAAATAAAAATGCAAAAATGAAAGCTGATATATATTCTACAGTAGAGGAACTACGTTTGTACATATAGTTGAAGACAACAAGAATAATATTTACGACAGGGAGATAGTACTAGTGCATATCTCAAATTATCTATCTGTATAAGCTTCAGCATACTTGGCCTGCATGTAATTATTTAAAATTCTCTCTTTTTCCTTTGGTGGTTTGAAAGCAGAACACATTCTTCCTAAAGGTTCTCTATTCTCTACAACAAGAAAATTTCATCCGTACAACGTGCTTAACTTGAAATTTATTACAAGTTTAGAAAAAAAAACAAATATGAAGGTAAGAACGCTTCTAGTCTGAGATTTGATTTGAAACCATTAATTTAATCCTTCTGAGTGCGTCTTCTAACTATATAAAAACTAGTAACGAGGAATAACATTTGAGTGGGAAAGAAGAGAGAATTGAAATAGCATTTATTAGTAAATAAAATATTAAAATTAAAATGCAAAAACATCCTAACCTCCTCCTGAAAAACAGTAAACATGTGTTCTTGAACTTAGATAGTACCCCAATACTCTGCTGTTTTATCATTGCAATTACGTACACATCCAAAAGCTAAAATATTAATTATTTTCTTCGTGTCAGTAAAGGGTATTGGATTCAGGAAATAGTTAAACCCTAACTTTCTAAAGGGGATCCTCGTCAAATAACAAAGATAAAGCTAAAATTCTTATCAAAGTTCAGTAATAAGAAAAAATAGAGATGCCACTAGTTGATATTATCTACTAGAAAGGTATATCATGTCAGCCACCACGTTATGGTGTTCCGAAAATTAAAATATGTTCAGGGACCATGCATAAGTCATAGTTATTGAAAATTTGAGTTGACCTGTATAGCTCTCCTATTGCTTAGAGAAGGTGCCCAAGGCAACATATTGTTAAGTTGCCAATTAAGAAAAGATCATTAAGAGTCACTCCACTTTGCAACAAGGCACTCACTTTTGTTCAAGTCTTACAAGTTACAATTAACATCAAGCTTCACATCTTTTAATATGAAGTAGAATTGGTCCAACTAATATTTGTATCACCATAATACTAATAAAGATCAACTACTACGCTTTATTTTTCATTTTACATATTTCAGAATGAAAATCATTGGGTTTTCGAAACTTAAACATTGTAGTAAGTGCATGTTCATATATTAGTCAAACTGGAATTATGTATGAAAAAACTACATAATTGAACCTACATGCCAATAGAAGCACAAGTACTGTTTGTAACTTTACATAACGTTTACACATGTGCAATTGTATATTAAAGATGTAATTATTTCAAAGTCCTTCAAGATTCAAAAAACTGACAGTAAATTGATAAAATATATATATAGAAAATTAAATGGACAGTTAAAGGAGAGGATCATAAACGCACTATCAATCATATCATATTACAAGCCACAGCCTCTAAATCAACGACTCCGAGGAAATTACACAATAAACAGTACACTTACACTTACAGGACTCAATTTTTCAATATATCTTCTGGCGACTAAATTTTATACATTGTCAATCACATTACAAGTAACGTCCAACAGATTAATAGAATCCGAGAAAATTACACAAAAACAGTACAGTGACAATAATATGACTGTTTTTCGTGAAATTTTATATCTTCTGCCAACTTAATTCCACATTACCAATCACATTCCAACTAACCCCCTCCAAATAAAAAAAACTCCTCAAAAAATTACACAAAAACAGTACACAAACACTAACACAACTTAATTTTTCGAAATATTATCTTCTGCAGACTTATTACCAATCACGTTCCAACTAACCGCCTCCAAGTAAACAGACTCCGAAAATTACACCAAAACAGTACACTGACACTAATATCACTCAGTTTCTTGAAATATTACCTTCCGCCGACTTAATTACACATTATCAATTGCATTCCAACTAACCGCCTCCAATTCCGGGGAGATTACACAAAAACAGCACATTCGAACTCAAAACAACTTAATTTTCGTTAATTACATCATCTATCGCCTCAATTAAACCTAAAATCAACACTAAATAGCCAAATAAAGCCTCGAAAACACCAAAATACAATTCAAACACCAAAACACGCACAAAATTCACAGTTCAACACTCGCATTAAACCTAAACACGTAATATCACAAAATCAACATCAATTAAACATATACACAACCAATTCACATACAAACACACACATATGTGTACAGAGAGAGAGAGAGGGAATCTAACCATCGCCTTTAGCGATCGATGATCCACAACATCCCATAGCAGAAGGATTTTGAAGTCTATCGACGTCGTAACTTTCGATCTCGCTTAGTTTCTCTCTCTACAAACAAGAGGGAGAGAGAAGAGAAGATATGTATAGCAGGTAGTATGTATAGATATAAGTGGGAGAAAGTACATAATAATTAATATACAAAGTAGTAATAATTGGGAATTTCGTTGCGTTGCGCGAAAAGAGTTTCTTACCAGAGAGGAGAGAGAAAGTGTCCTTTTCTGTTTTCGAGAAGAGAGAGAGACTGAGAGAGTATAGTAGCTGGGGTGAGACCAAAAAATCCAAAGCGGAAAATGAACCGAAAATTGATAGAAAATATATACCCAAAAAATCAAATTGAAGAAAAAATGGAAAAAAACCTTAATAGAAAAATGGGTTAAATGACATTTAGGTCAATGTACATACTGCTAATTTTCAATTGGGTCATCCAACTCAAAAAGATTTCAATTAGGTCATAAATCAGATAAAAGTTTTCAATCAAGTCACTTGACATTAACGTCGTATTGACAATTAACGGAGTCCTGTCTAATAGTGTCAGCTCGGTGTCATATATGTCTAATAGTGTCGAAAGAAGGAGATGTTAGCAGATTTAAAAGAATATATATGTATGTTATGCTGCCTGCAAGAATGCTTGGAAAAATGAATGTAGACCATAACTCCGTTAATTATTAATACGACGTTAATGTTAGATAATCATCAAAAAGAATTGAAAGGAACTAAAATGTAATAGGAGAAAATGTCCCACAAAGTATTAAATGAAAATACAGATCACACTGCTATGTAAGTATCCATCGGAGTGGACGTAGCATTTCTCTTACTTTTTCCATTCTTGATTTTGGGTTTTTTTTTTGTATTTATATCTGATAAATAAAAATATATATGTGGAGAACGGTAAGAACCCAATTTTATTCTCCAAAAATGTGTTTGCAAAATTGATAATTTTGAGGCAGAATATTTTTTTCTAATTTTTTTGTAATTTTACCGCTTCTGAAAATATTTACAAAAATACAGTTTGCAATCAGCTGCAGTATAAACATATTTGCAAAAATACGATCTGTAATCAAAATGCAATTTTTTATACATAATTTTTATACATAAAGATTTTATTGATAACTAGTTGATAAAGTCGTGTTTCGCGACGAAATTATAATATCTTTTTTAAAAACAATTAACATATAATTATTTTATATTAAATTATTAATATTAAATTTGTACAATTAACATGCTCCTCTCTAATGAACTATTTAAATACTTATTTTACTTCCAATATTACTTTTAAATATATGTGTTTTCTATAAATTGAAATATTCTATTCTATAAATTCGCACCTTTATTCTTTTTTCAATAGAATTTTTAATAAGACCTTACAAACACCTATTCTACTTCTCATACAACTTTTGATTGTATGTATTTCTAATAAAATCAAACTCTTTTTCTTAATAAATTTGAATTCTTATTCAATTTTCAATAGAATTTTTATAATATATGTCTTACCTATAAATTTGAACTATTCTTTTTTATAAATTTGAATACTTATTCTACTTCAAATAAAACTTTTATTTATATGTCTTTCCTCTAGATTCAAATTCCTCCCCTCTATAAACCGAACACTTATTTTACTTCTAATATGTTAAATGATATTTTTTGATTTATTAGTAATTAAAATTCTAAACTCTAAAAGTTTAGAAAAATAGATTGAGACAATATTTTGAGACATCATCTAACCTCCCGCATATCTTTTTTTTATAAAAATAAAAAAAATCATAAGGAAAAAGATAAATAATTTAAAAAGATCATAAAAAATGTCAACTTACCACCCTCTAATTTTACTTCTAATAAACTTTTAATATACGTCTCTATAACTTTGAATTATTTTCATCCATATTTCAAACACTTATTCTATTTTCAATAGAACTTTATTCTACTTCAAATAAAGTTTTTAATTAATATATTTCCTATAAATTTGAACATTATCCTCTATAAATCCGCACATGATATGGGCTAAAAATAACCCTAAAAATATAATTAATGACATATTAATTAGACCCGAATTGGTCCAAGAACACGGCCCAATATTCAAGGCCCGAAACCCTGATTATTCATTAATTTCGTAATTAATGAATAGGGAAAATATACAGCTCATAAAAAGAATCCAAATTATGGCAAATTGGTCAAAGAAGGATCCAGAATCCCATTTAAAGGCAATTAATGAGTCATAGCCTTTATCAACAAGGAAAAGACTTATCCTGCAAGAAATACAACGTTTATCCAATATCAAAAAGGAGACTTATTCGCTAAGACTCCCAAACATACCATAAATACTAGGCTCCAGACGCCTATATAAGGTCCCTGATCCTACAATCAGAACTACGTCTTTGGCTTGATTCTCAACATTAATTGAGATACGTAGGCATCTTGTGAGGACCAATTTAGTCCGGAAACACGAGTGCAACCATTAAAGCTCGAAGCTCATTAAATTCACAAAGTACGTTTTTTAATCCATAACATTTGGCGCCGTCTGTGGGAAGACAACATCAACCATGGCAAACACACGAAGAACAGCTCGGGATAATCAAACTCCTGAGGATCGTCCTATCACCTCTGAGGCTGATCGGCCACCGCCAACTACTGACACACAAGGGGCGAATATCCCCACCAACACTCAAGGACCGGAAATCCCGATTTCGGTTGAAGGGACGAATCCCCTGCAGATGGTCATTCATGGATCTAATCCACAAGATACCGTTCACCAGCAACCAATCACGACCTCCCCGCTGCTCATGAATGCCCCGAGAAGCCTTCAACTCCATACTACTGATCTCCCTCAATACGCGAATCAGACTTTGGGGATTCCAAGCTATGGCATGCCCCCTCGACCCATGACGGGCGGTAGTGGAACTAATCCAATCTACCATGAGGCATATGTGCCCCCTTATATTCAAGGTCTGGGACCCCAAAATCAACAAACTCGTCAGACCCCTCTCATTCAAGATTACTCTGGCCCATACACCGAGGATGAGGGTTATACAACTGGGGAGGATGTCGCCCCAAGAAGAAGACGTTCTTCCCAGACAAATCGGGAGCCACCCCAAACTACTAGGGAGAAACTTGCAGCCCATGAGGCAGAGACTGCAAGGCTCAAAAAACTCATTGCTGAAGAAGAGGCCGCTCAATCTCGGGGCCGAACGACTGAAGGAATCCCGATAATCAACTTGGATCCACCAAGAAGGACCAAGAGGGCTGAAGCACCAAGGGGTGATCCTAGTATTCTGTTGCCCCTAGGAGATCCTGATGATCCTACACCACCGTTTACTCAAGACATCATGAAAACGGCTATATCCAGAAAGTTTAAGATGCCTTCGATCAAAGCCTATGATGGAACGGGAGATCCCGCAAATCATGTAAGGACCGTCTCAAATGCACTGTTGTTGCAGCCTGCCAATGACGCTGTAAAGTGTAGGGCGTTTCCACAAACCCTAGCGGGCATGGCTCAATGTTGGTATAGTCGCCTTCCGCCCAATTCTATTGGATCCTTCAAAGAGCTGAGTAAGGCATTCATCAATCAATTTGTTAGTGGGAAGATACATGAGAAAAGTTCCGCCTCTCTTATGGAGATTCGACAAGGCAAGAATGAAACGTTGAGAGAATACTTGAGTAGATTCACTAAGGAGGCTATAAAAGTCCCAGATTTGGAAGATAAAGTGGCTATGATAGCCCTACAGCAAGGAACACCGATGACCACTTCAGGAGGTCTTTGGCTAAACATCCCCCCGAAAACATGTTGTTACAACAAGATAGAGCCGGAAAGTATATCAAGGCTGAAGAAAGCATGAGAAAGTATGAACCCACTGTTGAGGGAAGTGAAAACGGAAAAAAGAGAAAGGAGACTCAAGAGTATGACGCTAGGGACAAATATCCCAGGACAACGAAAGATTCCGACTCTCCACCTAAAAGGAACAACTTCGGACCCAGGTTCAATGAATATGCAAGGTTGAACACCTCAAGAAGTCAAATTCTGATGGAAATTGAGAAGGAAGAAGATCTTCGATGGCCAAAGCCGCTAAGATCCGACTTGGAGAAACGAAACAAGAATCAATTCTGCCGTTTCCATAAAGAAGTTGGTCATGACACCGACGATTATAGACAACTGAAAGATGAGATCGAGTTCTTAATCCGAAGAGGAAAACTCGATAAGTTCACTAAGGATGATATGGCACCGAGCTGACACTATTAGACAGAACTCCGTTAATTGTCAATACGACGTTAATGTCCAGTGACTTGATTGAAAACTTTTATCTGATTTATGACCTAATTGAAACCTTTTTGAGTTGGATGACCCAATTGAAAATTAGCAGTTTGTACAGTGACCTAAATGCCATTTAACCCCTTGTTTATACTACCATGTTTGTTTTTCTTCAAACTATTTAGTTTTAGTTTAGTAAATTATATTTGCACAATTATATAATATAATACATTATTTAAGAATCTAATATACATAAGTTGTTATTATATTTAAATATCAAAGGGTAATGTTTGGTGAAAAAAATAATTATTTAGATATTATTAAAACATTTAGATGGTACATTTACATAGTATATATATATATATATTAGTTTAAAACCCGTGCGATGCACGGATTATTAATTGTTATTTTATTATTATTTTTTTAATACTTTATTAATTGTAATTGTGCAAAAAATAAGCAGACATGTTAAAATAGCTAAACACTTTTAATTAATTAAAAACATTAAAACAGATTTTAAAATAAATAAGTATGGGTTTACTCGTTATATTTTTGGAAATGAGGGGTTTTAGTAAGAAAAAATAAAAAAATGTAACATATATTTTGTTTAAAAAGGTAAATGTCCGTGATATTTTTGGAAAATGAGGTTTTAAAATTTAATAATTAAAAGTATTTAAATACTTTTTAAAATAAATAAGTAAAGAGTTTCCTGTTATATTTTTGGGAAAAAAATGGATTTTAGTGAGAAAAATAGAAAAAGTAAATTGTAAAAGACAATTTCCCGTGATATATTTAGAAAAGGATGGACTTTGTTAGAAAAAATATATAATGTGTTTTAGCTGAAAAGATAATTGGTTATAAATAGATATTTGATTATTTATATTTTAATATTTTTAGTAATTGCATTTGTTAAGAAAAATAAGTAGACATGTTAAAATAGGTAAATTTTTAAAAAAATAATTACAATATTAAAATAGGTTTAAAAATAAATAAATAAAGGTTTGTCCGTGATATTTTTGGAAAAGAAGGAGTTTTAGTAAAGAAAATTAGAAAAACAAACATGTTTTAGTTAAAAAGGTAATTGTTAGTGATATATTTGAAAAAGTAGGGGAATTTGTTAGAAAAAATAGAAAAAATAATGTATTTTAGGTGAAAAAGATAATTGGTTATAAATAGGTAATATTATTATTTAACAATATATTTCTATAAATAAGTAAGGTTAATTAAGTAAAAACACGAAGTACAGTTAATTAAGGGCAATTAAGTAAAATCACAACGTACCATACCGACCAACCAAACTTTTAATGTTTCGTCTATTATATAATAGTATTGATATATATATATATATATATATATATATATATATATATATATTATTTAATTTAATATAGTAAATTTTTCTATAATACGATTAAAACATTTCAAACCTTGCTATTTTATAAAAGAATGCAAGTTAAAATTGATTTGTTTTTATCTTTTCTTGAATATTTTATATTACATTGCTTTAGATTATTTAGAATAAAATTTTAAAATATCATAATACATTTATTTGAAAGTGAAATAATTTTTAGAATTTGATTGTTATTTTTTTATTGTGAATTTATGTTAAGCATCTTATTTTTTTAAAGTGGGTAATTTGTTATAGTTAGGTGTTAGTTAATGTTATCTTAAATGTAAATTATGCAAATGTATTCTAAAAAATTATTGATAAAATAATATCAATATTTTTTTACCACTTACATTGTCATTGAACATGTTAATAATATTATTATCTTTTAGATATTAACTTTAGCCTGGAATAAAATAATATAAAAAAATTTTAATTATCATATAAGAAAATAAACTAAGGCATTAAACCAAAAAAAGGAAAAGAAATAAAAATTAAATAATTGAATAAGGGAGCGATAAATAATATAATAATGATAAGTAAAAAATATTATTAAAAAGTAATATAAATAAGATTAGATAATAATAAAAAATGAATTAAGAGAAAAGAGGGGTTGAGTGATAATATGACAAATTGTGAAAAATTATGCTTAAATATTAAAAAGTAATATAAATAAGATTAGATAATTATTAAAAAAAAAGTAAAAAAAAAAACTAAAATGTAATAGGAGAAGAAGATAGTGAGTGAGTGTTAAATGAGAAATATACCAACTCATTCTGTATTAGAGTTCTGTAGACTAGCATTTCTCAAAAAATAAGAACATACATGCACACAAGAACACAACTCCTTTTTTAGTCCACTGACCTTCAACATTTTCCTGACGTCAGCAACATTACCCCGCATTGCATCTGACGCACATGGGTTGGACAGTGAAACATTAAATCATATAGAGAAGTGGTAGTGGGCTGAGCTTCTAGCAAAAGTTTACCCATACGGTTCCCAAGTAGGGCGGGTTCGGGGCGGGTATTACCATTTCCATACCTGCCCACATAAAAATAGTTTGTCCTATCTCCGTTCCATTTTTTCGGTGGGATTTATTGTTTATCCCCATCCCCGCCCCACGAGCAACATTAAATCTTCGCTCTGCCCCGTCCCGTCCCGCCCCGTTTTCACATCACCCTATATAATAATTAATTTTTTAAAAATATATTTTTAAACCCGCCCCATATTTAAACGGGGTATGTTAGATATAATTGCTGATGTTTGTTTAATCAGTGTTTAAGTAACAGGTACTGTTCAGAGTTTAGTCTGAAGTACTTATCAGAGTTTACATGGAAGCCGGTCAGAGTTTGTTAAAGTCTGACAGGATGAAAGTTGATTTAGCTGTCGGTGCATATCATGAAGATTCTAGAAGCAATATATTCTGAAGATGGAAAGAAGCAGAATATATTGATACAGCTAAGGAGACTGGACAGAGGACTGAAGCAATTCTAATTGATTACAAATTGTATAGCTAATTTGTAGGAGTATCAATTAGAGATTGATTGTAACTGTGTACTATATAAACACAGATAGGTTATCCCTAGAAGGGATGCGATAATTGAAAACATTATTCTTGTAACCTAGAAGCTCTTTGTGATTCATTAACATCATAAAGAGAGAAGCTGTTAATACAATTACAGTTTGTTGATTTACAAACTTGTGTTCTTGATTGTTATTCTCATACATACTTGATTATATTGTGTATTCGGCCTAACAATTGGTATCAGAGCCAAGGCTGTTTAATATATACAGTTTTTCGATTCAAACACAGTAATAATCATGTCTGAAGAAAATCAAGCTCCTCCCAAGGTTGAACAGGTTAAACCTAATTCTGTGAGTCGGTATGAAACAATCAGGGTTCCAATTCTCAGGCCAGTGGAGTATCCAATTTGGAAGGTGAAGATGACCATGTTTCTGGAGGCTACAGATCTAGAATATCTTGACAGAATCTATGATGGTCCTCATATGCCGACTAAATTGTCTCCTGTTGTTGATGGTCAAGAACAAAAGACTGTTCCAAAGGAAAAGAAAGATATGACTCCTGAGGACATCTCATCAATTGCAAAAGATGCAAAGGTTAGACATCTTCTCCACAGTGCTTTAGATAATGTTATGTCTAACAGAGTAATTGGTTGCAAAACTGCAAAAGAAATCTGGGATGCTTTGGAAGTCAGGTGTCAAGGAATCACTGCTATAAAGAAGAACAGGAAAACAATACTCACTCAGGAGTATGAGCACTTTGATTCAAGAGCCAATGAAACCTTGACTGAGACATATGACAGATTCTGTAAACTGCTGAATGATTTATCTCTAGTTGATAAAGAATATGATCTTGAAGAATCAAATCTCAAATTTCTCTTATCTTTACCTGAAAGATGGGATTTGAAGACAACAACTATAAGAGATAATTACGAACTTGCTGAAACTGAACTTGATGAGATTTATGGGTTACTGAAAACTCATGAATTGGAAATAGAACAAAGAAACAAGAGATCAAGCAAAAAGACAAAATCTGTTGCTCTCAAAGTTGAGGAGAAGCCCATCAAGAAGGAATCATCAAGGAAGAGAGCCAAGGGAAAGGCTTTAGTCATTAAATCTGAAAGTGAGTCATCAAACTCTGATGATGACTCAAACTCTGATGAAGCTTCTGACTCTGAGGATAATGAAGAACAGATGATGCAAATGGCTGCATTGATGGTGAAGACCTTCAAGAAGATGGGATTCAAGAACTTCAAGAAAGGAAAGAGATTCTCAAGGAAAGATTCAAACTCTGAAAGGAAAAGTTTTAGAAAGTCTGATGGAAGGGAGACCAAGTCTGGCAAGAAGGATAAATCTGAAATCCAGTGCTACAAGTGTAAGGAGATGGGTCACTATGCCCCAGAGTGCAAGAAAGGCAAATCTGAGAAAGCACTCATCTCTAAAGGCAAAGACTGGGCAGATACTTCAGACTCTGATGAAGGAGTAAATTATGCTCTTATGGCAACTGTCAAAGATGAGACTGAATCATCTGAAAATAAGGTACCCCTAACTACTTATGCTTATGATACTGATAATATATCTGAGTTAAGAGTATATCTGAAAAGCGTACATGTTAGTTATAGGGATCAGACTTTAGAGAATGAGAGAATTAAATCTGAGAATCTTAGCCTTAAAGAAAGAAACAAGTTTCTTGAAGGAGAACTTGAAAATATGAAGCAGATTCAAAAAGAAAGAGATGATGCTGTTTATGTTGAACAGGAGTTGCTCAAAAGATATAGGCAACTAGAATCTGATCTAGAAAAAGAAAGAAAAATAATCAAGACTTGGACAAACTCTGGAAGAGACACTCATCAAGTGTTTCAGACAGATTCTGTAGGTTTAGGCTATTGTGAAAATGATGAACTTAGGTTTAAAGACAAGGTTAAGGTTAAACCACAACTTAAACCTGTGAAATTTGTTCCAGAGTCCACTAAGTTAAAATCTGTTGTAGTAAGAGAAGTTGATATGGAATCAGATGAAACCTGTGAAAGACAGGAAAATATTATAACAGAAAATCTTATGGAAATAGAAGCTGTTAGAAAGCCAGTAAAAACTTGTGAAAAACAGGTTAATGTTGGCTTGATGACAGGAAAACAGTTCAATCATAAGCTCAAAGAGGTAAAGTCTGCCATGAAACCAAAAGGGTCCAAGAAGAATAGGAATGGGAAGATAGGCATAAATAAAAGAAATAATCATTTGCCTACTGCTGCTGCTCCAAGGAAAACATGTTATAATTGTGGTAGTACTAACCATCTTGCTAGATTTTGCAATAAGAACAAAGATATTAATTCTTTACCTTCTACATCAGGAGTAAAGAATGATTATGTAAGGGTTAAACCACAGACTTTATGCACACACTGTGGGAGCACTTGGCATTCTATTTATACTTGTAAGAGTTATCATGCTATTTATCACAATTACTATGAGCTAAAACCCAATCTGAAGTGGGTTAGAGCAAACTCTGCAAGTGTAAAGTCTGACAATGTTAGTTTAAACTCTGTTGATAGTGATTCCGCTGCAAAAGCTAACAATGTTAAGAAAGCCAAAGGATCCAAGCAAGTCTGGATCCTTAAAACTAACTCTTTGTAATTGGTTGTGATTGCAGGGCATAAAAGAGAGCACCCTCATCTTGGACAGTGGATGCTCAGGACACATGACTGGAAATAAAGCCCTGCTATCAGATTTTGAGGAGAAGGCTGGCCCAAAGGTTTCCTATGGAGATGGCAACATAGGACGTACTATGGGATATGGCAATATCAATCTTGGAAGTGTCATCATCACAAATGTAGCTCTAGTCTCAGGACTCAAGCATAATCTGCTATCTGTGAGTCAAATCTGTGACAGAGGAAACCATGTAGATTTTCATATTGAACACTGTGAAGTAATCAGTAAATCTACTGGAAAAGTTGTTCTAGTTGGACACAGGCGCAACAACATTTATGAAGCAAGTTTGGTAACAAACTCTGATGGAAAAATAGTGTATCTGACTGCAAGAATGTCAAATGAAGAGAGTTGGAATTGGCATAAGAAGCTCTCTCATCTCAATTTGAACAACATAAATGAGCTAATAAGAAAGGATCTTGTAAGGGGACTTCCAAAATCAATACTCAGTCTAGATGGTCTATGTGATTCTTGTCAAAAGGCCAAGCAAAGGAAGTCATCTTTCAAGAGCAAATCTGAATCTTTAGTAGTGGAACCTTATCATCTTCTACATGTTGATCTCTTTGGTTCAGTGAATGTGATGTCTATGGGCAGAAAGAAATATGCTCTAGTAATTGTTGATGAATATACTAGACATACATGGGTGTATTTCTTATCAAAGAAGGATGAAACTGCTCAAACTCTGATGGATCATGTAAATCTACTGGACAAAGGATCACAGCACAAAGTCAAAATTATAAGGAGTGATAATGGAACTAAATTCAAAAACTCAATCGTGGAAGCTTTCTACAAGGAAAGAGGAGTGAAACAAGAATTTTCTGCACCTGGTACTCCACAGCAAAATGGTGTAGTTGAAAGAAAGAACAGAACTCTAATTGAAGCTGCCAGAACAATGCTAGATGAAGCAAAGTTACCAACCTATTTCTGGGCAGAAGCTGTTCAAACTGCTTGTTTTACTCAAAATGCTACACTGATCAACAAGCATGGGAAAACACCATATGAGATGGTGAAAAATAAGAAGCCAAATTTGAAATATTTTCATATATTTGGATGCAAATGCTTTGTGTTGAAGACTCATCCTGAACAGTTGACCAAGTTCGAGTTAAAAGCTGATGAAGGAATTTTTGTTGGCTATCCATTGTCAACAAAAGCGTTCAGAGTATACAATCTGAGAACAAAGGTGATCATGGAGTCTATACATGTGTCATTTGATGACAAGAAAATAACTGGACTTAATGACCTAGATAAATATGATCAACTGCGCTTTGAAAATGAAGATTTATTCTCTGATGATGTAAACTCTGATAAAGCGGTTCTGACAAACTCTGACGAAGCATACTCTGAACCTCTACTGGTAAATACTGGAGAAACTGGAAATTTTCAAATTGAACAAAATAGAGAACCGGTTGAGGGGGAGCGTGAAGAAGCTCAACAAGACACAACAAGTGAGTCAGTTGAGGAAACTGATTCAAACTCTGACAGTTCAAACTCTGAGCCATCCAATTTAGGGGGAGCTTCAGATGCTGCAGAAAGTCAACATATGAATCAGGAGAGCATGGATCAAGGGGGAGGATTCAATAATGATGCAAGAAACCACTTACCAACAGCAAGAAAGTGGACACAGGCACATACACCTGATCTTATAATTGGAGATCCTGATGCTAGTGTAAGAACTAGAAGTGCTACTACAAATGAATGCCTGTATCATGCTTTCTTGTCTCAAACAGAACCAAAGAAAGTGGAAGAAGCTCTTCAAGATGCTAATTGGATTACAGCAATGCAAGAAGAGTTAAATGAATTTGAAAGAAATGAAGTCTGGACACTTGTACCTAGACCAAAGAATAGATCAATTGTAGGTACAAAGTGGGTTTTCAGAAACAAGACTGACAGTGAAGGTGTGATTACAAGAAACAAGGCTAGACTTGTGGCTAAAGGTTATTCACAACAGGAAGGAATTGACTATGATGAAACCTTTGCTCCAGTTGCAAGATTGGAGGCCATAAGAATTTTTCTGGCCTATGCTGCACACAAGAAGTTTAAAGTCTTTCAGATGGATGTGAAAAGTGCTTTTCTCAATGGGAAGCTTGAAGAAGAAGTGTTTGTTGAACAACCACCAGGATTTGTAGATTCCAAGCATCCAGATTATGTCTACAGGCTTGACAAGGCATTATATGGACTAAAGCAAGCACCAAGAGCATGGTATGAAACTCTCGCTCAATTTCTTTTAGAAAGTGGGTTCACAAGAGGTACAATTGATAAAACTTTGTTTTATTTTAATTCTGGTGATGATTTGCTTTTAGTTCAAATTTATGTAGATGGTATTATTTTTGGATCTACTAATGACAAACTTTGTAAGAAGTTTGCAAAGCTTATGCAGTCCAGGTACCAAATGAGCATGATGGGAGAGCTTAGTTATTTTTTAGGCTTACAGGTCAAGCAAACAGATGATGGGATTTTTATCAATCAAGCAAAGTATACCAGAAATCTTCTAAAGAAATTTGGTATGCTTGATAGTTCATCTGCTCCAACTCCCATGGCTACAGCAACAAAGCTAGACAAAGACACAGGTGCTACAGTGGATATGACAACCTATAGAGGCATGATAGGGTCTCTTCTGTATCTCACAGCAAGTAGACCTGATATCATGTATGCCACATGTCTTTGTGCAAGATTTCAAGCAGATCCCAGAGAGCCTCATCTAACAGCTGTAAAAAGGATTTTCAAATATCTCAAAGGAACCATAACCTTGGGTTTGTGGTATCCTAGAGAATCAGAGTTTAAGCTAATTGGTTACTCTGATGCAGATTTTGCAGGCTGTAAGATAGACAGAAAAAGTACAAGTGGAAGCTGTCAATTCTTAGGTGACAGATTGGTTTCTTGGTATAGCAAGAAACAGAAGTCAATTTCCACATCCACTGCAGAAGCAGAGTATATAGCTGCTGGTAGCTGTTGTGCATAGATTTTATGGATGAAGAATCAGTTGCTGGATTATGGGTTAAGGTACTCTAAAATACCTATTTACTGTGATAACCAAAGTGCTATTGCTATGACAGGTAACCCAGTACAACATTCCATGACCAAGCACATCAGCATAAGGTATCATTTTATCAGGGAACATGTGGAGGAAGGAAACATTGAGCTTCATTTTGTGTCTACAGACCAACAACTTGCAGATATCTTCACCAAACCTTTGAGTGAAGCTACTTTTACAAGATTGGTAAATGAACTTGGAATGATCTCTGGTTTTGACTAGAGATACGGGTTAGACTCAAAAACTATACATGGTTGATTTTTATGCTCATGATTCCTTGCATGTATTAACTGTTATGAGTACCAGTGTCATAAACTCTGAAAGTAAACTCTGATGCTAAACTCTGTTAGTCATAAAGTGTTGGTCATACTCTGATAGTTACAGTCTAATGCTATACTCTGATTGTAATTTTGTCTTAAACATATCGACCAATGAAGAAATTTGTATGAAGCATAATTCTCAGTAAGTAATTATGAATCCTTAAGAGTTGTATAGATTCTGATCTCAAATATGTGCAGTAAGTTAACACAACATGATACTGTCTCTGTATTTATAGCATCTCTTAGTTTATTAATCCTAAACACTGAGTCTGTATTAGCTGTTTGCACTTTCTCTCATAAATTAATTGTATTAACTGATGAAAAGTCTAAACTCTGCTAATTAATAGCAAATAATTCACCCTCATATCAAAAGATGCCAAAAAGAGCACAAATTCCTTTGAGATCATGTTGAGCCTAGGAAGATCCAGGAACTTATTGTATGAAATAAGGGCTAAAATCTTTGATTTTTGGTGACTAGTGCCAACCACTGATTACTGGGAAAAAAAAATATATATATATATATAAAAAAAAAATATATATATATATATATATATATATATAAAGGGGGTGAAAAATAAAAGATATATCCAAATGAAAGGATATCAAAATACAGAGTTTAGATATAAAAATCAGATTTTATGTTAGATGAGAGTTTGAGCAATCAGTTTTTACTGTTTTAGTTTGTGGATTTTATGCACTTTGAGATGATCTAAATATTGATTTCGGTAAACTCTGCTATTGCACACACAATTATTCACACCTGTACAGTTTGAGAAAAGAGTTTATTGACAAAGAAGGACAAATGGTAAACACTGATGTATTGTGTGAAATACGCCGAGGTAACTGAAAGGCATATGTCTAGTCCTATTTGTAAACACCGAGGATTCTACTCAACTTTAATTAAAATGTAATAAGTAAATAATAAAAATCAATTGTCACAGGAATCTCAGAAGGTTATATCTGTCAAAGAATGAAGATTAAAGTCATCTACAGACTTGAAGTGATTCTACATTGAAAGAAGCTCAATTTATTGATCAAGCCTCAATGAAGTATTCAAGCTCAGTGGATTTATTAAAGTGACAGAGATTTCAAGTGGTGACAGAAAAAGATACTGATTACGGAGTTCTTGAATAAGAAGGAAGTGAATCACTGCTTAAAGTTAAATAGATAAAGAACAGACATTGTCGTTAGTCACTCATGAACCAGACAGTACATCGAGTGTCAACGTACTATTGTGTTTGTTATTTATCTAAGTTTTAAGTGATTCTGGAATTAATTGAGAAGTCAACTAATTCTATTTATTCTCTTATAAATAATTAATATTATTAAGTATATTATTTATTAATTTAATTCTGCAAAGAATTAAATTAATACATAATTTATTTAGTTAATTATTTAAATTAGAATAAATATGAACTAGGAAGACTTAGATTTAAACTAGGAAGACTCTGTTTTTTAAACTAGGAAGACTCACAAGTGAGTCTTCCCGATTGTCTTCCTAGAGTAAATCCTTGTCTTCCCGAATGTCTTCCATGTACAATAGCTTGTCTTCCCGATTGTCTTCCAAGGCAAAAAGGTTAGTTTTCCTGAATGTCTTCCATATACATTCTGCAAGTGGATTGGCGCGTGGAAGTGATTTACAAGTAAATTGTATAAATGAAAGGCTGATCAGTTGACATTCTACACAGAAGAGTATCATCAATTCATACAGAAGACAAAAGCAAACAGACATTCCATTAAAAGCTCTGTCTTTATTTCTTCAACTACAAAGCTCTAAATTTCTGCAGGAGAATTAAATCTTGATTAGTTCATAACATTTAATTCATAAGAACTGATTCTCTTGTACTGCTTTAGCTTTCTAGCGGATCATAATCCCTAGATTTTATATCGAACTACTTTTTAGTATTCGATCCTTTTTATTACAAATATAGATAAATTCATGTCGAATTTATTCTAGATTTGTTTTATTAAGTTCTTTGTAATCAGTGATCAAAGTTGTAACACTCCTCAAGTTTAATAGAGTTTCTATTTAACTTGAATATTGTTTCAGTTTTTATTCCGCACTAATTTGTTCTAAACAGTTAAATCTTAAACGAACAAATTTCGATAAAACGGTATAGTTTGTATTCAACCCCCCTTCTACAAACTTATCAGGACCTAACAATTGGCATCAGAGCCTTTTGATTGATATACAAATCAAAGATCCAATTGTTTTGAGATTTTTCTTTTAAACTCTGATTTTTTATCTTATTCCTAAAAATCTCAAAAGATGTCTACTACACAGAAAGTTGGTACTGTCAAAATCCCTATGTTCAGCAAGGAGTATTATCCAATGTGGAAGAAGAAAATGCTTCTATTTCTTAAGGTTGCAAATCCTAAATACATTGATGTGCTGAAGAACGGTCCCAAAGTCCCTATGATTATTGAGGGAGAACTCATTGAGAATAATGTTGTGACTAGGGCTGCCAGAATGTACCCTAAAGATCCCAAGGAGTACACTCCTGATGAGAAAGAGGATGTTACCTTGGATTCCTGTCTTCAGTTGATCCTTATTGATTGTCTTGATCCAATCATGCATAATCATGTTCTCAACTGTGATACTGCTAAACACATTTGGGCAACTATAGAGATAATCAATGAGGGGACAGAGGAAGTTAGGAAGAATATGCTGGAGATTCTCACCTCTCAATATGAGCATTTCAGATCAAACCCTGGTGAAGGTATCTCTCAGGTTTTTGAGAGATATAACAAATTAATAAATGATCTGAACCTCAATGGGAAGCACTACACCAACAAGGAGATTAACAAGAAGTTCCTTCTTACACTTCCACCTCATTTGGAGCACAAAATTTCTGCCATTAGAGAAGCAAGAGATATGAATGAAATTGCTTTGGAGAGATTGTATGGTGTTCTGAAGACCTATAAGCTGGAGCAGATTCAACAAAGGGAGCTGTATGGAACTGGGAAGATTGTTGGTACCTCTACTGCATTGGCTGCTGAAGTCCCACAGAAACTGGAAGTGAAGCATGTTCAACCTTCCAGTTCTAACATGAATGTTATTGATGCTGAATATGGATTAACATCCATTGATCAATCTGGTGGTGACTTCTATTCCTTAGAAGAACTTGATCAGCTGGAGGATGGTGATTTGGCTTTGATAGTCAGAAAGTTTGGGAAGTTCAGATTCAAGAGGAATCCCAATCTTAAGTTCAGACCCAGGTTTCAGAGAGGTGGTTCTTCATCTTCAAGTGGCACAAGGGGTGGCTACAAAACTGGAACTGTGGAAAGGAGCGCAATTAGATGCTACAATTGCAATGAGTTGGGTCACTTTGCTACTGAATGCAGAAAGCCAAAGCAAGTGACTAGAAACACATTTGATTCTAGCAAGAAGAACAAGATTGGGAAAGCTTATGTTGCTGAAGGAAAGAGTTGGGATGACACTGACAGTGATGATGAAGCAGGTGAGATTGGGAACCTTGCTTTAGTGGCTAAAGAGGCAAGCACTTCATCGGCACACATGTCAGAGGTAATGTTTACTGATACTGAAATGATTCGTCATCTTGGTGGCACCTTAGAATGTGCTCGCACTGAAAATGATAGAATAATTCTTTTGAACACAAATCTTGAAAATGAGATAAAAGAATTAAAACTAGTGCATGTTAATCAGGATGAACTTGTTGAGAAAATAGCTTTTCTTGAGAATAGGGTTAAATGTTATATTCAACTGGAAACCATTCTTAAGAAAGAGATTAGTGAGCTCAAGACTAAAGCTAATGCCTATTTTAGCTCATGTAAGACGGCTAAAGAGATTCTCAATAAGCAAGCTGTTGGTAATCATGTCAGTATAGGGTATGATTATAATGATGCTATTGGACTGCTTGGAATTAATTCCCCTTGTAGATACAAATCTGAAGGAAAGGTTGTTCCATATATACTTAAGGGTATTGAAACACCCTTCTGTAGGGAGTCTGAGGCAGAGCCTATGAATGAAGACTCTATCATCTTTGCAGAGGAGATTCGTGAAGAAGATATTGCTTTGGAAATTGAACAATCCAAAAAGTGTATATCTGATATTCCAGTCAAAGTTGCTACAACTAAAAAGACTAAATCAGATATCCATAAGTTGGATCAAAACAACTGTAGAACTAACATGCATGCTGTTAATTCTTCTCATAAAGCATGTGGTGTGAGTAATTGCATGTCTTGTGCTTTTAATGTTATGTATGCTTTCTTTAATAAAAAGCATGTATCTAATGATAAGACTGCTCCACGTCAACATGTTAATAATAAGAAGCATGTTAAAGCAAAGACTACTAGTCCTCCTCAGACTAGAGTGGATTCATTTATCCCTAAGCCTACTCAGAAATGTGTTAAGGCTGGCTATAAATGGAAACGCTCTTATGTGAAAGAGGTTGAAGTAGTTGTAGTTAAAAATGTTGTTTTGCCTGACAAAGGCCAATTCTTTAAGTATGCCGGACCCAATCAAGTGTGGGTTCCGAGGAAGGACTAATCAATCTGGTATTGCAGGGAGTTAAACAGGTAAGCCGTGTTATATGGGTTCTTGACAGTGGCTGTTCAAGGCATATGACCGGAGATAGAGCCCTGCTATCAGATATGGTTGAAAAAGCTGGCCCAGTAGTAACCTTTGGAGATAACAGCAAGGGTATTACGAAAGGATATGGCTGTTTGAAGTACGGAAATGTTATCATTGAAGATGTTTCATTTGTGGAAGGTCTGACGTTCAATCTTCTCAGCATCAGTCAGTTCTGTGACAGAGGATATTCTATTTCCTTTGAAAGAGAGAAGTGCCAGATCCTTCACAAGAAGAATGGAAAGCCGGCTCTTCAAGGAGTGAGGAAAGGTGACTTTTTCATAGCTGATCTTAACTCGGGATTCAAAGATGAAGTTAATTGTTTTTATGCTAAAGCTTCATCAGATGATAGTTGGCTATGGCACAAGAAGATGTCTCACCTTAACTTCAAGACTATGAACTCTTTAGTCAAGAGGGAATTAGTTAGAGGTTTGCCTCAGATGGAATTTACACAGGAAGGACTGTGTGAGGCATGTCAGAAAGGAAAGTCAAAGAAAGCTTCTCACAAGGGCACTGATACATCATCAATAACTGAACCTCTTCAGCTACTGCACATGGATTTGTTTGGTCCAGTTAATGTGATGTCCATGTCAAAGAAACAATATGCACTTGTGATTGTTGATGACTATTCAAAATATACATGGGTTTTATTCCTACATTCCAAGGATGAGACCCCATTCCTGGTGATTGGCCATGTGAAGTTGATTGAGCTGGATTCTAGATTCCCTGTTAGAGCCATAAGGTCAGATAATGGTACTGAATTCAAGAATGCCATTCTAAATGACTTTTGTGCTGATAAAGGAATAACAAGACAGTATTCTGCCCCTAGAACTCCTCAACAAAATGGAGTAGTGGAAAGAAAGAATCGTACATTGATTGAAGTTGCAAGGACTATGTTAAGTGAGTCCAAACTTCCAACGTACTTTTGGGCTGAAGCAGCGAATACAGCTTGTTATACTCAGAATCGAACTTTAATCAACAAGGACTTTATGAAGACTCCGTATGAGATCATGAACAACAAGAAACCAACTGTCAAGTACTTTCATGTATTTGGAGAAAAATGCTTTGTGCTTATAGATGACAATGTTAAACGTGGCAAGTTTGATGCAAAGGCACAAGAAGCTATTTTTGTTGGATATTCCAGAAGATCTTACAGGGTCTACGTGGTTGGCAGTCACACAGTAAAGGAAAGTGTCAATGTTACTTTTGATGACACTAAGTTCCCCAGTATCCAAAAAGAAGACTCATCTGAAAAGCTGAAGTTTGATAACTTGCCAGACTCAGAATCAGATGATGAAACCCCACCTGAAGTTATTGCTGGTGATGATAATAATAATGATGATAATGATCATGGTGATGGTGGTGGAAACACTGGTAACAATGGAGATACCACCAACACTGGAGAAGAATCATCAAGGCAATCAAGCAACAACTCAGGGGGAGCAAATGAAGGATCAGCTAGTCACTCACAACATCAAAGTGAATTTCAAGGTGAATCATCAAGATCAAATCTTCCAAGACAGACTGTTTGGAATAGAGCTCATCCTTTTGAGCTGATCATTGGTGATCCAGATGTTGGAGTTAAAACTAGAAGAGCTTCTCAGAATGAATGTCTTTTCTCAGCATTTCTATCTAAAATGGAGCCAAAGAAAACTGAGGAAGCACTGACTGATCCAGATTAGGTGATTGCTATGCAAGATGAACTCAATCAGTTTGAACAACAGCAAGTCTGGAAGCTGGTACCCAGGCCAAAGAACAAGAAAGTAGTTGGTACAAGATGGGTATACAGGAACAAGCTAGATGAGGAAGGCATTGTTACAAGGAACAAGGCAAGACTGGTTGCACAAGGGTATTCTCAAGCTGAAGGCATTGACTATGATGAAACCTATGCACCAGTGGCTAGACTTGAGGCCATCAGGATGTTCTTAGCATTTGCTGCTTATTCCAATTTTAAAGTCTATCAAATGGATGTTAAGAGTGCATTCCTGAATGGTGAACTTGATGAAGAAGTGTATGTGGAACAGCCCCTGGCTTTGAAAATCAGGAGCTGCTGGACTTTGTGTACTTTCTCTTCAAGGCTATCTATGGTCTCAAACAAGCCCCAAGAAAATGGTATGACACTCTCTCTGGTTTTCTTTTAGAAAATGGTTTTGTTAGAGGTATCCTAGACAAAACTCTTTTTTCAAAGAAACACAAAAGTGATATGATATTAGTCCAAGTCTATGTGGATGACATCATATTTGGGTCTACTAATGATAATCTCTGTAAGAGATTTGCTGAGCTTATGCAGAGTAAGTTTGAAATGAGTATGATGGGTGAGCTGAAGTTCTTTCTTGGATTACAAGTAAGTCAAAGGTCAAATGGTATATTTATTTGTCAATCCAAGTATCTCAAAGAACTCCTCAAGAAGTATCACATGGAGGATTCAGCATCAGCAAGGACTCCATCTTCAACAGCAATCAAACTTGGAGCTTCTGACAAATCTATCAAGGTAGATGTTACAAGCTACAGAGGTATGATTGGCTCCTTACTCTATCTTACTGCTAGTAGACCAGATATTATGTATGCTACATGCTTGTGTGCAAGGTTCCAAGCGGACCCTAGAGATGTTCATCTCGTTGCTGTGAAAAGAATCTTGAGATATCTTAAGGGTACACCTAATCTAGGTATCTGGTACCCTAAAGATTCTGGTTTTAATCTTGTTGGATATACAGATTCTGATTATGCAGGTAGTGTTGTGGATAGAAAAAGCACCTCTGGGAGTTGTCAATTCCTAGGAGGTAGGTTGATTTCCTGGTATAGCAAGAAACATCAAACAGTTTTCAATTCAACAGCAGAAGCTGAATATATTGCTGCTGGAAGCTGTTGTGCTCAGATCTTATGGATATGGAATCAATTAAAGGACTATGGCTTTGCCTTAGACAAAATTCCCATATTTTGTGATAATACAAGTGCCATAGCAATCTCCAACAACCCTGTGCAGCACTCGAGAACGAAGCACATTGATATCAGGTATCATTTTATCAGAGAGCATGTCATGAATGGAACTGTGGAGTTACATTTTGTACCCACAGAAGAACAGACTGCAGATATATTCACTAAATCTGTTGACGAATCCACATTTATCAAGTTAGTTGGTAAATTGGGTATGTTAAACAGTCTTAGTGATTAACAATATCTCTGTCATGTTTGTTCTTTTAAAATTCATTTTCACTTGTCATTTAACTGATATTTATTGCCAATTCTCATTTAATAGTACATGCTTGTGTATTTAAATAGCTCTACATATTTTATTTTCTTTAAAAATATTTTTCTCATATTTTTTAAGTAGAGAAATGTATTTTTATTGAAAATATATTTATTTAGAATTATTTAGGTATTTTTCAGATTGTAAATATTGTTGAATTTTTCTGCAAGTTTATATTAATTTTATGCATTTTTATAATATTCTGCATATTTTTCTAGGATTTATGGAATTTTCTGTGAATTTTTCTAGAATTTAATATATTTTTCATGCATTTTTCTAAGTTTTTCAGCATTTTCTGTACATATTCGAATTAAATTCTGAATTTTTCCTAAGTCTTCCCAGTTTTACACTAGGAAGACTACCGGGAAAACAAGAAATATTTTCTTTTTGTTTTTTTGTTTTTTGTTTTTTCCTTTTTATTTTTAAGTCTTGTTCGAAGTCTTCCCAGTTTTTTGAACTAGGAAGACTATCGGGAAGACTTAATTTAATTAGTTTTATTTTCAGAATTTTCTTTTATTTATTTCCGGAAGACTTTCTAGTTTGTACTAGGAAGACTACCGGGAAGACTATCCTAAGTCTTCCCGATTGTCTTCCCAGTACAAACGGTAAGTATTCCTTTCTTTTCAGTTTTAATTTGTTTTAATTATTCTATCATATATATATAAATACACACGTACATACACACACTTTTTGCCTTAACAGTTTCTTTTCATTTTTCAAGTTTTTCAAACTCTCCCCTTTCGAATTCTCTCAGTTTCTGCAGAAATCCTTGAATCTGTTCATATTGCTCAAGTTTTTACTTAGCAAAATCATTTTGTTCTTCAATATCAAGTTTTGAGTCGAATTGCTGTCAAAATTTCGACTTGAATATTCTTGATTTTCTAAGTGATTCTTGAGTGATTAACTGATCCTTGTTTTTGTCTGTGTGTGTTTACTGTGTGTGTGTTCGTGAAATCACTTACCCAATTTAGTTTGCATTTCAAAGTGTAATTCGAATTTTTTTAGGATCTAAAATTTGCAAAGTAATTAATTTTGGTAAAATTTAATTTTGTGGATTTTTGTAATTTTAATTAATTCTAAAAATCCCTAAAATTTTATTTTTATTTTTAATTAATTAAAATTTTAAGTGTCTTATTTAAAATAAATCCTAATAATTTTGAATTAGTTTTAAATAATTTTGTTGGGTATTTTGATCCGGCTAAGTGTAAAGTGGAACGTTTTAGGCCGTGGATTCAATTTTTAAATAGCAATACATGTGTTAGTTATGCTATTTGTGCCAATGCACTTCTGAAAATTGATCCATTAAGGATGTTGTGTTCAAGTGCTGTTATTGCTGAAGATTCAAAATCTTTTACTTTCTATATCTTAAACCAGCAATATACAGTTACTTTTGATTTATTTTGTGATGTGTTGCATTTTCCAAAGGACAGGTTTGATCCATTACCCACTGATGATGAGTTAACACAGTTCTTTGTGAATATTCATTATCAGGGTCCCTTTCAAATGGTGAAATTGTCAAAAACTTTTGTTGTAAGGGAATGGGATCTGTTCTTTGATACTATAGCTAGGGTTTTTGGTAACTGCACAAAAACAAACTTTCATTGCATTACCAGTCTTAATCAATATATTGCCTATGCTATAGTATTTGGTCGTAGATTGAACTTTGCTGAGATTCTGTGGAACCTATTACTCAACAGGCTTGCTCACTCTAGGAGAGATTCTGATAATGGTGTGAAAGTAAGGTGTTGGTACCCTCGCTTTCTAACTCTTATCATTAATCATCTTCTCACTGCTGAGCAGGTAGAACTGTTTCGAGAAGCTAGATTTGAAACCTCTCCAACCACAGACACCAAATTCTACACCAGACTTGACGTCTCATCCAAATTCCTCAATATACCTGTTCTTGTTTCACCATTGATGAGTCAATTCATTAATCTTCCTATCTTTGGTGAACAAGTTCCCGAACCACATCCAGTACCACTGCAGGTAGTTATTCCTAACTTTGGTTCTTCTTCTGGTACTTCAATTGAAACCCAAGTGGTTATTAGGGCTGACCCAGAGATTGTAGAACCACAGTCTCTGACCCAGGTCATAGAGCCAAACAGAGAGTCAGACACTCCTGAAACACAATCTGAGCCTAATGTTCAAACCAGTTCAAGAAAGGTTAGTGATATACCTGAAATGAGTGTTCCCACAGCTCTGTCTCCACCCTTTAAGAAAAGAAAAACCTATAGGGAGACAACTGTAAGCCCATCTGTATCCTCTCAAAAGGATATGGACATTGATATGGCCACTACACAGTCTCTGGAGACATCCTCTCAACGGGATGAATCTATTGAAATTCGCCATAGGGCCATGGCATCTTGTACTGAGTCAAGCACACTCTCATTACTCACAATGGGAGAAGATATCCATATAGATGACACTCAGGACACCATGCCAGGAGAGCACTTTACTTTTGACTTTGAAACAGAACCTACCATAGTTACGGTAGAAGTGCCTTCACAGGCATCAGAGGGAAAATCTGATTCTTCGCCACCAATAATAGAATCATTTTCTCCCCTCCCAGAGGGAACATCTCTGGCTCCCCTAAGGGATTTTTCACTCGCAGTTTATACTGGAGAAAGTGAAAGGCAACTTGATGAGTCTGGCCCTGAAGAAATTCAGTATACAATGTCAAATATTTTGACAGACTCATTCAGGGATCGGGAATTGCGAACTCCCATTGCACCACCACTGACCTCTCTTGAAGGGGCTAGGGTGATTTTTCCTGCAGGTACATCTACTGAGAATCTTGATAGACAGTTAGTGGTGAGAGATATGAATCAAACACCGAGTGAAACACAAGCACGTGAGTTGAGTGAAACACCACTGAGAGCAATTGAGGTGAGTGCACACACTGACACAAACACTGCTTTGTTGAACCAGCTAGCTGATCTACAAAGGAAGTTACAAGAAACCCAGGCTGAGAACAATCTTCTTAAAGCACAAGTGGTTGCTCAATCTACCACCTCTGTATCAAATCAGCTGGGTACTGTGAAAGATGGCCTGGAAGGATTGAAGAATAATTTACTCCCGAGGCTGAATTCAATCCAACAATCTCAAGTACTGGTGGCTTCAGACATCTCTGATCTTACAACGTCAAATGCTCAGATATCGGAGAGTGTCAAGGAGATTGCTGCTATTTCTACCAAGGTGGACTTTATTCTGCAAACAACTGATGAAAACCAGAGGTTTAATGAAGAAAGGATGTCTAAGTTAGAAGGAGGAATGGAGCATCTCAATGAAGGAATGAAGCACCTATACAATATGATCAAGAATTCACATCAACCTACTGAAGATCAAAGAACATTCTTTGAGGGAGATGATGATGAGGATGATGATGCTGATGAAGGAGGAGATGGGAGAGAAAGAGGAGAGATAAGGAGAACATCTGAGGTGAATCCTAGGGCTTCCACAGCTCAAACTGTAGAGGATTCCTCAACTAAGGGGGAGAAGGAGAAAGAAGGAGGAAACAGAGAAGCTGGAGGAGCTTCTGGAAAGGATAAGGGAAAAGGTAAACAATCACTGGAGGATACTGTCTTTGATGATGCCTACTACTACCATGGTGAACAGGATGACTTCCATTATGACACATCTGGTGATCTGGAGAAGACCATACCTGAAGAAGCTTTTGGTGAGGAGGAGGTTGAGGAGGCAGCAAACTTTGAGGATTGGGAGGATGAAGCTGATCTATATACACCTGACCCTTTGTTTCAGAAGGAGTTGAAGAAACAGCAAGCAGAGCTAAGGAGAAAGGAGGATGAGAATGCCAAGGTCTCAGACATCATATCTCAGAAGCTGAAAATTCAAAAGGCTGAACATGAAGACAAACAACGTCTTCATAGTATTCATGTCAAAGAAAGGAGATTGGATGTGAGGATGAAGCAAGGAAGCAAGTGGGATAAGGCAAGGGAGATGTTTGATATCCCTCAGAGAGGCACAAACAATGATGCTACTTCTCTGAAGTTGCTTGAGAAGATCAGAACGGTTAATCCAGACAACTCATTATATATGAAGGCATTGAAGGAAGATATCCTAAGGATTACGTCTGCATTTGATCAAGTGAGGCAAGAACTGTTCATTTATGTCTCAAGTGCTCTTGAAGGGTCATTCACCATTTCTCTTGACCTCCTACAAAGAAGATCTCTATCTGAATTGTGGATTCTGATGAGTAAAGTAAAGAGATCTTCTTGCTTGAATGAGCTTCTATATGACCGGCTTAGAGATTCTGCTATGAAGGCCAGTCCTCAAGTTGTACATTTTCCTTATGAAGTCAAAATCTATAGAGGTACAACTTTAGAAACTGTGAGGCTGGATCCTGATTCCATGAAGCTACAGACTGCTATGCAACTGGTGAAGTTGGAGAATCTTCTTAGAACTTCTGGGTTTGCTTCTGTAGAGAAGTCTGAAGTTGCTGATATGATTTCAGACTACTGCACGGAGAAAATTCCAAGATATGCTCAGATGAAGAATAGATTGAAGAAGATCACCAATCAACCAGTAATGCCAAGTGGTGTGGTTTCTGAAAGTGATCGTGTCCTTGACAAAGATCTTCTAGTCACCTTACAAGAAGCTGAAGAAGGTGAAATTAGAGACTAAAGGCATGATAGGTTTAGCTCATTTGTAAATATTATATCTTTAGAGCTAGGTAAATCAAGATAGGGAAATGTATTCATATGTTCAGTCTAGAGGAACATCTATCTTGTATGTATCTTTACTGTTTGAATCTGGAAATTGTTATATTTAATCCAGAACGTTTTATTATTTGCTTGGCTCTTAAAAGTCTTATCTTTTCTTGTTTTAGTTGAGTTATCCTCTAGAGTATTTGGTTGTTATTGTCTAACAAACAAATAGGGGGAGATTGAAAGGCATATGTCTAGTCCTATTTGTAAACACCGAGGATTCTACTCAACTTTAATTAAGATGTAATAAGTAAATAATAAAAATCAATTGTCACAGGAATCTCAGAAGGTTATATCTGTCAAAGAATGAAGATTAAAGTCATCTACAGACTTGAAGTGATTCTACATTGAAAGAAGCTCAATTTATTGATCAAGCCTCAATGAAGTATTCAAGCTCAGTGGATTTATTAAAGTGACAGAGATTTCAAGTGGTGACAGAAAAAGATACTGATTACGGAGTTCTTGAATAAGAAGGAAGTGAATCACTGCTTAAAGTTAAATAGATAAAGAACAGACATTGTCGTTAGTCACTCATGAACCAGACAGTACATCGAGTGTCAACGTACTATTGTGTTTGTTATTTATCTAAGTTTTAAGTGATTCTGGAATTAATTGAGAAGTCAACTAATTCTATTTATTCTCTTATAAATAATTAATATTATTAAGTACATTATTTATTAATTTAATTCTGCAAAGAATTAAATTAATACATAATTTATTTAGTTAATTATTTAAATTAGAATAAATATGAACTAGGAAGACTTAGATTTAAACTAGGAAGACTCTGTTTTTTAAACTAGGAAGACTCACAAGTGAGTCTTCCCGATTGTCTTCCTAGAGTAAATCCTTGTCTTCCTGAATGTCTTCCATGTACAATAGCTTGTCTTCCCGATTGTCTTCCAAGGCAAAAAGGTTAGTTTTCCCGAATGTCTTCCATATACATTCTGCAAGTGGATTGGCGCGTGGAAGTGATTTACAAGTAAATTGTATAAATGAAAGGCTGATCAGTTGACATTCTACACAGAAGAGTATCATCAATTCATACAGAAGACAAAAGCAAACAGACATTCCATTAAAAGCTCTGTCTTTATTTCTTCAACTACAAAGCTCTAAATTTCTGCAGGAGAATTAAATCTTGATTAGTTCATAACATTTAATTCATAAGAACTGATTCTCTTGTACTGCTTTAGCTTTCTAGCGGATCATAATCCCTAGATTTTATATCGAACTACTTTTTAGTATTCGATCCTTTTTATTACAAATATAGATAAATTCATGTCGAATTTATTCTAGATTTGTTTTATTAAGTTCTTTGTAATCAGTGATCAAAGTTGTAACACTCCTCAAGTTTAATAGAGTTTCTATTTAACTTGAATATTGTTTCAGTTTTTATTCCGCACTAATTTGTTCTAAACAGTTAAATCTTAAACGAACAAATTTCGATAAAACGGTATAGTTTGTATTCAACCCCCCTTCTACAAACTTATCAGGACCTAACAGTAACTTTGTTTTAATCTCTGATGGTTAAAATTATTTCTTTGTTTCAGACATTTTATGATTTTGAGATTAGACATTTGTTTAGAAATTCGAAAGAGTATGATTACAAACGGTTCATATTTGTATTAAACAGAAGAGAGAGAGGTTGAGTGTTTTGAACAATGTGAGAAGCGGTAATTATGGCTATTTTTACTGCGCGTGTGTATTGGAAGTTGTTACATACAGCTGTCAGCGTATGTATGTTGGACATCTGTCCCACTCACACATTTTTCAAAGACGCCTACTGTGTGTAGTAATGATTAAAACGATTGGGTTTTAATTTTCACAGTTATTATTTAAACTTACTACACATAAATGGTTCATTCTTTTACACACTTCATCTTTTCATAAGTTTTTACTCACAAACACTGTCTCAAACACTTTCACTGCATACATTCTACACTTTTCTCTGTCTTATTTCTTGCTTACTTCTAAACTTTTCTCATGGCTACTACAATGTTTACTGCTTCTGGGTTAGAATTTGTTCCGAATAACTATGCTGCTCCTTTGGCAAATGAGAACGCACCGGAGGCGTTTCATTTGATTCAGAATTTCTTGTCAAACTCTGATGTTGGTACTGCTCTCACCGCACCTTTGAAGCTGTCTGCATCTCAAATCAGGACTCTTTGGCAGACATGCACTTATGATAATGGAGGAGAGTCTGGGTCTCCGTCTATTATTTTTGAATTTCAAGGAGAAGAGTTTATAGTTACTCCAACAACTGTTCGTGATGCTTTGGATCTTGAGGATTTCAATGCTTTCATAATCTCTGTTGGCGATTCTGAGTTGGTTAAAATGATGAGAGAAATAGGCTACTCTGGACCATTGACAAAGATTGGTCAACTGAAAAGGCCGTTTTTGCGCAAGGAATGGAGTTTCTTTTTCGATTGCATCACCAGGGCTTTTGGAAAGAAGTGCACGAATTGGGATGCAATTCCCACTGATAGTCTGCAAATCGGGTATTCTCTTCTTTATGGAGGTAATTTTGATGTTGCTAGGCTAGTTCTAAATAATATAGGTGAGAAAATGACTGAAAACAGAGGTGTAGTCTATTTTGCAAGATTCTGTCAATTGATATTCTCTGAATGTGTTTCTGAAGTAGAGATAGCTGAGAATGATGTGATTCCCTGTTTTAAATTACATAAACGCATATTCTCTGATCTAACTAATAAGGATAACAAGAAAGGGGATGTTGGTGTCTTGTTGCTACCTGCGTTTGTGCGACAATTTCAAGTAGATTCACAACAACAACAACTTGCAAATGCTGAAGCTGGACCTTCTGTGTCTCAATCACAGAGGTCAAAGAAGACTAAGTTAAGAGCTGTTAAGTCTGCTAGAGTGAATCCATCAAATGCTGAAGCTGGGGTATCAAACACTGATGATATGCCTCAGAAGAAAAAGTTAAAGAAAAGAAAGGCAAACAGGGCAAAGTCTGATGATGCTGATGAGGAGAGTGAAACTGATGTTGAAACTCTTCATCAGAGGAAAAGAAGATTGGTAGCAGCACATTTATTTGGTGCTGAGAATGTTTCCTCAAAGGTTGTTGAAGCTCCTGAAGTTGAGTCTCAGGAGGCTGAAGCTGTCAATGTGGACAAAAATGCTGATGCAGAGGATGTTATGCCTGCTAAGGAAAATTTCTTTGAAGATTCTGCATTGGATTTTGACTTTGAAGCACATCCTAGTATCAGTATTTGTGATACTGAGGATGTGGCAGCTGATCAAGCCACCTTGGTCATTGAAGATTCTGTGGCAGCTGAGAATCTTTCCATTCACAATTTACATTCTGATCAAGGTGAGGAGGTTGATCAGAGGATAACTGTTGCTACAGAGCAAATTGTTGAAGCTGTAGCAGAGAATATACAAGAGGCTGCTGATAAGCTAATCTCTGAGGATATTATTCTTGAAGCTCTACAATAATCTGTTGTTGAGGTTGTAACAAAAGAAACAGAGTTAATGCAAACTGCAAACTCTGAGATTCCAGAACCTGTTGTAGAGAAAGTTATTGATGAAGCTGCACAGAGAAATTTTGAAACTGTTGAGAATGTTCCTGCAGAGAATACAACAGAGAATGATAATGATGATGATACTCCTGCTCATTCACAAGAGGAGTTATCTGATATTCGAGTAAACTCTGATGAGGAAAGAGAGGTCAATCGAGCCACTGCTGAGCATTTTCAGGATATGTACTACAAAAGATGGGCAGCTGCAGATTGTATCTTTTCTGCACAGAGGGCTGCTGATTTTCTTCATGATTCTGTGAAGCAGATTTAAAACTCTGATGTTCTTACAAGTCTAAAGGCCACTGTGGTTCAAGTCAAAGCCTTAAACAATAGGTTTAATGAAACACATACAGTGGTTACCAATCTTAGGAATGAAGTTGGTCTAAGGGATCTTACCTTAAAGACTGATAGGTCTTATTATTCTGCCATGTTCAAGCAGCAAGCCAAGGATTCTGATGAACTTAAGAAGAGGCTTGGGAAAGTTGAGGAGAATTAGACTACAATGTCTGCACAATTGAATTCTATTTCTACTGCTATAGAATTGCTGACATCAGTACTACTTTCTGATGATGTCAAAAAGGGGGAGAGTGTACCTAATGACAAATGCAAAGACATTCAAACTCTGAGACGGAGGGATGATTCTGCTGATGGTGGAAGCAAGGAAACTGAGAGGAAGCAAATTTCTGCTCAAGGGCAAAGAAGATCGAGATTAAATTCTGATAGGTTGACAAACTCTGGTAAAGGAATCTCAAACTCTGCCAGTGGTTCAAGACTTAAGAGTTTAATTATTTCAGCCAATCCATCTACTGATGAAGAAATTGCTACAAAAATGTTTCTAGAAGAACACGGTAATGAAGCTACAGTTGAAGACATGGAAGCTGAAATGCTGAGTCTTGCTGAAGAGCATGAGAAGAAATTGAAGGATGGTACTTACAAAAAGAAAGCTGTCAAGGCTCCTAGAAAGAAAGAAACTGGAATTGTTATCAAGGAAAATACTCAACAGAGTATACAATACACCAGGAGGCCTGTGATTGCAAATACTGATAAGGGAAAGGGTAAACTGGTAGAAGAAGAACAGTTACCAAAGAAGATTTATTCAACCTCTGACATTGCTCAAGTTGAATCAAGGATAAACAAATCAACCTCTGACGTTGCTCATGTTGATATTGCTACTAAAATTGTGACAACCTCTGACAAGGCTCAAGTTGTACAAAATCAACTCAAAGGTTTCTTAAGACCTGTACTTTCTGAAACTCTGACATTAGAACCTGTGGATTTTTCTCAAACCAGGACAGTACATGGAAAACAATCTTATGACAAGTCTGGTCTAGGTTCACACAGAGAGAAGAGGATAAATAACAGTCCAATGGATCAAACATCACTGGCAGAACCTGGTGTTGGGGTTACTCAAGAGAATCTTGACAAGCTAGAGTCTGTTCAGTTAATTCATCATAAGGGACTTAGGAAGGACTTTCTGTTATACTTCATGGCTGATGGCAGAGTATACAGAATAGGTGAAAATGATATACATTTGAAAATGGCTGAAGAGTTAGAATATGTCTTATATCTACTCAAAGTCAGAAATCAAAGGACTCAAAATGCTGCTGAAGTTTTGAGAGTAAGGATGATGAGAGCAAAGGTTCTTAGTGGTGCTAAAATTACAAGTGCTTACATCCCTAAGTACAAAGATGCTCATGGAAAGTTTGTAGAAATGAAAAGAAACAGTGCAAGACTAAGGACTGATCTGGGAGTTAAAGTCTTAGAATTCAATCTAGACTCTGATAAACCATATTTTATTAAGCTAGGGAATGAGATGAGGAAAAATTCCATCTATTCTTTGAGAGCTGCAATTTATCAGACTGGAGAATCTGATCCAGAGTTGAGAGAGTTGAAGAAAGTTATGGTTGAAGAGCTGGAAAGGGCTGAAAGAAGACTACTCATGGATTATCTCAGAACTGTTCCTGATATTCAAGAAATCAAATAAAGTCTGACTGTAAGTTTTTAAAGTTTTTTGTTCTAAGTTAAAATTAAACTCTGTTATGATTAAACACTGCATTTGTTATATGTTTTGACATCATCAATTATCTGTTTAACTTGTACATTTTTATTATGCACAAGTTGGGGGAGATTGTTAGATATAATTGCTGATGTTTGTTTAATCAGTGTTTAAGTAACAGGTACTGTTCAGAGTTTAGTCTGAAGTACTTATCAGAGTTTACATGGAAGCCGGTCAGAGTTTGTTAAAGTCTGACAGGATGAAAGTTGATTTAGCTGTCGGTGCATATCATGAAGATTCTAGAAGCAATATATTCTGAAGATGGAAAGAAGCAGAATATATTGATACAGCTAAGGAGACTGGACAGAGGACTGAAGCAATTCTAATTGATTACAAATTGTATAGCTAATTTGTAGGAGTATCAATTAGAGATTGATTGTAACTGTGTACTATATAAACACAGATAGGTTATCCCTAGAAGGGATGCGATAATTGAAAACATTATTCTTGTAACCTAGAAGCTCTTTGTGATTCATTAACATCATAAAGAGAGAAGCTGTTAATACAATTACAGTTTGTTGATTTACAAACTTGTGTTCTTAATTGTTATTCTCATACATACTTGATTATATTGTGTATTCGGCCTAACAGGGTAAATATTTATTCCCCGTCACTGCCCCATTCCTCATTTAAGCGGGGCGGGGTAACCCCATTTGGGGCGGGTTAGGGGCGGGTTCCCCATTTTCCCCGCCCCATTGAGAAGCCTATTCCCATGTTCGACCTCTCCATGTACACACTGAAAGCAAGCATCCAAGTATTATGACTGGATCAGAAGTATGAGAATACTTCTCAAGGTACTCTTCAGCCTCTTTTAACCTTCCCGCTCGCCCTACTAAAGGGGTGGTGGAGAGTCGAACCTTGGATCTCCTGCTTGCATGGGCTTTGATATCATGTTGAGTAATCAACTCATCTAAAATTTTAAGGGGTTAGAGGAAGGTACTTTTCAGGATCATATATTGTATTTTAACAGATTTCATTCAGAGAACTGAAACAGGCTGTCCCCTGATCCAAAAGTCCTGATTATCGCAAGTTGTTAGTAGTCCAATGAAAGTGACACTATCTGGTTTTGTTCCTCCATCTATCATCTGCCCAAAAAGTTCAAGTGATTTCTTCCCAAGACCATGATTTGCAAAACCAGTAATTATGTTGTTCTATGAGACAACATTATGGTAATTATTTTGTTTAAACACTCTGTAGGCATGCATAATACTGCCACATCCAGACTACATGTTTACAAGTGCATTGTCAACTCCAATATCATCATACAACCTAGTCGTAATTAGATGTGCATGCACCTGCTTGCTTTGGGGAAGAGAAGCAATACCAGCACATGCAGTCAAAGCACTGGAATACGTGAAGTCATCTGGATTCACATCAACTCCATTCAAGATCTCGTTGAATACACTCAAACTTGAGCTCTAAATATTTTTATGCTTCGTCGATCAAATTAAAATGTGAATATATGTCATCATTACATTACCAGTAAAAGTAGAAAAATCAAACTTGAGCTTGATTGTTTGACAATGAAATCCCATTTCTCTTACCAAATTTTCAGCTCTAATACAATATCCAAATACTGCCACATAAGTAAACGGTGTGGGATGAAACCTTGCGGACACATAAGTTTGAAGGCCTTAAGCCCCTATAAGAGCATTATAGGAGACTGAAGTTGGTTCAGATGTAGTAGCAAAAACAGACAAGGCGTCGCTAGATTGACCACATTTCATGTACACTGAAACTAGTGAATTAGAAATAAAAGAAATTGAATAACAACCATGTTTTACCGACTGAGCATGCATGTATCTGTTCACCAGTTCTCAGTGCCCACAGACTAGCACAAGCACTAATAGAACTAGAAAAGACAAATTCATTGGGTTGTAGTCGAAACTGAGAGCAAAGCTCAACAGCCAACAGAGGCTTCCCTACCTGATCATAACCAGAGATTATGGTTGCCCAAGTGACAAGATTCCTGTCAGACATCTCGTCAAATACATGATGATGGGTGATTTCATGTTGCCACACTTGGCATACATGTTAAAAACATGATTAGATATAATAACATCACAAAGTATTACAGTCCTGGCAGCAGAAGTATGAGGGGGTAGACCATAACAAAGTGTCTTAACTTTGGAACAATAATGCAGAAGAGAAGCAAGAGTTTCGGGTACCATTACATTAAGTTTAGCAAGCAATTCACTAGATACAACTGCATTTATCAGATAATGATGTCTCATTAGTAACTAAACAACCTATGCATTACACAAAGAAAACTACCTCTGTCTGGCATAAAAAAACAATAAATATTTAAAATTCCAAAAATTCATCAAAATATATAAAATTGATAATTTACTACAACAAGTGTTTATCAAAAAAGAAATAAAAATATTTTGAAGCATTATCGTATATATTAAGCCTCTAAAAAAAACAAGAGTAGTATGTGAATCGATCAACTACATAAATGCCTACCTGCAATTTATCTAGGTACAATATTTCATACATGAACTGAATGATTGACAAATGGGAGTTTACATCGCAAAATATAAAACTCACATCAGAATCGAAGTGATGTACCGAATAAGAGTTTTCTCCTTTCTTACTACTTCCAATAACCAAAACACCAGGTCAGTGAAGCTGCAAGCAAATACTAACTCTCAGATATCCATATTCACATGTATTATAGAAAGTATTTTTTTGTAACAAGAATATACTACTTTCATTACATTTTAGTCCACATACTCTTTTAGCACAAATGTTACAGCCATGAGGAAGAACATGTACATGTCTGTATGGGTAAGTACAGTTGGGAACCTCTACTATGTACAATGTTCTTCCCAATTAGTGGATTTGTCTAATAATAGTTTCTCATATATATAATAATTACTAACTTAGTGCGATGCACGGATGAATTTTAGAATTTTTTATCTGTACTTTGATTATATGATTTTATCAGAAGAAAATAAAATTTTAAAAATTAATAATGTATGTATGATGTTATTGTAAGCATTTGTTTGTATTTTGATGATAATTTTTTTTAATATATTGTCAACGAGAATAATATCTTGAACTTCTGAATGTAACTTAGAAAAATAGGTAATATAAATATTTAATAATAATATGTTGTTGACGGGATTCGAACCTTGAACCCGTGGGAGCATTTTGAATATCAAGAAAGAAATATTTTTTTAACATTAAATCCAACGGTTCTTCTTTTATCTATCTTTCAATCTAACGGTTGTTATTTAAAGTAACAATGACCAACCAAATAGAGGCTAGTTTGCTTATAATAATATGGTTTGTGCTCATGTGAGAACCCCACTAATGATGATAACTGAGATCTAATCTAATCCACATATTTTTTATATCTAAATCAAATCCTAGCCATACAATTAATATTTCAAATTTTATTTTTAATCTTTCATTTCTCTCATCTAACTCATTATCTCTCTGCCCATCATTCCCACCCACCCACCACACCACCACCACTACTACTTGTCTCCATCCACCACCACTACCCTTCACCTACCAAAACCACCACCACCTGCCGCCGCCACCACTATCACCCGTCGCCGCCACCATTCTCTATCTCTCTCTTTTCATCTCTACGTACCTTTTTCCTCCGTTTTTCTGTCCCCATCACCACCACCACCACTACAGTGGTGGGTTTTTCTCCGACCAAACACACATGCAATTCACACAACTCATACACAGATACACATATCGCCCTCCTCCTTCCTCCGTATCTCTCTCATCTCTCCTCTCTGCTGCAAAACGCCGCCACCATCGCCGGCAACCAATCGGCCGCGGTGGTGCTCCCATCTCCGGCCACCCAACATTTAACAGCCACGCATAAATATACTCATTTTCTCATCCTTAATCTATTCATGTAATCAGTTTCAAACATTTCAATCCGAATCGAAATCCCCCAAATTTCATATAAACCCTAATTTACAATTTTTAGTGGTTTTTTTACAATTTTTTAATTCTGCGTTGTTGATAGTATGGTGGCATGGTGTGGCGATTGCTGATGATGACGATGGTGATTACTGGAGACGATGGTGGTGATTAGTGGTTGTTGTATTCAAAACGTAGTGATTTTGTGATGAATTTGGTGATTTAAAGATGGTGGTGGGGTGATGGTTTAGGGCGGTGATTTGCTATTGATGTTAGTTGTGGTCGTGGTGGCACTTATAATGGCATGAAGCATGGCGGTGTAATGATTTTTTTTAAATGTTTGAATCTGGTGATTTTTTGAAATATTGGTAATGCCGGAAGTGGTGGGAATTGGAGGAGGTCCGATGGATTTTTTTGTGGTGGTAATTTCTGTTTAATTGTGGTGATTTTGTCAAGATGTTGGTGATTTGAAGGAGACCGGAATTGGTCACCAGAGGTGAAGATTTGAGAGAGATGAAGTGGGTGGAGGAATATTTGTGTGGCGACATGGTGGTTTTTTATAACAGATGGTGATTTGTGCTGAAAACAGGTGGTGATTTGTGTTTTTCGGTGGTGATTTTTTGTTTTCCGGTGACGGTCGGAGGTGATGATAGTGTGGTGATTTTTTGGATTGGCCGGAATTGGTCGCCGAAGATGGTGATCGGAGTTACCGGTGGCCGGAGCTAGAGGTTCCCAGTGGTCGGAGGTGGTGGATGGGTGGGGATGGTGAAAAATTAAAATATTAATAAATTTAATGAGTGGTGGGGGATTAATATAGTGTATTTAAATGAATGGTTATGATTAGATCTCATATCTCACAATAGTGAGGGTTCTCAATGGAGCGTGATCCATACTACTATAGTATAAATAGATTACTAAAATTTATCATTTAAAGGTTTAAGCGTGCAAATTTTATGTCTTAAAATTTTCAATAACAAGTTAAATAAAAATTTATACGATATTAAAGAAAATCCTTGTATTACATGAGTTTTAAGTTAATATTTTTAAAGTCAAAACATTAAAAATTGGTATTGGTCGGTTAATACGGTACGACACGGTATGGTACGACACTTATACTTTGAAGCTTTCATTTTATTCCATTTTTATACACCTTGATGTTAAAGTTTTTTAAAATAATTTTAATAAAAATGCATCTTTAAAATATTAATTAAACGCAAAATTCTTTTAACACACTCTAATCATGATTCTTTTAACACACTTTAATCATAATTAAATACAAACATCTACGTTAATTCAATGATGTGTTCAACCACTTGCAACACAACAGATATCACAAAGATTGTGATTTCAATTCTCTTGGATGATATTGTAGAAAACTGAAGAATTGCAGAAGAAACAAGCAAAAACAGAAACTAGACTAGCTAATATTCGTTTGTGGAGTGAGACTCCATTTTCTTCATATAGAATTTACAGTAAACTATCTATACAAACTTGACAAAGAAGAAGAGGTGCTGTATCGTATATTGTATCTATACATTCTCTAATCTATATCTACAGAATGTTATATTCTTGTTATATAAAGACAATATCTAACTAACTAACTCTGCTGACATGGCATGCCATAACTAACTAATTATTCCTAGCTTATTGGGCTGTATTGGACTGGTTGGACTGTAGAATGGGCTTGAGGATTGGGCTTTGTACTGGACTGAGCAGAATCAGAATCATTAGTAATATTAACATCCCCCCTCAAGTTGGAATGGGAGGATTCGATCATTCCTAACTTGGAAAGCAAGACATTAAACTGCTGTGATGGTAAGATCTTAGTAAAGATATCAGCGACTTGACTGTGCGTAGGAAGATATGTAAGTTGCAAGAGACCTTCAAGAACTTTGTCCCGTGTGAAATGGCAATCTATCTCGATATGCTTTGTTCGTTCATGAAACACAGGGTTCTTAGCAATATGAATCGCAGATTGGTTGTCACAGTGAAGAGTGATAGGTTTTAAACCTTCAACGCCCAGTTCTTCTAACAACCTAACAGTCCAAGTTACCTCACTTGCTGCAGCAGCCATGGCGCGATACTCAGACTCTGAAGAAGAACGGGATACAGTACTTTGTTTCTTCGACTTCCATGCAACAGGAGAATTACCAAACAATAAGATATAGCCAGTGATCGATCGTCTAGATTCAGGACATGCAGCCCAGTCCGAGTCAGAAAATGCCTGTAATGTAAGTTCATGTGAAGCTTTGAGTAATATGCCTTGACCTATAGTGTTGGCAACATAGCATAAGGTATGAATAAGAGCCTGCTGATGAGGTAAACGAGGCGCTTGCATATACTGACTAAGAACTTGGACAGCATAGCTTAAATCAGGACGAGTATTAGTGAGGTAATTAAGCTTGCCAACAAATGAACGATAAACCTCTGGATTATGTACTAAATCACCCTCATCAGAAAGTAACTTGAGAGAAAGAGGTAATGGAGTGACTGCACGGCGAGACAAGTCAAATGGACAAGCATGCAGCAATTCAGTAGTGAATTTATGCTGACTGAGTACAATTCCAGAATCTGTATAACCAACCTCGATGCCTAAAAAATAATTCAATAAACCAAGATCCTTAATGCTAAAGACATCATCAAGATGCTTCTTAAGAGATGATATGGTATTGACATCTGAACCAGTCATGATTATATCATCGACATAAACGGCCACTATAGTTAGATGAGAATCATTTTTCTTGAGAAATAAACTGTAATCATACTTTGATTGAACATAACCTTGAAGAATAAGCTCCTCCACAAGCTTTGCAGACCATTGACGAGAGGCTTGCCTCAAGCCATAGAGAGACTTGACTAATCGACACACCTTACCAGCAGGATATAAATGAGATAAGCCTTCTGGGATCTTCATATAGACCTCTTCGTGTAAATCACCATGCAGAAAAGCGTTATTAACATCCAACTGGTAGATATGCCATTTTCTGCTTGCAGCAAGAGCAATGATGCATCTAACAGTATTCATTTTGATTACGGGAGAAAAAGTTTCCTCAAAATCGATGCCATACCGTTGGTTGAAACCTTTTGCAACCAACCGAGCCTTGCACCTTTCAAGACTCCCATCAGCCTTCAATTTGACTTTAAACACCCATTTGCAGCCAATTGGCTTCTTACCAGGGGGCAAATCCACAATTTTCCATGTCTGATTTTTCTCTAAGGCAATTAGCTCCTTTTGCATAGCCTCTACCCAAACAGGATTCTGACTAGCCTCTTGATAGTTAAGTGGTTCTTTGATATTAGACATGTGGGATAAAAAAGCTTTATGTTTGGTTGTATAAAAATCAGATGTAACCAAATTGCACCAGTGAGATGTTGAACTAGTAAGGCAATGGTAATCAGACAAGTACTGAGGTTTAGATTTAGTCCTAGTAGAAGATCTAATAGGTATACTGATGTCGACTATCTGAGCAGAATCAGGGATGCTAATTGCAGAAGAATTTTCAGAAGAAATGGATTCAGGATCAGGACTAGTATTAATACTAGTATCAATAGATGTAGAATGGGAATTTAAGACTGGATTACCAAGTGATGTAATAGGATGAATGTCAGAATTATCAAGAGATGTAAAAGCTGGTAAAAAAATCTCAGAATTGTAAAGCATATCTGGTTTACTTGAAATAACATGATAAGGAAAATGAAATTCATGAAACTTCACATCCCTGGAAACAGATAATGCTTGAGTTTGCAGATTAAGTACCTTAAATCCTTTCTGTGAATCAGAATAACCAAGGAATACACAAGTTGTAGCTCTTGGTTGTAATTTAGATCTCTGATGTTTGACTGTAGTCACAAAGCACAAACAACCAAAAGGCTTCAGGAAAGACAGATCAGGTGACTCTTTATACAAAATTTTGTATGGTGTATTGTTGTTAATACTAGCTAGAGGCATCCTGTTGATTAGATAAGAAGCACACAAAATACAATCTCCCCAAAATTTATCAGGAACTTTGGACTGAAAAAGAAGAGCCCTTGCAGTGTCAAGGAGGTGCCTATGCTTCCTTTCAACAACACCGTTTTGTTGAGGCGTGTGTACACAGCTTGTTTGATGTATGATTCCCTTGTGCTGATAGAAAGACTTAGATTTACCTTCACAAAACTCTAAAGCATTATCAGTCCTAATGCATAGAACCTTCTCTGCAAATTGTGTTTCAGCATAGGTAACAAATTGTTCCAATATAGAAGGGACCTCAGATTTGTATTTGATTAAATGTATCCAAGTAAATCTGCTGAAATCATCCACTATAGTTACAAACATTGAACAACCAGAGTAGGTTTTGGTCTTGTATGGACCCCAAATATCAACATGTAACAATTCTAACACTGTTGATGTTTTGATAGTACTATGAGTAAAAGAAGCCCTTGTCTGTTTAGCAAGAGGACAAACTTGACATATGGTATCTGAAACAGTTTCTTTAATATTCATATCAGGAAATAAAACTTTCAACTGAGTAAAAGGCATATGGCCAAATCTAAGATGCCAAAGCTGAGCTTCTGTGATGGTTGAGAAGCAAAATTTGGAGAAATTAGAAGCAGCAGCAACCAAATCTTTATGATCAACCACATACAGTCCATTCTGCAGGCTACCAAGAAGAATTGGCTGTTCTTTCTGAGAAAGGTCCTGTAGAAAGCATTTGCCATCAGAAAACAGTAATGTGCAGTTAAGGTCTTGGCATAACTTGTGTACTGATATAAGTTTGAATTGAAACTCCGGGACATGAAGAACATCTTGGAGTATCATGTTACCACACAATGTAACAGATCCTATATGTAATGCTTGTATTTGTCTGCCATCAGGTATGGTAATATTGTTGCCAATATTTGAAATTGTTTTATATGTAGAGAAAACATCAATGTCAGGACAAATGTGATCTGTTGCTCCACTGTCAAGAAGCCATTGTGAGGAAGAGAAAACAGTCAGTAAACAAGTTTTACCTGCAAGCACAGCATGTTTAGATGGATCTTCAATACCAGTCTGCAATTTCTGAGCACCAAGCAATTCAATGAGATGATTATACTGGTCAACTGATATTGAAGGAGAGTCTTTAGTATCAGCTTGGAAGTCAGAATTAGTTTGTGAAATTGCTGCAACCTTTCTGTTATTTGCAACCTTGAAACCAGCCGGATAACCATGCAATTTAAAACACCTTTCATTACTATGACCTGCAATCTTGCAATGTGTACAGTAGTAGTTTGAGCCTGGCTTGACATTTTTCTTGATATTGTTGTTGCTACTATTACCAGTACCTCCAAATGACCTGGAATTCTGTCCTGCAGCAAATTTATAGTTAGGTCTGAAATTTCCAGAATTGTTCCCAGTAACATTCTTTCTATCAGCAAAAAATGCCATAGCATCTGTCTGTGTAGAGTTCGAAAAATCCTTGTGATTTTCCTCTTGCATAATCAGTCTGAAAGCTTGAGATACTGTAGGCAATGGATACATCATCAAAATGTGCCCCCGAACAGCAGAAAATTGATCATTGATCTTCATTAGGAACTGAAGCAACCTCTGCTCCTGTTGCTTCTTTATGAGTTTAGAATTAATTTCACACGTACAATTTCCACAATCACAATAGATCATTGGACTCACATCATCAATATTATCCCAAATCGATTTTATCTGAGTGTAGAATTCAGAGACACTTTGATTTCCTTGAGTAATATCAGACAATTTCTGTTCAAGTCCATATACTTGAGTAACAGAAGCAAAGCCAAACCTATCCTCTAGATCTTTCCAGATTTCTCTTGCAGTGTGGAGGAATAACACACTTTTAGCAATATTTTCATCTAGATTAAAAAGCAACCATGAAATAACCAAATCATTGCATCTCTCCCAGGCCACAAGATTCGGAGAAGTAGCATCAGGTTTTGTTATAGTTCCATTAACAAAACCTAATTTATTCTTTGCAGATAGAGTTAACATGATAGACCTTTTCCAACTTGTAAATCCATTTCCATTAAACTTGACTGAAACTAACTGAGAAGTTGTAGCATCTGATGGATGGATATAATACGCACTAGACGGATCGTTATTAGTAGAACTAGCCATAGTATACCAGACCAAATTGTCGATTCTTTATCAGAAAATGATGAGCAAATTGCAGAAATCCGAAATCAAAAGATCTTGAGTATGAATCAAGAATCGATATTAAGAAACAAGATATGACATAGTGTCAATCAATACTGAGTCTACACACTTACGATTTCAAGAATTACAGAATCACAGAATCAAAGATGCTGCTAAACAAATTGTACGAGCAACAAGTAACGATGAAACCTGATCGTTGATTGAGAAAGTGTCGATGTAATAAGCAATCGCAGAATCGATGTAACAAGCTCTGATACCATGTAGAAAACTGAAGAATTGCAGAAGAAACAAGCAAAAACAGAAACTAGACTAGCTAATATTCGTTTGTGGAGTGAGACTCCATTTTCTTCATATAGAATTTACAGTAAACTATCTATACAAACTTGACAAAGAAGAAGAGGTGTTGTATCGTATATTGTATCTATACATTCTCTAATCTATATCTACAGAATGTTATATTCTTGTTATATAAAGACAATATCTAACTAACTAACTCTGCTGACATGGCATGCCATAACTAACTAATTATTCCTAGCTTATTGGGCTGTATTGGACTGGTTGGACTGTAGAATGGGCTTGAGGATTGAGCTTTGTACTGGACTGAGCAGAATCAGAATTATTAGTAATATTAACAGATATATATGTATGTAAAATTTAGTTAGTTAATTCATATTTAAAATTTCACGGGAAAAAAACTTTTCTCTTTTTGTGATCGGTTTAATCACAATTTTATCCATCTAATACAATTATCGACGTCAAAATATATTGATTGTGACATATTTAATTCTTTACAAATAAAAAAACTAAAAACAATAAAACTACATGTATATTGTTGTTATTATTTAAAATTGCCTAAAAAAATATTAGCTACCAACTGACGTGTAAATTGAGTAAAATAAATTTAAAACATTTGTACAGTGATAGTTGAATTTTTAATATTTCACCAACGTATATTGTACTAAAATATATTTTAATTTCTTTTGAAATATAATTTTAATTAATTTCAAAAGATTTATCATTCTTCGTATTTCATAAGAAGATAGTGGGTTACCGAACTCATTAACCAAGAATCAAGCATTGAATGTTTAATTTAACTGTTTGACATTTTTAACGGTGGGACCAATAGCTTCATAGCATTGGACACGCGGGACGCTTAAACGTGTCAAGCTAACAAGTCAGCATTTCTCTGGTCCTGTTCAAAATAAACCCCCATTTCATTTCCCTGTTATTTCCAATTCAATAAAACAATATTTCTAGGGCACAAAAATCGATCAAATTAACTGAACCAGCCATGAATATCTTCCGATTCGCCGGCGACATGACTCATCTGATCAGTATTCTCGTTCTTCTCCTCAAAATCTACGCCACCAAATCATGCGCAGGTCACTTTCTTTCTCACCTATTCATATTCCTCTTTTCAATTATTTTTTTATCACGTTTATTTCAAGTTTTTGTAATGAATGTGTAGTAATTGAATGTGATTAGTGATTTTACTTGAGATGTTAGAGCTGTTCAGGCACTGAAATATATTCCCGTGTTGCTATAAGGTTTATTTTGAATTACTGTACTGTAAATACGTTCCAAATGAATGTGATTAGCGAAGTAGTTTTTTTATTTGGAATGATGGATTTGGAGTGTATCAGCTGCTTTTGTTACGAACAATTTGGTTTCGATTTGAACGGAATTGATGTCGTTTTAAACTAAACTTATTTTTTGTTATCCGGTATTAAAACGCGTGTTACTTGAAATTCTGGGCTTCTCGTCTATTTTCGTCTTTACGCTTGATTTCTCTCGCTGTCGTTACTACCACCACGTATTACTGCCCCTCTCTTTTCCACTATCACCGACACCGGTGGCTGCTGCATATTGTGTTCCCGGACGAAGATGCTCACTAAAGTAAAATAATGTTCTGAAAACTTGTTTTTAGAATTAAAATTTCATGTGATTGACATGTATATTGATGGAATTTGTAATTTAGTAGTTAAAATTCTTCTCATTCTTAAATTACATACTAGGATTTGTAATTACGAAATTGAATTTCTCATGTTTGGCAAACAATAAATTTGGGATTGAAGTCCAAAATTTCAAATTCTGGAATTGAAATCCCATTTGAAATGAATTCTGTGTTCCTACATGCAATCTTAGAGAATTCAATAGAGATGCAAGAGCTGTGATCACACACTAATAGATACTCTATGTTTGTGTTTTTATTTTGATTGTGATTGTTATTAGGTTTATTTAAAGGATTGTACTAAATAGCAACTAAATGTGATTAGGGTTTTCACCAAAGATTCAAGCGATGCGCACACACACACACACACAAATGTTTGTGCATTATATTGCTTTGTGTTTTTTCAAGGTTTATTTCTAGTATTATACTAATTGTATATCAAATAATTTAATAGGGAATTCACTAAAGATGCATAATGCAATACATACACACACTTAAACACATGTTTGTATTCTTATATTTTCATTGTTATTTTATAAGTTGTATATAAAGGTTTGTACTGAATGTGTATAGTTATTAAATGTGGTTAGGGATTTCATTGAAGACGCAGGAGTTGTACGCTTTGGTGTTTGTGACTCGGTACATCGATTTGTTCACGGATTTCATTTCACTGTATAACTCTGTGATGAAAGTGGTGTTTATTGGAACTACATTGGCCATTGTTTGGTGCATGCGGCGGCATCGAATTGTTAAGCGGTCCTATGATCAGGCACTAGACACGTTTCGCCATCTCTTTTTGGTTTTGGGGTGCTTTGTGTTGGCATTAGTAGTTCATGACAAATTCACTTTTCAGGAGGTCAGTTGTGTTTTTCTTCATTTGACTCGTTGCCAAGGTAGAATTAATCTTATTTGTGTGCACAAATTATATGAAAATAAATCGAGTTGTCTAATGAGTAACAAAAGTATTTGATGTGAAACAAAAATGATTAATGGTCATACTCCCTTTGTTCTGAAATAATACCAGTAATACGTGAATAGGAATAATTGTGTCTGGTACTTTCCATTATAAATATGTGAACAAAAATTATTAAAAAAAATTGACCGCTGAACTGAAACAATAAAGTTTAAGGATGATGTATTTACTTGTTTGTTTGCAACTTGTTCTACTCATTTGGTTTCCGGATTATGGCAGCCATTTCATTTGGATTTTTATTCACTTGCAGAAGAGTAATGTTGCTCAAGTCTCGATCACGTACAAATTTAATATTTCATATGCTTAAAGACTAATTTTGTATGCCTTGAAGGTCGACCATCATTGGATTTTTCTGACTTTTGTTTAATCTCTGCTCAAGGCTAGTCGGTCTTGATTATATTGATTTTAATACCTCAAACTGTTCAAGTATTTAATATTCTCTTCTATAGGAAATGAGTTGTAGTTTTACATATGAAGCTGGTACCATAGAATGAAGGGAATAAGGAGAATATTTAGGCATAGAGGACATTGAAAAGTTTAACAAAGTTGAAATGCTGGATCACTAGAAAAATTGAGCTGGGATTTGGCTTAACACAGGACACGACTGTAAAGAACATCCTGTAATGGACAAGGGAACTCTCCTCATCATGGACTTATTAATACTATTATATAAATGTGCTTAGATATGTAAAGAATAGACTTTTGTGAATTATGGGAAGCAGTTTCCATACAGCATAGCACATTGCTTGCTGTGTAAAATACACTTTTCTGTAGAAAGTATTAAGGATTAGCTTACTACCTTGAGTACCTTCCATCTGTCAGGAAGCTTTTTACTCCTATAAAGATATCTATTCAAGAACTTTGAATTCTTAGATGAAGTCATAAGCTTGAAGTTCTATGAGAAGGAACATATCATTAGCAACCCTGAACAGTATGTTTATATTTCTGTGGCTCTCCGTATCTTCTATAGCTGTCTATTTTCCAGGTGTATATTAGTCTACCAATGGATTTTCTTGTTTGTTCTGCTGATAAATATGTGGCAAATGGCCAATGACTATGAGGGTAGATCTTCAGACAAAATCTTTCAGATTTTTGAAAAGGAATTACTGTTTTTTTTTATTCTTGTTTTGGTAATGGTCAATTACAGAAATTTAAATACACACACATCCACGCCATAACTGAGGTGTGAATGCTTGACCTAGGTCCCGTTGTTACCAAAAGAAGAAGTGAATCCACCTGACGACTTCATGATGCTTCAATACAAAGTATTTCTGCATATTTAGGTTAATAGGAGGAGAGTACTAAATGGTGAATAGGTTGTTGATTAATTTGGTAGTAATTTCTTTAGTTAATTACTGGCATATATTTTACAATATCAATGTACAAATTACTATCCAAATTAGCTGGGGCCACTGGCCGATCACTCCTTTAAAGTTCATTTTTGAATGAGGATGAAGAGAATTGCTAACGAGTGTTGACATAGTTACTGGCTTGTTTCAGTATGATATTTGCTGTAAAATTTGTTGGAACTAAACTAAAGATAATGCGGTGAGCCTTTTTTTCTATTTTACCTGGATTTGGCTGTAAATGTCCAATGTGTGTTACTTCAAAAATATTTTGAATTTTTTGCGCAAAATTAAGTGTCTGTTATTTATTCCCATGTCCGTGTGTTTGGCATGGGTACTCAAGGTGAAATGAGGAGTTGGGGTAACGTAGCTGTTATTTTTATTTGCTGATAATTTGAGCAAATAGTCTTTATCGGATTTCTTGGTAAATTACTTCCAGCATTTGTTCTTCTAATACAATTTTAACTTTCATTGTGGCTTAAGATGTGCTGCTAATTTTTGTAGGTCTTTTGGGCATTTTCTATCTACTTGGAGACTGTGGCTATCCTTCCGCAGCTTGTTCTTCTGCAAAGAAGTGGAAATGTGGACAACTTGACTGTCCAATATGTGTTCTTTCTTGGGTATCTCCGCATCACCTTTACACATGCTACATTACTGTAAATACAGAGTATTATAGGTTGAAGTCATTGCTTAATATTACTGATCAACATGTATCCATGCCTTTTGCTTTCTGTCATCTTTAGTTATTTGTCATTTCTGTCTGTCAAGATGCATTCTTTGGCCTTATATTGTTGGTTGCAGGTAGATTTGGTAGTTGCTATGTGCAGCAGCAAGTTCTACTCATCATGTTTATTTTGTTCTTAGTTTTGTGTAGTTGAGTATGATTTCATGCCTCGGTTTGACAAATCATGTCTACTTGTGAGTACCTATACAGACCACAAGATATTGATGAAAGATCACTTTGCTGATATTTTAGTTCTTCTCCAACAGTATTTTCCGAAAGTGAAGATTCATTTTGTCCGCTGACCTAATAGTATTCTTATTTGTTCATAGTCTTTCTCTTGAGTATTTTGATGAAATCCTATGTCATGCCGTGTGTTTTGCACATATAATGGATAATAAACAATTGTCATCAACAATCTAGTCAACTTTGAGTGACTGTACTTTTTTTTTTTGTGTGTGTTTTACAAGAATAAACATTATTAATTTAAAAAATATTGAATATATAATAAATTGAGCAGTGAAAAGAGCAAATCTCATTCACTCCAAAAATAAAAAATTATATTGGAGAAGGCTCTGTAGTTCATGTACTATAATGATAGGTTACACAGAAATTGACAGTAGTGTTCAGCAAGTTAGCTGAAATAACATCAGGATAAAAAAAATTATATTGAGATGCAAAAGTAGACCACATTGCTTGAACTTGTCGGAACATTAACCTATCTAAACTGAATTTACAATTATTGGTGGATCTCTGATTCGGTGGGAAATTGCGTCGAAGTTGTCTACTAATTAACTTCTTTCCTGTCTGCTACATAAATTTCAGTAAAGGATATTATATTGATACTGTTAACTCATCGTCTAAATAAGACGTGCATGGAGAACGGTAAGCAAGTTACATGGAATAATTCTTAAATGATTTATTTACAGAGAACATGTATGAAGACTATAATTTATATGTGAAATTTCCATCTTTATATCAGTGGAGACTGATTACTCATATCAATTCAAGTTAAAGTCACTAAAGCACTAATACTGGTTGGTCTTGTGAGTTGCAGGGCCTATCGAGCATTGTACATTCTTAACTGGATTTACCGTTATCTTACTGAGGAACATTTCAGGCTTTGGATATGTAAGTCAGTGGTAGATTTTTGTGTATGATGATGAATCTCTCTTATTCTAACTTATATGCACATCTTTCTTCCTCAGCTTGCATTTCCGGTATTGTCCAAACTGGATTATATGCTGATTTCTTCTACTATTACTATATCAGGTATTTGCCGTTAATTATTATCGATATATCGTTAGTTGTTTTGCAAGATAAACTTAGTAAGGTATATTTTGCAGTTGGAAAAACAATGCCAAGCTTCAACTGCCAGCTTAAAATGAGCAAAGGTGCAATGAAAGCACCACTGTCCTTGTAAATCAGTTTTTCAACCAAGTCCTTCAATCTTACCATCTTTTGATATGCATTCATATTGCTTCTGTTGATGTTTTATGGAGTTGTAATCTCAGTGATGCAGTAGCCGGGTAATGATTAGTTTTGAGCACACCTGAAACTTACCTTTGACAGGAATCTGTTTAAATACCCATGGTCATATTAGATAGTTAGAGTTGACTGGGTTAAGTCTTATAACATGTAAAAACACTATAAAAGATTAAAGGCTCAAAATGTTTATTTTAATCTTATTTTATGCTTATTTTAGCGCCTAAATTTTCTGAGGATCTTTTACTTATTAGGATTGAAGTTGAGATTTAACATAATTTTAAAATGGTCCAACTTTAGTTCCAACTTTAGTTAATGTTATTTTTTTCTTATTTACAAAATACTTAAATGTTACAAACGATTTTGATTCTATATTAATAAGTCACGTAATTTTTTTTTTATATATGATCAATGTGATTTACTTTATATTTGTGAATCCAATTTTTTTTGTTAAAATATACGTTTTTAGTCAAATTATTTTCGAATTATCATTGCAAAAGAATAGATTGAAATTTGTACAACTAATACTGAAAGTTCTTTCTATTGAAAACATGCATAAAAAATGAATGACAAGGAAAACGAGGAAGAGTGGAAATAATGGGTCTGGGGCGGCCCCTAAGGTTGAACTTCGATAAAAATCAATTTTTTTTATAAATTTATATACAAGGATTCAAAAAATTTGGAGGTCCTTTGAAAAAATAAATTTAGCAAAACCTGTTCAAATTTAAAATGAGTAATGCTAAAAAATCTAACATATTCCTTCAAAGCTTGTATAAATGATGTGTCACATGGTATGATCTAACTCGTGGGGATATATGAGTGACATTGAAGAGAGAACTTCTCCTATAGAATCGGAAAAAAATCATTACATAAATATTTATAATACATATTTTTATCATATTTTTTTATTAGATATGATTATAAATTTCAATTATTAAATTAAAAAATGAAATTAAACTATTTTTTTTAAAAAAAAAATTGAAAATTAGTCAAATAATCTAAAGTGATTCTACAGAAGAATCAAATCGATCAAAAATGATTCTGCAGCAGAATCAAATTTAAAATAAATGTTTTTATTCAAATTTTAAATGTTAATTTTTTTTTAATAAAATTTGTATATGCTAATATTCTACATTAGAATCAGATTATATATTTTATGTTAAAAAAATTAAATTACTTATGTGATTTTATAATAGAATATATATAATTCTCCCCGATTCTTTATATACGATTGTTCTCTCCGGAAAAATGACCTATATATATATAGGTGGAGTCTCATATTTTTATTAACTAATTAAAGGAGGACAAATAAGCATTTAAGAGATTTTTAAGGAAACATTGTTGGATTATCTAGCATTTTTCATTCAATAAATCGAAATTTTTGGGATTAAGATCCGGTTTTATATCTGAATCATTTAATTCGATAATAATCAGAAAATTTGTTCCGATCCAAAAATTATCTGAACTGAAAATCGGGAAAAAAATAATTTGAAATATTAGACCCGATTATAACTTGGGCTCGATCAAAACCAAATAATTAAACATTCGAACCAAACATGACTCGAACAATGAGATCCTATACAAATCTAAATTTGAAAATAATTTAATTTTAACGAGTCATAACTCATAACCCGTAGTTCATATATATGAATGGTTAACCCGATTCTCATTCATAAGCAAAATTTATATTTAAAACAATTTTATGTCAAAACTATTGTAGTTATTTATTCAATTATTTTTAACAATATATTATTGAAAATTTATATTTAATAGAGTAAATAGCAGTTTGCACCCCTTTACTTTGGGCGTTTTTTCGATTTGGTTCTGAATAATGTTCTGTATCAGAATGCACCCCTATGTTTAATTGTCGCTTCGATTTGCACCCCTTTGACCAAATTCCGTCCATATTGACTATCACCGTTAATTAGAACAGGGGTAAAATTGGAAACACAATCCAACAAATCAGAAGTGCCAAAGTCTGGTAGCGGTTCAACGGCCATCCCAGAGCTTCTGCCATATTTGTCAAAAATGGGAGGGAACTACTTGTTATGTTGCGGCTCTTTATTGACCAAGCTGTTACCCACTGCACCCCTGAAGGATAAAGATCAAACTCATTTCTTAATCGTCTACCCAAGTCTGGCATGTGCCCTCCCCCGTAAAGTATGGCAATCTTATTGTGCCATTCGTCAATTGCTGTTTGTAGCGCCTCTGTTGCAACCCTGTTCCTTTATGGGTGTTGTTTTGATTGGTCTTGAATATATGGTTTCTTGACGGGATTTGATTATGTGTGTATGTATTGTTGATTGTATATTTTTGGATTTTGTTTGATTGATAATGGGTTTTGATGTTCTTGCTGGAAATTGGTATTTATTTATTAGATGATTTTATGAGTTTCTAAATGATGATTTTTATTGATTTCTGTATGTATTGTTAATGGGTTTTGATTGTTTATATAGGAAACAAAACAGAGCCTAGAAATGAAGAAGGGTCAAAAGACTCAAGAACAAGAAAGAGGCAGAAAAGCAGAGAGATGGGAATTTTTCCAAAAGGAGGCAGTTGCCCCTCTCTGCACCTTAGCCGATGATTTCACCCTTTCTCGTTTCTCACAAACCAACTGCCCCTTCCTTTCCATTTCCTCCAAACACAAAGAAAATATAAATTTACTTATGTGTGTGTTTTTGTACACGCACTGTGTTTTGGAGTTTTTGGTTGCAGTTATGCCAGATGCTTGAGAATCTGGCTGTTATTTTCCTGGCTAATTACCCAAATAACCCTGGCTGTTAAGGTTAACATTCAAAATTAACAGAATTTGGTGAAAGGGGTGCAAATCGAAGCGACAATTAAACATAAGGGTGCATTCTGCTACAGAACATTATTCAGGACCAAATCGAAAAAACGCCCAAAGTAAAGGGGTGCAAACTGCTATTTACTCTATTTAATAATAAGATACAATCTTTTCAAGTCTTATCAATAAAAAAATTAAATTTGTAATGATCCGAAAAGATGATAAATTATTCTCAAATTGTTGTTTATTAAATGGTGTAGGAAAAAGCCTTGATTCGTTTACAATATAATGGTTGTTTATATAGTCAATACCTAATCAATAATAAAGGTAATCAATATACTTATATAAAGGAGAAGACATATAAAGGAGAAGACGAGGGCGGTGAGGTGGCGCTCTCAAATCGCTTGAATCTATTTTTCTAATTTTCTCAAATTTTTGAATTAATAATACCAAATATTAGAAAATGTCTCAATTTCCGTTTAAATCTCTACTAATAGAGGAAACTAAATATACAATTTGATACTAATAGAGGAAACTAAATATACAATTTGACTTTAAAATTTTCACTAATTGAGGAAAGTAAATATACAATTTTAATATTTTTTACATTTAAAATTTTCACTAATGGAGGAAAGTAAATATACAATTTTAATTAGAAAATGTCTCAATTTCCGTTTAAATCTCTACTAATAAAGGAAACTAAATATACAATTTGACTTTAAAATTTTCACTAATTGAGGAAAGTGAATATACAATTTTAATATTCTTACATTTAAAATTTTCACTAATGGAGGAAAGTAAATATACAATTTTAATATTCTTGCATTTAAAATCTTTACCAAGAGAGAATTTTGTTAGAAAAAATAGAAAATGTAATGTATTTTAGCTGAAAATGTAATTGGTTATAAATAATGTTATTATTTAGTTTAGTAATAGTTTTTTTTAAATAAGTAAGGATAAATAAGTAAAATCATTAAGTACCGACCGTCCGTCCGAATACCAAACTTTTAAAATTTCGTCTTTAATAATATAATAATATAGAGCTCTAGAATCACTCGATTCATATTTATTTATTTTCTAAAGCTCCTCGAATTTGAAAAATTAAAATCAAAACTTCCTTAATTAGCTCCTATTTTTTAGAGACAAAAATCAAAACTTTTTAATATTGGTGAGGTGGCGCTCTCAGATCGCTTCGTTCTATTTTTCTAATTTTCTCAATTTTTTGAATTAATAATATTAAAAATTCGAAAAAATCTCAATTACCTTTTAAATCAATACTAATAGAGGAAACATATAATATTTTTGCATTTAAAATCCATACTAATGCAGAAAGTAAATATACAATAGATCTTTACTAATGGAGGAAACTAAATATCACTAATGGAAGAAACTAAATATTCAATTATAATATCCTTGCCTTCAAAATATCTAAATAAGCAAAAAAAAGTGTATTACCTTACATTATTTTGAACTTTCCTCTATTATTATCTAAATATTCTCATAATATTTTTTTTAATGAAATTACTATCTTAACATACTACTTTCCTAAACTTTCTTTTTTATGTAATATAATAGAAAATACATGAACGTTTTGGTAAATAAGAAGTTAATAAATTAGATCGGTCTTGCATAAAAAATTAAGTAATTAATAAAAAAAACTAGAAAAAATCTCAATTGTCTTTTAAATATTTAATAATGGAGAAAACTAAATATACAATTTCAATATTCTTGCATTTAAATCTCTACTAATAGAGGAAAGTAAATATAATATTTTTTTATTTAAAATTTCTACTAATAGAGAAAGTAAATATATAATAGATCTTTACTAATGGAGGAAACTAAATATCACTATTGGAGGAAACTAAATATTCGATTATAATATTCTTGCCTTCAAAATATTTAAATTATAAAAAAAGTGTATTACCTTACATTATTTTAAACTTTCCTCTATTATTATCTAAATATTCTCATAATATTTATTTTCAAATGAAATTAACATCCTAACATTTTCTTCTCTTAAACATTCTTCTTTTTTATGCGATATAATAGAAAATACCTTCAAAATATCTAAATAAGCAAAAAAAGTGTATTACCTTACATTATTTTGAACTTTCCTCTGTTATTATCTAAATATTCTCATAATATTTTTTTAATGAAATTACTGTCTTAACATACTACTCTCCTAAACTTTCTTTTCTATGTAATATAATAGAAAATACATGAACGTTTTGGTAAATAAGAAGTTAATAAATTAGATCGGTCTTGCATAAGAAATTAAGTAATTAATACAAAAAACTAGAAAAAATCTCAATTGACTTTTAAATATTTAATAATGGAGAAAACTAAATATACAATTTCAATATTCTTACATTTAAATCTCTACTAATAGAGAAAAGTAAATATAATATTTTTGCATTTAAAATCTCTACTAATAGAGAAAGTAAATATATAATAGATCTTTACTAATGGAGGAAACTAAATATCACTAATGGAGGAAACTAAATATTCGATTATAATATTCTTGCCTTCAAAATATCTAAATTATTAAAAAAAGTGTATTACCTTACATTATTTTAAACTTTCCTCTATTATTATCTAAATATTCTCATAATATTTATTTTCAAATGAAATTAACATTCTAACATTCTCTTCTGTTAAACTTTTCTCTTTTTTTATGCGATATAATAGAAAATACAAGAATGTTTTGGTAAATAAAAAGTTAAGAAATTAGATCGGTCTTGCATAAAAAATTAAGTAATTAATACCAAAGATTAGAAAAAACCTCAATTGTCTTTTAAATATTTACTAATGGAGAAAACTAAATATACAATTTCAATATTTTTGCATTTAAAATCTCTACTAATGGAGTAAAGTAAATATAATATTCTTGCATTTAAAATCTCTACTAATGGAGAAAGTAAATATACAATAGATATTTACTAATGGAGGAAACTAAATATTACAAATGAAGGAAACTAAATATTCAATTATAATATTCTTGCCTTCAAATATCTAAATTAAAAAAAATGTATTACTTTACATTATTTTGAACTTCCCTTTATTATTATCTAGATATTCTCATAATATTTTTTTTCAAATGAAATTACCATCTTAACATTCTGCTGTCCTAAACTTTCTTTTTTAATGTAATATAATAGAAAATACAAGAACATATTGGTAAATAAGAAGTAAAGAAATTAGATCGGTCTTGCATAAGAAATTAAGTAATTTACTTGGTAAATAATTAATTACCTTTAATACTTTCGTACAAACAGCTAATTAATAGTATAAATATACACATAAACTCTGTTAATTGTCTACTGCAATTTTTGTTGTCAACATTGTTCTTCTTTACTTTTTTGTTTGTTCATGTTAAAAGTGTGTATATGAGTACATGAGTATGAGACTTTTTCCTTTATGTTATTTATCTTATTACATTTGTTTGTATCCTAATGCAGGATCATATTAAAATATTTGACAAAACAAGTTATTTGCTATTAGTTTTGATTGAGTTAAGACATGGATTAATAAAGAGAGCGATTCATCAGTTAATCAGTTAAAATAATAGGCCGAGCAAGGTGATTTTCATGTACATTCAGTTGTGAATTGATTTATATGTTTATGTGAGTATGTTATTAGTTTTGAATTTATAGTTAAAAGTTGATACACCTGTATACAAGATAACTCGAAAGTGAAGAATTCATCATGTCTTCAAAAACAAATTTTATCATTGTTTTTTAACGTTTAGATAGTTATTGCTCTAATTTTTATGAGAAAAGATTATATCTTTTAGCAAAATATTTTCTGTAATTCATACACGAAAATTCAAAGATAAAAATTGTATATTAAGAAATTTATAGTGTATGTATTTCGAAAATATCATGTTAAGATTTATTCGACTGTAAAATTTATTTAGTGTGTGCATTTTTAACAAAATTCAATATAACAAAAGTCATACAAGAATAAGAAATATTGAGAAGATGTCATTAAAATTTTTTTTTAAAGGAAGAGGTTGTTGTTTTTGTTGTTATTTGTTTTGACAAAAAGAAATCATTATTAATAAAAAATTCTCCCAGCAACAAAAAAGATGTTTGGTCATATTTTTTGATTTTTTTCTTACTGGGAGTAAATTTGAAGGTACTGAATATTTTAATAGCTCTGAAGGTATAATTGTAGTTTTTGATTAAACGATCTAGAACTTTATATATATATAATTCAAAACAAAACTTAATTTTATATTAGAAATATTTTTTTATTTAAAAACGTATTTTGTGGAATATTTTTTGAGAAAATTTAGAGATATTATTATAAAGCCGCTGTGAAGCGCGGCTTAGTAAACTAGTTAATATAATAAGAAAATATCCCTATAACGCTAACAATAATAATTACGGTAACTTTTCATATTACATAAATCATACTATGTTAACATTATCATTAGTTTCAGACGGTCGTCGTCGTCGTTTCATGTTGTAAATCACCATCGTTGTTTTCAATAGAAAAACGATCATATGATCTTGTTGCAAGTTACCATTATCATTAGTTTCAGACGGTCTCTTCCACAAATTCAATGTCATCGTTGTGTTTCGTCGTTGCTAAGTTCGACTCTAGGTCTCAAGTTTTTGTGAGACTTTGATACCATAAAGTATTCAAAAATTGTCGTTTATTGAAGGGTGAAAGCAAAAGTCTTGATTCGTTTACAATATAATGGTTGTTTATATTACCAATACCTAATCAATAATAAAGGTAATTAATATAATACGAAAACTATCCCTATTACACTAACAATAATAACTACGGTAATTTTTTGTATTACATCAATCATAATATGTTAACAAAAGTTCTTGATCGAATTTATTCCAAACCGAATTTTGTCCAATTTTAATCCAATTATAGGATATCTTATGGTCTCTCTGGATTGCTTTGCTGGTAGATCTCTGTCAGAGCTTTGGATTCTCATGAGCAGACTGAAAGAATCTTCTCATTTAAATGTACTGCTGCATGAGCAACACAAACAATTTGCTACAAGGGCAAGTCCTCAGGTTGTAGATGTTCCATTTGAAGTCAATTTTTACAAAGGTAGAGCACTTCCATCCTGCAGAATGGACCCTGTATCTTTGAAGACCTACCATGTAATACATCTGATCAAGCTGGAGAACATGTTAAGGACAACTGGATTTGCTTCAGAAGAAAAGACTGAAGTTGCTGACATTATTCAATACTATTGCATAGCCAACATAAAAAGGTATCATCAGTTGAAGAATAGATTGAAGAAAGTCACAACTCAACCAGTCAGACCAACAAATCTCACATCTGAAAGTGATCGTATCCTGGACAAAGAATTGCTAGATGTTTTGGAAGAAGGTGAAATGAGTGATCAAGAAGAGTGATCACAAGCTCAATTTTTATGGTAATATGTTTAGAGCTCAGGTAAATCAAGATATGATCAATGTATTCATATGTTCAGTCTAGAGGAACATCTATCTTGTATTTATCTTTAAATGTTGGAATCTGGAAATGTTATATATAAACAAGAACTTTCTTTTATTATTTACTTGGCTCTTAAAGTCTTATTTTTTACTTGTTTAATTAGTTGAGTTATCCTCTAAGTATTTGGTTGTTATTCTCTAACAAACAAATAGGGGGAGATTGAAAGACATATGTATAGGCCTATTTGTAAACATCGAGGATTCAACTCAACTTAAACAAAAATGTAATAAGTAAATAATAATTCAATTGTCATAGGAATCTCAGAAATTTATATCAGTCAAAAGAATGAAGATTAAAGTCAACCTACAGACTTGAAGTAATTCTACATTGAAAGAAGTTCAATTATTTGATCAAGACTCAGTGAAGTATTCAAGAAAGTGGATTTATTGAATTGACAAAGATTTCTTCAGCGTGACAGCAAATGTACAGGTTACAGTGTTTGTTAAAGTCAAATGAAAAAGGACCACTGCTTAAAGTTTAAAGATGAAGAACAGCCATTGCAGTTAGTCACTCATGAACCAGACAATACATCGAGTGTCAACACCAATCAGTGAAAGTTCGTCATTATTTTCAGTGGTTCTAGGATTGATTCTAATATAAAGAAATAATATTAATTCTCTTAATTAATTAGATCAGTTAATTAATTTATCCAATAAATTAATTCTACTATAATTAATTTATTCTTTAAATTAATTATGAGATTAATTAAGTGTTTTAGAATTAATATTATTTATTTATATAAATATGATTTATCATTTACTCTTGCATGACTGTTGGATGAGTCATACAAGCATAAATGATTGTCATACCGACAGTCATACTAGCTTGTATGACAGTCATACAAGGCTTTTAACAGTCATACAAGAGTATGTTTGGCAAGTCATATTGGAAGTCATATTGATCAATTCCAAATGTGGAAAGGCGGCCATGCAGCATGTGTTGATTCATCAATACAAAAGCAAAAATATCAAAGGAAGTTATGACACGGAACAAAACATCATATCTTCAAAGAAACTGCCTTAACTTCTGCTCAACTTTCGGAAATATTTTGTGATCAGAGAAATCATTTCTAGTATTGATTGTTATATCCAAACCACTAGAAATTAATTACTTGCACTGCTTTGACTATCTAGCGGATCTTTATCCCTAGAATTTATCTCGAACTAGAATTTATTGTTCTATCTTTTTATTACAAAAATAGATAAGTTCATGTCGAATTTATTCTAAATTTGTTTTAATTAGTTTGAGATTAAATCATTGTAATCCGTACAATATTTGTTACACCTTTCAAGTTTAATTTAAGTTATATTTAACTTGAATTTTGTTTCATTTAATTCCGCAATAATTTGTTCTTGGATTGTAAAATCATAAGCTAAACAAATTTGATTGAACAGTACTGTTTGTATTCAACCCCCCCCCCCCCCCTTCTACAAACTTATCAGGACCTAAAATTTTTGTAGTCCACAGCTTCAAACTTCCTATCTTTCTTCTCAATTTTAGGTTTTCTGCATTCATTTTCAAAGTGACCACCTATACCACAGTTAAAGCACTTGAACTTAGATCTTTCAACAAAATTTTTGTTGGGTTGAAAGTCTTTCTTGAATGGTTTGGACACCTCATGATTTTTCTTGAATTTGAGCTTTGAGAATCTTCTTGATAGGAAAGCCAAATGTTCATCTAACTCGTCCATCTCATCCTGATTTGAGGATTCACATTCATCAACTATTTTACCCTTGCCCTTGCTGGCTTCACTTCTACCTTCACAAACATCCATATTTTGTGTAGTTTTAGCAGTCTCAGTCTTCATGTCCTCATTTTGATCAATATTGACAACTAGTGCAACAGATCCACCTTTCTTTTAGACCTTATCAATTTCTTCATCTTGCTCCTTTTCCAAATTATATGTCTTTAAAGTACTATAAAACCTTTCAAGAGTGAAGTCCTTGTACTCTTGAGTGTTTCTTAAAGAAACAGTCATAGGCTTCCATTCCTTGGGCAATGACCTTAGAAATTTGAGATTTGAATCCTTGGTTTGATACACTCTTCCATACAACTTTAAGCCATTAAGCAAATTTTGAAATCTACTAAAAGTATCATTCAAAGATTCTCCAATTTTGAAATGGAAGTGTTCATACTGTTGTATGAAGAGTTGCATCTTATTTTCCCTGACCTGTTATGTGCCTTCACATAGAGTTTGGATTGTATCACATACTTCTTTAGAAGTTGCACAATTTATGACATTGTCAAACATGTCTTGATCCAGTCCATTGAACATAATATTCATGGTCTTTTTTGTCCTTGTGAACCTCAACAACATAATCTAATGTCCATTCTGAGACAGGCTTGGGAACAGATCCTTCTGCTGCATTTGCATCTTGACCAACACCAGTAGTAGCCTTCATGGGTACATGAGGACCCTTCTCAATGCAATCTACATAACCTTCATCCATAGACATAAGGTGCAGATGCATCTTTATTTTCCAATGAAAGTAATTGTCTTTGTCAAGAATTGGAATCTTAACCTCATTATCCTTCTTTCCCATGATTTTGATTGTCATTGATCTTTAAACTTCTTGTATGTTAGAAGCTGGTTCTGATACCAATTGTTATTCCCAAACAATGTAATCACAAGATTGTAGAGCGGGGGGGGGGGGGCCTTGAAAACAATCTTTTAAAATTTACCAATTCTTTTGCAAACACAATCATAACAAGAACATAAATTAATAATTGTAGAAATTAAATACACAACAATTAAAAATTTCAGGTGGATTTGTTGTTCCACCTGAGAGATTTTATTTGAAGAAATCTCTGTGATGTTTTTGAACAAAACACACAACTGCAGTACAATATTTTTGCTTTAGCAATTTACAGAGTGTTTATTGTTTAGGCTTGGTAAATCTCTATGATTTCTTAACCTACAAAAATACTGCTACACTTGGTTATATACTCCAAGTTTACAAACATTCTAAGATACTAAAAATACATAGTAGGTAAAGCCTAGAAGGTTGCTTTACCATTCCAAGTCCATTGGTTCTTGTGATGATTTGCCTTTTTGTTGAATGTACTTCTTCAATCATCTCTATTGACCAGATGAAAATAGAATGCTTCTTTTTCTTCATAGTTTCCCAAATTGCTGGTTTTCATGTTCTTTTTGTTCCATCAACCCATGTGATCTATCAGACCTGTCTCTATCACATTGTCAACTGGTAATTATTTGCTTTACATCCGTTGAGGTTGATTGGACTCACATCCGTTGATAGCTTTCACCATATCTGTTGATAGTGTTCAAACGACATCCGTTGATGGGCAAAGTCACATCCGTTGAGAGGTAGAAATATATCCGTTAATGAAATCATCACTTATACATAATTATAAGGCATAAAATATTTACAATTAAACCAACCTATTTTGCATATCCATTGATAGTCTACATGACTTATTCAAACCTAACAACTATACTATCAACTGTTATCAGGAACAAATTGAACATGTTACAAAGTACTTATCCGTTTATAAGCTACATGTCAACGGATACTATATACACATGTTATCCGTTGACAGCTACAATGACTTATACAAATTTGCTGAGTTGTTGAGTTATCAAGAATCAACATAATTCCTAACACATGACCACAATTGTGAACTTCTATCAAATTATTACATTATTTCTTAATTAATGATAGTAATATCTGCAAATTTATTATCATTACTTAGAGATTACAAGAAACATACTTTGGTTGTGACAATATGTTCGCTTAGTCTTTTTCAAACTAAACACTATAATATGATATTTGTCAGCAATCATCCAAAAACCTATTTATGAAGATGATTTTAAATTTGAATAGTTATTGTTCACCTTTGTGTTGAGTTGGCATAGATGTTTGTGTTTGATCACAATTAAATTGTGTTTCCCATTTTTGTGTTGAATAAATTTTAGAGATATGCTTTGATTAAATTGTTGTTTTTAAAAAAAATCAGGGCCAAGTTTCAAAAATAAAGGACTAAAGTGCAAATACCAAAATATGAGTATCACACCAACCGACTATCAAACTTTTAATATTTCGATTTTAGTAATATATTATAGATAGTTTGACATTAATTGTACATCTTTTTAAGTCAAATAGAATTTTTTTTTGTGATAAAGATTTCTCTATAATTCACAATTTCAAAATTGGGATATAAAAATAATGAAATTAATTTATAATTTGTTTGATTTTAAGTTTCTTTTTAAGGGTCATAATATTCAGATACCTAATTATCAACACATACATAACTAATTCAAACACAATATTTTATTGAACTTTAGTTACGCCAGTGAAATCACAGCTATGCATTTTCAATAATTAACATATGAATGTCATCGATTCTAATATATAGAATATGTGGTGAAATTCAGCTACCCATACCATAAGTGTTAAATTCAACTCTAAATTTTTTTAATTATTTATTAAAATGCCAACGTTTTACTTTATACAAAAAATATTGTATTTTTTAAATTAATTTATAAAAGTCCACGTGTCTCAAATTGAACACACATAGAACAAAAGTTCAATAAAATAAAAAATAAATGTAAGTTTTTTCTAGAACTTTCTCGTATGTATTCATTTCTAACATATTCTAAGTGTATATATATAGACAAGTGCTCAAATAGAAACCAAATTTAAACTAAAAACTAGACCTTGTGGACCACAATTTAATTTTGCCATTCTTTCTATTATTCGATCCAACCGCTATGTTTAAACCATCTGCAACCGTATCTATATAACATCGGTATGTATATCATCTTCATCACCAACTACAATCACCGTTAACGCCCATATCTACCACCTACTCCATCTCCTTCGTCTTCTCAGTGCCTTTCAATCTTCTCACAAATTCCTTATCTCATCAAATCGATCCCCAAATACTCAATCCCCTTTCAAACCACATTCTCGGCATCATCCTCGTTGAGTCCACCTTAGGCAAAATAACACTCTTACCACTACCAAACCTTCGAACGACGTCGTGATTTCCATTTACAATTGTTAGTACTTAAAAATCACCATTTACTGCTACCAAAATCATTGAAAATATTGATAATTTTTGTGATTGTAAATAGTGATTGGGTATTAGAAATCACTAAATTGTTGATTTTTATAACTGTAAATGATGATTGGTGATCACAATTTGAATATTATCGATCACTAAAAACGGATGAAGATAGATGAGTTCAGATTTGGTTATGACTAAATTATTACTCATATGTAGTGTTAATGTTGTATTTAAGATTAAGAGAGATGAAAATTTGATAAGATGAAGATGTAGTGATGTAAATAACTATGAATGGATCAATTGATCAAATATAACCTTCAAGAATTTCTATCAATTCAAAATCAAAGTGAATATTACATGCAATAGCAGATTCAATTGTTGGGGCTTCGAATTGAGTAGTTAAGTTTAATTTGTTGAAGTTGAAAATTTGACCTTAATTTTGGATAAGGTAATATAGGGGTGGTGTATTGATTGAATTAGGTTGGGGGTTTTATTTGTGATATTGAGGAATGAATATAACTGAGCATATGTGTTTTGTGTCAATTGGTGTTGGATCAAAGTGGGTAGTAGAAATGGGGTGGTGTTAATGGAATGACGACCCCGTCAATGAGTTTTCCGGTGAGTCATGGTGTTAAAGGTGTGTGTATGAATTATGTATGTATATATGTGTTGGCTGAGAGAGTTTGGGCAGAGGAAAGAATGAGGGATTGAGATGCTGATGTACAGGTGATGGAGGGCGACCGTTATCGGAGTTCCAATCTATTCAAAGTTGAAAGTTTGAAATTATGGATGAATGGTTAATTTATAATGAATATAATGATTTAGAACTGAAGTGACTATTTTACCCTCTCAAAAGTTAACGTTCTGTCTATTTTTTAACATCAGATCTTCGAAGCCCTTTAAGTGCTTCAAAATCATAAAATTATCCATGCAAATGGCTACCTATTTATTTTGGCCATCAAAGTGCGAAACTAAAAAATTACAGTTATACCAAGTACAATTTAGTTTAAAAAATATTAGTAACTTAATAAATTAATTAGATATGTGGATGATTTTCATCCAAAAATAGTTTTATTCAATTCATTAACATAAAAAATTACTATAGTCATAAAACATTTAGGATTCGAATATACGAACGAAGTAAGTACGATCAATTAACTTGTGATGATGTTTAGTTGAGAAGTGCTTCGCTAGGGACACATTTCACAATAGAGAGATGTCTATGGATTAAATTAAGCTCGTGAGGATCAATACTCATAGCAAAATAAGCTTTTTATTACTATATTGGCGAGGAGCCTACGTATCTTAAGGCTTTAATAATTAAGTTCAAGATGTAAATATTTGGAGTTGGGGAAGACTTCTTGTATTTACACGTCTTGGTTGGTAGTTTATATCCAAGTATGTTTAAGTTATCTTGGGTAACCTCCTTTCTTGTAAAAGTAATTTCTTTGTTACAATTGTTAGCTTGAAAGTTAGTCTTTTTCAAACGTTCTAGTCGTGTTGGGCTATTCTAGCCATCTTCGATAGAAGCATATATTCGGTAAAAGACTTTATGAGGGATCTCATCTAAGGGGAGTCCTTAAAGGATTTTCTTCTAAGGAAGAGCCCTTTACAAGATACCTTTCCATGAGAGAGCATTTCTACAAGATAGGGATATTCGAGTCAAAACCCACTTTACTCTTTTTTCGGGTTCAAAGACTAGTCGTCCTTAGAATTTCATTTGCATTAATGAGTTCGAATATTTTGACACATCATTTTACCCCCGGAACTTCTAGGAAAATGTAGATTTTGTAGAAGTTACACAAGTCCGTTCAGGATTTAAGAGTCTCTTGTTATTATGTTTTAAGGTGGTGCAAGTAGTAATTTACGCACTTGTAAATTGCATGTTGGCTTGAGTTGGGGATTTTTTAAAGCAGTTTTGCCTTTCTACAAGGTTTTTCTTCTATACTAATGTGATCCTGAGTGGCCTTGTGGCTTTGAATCTTATCGGGCTTTGGTAGGTGTGTGAAATAAGGGTTCACGCCTTTGTGTCGAAGCACTTTGCTACATCGATTTTTCTTTCAGGTAGATTGCACTCATAAGTGTATAAACACCTTTAATTGAGCGTTATCTTGTGTAAAATATATTATGAAATTTTTATAGGGCATGTATGAAAAAGATATTATGAACATTTTCTAAGGCTTGTATATAGTTTATTTTACCCTTCTTAGGTAATTTCACCTTAAAGGGCTTAATCAGACATAATGTTGGGACATCAGCCCTAATTCGAGTCTAACTTGGCATGATTTGGGTAAAAAAAACTAATTTTGCCTTAAACGGGTCTTAATTTGGATATTTATCCTAAATTACAGTTAATAAAGCATACGTTGGGTTAAAAAAATCATAAATTTGTCCTAAAATGATCTTAAATGGCCTATCAACCATAATCTTGGTTAACTATGCCTAGTTTTGCCCTAAATCAATCTTAATTGAGGAATTTACTCTAATTTAGGCTTGATTACGTTTATTTTGCTATAAACGGGTCTTAATTGGCGTATCAGTACTAATCTAAGCTTAATTTCACCTAAAACAGGTCTTAATTGGGGTAGTGAATGTAATTTAGACTTCATTTCACCTAAAACGGATCTTAATTGGGCTGTTACCCCCCCATTATGACAGGACGAATGACCGATATCACTTGTGTTATATGGGCTACAATGATACTATTTATAAAAAAAATTATATCAAAACATAATTTTTTGTTACTTTTTTATCGTCAAACGTTAAACCCAATTATTTTAATAAAGAGTAAAGACAAAATAATGTTGAAATATCATATAAATCTTGGTTATTGAATTAAATTTAAGCTTTAGTTGCTCCATTGCATATATATGACCCCACTCAATTTGTATTTTTCTTCTTATGTGTAATTCGTTAATAAAATTATTTTGTGAGGGTATATCATTATCCATCATTTCTCAAATAATAACATATGTACTAATATGAATAGAAAAAAGCTAAACAATGCATTGAATTGAAATCAAAACATACATTTCTTAGTTCTATTACATTCATTTTTATAAAACAAAACAAAACAAAACAACATATGTATCTATTGCATACTAGACTTAAAATAATCTTAATTACAACAAGACAAAATATATAAATAACATTGATGTTGGTTTTCCAAAAGTTGGTAAGTTGGTCAACATTTTCTCCTCTTTGAAAAGACATGGTAGCGCCACATGCTTTCAAATTATCATTGTAGCATTAGTTAGGGAAGACATGAGGATGTGACACATGATTGATAGCCAAATTTTGAAATGTAGGAGAAACAAAATTTTGTGGCATATTAAGAGTTGAATTCTGAAAGGTAGGGGGAACAACATTCAAAGGCATGTTTGGGTAGGAATTTATGTTATCAAGAGATAGATTCTGAAAAGTAGGAGAAACAATATAATGAGAATGGTTTGGTTGGTATAGATTTTGAAAAGTAGGAGAAACAATATAATGAGAATGGTTTGATTGGGAGCTTATGTTATTAGCAGCCGAATGCTGAAAGGTAGGAGGAACAATATTCTGTGGCACGTTCGGTTGGGAACTTAAGTGATTGAGCAAATTGTAGGTTGAAGAATTGGAACCTTTGACAAACTGGATATCATTGATGCTACGCCTGCGTTTTTCAACAGGGGTCTGGGTGTGAATACAGTTGATAAACTTCTGCGCATGACTAGCGACTTGAGTGGGAGTTTTGGTTGTCACATAAAACTTCGATATATTTTTCCAATCTCCTTTGCCGAATCGTTGCATGCCTAACAAGAACAACCTGGTACAAAAATTTACAAGAATAATGAGAGTAAAATGTAATTTAAATATGGATAAGAATATAAACAATTAAACACTAGCCGTTTAATAAATTGTTTTTCTGTAATAAATATAGGTTGAAAGAAAAGTACACAAGAATACTTTTGCATTACCTGTGTTCTTCTTCTTTCCTTGGAATTGCCTTGGCTCTCGGTCATTTCGTGATCTCTTCTTTCTTTTGCTTACCACCATTCTCCTCTTTCATATCATCTATAACATTATCGAACTCAATTGTAGCTTTCTCAAATAACTTATGTTCTTCAAAGGTCCACCCATAGTCACCATGGTGTTCATCATGATGATTATTCATTTTTGTTGGCTTAGAGTTTAACTGATAGTTTTCACAATAGAGTATGCGAAAAAAGTTACATAGAACTTTGGGTTTTATGGTGTGGCACTAGGCTTGTTAGATCAGGTTTCAATGATCATCAGGATCTAGACTTCAACTGATCAGGATTACTGACGTCATCAGGATTGCATGGTCGTCAGGATCAGAATGAATATCAGGACTGAGATCAGGATTGATCATCAGGACTGAAAGCTGATCATGATTCCTACTTCAAGTTATATTTGGAGTCTAGTTAAATAAGGAAGATTATTCTGTCGGTTCCTGGTTTGTAGTAATGTAGCTATCGATTAAGGATAGGTTTCAATCTTTGTAATTGATTAGGACTTATCATTGATAGAGAAGCTGTGTAGTATATAAACACGGTTTTAGGTTTCGATTTATGAGAGACAGAGGGTGAACATAGATTGAAACACTCGAGTATCTTTGTAATAGAAGCTCTCAAGAACATCAGAATTTCTTGAGAGAGTTTTTGTAAATCTAGCAGCTCTCAAGAACACAGAATTTCTTGAGAGAGTTTGTAACAGTTTTATATCAGATTTAATAAAGCTATTATCATTCTTTCATATTTGTGATTCATATCTTATTAAGTCGAGAATCTTAAACAATTGTATTCAACCCCCCCCCCCTTCTACAATTGTTTATTACTGGGCAACAATTGGTATCAGAGCTGACTGATTTAATTTGAATCAGATACGATCTAAGATGTCGACAACAAAGTATGAAAGCATGAAAATTCCCATCCTGAAGAAATCAGAATATCCAACATGGAAGGTAAAGATGTTAATGTACCTGGAGGCTAAGGATCCTGACTATCTGGACAGAATTCATGATGGACCATATATTCCTACAAGGATTGTAGAACGAACAGACACTGTACCTGAACATTATGTGGTCAAGGCCAAGAGTGACTGGACTCCAGAAGAAAAAGCTCATGTACTCAGAGAACCAAAGATAAAGAACATCCTGCACAGTAGTCTTGATTCTGTCATGTCCAACATAGTGATTGCATGCAAGTCTGCTAAAGAAATCTGGGATACCTTGGAAACTCAATGCCAGGGATCTGCATCTGTCAAGAAGAATAAAAGGGCTCTGTTGATTCAAGAATATGAACAATTCGATGCTAGATCTGATGAGAGCCTAACTGATTTATATGATAGATTTCTGACACTTCTGAACAGTTTATCTTTAGTTGACAAGGAGTATGAAACTGAAGATTCAAACACCAAGTTTCTAAGAGCTTTACCTGAAGAATGGGATACACAGACCTCGATCATTAGACATCAGTATGATCTCAACACTGTGTCTCTTGATGAAGTCTATGGAATGCTAAGAACTCATGATCTTGAAGTTCAACAGAGAAGGAATAAGAAAAGCAGCAAATCAAAATCTATTGCTTTGAAAGCAGAGGCTAAATCAAAAGGAAAAGTTGTGGAGGTCTCTAGAAGGAAATCAAGAATAGATGAGTCAGATCCTGATGACTCTTCATCAGATACTGATGGCAATCCTGATGCCAATACTGATGATGACTCTTCTGACTCAAACATTGTAGAGATGGTTGCTATGATTGTCAGAAGCTTCAAAAAGATGAAGTTCAGGAAGGCTAGGAGACAAGGCAACTTCCAGAAAAGGACCTTCAATGCAATCAAAGACAAGAATATCAAAAAGGACAGCAAGGGTAGCAAATTTGACAAGTCAAAGGTTAGATGCTACAAGTGTAATGGTATGGGTCACTTTGCTAGTGAGTGCAAGAAGACAAAGGCACTCATTACATCAAGCAAGGATTGGATGGACTCTTCCTCAGAATATGATACTGAGGTGGTCAACTATGCATTAATGGCCAATACTGATGATACTGCTATTCCTGATGATAAGGTACTTAATACTGTCTTTGATTTTGATACTGATAATGCTTCTGAGTTAAGACGTTTTCTAAAGTCATTGCATATTAGCTTTAGAAGTCAAACTGCTGAGAATACTAGGATCTTATCTGAGATGTCTGAACTTAGGAAAAGGAATGAGCATTTAGAAGCTGAATTTTCTCTTATGCAAAAAGTACAGATAGAATGTGATAATGCTAAACACATGTACTTAGAGATGAAACTTAAATGTACTGCTCTTGAAAAGGAACTTGAGTATGCTAATGAGAAAATCAGAACCTGGACAGACTCTGGTAGAAAATTTCATGAGATTAATACCTCTAAGAATTGGAAAGAGTGTCTAGGGTATAAGTCAGATGAGGATAAGAAACTTAAGGAGAAAATTATTGTTGATGAGACAGTTAGTCCAAAAACCTATAGACAAAACCAAATCTAAGATTACTCCTGTTAATTTTGTTTTTGGTAAAGATTCCAATTCAACTTTTGAAAAGGGATCTACTTCTGTTCAAAATATCAAAGTTATTAAGTCTAAACCTGTATTGAGTAAAGTTACTAAGAATGTAGGTTTATTGTCTCAGAAACAACTTAAGGATAAAATCTGTGAGGTTACAAATAAGAAAAAGGAAGCTACTGTTAAGAGAAACAGGAATGGTAAGATTGGGATCAATAAAGAGAATGGTTATAAGTATATCCCAAATGCACCTAGAAAATGTTGTTTTAACTGTGGTAATTAACTCTAATCATCTTGCTATTGATTGTAAAAAGAGTTTTAAGAAAAGTATTGAAATTCCTATTTCTGATATGAGGAGTAGATCAGTATTTTATAAACCACAGAAGTCATGTTTTCATTGTGGTAGTATATGGCATTCTATTTATACTTGTAAAGATTATCATGATTTGTACTATAACTTTTATGATCCATTGCCTAAGCTTGATAATAGTACAAAACCTGGTAGAATTGATAATGTCATAGTGAAGCATGCTTTTGTTAATACTGATACTGACAAAGCAAATCCTGATGGAGTAAATCCTGTCAGGACTGCTAAAGTCAAAAAGTCTTCTGCTGCTAAAATTAATAAATTGCATGGAAAAGGAACCCAACAAGTATGGGTTCCTAAATGTTCTAACTAGTGTGTTTCTATTCTGATTGCAGGGAAAAAGGAAAAATGTGTTAGTCATGTATAGTGGATGCTCTGTGCACATGACTGGAAACAAAGCCCTGTTATCAGAATATGAGGAAAAAGCTGGCCCAACTGTGTCTTATGGAGATGGCAACATTGGACAAACTTTGGGATATGGCAATATAATCATTGGAAATGTCATCATTGAAAAAGTAGCTCTAGTGAAAGGACTGAAACACAACCTGTTGAGTATTAGTCAAATCACTGACAGAGGTTATCATGTCAACTTCTATTCCACACATTGTGAAGTAGTCAGCAAAGAAACAGGAAAGATTGCATTGATTGGCTACAGGCATGGTAACATATATGAAGCCAAAATTCTCTCAAATACTGATGACTCCCCTAAATGTCTCATCAGTAAAGCTTCAGTAGATGAAAGTTGGAATTGGCACAAGAAGCTTTCTCATCTCAACTTCAGCAATATCAATGAGTTGGTTAAGAAAGATTTAGTGAGAGGATTACCTAAAGTTTTATATACTCCTGATGGACTCTGTGATGCATGTCAAAAATCTAAACAGAGAATGACATCATTCCAGAGTAAATCAGAATCCTCTATTGAAGAACCATATCACATGCTACATCTTGATCTATTTGGACCAGTCAACATTATGTCCATCAGTAAGAAAAGGTACACTCTTGTAATTGTTGATGAATATTCTAGATTCACCTGGGTGTACTTTATGCACAGAAAAGATGAAACTCCTGAAATACTGTTGGATCATATGAGAATGATTGAGACAACCACAAAGTACAAAGTCAAGATACTGAGGAGTGATAATGGTACTGAATTTAAGAATTCAAAGATGGAAGAGTTCTGCAAATACAAAGGAATAATTCAACAATTCTCTGCTCCTGGCACACCCCAGCAAAATGGAGTAGTAGAAAGGAAAAATAGAACTCTTATTGAAGCTGGCAGAACTATGTTGGAAGAAGCTAAATTACCTACATATTTCTGGGCAGAAGCAGTCAACACAGCATGCTATACTCAAAATATCACATTGATAAACAGACATGGTGTTACTCCTTATCAATCTCTCAAGGAGAAGAAACCAAGTTTGAAGCATCTGCATGTGTTTGGCTGTAAATGTTTTGTTCTCAGAACTCATCCTGAACAGCTAGGAAGGTTTGAAACAAAGGCTGATGAAGGAATTTTCATAGGCTATCCTGCATCAAGAGACTTTAGAGTTTTTAACTTGAGAACAAGGACTGTCATGGAGTCAATACATGTATCTTTTGATGATAAGAAGATAATTGGATTGAATGAAGACTCACATGATAGATTGATTTTTGAAAATGAAGCTACCAAGGAACCTGAAGAAAATGAATCAGATCCTGCCAGTTCATCAGATCCTGATGAGTCACCAAATCCTGATGACACATCAAATCCTGATGACACTTCAAATGTTAATTCTGATGATGAAAACAATAGTAATACAACTAGTAGTGCAAATGTTGAGGGGGAGCAACAACATTCTAATACAAGTTCAGAGTCAACTCAATCATCAGGACAGAATTCTTCAGATACTGATTCAAGTGACAATCCTGACAGTTCATCAGAAGGAGATAGTAATATTTCAGGGGGAGCTTCATCTGAAGCAAATTCTTCAAATCAAGATAACACCAATCCAGGGGGAGCATCTACATCAAGGAATGACTTACCACCAGCAAGGAAATGGACTGCAAGTCATACTCTTGATTTGATAAATGGACTGCAACTCAAAATGAATGTCTATATAATAACTTTCTGTCAAAGGAGGAGCCAAAGAAAGTTGAAGATGCACTCAAAGATGCTGATTGGGTTACTGCAATGCAAGAAGAATTGAATGAATTTGAAAGGAATGAAGTCTGGAAACTGGTACCAAGACCAAAGAACAGATCAATTGTTGGTACAAAATGGATTTTCAAGAATAAGACTGATTCAGATGGTGTAATTATCAGAAACAAAGCAAGGCTAGTTGCAAAGGGGTATTCTCAACAAGAAGGAATTGACTATGATGAAACTTTTGCTCCTGTTGCAAGACTAGAAGCCATCAGGATCTTTTTGGCATATGCAGCTCATAAGAAATTCAAGGTTTTCCAGATGGATGTGAAAAGTGCTTTCTTAAATGGTGAACTGGAGGAAGAAGTCTATGTTGAACAACCTCCTGGTTTCATTGATCCAAAATATCCAAATCATGTTTACAGATTGGATAAGGCACTTTATGGACTAAAGCAAGCTCCAAGAGCATAGTATGAAACCTTAGCTAAATTTTTATTGGAAAGTGGATTCAAAAGAGGTACTATTGATAAAACTCTATTTTATTTGAATCATGGTAATGATTTGCTTTTAGTTCAGATTTATGTTGATGATATCATTTTTTGGTCAACAAACAATAAGCTGTGTGAAAAGTTTTCCAAGCTTATGTAGTCAAGATATCAAATGAGCATGATGGGAGAAATGAGTTATTTTCTTGGTCTTCAAGTTAAACAGACTGATGATGGCATTTTTATCAATCAGTCTAAATATACAAAGAATTTGTTGAAAAGATTTAACATGGAAGATTGTGCTACTGCAAGTACTCCCATTGCTACAACTACCAAACTTGATCCTGATCAAGGTACTGAGGTAGATGTAACTCACTACAGAGGAATGATTGGCTCTTTATTGTATCTCGCTGCAAGTAGACAAGATATCATGTTTGCAACCTGTATGTGTGCAAGATTTCAAGCAAAACCTAGGGAACCTCATCTGATTGCAGTTAAAAGAATTTTCAGATATCTCAAAGGCACTCCTTTACTTGGTCTTTGGTATGCAAGAGAATCAGATTTTGGTTTGTGTGGTTATTCAGATGCTGATTTTGCAGGATGCAAAATAGACAGGAAAAGTACTTCAGGAAGCTGTCAGTTTTTGGGTGGTAGACTAGTTTCATGGTTCAGTAAGAAGCAAAAGTCTATCTCTACTTCAACAGCAGAAGCTGAGTACTTTGCTGCAGGAAGCTGTTGTGCTCAGATAATGTGGATGAGAAATCAGTTGTTAGATTATGGCCTGCCATACTCAAAAATCCCTATTTATTGTGATAACCAAAGTGCTATTGCAATGACAGGAAATCCAGTTCAACATTCTCTTACTAAACACATCAGTATTAGATATCATTTCATAAGAGAACATGTTCTGGAAGTAACAATTGAACTTCACTTTGTTCCTACTGATCAACAACTAGCTGATATATTCACCAAGCCACTGCCTGAAGCTACATTCAATAAGTTGGTGAATGAACTTGGAATGATGAACTTTGAGAATTTTTGAGAAAAGTTACAGAGAAGAAATCCTGATGACTATCAAATCCTGATGGTCATTCAGAAAGGTATGTATTTTTGATCAAATCCTGATAGGACAAAATCCTGACAGGAAGTCAACTGGTCAATTCTGATGCATAGATCCTGAAGTTGGTGTGAAAACCAGAGGTTTTAAGGCAACAACAGTGCTGGTATTCTCTGGAAAGTAAAAGCTATACTTAGTCTTTGATTGAGTATTAAGTTTTACTTTTAAATCTCAATTTATTTTCTAAGGAATTACCATTCATCATTTTAAATGTCATATGCACTATTGCTAACAATTTGTACAGGAAATAAAGGAAGATGAACAATTGAGATAATTGATAAATTTCATTGATACTTGAAGCTGTTTACAAATGGAAAAGGAAAATTACATTGTTTTCTAGTCTAGTTTTCTATTCAGGAACACGTGCCCTGCAAATAAGCATGAACGTTCCTGAGCAGCTTCACAGTCCATCAGGATTGGAAGGTCTCTTGTTCCATCCTTAAAGGACAAGAAGAGGAGCTGATGCACTTGAAGGCGGATCGTCACCGTGACCACCGGGACTCTTCCGTGCTTCCAACTTGCATGACATACAAGCATCACGGATCCTCTTTCTTCTCTCAAGCTCTCGTTCGAGCTCTTCAGCATCCTCATCATCTTCATCTTCATCCTTGTCGTCTTCATCCTCTTCATCATTAACATTGATGAGATTGTCAAGAGGATTCCATTCAGGATTTGCCTGCTGGAAGTTGTGCCAAAGCACATCAGCCATTGCATTAACAAAGGCCTCATGTTCCTGAGGATCAGGAACAGGTTGAGGACCTTCATTTTCTGCAATTTCTGCTAGAACCTGATCCATCTCCTGCCAGATTAACTCTTTGTCACCGAGTTCTTGATCAGGTAACGCATCTTGTTGGTTATTAGCAGCCATGGAGAAAGGAAGAAGATGAAAGGTTTTCGTAAGTTTTTCTCTGTGGAGAGGGTTTGTGTATTTTTGATAATAAGTGATTATACTGTTTAACACTCTCTTTTATAGAGATTATTTGTTAAGGCTGCAGGTCATTTGCTTATTCTCGAGGCGACGGTTCAGTTTTCCATGACTATTTTGCTTTGATAAATGGTAAGAATGTTTTAGTGGGTTCTACATCATTCATTTGGTGATTTTTTTTTAAAAAAAAACATTTTTCAGGATTAGTGAAATAAAATTTTGTTTTCTTAAATGAAATTTTATTTTTACTTCAAATAGAAAATATTTTTTAATCCTGACAAGGCAAATGGTTTTATTGGTAATGCTTTTATTCCTGATGAGGTTAGGTTTTTCTTTCATCAGAAAATGCCTACGTGTTATGGATTACTTTCTCATGCTATGGGGCAAGGCCAATCACACCTTGTTCCTAACCCAAGCATTCATCCCAAACAGTCCAAACAGTCAACAACCACCTCTAATGTCTCTCAAAAGACTTTAGTTGTAAAATCAAAGAAATCAGCTAGAACTGATGTGTCAGGAAGGCAATCAGGTTCAAAGGATTTTTCCTCTACACCACTCACTAAAAGGACGTTACAAGGGGGTGTACAAGGGGTCCTGGTGAAGAAAGCTGCTAAGGGTGTTGAGGTTGTTTCTGTTAAAAGGAAGTTAGTGCTCAGGGATGAGACTGATTCAGAGGATGATTTACCTATATCCTCTATAATGAATGTGAATAAGGAAGTTGTTGATACTGCTATTGAAGCTGTGGTACAATCATCAAAGCCACAGAAGAAAAGGAAATTATCTAAGAGCAGGTATCATATTCCTTTCGAAAAGAAACAGGATACTGATGTACATGATACTTCTATTCTTAATGAGTAATCAAGTTCAGCTGCTCAAGCAAATCCTGATGTTAGTATTCCTGATGCTGCACCAAGTCAAGTGGTTACTATTTCAGACTCTCCAGCACATGACTCTCCAACAAAAAGACATGTTGATATTTCATGGGAGAAGTATGGTGCTGATGCTTCCAATCTTGGGATTAAACATCCAATGGAAAAGCTAAGGAAAGCATGAGAGTTAGTATTTTCTAGACAGAAGAAACTGAAGGGATCAAGCCCACAAGAACCTGGACCTCAAAGTGGTTCAACAGCTCTTAATGATGATCCAGCCACACAAGAACCACTCAATCAAAGTTTGGGTGAAGGCTTAGAAATTGGAATGGTCACACAAGAACCATCTTCTCAAAGTGAAGATGCAGGCCATGCTACAGTTTCTGAGAATTTTCCTGACAATGCTCAAGGGATTTCTGGTGCAGATGAAGTTAAAAGATTGGTCGAGGACACTGTCAATGAGGGAAGCACACAAGAACCTCCAACTCAAAGTGTTGAAGAAGCTTCAGAACCTCATGCTACAAAAGAACCATTGGTAACAAATACTGATGCACGCTTATCAAATCCTGACGGTGTTCATCCTAATAATAATGGTGCTCCTGATGTCGAACCAATTTTGATACAACCACTAAGATCACGACCAATGGACCATCCTATCACAGATTCACAGGATAAACTGAAAGGTATAGCTATTCCTGATCCTGATGTTACTCATGATGATGATGATGATTCTGATGATGAAAATAATGACGAGAAGGAACAGCTTGCCAGAGTTCTAAAATCTAGTCTTGGAACTAATTATGGTTCGTCAAGCACATTCATGGCTGGCAAGGCTTCTACTGGAAAAGACTTCAGACAAGACTTTTCTATTCCTTCTGAGATTAATCCTGCTGAGCAATTGAAAAGGCATCAATAGGAAAATGAATGGTATAGGTCTGATGAATCTGTCAGCTATCCATATGCCTTGGATCATGCTTATGAAGCAGTGAAGATGATAGAGAATCCAGATTTGAAGAATCATCTGAAGGCTACAAATCTTTTATCTAAAAGCCTGAAACATGAGATTGATTCTGTCAAAGCTGCAACTGAGTTGGTGAGGGAAGATATTTCTATGAGTTTTACAAAGGTGCCCACTGCTCTTCAACTAAGGATAGTGGAATCCCAAGTGAAATCTGTTGTTTCTGAACAAACCTCCATCAACAGAAGGATTGATTCTCTTGACACAAAGGTAACTGACATTCAAACCTCTCTTGCCTTAATTTTGAATATATTATCAAATGCTGATGTCAAAAAGGGGGAGAAGGTAAGTCAGACAAAATGTACACCTGATCTAGTATTGAGAAATAATGATGATGATACTGGAAATGATGGTGGTGAAAAAATTCTACAAGGAGAAACCTCTGATGCTGCTGTTATGAAGACAATTCAAACTTCTCAAAGTCAAACAACGCAGTCAACTCATGTTTCTGATTCTGGAGTAAGGACAGTAAGAACAATGGTGCAATCTCAGATCCTGACGGAAGAACAAATCCTGACAGGTGATCAAATCCTGATGCCTGGTCATGAACATACTCTTGCTACAATTCCTGAAGGTGATGAAGATGTGATTATTGATAATCCTGAAGATGCATCAAATCTATTCCAGAAGTTCTCTACAAAAGATGGCAGAATTGTTACTCTATATCACACTGATAAAAGAGTTCAACAATTATTTGCAAGAAAATCACTCTCTACAGCAAGTGAAGAATATCTTGATCTCTCACATGAAGAATTCTTAAGACAACAGAGAGAAATGATGGAAAGCTTTAATAATCCTGCTCCTGCTAGAGGTAGAGGAGGCAGAGGTAGAAGAGGTTCTTCAACTCAAACAATCCCTAGACAGACAAGGTCTAGAGGATTAAGGATTGAAGAAATTCCTGAACCTACTCAAACACTAGTAGTTCCTGACAGGTCTACTTTTGGTGATGATGGAAATATTGAAGAAGAACCTGAATTGAGAAGAAAGCCAAGACAATTAATTCTCTACAATACAAATCAAATTGAAGATTCTAATCCTAATATTGTTCCTGACAATGTTCAAGATCCTGATGAATCTGAAATTCTGCAAGAGATTGATTTGTTAATCTTATCTACTGTGGTTAATTCTCACAACAAGGAAGTGGATGAAGAAGAAGAAGCCAGAAGAAAAGAAATCACAAGAAGAACAAATAGAGATTTCAATCTCTATGTATAAAGGCTTAAACTCTCAAACAGAAGATTATGGAGAAATACAAGCAGACAAGAATCTTTATTAGAAAGAAGCTATGCTTTTGAAAAAGAGAAAGATAAGAAGTGGAAACACATAAGCACACTTAGGTGTGATACACCTATCAATTTTCAGTCTGGTGGAATTATAACAAGTACTTCAAGTGTTGTTGATTTATCTGATTTGGTTAGATCAAAAGCACTCTAGTTACGAATGTTTTCAAATCTGAAGCAATTGTCAAGTAATTCAAGAGGAGGTATTGGACACAGGGATGCTGAATATCTGAATATGTCATATGTTGATCCTTACTCCTTGACTGAAATCGGAGGTACTTTAACTTCTGAAAACCTGAACAATTTATTAGTTGTTGATATAGTTATAAATTGTCATGATGGAATTGAAAAGAAAGAAAAGCTTTTGTACTTCATGAAAGATGGTAGTGTGAAGATTCTGTGCATTCAAGATCTGCTGATGAAAACTACACAGGAACTGAAATATGTTCATAATCTGTTAAGATGAAAGAATAAAGTGTGCAAAGAATGGAGTGACATGATCTTGTCAACAATAAGAAGAAGACTGGATGGAAATAGAAATTTCAATGGTAATTATACTCCCATGTACTTAAATCAAAGAGGTCAAGATGTGGAAATGCAAAGGGGCACTGCTGTTAAAGAAGTGACTTTTGGCATAACTCAACTTACTCTCAATCCTGATGGGAAGAAAATTGCTTATATTTTGCTTGAAGAGCACAGTCTTCAGAGAAGCTCCATACAAAATCTCAGAGAAGCTATCTACCAGATTAATGAGGGAGATGAAGAACTCAGAAATCTTAAGAAAAGACTGATTCAAATTCTTGAAGAAAAAGAAGAAAATTTGTTATCCAACTTCTTGAAAATGAATCTGTTCTATCAAAGAATTTAAACAGATAAGTTGATGCTGTTATTTGTACATTTTGTAAATATGTTTTTGACATCATTGAATCTTAGGAATCTATACTTTATTTCACAAAGTATGAGATTGGGGGAGATTGTTAGATCAGGATTCAATGATCGTCAGGATCTAGACTTCAACTGATCAGGATTACTGACGTCATCAGGATTGCATGGTCGTCAGGATCAGAATGAATATCAGGACTGAGTTCAGGATTGATCATCAGGACTGGAAGCTGATCAGGATTCCTACTTCGAGTTATATTTGGAGTCTAGTTAAATAAGGAAGATTATTCTGTCGGTTCCTGGTTTGTAGTAATGTAGCTATCGATTAAGGATAGGTTTCAATCTTTGTAATTGATTAGGACTTATCATTGATAGAGAAGCTGTGTAGTATATAAACACAGTTTTAGGTTTCGATTTATGAGAGACAGAGGGTGAACATAGATTGAAACACTCGAGTATCTTTGTAATAGAAGCTCTCAAGAACATCAGAATTTCTTGAGAGAGTTTTTGTAAATCTAGCAGCTCTCAAGAACACAGAATTTCTTGAGAGAGTTTGTAACAGTTTTATATCAGATTTAATAAAGCTGTTATCATTCTTTCATATTTGTGATTCATATCTTATTAAGTCGAGAATCTTAAACAATTGTATTCAACCCCCCTTCTACAATTGTTTATTACTGGGCAACAAGGCTATTGAGTAATAACTGAGTATCCATGCCAGAATCCACATAAATGCATGAGATAATTTACAAAGGTATAAAGTAGATTTCACTTCATCTATAGAGGATGTTATATTTGTTAACCGGTACATTCATTCACTTTAAAATGAGATCCTTTATGTAATGTATTTATGTGCATGCCGATGATATTATTTTATAAAGATATGTAGCGAAATCAATCACATTTTGGCACAAAGGTAAAAACAATTATTATAATCTATAAAATTGAAAGACAAATAAGCAATTTATCATGTACTAAATAGTTCAATGGGAAATTAATAAATATAACTAATTAGTTTTTTTAGTGGGGATATGTGAAGGTGTTTTGAGCAATTTACACTAGTATAACCACAATTGCGATTAAAATAATCTAGGTGACCCTAGATAGAAGACTTTAGTTCAATTGAGTCTAAATACACCATCTCAAAAATCGATAAACGGATGTAATTCATTTTATTCTTTCAAGTACGGGTGGTCCATTTGATATATATATTGATACTCCAGTGGAAACCAATCTTATGCTAAAAACTAGAAATTTGTCACAATCACTAAATTACAAACTAACAATCACTAAATATAAAAATAATTTGTATACTAACAATTATTTGATGATCACTAAATTACACATTACTAATCACTAAATTACAGTCGATCACTAAATTACATACCAATTATCACAAAATTATGGATGGGTCTGAGGTGGGCCTGCGTGATTTTTGGTGATCACTAAATAACACATTATTAATCACTAATTGTAGTCGATCATTATATTACATAATCACTAAATGAGGGATAGGACCCGTGTGGGTGATGTCACATATGGGGTGGGTGATGTGATAGTGATATTATAAATGGGGTGGGGATGTATAAAATAGAGGCAGAGATAGTGATTTTTAATTTCTAGGTTAATGATGGTTTCTATTTGTTAATAGTTGTTGTCATGTTGATAATCTTTGAAAACAAAGTCTTCATTCTAACAACTAATTATATCTTATTTTATAATAGAAGTAAAAGAGATAATAAGAGTGTACTATCATAGGTCAAGGGTTCGATTCGCATTTACGATATATTTAAAAGGAATTTATATAGATATAAAGTTATACTAAAAAGTTTATAATGATAACCCGTAAGTGGATAGGTTCGTCTTAGTTTATAATGATAACGAGTATGAGAGATAATTTAAAAGTATTCTCAAAGGTCAAAAGTCTCATTAAAAACATATTAAAATTTAATATTTAAAATTCCAAATATACTTATATAGGGTAAAGGTTCGAATAAAAAACATATAAAATATAATATTTATAACTCCAAAATTACTAACTTTATACTATAATTTGAATATCAACAATGACATGTTAATATCTAATACTTACATTATTAGGTTTAAGAACACCAAAAAAATGCAAATTTTAATATGACATAATATTATATTTTTTGTGTTAATCCCAAATGACCTAACAGAATTGTAGAAGGGGGGGGGTTGAATACAATTCTTGATATTTCTTAAACTTAAAACAACTTACAAATAAGAACTGAACTTAAAGTAAAAATCACAAGCACATAAATAATTTCAGTTGGATTGTTTGATGATCCAACTGAAGTGATTTTTATTGCGGAAATAATCTGTGATACAAAAGTACACAGCTGCTCAGTTACAAGATTGTAGAGAAGTATGCTCTCAAAGATAGCTAATACAAACTATTTGTTTTTCTTCTCTTACTCTTATTTTAACTGCTACACTTGGTTATATATTCCCCAAGTTTACAAAGCTATTTTTGGCTACACTAAAGTACACTAAAGGTAACCGCCAATAGTTTGCTTTTCATCCCTTTGTCCAGTGGTCCTTGGAGATCCTTGCTTTTGTCTTCATGCTTATTATGATCACTCCCAAGAGCCCAATTGGAAACTGGGATGTTTCCTTATTCCCCATGTCCATTTTAATGGTTTTCAATGCAAAGTACACTTCCACATCTCCTTTTTGATCTGTCAGAAAACTGTCACTATCACTTTGTCAACTATTCAGAAAAGCAATAATGATTCGTTGATAGCATGGAGATGTGTTTCGTTGATAGCTTTATTCTTCATTCCGTTGATGGTGTTTCCCTCGTTTCGTTGATGAGTAAACTCCATACCGTTGACAGAGTAATCTTCATACCGTTGACATGTCTTCACTTAGGCAAAATTACAAGGCATAATATATTTACAATTAACCAACCTATTTTGCCTATCTAGTACTTAGTCAACATGACTTAGAAAACCTATCTAATACATATAACAAAATGCCTATCATATTGTGAAGTATTGTACAATGCAATTGCTACATCACTCATTTCGTTGATGAGCTTCCTGTCAACGGAATGCTGCAAAGCATGCCATTTCGTTGACAGCTACAAAATGACTTTACATAAATTCTACTAAGTGTTTTATGTTTATCATCAAGAACAACATATTCCTAACAATTTGTTCCAAATTAAAACCAAAGGTCTACGATATACTCTAAAAACTATTAAAAAGATAGAAAAAAATAATGAATGATTATTTATATTAATGTCCGGTTCATAAATAAGTATAAAAGAACCCGTATTTTGCACATTCAATAAACTAGCACATATAAATAATTATATAATATTTAAAGGATAAGTAACATAATATTTATTAAAATAATTAAACAAATAACTTATACCAAAAATATTTGTCAATAAAAAGCTTATACCAAATATATTTTACAAAAAATATTATATGATTGTATATCATAAAAAACCAACAAAATTTTGGGCAATTGACCGAACATATTTATATCCAAAAACCAACAAAATTTTGGGTCGAAATTTATGTAATTAAATAATTCATATATCAGAACTTTAATTTTTATTGGGCCCTAAATTAAATTTTAATCCCCTAAATTAAATTTTGACCCATAATTATACCATTTTCAGCTTAAACAAACCTTTGGTGATTAAAAGGGGCTCAAAAGAATCCGAAAAGGCAACAGACAATTGGAACAAGAAGAGGTTCGCTCCAACTAGTGGACAACATGTGTACGATCGAATAGGTGATCAAGGTAATTAGATAACTGCACTAGGTGTGGCGGCGACCAAGTATATATGTGCCATTGGAACAAAAGCGCGTGTTTTCATTGTGGGGAAGTGGTACACAAAATTGCGCAATATTGTCCTAACAATCCACCACCAAGAAAGGAAGCATATAATAAGACTGGTATTGGACGTAGCTCACGGGAAGTCGCACCAATAATCGTGACAAAGGTACAATTTTTTTTCATGTATGACTTAATTGTTTTATATATATTTTAGAAATTGGGGACCAGATTCTTTTAAGGAGGGAAAAATGTAAAATTTCATAATTTTATTTTTATTTTAAATATTAGATATCGGATACAAGTAAATCATATTTAGATAAATATTTTAGTGGGAAAATTCTAGAAACTTTTTGTACAAGTTAGTTTTAATAAAAAAAATAAGATTCGTTGTTACGGGAAAAAACGTGAGAATGTTTTTAGAAAATCTTTTTAATTTAAGATATTTGTGTGAATTAGAATATTAAAATTTAGATATAACTTGGAGAGGTTATAAAATGTTTAGTACTCCCTCCGTTCCAGTTTCATTGTCCAATATTTTCTATTTTGTTTGTCCCAAAATTAGTATCCGCGTTTAGTTAATATGATAAATTATGTGTTAATTATTATGAAAAATAATATAATTTTTTGGTTAATATCAGTTTATATCATATGATTGAATAAAAGGTATGTTTGTAATAGTGGACAATAAAAGTGAGAAATGGTAAGTTTAATGATTACCTTATTAGTATTAGGATTAAGTGCCTACAAGGGCGTAGCCAGAGTATAGTAGGCTTCTATGTAATATTTATGGTTAAACTAACTCCAACTTCTTTTAACAATCACGTGTCTATCCAATAACCATCCTTACGCCCTTGTATAGTAGGCTTCTATGTAATAGTTATGGTTAAACTAACTCCAACTTCTTTTAACAATCACATGTCTATCCAATAACCATCCTTACGCCCTTGTATAGTAGGCTTCTATGTAATAGTTATGGTTAAACTAACTCCAACTTCTTTTAACAATCACGTGTCTATCCAATAACCATCCTTACGCCCTTGTATAGTAGGCTTCTATGTAATAGTTATGGTTAAACTAACTCCAACTTCTTTTAAAAATCACGTGTCTATCCAATAACCATCCATATCTGATGTTAATCTGTCATGTTTAGGATGAACACTTGTGTAAGAGCAACAAATGGTGATTCCAGGCCATTGTGATTCAGACTTACAGAATGAACTTAATCACTACATACCGACAACAACCGCCTTTGGGGGAATATGTATTGTTGCATTGACGATACTGGCAAACTTCATGGGAGCTATTGGCTCAGGGACGGGGACTCTGCTTGCAGTTACAATCATCTATCAGTACATTGAAACATATGAGAAGGAAAAAGCAGTGAACTAGGTTTGCTTGGCTTGTAGATGATAAAAATCGGGTTTGGTTAATGTCTTGGTGTTATTTCATTTAAGCCAATAGTTAGCAGTTTGTGAATTGTAAAATTTAAGGATGAAAATGCTCTTCTGATATTTGGTAAATGCCTATTTTTGTACAACACTAAGAATGTAGAATACGTCAATTGGGGTGTTGGTCCAAAAATTACCATAATCTCAAAAAAATTCTGTAAATGAACACAATGTAAAACATAATCCCAATATTATGTGAATGCATCTGGTACTTGCTCATCACCAGAAATAAGGTGTACACATCACACATTCCAGATATGTATGTTCTTTCTGTAAAATATTTAAAATTTATATGTTTCAATGTGACAATTCGGGTCAAATCCCGAGCCTTTTTCGAAAATTGGGTCAAGTCTCAATTCCGAGTCCGAATAAATCGAAGCACACTTGCCCAAATGCAGCCAACTTGGGTAACGACAAGTCCACCACAGGCCCCCAAAAGATCATGATTAAAAGATCATGATTTGTTGGTGTACTTAGTAGTAGTGTTTTGCCTTATAAACTGAACATTTGTTGGTGTACTCATCGTGAGGCTTGAACGGATATATCCCATAGGTCCAAGATGGTACCTCTCTAGCCATCGTGGGATATAATACCGGCTGGTTTCGTATCCCCACCTCCGGACCTCTGTGCATTATGGGATAATACCACCAGCCTTCGTGTCCCCACCTTCGTCAACTTGTCTCGACAAGCTTTCGAGAGTCGGCTCTGATACCATATGTGACAACTCGGGTTAAATCCCGAGTTTTTTTCGAAAATCGAGTCAAGTCTCGATTCCGAATCCGCCAACTTGGTTAACGACAATCCCACCATTGACCCCCAAAAAATCATGATTGTTGGTGCTTATTGATGATAGTACTTTGCCTTATAAACTAAACAGAAGTCTCAAATTTACTCAATGTGGGATTGAGGTGTTACATCCAAATACGTTCCTTCCCACGTATATGAGAACGCGTCTATCGTGAGCGCACTTTTTCTTCGTTTCGACGTTATTCTCGCATACTACATTATTTTGATCATCACTTCTCTAAATTGTAATATTTTCAACATTTTTCATGACATTTTTAAGCATTAGAACTTATTTTTAGCTTTAGCTCACAAACAAGTTTTGCTACTTGTAACTTGTAAGTTGCATCATCCACTGAGAAACGGTAGTGCGTAATCTTTTTGATGGATATGGACATGTCTGCCTGTAATATGGGACCTAGCTAGTTTCAAATATAATCACAGATCTTTATAGCTTGTGTAGCATAAAGATATAATGCATATCTGATTACTGCTTAGACATCTGTGCTGACTAAAAAGAAAGAGATATGTGAATCCTCGTCAACATTGTCAGACTAGTACACAAATATAAGTTAAGTCGTTTTTGATATCAAAACCTTTAGATGAACCCTTGTTATAAGGGCTACTTGTCCCTTATATATTGACAAACAGAGCAGGAAGTAGTGGAGGAAGTTGTCCCACTTTGAGGCATTGGATACCTCTGTAATATTGTAATGTCATCTCATATGACAAAACTTTAATCCTCTTTTTATCATGACAATATTAAAAACTTATGTGTTACAAGTCCCGAATCTTATGACATCTAATGTTGTTATCTTATATTCGTTTTGGGTTGGGGTGTTGGGTATGTCTGTGTTTCGTGGGTTCGGAAGGAACCAAGGTTTTCTTCACAAGTGTTTAGCGAGACTACTTTATTTTCTTGCATGACATTCGAGTTTCATGCTGATCAGTAGCCAGTAGGTAATGCATTTTTTTTTTCCGGACACCCCAACCAGTACTAACTGAGCAACAAGACCACATTAGTGGTCCTTCAACCTGGAATGTGTGAAAAATTACTCAACCTTAAGAATCGAACCTTGAATACTTTGGTTAATAACTTAACAACTCAACTACACACCCAGAGGCTTAAGTACTGCATTTTTATCTTGTTTCTCCGTTGAATCTTCATTTCTTGCCTATCCAATTGAGTAGTCTTTAACCTCCATTCCGCTTGGACTGTAATAGAGCCACTTTTGATTCAACTTACAGTCATGTCCTGCTGAAGTTCTTGTTACCAAAGCTAATCATAATAACTTAAAGCAACACAATGTACAATCCTATTCCTACCTTGTGAGAACTGCTAAGTAAAACTAATTAGTGTATCTTAAAAAAGTAAATTACACTCCTAACTAGCTCTCCAATAAAGCTAATAATTATGTTTTAAAGCAAAAATGACTACACATACAGTGGCCTGCTAAGTGTATATTGTAATGTAAGCTTAACGGTTCAAAGTGTCTGTAGACTGCAGTGGAGAGTGGAGACCATCGCTTTAGCTTTTGGAGAGCCAGTGGCCCCTGAGATTAGACAACCTTGGCAACTTTCTCTACAATGTTCTTTGTGTGTGTATTTAGAAAAATTATGAGACTTATCCTTTGTGTTTCAGGATGTTATGGTTAATCATTTACAAGTTATTTTTAATTATCTCATCAACTTTGTCAAATTTTGGGATTAGCAAGAGCCGAGCCATGATTAAAGAAATGCGCGTGCTGTTAAAACTGTTTTCAAGAAATCTTTAAGTCCTGCAGAATTACCTTGCAGAACTACATTTACTTAAGCAAGAACAGGACATGATGTCTTTGACTCGGGGATTTAATTTGTTTAAAGTTCTGATTCATCCTGGACCAAATCAAGCATGAAGCTGGTGTGCAGCCAGCAGCTCATTCACACAATATACCTTAAAATAGAAACTCTGCTCATCAACATCTTAAAATATACCACATACAAACAGAATCTTTGCTCATTTACAGCTTACAATAAGGCTGCAAACAGAATATATTCTCTAGTAGCGAACAACAAACACAGAATATATCAATCATAATTAAACAAACACTAAATTGTAGAAGGACAAGCATGAAGCATATCAATTTAATGTGATTTATTAAATTCAATTTATATTTTGACAACTAGAACGCCCTCCTGTTGCTAATGTTGACCTACGGACACCATTCACTTTCTTTAATGTCTTCTTTGGATGAAAATTCCTACTACATTCCGGAGTCTAGTCACTCTATGATAAACGGTGGTTACAATTAAGAGATTCTTAACAATTAAATCTTGTAAACTGTAGGAAGATAGTCATTCTTTAACAATAAATAATAACAAGTCATTTGTAATAAGAACGAGATTCTGAATTTTATCAACAAATTCAAACTCGTTTCTTTTTACGAATTACTTTTAAAGATAATATTTCCAATTCGACAAAACTTTGATACGAATCCAATAAAAAGTATCAACTTCAATTTTCAGTTAGAAGACATGGCCCCCCTACATTTACAAAAAAATTCAAAATTTATCCGAAGAAAATTATAACGAAAAGATGATTGCATCAATCGATTGTAAAAACCAAGATCCATCTATTTGTACGCGTATCACCGTCACATACACTGAGCTATTTAACTTTGGTTCCCGCCCTTTAAAGTTTAATCTATGCTTTTAACAACCTCCATCTGCGCCTTCAATTCTCAAAGATCAAAAAAGAAGAAAAAATGACTTCTTTTCCATCTTAAAATAAACAATAAATCCCTCTCTTTTTCTTCTAAACCCTATCATTGCCCCCACACTTTATTTTTCCACTTTCTCTTTTCTCAAAACCCTTCTAATTCATTTTGCAACCTCAATTTACTAAACCCTCAAATTTTTCTTAAGCTTTATCTCACACAAACTCTTCTATCTTAAACACTATTATGGATTCAATCAAATCTCATTCTTCATCTTCAACCAAAAGCAAATTTGCCAAATCATTCTTCAAAGTAATCCACCTCAAAACACCTAAAAAAACCCTCACTAACAATCCCTTTTGTTTGCTCATTCCCCAAGAAAAAACCAAAAATGGTGACCAAAAAATCAAGAAAATTGATGAGGTCAAGTCCAAAAACAGGGCAGCCATGGAAGCTTTTGTGGCCAAGCTTTTTGCTACAATATCAACAATCAAAGCTTCTTATGCTGAGTTACAAATGGCCCAGTTCCCAAAGTACAATGGTGAAGCTATACAATTAGCTGATCAAGGTGTTGTTGATGAGCTTCGAAAACTTTCAGAGCTCAAACAGAGGTTTTTGAAGAAACAAGTTGATTCTTCACCACCCCATGTCACTCTTTTACTTACTGAGATTCAAGAACAACAAAGCCTTATGAAGATGTATGAGATAACAATCAAGAAAATGGAAGCTGAGATTGAAGCCAAAAAACATAGACTTTTGAATCTTCAAGGTGAGCTTGAAGACACAATGTTGAAAAACAAATCACTTGAACAGAAACTAAACTCAAGTGGTTGTTTTTCAATACTTGAGAATATCAATCTTTCGGCTTCAAATCCTAAAGATTTCATATTGGTTTTACAATATGCAATAAGATCAGTTAGAAACTTTGTCAAGCTTTTGGTTCAAGAAATGGAGTCTTCAAGTTGGAATATTGATGTTGCTATTGATTCAATCCATCCCAACTTGAGTTTTTCAAACAAGAATCATAAATGTTTTGTTTTTGAATCATTTGTGTGTCAAGAAATGTTTCAAGGTTTCGAAAATCCTACATTTTCATTACAAAATGATCAGTCATGTGAGGCTTTTGTACCATACCATATGGACCAATTCAAGAAACTAAAGTCAGTTAATTCAGTTAGTTTCTTGAAATCTCATCCAAATTCTTCGTTTGCAAAATTCACAAGATCGAAATATTTACGTCTCGTTCACCCGAAAATGGAGGCCTCATTTTATGGAAATTTGAAACAAAGGAAAATGATAAATGCATGGGAGTTTCCGGAGACTCCGTTTTTCGATTTGTTTGCTGAAATGGCTAGGAGGGTTTGGATTTTACATTGTTTGGCTTTCTCATTTAGTAATGGAAAAGAATTGAGTGTTTTTCAAGTAGGTAAGAAATGTAGATTTTCTGAAGTATATATGGAGAGTGTTGTTAGTAATGAGTCCAACTCTGCCAGTGACGGTGGTTTAACAGTGGCATTCACGGTGGTTCCGGGTTTCAAGATAGGTAAAACAGTGGTGCAAAGTCAAGTGTTCCTATCTCCGGCTAAATGTTAGCATTTGTGTATAGGAACTAAGGTGTTAATAGAGTTAAGTTGCTTTAGAATGTGATTTTATCATTTTTACATGTATTTTGTTTTAGTTAGTGTTACTGTGTTAGTTAATCTTTTATCTATACTATTAATAATAATTACATGTGCTATTCTTTTATTTTTTATGAATTTATATTTCTTCAATCTTAATATGTAAATATAATTTATTTTATACTTACAATATTACTAGGTTATTTATTGTACTTGTATATGAAATCGAACCCTGATAATTTGTTTCGGTAGTAATATTTCATAACGAATAGTTTATACTTTAATTTCAAACAGTTTTCCAACATTAAAAAAATCACAACGAGATATGGAAAAATAAATAAATAAAAGACATCACTCACAATGGGAAAATATAATCAAACTGAAACTCCCTATAATGGTTTTCTCGTAATTATTATATCTAGATATTTAAAAATCAATAAAATATAAGAATCCAATCATCAAAATTTTAAAAATATATTTATTGTAGAATTAAATCATTGATCAGTGTAAATCGATAATAATGGCGGCAGGCCGGCATCATAGCATGATTAAAGATAATAAAATTCCAGTGGCGCGTGTACAGGCGTGAATGAGTTGGCCTGCGAATACTTGTCTGCAGGTGAGCGACACCCTGCTTGAGAAAACGTCTAAATGTAAAATGCTAAAGGCCCACGCCCCCGCGTTCTGCTAAATTTCCTAGACCACTTTCTTTTAAGAATGATATTAAGTGTGTGTTTGAGGTATTACAAAAAATTTGACTTATAACTTAAAATGAGTAAGTATTAATAACTTGATGAATTCTTATAAGTTATACGGGTGTTTGGATAAATTTATTTATAAATTAATTAAGAGTTTGTTAAATTAAATTTGAAAAAATAATTATTAAATACAATGATTTCAACACTTGCATTTTAAGTTGAGGTCATAAGTTGGGTTGACAAACATCCCACATGAACTCTTACGGGTTTATAAGTCATAAGTCGGCTTATTATACCGTAGCCAAACAGGCCCTAAGTGGGCAAAACTTGTGCTTAGGTACTAAAAAATGAGAAATTCATAAAAATGTATATCTTGTTATAAATAATATAGACATTAATGTCTTAATGTCTATATTATATTAATTTTTGACCTTTCATATTTTTAGATTTTTGGCCTTTCACTTCTTTTGAATTCACAAATTGAAAGCCTGTATATAGGCATCTTCTTTCATTTGGTAAGTGATATGAATGAGTTATTTATCCTCCTCACTTTCTATTTATTTTATAGTTCTACTATTCTCTATAACTTATAGTATAGTTACATAATATTTCGTAACACGTTATCAATGAAGAATGTTTCTATTAATTGTCTAGCTATTATTCATTAGCTAAAACATGATTTTAGATTATTTTTCGGTGATTTTGGAGATGAGGTGAATGATGATAGTTTTTCAAAAGTATTCTTACTATTTGCTTCTTTTATATGTTTAGGTTGATTATCACCGATTTTGAGACGGTATTAATACTTCTGAAGGGTGAATGCAAGCATCTCGCTCTGAAAAATTTTGTTTGAAAGAAAAGCAACGAAGAACTACTCATTTTTAAAATCTTTTAGCAACTTTCTCTTTGGACAAGTAAGCATACTTGACCTTAATTATCTTACTACATCTCTTTTTGTAACTATTCTACTTTTTGTTAAATATATTACAATGCTTTGTATTGGCTTGTCATTTTCTTTTCAATTTAATATCATTTAATATTGTATAAAGTTCACTATTTGTGTAATATCTCGTATTTTTTTAGAATAATAATAATAGCATAATAATAGAAAAAGAGATTAAAATTTGATAAAGAATAAGATTTAATGATTGAATTAGACTAATGGGCCTAAAATATGGATCAAATTTAAATATGAATAATTGATAGGCTTGGATTTAGGGTTTGGTGTCTCTATATATACATCTTATTCTCCTTCCTCATGTTTTATATCGAAATTCGTAGAGTTTAAATACAAACAGTTCATCAATCTTGTAAAATTCGTAGTAAATTCATCGTAAGTCGGAATTTCATGATTCTAGACTTTTCGGAAATCTCTTATAATTTTCTACAACATCTATTTCACAGTGGTTTTCCAGATTTTGCTTTATACTGTCCTTAAAATCACAAATATATTCAGATCTCGTTTTTCGGTTTTTGTTCAAATTCAACGGACGTTTTATTCAATTTTCGATTCGTTATAAGTCCGTTTATGATGAGTCATACCTTTTCGGAAAGATCTTTTCGTTCTCTACAACTTCCATGATTTAATATTTTACGAAAACGTCGTTTAGAGGGTCAAAAAGGTTAAAAACAGAACTGATCAGTATTGGATATATGATCTAGAATGCGTTGAGGTAAGTTTCCGATTGATTTATCTAGTGTTTTCAAAATTATATGTTGTGTGTGTATATTTGATTATATAAACTTGGGCTAAGAAATGATATATTTTGAATTGATGTGTAAATGTGTTATATGGTGTCTAGACGATGATATTGGGATTCTGATTTGTGACATGGTTTGTGAAAATATCGAATAAGAATAAGGACCGAGTCACCGGGTTGTAGTGACAATTTTCTGAAAACTTAGGACCGTTATCACCGGGTCGTAGTGGTCATGGAATGAATTGTGGGTTTCAAGTTATTGTTGTTATGTGGTGTTGTATCGTATTTATCGAATAAGAATATGAATGTTATGTATCGTATAATGTTATGTATCGTATAATGTTATTGTATCGTATCGAATATTGTATTGTTATATGTGTATACTTGTTATTTGCCTGACTATTTGGATCGATTAGTTTCTTGCTGGGCTGTTTAGCTCATTACTTACAACTTTCAGGTTCCAGTTAAGATCGAGGTGGATAGCATTGGAGTTCGATGAGCTTAGGTTCAGAGTAGTTTGTCTTTTGAATCATCTTTAGCTGCGCATTTGTAGTAGATATTTTTGTAATAGAACTCTTGTCACGCTTCCGTCTGTCATTGTCGATGTATAGTTTTATTTTTTATATTTATTGTAAGATTAATAGTCCGAAAAAGTGCAGGCTGTTACAATTTGTTTATATCAAGAACGGGGAGGTCAAGATGGATTAATACATTTATGTACTAGTTATTTTAGATCATAGTTTTATAAAGTACTTCTATAAAATATAAGAGAGATAATTTTATAAGTTTTTTTATACTTATTTTGTAGCATAAATTTTGTGTATGTCATGTCTTTAATATCCCATTAATATTTTTACACTTGAATCTAATTAGTTTTCTTGCCTATTTAATTTTACATGTGCATAATATAGCAAGCTCAAATATGATATAATAAAACTAATGCATAGCTTGGTCGTCATCTTATTGTGATTATTTCTAAGAATTTCTTTGTAACTTAATTATTTGTGTATTTGATTGTTGGATGTTAGTGTTGGGATTTATGGGTGATAGCTTAGGAACAACTTAACTTTGTATATACTTAATTTTTTAATTAAGTAGAACATACTGTCACAGCCAAAGTATGTTCTTGTACTCAGTATGCAATGTTATTTTAATTGTGTAATTTGGAAGAAGTTCACTTTCTGTGTTCAAGCCTCAAAGAATGCATATTAGATGACAGCATGAATAAAGGTTACTGTCATAAGCATTGACAGTAAGATTACAAGAAGACAAAATGTTGCAAGTCAAGACAGCATATTCACTCTGACAGCAACATTGGCGGAAGACTACGCGACAACAACTTTAGCCCTCGACAACAAGTTTGGAAACCTCGACAGGACACTATGTGGGGAACTCCTACTGTCACCAAAAGCACATTCCTGTGACAACAAGCTTTGCGGCAAAAGTAACTGTCTCGAGAAAGATCCTTGTTCTAGGTATCTTTCTCAGTCAAATCCCGTGACAGTTTCAATGTTCAAGAAACAGGCGTGTTGCAGTATCCCTAAGCTGCACCAAGTCTGCAAGACTACGACAGAAGCTTCAAGCACTGCAAACAAAAGCGAATCAATTCAAGAGCAAGGTCAAGTCTCTATTTGCTGAATTGTTTTAGCTAGAAATAGAATGAATCTAGGTTGCTTTCTTTGTAATGTATATCTGACATTGTTAGCAATTTAAGAAAGTCACATGGGTAGACACTTTGTAAGAAGCTGCCACTTGATAATGACAGCAGCTTCACAGACCCGTGTTGACAGTGATAGGATTAGTTTTATACTTAGACTATCAATTCATTCTAGATACAGAGCGAGAAAGACAAGCAAGTGTCTTGAAGAAAAACCGAAGCTCAAGAATTCTCTCTTGAGGTTGTAGCAACACTTTACAAAATAAATAAAACATTTATTTTGTGAATCCTGTCTTCTCGATTATACTGTTTGTGAATGCATACATATTATTGATAACATTAAATCTTAGTTTTGGTTGTTGAAACTGAGATTGAATTTTATCAGTATTGCATTCACCCCCCCCCCCCTTCTGCAATACACGAGGACCAACAGTTAGTTTAGTATGGATATACGGCCGCTCTTGCACATGTATCTAGCTTTTATATATCTTACTGTTGTTTTTCTTGTGTGGAAAAATATATGCGTTGACCCCCGATGCTAGACTAGCCAAGTTTCTTTTTTCTTTTTTTAATAAATTGGTAGTATGGTCAAGTTTATATGAAATTGGTAAACTTGATACATGATTGTATATATTGTCTTTGCATTATTGTTGAAATATTTTTAGAGAATATGTTTAATTTGGGAATATTAATTAACTAAAATTCTCCACTTTACATGATATGTTTAATTTGGGAATATTAATTAACTAAAATTATCCATTACAAACATAAAAAGTGACTTTTATCATTAGAATATGATGTAAATGATAACATTATTGCATAAAATTAATTTATATTAGGCATTTTTTCTTGAGGGTTCTTTATGCATTAAAACCTGGATGAATTTTGTAAAAACTTACTTGAGAAATTTGATATTATTATTTTGGTGCTTGATATTCAAATGATTAAAATTTATTAAAAAAGGATGACTTAGGTGACTTTAGTAATATGGTTATTTGAAACTGTTTTGACCATAAGTAAAGAAAACTTTAGATAATAGACTTGTAATAAAGAAAAAAAGAGATTAAAGTGACTAAAATTATGGTACTTTTTCAAGTGTTTGTGCTCAGGGAGTGAATAATATTGCTTTTAGTATATCAATTTTCTCTATTTCTCTGTCATGAAAATTGCTTGAACTAGCATTGTTGTTTGATAATATTTGTATTTTAAATTAGTTGGATCAAATTAAAAGAGGAGAAAACCGCCCCCGAAAGTTTTGCATATATCATGTATTGTGTAACCAAATAAATCAAGATGGCCTCTTAGTAGTCATTATTTAAATAAAAAAATTGAAAATCGGATTACAGTTTTTATGTAAACTCAATAAGTTAGAGCGGGATAGAGTATATATACATGTCAAGTTGTTGTTTGCCCAACCCTGGAGTCAGAATTTCAAAGATTAACCTGATTGTAAATAATATGTGATTGGTCAAATTGAAGAAACTTCAGAATTTGTATATATGTTACCAAAATAAAAAGGGTTTATTAGGATAAAATATATTTTCTATTTTATTTTAGAACCAGAAGTTGTAGAGAGAAAAAAATGAGACTACCAAATAGATAAAATGTTGTATGTAGATGTCTCATTATTTATCCCCCAACATAAATAAATATTGGTCAGTTAATATTGTTCCACCACACCGATCTAAGATGGATTATAATCTATCAATAGAATCATCTATATGTATTTATTTATGACTCAATTTAATGAGTCTATTTAATTGTAACCGGGGGGAGAATATAAAAAGTTGGTGTATATATTAGTAATAATGACTATTATTGCCTCGTCTTGATCCTCGTTATAAAAAATATGAATAGAAAATTCATAAGATACTCATTTAAATGTATAAATTATTGCGAGACATATATTCTGACCTAAAGAGTGATTTATACCAGCTTCAAATGTTTTAGTGAAATTCAATGTCCCAGAAGGACAACCTCGAGATTCTAATAAAAAAAGAATGCTTCAAAGTGTCACATGTCGTTAGGTTCCATGACTAAAAATCTTGAAAGTAAAAATGTTCAGTTATTGATGATGGCGAAAACGAAAAGTTTTGAATGATCTCCGGAAGAGACTATAAAAAGATAAATGAAGAAATGAAGGTACCTGAAATTATGAGATCTCAATGTATTATGTCATGTCTAGAATAAAATGGAACCTTTAATCAAATCGACGTCTTAGATATACATGTAACACTTGAGGTTATAGATGAAAACGAGGATCATAAAGTGAACTATACCAAAGAATGTAGAATAAATTGGCCAAAGATTAGGATAAGATCGAGGCAAAAGAAAATTATTTGGACCTGTAGTCCGCACACCTGAAGTTGTGAAGGTAGCGCGCTATGTGTTTTTGAAAAATAAAGAAGTAATTTAAACTGCAGTTCATACAGCTAAAGGTGTAATATCAGTGGGATATGAATGAATATTTATGCAAAATTAAAAGCAATATATAAATTCTAAGAAATATAAAAGCTCACGTATTTTTACAATGATCGTGGATTGATTATGAAGAGATATATTGACTTTTGTGGTGGATATTATTATTTGATTGGGTTAAATGACATTTTCATCATTCAACTGACGCCCAACTTGCAAGTGAATTATCAAACTCAAAAAACTTTCAAATGCATCACTCAATCAATTAAACCTTGCAATCTCATCACTAAACATATAAAAATTTTCACGTCCGTTAAGTTGAGTTTGACTTTAACGGAAGTCCGTTAAATATTGTTTTGTCAGTCCATCTCACTCGCCACGTAAGAAAATGATGTGTAAATTAAAAGATTAAATATCAAAAAGATCACTCAACTTATACTCAACTTGCAAGTGGGTCACTCAATTTATACTCAACTTGCAAGTGGGTCACAAAATTTGTTGTTAAAATTTTTATATTAAATAATGTATTTTTCACTTTATACCTAAAAAAATCATCGAATTTGTGTATATATCATCTTTCTCTTAATAATTCCACTGCCAGTGTAAATCATCGAATTATATTCATATTACAAATTATAAACTAACTTCTTTTTAAATTAAAATAATCTAAATGATGTATTGTTTTCTTATTATTTTTATACAAACTAAATGCATTTTAAATTTGGTTCAAAAATTCTTTTTAAATTAGTATAACTTTATAAATAAATAATTTTATCCCACAAGTAAACTATGTATTTTAATGGAAAAGATAAAATAAATATATGGTTTAATGACTTGATTGCAAGTTTTTTTGAGTTGGATGACCCAATTTCAAGTTACGTATGAGTTAGAATAATATTTTAGTTATTAAGGAGCCACATCAACATGTCACGTCACAATTCTGTTTGATTTTTAACGGTTTCTAACGGCAATAACCTGATTGAAAGTTTTAAACAATTTAGTGATTTGACTGCAAGTTTTTTGATTTGGATGACCTACCTGCAAGTTTGGCCCGAGTTGAGTGGCATTTTTGCCATTTAACCCTTATTTGATTCCTAAATTGTCTCGCAATATCAGAAGAAATTGATTTATATTTCATATGACCCACATGACAACACATTTACATTAAATCCTTGAAGGATCTAAACTGCCGAAAGTAGTAAATTAGTTCTCGAGAACGTAAATCCATTAAGAAGTAACTGGGTTTGGACCAAAAGTCCAAAATAATCTATTCCGGAAAATTTATACTTGTTTTTATTATATATCAAATTATACTTTGACATATTCCTTAACTCAGAGAGTGTATAAATAAGGATATGTACGGGTATAAAAAGGTTTACATTAATTGTGATAATTGGTAAACTTTCAAACATTTAGTGAAGATATCAATGGCATATGATATCTAGTAGGTGACAACTCAGAAAATCTCTGGCCAGAGTGGATAAAAATTAGAATGTGTTTCTAATTGACATTCGAATGAGTTGCACCACATAATCAAATTTTTATCAAGTTTATTTTTACCATAGAGTGTTTCTTGTCATTAAATATTTTTCTTAACGTGAGATATATATTGAAAAGTCATATATGAAGGCATGCTAATTTGACATGTATATTGTTATCCCAAAATTACAAAACTCAAATATTTGATATGCACTAACCTATTCGAAGAAGGTTTTAAATAAATTTGCAGCCATTTTTTGAACAATTGTGTGATTCTTGACAAATCATATGGCTAAAGTTGGAATTCGATATAACACCATAAAATGAGCTACATTGAAGAAATACAACTACGCCGAAGATTATGACTTTGGATCTCGTAAAATCAAAGATATCTCGTAAAATTATCATGAGGGGGAGCAATTACGCGTTGCAATCTTTTTTCCTTAACCATGGTTTTTTCCCACCGGGTTTTCCTGGTAAGATTTTTAACGAGACAACGTCACATGCGTATATGTTCTTGTTCTCTTATATAGGAGTTTTCCGATAAGGATGTAACAAGTTATTATTTTTTTTATGACGGACATCCAAGGGGAAGTGTTATAAATAATATAAACATTAATATGGATGTCCTTTGGATTGTATTATATTAACTTTTGGCCTTTCATATGTCTAGATCTTTGGCCTTTCACTTCCTTTGAAACTCACAAATGGTAAGCCTATATATAGTCATCTTCTTTCATTTGGTAAGTGATATGAATGAGTTATTATTCTCCTCACTTTTTATCTATTTTATAGTTTTACTACTCTCTATAACTTATAGTATAGTGACATAATATTTCGTAACATGTCTTATATTTTTATACAAAAAAATGGTAAATATAATAAAATTTTGAGAATATCTTGGAAAATACTAGTCAATATAAAAAGAATTATATAATATTAGTCGTGCCCAGTATTAATTGGGCATATGACCTTAATTGTATTGACCATCCACTAATCAAATAATATGCTCATATGATCTTATATGTGTTGAACATTCACTAATCATGTCATATGCTCAAAAGTAACTGAGTGAGGGTTGAATACGATACTAACTAATTATAAAAAATTCTTTCGAATCTTTTGCGGATAATTAAATAAGTGTTCTTCTAGCGGGTTCGTGTTCTTGAGGGTGAATAGTATTTCAGACATGAAAATAACGACAAAAGATTTTCAAAGAATTATATTCGATATAAATCTTGAAGGGGTGCTACACCCAGTAAATAAATTTACCGGCTACCAAGAACAATTTGTTCTTGCTTCTACAAAGATTGTACAAATTAAATCCTAAACAATGTTTGTATCTATTTGTTTGTCTAAAGGATTTAATTACCGGAGAAACTTTAAAATGGCCCTTAAGATTAAACAAAGTTTGGGCATTATAACGTTTACCCGGTGAGAAGTTCAGGTATAAAATAAATGTCTCCTTCTCTGTCTCTCTTTGTTTTTCTTCTCTTCGTCGAAGAAGATGAAAAACAGAAGAAGTCTGTTCAATGTCTTTGTCTACCACTTACTGAAGTATACCTCTCCACTTCTCTCCTTTAGGAGTTCAGCGGCTTCTGTTGTACAACCATATTTCCTTTTCTGAAAAGCACATATATCCCTTGCTTCTCCTCATTTGGAATACAACTCCTCCCCCTATGGAATACAGCTGCTCCCATTATTAGAACAGTGGTGAACCAATACCACTTCTCCGTCTTCTAGGAAATCTACCAGTTCTCCCCTTAGTCTCTCCCTAATAGTTGAAAGATCAATAGAATTGTGGTGTGGTGTACCTCTACTTTTTCTTACCACTTCTCCCCCTTAGTTGAGGAATCCTCCAATAATCTGATTATAACTCACTTCTCCCCCTTAGTTAAGAAAAGAAGTTTTTCTGGGTCTTGAAGGAATTCTCATGTAGCATCTGTTAGAAAAGAAGTAGTAATATGTAGTCTGATCAACTGTGCCCTTTAAATACTGCAAGATGGCTTCACCGTCGATCGTCCTATGAACCAAATTTCCTGACATCTTCCTTATACCTCCCAACTGTTAGATCACACTTTCTAGGGCCCTAAAACATGTTAGGTTCCGAATTGAGGTCTCAACTGTTAGGTCTTTAAAGGTAAAACATTACGAACTAAGTTTAAGGGATAGGGAATGGGATTTGGTGTTTCTCTTTCTTCCTCACTGTGAGTGTGTGATTCTGTTTCGTGTACCTCACTAGTGTTTCACTCTTATCTCTCAGAGCTTCAGCATCCAAATGTACCTGCAAGGAAAATCACCATAGCCATCCTTAAAGAGGTCACTGGTGGTGCAATGGGGTTTCGCAAATCCCCGTCCTTCGTTAAACCAAGTTGTTGATCATCTTGCGATGATCTATCCTCAACAGGATCTCGAGTTTGAATCTCTAGGGGGTTGGAATCAGGCTCTATTGATAGCAGAGTCCCTGAAACTCCCTCTGAAGTCTTTGCAGACATATCCTCATGTAACTCCTCAAATGAAATTGATTCATTGTTACCGAGTTGCCGATCTGCACCTATGTCAGACCCGGTACCCACAGGATCCAGATATGTTCCATCTGGGGAGTTAGGCAATGACCCTTTAGATTGTGCATTTGGGTCAGAACCTTCTCTCAACGTCTGTGAAGACTCTTGGTTCAGTAAAGAACCTTCAACCAGTGGTCATGACCGTAATATGGTCGGAGAACTAGTTGCTTCCATCAATTTTCCTTTTTCTGGTTGGGGTAGGGGTTCAGATATAGCTTTGGTTATCGCTGCCCAATCAGCTTCAGAAAAATCAATTAGAGGCTCGGTGAAAGATGGTAATGAAGTTTCAACAGGTGCCTTGGTTTCAAGTTTTCTTCTTTTAGCAGAAGGCAGAGCTGTTGTTGAATGGTGTATCTCCTTATTTGGTGCTGCTTTGGAACTGACTCCCTCTACACTCTCAGTTATTTGAGTGGGTGGTATAGTAGGGGTAGGAGTTTCTGTTGTTGTTTCATTTGTTTCTTTCAAAGGCTCTATGACCGTGGTTAGAGGCTGTTGGTTTTCAACCTCTTGGTCAGGGATGGCCACTGAGGGCTCTGGATCTATGTCTATTTGTGACATTTCACGTTCGATAGTTTTCAAAATGAACTATCAATAGTTTTTATTGAGGGGCAAAAAGGTCAAATCACACTTCAATAGTTTTTGAAAAACTATCAAAGTGGTTAGAATCAGAATTTAAACAGCCTTTTTCAAAAACTATCGAAAGTTTATTTACTTTTAAAAACTAAAACTATCGAGAAGTTGTACTTTTCTGAAAACTATCGAGAAATTCGAATATTAAAGAATTGAATTCTTTCGATAGATTTCATTTCCAATTTCAAAAGCTATCGAGACTTTTCTTCGATAGTTTTTCTTTTCTTTAACAAAAACCATCAAAAATTGTTTTCGATACTTTTTATCAAGTACTAAGAAAACTATCGAAATTCCTTTTTCGATAGATTTTGCTGCTCATGTCATTTCAAACATGTTCCCAGTTTAAAATGAACTTCTTGATTTTTGTTTTCTGTTCATCCTTGAATTTGTTCCAGATAAATTTTTTTAACAAAATTCACAGCCAACAAAAATCTTACAATTTTCTTAGAATAAAATCGACTAAATATCATTAATTGATATAAACCAATTAAAATCCAATAAATTATGTTGCATATTTATTTTATGTATTTTAAATTATAGAGCAAATAAGATATTGAACTACTTCAATTTCCATAATTCAAATTAAATAAAATTAAAAATAAATAAATACTAAATATTTATGAGTTAGATATTAGCACTAATTTATTTAAATTATCCTTAAATAATCACCAATGAAATATATTAACTACATACAAGTCACTACGTCCTTGGTGTGCCCCTGCCGCCATAGCCCCGAGGGCAACACCAAGAACTACGTTAATTTGGCTTGATTCTCAGCAATAGTTGAGATACGTAGGCATCTTGTGAGGACCGATTTAGTTGAGAGCAACCATTAAAGCTCGAAAGCTCTTAAACCCTAGCAATAAATTCACAAGTACGTTTTTTAATCCATAACATTTGGCGCCGTCTGTGGGGAGACAACATCAACCATGACAAACACACGAAGAACAACTCGAGATACTCAAACTTCTGATGAGCTTCCTCTCACCTCTGAGGCTGGTGCTCAAGGAAATCAACCACCGCCAACTACTGGCATTCAAGGGGCAAATATCCCCCTCACCACCACTCAAGGACCGGAAGTCCCAATTTCAGTTGAAGGGAAGAATCCCCTGTAGATGGTCATTCATGGATCTACTCCAAAAGGGACCACAATCACGACCTCCCCAATGCTCATGAATGCACCGAGTGGCCTTCAACTCCATACTACAGATCTTCCCCAATATGCAACTCAAACTCTTGGGATGCCAAACTATGGCATGCCTCCTCGACCCACGATGGGCAGTAGTGGTCTCAACCCCACCTATCATGAAGCATATGTTCCCCCTTACATACAAGGTCTGGGACCCCAAAATCAACAAACTCAAACTCGACGGACCCCTTTGATTCAAGACTACTCGGGTCCCTATACTGAGGATGAGAATGATTCAACTGGAGAAGAGAGGGATTTTGACCCAAGAAGAAGATGTTCTTCCGAAACGAATCGGGAGCAAACTACTAAGGAAAAAATTGCAGCCCATGAGGCAGAGACCGCAAGACTCAAGAAACTACTGGCTGAAGAGGAGGCCGCAAAAGCCCAAAGCCAAGCAACTGGAAGAGTCCCGATAATCAACCTGGACCCAACACAAAGAAGGACTAAGAGGGCTGAAGCCCCAAGGGGTGATCCTAGTGTTTTGTTGCCCCTAGGAGATCTTGACGATCCTACACCACCGTTTACTCAAGACATCATGAAAGCTATAATATCCAGAAAATTCAAGATGCCAACGATTAAAGCTTATGATGGAATGGGAGATCCCGCTAATCATGTAAGAACGTTCTCTAATGCACTGCTGTTGCAGCCAACCAATGATACTGTCAAGTGTAGGGCGTTTCCACAAACCTTGGCAGGCATGGCCCAACGTTGGTACAGCCGTCTTCCTCCCAACTCTATTGGGTCTTTTAAGGAACTAAGCAAAGCATTCATCAATCAATTTGTTAGTGGAAGGGTGCATGAGAAAAGTTCTGCATCACTCATGAGAATCCAGCAAAGAAAGAATGAAGCTTTAAGAGATTACATCAACCAATTCACCCGGGAGGCTCTGAATGTCCCGGACTTGGAGGACAAAGTGGCTATGATAGCCCTGCAGCAAGGAACCACTGATGATCACTTCAAAAGATCATTGGCAAAACATCCACCTGAGAGCATGTTAAAGCTCCAAGATAGGGCCGGAAATTACATCAAGGCAGAAGAAAGCATGAGAAAGTATGAACCCACTGATGGTGGTAGTGGAAATTAGAAGAAAAGAAAGGAAACACGGGAGTATGACGTCAAGGAAAAGTTTCCTAGAATGTCAAAGGATTCCAATTCTCCTCCCAATAGGAACAATTTTGGCCCAAAGTTTACGGAGTATGCAAGATTAAACACTCCCAGGAGCCAAATTCTAATGGAAATAGCAAAGGAGGGGGATCTCCGATGGCCAAAGCCACTAAGGACTGATATGTCTAAACGGAACCAAAACCAATTTTGTCGGTTCCACAAGGAAGTCGGTCACGACACGGATGATTGCAGACAATGGAAAGATGAGATAGAGTTTTTGATACAAAGAGGAAAACTCAATAAATTTACTAAGGATGGAAACCAAGGGAGTCAAAGAGGAAACTATGAAAGGAAGGATTATGACAGAAGGGACAACGATCAAGATCGTAATCCCAAGCCCCGAGGGCCAGTTATCAACATGATATTCGGAGGACCAACTGCTGTTGGGTCCTCCCGAAACTCAAGAGAGGCCTATGCACAAGAAGTAATGACTGTGGTCGGAGAAGCACCGAAACGTGCCCGAACAGAAATATCAATAGGTTTTGATGATTCTGACTTGGAGGGAGTGAAATTTACCTACGATGATCCTTTAGTCATCGTACCTGTGATAGGGAATTCTGAAAAAAAAAAGAGTTTTGGTTGACAATGGAGCTTCAGTGGACATCTTGTTCCATGATGCTTTTATCAAGATGGATTATACCGACTCTCAGTTGACACCCTCGAATATGCCCATATATGGATTCAATGGAGTGTAGTCGAAGGTGGAAGGCACTATCCAACTCCCAATGATAATGGGGCAATGGTCGAATACGTCTACTCAGATGTTGAACTTCATAGTTATAAAGGCAACTTCGACCTACAATGCAATCCTGGGAAGGACGGGTCTTCATGCGTTCAAGGCCGTTGCCTCATCTTATCATCTGAAAATCAAGTTACCAACGAGGAATGGAATTGGTGAAGAACGGGGAGACCAAAATATGGCTAGAAGCTGTTATGTAGCCGCGTTAAGACCTGATGGAATCAGGGGGGGAGGTTCTCCCCATCAAAGACATGGATACTAGTGATAATGAGGACCGAAGAGGGAAACCAGCTGAGGATTTAATCCCAATTCCCTTAGTCCCTGGTGAACCGGAGAAAGTGACTTACGTTGGAGCACTATTGCCTGAACCATTGAAGAGCAAGCTCATATCCTTTCTTCAAGAGAATGAAGATGTTTTTGCTTGGACAGCAGCTGATGTGTCAGGGATTGATCCCCAATTAATAACTCACAAGTTGAACGTAGATCCCGAAAGGAAGATAGTGAAGCAAAAGAAGAGGAACTTTGCTCCAAAAGGCAAGAGGCCATAAATCAAGAGGTAGATAAGCTCTTGGAAGCATGATTCATTGAAGAGATTCAATTCCCTGAATGGTTGGCTAACCCGGTAATGGTCAAGAAAGCCAATGGAAAGTGGAGAATGTGCGTAAACTTTACGGACTTGAATGATGCATGTCCTAAGGACTATTTTCCCCTACCAAGGATCGACACTTTAATAGGTGCCACTGCAGGGCACGAAATTCTAAGCTTTATGGATGGCTTCAGCGAATAAAACTAAATCAAGATGCATAAGGATGACATTCATAAGGTATCATTCATTACTGATTTTGGTGTTTACTGCTACTTAGTTATGGCCTTTGGACTCAAGAATGCAGGTGCCACATACCAAAGGTTAGTGAACAAAATTTTCAAACATCTCATTGGCAAGACCATGGAGGTTTACGTGAATGAAATGTTAGTCAAAAGCCTCGATAAGGCCGATCACATAGAGCACCTCCGAGAGGCATTTGAAGTGCCGAGACACCATAAAATGATGTTGAATCCTGCCAAGTGCGCCTTTGGTGTAGGGTCATACAAGTTTTTGGGTCTGATGGTCTCTAAACGAGGAATTGAAGCCAACCCCGACAAAATTAAAGCAATTATGGATATGGAACCACCGCACTCTGTTAAAGATGTTCAGAAACTCACTGGGAGAGTGGCAGCATTGTGAAGGTTCATCTCCAAGTCAGGGGAAATGTGTCTACCCTTCTTCAAAGCATTGAAGAACATAAAATTTTTTAAGTGAACAGTAGAAAGCCAAGAAGCCTTTGAGGCCTTGAAAAAATACATGACTGAAGCACCATTGTTGGCAAAACCAAAACCTGGAGAAATGCTCTATCTATACTTGGCAGTTTCAAACACCGCCTTGGGAACTGTTTTGGTGAAGGAAAAATCAAAGGTTTAGAAACCCATCTACTATGTGAGCAAAATTCTGCACGGAGCAGAAGTAAACTACTCTTTGATAGAAAAGTTTACTTTACCCTTGATCATGGCCTTAAGAAAATTACGCCCGTACTTTCAGGAGCATAAGATAGAAGTCTTGATTGACCAACCATTAAGAAACATCCTGCATAGACCTAAGGTCAGAGTAAGACTGATCAAATGGGAGATTGAGTTGGGAGAGTTCGACATCAATTATAAGCCTCTAACGGCCATTAAAGCACGGGCACTTGCTGACTTCATGGTTGAATTTACCATCGACAACCAAGAAGTCGGGGAGCAGGAAGTAGTACCCATGGAGGGCAAAGAAGTTGGAAAAAAAGATGAAGAGATGGTATTTAAGGAATACTGGGTGCTCTATTTTGATGGGGCATAAAAAAAAATCAATCGAAGCAGGTTTAGTGCTACAAAGTCCCGATGGATTTCTCATTGAGTATGCACTAAAGTTGGACTTTCCGACAACAAACAATGAAGCTGAGTATGAAGCCCTGATAGCCGGCTTAGGTTTGCTGGGGCCTTGAGAGTTAATACTCTCAAAGTTTGTAGAGACTCAAGATTGGTAGTCTCACAAGTAAATGGAGAATTTGAGGCTAAGGATGAAACCATGGCCAAATATCTGAAGCTTGTGAAAGCCATCATGACCTAGTTTGATGAATCCTATATGGAACACATCCCTAGAGAAGAAAACATGAAGGTCGATGCCTTGTCTAAATTTGCTTCTTCTGAGATAGAGAACTATGCCGGAAGTGTATATTTCCAAGTCTTGAAGACCCCGAGCATCAATGGAAAACTAATAGCACCTATTGACATATATGGCTTTTGGATAGACCCCATTAAGGCTCATCTTGAAACCGGTTGGTTACCAAATAATTCCTTGGCGGCACGAAAGTTGACAATGAGAGCATTGAGGTACGCCTTGATCGAAGGGATCTTATACAAGAAGTCTTTTGTCATTCCTTACTTGAAGTGTCTACGACCCCAGAAAGCGGAGTTATTCTTGAAAGAAGTTCATGAGGGAATTTGTGGGCAGCACTTGGGGGGCAGGGCCCTAGCTCATAAAATCATTCGTCTAGGCTCCTACTAGCCAAATATGCTTGCTAATGCGAAAGATTATGTGAAGAAGTGCGAACGGTGTCAAAAGTATGCACCGGTGGTTAGGAAACCGCCTGAGATGTTAACATCAGTTAACTCACCAATCATGTTTGCCATGTGAGGCATGGACATATTTGGGCCATTTCCAGTGGCAAGTGCACAAATGAAGTTCTTGATAGTGGCAATTGACTACTTCACTAAGTGGATTGAGGCTAAACCTCTAGCCAAGATAACCACCAAACAAGTATTGCAATTTCTATGAGAAAGTGTAATGTGTCGATATGGAATCCCACGAATCCTGGTCACGGACAATGGAAAGCAGATTGACAATGAAGATTTCAAGAAGTATTGTGAGGAGAACAACATTGAGTTGCGATTCATATCAGTTGCTCATTCCCAAGAAAACGGACAAGCCGGGGTGGCCAACCGAATCATCCTAGATGGACTCAAGAAGAGAGTTGAACGCTCAAGAAACACTTGGGTGGACGAGTTGCTCCTTATACTTTGGGCATATCGTACCACTTGCAAGGTCACTACTGAAGCAACTCCATTCCTGTTAGCCTATGGGGCAGAAGCCGTGGTTCCAGTGGAGATTTATCATACCTCCCCAAGAGTAGGGGCCTTTGAGCCTGAATCGAACGAAGAAGGTATGAGGTTGGATCTTGATTTAATTGATGAAGTCAGAGATGAGGCAAATGCCAAGATCGTGGAACATCATAAGCGAGCATCTTTCTACTACAACCTGAGAGTTAAAGAAAGGTTCTTTCGTCAAAGAGACTTGGTTCTCGGAAAGATTGAAGCATCCGGGGTTGGACAGAAAGGAAAATTAACCCCTAATTAGGAAGGGCCCTACAAAGTCAATAATGTGTTTGGACGAGGCTCGTATAAGCTAGAAACCCTCGAAGGGCTTGAGGTGCCAAGGACTTGGCATGCCTCAAACTTAAAAGTTTATTATGTTTAGTGCATCCTAAAAGGATCCGCTAGTAGGACAAGTAGAAATAAGGTTCGATGAAATCATGAGCTTCCTAGAAAGCATATGAAAGGTTGCACCCGTTTTGATTGGTAGAAACATCCTCAAAGCTTTGCCAAGACAAACTACAAATGAATGCAAAGGAAATCATACAAATATGCATGTCAACTACACAAATAGAGTTGAATACAACGAACCCCGAAGGGTGAATGTTGCTAATAAACATACAAAAGAAAGCCAAAGATGCCTATTGTTAATTAGCGAAAATTTCAAGCTCATGAGAAGTTTGATATGATAGACTTGAGAACGAATCACTATGAGTGCAGCCATCAGTAAGAACTCGTAAGGGTGAAGGGTTGAAACCCCAGAAACCTAAGACATTCAGTCCAAACCCCATCATTTGATATGCTCAATGAAAGGCTTGAAGCCAAAACAAGACGGTATAAGACATAAAAGGCTTATGCAAATGTCAAGCTAGCCTCGAATAAGGCAAAATCGTCATAAATGTGTATGTCGCTCCACACTTTACACCAAGACGATACTCGTGAAACACTAGTGTATATTAAAATCCCCAAAAAAAGGTAGCAAGTCCCAGGTAAGGGATAAAAAGACCCCAAGTCTCGAAAAAGACCGGTATAACTTCTATGAAATCCTAGTGCATTATCATAGAAGTTGGGGGGCAAATGATATGGGTTAAAAATAACCATAAAAACATAATTAATATTGTATTAATTAAACCTAGATGGTCCATTAATAAGGCCCTAAACTCTAATTAAATATTAATTTCGTAATTAATATTTGGGATAGAAGTACAACCTGTATTAGGAGACATCCAATATAGGCTTGTTCTAATACAAGTGGGCTTGTTTCAATACAAGTCCGTTATGATATGGAAACAACTCCTATAAGGAAGGATCTAGAATTAATCATTATCCACCGTCAAGGATAAGACTTATCCTTCAAGGAAGTGATAATACTTATCCACCGTCAAGGATAAGATTTATCCTTCAAGGAAATCAATACTTATCCACTAGGCTTCTAAACGCCTATATAAAGGGTATGACCCCTCATCTCAGAACTACGTTTTGGACACAGCTCCATACATCATCTACAACGTTTTAGACTTCATCCTCAAAGAAGGACATACAAGTCACTACGTCCTTGGTGTGCCCCTGCGGCCATAGCCCCGAGGGCAACACCAAGAACTACGTTAATTTGGCTTGATTCTCAGCAATAGTTGAGATACGTAGGCATCTTGTAAGGACCGATTTAGTCACGAAACGCAAGAGCAGCCATTAAAGCTCGAAAGCTCTTAAACCCTAGCAATAAATTCACAAGTACGTTTTTTAATCCATAACAACTGACTTCTTCAACTATCTCACCAATCAGGAGTGCACTTGATAATATTCACCATATAGATATTAAAGTTTGAATATGCAGCAGGTGCCAGATATATCCTGATATCCTCAAGTCTCGTCACTGGTGCTTCTTGTTAGATACTACTTTCTGATAGTAACCTAGCATCCAGTTTGGCCTTGTCCCTCATAACAATGCCATTTTCATCCAGTAAACTTCTGGTCATCCTTGTACCAATTACAACTCTGTTATTTGGTCTGGATACCAGCTTCCATACAATCTGCCTTTAGAACTGATTGAGTTCATCTTGCTATGCAATCGCCCAATCTGGATCTATCAGAGCTTCTTTAACTTTCTTAGTTTCTTCTTCAGAAAGAAAACCAAGGAAATAATCATTCACACTCTATAGCTCCAGTCTTTACTCCACCATCAGGATCACTAAGAACTAGAAACCAGGAATGGTCTGGAAACTAAACCTTTTTTCTTGACAGATATGTTCTTGAAGTGTCCTCTTGATTTTCATTATGGTGTTGATATGACTAATTGATCCTTCTTTTGGTCCCCCTAAGCTGTTGTTGGGATTTCCTGAGAATCATCATCCTCGCTGAGTGGTTCTGTTGAAGTACTGAGTTGTGTAGTTAAACTACCATTACCACTTCTTGGATTTGAATCATCATTACTATTAATATCACACATAACAGCTGGGAGCTTAGAGTTGTTGAACATCATATCCAGACTTTCAATCACATCTTGTTGATTAATCACATTTACCTCGTAGGCTCTAGATTCCACTGAGTAGCCAAGGAAAATATCCTCATGAGCCTTAGCTGCCAATCTTGCCAAGATGCTCACTTCCATATTTTACTAGTAAACATTTTCCTCCAAACACCTGAAAGAAATTCAGTGTTTGCTTCTATTGGCCTTTAACTCATACGGGGTCTTCCTGTATTCGTTACTGATCAGGGAAATGTGATTAACCATCATCTGTGATGTCCTGTACTTTAGATTGCACGAACAACGCCTTTTTGTATTAAGAGTAGTCATCAACCACCACTGAAGTATATCTTTACTTTGATGTAGACATGACATTAACTAGTCCGTAGAATTCCATACGTATCATCTGAAGCGGCTCAGTAATGCTTATCATATCATTGCTTTTCTGTAATGTTTCTTTGACTTCTCTTTCTAACATGCCTCACATATTTCATCCAGCTTGAATCCCAGATGAGGCAGTCCTCTCACCAATTCCCTCTTTACAAAAGAGTTCCTTGTATTGTCATGCAAGTGTGAGAGCTTCTTATGTCATAGCTAAACTCTTGTCTAATGAAGCTTTACAGTGGAAGCTGTTGACTTCACCTTTGCCTGAGATTCCAGGTTAACTATGAACATATTCTTTCCTTACTCTTTGAAGAGCAAGCTTCTCAACCTTCTTGCTTAAGATAAAACACTGCTCCTTCATTGAATTGACATTTTGTCCTTTGATGCAGAACTGTCTAAAAAGAAGATTTGTGCTTTGAATCTTCAGCAAGAAAGATGCTTCTAATTGTTATCCTTGACTCAAATTATTAGTTGTTATCAATGATACCAATTATTGTAAACATGACGACATTCCTTTTCCAACGTAGCCATGTCCCGTGATGAAAACCTTTGTTGTCATCTCCAAAGATTATTGACGAAACATCTTTCTCAATGACATTTGATAGCAAGTTCTTTCTTCGATCATATGTCTTCCGTAGTAATAACCAATAAACCATATAAATCGATCAACCTGTTCTGCCTTGCACTCACATATGGATTAAAAGTTCTTGGTACCCAACTTATTTGTTTGGGTCCAGATGGATTAGAGATTTTGCTTTTAACAGAGGTAACAACAGCTTCAACCTCTACATGCTTATTCTTATCTCTGACTGACCTTGCAGTCGTTGCCCTAATGTGATTCTTAAACATGCTTTTTCTATGATTAATGCAAGTACTAAGAGATGCATTCATAACATTTAAATAAGCAGTCATGTTAATAAGAATACATGGCATACATTCAACATTATGACATTGCAGATAAGAAATGTGCAAATTAGGCATGTTATGCATTTTAGAAAATTCAGTACTTTCTACTTTAACCAATATACACAAGTGTAACAGGTAGCAAGTAGATTTACAAATATTCAATAATTTTCTAAACACACATGGAATAAAAAAAATAACAATTATATCACTAATTCTATCTAATCCATTCTGTTGTTGTATGCCATCTAACTTTCTCTATTACCTTAGTCAGTTTTAGATATAGCTAGGTGTTCTACAGATTCTACTAACACTAAAGGTAATTCTTCCATCTTTTAAACTGTTTATCCTTTAACAAACAATTCAGAATAAATGAGCAAATCTTGTTCTACTAGGGATACTGAAACTTAGCTTAACGAAGGTCTTATATGCCAGAAACTTAACCCCTAAAACTAAGAGTTGTTTCTAAAGAAAGCTTCTATCTCACTATTGCAAATAATCTTATTCTACAAATATTCATACACACATATATAAGATCTTCTATGTACACGCACAAGTACTGATTCAACAATCCATCCACGTGAGATGTTATCATGCCTGTGCATGTGTTAACATTTAAATACAAAGATCTTAACATGCTTTGAATATTGAGAATTAAATATTGCATTAGTTCAAAGAAATGATACCCGAGATATGTGAGGTGAATCATCTTTAGAGATTGCTATGAAAGCAAGATATCCTTGATCTTCTCGTCATCTGATCCATCCCAACTCTTTCCTTAAGCAATATAAGTTTTGTCATGATGCTTCCTCAACAAAGCATTCCACTTTTGTTTCAGCTCATTAACCGAGTCCTTATTCTTCTTTGTTTGTCAGGCTCCTTTTGTTGTGTAGCGAACCCTGATAGTTTCTTGTAACATAGTTCTTATCATAGTTGTAACTATCAATCTTGTTTTTGTCACCATCTCAGTCTTGTAACTACCTCTAGAACTGAATCCTGAAGAGTCTTTGCTTCGGAATAAATAAGCCCGATCCCTAGGCTGCTGCTTCAGATTATAGATCTCCCCTTTTGTACTCCTTCTGATTTTGATGTGACTAAACTTCCTTGACATGTGAAACATTGATTTGTAGTCCAGTCTCTCAAGGTTTTCTGAAGTGTACAAGTCACTTTCATCTACCTGAGCTTCCTCTGATTCAGATACTAGTAATTCTTCTATTCTGTTCTGAGGTTCCAACATTAATGTATGTTACTGAGATATTTTAATGTCCATTCCATTGTCTCTAACCTCCTCAATTCCTTTCCTTATATTCTCTTTTGATTCACAGATAAATGTAGCATTGGTACAATTCACTTTGTGATTGTGTATCCCTGAATCAATAGAGTTGATTAAAAATCTCTTGAAAAATTGTATCCGTAGAAACTTCTTCCTTTCCTGCATCTGAAAATCTAGTGGGATCCTATGGAGTAAGCCTTTGAGGAAATTCCACAATTTTCTTCAGTAGGTTCTGAAATCAGCTTCTTTAAATTAAGACAACCATTTACTTCAATTCCCGTGTTCAGGGATTTTTCGCCTGAATAACACATGGTCAACTTTTTCTTCAAAAGATTAAAATCATCTTTACCGCCCGGAGGAATCTTAAATCTAATTATAAAAAATTCTTTTGAATCTTTTGCGGATAATTAAATTAGTGTTCTTGTAGTGGGTTCGTGTTCTTGAGGGTGAATAGTATTTCAAACATGAAAATAACGACAAAAGATTTTCCAAGAATTATATTTGATATAAATCTTGAAGGGGTGCTACACCCGGTAAATAAATTTACCGGCTACCAAGAACAATTTGTTCTTGCTTCTACAAAGATTGTACAAATTAAATCCTAAACAATGTTTGTATCTATTTGTTTGTCTAAAGGATTTAATTACCGGAGAAACTTTATAATGACCCTTAAGATTAAACAAAGTTTGGGCATTATAACGTTTACCCGGTGAGAAGTCCAGGTATAAAATAAATGTCTCCTTCTCTGTCTCTCTCTGTTTTTCTTCTCTTCGTCGAAGAAGATGAAGAACAGAAGAAGTCTGTTCAATGATCTTCTGCTTCAAAATGTGTAGTCTTGTATAGTCTTTAAAAAAAACTATCGAACACAACTTTAAATTTTGTCCACACAATTCTTCATGTTGTAAGAGAAAAAGTATCGAAGCTTTCCCTTATTTTTTCAAAACCACTTCAATGGTTTCTTATAAAGAAACTATCGAAATACTCATTTTTAGTTTTAATAAATTTATAAAATAAACTTATTTAAATTTATAATAAACTTAATTAATAAGTTTAAAATAAATTTATTTAAGTTTATAAAATAAATTTCATAAACTATCGGAGCATTAAAAGTATCGCATCAGTCAAAAATCTCGGCCCCAACAAAGCTATCAAAACCCAAAAGAAACTATCAAAGTTTTTCAAACTAAAAACTATCGACCAAAACAAAAACCATCGAAGTGCTTTTTGGCCAACCTTGTCAAAATGTAGATTAGTACCCAAGGTTTGTTTGGTCAGCACTTAAACCTTCAAGTTTCCTTTCTGGCAGTTTCTTTATTGAGGTTTCAACTTTTGTACACTTAACACCTTTTGACTGTACGATTTTCCTTTCGACAATTTATCTTCTCGTGGTTTTCTTCAACACTGATAATTCTTGTTAATCTGCTTGATATTTTCTGGAATTATCATGTCGGACTACATCAATTCTTTCTGTCGAATAAATGTGTTGATCTTCTTCGTATGTGTTGATGCCTGGTGCAACTGGTCTGGTTCATAGACGACTAACACTGAATTGAATCTTCACATCTTCATTGCATTCCAATTGATAAGTCGGCAGCAGTACAAATTTCTTCGAACACAGATTGTCAATAAACAGCGCACTTTCACTGGAGTCCTTCCTGGTACTTAGACAACGTCTTTATTGCTACTACAATCTTGAATACTTCATTATATGTTCTTCACTGAGGCTCGAACATATAAATGAACTTCTTTCAATGAGTATAACTTCAAGACTGTAGCTATCTTCTTTAACCTTTGTCTTTACCATGTATTCAATTAAACCAGATTCCTATGCTTCGAACACTGTCTATAACACAATCAATGCTAATACACTGAAATCTTCTTGTGGCACTTATACTGAATCTATACACCTTCTGAAACCTTGAAAGTCTTCAAACCTTATTCTTCACTGAGGCATGAACATGTTAATGAACTTCTTTCAATGACCTGTAGTAGACTTCAAAGCTCTATCTAATGTTTTGATTCTTTGTATTTGCCTTGTATTCATTTCTTCTTTTCTGTGTAGGCATAGTATTATTTACCTGTCCTGTTCTAGTGTTGAGTTATCACGTCTTCCTGTTCATACTGCCTTGTGATCTCACCAACACATACAAAATCAAAATCTTACTTGTCGGTCTTACAAAATAACATAAATCATTCTCATAGGTATCAATATTCTCATACCCGATATTTAGCTCACTGAACATATTCTAACTTCGTTGTATTTTTCGAAAATGTATGTATGTTAGGCAAAACAAATACAATCAATTTAAGTAACTCATCAAACCCCTTTTTTACTACAATATAGTCTATTCTTGAACTGTAACAACCTCATAACAAACGAAAACTTTGTACTTTTCATGATTCGGAAGTAGAGGTATGTTGAAGCCTGATTCAACATTTTGTAAAATTGAGATGCTTCTTCATTTAGTTTTTCTTTCATTTCTTTAATTCGATTTTGTTCTCCTCCATAGTCTCTTAACATTTCGAATGCATAGTAAACGTCATCTTCAGCATGTTGATTGGTTCTCATGGAGTAAAGGTTGTACCAACCATATTTTTCCCCGTGATAATCCCATGATAATTTTTTTTACACAGATTGCAAATTAACAGACATATTGTATTTTTATCAAAATCTTTTACTCTTTATGCAAACTCAACTTAACTATCAACACCTCTTTTATACTCGTCAGATAAATTATCCATATATATTATCATACTTAATGGCTTATCCAACTTTGATCTGATGATATCTACAAAATATAACTATACAATCATGACTTACATAATAATATTCGTAATACAATCACAATTTATGTTCAAAGAAAAAAATGTGACAAATAACTTTTGAGACGTAATATAATTTCAACGTGTAGTTAGACATGGAAACACAAACTCCAGCACTGAGCAATCTTTAAGAATATACAACATAATCTACAAAATTGGCCCATAATACTAGAAATGAGGATAAAAGAAAAATAAATGCTAGAAGAGTTGATATGACAACCCGGGTCAAATCCCGAGCCTTTTTCGAAAATCGGGTCAAATCCCGATTCCGAGTCCGAATAAACCGAAGCCTACTGGCCCAAACGCAGCCAACTTGGGTAACGACTAGCCCACCACAGGCCCCCAAAAGATCATGATTTGTTGGTGCTTATTGGTAGTAGTACTTTGCCTTATAAACTGAACATAAATCCCAAATCTCCTCGATGTGGGACTGGGGTGTTACAGTTGATGTATTAGTGAAAACAAAGGGGAACAAATAGCTCGTGCAGTCAAACAGAGGAAAGCGATCTAAACATATATGTATAACATATCACGTCACATTTAATATGCGCATATTCATGACAAAATCGATCACATACAACATTGTCACAATTGTTGTCTCATATACCATTTAAAATAATTAGCGGGAAAAACTTTCATATTTTTCATAATCTAAATTCATCGGAGACGATATTATGTATTTAATTCATGTTGACTCATAAACTAGTGAAAGTTAAATAAGTCGTCTAACTATATGTAATTGGATGCGTCATATTTAATCACTCCAATTTTCTATCACATTTATGTCATCACATTTGTGCTTGCTCTGAATAGTATGATTGATTAAATAAAACCTCGAATATTTTAATATTATATTTTTGAAATAAAATTTTATATTAAATATAAAAATATTTGAATTTGAATTTGCATCAAAGATAAAACTCTATATTTTGCATATATTAATTAATATATAAAAATACAAAGTTCATCAGTTTAAAAAGAAAGTAAAGTTTAGGATCTCAAGTAATATATAACTATATCATATAAATTTAATAAACAATTATTTTTAAAGTACCACTGTGTTAGGTCCTGATAAGTTTGTAGAAGGGGGGTTGAATACAAACTATACCGTTTTATCGAAATTTGTTCTTTGAATAATTTAACAATTAAGAACAAATTAATGCGGAATATAAATGAAACAAAATTCAAGTTAAATATAAATTATATTAAACTTGAAGGGTGTTGCAAATACAATAAGGATTACAAAGTATTTATCTCAAACTAATTAATACAAATTTAGAATAAATTCGACATGAACTTTTCTAATATTTGTAATAAAAAGATCGAATGCTAAAAGCAAGTTCGAGATAAATTCTAGGGATAAAAATCCGCTAGATAATCAAAGCAATACAAGTAATCAACTTCTAGTGGTTTGGATTTAACAATACAAACTAGAATTAATTGCTTGAGAAGAAATGAGATCAAATGCTTTCTTCGTTTTTTTCTTGAGAGAAATATCTGATGCTTTGATAATACAAGTCTGTGTTCTGTTGCTTTTTCTGTCCAGCACTGCCTCGGGTCATATACAATATAATTTGCCTTGTATGACCTTTTATTAAATCAAAAATGATTTAATAAAACAATCAAAAACACTTGTATGACCTGAGGTTTTTCTACCAACTATTCAGTAGAACCTCCAAAAGCAATCTGTATGACCTGTCAGAATGACTTGTATGACCTGAAGTTTTTCTACCAACTAATTAGTAGAACCTGAAAAGCAATTCTGTATGACCTTAGCAATCATTCTGTATGACCTATTAAAGTAATCTATATGACCTATGTAATCATTCAGTAGAACCTAGCAACATTAAAAGAGCAGGTCATACCGAATTAATCATTTAGGTCATACCGAGCTTTCTTTCAGAAAATCCTTTTAATTTATTTAGTTAGATTAAATTCTAGATTAAATTAATTCTTTTATAGAATTAATTTAATAAATAATTTAAACAACTAACTTAATTAATTTAATAAATAAATTAATTCTGATAGAATTAATTTATTAATTAAATTGAATCAATAAATCAAAGAAGATAACTTAAAATCCTTGCATTCCTCTATCTCCTGAAAACCACTGAATATAGATGATTTAATTCCACTGATTGATGTCGTTATTCGATGCACTGTCTGGTTCATGAATAACTGACTTCAATGATAATTCTTCATCTTTAAAACATTTAAAGTTGTGGCTTCTTTTCTTTAGCTTTGAATAAACTCTGTATCCTGTACTTCTTCTGTCACCAACTGGAAATCTTCGTCACTATAGTAAATCCACTTTCTTGAATACTTCACTGAGGCTTGAACAATAAATTGAACTTCTTTCAATGTAGAATAACTTCAAGTCTGTAGATGACTTTAATACTCCATTCTCTTGACAGATAAAACTCTCTGAGATTCCTGTGACCTTTAACCTAATATTTACTTATTACATTCTGGTTTAAGTTGAGTAGAATCCTCGAATTACAAATAGGCTATAGCATATGCCTTTCACACTGTTATGCCATATTTTGGCATGGTCCAAATTTCTCCGTTTAATAATTATTAATTCAGATTAATAATTAATTTCTTAACCACTAAGTTTTATCCTCTCCCTGAAATGAGGAAAGAATCAATCTCAATCAACGAATAACGGAAAATATTCCCAAACGATATCCTTCAAATCAGGAAGATATCACAACGCCAAGATAATGCAAGATAAAATCGGTAATTTACCACATTAACAAAGTTTATCCCTAAAGTCTCTCAGGGATAAACACAATTGCATAGAACTGCGTGGGCTTGATCCAATATAAATTGGTACGCAGGCATCTTGGCAAAGGGATCCGATACATGAGACAAATCGAGACACCTCCCAAGTTCAGCCCCAAACATCCAAAAATCCTAAATCCCCCTATTTTCATATTTCGTTATTCCAGCAACCTCCGATTTGGGTTGTTACGAAATTCCTCCAACAACAATTGGCGCTAGAAGGAGGGGATTATTTTTTGATTGTGGAGGACAATCAAATCATCTACATCATGCACAAGGGGGGTTTTATCGGATCTGGAGAGGCTTTAATGGAGGAGCAGAACGATGGAGGCAGTGATTCATGATTCTTTTCAAAATTAAGATAAGTTTTCTTATGCTTTTGTCCGTATACATAAGTTATCTTATAAAATTCGTAGTAAATTTAATACATGTCAGATTTTGATGATTTTTTATGATCCGGAAATCTTTCGTGATTTCCTATAACTTTCGTTCTTGGTGTTTTCTGAGATTATGTTCAGGTCTATTTTTGAAATCACAAAACATAATCAGATCCCGTTTTTCAGTATTGAGAAGTTAATCAGCAGATGTTTTATTTGATTCATGATTCATTATAAGTCTGTTTCTGACGAGCCATATATCATCGGAAATCTCTTTTCGTTTTCTACAACTTTTATGTTTTGTGTTTTCGAAGAAAACATCGTTTACAGGGTCAGAAAGGTAAAAAACAGATCTGGGCAGAATCTGAATCATGGAGATGTTAAAGAATTGTGATGCAGTATTCGTAGCGCGTGATTTGATTACTTCACTAGCTCGTGCATGGACAAAAATAAGTGTGGAAGGTCCTTATCTGATAAGGGTAATGTTTTCGAAAGCTCTCTTTTCCAAGGAGGATTAATATTGAAGACCCTACTCTCAGAGGAGAGTCCATGAATAAAATTACATTATTGAAGGTCCATTGGTAGATGGATATTTCTTGGTTGGCACGGAACATTCCTACAATCACGGGAAGAAATGCGGAGATGCCGCAAGATTGCAGGAAAACATGTGGGACCGGACGTGATATGGTTGGCATGGGACATTCCTACAATCACGGGAAGAAATGCGGAGATGCTGCGAGATTGTAGGAAAACATGTGGGACCAAATGTGATATGGGCTGAAAGCCTGACATTTGAAATTGGGTATCTTATTAAAGCCTCAGCTCGGGGGCTCGTGGACAATGACACTTGAAAAGCGTCGACCGAAGAAATTTGGAAGCTCGAAGATTTTTAGTTCTCCACTGCAGCAAGCTACACTGAAGAACTGGGGGCTTGTTGTTATGCCATATTTTGGCATGGTCCAAATTTCTCCGTTTAATAATTATTAATTCAGATTAATAATTAATTGCTTAACCACTAAGTTTTATCCTCTCCCTGAAATGAGGAAAGAATCAATCTCAATCAACGAATAACGGAAAATATCCCCAAACGATATCCTTCAAATCAGGAAGATATCACAACGCCAAGATAATGCAAGATAAAATCGGTAATTTACCACATTAACAAAGTTTATCCCTAAAGTCTCTCAGGGATAAACACAATTGCATAGAACTGCGTGGGCTTGATCCAATATAAATTGGTACGCATGCATCTTGGCAAAGGGATCCGATACATGAGACAAATCGAGACACCTCCCAAGTTCAGCCCCAAACATCCAAAAATCCTAAATCCCCCTATTTTCATATTTCGTTATTCCAGCAACCTCCGATTTGGGTTGTTACGAAATTCCTCCAACAACAACCACAATACTTCTATTGTGGAATGAAAATTAGATTGTATTTAATTCTTAGGGTTTGTGCTTTCGAAACTTTAATGGTTACTCTTGTTGTTGGGGACTAACTCTATCTAAACAAGATGCCTCCGTATCTTTAAAGTGTAGGGAATTAAGACACAAAAACGTAGTTGTAATAATGAGGGGTTTGGTACTTTATATAGGTGTTGAGAGTCTAAGAATTAGACTAGATTTAGGTTTGGGTTAGTTGTTTTTTTTTACTCGGATTCTATAGTTGAAACCGTTTTCTTGTGGGTTTTGTTGGATTGGAGGCTACACTTTTCACTTATAGCTCTAATTAAGTGTCACTTAATAGGCTGTATAATATATCTATTACTATATATTATATGCCAACACAAGTGCAAAAGTTGCCAATTAAATGGTCGCGAAATTACTGTTTTACCCTTTTTTTTGAAAAATAACAAAAATGCCACTCGTATATTATTATACAAAAATGTTTTAATAGATGTGTTACTACAAAGAATCGAACCTCCAACCTCCTTCCAAGATATCCATGGGCTTAACCACTATGCTACATGCTTTTTTGTGTTTATTTCAAAAAACTTATTAGATAACCCACGTCTTTTATCTCTTATATTATTTTTTTTTACTTTGATGTTTGAATAAATAAAATATTGGTTTGAATTATTTATATAAATTTGTTTTTCTTTTTTCCTTTTCGTAATTTTATATATCTATATATTCAATCACTATATATTATTACAGTTGTATGTTTTCAATTTAATATATATTAATTATGTTGATTATAATTCATAATTTATATTATATATTTATATTATACTTTATTTGAATTACATTAATTATTCATGCATAAAATATACTATTAAAATTCGATCTAATATAAGAAGTATTATACACATTATATCTCTCATTATTAGTTATTTCTATAATTTTTAAATTAAGAACATTAGCATTCAAATTATACAAAAAAATTGTCTACCTACTCTGTTCGTCACATCCATTTCTTAACAATTTTCTTTTCCAGAATGTATTGTTCATTTGTTAACATTTTCTAAAGTAACATGTCATTCTTTATTAACTTATCTATATCTTTTTCCACCTTTCTAACCCCCTCACCCTCAACCCCAGACCCCAGTGACGTTCGTGTCAAAAATCGGGGTGAGTTTTTAAAATATAGGATATTACATAGTATATAATTACATAATGATCAGTCAGACTGTTAGTAGATGATTAAGTTTGGGAAAATTGAAAATTACACGTTTTGAAAATAGAATTTCAAATTGTATTCCAAAAATTAGTGTACGATGTTAAAAAAAGTATAATCTTTCATAATAATAATAGAACTTTATAGAATACATTAAATTGATTCGTAATGTCATATAATCATTTTAGTAAAATGAAATTCTAAATAGGGTTTGTGGGTCCTTGACGACATCCTCTACAACATATAAAATATTTCTTATATTAGGTCGAATTTCAATAGTATATTTTATGTATGAATAATTAATTTAATTCAAATAAAGTATAATAAAGATATATAATATAAAAGTATGAATTTTAAACAACATAATTAATATATATTTAATCGAAAACATACAACTGTAATAAAATTCAGTGATTGAATATATAGGTATATAAAATTACAAAAAGAAGCCTCCGGGCCTGTAGATGAGTTGGTGAAAGTACTGGTTATTGACCAAAGTATTCAAGGTTCGATTCATGGGAGCGTGGGGAATTCTTCATGCACTCTAGGGTCTGGCATGATACCGGTTGGGGTGTCCGGAAAATACACTTTTTGACCAAAATTACGAAAAGATGAAAAGAAAAACTGATTTATATAAATAATACAAACCAATATTTTATTTATTTAAAAATCAAAGTAAAAATAATATAAGATAAGAGAGGAAAGACGTGGATTATCTAATAAATTTTTTGAAGTAAACTCAAACAGGCATGTAGAATAGTGGTTAAACCCATGAACATCTTAGAAGGAGGTTGGAGGTTTGTTTCTTTGTATAACAACTATTAATATATTTTTGCATAATAATATATGAGTGACATTTTTGTGATGGCCATTTAATTAGAAATTTTTGCCCTTGTGTTGAGGTTTAATATATAGTAATAAATTGGATTAAAATTTGTAACTGTAAAACGATATTCCAAACACATTATTAATGCATTTACTAAGAGTGTTAATATAATTTAATATAAAGACGAACACATGAGAGGAGTGCAGAATTAGTTCCCAAGTAAAAAACTAAAAACAAATAGGTGACATGAATACTCCAAATTGTAATAGGTGTTCATCTCCCAAAGTGTTTATCACAAACTTGAGTGATGTGAGAGTGTGCAAAGTTGCGTCGGCCTTCAGCTTCGTTTTAAAATCCTCTATCTCATTCATGCATGTTCGATTATATTACAACAACATTGCATGTATATAACCTATTCATAATCTAGATTGCAAAAAAAAAATTGATTCCCGAAAAACAGATAACAACCGCTCTCTAACGCAAATTACCAATCTAAAAACTATCCTTTCTCTGACAGACAAAACTCAGGTAAACCTGCTTATAATCGCAAGAAGAACAATAGTACACTCGTGCTTCAAATTCTACACTATTTCAATCTGGTCTCAAAATCAATAATAGTCACTTTAAACAAGTCTTAGAGCCTTTGCATAGTTACGTTTGTGATTCAAAGTAATTACACTATTCGCTAACAAAATTATTTACTCCTCACTATGCATGAACCATACTTCTCATTTTACGCTCTCAAACTTAAGACTACACAATCCTTAAGCTAATAAATCGATCACGACCAACTTTTTCACAATAAAATAGAGCAACTAGGGGGTTTAGTGAGACAATTTAATCATATTGAAATTACTATATTACCCCTCTTATATTATATTAATGATAAAAATTTTGTTCTTGATGGGAATTGAACCTAGGACCTAGGTGTGACAAATGTGTACATATGTATCCACTACACCATCCCAACACTTGGATAACAATTTAAAAATTATTAACCTCATATTCACGAAAATCAGTTGTTCTATGTTTCTTAATAATTTTTTAGAGTAGTACCAATAATTTTTATAATACAAATTCGATATTAACATCTGTCACTACTACAATATTGAAATTTTTTAATGTCAACCAAATATCACTTGCTATATTTTTCTTTAATTTTTAATTTAAAATTTAAAACTATCAACATATTTACTCCTTTCTAATTATATTCTCATATGTAATAAGCATAAAACGAATTTTATCTATTATTTTACATTTAAATATTTTTCATTATTAGACATTAACAACTTATAATTGCAGATCCATTTTTTAAATTTTCCTCTTCAATAAATAAAATTTATATGTTGATTATTTTCGAAAACTACACTATTCGTCTATAAAGTATTGAACCTGAAAACTGGAAAAGATTTTTCTCTTTGTATACTAATCAAAAAGTTTTTGTAGCAGAGTTTTAGAAGAAAGTTGAGGTTGTCATCGTACCACTAAATCAAATATAAACTAATATTTGTTTAAAATTTTCGAATATTTATTTTAAAATATTAAAATATTTGTGTCAAGTGGTAATTTTAAGGTAAAACGAGTAACTTATCAAGAATCAATTTACCGACTTTTTGAGAGATATAAGTAATAGTTTTCTAAAATAAAGTATATCCACAATTGTAAAATTATCGAATTCAATATTTCTAGTATTAAGTTTAAACTCGGATGGAAATTACAATTATCAAATGTTTATATATATAAGCATAACACTTCAACAAAGCAGGGGATCGTTTACTTCATAACAATACTGATGTCAATATTAACTATCATATAATTGATTTATCGCACATTTAACGTTTACATATACGATATATTTTGAAAAAAGGAATAAAAAATATATTCGTATCTAGAGCATGCCCGTATGTAGGACTAAAAACATAATTCTAATGGCAGTGGTTAAACAATATCTGCATAAACTTGTCGTTTATCACTAACTGGATCTTGCCAAACCAGTATATAAAGTATTGAATCTGAAAACTGGAAAAGATTTTTCTCTTTGTATACTAATAAAAAAATATTTGCAAGAGGCTTTTACAAGAAAGTTGAGGTTGTCATCGTACTAAATCAAATATAAACTAACATCGGTTTAAAATTTTCGAATATTTATGATAAATGTTTTTAAAAGTATTGAATGTTAAATTATTTGTGCCAAGTGGCAATGGTAAGGTAAAGCGAGTAACTTATCACGAATCAATTTACTAATTTTTGAGAGATAAAAGTAATAGTTTTCTAAAATAAAGCATGTCAACAATTGTACAATTATCGATTTCATTATGTCTGATATTAAGCTTAAACTTGGATGGAGATTACAAATTAGGGGATCGTTAACTTCACAACAATACTGATGTCAATAATAACTATCATATAATTGATTTATGGCACAATTAACGTTTAGATATACAATATATTTTGAAAAAAAATATGTTCGTATCTAGAGCATGCATGTACGAAGGACTAAAAACATAATTTAAATGGCAATGTTTAAACAATATCTACATAAACTTGCCATGTATCGCTAACTGGATCTTGACAAACCAGTATATAAAGTATTGAACCAAAGTATATAACCTGAAAACTTGAAAAGATTTTTCTCTTTGTATACTATTAAAAAACAATTGTAGGAGGCTTTTACAAGAAATTCGAGGTTGTCATCGTATGAATAAATCAAAGATAAACTAATATCAATTTAAAATTTTCGAATATTTATGATAAAATATTAAAAGTATTAAATGTTAAATTATTTGTGTCAAGTGGCAATTGTAAGGTAAAGCGAGTAACTTTTCACGAATCAATTTACCAATTTTTTGAGATATATAAGTAATAGTTTTATAAAATAAAGTATAGCCACAATTGTACAATTATCGAATTCACTATATCTGCTATTAAGTTTAAACTCGGATAGAGACTACAATTATCAAATTTTTATATATAAGCATAACACTTTAACAAATTAGGGGATCGTTAACTTCATGACAATACTAATGTCAATATTAACTATCATATAATTGATTTAGCGCACATTTAAGGTTTAGGTGTACAATATATTTTGAAAAAAGAATAATAAATATATTCGTATCTAGAGCATGCCCGTATGTAGGACTAAAAACATAATTTTAATAGCAGTATTTATACAATATCTGCATAAACTTGTCATTTATCACTAACTGGATCTTGCCAAACCAATAAATGTATGTGCTCAGTGACATCAATTGTAGAATTCAAAACTTTAAAACGTTTTCAAGGTATATCACTAACTAACGTTATTCATTAGCACGACAAGTCCATGTACAAAATGGAAGAAGAAATTGCATCTTACAATACAATATGTACACACTTTAGTAACATGTGAGTATAGAGTATGCCCGTGCCTCGCACGGGCTATAAAGCTAGTTACTATTTATTAAACCACAACACAAGGGCAAAAAGTGCCACTTTAATGCCTGTAAAATTACGATTTTGCCCCTATTTTTTGAAAAATTACAAAAACACCACCCCTTTAATGTTTATGCAAAAAATAAATTAAATTATGTTAGTAATGAGAATTGAACCCATGACCTTCTACACTCAAAATTACAACACAACCATTGTGCTACACTTTGTTTTTAGTTTACATTCAAAATCTTAATAGATAAACCATATCTTCTCCCATTTTTATTTTTTTTATTATAGAGTAAATAAATATTGATTTGTATTATTTCAAGAATATTACACAATATATAATTACAAAAAATATTTTTATTGATTGAGCATAATCTACAATTCTCTTTTGTCAATTTAAATGATTGATATATGTCATTTTAATACCTATGAATTTACGATTTTGCTCATATATGTTAAAAAATTACAAAAATACACCTTCTCTTTTATATTTATGCAAATAGTAGATGAAATTATCTTAGTGTTGAAAATCGAACCACTAACATTCTCTAATCAAACTCATACCATAACCATTATATTATACGTTATTTTGAGTTTTCTTTAAAAATATTTTTAGATAAATCACATTTTCTCATCTTCTACCATTTTTTTATTTTTATTTTTGAGCAAATAAAACGTTGGTTTATATTATTTATAGAATGTTGCATAGTATATAATTACAAAAAAATATTTTAATGGATTGAGTATAATCTATAATTCTTGTTTGCCATTTTAAATGATTGATATAAAAAGTAAAATTTTAAATAATATAAAATTATAAATAAATGTAATCGAGTCCTAAAAAATATGAATTTATTTACATTCTCCTCTGTGTAGATATTAAACTATTGAAATAAAAAAAATAAGATTTGGTTTTAAGAAATATTTAATTTTTTTTATAAAATTATATATATAATAAATGATTTTCTCACATAATTTTTATGTATATAAAATTTTAAATACGTGAGTCATATTAGAGATTTTTGGTCGTCCAACTATTTAGACTTTCAGCGATTTAAAAGTGTGATTGATCTAAAAACATAAATATTAAAAGAAAGTAAAATAATTGAATTTATTTTTAAAAAAAATGACAACTCCAAAAATTGGATTTATGTTGTATGTATAAAAAATAACATAATTAATATTCAATATAAATATAAAATGAAAAAAGATATATTTTTTTGAATTATAATTATTACAAAATTGCAATAATTATTAGCAATGACCAATTAGACGATAACTCAAAGTATGGTAATATGAATTTTATATAGTATACTAAATTGATCAAATAATCAGCATAATTTATGATGGTTGAGTTATAACATATACTTAGATCAACCTATGATGAAACCAAAAAGTTTCATCTTAGATATTATGTTGATGTACAGTCATTAAGGTCGTCTAATCATAATTTACATTGATCAAAATATTTGTAAAAATTCAAGTTGAGTTAAAAAATAATTCATATTATAAGATAAAAAAAATGTTTCAATTTACCAAAATTTTAAAATAGAATTTCGATGTTGTGTAATAAATTTTAGACTAAAACTATATATTTGAGTTTAAAAATGTGAAAAATATGTATGTAATATATTAAAAAAATGAGCTATACACCGCAAGGATGACTTTCACATAATATTAATAGTTTCATAATATGTTTTCGCCTTACGTATATATCGATTATTTTTAAATGTACTCTAACTAAGTTAAAATCACGTTGCATGTGTTATATATTGACAATTTTAAAAATTATTTATTTATTTTATACTCAAATGTTCAATTTGATAAAGTTCCGTCATCAAAAACCATATTATTATATACTCAAATGTTCAATTTGATAAAGTTCCTATCACGTCATCGAAAATCATATTAATCTTTTAGCAATTAAATCTAATCATGCGATCATTATCGTATGGATATTTATCCAAATTTTATGAAATTTAATCAAGTTATAGAATATCTGGTTAATGTAATTGGTATGCCATATTACAAAAATACTACTAAAATGTGAGATAAAATCGAAATATTATCTTTTCAAATTTTAAATTACAAAATTATCTCAATATATAAACAATTTCGGGCGAGAAATTATTGCAGTGTCAGTGCCTCGCACGGGCTTTTACGCTAGTTAGTTTAATAATAACCTACAAATTTAACAATTAATTAGGATCCACATGCCTATTTAATTGGGCTTTTTTTGCTCAATTAGGTAGATGATAGAGTAAAGTACACTTTGTGTACCTACACTTTGGTTGTCAGACACTTGAAATACTGACATTCAAAAACTCCCATTTGCAATACTGCACTTTCAAAAAATTTACAAACTGTGTACTACCGTCAATTTTGGCTAACTCTGTTAGTTTATGCAAGGGCATTTCAGTCTTTTAGCTGAAATAACAAACAATTGGTTTCAACATACTTAGTAAAATATCTCGTCTTGGCATCGGGCTAGACATTATTTTCAATCTCAATCATTTAAGTAGGTGCTTTTCTTTTTTTGATCTTATGTGATGTGATCTCAATCATATGATTCGGCTGTCTACAGGACTCTTTCCGTGTGCGCAAGTATTAGATATGTGCTAATGTGTCTGTACTTGTACTAAGTATGTTGAATTTCTTCCAGAAACCAATTGTTTGTTATTTCAGGCTCCTCCCCGTCCGATGTTGTACAAAGCTTGAAAAATGGCATTGTTGTGAACCTTTTGGGAATGGTGCTGCTACTCTTGGCATGCAAGCTACAGTAGGGTGGTTGATGGCCAAGTCTCTGACCACATCAAGCAATCCATTTTACCAAGGCATCTCACGTAGGAGCAGTCCTTTTCTGGCATTGGATGTGTTCTTGGTGCAGGTACTTATCTAAATTTTCTCCAAACCTTTCGGTTTAATCCTATTACATTTGCAAATGAACTTTGAATATTCTTCTATTAGAAGCTAATTTTACATAGTAGAAGCTGCATTGTTTCTTATCGTTTTCAGGTGGGATTAGGCCCATTGAAGATCAGGATACTGTCTCAGAGGGATAAACATTGAATTGGGGATCTACCTAGTCAAACATGTGACAGTTTGGATGTTCAAGAAACAGGCGTGCTGCAGTATCCCAACACTACATCAGGTCTGCAAGACTACGACAGAAGCTTGAGAGATCACATGACAAAGCTCACCAATTCAAGAGTATGACAAATCAACATCTACTGAATTGTGTTAGCTAAATATAGAATGTATCTAGATTGCTTTTTCCAGTAATGATAAACTTGTTTGTATAGCAATTTAGGTAAGACACACGGGTAGGCAAATTGTAAGAAGCTGCCATATGAAAATGACAGCAGCTCCACAAACCCGTGATGATAGAGATAGGATTAGTTTACTTAGACTATCTCACTTCATTCTATGTATCACTTGAGAAACCTAAGCTTGAGAAAAATACACATTTCTCTCAAGGTTGTAGCAACACTTTCGCAAGATAAATAAAATATTTATTTTGTGAGAAAACTACTTGTTATTGCATTTCTTTTACTGATATGATTTAATCTTCATCTTAGTTGTTGAAACAAAGATTGAATTTTATCAGTATTGCATTCAACCCCCCTTCTGCAATACTCAAGGACCAACAACTGGTATCAGAGCAACAGATTGATATACAAATCTGAGATCATGACGAGTATACAGAAGTCGAGTAGTATCAAGATCCCAGCTTTCGATAAAGAGAACTACAATGTGTGGAAAAGAAAAATCTCACTGTTTATCAAAGCTGCGAATCCACTGTACGTTGGAATCCTCGAGAATGGTCCCTTTATTCCACAGAAAGAAATTGCATCCTCGACCGTTGATGGTGTTGTTATTCCAGCACACTGGGTTCCCAAGAAGCCATCCGAGTTCTTAGAGCCAGAAAAAGAAAAGATTGTTTTGGATGACTACTTGCAACTCATTCTGCTTGACTCTCTCACTTTGGATAAAGACATGTGTGGGAATGTCATTGGATGCTCATCGGTCAAGGAAATATGGAACAAAATCGAGTTGTTATGTGAAGGAAGTGAAGAGGTTAGGGAGAACAAAACACAGATTCTTGTCTCCCAGTATGAAGCCTTCATGGCAAAGCCCAGTGAAGAATTTACTCAAATGTTTGAGAGATTTAGTAAACTTATCACAGAACTCCAGATTCATGGCAAGTTCTATGAGAAGAAGGAACTCAACCTTAAGTTCTTACTAACACTTCCTGAGCACCTTGAGTACAAGGTAACTGCAATTAGAGAAGGAAGGAACTTGAAAAGTGTCTCTCTTGAAACATTGTATGGTGTGCTTAAGTCATATGAGCTAGAACTCTTTCAGAAGAGAGCCATACAAAGTGGATCAAAAGGAAAGATGGCCAACATGTCTAGTGCTCTTGTAGCTCATGAGCCAAAGATCACTATGCCAAGTGAAGTAATTCAAATCATTCATCCAACTCAAGTGTCCTCCTTGAAGATTGAAGAGGTTGTGGATGAAGAGGAGAAAGTAGTGCTGCAACTGGATGATGTTGAAGATGAGGAGTTCTACTCTATAGAGGAGATGTAGAAGATGGATAATCCAACCATGGCTTATAATACAAAGAAGTTTAAAAATATAAGATTCAGAAGAAACAAGCCATACAAGCCACAGGGTCAGACATCAAGGTTCAGCAAAGGGAACTCCTCCAAGACTGCCGGCAATGCTACAAGAGGAGGATACAAAACTGGAATGGTGGATAGGTCTAAATTCAGATGTTACAACTGCAATGAGCTTGGTCATTTTTCTACTGAATGTAGAAGGCCAAAGCAGAATCAGAAAATGGACAAAGGGTCAAGTGGACAGTACAAAAGAGGACAAGGAAGAGCCTATGTGGCTGAAGGTGGCTGTTGGGATGAGTCTGATGAAGAAGAGGAAGAAAAATATGTGAACTTAGCCCTCATGGAAAAATCTGAAGAAGAATCATCAAGCTCTACAACTCAGTTACCTTCACTTGTCATGCTTGATATGTCCAACACTGAATATAAGCAAACTCTTGAGGAATTAAGTGCAGAAATGTTCAATATCCATACTAGTTTAACTGGTGCTAATGAAGAAATAGCTAGGTTAACTAAGCTAAATGAATCACTTAATTCTGAAAATGATTTGCTTTTACTTAAGACCAGTGCATTGGACTCCTTAGCTCAGGAAAACACAAGACTTAAATATGATCTAGTATGTGCTAAGGAAGTAGAAGAGTTCTTGAGAAAGGAAATAACTGAAAATGAATTTAAGCTCAAGGCATACAGAAACTCCTCTAGGTTGCTACATGATCTTAATGAAAAGAACACTGAGAATCAGAAAGTAGGGGTAGGTTTTGAATATGGTAAAAGACCAGGAAAAGAATCTGTAAATCCTGATTGTACAACTGTTGCTGTTGTCAAACCCCAAATCCTCAAAAAGGTTCATGCACCAAAATTCAAGATTTCTGAAGTTGATTTTGATGAAGAAGCAATGTTCATCAAACAACAGATCCTTGATGAGGATGAAGGTGTTGACAGCACAACTGTTGAAAGAAAAGATACTGTCACAATTCTCAAGACAGTAAATTTGCCTAGCAATCTGACAAAATGTTATGAAGATGCTGTCAACAATGACAAGGCATAATCTTCTAAAGATGTTGTCAAGAGAGTATCTAAGACAGTAACCTCGAAACCTACTATCAAGACAGTGGATGTAAAAGGTATTGTCAAGAAAGACTCGATAGCAACTTCAGGACATGTTGTCAACACAGATACCTTCAGGTCTAAGAACAGGAATGGTAAAGTAGGAATTAACAAGGGTAATGGCTATGCTTATGTCAAGAATGTACCTAGGAAACTATGCAATAACTGTGGCTCCTCACATCATTTAACAAATGTTTGTAATAAACCTACTGAGACTAAAGTCAATGTGACTGAGGTCAAGGGTAACTTACACAGAACCCCCATTATGCATAGATCCATGGATGTCTGTAATAACACTGATTGCATGCCATGTAAAATTACTGCTATGGGTACCTGCTTCAATTTGCCTATTCTGTCAACTAATAAATGCTCTTACATGAATTCTGGCGAGACTTCTGAGCCTACTGTTAACAGTAAAAAGGCAACCCCCACTAAGAAAAAGACTAAGTCTTATTCTAAACCGAAGTGGGTGGCAAGGGAAGTTGAACAGAAGTTTTCTGATTGTCATATTGATGTTGAAAATGATGTAAACTCAGGTGATGCTAAGTCTGCAGGACCCAACAAAGATTGGGTACCATATGCAACCTAAAACAATTTGTTTTGTAGGGCAAGAAGAAGAAGCAGGTTGTGTGGATCATTGACAGTGGTTGCTCAAGACACATGACTGGTGATAAAGCCCTGCTATCACATTTTGTGGAGAAAGCTGGCCCAATCATAACCTTTGGAGACAACAGCAAAGGTTACACAGTGGGATATGGTTGTTTGGAATTTGGGAATGTTATCATAAAAGATATTGCTCTTGTGGATGGATTGAAGCATAACCTACTCAGTGTCAGCCAATTCAGTGACAGAGGATTCAAGGTTGACTTTGATACAATGGTGTGTAACATCTATCACAAAAAGGATGAAAGCCTTTCACTGAAAGGAGTAAGAAAAGGAAGCTTGTTTGTTGCAGACCTAAGCTCAACAAAGAAGGATAAAACCTACTATTTTTACAGTAAAGCTACTGTTGATGACAACATGCTTTGGCACAGGAAACTCTCCCATCTCAAATTCAAGACAATGAATATGCTGATGAAGAAGGAACTGGTGAAAGGACTACCTCAACAGGAATTCTGCCAAGAAGGACTGTGTGAGGATTGTCAAATGGGAAAACTCAGAAGATCTGTGTATAAGTCAAAGCAAGTCAACACCAATACTGAACCACTTAAGCTAATTCATATGGATCTTTTTGGCCCAATAAATGTTTCATCTTTAGCCAGAAAGAGATATGATTTAGTTATGGTGGATGACTACTCTAGATACACTTGGGTGAAGTTTCTGGAGTCCAAAGATGAAGTTGCTCAATTCATAATTGATCACATAAGGGTTCTTGACAGAACTCCAAATGGCAAAGTTCAAATACTTAGGAGTGATAATTGTACTGAGTTCAGAAATGTCTTACTTGGGAACTTCTGCAAGGATGAAGGCATTGTTCAACAATTCTCTGCTACAAGGACACCACAGCAGAATGGTGTTGTAGAAAGGAAGAACAGAACCTTGATTGAAGCTGCTAGGACTATGTTGCATGATGCTAAATTACCAACATACTTCTGGGCAGAAGCAATCAACACATCTTGCTATACACAGAACAGAACCATAAATAACAAGACTCATGGAAGCACACCTTACCATCTGTTGACTGAGAAGAAACCTACTGTCAAATATTTTCATGTATTTGGAAGTAAGTGTTTCATGATGAAAGACAACCATGAGAAGAAAGGAAAATTTGATACCAAGGCACTTGAAGGCATTTTCATGGGATATGGATCGGAAAGGACTGCTTACAGAGTCTATGTCATAGAACACAAGACAACTGAAGAGAGTGTGAATGTGACATTTGATGAAACCAAGTTTCCAGGACTGCATGAAGATGGACAAATGCAGACTCTTAGATTTGAAAATCAGGAGTACCTGGAAGAAGAAGAAATTGTTGATGAACAACCCAGCTTTACTCAAACTGTTGATGTTGAGAAAGATGCTGTCAATGTTGATCAAACTCCAACTCAGTCACAGACCATTACAACCAATCTTCAAAATGATGGTGACTCTGGAGTTAATGAAGAGCATGGTGAAGACAACTGCACTGGTGAAGACTCTTTCCCTCAAAGTGAAGTCAATCCACCAGTTCAACAAAGAAGCTTGCCCAGATCTACAAGATGGTATAAGGATCACACTAATGATCTAATTATTGTTGATCCTTCCTCTGGGGTGAGAACTAGGAGCAATGTCTCTGCTGACAGCATGTTCTCATGTTTCCTATCTCAAATGGAACCAAAGACAATTGATGAAGCATTGTTGGATTCTGACTGGGTGATTGCTATGCAAGAAGAAATTAACCATTTTGAAAGGAACAATGTATGGAAGTTGGTTCCAAGACTAAAAAGAAAATCAGTCATTGAGACAAAGTGGGTCTTCAGGAACAAGTTGGATGAAAATGGAATGGTGACAAGAAACAAAGCAAGGCTAGTGGCAAAAGGTTACTGTCAACATGAAGGAATAGATTATGATGAAACATTTGCACCTATTGCCAGACTTGAAGCTATAAGAATCTTTCTAGCCTTTGCTGCACACTGTAACTTCAAGGTGTTCCAAATGGATGTCAAGAGTGTTTTTCTAAATAGAGAGTTGGAAGAATAAGTGTATGTTGAACAACCACCTAGCTTTGAAGATGCTGAAATGTATGACTTTGTTTACAAACTATTCAAAGCACTGTATGGATTGAAACAAGCTCCCAGAGCTTGGTATGATACACTTTCCACCTTTCTATTAGAAAATCAGTTTACAAGAGGTGTGGTAGATAAAACCATGTTCTACAAACATCATGGCAAGGACATCATTCTGGTACAAATCTACGTGGATGACATTACTTTTTGTTCTTCAAATGAGAAGCTGTGTGAAAAGTTCTCATCTCTAATGAGAAACAAGTATGAGATGAGCATGATGGGAGAACTGTCATTCTTCATTGGTCTACAAGTTCTTCAAAAGGATGATGGAATCTTCATTTGTCAAGCCAAATATGTAAAGGAACTTCTCAAGAAGTTCAACTTAGAAGATTCATCACCTGCCAAGACTCCTATCTCTACATCAACAAATCTGGATCTTGATCTCAAGGGAAAGAAAGTGGACTCTAGTTCTTACAGAGGCATGGTGGGATCACTTCTCTATCTAACTGCTAGCAGACCAGACATAATGTTTGCTACATGTCTTTGTGCAAGGTTTCAAGCTGATCCAAATGAGTCACACTTAGTTGCAATCAAAAGGATTTTTAGATATCTAAAGGGCACCCCTAATCTAGGCCTTTGTTATCCTAAAAATACTGGATTTGAGCTTATTGGGTACTCTGACTCAGATTATGCTGGATGTAGAATTGACAGAAAAAGAACAACAAGTAGTTGTCAGTTTCTTGGTGGAAGATTGGTGTCATGGTTTAGAAAGAAACAACATTTAGTTTCTACATCAACTGCAGAAGCTGAATATATTGCAACTGGAAGTTGCTGTGCACAAATTCTGTGGATGAAGAATCAAGTGTTGGACTATGGATTAGTGTTGAGCAACATTCCTATCTATTGTGACAACACTAGTACCATAGCCATCTCAGACAATCCTGTTCAACACTCTAGGACAAAGCACATTGATATTAGACATCACTTCATTAGAGAGCATGTTGAAAAAGGAACTGTGAAATTGATCTATGTCCCAATAGAGAAGCAACTTTCAGACATCTTCACTAAACCATTGGATGAAACCACATTTAACAGGTTGGTAAGTGAATTGGGAATGCTTAATCTGGTATGTTAACTTACTAGTTTTTACATTTTCATTTCTGAATGCAGCTTGTGACAGTAACCTCCAAGTTACTGTCATGAGAAGTTACTATCACATAAGTTTTTTTTCCGACAACATGTTTGCTATGACTTTGCTAAATTGAATTTTGTGCTAGTCGTATTGTCAGTAATAAAACTTTGTGTCATTAACTTGGATAACCTCAAAGTTTGAGATCTATGGTCAAAGACTTTGAGTTGATTGGCTGTTGTGCGTTAATTGTTGGATTAGTGGAGGACATGAATCTTAATTGCTCTATGTGGTAGTTGTATGTGTATTCCAAACTGTTGACTGTTTACCTTACCATTCCCCTAATATGCCTATAAAATGAACAATAGGTCATATTAGTTATCACTATCAGAAAAAGGTTAAAATGTAAAACAAAGTAGGAATCGAATACAGGCCTAAGATTTAGACTGAGCCTCCACATAAGGAAGAGGTTGAGAAACTGTTTGATGAACTGGAAGACATGTTAGATGAGGTCGAGAAGCAAGAGGCTGCTTCCAGGGCCATTGAAGAGGCTAAATGGTAGGAGGAAGAAGCAGAATTTCAGGAGATCCTTAAGCAAGAAGGACGCACTGAAGAAGAAGTTCGTTTGGAACTTGTAGATTTAGTTAATAAAATCATAAAATCTTAATTTGTAATTTTTTTTTGATTTTATTAATAAAATTGGATCTATTGTCATTCCTGATTCGTGCTCTATGCTATTTGTTTCTGTGTTGATTATCTGATTTATTTACTGTGCATAATACCTAGCTCTCAATTGAATATTTGTGAATGGTGTTTATTGAGTTAAGTACATTAATGACAACTTCCATTAAAATTCATGACAGTTACTATTTTCCTCGAACGTTACTGTCATCAAGAAAGGTAACTGTCACGGAACTTCATGACAGTTAGTTTCTTGACAGTAGGGAATAACATATTGTCAAGAGTTTTAAAAGATACTGTCATTAAAGCACTTAACGATGATAGTAAATATTTCGCGACAATGTTACTGTCAAGACAAACCTATTGTCATCACCCAAATGTCACTGACAGCTTGTTTCAGCGCACATGTTAAAATTGCTAATTCAACCTCCACGTTGACAGAAATTAAAGGGAGTAACCCACGTGGTGGTGTTACTGGGCAAAAAGCACGATTCCAAATAACCCCTTTTTTAGCATAACGCTTGAACTACCCTTTTATACATCAGTTAATCAGACAATATCAAACCTGACACAGAACAACCAAAAGCAAAACACCTTTCAACTCTATTTCTCTCTCTACTTTTTCAACTCCTTCATTTTCTCTCTCATACCAACAATGGCACCCAAACAATCAATTTCTCAGACTAATTTTGCTGACATCTATTCTCCAAATGATGCTGGTGAAGAATTCAAAGGGCTTATCTCTTTCCTGAATAAGTCCTATCTCGGGTATGCTATCACCTCAACTCATGTTCTTGACCTAGACAGGATTGAGAACTTCTGGGAGTCTGCTGTTGCTCAGGGAGATGGAGACCATACCACCATCAAGTTCAAAATCAAAGAGCACAGCTACACTCTCACTATTCAAGGCATCAATGCAGCTCTAGAAATTGTGCTTGAACCAAGAAAGACCTACACAGGGCTAGCCAGTGATGAGACCTTGAAGAATCTTTTCTTGAAAATTGGGTATTCAGGACCCATTCTTGAAGAGGGAACAACTAAGTGGTACCCTTCTGGTGAAATGGACAAGAAGTACTTGAGAAAAGAATGGAGCATGATTCTTGATGTCATGGTGAAGGTGTTTTCCACAAAGACTATTGGTTGGAATGGAATTCCCACTTACATCAAGAAGCTCACTCACTCTCTTGTTCATGGGTACAAGGTGGATGTTGGAAAGCTACTCATGGCACACCTCAAGGCTGCCATAGTTAAGAAGGTAAATCTCTACCCTCGCTTTTTAATAATGTGTATTAATTCTTTCTGTGACTTTGATGAAAATGCCCCTCGTACAGAGGTTTGCAGTATTTTGAAAAGGAACACTCACACAACTCTCACTTCACAGAATTTAAATGCACATATTCCACTTTGCTTCACCAAACACATGGTTGATCAAGTGCCCAACCTTGATTTTCCATTGCCCTCTGGGTATGAAACCTTCACTCTTGAGGATGAGGCTGGATTAGACCCAAATTCATCTAACCCTCATTCTACACCATACACTCAGCCTAGGTTCTCTAGACTTCCCAAAGTACAAAGACAAGTCTTACAAGAATCCAGAAAAGGACCCTAGAAACTGATGTTGGTGGTAGTGCTGAGAGTCAAGAGGGAGTTCCTGCACCTAGTACAACAAAGAAGGAAGGTAGTCAAACAGAACCCACAGTGGTTCCTCTTGAGCCTAAGAAGAAGAGAGCTAAGATGGCCAAAACCATTGTCAGCCACCCTACAGTCTCCCAAAAGACTGTAGAGGAAAACAAGGCACTAAACACCTCCCTAGATGTTCCTTCTCAACAGGGGACATCTATTGAAATTGGTCTGTCTCCCAAGGCATCCTGTACAGAGTTTGCACAACCTCATGTTTCAACTCATGAGGAGCCTCCACTTGCAGAAACACACATGGGGTCAGGACACAGTGAGGATTTCACCTCCCAAATTGATGCTTCACAAGTTCCAGCTGTGGAGCAACCAATATTCTCTTCTCCACCTTCACCTTCTTCCTTCCCTACTCATTCATTTGTTTCTTTTCCACAACCTAGAGAGGGGGACAGTCCCAACCCTTCAGGTTTTGATCATCCATCTCCAATCATGGATGAGCCCCCATCTAGTGGTCCACAAGAACCCATTTCTCAAAGTGAGATGGACACCACTCCTTCAAACACTGAGAAAAAACAAGGTGCAACTTTGTCAGAAAGTGAAACAGTCAGTGCCTTGTTCAATCTCCAAGGAGAATCTTACCTCAGGGAAGATGTTGTCACAGCCTCAGTTGCTGTCAAGGACTCTGGAAATGTTGTTATCACAGGTAATTCTTCTGTCAAGGACACAGTCAAAGTTGTTGTCACAACCAATCCTGTTGTCCAAGCTGCAATGGAACCTACTATCAATCCTTCAGTTGATAGTACATTTCTGGAAGAGGTACTGTCACCTATACACGGCCCAATTATGATGAGGTTCTCATTGAGGATGTCTCTGATGATGATGTGCCAGTTTCTCAATTCTTAAAGGTACATTCTAAACCATCTATTTCATTGCATGTCAGTACTGCTCATACCCATGCATTTAGGTTGAGTGAGGGTGTGCAAAAGAAAAGAGAGATAAAAGAAAAGAGATGTGAGCATAAAAATGAGAGACATCCAAATGAGCTGGCAAAATGAGAGGGACTTGAGCATGTCCAGAGTGAATTTGAGGGAGCCCACACTGTTTAGGCACTAGGCCTTGAGAATTCTTCTGTGAAGAGTGATGAGATCACTCAAAAAAACCCTGAGAGTGTGAGAACCCCCACAGCCTCCAAGCCCCGTTCTTTTCCTTCCCCTCCAAGAAGGCTAAGAACTGGTGGCCCCTCTACTGCTCTCAAATTGGAAGCCCTAGAGCACAGATGTCTATCCATGGAAACTAAGCTTGACAGCCTGTCTACCATGGTGGCCTCTGGATTCTCTAGCATTCAGGAAGCTATTCAGGTTTTAACTGCCAGTCTTGATGCTGCTAACTTACCTAAGGGGGAGAAAAGTGTAAGATCAGAATTTGTCCCAGAGCAAGGTGGTGTTGAAGCACAAGAAGTACCTGTTGCTGCAACTCAGGGGGAGTCAGTACCTGTAAAGAAGAAAGGGGGAGCAAAAGGGGATTTAGGGAGTAAGGGGGAACAAGAAGTTGGAAATCTTTTTGAGTATGAGATGGCTGGAGAAAAAGTACTGATATCTAAGGAAGCACTGGAGGTAATGCAAGGGAAAGCACAATCCAAAAGACCAATACTCCCTCTTGTGACAATACGAGAGCCAACTTTAAATCCTAAGGAGAGTGCACTTGAAAAGAAGTGGAGAGAGCAGGAGGAGAAAAACAGGCTGGGAAAAGGAAAAGACAAGTTGCCTGAATACATTCTTTCAGGAAACATATGGAGTGAAGGAACTGAGTTTAGTCAGGAAGAGGCTAATGCTTTGATGGTTGACTACAGGGAGAGCACACTGCACAATCATGATGATGACTTCAGTAGAATAGTTGAGAAGGCAATGTTGGAACCAAGCAGGAAACTGAGTAACTGCTCAACTTTACTGAAGAAGAAGATCATAAGTGTCTTTGTGAAGATCAATGAAGAAAAGAGGTGGGCCATTGATGTGTACCTGGACAATGGCATATCTATGTTCATCACTATGTAGCTATTGCAGAACCTTCCAACAAAGGTGTTGACTGTGATGAAGACCAAAGTCAAGGCAAACCATACATCCTTCAATGAGATTCTGCAATTGCAAATGCTGAACTTAATTTCAGAGAAACTTTCAGAAGTCTACACCAATCCATTCTGTGTTTACTATGAAACTACCACAAGGAATGGTAGCAGGAGATGTTCATACATGAGTCTAGGAGGCACTTCCACAATGGAGTCAAAAGCAATACTGAAGGTGCTAGACATGATTCTCAACTCTAAAGTCAACAAGGAGAGAGCTCTAGCTGTCAAAGCAATTCACAAACTGCTGGTGAAGAGAGACAAGGAACTGAGCTCTAAAGTAAATGAGCTCATCTCCAAAGCAAACTCCAAAAGAGCTGATCAAAGTGAAAGCTGTACTTATGATGACTCTTTTGATGATGATGATGAGTTGGATGGAAGTGGAGGAACTGGAGTAGCAGGAAATGCTAGTGGAAGTACTTCTCGGCATGCTGGAACTAAAACCCGGGAGGAAAATAAAGAAGAAGCTCATGTGCCAGAAAAGAAAAATGCTGGAGCTACAGAAGAAGAGGAGTCTGAATTACGTGAAGTTTTGGAGGCAAATATCTTGAGATGTGCTATTGACAATATAAATGCTAAAAAAGATACTGTCACCAAAGAAGCTGTCATGGAAGACACTGTCCTGAAAGAAGCTGTCAAAGAAGACACTGTCATGGAAGATACTGTTATGAAGGACATTGTCAAAGAAGATGTTGTCAAGGATGAAATCAAGCCAACTGTCAAACCTAAGAGGACAAAATCCTTAGCCAGAGCTTGGTTTTCTAGACAGGAACCTGAACCTGAGGAGACTACTAAAGCAAAGAAAGGAAAGACAAAGTACTCAGGAAAGGAAAAGGCCACTGGACTTGGCAGAAATTTGAGGAAACCAATTCAAATCAAATACCAAAACTCTCTTGAACTACTACATGCCAAATCCAAAGAGATCATGAATGTTGAAGTGGAGTTAGATGCCAATAAGGAGGCAAGCATGTACACTCTCTAGTGGGATTCATCCAGGTCAATGAAGGTTGATAAGGACTTCATAATGGAAGCTGAGTCACTCTCTGTGAATGAAATTCCTATTCTTGTAAGAACAAAAGTCAGGAGAAGAATTGATTACTTCTTCTTGGATAAAATGGTGGAGCTACTGCAAAGTTATGATAATGTATCCAACAGTGTCATGGAACATGTTCTAAAGTACAAGGATGAAAGATATATGGAATTCTATCAGAAGTACGGTATGTTTGAAGATCATGATGATGTTGACATTGCTCATCTGTTGGAGTACTCTGATGAAGAGACACCTGACTATGATGATGATTTTCCCACTGAAGAAGAGGTGCAAGCCCAACCAAGTCAAGAAGGACCTTCAAATCCAACAGGTAAAGAGACTGCTGAAGATGTGGAAGCTTCACTCCTGAACAAGTGCAAAGAAGCAAACAAGTTGGAAAGTGAAGGACCCAATTACCAACCCTGTGTGCTAGAAAATCCTCTAAGGATCAAGTTCATAAGGGAAGAGATCCTTGTGGGAAGCTTTCATAAGCTCAAAACAAGTGCCTGTACATTGATGAGATAGAAGATGATGCCACCTCTCCTGATGAAATATCAATGGTGGAAGGACTCAGGGAGATTCTGAAAGAAGCTCTCAACAGAGAGGATGAAGCAAGACAGAAAAGGAAATCTGAAGCTAAGTGAAATTTTTTATCTATTCTGATCTTGTTAGTTAAGTTGTCAGCATGTATTGATTGAAATTTGTTGTTATTGTCCATAAAAACAAATTGGGGGAGATTGTTAGGATTTATGGGTGATAGTTTAGAAGACAACTTAACTTTATATTTTGTAACACTTAATTTTATTAAGTAGAACATATTGTCACAGCCAGAGTATGCTCTTGTAGCCATTTCCATTGCTGTAATAAACTTGTTTATAAATCTTGGAAGAAGTTCATTAGTTTGTTCAAGCCTCAAGGAGTATATCAGGATGACAGCAAGAATAAATGTTACTGTCATAGCATTGACAGTAAGGTTACAAGAGGAAATCATGTTGCAAGTCAAGACAGTATATTTACTCTGACAGCAACATTGGCGGAAGCCTTGAGACAGCAAGTTTGGAAATCCTAACAGCAAGTTTGGAACTCCTGACAGCATCTACTGCAGGGATTTCTTACTGTCACCAAAAGCACATTCTTGTGACAGCAAACTTGAAGATCAGGATACTGTCTCAGAGAGATAAACTTTGAATTGGGGATCTACCCAGTCTGTGACAGTTTGGATGTTCAAGAAACAGGCGTGATGCAGTATCCCAATACTGCATCAGGTCTGCAAGACTACGACAGAAGCTTGAGAGATCACATGACAAAGCTCACCAATTCAAGAGTATGACAAATCAACATCTACTGAATTGTGTTAGCTAAATATAGAATGTATCTAGATTGCTTTTTCCAGTAATGATAAACTTGTTTGTATAGCAATTTAGGTAAGACACACGGGTAGGCAAATTGTAAGAAGCTGCCACATGAAAATGACAGCAGCTTCACAAACCCGTGATGATAGAGATAGGATTAGTTTACTTATACTATCTCACTTCATTCTATGTATCACTTGAAAAACCGAAGCTTGAGAAAAATACACATTTCTCTCAAGGTTGTAGCAACATTTTCGCAAGATAAATAAAATATTTATTTTGTGAGAAACCTACTTGTGATTGCATTTCTTCTACTGATAGGATTTAATCTTCATTTTAGTTGTTGAAACAAAGATTTAATTTTATCAGTATTGCATTCAACCCCCCTTCTGCAATACTCAAGGACCAACAACTACTTTTTTTAATTAAAACATGTTATCTTTTCTATTTGTCCTTATTATTAATATTATTTTTATTAAATAAAAAAAATATTAATAATAGCCCATTTATCTTTCTCAGCCTCATCTGTAGTTTTTTTTATTTCTATGTTTCAATTAATATTTAAGTTTCTCATTTTATAATTTATCATTTTAATTTATATTTTTTTCTTTAATATAATAAGAGTAAGAAAGATAATACATGACTACTGCTATAAGTCTAGAATTCAAATCCTAACAACCACGTAATATTATACAATATATATAAATAATAAAATTAGGCATGATTTAAAATTAAATAATGACGCACCCGAGCACAATTTTTGAACTCATGCAAACTCCTGATAGAAAAACTAGATCCATGCGCCTTAAACTCCTGATAGAAAAACTAGATCCATGCGCCTTAAATCAAACCAGTCCAATTGGTGACCTACATGGAAGATTTTATGAGGTGAATAAGTGATACATGTTACTGGTAAATTTGGTCGCTACAGTATTTATAGTTACAAACTTGAAGCAAGGAAATTCACTAATTTCGAATGTTAGAAATTTAATTTAAGATAAATTTTTAAAATTAATTTAATAATAATATAAATATTTGATTTTAATACTTTGATGGCAAAATTTAAATTCAAGATGTTTACTAATATTTTAAATATGTTAAAACATATAATACTTTTTAGTATTAAAAAAATTTATGTTAGTTTTGCGACTAAATGGCTGTTATTCTAAAATATAACCGAAAATGAAAATTAATGAACCTAACTATAAAATATTCCACTTAATTTATGCAACCATATTATATCTTTATATCTAATAAACGTAAGAGTATTCTTACCCAAAACTTTGATGACCGTTGATTTTGAAATAGATGAATGGGAATCGTTAGATCTAATATTAAAAAGTTATATTTAAATATTATTAGAATTATATTCAAATACCACAAAATGAATTTTAATAATAAAAATCAAATATGAGTAGGTTTTATAAGTTAAATAGAATTATCAATGTTAGAATTCGTAATTTTCTTTTCAATTGTGTTCTTGGATAATTCCAGTAGAATAATAATTACGGAATTATTATTAAATTAAAAATAATGTCAATAATTAATATAATTATAATTTTTTTTAAAACAAATATGTTCTAATAATAGTAAAAAGGATAATATGCAAGTAAGGTCGAGAGTCCCATACTCCATATTAAAATTAAATATTTATAAAGCCTAATATACTAACAAAAATTGTTCATCACCTACTTCTAATAATAAAATAAATATTATTTAATTAATATCAACGATCCGTAGGGTCTTGGTATTGAAGAGCAAGAAACAATATTATAATAGTACTAACAAATATATAACGATCTATTTTTACTAACGACATAAAAATTATAATTATAGTATGAATATATTATAAGTATCGTTAACAAATCTAAAGACATTGAATATTACATAAATTTTAAAAAATTATAGGTTATAGGTAATTTATTTACTATACTTTACATTGATTTATAGTGTTATGACTTTCCTACATTGGTTCAACATAAAAAAAAATGGAAGAAATTATTGTATGATCATGTCTTTTACGGTGACTTAGAGAGTTAATTAACATGCTATAATATGATATATTCACAAGCCGTAATCATATATTTTTAATGTTATCATATGTATTTCATGTATCGTGTTAATGATGTAAAAATATATTTTCTTTTATTATATTGATAGTAGAATATATATTTAAATTTGCAAAAATTATAATTAAAATAAAGGATATACTATATGATTATTAGTATATTTTTTATACTCGACTATATAGTTTATATTTAACAGTTATAAAGTCAAAATTATTAAATTGATATCTACTATATAATAAAATAATATCCATTATATCGTTATATATAATAAGTGCAAGAGTTATTTTATCCAAATAATAATAATAATAATTCTTAGATCTATAATTAAATAATTAGTCATTCTTAGATTGATTAAAAAATATATTCTTTTTTTATTAATTTATGTTTAATAAGGATTTAAATGCAATAGCTTTTGTATCCGTCAAAATAATAATAACCTTTACATGTTAAGATAGATAGATAGAAACTGTTGATCTAATATTAAAATGTGTATTTGATTGTTAATATAATTATATTTAAATATTAAAGTATTTTTAATAATTTAAATAAAATATAAGTAAATTTTTTAAATTAATTAATTTTTTAGTGTAAAAATTCATAACTTTTTTTTTTCTTCGGTTTGTGAATAGTTTCAATTAGATAATATTTGTAAATCATCACTAAATTAAAGATTTTTCTGAAAATTTTGAGCGGCTGCAAAGTCGTTGAAATTTTTTTAACCCAGGACAAAAATAGATCGATTTGATGGGGTTGATCAACCCATGAATATCCCTAATTACACTATCCTTACATTAGAGGTGATGATTGGGGACGAGACATCACTACCAAACAACTCACTTTAGTTTACCAACTTTAACTAATTCTCCTCATTTATTTAAACTAGATAATATTAAATTTAAAAAAAAAAACGTAAACATACCCAAATAAATGTGTTCAGTATTAAAATATATTTTAAATTAAATAAGTATTCAATTGTATTGAATAGGTTTTAGAGATGTGTTTTATTTACCAAATTTAATTTTTTTAATAAACTTATTAACTATTTAATCAAAAAATTAAAGAACCGCCGATCAAACTACCAACAAAACTTGTTTTTGGGCCGGTTACTTTTAAATAGGTTATTATTTAAATTTTAATATTTTTTTCTTGATTTTAATTTTTTGTTAATTATATATAAAATATAATGGATAATATATATTAAAGAAAATAAAGTATAATACTATATTTTAGTCGCATTTGTGGTAAGTGATAACTATATATATATATATTGCTTGTGATAATTTTAGAAAAGTTGAAGTTTTATAGTTAGAAAAAATATATAAAAAAAAACGCTTTGGTTAAAAAAAGGTAACCGTTAGTTTCTTTTTTGAATAATAAGACTTATATACCTTACAAATGAGTATATTAAGTTCTAACAAATTTTAGAGGTGAGCGAATTGAAAATGGAACTGTCATGATATTTTTGAAAAATGATAAAAAAGTAGAAAAGGTAATGTATTTGGATGAAAAAGGTAATCAACTATTTATTAATAATTATAATATTATTATTTTACTTTATTGAATAAAATTACTTGTAATTTTGTTAGAAAAAGATGAATTTTAGTTAGAAAAAATATAAAAGGTACCTTATATAATAATATTTTGTATTTTATAATCCAACCTGAGCATACAACTACGAACCAAAACTTTCAATGTTTCGTATTTAATATAATAGTATTTATATAGTTCAATGTTGTTTGTCTCTAGTTATTAAAATTTTTAATTTTTCATGAAAATTATTGTAAAGATGTTTTTAATAAATTATAAAATATTATAAATATGTTTTTATTATAAATTATGTATACCAAATAAAATTTTAATTATTATTTAATAAATAACCATGAACTCAAGTTTTGTAAACCTTGTAACTTAAAAAAATTAATCCTACTCAAATATTAAAGAAGATCTTAAATTTAATATTAAAAATTGAAATACTACATGTTACTAAAACAAGATCAAGCAGTAGGCCAGATATTTGATGGATAAGAGATTTCTATACACTTATTATATTAATTATATTTTACAAGATATATTGCACAAGTCTTAAAAGTTTGGTAAAATGTACTACTTCTTATCAAATTTTAGTTTTCATAGTTAGATTTTTGTATTCATAAGATATTATCAAGTCTTAGTTTCCACAGTTTGGTTTTTGTATTAGTAAGACATCGTTCAATGCTGATTTCTAAAATGATCATATATATCCATGTATAATCCTTATCAACCAAACTGGTCATAAAATGTAGTAGTCAGCAGGTACCATAATATAATCTTGCTGAAAACATATCAGCAGATTTCAGTTTATTCATGTCATGTAATTTTTTAAACAGTTTACGGTAGAAAAAGTATCAAGCCAGGGTTAGAAAGAAAACTAGTTTTCAAAGAAACTCCTAATTTGTTTACCAGTGGCCTGTATACCATGCATTCAACACTAGAGAGCCTAGTGACCAATACCGGGACTAGAGAGCCTAGTTTTCAAAGCCATGCTATACCATACATGTATTCAACACTAAATTTTATTTATCCTCAAGTATTATTAGTTTCTATCATATTTCAAACCTTTCTAAAAAGCATAATAAACTTCCACCAAAGAGCCTAGTGACCAATACCGGGACTAGGAACTGCATGAGCACTTCTCCTACTGACCATTTTATGTTGATCAGCAACGAGTTTCTGGTCCATAACTAAGGCATGACCTATCTGGCTAGCAATTGAAACTGCAACAGGCCTCCGGGGAAGGACACGTACGTTGACACTTTCCTGTACCCTAGTTTTATCATGCATGTTCGAAATCTTCCTACAGTGTGTTGAGGAAGCACAAAGGGCAAGAATGAAGAGAAATACAAATAAAACAGGCCTTGAAGTAGCCATTATAACAATATATAGACTGAAGTGTATGTTTGAATTGAAGTTGGCATTTCATTGGAGCTTTCTATATTTATAGCAAGAAAGAGGAGAAAGAGATCCATATCTGATCCGTAGCCGCCTCGTGATCATTTTATCTTGATTTTTTGTTGAAGTTGAAATTCTAGCCATAATAACAACAATATTAGTGCATGTAAAATTTATGCAAGTATATATTTAATATTTCAAACATTTTAATGTTGTAAAGAAGAATGAGAAACATATTGGCTCATTATATATACCTTTTAACATAATAATTTGGTCATTAAAATATAATACTTTAAAAAAATATTTTAAGATAAACATTTGTATTCACAAGTTATTTTAAGTTTGTTATTTTTGAAAAAAATTATAGTTCTTTAATTACAAAAAAAAAATTGTTATATATAAATGATTTTTTTGTAATAATAGTCTAATTTTAAAAGTTCAAGTATCATCCACCAAGTCGGCAGGAGAAGAAAGAGAGTATGGTTTTAAGAGATAAGGTCAAGGCTAGCTCGGAGAGCTGGACCTGTTGTACCATTCCATTTGTCTATTTAGAATTTTGTAATTTAAAATTTTATTTTGGTTAAAATTCTATTTAGGGTTTTAGCATTCAAAAAGGGTGTTCCTAAACCCACTAAATTTGTACTTAATCAGTAATTACTCTAATGTAATTTCCATATATTCTATTAGGTATAATTTGACTAATTAGTGCCAAATATATCTATCTAATTTAATACCATATCTACTTAAGATGTATTTAATATTTTTATCTTATTTAATAGTATATCTACCTTAATATATTTTGGGAAAATAAATTGATAAGTCACTAAACTATTCCCGTTTTATTGTTCAAGTCCCTGAAGAAAAGATTTCGCAGTCCGGGTAATTAAACTTTTGAATTTTTTTGGATCAGGTCCTTCCGTCAATTGGATTCTAACGGACGTTATAATCAGTCAATTGTTCTTCACCAAACGCGAAATCATACCAGCTTTTCGTGATGATTTTGGTGTCCAAATCGAGTGTGTGAATATCCAAAAAAACCCCATCTCCCCCCTCTATCCACCCCCATCATCAAAATTAAGTTTTGATAATCTTTATTTTTTGGTATAATCTTTATCACCGGAGTTCTTAATTTTGACCGGAATATGTTTTTATGTAATTGATTGAAGGTTTTGCTTGTATATACGTATAGATCCATGTAATTTGAGGGTTATATAAGTTTTTCAAAAATTTTGAGCCTGTTTTTGGTTCGCCGGAAAACGACTATGCCGCCGGATTTTATTGTTGTTGTGATTTGATTTTGATGTAATTATGGGTCATAGTTGTTTATAAGGGTATATATATTGTAAGAAGATTAATTGCTTGAGTTTTGAGATTGTTTTAGATGTGGCCGGATTTTTGTTGGTCGGAATGCGGTGGCCGGTTTTTACACATTTTCCAGATTTCAGTGAGATTGACGTCCGTTAATCATTTTTTAACGGAAGGACCTGAATCAGAAAATTAAAAAGTTACGTGACCTTAGTATTGAAATCTTTAGTTCAGGGACCCGGACAATAGTTCATATTTCTATCTTATTTAATTGAACATATATCTTATTCAAATATTTTATTTAACATTTCTATTACATTTGAATAATAATATTATGTCAATATTTTAAGAGCAAATAAATAATTTTATTTAATTATTTTTTAGTATTCTCCAGGGGTGAGCATAAAAATCCGAAAATCGGATTATCCCAATTTTCGATCCGTATCCGATTTTAAAAATTCGAAAATTTGGATATCTGATCCGAAAAACCGGACCGGATATCCGATCCGGAATTTTTTATAAATTCGGATTCGGATCATAACTTTATATAAAACCGGATATCCGGATCCGATCCGATTTTTAATATATCATAAAAATAATATATTTATATATGTATAATGAATAATATTAAAGACAAATAATTCAACATATGATATATTAGATTAAGTAATAAATTATAACTAATAAATTACTAATTTTGTGTGCATTGATCGAGTTTATAAACATTCTAGGTGTATAATCTAAATGATACATATGAAATTATATATTTGAGTGCGCATTTATAAACATAATACCAGATATTTGTATGTGAAAAACTTCGTAATCTTAGTTAATAAAATTTTAGAACGAAGTTAATAAAAAAGTGTTCTCGTTTAATATTATTATTTCATTTAATAAAATAAATTCGAGAGTGAACGTGCTATTAATATCTCTAAAAAGTACGTAGAAGTACATATTAAACAAATGAATGATAATTTGATGGTTTAAAATAAAAATTAGGAAAAAAATAAATTGATAAATATTAATATATGAGATTTTGATGTGTAAAATGTTATTAATCAATTTAAAATTTGCAAAGTTAACGATAAACTATCAAAATATAATAAAATTTATTATTTTTACAACTTAAAATATATTTTAATTAATTAATTAGGATCCGGATTATACGATTTCTGATCCAGTTTAAACGGATATCCGAATTTTGGATATCCGGTTAAACCGGATCCGGAACCGGAATAGGTTTTTCAAAATCCGAAAAACCGGATATCCGATCCAATTTTTATAAACCGGACCGGATATCCGATTTTGCTCACCTGTTTCTATCGAAGCTAGTATCGACTTCTTCCACGGCTTCATTAATGTTGTTACCACTTACTAAGGGTGATCGCGGTTCGGTTTGGTTCGGGTTAGATATCAAATCGGAATCAAACCGCAAAATAGCGATTCTTGAAAAAATTAAATCAAATCGTAATCCGTAAATCAAGAAAACTAAACCATTCGGTTCAGTTTTAGTCGGTTCGGATTAACGCATTTTGACGGTTCTCGAAAAAATTTGATTAACAAAATTATAAAATAAAATAATACTTTTCCGATTTAAATTTTCCCAGATAGTTTGATTAGTAAAATTAGAAAATAAAAATACTTATGAAATTCAAATTTTCCTTCTTTAAATGTGCATAAATAATAAAAATTATTCTTACCTAACAAAGTATTAACTGCAAATATATATATATATATATATATATATATATTAATAAATATAAAATTAATATATATATATATATATATATATTTATACTATATTATTAAAGCCGAAACATTGAAAGTTTTGGTTTTCGGTTAACGGTCGGTTTTTGGTTTTCGGTACTTTTTCTAATTAATAAATTAATAATATAATCAAAATTCGGGAAAGTTTTATTCTACATTAATATTTCACTATATTTTACTACATAAAAATCAAATAATATTGAAATCTAATAAAAAAATGGAAATGTGGGATCTAATTGTTTAAATTTAGGATACACTGCTACAAATATAATTCTTTCTTTTTAGAATAACGAAAGCTACTACAAATCAAATCTTTAATAGAATTATATTATTGTCAAGTTACCAAAATAGTAATAGATGATTGGCTTTTATAATTAAAATATTTTTTTTCTAACAAAATCTACTCCTTTTCCAAAAATATCATTACAATTATCTTTAAATTAAAACATATGACCTTTTATATTTGTTATTACTAAAATATATGTTTTCCAAAAATATGAGGTGCAGTCCTTACTTATTTATTTTAATACTCTATTTAATATATAATAAAATAATATAAAAATAGTAACTAAGTGATTGCCTTTTATAATTAAAAAAAATCTAAAAAAATCTACTCCTTTTCCAAAAATATCACGACAATTACCTTTAAATTAAAACATAATATCTTTTATATTTGTTATCACTAAAATCTCTATTTTCCAAAAATATGAGGGGCAATCCTTACTTATTTATTTTAAAATCTATTTTAATACTCTATTTAATAAATAATAAAATAATATAAAAATATTAACTAGCTGATTGTCTTTTATAATTAAAACATTTTTTTTCTAACAAAATCTACTTCTTTTCCAAAAATATCACGGACAATTACCTTTAAATTAAAATATATTATCTTTTATATTTGTTATCACTAAAATCTCTATTTTCCAAAAATATCAAGTGCAACTCTTACTTATATATTTTAAAACTTATTTTAATACTTTTAATTATTTAAAAAAAACTTACATATTTTAACAAGTGAACATATTTTTTTTAACAAATACAATTAATATAATTAAACACACATCATCACTAAAATCCCCATTTTCCAAAATACGAGGTGCAATCCTTACTTATTTATTTTAAAATCTATTTTAATACATTATTTAATAAATAATAAAATAATATAAAAATAGTAACTAGCTGATTGTCTTTTATAGTTAAAACAATTTTTTCTAACAAAATCTACTTTTTTCCAAAAATATCACGGGCAATTACCTTTAAATTAAAATATATCACCTTTTATATTTGTTATCATTAAAATCTCTCTTTTCCAAAAATATCAAGTGCAACTTATATATTTTAAAACCTATTTTAATACTTTTAATTATTTAAAAAAACTTACCTATTTTAACAAGTGAACGTATTTTTTTAACACATAAAATTAATGTAATTAAAACACATCTAAAAATATTACGTGCATTTACTTTTTTTTAATTAAAACATGTTAACTTTTCTATTTGTCCTTATTAAAAAAACTTACTTATTTTAACATGTCAACATATTTTTTTAATAAATACAATTAATATAATTAAAACACTTCTAAAAATATCACGGTCAATTACTTTTTTTAATTAAAACATGTTAGATTTTCTATTTGTCCTTATTATTAATATTATTTTATAATAAAATAATATTAATAATACCTCATTTATCTTCCTCGGCCTCATTTATATTTTTTTTTATATTTTTTTATGTTTCAATGAATATTTAAGTTTCTCATTTTATAATTTATCATATTAATTTATACTTTTATTTTAATATTTTCCATTCACATTAAATTTTTTAGTTTATTATTTTTAAGGCTCTTGCACGGGTTATAGGCTAGTACTATAATTAAAGCCGAAACATTGAAAGTTTTGGTTTTCGGTTAACGGTCGGTTTTTGGTTTTTGGTACTTTTTCTAATTAATAAATTAATAATATAATCAAAATTTGGGAAAATTTTATTTTACATTAATATTTCACTATATTTTACTACATAAAAATCAAATAATATTGAAATCTAATAAAAAAAAATGGAAATATGGGATCTAATTTGTTTAAATTTAGATACACTATTATAAATATACTTCTTTTTTTTTAGGATAACTAAAGCTACTACAAATCAAATCTTTAATGGAATTGTATCATTGTCAAGTTACCAAAATAGTAACTCGATGATTGGCTTTTATAATTAAAATATATTTTTTCTAACAAAATCTACTCCTTTTCCAAAAAATTCATTACAATTATCTTTAAATTAAAACATATTACCTTTTATATTAGTTATTACTAAAATCTATGTTTTCCAAAAATATGAGTGCAATCCTTACTTATTTATTTTAAAACCTATTTTAATACTATATTTAATATATAATAAAATAATATAAAAATAGTAACTAACTGATTGACTTTTATAATTAAAAAAAAATCTAACAAAATCTTCTCATTTTCCAAAAATATCACGACAATTACCTTTAAATTAAAACAAAATATCTTTTATATTTGTTATTACTAAAATCTCTATTTTCCAAAAATATGAGGTGCAATTCTTACTTATTTATTTTAAAATATATTTTAATACTCTATTTAATAAATAATAAAATAATATAAAAATATTAACTAGCTGATTGCCTTTTATAATTAAAACATTTTTTATAACAAAATCTACTTATTTTCCAAAAATATCACGGGCAATTACCTTTAAATTAAAATATATTACCTTTTATATTTGTTATCACTAAAATCTCTATTTTCCAAAAATATCAAGTGCAACTCTTACTTATATATTTTAAAACTTATTTTAATACTTTTAATTATTTAAAAAAAACTTACATATTTTAACAAGTGAACTTATTTTTTTAACAAATACAATTAATATAATTAAAACACATCATCACTAAAATCCCTATTTTCCAAAACTATTAGTGCAATCCTTACTTATTTATTTTAAAACCTATTTTAATACTCTATTTAATAAATAATAAAATAATATAAAAATAGTAATTAGCTGATTGCCTTTTATAGTTAAAATATTTTTTTCTAACAAAATCTACTTCTTTTCCAAAAATATCACGAGCAATTACCTTTAAATTAAAATATATTACCTTTTATATTTGTTATCATTAAAATCTCTCTTTTCCAAAAATATCAAATGCAACTTATATATTTTAAAACCTATTTTAATACTTTTAATTATTTAAAAAAACTTACCTATTTTTTTTAACAAAATTTACTTATTTTTCAAAAATATCACGGGCAATTACATTTAAATTCAAAATATATTACCTTTTATATTTGTTATGACTAAAATCTCTATTTTACAAAAATATCAAGTGTAACCGTTACTTATATATTTTAAAACTTATTTTAAAACTTTTAATTATTTAAAAAAATTACTTATTTTAATAAGTGAACGTATTTTTTTTTAAAATACAATTAATATAATTAAAACACATCAAAAAATATTATGGGAAGTTACATTTTTTAATTAAAACATGTTAGCTTTTCTATTTGTCCTTATTAAAAAAACTTACTTATTTTAACATGTCAATGTATTTTTTTAATAAATACAGTTAATATAATTAAAACACTTCTAAAAATATCACGGACAATTACTTTTTTTAATTAAAACATGTTAGATTTTCTATCTGTCCTTATTAATAATATTATTTTATTATAAAATATTATTAATAATACCTCATTTATCTTCCTCGACCTCATTTGTATTTTTTTATATTTTTTTATGTTCCAATGAATATTTAAGTTTCTCATTTTATAATTTATCATATTAATTTTTATTTTATTTAATATTTTCCGTTCACATTAAATTTTTTAGTTTATTATTTTTTAAGTCCCGTGTTTTGCACGGGTTATAGACTAGTATATATAATAAATTTCGCAATCAATTTCAAATCATGTATAACAGTTTATTTATTCCTTGTGGTATCTATACTATTATATTAAAGACGAAATATTGAAAGTTTTGTAGTTTGGTCGTGAAAGTTTTTGTAGTCTAGTCACTCCATTCATAGCCGAAAAAATATCACAGACAGTTTCATTTAATAAAATAACATAATAATGTTATAATTGTTAATAACTAACTCATTACCATTTTTAGCCAAAGTGTATATTCTTTTTTATATTTTCTAACTAAAATTTATACTTTTCTAATTTTCCTAAATAAAACATCTTATTTTCCAAAAATATCACGAACAGTTCTATTTAATAAAATAAAATAAAATATTATAATTATTAATGACTAACCGATTAGTTTTTTTTCCCAAAACGTACATTCTTTTTTATATTTTTTAACTAATATTTCTCCTAACTAAAACTTCAAAAATATCACGGGCTATTCCATTTAGTAGCATAAAATACTAATATTATAAATTTATCTCTCTATCTATACTATATTATTAAAGACGAAACATTAAAAATTATGGTACCTATTTTTTGATACGGTACTTGCATTATTTAATTGTTTATTTAATTATTATAAAAATTATTATAATCAGTTACCGTTTCAGTTAAAATACATTACCATTTTTTTCTAAAAACATCACGGACAATTTCCTTTTCAGCTAAAACATGTTACTTTTTCTATTTCTCTTGTTAAAATCCCTCATTTTCCAAATATATCACGAGCAAACCGTTACTTATCAATCAATACTATACTATTATATAATAGACGAAAGTTTGATCGGTCGGTATGGTACGTTGTCATTTTACTTAATTTCTCTTACTTAACTGTACTTCGTGTTTTTACTTAATTAACCTTACTTATTTATAAAAATATATTATTAAATAATTATTTTACCTATTTATAACCAATTACGTTTTTCACCTAAAATACATTATTTTTTCTAACAAAATTCCGATACTTTTTCAAACATGACAATTACCTTTTTAAACTAAAACAAGTTAGTTTTTCTATTTTTTCTTACTAAAACCCCTCATTTTCCAAAAATATCACGAACAAACCTTTAGTTATTTATTTTTAAAACTATAATATTATAATTAATTTTTAAAAGTTTACCTATTTTAACATGTCTACTTATTGTTATAGACAAATGTAATCACTAAGAATATTAAAATATAAATAATCAAATACCTATTTATAACCAATTATTCTAAAACACATTATAGATTTTTTCCAACAAAGTCCCTTCTTTTCTAAATATATCACAGAAAATTGTATTTTTTAATTTACTTTTTCTATTTTTCTCACTAAAATTCATTTTTTTTCCAAAAATATCATAGGAAACCCTTTACTTATTTATTTTAAAACGAATTTAAATACTTTTAATTATTAAATTTTAAAACCTCATTTTCCAAAAATATCACGGACATTTACTTTTTTAAACTAAGTATATGTTACATTTTTTATTTTTTCTTACTAAAACCCCTTATTTTCCAAAAATATAACGGGCAAACCCTTAATTATTTATTTTAAAATATTTGTTAATGTTTTTAATTAATTAAAAGTATTTAGCTATTTTAATATGCCTACTTATTTTTTTAACAAATACAATTAATAAAATATTAAAAATATAATAATAAAATAAGATCCGGGTTTTAAGCTAGTATAAATTATAGAATAATTGTAGCAATTAACCGCCATAGACCTAACATTGTTGAAAATAGGCTCAGTTACTTGACCGAGTCGGAACCAGGAGTGGAAGTGCCAACTTTTCGTTTGTGTTAAAAATAGTCATGATCGACGAGACATTCGTTGATTCCAATTGAATCATTTGAGGGCGGAGTACTACCTACTGCCACTGAAGAACTTGTGCTGTTTTGGCTTTTGAAAGATTCTACATAATAAGTTGGAAAAATAGAAAAATAAATGTATGCATACATTTTATTTAAATCTCCGAAAAAATTGGACTAATTAATATCAACTGAAAAAATCTCTCAAAAAATTAGACTAATCACCCCGTATTGTCAACTGAAACCGAAAGCAGGCGGGGATGCTGAAAAACAGAAGATTAAGTTTATTTATAAAATTAAGTTGGAAATTGGAAAATTTATTTGTAAACACATATGCATAAACGAAATTGTTGTGTTAATGAGTAATGGCCCTTGTCCTCTTGGATCAAAGATAGACGTATATATTTAGTAGAATCAAATTGATTTAATTCTTCTAGAAATTCAAGCAACTTAATTAATTTATGTATATTCGTAAATGCACTTTTTTGTTGATTTATTTAATGATTTTACATTGGTTTCTTTTTGATTTAGTAAATCTTAATCTTATTAGTTTTAAAGAAAGGCAAAATGCGCAGAATTCATCAAACATTTACGACCAACAGTACACCAACCTCGCTCTCCATCACAGACTGAATGTATGGTTGATATTTAGTAGTACAGTGTAAAAAGTATAACTTGTGCATGGACTATCGACGTGATCTCGATCGATTGATTGATATTTTCTACGAATGTCTTGGATGCTTTGATTTTTTCCATTTTCAAATCATATCTACCAAGTCAACTGTGGGCTTTATTTCTAAACTGTCCACCCATTAATTAGCCATTAATCACCAATGTAAACCCTATGACGAAAAGCAACCCTGTTCAGCGCAGAAATCTTGGAATTTACGTAACTTGACATATTTACGTCTCACCATGCATTTGCGTATTTACCTATAAATACTCATTTCGTTGCCACCAAATTTCATCGAACAGTTAGTGATATTTAAGGAATTTGAAGATTGAAAAAATATGGCATCCCTGACTAAAATTTTGTGTTCAATTCTGTTCACTATATCTGTTGTTTCTAGTCTTGCTAGTGCGCAGCTCTCAGCAAACTTTTATGCTAGTTCATGCCCCAATGTTCAAACACTTGTCCGCACCGCTACCAACCAAGCTGTCAGTAATCAGCCTCGTCAGGGTGCCTCTATTCTTCGTTTGTTCTTCCATGATTGTTTCGTTAATGTGAGTTATCTGTCATATACGACACTATTAGTATACATTAATAGATTCGCATCGGTTTAGGGTTTTTTAACTTATGCTAATTAATTATATATTTCTGGTGCTAATTTTCAGGGGTGTGACGGATCCGTACTGCTGGATGACGTATCAGGTTTCACCGGGGAAAAGACAGCAAATCCAAACAGAAACTCCGCAAGAGGTTTTGACGTGATTGACACCATTAAAACTAGTGTGGAAGCTGCTTGTAATGCCACTGTCTCGTGTGCTGATATTCTAGCACTTTCAGCACGAGACAGTGTTGTTGCCGTAAGTCATTTGTAATTGATATAACATCAAGTTATTGGTTGCCTGGTTACCCGTTGTTTTAATTATCTTAACAACTCCTGCAACTTTTTTCAATATTCACATTTGGAAGTTTTAACCAAAATGTTTACTTTAATATGTTCAACTGAATATTGTTAAACAAATTGTGACAGCTAGGAGGACCATCATGGACAGTACTGCTAGGCCGAAGAGACGCAAGAACAGCAAGTCTGAGTGCAGCTAACGCCCAGATCCCAGCACCAACCTCAAGTCTCTCCACCCTCCTCTCCATGTTTTCTTCCAAAGGTCTGAACGCCCGCGACATGACTGCACTTTCAGGTGGACACACCATAGGCCAAGCTCAATGTACCAACTTCCGTGGACACATATATAATGACACAAACATTAACGCGGCATTCAGAACTACGCGTCAGGCAAATTGTCCAGCTTCTGGTGGTAACACAAACTTAGCTCCTCTTGACATACAAAGCCCGAATCAATTTGGAAATAATTACTATCAAAACCTTGTGAATCAACGCGGACTTCTCCATTCTGATCAGGAGCTCTTCAATGGTGGATCGACCGATGCTCAGGTTCGAAGTTACAGTAACAGTAATGCAGCTTTTCTAAGTGATTTCACTGCTGCGATGATAAAGATGGGAAATATCAGTCCTCTTACTGGAACTAATGGAGAGATCAGAAGAAACTGCAGGCTTCGTAATTGATCCCGTCCATTCTGATCGCAATCATATCATATGCAATTTTATTTTACATCTTTCTGTATTTCAAAATATAAACATGTTTTTAATTATTAGGAACCATCTTTGCGTTTTTGTTTTGTTTTCTTGTAATGAATAATTAAAGTGATGTATGTGATAACAAGATGTGGTTTTAATGAATAATATGAATTGCAGATAGAGAGAACAACAAGAAGAACATAATGGAACTGATGATAACTCAAATCATAAAAGAGATAGTCAACATAGGAGCCACATATAAGGCTCAATACAGACAAACCAGCATAACAAAGTTACAGTTAATGCTATCAAAAATAGTACTAAAAATAACCGTCTGATTATTCAAGCAAGACAAATACTAGATAATGCTGAACTGATAAAATGTGACAATAATAAACATGATATTGTCACACATTAAATTTATCATTCCCCCTCAAGCCGGAGAAGTTGAAGGCACCGAAACTCCCAGCTTGTCACAATGTGCAGAATGTTGCTTAACAGATAGCACCTTTGTCATTATATCTGCAGTTGGTCCCTAACATAGTGGCAATCAATTTCCACATGTTTGGTCATCTCATGAAGTACTGGATTAGAAGCTATGGCAAGAGCCGCCTGATTGTGACATTTAAGAATTGTTGGAGGCAGATTCTTGATACCAATGTCTTTCAAAAGAGCTGACAGCCATGTAACCTCACAAGTGGTCAATGCCATGGATCTATATTCTGCTTCTGCAGAGGATCTTGCCACCACATGTTGTTTCTTTGCTTTCCAGGAGAGGACATGTCCAAGAAAGATGCAATATCTTGTAGTAGACCTCCTTTGTGATTGGGTAACTTGCCCAATCACTATCACAATAGGCAGTTAATTGAGCAGCTGAGGCAGAGGCAAGTAATATACCTTGAGATTTAGAGCCTGTCAAGTATCTCAGAAGCCTCTTTGGAGATTGCAACTTTTAAACAAATATACTCACTTGAATTTAAAAAATTGTCGATCATCACAAAAAATAAAGATTTGCCGCATAATAAAAACTGTAGTTAATAAAATACACCGTTTACTTGTAAAATGTGGTAGCAAGGAATAAGCTACAAGATGTATGATGACTACACTAAGGGCCTGTTTGGCCACCCTTAAATTAGGTAACTTATGCTTTATAAGTTCATAAAGACTTACGAGGGTGTTTGTGTACTCAGCTTATTTCATAACTTATAACTTATAAATTGATAAGTTGAATGTTAAAAATCACCAACATTTTACTTAACTTATCAACTTTGATTTCTTTATTTTTTAATACTTTATATTTTTACCTTTGTGTTTTTAAATATTTTTTTAATTTAAAATGCAAGTGTTGAAATCATTGTATTTAATAATTATTTTTTCAAATTTAATTTAACAAACTCTTAACTAACTTATAAATAAATTTATCCAAACACCCGTATAAGAATCCATCAACTTATCATTTATAAAGCAATTATTTATTTTAAGATATAAATCAATTTTTTTTGTGATACCCCAAACATTCATCAAGATACATTTCAAACATTGATGCTAGATCAGTTAACAGAATAAGAATCCAACCTTTGACTTGTGGGTTGCCACGGAGGCTTCCAGTCCAAACCAGAGGTGGACTCATATTTATTTAACCTCAAGTATTATTAGTTTCTATCATATTTCAAACCTTTCTAAAATGCATAATAAACTTCCACCAGAGAGCCTAGTGACCAATACTAGGACTAGGAACTGCCTGAGCACTTCTCCTACTGACAATTTTATGTTGATCAGCAACGACTTTCTGGTCCATAACTAAGGCATGACCTATCTGGCTAGCCATTGAAGCTGCAACAGGCCTCCTCTGGGGAAGGACACGTACGTTGACACTTTCCTGTACCCTAGTTTTATCATGCATGTTCGAAATCTTCCTACAGTGTGTTGAGGAAGCACAAAGGGCAAGAATGAAGAGAAATACAAATAAAACAGGCCTTGAAGTAGCCATTATAGCAATATATAGACTGAAGTGTATGTTTGAATTGAAGTTGGCATTTTATTGGAGCTTTCTATATTTATAGCAAGAAAGAGGAGAAAGAGATCCATATCTGATCCGCAGCCGCCTCGTGATCATTTTATCTTGGTTTTGTTGAAGTTGAAATTCTAGCCATAATAACAACAATATTAGTGCATGTAAATTTATGCAAGTATATATTTAATATTTCAAACATTTTAATGTTGTAAAGAAGAATGAGAAACATATTGGCTCATTATATATACTTTTTAACATAACAATTTGGTCATTAAAATATAATACTTAAAAAAAAATATTTTAAGGTAAACATTTGTATTCACAAGTTATTTTAAGTTTGTTAATTTTGAAAAAAATTATAATAATAGCCTAATTTTAAGTTTGTTAAACAAATATACTCACTTGAATTTAAAAAATTGTCGATCATCACAAAAAACAGAGAATAAAAACTGTAGTTAATAAAATACACGTTTACTTGTAGAATGTGGCAGCAAGGAATAAGCTACAAGATGTATGAAGACTACACTAAGATACATTTCAAACATTGATGCTAGATCAGATAACAGAATAAGAATCCAACCTTTGACTTGTGGGTTGCCACAGAGGCTTCCAGTCCAAACCAGCTACTAGCTGGCAGTGGAATTAGACTTCTCTAAAGTCCCATCTACTTGAAAGACCAGAAGCATCTTATCTAAGGAACACACGCTTCCCCAAGTATTTTGAAATGAGCATAAGATGCCAATATCAAATATCATGTCATTTCTTGTAAAACAAACAGTAGCTACAGAAAAAGAAGAGTAGAAATGAAACTGATATATACAAAATGCTCGTGTCCAGCCTATTACATTTGATTTGATATATACAAAATGCTCGTGTCCTATGCAATTTCATAAAGCACTCTGAAGCAACAAACAACAAATGATAAGGACTTTAATTGGCTCAAACTTCTTGAAAAGAGTTTAGGTAATGTGTAGGACGTGTGTGCCCAAATGTAGGCCCATGTGTTTGGAAATTAATTAAGATGATAATATTGATAATATGAATTTGTATAATTGCAAACTTATATGCTTCTTTGTAACATGACATATTTTTAGTTAAGGGGTTTCACTAAAAGATAATCCTGAAAAAAACCAAGCATAAAATAATCTAAGACCTGGTATAATATAATTTGTAAAGAATAAAATTATATATATATATTGAAATTATGTTTTTTCAATTGATGAGAATGAACCTTTGCAATACCAGCCAAATCTTTTGGATAAATCTTTATTTGGCAAGAAATATATGTTATTCAAAATTTCAACGTTCATGTCCCATTAATAATCAAAATCGTTATATATCTTTATATCATTTACAATTTCTAGGTTTAATATTAATAGGTGTATACATTCATATATGTTGTTAAATTGTTAAAAGTATATATCAGAATTTATAATAAATAAATGTTGCTATAAGAAGATAATAGATTTTAGATATGTGAAGGTAGTACATGCACCATAGTAGTAAAATTAGGAAAACAAATACTAGGTATCCAAAACTTATTTTTAACTTTTTTAAGAATAATATGAAATCCCCCCACCCCCACCCCCAAAAAATAAAAATTGGCCATGCGTAATGTTACAGTAAAAAATTTGGAAATAATTTTGAAATAATTTCTTAAAATTATATTATATGTAAAAATTAAATGTGTCTAATATTTTTATTATCAATATGACATAAAAAAAGATAGAGAATACGTTTGTAATTTTAGTTCGAAATGAAGAATGAACCTTGTGAACCAACACTGAATAGATGATTAAAGAGCATTTACATGTATACTATCATCATACTAGATGATAGATCGATACAAACTGTACAATAAACATTGTCAACCTATTACTAATCATAATATATTGTAATCCCCGCGTAAATTCAATTAATTGTCATCCGAAAATATATCAGATTTTAGTTTATTCACATGATCTCAGTGAATCTTTTCAAAACTTTACTGTGAAAAAAGGTACGAAGCCAAGGTAAAAATAAAACTAGCTCTCAAGCAAGCTGTTAGAAATATGTTAAACACCCAAGCGTGTTTTGGATTGAAGTTGGCCTTTCATGGAGCTATCTATATTTATGAAGAAAAAAATAGGAAAAGAGAGCTCTTATAGCCGCCTCTATGACGAAATGAAAGAAAAAAGTCTGCAGGAGACGGAGGAAGAAGAAGCCGTGTGAAATACATTCGCTTCACTAGTAACCAAAATTGTATCATCACTGAACAAAGTGGACCTTTCACTTGTAAGCAAAATTGTATTTAGGATTGTCAAAAAAATTCGAAAAATATGATATTTATTTGAAATATTTATATTTGTTTTCAAAATAAAGTGAATATTATATGTATTCGAAATAAATCGGATATTATCTGTATATAAATTCGATAGTTGCAGATACGACGAATATGGATATAGCCACATTTGTATCTGATAACATCCGAATCCGAAATTAAATAAATATGATAAATAACTTTTATATATATATATATATATATATATATACTATAATATTATAAGCAAATCAGCCTCTATTTGGTTGGTAGTTTGGTTTTAGTAGTTTGGTCCTCTAAATAATAACCGTTAGATGTAAATATAGGTAAATGAGAACCGTTGGATGTAATATTAAAAGAATGTTCTTTTCATGATATCTAAAATGCTCCCACGAGTTCAAGGTTCGAATCTCGTCAACAACATATTATTATTAAATATTTATATCATCTATTTTTCTAAGCTAAATTCAAAAGTTCAAGATATTATTTCGCCAAGAACATATTAAGAATTTTTAAGATCAAAATACAAATAAATGCTAATAAAATAAGATAAAAAATACTAAAAAATCATATAAAAAAAATACTATTACCCTCTATTTGGTTGGTAGTTTGGTCATCTCTATTTGGTTGGTAGTTCAGTCATTTAGTTTGGTCTATTATAATAACCGTTAGATGTAAATATACATAAATGAGAACCGTTGAATGTAATATTAAAAGAATATTCTTTTTTTGATATCTAAAATACTCCCACGGGTTCAAGATTCGAATTCCGTCAACAACATATTAATATTATTATTAAATATTTATATCATCTATTTTTCTAAGCCACATTCAAAAGTTCAAGATATTATTCCGTCGACAACATATTAAAAAATTTTAAGATCAAAATACAAATAAATGCTAATAAAATAAGATAAAAAATAATAATAAATCATATAAAATACTAAAATAATAAATTAAAAATACTAAAATTAATCCGTGCTCGTACGAATTATAGGCTTGTATATATATATAGTTGGGTTCAGTGAAAACCGTTTTAATTTAGAGACCTCAAAGACCACTTTTCTAACCATCAAATGATATTACACGTATATACAATATACACAATAGCACGTATGTAATTAAACTGCATTTATTTTATTTTACTTTTTATTTAAAAAATTACAGGGTGCAGTACAATTTGTATATACAATGCATTACACGAGTCTCTTTTTTTTTGGTCGGGGAGTGCATCACACAAGTTATATGCACTCTAAAGTAGGGAAGAAATATAAATTATTAAATTCTTTTAATTTTCAATGTAAATGAAAGTGCAAAACTTTATCACTCAAAATTATTTTCATTTTTTACACAATTATTATCACTAAAAATAGAGAACATATTATGAAATAGAATGCAGAATGCAGGACATCTATACTATATTATTAAAACCGAAACATTGAAAATTTTGATTTTCGGTTTTCGGTTTTCGGTCATTTATTTAATTTAATAAATAATAAAATAATATAAAAATAGTAACTAGTTGATTGTCTTTAATAATTAAAACACTTTTTTCTAACAAAATCTATTCATTTTCCAAAAATATCACAGGTAATTACTTTTAAATTAAAACATATTATTTTTTATATTTATTCTCACTAAAATCTCTATTTTTCAAAAATATCACGAGCAGTTACTTTTTTAATTAAAACATGTTAGTTTCTCTATTTGTCATTATTACTTTTATATTTGTTCTCATTAAAATCTTTGTTTTCCATAAATATCACGCTCAATTACTCTTTTTAATTAAAACATGTAAAACTTTTCTAATTTGTCCTTATTATTAATATTATTTTAATAAATCTACACTATATTATTAAAGCCAAAACATTGAAAGTTTTGCTTTTTGATTTTCGGTTTTCGGTCATTTATCTAATTTAATGTAAATAATAAAATAATATAAAAATAGTAATTAGTTGATTGCCTTTTATAATTAAAACACTTTTTTCTAACAAAATCTACTCATTTTCCAAAAATATCACGGGTAATTAACTTTAAATTATAACATATTATCTTTTATATTTGTTCTCACTAAAATCTCTCTTTTTAAAAAATATCACGGACATTTACTTTTTTTAATTAAAACATGTTAGTTTTTCTATTTCTCCTTATTACTTTTATATTTGTTCCGACTAAAATCTCTCTTTTCCAAAAATATCACGGGCAATTACTCTTTTTAATTAAAACATGTTAACTTTTCTATTTGTCTTCATTATTAATATTATTTTAATAAATAATAAAATAATATTAATAATGTCCCAATTATCTTACTCAGTCCTATTTATATTCTTTATTTATTTTTTCTATATTCCAATTAATATTTAAGTTTCTCGTTTTATAATTTATCATTTTTTTGTTCCTATTAACTTTTTTAGTTTGTCATTTTTTAAGACACATGTGTATCATGTATAAATGTTTATTTATTTTTACTTAAGTTACACTTTTAGTGTATTTAATTAAAATTGAATACAATATATTGTAAAATATAACAAAAGTTTGAATTGATAATTTGACCAAAACAAAAAATATAGGCTAGACAAACTTTTGTAATAAAAATTAATAATTAATAAAATTAAATAGTTTAGGTTGAACCAAAAACAATATCCAATTATATTTCGTATATTTTAGTTCTCACATTATTAAAATAAAATAAAATAATTTAATTAACAATAATAACAAAAATTATTTAAAAAATGAAAATCTACAAAAGAAAATGCAACAAACATATTGATTTTGTTGTAAAATTAACTCTTTTTATATATCTCATACTAGCTTAAAACCCGTGCGATGCACGAATTTTTTTTAATAGTTGTTATTTATTATATACGTTTTAATATTTTATTAATTGCATTAGTTAAAAAACATAGGTAGACATGTTGAAATGGGTAAACTTTTTAAATAATTAAAAGAATTAAAATAAATTTTAAAATAAATAATTAAAGGTTTGTCCTTGATATTTTTAAAAAGGAAGAGTTTTAAGTAGAAAAAATAGAAAAGAAAACATATTTTAGTTGAAAATGTTAATTTCCCGTGATATTTTTGGAAAATGAGGGGATTTTATAAAAAAATTAGAAAAAATAATATGTTTTAACAGAAAAAGATAATTGGTTATAAATAGATAATGTTGATTAAAAACACTAAAATAGATTTTAAAACAAATAAGTAAGGGTTCGTCCGTGATATATTTGGAAAATGAGGAGTTTTAATAAGGAAAAATAGAAAATGTAACATGTTTTAGTTAAAAAAAACTAATTGTCCGTGATAATTTTGGAAATGGACGGGATTTCATTTTGAAAAAAGGAAAAATTGTTACGTTTTACCTGAAAAATGTAATTAGTTATAAATATATATTGTTGTTATTTAATATTATTTTTTATAAATAAATAAGGTAATATTTTTTCATTAAAAGATAAAGTGTTTTAATTGTAAAAGTCAATCGGTTAGTTATTATTTTTATATTATTTTATTATTTATTAAATAGAATAAATGACTGAAAATTGAAAACCAAAATTTTCAATGTTTCGATTATTATATAATAGTATAGATTAGATTTCAATCATACAATTTTAATATTATTTGAAATGTAAATTAATTTGTTTTATGATAGTTATAAATTAATAGAATAAAAATAAATAAATAAAATATTTATAATATTATAAGAATCAAAAGCTAAAATTAAGGGTAAAATCAAGTTGTCAAATTATAAAAGGATCTCTACTCAACTTTTCTCTCTTTATATATATATCTTTAATTATTAAATAATATATTTATATAAGTTGTAGATAATTGTAAACATATTATAGACATATATATATATATGAAAATATTATACAAATTTAATATTTTAAAGTAAACAAAACTATAATAATCAATTAAAGTTTTGAAAAAAATAAAATAGACTTAAATTAATTAAACTTTTAGTTCAATTTAATTTTTTGTAATTATTATTATTATTTTAATTTTTTTGAATTAAAATTTAATATAAAAACTAAAACAATTTGACTGAAAATCGAATTCGGATATTATCTGTATCCAGATAGTATCTTTCGGATTCAGATGCCAATATTTTGATTTAAATATTTTCGAATTCGGATACGAATTCAAATTTTTGAATTTGGATAGATAAACGTTTTCAAATTTACGAATTTTCGAATTTTCGAATTTTCAAATTATCAGTAAAATTGTATCATTAGCAAATATGTAAACGTAGATAAACGTATATATGTTGTATTATTATTATTAAAAAATTCTTATATATTATAAATTTTGAGATATTGTAATGTTAATTTTATTTACATTATTGATATAAGGGACTTTTCTTATTAGAGTGCTTAGAGTTACTTGTATTTATTGTGCTCCAAATTAATTTTTATGTATTTAAATATCAATTTTAAAGCATATCGGGTGCGAGAACCTACAGGTATTAGAGTTCGTGGGAGGAAATAAAATCAAAAAATAAGACAGAATTTGACGGAAAGCACATCAACGATGATGATGGATTTTTGTAACAAATTGTCCCAAATCAATTACGTCAGAAAGAGGAATTTTGAGGATCGTGAAACAATGACAGATATGTTGAGAACAAAAATATAATAAAGACGAGGATAAAAAAATGATCACGATGAGGAAGATGATACTCAATCAAAGACAAAATAGCTAGAGTAATAGATTATAACTTTTTATATCAACACAGTTGTTTTTGTTGAATAATTATTGTCTAACATCATTTTGGAAGTCATAGCCAGTAGGCACTAACATCACTCTAAGACCTTTTATCTGTATATTAGCTTTAAGACAGGTTGTAATTCAGCTCATGAAAAGATATATTCATGTGACATGATCTATGTACACTGCGGTAACTTTTGTTGAAATTGCTATTTATAAGTAATAGACACAATCCAACTCACAAATATATCTATATAATATTATCAATATCATTTATTATAATACCTACATGAGTCTATCACATATCAGTTAACCAATCAAAAAATAAATTTTAGACCAATCACAAAAGTCTAAAAACTTTTCTCATATTAGTTTATTAACCAAAGGTGGTTAAACTATCCATACAATGCGATTAGTCAATCAAAATTCAAATATTATTTTATTTTTAATTAGAATTTAAATCCATTAAGACTTTCCTCATATAATTTTATTAATCAATGGTGGGTCAATCCTAAATTTTAGATTAATCACAAGAGTCTAAAAACTTTCAACATATAATTTTAAACTAGAATTTAAATCCATTACAATTTTCCTCCTATAATTTTATTGTATAAGGGTGGTTAACCAATCAGATGTCAATACTAAATTTTAGACAAATCATAAGAGCCAAAAAACTTTCATCATCTAATTTTATAAACCAATGGTAGTTAGACTATCCATAAGACGCGATTAATCAATCAAAATTCAAAAATTAATTTATTTTTAATTAGAATTTAAATCTATTAAAAAAAATTATATAATTTTATTAACCAAGGGTAATTAGACTATCCATATAACGTGATTAACTGATCAACATTCAATAATTGTTTTGTTTTAATTAGAATTTAAATTCATTAAAATGTTTGATAGTAGGTGATTCGTAAAGGTCTAATTCACCTATTAAAAATCAAGCCCAAGTCTAAAACAGTGCCTGCAAGGCCCATAATGCATACAAGGCCACAAGGTCTGCAAGGTCCACAATGTCTGCAAAGCCCACAATGCATACAAGGCCACAAGGTCTACAAGGTCCACAAAACCTGCAATGTCCACCAAGCCTCTATGGATGGGACATGACACGTTGCACAACATACAAGCACGAACAAGACAAAGCTGGCACAAGTACAACTGACATCTGCAACAAAGCTGGCACAAGTACATGGTTCAAACGTCAGGACAACATGCAACTGACACAATGTGGACACTGACACCCGACCAAGACCCTAGTTTGCAGCTCATGTCCCCCACGTGGACACTCAGTCATGTGCACTGCACATGACATGAGCCTATATATACCCCCTACTCACTTCAGTGGAAGGGTTTCACAACATTCATCACACTTTCACTATATTGAATTTCTGATAGGTTTTGCTCTACCTTCTCTCTACTTTCTCTCTCTAGAAATTAATACCTATCTACATATATGTATTATGTTTTCCGTCCACCGGATACTTATTCTCACGCCAGAGGTGCTTACGGGGACATAACCCCCCGCGAGCATTTCCGTTTCAGGGAGCTCGGAGGCAATTCCGGTGGAGCTCAGACAAGACACGTAAAGCTCAGCAAGGTCAACATAGCTCAGCAAGCCGGACAAGCCCAACAAGGTCGACAAAGCCAAACAAGCATTACAAGCCCAACAAGGTCGATAGAGCCAAACAAGCATTACAAGCCAAACAAGCCAAACAAGCACCTGTTCCAGCATAACACCAAGAAAGTAGAGCCCGACGGTAGAACGACTTATCATTTGGCGCTAGAAGGAGGGGACTTCCCACGCTCTCCAAACCAGCAAACATGGCACCTTTCACACGTAGTTCTAATAAACAACCCCTTGTCATCCAGGAGGTTGGTGGCCCTAGTCACCCCAACTACGTTCGAGTCGGTAATGCCGAATCAACCCTCAATGCTAGTCGCATAGCTCCTAGAGACCTAAGGAACGTTATCAACCAAAACCAAGAGGTTCCGGCTGCCCGAGCGGTTCATGCCCAACAACAACCGGAACAAGTTCAACCTGTCATTGCCCCAGCAACCCCGGACGCACCTATGGCCCTGAACCCTCAACACTTGACACAACAACAGGTCCAACAGATGAACCCTCAACAAAAGGATGCGTTCATCGCCTTCCTCTAGTCTATGGTGCAACCGGCAGCCCCGGTCATACAACCTCTGGTCGATCCAAATGAAGGCGAATCCGAAGGAAACTCAAGGCACTCTCGTGCTCCACCCTTGCCACAAAGATCAAGGTCAAACGTTCACAGTCGTCTCGGATCCTCCCGTGATCCTGATCATGAAAGGCACAATGGGGATCATCACAGAGACATAACCTGGGCTCGTTATAGGAGAAACCGTGAGTACAATTTGAGACACCAACTTGGTTATATTCGTAACAAGCTGACTAGTTTACATTCGTAACAACAAGCTGACTAGTTTAGTTAAATATTCGGTAAAGTTTTAAAATTGGATATAGTTAGCCTAAAACACCTATTCACCCCTAGGTGTAATTTCATTTGGTATCAGAACTTTGGTATACTAATATTTCTGTAATAGGAAAAGTATCGATCTAATGGCTAACAATTATCCCGAAGGAAAGTTCGATTACCGAGCTCCTCTCCTCACTGGAACTGACAACTACAACTGGTGGAAAGGTCGAATGAAAACTAATTTATCCAGAGATCTACTTGTTCTAAGGGTTGTACAGAAAGACCCATATGTATTTCTTGATAAAGATGGTAAAGAAAAAGATGTAGATGATCTTACTCCGGATGAGCTAATCAAATATGGCTACAATGGGAAGGCAAGGAATTCTCTTATTGTTAGGTCCTGATTAGTTTGTAGAATGGGGAGTTGAATACAAACTATACTGTTTTGTCGAATTTGTTCGGTTCGTGAAATAACAATCCAAGAACAAATTAATGCGGAATAAAATGAAACAAAATTCAAGTTAAATATAACTAATATTAAACTTGAAATGTGTTAGAATTACAGTACAGATTACAGGGAATGATTATCAAACTAATTAAAACAAATTAGAATAAATTCAACATGAATTTATCTAAATTTGTAATAAAAAGATCGAATACTAAAAAGTAGTTCGAGATAAATTCTAGGGATAATGATCCGCTAGATAATCACACAAGTACAAGTAAACAACTTCTAGTGGTTTGAATGTTACAATTAAGTCTAGAAATTAATTCACTATATTAATTTTGAAGCTCGGCAGTTGTGGAGTTAATAACAGAGAGAAGAATGAAGGTGATATGTTTTTGGCTTCTGTCTGCTTTTGCAATTGTGTACAACTGAATCATCAAGTCAACTGTCTCTTTCTTTATTTAAATGTACGCCACATTTGAACTTAGAATGACTATCCACTTTGTATACCAATGACTATCGGTATGACAATCAACATAACTAGCATGACTATCAGAAATCCTTCCACTTGTACTAGAATGACATTCGGTATGACTATCACTTAAACCATTATGATTTTCGGTATGACTTAAAAAAAGATCTACCATGACTTTCGGTATGATTATCAAGGATAGTCATACCAGTTCATTTGACAAAGTCATATCAGTGTTTTGAAAGTCATAACAGTATAATATCAATTCTGATTTAATTAATCTTATAATTAATTTAAGGAATAAATTAATTCTTGTTGAATTAATTTATTGGATAAATTAATTAACTGATTTAATTAATTAAAAGAGAATTAATACAATTTCTTTGATAGCATAATCATCCTTTAAACCACTGAAAATAATGACGAACTTCCACTGAATGATGTTGATACTCTATGTACTATGTGGTTCATGAGTGACTAACTACAATGACTGTTCTTCATCTTTTGACTTAAAGATATGGTTCTTTTTCTTTTCTTTTTATCAAACACTGTAACCTGTACACTTCCTGTCACACTGTTGAAATCTATGTCACTAAAATAGATCCACTTTCTTGAATACTTCATTGAGGCTTGATCAAATAAATGAACTTCTTTCAATGTAGAATTACTTCAAGTCTGTAGATTGACTTTAATCTTCAGTCTCTTGACTCATATTATCTTCTGAGATTCATATGACAATTTAATTATTATTTACTTATTACATTCTTGTTTAAGTTGAGTCGAATCCTCGATGTTTACAAATATGCTAGTGCATATGCCTTTCAATCACCCCCTATTTGCTTGTTATAGAATAACAACCAAATACCTAGAGGATAATTCAACTAATTAACAAGAAAAATATAAGACTTTAAGAGCCAAGTAAATAACAAAAAGTTCTGGTTTATATTTAACATTTCCAGATTCAAATAATAAAGATAAATACAAGATAGATGTTCCTCTAGACTGAACATATGATTACATTGATCATATCTTGATTCACTTAAGCTCTAAACATATTACAATAAAAATTGAGCTTGAGTTCACGTGCCTTAATCTCTAATCTCACCTTCTTCAGGATCTTGTAAGGTGCTTAGCAATTCTCTATCAAGGACACGATCACTTTCTGAAATGAGACCAGTTGGTCTAACTAGTTGAGGTGTAGCTTTCTTCAACTTATTCTTCAGCTGAGGATACCTAGGAATGTGAATGTTGCAGTAGTTTGAGATCATGTCAGCAACTTCAGTCTTTTCTTGAAAAGCAAATCCAGAAGTTCTTAACATATTCTCCAACTTTACCAGTTGCAGGGCTGTTTGTACCTTTAGAGAATCAGGATCTACATTAAAAGTCTGAATTGCTTTACCCATATAGAATTTGACTTGAAAGGGCACTTTGATAACTTGGGGACTAACCTTTATAGCAAATGCCTTAAGCTGATCATAAAGCAATTCATTCAGATGAGATGTCCTTTGAAACTTGCTCATTAAAACCCAAAGTTCTGACAGTGTGCGGCCCTCAAAGAAGTTAAGTGAGACTGTGAATGATCCTGAATTGTGACTCGAGACATAGATATACAATTCATTTCTAACTTGGTCAAATCCAGTAGTAATCCTTGAGATTTCTGCTTCCAAAGCTTTCATGTACATTATATTATCTGGATTGACAGTTTTGTACTTGTCAAGAATCTGAAAGAAACGGCGATCATTATTTATCCCTATCTGAGGGAGTACAAACATTTCCCTAGTTCTTTCCCATCTATCACCCAACTTGAGTTTAACATCCATTTTCCTTTGTTCAACCTTCAGACGATGAAGGCGTTGTTTTTCCGCATTTTCACGATTTTGCAAATCGGCCTTCTGAGAGATAATTCCAGTTGTCCTTTGAAGTTGATCTTCTCTTCTTTTGAGATACGCCTGCTGCCTTATCACTTCTTTCTCATATTCAGGGTCAAATGGAGCTTCTTCTTCCCAGTCATCATAGGTAGCCTCTACTTCAGGTTCTTTTTCACCAAACAATTCCTCCTCAACAGGTTCCTCCGGAATACTATATGGATCAAAGTCTTCCTGTTCACCATGATAGTAGTAGGCATCATCAAGATTGAACTATTTCCCTTTGCCCTTATATTTTTCAACTTCTCCAGCTCCTCCAGCTACTACTCCTTTCTTCTCCCCCTTAGTTGAGGAATCCTCTACAAATCTAGATTTATCAGTGTCACGACGTTCCTCTCTAGTATCCCTATCAACTCCATAATCACCTCTCTGATCATCTCCACCATTATCTCCTTCAAAGAAAGCCTTATGCTCAACATTAGGTTGAATAGAGTTCTTAACCATGAAGTATAGATGACTCATGCTTTCATTCAGATGAGCCATATAGCCTTAAAGCCTTGCATATCTACAATCATCAATCTTCTAACTTTCTTCTACTTCTTCCTGAAGGGAGATCAATCTTGCAGAAACAGAAGCTACTGCCTTTTGAGTATCTGTTAGGGCAGAAATGTCTGAAGTCACTTGGATACGAGAAGCTTGAATAGCATTGATCTTGGGGACTATACAAGTCTTCAGGTTATCAACTTCATCCTTGAGCATTCCCAGCTGAGTGTTGACATAGGTGGAAGAAGAAGACCGTTCAACCACTTGTGCTTGTAGAATTTCTTTCTCAGCTTGGGTTTTGGACAATTGTTCATGTAGTTCAGCTATTTTGGCTAACAACAAAGAAGTGTTTGTGTTAGTGTGTGCACTCACCTCCATTTCTCTCATTGGTGTTTCACTCGACTAACGTGCTTGTGTTTCGTTCAGTGTTTGCCTCGCATCTCTCAACACTAGCTTTCTATTATCTCCTTGATCAGTTGATGTACCTGCATTTAAAATCACCCTAGCCCTTCAAGAGAGGTCAATGGTGGTGCAATGGGAGTTCGCAAATCCCTATCCCCAGTGAAGTTTATCAAATCATTTGGATTTGAAGTCTGGATTTCTTCAGTGATAAACTCACCAGGTTACCTTCCACTTTCTCCAGTATAAACTGCGAGTGAAAAATCCCTTAGGGGAGCCAGAGATGTTCCCTCTGGGAGGGGAGAAAATGATTCTGTTAAAAAATCAGATTTTCCCTCTGCTGCCTGTGAAGACACTTCTACCGTGACAATGGTAGGTACTGTAACCAACTCTAAGTGCTCTCCTGAAAAAGTGTCCTGAGTTCCATCTAAAATTATGTCTTCTCCCATTGTGAGTAATGAGAGTGTGCTTGACTCAGTACAAGTTGCCATGGCCCTATGGCTTAGTTCAATAAATTCATCCTGTTGAGAGAATGTCTCTAGAAGCGGTTCATTGGCCATATCTAAGTCCATATCCTGTTGGGAGGATACAGATGGGCTGACAAATGCCTCAGTATATGTTTTTCTTTTCTTTGGTGGAGGCAGAGCTGTGGGATCACTCAGAGATTCTTTTTCACTACTACTTCTATATCTGACAAGTGCATTATGTTCAGGCTGAGAGGCCAAGGGAGTTGTTGACTCAGTGTTTGGCTCTATGACATGGGTTAGAGGTTGTGGTTCTACAAACTCTTGGTCAACCAGCCCTAAAAACCACTTGGATTTCAGAAAAAATGTCAGATGAATATTCAAGGTTAGGATGTACTACCTATAGTGGAATTGCATTCGAAGTTCCGGCTTGAGTGGATTCATCCATTGGAGGTTGTTGCTCAGAAACTTGTGTACAAAGGCAGGAAGATTGATGAATCTGACCATGTATGGAGTTATGACCACTGGGATGGTGTTGTATCTGTGAGAAGTTTGTAATATTTGGAAAAACTTTCGGTCAGTGGTCGGAGAGACATCAAAACGACCAAGTCTGAACAGTTCCTTATGCTCATCAGAAAGTAAATGATTAATGATAAGTGTTAGAAAATGAGGATAATGGCACTTAACTTTTTTACCACTAGTAACTCTTCTAACCAAAAGTTCCCAAAAAAGATGACCAAAGTTAAGTCAACGATTAAAAACAATTGCAAACCCAATAACTTGTAAAAGAGATAAAATGTTTTAAAAATTGTTTTTGGTGAAATTACTGAAGACTTTGGCCAGAGTATCAAAGAAGACATCCCATTCACAAACCAGATTGCTTTTTAAAAGTTTTGTTAACACCAAAGGACCTTGATAATGAATATTAGAGAAAAACTGAGTTAATTCATTATCAGTGGGCATTAAATCAAAATTGTTCTTTGGAAAATGCAAAACATCACAAAAGAATTTCTCAGTGAGTGTGTATTGTGTGTCCTGAACAGTGAATGTGAAAGATAAAGAACCAGCAGCAACCACAGCAGTAGAACATAATAAAAACAGAGGATCAATTTTTAAATCAGTACCAGCACATATAGCATGACTCACACATGAATGATCATTTAAAAACGAATCCATGGCCTAAAACGTTCAAAAGAACACTTTAGATGATCAAAATACCCATTGTAATTAGTATGCACAATCTCACAATTAAGAGCCATTTTAAAACACAAAAACAAATTTAATTAATTAGATTATTTTGAATTTAAGGATTAAAAATTAATTAAAATCCCAAAAATTAAACCTTCACCAAAATTAATCATATTTTAGTATGATAATGCTTAAAACACCACGAACACGCTAGTATTTTTAGTTTTTCAAAACTCAACACCAATTAATCAAACCGACCAATTATGCATGCGAATTCAAAAAAACACCAAATTAAAATCGTAACCAAACTGTGATTTTAAGCAACAAATTAAAGATATTGATTAGATCTATACAGTGATGGTTTTAGAATCGAAAATGGTTGAGAATCGAAGGAGAAAAATGCAAAAATTCGACAATAGTTCGTTATATATAAAAAAACGTAAGTAAGAGAGAGAGAGAGAGAGAGAGAGAGAGAGAGAGAGAGAGAGAGAGAGAGAGAGAGAGAGAGAGAGAGAGAGAGAGAGAGAGAGAGAGCGCTTTGTAAAAACAAGAGCTGATATGACTATTCTGATAGTCTGAACGAAAAAGAAAAGAAATATATATATACACAGAGTTACCATGACTATCGACATGACTCCCATAGTCATACCGACAGTTATACCAATACCATTATATATATATATATATGACTATTTATTAATAATAGAAAATAATATATATATATATATATATATAATTTTATATTATTAATAAATAGTCATATTAGTATAATGATATTGGTATGACTTACTGTATGACTATGAGAGTCATACTAGTTCAACACTGATAGACTAGACAATGTTAATATTAAATAAATATTTGTAATACATATAATTGTTATGACTATCGTATGACTATATAAAAGTCATACTGATAGTCGTATCAGTATAAAAACTAATAGATAAAAACAAAAAACCGAATATTAACTGAAAAATTCAAATAATTTACAGAAAAATGCAAATAATAATAGAAAATTGCAATAAATTTACAGAAAAATGCAAATAATAATTTACAAAATTTGTACAATTAATCTAAATATCTTTAAATTGGTAAATTTTCAATAAAAATAGATTTCTCTAAAATTTTAATAGAAAAATTTGAGAAAAATATTTTTAGAGAAAATAAATTATTCAAAAATTCTCAAATTAGAAAGATAATAGATTAAACAAGGCATGTCAATAATAAGCAGTAGATATTCACAGAGAAAATGTTTTGATAAAATAAATTTACATGTGATGTTTAAAAAATATACAACACATAAACACTTGTAAATTTAATCAAGAATAAACATCAAGTAGAGACATGATTAATCACTAAAACTATTAAACATACCCAATTTACCAACTAACCTGGTAAATGTTGATTCATCAAGAGATTTAGTAAAGATATCTGATGTTTGTTCCTCTATGGGTACAAAATGTAACTCCACAGTACCATTCATGACATGCTCTCGGATAAAATGATACCTTATGTCAATGTGCTTTGTCCTCGAGTGCTGAACAGGGTTGTTGGAGATTGCTATGGCACTTGTATTGTCACATAGAATTGGAATTTTATTCAATATAAAGCCATAGTCTTGTAATTGATTCCTTATCCATAAGATCTGAGCACAACAGCTTCCAACAACAATATATTCAGCTTCTGCTATTGAATTGGAAATTGTTTGTTGTTTCTTGTTGTACCAGAAAATCAATCTGCTACATAGGAATTGACAACTCCCAGATGTGATTTTCCTATCAACAACACTACCTGCATAATCTGAATCTGTATATCCAACAAGGTTAAAACCAGATTCTTTAGGGTATTAGATACCTAGATTAGGTGTACCCTTAAGATATATCAAGATTCTTTTTACAGCAATGAGATGTAAATCTCTAGGATCCGCTTGGACCCTTGCACATAAGCACATAGCATACATAATATCAGGTCTACTTGAAGTAAGATAGAGTAATGAGCCAATCATACCTCTGTAGCTTGTAACATCTACCTTGATAGAATTTTCAAAAGCTCCAAGCTTGACAGCTGTAGATGATGGAGTTCTTGCTGATATTGAATCCTCCATGTTATATTTCTTGAGGAGTTCCTTAAGATACTTGGATTGACAAATAAATAAACCATCTAATCTTTGATTTACATGTAATCCAAGAAAGAATTTCAGCTCACCCATCAAACTCATCTCAAACTTACTTTGCATTAGCTTAGCAAATCTCTTGCAGAGATTATCATTAGTAGACCCAAATATGATGTCATCCACATAGACTTGGACAAAAATCATATCATCTTTATACTTTTTAGAAAAGAGAGTTTTTTCTATGACACCTCTAACAAAACCATTCTCAAGTAGAAAATCAGAAAGACTGTCATACCATTTTCTCGGGGCTTGCTTGAGACCATAGATATCCTTGAACATGAAGTAGACAAAATCCACCAAATCTTGATTTTCAAAGCCATGGGTTGTTCTACATAAACCTCTTCATCAAGCTCAACATTCAGGAAGGCACTCTTAACATCCATTTGATATACTTTGAATTTGGAGTATACTGCAAATGCTAAGAACATCCTGATAGCCTCAAGCCTTGCCACTGGACCATAGGTTTCATCATAATCAATGCATTCAGCTTGTGAATACCCTATAGCAACCAGTCTTGCTTTGTTTCTTTTTACTATGTCATCTTCATCTAATTTGTTTCTGAATACCCACCGAGTACCAACTACTTTCTTGTTTTTTTGGTCTAGGTACCAGCTTCCACACTTGTTGTTCAAATTGATTGAGTTCATCTTGCATAGAAATCACCCAATCAGGATCAGTCAGTGCTTCCTCAATTTTCTTTGGTTCCATTTCAGAAAGAAACTCTGAATAGTGACATTCATTTTGAGTAGCACTTCTAGTTTTGACTCCAACACCTGGATCACCAATAATCAGCTCAAAGGGATGAGCTTTATTCCAAACTGTTCATTATGGTGTTGTGAATGACTAGATGACCCTTCATTATCTCCCAATGAGCTGTTGCCAGATTGTCTTGATGATTCTTCTCCAGTGTTAGTGGTATCTCCATTGTTACCAATGTTTCCACCACCACCACCATGATCATTATCATCATTGTCATTGTTATCACCAACAACAATCTCAGGTGGATTCTCATCATCTGATTCTGAATATGACATGTCATCAAACTTTAATTTCTCATATGGATTTTCTATTTGGATACTTGGGAGTTTAGTGTCATCAAAAGTAACATTGACACTTTCTTTCACTTGGTGTTGATCAATTATATACACCCTGTAAGATCTTCTGGAGTAACCAACAAAGATTGCTTCATGTGCTTTGGCCTCGAATTTGCCACGACAAACATCTCCATCTTTAAGCACAAAGCATTTAGCACCAAATACATGAAAATATTTGAGTGTTGGTTTCTTGTCATTCATAATCTCATAAGGTGTCTTCATTAAGTCCTTGTTGATTAAGGTTCGATTTTGGGTATAACATGTAGTATTTATAACTTCAGCCCAGAAGTACATAGGAAGTTTTGATTCACTTAACATTGGTCTTGTAGCTTCAATCAATGTATGATTCTTCCTTTCTTCCACTCCATTCTGGTTGAGGAGTTTTAGGGGCTGAGAATTGTCTTCTTATCCCTTTGTCTGCACAAAAGTCATCCAGAACTGCATTCTTGAATTCAGTTCCATTGTCTGACCTTATTGCTCTAACTGGAAACTTAGAATCCAGCTCAATCAACTTTACATGATCAATCACCAATTGTAGAGTTTCATCCTTGGAATGTAGGAATAAAACCCATGTGTATCTGGAGTAGTCATCGACAATCACAAGAGCGTAATGTTTCTTTGACATAGACATTACATTAACTGAAGCAAAAAAATCCATATGAAGTAACTGACGAGGTTCAGTTATTGTAGATGTGTCAGTGCCCTTGTGAAATGTTTTCTTTGACTTCCCTTTCTGACATGCCTCACACAGTCCTTCATATGTAAATTCCATTTGAGGCAACCCTCTCACAAATTCCCTCTTGACTAGGGAGTTCATTGTTTTGAAGTTGAGGTGAGACAGATTCTTGTACCATAGCCAACTATCATCTGATGAGGCTTTAGCATAAAAATAATTGACTTCATCCTTGCATCCAGAATACAAGCCAGCTATGAACAAGTTTCCTTTCCATACTCCTTGAAGAGAAGGCTTTTGATTCTTCTTGTGTAAGATCTGGCACTTCTCCTTATCAAACTGAACAGCATATCCTCTGTCGCAGAATTGACTGATGCTGAAAAGATTGTGCTTAAGACCTTCCACAATTGATACATCTTCAATGATAACATTTCCAGCTTCCAAACAACCATATCATTCAGTTATACCTTTGCTGTTATCTCCAAAGGTAACCACTGGGCCAACTTTCTCAACCAAATTTGATAGCAGGGCTCTATCTCCGGTCATATGCCTTGAACATCCACTGTCCAGAATCCACACAACTCGGTTTACTTGTTCCACACCCTGTAATATCAAATTGATTAAACCTTATTCGGAACCCAAATATGATTGGGTCCGACATACTTAAAGAACTGGCCTTTGTCAGGCAAAACAACATTCTTGATTTTAACATCATCAACTTTCTCAGTTACTGAACATTTCACCTTGTAAACAGCCTTAACAAACTTCAGTTTAGGCTTAGGTACAAATGTCTCCTTCCTAGCTTTAGGAGGACTAGCAGTCTTGGATCTAGCATGCATTTTGTTATTCACATATTGACGGGGAGCAGTCTTATCATTCGACACATGCTTACTATTAAAATAATCATACACAACATTAAAAGCACAAGACATGCAATTCGCAACACCACAAGCTTTATGAGATAAATCTACACTAGGCATGTTATGCATGTTAGACATGTTGTTGTTTTGTTTCAACTTATGAGTGTCTAATTTGATCTCCGTTGTTGGAACAACTTTGACAGAACCCTTAGACACACATTTGTTGGAATGGACAATTCCATTGGCAATGTCCTCAGTACGCATCCCTTCTTGAATAATGATGGAAGATTCATTTAGAGGTTCTGCTATAGATTCTTTAAAGAGAGGTTTGTCAATACCCTTAAGCACATGTGGTATACCCCTTTCTTCAGCACTAACTCTATTAGGGGTATTAATGTCTAATTCACCAATAGCCTCGTTATAGTCATAACCTATACCAACAGTTTGACTAATAACTTGCTTATTCAAGATCTCTTTAGCTGTTTTACAAGAATTATAGTACGCTCTAACCTTAGTCTCAAGTTCAGTAATCTTTTCTTTAGGAATAGTTTTAACTATTTGTAACAATTCACCCTATTCTCAAGAAAAGCTACTTCCTTTTTAAGTTCATCTTGATTAACATGCACTAGTCTTAATTCTTTAACTTCTTTTTCAAGAGCACTGTTCTGAAGAATTATTCTATCATTTTCACTATGTGCACAAGATAAAGTTCCACTAAGATGATAAACCATCTCGGCGTCAGTAAAAGTTATCTCAGACTTGTAAGATGAAGTTTTGTCTCCTATTGTCATGAGTGCAAAATTACCAACTTCTTCATCTTCACTTTCAGAATCATCACAGCTCTTTCCTTCAGCAAGATAATCTTTACCAGGTTTGCTCTTCTGATTTGCAGTGTAAGAGATTTTCTTTGCCTGCTTTGGCTTTCTACATTCTGTTGCAAAGTGTCCCAATCCATTGCAGTTAAAACACCGAATCGTGCTTCTATCCACCATTCCAGTTTTATAGCCACCTCTGGTGATACTTGAGGATGAAGAACCACCTCTCTAGAATCTGTAATTGAATTAATTAATTAAAAGAGAATTAATATACTTCCTTGATGGCAGAAATAATTCTTGAACCGCTGAGATTAATGATGAACTTTCATTGTATGGTGTTGACACTCGATGTACTGTCTGGTTCATGAGTGACTAACTGCAATGACGGTTCTTCATCTTTTGACTATAAGTGGTGGTTCTTTTTCTTTTCCCTTTATCAAACACTATAACATGTGCACTTGCTGTCACACTTTAGAAATCTCTATCAATTTAATAGATCCACTTTCTTGAATACTTCACTGAGGCTTGATCAAATAAATAAACTTCTTTCAATGTAGAATTACTTCAAGTATGTAGATTGACTTTAATCTTCATTCTTTTGACTGATATTACCTTCTGAGATTCCTGTGACAATTAAATTATTATTTATTTATTACATTCTTGTTTAAGTTGAGTCGAATCCTCGATGTTTACAAATAGGCCTATATATATGTCTTTCAACTTGGAATAGTCAATTCTTTCTTTATTTAACCGAGGTAGATCAATCAATTTATCATACTTATAGTTAAGAACATACTGAATAAACCTAGGTAGAAATATCTCATTACCTCGTTTTTTGATGTATCATCTTGCCCACATTGAGTCCGGTGCCATAGGCCAAAGAGTATGCCAATTGTTGAACAAGACCACTGAACTGCTCAAAACTAGATTGTTTGCAGGTGAACACCTTGAGCAGGATATCAAACACAAAGTTCCATTCTCTCCTCAAGTGCTTCCGGTTGAGTTTTCCCAGATCAATCTCTTTCGCATATTGTATCAGATCAAAGAACTTAGTGAGCTCTAGAGAAGACACCACTAGGTCATAGACTTCCTGATGAAGATCCAGTGCCTTGATCATGTCCTCAGAGTCGAAAGAGATAGCTTGATTTTGTATTTTGCAGGTAACAGTAATCTTTGAAGATCCATCTTCTAGAGTTATCTCTTCTGTAATTGCAGTACCCCAAAATTGTTCAAGAATGTCCAGGTAAAGGGTGGATGTTGCAAACAAGGCTCCCTTCAAGTAAGACTGAGCAATGAATCTGGTGAAGCATTTGTATCTAGGACTGGCTTCAGTATCACTAGAAATGGCAACATAATTGGTTGTGTCTGGGAGGATGAAGGCTCTAGGTTTTGAGGATGAATTTTTTGGTGCCATTCATTGTTTGATTAAAAAAACGAGGTTTGTTTTTAGTGAGCTAGGGCTTTGAGAGGTTTTTGTTGAGAAATATTCTAAGGGATATTGAAAGGAATGAAAAGAGGGGTTTTTAGAGATTTGTATATGTATATGTGACTGACACTCCTCGAAATAGATATATAATATGTATCTACTGATTTTGATTCGAGAAGTCCAAAATGACCTAATTCGATAAGTCCAAAACTGTACTTGTTTGAGAGCATGACCTATCGATTATTCGTTCGAGAACTCTAAAGTTGTATGGATTAGATATCTCACAAGGAAAGCACTAAATTAGAGAACTCCTCATTTCAGCCATGAGCTTTGATTTGAGTAATTTTGATATTTCAGAGGAAATTCAAAATTCAGCTTATTTTTCAGGAAAGTTCAATAAAATCGAGAACTCTGAAGGTAGAAACCCAAAACCTTCTTGTGTATCATAATAGAAAAATAAAGAAATATTCAAGAAGGAATATTTAATAATTTCAGATGATGATGAACCTCAGAATTTAAAAGATAAATTCCAAGCTGCTTGAACAGAGAGATCTTAACTTAAGAGAAGAGCAGCCTCCTGAGCTTTTTCTGACACCTCCTTATGCATCAGGGCCATCATTGAGTTCTCACACAGCCTGAATCTAGTGCCCTAAGGATGTCGAGGGTTCAAGGTAGAAGTCTTCAATCGGGTGAAAGTATTCCAGCATAAACCCTTGAAGAACTCCACATGTGTTGATGCTTACGACACAGGCTAGCATTAGAAGTTTCTGTTCCAGTTCTACTCGTGCCCTTAGCTTCATAACTCTTTGTAGATCAATCAATGTGATTAAATGACAGTCTATAAGAGCTTCACGCACTTCCTCTGAGTTCGAGTGTAGACATGCTTCTGGTCAAATCTTTTGAGATCCAAAGAAAATGACCTCATACGTCGTAGCCATTTGCCATAGAATTGTAGAAGGGGGGGGGGGGTTGAATACAATTCTAGATATTTGTAAACTTAAAAACAACTTTTAAATAACTTAATCACGGAAAAATAAAAATACAAGCAAATATAAAATTTCAGTTTGATATTTTGAGGATCCAACTGAGATGTTTTTATTTCGGGAATAATCTGTGTTACAAAAGTAGCACAGCTGCTCAGTTCCTAATGTAGAGTGAGAGTGCTCTTGAAAGAAGCTAATACAAAGTTATTCTATCTCACTCACTTATAATAAAATGAACTGCTACACTTGGTTATATATCCCAAGTTTACAATGCTATTTTTGGCTACTCTAAAATGTACTAAGGGTAACCACCAGTAGCTTGCTTTTCATTCCTTTTGTCCAATGGTCCTTGGAGATCTTGTCTTTTGTCTTCATGCTTATTATGATCACACTCAAGAACCTAATTGGAAATTGGAATGTTTCCTATTTCTCAGTGACCATTTTAATGGCTCCCAATGCAAAGTACACTTCTACATCACCTTTTGATCTGTCAGAAAACTGTCACTATCACTTTGTCAACTATTCAGAAAAGTGATAATGATTCGTTGATAACAGTGAGATGTGTTTCGTTGATAGCTTTATTCTTCATTCCGTTGATGGTACATTCTTCATTCCGTTGATAGTGTAATCTTCATTCCGTTGACATGTCTTCACTTAGGCAAAATTACAAGGCATAGTTTATTTACAATTAACCAACCTATTTTGCCTATCTAGTACTTAGTCAACATGACTTGGAAAACCTATCTAATACCTACAACAAATGCATATCAACCAGTGAAGTATTGTACAGTGCAATTGCTACATTACTCATTTCGTTGATGAGACTCATTCCGTTGATGAGCTACCTGTCAACGGAAGCTGCAAAGCATACCATTCCGTTGACAGTTACAAAAGTGTCTTAACACAAAATCTACTAAGTGTTTTTATAATTATCATCAAGAACAACATATTCCTAACATCATTCAAGGCACAACAGATTTTATCCTTATTTGTAGATTCCAAATGCCTACAAATAGGCTTCCTCTTTCTTACCCCGGAAAGGGTAAGATCACCGGTCCTTTTGTGAGACATCAAACAAATATCTTCAATACGGGCCATCTTGAAATCTCTATATGTGATCTGACTTATGCTGAGTATAAAAAGTTTAAGGCCTCTGACCAGTGCTACGTTTCTAGTGATGACAATTCCAGTGGTCGACATCTTCCTCATAATGTAGTGGCAGGGCCACGTCACCAGTCATTAAGTAGCCACTATTCAAGGACTACACAACCACCTTTTGATTCATGTTATCATGCCTCTATCTTCATAAATTCTCTTTGATTGCTTCTTGGGTACAGCCCCACACTCTGCTTCTAAATCCTAGAGGAGATTTAGCTCCAGCTTTATTTTCACTCTCTGGACTGAACAAGCTTTCATTAGGTAATATTACATGATGTGTTTGTAATGGATTCTTGTGGAACTCCATTCAACACACATAATGTAATTTTGATTATATTTCTCTTCTTGAGGACTGAGCACCCTAAATTATAATAATTGGAACAGCCAAAACTGACAGTGTAATCAATGCCTTGAAAACACAAGATTTGGGATTAAGAATCTTGGGTTTGTCAGGACTTTTGTTGACTCTTCAAACTATCTTTGTGAGGCTTTTCTTGAAGTGCATGAAGTCAACACTGACTATCAGCGAACGATACAACAGTCTAAATTTCCAAAACCCATCAGTCTAGATTTCGTGCACTCGGTTGATCTTTTACTGTTAGAAACAACAGTCTGCTCTGATACCACTTATTAGATGTGAGTGCGAACGAAAGATAATATAGAGGGGGGGTGAATGTATTATCATCGATTTTTACAATAACGAGTAAATCTTTGTGTGTGAGAGTGTTTGCGGAATTGAAACAACAACAGAGTTTACTTTTCAATCTAATGGTGTGTTATTAGATTGGGTGTTGCTACAAACTGTGAATACAAGAATGTATTCTCAGCTTCATTTTCTCGGAGAGAAAGCTTTTCAGATTTTACAATGAAAAACCTCTAACAGCTAAAATGTGTGATCTGTGCACTTATAGAATCGTGCACAGCTCACAGTTACAAATTAGAATGGAGACAAATTGTCCTAACTGTCTATGTATGTCCGGACTTTGTATACTCTTTTCTTTAACAGATATAGATCCATTATTTTAGTTGTACTACCATTGACTCTCTCTCTGAGCTGCTTTGTAGGCTTTTGCCATGTGCTTCTGCATAGTGTTCGACCACTTATAGAAGTACAGGGTTCTTGTCCTGTTGTTCAGATAATATAGAGGAGGGGTGAATGTATTATCATCGATTTGAGGGACCTTTAAAGTTCTGGGAAGTGCATTAGGCTTGTTCCAGCTAGCTTTTATTTGACATATCTTGGAGACAACCTCAGACTTAGCAGTTTTGGTGAACCCAAAATCTTTCTTTAAGCACTTGAACACCACTAGCAAAGTCTGATAATCCTCTCCTAGAATTCTGTGTAGAGGCCAAATCTGTTCCCTTCCACCCTTGTAGACAAACACTAATCTCTCTGGTAGTTTATGAGTAGCTCCAATTCCTCTAACTTCCACCAAGTCATCAAGATATAGGTTTAAGTCAGACTCCTCCCTTATATCTGCAATGTAGATAAGGTCTTCTGGGTTTGGAGGTGGTTTTTCAATCTGTGGCCTTCTCACTAGAATTGGTTTAGCCTTAGAAGCCATCTGCTTTGATTTCTTCCTTGATTCCATCTCAACCAGAAATTTAGGAAAATTAGCTTCATCAAACTCAATTGGCTCCTCCTTTGGCTCAATTGGTTGATCATGAAAATTAACTGGATGTTCAGGATCATAAGCTAATTTTGCTCCATAATCTTGATCAGAAAAGGTTGAAGGCATTGCTGTTACAGGTGCATCTGTGATAGTGTCTTGAGAATCATCCTTATCAAAAGCCAAGTTTCTTTTAGCTCTTATTTTGGGTTGCCTTATACCTTTTCTTTTTCCTTGCACAGTTTCAGCTCTAGCTCTTTCTTCTTGCTGTCTTTCCTCTTCATCTAGAGCTTGGGCAACTTCAAGAGCTTGCATGTCTGCCCTAGCTGATTCCTCAGCTCTAGCTTCAGCAAAATTTGGGTGACCAGCCCAAACACAGATTTCTTGTCCATTCATGTAGACTATTGCTCTTTGATTCCTGATCTCAGGCACATTGCTTTCCTTGCATTTTATAATAAGTTCACTCAGAATCTTGAGCTCGTCCGGAAGTGGAGGAGGATAGAAAGTCCAAGCAATATTCTTGTCCTTTGGTTTAGCTGGGGATTTTGGAGATAATCATCTTTGAAGAGTAGCTGGGTCCACATCTCTAATACATGAAGTTTGTCCCTTTTCTTTTCTTGGACCAGTAATCACTCCATGTAGAAGAGGCTTTAGATCATATGAGGATTTAGTCTGTGGCTCCAATTCCGTTGACACTAATACCATGGCATTCGTTGATGATGGGATGGGCGCATTCGTTGATGTAGAAGTAGCTTGATCCGTTGATGGATGTTTGTTTCTTGCAGTTTCAGCTATCTTCTTAACCCTTGCATCGATGCTAGACCATTGGTCTTTAATCTGTGCTGCAAGTTGTAGTCTCATAGATGCCTGTTGAATTAGGTCAATACCATCCATTTTACCCCTGATAGACTCCCCCATAGCTAGTGGCTCCTGTGCTAAAGAAATGACTGGGACCATAACTTTTGTGACTTGAACATTTAGCTCCTTTGATTTCTCCCCCTTTTTGTTATCATCAAGAGAGATGAGAGGGAGACCCTAAGCTGCCACTAGCTGAGTTAGTAGATGTGTCCGATTCTCCTGTGCCTACTGCATATGAGCTAATGTGGCTTCCACTTTGTCCACCCTAGAAGTAAGAGTTTTCAAAGTAGTTGCCACCTCATTATCCTTGTTGAAGAAAGTGGTCATCCTGGCAACAGTGAGAAGTGGGAGTTTTTCATCAAGCCTCCTTGCAGTGGAATCCTTTAGATTGTCAATGGAGTCCTTGATTTCCCTGGCTTCAATCCTTTTCTGAAGCATCCGGAGTCTCTGAATTTCTAGAGAATCCATGATTGCCTTGTAGAATTTCTTTTCAGTGTCAGGTGCAGACTCATGAGCCAAATATGCTTCATTATACTGCCTTGTGATGGCAGCATCTAAACCCTGATGTCCAAGCAAGTCTTGAGAAAGCCATCTTGGATAATGCTCTTGGAAAGTCAATTCTCTTTCTCCCTCATTAACCTCCATTAACTCACTTGCAATGGCTGGTTCCTTCCTTTGAGTATCTGTAGTCCCTTCTCTCTCTCCACTCTTTTCTTGCATCATGGGCTCCCCATGGCTCACACCTCTCACACTCTCACCTTCACCTACTAAGGTGGAACTCTCAATCTCTCCTTTTGCCTGGCTGGAAAAAATAGCCAGCCTCTCACTCTCATCCTCTCATTTTGCCTGGCTACAAGCCAGCCTCTCAGATTCACTCCCTTTCATTCCTAAAAGTGTTTCAACTACCACTAGGTCATCTGCACTAGTTGTGTGAACAACTGGATTTTCAATAATAGGTGCAGAATGAGCTATTAACGGAATGGTAGTTTGAACTGTCAACGGAATGGATACCGTTGATGGAGAAACACTTGTCAAAGAAAGAGACTGTTTCATTAATGAAGTCAAGAAAGGAGTTTGAGAAAGTGAAATTACAGTAGAATCTGTGGTGATTGATTTTAGAGATGGTTCCACAGATCCTCTTGTAGCTTCAGAGAAAGATGTTTGGTGGCCCAAAAAATCACTTAACAAGTGATGACCACCAATTTCAGAGTGGGGCTTCTCCAAGAACAGCGTTGGAGAATCAGGAATAGATGGATGGATCATGTCCACATCTAATGACTGTGTTGGAGAATTTTGTGGAGGTGTCTCAATATTAATATTGAGAGAGTGGGACTGTAACCCCAGAGTAAAAATTGGGGCTACATCAAACTAAATTTGAGAAACTGGAATTGTTGCTTCCAGTGTGTGTGCACCATGTGTGACCTGTGATTTTTGTCTTAACCTTCTTTGGTATTGGGAGATAGATGTTTGGGGGCTTGATGTGTCCCTTACCCTTTTGGAGTGTGCTCTTGGAGGAGAGCTTGTTTCAATAACTACATCCTTTTGAGAGGATGCAATTAGACTTGAGCTAATATCCATATTACTCATTGTGCCTTGTTGGGAAGACACGATGGGGCTAGTCTGGGCAACACTCACCTCTCCCACCTTATCCTTAGGATTTCTTTGATTTTCACCCCTTCCCTCACCACTCACCACACCTACAACAGATGCCTTTTGAGAAGCACCTGAGGTTGGCTTGGTAGATTTAGACTTTGTGGATTTAGGTCTAGTTGCAGGGGCAGGAGCCTGTTGGGTCACAACTACAGACTCCATTACAACAATAGTAGTAACAGAAGCAGAAACTAAAGTAACATTTAAATTAGCAAGTTGATAAAGTGTTACCTCAATAACTGGCAGATACACCATTGGGACATCACCATTGTGATTGAGCCTCAGGATGTCTGTTAGCACCCTCTTCTCTTGGACAAAACAATCAAACCTGGAATTTGGGTTAGAGATAACTAATGGTGTTGGACTAACATGGTTGGCCAACATCATTAGAAATCTAGCATAATAAATGTTCTTTTTCCTAACTTAGCACCTAGTTCATACATCAATTGAGTGCTAAAATTATAATACTTATCAGTGAGAAGCATGGTAAGCAAAATCAGAATGGAGTTAGTTAAAGCATCAAAATTACTAATTTTACCAGAAAACACTTTAATGAAAGCATCTGCTAAATAACTCCACTCCCTTACCAAGCCTCTCCTAATAATTTTACCTAAATTCTCAGTTGGGAAAGAGTAATTTATTGAATTAAGCATGTTAACAATTTCAGCATTTGTTGGTAAAGCTAAGCAATTATTCTCAGGAATGTGAAGGCATGCTTGCAATACATCTGAATTGACAATATACTCTTTAACTTGAATGGTGAATTGCAAAGTGCAGTTAGTCCCACTGTACTCGCAGGAGGTCCAAATCTCCTCTATGATTTCATTGTAAAGCTGAGTGGAGTGAAACATCGCATAACTGAGCTTGCAGTTCACCGAGAAATCCATAATCTTGTGAAAGATTTTGTTCGGGCTTTCCATGACAACAAACGGGATGGAGTTGTTTTTCTCATAAATGAACCCTCCAGCTGACATGAGTTTAACTATGGGTGCCATTGTTGAGTAAAGAAAAGCTTGAACTGTGTTTTGCTTTGAGAGAGAAGAAGTAAGAAAGCCTTTGGAAATCTTTGAGAGTAAGGTAGAAAAGAATTAAAGAAAATAAAATTTCTTAAAACTCCCCCAAAATTTCTCAAAAATTAAGTCCAATAATAATTATAAATTACTGGATTGGCTTAAAAATCTAACTGTTACAATTAAGATATTACCATGATATATACTTACAGGGGTGTATGCATAGATCGTGGTAAAAAGACGTGCTAATTTCAACGGTTCAGATTAACAACGCTATATCAACGAATCAGAAATGGGCGTTTAAGGTCCCGTCTATTTCGTTGATAAAGCTGCATTTCGTTGACATAAAAGGGCTGTCAACGAAATACCCAGAAAAATGCTAAGACTGTCAACGGAATGAGACATTCGTTGACATAGTAATTTTGACTTAGACAAAATTTCACTTTTTCTTGAGAAAATTAATTCACAGAAAATCATAGCAAATTTCTGGCTGCAAATATCTTGCAAAAATCTCAAAAATAATTAAGAGAAATTTAGCATACCTAGCTCACTTACTAGTCTTGAGAATGTTGATTCATCAAGTGGCTTGGTAAAGATGTATGCAAGTTGTTGTTCACTTGGAACAAAATGTAACTCCACAGTACCATTCATAACATGTTCTCTAATGAAATGATACTTGATGTCGATGTGCTTGGTCCTTGAATGCTGCACTGGATTCTCAGTAATGGCAATGGCACTAGTGTTGTCACAGAAGATAGGAATTTTCTCAACTCTTAATCCATAATCAAGTAGTTGATTTTTCATCCATAAAATCTGTGCACAAAAACTTCCAGCTGCAATGTACTCAGCCTCAGCTGTGGAGGTAGAAACTGAGTTTTGTTTCTTGCTGAACCATGACACAAGTTTGTTTCCTAGGAATTGACAGGTGCTAGTTGTGCTTTTCCTGTCAATTTTACATCCTGCATAATCTGCATCTGAATAACCAATTAGTTCAAAGCCAGATTCTCTAGGATACCAAATGCCAAGGTTTGGTGTTCCTTTGAGATATCTGAAAATTCTTTTAATAGCAACTAAATGGGATTCCCTAGGATCAGCCTGAAATCTAGCACATAGACATGTAGCAAACATAATATCAGGTCTACTAGCTGTTAAATATAAAAGTGAGCCAACCATGCCTCTGTAACTTGAAATATCCACAGATTTTTCCTTAGTATTCAATTCAAGTTTGGTGGCAGTAGGCATGGGAGTTTTGGTAGGAGAGCATTCCATTAAGTTAAATTTCTTTAACAAATCATGAATATATTTTGTTTGACTAATGAAAATGCCTTCATTAACTTGCTTCACTTGGAGACCAAGGAAATAAGTTAATTCTCCCATCATGCTCATTTCATATTTACTTTGCATAAGCTTGGCAAACTTTTGACAAAGTTTTTCATCTGTAGACCCAAAAATTATGTCATCTACATAAATTTGAACAAGTATAGTAGAGCCATTCACAATCCTATGAAAAATAGTTTTATCTACAGTACCTCTAGTGAAGTGACTCTCAAGGAGGAACCGTTAAAGTGTGTCATACCAGGCTCTAGGTGCTTGTTTCAAACCATAGAATGCTTTGAGGAGAAAGTACACATACTCTGGAAAATCATCATCTTCAAAACCAGGAGGTTGACTCACATATACCTCCTCTTCCAATTCACCATTCAGAAAAGCACTCTTCACATCCATTTGATAGACCTTGAAATTGGCATGGGCTGCATAGGCTAGAAAAATCCTTATTGCTTCTAGTCTTGCAAAAGGAGCAAAGGTTTCATCAAAATCAATTCCCTCTTCCTGTGAGTAGCCTTTAACAACCAATCTAGCTTTGTTCCTTGTGACTATGCCATTTTCATCCATCTTGTTTCTGAACACCCATTTTATGCCTATAACACTCCTGTCCTTAGGCTTGGGCATCAGCTTCCAAACTTTGTTTCTCTCAAATTGGTTTAGCTCCTCTTGCATAGCTAAAACCCAATCTGGATCTAGAAGTGCATCCTCAACTTTCTTTGGCTCATCTTGAGACAGAAAGCTACTATATAGACATTCCTCTTGAGTTGCTCTTCTAGTTTGGACTTTTGAAGAAACATCCCCTATGATGAGTTCAAAGGGATGATCTTTAGTCCATTTCCTTGAGGGAGGTAGATTAGCTCTAGAAGATGTAGCTTCATGATCATGATTGCCTTGATTAGATATTTGTCCTTGAGAAACTCCCCCTGAGTTTGTTGTCCCTAAGTGATCATTCCTAGAAGCATTTCCATGACTGTCAACGGAATGCCCATTTTGACTGTCAACGAAATGCTCATTTTTTATGTCAACGAATCCTCCACCATGACTGTCAACGGAATGACCATTTGGTCTGCTAGCAGCTATTCTTTTCAATCTTAGTGCAGCAATTTCATCTTCACTACTGCTTTCATCTGTGCTAGACACGACAACTTTAGGCTATTTCTCAATAGCCTTAACATGATTCACTTGATCTCCTTCCTCATTCTCAAAAGAAAGACTTTCATGGAAACCTTCATCACAGAGACCTTGAATTTTGAGATCATCAAAAACAACATGTACAAATTCCATAACAATGTTAGTTCTAAGATTATAGACTCTGTAAGCTTTCCCTGCTGCATATCCCACAAATATTGTTTCATCTGCCTTTGCTTCAAATTTCCCCAAATGCTCAACTTGATTTCTCAGAACAAAGCACTTGCATCCAAAGACATGAAGAAAATCCAATAGTGGCTTCTTTCTTTTGAGTAGTTGATAAGGGGTCATTCCCTTGGCTTGATTAATCAAAGAAATATTTTGAGTGAAGCAAGCTGTGTTAACTGCCGCAGCCCAAAAATAAGTTGGTAACTTTGATTCATCTAGCATTGTCCTTGCAGCTTCAATAAGTGTTCTGTTTTTCCTTTCAACTACACCATTTTGCTGTGGTGTCCTTGCAGCTGAAAATTCATGCAAAATACCATTTTCCTCACAGAACATCTTCATAGTTGAATTCTTGAACTCTGTCCCATTGTCACTCCTAATCCTTCTTACTTTGAAATTAGGATGATTGTTTACCATCTTGATGTGATTGATAATGATTTCACTTGCCTCATCTTTGGAGTGCAAAAAGAAAGTCCATGTAAATCTAGAAAAATCATCAACAATCACAAGACAGTATTTCTTCTTTGAAATGGACATGACATTTACAGGGCCAAATAGATCCATATGAAGCAACTCAAGCTGTTGGACAATTGATGACTCTGTCTTGCTTTTGAATGATGCTTTCTTTTATTTCCCTTTTTGACAGGCATCACACAAACCATCCTTGGAGAAATCCAGCTGTGGAATTCCTCAAGCAAGATCTTTCCTCACCAAGTCATTCATAACCTTAAAATTCAAATGAGACAATTTCTTGTGCCATAGCCAACTTTCATCCTTGCTTGCCTTGCTGAAAAGACAAGTGATGGTGTCTGGACTTGTGCTACTAAAGTCAGCAATGTACACATTCCCTCTTCTGAATCCAGTCATTACCACATTGTTGTTTCCACCTTTAGAAACAACACAGGCTTCTTTTGAAAAAGTAACTAAAAATCCTTTGTCACAAAGTTGGCTGATACTAAGCAAATTGTGCTTTAGACCATCCACCAATGCAACCTCATCAATGATGACATTTTCTCTTGAAATCAATCCATATCCCTTAGTGTAGCCTTTGTTGTCATCTCCAAAAGCAATACAAGGGCCAGCTCTTTCTTGGAACTCTGTGAGCAGGGTAGAATCACCAGTCATGTGTCTTGAACAACCATTATCCAAGTACCAAAGATTCCTTTTGTCTCCCTGCACACAATAAAACCAAATCAAGTTGATTTTGGTACCCAAGTTACCTTGGGTCCTGTTTTGTTAGCCTTTGATTTACTCTTTACATCATTTTTCACCTTGGGCTCAGATTGAGTTAAATCAACCTTTACCTTTGGTGTTGACTTCTGAGGGTTGCTCACATTTTCATTCATGACATGCATATTTGGAGGAACAAACATGTTATTCACATTCCATGGCATATGTGGCACATTAAACATATTCATGTATGGATTAGGCACAAATGGCATGCTAGCATATGGGTTTTGAAATTGTGCATATGAAGCAAACATATTTGGCATAACAGACATTGCAGGCATAGAGGTATTCATTGCAAGCTTAGGCATTTTCACATTAGTATGCTTCTTAACAGATTTGAAATTAGCAGATAAATGACTAACACTACCACAATTAACACATGTTTTTCTAGGAGCATACTTATCAGGTGTGTAATTGTTATGTTTGTTAATCCCTACTTTGTCATTTCTGTTATTCCTTTTATTGCCCTTAACCTCAACTTGAATTTTCTCTAACTTGTCTTTCAATTGCTTGTTAGACAAGTGACCTACATTAGCTCTCTCAACAGGCTTCTAAACTTTCTTTGATTTAATAGACTCACCTTGAACAAAGTTCTTGGTGACAGGACCATACTTGTTATTAAGTCTAGTGAGTTCTTGTTTCTTTTCCTTTGTCAACGAAATAGCATGATCGGTTGATGGTTCATCTGTCAACGGAATGATGCATTCCGTTGACATATCAACCTTCAACGAATGACCATTGTTGTTTGTTGACTCTGTTTCTGATTCTAAGGTTTCAACATCATACCCTAGCTTCTCTTTGTTCTTTTTCCATGATTGTTCACAGAAAGATTCCATACCTTGAACATTAATGATGTTCCTAGCAACATTCCTGGAATCTTTCCATTTTGCAATCACTCTCTGTTCTATTTCTAGTTGTGTTTTAAGAATCTCTTCCCTTTTTAACACTTTCTCAAGTTCCTGCTTAGCATCCCTACTGACACATCTCATTTTCTCAAACTCAATGAGATGTGCTTCTAACATGGCATTTCTATCACTTAAGAGCAAATTAGTCTCTTTAATTCTTGAGTTCTCTTTGGTAAGTGATTTAAGAGTAACACGCAAATTATATAATACAGTAGACATTTCATTAAATGTACTATCGCATTAGAAAGCTCCGAAAGATTAGTAATTGTTACCTGGTTGCTTGAGGAACTTGTTTCCTGCTCATGATTGTTAGTCATTAGAGCCAAGTTGACATACTCAACATCATCATCTGAATCTTCACCATTACCAGCCCAATGATACTCCTGAGACATGAAAGCCTTTTCTTTTTGCTTGAGAAGTTCAAAGTATTTCTTTTTATAATCAACAAGCTCAAATTTCCTGTTGCCCTTCTCAACTTTGGGCTTTCTGCAATCTCCAGCAAAGTGACCAATCATTCCACAGTTGAAACATTTAGATTTAGACTTTTCAACCCAATTATTTTTGCTAGGTTGAAAGTCTCTCCTTGGTGGCCTTGCTTCAGAGTTTCTCTTGAATTTGAACTTAGAAAATTTTCTTGAAAGAAAAGCAATGTGTTCATCAATCTCATCTAAGTCATCCAAGTTGGCTGGTTCTTCTTCTTCTTCTGTCATCTTGCCTTTACCCTTGCTAACATCACTCCTACAACTAGCTCGACTAGTTGTGGCTTTTGCAGCTTCTTCATTGTCATCTTCCAGTTGGTTCACAGATGCAATCAATGCAATAGATCCACCTTTCTTTTGTACCTTCTCAATTTCTTCATCTTGCTCCATTTCCAGCTCATATGTCTTTAAGGTTCCATAAAGCCTTTCAAGAGTATAGTCTTTGTATTCTTGAGTGTTTCTAAGAGAAACAGTCATAGGCTTCCACTCTTTTGGAAGAGCTCTAAGAAATTTGAGGTTTGAATCCTTGGTTTGGTAGATCCTCCCATACAACTTTAATCCATTCAAGAGCTTTTGAAACCTACTAAATGTATCGTTTAGGTTTCACCAGCTTTAAAATGAAAGTGTTCATATTGTTGTATGAGGAGTTGCATTTTGTTCTCCCTTACCTGCTCAGTTCCTTCACAGAGTGTTCTAACAGTGTTCCATACTTCTTTAGAAGTTTTACAGTTGATAACATTGTCAAACATCTCTTGCTCCAAACCATTAAACAGAATGTTCATGGTTCTTTTATCTTTATGGACTTCTACAACATCTTCAATAGTCCATTATGAGACAGGTTTTGGAATTTCCACATCTTCAGCATCATCTAGCAGTCCAACTCTAGATGCAAACTTCATGGGAACGTGTGGACCTTTCTCAATGCATTCTACATATCTCTCATCCATAGACATGAGATGTAGATGCATTTTTACTTTCTAGTGAAAGTAATTGTCCTTATCTAGAACTAGTATCTTTACACATGCATCCTTCTTCACCATGGTTTCTGTTTTGGCCTTGATCTTTAAACTCCTTGTAAGTTAGAAGCTTGCTCTGATACCAATTGTTAATCCCAAATGACCTAAAAAAATTGTAGAAGGGGGGGGGGGGGGGTGAATATAATTCTAGATATTTGTAAACTTAAAAACAACTTTTAAATAACTTAATCACATAAAATAAAAATACAAGCAAATATAAAATTTCAGTTGGATGTTTTGAGGATCCAACTGAGATGTTTTTATTTCAGGAATAATCTGTGTTACAAAAGTAGCATAGCTGCTCAGTTCCTAATGTAGAGTGAGAGTGCTCTTGAAAGAAGCTAATACAAAGTTATTCTATCTCACTCACTTACAATAAAATGAACTGCTACACTTGGTTATATATCCCAAGTTTACAATGCTATTTTTGGTTACTCTAAAATGTACTAAGGGTAACCACCAGTAGCTTGTTTTTCATTCCTTTTGTCCAATGGTCCTTGGAGATCTTGTCTTTTGTCATCATGCTTATTATGATCACAATCAAGAACCTAATTGGAAATTGTAATGTTTCCTCTTTCCTAGTGACCATTTTAATGGCTCCCAATGCAAATTACACTTCTACATCACCTTTTGATCTGTCAGAAAACTGTCACTATCACTTTGTCAACTATTCAGAAAAGTGATAATGATTCGTTGATAACAGTGAGATGTGTTTCGTTGATAGCTTTGTATCTAGGACTGGCTTCAGTATCACTAGAAATGGAAACATAATTGGTTGTGTCTGGGAGGATGAAAGCTCTAGGTTTTGAGGATGAATTTTTTGGTGCCATTCATTGTTTGATTAAAAAAAAAGAGGTTTGTTTTTAGTGAGCTAGGGCTTTGAGAGGTTTTTGTTGAGAAACATTCTAAGGGATATTGAAAGGAATGAAAAGAGGGGTTTTTAGAGATTTGTATATGTATATGTGACTGACACTCCTCGAAATAGATATATAATATGTATCTACTGATTTTGATTCGAGAAGTCCAAGATGACCTAATTCGATAAGTCCAAAACTGTACTTGTTTGAGAGCATGACTTATCGATTATTCGTTCGAGAACTCTAAAGTTGTATGGATTAGATATCTCACAAGGAAAGTACTAAATTAGAGAACTCCTCATTTCAGACATGAGCTTTAATTTGAGTAATTTTGATATTTCAGAGGAAATTCAAAATTCAGCTTATTTTTCAGGAAAGTTCAATAAAATCGAGAACTCTGAAGGTAGAAACCCAAAACCTTCTTGTGTATCATAATAGAAAAATAAAGAAATATTCAAGAAGGAATATTTAATAATTTCAGACGATGATGAACCTCAGAATTTAAAAGATAAATTCCAAGCTGCTTGAATAGAGAGATCTTAACTTAAGAGAAGAGCAGCCTCCTGAGCTTTTTCTGACACCTCCTTATGCATCAGGGCCATCATTGAGTTCTCACACAGCCTGAATCTAGTGCCCTAAGGATGTCGAGGGTTCAGGGTAGAAGTCTTCAATCGGGTGAAAGTATTCCAGCATAAACCCTTGAAGAACTCCGCATGTGTTGATGCTTACGACACATGCTAGCATTAGAAGTTTCTGTTCCAGTTCTACTCGTGCCCTTAGCTTCATAACTCTTTGTAGATCAATCAATGTGATTAAATGACAGTCTATAAGAGCTTCACGCACTTCCTCTGAGTTCGAGTGTAGACATGCTTCTGGTCAAATCTTTTGAGATCCAAAGAAAATGACCTCATACGTCGTAGCCATTTGCCATCATTTGTTAATCCCAAATGACCTAGCAGAATTGTAGAAGGGGGGGGGGGGGGGGGGTTGAATACAATTCTAGATATTTGTAAACTTAAAAACAACTTTTAAATAACTTAATCACGGAAAATAAAAATACAAGCAAATATAAAATTTCAGTTTGATGTTTTGAGGATCCAACTGAGATGTTTTTATTTCGGGAATAATCTGTGTTACAAAAGTAGCACAGCTGCTCAGTTCATAATGTAGAGTGAGAGTGCTCTTGAAAGAAGCTAATACAAAGTTATTCTATCTCACTCACTTACAATAAAATGAACTGCTACACTTGGTTATATATCCCAAGTTTACAATGCTATTTTTGGCTACTCAAAAATGTACTAAGGGTAACCACCAGTAGCTTGTTTTTCATTCCTTTTGTCCAATGGTCCTTGGAGATCTTGTCTTTTGTTTTCATGCTTATTATGATCACACTCAAGAACCTAATTGGAAATTGGAATGTTTCCTCTTTCCCAGTGACCATTTTAATGGCTCCCAATGCAAAGTACACTTCTACATCACCTTTTGATCTGTCAGAAAACTGTCACTATCACTTTGTCAACTATTCAGAAAAGTGATAATGATTCGTTGATAGCAGTGAGATGTGTTTCGTTGATAGCTTTATTCTTCATTCCGTTGATGGTACATTCTTCATTCCGTTGATAGTGTAATCTTCATTCCGTTGACATGTCTTCACTTAGGCAAAATTACAAGGCATAGTTTATTTACAATTAACCAACCTATTTTGTCTATCTAGTACTTAGTCAACATGACTTGGAAAACCTATCTAATACCTACAACAAATGCATATCAACCAGTGAATTATTGTACAGTGCAATTGCTACATTACTCATTTCGTTGATGAGACTCATTCCGTTGATGAGCTACCTGTCAACGGAAGCTGCAAAGCATACCATTTCGTTGACAGTTACAAAAGTGTCTTAACACAAAATCTACTAAGTGTTTTTATAATTATCATCAAGAACAACATATTCCTAACATCATTCAAGGCACAACAGATTTTATCCTTATTTGTAGAGTCCAAATGCCTATAAATAGGCTTCCTCTTTCTTACCCCGGAAAGGGTAAGATCACCAGTCCTTTTGTGAGACATCAAACAAATATCTTCAATACGGGCCATCTTGAAATCTCTATATGTGAACTGACTTATGCTGAGTAGAAAAAGTTTAAGGCCTCTGACCAGTGCTACGTTTCTAGTGATGACAATTCCAGTGGTCGACATCTTCCTCATAATGTAGTGGCAGGGCCACGTCACCAGTCATTAAGTAGCCACTATTCAAGGACTACACAACCACCTTTTGATTCATGTTATCCAGCCTCTATCTTCATAAATTCTCTTTGATTGCTTCTTGGGTACAGCCCCACACTCTACTTCTAAATCCTAGAGGAGATTTAACTCCAGCTTTCTTTTCACTCTCTGGACTGAACAAGCTTTCATTAGGTAATATTACATGATTTGTTTGTAATGGATTCTTGTGGAACTCCATTCAACACACATAATGTAATTTTGATTATATTTCTCTTCTTGAGGACTGAGCACCCTAAATTATAATAATTGGAACAGCCAAAACTGACAGTGTAATCAATGCCTTGAAAACACAAGATTTGGGATTAAGAATCTTGGGTTTGTCAGGACTTTTGTTGACTCTTCAAACCATCTTTGTGAGGCTTTTCTTGAAGTGCATGAAGTTAACACTGACTATCAGCAAACGATACAACGGTCTAAATTTCCAAAACCCATCAGTCTAGATTTCGTGCACTCGGTTGATCTTTTACTGTTAGAAACAACAGTCTGCTCTGATACCACTTATTAGATGTGAGTGCGAACGAAAGATAATATAGAGGAGGGGTGAATGTATTATCATCGATTTTTACAATAACGAGTAAATCTTTGTGTGTGAGAGTGTTTGCGGAATTGAAACAACAACAGAGTTTACTTTTCAATCTAATGGTGTGTTATTAGATTGGGTGTTGCTACAAACTGTGAATACAAGAATGTATTCTCAGCTTCATTTTCTCGGAGAGAAAGCTTTTCAGATTTTACAATGAAAAACCTCTAACAGCTAAAATGTGTGATCTGTGCACTTATAGAATCGCACAGCTCACAGTTACAAATTAGAATGGAGACAAATTGTCCTAACTGTCTATGTATGTCCGGACTTTGTATACTCTTTTCTTTAGCAGATATAGATCCATTATTTTAGTTGTACTACCATTGACTCTCTCTCTGAGCTGCTTTGTAGGCTTTTGCCATGTGCTTCTGCATAGTGTTCGACCACTTATAGAAGTACAGGGTTCTTGTCCTGTTGTTCAGATCGTTGCAGAGATTTGTCTTCTCTAAATTGCCAAGTCCCTCATTCAATAACTCCAGCTGTAATTCATTTGTTGACTAGACTTCTCGAATCAATTACTTCTACACTTCTCGGATCACATCAAGCTGGACTTCTCTAATGCAGATTTTTCAAATCAGCATATAGGCTAGACTTCTCGAATTAGCTGTCTTAACTTCTCAAAGCAGATTTTCTTGACTTGTCGAACCAGCCATGACTTCTCAAATATGGACTTCTCTAACAGACAAACTCTGGACTTCTCGAATTCTTCCTTGGACCAATTCCACTTCAACTCTTGTAACCATTTTATTCAAGGCCTTATTTCTGGTGTAGGGGGCATGATTAGAGTGATCTTCTTCTAGACACTTCCTTATTACATCAGGCATATGTACAATCTATTACAAGAGTCATAGCTAACTAGTTTAAGCATACATTAAGTACATTGATCAGAAACACAGGATTCTCTAGTTAAGGAGTTTCTCAAGTAACACATAAAATTACTTGAGTTGTAGGCTTGTTATCATAGAGGTCTACAAACATCCATTTGTATCTAACATGACCCTCTAGAGAACATGGCCCGCTAGAGGCACACACATAATTAAAATACACTCTCACATACACAATCTTACCTAATCACTTCTGTTTTTAATTTGATTTTTTCCGTCAATCGGTGAGCTTTTTTTTAAATCCGACTTCACCGTATTTTTCTCCATCTCCTAATGATCAATTTGCATACCATATGTGCTATATTTTGACGTAATTTAAAAAAAATTATTTAGTTTCTAGTTTCTAGTTTCTATTTTAAAAGTGGTTTATGTTGGAGTAAGACTTTATATATATATATATATATATATATAGGGGAGGGCTCAGTGGGTAACTCATTAAACGTGTAACCAAGAAACTAACTAATACTAATAGACACGTTAAAACACCTCCGTTAATTACTAACTGTCATTCTTTCCCTTTGTTCATTTTTCACTATTTTACCATAAAAATAATTATGTTTTGTCAAAAGATTTTAAATATTTTGTATAGTAGTTAAATTGGATCGTGTTATAAAAAAACTGTTTATATTTTCTATTTTCTATCTATAAATATGCCGTGTTCTGTAATTTATATATATATATTGTGTTTCTAATTCTTTTTAACATTTTGTTCTTTTTTGTTTTATATTTTAACTTTATGTTCTGTATGTTTCTAACTTTCTGTAATTTAATGTTCTGTAAATTATTATGTTATGTAAATTTTATTTGTATTTTGTATTTTGTATTTTTTTTTTATGTTTTTACTTTTGTTTTATATATTAATTTAATGTTCTGTATTTTCAATTTTTTGTGTTATATAATTTTTATAGGAAATCAAATATTTTTACTTTTTATTGTGTTATTCAATTTGAAGGTGGACAAACACATTTTGTATTTTATTGTCCTGTAAATTTTATTTGTTTTTTTACTTTTGTTTTATATATTAATTTATAAAATATAGGAACAAAACAAATACAAAAATTTACATAATAATAGTTTATCATTTGTACAACACACACGTTCTGTAGTTTTTTCACAGAACATAAAAACACATATAAAATTTTTACAGAACACTGGTAAATTAATTATAAAACACATATATAAAAGTACAGAACAATAACAAATGTAGGACACAAAAAATACAGAACACACAAAACATTAATATTATAAAAATTTGTAAAACAAAATAAATATTATAGAATATAGAATAAATTTGTAATTTAATGTTCTGTAAATTATTGTGTTATGTAAATTTTATTCTAATTTTTTTATGTTTTTACCTTTGTTTTAAATATTAATTTAATTTTATATATTTTCAAATTTTTGTGTTATATAATTTTTAGAGGAAATAATTTTTTTTATTGTGTTATTCAATATGAAGGTCGACAAACACATTATGTATTTTAGTATCATGTAAATTATTGTGTTGTAAATTTTATTTATGTTTTTACTTTTGTTTTATATATTAATTTAATGTTCTCTATATTCCTTTTTTTGTGTTATATATACCTTTTAGAGTAAATCATTATTTTTTACAAAAATAAAATATTTAAAAGCTTTAATAAGAATATAGATTAAAAAAGTAGTTAAAAACCTAATGCATGCACGTTAGGATGATGTTGGTTTTAACGGACGTGTAACTCCACCTTTATTGACATGATGAGATGGATTGATCCAACGGTTGAAAAGAAAAGTTACTAAGTTACCCAATTTTTAGAGTTCCTCATTGAACTCTCCTCTATTTATATATATATAGAGTTGCACTCTAGGAAGAACAATAAAGAACACCATCATAAATACTTTATTTTTCATAAAAAATGATTTTTAAAAATTAGAATCATAAAATTGAACAACAATTAAGCCTAACATATCGAATTTAACGTAGAATCTCATCTAAATTTAAAAATTAAACATTACATATAATCCATTATAGAATCCAGTACAGAATCTTGTATATATATTTATCACAATGAAATTACATGTAATAATGTTTTATTTGATTCTAATTTTTTGTTAGATTCTATTTTTATTCGTAATAAACCTTTTTTGGTGAGAAAATTAGAATCAATATGCAATTTATGTAAGATTCTATGGTGTTCTTTATTGTTCTTTATATAAAAGTGTTCTTGATGGAGCAATGGCTATATATATATATATATAGTAAAGTTCTATGGAGACCGTTGAATACTTGGAGACCATATATGTTCTGCAAGTAAAATACATTCATAAAATGCTCTATAAAATAATATATCGAGTAATATTTTGTAAACATAACATATGTGATCTATAAAACATCATATTATAATGGAATATGCATGACAATATTCTGCAAGTATAACATGCATAATTTACAAAAATATTTAATTGCTGATGATTTTATACCACAAGATATCTAATTTGATAATGATTTTTGTTATGTAAAGTATGTTCTACAGTTATTTAAGTTGCAAAACGTAAATGGCTCTCCATAATATATTATAATGTCAGGTGATCAGAGAAACTTTGAAAAGTTTTGAAGGTATTTTTATTGAATTTTCTCCTTTTGTAATAAAAATATTTTTTACTTTTAATACTATATTAATTAGTCATTAATTACACCTACTAAATATATATTAAATTTATTTTATTTTATTACACAAAAATTTATCGAACTCTATTTAAGCATCATAACTATTATTTAATGTAAAATTTAATTATTTGTATAAGATTAAAATTATTTATATTGTGTGATTAATTTTTATTCAATATTTAAGATCATGACAGTTTTTTTTCGGGACACTCTAAAATATGCTACCTTAATTTTTCAAGAATTGTTTTTTGGTGAGTGTGAAAATTGTGCTAAGTTACAAAATTATAAAGATTTTCCAATTATCGTCACTTAGCTATTTTCAATTTATAATTTAAGGCAAATATAGTGGGGGTTTGGGTATCAAACAAAAGTTGACTTATAGCTGAGTAAGTGTTTTATAAGTGATAAGTTGATGGATTCTTATAAGTGTTTGGGAGAACTTTAAAAAAGTGAACTTATGTCTTATAAGAGTAAGTGTTATATAAGTGATAAGTTGATGCAAACTTATAAGTTACGTAAGTGTTTGGATAAATTTACTTTTAAGTTAATAATTTTTTTGTTAAATTAAATTGAAAAAATAATTAATTAATATAATGATCTCGATAAATACATTTTAGATTAAAAAACATTTAAAAGTATAAATATAAAAATATAAACTACTAAAATGTTAGTATAAATATAAAAATATAAACTACTAAAATGTTAGTAAAATATAAAAATAACATTTTAGATTAAATATAAACATTTAAAAGTATAACTAGATAAAGAAATCATGAAAAATGAAATAAGTTGAGCAAAATATTAGTATTTTCTAATATTCAACTTATCATCTTATAAGTTATAAGTTAGATTATAAGTTGGGTAGACAAACACCCCCCATAAGTCATAAGCTAAAAAAATAAGTTATAATTTATAAGTTAATGAAATAAGCTGAGTACACAAACACCCCTCATAAATATTACTTTATAAGTCATAAGGCCAAAGGCCCATAATATGATACTACTTTTCCATTAAGTGATTAATATGAATTTTATGTGGAGCTTTTAATTAATATTTTTTAAGTAAAGTATTATATTATACATTTAATATTTTTTTAAGAAAAATTAATTTTAAATATTTTGAATTATTAAATATAAAATTTAATTAAGCCGGATAAGTTACCTAGTTGTTTTAATACTGAACTAGTTGAAAAAGCCGCGCTTCGCGGCGGCGTAATAATTTAAAAAAAAAACTATATCAAATAAATTACGAAAATTACTCGATCCTCGCTAATAAGCCGTCCTCCCGTGAAACACATTTTTCTTTTTAATATCAAAATCTCAAATTTATTATATTGAATATATACTTGTCTTATATATTAATTTTTATGTTACCATACTCTTTTCTAATGAGACACTCTTTCGTTGAAAAAACACTTATATAACTTTACATATTCTATTTCAAATAGAACTTTTAGTTATGTATTACAAACGTTTATTCTACTTCCAATAGAACTTTTAATTGCAAGTACTTCTTTTATATCCGAACTCTTCTCCTCTATAAATCGAAACACCTATTCTACTTCAAATAGAACTTTGCAAGTACTTCTTTTATATTTGAACTCTTCTCCTCTACAAATTCAAACACCTATTCTACTTCCAAATAGAACTTTTAATTATATGTCTTCGCTATAAATTCGAAATCTTCTCCTCAATAAATTCGAACTCTTTTCCTCAATAAATTCGAACATCTATTCTACTTCTAATATGTTAAAGAATATTTTTTTATTTATCAGTATTTAAAATTCTAAAATTCTAGAAAATTAGAAAAATAGATTGAGACGATCTTAGGGGCGCCACCTAACCTCCCGTGTATCCTCCTTTATATATATATATTGATGATTTTTAATAAACTTTTACATATATCTCATATAGCTAAGATATATAGCCTTTTTGGATGGGTTTAAAATTATTGCTTAGGACTTCAAATTGCTTAAAGTAATAAATGAAAAAAAATGAAAATTTTAAGTTAACATATGTTTGGATAATTTTGTGTTATAGGTAAACTTATAAGTTATTTAAAGTTCAAAAATAAAAATAAATTTGATAAATAGTACATTTAAATGATAATATTAATTTTTATAAAATAAAATAAGTTGTTCAAAAAAATAAATTCTAACTTTAAACAACTTTTTTAACAATAAATTATCTTTGGGCTTTTTTCATAAATATCCCATTCCAGAAATATTTTTGCAAAAATACCTTTTCAAAAAAAAATATTTTGAGAAAATATCATCTTATTTGCAAAAATACCTTCCGCAAACTGCAACCAAAATCAACCACAGATGCAACTTGTTAATAATTGTGTTTTTCCGGCGTCCTGATTTTAGGGTTGTTTGATTTTAGGGTTGTAAACAACCCTAAAATCAGGGTAGGTTAGGGTTTAGAGTCTAGGGTTTAGGGTTGTAAACAACCCTAAACCCTAAGTCCGTATACGAATTATTCGCCATTCTTAATATTTCTAAAATTCAAAATAGATACATTGAACCCCAAAAGTTAACTATTGAACCCCAGGTAAACCAAGACCACAAGTTTACCCCTTTTATTAATAATTTTTTTTGAATTCTTAGCCGTTTTTTCAATTATTTTTAAAAAGTTGCATATGGTTTTATCTAGTTTCAATCACATATGCAACTGGATGCAAACTACGTAGGTTGTATTTGGAAAGTTGCGTCCAGTTGCAGCTGCAATCACACATGCAACCGGATGCAACCTACGTAGGTTGTATTTAGTTGCAGAACGTATTTTTGCAAAAATCTTTTTAAAAGATGGTATTTTCGCAAATTATTTTTAAAAAGAAGGTATTTTTGTAAATATTTTGAGAATATGGTAAAGTCGCAAAAAAACTATAAAAAAGTGGTATTTTTGATAAATATCCATTATCATCTTTTAACTTATTATATAAATAAATACTTTTTAATTTAAATCTTTAAAATATTATTCAAAAATGACTTTAAGCTTGGGGTTAAAACCCTTCCGCGTATCATTTATCCAAACTATACCCTAATTTTATATTATGATATCATATATATGAGACTATGTATTGTGCATAATATTGTTGGTGCAAAATCAATGTGGGGAGGCTGACTTGTTTAAATCTTGTAATTTTGTTGTATCCTCACCTTTAACTTTAGCCCATTATTTAGAGGCCGAATATATGACAAGTGCCCATGAAAAACAAGCAAAGAGAATTAGGAGAAGCCATTGTGCAGCCCAAATGAAAAAACAATGTACACAGAAGAAATGAAAATATACTTGCTTGATGTTATTAGTGACAAAGTAATTATTATTTTTAAAAGATTTAAATCATACAAGTCTAGAATGTGATTTATTTTCAACTAAATATTGAAATAAAAATTGTTATTAATATATCAGAATAGGAAATCACTTAAAGATAAAATAAATTTAATAATATTTCTCATCAAAGTTTTTAATATTTATAAAATAATGTAATATAAAAATTAGACCAAAACAAAATATTATTTTAAATATCATCAGGCAGTTTCCAAGAAAATCCTAGTATAAATAAATGAAGAGAAAAATTCATGTAAAAAATTGCCACTAAAGAATGCATACCTAATCAACAATTTTATCTGTTTTTAGAATGTTTGATATAAATAACAATAAATTTATGCTAATGTTGTTTGTTTAAGTTTGAAGGGTAAAACGTTAGTAATCAAAAGGTGTAGATTAGCAGGATCTTTGAGTTTAAACAAGATCCTTATGAAAATTAGTCATTTTTTAGACCATGCAAATTAGGGGTGAGCAAAAAACCGAATTAAAACTGAAACCGAACCGAAACCGATAAAAACCGAACCGTAAAAAACCGAAACCGAGTTGAAACCGAACCGAAACCGAAAATTAAAAAACCGAACCGTTCTTGAGGTTTCGGTTTCGGTTTTAGGTCCTAACCGAACCGAAAAAAACCGAACCGATCCGATTAATAAAAATAAAGAAATAAATATATTATATATTCTACTAGACCAATTTTTATGAGTAGTGGGAGTAGATTAATAAAGATCCTGACATTCCATTTAATAATTATACTATTTTGTTCTTGTTTTTGAAGTTTTAATTTGTAATAGTTGATTAATAAATGTAGTTTAATAAACTTCTATATCTAGGTATTTTATATGTTGCTTTATTTTTGGATTTGACGCTTTTTCTTGGCTTTCCTGGAAAAACTCTTTACTTATACAAAAATTTCAGATAGACTCGAGATTGTTAAATTTCTAACATTGTCTTATATACATTTCAAAGAAAATATTTTTGAAGATCATGTTAAATTTTCATTATTCTCAGATCATGTTGGACTTAAATAATTTATTATGAAAACTTTGTATGTTTATTTTGGACAAAAAAATAATCGGTAACTTTGCAAGCTTAAAAATTCGAAGTCATTTTATTTATTTTGTTATGTTTATTTGAAGCGGTTTTAAAACCGAAACCGAACCGATTGTAACCGATCCGATCATTTTAAAACCGAAACCGAACCGACGGTTTCGGTTACGGTTTCGGTTTTCAATTTTAAAAACCGAGGATATGCGGTTTCGGTTTCGGTTTTAACCTAAAACCGAACCGATCCGACCCGCGCTCACCCCTAATGCAAATTACAAAACAGAGACCTTATGAAAGACAAGCTTTCATTGCTCTGTTTTTTTTTTCCTTGCATTTTGAAGTCTGCCACCCTATTTGCGAAGATCAATTAAAGCTTTGATCCACCCTTATTTTTACCAGCCTGTCTGAAAAAGAGTTTGTCCGTACAGTTTACCAACTTTTGTTAGTTCCAAAATGCAGGTGTTTGTAACTGCGATGTGTACATTTTTCAAATATAAACGGGCCTGGATAAGTATGAAAAGAAAAATTGAACTTGGATAGATGCAGCTTTGTTTGCTTGCGATGACAAACAGCTGCTCAGTTGCAGAAGCCCGGCCGGCCATGTTACTGAACTTGTTCATCCTGCATTACTGACCTTTTCACCTTTTTTTTATTTAAATTTCTTTTATAATCAAACACACTCATCTTCCCTTGTCCTAAACAAAATTTGAATCGTCTAGCTCCCATAGGTATACAGTAAATATGTGCAGTGGCGGAGGGAAAGGTGTGCAAGGTGTGTCATTTGACACACCATTATTTTTAAAAAAAAAAATCAAATTTTTTTTTTTATTGTTGGGCCTCAATGGACCGAGCTTACAAAGAAAGCCCATACACATAATTAAAAAAGCCGGGGAAAGATTATCTATAACATAACAAACTTAGTCAGGGGAAAACACTTGTAGTCTTGTAGATGCGGCTAATGCTGTGAAATAAGAATCTCGATTCCGGCGATTATATTACTAGTCTCAGGCTCTCAGCTGTGTTTGTTGGTTGTTGAGCTATATGCTTTTGATTCATTGGGCTTTAGATTCATCAAAATTTTCAGTTTGATAAAGAAAAAACAAAGACTACAAAGTGTTTGTTGAAATGTCGCAGTGAGTTTTTTTTTGAAAATCTCTTATTTCTTCCAGAGATCAGTGCTTGCTTCAACATTAGTACAATGAAAAGATCAAGTACCCGAGATATCTCAACTTTTTTTACCAAGAAACCGACTACGGAAAATGTTTCTCAAGCTCAAGCAAATGAACCGGAAATTAACATTCCTCGGTCACCGGCCACTCAACCCAGCCAACAAGGTTCTTCTCCGACTCCATCAATCACATTAGTACCTCCACAGGACTTTGATACTATTAATTATCCACAAGATCCGGGAAAAAGAAAAAAGTTGATTGATTTTCATCCAAATAAGAGAGATTTAGTAAGGCGAACCTACATACAAAGGAGAAGTATGTGAAAGATTTATCGGTATTGTGCACGTTCCTAATACTACTTCATTGACACTTTTAGCAGCTATCGAGTCATTGCTCATGGAGTACTCATTGACTTTCTCTCAAATTCGAGGTCAAGGTTATGATGGAGCGAGTAATATGCAAGGTGCAATTAACGGTCTTAAAACTTTAGTATTAAATGAATGTCCTTAAGCATACTTTGTACACTGCTTTGCACATCAGCTTCAGTTAACACAAGTTGTCATTGCTAAGAAGAATTCAGATTGTGGCTGGTTATTTGTTGATGTACTTGCACCTCTCCTAAATTTTGTAGGAGGTTCATCAAAAAGAAAAGAATTTCTTCGTGAAAAACAAGCTGCCCGAGTTGTTGAAGCATTGTCAATAGGTGAACTTGAAACAGGAAGTGGTTTAAATCAGGAGCGTGGTTTAGGTAGGCCATGTGACACTCGTTGGGGTTCTCATTTTAAAACAATATTGAATGTGCTTGACTTATATCCCACAATACTTGAGTCACTTGATGCTATTGCAGAAGTTTCTGATACAATTGACTCCAATAAGGCACAATCTATCACCCACTTGTTGATGTCATTTGATTTTGTGTTTGTCGCACACTTGATGGTTGCTATATTTGGGATAACAAATGAGCTGAATGTGGCACTGCAGAAGCATGATCAAGACATTGTAAATGCTATGGCTATGGTTGACATAACTAAGACTAGCTTACAAAAGTTGCGAGATGAAGGATGGAATTTTCATATGGACAAAGTCACTTCTTTTCTGGTTAAATATGGAGTTGAAGTTCCAAATATGGAAGCAAATTACATTATCCCCGGAAGAAGGATGTATAGAGGTAAGAGCCCGCAAATAACAAATTTTCATCATTTTCGAGTTGAAGTTTTTTTAAGTGTCATTGATCTTCAGTTGCAAGAACTTGAAAATCGGTTTCCCGAGGTAAGTAAGGAATTATTAATGTGTATGTCTTGCTTTAATCCTGCAAATCGATTTGCTGCTTTTGATAAAAGTAAATTAACACGACTTGCTGGATTTTATCCAAGTGAATTTTCAAGTACTGAATTGCTATTCTTCGAGCATTCTCTTGAGAATTTTATCGTTTCTATTAGAGAAGATGAGAGGTTTTGGGATTTAAAAAATCTTGGTGAGCTTTCAATGAAACTTGTTGAGACAGGAAAGTCTATGACTCATGAAAGGGTGTATTTGTTGTTAAAGTTAGTGTTGATTCTTCCTGTTGCAACTGCAAGTGTTGAGAGAGTGTTTTCTGGAATGACACAAGTGAAAGTTAAACTACGCAATAGCATGAGAGATCAAATGTTGAATGATTGCTTGATTACTTATCAAGAGAGAGATTTGTTTTTGAATGTTAAGATGAGTGATATTATAGATAGGTATCAAAATATGAAAACTCGTCGAGAACAATTGTAATAACTTTTGAACACTTTTTATTATTATATGAATCAATTTTTTTTATCGTGTATGTCTTAAGTATTTGACACACCATAGGTAAAATCTTGTATCCGCCACTGAATATGTGAGTTACCACTCAACAGCTAATGCACTTTAAAATAAAATGACTTTTTTTTGAAAAAGTTTAAACAATATCCTAAATGCATAGACGGATTTAGGGGGTCATTGGCCGCCCTAGACGAGGACTATGGGCCTATGGCCCATGCATATACGTATATTTATTATATATATATAGAGAGATTTATTTTAATATAAACCACTCTTAGATTATAAATTATAAATTAAATATTTTTTTTTAAAATTGTGTCGAAACATTGTACATATGGTATGCAATATACAATGAAGTCGGATTTCAAAAAAAAACTCTCCAATTGACGAGAAAAGTCAAATTAAAAACGGAGGGAATATGTGTGATTGTGTGTGGAAGATTGTATTTTAGTTGTGTGTTGTGCATATATAGGAGGCCATTGGATTAGATTAATCTAAGATTTTGGTTCTTAGTTAGTATTTGATCATTAGCATATATATATATATATATATATATATATATATATATATATATATATATATATACATTAATACATATATACTAGCTTAAAACCCGTGCGATGCACGGATTGTTAATTGTTATTTTTTTTATTATTTTTTTAATTGTATTTGTAAAAAAAATAAGTAGGCATTTAAAAATAGCTAAACACTTTTAATTAATTAAAAATATTAAAATAGATTTTAAAATAAATAAGTAAGGGTTTGCTCGTTATATTTTTGGAAAAAGAGGGGTTTTAGTATGAAAAAATAAAAAATGTAACATATATTTAGTTTAAAAGGGTAAATGCCCGTGATATTTTTGAAAAATGAGGTTTTAAAATTTAATAATTTAAATACGTTTTAAAATAAATGTTAGGATTTATGGGTGATAGCTGTGAGGCAACTTAACTAGATACTTTATTTACTTAATTTTTATTAAGTATGAACATACTGTCACAGCCAGAGTATGTCTTTGTAACCGTTTTATTTTGTACAAATAAGATTCTAGTGCATCTTGGTAGAAGTTCATTCATTTGTTCAAGCCTCAAGAAGTACTTAAGATGGACAGCAAGAATAAAGATTACTGTCACAGCGCTGACAATAAGGTTACAAGAAGACAGCATGTTGCGAGTCATGACAGTACATTCACTCTGACAGCAACATTGGCGGAAGCCCTCTGACAACAACTTTACCTTAACCTGACAGCAAGCTTGGAAATCCTGACAACACCTTCAGCGGGGATTTCTTACTGTCATCAAAAGCGCATTCCTGTGACAGCAAGCTTAGCCATCAGGATACTGTCATGAAGGGATAACATTTGCATTGGTAAAGAACCCAGTCAAACTCGTGACAGTTTGGATGTTCAACAAACAGACGTGTTGCAGTATCCCAACACTGTAACAGGTCTGCAAGACTACGACTGAAGCTTGAGAGATCACATGACAAAGCTCACCGATTCCAAAGTATGACAAATCTACATCTACTGAATTGTGTTAGCTCAAAATAAAATGTTTCTAGATTGCTTTGATATGTATTGTTAAGCTGTCTGTATGGCAATTTAGGAAAGAATCACGGGCAGGGAAATTGTAAGAAGCTGCCACTTGAAAATGACAGCAGCTTCACAAGACTCGTGATTGAAAGTGATAGGTTTAGTCTACTTAGTCTATCTCTCAATTCATTCTCAGTAATCACTCGAGAAACCGAAACTCAAGAAAACAAACATTTTCTTGAGGTTGTAGCAACCCATTGAAAAATAAATAAAACATTTATTTTGTGAGAATTACTCGTGTGTCTACTTGTGTTTGCATTTGATAAACTGATAATCCTTAATCTTAGTTCTTGTTGTTGAAAACGTAGATTGAGATTTATCAGTATTGCATTCAACACCCCCCCCCCCCACCGCATCTGCAATAGTCAAGAACCAACAATAAATAAGTAAATGGTTTGTCCGTGATATTTTTAGAAAAATAATGGATTTTAATGAGAAAAATAGAAAAAGTAAATTGAAAAAAACAATTTCCCGTGATATATTTAGAAAATGAGGGACTTTGTTAGAAAAAATCTATAATGTGTTTTAGCTGAAAAGGTAATTGGTTATAAATAGATATTTTATTTTTAAATTTTAATATTTTTAGTAATAAGAAAAATAAGTAGGCATGTTAAAATAGGTAAACTTTTAAAAAAATAATTATAATATTAGATTTAAAAATAAATAACTAAAGGTTTGTTCGTTATATTTTTGGAAAATGGGGGGGGGGGGGGGGGGGTTTAGTAATTAAAAATAGAAAAACTAACATGTTTTAGTTAAAAAAGTTAATTGTCTGTGATATAATTGAAAAAGTAGGGGAATTTGTTAGAAAAAAATAAAAAAAATAATGTATTTTAGGTGAAAAAGGTAATTGGTTATAAATAGGTAATATTATTATTGAATAATATATTTTTATAAATAAGTAAGGTTAATTAAGTAAAAACACGAATTTAAGAAAGGGCAATTAAATAAAATCACAACGTATCATACCGATCGACCAAACTTTTAATGTTTCGTGTATTATATAATAGTATAGTATAGTATTGATGCATGGAGTACATGTTAATTTGTAATAACTAATAACTCGAAAAAGTCGGGACTAAAAAGAATTATTCCTAATTTTTTATAGTATTAGTTAAGACTCGAAATATTTTTCTACTAAACTTGAACTTGTACACAGGGTGGAAATAAAATGTATGTACTAAATTCTGAATTCCCACCGAGACTTCAATCTAAGTTAGGTCACTTCATTTCAGCCCCATGGCTGAGATTGTACCTTCTCCACTGGAATCACAGCTGAGTTGTATAATCAAACTACGGTTCCAGCTCCACAAGTGTGATCTTTTTTTTGTTTTGCTTCTAACTTATAAAATAATATTTGTACTTTGGACCCCTAAAACTACTGTAATTTGTAAGTTTAACCATTCAGTTAGTAACTACAATAGTTGATTATGACGAGTCATGGCATTATATTAAAGGCATGTATGTATAATGTATGTGTACAGGAATAGTTAGCACTGTGTTTTTTTTTATGTAAGGTTGTTGTTAAACAACACAGTTCTACAGCATCGAGGCAGAGTGAACAAGACTTAAGCAAATTTTATAGGACGACAGACTTTTTACAATTTGACTGTCTTAATAGATTCCCCAGATATAGAAACTGAATAGTTAAAAATATCGCGATCAAGCAAAAAATAGTTTTTAAAAATCGGTGGAAAAAACAGGTGAGACGAAATTAATCGGTATTAATCAGTCAAAATAAAATTAAATCATTTACTAAATCTCTAATATACTGATTATTTACTCAAATTAAATTACTTTCTTCATTCGTACCAAGTATGAACTAATTAATATGCGATTTTTTTGGCAAATCTTAACATTTGAATATCAGTATTGGACTAATGATATATGACATTTTTTTGTAAATCTTTTGATAGATTGATAATATTAAAATAAAATTATACAGTATATTTTTATTATTAATTAAATTAAATTGCCTCCAATTAATCATCGAGTATTTGATTGATCGCTATAAAATATTTCTACGAACTAATATCGCTTTCCATCTTTAATTTTGCTAAGAACTTTTAGCACATTGCTTAAGGCCTCGTTTGTTTAGATGTAACCCAACTACATAACTCAAAATTTCTTGGATTATAAATTGGTTACGGTGTTTGGTTCGTTGTAATTTAAATTGTACAAAGTAACTTCAAGTTCCAAGGTTTTGGTAGTTATCACAAAACATAGGAACTTAGTTACCAAGGTCCACCATGTTCACTACAAGTTACATAGTTATCAAATATATAATCATTAACTACTTACCAAAATTAATCATATAATATATAGTTACATAGTAATAAACCAAACACAAACATTTCAATTACCTTGGAACCTATAATTATAAATTAATTACCGAAAAGTTCAAGTTCCTATGTAACTATAAAATTGACGAAACAAACTAGACCTAAAATAAAGAAATTCACTTATTTTTTCAAAGTAGCACTTAATAAGCTCGGTGTATTAGCCATGGCCCATGGGTTTAAGTAGGGCTGAGCATTCGGTCGGTTCGGTCCAGAACCGGACCGAACCGAATAGACCGAGAACCGAATTATTATTTTTTTCCGGACCGAACCGAACCGAAATTGTATTTTGGAACGTAACCGAACCCAACCGAAATAAGCCTATTCGGTTCGGTTCTTTCATAAAAGAACCGAAATTTTTTCAAATAAAAAAATTTTATTTTCAAAAAAAGCCAAAAAATATGATTTTTCTAAAAATAAAAATATTAGCTAATGAAATACAAGTATGAAATGTAAATATAATAATTCAAACTTCAAATCTCGAACCAAAAATAAGTCATGCAAAATTTTGAATATATACATACATATAAAATTAATATATTATATCTATAAAAATTATATAAATATAAAATAAAAAAATTCGGTCTATTCGGTTCGGACCGAATTTTTTTTGAAAGAACCGAACCGATATTTATTTCGTTCTATTCGGTTCGGACCGAAAAGACCGAATTTTCAGAAAATTAGAACCGAACCGAAATTATACTATTCGGTTCGGTTTTTCGGTTCTGGTTCGATTATGCTCAGCCCAAGGTGTAAGTAACTGATCCCGCTAAACTTTATGAAAGAAGTACAGTTAAACCTCGATTAAGTAATATCCGATAAAGTAATAACCTCGCTTAAGTAATAAATTTCGTCGGTCCCAACTTGGGCCAATGTTGTAAAGTAATATTCTCGCTAAAAGCATAAGATAATAAAAAATTAGAAAGTCATTAAGGGCCCAACTAATATGTAAAGTAATAATTCCAAAATTATATATATATATATATATATATATATATATATATAATGTATATGGGTTACAAAATTCATTTCTTTTTTAAAATATGAATCTATAGTAGCTTGTTTCTTCTTTCCACCAAAGCCAAAATTAACCTCATCCTTGATTTTATGTAAAGCATAAATAACTCCTGGTATGTTTTGCTCGTGTTGTAACAAGTAATTGTTCAAAGTGTTGATTGCTTGGAATGCTTCCTTTGATGACACGCTTGGAATGACATTGCTATCGTCCGGTTCAGGATCAGTCCCTTCATCAGTGTTCATTACCGACTCAATGATTTCCGTAGGTGATTACATAACCGCATCATTCTGTCTTGGATAATTTAAGAGATGCTCAACATCCATCTCATTTCTATATCGTAAATTAGAGATAGCTTCATTTAATCCTTCGATACCTTCATTTATTTCACCAAGTTCTTGTTCATCATTTTCTTCTGAACGAATCTTGCAATGCCGAAAACAAATTGCAATTGTGGTTGTTTTCACATCAATATTCCAAGCCATGTTAGCAATACTAATAGCATTCAAAATACATTGCATGTGATTGATTCTTGTTTTTAAATATAATGTATTGTAATGCATAAACATAAAAATTCGGTAAAGTAATAAAATATTACTTTATCGATAAAGTAATAAAATATTATTATATCGATAAAATAATAAATTCGGTAAAGTAATATTTTTTGCCGGTCCCAAGGGTATTACTTTAAAGAGGTTTAACTGTAGTTTACAAATATATTAATAGCGAAAGAATTCAAATTTGACCCTATTAATATGCGTACAATGACAAAAAAATTTACTTCCATGATTGAACTTGAATATATTTTGATCCCAGTTTTTGAAAATTCTTACTACGCCAGTTACATACTCAATGCTTTTACGTTTTAACACATTCTACTTATTGGCTACTTGGCAATGTGTTTCAACAGTTGCAGGAGTCGTCGGTGCTTGGTGTTTGAATCCCGATTCTTGTTTCTTGGTTTTCATATTCAAACAAGTAAAATATGTGCGTCGAATATATGACAGTTACAGAAGACGAAAGAGCAAGTCCAACCGTAGTAATTGGCGTGACCATTTTAGTTGTCTGCCCAGCTTCGACTTGCTTTTGCACTGGAAAGTTTTGTTATCCATTAGGCAACATCGCCATCTTCGGCTTTATGGTTTTATACTTTTCAACTTAAAAGAATCAAATTTATAATGCTAGAGAAAAGTATGGTAACAGATTTTAGAATTGTTTAATTGTGTGAATTTGTTTTTCAAAAATAATGTGATAAGAGCGTTTCCAATCGTATAAAACGATTAGCTAAATAATTTTTAGTAAAAAAATATTGACAACCATATATGATTCGCTTTATTTGTTAAATCATTAAATCTTTTGTATATAATTTTACTTAACAAAAGATTTAGATAACATTACTGGAATACATATTTTTAACTTTAGCAAAAAAGTTACAAAATTATTATAGTTCATCAAAACAATCAATCATTTTACATATTGTCATTGGAGAGGTTCTAAGAAAAAAATATATATGATACTTTTAGGATGGAGCATTTTTTAGCATACCAAGTATTGACTCATTGTTATTGATTAAAAGAAAAAAATAAAGCTGTTTCAGAGGCAATAGAATTGACTTTGGTTTCCAGGTATTTATGTGGAAATTTATAATCTGATTTCTATCCCTACATTCCTATAGAATATACTTTTTCTCAGGTCACATGTAAAAAATATATTTATTCATTATTTACTTACCATTATTTTCCTTTGTTTGTAATTAAAGAAAACAAATAATTAGATAACTCATATTATACACTTAGTGAATAAGCATGAAAAATATATAATTATAAATATATTTGTCGAGATTAAATATTATTAAAAAATGTATTTGTCGAGATTGAATGATAAAAATATATAATAAATAAATCACTATTTAATTATGTAATTATAGACAATTGAACCGTGGATAAAACTAAAGAATTTAAAGTTAAAAAATAAACATTGTATGATTGCAAGGAATCGAACGCTAGATGAAACTAATAAATCTATACTCTATATTAATAAATATTAATAAGCAAAACAATTTGAAAATGGTGCGCGGTACTAAAGTACCAAAGTACCAAATTTGGTTAACACAAAATTCGGGTTCGATTCCCTACAACTATATGATTAAACAAGATTTATTTATTTGATTTAATTTCTTTGGTTTCTCCCCGGGTTCGATTCGCTATACTACGTAATTTAAAATTTTATTAAATTTTTTTTTTTTTTTGAATTTCATCCGGATTTGATTACTCCCTCCGTCCCACCCAATTATATACATTGGGTGTGGGCACGGACACCAAGAAAAAATATATAAAATGAGTAAAATTAGATGAAAATTGGGTAAAGTGGTGGGACCTATCAATATTTAATAATAAATTTGAGATATTGGAGGAAAGTAGTGGGTGTAATAATGTTTTATATTATTATAAAATAGAGATAATGGAGAAAGTAGTGAGTGTAATAGTGTTTTATATTATTAAATATTACTCCATCCGTCCCATTCATTTCTATACACTTTTCATTTTGGGATGTCCCATTCATTTTTGTACATTCCAAAAATAGTAACTTTTAATAATATAAAACACTATTACACCAACTACTTTCTCCACTATCTCTATTCTATAACAATATAAATCACTATTACACCCACTACTTCCTCCACTATCTCAAATCTATTATTAAATATTGATAGGTCCCACCACTTTATTCACTTTTCATCTAATTTTATTCATTTTTTATATCTTTTCTTAGTCTACGTGCCCAATCCCAGTGTATACAATTCACTGGGACGGAGGGAGTACTATTTTTGGAATGTATAGAAATGAGAGGGACATCCCAAAATGAAAAATGTATAGAAATGAATTAGACATATGGAGTACTATTTTAATCTCAGACTTTTTATTAATAAGCAAAATAATGTGAAAATATTGTGTGGTACCAAAGTACCAAAGTATCAAATTTGGTTAACACAAAATTCGGGTTCAATTCCTACAACTACATGATTAAACAAAATTTATTTATTTCACCCTGAGTTCGATTCCCTATAACTACGTAATTTAAAAATTTATCGATTGAATTTATTTTTTTAAATTTTATCGAGAATCGATTACTATTTTAATCTCGGCTCGTGCTTTGCACGAGTTATCGGCTAGTTTAAAGTAAATAAATAAATGTAGTATAATTACGTAGTTGCAAACAATCAAATCCTGGATAAATCTAAAGAATTTAAAGTAAATAAATATTGTATAATTACGTAGTTGTGAGTAATCGAATCCGAATGTAGTGATAACCAAATTTGATACTTTAATACCGCGCGTGATTTTCGTATTGTTTTGATTATTAATAAAGAGTATAAATTTGTACAAAAAAGAAGTGAGTGTGTGAATAATGTGAACCCGTAAACAAAATTGAATCTGCCTAAAACGAAAATAAAAATTACTTTTAGTTTCGTAGTAAATAAATACATGAACAGATTTAAAACCCATAGACATAACAGCCTGGATAATATCCGATATACAGTTGAGAATGTGATCATCAGCGGCTATTATTTGTCAATGCGTCACTGGATATCAGAATATCTATTCTGCGTTCCATCAAAATGTACGTGGCTTAGTTGAGCTCCGCACAGTGGTAATCTCGTCCATTTCGGAGATAACATTTTCAACCATTCCATCAGCTTCTCTTTGGAGAACACCAAAACGCCTGAAAAGTAAAAAATCATTAGCAAGTGTTGGTGTCCGAAAAATCAATGCATCAATTGCTTAGCTCTTTACGTTAAAGCAAACTCGGTATCGTTTCTTTTGTCGCGCTTCCATGACATTGTGTAACTTGTCAAGCAGTTCATGGTCGGACATAATGATTCCAGGTGAGCTCATGAACACATTGCGTTTCACCGGAGGAGACCATAATCCGCTTTGCGAATAATCGAAACCGCATTCTGATAAATCACAGAATTTGATCAAGAGTCTGTTTGATACAGAGGAGGACACCCTTTGGACTCTTGGAGGAGAATCATCAGAAATGGACATTTATATAGAATTGTGATGAATGTGTAGTGAGAATGGGTTAGGAGACAAGAATATGTGAATGCTGGTGAAGGGATTATATAGTGTTGAAAAGGCAGAGGATTGGGAATAAGGAAACTGAAAAAGACGTGTATGGTTGTATGCAATCATGAACTGGGACGTGGTTAGTGGTTACATGATTAGAGAGACCCGTACTTATAACTACCCTTAGGCCTTAATTATCACACTAATCATAGTTGTTTCTTTATTTATGGGTTAAACTCTCACTCATGTGACTTTATATCAACTAGTTTACTAAGCCACGCTTCGCAGCGGCCATATAATAATTTCTCGATTTTTTTTATAAAAAAAATAGTCTACAAAAATTATTTTTAAATGAAATAAATAATTATATATCTAACATAAGGTTTCTTTTGGATTTTCCGTGTCATCTTGGTCATTCACGGAAATTCTGAATAAATATAGAAAAATGTAATTGTTTAATATTTTCATTATTTTAATATTATGTTGAATATTATTTATATTGATTACCATTTATATTTTTTTCAAGATTTAAATTCCAACTTATATTTTAAATCTAGCATATAATAAGTTGCTTCTAATGAACCGATCTCCCTTTAAAGATGTTTTCTCCTAGTGAGGTGCTCTCTCATTATTACCCAATTAACAAATAACACATTAATTTACTAAATAAATTACATGATTTTCATATTTGTTTTGTATTATTGACATATAATACAATACAGTAGTTAAAAAGCTCGCCTTTATTTAGCAAAAAAAAAACTCACATTTATAGCCTTGAAGATAGTTTTAATTTTTTTTTTTAGGAATTTTGGACCAGAACATACATTCAATAACGATGAGATGTACTATATTGAAGAACCATAGGAAATTAGAAATAAACACACAAAAAGAGAGAATAAATATACCAAAACTTTTATCAGTATAATATAAAAACTAAATTAGATAACGTAAATATCTACCTTGTAGTCTGTAGTAGCTAGTAGGATCTGAGGAGAGGAGATTAATTCTTGTGAATCAGAATTGATATGTACTACCTTTGATTAGATTTATTATTTTTCGAATACTTTTCTTTCATAAGTACTACATTTTCTACAAATTAGGAATTAAAAAGAGAAATTTCAATTTTAAATAAATTAAATTGTATATTTAGTTTCCTCCATCAATAAAGATTTTAAATGCAAGAAAATTAAATTGTATATTTAGTTTCTTTTAGTAGTAAAGATTTAAAAGGCAAATTGTATATTTAGTTTCCTTTACTTGTAAAGATTTAAAAAACAATTGAGATTTATTTTTAATCTTCGGTATTATTAATTCAAAATTTTGAGAAAATTAGAAAAATAGATCGAAGCGATTTAAGAGGCGCCGCCTAAATTCCCGTATTTTCCCTTATATAAGCAGATTTATAATTTTTAGTATACTTGTATTTTATAAGTACTACATTTTCTACAAATTAGGAATTAAAAAAGAAAATTTCAGTTTTTAATATTTAAGATAGAGATGCTCTATACAAAATAGATTAAATTTTATATTTACTTTCCTCCACCAGTAAAGATTTTAAATGCAAGAATATTAAAATTGTATATTTATTTTCCTCCATTAGTGAAAATTTTAAATGTAAGAATATTAAAATTGTATATTTACTTTCCTCAATTAGTGAAAATTTTAAAGTCAAATTGTATATTTAGTTTACTCTATTAGTAGAGATTTAAACGACAATTGAGGCATTTTCTAATCTTTGGTATTATTAATTCAAAAATTTGAGAAAATTAGAAAAATAGATTCAAGCGATTTGAGAGCGCCCCCTCACCGTCATCGTCTTCTCTTATACAAGTATATTGATTTCATCACCCATCTCCATCCCAAATTACTTGTTTTTTTGATTTTTTACGCGTATTTTAAGGTATATGAAAAACACAGTTCGGTAAATCTTTTTTTTCTGTATTAAAATTTGATACTTGAATTTTTATTGAGAAAAAAAAATTAAATAATAAATCGAGTTATTTTTTCTTAGCAACTTAAAGTACGTGTAAAAGTGAAAGGGGCAGCTAATTTGGAATTAGTTAAATAATAAATCGAGCTATTTAAATGTTCTTTGTACAAAAATTCAGTTAGCAGATCCAAAATTTGATGACAATTACAAAATATAGTTTAGAGATTTCCGTACTTCTTGAAATGTAAAAAACTTTTATGGTAATTAATTTACTCGATTTTTGTCCAGAAATACATTTAAATAGGAGTAGTATTAAGCAGAGTGGATTGAGGTTATTAACATGTCTATCCTGGATCCTGTACCAACCCATTCACTGATACTAATATCAAAGATGTCAGTTCATCCATAATCCATTGGACCTTTACATTTACAAGCTCTTGTATTTTTGGGGCTTGTCCACAGGAGAAGTATGTGGATGGTCTCTTCTTTGGGCCCATTGTAAAGTTTATTTCTTCTGGGCTAGTGTCTATACATAATACAATGTCAAGTTATGTCAAATTCTGGCAAACCATTATAAAATAGTGTAATATTTTGTCAAATACAACCTATATGGCTGGCTATGTACAAATATGAATTATAATTCTTAATACATTAGTCGTTCTCATTTTATATTTAACAAGATTCGTCGCTCTCTATATTCAGTAAAAGGAGGTAAGCTGACCGGAGTAAATAAAAACATAATACATGACTTTGATTTTATCCTTTTAAACCAAAATAATTTTGTACTCCCAGATGTAATGTGTCAAAATTTGATCGGTACTAATTCAATTAATTATGATGAATCTTTTTAAATTCACATAAATTTCATTAATTAAAATCTCATAAAATACTAAGTTACCTCATTTTAGAATGTATTTTGAAAATATTTTTGGAATATGTAGCATTACTCGTATTAAAAACTCGGTAGACTTTCAGCTAACAGAACAAACTTGTAATTTAAATTGCACATTCAGATCACCCTAAACACGGAGTATCTAAACACACACTTCAGAGTTGATGTTAGCACCTGAACTCCACCGCAGATACAATAAACTAGTCACATTAACATAAATGGTGTACTTTTTACTCACATTATTTGCTTTAGCTTCACTATTAACGCAAACCCCAATACTTTTTCTTCACTCAATCACTGACACTCCCAAACCCCATTCTCTCTCCCCAAAATGAACCAACTCCCATTCCTCCTCTTCCTCTTCATCACCACCACCACAGCCACAACATCAACCCTAGACCCAAAGCAAATAAGAGCCCTCCAATCTCTCAACATCCCCACAACAAAAGACCCATGTTCACCCAACATCACCACCACTACATGTGACTCTTCCACCCCATTTCACCACCTCCTCTCTCTCCACCTCACAAACTGCTCAGATGACCTAGAAATCTCCACCACTGCACTCACCACTCTCTCCACTCTAACTTCACTCTCTTTCACCAACTGCCCCATCACTCCACCACCTCATTTCCCACCTCTTTTAACTTCAAATCTCCACTCATTTTCTTGCATCAACTCTCTTCAAAAACTCTCTGGAGTCTTTCTTGGCCGCTTCAAGAACCTCACTGAACTAACCCTAACTAGAGTCTCAATCAAAGCTAGTGGGCCTACTATCATTCTTGGGTCCATGAAAAATTTACAATCTGTCACTATATCTAATACTAATCTCCATGGTTCTTTACCTAAACATTGGCATTTAAATCTTACCCACATTGATTTATCATCTAATAATCTAAGTGGTACTATACCTTCTTCACTTACTCATCTTGAAAATTTAAAAAGCTTGAATCTTTCAAACAATTCATTCACTGGAAAAATACCCTTTTCAGTTGGGAACTTAATTTACCTTCAAAACATTTCTTTAGCCTCAAATTTGATATCCGGGGCAATCCCTGATTCAATGTCAGAAATTTCAGGCCTATCCCACCTCGATCTCGGCTCGAATCAGCTGAATGGGACAATCCCTAAGTTCATTTCTGAGATGAAGGACTTAAAGTTCTTGAATCTTGAGAAAAACAATTTTCATGGGGTAATGCCATTTAATGCTTCATTTATTAAGAGAATTGTTGTGTTTAAGATCGGTGGAAATAGTGGTCTTTGTTATAATCATACATCGATTTCGAAAAAATTGAAGCTTGGTATTGCTGCTTGTGACAAGCATGGTTTGCCAATTCCACCTCCTCCAGCTAAGGAGGATTCATCTAGTGATGATAGTAGAAGTTATGAGGATGATAGCGATGAAGACGAGAGTGATGGAAACAAAGACGATCATCATGGTCCAAGTAAGGTTGTTATTGGTGTAGCTGTTGGACTATCATCAATTGTATTTCTTGTTATTTTCTTCATTTTGCTATCTAAATGTTGTAGAAGATAAGAATAACAAGTGGATTGTTTGTTTATTTAGATTAGGAAAATTGATAATTTAGATGAATTTGTCTTTTATTTGTGATACATTGTGATGTATGCATAAGTAAGAGTGTTAAGTAATTAGGCACTAGGCAGTGGTCTTGATATTACTATAATTTTTTGTAGTGTATGTATTTTTCTTCGAATGTAAGATTTGTACTTTTTCCCACATTATATCAGTCACTGGTAGCTATTCTTACTTTGATATGGTGTTTTTGCACAATCAAGCTTGGAGTTAGATTTACATGATCGATGATTTATATTGTGTGCTTGTGTAATGTGCATATGCATGTCTAGCTAACCAAGCATTGTTTAGGTCTAAATTTATGATCTGCCATGAGCAAGAGTTGTGAGTAATTACAAAAGGGAAATAATTGACTGAATATATGTTTCCAGATTGAAAATGGTTCCCCCCTGCTATCGTACCATTTGGTTTGTAGTGGCATGTAGGGTTGTGTGTTGGGTGAGACTTGAGAGATCAGAGAAGTAATCAAATTGTGTTAAAGTGTTTGTAGTGTATGTTCATCTCGCTTCAAATTTTAGGGTCCCCTACCCTTCGAATGATAAAAGGATTTTACTTATTTGATCATTATTTCACGATTTTTGGTAGATTTTATATATTGGTTCTTTGCATATGCAAGTAACAACTTGCATTTTAATTGATATTGTTCCACTTAATGATTAATGAATCATATTCTACTACTTTCTGTTGTTAATATATTGCTAGTCGAACCTTTTTTTAAAAGCAGTATTGTGGTCCATCAATCTAGAAGTACGCAATATTACAGCATGGTTCTAGAGCAGCAGCTAACATGTACCTCTCGGGCTATATTGCTGTTGCACCACGCCTGAACAGGGGTGGAGATGCAAGATCAAGTCATGAAGGGGTCGCTTGATTGGGAGATCAGCTACAGGTTTCTGTGTTTTCAGATTTCATGGCTTATCATAGTATGAAGGATTTATGTGTTGTTTATAGGGCACCTCAGGTCATAGGTCATAGTCTTTGTCCACCACTCCCTGTCATGTCCATTACTTCCGGTCTTCCACCATCGTTCCACTGCCTACACTCCATCCTTCAGCATCACTACTGCTGCCTTCGTCTTGTCCACCTCTTTCACTGCTGCTGCCATTGCCTTGACCTACACCGGCTTATCAGCCTTTCCACCTCCATCATCATTCCTACCATCCCTTAACCTCTAGGATATACTAGTGCTGTCTACCAGCACCTTTTCCACAAATACCGTTGTGCAATTTGAAAACTTACTCCCTCTAAGTGGTTTTAAACCAACGTGAAGTTAGCTTATTACATAATTCTTCTAACCTTTATAAATTTAAAAAGTCAAATTCTAAATTTACTTTTGAAGGGTTTCTATACATGGTTTTAAAGTATACTTATATACCAGTAAATTGCACCTATATGTGTGTTTGTGCCCAAGTACTTTCTTAAGTTGAGCCAGACAGTTAATGAAGAAGGGCCAAAGCTTGTGCCAAGTTATTGAAAGACACTTACCCTTAAAACACCTTAGTATGAGCATAATGTAGCGTATGAAGTGCAGAATTGTAGAGCTGACTTCAAAAAATAAGAAATCAAATTATAATTTTGCTCACCTAGAAAAGAAAGCGGAACAGAGAAACAGAGAAAGAGGCTACTATCAAGCATCATTCTAATTTCTACGCGACAGAATTCGAATAGCTAACACAGCATCAAGTATTTCTGCCTCCAGGCAAACCAGATCAACATACTATTCTTTGTTTTTCTTAGATGGCACGTATGCCTGCAAGCATGAGTTCTATACATTTTAGTATATATCATAGATGGGAGATATTAATGATGAAATGTATCCACTGCTACAAAATGAACATGAAATGACAAAATAGATCACCGAGGGCCGGAAAGCTCCATTGCTTCGATGACAAATGAATATTCTTCATGACCACTGTAATTCCCAGCAAAATCATACATTCGTCCTTCACATGGGTTTACTGTAGCTTGTGGTTCCTCGGTAGCTGCTGGCTGTCCAGTGATGCTTTCGAGGACTTTCAAGACTTCAGACATTTTTGGTCTTAGATTTGGCTGCGACTGAGTACAAAGCAAAGCTACTTCTACGGTTCTTTCTAGCTCATCTGCACTGTAACAACCATTCAGATCTCTATCTACAAGCACTTCAAGTCTTTTATCCTCATTCAAAGTTTTAACCTGTGTAATAATATAGTTCAAACAGTTGACAGTTCAGTAAATAACTATTAAACATACCAACATTTATATTTTCCAGCTTTTACTATCGTTACTATCCTCTTAGTCCGACGAATTAGACAAATATCAGCGCATATAACCTTGTATATTACTTACCCAATCAAGAATCATACCCTTCTGAACTTGACCATTTCCAGCATCTAATGCCTTTTGACCCGTTATAAGTTCCAGAAGGAGTATACCAAATCCAAATACATCAGTTTTCTCAGAAGATTGTCCAGTTGAAAGATACTCAGGGGCAATGTGCCCAACAGTACCACGAACTGCTGTCGTGACATGTGAATCTGTGCGGTCTAATAATTTAGCAAGGCCAAAATCCCCAACAACTGCTTCGTAACTTTCATCAAGCAAAATGTTTGCAGCTTTGACATCTCTGTGTATTATTTTTGGATTGCATTGCTCGTGTAAGTAATAAAGTCCACGGGCAGCTCCAAGGGCAATGTGCATGCGTTTATTCCAGTCCAAAGATGGAGTTCCTCGATTAGTGTCTAAAGAGAGTTAATTTAAATCAGAAAGAAAGCATAGGGAGGGAAATCAGTAGTTCTCTAGTCTCTACATAAAAATACTTAATATTAAGTGATGTACTCAAAATCTCAAATCAATACAAAAAAAATTAAGGTGACGGCGCATTATATTTGCTATAATAGTTTAATCTGCTGTATCACCACTGATAAATTGACTGCCGTATATGTAGAATGACGAATGTCGACTTCAATTTTTATAAGACCATACATGTCAAATTTCAAGAAAATAAAACTCTTTATGATTACTTAGAGATGAAAGAAAAAGATGGTTTTTTATACCATTCAATTATGAAGCACCTGTAATCAATGAATATATTGTTACAATCAGTTATGGAGAAGTCCAAAAAGTCTAAAAGTGCTTGTTAAGACAAACCTCTTAAGCGGTCAGCAACACTGCCATTTGGCATGTAAGGATATACAAGTAGCCTCTCCTCTGAAGTCAAACAAAATCCATATAAGCGTAAAAGGTTCCTGTGCAGAGCAAGGCTTATCATTTCGACTTCCGTTTGGAACTGCACCTCCCCAGAGAAATTTGGATCTTTGAGCCTCTTGACTGCTACTATTGTCCTATTCGCAAGATAGCCTTTGTAGACGACCCCAAATCCACCTTGTCCTAGGATGTTTTTGGAACTGAAATTACTGGTAGCAGTTTGCAGTTCACGAAAAGAAAACCTCTTTATATGACCGATATCAAATTCACAATCTTGCTGCACTGCACAGGCAACAATCATAATTTACCAATATCTACTGCAATTGGCTCAAAAAGATACTAGATGCATGCACTAGAATCAGGGCTTACCATATGATGTGGCTAGAATATTAGATCTATACCAATGCAACCAACAAACAAGCAGCAACACAGAAACCACAAATGTGCAGCTGACTCCTATAATAACAGAGACAATCCACCGATGATGGCTGCTGACCTGTTTGTACGAAATCGTTCCTGCAGTAAACCAAAATAATTTTATGGCTAAAACACCGGAGATTCTCCTATAAATGGTTAATACTAATTAGGCAACATTTATTACCATTTACTGTATTTGGAACACCCGTGCATATTTCTGTAGATGTTGAAGAGCACAGAAAATTGTTTCCAGCAATACTGCAATTTAACAAATTTGTGCCTTGGCAGTTAGTTAGATCATCTAACTTAGATGGAACAAGATTGTAGGTAGGAAACGAACTAGAGGCATAAAGTTCCCTAAAATCTAGTTTCTGTATTATCCCATTTCTTTCCCCGCTTCGGGAATTAGAGAAATTAAAAATCAAAATTTTTAAACAATTTAGATCAGTCCTTCGCACTACCACGATATGAAACATATGGCAAAAGCAGATTCAGTTGCACACTGTCCCTACTTGAAGTATCATTGACATTGACATTTTGCTCTAAGTGTATGAAGATGCAGACATTTGTAAAGCAAAATGAGAATAACATATTACTGCTAACCAGCGAGACATTGGTAGTATGCCAAATTAAGATGAGCCCTGTTTGAACTGTAAGAACAGAGAGTATCATCTAAAAACTTGGGTGTCATTGTAATTTGGTTCTAAATAATCTTAAAGAGTAGAAAAATCCAGGGTTGCTACTCTGTTTTGGAAAAACAATCTCTGACCTGTAGCCCTTGGCTAATATTCTTGGAGTTGAACCACTAAGATTATTGAATGACAAATCCCTGTAAACATTGTGGAAAAAACTTTAAAAATCCATTTTTTGGAGGAAATCCAGCTTAAAAATATCTTAAAGAAATGAATGACGTACAAGAATGAAAGACCTGTAAGCTTTGCCACAGGTCTAGGAATTTGTCCTGACAAATTGTTTCTGTTGAGCCTCCTGGAAATTTGTCAGGGGAAAAACTTATCAAGAAAACAATAAAGTCGAAACCCGTATCACAAGGTTACAGAACAATAAATATGGAGTTATGGACTACTCTATCAACGCAAACTCACAAGTAACTGAGACGACTCAAAGAACCCAATGAGCTTGGAATTTCACCAGTAAACTGATTACCCGACAAGTCAAGAGTTTGTAATTGTGAAAGATTTCCAATGTCAGCTGGAATAGGACCACCCAAGTGATTATTCTGTAATAACCTACAACACACAAACATAATTAGTAAGCATTACTTGGTTAATAACAAGGCAAGTAGGTTCAAAAACACTGCCTTTTAAATTAACAATCAGAGGGCTAGGCAAGTAAATAACAGAGGAGATTAGAGGATTTAGGGATAGCCTAGTGGGTGGGAGAAGCTCATCTTCCACCCCCATGACAAACAAAGTAAAGGGTTCAAATCCTCATTCATCATTCCCCTTCCCTTATACTGACAAACTAGTATATCGAAAAATATGACATGCCAAAATAAAATAAAATATGAGGAGATTTGCACTGTGTACAAGCTAAACAAGGAATTTTAACAAAGGCCACAGTTGGACAAAAGCCCAATTTCATCCCACCCATCTTACACCATTGATGGATGTAGCCGATATTAGAAGGCAGAAGGTGACTGAAATCTAAGGATTTTTTAAGCTTACGCTACAAAATCTAGCGGAAAGACTTGCCATAAGCAACTTTATGTAGCAGAAGGTGACTGAAATAGTGGAACAATTTCTAGCATAAGACGGGTTGGATAAATTACGCTCTTCCCTACTTGGCTGTTGTTTGATTTTCTTACTCAATTCTAGATAACACTAACAACATCCAGATTCCAGAACCATCTTTAGTATTCTCTCCCACACATTGAAATAAGCATAACAACAACAATTTTTGCAAAGTAACAGTGAATTAACTCACATTGTCTTAAGGTGACTCAAATTTCCAATACTTGGTGAAAGTGTACCTGCCAATCCAGTACTAGCCATTTCTCTACAAACAAAATCACCCAACACATTACTATAACATAAATCTCCAAAAGCGAAAACCCGAATAATAATAATCATAATTCACAACAATACTTAAAACCACAAATTACAACAAGAACTCACAGAGAAACAACAAATCCTTCTGAAGAGCACCCCACCAAATTCCAAGTACAAGGATCAACAGAATTAATATCCCATCCATCAAGCACATGATATTCATCTCTCATTTTATTTTTCACAGACATTAAAGCAGCCACTGCAATTTAAAAGCATTCATATAAACTTTGTAACTCTAATATAAAAATCAAATTAGCAAATGAATCTTGAAATGCTGACCTTCATAGTTAACACCCTTTGGAGAGAGTAGAGTATCAGCAGCTAAAGAAACAGCTAAACAAGATAAAACAAGAAACCTTAAAAGTACTATATTAGTATGTATCATCATTAACATACCATATAAAGCAACAACTAGAAAGACACAACCAAACTAAAAAAGACTGCTTTTTGTGTCTGTCAAGATTCAAAAAGGGTTAAAGTTTGCATCTTGGTAATTTTGGCTTTCTTTAAAGTACAGTTTTCAAGTATGAAGATAAAAATGGAGAATGGCTTGTAGAAGGTGAGACTTTATTGAGAAATGTGAATTTAATATTGGAATCTACTTAACATTGGGTAGCTCAAAATGTTTAAATGTGAAGAAAAATAAGGGGAGTGTGTGTGAATAGAAAGGCGGGAAATTTTGTGGAGATTTGCAAATATGACAGAGTTTGTCCCCTTGTCTTGCGTTTGAGGGTATATTTGGTATCACAATCAATTTTATATCTTTCGGTCCTTTCAGAGGGATATAATGACACTGAGGTTAAGAAAAAGTGTGGAGTAAAGTATTGAATGTGATTGAATTTTATATTATAAAATATTATTATTTTTGGTCAGTATTCTAAAAGTCGGTGATTAATCCCTAGACGGCGGGTCACCGAATTGATTAAGCGAAAATCGGTTAATTAATCATTTTTTCATAAAATCGGTTAAAAATCGGATTAATCGGTCAAAAATCGGGCTAATTATTAAAAAATAGTTAAAATTAAAAAAAAAAAAAAAAAAAATTTAAAAGGTAGAAACTTGATTAAACAATAGGAAAAAACATTATTTTTGTATATATAATTATAATTTTAGATGCCTAAATTGTAAATTCTCTTAAGTTTTTCTCTTGATCTCTAATTGAAAAGTTAAACCTTCAAAATTTTATTTATTACAATTATATAACATTTTTAACATATTTGCATAAATATATGATAATATATGTTTAGTTGAAATGACGAAACAATTTTATAATTGTATATAAAAAATATAATTAAATTTATTCCGATTAACCATTCCGATTAATCCCCGATTACCCGATTAATCCCTGGACGGTACCTTAATCGATTAACTCTGATTCCCGTTTTTTACAACACTGTTTTTGATATGTAAAGAAATGAGAGGGACGTACCAAAAAAGAAAGTTTAAAAAAATGAGAGGGAGGAAATACTTTTTTAAACTAATATTGAATATCAACATATCATTTAAAAGAATAATAGTGAAGACATCGAAATGCAATAATAAAAATTAAAAAATGAACTAATTAATGCCCGTTAAAATTTTTGACTAAAAGCAATTGTGCAAAAAAATAATAATAAGACTATCAAACTGCAATTAAGTTTAGATTATTTTTTTTGTCGTGTGTTTATTGCTCTTCTCTTTCCATTTTATTCGAACTACTTCTTTTTTTCTCATATTTAAGGCGCATGAAGAAGATACTTATAAATAATAATTTTAAAATTGTTTTGTTTTTGTATAAAAGTATTAATTTTCTAATTTTATATAAAACAATTTAAGGATTAGAAAAATTATAAAAACTATTACTTTTTAAGAAAAAACACGAGTTTATAATTTTGTGAATTTTTTTGTAAACATACGATTTGCAACTAAAAGTGACCACATATAACTTCTTTTTGATTTGTTATGAAAAATTATTGAAATTAATTTTGGTTGTATTTGATTCAAGTCATCCAACTTGTTAAGTAATGTAATTTGCAATTAAAGATAATTTTAATTAATTAAACTTTTTTGAAAATATTAAAATAAAAAAAATCAGAGAACCAATCTTTCTAGGGCGGAATAGTATGGAGATCAGAAAGTATAGACTATAGACTATAGATTCATGTAATGCTTCTTTAGAGAGTGAAATCTCTGATGGCGAAAGACAATTTGATCTTTGTCGTTAATTCGTTATAATTGATTCGAAAATTTACAAATAATTCCGGAGATATCAGTAAATTTTCATGAAAATGAAAATAACATAGGATCAAATCCGAATGACGAATATAAGAGGGTGTATTCATTTGAGATTTTAAAGGATTTTAAAGCATTTTAAAAATTCATGGGTATTCAATTAAGATTTTAAAGAATCCTTTAAAATTATTCATTTTGGATTGTAAAATGTCTTTCAAAATATGGGGATATTCAATTAAGATTCTGAAAAGTCTTTTAAAATTGATGTGTATTCAATTTAGATTTTTAGAAATTCATTAAAATCTCAGTATTCAAAAGTTCGTGGACTTTGTTGAAAATTAAAAATTAGTGGATTTTGGTGGATTTTGTAGTGTATTTTATGTTTTCTGAAATCTTGTTAAAATTCATGAGATTTTGCAGGTCACTAAAACTTTTATTAAATCAGTGAGACTCTACGAGATTTCACGAATTTTTTTTTTCAAATCTCCGATTATTATTAATCTATTAAAATCAACAACCATCTTTTAAAATATACAGATTATTTTTAATTTATTAAAATCTCGAATGAATACACCCCTTAAATCAAAATCCGAAACCGAGTATGATTAGTTTTCCATTATTACTACGTAGGATTAGGATAGTTAATCCCCAAGACGAGAAAAACAAACGAACCCAGCAAAAACTTTAAATTAATACTCAATAAATTAATAACCTCAATTAATTAATATTTTTTTTGTAGTCTCAACTCGAGTCCTTTAATATAAATTAATAATTCACTTAATTTATAAGATAATATATTTATTAAAGCATCTAAGTCCCCTATAATATATAAATTAATAATTACATATTACATCAAAATTATAGATATTTATTCTAGGATGCATTTTTATAATAAGGCTCCAATCTAACTTGTTTCCTTTTGAAATTGATGTCTCATTGTACTCTTGAATTCTTTTTTCATGGAGCTCTAGCATACTAGTTTACCTAATTTAATTAAGTTAAGTAATATTCATGAATATACTTAATTTATTTAAATTCATGTATCTATAATTTAATTAAATTCATGAATCTATTCAATTTACTTGAATTCATAAATATTATTTACTCAAATTATGAATTTTTTGGAGTTTTTATATATGAAATCACAATAAATATAAATTTATAAAACTTATTATTCTGAGAACTGTATATGTTATAAAATTTTAAAAAATCACAATAAATATAAATTTATAAAACTTATTATTTTGAAAACTGTATATGTTATAAAATTTTAAAATGTCGATAAATTAATAAGTTACTAATATATTGATAAATTAATAAATTAATAAATTATTATTTTATCGATTAATTAATATTTCAATTAATTAATGATTTTTTCTATTCTCAAGGATATTAATTTATCGAGACACTCTGATTGTTATTCAATCTCTCAATCGTCGGTTAGGTCTTTTTAATATTGGTTTTACGAATTTGAATTGTTGAAATGGTGGATGTTGATGACTTGATGTTCTGATAAGAGGGGGTCTTGAATTATTTAATGAGATGTCGATGAAGAAACGACTTAGCCTTTATAAAATCTCATCTTTCCGGGGAACAAAATCGGGCTTTTGTTATGCGTGTTTCGGATGATGAGATGGAGAATGAAGAGTGTGATGATGATGCCGATTTCAGTGACAGTGAGGATTCTGAGGGCTAACCATATGTGATGGAGAAAGTGCATTAGCAATTTCACCGGATGCTACTGCACAAACAATGAGAACTAGGGTTGATAGGGGTAAAAAAGGCGACGTCTTTGGGGACTTTTCTCAAAGGTGCAGAAAGTGCTTTGAAATTGGAGGAACAAAGATCAGAAATATTCAAAGAAGTTGCTGCTGAAACTGAGGCATTACGTAGAAATATGGATCTTCGTAGCCATGAAATGCAGATAGCTAGACGAATCAGACAGATAAGTGGCACAACGGAAAGTGTTAGGGGAAAAGCTATAGAACTCGTCACACTTATCTCCAATTCATCAAACCCACGATCCAGTATAGCAATGTTTGCGGAGAAGATGGTATCTCAGTGTGTCAATCCTTCCGGAAGCTTCAGCAAATATGTTTACGCTTATGCTCAAGTTGTTGTTCTGGTAACATCACAGGTTCCACAAACCATGGACATTCTTCTTGCTGAATTAAACAGAGTATGCATATACACTGCTCCAAAGTTTATGAGTTACCACATGGAATCGAAGAAGGCTGGGCCTGGATTGCCAGATTTTTTAATGCTCTTCCAGCTAATTTATACACTGCTGTTTCACTGCGGGCCTTTCTTGAAATGGCAGGCTTTGCTCTATACAGAAGATACAAATCCCAGTTTAAGAAGATACTTAATATTGTATCCCGGAAATTTGTTAGTGCACTTGAACAACAAGAAGATCTAGCCAATGTAGTCATGAATATCAAGGTATACAAAGACTCGAGTAAGTTCCTTGAGGAACCTGATGGCCGGCGTATGCAGAGTTCTTTATTATCAAGCGAAGCTGTCCCTGAACCAAATCACGGAGGATTAAATCATCATAATACATCGAACAGAGAGCTTGATAGACGAACCTCTTAAGTGGTCAGCAACAGCTTCTCATCCGAAGTCAGACAATGTCCATATAAGCGTATAAGGTTCCTGTGCAGAGCAAGGTTTATCATTTCAACTTCAGTTTGAAACTACACTTCCCCGGAGAAATTCAGATCCTTGAGCCTCTTAACTGCTACATTCGCAAGATAGCCTTTGTAGACATCCCCAAATTCACCTTGTCCTAGGATGTCTTTGGAACTGAAATTACTGGTAGCAGTTTGCAGTTCACGAAAAGAAAACCTCTGTATATGACCGATTTCAAATTCACAATCTTGCTGCACTGCATATGCAACAATCATAATAAAAAATGGCTTTCGATGCATTTTAGAGCTATTTTAATGGAGCAACTTATTTCTATCGTTTTCTGAAAATAATATGGCTAATATAACCAAACTAACTTAGTCGACATTTTAAATTCATTGAATTCAACAAATAAAAAATTCAGCTTGTTCAAGTCCGATTAGAATATTTTAAAATTTACTGTAATTCTTGACACATTTTCAGAACTTTCAAAAATTACCTTCATATATTTTCACAACTTATAAAAAAGTACATTTATAGAAAAGTTTCCATGAGTCGGTAAAGTTACACCATCCCGGACCCTGCTCTTCACTGTTACCTGCAAATTGCATACATGGCCACTAGTCCTTGACAGATACAAATCAGTGTGTGTGTACAAATTCCGAACTTTACAAAGACAATAAACACCAACTGTATATACATACACATAAACTGACCCAAAAATGGAATAGGTGCAAGCAACAACGAATAACATTCTTTTTCAACGAAGAACAAGAGTTGGGAAACAACAAATAGCACATTGACGTAGAATATAACTGATACAAAATTATAATAACTTAGCCATCACTCACAATTTTGTCCAACTTCGGAGCAATTCCTCCCTTAACTTCCTACAACTTTTTACTATGCGCAAAAAAAACTTTTGGATTAGCACAAACATAATATACAAAAAGAACTCATTTTCTGTTGTTCTTTCTTGATGGCAACCATGACTGTTCGAGGGATAGAAGTGTCCGGTGGAAGAAAAGCAGGCAGGGGCAGCCTCCAGCCACGGTAATCTGTACTAGTCCAGGTAAACTATAATATAATCCTGCTCCACATGTTCTTTAAGTAGCTTATAATAAAGATTCCTTCCGGTTTACTTGACAAGCTGAACTCAGATTGTCCCTCCCCTGCATTTATGTCCCTGTTCCGCTTGGATGCAAAAACTGTAGCCCCATTTGCCGTTTCACATGGTCGGGTATCAATCTGTTAACAAGATCAGCGGATGCTCCTGCCAGCTGTAACCACAAAAAACTCAGGATATGCAGACAAACACTTGCTGAAGAAAAACAGATTGGCCTAAATTTGATCATGTAGAAATTAAAAACTCAACACAGCCTATAATTCAGAAACTTAAATCAATGGTTATTAAGTTTCCATACACTGAACATACATCATGATGAAAATTGTCCGACGAATGTAACCTCCACATTTGTCAGCTTAAGCTAATAAGAACACTACTCCAACATATTGAGAATTAATAATACCCAGGAATACGTCCTTTCATGCCTACATTTTGTATAACAGATGGGAATGGATCCTCAAGTACTGGATACAATTACTGAGTTTGAACATTCTACTTCTGTTAAATATTTTTCACAAACTGTACACCATGCAAAAGTGGGGGGACTTTAGGTACAGTACACATCTAACTCAACAAAATTAGAAGCTAGATTCACACTGACTTTGAAATATGCAAGCTAGCACATATATCCACCTTCAACCTTTTTTAAAAGTATATACTACCCATACCAAAAAAAATCAGTATCCTCGTGAACATGTACTACAATTATACATTTATTCGTTCAACAGATATTAAGCCATACATCTGCCGGAAAGGTCTAAATGTATATGATGAGCTTGATTTTTTTTTTAAAGCAGTGAGTATCCGTATTTGGGAACATGAAATATGCCCATGAAACCAAAGAACAACATAGTTAAAGCAGCTTGTCGCATCCTTTTATCGTGTATGTAAAGGTTAGGTGGCACACCTCTTGCTTAAAGTCAAAAAGGGGAGGTAGTGGACGACCATTTGGTAGCCGAGCATTGGGCTCACGGAGCTCATCAAAGAAAGGGTGTGAACATGCATCCAACTGCAACAGGAAGAATCATGGTAATAAGGAACTAATACATAGATAGCTCTCATAGAATAGATTATTAATCAACTTTTTCTCACCTAAACCATATTTTAGGACAAACCAAAGACAATGAATCCTATTACATTTACATGACAAGCTACTACAAACTACTAGTAACCATACATCTGCATTTGATTCATTGAACGGACACAAAGGACACAATATCCACATTCTGCATATCTATCACAAAATAGATTTATTCCTAAAATAGACATCTGTGATGTATACAAAACAAAGCAAAATGAAACTCACAGCGCTGCAACGAAGACTAGGTGAATATTGCAGAAGTCGGGAAGCAAGATCAATTGCTTCTGGTGGCATTCGTTTGTGGAAAACCTAAAATCAGGAAATCGAAACAATTAAACAACTTAATATGTATAGCTATAAAATGGTAGATATTGCAATATTGCATGAACAAGTCAAAAGGATCTTCCGTGGTCACAAATGTATATTTAATGACTGTATACTGTAGTCCAAAAGTTTGAGTATGATGATGTTTTTCCTCATATATATAAAAAAAATGGCATACAGAATAGTAACTGGCACCAATTTCGACCTGGCATAGTTAAATGATCTGGTAAGTGACTTTAGTACTGCTTAAGGATATGTAGTATGAAAGATGTTCTAAAACTGTTATCTCGTGGCTAGTAAAATTCAGCAAAAGTTGAAGTCCTAATATTTATTAGTGTACATAGAAGCAAACTTTGGAGACACTGTGGATTAGAAGCATACCTTGTGCCACGGATGTGCCTTTATCTGTGGAAATCTAAAATCCGTATAATTCGGATTCATACATCGAATTTCTTCTCGAGTTGGTGTCCCAAGAACCTGCAAGATGAAACATTAAAACCGCAACTAAAAATTCGAACTACAAATTATTCTAATTTTAGTTGTAATACCTTGATAATCTCCACAAGCTGCCCAACAGCATTCTCTCCAGGAAACAACGGCTAAAATAGTTTAAAAATGATATGAGTAAGATACATGTCATATAGTCCTGGAATGTACCAAAAATTTGAGGATAGCAACATAGTAGAGATATCTAAGAAGTGCTCACTTGGCCTAAGAGCAGCTCAGCCAAAACACAACCAGCTGACCATATGTCAATTGAAGTCGTATACTCTGTTGCACCAAAAATAAGTTCTGGTGCACGATAGAATCTTGAGCATATGTATGAAATATTTGCTTCACCCTTTACCTGTACGGTAAATCATGGTAAATATATTATAAAAAGATGATTAAAATATCACAATCTCATTTTGCAAATTCAAGTAAGAAACATTTGAAGATTATATCTGGGCAACTTATAGATGAAGTGGATCACAAACAAATGTACAATTCATCGATAAAATGAATCGAGTTGCTAAGAATGAAAATTAATTACAACAAGACATTCTTTTAATTACTTGTCACAGTAACTGATTACTTAAAAACATGAATGAAATATATATGCGCAACCATAATATACTGTAATAAATTTGGCACGATATAGCTGGTCATCCAGTTTTTCCAGTTTTTGACTACTAAAACAAACAGTAGTAACGCATACCAGCATTTTGGCACTTCCAAAGTCACAAATTTTGACCTGGTGGGTAAGAGGATCAACCTGTGGAAAAGCAAGAGTCAAATGGCATACTCCATGAAGTATACAGGACTATAGGTATCGTGGACGAGTTCATAAATTAAAGTAATTACATACAAGAACATTTTGAGGCTTCAAGTCCCTATGGCATACTCCAGGAACAGCGTGCATATATGCCAACCCCCTAAAAATCTGGAAAAGTAATTATCCATAAATGCAAGTAGAAAGAGAGAAGACAATAATCGAATCAAATAGGTTAACTAAAACACAATACACACCTGGTATGTGTAAAGTTTCACATATATAAGTGGCATTTGCTGGTTTGCATTGCTGTAGTGCTTCAATACTCTATACATGGTCTCAGGCACATATTCCATTACTAAGTTAAGAAATAGCTCGTTACTGCTGGTAGTTGAAAAGAAGCAGTGCTTAAGACCAACTACATTCGGATGATTCATTGTGCGCATCAACTGCAATTCGCGATTTTTATATCTCCTGTCTTGCAGGACCTTCTTTATAGCAACTGTTTCTCCAGTTTCTAGGCATTTGGCCTAATGTAAAGACCGCCATCAGCGAAAGGTTTAGAAGCATTAACACTATGAGAATAGAAGTAAGCTCGGTATAAAGAGCATACCTGAAAAACAACTCCAAACGATCCGGTCCCCACAACACGTTCTGCCATGTAACTGACAGTCTACATCAAGCATCAAAACAACGCAAATTATAAAAAAAGAAAATATAAAATTGCCAATGTCAAGAAAAATCAGTTCATCTGATATTTGCATATTTAACATGGTATGGATATATTGTATACCTGTTTTGGTTCACCATTTTTGCCTCCAATGGTTGTGGATATAATATGACCTGTGACTTCATTATTTCCATCAACTACAGGAGCAGACATCTCCTGCAAAGAACTCATTTACATCAACTACTAGATCATCCATATATAAAAGATTACAAACAACTCGAACTAGTCAGCGGAGTCACATAATTAAAACTCGGATAATTAAATACCAAACTTAATTACAAAAATGTAACAAAAACAATAAATGATTTCATAAAGGATAATTCAATGTGCTAGATTGTTGAAAGACAAGCTGAAACTGTCCACATGGTTGATGGGTATAAACTCTGAGAGAGAGAGAGAGAGAGAGAGGGAGAGAGAGAGAGAGAGAGAGAGAGAGAGAGAGGGAGACGGGGAGGGAGGGGGGGAGAGAGAGAGGGAGAGGGAGAGAGAGAGAGAGAGAGAGAGAGAGAGAGAGAGAGAGAGAGAGAGAGAGAGAGAGACGGGGAGGGAGGAGAGGGAGGGAGGGAGGGGGGAGAGGGAGGGAGGGAGGGAGGGGGGGGGGGGGGTGGGAGAGAGAGAGAGAGAGAGAGAGAGAGAGAGAGAGAGAGATGCACAAATCTACTCAGCTTGTAAAACCCAGAATCAAAATCTTACAAAGATCTACTAGTATCAGCCCAGAGGAAAGTTTACTCCATATATTACTTACTAAAGATTCCAATTAGCTCAAAGTCACCTAATTCTAGTAAACTCATACCTCATCAAATAAACTCATTCCAATTGCTATACTTCTTCAATTCCATAACAAACAGCTAAAAGTAACCAAAAGAATAACATAAACTGAGATTCAGGTGATGGGTCATGCTTTGAAGATCCACAAATAAATTCATTTTCAAGAAAGCCCATTTCTTTACATTTCAAGATTACAAACAAGACACCAAAACAAAACAACACTAGATCAAGAACTACAAAACACACACATATAAACATTCAGAAACATATATTGGGAAATTGAAAAAAGAATGCACCTTATCATCAGCCATGATGAATCTCTCCAGTGAGAGCTAAGAGAAGGGTGAAAGATTGAATCTTTTTGTCAAAGATGAGATTTATATTTTATTTTAGTGAATTTCTTGAAATGGGCAAAAAAGAAAAGAAAAAAGAAAGACTTTTTCTAGTTCAGCTCATAACTGTAGAGAGGATGAACAAAGGAAAAGGACCCATTAGCCAAACAACTCCCATGTGATTCCAGCTCTCTCTCTTTTGGTCTTTCTCTCTCCTCCCTTTCATTGTCTTTGTCTCTGTCTTGAGACGTTAAATTACTATTCTACCCCTACCGCTGCATTTATTAACAAGATGGAATGATTGACCTGTTGACTTTCTCTATTCAACTCTGAACATGATTCAGTCATATCTTCATTTTTGGTTGGCTTGGTTTGGTGGTAGGGGTAGAATGGGAATTTCAGTGAATGTTAGGTATCGGTTCTGATAAAGATGTGGATTAAAATAAGTTAAAGTTCAATTTTTCTGAGTTTGGATGAAGTTGCATTCAGAAAAGTGTATGTAGCTAACAAACTAGGTATGAGAAATGAGATGTAGCATGGAAATTTTGCTACTCAATGCTCTTTTTTTCAACCTTTTATTCTCTTTTGTATTGTCATTATGCATTGTGAAAATACAAAAATGTGAGATTGACATCACAAAGTTTCTTTTTTTCTTCCTCTTTTTTCTCCTCTTAAAGGTCTTGAATTTTGGAAATTTAAGAAACAATGAGCACTATTTCTTACCAAGAGACTGCAAAATATAATTTTTTTTAATTTATGTGAACTTGTGAAGTTAGTAAAATAAAAAAAACATTTTTGAGTTCCTGATGAGTCTTGTAAAAACAATTTACTCCCTCTGTTCCTTTGGATATGCCTCTCATTTCTATACATTCCAAAAATATTAACTTTTAATAATATAAAACAGATTACACTCATTACTTTTCTTCAATATTTCTATTCTTACACCTAATATTTTTCTCGACTATCTCAAATCTATTACTCCCTCTATCCCTTTATACTTTCCTTTTTGGTACGTTCCTCTCATTTCTTTACATACCAAAAATAGTAATATTTTATAATATAAAATCCAATCACATTCACTACTTTTCTCCGCTATATCTACTTTATATCCTCTTTAAACATTAAATATTGATTGGTCCCACAATTTTACTCATTTTACTAATTTTTCTTACTTTTCCCTATTAATTTACACTTTTTCTTAACCGTTGTGCCGTCCTCTCAATGTAAAGAATTGAGGGGGACCGAGAGAGTATTAAATATTGATAGGTCTCACCACTTCACCCACTTTTCATCTAACTTTACTCATTTTTTTATACATTTTTTTGATCTCCGTGTCCGAAGCAAACATATATAATTCAACGGGACATAGGGAGTATAAAATTATGTTTACGTATTTTGTTGGTAAATTTGGTTGTTGTTTAGAGGTTGAGAAGTAAACAATAATAAAGGTGGAAGATGACATTGCCTCGGTTGCTTAAATTCGGCTGAAAAGAGGCAGTCCAGTCAAGGCTCCTTACATCCCTTCTGGACCTTCCCCTATATGGTGATGAGCAAGTGCACAATGTTGAATCTCAGTGGGAAGGCTAAAAATTTGATCCGGTTTAAGTAAAACTATCTACCAAAATTATTAATAGATGTGCGACCATATCTGTAGACTGTTTCATGCGACCATATTTGCAGAACGTTAGCTGGGAATCAGCGAAGCATCAGCTACGCTATCTAACAACGGAGCCAAAAGTCCGAGTTGCCCAAAAGCTGCCCTCTAAACTAAATTAATTATCTTTCGAGATACTTTCAGCTGCCATAACTCCTAGTTGTCCGAATAAACTCCAGATCTCCTTGATTACATTCAAATGAAGTGAAGATATAAATAGTAGTAATTTCGATGTTGCTGCTGCTGCACTATTCATCAATCCTCCAAATTTAATCATTCTCTGCTTTGTTTTAGTCTACTGAAGATCATCAATGAAATAATAATGCAGGACATTACAGCATGGCCACATGGATCATCACTTCCATTTTCTTTAGGCCTGGGGATACATCCCATTTGAATGAATCACTGCTTTTATTTAGATTCAACTAATAACTTGAGCTAAAAATAAATGAAATCCTACTAAGAAAAAGAGTGATAGAGATATCATTCACTCATCATTCAAACATACTCATCCAGCTATCTCTATTGTCACTCCTCTTTGCAACCATATTGCGCTTATGACATCCTCAACGTTTTCTGCTCGTGTTTTAGATTTGGTTTTCTACATCAGTTGCAGTGTGCAGTTCTTCGATCAATCACGAGGGAGGAAAGAAACGATTGAGATTGAAAGGAAGAGTATAAAACTCTTCGTTGCGGCTGTCACCTTTAAAACTTCTGAATTTGGCCCACCATGACATTCCTCTGTCTTTTGCACTTTCTTTGAATTCAAGTGTATTGTCAAGGAACACAGAGACGATCAACGCAACAGTTGGCGATGATCCGAATATTGTGTTTAGAAAATCATTGAACTGCAATACGAACAACAACTTAAACATATATATTCATGTTTAATTTCTATGAAACAAGATATGGATAAGAAGTTACCCATCCAGCATTGGTATGTGAAGGACCATGAAGAGCACCAGCTGTGTACTGCCTGAAGTACTCAGGTATAGACAACCCCAGGTAGAAGGAAACACCAACAATGAACAAGCTTCTCATAGAGTTCATGTTTGTGAATTGTAAAAATGATAATCCCACCGAAGCTGGAAATTGTTGCCAACACATTATTAATTGAAACCTTTTGGCTATATGCTTTAGTAAAAGTATGTACGAAAGTCAATATCGTGTATTATAGGAACTTACCAACTAGGCCAAATAGGACGCAGTAGATAGCAGCAAATATTGTGAAGGGTATCGATGCAAACAGGGCTCCAAATTTACCTGTGATTGATGATTCTAAAAGGTTACATTTCACGCGGTAATACATTTCTTATAAAGAGTTTAAAGCTTATAAAGCTTGTATCTCTCACCTAATATAGCAAAGAATATCATAAAGCCAGCTGATATTTGAACAACTCTGCGACTACCAACTCTTGTACTTCCAAGGAGGCCAACGTTTTCCCTGTTTGTCAATTAATTTGTTATGTTATATTTCAAAAAAAAAAACTAAAAGTTCATGACAGTTGTAAGAATACATACACAGAGACAGTAGAACCGGTGAGTGTTCCGAAGAGTCCATCCAAAAGGATTCCAATTCCCTACATATATAATTCACACTAATTTCAAAACTGTTCTTAGCATGCCCTAGAATGTGGAACCGGCTTATTGACAAATGGGAATTAAACAATAAGTAATTCTAACAGACCTGCCAGCCAATCCCACGACTGAGAACATGAGCCGGAGGTGGTGTAGCACTTGCCAAACGAGATGCTGCCTTATATGCTCCTGTTGACTGTTTAGGAAACAAGAATTTAGGCAGCAGCTTCGCATAATTAGACCCTTGATTCAAAATTTATAGACCTTCTCAGGTGTGAGTTTACCTCTATGAGGGAGACTATTACAGCAGCCATCATTCCAAACGCATGTCCAGCATCAAAAGTAGGAGCACCCCACTGAAGCGGGTAAGGAATTTTTATCCTAAAGGGATTTACAATATTAATATAAGTAATGCTTAAGAAATTTGGTTACGATACTATTAAGTTAGTTCATCCTATCCTGAATTATGGCTAGAATTTTATGACACCTCAAACTGTTAAAATTTATTTCTATGATTAGTGATAAATGTTGTAATTATAATGGTAAATATGAATCCATAGCAGTTAAACATTCAGAAGGAATAAACTTGAGCTAGCAGTAACTTACATGCATGACTATTGCCTAAAACACTTGTGTCCGTACTTAACATTCATCAGTAATCCATGTATTGTCATCAGTATCGGTATACAGTATCTGGTGTTTTAGTTTATCAACATGCACATACATAACCTAAACTTCTACATACATTGTTTTTACTGATCAAGTAAAAACTAATAAAGTTCTAACCATGGTGCAGAATCAATGAGGTTGGCTTTATCAGTGCGGCAGTGCATTTGAGTTTCCTCTGGATGATGTTTGTATGCACCGCTGGCTGTCAGTAGGTGTGCGTATGCCCATATAACTGCTACTGATATAAGAAGAGCAAAGCGCTCCAATATCGGAACTTGTTTTGTCTGCAAGTGTTTAAGGTACTGTACAACACAAAAAAAGAGCAAAATCAGAAAAACGTCCTTACTTTCTTACATGACGATCTATACTACTTCTTTCAAGGATTCACTACTTCCGACTCCTCAAATATGCACACTCCAAGATAACATATCAAATAATATACATGCAGCCACATGTATCAGTTGCCAGTACCGCCTACATGTAAGCATATCCTAGAGTATTCCAGCATGCAATGTATTTTCATTAATAGGTCATTGAGATTATGGTAAGGCTTAATGAAAGCAAAGAACAACTGCAGCACCTGGGAGAAGGCAACAAATAGGATAAGCATTGGAACTCCTATTTCCACACATTGTCCAACCTGAGAAATGGTCAAAATAACATCTGTAAAGTTTGATGTAATATGATGGTTAAGTTTCTGTAAAAAGGATAAGATGTAAAATATATATATAAACTTTCACTGTACCACAGGGAAGCCTCTGTCAAACAAACCAAAACCGACCAATGCCACCACAGGAACCATATTAAGTGGACTGAAAAATCTGATTAACCACAATACAGTTAAGAAATTGTTTAATGTTTGTCAATGAAATTCTTTAGCGAAAGTTAAAAATTTTACCTGGAAAATATAGCCCAAAGCTGACTGTAACCCAAAATAATCTGCACGCTTGATCCTACTATTAGAGCACCTTGTATTGCTCTCATGGTACTAAGAAATCTCTACAAGTGCAAATAGAATCTTAAAGTTTTTATAACCATCAATTTCAAATTTGAGATCTTTTGATTTTGATTTATAAGATGGAAAGTCACACACACACACACACAGACACTAAGAAATCTCATGGTACTAAGAAATCTCTACAAGTGCAAATAGAATCTTAAAGTTTTTATAACCATCAATTTCAAATTTGAGATCTTTTGATTTTGATTTATAAGATGGAAAGTCACACACACACACACAGACACTGTTATTTCCGATAGAAAAAGTACTTGTATTGCAATGTCTTGTATGATGAAAGAATAATCTATGCATGATACATTGAATAAAACTTTTACTTCCATGTTCCATACATCGTATGGTGCCCATATTTATTCTATTCCAGTGTCTTTTCCGTCTTGTTTAATAGAGAGAACAAATCAACTTATCAAACTGACTGAGCAGCAGCTTCTTATTTGCCTTGTACCTTTTACAACTTGCTCAGTGCAGCAGTAAAATGATCATCTCCGGGTCATGAACAAACTAGTGAAGATTATCTGGTGGAATTTACCCATTTTGTCAAAGAATATGTAACATGCTGAATGTAACTTGGTGAAGTATGCGAGTTAAGTACACAAAAGACACATTATCTACATTGTGTCACTTAAACAAAGGGTCCAAAGTTCACTATAGAAACAACCCCAACGAGAGGGAGAAATGACCATTCAACAAGTCAATGTCTAACTTTTCTCGTAAAATGATATTCAATAGTAATGTGGAAACTAGCAGAGTCACATTGACATTGTCAATAAAAAATACAAAAATTTCATACTCCAAGTTGTGATGTTCAATTTAGCAGTACACTGAAGTTAATGAACCAAAATAGATATTACACATAGCAATGCACACATTGTCGAAATCAACCAATAGACATCATGAACTTTAATTCACTTACCACATGAGGATCAAGGATTGCAGTTAAGGATCTGTCATGAATAATTGACATAATGGGGACCATGTATGCCCAAGAACCTCCAATGACAGTAGGTAATCGTGTTCCGAATAGCGTTTGTATGAGTGTATTAATTCCTCCAACAAATAGTAGAGTTTGTATCACCCTTACTTTATCATTCTAACCACAAAAAAGAAAAAAAAAATCACATTAATATCATCCAAAACATGTCACCTATATTATTCTATAACACTCAAAAAAAAAAAGAGAAAATTTCGACAATTTACTCACATCAGATCCACCCATCAATGGAACAAGAAATGTAGGGATCATCACTGCAGTCCCTAAAGCCAGTATATAATGTTGGAAACCCAAAGCTATGGCTTCCCCTATTTCATCAAGACAGTATGATAAATCTTTATATAAAAACACACACATTGAGTTGGTTTTTTTTTTTGAACAAAAAGATTGAAACTTTAATACATACATGATAATCAGAGATATGGGTATTGATCAAAAAGATTAAAACTTTGACATACTAACTTCCATTTGAGCAAGAAAATGAGGTAAAAATGAAATCTTTATACATACATTGACATAACATCTATTTGATAATGGCTTATAAACAAAAAGATTGAAACTTGAACATACCCCAAGAAGGATTAGAATCAATACAATACTCCAATCCTTGAAGTTGGTCCATTGGAGGGTGGCTAATCTCTTCTACTTTTGGAGCTTCCATAACTACTAAAACCCTCACTAAACCCTCTTTTTCCCTTCTTACTCAAATGGGCTACCAAGAAATGAATCAAAGATGACAAATTGATGAACAAGGAAGAATAAAGATTGAAACTTTAGTGAATCAATGAGATGAAAAAGATAGATAATGCCAAGAAAAATTAAAGCTAAAGAATCAAAGAATGGGGGAAAAAGTAGAAAAAGAAAAAAAGGGGAGGAAAGAAAGAAAGAAAGAGTTGGTGAAGGTGGGAGTGGGAGTGGAATTTTAATTTATATATGTATGTATATATAATTTTTACACTTGCTTGCCACTGACCACTGTCCAAGTCTTTAAGTTTAGTTTAGTTCCTCTTTTTTTTTTTGATTGTGAGTTTGCCGTTAAGTTTTGTGAATTCCCAAAGTGACCCTTAAGTAACCTCCAAAACCAGATGTTACCGTTACTACCCCAGCTACTTTTTTAATTGTATTTTAGAAGGACAGAGTCACAGTGTCACACATTATGTGGTATTATCTGTATTTCACTTTTGTTTATGCAGTGCAAGTTTACCTTTAGTTTATTAATCAAAACTACTACTTTGAGGGACATAAATGTAGGAACCACACAATCTATATGGGGAGGTACCTTTGTTAATGTGTGTGTGTTTCTGTTTGTTTTGGTTTTCACAAATAAGCAAATTTAAGAGGTAATCAATGAGCATTTATGCTTTGCATATTCTTCGACATTTCATCTTAAAAGTAGAGAAAGGTAAAGATAAGTATTTAAAAGATCGGTAGGTTCATTGGGTCATGTCGAAAATTAGAGATGCACAAAAAAATCCTTCAAGATATTTGTTGAAATTTTTGTTTGTAATTCTTTGTGTGGAATGGTATTTTTGTTCTTAAAAAAGAATATATATGCGTATCAGTTTAGTTAATCGTGATTTAGTCATTTTTAAATCTTATATGTGGCTTGTTTGTTTTAACTTGGTCCATTAAGTTTCGATCGTATTAACCATTGTACTAGTTAAAAGGAAAAAAAGAAGGTAAAGTTAAAAGAAAGTGATGCATGACCGTATTTTCCAATTTATGAAAATAATCGAAGTAATAAAGTAATAAACCCATCTTCTATACTGATGTGCAGAAAAATATTAGCATATCACCATCATGAGCTCACTATTTTTTTCTCTATCACCTTTAGTTGACAACTTGACATGCTGAATGTTCTTGCTGGAATCTATAGTAGTCAGCTCATCTCTCCTCCCTCTTTGATAGTTTTCCTATTTTTTGACTTTTCGTACACTTTGATAGTTTTCCTATTTTCTGGTTATCAGAAGTTAAGAATTGAACACATATATCAAAAATACCGTTAAATATAATATAAAATCCTGGAAAGTTAACGTTATTTGAAAATTTTATGCGAAAACTAGTTTACTATACAAAGGGAGAGGTGAGTTTTAGGGTAATTATAGCTAGTTTTGGGATCATTATATATAGCTCGTTAATTAACGCGATGCATTCATGATTTGAAATGGAAGTGAAATAAACATGCATTCTATTCCATTTATATTTGTAAGTTGTAGTTCATTTAGTTGTTTAATATAGTGGGCATGACAGAGGAATAGGATTTGAAAACACCTGAAATGAAGGTTGTTGTTTATCAATAAATAAGTGTTTTTTTGTAGTGTTCCTGTCTGGCTATGCAGTCTGCTGCAAAATTTAAGTAAGCGAGAGAAAGGAGAATAGTACAGTAATAGCTGAGTCATTTTGGTTTGGTTTATTTCCCACGTGAATCACAGTAGAAACAAACCTCTAACGTCTCTTTTTCAAAGCTACGACAACCGACTTAGATTTTTGTACCACAAAACTAAACATTTACACCATTAATTCTATTCGATTCGAGAGGAACGGAGAGAGTATGTATCATCTTATTATTATTGCGATAAAGTATTATTGTAAATTATTTCAAAGGCGGAACTGCAAAATATTAACAAACATTGGTTTTGTACTACTTGTCTAAAAAAAAATGTCTTCTTCCTGACAAGTAAGGTAATCAAGAATGGTGAAATATTGTGGTGACAAAAAACTGAAATTCAAAAATTTTACTTTTGATAAATATTATGGGCCTCACAATTGTTAAATTACTCAGTTACCACCTGCCAAGATGACTCAGAAAAGGATGTGAAACTGCCAAGATGACTCAGAATAGGTGGTCACCCATCATACAAAAAACTCACAATATTAAATGAAACACAATTTGTGATTTGTCCCTCCAATGTATGCATGCATATGAGTCCTGTTATGCCTTCTAACAATCGTAAATCATGACATATATGAATAAAAATCGAATCGTAAAAATCGAATCGTAAAAATCGAATTTGAACAGAGAAAACAGAAGCTGGAGGCAAAAAGGACGGAAGCATTTAAAAGAAGAAAGCAAGTAGAATTAGCATCTAAAAAACATAGGAAGAACAAAGCATCAAGAGGAATATACTTTTCTGAAATGTGCAGGAAAATGGTATCTTGCCTAACAAGAGAAGAGAACAGGCAAAGTAAAATTAAGGTGATACAGAGATAAGAAAAAGCAAGAAAAATAAGTCCCAGTAAAAGAAGAACATTATTTTGTAGCAAGTGATTTATCTTTCGGCTGGGAACTGTGAATTTGGGTAGGGATGGAAATTGACTATAAGTGACAGGTACAATCAACAAAACTGCTAAAAATGGTCACTTTCTTTATTAGTAATAAGTGTTTTGTAGTGACACAAGAACGTTTTTGCTCTGGCTTTATAGAGACAGGAGTCAAAGTTACAACAGCTAAAAAGGAGATTAAAACCTTAGAGTTACTATTTTCCTTGTGTAGCCTGGGAACATGTTCGCTTTGCCTAGTTCTTTTTGGAAGGAAAACATGGGTGCAAATTCGATGCAATGTTAGAATCTTTGGAATTGTGGCTATAATTTATGTATGAAAGAATCTAATGCAATGTTAGACTTGGTGCTATAATCGACGTATGAAATGATTTAGAACAGAGCCGAAAATAGAAGGAAATTAACACAGATATGTTTAAAATCAGATTTAGTAGTTGTCAGTTTATTTTTTGGCACCAAACGCATGCATATGTATTTTTTCATTGGATCTCTGCGGCTCTACTCTCAACTTGTTGATATTCATGTTCAAGACTCTGGCATATTCTGATATTCATGTTCAAGACTCAGTAGATTGAAGAATATTTCAGTCCAATGTACAAATGATCCAAGTATATGGTGCAATCATTTGACTTGAATTTCTGAGCTATTTAATCCACTGCAAATTTGATTAACAAAACAGACAGTATTACCAAGTACAATTATATATTCAGTTCAGTCACAAAATCAATCAAGCCAAATGTGGGAAAGATTAAAGGATAGAGTGACAAACAAACTTATAGTCACTTAACCCATGCAATGTTAGCAAGACTAAATTTGGAAATGAAACTACAGAGGAAGAAAAAGAAGTAAGGGCCATGGAAATTCATCTGATTCCTTCGAGAATGGACCTAATTTTAATTCTACAAGTGTCGAACTCATCAGAGTTTGGCCAAATACCCAGTCTGAAAAAGAAGGGCATCTTTCAACAGTAAGATCTTTTGGACAAGCCGACTCATCAACTACTTTTATACAAGTTAGATCAGGGCAATCACTAACAATGATTTCCTCAACAGCGACACCAAGGTTGAGACATGTCAAACCCCGACAGTCATATAGGTCCAATGTTGTTATGTTTATACACATGTAATTTTTTAGATTTAACCGTCAAATGACATTATATTAATTTATTTCGGAAGTAAATTCCCGTTTTATGTGTAGCCTATCCGTGTATTGTATTCTCAAATCACAAATTCACAATCTTGCAATGAATGACTAGGGCGTTTAAACCTTGACATATTTGTACTATAATTTACAGGGGATACAGTTCGCGGAAAAGAACTAGTGAAACCTAAATGCAACCAACAGAAACCAAAGCTCTTTTTCTAACTAATCAAATATTTATCCCACCAGAAAAAGAGAAAGTAATTATAAGAACTAACAAAATTTACAACACGGTCTTCATAATTTAAGTAGATGATTCTCTGAGGAAACATAAAGGACAACAAAAATACAATTCACTGTTCAAGGTACCACTTATATGCAGTATTATTATTTCCATGTCTAGAGCTAAATATTAACACTCTCGAAAATTCAATAGTGTCGACCACCAGCAGTTGATGGGAGAACTCGGCTCGGCTTCTTTCCTTTCTTCCCTGTCTTGTTAATTGGTTTCAGCAAGTTTTGCTCTTGATATTACATTAGCAAATGATTGCGTACCTGTTTTTAGGAAAGGCCAAACAGAGCAAGAATAAATCGATATTATTATATTTGCAGAGCACACTCTGATAAAAGAACCACTGCACATGCATTAGCAAACACTGGCTATCAAAATTACCTCAACGTAAGGAAACATTTTAGGGACATAAGAAGCATACTTCAAAACTTCATCAAGACATATTAATTTGTGGTGGACTAGAATTACTGGCAACATCTGTTCAGGAAAGACTGCGAGGTTCCTCAAATTTCAAGGCTGGAGAATCATGTGCGGCAGCAAACCAAGTCCTGTGACATTTGAAAACAACGGCCTTTCACTTACAGCTGGAGGGCTCACTGACACAACAGCAGAACTTCCCAAAGCTGAATGAATGCTCAAACAAAAAGAGAGTAAAACACTTTTGATAGGTATTATTTATCAACGAATACAAAAAATGCAAGCCCTCTTTCTTTGTATGTATGAACATCAAAAAGAGCAAACTTCAGGAAAATGCAGATAGCAATCAGCATTAAAGTGTAGTGGTAATGTTAGGATCAATCATTGACAACCGTAGGCAAACCACCAGAACTAGGTTGCATTATAACTATAGAGTGATCTACAAAGGATATATTAAAGGAGCAGAATACCTTCGAAGTCATCCATAAAAAAGTTGGGGGAGAAATCATGAGAAGGTTGTGAAAAGTTATACGGCCTAGTCAAAATTTCTGTCGCAGAAGCAACTTCGGCCTTTATTTTCTCCTCTTGCTCCTGCAGATAGACACTCAATGCATTATTGTAGAAGAGTAGTGTGAAGACCTTATATGGTAATATCAAAACAGGTGACAAGGATTTCTGGAATGTGCAGAGGTATCACATAGGAATAATAATATATCCTTCAAGTTATAAGGTAAAAAAGTTGCCTGCAAGTGAGGTGGATAAACATTACTCATCAATTAAATAGAGTGAAGCGATACTTTAAGAAGTGAGGCATAAGTTTTTCATTCAATCCACCTTTTTTACCATACTTTTTAACTGGTTTAACCATAAACATGTCTGTACAGACACCGTCTTTGTATCTGTTTAAAAGTCAATTGTTTATTATTCACAGATTTCACTAATACCATCCAGACAGAGTCGGATAACTTAGTATTTAAAGTGTAATAAGGTAACACGAACACAATCATACTACCATCATGTAAGTGATATATATGTGGCAAATTTGCAAATTATTAATGTAGTTCATGATCCCAATTAGTATGTTTAATTTTTCTTTAATGTAAGTAGTTTGTCTCTAGCTAGTCTAATTCTGATGGAATCCTCATAGAGGTCAGTCCCTTCTAGTGGCTCAGGATTATCGCTATTACTAGCATACTGGCCTTTTCAGAGAGGAGGAAATAGTAGAATACTTACCCCCCCCCCCCCCCCCCCCCCCAAAAAAAAGCCAGGGAGATAGATAACAGAGAGATAAAACAAATATAAGCTACCCCAGTAAGATGTTCTCACCTTTCTAGCGACCCGTTTCCGCTGCTTTTCTCTGTTTTTTATTTCATCGATAAAAAGAGACAAGGCATCAAGAGGTAAACTATCACTGAGCTCAATCTCACAAAGCTGAAAATTTAAGAAACATATACAATGTGATAATGAACTTCAAATGTAGATTACAAGGTAAAAGTTGTGTTACACTGAGGTGACTACCTGAAATGGTGTCGTCAAAGAAAAATGGCTCAAATAACGATATCGCTTCCTCATTGCCTCTGATTGTGTCACAGTCTCTAACTGTAGAATCTTTCCATGAATTCTGTGAATCAAAAAACTTTACCTAAGAAACCTGACGGCATGATAACAACAAAAATAAAAGAGACAGTTCACGCTTGAATGGAAGTAAAGGCAGAAAATATCCCAAAGCAATTTTCACATTATCAATATGAATAATCCAAAGGCATAATGGTGATTTTCATTAGTCAGCGGTCATACCAAATGGTAAAGTAAGGGCAAGACTCACACACACACAACCCCCGCTTCCCCCACAAAACAACATTTTTTTGGTACACCATACACTGTTATGTAGAATTTGCTGCTAACTTTAACAAAATTGTGGTATAGTCGGTCAGAGTTAGATTGACAAGGCGCTTCTGATTCCTCCAATGTTGGCCTGTACGGGGGAAACTTCCATTAACGACTCTCACCCCAATTTTAATACCAGGGGCAATAAAGTGTAAGGTCAGGTAATTTACTCCATCACAATCATGAGGATACCTTTTTTCTCAGTAATGTACACAGGTGTACAGAATGATCAACATAATTGATTCAATAGATACTAAAGGATCAATGAGAAATCACAAATATCCTACAGTTTTTGCACGTAGAGGTGCTGGGGGGGGGGGGGGGGGGGTATTGAAGATATCTTTTAATCTGTAAAGAACATAAAGTATTAACAAACAAGTAGGCTACATTCTTCCCTCCTAACAAGCAAAATAAAACAGAGCGAATTCTTCTAAACCTGTGTGGAAGCCTGCCATAACTCCCACAGTTGTGTAGAAGACACTTTAAGTTTATTGAATGAAGGATGAGGTGCTGACCATCAACTGCCTGAAACAGGCAAACGAACTTAGCATAACTTCTTTAAAAAAATGATGTGTGTATGGGTGCAATAGGCAGATTTGGCACATCAATAACACTGTAAATATGTTTTTTTGTTGAATTTAAAACGCATATAGTTACAATATTTGCATTTTCCAAAGCTAAAATGTGTCATAAAACGGAATATGTTATGGTTGAAACCAAAGAATACTAAGCGCCTGATAAAAATTGTACGAGTCATTTTCCTTCTTATTCTGGAAGTCATTTGCTTGCATTTGCACACTTTTGTCATCATTGCATGGCGAAGATAAAACTTCATCACAAACTTCAGGTGATCCAATTGCATCACTAACTTGAGCCATACAGGTCTCTCCATCTTTTAAATTGTGACCTGGGATCTGGAAACCTGTTGGCTTATCATTGACACCAAAAGAAAGTATTTCCGGCATAAGATTCTTTGCTAATGGGGATCTTGTATGACCACTACTGTTTGCTGACGTGTCATCACCATTACAAGCTTGATGCACATTCCAATTTGTCTTTCTTTGTTCTAGTTGTTCCCTTGCAGCACAAACATATGGAAGCATTGACAGATCATCAACAAGATTGGAATCTGCTCTAGCTAGCCAATTATCAAGCTCGGATATAACTTCTCTAACTGAGAGGTCAACATCTGAAGTGAAAGTAAACTTTGAAAAGGAATTATGAACTTCCTCCACACTACACATTCCCTGTTTGTTCTTGAGAGCTAAATTAAATGAATCCTTTTGACGTGTAAGAAGCATAAACTCTATAACATCACCAAGACGGTACTGCTTAACATTCTCAGTATAGATGGTGTACATATCCTTGACTGATATCATCATGAAACACAAAGGGCATTTTTTGGAGCATTCAACTTTAAAATCATTCTTCACCCGCCAAATACCTCAAGATACATGGAAAACAAAATATAAATAGCAGCATATAATTGTCGAACTCACCAATAATCTTCACAGGAGCAAAGCCCGTCCTTAAAATGGTGAAACCTACTTGAATCTCTAACTGTGATTTTCCTTCCAACAATTTTTGAAATAACCTTGATTGCAGCGTGGCAGTCAGTGCATGCTCGCAAGTTTTTCATCACTAGTATAGGTGTCCCTTCAGGTGTACTGATCAGTGAATAGGCAATAGCTAACCTCTCACTATGATATCTAAGAGATTCTATTTTGATATCCTCATCTACATTGTGAAGGGCGCAACTTGTGTCAGGTTTGTACCCTTCTTCTTCCATCCTTTTACCCAAAGTGTCTATTTTTCTTCTGATATCCTCGCTTTGTGGATGAGTCATATCATTAGCAGTAAATACATGAACCTTATGCTTAATTTCAACCCAACTATATGCAGGCACTTTCTTAACTCCTCGTTCCCTCATCGCCTTCTTTACCTTGCCAACTTCATGCCACTGGCCAGCTGCAGCATATATGTTAGACATGTTGACATATGCAGCAGCGTCTCTAAGAACATCCATGTTAAAAAGTTTGTCCGCAGCCTTCTTAGCAAGGTCCTGATTCTTATGAATCCTGCACGAGTTCAAAACTGATGACCAAATGATCTCATCTGGCTCGAACGGCATCTTAGTTATTAGGTTCTCTGCATCGTCGAATTTTCCCTTTCTACACAACACATCGACCACAGATGCATAATGCTCTTTCTTTGGAACAAGTTTGTAGGTCTCAGTCATAGAACTGAAGAACCACAGTGCTTCTTGGACAAGCCCCCGGTGGCTACAAGCAGTTAGAACACAGAGGAAGCTTACAGAATCTGGTTGTAGACCTGACTGAATCATCTCATCAAATGACCTAATTGTTGCTTTGTCATCCCCATTCTGTGCATAAGCTGAGATCAGTGCATTCCAAGATACTACGTTTTTATTAGGTATCTCGTGAAAAGATAGTATTGCATCCTTCAAAGAACCAGATTTAGCATACATGTCCAAAAGTGCGCTACCAGAGAAAACATTTGACATAAATCCCGATCTAATAATGGACGAATGTATTTGTTTCCCTAGTGAAATTAAAGACAAACTTGCACAGGCCTTTAAGGTGCTAGCAAATGTTGCTTGGTCACCCCAAACATTGGTTTGACGCATCTCATTGAACACTGCAAGGGCTTCTTCATAACATTCATTTTGAACATATGCAGAGATCAAAGCTGTCCACGGTACCGAGCTTCTATGTGATAGATTTGCAAATATAACGTTGACTTCCCTATATCTGTTGCATTTGGCATACATGTCCACCAAAGCATTACCAACCAGTACATCTGTATCAGCTTTTGTAAGTATGGTCTGAGCATGGATTTGTTTACCCATTTCCGCATCAGATAAATTAGCTGCTAAACTCAACATAGTCGCAAATGGGAATTGTCTTTGGTCAAATCTGGTTAAGTGCAAGCCACGGAAGAGACCAAATGCTTCCTTCAAAAGCCCATTCCACACGTACCCTGTAATGACTATGTTATAAGAAACACCATCCAACTCTGGCATCTCATCAAAAAGCTTCCTTGCATCATCCATACAATCATGCTTTGAGTAAAAATCTAGCAATGCATTGCCAACATAAACATCACTAACAAAATTAGCCTTCACCACAAGTCCGTGAATTTGCTCCGCAAGACCAACATCATCTAAGCACGTACTAGCACATAACAATGCAGCAAAAGTAAAATCAGACGGCCTCAAACCCAAATGTTGCATTTCCTTAAAAAGATTTACCGCCTGTTGATCCATTCCATCTTTCGAATACCCACTTATCATTGCATTAAAAGTCACAGAATCCCTCACTGGCATTTCCTTGAATAACCGAAAACCCAAACCAAATGAACGCGACTTACAATAAGAATCAACCAAACTATTGCAAACCTTAAGCATCGAATCAAACCCCAATTTAACAATATGGTCATGAACCTGAACAATCTCTTTTCCCGTCACAGTCTCATCACAACCCGACAAAAGAGTAGCAAATGTGACATGATCTGGCACAGTCCCATACCTACACATTTCCCTATAAAGCTTAAAAGCCTCAATAGGTCGTTTCCGCTGCGAATAACCACCAATCAAAATCGTCCATGACACGGCGGTTGGATCACTAATGCCATCAAACAACTTTCTGGCATTATCAACATCACCCAACTTAACATACCCAGAAATCAACATGTTTGCAGAGCAAGAATTTCTGTGAGACATTTGATCAAACAGTTGGCGTGCATGGTGAATCTGGCCTCTTTCAACCAATTCCTTGAGCTGGTAATTTGTGCGACATATGTTCAAGTTAAAACCTGTCTTGATGCTACGAGCATCTACTAAAACTTGGGCACTGTGAGCATGGAAAAGCTCGTTCAGTACATATGAAAAGGGGAGCTTTTTAAGTGAACTTGTCAATGTAGTTTTACCAATGTCAAGTTTCATATCAGACACAAGTTTTACAAAATGTAATAATTCTTCGTGCATGATTAAAATATATATTTATAGAAAATTGAATGATAAAAATTTGTAATAAAGAAACATAGTTAATTAGGGATGAAATTAAAGTAATAAATAAATATTGTATAATTATGTAGTTGTAATTAATCGAACTTATGATAATCAAATTTGATATTTTGACACTACTGCACATTATTTAAACATAATTTTACTTCTTAATAAAAACTATTTAAATATTATTTCATTATTAATAAATAGTATAGATTCAAGGGAAATTACCAAAAATACTACTTTTTCTAAGTTTTTTTTTGGAATTTTACCATCTTCTGAAAATATTTGCAAAAATACTAATTTTTTGAAAATATTTGCAAAAATACGGTCTGCAACTACTTTCAACCATCTGCAAATGCAACCAAAATCAACCACAGATGTAACCAAAAATACGGTCAGCAACCAGATGCAACCGGATGTAACTAGAAGCAACCAGAAGAAACTTTTTAAAAAATGATTGAAAAACATCTGAGAATTCAAAAAAAATTGTTAGTAAGATGTTTGGTAAGCTTGTGGTCTTGATTAAGCCGTTCTCCTGGGGTTCAATACTTAACCTTTGGGGTTCAATGGTTGGGTTTTAGAAATATTAAGAATGAGAGATAATTTGTATATGGGCTTAGGGTTTAGGCTAAACCCTAACCTACTCTAATTTTAGGGTTGTTTACAACCTCTAAAATCAGGACGCCTGAAAAAAATTATTTTTGATTAAAAAGTTGCAATGTGGTTGATTTTGGTTGCAGTTACAGATATGGTTGAAAGTAGTTGCAGACCGTATTTTTGCAAATATTTTTGAAAAAATGGTATTTTTGTAAAAAAATTTAAAAACACATAGTATTTTTGCAAAAATGTTTTTTGAGTTGGGTATTTATGAAAAAAGCCCTAGATTCAAACTCCTTTGCTTTCGAAATGTAAGGGCCCATTTGTTAAATCTTAACAAAATTTTCTGAATGATTATAATAATTCTGAGGGATTGATAATCTGAATGCTGAACAAATAATATCATTTGTTATGTTTATACAAAATAAATCTGAACAATAAAATCAATATCAAAATATACAATTTTAATATTCTTATATTTAATATCTTTACTAATGAAAAAAATTAAATATACAATTTTAATATTATCATAATTTTTTTATTTATCAATATACTTACTAATCGTTATCAATATCTTTATTATTATTTTATTATTTTTATCTTTTTATATAAAGTGGAATCCTCATGCGTTCTCAAATCGTCCAGATCATATTTATCTGTCTTTTTAGAGCACCTCTATTTTAAATAATAAAATTTACTTTTTAACTCATTATTCATAAGAAAACTTATAAAAGATAAGTTTTTCAAAAATTATATAAGACAAATATAGTGTACTATTCATTTAATTTTCTTAGCTCACATTAAATTTACGAAGATTTGATAGATATTTTGTTGCCACCACTGCTGTAATACCATTAACATTAATGAAAACTAATGTGAGAAGTTGTTACTAGTAAATAAAAAGTAACAAAATAATTAAAAGTAGTGCAATATTCAAAGTTGGATTTGAAAGAAAGCGTAGGAGTGGTTCAGCTACATTTTTTGTGAGGAGCCGTCCAAAGAATTTGAAGCCCCGAGGAATCGTTCAGGCGGAGGAATTTTTTTGCAATAATCTGAACGAGAAAAAAAGGACACATCCAGTTCAACATGAATCGTTCATTTGTAAACAAATGGACCCTAAGTTAATTTTTTCAATTTTTTGGGCAACATTTTATTTATATAAATTTTGATTTCTTTCGTATTCTTTTGAGTAAAATCTATTATCTATTATATTTATATATATAATAGAGCAATTAGGGGGTTACTTGAGACAAATCACGGGCGCCCATCTTTGGGGCATTAATTTGTCTTCGTGTCCCTCGTAAATTGTGAGAATATTGGGGGTGGCAGGGAGTCGAACTCGTGACCCCCGCCGACCAAAGCTCTAAACAAGTAATCAGGTATTTAATCGCATTTAGCGGACGCTTCTTCTATTTTACGAAAATAAAAACTTAGACACTAGCCCTTATACAAAGCATTTACGGACAATAAAACACATTATTCAACTCATATAAACCATATAGCACTTATAAACATTTTTAAAACAATATTCGATGCTTATTTGAATTTAAATAAGTCACAAATAATTTTTAAATCAAAAAATCGGATTATTAATCCCAATATAAGTATTTAAAAACAATTAAATCAATTAATATAAAATTAATTGACACTTTCTAAATGCTCAAACTATTTTTAAATAATTAAATCAAGCTAGAAAATAATTAAACTTAATTTAAATTAATTAAATCAAATTAATAATTAATTAATAAGAATTAACTAATTAATAAACTAAATCAATTAATCAAATAAATTAATTATTAATAAAAAATAATTAAAATAATTAAATATAATCAGTTTTCGAATTTAAATAAATAAATATAATTTTTCAGAATTTTCTGAATATAAAAATGTATTTTTAAAATAAAAATATGATATTTATAAATATTTAAACTAGTTTCGAATTATTTTTAAAAATAAAATCCAAAAACAGTTTTCTGAAAATAATTTAGGCTTTCGAAGATTGAAACCGGGTCAACAATTCGGGTAAACGGGTCGGGAAGAACAACCCGGAATTTTTCCAGATTCCGGTGGGTTTTCCAGAATCCGGCGACTCAAAAACACATCAGAATTTGGGGCTTTTTGTACCAAAACACTCCTTATTAACTCAGCAATACATTCCGACCAAAACAAACAAAAAACACAGCCGGAATCCCAATCCCGATCAAATTCCGGCGACCTCAAGCAAATTTTCCGATCTACCTAAATCGTACATGAAACTCTACGTTCTTTATGTTAAAATGAAGCTAAGAACACATACAACAAAAGCTCTCTATAAAAAACAATGTCAGATCATTCATATGAACAGACTATTAAAAAAAAATCGGACAAAAATCCTAAACTCGAAAATCTCAAAATTGAACATAAACATGAAATTAAAGCATGAATTCCTACTCATTAGAACCCTAGGAACATGTTAGAAGCAATCAATTGAACGGAGAATCAACATAATGAAAATCCCCAATTCGAACAAGAACCCTAATTTAATTCGAATATTGAAAAATTCATCATAAATCAAAAAATTACCAGAAGATGATATGGTTTGAAGATTCTGAAACTAGAGATCAAGAGCTTTGATTTGAGTACTTGAACTTGAGATTTGGATTCCAATAACACTTCCAAGATTGAATTTAATCTTCGAGAACACGAAGAACACGGTTCAGGAATTTTTATATTTTTGTATATATTTAATACGGATTATATGAGGATAATGTACGATTCGTCTTTTTATACTTAGTGGAAAATAATACTCCAAACGACATTTTTGGATCGATATCGATCCACTTGATCACTTTAAACCTTTAATAAAGTAAAGTTCACGTTTTACGAGGTGATAACTATCCACAAGGACTGATAGTTATCCATATCAATACATATCATTTATATAAGGAATGCTCAAGAATACTGGGGCTATAACAGATGTATTATTGATATGAACGATATATCAATCGCCCTAAACAATTAGGTTTCGGAATAATTTTTCTCTCTTTGAATAAATCAAATACTATTGATAGTATCGGGTAATAAGGAATATAATGATACGAAGAAATCTTCCAATAATGATTCGGATACGAAAGACGAAGGAATAATAATGATGTACAAAATTTCAACGGGGCCCTTTAATTTTCAAAACGGAGCTCAAAACTGAAGATATTTCTAAATGAAAAGATATTCGAAAGGGGTTTTCGACACATCAATTAACATACTATTACTCAATAACCTTAATCATTAAGACTCCAAATACTCCACATAAATCATTCTACACATAAAATATAATTTATATTATTAATAAAGTTCACGGATATTACATCCTTCCCCCTTAATAGGATTCTGTCCTCAGAATCAGATCAAGGAAACAACTGGGGATACTACTCTAACATATCACTTTCTAACTCCCAGGTAGACTCTTCCACCTTAGGATTCCTCCACAAAACTCTTACTAATGCTACCGTTTTATTCCTTAACATTTTCTCTCTACGATCCGATATCTGAATTGGTCGTTCTACATAAGACAAATCTGTCTAGACCTCTATGGGTTTATATTCTATTATATGGTTCGAATCTGGTCGATACTTCTTAAGCATTGATACGTGAAACACATTATGAACGTGCTGCATGTGCGGGGGTAAGGCCAACTCGTAAGCTACTTTCCCAACTTGAAAGATAATAGATTAGCGTAAATCAGCACTAATAGAGTTTACTAGCACTACACCAAAAATGACCTATTGCAACCTCAAAAAAGTGTATTGTTAGACCCCAAAAATGTTACAGTAGATGTTTATGTAACGTTTTGGCCAAAATTCGGCGTTACATTTACTGGCGTTGCCTATGGCCTCTATTGCAACATTATGTGTACTTGTTGCAACATTTTTTGAAATATTACAATAGCACTTTTTTGTAACACTTTTGTCTGTTTTAGTAACATTTTTAAGGTGTTACATTAGACTAATGCAACACTTGTTTGCAACATTTATTAAGTTAAAAAGTTACAAAGTCAGTTTATTGTAACATTTTAATGCAACATTTTGATGCATTTTGCAATACTTTTTGTTTTTTTGCAACAACTATCTGCAACATTTTGATGCCTGTTGCAATGCTTTTGGTTTTTTAGCAACATTTATCTGCAACTTTTTTATCCCTATTGTAATAATTTTAGATTTTATTGGCAATTGTTATTTGCAACACTTTTTATTAGTCCAATTGAAATGTCCAAAAGCATACCAAACCACAAATCACATTCCAAAATTTTCAAATGACAAACCAACAAAACATATGTCAATAAGGCCCAAAGTCAGGTTGTAGTACAATATCATCTTACATCTAGTACTTAAGTCAAATCGAAGTACATGGTCGACTTACACCAGAATTCTACATTAAACATAGTCTTTCATGTCAAATTACCAACCTATTAAAAATGTAGGCACATACAAAGTAAAAGAACTGAACTGATCATAAACCATCACTTTTGTCATCCTCATGATTGTCGGCTCATGATCATTGTCTTCCAGATTGTCCTTCCGATCCATTGCAACATAGTAAACAACATCCTGTTTGGAACAATCCCTGTTTTTCAAAGCATTGGAGATCAGAGCTTGCAGATGTATATCATAATTAATATCAAAACAGAAAATAGTAAAACCCTTTTTTAGTACCTACCCGTGTTCATTTGCTGCAGAATTTTGACAATAAGAAATAAAACAAACAACAAACTCAAAAACTCAATTGAATCAAAGAGTTGGCTGAGACAATGTCACATACTGACAACTAACATGTGAACATTATCTTTATAAGTGCTAGATAATTGCACTATCTCAACTAACATGTGAACATTATCACCAAAGAGATAAAATGTCTGTGATTTGTTAAAGAAAAAATAAGGAGAAGATATCCCCTGTACATCGTAGCAGAAGGGTTCCATTCTGCATTTAACTAAAGCATAGAGTGGTAAAATATAATAGCTGTCAATGTCTTGGACCTTCTTTCGCCTCAAAGTACAACTGAGGACCTATTTGTTTGCCGGTTCTTAATTGTAGCCTCTAAGATGAATAGCTAGAATGTGCAGAATATATTAGTGGTTACATCTAGAACTTAGCTACTGGTCAGGCCCATATGTACAAAAGAGTGAGGGAGCACGCACAAGATAATCAAGGAAGAACGCATGCACGCACACAAACCTCTGACCTTTTTCAAACATAAATTAAAGGTTGAGGCATACGTCGGGAGCCATCCAGAAAGCTAGTCCCTTGCAGGATTGCAAATCATTCAACTTGGTGGCCTGTACAACAGATTAGACATAAGCAATATATCCAGAAAGTTTCACTGTTCCATTTGTATCAACCAATATATTCGCACATTTGATGTCCCTGGAAACGAAGCAACAGAACGTAGACAGTAGATACATTCCAACAAAAAAAAAACAGAATGGCACATATTTGCACCACATATACAAACTTGTCAAGTAGACAATAGACAGATGAATTATACTTCAAACTATTTCATTCTAGCAGAACGTCAACTGAAAGAAATCATGAAGATTCGAAACACACATATTTGTATCAAACACTTCAGGAAAGAAACGTTAACTAATCTGCTAATAACCACCTGTGCACCACATTTATGTCATGCAGATACTTCAAACCATATAAAATCTGCCTCGAGAATGGGCCTAAGTACTTGGGGCGATCAGGTCCGTACCTGTCAAACAAGTTGCAGATACTAATTATCAACTATCAAGAAAGTGATTATATATCAATGCGTATGGCGCTCGTTAAACAGAGTGTCTATAAGATAGAAAAATATTCATAGAAGTTGCACAGAAAGTAGTAGCATACACATTTTTATATCTAAGAGAATGGTAGTTATAAATTACCAAATGCTTTCTGGTGCACTTTTCACAGTACGTCTCATGGTAATGCGGCCATCACCCAAGCTGCCAATCTTCCTGACAAGCTCATTCTGCGACTTGAGTTGAATCTAACTGAGACCAAGTCTGAAGCATTTTAATATGCTAGGTATTCATAATTGTATACAAGCAAGAAAAGACCATAGTCAAAATATGCCATGAAAATTAAATTATGTTATCAGATTTTCGTAGAGTTTCATATTGGCAGGTTATTGCCATTCGTTTTGACTGCATACAAAGCCATAGCATAGCAACAAATACCCTGAAAATTCTTTTAGGAGCAACAAAGATACTGTTACCAAAGCAGCAACTGAAGTTGGAAAGATCAAGAAAAAACAATTTTTGCCAAGAGAAACAAAAACAACTATACTGCTATACAGAGATACTTTTCACCAAAAATATTATAATACATTTATTTGGTAATGCTAGGCAAAAGCGTTGCTTAGAGTAGTTGATATAAATGAAATATCTATACGTCTATGCTATTTCAAGGTTTATGCAATTCTCAAGTTGGCATTACGATACACAAATGCCTATCATTGTCATCTTCCGGTATAAAGAGAAAATATTTTATCAAGATGCTTAAATGTTCACATTTCAGGTATCTTATAGTTTAAAACTTATTAAGTATGAATCCATAAAAAAAAATTATAAATGCGTGATAGATTAGCAAACTATAATGAGCAACAAATTTGTACAAATTTTATCCAATGGGAAAGAAATAATGTTGAACTCCAGATATTCAAGGAGGAAGAGTACTTACAACATAAAAGGCACCCAGCAGCACCAGTAAAAGAAGGGCAATGACCTATGTCTCCAGAGGCAGAACCAAAAGCCTCTTCTCAATCTTTGACTTCATTGAAGGCTTAGAAGCCTTTTCAATATTCTCCTTATCCTTCTTCTTGTTCCTCCTTACGGGTCGTTCCTTTACTGGCTCATCGTGTCTATCAGTTTTCAAAATATCATTTCCGATAACACCGCCAGATGGTTCAGATCCAGTATCTTCTGCCTTAATTGTCCATAGCATATAAAAGATGTTACACAATCAACCGAATAGGAAAATTTGTACATTTCAATCAATGAATTATACAGCAAGTAAAACACTTGTGACTTACATCGATTTGGTGACTCTGTGACACACCAGGCAACTGAAATTTGATCGATCGTGTAAATACACCAAATGCTCCAGTTACCTACATCGACATAATTAAAGAGAAAGATAGGAACAACAAACAAAATACACATAATAATCAAACAAAATACTCGAACATACACATATAATACACATATAATCGAACATACACATATAATCTAATTCAATAAAATAGAACAGAGTTGGGTATATTACCTCTAATTGAAGCTTTACTTTAATTGAAGTTTTGGGGGGTTTTTGGGTTTTGAAGTCGATTTTAGGGGTTAGGGTTTGAAATCGATTTTGGGGGTTTTTGGGTTTTGAGAGAGGTGAGAAAAGGGTGAGGCCGAGAGAGAGAGAGAGATATGAGTGAGGTGAGAGAGGGGTGAGGCCGAGAGAGATGGTCGGGAGAGAGGTGAGAGAGAGTTTGAGAGAGAGAGTCTGAGAGAGAGTGAGATATGAGTGAGATAAAAATATTTTTGTGTAATAAAAATTTTGGTACCAAAATTGCCCGCCCAATGAAAAAATTGAACTCCCGCCTACATATTTCGGTCAAATTAAAAAAAGCGTATCATGTTATTGTAACGCTTTTCTTAAGTATTGCTATAGTTCTAAAATTTTCAAAATGCTTCTTAGGCTTGCAACACTTTTCCATTTAAAATAACTTTTTCAAAAGTATTACAATAGATATGCAGGTTTCTTGTCTATAGCAACATTTTATGCAACACAACCATATGATGGAGTTGCAATAGGTCATTTTTGGTGTAGTGGAAGTGTACCTGCCACCACATCGGTGTCTCTCACTGCTTCCCTCATTGCCATGTTATAGGTTCTGGCTAGCGGCTGAACATCAACAGCTGGAGGTGCCTCTATAGCTCGAATCATGTTGTTCACGGGTGCTGGTGCTCTGCAATCCTTAATCATATGACCTGGTTCCTTGCATCGGTGACACACAATACCTATCTTGCAATCTCTGGCATAATGACCCTTCTGGTTACATTTAAAACACGTGACACTCAATCGGTTGCATACTCCTGGATGTCTTTTCCCGCATGTCTTACATTCTGGTAGTGGGGGTCTAGAAACTCCCTGCTGATTGTTGGCTGGTAAACGATTGTCTTGTCATGTATTCCCGGTATCTGGTTCCTTAAAACTTGAACTCCTGTCGGGCTGGAATCCTGGTTTCTTATTCGACTGATCTTGTGAACTTCCCTGTTGCTGTCCCTTATCGGATGTCCCTATCTTCCTTCTTTTATTCTCATTCTCCCTCATGTATGAATCACTCTCTGCTTCCGCAATCATTGCCTTCTGAACCACTATTGCATAGGTGTCCAACTCCAGAATGGCTAACTTACTACGAATCCATGACCTCAGTCCCTGTTGGAACCTCTTGGTCTTCTTCTTCTCCGTGTCAACGTATGTTGGAACGAACCTAGACAATTCAGTAAACTTGGTCTCGTACTGAGGAACAGTCATACTACCTTGTTTTAACTCTAAAAATTTCAACTCCATCTGGTCTCGCATATAATCAGGAAAATACCTTTCTAAAAACAACTCTATAAACCTGTCCCACGTAATTAATCCCTCAGGTTCCATAGCCCTACTCGTTTCCCACCAATAACTTGCTTCACTCTTCAGAAAATAACTAGCGTACTCTGTTTTCTTTTCTTCTGTTACCTCTGTTAAGGTAAAAGCTTTCTCTATTTCCTTTAACCATGACACTACTAGAAAAACTGCATTAGACATCGGCTAAAAACCGATGTCTATTGAAAAAGAGAAGCGATGTCTTTTCATGTGTAGAGAAAGATAGGGGTATTAGACATCGGTTTTTAGCCGATGTCTATGTTAATATTTAACATCGGTTTTTTAATAAGCAACAGATGTCTATGTTCCTTTTTAACATCGGTTTCTTAATAAGGAACCGATGTCTATGTTCCTTTTTAACATCGGTTTCTTAATAAGGAACTGATGTCTATGTTTCTCTTTTACATCGGTTTCTATTATTTAGACATTAGTGTTCTGATGTTACTTGTGATATTTAACATCGGTTTTTTGCGAAAGTGATGTAAGTTTTGTATTTTTTTTAATACATGGATGCCCTATTTGACATGGCCAAAAACCAAAACCAAATGACCAAAATCAAAAAGCCAAACCAAAACCAAATATAGAAATCAAAAGGCCAATATATACTAAAACCAAATATAAAATTCAATAGGCCAACTACATTATCCAATTCATATCGAAACTAACTACATAATCCAAACCATCCAAATATCAAAACTACATTCATATAGGCACATTTCCTAGTTTTTCAGGCACATTTCCTAGTTTTTCAAAACCTTGGTAATTCTTTCCTTGTGTTGCTTGCCTTAGAGCCTTTTTTAGATCTTCACAATAGGTCCCCAAGTGCTGCAACTTCTGTTTTAGCTCGCCAAATGAAGATCCCATTTCAGAAACTTCTGTTAATGCTGCATCTCTAGTTGTGGTGTGGCTTTCCTTACGCTAGCAATGTGCCAAGACAAAGCTATCCTCCCTCATTCTTCTTCCCTTTGATTTCACTTTTAACTACTTAGAACAACAATAACTCTACAATAAAGAGAGATAAGATCAATCTAACTGAACCAATACATAGTATGATGTTGAGCATAAAAGCTTTAAGAAAATCTTGCAACTGAGTTTTATCATCTTGATCCCAATTAGTTTGGTTATGCTTGCAAATATTAAGATCAACGGGGAGGAACTTGACATAGTATCACTAGTAGCGTAAATGAATTGGACCAATAAAACGCAATCCACCAACTGATTAATATGCAACATCAAATATGCACCAACATATGTCGGGAAAAAAAATACAACAATATAATCCTTACTAGACAAATTGAGAAGTGATTCCTCAGCAACTTGTCGTTGAGCCTCCTTTCTTGTTTTACCAGTTGCCATTCCTACTTTCTCTCCTGCAAACCAGACCTGCAATATACAATATTTTATAATGCCTTACTGTACAACCATATATATGCAAATCAAAATCATAGTGAAAACCTATTGAATACTAGTACTCCAAACATAAGGAGGGATACATCTTTATGTCACTATTACTAAATTTTTTATACAAGTTAATCGATGCAAAAGCAAAGCAATCTTTACCTCAACCTGGAACTGCAGTACTGTGCTTGGAACCATAGCTGACCTGAACTCCACCTGTACACATAAGAAACAGGCAAGAAGGGCTATTAAAAGGACATGTAAATGGAATACAAAAAACAAGAATTTAATACTATCTACAACATTCGGCAATGGCAATTCACTATGTATATAAACAAAGGGGACAAAACAATCGTTTAACATACCTTGGTTGCACTTAGAAGCAATATCCTGTAATGCTTTCACTGGAGTTCCTGCAGATTTTTCAATTCGTCCAGGTTCTGAATCAAGATGCCTACTGGAAGACGATCGAACTAGAGACCATTGTATATGTTTTAGATGGGACAATATTCAAGAAAATCAGCTGGCATTCACTAGGCATCCAAACCAAAGCAGTTGCAAAAAAATACTTATATAAACATATGCTACTTGACACTAGGTGTAGTAGTAATTCATAAGCACACGGCCGGCGCCGCCGTCCCCGACAATCACCACCGAGATCTCCAACGTCCATGTGAAGACAATCAATTCCCTAAGCAATTGACATGTTCATGGCTTCATGCGTGCATATATTTTATACTTCTTCTATGGCCATGCATTGTACTAACTACACAAAAATAAACGGTGGTTCTAACTTTTAAATCCCAATTTTTTTCTTAGGCTCTGACTTCTACATTTTTCTACATTTTTGTTGCCCAAGTTTATTTACTAGACATCCAGAAAAATAAATTTTGAATGTGAACAAACCGTAGTGAAATCAAATAACATTATTTGTTGTGTCGAAAAGATGTAAGTTTCTAATAGAATATTGTAGACCGATAATTGTCACAAATTTACGCTATATCAAATAAAAAACCTGCTATAATTCGCATCCATGTAAAATAAAAGCATTGATCTAAATTTAATAAGCAGACATTTCGACCACTAGACCTATTCATCGGAGCTATGTATAGTTTGAAATTTGTTTCCATCTTGTAAGTAGAAAACACACCAACAACTCTACAGACCACAACTATTGTTTTGCTCATTTCCCTTCTGGAAAATGTGCCTACTTGTTTATTGTTTTCTTGACTGAGTTATGTTTAAGACACACCAAAAATTAATGAAGCCTTCTGTTCTAACTTTGACACATATGTATTCAAAAAATAATACTCCTATTTATAAATATTCAAAAAATGATATCGCTAAATAATAGTAATCTTTTCATATTTTGATATTAGTAAGGATATCGTATATTTATCGTTGATAAAAAAATTCTGATCCTAAATATATTCATTTGTCGAGGTTTAACTGTGTCTCATAATAATAATATCTGATTTTTCCCGTAATTGGTCTGTTGGTGAATGGTGTTACTGGGCTTCTAGTAGGAGTATATACCAGGTTCTATTCTTTTTTTCCATTCACTAGCAACACAAGTCAAGGACAATTTCATTCTATATATAGAATTTTTTTATATTACCAAGAACCACACTTTATTTATTTAATTAATATTTATATATGGTCTTTACCAAATGAAATATCTATCTCACCTTACGCTACTTCATTGTCAGAACAACTTATAAGGCTTAAAAGAGACTAGTGCAGAGTTTTTGTGGTTCATACAACTCTGAAATTGGCCACTCGCAATATTACCCTGAAAATGAAATCAAAATTAGAACAAAATTTTGAGTAAGGCATTTATCAAACAGGTGGTGAGTAGACCTACCATTAAATACATCATAAACATAAACCAAATGAGATACCGCAACTTACTATGACTGAAATAAGAAATAGAGAGTAACAATTTACAGCACCTAATCAACGTTAAAACACCTTCAACAAATTACACCTTCCGTAAATTATCACATATTCTCAATCTAATGTCCCTAATCCAAACAACTCTATTTACAAATTAATTCAACGAATCACAATGTGCATCAGCATCTAAATAACAATAACAATATGATTTCAAGCTCATACCAAACTAATAACTAATCACAAACGAATTCCACAATAAAAAATAACAACTAACAGAAACACAGATATATTTTACGAACAAAATCCAATACACCACTGACATTTAAATCCAAAACATTACGCATCATTATCCGATAAAACACAAAATCCAACACGAAATTCAAAACAACACAATTTCAAATTTAAAACCTAAGCGGACATACATGCAGTTGAGCAAATATAATCAAAAAAGCAAATACAATCAAAAAAAGGAAATAAAATCAAAAAGAAAAGAAAAAGGGTACCAAATCGAGCTAATTACAATGAACAATTAGGGGTAAACTGCAAGAGTGAGGGTATCTTCCAAGCTTCAGATCTAAAAAACGAACAAATCGAACAATATGAAGAGTGAGGGTTAATCGAAATCGAAAAATAGAAAAGGGATTTATAAAATCGAACTAATATTGAAGAGTGTTTGATAAAATTAACATAATATTGAAAGGAATCGAAGACTTACATAGGTTAATTAGGGGTTTGTTGAAAGGAGGGGTTAATTAGGTTAACTAGGGTTCTTGAAGAAAAAAGAAACCGGCGGGGGGTTTTTTGATTTTGGGGGGTAGTATGTTTATGTTTGGGGGGGGGGGGGGGTAGTATGTTTTTTTATTTTTATGTTTTTAGTTTAAGGGGAAAAGAGGGAAGCGGGATCTGAAATTTAGCTAGGGGGGGGGGGGGGAATTTTTCCAAGGGGGAAAAGAAAAACGGGGAAGGCGTGGGTTTATTTATTTTTTAAATAGGGGTTTAGACATCGTTTATTCATGAAAGCGATGTGTAGTTTACTATTAGACATCAATTTTATAATTTCCGATGTAAAAGACACTTTTAACATCAGTGGCTTTTCTGGTCGATGTCTAATGTGTGATGTCTAATCTAGTTTTTCTAGTAGTCATGCCTTTGCCTCGATTGGGTCTGCAGATCCTTTGAATTTCGGAGGTTTCGCTGCTTGAAATGCCTTGAACGTAACTACTGGTGCTGCCTGCTGGTGCTGCTGCTGCTGCTGTTGCTGTTGCTGCTGCTGCTGATATAGTAGTTGTTGTTGAATCTGTTGTGCTAGGGCATCAGTTTGTTGAGTAAGAGTATTCAAAAGCTGTATTACAATCGGATCTATGTGACCCATTGGAGGTGAATTCTGTTGACCTTCTTGGTGAGAGGAATCATTTGTACGGGTACTTCGTCTAGGAGGCATATTACTGATAAATAAACAATAATTGGTTTAATCAAATAATTCATAAGTAGAAAAGAAAGAGAACACAATTGATAGAACCAAGGTCTACAAATTTTCGACGGCGTAAGAATACCCTCGTCGTATCAAGTAGAATGGCAATTATAATGATGAAAATGAATAACAAGAGAATAATAATAGTTCTGCAAAAGGTGGTTATCATATATATATATATATATATATATATATATATATATATATATATATATATATATATACATCTGATACAAGCATATAACGCTTTCAAAAGTAAAGTATGTCGTAGCTGAACTACAACTGCCGATCAACAGTACAACAATCAAAATTACAACAACAACCCAATGCGATACTATAAGCCCGGTGCACTGCTGGTACTATACTATGCATCTATATACTATCTAGCTGGAATTCCATACACCCACATAACATCCAACCTCACCTAATCCTGCTCACGGATCATCATCTCTAGTCCTCCATAGCGGTGGTCCGGCAACCTCTCCAATCTCCCTTACCGCATAGTCCAATATCTCTCTCAACCCTGCTACAGTCTCTCCCTCTCGGCTAGAAGCTAGTCCCTGCAACCTCGTCTCTACTAATGTCCTCGTAACCCTAAGTCTCATCTGAATCTCTCCTATCTGGCCTCTGAGTCTGTCTCTCTCTTGTGCTACGGCTGCTTCTGACGAACGAGACCCTCTCATCTCCATACCTGTCTATAGAAATACTCCCTTTCCCCTCTCACCCTCTGATACTCATGATGTGGAACTGGTGGCTGAGAAAGCTGGTACAAAGGTGCAGAAACGGATGCCTGAGACACTGGTGCTGGTGCTACGCGTCGAAGTGGAACATGACAAGGTATATGATCTCTCCTGACTACAGCATGTCAAGGTTGGGGTCGTGTCGGCCGCGACGGTCCTGCTCTCTCTCCTGGTACATGTCTCTCCTCTATCGTACACTCTGACGGGTCTGAATCTGAACTAGAGCTAGGGGGCTGCAATTATATAACCACATTCAATTACCACGCATAATATTCCTAAATTGACCTTCCATAGTCCTTAAGTGAATTTCTAACTCTCTACGTTATCCTGGACCCTAAGTCCTAACTTGTTTCAAATGCTATAACCTGTCTCTCTCATACCGACCTGTGACGCCCTCCAAACCCGGGGCACAGGTCTGGGGAGTCACTCGACCAACGAAACACAATATACCTGGATATAACACATGCATAATATAATAATAACATAAAACACCCCTTAACCAAGATCGCGTTCAGATTATGGCATTGAACAAGCTTCTAAGTTATATTACAATCCAGTTTTCAGAGTTATAAATATTACACAACTTAAAGTTCAAAGCTAGACATCTAGTCTAACTAACAAAATAGACAACTACCCTGCAAATGACAACCACTCGAGATGGTCTCCTATCCGATGGAGAACTATCGCTCGCGTTGTGTCTGCTCATATTCTCGCTTCACTGGAATAAAGTTAGAAACAAAACAAGTATGAGCCACAAGTGCTCAGCAAGCATAATATATATATCAATCACAGTTCCATAATGAAAGGAAGATCACAATTATCTGAATCAACAAGGTTTAAGCCAAACATATGCTTTTTAACAATTTCAATAGGAGTTAAAGGGATTAGAATTGGACTTCTACATTTTTCAAATCAAAAGGTTGAGCTGCTGATCAGTCACGCATCAACCCCAGACTTGCTTATAGCAAAGTCCTCCAATAGGATCCATGGCCATCTTGGCCTTAAATTATTCTGACCATTATTGGTCCTATTTTAAAAACATGTCAATTCTATCACAGAGTATAAGCAATAATATGCATCACAAGATAAGTACACAATGACAAGGTATAATAGTTGCAAAAGAGCTTCAACTGCTCAATATCAAATGAAGTCCGAGAAATAGATTCGGAATGGTTTTAACGGTAGATAAGTACACAATGAAAAAGTATAATAGTTGCAAAAGAGCTTCAACTACTCAATATCAAATGAAGTCCGAGAAATAGATTCATAATGGTTTCAACGGTAGATAAGTACACAATGAAAAGGTATAATAGTTGCAAAAGAGCTTCAACTGCTCAATATCAAATGAAGTCCGAGAAATAGATTCGGAATGGTTTCAATGGTACAACGTACTCATTTAAGAAGGTCAACAATGGTTATCATCAACCTAAACTGAATTGAAGGTGAAGGTTTCTGATATCCAACACGATTGTGGATTAATCAAAAAGTTAGGAATATTCAAGGAAATAGCATCAGTTGCTCAAGTACGGAGTAAAGATTGAATAATCTGAATTGTTCTGATGGTAACATGCATAATCATTGGAAACAATATCAATTTAATCAACAAGTAATCGCACAGATACTTGCCTGGTCTACGTAGCTGACTTCGGTCTATCTCACTTACTCTACCTTCTCATTTCCCTTGCTTCGGGAACTCGATTCTATAATAAACAACTCATAATAATAAGTCTAACTATCCTTGTTCTACCTTCGACATATACTCATAACCATTTTTAAGTCTAAACAAGTAATCGGGTATTTAATCGCATTTAGCGGACACTCGTTCTATTTTACGAAAATAAAAACTGAGACACTAGCCCTTATACAAAGCATTTACGGACAATAAAACACATTATTCAACTCATATAAACCATATAGCACTTACAAACATTTTTAAAACAATATTCGATGCTTATTTGAATTTAAATAAGTCACAGATAATTTTTAAATCAAAAAATCGGATTATTAATCCCAATATAAGTATTTAAAAACAATTAAATCAATTAATATAAAATTAATTGACACTTTCTAAATGCTCAAACTATTTTTAAATAATTAAATCAATCTAGAAAATAATTAAACTTAATTTAAATTAATTAAATCAAATTAATAATTAATTAATAAGAATTAACTGATTAATAAACTAAACCAATTAATCAAAAAAATTAATTATTAATCAAAAATAATTCAAATAATTCAAATAATTAAATTTAATCAGTTTTTGAATTTAAATAAATAAATATAATTTTTCAGAATTTTCTGAATATAAAAATGTATTTTTAAAATAAAAATATGATTTTTATAATATTTAAACTATTTTCGAATTGTTTTTAAAAATAAAATCCAAAAACAGTTTTCTGAAAATAATTTAGGGTTTCGAAGATTGAAACCGGGTCAACAATTCGGGTAAACGGGTCGGGAAGAACAAAACGGGTCAGGAAGAACAACCCGGAATTTTTCCAGATTCCGGTGGGTTTTCCAGAATCCGGCGACTCAAAAACACATCAGAATTTGGAGCTTTTTGTACCAAAACACTCCTTATTAACTCAACAATACATTCCAACCAAAACAAACCAAAAACACAGCCGGAATCCCAATCAAATTCCGGCGACCTCAAGCAAATTTTCCGATCTACCTAAATCGTACATGAAACTCTACGTTCTTTATGTTAAAATGAAGCTAAGAACACATACAACAAAAGCCCTCTATCAAAAAAATGTCAGATCATTCATATGAACGGACTATTAAAAAGAAAAATCGGGCAAAAACCCTAAAATCGAAAATCTCAAAATTGAACATAAACATGAAATTAAAGCATGAATTCCTACTCATTAGAACCCTAGGAACATGTTAGAAGCAATCAATTGAACGGAGAATCAACAGAATGAAAATCCCTAATTCGAACAAGAACCCTAATTTAATTCGAATATTGAAAAATTCATAATAAATCGAAAAATTACCAGATGATGATATGGTTTGAAGATTCTGAAACTAGAGATCAAGAGCTTTGATTTGAGTACTTGAACTTGAGATTTGGATTCCAATAACACTTCCAAGATTGAATATAATCTTCGAGAACACAAATAATACGGTTCGGGAATATTTATATTTTTGTATATATTGAATACGGATTATATGAAGGATAATGTACGATTCGTCTTTTTATACTTAGTGGAAAATAATACCCCAAACGAAATTTTTGGATCGATATCGATCCACTGGATCGCTTTAAACCTTTAATAAAGGAAAGTTCACGTTTTACGAGGTGATAACTATCCATAAGGACTGATAGTTATCCATATCAATGCATATCATTTATATAACGAATGCTTAAGAATACTGGGGCTATAACAGATGTATTATTGATATGAACGATATATCAATCGCCCTAAACAATTAGGGTTCAGAATAATTTTTCTCTCTTTGAATAAATCAAATACTATTGATAGTATCGGGTAATAAGGAATATAATGATACGAAGAAATCTTCCAATAATGATTCGGATACGAAAGACGAAGGAATAATAATGATGTACAAAATTTCAATGGGGCCCTTGAATTTTTAAAATGGGGCTCAAAACTGAAGATATTTCTAAATGAAAAGATATTCGAAAGGGGCTTTCGACACATCAATTAACATACCATTACTCAATAACCTTAATCATTAAGACTCCAAATACTCCACATAAATCATTCTACACATAAAATATAATTTATATTATTAATAAAGTTCACGGATATTACATCAACTGTTTTTCTTTGTTACAATGAACTGCTACACTTGGTTTTATACAACCCAAGTTTACAAGCCATACTACAGACAAAAACTATCACTATTTTCTAGGTCCAGTATGCTTGCTTCTTCATTCCAAATACACGTGACTGGGATGTTGTACTCTGGACAAATTGGTTTGTTTGTACATCTCCTTTGTTTGCATGGAAATAGAATGTTTCTTCTTCTTCGAGGTTCACCAAAGTTTGGCTTCCATATTCATTTTGTTTCACTCTGTCAACCCATGTGCTTTTGCCAGTGTCAAGTCACCATCAATCCATAATCTTGAGCTTTATCCGTTGGTAGTGTTCTTGACTATCCGTGGATGACTATCCGTGGATGGGTATTGAGTTGATCATCCGTGGATAGCATTAGGTCTTCATCCGTTGTCATCCACTTTCACTTAAGCAAAATTACATAGCACAACCTATTTAGAATTAACTACCCTATTTTGCTTATCTACTGAAAGTCAACATGACTTGATACTTAATACTATCAAACACTGGTCTAGAGTAAAACAGAATATGTTACAGAAAAACTTATCCGTGGATGACTATCCGTGGATAAGCTTCCTAACCACGGATGCTATTAAGAATATGCCATCCGTTGTTAGTTAGAGAAAAATGACTTATACAGAAATGTGTTATATGTTAAGTTATCATCAAGAACAACATATTCCCTAACAATCTCCCCCAATTTATGCCTGATAGAATTACAGACATAAATTAAAGGTCTTGATGATAACAAAACATATTAAGAGAAAATTACAATAAAGACATATCTGTATTAAGTTGCAAAGTTTGAGATAAGAAAATTATAATGAAATTATATCTAAGAGTGGTATGTTTGTAGGCAAGGGCTATGCAACTGATGGGCTTTTTAAGCTAAATGTAATGTCTATTAAAGACAATAATGAAATGAAGAATTCTTCTGCTTGCTTGAGTCTCTTAATTTATGGCATGCTAGATTAGGACATATGAATTATGACACTTTACGACGATTAAGTGCAAAAGAATACATACCAAAATTGACTATTGATTCAAAACATAAGTGTGAAACTTGTGTTGAGGCAAAATTAACGAGATCATCATTTAAACAAGTTGAAAGAAACACCAAAGTGCTAGACCTAATACATAGGGACATATGTGATCTAAAATATGCTCCAACTAGAGGAGGAAATAAGTATTTTATTACATTCGTTGATGATTGTACGAAATACTGCTATGTATACTTGCTTAAAAGCAAAGATAAAGCTATAGATAAATTTAAAATCTATAAGGAAGAAGTTGAGACACAACAAACAGAGAAAATCAAAACGATACGAAGTGATCGTGGAGGTGAATATGTTGAACCCTTTGGGGAATTCTGTACACAACATGGTATAATCCATGAGGTCACTGCACCATACTCCCCTCAGTCAAATGGAGTGGCTGAGAGGAAGAATCGCACTCTCAAAGAGATGATGAATGCGATGCTGCTAAGCTCTGGTCTTCCGAAGTCGATGTGGGGGGAAGCCATCTTAAGTGTGAACCATATTTTAAATATGATGATTCGTAAGAATAAGGATATGAGTCCTTATGAGATGTTTAAGAAAAAGAAACCAAGTTACCAAACTCTGAAAGTGTGGGGGTGCCTTGTGAAGGTACTAATCCCAACACCTAAAAAGGTGAAGATTGGTCCAAAGACTGTGGATTGTATCTTCATCGGATATCCACCACATAGTACTGCATATCAGTTTCTTGTGCATGATTCGAAGATCCCTGATATTCAAAAGAATACGATAATGGAGTCAAGGAATGCCTCATTCTTCGAGAATGTATTTTCTTGTAATTCTGAACGCCCTACAACGTCTAAACGCACTCATGAGTCTATAGAAGACGATAATTAGAATTTCGATAGTGAAGACAAAGATGTGGGGGGAGTGAGAAGGAGCATAAGACAAAGAAAGGAGAAATCCTTTGGGTCAGAATTTCTGACCTATTTGCTCGAAGAAGGTGATCCGAAAACATATAAGGAAGCGGTAACATCACCTGATGGACCTATGTGGAAAGAGGCCATCAAAAGTGAAGTTGATTCTATTTTACAGAATCATACTTGGGAATTAGTGGACTTGCCAAATGGTAGTAAACCGTTAGGTAGCAAGTGGGTTTTCAAGAAGAAGTTGAAAACTGACGGTACGATCGATAAGTACAAAGCTAGACTTGTAATCAAAGGATACAAGCAATAATATGGCCTTGATTACTTTGATACATATTCTCCAGTATCGAGAATAACGTCCATAAGGATGATGTTTTCTATCGCTGCTATGCGAAATCTAACAGTACATCAAATGGATGTGAAAACAGCTTTTCTAAATGGAGATATAGACGAGGAAATTTATATGGAACAACCTGAAGGGTTTGTGGTTCCCGGACAAGAAAGAAAAGTCTGTAGATTGGTGAAATCTTTATATGGTTTGAAGCAAGCACCAATGAAATGGCATGAAAATTTTGATGAAGTTGTGTTGGCTAACGGCTTCAAGATCAATGAATGTGATAGCTGTGCCTATTACAGGGAGAACGAGAATGGATATGTCATGATGACATTGTATGTAGATGATCTACTTATTGCTGGGAGCAATGATAAAGTGATCAAATCTACAAAGGACATGTTAAAATCAAGATTTGACATGAAAGCCATGGGACTGTCAAATGTGATTCTAGGGATTCAAATTTCTAGAACATCTGAGGGTCTCGCACTAAGTCAACCGCATTATGTTGACAAGATTCTTGATAAGTTTCTCAAGGATGATTTTGAGAAAGCTAGAACACCTGTGGATCTGACTTTGCATCTATCTAAGAATAAAGGTGTAGCAGTGTTAGGAATATGTTGTTCTTGATGATAAACATAAAACACTTAGTAGAATTTGTGTAAAATTATTTTGTAGCTGTCAACGAAATGTCATGCTTTGCAGCATTCCGTTGACAGGAAGCTCATCAACGAAATGAGTGATGTAGCAATTGCACTGTACAATACTTCACAGTTTGATATGCATTTTGTTGTATGTATTAGATAGGTTTTCTAAGTCATGTTGACTAAATGATAGATAGGCAAAATAGGTTGGTTAATTGTAAATATCTTGTGCCTTGTAATTTTGTCTAAGTGAAGACATGTCAACGGAATGACGATTACTCATCAACGGAATGAAGATTACTCATCAACGGAATGAAGTTTACTCATCAACGAAATGAAGAATAAAGCTATCAACGAAACACATCTCCCTGCTATCAACGAATCATTATTGCTTTTCTGAATAGTTGACAAAGTGATAGTGACAGGTTACTGAACAGATCTAAAGGTGATGTGGAAGTGTACTTTGCATTGGAAACCATTAAAATGGACATGGGGAATAAGGAAACATCCCAGTTTCCAATTGGGCTCTTGGGAGTGATCATAATAAGCATGAAGAGAAAAGCAAGGATCTCCAAGGACCACTGGACAAAGGGATGAAAAGCAAACTATTGGCGGTTACCTTTAGTGTACTTTAGTGTAGCCAAAAATAGCTTTGTAAACTTGGGAATATATAACCAAGTGTAGCAGTTAAAATAAGAAGAGAGAAGAAAAACAAATAGATTGTATTAGCTATCTTTGAGAGCATTTTTCTTCTCTACATTCTTGTAACTGAGCAGCTGTGTACATTTTGTATCACAGATTATTTCCGAAATAAAAATCACTTCAGTTGGATCATCAAACAATCCAACTGAAATTATTTATGTGCTTGTGATTTTTACTTTAAGTTCAGTTTTTATTTGTAAGTTGTTTTAAGTTTAAGAAATATCAAGAATTGTATTCAACCCCCCCTTCTACAATTCTGTTAGGTCATTTGGGATTAACAATTGGTATCAGAGCAAGCTTCTAACATACAAGAAGTTTAAAGATCAAGACCAAAACAGTAACCATGGTGAAGAAGGATGCAGGTGTAAAGATACCGGTTCTTGATAAGGACAATTACTTTCACTGGAAAGTAAAGATGCATTTACATCTCATGTCTATGGATGAGAGATATGTAGACTGCATTGAGAAAGGTCCACACGTTCCCATGAAGTTTGCATCTAGAGTTGGATTGTCAGATGATGCTCCTGATGTGGAAATTCCAAAACTTGTCTCAAAATGGACTATTGAAGATGTTGCAGAAGTCCATAAAGATAAAAGAACCATGAACATTCTGTTTAATGGTTTGGAGCAAGAGATGTTTGACAATGTCATAAATTGTACAACCTCCAAAGAAGTATGGGACACTGTTAGAACTCTCTGTGAAGGTACTGAGCAAGTTAGGGAAAATAAAATGCAACTCCTTATACAACAATATGAGCATTTTCATTTTAAAGCTGGTGAAACCCTAAATGACACGTTTAGTAGGTTTCAGAAGCTTTTGAATGGATTAAAGCTGTATGGGAGGATCTATCAAACCAAGGATTCAAACCTTAAATTTCTCAGAGCTCTTCCAAAAGAATGGAAGCCTATGACTGTTTCTCTCAGAAACACTCAAGAGTACAAAGACTACACTCTTGAAAGGCTTTATGGAACCTTGAAGACATATGAGTTGGAAATGGAGCAAGATGAAGAAATTGAAAAGGTACAGAAGAAGGGTGGATCTATTGCATTGATTGCATCTGTGAACCAACTGGAAGATGACAATGAAGAAGCTGCAAAGGCCACAACTAGTCGAGCTAGTTGTAGAAGTGATGTTAGCAAGGGTAAAGGCAAGATGACAGAAGAAGAAGAACCAGAACCAACCAACTTGGATGACTTAGATGAGATTGATGAACACATTGCTTTTCTGTCAAGAAAATTCTCTAAGTTCAAGTTCAAGAGAAACTCAGAAGCAAGGCCACCAAGGAGAGACTTTCAACCTAACAAAAGTAACTGGATTGAAAAGTCTAAATCTAAATGTTTCAATTGTGGAATGCTTGGTCACTTTGCTGGAGACTGCAGAAAGCCCAAGATTGAGAAGGGCAACAGGAAATTTGAGCCTGTTGATTATAAAAAGAAATACTTTGAACTTCTCAAGCAAAAAGAAAAGGCTTTCATGTCTCAGGAGTATGATTGGGCTGGTATTGGTGAAGATTCTGATGATGATGTTGAATATGTCGACTTGGCTCTAATGGCTAACAATCATGAGCAGGAAGCAAGCTCCTCAAGCAACCAGGTAACAATTACTAATCTTTTTGAGCTTTCTAAAGAGGAATGCGATAGTGCAGTAAATGAAATGTCTATTGTATTATATAATTTACGTGTTACTCTTAAATCACTTACCAAAGAGAATTCAAGAATAAAAGAGACTAATTTGCTCTTAAGTGATAGGAATGCAATGTTAGAAGCACAATTCATTGAATTTGAGAAAATGAGATGTGTTAGTAGGGATGCTAAGAAGGAACTTGAGAACGTGTTACAAAGGGAAGAAATTCTTAAGACACAACTTGAAATAGAACAAAGTGTGATTGCTAAATGGAAAGATGCCAGGAATGTTGCTACCAACATCATTAATGTTCAAGGTATGGAATCTTTCTGTGAACAATCATGGAAAAAGAACAAAGAGAAACTAGGGTATGTTTGTGAAACCTTAGAATCAGAAACAGAGTCAACAAACAACAATGATCATTTGTTGAAGGTTGATATGTCAACGGAATGCAATGTTTCGTTGACAGATGAACCATCAACCGATCAGGCTGTTTCGTTGACAGAGAAAAGAAAAGATGAACTCACTAGACTTAATAATAAGTATGGTCCTGTCACCAAGAACTTTGTTCAAGGTGAGTCTAGTAAATCAAAGAAAGTTGAGAAGCCTGTTGAGAGAGCTAATGTAGGTCACTTGTCCAACAAGCAATTGAAAGATAAGTTAGAGAATGTTCAAGTTGAGGCTAAGGGAAATAAAAAGAATAACAGGAATGGCAAAGTAGGGATTAACAAACACAACAATTACACACCTGATAAATATGCTCCTAGAAAGACATGTGTTAATTGTGGAAGTGTTAGTCATTTATCTACTAACTGCAAATCTGTTAAGAAGACTGTTAAAGTGAAAATTCCCAAGCCTGCAATGAATAGTTCTATGCCTACAATGCCTGTTATGCCTAACATGTTTGCTCCATATGCACAATTTCAAAATCCATATGCCAGCATGCCATTTGTGTCTAATCCATACATGAATATGTTTAATGTGCCACAAATGCCATGGAATATGAATAACATGTTTGTTCCTCCAACTATGCATGCTGTGAATGAAAATGTGAGCAATCCTCAGAAATCAACACCAAGGATAAAGATTGATTTAAATCAATCTGAGCCCAAGGTGAAAAATGATATAAAAGGAAAAGCAAAGGCTAACAAAACAGGACCCAAGGAAACTTGGGTACCAAAATCGACTTGATTTGGTTTTATTGTGTGCAGGGAGACAAAAGGAATCTTTGGTACTTGGATAGTGGTTGTTCAAGACACATGACTGGTGATTCTACCCTGCTCACAGAGTTTCAGGAAAGAGCTGGCCCTTGTATTGCTTTTGGAGATGACAACAAAGGCTACACTAAGGGATATGGCTTGATTTCAAAAGAGAATGTCATCATAGATGAGGTTACATTGGTGGATGGTCTTAAGCACAATTTGCTTAGTATCAGCCAACTTTGTGACAAAGGATTTTTAGTTACTTTTTCTAAAGAAGCCTGTGTTGTTTCTGAAGGAGGAAACAACAATGTGGTAATGACTGGATTCAGAAGAGGGAATGTGTACATTGCTGACTTTAGTAGCACAATTCCAGAAACCATCACTTGTCTTTTCAGCAAGGCAAACAAAGATGAAAGTTGGCTATGGCACAAGAAATTATCTCATCTGAATTTTAAAGTTATGAATGATTTGGTGAGGAAGGATCTTGCAAGAGGAATTCCACAGGTGGAGTTTTCCAAGGATGGTTTGTGTGATGCCTGTCAAAAAGGGAAACAAAAGAAGGCATCATTCAAAAGCAAGACAGAGTCATCAATTGTCCATCAGCTTGAGTTGCTTCATATGGATTTGTTTGGCCCTGTAAATGTCATGTCTATTTCAAAGAAAAAATATTGTCTTGTGATTGTTGATGATTTTTCTAGATTTACATGGACTTTCTTTTTGCTCTCCAAAGATGAGGCAAGTGAAATCATTATCAATCACATCAAGATGGTAAACAATCATCCTGACTTGAAAGTAAGAAGGATTAGGAGTGACAATGGGACAGAATTCAAGAATTCAAGCATGAAGGTGTTCTGTGAAGAAAATGGTATTTTGCATGAGTTTTCAGCAGCAAGGACACCACAGCAAAACGGTGTAGTTGAAAGGAAAAACAGAACACTTATTGAAGCTGCAAGGACAATGCTAGATGAATCAAAGTTACCAACTTATTTCTGGGCTGAGGCAGTTATTACAGCTTGCTTCACTCAAAATATTTCTTTGATTAATCAGGCCAAAGGAATGACCCCTTATCAGCTACTTAAAAGAAAGAAGCCACTATTGGATTTTCTTCATGTCTTTGGATGCAAGTGCTTTGTTCTGAGAAATCAAGCTGAGCATTTGGGGAAATTTGAAGCAAAGGTAGATGAAGCAATATTTGTGGGATATGCAGCAGGGAAAGCCTACAGAGTCTATAATCTCAGAACCAACATTGTTATGGAATCTGTACATGTTGTTTTTGATGATCTCAAAATTCAAGGTCTCTGTGATGAAGGTTTCCATGAAAGTCTTTCTTTTGAAAATGAGGAAGGAGATCAAGTGAATCATGTTAAGGCTACTGAGAAACAGCCTAAAGTTGTTGTATCTAGCACAGATGAAAGCAGCAGTGAAGATGAAATTGCTGCATTAAGATTGAAAAGAATAGCTGCTAGCAGACCAAATGGTCATTTCGTTGACAGTCATGATGGTGGATTCGTTGACAGTCAAAATAAGCGTTTCGTTGACAGCCAAAATGGTAATACCGTTGACAGTCATAGAAATGCTTCTAGAAGTGATCATTTAGGGACAACAAACTCAGGGGGAGTTTCTCAAGGACAAATATCCAATCAAGGCAATCATGATCATGAAGCTACCTCTTCAAGAGCAAATCTACCTCCCTCAAGGAAATGGACTAAAGATCATCCCTTTAAAATTATTATAGGTGATGTGTCTTCAAAAGTCCAAACTAGAAGAGCAACTCAAGAAGAATGTCTATATAGTAGCTTTCTATCTCAAGATGAGCCAAAGAAAGTTGAGGATGCACTTCTAGATCCAGATTGGATTTTGGCTATGCAAGAGGAGCTAAACCAATTTGAGAGGAACAATGTTTGGAAGCTGGTGCCCAAGCCTAAGGACAGGAGTGTCATAGGCACAAAATGGGTGTTCAGAAACAAGATGGATGAAAATGGCGTAGTCACAAGGAACAAAGATAGATTGGTTGCAAAAGGCTATTCACAGGAAGAAGGAATTGATTTTGATGAAACCTTTGCTCCTGTTGCAAGACTAGAAGCAATAAGGATTTTCCTAGCCTATGCAGCCCATGCCAATTTCAAAGTCTATCAAATGGATGTGAAGAGTGCTTTTCTGAATGGGGAATTAGAAGAGGAGGTGTATGTAAGTCAACCTCCTGGTTTTGAAGATGATGACTTTCCAGAATATGTATACTTCCTCCTCAAAGCACTTTATGGTTTGAAACAAGCACCTAGAGCCTGGTATGACACACTTTCACAGTTCCTCCTTGAGAATCACTTCACTAGAGGTACTGTAGATAAAACTCTTTTTCACAGGGTTGTGAATGGCTCTACTATACTTGTTCAAATTTATGTAGATGACATAATATTTGGGTCTACAGATGTGAAACTTTGTCAAAAGTTTGCCAAACTTATGCAAAGTAAATATGAAATGAGCATGATGGGAGAATTAACTTACTTTCTTGGTCTTCAAGTGAAGCAAGTTAATGAAGGCATTTTCATTTGTCAAACAAAATATATTCATGATTTATTAAAGAAGTTTAACTTAATGGAATGCTCTCCTGCCAGAACTCCCATGCCTACTGCCACCAAACTTGAATTGAATACTAAGGAAAAATCTATGGACATTTCAGGTTACAGAGGCATGGTAGGCTCACTTTTATATTTAACAGCTAGTAGACCTGATATTATGTTTGCTACATGTCTATGTGCTAGATTTCAGGCTGATCCTAGGGAATCCCATTTAGTTGCTATTAAAAGAATTTTTCAGATATCTCAAAGGAACACCAAACCTTGGCATTTGGTATCCTAGAGAATCTGGCTTTGAACTAATTGGTTATTCAGATGCAGATTTTGCAGGATGTAAAATTGACAGGAAAAGCACAACAGGCACCTGTCAATTCTTAGGAAACAAGCTTGTCTCATGGTTCAGCAAGAAACAAAACTCAGTTTCTACCTCCACAGCTGAGGCTGAGTATATTGCAGCTGGAAGTTGTTGTGCACAGATTTTATGGATGAAAAATCAACTACTTGATTATGGAATAAGAGTTGAGAAAATTCCTATTTTCTGTGACAACACTAGTGCCATTGCCATTACTGAAAATCCAGTGCAACATTCAAGGACCAAGCACATTGACATCAAGTACCATTTCATTAGAGAACATGTTATGAATGGTACTGTGGAGTTACATTTTGTTCCAAGTGAACAACAACTTGCAGACATCTTTACCAAGCCACTTGATGAATCCACATTCTCAAGATTAGTAAGTGAGCTAGGTATGTTAAATTTCTCTTAATTATTTTGAGATTTTTGCAAGTTAAAATGCAGCCAGAAACTTGCTATGTTTTTCTGTGAATTAATTTTCTCAGGAAAAAGTGAAATTTTGCCTAAGTCAAAATTACTATGTCAACGAAACGAACCATTTCGTTGACAGTCTTAGCATTTTTCTGGGTGTTTCGTTGATAGCTCTTTTATATCAACGAAACGCAGCTTTATCAACGAAATAAGACGGGACTTTAACCGCCCAATCCTGATTCGTTGATTTAGCGCAATTAATCTGAACCGTTGAAATTTGACACGTCCGTTACCACGATCTATGCATACACCCCTGTAAGTATAAATCATGGTAATTCTTTAAAAGTAACGGTTATATTTTTAAGCCAATCCAGTAATTTACATTTATTATTGGACTCTTTTTCTGAGAATTTTTGGGGGAGTATTTAAGAAATTCTATTTTCTTTATTTTCTTTTTACCTGTTCTCAAAAATTCCAAAGGCTTTTCTCGCTTCTTCTCTCTAACAAGCAATTTAGTTCGAAGCTTTTCTTCACACAACAATGGCACCCATAGTCAAGCTTATGTCAGCAGGAGGGTTCATTTATGAAAAGAACAACTCAATTCCATTTGTTGTCAAGGAGGGTCCAAACAGTATCTTTTTCAAGATGATGGACTTCATGAAGAACTGCAAATTGAGCTATGCAATGTTTCACTCAATTCCTCTCTACAATGAGATAATCGAGGAGATTTGGACCTCGTGTGAGTATAGTGGAACAAACTGCACACTCCAATTCACCATCCAAGGTAAAGAGTACATAGTTAATTCTGATGTATTGCAAGCATGTTTACATATTCCTGAAAATAACTGTAATGCTTTGCCTACAAATACTGAAATGGTTAACTTGCTAAACTCCATAAACTACTCTTTGCATACTGATAATCTGGGTAGAATAATTAGGAGAGGATTGGTTAGAGAATATAGTTATTTAGCTGATGCATTTATCAAAGTATTTTCTGGTAAGATTAGCAATTTTGATGCATTGACCAATTCTATGTTAATTCTATTTACCATGCCCCTAACTGATAGATATTACAACTTTAGCACCCAACTTATGTATGAAATTGGTGCTAAGTTGGGTGATAAGGCTAATAGGAAAAAGAATATCTATTATGCTAGGTTTCTGATCTACTTTTTCCCAATACCAAAGGAGGGTGAAACAAAAATCCAAGGGTTCACAGGGTGCACACACTCTGGAAGCTACACTTCCAGTTTCACAAATTCAGTTTGATGTAACCCCTATCATTACTCTGGGGTTACAGTCTCATTCTCTAAACATCAACCTTGAACTATCTCCATCAAATTCACCAACTCTATCTCTAGATGTGGACATGATCCATTCATCTATTCCTGATTCTCCAACTCTAATCTTGGAGAAGCCCCACTCTGAAGCTGGTGGCCATCACTTGTTAAGTGATTTGTTGGGCCATCAACCAATTTTTTCTGAAGTTGCAAGAGGATCTGTGGACCAATCTCTAAAATCAATCACCACAGATTCTACTGTAATTTCACTTTCTCAAAGTGCTTTATTGACTTCATCAACGAAACAGCTTCTTTCGTTGACAAGTGTTTCTCCATCAACGGTATCCATACCGTTGACAGTTCAAACTACCATTTCGTTGATAGGTCAATCTACACCCCTTATTGAAAATCAAGTTGTTTCCACAACTAGTGTAGATGACCTGGTGGTAGTTGAGACACTTTTAGGTTTGAGAGGGAGTGAAATTGAGAGGCTGGCTTGCAACCAGGCAAAAGGAGAGTCTGAGAGTGAGAGGCTGGCTATTTCTTCCAGCCAGGCAAAAGGAGAGATTGAGAGTACCACCTTAGTATGTGAAGGTGAGGGTGTGAGAGGTGTGAGCCATGGGGAGCCCATGATGCAAGAAAAGAGTGGAGAGAGAGAAGGGACTACAGGAGTGATAAGGGAGGAAGCATCCATTGCTAGTGAGTTAATGGGGGTCAGTGAGGGAGAAAGTGAACTTACCTTCCAAAAGCATTATCAACAAACTCTGGATAGTATTTCCCTGGATCCTGAGACCTTTACTCATCCTGTGTCAGCCTATCAAATTATGGCTCAATAGGGCAATGAGGAGGCAGAAAGGTCACTCAATTTAATTCATACTACTGCATCAATGCAAAGAGCAAAGGATGCCCTGACCAATCTATCTCCAGCAGCTGCAGCAAGTGGAGACTTCAATTTTTCTGATGATGAGGACAGCTTTGGTGACAATCTACAGGTGGCCACTACTACACAGACTGGGACTTCTGTGGTGCTTCCTACACCAAACTGGCTTTCTCAAGATATGCATGGTAGATCCAACTTGGATGCTGCTATCACAAGGCAGTACAATGAGGCATATCTAGCTCATGAGTCAGCAACTGCAAGGGACAAGAAATTCTACAAGGCCATAATGGATTCTCTGGAAATTCAAAGGCTACAAATGTTTCAGACAAGGATTGAGGCTACAGAAATCAAGGATTCAATTAGCAACCTTAGGGATGCTACTGACAGGAGGCTAGATGAAAAGCTTCCTCTTCACACTGTCTCCAAGATGTCAAGGTTTTTCACCAAGGAACCTGAAGTGTCCTCATCTTTGAAAACTCTCTCCTCTAGAGTGGACAAAGTTGAGGCTACACTTTCTCACATGCAGAAGGAACAAGAGAAGCAAACTCAGCTACTCACCCAGCTTCTGGCAGCTCAAGGAATCCCTATCATCTCACTTGATGATAACAAAAAGGGGGAGAAAACTAAGGAGCTTGATATACAAATCACAAAGGTTTTGGTCCCAGCCATCTCCTTACCAGAAGAGCCATTAGCAATGGGGGAGTTTGGAAAGAAGAAAAAGGATGGTATTGACTGATCCAGGAAGCCTCTATGAGGATGAAACTTGCAGAACAGATTAAGGATCACTGGTCAAATATAGAAGCAAGAGTAAAGAAGTTAGCTGACACTGCAAAGGCATCAACGGTTCAAGCTACTTCAATACCTCCATCAACGGATCAACCATCAACGAATGCCATGGTTCTAGTGTCAACGGAATGGGAGCCACAGACCAATTCTTTCTATCAGGTAGAGCCCCTTCTACATGGAGTCACTCAAGGTCCAAGGAAGGAAAAAGGACAAACTTCATGCATTAGGGATGTGGTACAAGCTACACTCCAAAGAAGCTTATCTCCCAAGTCCCCTGCTAAACCAAAAGGCAAAAATATAGCAAGGATTCTCTATCCTATACCTTATCCAGATGAGCTCAAGCTTCTTGGTCTACTTATCACAAAGAGCAAGAAAAGCAATGATCCTGAGATAAGGAAGCAAAGTGCAATTGTCTATAGGAATGAGCAAGAAATCTGTGTTTGGGCTGGTCACCCAAACTTTGCTGAAGCTAAAGCTGAAGAGTCAGAAAGAACAGCAATGCAAGCACTTGTAGTTGCTCAATCTCTTGATGAAGAAGAAAGACAGCTAGAAGAAAAAGCAAGAGAGGAAAGGAGTGCAAAGAAGAGCACAAGGCAACCAAAGGCTAGAGCTAAAAGGAATCTGGACTTTGACAAAGAGGATTCTCAGGACACTGCTCAAGCCTCTTCCACAACAAGTGCACATCAAATTTCTGTTGATCAATCTCATGAAGGAAAATTGGCATGTGATCCTGCACATCCTGTCAACTTTCATGATCAACCAATCATGCCAAAAGAGGAGCCTATTGAATTTGATGAAGCCTATTTTCCAAGGTTCCTATTTGAAAAGGATCAGCCAACAAAGTCAAGGAAAAGGGCTGTCCAGGCAAAGCCAATATTTGTGAGAAAGCCACAACCTCATAAACCCCCTGCAAATCCAGAGGACTGCATGTACATTGCTGACATCAGGGAAGAATCTAGCTTACATCTTGATTTAGACAACCTGGTGGAAGTAAGGGGCATTGCAGCTTCTCAAAAGTTGCCTGAAAGATTAGTTTTCACATTCAAGGGTGGTAGAGAGCAAGTGTGGCCTCTCTACAGGATTTTAGGAGAAGACTACCAAACACTACTCACAGTGTTTAGATGCTTGAAGAAGGACTTTGGCTTCACCAAAACAGCCAATTCTGAGGTGGTCTCCAAAATATGTCAAATAAAGGCTAGCTGGAACAAACCTGAGGCTCTTCCTAGAATGCTCAGAGTGCCCTCAACAGGAAAGAAGATCCATCTTCAACCTTACTGGATGATGGAATTTAAGGACAAGGACAACTGCAGAAGATTCTTCAGGATGAAAGACCAACTTGATAAAGCATCTAATCAAACTCTAAAGGTTATGCAATCCATGCTTGGTGATCAAGATGAGGAAGAGAAGATCTTTTACAGAAGGCTACAGGTCCAAATTGAGGAAAACAACTCTAAGAGAGGGAAGAAGACTATGCCATAAAGAAGACTAAGATGAATCATTTGCTCAGTCTAGAGGAGCACTTCTAGGCATTAGTCTTGTAAGTCTTTTATTTTGTTCAAAATATTATGAAGCTTAATGCATTTTCTACTTTTGTAATTTATAATGTATCTGAGTGTTTTTGTTATCATCAAGTCTCTTGATTTATGACTATTATTCTATCAGTCATAAATTGGGGGAGATTGTTAGGAATATGTTGTTCTTGATGATAAACATAAAACACTTAGTAGAATTTGTGTAAAGTTATTTTGTAGCTGTCAACGAAATGCCATGCTTTGCAGCATTCCGTTGACAGGAAGCTCATCAACGAAATGAGTGATGTAGCAATTGCACTGTACAATACTTCACAGTTTGATATGCATTTTGTTGTATGTATTAGATAGGTTTTTTAAGTCATGTTGACTAAATGATATATAGGCAAAATAGGTTGGTTAATTGTAAATATCTTGTGCCTTGTAATTTTGCCTAAGTGAAGACATGTCAACGGAATGAAGATTACTCATCAACGGAATGAAGATTACTCATCAACGGAATGAAGTTTACTCATCAACGAAATGAAGAATAAAGCTATCAACGAAACACATCTCCCTGCTATCAACGAATCATTATTGTTTTTCTGAATAGTTGACAAAGTGATAGTGACAGGTTACTGAACAGATCTAAAGGTGATGTGGAAGTGTACTTTACATTGGAAACCATTAAAATGGACATGGGGAATAATGAAACATCCCAGTTTCCAATTGGGCTCTTGGGAGTGATCATAATAAGCATGAAGACAAAAGCAAGGATCTCCAAGGACCACTGGACAAAGGGATGAAAAGCAAACTATTGGCGGTTACATTTAGTGTACTTTAGTGTAGCCAAAAATATCTTTGTAAACTTGGGAATATATAACCAAGTGTAGTAGTTAAAATAAGAAGAGAGAAGAAAACAAATAGATTGTATTAGCTATCTTTGAGAGCATTTTTCTTCTCTACATTCTTGTAACTGAGCAGCTGTGTACATTTTATATCACAGATTATTTCCGCAATAAAAATCACTTCAGTTGGATCATCAAACAATCCAACTGAAATTATTTATGTGCTTATGATTTTTACTTTAAGTTCAGTTTTTATTTGTAAGTTGTTTTAAGTTTAAGAAATATCAAGAATTGTATTCAACCCCCCCTTCTACAATTCTGTTAGGTCATTTGGGATTAACAAGCAGTCTCCCAAGTAGAATACTCGAGGATAATTGGAAGTCTGATGTACTTAATGAGCTCTACAAGACCAGACATTGCCTACTCAATTAGCAAGTTGAGTACATTTACGAGTAATCTGGGAGCTGATCACTGGAAAGCAATCATTCGAGTGCTAAGGTACTTTAGAGGAACTCGAGACTATGGGCTGCATTATGGCGGTTATCCAGCAGTATTAGAAGGGTATACTGATGCAAACTGGATATCTAGTAAGAAAGCACTAAAGTCTACAGGTGGCTATGTGTTTACACTAGCTGGAGCGGCAATATCATGGAAATCCTCTAAGCAAACGGTGATAACTCACTCCATGATGGAAGCTGAGTTTGTGGCGTTAGATAAATGCGCTGAAGAGGCTGAATACTTACGCCAATTTTTGGAGGATATTCCAAGATGGCCAAAGCCTGTGACTGCAATAGGACTGCACTGTGACAGTCAGTCTGCTATTGGCAGAGCACAAAGCACGATGTATAATGGAAAGTCCCGTCACATAAGAAGACGACATAGTTCCATTAGACAGTTAATGTCAACCGGAATTATCACTATTGACTTTATACCGTCAAAGGATAATATCGCGGATCCGCTAACCAAAGGGTTATCAAGAGAACTGGTTGACAAATCATCTAGAGGGATGGGTCTTAAGCCTATTGCTTAACGGCGTCATGGTGGACACCCAACCATTGCTGACTGGAGGTCCAACATGGTTCAATGGGCCAGCTAAATCATGATGACCAAATCACTGTGGGGGAAACCCCGGGCCTGTTCCTATGATGTAGAAACAGTGAGACCCGTATGGTATGAGGGTAAGTTTTGAGCTTTTAATGATTTTTGACGAATACATGTAGTTCAGGGTTGAACACTTGTAATTCGGTTGAGTAAACGCGGGTTACTCTTTAAGATAAAGATCACCTATGTAGAAGAGAAGTGGGACCGCTTCAAAGGAGAATTGCGAGGCACAATTCTTTAGAAACTCCCGCAGAACCAGGACGATGTCCATGGCCAAAATGGACATACTCATGAGAACTGGACAAGTTAGAAGAGATATGGTGACAAGTATATCATCGTTTACACAAACGGTCGAACAGTTCAAGGGCATCGTGTCTACTGTCTACTAGTAAAGTCGGTATGCTTGTTTCAAGCGAAGGTTCAAAGAACATTTTCTACCTATCGTATGCTATATCGAATCGCAGAATCTATCACCAAGTCAAACCACGTGTCTGTCTGGTGTGTGCTACTAAATCATCAATCTCACCCATGTGGGGGATTGTTGGAAAATGTGGGTTCAAGTCCCACATTGATGAATCATTTTGAGCATAAGAATGAGTGAGTCTCGGTTGCGTGTTCGTAACGAGTTATGCTTGGATTGTGTTCTCCGTTGCGAGAGCTTTCCAACGCATGTTCAATCACTCAAAACGACTAAGGGATGGATGAGATAAGATGATCCAAAGTTGCTCCCTTAGAGTGGAAATTTAAAGTTTTGTTGCAAGATCCCACATAGAAAACATAATAGAGCTTCTTTATGTTTATATAGCAAAACACATGTGACTTGTTTACTTGTGTTAGTCATGTGTTGCTCCATCACCTACGCGTGCGCGCAGGGGGGGGTGCAAATTATGGGAGATCGAAGAGGATTTCGTTACCTCGCAAGCCTCGGTTTCGCTCGTGGGCGACCTGCGGACACGAATGACCAGTTTTGCTAGTTTATTATTTCCATTGTGTTTTGGCTCAAATAATTTGACTGTTAAATTAATCTGATTTGATTTCAGATTAATTGATTTGGTTCAAATTAATTCGGTATGTTTACGAATATAATTTGTAACCGTTTTAATTAATTAACGCGTTTAATTAATTAAATGGAGTAGTGCACAGGTCTTCCCTTGTCTGTATAGATTCAGTATAGATTAGGGTTAAAAACACATAATATATAGCCGCCTATCTCTACCAGTCGGTGATAGTTTCGATACTTGTTCCAGTTCGTTGAAGGTGCTGCACAGCTGCATCGTAAATCCGTTTTATCCTGGAAGGCTATTGTTCCGAACATACGGTGAGGGGCAAATACGCTTCAAGGAGACAGTTACGCACTGGACTCGGATTATAAACAATATCTTTCGTTTTCTCCTGTCTCCTTCGCTGCTTATATTTTCTATTATTTAATTCGCACAAACACGTTTATGTATATTTGCACAGATTGTCCAACATTTGGTCACTATCAAAATAATATCTGCAAATTCCAGTATATTAAAGTATTATTAATGTTTGTCTATATTAAATTTAGGTCAAGCAACTACTTTTTGCACTTTTCTTATCACAGTAAAATAAGTTACATTGTCCTTATATATTGACCACCTTCCCTTCTCGTTTTCTATTCGTCAGCCAACTTCTGTTTTGTTCTTCAGCTGCCTGCGCCACCCAAATGGTAATCAACTTAACTTTATGTATAACTTCTTTTATATTGACGCTTGCCCAAATACATTGTGCTAAAACTTGTTGGAGAGAATGGAACGGATGAAATTAAAGTGAAATAATAGAGTTAGAAGGAAAAGATTTGAAAAATAAAACTGATCGAGGGCAAATTTTGTATGATGAGATTTGGGTAGAAAATGAGTGTGATGAAGAATAGAGCATTTCTTTTCAAATTGGGGGGTTTGAACTTTAGTTTAGGTTGTTAGGAATCGAATAGAGGAAGGAATGAAATTGTTGAACATTTTGTAGCTCAAATTTCATTTCATTCCCTCCTATTTCATTCACCCAAAACCAAACACAACATTAGACTCTCATTTTAAGCCTTTAGAAAAAGAGAACCTGACCTTATTTAGGATGCAAGGAGTGTTTTCTTACTTTTCCAGATCAACTATGAAATACAATTTTTAAGTAGTTTTGAAGCAAGTGATTTCTTCATTTCAGTTCTTTCGTTTCTTGGTGCTTGCACAACACCCTCCTCGCTTGTCCTTGATCACTCAATTTATGCAGGTCTGTTCAATTTATGGGATCTTTATATTATCTGACCCATGTTAGTGGACAGAAAAAGAGACTTAGCTGGCGCAGGAGACTCAAAATGATGCTTTCAAACTCTTAATTTATGCAGGTCTGTTCAATTTTGTGTTTTGGTTCCCTTTGTAACATAGCACTTATGCTTTCAAACTCTTAACGACTTTCCCGTATATACCATGCAATGTAATAAAAAACTTTAAATGCTTGCACATGCACAGTCCAGGACATGAACAAACACTTTCTTAATATGTATGTATGTGAGGTTGGACAGTCATGGTCATCCTTAAACTTTGGTAGCCCCTATACAATTCCATGATCAGTTATGATTTTAGCATGACTAATGGTGCTATCTGGTAGTTACTTAATTAAGATTAGATTAGTAAAATAAACAAGTGCATTTTTCTTCTGATGCGTAAGGGGTCTGATGTGCATACACGGAATGAAAGTAGCTCACCGTGATTTGAAAAGTGCGAATTGCTTATTGAGTAGATATTGGACAGTCAAGATCTGCAATTTCGGGCTCTCACGTGTACTAAGCATGACGCCTATGAGAGCTTCTTCATCTGCAGGAACTCCTAAATGGATGGCCCCAGAACTCATTCGAAATGAACCATTTACAGAGAAATGTGATAAATTTAGCCTGGGTGTCATAATATGGGAGCTGTATACACTTAAGAGACCATGGCAAGGTGTACCATCAGCTCAAGTGAGTGTTTTATCACTACTTACTTTATTTGCCGATAAAAAGACAGATGGAAGAGGAACACTACGATAGTTGTGACTAAAAATCACAGCTTGACTATTTTTGTTATCTGTCATACAGGTAATATATACAGTTGCTCATGATGGATCGAGACTAGAAATTCCTGATGGTCCCTTGGGTGAGCTAATTGCAGGTCTGTTTAATAAAACTCCATTGTCCTTGATTTTACCTGTAAACATTAAAACTTTCATTCTAAGAATAGTTTTTCCTTTTTTATCTTGTTTTTATGATACTGTGACAGATTGTTGGGCTGAACCAGATCAACGACCTAGTTGTGAGGAAGTTTACCTACGTTTATGTAGATGTGAAGATACACAGCTGAGTTGATTTTTACTAGTTATGTTATAGGGCTGGAATAAAGATCGAAGATAGTATGGGTAAAAGATTTGGCAGATTGAACTACCAGCCAGTTGCAATCATAGCCCAGTTGCCCACAATAGGTTGGCAATGTAGTTTCTCCAAGTCACATTGGTGGTGGTTTGGTCATTTCAAACTCACTCCCACCAAATTGCAAGTAAGTTTCAGCTATGAGTTATAGCAGGTTAACTGCCAACATTCAGGACGAATTCAACTGGATGTCAATGGTGTTCTAACTTAAACGCAACCACTTGTAAATCGGAGTCTTGTTCGCCATCACTAAACATACAACTATAAACAATAGTTTGGAAGCATATTAAGATCAGAATCAAGGGGTAGGAGAGAGTAAGTTGCACTTCATTAGTCTGAGAAGGAAATACAACTTAGTTGCACTTTGTACAAATCATAAGTGCACTGTTTAATCCATGAGATGTGACTGACATAAACCAGTAAAGTTTTATGTATTGCATTTGCATGTTTCTCTTATGGAACATTTGTCTGCAAAATAGTATCTGTATGTATTTTAGATCAACCTACTTGCTGCTTGTTTTTTTTGCTAAACAACTTGCTGCTTGTTTACTTGTCAAGATGCTAGCATGACTCCCTGAGCCAGGGTAAATGGCTGAATATCACCAGTAAAGTACGAAAGACTAAACTCCAGAGGAGTAATCAGAGCAGATATATCTTATATAAGACTTGTGCAGAAACTTAGATTAGTTTAAAGTTTGTAAAGAATTGGACTAATGCTTGAATTTTATTCCAACTTGATACGATAAATTAGTTTTTACTCGTAAACGAATTTAAGCAGATTTTGAAAAACAAAGCTTCTTTTTGTTATGGCCAAAAATAAACCTCGCCTTCAGTAATGACGTTATCATATGGTGGATTCTAGAAGCATACCCGTTTACTATTTATTGGGTCTAGCCTACGCTCATACGAAGCCTAGCCCAATAGTTGACGAAATTACTGGCCCATTACTGATGTTGGGCATATCCTAGGTTCATATGAAGCCTAGCCCATTGGGTGACAGTCAAAATATCGGGTTTAACCTAGGTTCATCAGAGCCTCGCCTTCTCGGAAACCTAGGTTACAGATAAAAATGGATGACTAGTGTAAGTAAGGAATGTGCCCTTTTTGGCTTATTCTAGGGTATAAACTACCTTATTTACCTCATCCCTTAAATATAGGAACCTCGTCTTCTAAAAGATGAAGGTTCCTTAACTTTTATTGATTTATGGAAAATTAACCTAAAGTGCTGAGAAACTTCGCCTTGAGAGAAGCCTCGCCTCTTTTGAGATTCATAAAAGCCTGTCTTTCCTTATTTTCTATGGGTCAAGATAAGTGTTGGCTCCGATAAATCCGGGTCAATGAATTATCCGATAAGTCCCAAGAAAATAGTGAAATCATGACAGCTTATAATGACATATCAAAGGCGGTGATCCCGGTCTTCTTGCTCTTTAAAGAAGGAAACTCAGCCCATGGGTTACTTGCTCTCCAAGAACTACGTCTGGCTTGATCCCTATAAATAGGGTACGTAGGCACATTGTATGGTACGATGCAAACTTGCAAACAAGAGAGAATTCAATATTCAATCTCAAATTGCGACCTATTCTCACATACAATCTCAGCCATCCCCAAATAATAAACCCTAATCCCTGTAACCTACGCTACACATCATCCTCGGTTTCTACCACAATTCCAGCAACCCTCCCCAAATTGGTTATCACCAAATTCCTCCGTTAACAATTGGCGCTAGAAGGAGGGGCACTTGACATCTCTGGAGGAAGGATGTCGCTTCATACCGAAGAACCAGCTAATGTAGGCAATGACACAAGAGAGGTTGAGATCCATACAACAGATCTACCACCACCACCACCACGACCATCAAATCAAAGAGGGACTCCCACACCAAACCAGGCAAACCCGACTCCTCGCCTCGGAGGGGATCCTCCTGTCTTGATGAGCAATACTGAGTTGTTGAGCCAGATTGCTCACATGGGAAACACGGTGAATAGAATGGCAGAACGTATGGAGTCACTTGAAAGAGAAAGAAGGCTACCTGAGCGGGCCCGTCGAAGCCCAGATAGACGACGTACCTCTGTTAGGGACATGCGTCCCCCACGTACCAACAGCCGACATCAGTATACAGCCAGAAGGCTTCATCGCCCCGGAAAAGAACCTATCACTGACCATAGGCGATCTTCAAGGAAGGATACTCCTCCCGAGAGAGAAATCCGCACAGTTGAGGAAACCCATCGGAACCGAAGATTTCAAGCTGTGACCCCAAGGGAATTGACCTATGAAGATAATCTTACCCCGTACGTGGAGTTCCCCCCTGATCGTCCCAGAAACCCCTCAAGACCTCCTACTCCAAGAAGTCAAAATCCAGGTGAATTAAGAATCGAACCGTACAGGCGACGCTCTAGACCGGTTTCACCTGATGACCCACATAAGAGGATAGAGATCTACCGAGCAAGATATGGTGGAGAGCGACACTCTCCACCGTGGGTGAGAGCAGACGATCAAGTGAGAGATCGTCCTAGAAATTCCCAGTCTGATGACGATGTTATGATAATAGATCCGATTCAAACTATCTATAGGGGCGAACGTGCAAATCAGGGAACACAGGATTACATGAGACCTCGCCCTCAGGAAAATCAAGCTATAAACCAAAGGAGGGTAGGCGAGCATGGTTCCTCGTATGAAAGAATAGGAGACAGAGGTATAATCTTTTCCCAGCACAACCATGGCGGACATCACGGTAATCATGGTAGTGACCAGCGACATCAGAGGGAACCTACACCCCAAGAACCAACCTACCATCAGAGGGAACCTACACCCCAAGGACCAACCTACCATCAGAGGGAACCTACACCCCGAAGACCTATACCTCAGCAAGGACAGAACCTTTACTTACCAGTACCCAGTGTCTTGCAACGGGAACCTACGCCTCATGCGGAACTAGGAGGTAGAACTCAAACAATCCCAAGCTTGGAAGGCATCAATGTGAATGCACTACGAAGGCTTATTGCTCAGTCGGAAGGTCAGGGAGGGGCGATACCTGATGCAGCACCTTCTCCTTTTTCTGCAGCTGTACGAGAGGCTCCTCTTCCACTGGCATTCAGAGGTACAGGAGATCTTCGTTTTAATGGAAGCACAGACCCCGCAGAGTATATAGGTAGGTTCAATACAGAAATGGAACTCTATTAAGTGGAGGACTTAACGAAGTGTAGACTCCTTGCCTCAACATTGAGAGGAAATGCTCACCAATGGTTTCAAAAGCTAGGACCAGCATCAATCACATCCTGGGAACAAATGCGTAAGATGTTTTTAATTCAATTTCAGTCTTCAATTCATTATGCTCCACCTGTTACAACTCTAGCTAACATCAAACAACGAGATGGAGAGACTCTCCAAGAATACTTCAAACGTTTCAATGCAGAGGTCCCTACTGTGCGAGGAGCATCCGAGGAAACCATTAAGAACTTTTTGATTGCTGGAGTTCGTGTGGGAACTGATTTTTGGAAAAATCTGCAAAGGGAAGAACCTTCAACGTTGGCAGCCTTGTACTTACAGGCAGAGCCTTTCAAAAGAGAGGAAGAGGCTTTGAAGAGGAGTGACTATGGAGATGCACCACGACGGAATAAACGGAAAGAAAGATCTCCTAGCCCCAAAACAGAAAAGAAGAACGGAAGAGGAGATGTGAATCTAGTTGAGAATAGTGGACCGACCCGCTCGAAGTCCCTTAGTCCAAAAGAGAACAAAGGAAAGGATAAATTTGTCAGATCTCGATCACCTAGCCCCCCAAGTTGTCCACCTCCGCCTCCGAATCGGCGAGAAAATCAGGCTATGCCTAGCAAGTATTACACTCCTCTCACAGCATCTATTGATTATATCTATGAGATCACCAAGAGTCAAGGCCTATATAAGAAGCCTGCACCACTGTCAAGGGCCGCTATGAAAGATAAAGGCAGGTACTGCGCATATCATGAGTCTCATGGACATCACACCTATGCTTGCAGGCAGCTGAAAGAAGAAATTGAAAAGTTGATAAAGGACGGAAAGCTTACTGACTGGGTAGTCAAGGAAGTAAAGAAATACAAAGAAGAGGCCCCCGTTAAAGTAACCGAAGTGATTGAAGGCTCTACGGAAGGAAAGGAACTTGAGAAGCCTGTGTTCGTAAGAGAGGAAAGCATACATACTATCTTTGGAGGACCTCACATTGGGGGAAACGGGAGAAATGCAATGGAGAGATACGTTCGGGAAGCTCAACATCCGCCTCTGACCAATGTTAACCATCTATCAGAAAGACCTCCCAAGTTATTTAAGGGAGAAGACATTCAGATAATTTTCTCTGAAGAAGATGCTAGGTGGGTGCATCATCCTCACAGCGATGCTCTGGTGGTTAATGTTCGAATTGGATCTAGGAATGTCCATCGTGTGTTCGTGGATACAGGAAGTTCTGTAAACATTCTCTACTATGGAACGTATAAGAAAATGGAATTGCTAGATAAAGAGCTGACTCAAGGAACAACTCATATCTATGGCTTTACAGGGGACTCCGTTCGAGTTAAAGGAACAATCAGGCTACCACTTACCCTGGGGGAAGGTCCTCTCTCAGCCACACAAGTCTTTGACTTCTTGGTTGTCGATCAACCAACGCATTATAATGCCCTGGTAGGGCGACCAGTCCTAAAGGAGATGCGGATCGTCACCTCAATTTATCATCTGTCCATGAAGTTCCCAACTCCAAATGGTGTAGGTTGCATTAAGGGATGCCAATACGATTCTCGTGACTGCTACAGTAGAATGATCAGATCATCTCGCAAAGGAAGTAAGGGAGTAGGGGAGGACTCCGATATGGCTGACTTTGATCAAGAAGATACACAAGAAACCCAAGCATCTTTCCGACCCCCTTATGCTAGCACTAATATGGTCTATACAATCGAGTTTCCGGAAGAGGATAGGCTTCAGGATTATGAAGCTTTGGCAAGAGATGGAATTCCAATTTTCTTTTTGGAAGCCCCACCACCTGTAGGCGGAACCACTGACACGTTGAAGGCAAAAGAGGTTGTGCAAGAAGACGAGGCTCCCTTGAACCAGAAACATGGGGTGCTAATGATCGAAGCTCCCCCACCAAACCCTTTCTATGAGGGAATTGTAGAAGATGCCAGTGATGATGAAGCAGATCAGCGTAGTCTACGAGCAAAGAAAGGTAAAATGATCATGGAAGATAGCTTGAAACCTTTGATAGAATTCCCTGCAGAATTATCGGAAGCATTGTCCTCTCAGCTACCTAGGAAGGATGGGGTAGTGTCTGTGCAAGAGGTAGGAGAATCTAGCGGCATAACAGATGTCGAGTTTGATCTAGACCCGCGTCTACCGGAGAATGACAAAAAGATAGCACCAGCAGAGGATACCCTCTCAATCCTAATGGAGGAAGCAGACCCTCCCAAGATACTTCAGATAGGAGCCAAGCTCGAGTCTAGCTTGAGGGCGAGGTTGATTGAGTTCTTGAAGAAAAACTTGGATGTTTTCGCGTGGAGTCATGCTGACATGGTAGGCATTGATCCAGACGTTATGTGTCATCATCTTAACATTGACCCCCTCCGGAAGAAAGGCTTCAGGCAAAAGAGGCGTCCGATTAGTGGAGAAAGAGCGATAGCTTTGAAAGATGAGGTTGATCGACTTATGCAAGTCGGCCTAGTTAAAGAATCCTTCTATCCCAACTGGCTGGCAAACCCTGTTTTGGTAAAGAAGCCCAACGGAAAGTGGAGAGTATGCATAGACTTCACAGATTTAAATAAAGCATGCCCAAAGGATAGCTTCCCTTTGCCTAGGATAGATCAAATGGTAGATGCCACAGCTGGACATGCTCTTCTTAGTTTTATGGACGCTTATTCGGGGTATAATCAGATTCCAATGTATGAACCAGACCAGGAGGATACCTCTTTTATTACAGATAGGGGGTTGTACTGTTACATAGGAATGCCATTTGGCTTGATTAATGCAGGAGCTACGTACCAGAGACTGGTCAACATGATGTTCAAAGAGCAGATTGGAAAGACGATGGAGGTTTATGTAGATGATATGCTTGTAAAATCGAAACGGGCAGAGGATCACATAGTTCATCTGGAGGAGACGTTTCAGATATTAAGAAAGTACAGAATGAAGCTCAACCCTCAGAAATGTGTATTTGGGGTTGAATCTGGGAAATTTTTGGGATTTATGGTAAATCACCGAGGAATAGAGGCAAACCCAGCAAAGATACAAGCTCTTCTTGACATGAAGTCACCAAGGACGGTGAAGGAGGTTCAAAGTTTGACTGGTAGGGTGGCAGCTTTGAATCGTTTCATATCCAAATCTTCTGATAAGTGCCGAGAATTCTTCAAAGTTATCAAGGGTGCAGGAAAAAGGTTCGAATGGACAGTTGAATGCGAAGAGGCCTTTCAACAGTTAAAGGACCACATGGGATCGCCCCCCCTCTTATCTAAGCCTCTAGAAGGTGAGACCCTTATTTTGTATCTGGCTGTTTCGGAATATTCAGTAAGCGGAGTCCTGGTTAGAGAAGAAGACAAGGTTCAGTTCCCAGTCTACTATGTGAGCAAAAGGTTATTGGATGCAGAAACCAGATATAATAACATGGAGAAGCTTGTTTATGCCTTGATCTTAGCCTCCAGAAAACTGAGGCCTTATTTCCAGGCACACAAGGTAGAGGTCCGAACAGCGTACCCTTTGAGGCAGGTGCTACATAAGCCGAAGACTTCTGGACGTATGCTCCGGTGGGCTATTGAGTTGGGACAGTTTGATGTGGAATACAAACCTCGGAATTCTATCAAGGGCCAAGCCTTGGCTGATTTTGTTCTAGAGTTCCCTCCTGAACGAGAAGGTGACAACCTCGCAATAATCTCAATTCCTTTGCCCGAGGCCGAAGTTGAACATGATAACTCGTCCCCATGGTGGACTTTGTATGTTGATGGCGCTGTCAATAATGAAGGGGCTGGAGGAGGAATAGTCTTGGTTAGTCCTGAAGGACATCATTTACAAAGCGCCATCCACTTCACCTTCTATGCTACAAACAATGATGCTGAGTATGAAGCTTTAATTTCTGGCCTGAAACTTGCCCTTGAGATGAAAGTGGAAAATATAAATATCTGGAGTGATTCTATGCTGGTTGTGCACCAAGTCAACGGGGGGTTCCAGGCAAGAGGACCTCGTACGGAGTTATATATGAGATGCACTCAGCGGTTGATGAACTTATTTAAGGAGGCTAGGTTGGAACAACTTCCTAGAGACGCTAATGCAGAGGCGGACGCTTTGGCAAAGTTAGGTTCTCAAAGAGGTGCGGTACTCTTGGGGGTTATTCCTTTGGAAATAAGAAGGCAACCAAGTGTGCCAAAAGCTGATTTGATGCAAGTGGAGGAACCTGTTTCCCTCACCTGGAAAACTCCGATTTGGGAATATCTAACGAAGGGAACTCTTCCTGAAGACAAAGGAGAGGCTCGAAGGTTACGTTACAAAGCAGCCCGATATGTTAATTATGAAGGGATTCTTTACAGGCGAGGTTTCAATCAACCTCTTCTCAAATGCCTGGATGGTGATGAATGTACCTATGTTCTCCGAGAAATTCATGAGGGTATTTGTGGCAATCACTCGGGGGGTGGATCTTTAGCCCAGAAGGTGTTACGGCAAGGATACTTCTGGCCTACGTTAAAGGAGGATGCGTCTCAGTTTGTTCAAGCTTGTGACAAGTGCCAAAGATATGCCAATTATATTCATAATCCCGCTGCTCCGCTTACTTCTATTACTAGCCCCTGGCCTTTCTCTATGTGGGGGATCGACTTGATTGGAGAGTTACCTAAAGGAAAGGGAGGTGTCAAATATGCTGTGGTTGCTGTGGATTACTTTACCAAGTGGGCAGAAGCGGAACCTTTGGCTACGATCACTGCTAAGAAGTTGGCAGATTTTGTGTACCGTTCTATTGTTTGTCGGTTTGGAATACCTTATAAGCTCATATCTGACAATGGAAAACAGTTTGATAGTAAAGAGATGCGTGAGCTATGTGACAACCTTGGCATTGTGAAGAGTTTCTCCGCTGTTAGTCACCCTCAAACTAATGGCCAAACAGAAGCTGTTAATAAGATCATCAAACATACTTTGAAGACAAAACTGGAAGATAGCAAGGGTAGCTGGCCTGAGGAATTACCTAATGTACTTTGGAGTTATAATACCACTCCCAGAACCACAACAGGAGAGACTCCCTTCGTTTTGACTTATGGGTGCGAGGCTATGGTACCAGTTGAGCTTGGGGCAGGATCGTTTAGAAGGGATAATTTTCAGCCAGAAGTTAATGAAGTAAATCATCGTCTCTATCTAGATATGGTAGAAGAACTCCGGACTACTTCTCAGACTAGGTTAGCAGCGTATCATCGAAGAGTGGCTAGACATTACAACACCAAAGTAAAGGCAAGGCCTCTTAAGATTGGTGATTATGTTCTGCGACGGGTTATGCCTAACACCAAAGTTCACAATCATGGAGTTTTTGGAGCCAACTGGGAAGGACCTTATCGAGTCCGGGCTGTGCTATGGAGTGGAACCTACTATCTTGCTGATCTCAATGGGAAGGATATTCCTCGTGCTTGGAACATGGAGCATCTCAAGAAGTATTATCAGTAGCGTACGCTATTCTAACTATACTATGTAAACTTTATTTTAATTCATTGGCAATAAAGTTCAGGGGGGTAGTGCATGTACTTCTCCTCCGACAAAACTTATCTTATACTTATGAATAAAACATGCATCTTTTGACAGAATGTTGTTTGTAGCTTTCAATTCTCAATGGAAACTACTCTTTATGTTTTTATGAAATCTTGGTAAACCCGTACTTCCGGGGTGTTTATCCGTACTTCCGGAAAACTCACCAAGAAGAGAGACTCTTCCTTCTTAAAACTCTGCTCAGCATAGAGTATAAAAGAAGGCGAGGTTACTCATCCTTCTTAGAACTCTGCTCAGCATAGAGTATAAAAGAAGGCGAGGTTACTCATCCTTCTTAAAACTCTGCTCAGCATAGAGTATAAAAGAAGGCGAGGTTACTTTTCCTTCTTAAAACTCTGCTCAGCATAGAGTATAAAAGAAGGCGAGGTTACTCTTCCTTCTTAAAACTCTGCTCAGCATAGAGTATAAAAGAAGGCGAGGTTACTCATCCTTCTTAGAACTCTGCTCAGCATAGAGTATAAGAGAAGGCGAGGTTACTCTTCCTTCTTAAAACTCTGCTCGACATAGAGTATAAAAGAAGGCGAGGTTACTCATCCTTCTTAAAACTCTGCCCAGCATAGAGTATAAAAGAAGGCGAGGTTACTCTTCCTTCTTAAAACTCTGCCCAGCATAGAGCATAAACGAAGGCGAGGTTACATTTTCCAGCACATTTTCTACTATGAACAAACACATGCAATAATAGTAGAATTGATAAAATGAAAAGTTTTTACAAGGGCGACACCATTAAAAGGAGGGTGCGCGTCTCCATTAAAGTTAGGAACAGTTGGGGGGACCTTGTATCCCAATAGTGTTTGCCAAAATAAATAAATCATACAGTCACGAGGCAGTCGTGTTGGAAGGCGAAGCTCCACTTGTGTTACCAATCTCAGCATCACCCCCAGTAGCTTCGTTCCTCGCCTCTTCCTCAGCCTTGGTTTTCAGCTCGCTCTCAATCTTCTGGAGGAGCTCTTTCCTCGCCTCTTCGATAGACTTGGCATTTTCAGCCTTGAATGTTGTTATATAATGGGAAGTTGAGGGAGCAAAATGCACTGACCAGTCGTAGTCAGGGTCGGCGGCAAGGAAATTCTTTAAGTAACCTAAAAAGCCGAGGCTGTAGGCGTCGCTTAGTTCTTTTTCCATTTTCTTGTTAAGCTCGTCCAGCTTAGACTGCATCTCTTCCTTCTCTTTCTTGGAAACCTCGCCTGCCTGCTTAGCATCGGCCGCGAGTCTGGTGCACTCATCTTGAAGCTTCCCAACCTCGTCTTTCCTGGCCTTGGATTCCTTATCAAGCTGTTTTTGCACATTGGACAGTTGCTCTTTAAGAGATGAAGCCTCGCCTTTCAATTTCTTGAGGCCTTTTTCTTGATCTTGAATAATCATGTTCCTCTCAGTTAGAACATTAAGGCCATGGTAAAAAGCCTCGCCTAAACCCATTTTGAAGGCGAATTCAGCATCTTGGCTATTCCTCTTCATGAAAAGTTTAGCGTCGTCATCCGAATAGTGATTCGCAGCTAAGGAACCAAAGGTAGCAGACACCAACTGCAATGGGGGATCGCCTTCTGTTGCCCCAATCTTAGATTTTTTGCTCGTCCCCTTTGGAACGTCGTTCATTCCCCGTTTCCCTTTATCTTTCTCTTTCATTGGAGGAGGTGGGGCAGTTAAGATTGTTGGGACAATATTCTGAGGGCGAGGTTGCCCAGTAGTCGAGGTTGGATTAGCCGTGGCTGGCTTTGCAAAAGGATTTCCTCCAAAAGGGAGCTGCATCTTTTTTCCTGTACAAGATAAAAGAGATCGAGGTTATATACAAGATAATGTTACTAAATTTGCAGAATAATAAAGAGAGAAGACGAGGTTACCTCTTCCTGTTAAATGTTTAGTTATTTTTCTTAGAACTCTTTTTGAAGAATTCCTTTTAAATTTCACGGGAGCTATTTGCCCGAACCCGCTGTTATAAAAGCCGTGGGCTTGAAGAGATTCCGAGGTTACAAGTACGTCGAAGTTTTTCTCTTGAGGAGAAAGATTCAAAATATGCTCCGCACGAGCTAGAGCGTCGCCAGAAAGTACGGATTGTTTCGGTTGGACTATATATGAACACGAGCAATACAAAGACGAGGTTATTAAAAATTAAAGAATGGAATGAAAGGACGAGTTTAGATAAAAGTCGAGGTTATAATTTAACTTACAGGCATTTAAGTTAAATTGTGTCCTGACTCGCGGGACGTCGTAGAGATAGAAATAGTCGGCTTTCCATATCTTCATGTTACTTGGGTTGCCGGAATAAAATCCTTTTCTGTTATGCTTAGCGAAGAAGGCGAGGTAATAGAAACCTAGATCGCTTCCGCTTTTCCTTAGAGACAGAAAGTAATTAATTTCTTCTAAAGAAGGAGCCTCATAGCCGTTGTTTCTGTACAACATATACAATCCAATAGTAATCCTGTAGCTATTAGGCGACAATTGCAAAGGGGCGATCTTGTAGAACTCGATTATTTCATGGAGGAACCTATGCATTGGATATCCAAATCCAATTTCAACCAATTTGTTGGTCAAGACCATTCTTGGGATTTGAAGAAGGGGAACGTCAAACCAATGCATTCTCATATGTAGGCGAGGTTTCAACCATTTCCCTTGAAGATGAAAATATTCCATCAGATACATAATTTCTTCCGAACTGATTTCAGAGGCGAGGCCAGCGCAAGAAACCACGCCCTCTTCCTTTCGATACTTGATTTTGTCAGCTTCGGTGTAACTTTCAGGAAAGTCATAATCAATCTCGTGCTCATAAGTATCGGGGTTATAAGGCCTTGGTGAGGGAAAATCAAACGCGCAACGAATGGGAGAAACCGAAAGAGCCTCACCTTCATCATCTGAAACGTCGGCTTCCTCTTGATGGTCGTCATCATCTGGATTTCTATCCTCGCTCCTTTGAACCTCGTCCTCGTTTCCATATGAGCAATGACTTTCTATTTCTTCGTCTTCGTTGTTTTGATCTTCTTGGAATATCTTGGCGCATTGGTTTAAATCTTTACCTCGCCCTCTTCCTAGCATAGATGAGGTGGAAGGCTCGGTATCTAAGGGGGAAAAGAAATCATGAAGGTCCCCCTCATCTTCATTGATGTCCCCGATGTTGAAAATACTTTGTTGATCATCGATTCTCCCAGGAGAATGGGGATTTCTTTCCTCAAGATGAGAATTATCGGATAAGGATATGACTGCGTCTGGATTTTCAATTATTTTGTGAGAATTCAGGTTCCTTTGATGCGCTCTTAGCCATCCTCGGTCTAGAAAAGCGTCAAGACGTTCCTCGTCCTTAGAACGAGAAGGGAAAGTTTTTGAAGCAGAAGATGCCTCGGCCTCATTTGATGTTGAATTATGAGACATCTGAAAAGAGAGGGCGAGGACAAGATTATCGATTTGATTGAAGGAAAATAATAAAGATGACTAAAGGGCTAATGAGTCCTCGCCCTCACGGAAGGCGCGCCTAGTGTCGCTCTAATTCTAGATCAGGGAGAAGATTACAATTCCTAAGTGTCGCTTTAATTCTAGAAGATAATTTTTTAACAGGTTAAAATGCATTACAAATGAGCAAGTAATAGAATATACCTCGGTAAGTAGATGATTGGATACAACTCGAAAAATTCTGATTCGCCTACTTTATTACTAGCCTCGTCTTCAGGAATCAAGAGCCTCGTCTTCAGGAATCAAGAGCCTCGCCTTCTTGTCTTCAGAAAAAATTGGCCGGCACTTTGAGAGATTTTTAGAAAGATGGTAACTTTGACGAAAATTTTGGGTTTTTATAAGAGAAATGAAGCTGCCACGTGGCTACTTATGATTCTTACTTAGGTGCAGTAATCGAGGTGTGACAGTTGGAAATGATATTTAAAAACTTAAAAGAAAATTAGTTCATCAATAAATGATGACTTGTTAAACAAGGGTATTAGACATACCTCGCCCATTTTGGAGGAGAGGTTCCTCAACGATTGGTGATGATGGCTCGCCTTTGAGATTTCTTTCAAAATTTTTGGACGAACTTTTCTTTCACAAATATTTGTTTCAAGAAAATGGGGGGGTAGTTGTTATGGCCAAGAATAAACCTCGCCTTCAGTAATGACGTTATCATATGGTGGATTCTAGAAGCATACCCGTTTACTATTTATTGGGTCTAGCCTACGCTCATACGAAGCCTAGCCCAATAGTTGACGAAATTACTGGCCCATTACTGATGTTGGGCATATCCTAGGTTCATATGAAGCCTAGCCCATTGGGTGACAGTCAAAATATCGGGTTTAACCTAGGTTCATCAGAGCCTCGCCTTCTCCGAAACCTAGGTTACAGATAAAAATGGATGACTAGTGTAAGTAAGGAATGTGCCCTTTTTGGCTTATTCTAGGGTATAAACTACCTTATTTACCTCATCCCTTAAATATAGGAACCTCGTCTTCTAAAAGATGAAGGTTCCTTAACTTTTATTGATTTATGGAAAATTAACCTAAAGTGCTGAGAAACTTCGCCTTGAGAGAAGCCTCGCCTCTTTTGAGATTCATAAAAGCCTGTCTTTCCTTATTTTCTATGGGTCAAGATAAGTGTTGGCTCCGATAAATCCGGGTCAATGAATTATCCGATAAGTCCCAAGAAAATAGTGAAATCATGACAGCTTATAATGACATATCAAAGGCGGTGATCCCGGTCTTCTTGCTCTTTAAAGAAGGAAACTCAGCCCATGGGTTACTTGCTCTCCAAGAACTACGTCTGGCTTGATCCCTATAAATAGGGTACGTAGGCACATTGTATGGTACGATGCAAACTTGCAAACAAGAGAGAATTCAATATTCAATCTCAAATTGCGACCTATTCTCACATACAATCTCAGCCATCCCCAAATAATAAACCCTAATCCCTGTAACCTACGCTACACATCATCCTCGGTTTCTACCACAATTCCAGCAACCCTCCCCAAATTGGTTATCACCAAATTCCTCCGTTAACGCTTTTAAACAAAAAGAATTTAGCATACATTGATGGGATTTTGTTATCTCATATACAAGATCTATTTAATGCTATTCGAGTATCATACTCTCCGTCCCAAAATAAGTGTCGTTTTGACTTTCAGCACGTATTTTAAGGTGCGAAAAAAAGTGGCTTCCACTAATTATTTTTTAGATTTTTTTTTTCTGAATAAAAGTTTAAATGCTATATTTTTATTCAAAAAAATAAAATTTTAAAAATAATATATGGAAGTCGCTCTATTTTGTACCTTAAAATACGTGCAGAAAGTTAAAACGACACTTATTTTGGTACGGAGAGAGTTTTCGTTATCATCACCTCGGAGGCTGAAGTACAGATGAATTCCTGGCTGAACCATAGATCAAAGAATGCGTTGCAAATTCCAAAAAAGATCAAAGAATGCTTTACAAATTCCAAAAGCAATATTGCCCGAACCTTGAACCACGACACAAAATCAGTCTACTTTAGATGAATTTGAGATAATGCCCAAAATGGCACAAATTTATACACAGAAGTCCAAAATGACACATGTACACTTGCTGGCCCTCTTGCACATTCACAACGTTACCATTATTTGCGTTAAACAATTATCTCTTCTCCACCCTTCCGGCTGCTCTTCAATCTCTCTCTCTTCCATTATGAAGTTGTATCCCCTTTTTCTCATATATGTATCCCCCTTTTCTCATTATATATGCCTACAAACTACATCTGTATCCTTTCTATCTTTCAACCATCTATTTTTATTACTCGTAGGTTCTATGTATATATTCGCCATCACGATTTGATTGTAGTGACTTGACCAAGTCGTTTCTCTATTTTAGCCTTGTATTCCTTAAACATATCAAAACACTCAGATTTACGACGTGATGGCCTCCAGAACTGCAGTTCTTGCGGCCTACAGACCATGGCGTATCCCAAAATGCGGAATCCGTAGGCTCTTCTTCCCCGAAAGGCACCCTCCCGTGTTCCGGACACGTGTCAACCCAACACGGACCAGTCGTCCCCCGAGACCCAGGAACCAACCTAGAAAGCCTCCACCTGGGTGCATAGCTTCCGCCAATCACCTACCCTACAGACATATAGACCGACAGACAGGCACCTGGCCCGAGCTTCGTCACCTAGCCTAGGCCGTAGACTGCCAGACGGCAAGAGGAGAGGCTCCCGATAAAAGGAGAGAAAAGCCAACCGGAAAGAGGGCCAAAAAAGGAGAGGAGAGAGAAATTGAGAGAGAAGAGAGCAAGAATCCATGAACCATCTTCTGATGATCGCTACGGATTAAAGAAGACATCCATTCGGCCATCGTTTGGCGCCGCCGCCGGGGACGGTAATACTTACCATCATTACAACAGCGACCGTAGACAGCGCAAGAAGTTCAAGAATATCGACAATATCAACGACAAGAACATGAGTTACGATTCAAGCGAGAGGAACCGTTCATCGGAGTCGACGAAATCGTCGTCCTCCTCTCCACCCGAGTCTCACACAGTTAGCCAGCTCTCCAATTTGCGGTCCCGACAAAGGCACATGCAAGAACAAATGGACAGATTGACAGCACAAATGGCCGGAAACTACTATGAGGATCACCATCCACCGTACTACCCGGAAAATGTCGCTGGATGGTCGGACTCCCGCCAGGAAGAGTATCGAGGGTCGTATCAGTCCGGTTCATCGACAGGAAGTCGGGGCATCCCCCACCACGGAAGCCGCTCTTCCTCAGGGTCGCAACGGACAACGTTCCCAGAACCCTCCGGACATAGAGGACCTAGCAGGCGTAGATCGCAACGGGAGCACACCCCTACATCCAGTCGCAGACAAAGGTCGAGGACTCCCATGCGCCGTAGACGCACGCCTCCCATAATTATTCAGCAGAATACTCAATCTCGTCAACCTGAGGAGCGAGAGGATTTGATGGCCCGACTGGCCAGGTTAGAAGGAATGACGTCAAGCCCTTTCCTGGAGGCAAGTACGGGGAAGTCACCTTTTACGGAGATTCTGGAAGCTGCACAAGTGGATCAGGGGGTGAAGATCACTGGCCTTGAGTCGTATGACGGTACGTCTGATCCTAACGATCACTTGAGTTATTATGAAAACTTGATGATTTGCCATAGGTACAATGATATCACCAAGTGCCGATTATTTGTTTCCACACTCAAGGCGTACGCAAGGACTTGGTTCTCCGGACTCTCCCCGAGGAGTATTAGCTCCTGGGAAGGGCTCAAAACCGCCTTCTTATCCAAATTCCGTATTAACACTCCCTATACTGTCCACACCATATCCTTAGAAAACGTAAAGCAAGAGCACGGAGAGTCTTTGAGAGACTACATTGAGAAGTTTAAGACGGCTGCCTCAAAGGTGAAAGAGCTTCGGCCAACCAATGCCGTAGACTCTTTCATTAGAAATATGAATTATCAAGAGTGCAGGGATTGTTGCAAAGAACTGTGCAACAAAGAGCCTGGAGATTTGTATGAAGCTTACGGGATTGCCTCAGCATACATCGCAACGGACGAAAGGATTAGAGCCTATTATCCTGGTTCTAGAAGCGAAGCCTCTAGGTCAGGTCACACGGCAATGCAGGTGGATGGGATGGAAGATTTTAGAGGGAGGGGCAGAAGAATTTCCCTTCGGATAGGCGGCCGCCTCCTCGTCAGGCTCGAGAAGAGCCTCACTTCACCCCGTTGAACAAGAGTCCCTCGGTGATTCTAGAGGAAATCCGGGGGCACGATTATTTTCAGGCACCTCCCCCCATGAGGACCCCTACGGACAAGAGAGATAGGTCGCGATTCTGCGACTATCACGCCAGCATTGGACATAACACTGATGAATGCACATCCCTGAAATATTTCCTAGAGAAGCTCGTGAGCAAAGGAGTAATGGGAAGTTATCTCCACGGGGCCGGCAAAGCCCCATCACAACCTCCCAACCCCCGACCCAGGCGAGTGATTGATATGATCATAGGTGGCGGGGACCCCCCTCCGAAAGAATTGCAGGAAGTGTTTCAACTGGAAACGCAGAGAGCGTTCAGGTATTCGAAGACCCCCATTTCTTTTTCAGACGAAGACTATCCGGAGGGAGGGGTATGTCGCAGCGGTCCTCTTACAGTGCAGCTAGACATTGACGACCAGGATGTCCGGAAAGTGCTCATCGATAATGGCTCCTCGGTAGATATAATCTTCCGACACACTTTGAGGAGGATGGATCTGGGGGACAGGCAGGAGGAGCGAAAGGCCGAGGATACCCGGGGACCCCTCTATGGTTTTGGGAATCATGTTGTGCCCATTCAAGGGACCATTGACTTGCCCACTACGTTTGGGACTGCTCCGCAAGAGGTAACTGCGTTGGTCAAGTATTACATTATTGACATTGCTTCCTCCTATAATATTATCATAGGGCGACCTACCTTGTTTTTCCTGGGGGCTATCATTTCTACCCCTCATATGAAAGTGAAGTTCCCCACGGGTTGGGGTCCGGGAGAGTTAAAATCAGATAGTGAAGCCTCCCGCCTGTGCTACACGGCTTCCTTGTGTTTGGCTCAAACCAATCCTCGCAAAAAAAAATACTACGGGGAACCGAAAGGGAAGGGTTCCGCTGGAAATGATGCTGAATCTAGCGGAACCGATTCTCCGCGAGTCCTCCTGGTCGAAGACGCTGAGTCAGAGCACCAAAGGCCTGAGGGAGTCTGCGAACTTTCTCATTTCCCACGAGCCATTCCCGAAGAGCCCACGGAATCAGTCGAACTGTACCCAGGAGATTCCTCCAAATTGATAACTATAGGGTCCGCTCTTGATCTCGTCCTAAAGGAAGCGTTGGTAGCTCTGTTGAGAGAATACGCTGATGTGTTTGCTTGGAACCCGGAGGACATGCCCGGGTTAGATGAAACTGTAGCCATCCACATGCTCCATATTAACCCCGAAACAGGGACAGTGAAACAGAAGAGGAGGAACTTTGCTCCTGAGAGGCAAAAGGTCATAGACGAAGAAATTAACAAGCTGCTAAAAGCAAATTTCATCTACAAAATTCAGTTCCCGGAGTGGATTGCAAATGTGGTACTTGTGAAAAAGTCTAGTGGGAAATGGAGAGTATGCATTGATTACACTAATCTTAATAAAGCTACGCCTAAAGACTACTACCCCTTAACCACCATAGATCAGCTCATCGATGCAACGACAGGGCACGTCCTTTTCAGCTTCTTAGATGCCTACTTAGGATATAATCAGATTACCTTGGCCCCAGAAGACCAGCCGAAGACGTCCTTCATTACCCACCGGGCAGTGTATGCTTACCGCGTGCTCCCCATGGGTCTCATGAATGCCGGAGCCACTTATCAGAAAGCTATGAATAAGATTTTTGCCCCCCAAATCGGAAGAAATTTGGAGGTATATGTGGACGACGTGATCGTCAAGTCTCGTGAAAAGAAAGATCACCTTCAAGACCTGAAAGAAACCTTTGGGAACCTCCGAGAGTCCCGTCTCAAACTCAATCCAAACAAGTGCACTTTCGGAGTGGCCAGCGGAAAGTTCTTAGGACATGTCATTAGCGGGCAGGGCATCGAGGTGAACCCCGACAAGGTCAAGGCCATCTTGGGGATGCAGCCCCCCACAACCCCGAAACAAGTTCAAACTCTCAACGGGTGTCTCACCTCGCTACGACGTTTCATTTCGAAACTGGCCGAGAAGAGCCTTCCCTTCTTCGAAATCTTGAAAGGAGTGAACAAGTCACGCCAAATTCAATGGACGCCGAACTGTCAAGAGGCGTTCGAATCATTAAAGAAATATCTTACCTCTCCCCCAGTCCTATCTTGTCCCGTTTCAGGGGAGCCTCTGTACCTATACCTTGCAGTGGCCCAAGAAGCCGTAAGTTCGTGCCTCCTCCGGGAAGCGGAAGGGAGACAATTGCCGGTGTACTATGTCAGTCATGTCCTACGGAATGCGGAGGTTCGGTACCCAGTTATAGAAAAGATGGCGTACACCCTACTGTTGGCCAGCCGAAAGCTAAGACCCTATTTTCAGGGCCATGAGATCAAGGTGTACACTAATCATCCCTTGCAGAAAATTTTGCATAAACCTGACCTATCCGGGAGACTTGTAAACTGGGTAGTCGAGCTTAGTCAGTTCATCATTTCTTACCTCCCCCGGACAGCCATCAAAGGTCAGGCTTTGGCCGATTTCTTGGTAGAATGCTCTGTTTCGGAAGATTCTAAGTCTGAACTCACGACGGCGGTCGGTACCGCAGTCGAAGAAAGTACCCCTGTACCCTGGACATTGTTTGTCGACGGGTCTTCTACAGCCGATCATAGCGGGGCCGGAGTGCTCCTTATCAGCCCGGAAGGTTTCGAGATTCAGCAGACCATCCGTTTCGATTTCCCAGCCACCAATAACTGCTCGGAATACGGAGCGTTGATCGCCGGACTCCGGCTGGCTAAGGCTCTTCAAGTTCAACACCTCAAGGCCTACAGCGATTCTCAACTGATCGTCAACCAGATCCTAGGAACCTTTGTTGCTAAATCCCCTCCGTTGGTCAAATATCTCCAAGAGACCCAAGAGAGGCTCGCCCAATTCCCCACTGCATCGCTTGAAGGGATTTTGAGGGGAGAGAATTCTCGCGCCGATGCTCTCGCTAGGTTGGCCACCGGGGAAGAATCTCCTCCCGGCTCTAGTATCCACTACACTGTATTGCTCGCACCGTCGGTCGACCCGGCTACGGACGTTTTATCCCAAGTCATGGTCCTCTCTTACAGCCCTAACTGGATGACCCCGATTGTTTTGTACCTCCGAGATGGAATGTTGCCCGAGGACCGCAAATCTGCGCGAACTCTCCGGGGAAAGTCGGCCCATTATACCCTGATCGATGGGGCGTTGTATCGAAGATCTTTCCTTGCACCCCTGCTCAAGTGTTTGGATTGCCCCGAGGCAGACTATTGCATGCTAGAAGTACATGAAGGGATCTGTGGAAGTCATTCTTCCGGGGAGGCCCTAGCCCATAAAGTTTTGTGCCAGGGCTATTATTGGCCCACATTGCGATCCGACTGTCTCAATTATGCCAAAGTTTGTGTTAACTGCCAATTGTTCTCTTCGGTCCCCAGGCTTCCTCCAGTTCTTCCTACCTCTGTGCTCTCCCCCGTCCCCTTCGACATGTGGGGTGTGGATATTATGGGACCTTTTCCTCCCGCCAAAGGGGCGCTAAAGTTCATCATTGTAGCCGTAGACTACATGACTAAATGGGTGGAGGCCAAAGCCGTGACACATATCACCGCGGTAGTCTGCCGCAGGTTCTTTCACGAATCGGTCGTCACACGTTTCGGCATTCCCCGAGTCCTGGTCACTGACAACGGCAGACAATTCATTGATACCGATTTCGAAGAATACCTCTCTGCTTACTCAATCCAGCACAGGAGGTCGTCCGTGGCTTATCCTCAGTCCAACAGTCAAGTAGAGGTTACCAATCGAAGCTTGTTGCAAAGCCTCCGCAAGAATGTTGAAGACCGAAAGACTATGTGGGCTGAAGAACTCCCCAATATTCTCTGGGCCTACCGAACAGATAACAGGAAACCCACGGGGGAAAGCCCCTTCACGCTCACCTACGGGCTACGGCACTGAAGCTGTGATTCCTGTAGAACTGGGAGAACCGTCTTTACGGATCCAGCAATATGACCCCGAAGCTAACGAGGCAGGAATTCGAACTAACTTGGATCTATCGGAAGAATGAAGGGAAAATGCAGTGATACGAATGGCCAATTACAAGCAAACTACAGCCAGGTATTTCGGAAGGATCAATCCCAGGGAGTTCCAGGCCGGAGACAAAGTGTTGCGCTCTACGGCGGTGTCCGACCCCACCCACAACCGAAAGATGGATCCTAACTGGGAAGGTCCTTATATTATCCATCAGGTTATCAAGACAGGAACGTACACACTCGCCCACCTACATGGAGAAGTCCTCCCCAACACATGGCACGCCACTCATCTCCGGCGTTTTTACCCGTAAGTACCCCTCTACTAGTACCTTCCAACACCGTAGCAATTTTGATGTAATGCTCGAGTAACTTAAAAGTTACTGCGTTTGTTTTTTCGGAGTGTAACACTGCCTCTCTAAGGCATAAAAGTACATAGATGCCACTATATACGGCCTACCGGTCGCTTTCTGATTATGATAAAACACCCCGACTGTCTATGTTTATTGATTCTGCCTTTTCCATATAAGGATCTCATTAACCTGTCCGTTCAAACGCCTGTATCACTAGCCATTTCATTACGGCTACGGGCACGGCTCAGGTAATCCTCCCATTCAAAAGCCACCATATGTAGCCCGCAGGAAGCTACGGCATGGGTGGATTTCAAGTAAAACACCGGTTCATTAAAAAGCCAATATATGTAGCTCGAATGAAGCTACGGCATGAACGGGTCTCGGTAAAACACCGGTTCATTAAAAAGCCGATATATGTAGCTCGAATGAAGCTACGACATGAACGGGTCTCGGTAAAACGCCGGTTCATTAAAAAGCCAGCACAAGTAGCTCACACGAAGCTACGACACTAACTGGCCCGACTTAATAAAAAAAGGCACCATTCCCAAAACTGGGAGTTGGCAATCTATGATGTGCTACGGCGTACACCAATTTCAAATTCCTACTCCGACAGGGGGAAATCGGCTAACTCACCAGTTTTATCTCGATTCCTTTTGTTATAACACTTCCGTATTACTAATAAAGGTAGCACCACATCGGCTAGACTACGGTCCTTGCTACTCTAAAACCTATGGAGATATTTTCAAAGCTATCCAAACTACTTGTTCACAGTTCGTAAAACAAATCGTTATTTAAACAAGAATGTCATATGTAAAAAACAGGCATAGAACTAAAAATCAAACTACGACAAAATAAATAGATGAAACCTCATTTATTTATTTATTTAAAATTACAATAAAAGGGGGGCCCATCACAGATTTGATTGGGTCCACCCCTAAAGAAAATAAACTAGGCTGCGGCAGCAGCCGAGCCTGAGCCAGGAGGTCCTTTCCCGTCCTCACCATTCTTGCGAATGGTCGCCTCCTCCTCTTCTTTCTTCTTCTGCTTAGCGGCCTCGTCCCTGTCATGCTCCTCCAGGGCTGCCTGGAGCATCAGGAACATGACGTCTATGTACTCGTCCCAGTCGTTCATCTGAATCTCCTCGAGCTCCTCAGCAGTCAGGTCCAACACGTTCTTTCCGTTGTACATTTTTCCTAAACAACAAAGGGAAAACAAAGAATAAAATAAAATAGCGAATAAAGCACTTTGTATTTAAAAATAAAGGGAAAGAAAGAAAGGGGAAAACTCCGAGTGACTGAGAAGTACCTGGAAAGAAAATAAAAGGATTCCGAGTGAAGGAAAGCGTCTGAGATAAATAAGAAAGGAAAGGGGAAATTGGTTATTTATAGGCCAACGCAAACGAATGCGAAAGGGCTGAAACCATTGGAGTTCCACCATAAATAAATGATTGACGGTTTCCAAGACAGTCAAACAGTCAAAAAGGTTGACTCAAGGTTAACCTTCACATCCACGTGTTCCCCAGGACAGTGTTCCCGCCTTTAGTAAATTCAAGAAACTACTGAATGAAGTGATGCAAAGCCACAATCGAATAAAAGAGACAATTAAAGCAGATAAACAGATTTCGAAACATAATTAAAAAAAAACCAAAGTGTTCAAATCCACAAGGAAAAATTAAAATACCGAAAGAAATACAGTCCACCAAATACACCTAAAAGCCGAAAGGGCTGAAAGAGAAACAAAAACCAAAAACATAAACTCAAGTGCCTACGGAACATCCCGAGCCCTACGGAAAGGGCTCGTCTGACCCCTTCGTGGGGTCGGGTCCGCCCCCAGGGCCCCCTTCCGATCCTTCCGGCTCACGAGTCTTCTCCACCTGCTTCCTCTCCTCAGCCCCACTCTCGTTTTGGACACTGTCCTCACCTTTGTCCCCCACGGCTCTTTCGGCCTCAAGTCGCGCTATTTCGAAATCACGAAAGGCTTCTATAGAGTGCGCCGAAGGGTCCAACGCGTTACCCACACCCACAAACCTCAGACAGTCATTATAACCTTCCTCATGGAATTCCCCGGCCTTCGTCTCCAACTCGGTAATGTAGGCCTCTGAACCCTTGTATCGGTTCACACAATCTTCGAAAGTGATATCGGCCTCCCTTTCAACTCGCTCCAGCAACTGAGTGGTGTGGGCCAACTCCTCGGTTAATTCCTTGAGCCCCTTCTCCCATTGATCGATGACCATTCGCAGACTGGCAGAAATTCCCTTCTCAGTTTGAAGCTCTTCCCCTAGCTTTACCGAACGCTCCTCAGCGCGCATCCGTATTTCCCTTTCCTTGCTCAGTTCCAGCACCGCGGCCTCCTCCCTCACCTGAGAATCCTTCAGTAAGTTTAGGGCCTCGTCCCTAGCTTGTTTTTTGCTAATGGCCCTCCTGTGCTCAGCCGTAGCCATACGACGATTGCTCGTGGCTCTCTCCGTAGCTCCCATAAGGTAAACACCCAGCTGCCAAAAAGAATACGTGATGAATGATTAATACCAATAACAATGGGGAAGCATGCGGTTGGGAATAATTAAGAGCAAGAGATCGATAAAAAGGATGCCGTATGGACGGGGGTTACCTTTCCATAAGCCTCCTTGACCTTTCTGATCAAATCTTCGTCATTCTCCTTCTCGATCATCACCCGATTCGGGACCAAGGAAAAAGCACTCAAGGCTTCCAGAGGGGGCTCGACTTGCGGATCTTCCCCCAGCCAACCTTGACGGGCTTCAAATCGAATAAGAGTGTAGCCCTCCATACCTTCGGCCGAAGGGGTCAAAGGAACCGGAGGTAGGCCGGAACCCGAACGGCCCCCATCGGCAGAGTCGATTCGAATCCCACGAGACGCTATCATAAAGTCTGGGAGGACTTCAACGTCGATGTCATTGTCATCAGGTTCATCCCTCAGCTGAAGCCCGGGCCCCCTTCCCGCCTTCACCTTTTTCGACTTTCCCGTTTCCCCTGTTTTGATCCCCCTTTTCCTGAGACGCAATGTTTGAAGAGGTATATTCTCGGAATCTGTAGCTCCGAAGGGGGCAGCCGTGTGGGTTCCCCCGGTTGAGGTTGCAGGCTTTGCAGAAAGCTCTCCAACCGCGGTGCTGTCCTCCCCGCTATGTTTGCTCTCGGTCTCCTTCACCACCTGCTTCCTTCGAGCCAAAGCCAAAATTCGACTCTTATCCATCCAAGGAGGGGGCAGGTCCCTGAGCAACACTGCAAAAAGAAACACGGGGTGAGAAGCAAGCCAACGAGTGACGCCGTTGTCACACACATTAAAAAGTAGCAGATAAATTAAGTGCGCTAAATAGGCCTCACAATTGTGGTTCACTAAAAAGGGAACCTTCCAGAAATTCCATTCCGTCCACAAACCCTTAATCCGCCCTCCGACAAAAAGAGATGTCGCGGCCCTTTCGCCAGGCTCCAAGCTCTCAGACCTACGGACGACCCCACTCACCCCATCGGGCCTCCGATATTCGGGAAGGTAGCCCAAATCGCCCCTCGAAACAGCAACCATTCGACATGCCAACCTTTGTTAGATGAAGGAACCTCTACCAATATACCCCCTAAGCTCTTGGCCCCCTTCCAATGAAGCTCGAACAGGGGTTGGTAATCCCGAGAGGTTTGAAGGCTATGAAGAGACCAAAACAGCGTAAGCGTAGGCTCCAAGCCCAACTCTGTACACCTAGCGATGAAGGCACAAATCTTCCGGATGGAATTAGGACCGAGCTGCCCCAAACCCAGTCTCATGTTGACCATTAGAGTATGGAAGAACCTGTGCATTGGCAGCCTCAACCCTGCTCTAAAGTGCTCCAGAGGGATCCCTACCCACAAATCGTCCCTCCTGGAATATATAAATTCCCCTTCCTCCGGCAGACTAACTTCATATTCATCCGGTATCTGAAAAGCATGCCGCACTGACCCATAGAAATCTTCGTTAAACAAGCACTTCTTGTGGAGGTACTCTAGACCTTTCAGACGATCCTGTAAGATCTTATCCGATAAAATGCCGTTCCCAGGTTTATAATAACACTTTAGTCCGTGGGTCCTGAAATAGTCCTCCCTCCGGGCAGTCGGCGGAGAGTTCACGAACTTTTGGGAAAGATCCAACCATTCCCCCGACTCCCCCAAACAACTTTTCGTCGGGACCACCAGACCCTCGACCCTGAAGTACTTAGGATCCCTGCCACCAACGTCTCCCTCGGTCATCACTTCTTTCCCCTTTCGCCCACCTTCCGGGCCAGTTTTGGAGACCCCTACGGCTACTTTCTCCCTGGGAGTTTTCGTTATGACCACCTTCCTACCCTGAGGAACTTTCCAGTTGCGAGCACTCTCTGGGGAGCTAGCCGCCGTGGAGCTTTCTGACGAAACATCGTCGTCTCCATCGCCCCCCACGTCTCCTGAATCTAACAATTGCTCGTTGTCTGAGTCCGTAGCGCTCTCTTCCCCCGAAACCCCAACTCTCTTCCGCTTGGCCATCCGACGAATTGGTGGGAAGCTACACATACGAAAGAAAGAACAGTCACTATATGCCTTACATACCCAGTTCAAAACCCTAACCGGTCCCTGCCCCTCAACCTGAATGCCTATGCTCAAGCAGACTAATTGGTTGCTTTTCAAACAAAAAAGAGGAAGGCTTATAGTGATAGTTCTTCGCTTCCCGCGTACGGTATGTGTAGCCCCGGAAGGGAGAGAAAAGGAGGGAAGACGCAGATGCCCAGGGAAAAGGACAAGTACAGGACATTTGGCAAAGAGTAAGAGAAATCGAGAATGACATGGGGAAGACAATGTTACCTGAATGAAGACACAAGGAACGCGCGCGCCGCCTTTCGAGCCCAACTTAAGAAGAACCCCCCCTCTTTCTATCCTCCTGTGATAGTCGACGAACAATTGAGTTTGCAAAGGCAAAGGGTGAGTCGTGTGAGTGTGCAAGAGTAACGCGTGTGTATATATATATATAAGGATAGGCGCACACGTGCGCAGAGGAAGACCAACCGCCCCATTTGGTTGGAGGGCAGAAAGGTAAAACCACGCCCCCCATAACTCCACCAGCGGTTACTCTTCCCCACGTCGAGCACTCCCCCAACCCATTTATTGCTTCCGTTACTTCCATCCCCGTCACAAATCACGGGTTCCCACTGATAGGGTACGCATAGTTCGGCCTAGAGGCACACATTGAATGGGCCTCCTAAAGAAGACCCCCGCGCTAAGGGGGCAAATGATGGCCTCCAGAACCGCAGTTCTTGCGGCCTACGGACCATGACGTATCCCAAAATGCGGAATCCGTAGGCTCTTCTTCCCCGAAAGGCACCCTCCCGTGTTCCGGACACGTGTCGACCCAACACGGACCAGTCGTCCCCCGGGACCCAGGAACCGGCCTAGAAACCCTCCACCTGGGTGCATAGCTTCCACCAATCACCTACCCTACAGACATATAGACCGACAGACAGGCACCTGGCCCGAGCCTCGTCACCTAGCCTAGGCCGTAGACTGCCAGACGGCAAGAGGAGAGGCTCCCGATAAAAGGAGAGAAAAGCCAACCGGAAAGAGGACCAGAAAAGGAGAGGAGAGAGAAATTGAGAGAGAAGAGAGCAAGAATCCATGAACCATCTTCTGATGATCGCTACGGATTAAAGAAGACATCCATTCGGCCATCACGACGCAACAAGTAAATGTACCCATATCTAGAATACTCATAACCACCCCTTACTTGGATATTCATAGGTCCACATAAATCAGTATGAACTAACTCTAACACTTATTTAGCTCTATTCCCCTCTGCCTTAAAAGACATGTTGATTATTTTTACTTTCCAAGCAGGATTCACATACTGAAAATGGCTTCACTACCAATGAACTTAAAGGCTCGTATACTACCGGTCTTTCGATCCTCCTCAAGTTAATATGTCTTAATCTTACGTGTCTGAGAAGTATTTGGTTCAAACAAAAACGTTCCTTTCTTAATGATAGAAAATGTGTTATTTAATACCTCATATTTGAGTCACTCGCCGACATCAAATTCCAAGGGTTTACCATAATTCAAGGCAACGCATATGTAGCTTGCGCAAACGCAAACGCAAACGCAAACGCAAACGCGTGCATGAAAATAAGGAAGGAAAGCAACGCATAAGTACATGTGTTTGACAGGAGATGCCGCCATTACTTGCTTATATATGGTAAACGCAAGTTTAAAATTCGTTTATGTTACCCAACTAATAGATAAAACCAACACCCAACATTTACAAAACAACTTTGTACTAGTCCTAACATATAGAAAAACCGAACTTAAATTATTATTATTTTTAAAAAAGCCCCAGGAAAAGCTATTAATCCTCCATTGTGCAGAGGAATACGAGATCCTCCAATAGTCACCCTTAACAGTTGACAACTACCAACAGGGTTTGCTCTATCCTTATTAATCACTCTTTCTAGAGAGGCAGCTTCACGACGGCCAAATCCGTATCCAAAATATAGCAATACTCCTGCAGCTGTTCAACTGGCCTAGTGATCTAGTACAACCTTTAACATGGCTGGCTGCTGCTGCTAGACGGGCAGAGTAGGTAGCAGCTGTATTTTTACCCAGATACATGCACCAGGGTGCACACCCAAGTTGTATCAATCTGACCTGCAAGCTGCAACTTCAGGAGCTCCAAAACAATTGTTCTAGGCTATGACATACCCCTGTTGATAATTATCCATTTCAAAATGACATCAGGGCATGAATGACGGAATAACTTTTTTAAAATACGGGAAAACAAATTTAAAAACAGTTTTATTGAAGAGAACCAAACCACCAAGAGAAGTGTACAATGCAGTTTTTGATCTGCTGAACCACTTTAACAAAAATATATCCTAAACAAAAATTTGTAAAGTAGAGTACATGGCATGGTAATAAATTATACTAATAGTTGAAAGCCTTTTGCAAAATATTATATAACAACCATGCATATATGATGCATAACGAACAGTAATTGGCAAACCCAAAACAATTTTGTTTGTTGCATGCAGAAATACAATTAAGTGACATTGACTGATTTACACAAACCACTATGAATAAGTTAATAATAAATTGTATTTTCAAGACAAATACAGTGATTACCGATTACACAAGGAGTCGTGCACAGAAGATATTTCGTTTCCAGCCGCACATATCTAGGGTACTGCATCATCTGTCTTCATCAGAGCATTTCTCTGAGTACACATCTATCTGTTGACATTCACCATTACCACTACAGATGCCATTAAATATTGCCCAGGCTGCCTCCATCTTTACATCAGACTCATACATATCCTTTTCAAGAAGGCTGCAGAGAGGCTCTACCAGATTGGCTCTCTGCATATCCTGTTAATTCCAGTTACAAAATTAGATATCTACAACTAATCAAATACAGTAAAATGTATGTTCCTACATATAAGTCATGCAGAAAGGATACTGTGTAACTTAATTCAATTAATTAACAGAATATAAAACCAACTTTGATCAATGGTTGCCTTCGAGCAGCTAAATTTGATATTATCTGGCAAGCTTCCTTGCTGAACTTCTTATATTTACAACATAACATCTTCCCAAAGTATCTCAGAAGTGTAATATCAGTAGCCAAAGCCTGGAGGAATGAATAGCTTATCAGATACAATGGGGAACACATTTTAAAAACTCGCAGTGCTTGATAGAAGATTCTAGGCAAACTTTCAAACTATGCACATTCGAACCTAAGCTTTCATCTAACATGATAAATCAGAAATGCAGCAGATTTTACAAAATAAATGTGTAAGAACCTAAGCTTTCATCTAACATGATAAATCAGAAATGTAGCAGATTTTACAAAATCAATTTGTAAGAGGGGGAGGTGTTGAATATAATCTGACGCCATTTTTGACCCCAGTCACTATAACTTTGACTTGAGAAGGAAAAATCTGCATCGACAATTCATAAAATTTAAATGGTAGTTACAATATATAGTAAAATTACAATTTGATGGCCAGTAGTTTTATGATTTTGCAAGCTAGTAGTGATAAAATCAAAATGTAGCCATCAAACTGACAAAAAATTATATTAAGGGCTATCGGAGTGCAATTTACTCTTACAATATAATATATTATGTTATTATCTTGATAAAATTTGTCTGTATATTAACTATGTATATTATACTATTACAAAATTTTGAATTGCATGTTGAACAGATCTCAACAAATCATTCACAGCTTGCAAATGTCATACTTCACAGGAGAATACAACAACGAAAAAACCTAAGGGCTTTAGCCCAGCAAGCATGTAAAATTGGGTTAGAATGACAGCTCAAAGACCTGCTGGGTGTACACACACATATATATTAGCATGTACAATGAACTTAATACATAGAGCAGATCCCTGTACATTTAAATAACAAACCATCCCCGTATATTTAACCAACAAAACTCTGTAGCTTCTATTACTTCTTTATCTAAGGGCCACGAGGTTGGATAATAACATATTACATAAACTGTACCTCACTTGATTATACCTGAATCTGGTAGAGATTTCCCCATCTTGCAAAATTTCCAACTACTCCAAGTGCAGAACCGGAAACCACAATATATTCAGATCTTATAGGCTCAAAGCACGCAGCCGCAGTATCATTAAAAGTGAAGCAACTACTGAAATACCAGTAAACATAACGGGTGTTAACTAGATATTGCAATAATAATAGGGCCACAGGAGAATATATACCAAAAACACTCACCTGATGTAAGCCCTAAGCCGTGCAATCAATTTCTCCCATGCTTTTCCTTCAATTGGCACATGCTTTCCGTAAGTAAGATACTGAAGGGCATAGCATGTTGACACTATATTGCGATCACCAAGCGAATTAATTTGAAGGAGGCGTTCAGAAATGGTAAGAGCTTCCTTGACCTGCTAACATTTGAGTAGTTAAAAAAAGCATGGAATTGTTATGAATGGTTATACAGGGAAGAGGAAATAGAAAGGGAAAACAGCAAAACACCTTTTCTTGTGGTAAACCTCTGTAACAAATGACTGCCAAGAACTTGGTTACCCATTCTACCAGCTCAGAATCCCTAGGTTTAATACTAGCAATTTTTTGCACTTCTCCCAAAGCATTTTGTTCAAGCATAACTGGAATATATTTTGGGCAAGTATCAGCTAAACGTGTCAATGCAATCACCCCCTACACATTGAGATGGTACCTTCAGTTACAGTTGCATTTAAATTGACTAATATGAGGAAAACGACTAACTAACTTTGTAAAGATTACCGCGATTTGTAACTCGATGGACGAATTAGAAAAAAGCTTCACAAGGGATGGAACTGCGCATTTTAAGTACATATGAAACTTTTCACGTGACAGTGCACGCGAGAGGATGTGAATAGCCAAACTCTGTGATAAGTGCAAAATTGTTACAGGAAATATAAAAAACAGTCCTAATAACGAATTCAGGATATGCATATTGAACCAACAAAGCAGACCTGGATGTCATCGTCGATGTATTTCCAGACTACACTCTTGTCATTATCAAAGATCTGAAGAAGGATCTCAACAGCATCATCGCTCAGATTATCAGCAAATCCTGCGTCTGTTTGTCAAGGATCCTCAGCATACAAGATTTCAATTGTACTAATTAGCTGATATAAAGAAAAAAAGGAACGTTCTTTTACCTCCATCTAGCAAGTCTCTTAACCACGTGGTAGCGTCTGACAGGTGCATACGGTCTACAAGAACGCAGTTTACGGCATCCATGAAGTAGTTTAAACAGTCATCAAAAATTGGTGTCTACAATGTAGCATCAATAAATAAGTTAAATAGCCTAAAAACAATAATCTTTCACTTATAAAACGTACTAAAAATTTGTAGGAAACTCTACTAAAGAAACTATCAGAAGTAACCATCAATTCATAACAACTATTTCTCTTAAACTGCTGCCACTAATGATACAAAACTAAAAGGTATTCAAAACAACAGAAAACTATAATTGCTTTCTCAACAAACATAATATAGACGTCAATATCATTAGCTTTCAAACAAACACACGAAGAACAATTACAGAAAAATAAGTATGCATGGCAGCATGAGTATATACAGACCGATTTCTTGAACAACTTTAGCCGTTTAGTAACCACGGAGGAAATGGGCACATCCGCCAAATGCGATCTATTAATCAATAATTCTATTCCTCGCTTTCTTAATATGCTGCCACCATCCTTGTAAGTTCTGACGAAAAACATAAAATCGTTTTAGAACTACATAAATTGTCATTCATGTTATCTTTTTTATTAGCATAGTAGTAATTCTGTTTCAGATGTGAGAAGAAAATCAAAAATTATTTACATGAAATAGAAGGATATTAAAATTAAAGACGGGATTGCTTCATTGGCAAGGGCAAAACTGGACACAAGCGGTTCGCGGTCGATTTAAATTAAGCGAAGCAAGCTATGAATTTGATTTTTTGTAACACTTTTTGAGATATTTACACTGTTTGTTAAGGAAAAAAACTACTTTCAGTAAAAAGTTATATCCACAGTATATGAGGGGGAGGTAAAAATTGAACGCTGTACCTGTTCTAGAACCTATGTCAACACTAGGGCACTCCTTGGTACTTGATTACATATGTAATAACATTATGGTTGTATATGATATCATATTATTTGCAATTATATCCATACCTCTTTAAACGTTTTACACTCTTGGTATTAGCATCGTCGACATTAAACTCTTTGTTGGCCTGCCCAACGTTTTTGGTCTTGAGTCCCTTGACATTGATTGCCAGTGTTTGACATGTCAAATCCATCAGACTCTTGATTTGAAAATGGTTTGCTGCCTATAATTACAACAGATAGAACATCAACACAACCGAAGGGATCTCGTTGCTTAGAAAACATGTCACCAATTATGTATCATATTGCAGTTTGTCGAACATAACCACAAGAAATTAGTCAAGACAAGCACACACTAAACATTAATTGTTTTCATATTCACACCCATTAAACACACTGCAACCACAAATCCATCACAGGACAATGACAAAACTAACATGGATCATAAAACAATACAGGAGGCAAACCAATTAATTGATTTGAAATTTTGAAACATAAGTAGATACATTGATTTATACTCAAGTAAATGACCCAACCCAACGAATGTCATGTCTCTGCATGTGTGCTTGTAAGCAACAACTCTATTAGTGTTATTAAAGGCGAGGCAAGCCGACAAGAGAATTCTTTTGATTAATTGAAAGGTGAGGCGAAAGCCTTACTGAAGATACACAGATTGTTGAAGATATATATATACACACACACACACACAAAATAAGGAGAATGTTCTGCGGGAAAAAGATAAGGAAAAAATGTAAATGTACACATAAATTATTAAAAATATATGTTTTCAGAATAAATATATAAGAGAAGTTCAATACAGAAAAAGAACATACAGGAAAGATACTTTTTGTCTGGAAAAAACAAGTATAGTAGGAATATTATGTAAAGTAAAATAGAGATGAAAAAGTGATTAGGACCAACAAATTAGAAAAGAATGAAGGAAAATATGAGAGAGAGAAGATCCAAGGTAGTAGACTGTAGCTTAGTCTGCTTAGGTTTACTATTTTTAATGGCTGGATTGTTCTATCTTTTCCTTTTGATTCATAATCTTTTGACAAGTATCAGAGAAAAAATGATTATTTTTCACAAAGACATGATTAATCAATCAGCTCCCTATAGCCTAATTGAGACGATAACTCTTTAAAGTCAGCTCGCCTCGTACAGTCAAGGCAACACAGCCTCGCAACATCTCGCCTCTGTACTAATTATGCCTTTAATAGCATTGAAATATTAAGGAAAAAAAACCGCAACTAACTGCTAAATTTATATACTAGTCTAAATTCAGTTTATGTTACATATCAGAATACAATCAATCAATAATCTAAGGGTGCAACATCACATATGATGAAGATGAGGGTCTGCGAAAGAGGCAAAGACTAATGTCAGTTGGAGAAAAAAGAAAAAATTTAGGTATCTCAGTTTTTTTTGTTGGAAACCAAAAAATATTTAATGTAATAAAACTATACAAGTAAAGCAAAACACTAGTCAATAATATAAGCAACACTTCAATAAGACGTTGCGATAAATTTGAATAATTTAAATGGAAACACTAAATAACGAATGTTGCCTCATCACATTTTACAAATCAAATGCAAGAATATACCAGGCAAATTTTGTATTAAGACCTGAACTACAGTTTTAATTAAAAACAATATTTTTAAAACCCAAAAATAACCTAAAATAGAGGCACTTAATAAATGAATTATTATCTTTCTATTATCCAAGAGATGTAAAATCTAATTTCAGAAAATACAGATTCAGACATGTAACTGATACGAACATAGATACACAAGCATATATATATATATATATATGTATATTATATTATATATATGTATGTGTATGTATATTATATATATGTACAAAACACAGTGCAAACAAGCTACCAAACCCTGGGGAGATATAATATGAAAACCTGGATGAGATTGAACAGAGTGACGGAATCAAATCGTCTGAAATAATTAACATCACGATTAATCTTAGAAGCCGATGGATAAACACGACTCTTGCAGTATTCGATAACTTCGGACAAAATGTCTCTGGTGATACCGGAAAGACGGATAGTGGCTTCCTTCCCACTGTTTCTGATCTGGTCCTTAAGTAAGTGCAACTCGACAGCCACCTTCTCCTCAACCTTGAACGGAGACCCATCAACACTCAACAGCGTGATCATTCTCTGCCAGGACAGGATTATTTTATTGAATAGTTTAAAAGAGGATGAAAGTGTGTATATATTGTCTACAAAACTGTCTCTCAATTAGGCTTAATTATGTTATTATACATACCTGTTCAATATCATAAATTGTTACCTTCGAATTATCTATTACCTTTGTCATTTAGAAAGTGTAGGAAAGAACTGTTCTCAAAAGGAATATTTGTTAAAGATTTTTGTATATCTATTCTTCATATTTGTATATAATTGTTTTATCATCAACCAAAACTGTGTTGGAAATACAAGTATGTACCTGACCATAGATGTTTTCGTCACATAAACGAAATATCAAATCTCTAACATCATCAAACCAAGTGACTTTTATGTAGACCATTGATTCCTTATCTTTAGCTATAGAATCTTCGTAAGACCCTTTTTCCCTGGCATCAAAACTGACCTTGCCTGTGCAGTCATGACCATCAACTTTCAGGGAAACTTCCAAAACGAGCTTGGAATCCAACAGCACACCTACATAGGATTTGGATAACGAAATCACACCATCAAATCCTACTTTTAATCTTCCGTTATCAGGCGAGAGCATACTTGTACAGTCAGGTATTTCCAATTTACTGTTGCTTGCAAAAACAACTCCACTAACATTTGCAACAGCAGACTTGTCCTTGTTCAATAATTTCACCTCCACATTGGCTATCCTGGCATTAGAAAATGTCCCAATATTGACAAGGATACTTCCGGTACCATCATTTGAAGTGAACATTACACGCCTTAAAGAAACCTCATCTGCAACACGATCCCGCCATGTGATATCCATTTTACCCTTGTACTCACCACAAAAGAGATCAAACTCTAAATAAGCCTCATTAGAAGCACCGAAAATCGGTCCTTTGACTACGAGAGGAATGGCATCCCCGTAATGTAGAGATGGGTTGCTAATATCTGCTTCTTGTACATTGTAAAGGTACTGAAAACCTATACTTGAAACCAATTTAATTACGCCTATCTGCTTCTCAGGCAGAACTTGATCCACACCCAGGTATACCATATTGAAGACCTCCATTAAAGAGTAGACATCATACTTGAAACAACATTAAAAATGAGGGTTAAATTAGTAACACAAACATACATATTAGATACTACTATACACCACCAAATAATTCTATTTAATTTGTACATACCACAACTATCAAACAATATTGATCAAATTCTGAAATCTAAAATATACATGTAAAGAGTCAATTTTTAAAATCTGCTTCAAATTGCTTGAATACAAATAATTACAGCATCAATTGAACCCCAAAAAAACTTTATGTAAAACAACAACAAAAGAATCACAAAAAGAGTTGAAGATGATTAATTAAGAAAGCAAATAGAGAAGAGAATATAAGAGAGAACTAAACTGGCTGTAATTTTGACGACATGCCTAATTAGGCTTATATGTCTTCCAATGATGGCCAGAATCGAACTCAGGATCGCGTGACGACAGATAATTTCTTAAATGATATCTCATCTTTAATTGATATTTTTATTAATAAGGTGTTGTGTTTGATATTTTTTAAAATGAATTAATAATTGAAACATATATAAATTTTAAAGTTTTTAAACTCTAAACTAAATATTAATGTTCGTTGTCGCTTTATGTTCACGGTAATATTTATAAAAGATAATATATTTTCAATAATTAATCTATACTATTAACTCCTTATATATAATAAGCGTAAGAGAGATCTTATCCAAAACTTTGGTCGGTCACTGTACTACCAAAAGTATATGATCCGTTGGATTATAAAACTATAAATATTCAAATAGATGAGGACCATTAGATATAATATTAAAAATTGTATTTGATTAATAATAGGATAGTATTTAAATACTAAAAGGTGTATTTTGATAATTTAAACCAATTATAAATAGGTTTTCTATATTGAATAGAAATCTTTATGTAAAAAATCGTAATTATCTTTTCTCTTTAGTTTATGGATAATTCCAGTTAGATAATAATTATTAAACCATCATTAAATTAAAGATAATTTTGTTAGCTTCGCGTGGGCTGTAAAATTGTTAAAATCTGTTGTATAAAACTCAAGATAGAGCCCAAACAGTAAAGTGATTATCTACATTTTAATATATTTTTTTTAATTTAAACCAATTATAAATAGGTTTTCTATATTGAATAGAAATCTTTATGTAAAAAATCGTAATTATATTTTCTCTTTAGTTTATGGATAGTTCCGGTTAGATAATAATTATTAAACTATCATTAAATTAAAGATAATTTTGTTAGCTTCGCGTGGGCTGTAAAATTGTTAAAATCTATTGTCTAAAACTCAAGATAGAACCCAAACAGTAAAGTGATTATCTAAATTTTAATAATTTTTTTTTATTATTGTAGCACCAATTTAATTTTTTTCCTAATTCTTTTAAATTTATAAATTCTATGTTTATTTAAATAAAATATTAAAATCAATTTAAGAAAAATTAAAATCGATCTGGTCCGTGTACGACAACTATACGACCAAATTAATTATTACAGTTAGATCTTAAATAGACCGATGAGAATTGTTAGATCTAATATTAAAAAGTGTATCTGATTAATAATAGAATTATATTTAAATACTAAAAAGTATATTTTGATAATTTAAAATTTTTCTATGTAAAAATTCTTAAATATCTTTTCTCTTTAATTTATGTATAGTTCGAGTTAGATAATAATTGTTAAACCAAATATCAGATAACAATTCATAGATAACAATTCATATCGATTACAATATTAAAAATTAGCAATATAATGCTCATGTATATCATATAACAATGATACATGTCGACCCTGCGTTATAAGAGACTTAGGAGAACTCATGTACATGAATAAATTTAAACATTTTTTTTCTGAAGGAACATAACAATTTGATAAATCCAAATTATAATTATATTATTTTACATATAACAAACATAAAAGGATAATATCAAAATATTATTAAAATATTGAGGGTTTCATATTCATAAACAAAAATTTGAATATAATACATAACCATCTTTTCTTTTCGATTCCAGTAAAGTGGGTATTTATTTTCTAATAATAATTATTACGTCATCATTATTTTAATGTCAATTTTAATTACTTTTTTCTGACTATTTTAAATTTAGAAATCTATGTTCAAAAATTCAAATCAATCTAAGAAAAATTCAAATCAACAAAGAATATAATAATACGATGATAAAATTTTATAAATTTGTGCATATTTTTTATCCTATTTTATTAAATTTTATATCATAACTAATTAAATATTATTTATTATTAAATAATAAATTATACAGAAATGGTGATTTTGTTTTATAAGACTCATAGAGACCTAATTTTTAGCAGGACTATATTCATATTTAAAAATACCGTATTTTGAAATTTTAGACTCAGCTACAGAATAGGCCTAACTTTTTTAACCTATATACATTGTAAATTATTAAATTTGAAACTTTAAAAATTTGTTAATCAATTAGTATAGTACTTTTTTGAAAAATTGTACTTTATAAAAAATATTATCAAATAACCCATGTTTGCAAGAAAAAAAATGAAAAAATTCTAATTTTTCAAAAAAACCTGTAAATTTTAATATGTTGTTGGTAGATTCAAACCTTAGATCATTCTACGTGATAATTTTACTGTTATATCTAACGTTTCTCAACAATTTAATTTGAAAGATCCAACGATTATGGATTGAGTGATCAAGTGACCAGACTTATAAGAAAGCTTTCATTATTTAATCTTTAATATAATAACATAGATATTTACGGGATATACTATAAAAAAATGAATTTTATATAGAATTTTGATCGTCACAGTGTACTACTTTAAAAGAAGAACTATTACAAAAAAAATTATATTTTAATTGATAATTTATTTTCTCAAAAGTTCAAAGTTCCCGCATCATTAACATATTACAAAAAAGAGTATATTATATTTTAGCAATAAATATTTAATAAAATAAATAATAAAAAAATTAATGATGTTATCCTGGTAGTTTGGTCCTAAATACCGTCAAAACATTCACAACCGTTAGATCCAATACTTTTAAAAATAGACGATCAAGATTATATCATATAAAAAGAAGTTATTATCTAAAAATGATATAAGTTAAAAGATATTATATTAGGATTGGATTTTCCAAAAAGTTAAAACATAAAAATAGTTGTAATTAAATAAGGAAACCCATTTAATATCAAAATAATAAAAATCGTTTAATCTTAAATAGATAGGTGAAAACCGTTAGATTTAACATTAAAAACCGTATTTGGTTAATAAATGGTATTCTAATAATCTAAACTAGATATAAGTAGATTTCCTAAATCGAATAGAATTCTCAATATTAAATTTCGTCACTTTATTCTCTTTTTAGTTTTAGAAAATTTTTTAATTGAAAAAGAACTATTAAAACACAACTAAATTAAAGATTATTTTGTGAATTTCATTTGGACCGTAAAATTGGCCAAATCTAACTTTTATAACTCAATATAAACAAATATTAAATTGAGCGTGTAAAATATAATAAATATCAAATTTTTAACTATAATTTTTTTTGGCTAAATCTTTTTTAACAATAATTTAATCATGTAAACTAATAACTTTTAAATATTAAAATATTCATAAATAAATATAATTATAAATATTAAAAAAACAATCGTGTGTTGCATCGTAATAAAAATATAATTATAAACAGAATAATTATAAATAAAATTTAAGTAACCGTGCATAGCACGGGCTATAAGCTAGTATTATTAAAGACGAAACATTAAAAGTTTTGGTCGGTCGGTCAGTCGGTCGGTCGGTATTTGGGCCGATTCACGGGCCTATCTATAACCAATTTATTAATAATCAATTACCTTTTTCAGTACATTACCTATTTTATATTATTTTTAAACTAAACCAACTCATCTTCTAAAAATAAAACGGGCAACATATATATAATATGGTAATATTATTATATATTTATGAACGATTACCTTTTTCAGCTAAAACATATTATTTTTATATTTTTAAATAAAACAACTCATCTTCTAAATACACATATATGGAAACCAATTTATTAATAACCAATTACCTTTTTCAGCTAAAACATATTACCTATTTCATATATCTATTTAACTAAAACAAATCATTTTCTAAAAATAAGACGGGCAACATATATATAAAATGGTAATATTATTATATATTTATAACCGACAGCTAAAACACATTATTTGTTTTATATTTTCTAACTAAAACAACTTATCTTCTAAATATAATACATGCAAAATAAATATACAATGGTAATATTGTTTTATATAAATATTAATAAATAACTATTTATTCTTTTCAGCTAAAACACATTACCTCTTTTATATTTTCTAACTTAAACAACTAATTTTCTAAAAATAATGCAGACGACATATATAAAAAAAGTAATATAATTTATATAATTGTGAATAAGTAACTAATTGTCTTTTTAAGAATATTACCTGTTTTATATTTTTTAACTGAAACAACTCATGTTCAAATTAAAAATAACACGGCAAAAGACAGATATATTGGTAATATTATTATATTAAACTTATGAAATTCATGTTTATTATAATTTTTTTAACATTCAATTTAAACGAGATAATTAATGAAAATAAAAGTAATAGTATATTCAAATAAACTCGGTATATTGCACGAGCACATATTTTGATATTTACATTTGAGTCCCTTTTTAGATTTTTAAGAGTAAAAAAATACGAATCATTAGATCTGTTATTTTAAAATATTTTATATTTTAATATCTAAAATACTACTACAGATTACGTCAAGAATATATTAAATTTAGATATTAAATTGTTAGATTTATAAATCCGGTATATATATATTAGAATTTTATCAAATTATATATAATAACTAAAATCTAAATAAAAATAAGAAAATATTAAAGAAGACCGTGCGTCGCACGAGATATAAGCTAGTATATCTTAAGTATAAAAGGTAATTTGTAATTTACTATTTTATATTATTTTATAATATATTAAATAGAATAAATGACCGAAAATCGAAAACTAAATTTTTCAATGTTTCAGCTATTATATAATATTATTAATTTAAAACTCGTATGATGCACAGATTATTTTGAATAATTGTTATTTTTATTATTTATGTTTTAATATTTTATTAATTACATTTGTTAAAAAAATAAGTAGGCGTGCTAAACTTTTTAAAATTATTAAAATAGATTTTAAAATAAATAAGTAACGGTTTCCCCGTTATATTTTTGAAAAATGAGGGGGTTAGTAAAGAAAAATAGAAAAATTAACATGTTTTAGTCGAAAAAGATAATTGTCCGTAATTAAAAGTATTCAAAATAGATTTTAAAATAAATAAGTAAGGAATATTTTTGGGAAATGAGGGATTTTTATTTTAAAAAAAGTATATGTATTAAACTTTTTTAAATAATTAAAATTATTAAAATAAATTTTAAAATAAATAAGCAACGAGTTGCCCATGATATTTTTTTAAAAAGAAGAGTTTTAGTAAGAAAAAATAGATATAATAACATGTTTTAGTTAAAAAGAGTAATTTTCCGTAATTAAAAGTATTAAAATTTGTTTTAATGTAAATAAGTAAGTATTTGTCCGCGATATTTTTGGATTGGAAATATTTTTGGAAAAGGAGAAATTTCAGTAAGGAAAAATAGAAAAAGTAACTGAAAAAATAATTGTCCGTGATTTTTTTTTAAAAAAGATGAAATTTGTTAGAAAAAATAGAAAAAATAATATTTTTTTATTATAAGAAAAATATTACTTTTTCTATTTATAAAAAAATATTATAAAAATAATATTGAAAAATATAGTAATATTATTATAATATAATATAATATTATTATATTAATATAATATTTTTTTTATTATATTATAATAATATTATTATATAATATATAATAATATTATTATAATATTATTTTATATTATAATATTATTTTTAAAAAATAATGATTTTAAATATATTTATATTTATAATATATTATAAATATTATTATTTTTTATTTTTATATTTCTTAAAGATGGGGTTGCTAGTAATATTTTTCGAAAATGAGAGTTTTTATTAAAAAAAATAGAAAAAATAATATGTTTTAGTTGAAAAAAAGTGATTATCTTGATTTTTTAGAGAGGATTTTTTTAGAAAAAATAAAAAAATAATATATTTTAGCTTAAAAAATAATTGGTCCAAATAATATTATTATTTAATAATTTAAAAAAAATAAGTAAAAATAATTAAGAAAAATCACAAAATAACGTTCGAGGGATTTGATTTGCCTTATGGTTGTAGTTTGGGGAAAATAAATATAGGGTTTTTGCTTAATAGTTTTGTATCGCGGCCTTGGCTCTGTTTGATTGTTTGACCTCTATACACATATTGTTTAAATAAGCTATTAATTGTTGAATTGGGTTTGATTGTTACAATTGAGCATGGGATTGTGGTGTTTGATTGAGAATCTTCCCGTGTCAACAACTGTCTCACGAGTTACGGATTCATTCAAGGTGTTTGGCAACATTCTTCATGTTAAGGTATTATTAAAACCACCCTTTTTTTATCCATATCTTCTGTACAATTCATTAAGCATTTATTATAAACATCCTATTCATATTCATAACTTATTTGTTCCTCATTGTGAAGCTATCATTTCTTAATGAAATTTCAAATAGTGCATTTTCGCTGTTTGTCTTAGTTGCGTATCGTTTTTAAGTATTTGTGTGTGATCAGTTTCTTTCTAGTTGTTTTTTATGTCTATACTGTATATAAACTTTGACAACAATCTTAGTTAATCAAACTAATTCTGGCATCTTCTCTGGTTTTATGTTGATGAAATGGGACTTTATCTACTGGATGGAGCCACCATATGGTTTGTTCTTGTCTTAATTAAGCAGAAAAATCCTTCTAATTTTTAAGTTCGTTTGATCTAAGGTGTGATAGAACAAAGAATGAGAGTCATGTACCACACGGGCTGGCATATTTACTGGAATTTCTTGTCGGAATTTATTTTCTAATCAGTAGATATATTTGTGTATTAGCTTTTACGTTCTGGTACCATACATATTGGAGATGCTCTGATTAAACTCAATCCTATTACAAAGGGTTAGTAATTTATTTCGGTAAGTGAATCATAGAATTTCATTCACAAGTATAACAACTTTATTGATTAAAACTAAGCCAAAGTCAACTCTACGTCTTTAAGTAACCACCAAGAGTATATCTTGTATCGATCCCCTTTCCTACAGCCAAATCCATTTTACTTGTTCAAGTTAGAGGATTTACAGCATATATATATATATGATCCTTTATAGAGTCCAATATACGGGTTTATTAGTTTTTGACTTTTTCCGTTAGGTTAATTACAATGTCAAATAGTATCTGATATTGGTAAAAAACACAAAGAGCTTCACTCAACAAGAACATTGACTCTCCCACTGTACTTTCTGCGAGAGAGATGAATGAAGAATGAATAGTTTAGTGGTGATTTCAATTTACTTTTATTGACACTACAGACCTTTAAGTTGATATCTGAATCGCAAGCAAATGCTGTAGAACATCAAGATGAAGCTTAATGAGTGAGTCATCATCCTTCTACCATTTCTAGTTGGTATTGAACCTTAAACCTATAAATGATCTACGGGTGCTCGTTGATTTTGACAAAAACAGGTCATGGGAGTTGAAATTTTTTGTTTTTAGCTTGATGGCTGGGGTACTAAAGGTAGAAAACCACCACTGCTACTTAAAGTTAAACCACTACAAAAGCTTATAGTACTAAAACTAATTCAAAATAAGTTATTTCGGTGCAACATGATTGCCCACTAGACTATATTATTTTTGGGCTTTGCTACAAGTTCTGTTAATTGTTAATTACTGAAGTGCTTTATGCTTTGATTTTAGGCTTTAATGTCAAGGATAGCCTAGACATGCGAATTAATTTACAAACCCGCCTTTCAATTGCGGATTTCTTATATTCTCAGTTTCCATCCCCAGCCTCTCTCTGCTCAAAATTTTATGGAAACCTTTATTATAATATTTTAATGTCTAGATCGTAATTAGTTTTATTCTTAACTTTTCTTTTTCCAGGTCAGCACTCGTTCATCAGAGGTGCTTGCATATGTTTGTTTTGAAAAGGAGTCGTCACTGAAAGCTGCACTCAGAGCAAAGAATAGAACAGTCTTTGATGGAAACATAATTATAGTGGATACATTCCCGTCAGGTATTTATGATGAGACATATAGTCTTCGAGACGATCTACTTGATAAAATTGTTATCATTAATGGAGTTCATAGAAGAAAAGTTGATGGAGCTCGTAAAAAAAGAGCTGATGGGAAGGGGAATTCTGGTGAAGGTCCTAGTGATGTTCGCTAGAATAAGTTGCTGGGACTTATCATGGAAAGAATCGCTCTCGAGGCAGCGCTAAATGCTTGCAGAAGCAGAAAATATGTCAAGTTTCATCTGTAATGAATCCTTGATCAGCTGAATTCCATAATATGTGTATGTCTGTGCTACTTGTTACTTCTATGTGCTATAACTTAAAAAAGTAAAATAAAATTTATGTTTTAGTATGAATGTTTGCCTCGTTTAGATGTGAAAATTGAATTGTATAAAACATTATGTGACTTTTGTCTTATTGACTTGGTATACTTGTGGTGTTATACAACTGTTAAAATGCCGAGAAATGGCCTCATATCACTTGTAAGTTGTAAGATAAAAGGCCCAAAATGACACTATTTTTTTAAAAAAGGCCCAAAATAGCATAAAACGCTACATGGGTTAGCATTCCGCAAATGGTTGGAAAAACATTACTTGACCGGAAAACACTACTTTCAAGTAGAATTTTCACCACAAAACATCACTTGAAGTAGGGTTTTGAGTATATAACCCAATTTCAATCAACGTTTTTTGGTCTCATAATAGCGCTTGATCAATTGTTTTATTGAAACAACAGTTGAAGTTGTGTTGCGTTGTGTTGTGTTGTGTTTTGTGAAAACAATGTTTTATCATGTGTTTTACTATGCAATCTACAGCCATTTTTTTCAATTACGCTATCTAGGACATTAAAGTTATAATGTACCATAAAGGGCCAGCACCTAAAATGCCTCATTTATTCCATTATATACACAAACAAATTAGACAAGATGATGGAAACTTTGCGAAAGATCACTATTTTTTCTTTTAAATTTCTTTAGAAATGCGGTACCCGTTGCAGAACAAATTGGGATATGTGTTCTAAACTACGTGCCACTTTAATAAAAATGGTTGCACAAGGGGATTGGTCTAAGATTGATATTCTTCAAGTGCTTGTATTTGGTAAATGCATGAGACCAAGCTAATCGTGAATGGGGGTAAATGTTCGATTGTCTGCTATAATGTCCTCAAAGATGCCACTCCATATAGGTTGTGGTAAATTTTTCTATAGCAGGCGCTGAGGTACGTTTAGCAAAGCTATAGAACATTCTTGTTCCTTGTAATGACGGATGTGATTGTCCTTTTTGGTGGCTGCTGTGTGCGCTGCTGTACCAGCTAAATTTGGCTAGGAAATCAAAGCAAATTAGTGCAAATAGGTTTATGATGAAATAAGAACAACTCAGCTTGCGTTTGTATTTGTCAACATTCACTTTTGCAATAATAAAACTTGTAGCTGCAGAGTATGCATATTAGATGTTCCATGCTCAAGCCAAGCTCTAGTAAACTAAATATGGGGATTACATCTAACGACCAAAGTAGCAATAAGAAAGTGCACCGTGTTACAGATCATTTATAAGTTTTAGATCTTGGTGGCGTCCATCGATTAGGATATAGTTGGAGGTCAATTCTCAGTTACTAATACTGGAACCACGAGTCGTGACATGTGCATGCACCTTGCAATTTTTGTACATGATAATAGCATGCTTTGTGTTTGAATCTGTAGGATATATGATGTAATAATGAATATTAGTATGTTGTAAGTAGAAGGCGGCAAAAAAGATTTGGCCAATGAAAAACATGCAAGCACATACGCGTATGTGGATGAGCAAGGGTGGTTCTTTACAAAGAGTCACCTAAACCAAAGGAAGTATGGAAGTCCGAAGTTTCGTTCTTTCCCTTCAGCACTTGAGGCGATTTACTTATTTAAAGATGGGTAAGATGATAAGGAAGACATTTTGAAGAGCACCAGGTGGTGTCAACAAAAGTTATATGAACAAAAGTTATATGAACATTAGACATCTCATTATGTGAACATTAGACATCTCAGAAACAAGTCTTCTGCAATCCTCAATCACTAAACTCAATCACTAAACCAAAGGGAGATAACATAACCAAAGAGCTCCTGACTACTTGAACCACTACGAAACTATCCATCTAATAATATCATGATGTCATATTTAATTAACACAAACTAGTGTTGAATAGTACTCTCTAAGTGATTATAATGGTTGTATCTTTCATACTTAGTATAAAACAAAAACATGTGACAATCACACGGATTATTGTTCAAATTTATTGAACTCATGCATGCTCATAAAGTTTTCAAAGGCTTACAGAATATATCAACAATAATAAGACTAGTAATGGTTATAGGTTCTTGAAAAGTCAGGGTACTCGGCCGGCCGAGTACGCTCGGCATCAAGTGCATCCGCCACTGATGCCATTGCAATTTCCTAGTAAAATAATCAAGTTTCTTAATGCCATGTTTTTCGATTGTACACGTCTACTCAAACTTTTTCTATGTACATATGCATATCTCGACTGCTAATTAAGTTCATGCTTTGTGTATGATTATTGTTTGATATAGTTTCATTTGGGAAGAGGTCACATTGGTGCATCAATGAAAGCAAGCCTTTATCATCTGTTCAAGCAAAGAGCGGCTGACTGGTAATCCTAAAATTAATTTGCAATATATATATATAATTATGCAAATTCTCTAGGAAACATATAACACATATGACATAACATTTTATATGTATGTATACATTCCTGCAGCCGATATTTTGTCATGCCGCTGCGGAAGGGAAGTGGTTAACTGGCTATACAACAATGTTTGCTCCAGGTTTGCCCTGTGTTAACTGCCTGTTCTATTTATAATTTTGTAAGAACAGTTGCCAATACCAAACCAGCAGAACCTTTTGTGCAAGTAACATTAGTTTGGGGATCAGTGTATCATAATTCATAGCTAACAAAGTAGTTAGTTCCACCTGTTTAAGGAAAATATATTGTAGGAAGCTGATGGTTGATTCACCAAAGATGACTCATAAACTTGATAATGTACCTTAAACAGTACAACTTTCAAGGTAGTCAAAATTCACCAAGAAATTTGGGTAACTTATGTAATATATATTTCTTTTAACAAGTCAAGCTTTTTTTTTCTTACTAGACGGTTCGAGAATAAAAACTAAATTACTGAAAACATAACTTAGAATTCGGAAAATAAAAATAATTAATACTCCGTCCGCTCTCTAATAGTTATCATTTGGGTTGGGCGCGGAGTTTAAGGAAAATAGGTAAAGTAATGGAGAAGAGTAAAGAAAAGGAATAAAATGGTGAGACCCGCCAATATTTAAAGTAAGTTAAGTGGAGGAAAAGAGGGGAAGTAGTTGATTTTTATATTATAAAATTTTACTATTTTAGGAAAGTTTTGGAATGTAAATAATTGAATGAGACATCCCAAAAAGGAAAGTGTAAAGAAATGGATGGGACAGAGAGAATAGTATTTATTATTTAAATATGTAATTGTGAATTCAACATTAAATTAAGATGAAAGTTTATAATAAATAAATACTATTCAATTATGTAGTTATAAAGAATCAAATCGTAGGTGAAATTAAAGAAGCAAAATTAAACAAATAAATAACTTGTATTATTATGTTGTTGCAGCAAATCGAACTCGAGTTTGGGATGGAACCAATTAATTTAGCTATATTAATTTGGCTTTGGTCAAATTGTGGTCCCACGAAAAAGTGTCTCATTTATTAATAAAATCCCCGATCTTTTTATACTTTTTCCCCTTCCCGACCGAACCTAAATTTTTTTCCAAATTCCCGACCAGAATGAGGCATGGAACAGATCGATATCAAGGGACGCGGATGAAATGTCCATCCGTAGTATTGGTAAGAAAGATAATAATTTCATCTCCAGATTCATCTTTGTCCGCCCATATGCCCAGGGGCGACCTACAGACTTTGATTGTGGTGATTGCTTCTTCTGCTTTGTTCTCGTCGTTGTCTGCTGCACAATTGCTTCCCCGGATTCATTGGAAATGGCCCAAAAGGTTTGGCAAATAATCCCTAATTACTATAGTGGCATGTTTATATTTCGGGACACTATTCTATTCATTCATTCTAATAAACATGAAAATTTAAAATTTGTAGTTGAGGAAATGTCCAGAAATCACAAAACTGCCAACGGGTATGTAAACCGTGTACGAAAAATGGACACACCGACGGTGTAGTCCCTGATTTGGTTGATAAATGTTTTAGTGAAAATTCATCAAATCTCCTTCCGTTTAATTACAGAGATGTCGACAGAAAGGAAAGTAGGAACAAGTGATACTGAAGGTAATTTATACATGTCTATTTTTGTATTTTATATGGTGTTTGTAGTCGAACTCTATATGCAATCTGATTAAATTTTTTTGGATGATGTCATGTATTATGACTTTATATTGAATTACCAGTATATGATTTATGTTAGGTTAATTTATCGGAGATTTTCTCGGTGTGTGGCATTCAACATGAAAACCTTAAGTGAAGTGCTCTTATTTATTTTAACTTTTTTTTTATTTGTTTGGTGTTTGTAGTTGAACTATATGTGTGTAGTTACTCATAGAGAGTTTGATAGAAGAACTTGACCTGGAAGGCATTATTTGATGATTTTCTGTAAGGCCCGATCACACATACCTATGCACGAGTGCAGCGCCAGTTAGCAATGATGTTTATCTTTTTTTGGTAAAAGAGACTACAGTTGTATATACGATTATCACAAGAAAAGATGGATAACTACTGCAATATTATAAAGGGATGTAAGTGTGCCACTTAGAGTAATTCATCCTCTTAAGGTTCTGATAAAACTTTTCGACCTACAAATGCAATTGAACACGTGAAATGGTGATCTTATCTCTTCATCCTCAACCATCGCATGTCTAATGTAAGCTTCTCTCAAGTTAAAAAACAAAATTCACGCACAGATGAGGAGGACTAATTGCATCACTAGGACAACACCCTGGTATGAAATGGAAAAATTCTTGCAATGGCTCTCCAACCAAAGTACGAATAACATTTTCAGCCTCTTCTGTTTACACATTCCATAATTCTCATCTTGAAACTTCGATATAATTCCAAGAGAGCAAAGCCGGGTGCAAACTCCTTAAAGTTCATCCTAAATCACATTAGTCCTTCTAGGGTTCAAGCTCCATGCACTTCTCTTTTTTGCCTCACTTTATACTGAATGCTTTTTAATGTCATATTTGTCATTGTAATAAATAAGTACTTTTGGTGCTTCGGGCACTCTTTTCGTGTCTACAAGTTATTTGATTATTTACATATAAGTTTAGTTTAGGTTTTTGTCAAACTCTTAACCTCATGCAATTACATTCTCATATTTATTTCCTGTGTAAAATTGTTCGGAGAACAATCTTTTTCGATTGTTGTCGTTGTCTTTCAGCATTTGCAGATGTGTCCTACGTAAATCAAAGAAAGAACCATTGTGCAACATATAGATAAAAGCGTGGAGTTGGTGGAAGACAAATTTTTATATATCTCCGCAAGCTGGAAAATATTGTTCATTTGTTCTACTAACTATAATTTTGACGTAGGAACAAAGAATTTACACTAAACTGTTTGTAGGTGGGAATTGAGTTTAAGGATTTGTACAATAACTTGATTTCAGTTTACAATTGAACCTCTAGATAAAATAACAGGCACATATCTTGACCAATATCTGTGGTGTAAATGAGATTTTGTCTATATCTAATTAAATTAAAATTGTAGATTTAGAACCACTACCCCTACTTGTCCACCTATGGTGTCGATGAATAAAGGAACCAACAACTTACAAGGCATACGTGAAACTGGTGATGGGTAATGTGTGGTGATGTTATTGACTGAGTTTGAAAAATTCTTTGAGAAGGTTGAGTTGACTATGTTAAGAGGTAATTATTGTTTACTTAATGTTTGAATAATGCTTTGCTAGACTAAAGTAAAGGTAGTACAAAAAATCTTTCTTTTCTTGTACTTTCTAACTTTTTAGACTCTTGAGGTTTTTCTTGATCATAATATTCTGATTTCCACACTTGCTTTTAAGTTCATAATTAATGCGCTTTGGTTCTTTATGTTTGTTATTTGTGACAATGTACAATGCACTTGAGAACTATGTACCATATATGTTTGCTATCTGCGACAATGTTTCTTTAATTGGTTTTCTGACATAGTTTTTGCCTCCTTCATTGTAACTAAATGACGCAACTTCTTTGCAGCACCATTTTATGTAATTGTTCTCGCCAGAAAATCTACTTAGAATCATGTTTCAAAAATTTTAGCCACCGAGAGTAAAATAACAAGCGGTTGTACCCACTAAAGTTACCTATGTGGTGAGTTTTTTTATATATCTTTGCTTTCTTCCCTTCCTCTAGCTGAAATGATCAAGGCTTATGTGCCTATCATTTTATATTGCATCCTCTTTTAGTTTTTATTATTTGTTTTTTCTTCATTATTATTTCATTACCAGGAACTTGGAAAGCTTTGAATTACAATGTTGGCCATGGTGTTTATATTTTAAGGAGTTGATCTAATTCCTGTAAAAAATTCTATAACATTGTTGGTTATGCAATTTGTCATCTCAATGATGCCTAGACACTAAAGGCTATCATGGCGCCAAACTTCACTGTCGAGGAAATGAGTATATCAGTCCACCACTGCAATTTCACTCTATGATTGTTTACTTGCTTTTACAAGTTTGCATAATGGCTCTTGCTTTTTAACTGTTTTTGTATATTGATATGGAAGAGTGAGCGCTCTCGAAGCTTGCGTTATGAACTTTTGGTCTAGGTCCTGCAAAATGTGATGGTAAAGTACAATCTTCTCTGTCATTCTTACTCCATATTAATTATATAAGTTTTTTCCTGCACATATTTTTCTATTTTTTTTAACCTTGATATGTGCATTCAGACAATTTTTATTTAAAAATGGCAAGTAAATATGCATATGTGCCATATAATTGAATGTTACATCAGGCCTTTATTCATTCTACGTCTTCTTTTGTGGTTCCCGGGTTTAGCCACGAGTGTAGTACACATCAGACATAATAAATGTTGATGTTTTTGTTCAACATCTTTTGTTTTTAGATTTTTAGAAGTGTGATGTGGTATGGGGATATGTTATAGAGTAAAATTGGAAAGAGAGAGGAGTACCCTTGTGGAAATCTCTGCAAGAGGAGTGCTCTTGCAGAACTCAACAAAAATTCGAAAGAGAGACCTCTCAAAAGGAGTAGCCTTACGGAGAGGAAGGGATACAAACTTTGAATTGAATTTAATATTATAATTGGCTTTTAAAATTGTTCTTAAATGAATTCAATTATATATGTATAAATGTTGATCATCCACTGATACAATTAAGATAAAGTTTTGATGTGTTGTTACTGTGTTCGCTTAAAATTAACATATTTTAGGTAGTTTCTTAAATTGAGCAAATTCATATTTCCGTAGTATGTGATGAAGATGCCCATGGAAAGTATTTTGTGACAGTTTTCATCAAATTATTTACGGTGCTTTTGTTCAGCTTCAATTTAGGTTGACCAATCAGGAAAATCTGGACTCCTATTTACAATGAATCGTATTACTTGCGAGTATCCTTTTAATTTGCGTGATAAACGTCTTTGACTTTTGTTAATCCCAAATGACCTAACAGAATTGTAGAAGGGGGGGGGGGTTGAATACAATTCTTGATATTTCTTAAACTTAAAACAACTTACAAATAAAAACTGAACTTAAAGTAAAAATCACAAGCACATAAATAATTTCAGTTGGATTGTTTGATGATCCAACTGAAGTGATTTTTATTGCGGAAATAATCTGTGATACAAAATGTACACAGCTGCTCAGTTACAAGAATGTAGAGAAGTATGCTCTCAAAGATAGCTAATACAATCTATTTGTTTTTCTTCTCTTACCCTTAATTTAACTGCTACACTTGGTTATATATTCCCAAGTTTACAAAGCTATTTTTGGCTACACTAAAGGTAACCGCCAATAGTTTGCTTTTCATCCCTTTATCCAGTGGTCCTTGGAGATCCTTGCTTTTGTCTTCATGCTTATTATGATCACTCCCAAGAGCCCAATTGGAAACTGGGATGTTTCCTTATTCCCCATGTCCATTTTAATGGTTTCCAATGCAAAATACACTTCCACATCACCTTTAGATCTGTTCAGTAACCTGTCACTATCACTTTGTCAACTATTCAGAAAAGCAATAATGATTCGTTGATAGCAGGGAGATGTGTTTCGTTGATAGATTTATTTTCCATTTCGTTGATGAGTAAACTTCATTCCGTTGATGAGTAATCTTCATTCCGTTGACATGTCTTCACTTAGGCAAAATTACAAGGCACAAGATATTTACAATTAACCAACCTATTTTGCCTATCTAGCATTTAGTCAACATGACTTAGAAAACCTATCTAATACATACAACAAAATGCATATCAAACTGTGAAGTATTGTACAGTGCAATTGCTACATCACTCATTTCGTTGATGAGCTTCCTGTCAACGGAATGCTGCAAAGCATGCCATTTCGTTGACAGCTACAAAATGACTTTACACAAATTCTACTAAGTGTTTTATGTTTATCATCAAGAATAACATATTCCTAACAATCTCCCCCAATTTATGACTGATAGAATAACAGCCATAAATCAAGAGACTTGATGATAACAAAAACACTCAGATACATTATAGATTACAAAAGTAGAAAATGCATTAAGCTTCATAATATTTTGAACAAAATACAAGACTTACAAGACTAATGCCTAGAAGTGCTCCTCTAGACTGAGCAAATGATTCATCTTGGTCTTCTTTGTGGCATAGTCTTCTTCCCTCTCTTAGAGTTGTTTTCCTCAATTTGGACCTGTAGCCTTCTGTAAAAGATCTTCTCTTCCTCATCTTGATCACCAAGCATGGATTGCATAAACTTTAGAGTTTGATTAGATGCCTTATCCAGCTGGTCTTCCATCCTGAAGAATCTTCTGCAGTTGTCCTTGTCCTTAAATTCCATCATCCAGTAAGGTTGAAGATGGATCTTCTTTCCTGTTGAGGGCACTCTAAGCATCCTGGGAAGAGCCTCAGGTTTGTTCCAGCTAGCCTTTATCTGACATATTTTGGAGACCACCTCAGACTTGGCTGTTTTGGTGAAGCCAAAGTCCTTCTTCAAGCATCTAAACACTGTGAGTAGTGTTTGGTAGTCTTCTCCTAAAATTCTATAGAGAGGCCACACTTGTTCTCTACCACCCTTGAATGTGAAAACTAATCTTTCAGGCAACTTTTGAGAAGCTGCAATGCCCCTTACTTCCAGCAGGTTGTCTAAATCAAGATGTAAGCTAGATTTTTCCTTGATGTCAGCAATGTACATGCAGTCCTCTGGATTTGAAGGGGGTTTCTGAGGTTGTGGCTTTCTCACAAATACTGGCTTTGCCTTGACAGCCCTTTTCTTTGACTTTATTGGCTGATCCTTTTCAAATAGGAACCTTGGAAAATAGGCTTCATCAAATTCAATAGGCTCCTCTTTTGGCATGATTGGTTGATCATGAAAGTTGACAGGATGTGCAGGATCACATGCCAATTTTCCTTCATGAGGTTGATCAACAGGAATTTGATGTGCACTTGTTATGGAAGAGGCTTGAGCAGTGTCCTGAGAATCCTCTTTATCAAAGTCCAGATTCCTTTTAGCTCTAGCCTTTGGTTGCCTTGTGCTCTTCTTTGCACTCCTTTCCTCTCTTGCTTTTTCTTCTAGCTGTCTTTCTTCTTCATCAAGAGATTGAGAAACTGCAAGTGCTTGCATTGCTGCTCTTTCTGACTCTTCAGCTTTAGCTTCAGCAAAGTTTGGGTGACCAGCCCAAACACAGATTTCTTGTCCATTCCTATAGACAATTGCCCTTTGCTTTCTTATCTCAGGATCATTGTTTTTCTTGCTTTTTGTGATAAGTAGACCAAGAAGCTTGAGCTCATCTGGATAAGGTGTAGGATAGAGAATCCTTGCTATATTTTTGCCTTTTGGTTTAGCAGGGGACTTGGGAGATAAGCTTCTTTGGAGTGTAGCTTGTTCCACATCCCTAATGCATGAAGTTTGTCCTTTTTCCTTCCTTGGACCTTGAGTGACTCCATGTAGAAGGGGCTCTACCTGATAGAAAGAATTGGTCTGTGGCTCCCATTCCGTTGACACTAGAACCATGGCATTCGTTGATGGTTGATCCGTTGATGGAGGTATTGAAGTAGCTTGAACCGTTGATGCCTTTGCAGTGTCAGCTAACTTCTTGACTCTTGCTTCTATATTTGACCAGTGATCCTTAATCTGTTCTGCAAGTTTCATCCTCATAGAGGCTTCCTGGATCAGGTCAATACCATCCTTTTTCTTCTTTCCAAACTCCCCCATTGCTAATGGCTCTTCTGGTAAGGAGATGGCTGGGACCAAAACCTTTGTGATTTGTATATCAAGCTCTCTAGATTTCTCTAGCTCCTTAGTTTTCTCCCCCTTTTTGTTATCATCAAGTGAGATGATAGGGATTCCTTGAGCTGCCAGAAGCTGGGTGAGTAGCTGAGTTTGCTTCTCCTGTTCCTTCTGCATGTGAGAAAGTGTAGCCTCAACTTTGTCCACTCTAGAGGAGAGAGTTTTCAAAGATGAGGACACTTCAAGTTCCTTGGTGAAAAACCTTGACATCTTGGAGACAGTGTGAAGAGGAAGCTTTTCATCTAGCCTCCTGTCAGTAGCATCCCTAAGGTTGCTAATTGAATCATTGATTTCTGTAGCCTCAATCCTTGTCTGCAACATTTGTAGCCTTTGAATTTCCAGAGAATCCATTATGGCCTTGTAGAATTTCTTGTCCCTTGCTTCTGCAAACTCATGAGCTAGATATGCCTCATTGTACTGCTTTGTGATAGCAGCATCCAAGTTGCATCTACCATGCATATCCTGAGAAATCCAGTTTGGTGTAGGAGGCACCACAGAAGTCCCAGTCTGTGTAGTAGTGGCCACCTGTAGATTGTCACCAAAGCTGTCCTCATCATCAGAAAAATTGAAGTCTCCACTTGCTGCAGCTGCTGGAGATAGATTGGTCAGGGCATTCTTTGCTCTTTGCATTGATGCAGTAGTATGAATTAAGTTGAGTGACCTTTCTGCCTCCACATTGCCCTGTTGAGCCATAACTTGATAGGCTGGCACAGGATGAGTAAAGGTCTCAGGATCCAGGGAAATACTATCCAGAGTTTGTTGATAATGCTCTTGGAAGGTAAGTTCCCTTTCTCCCTCACTGACCCCCATTAACTCACTAGCAATGGCTGCTTCCTCCCTTATCACTCCTGTAGTCCCTTCTCTCTCTCCACTCTTTTCATGCATCATGGGCTCCCCATGGCTCACAAAACGCTCACACCCTCACCTTCACCTACTAAGGTGGTACTCTCAATCTCTCCTTTTGCCTGGCTGGAAGAAATAGCCAGCCTCTCACTCCCAGTCTCTCCTTTTGCCTGGCTGCAAGCCAGCCTCTCAATTTCACTCCCTCTCAAACCTAAAAGTGTCTCAACTACCACCAGGTCATCTACACTAGTTGTGGAAACAACTTGATTTTCAATAAGAGGTGTAGAATGACCTATCAACGGAATGGTAGTTTGAACTGTCAACGGTATGGATACCGTTGATGGAGAAACACTTGTCAACGAAAGAGGTTGTTTCGTTGATGAAGTCAATAAAGCACTTTGAGAAAGTGAAATTACAGTAGAATCTGTGGTGATTGATTTTAGAGATTGGTCCAAATCCTCTTGCAACTTCAGAAAAAATTGGTTGATGGCCCAACAAATCACTTAACAAGTGATGACCACTAGCTTCAGAGTGGGGCTTCTCCAAGATTAGAGTTGGAGAATCAGGAATAGATGAATGGATCATGTCCACATCTAAAGATTGAGTTGGTGAATTTGATGGAGATAGTGCAAGGTTGATGTTTAGAGAATGGGACTGTAACCCCAGAGTAATGATAGGGGTTACATCAAACTGAATTTGTGAAACTGGAAGTGTAGCTTCCAGAGTGTGTGCACCATGTGTACCCTTGGATTTTTGTTTCACTCTCCTTTGGTATTGGGAAAATGTAGACTGTGGGCTTGAAGTGTCCCTTACCCTCTTGGAGTGTGCTCTTGGAGGAGAGCTTGTTTCAATAATTACATCCTTTTGGGAGGATGCAATTAGACTTGTGCTTAAATCCATATTACTCATTGTGCCTTGTTGGGAAGACACAATGGGGCTTGGCTGGATCTCACTCATCTTTCCTTCCTTATCCTTAGGGTTTCTTTTATGTTCACCCCTTCCCTCACCTCTCACAGCACCTACAACACTCCCCTTAGGTTGTGTAGTGGATTTTACAACAGGTTCCTTTTGGGAAGCACCTGAGGTTGGCTTGGAGGATTTCTTTGATTTTGGTTTTGTTGCTGGGGAGGAGCCTGTTGGGTCACAACTACAGACTCCACAACAACAGGACTGGGTGATACACTTGAAGTAACAATTATACTAGAAGGGATAGCAGTAGTTACCTCAATTACTGGCAGATACACCACTGGAACATCACCATTGTGGTTCAGCCTCAGTATGTCTGTCAATACTCTCTTCTCTTGCACAAAACACTCAAACTTGGAAACAGGGTTAGAGATAACTAATGGTGTTGGACTAACATGATTAGCCAACATCATCAGAAACCTAGCATAATAGATATTCTTTTTCCTATTAGCCTTATCACCCAACTTAGCACCAATTTCATACATAAGTTGGGTGCTAAAGTTGTAATATCTATCAGTTAGGAGCATGGTAAATAGAATTAACATAGAATTGGTCAATGCATCAAAATTGCTAATCTTACCAGAAAATACCTTGATAAATGCATCAGCTAAATAACTATATTCTCTAACCAATCCTCTCCTAATTATTCTACCCAGATTATCAGTAGGCAAAGAGTAGTTTATGGAGTTTAGCAAGTTAACCATTTCAGTATTTGTAGGCAAAGCATTACAGTTATTTTCAGGAATATGTAGACATGCTTGCAATACATCAGAATTAACTATGTACTCTTTACCTTGGATGGTGAATTGTAGTGTGCAGTTTGTTCCACTATACTCACACGAGGTCCAAATCTCCTTGATTATCTCATTATAGAGAGGAGTTGAGTGAAACATTGCATAGCTCAACTTGCAGTTCTTCATGAAGTCCATCATCTTGAAAAAGATACTGTTTGGACTCTCCTTGACAACAAATGGAATTGAGTTGTTCTTTTCATAAATGAACCCTCCTGCTGACATAAGCTTGACTATGGGTTCCATTGTTGTGTGAAGAAAAGCTTCGAACTAAATTGCTTGTTAGAGAGAAGAAAAGAGAAAAGCCTTTGGAATTTTTGAGAACAGGTAAAAAGAAATTAAAGAAAATAGAATTTCTTAAATACTCCCCCAAAAATTCTCAGAAAAAGAGTCCAATAATAAATGTAAATTACTGGATTGGCTTAAAAATATAACCGTTACTTTTAAAGAATTACCATGATTTATACTTACAGGGGTGTATGCATAGATCGTGGTAACGGACGTGTCAAATTTCAACGGTTCAGATTCATTGCGCTAAATCAACGAATCAGGGTTGGGCGGTTAAAGTCCCGTCTTATTTCATTGATAAAGCTGCGTTTCGTTGATATAAAAGAGCTATCAACGAAACACCCAGAAAAATGCTAAGACTGTCAACGAAATGGTTCGTTTCGTTGACATAGTAATTTTGACTTAGACAAAATTTTACTTTTTCCTGAGAAAATTAATTCACAGAAAAACATAGCAAATTTCTGGCTGCATTTTAACTTGCAAAAATCTCAAAATAATTAAGAGAAATTTAGCATACCTAGCTCACTTACTAATCTTGAGAATGTGGATTCATCAAGTGGCTTGGTAAAGATGTCTGCAAGTTGTTGTTCACTTGGAACAAAATGTAACTCCACAGTACCATTCATAACATGTTCTCTAATGAAATGGTACTTGATGTCAATGTGCTTGGTCCTTGAATGCTGCACTGGATTTTCAGTAATGGCAATGGCACTAGTGTTGTCACAAAAAATAGGAATTTTCTCAACTCTTATTCCATAATCAAGTAGTTGATTTTTCATCCATAAAATTTGTGCACAACAACTTCCAGCTGCAATATACTCAGCCTCAGCTGTGGAGGTAGAAACTGAGTTTTGTTTCTTGTTGAACCATGAGACAAGCTTGTTTCCTAAGAATTGACAGGTGCCTGTTGTGCTTTTCCTGTCAATTTTACATCCTGCAAAATCTGCATCTGAATAACCAATTAGTTCAAAGCCAGATTCTCTAGGATACCAAATGCCAAGGTTTGGTGTTCCTTTGAGATATCTGAAAAATTCTTTTAATAGCAACTAAATGGGATTCCCTAGGATCAGCCTGAAATCTAGCACATAGACATGTAGCAAACATAATATCAGGTCTACTAGCTGTTAAATATAAAAGTGAGCCTACCATGCCTCTGTAACCTGAAATGTCCACAGATTTTTCCTTAGTATTCAATTCAAGTTTGGTGGCAGTAGGCATGGGAGTTCTGGCAGGAGAGCATTCCATTATGTTAAACTTCTTTAATAAATCATGAATATATTTTGTTTGACAAATGAAAATACCTTCATTAACTTGCTTCACTTGAAGACCAAGAAAGTAAGTTAATTCTCCCATCATGCTCATTTCATATTTACTTTGCATAAGTTTGGCAAACTTTTGACAAAGTTTCACATCTGTAGACCCAAATATTATGTCATCTACATAAATTTGAACAAGTATAGTAGAGCCATTCACAACCCTGTGAAAAAGAGTTGTATCTACAGTACCTCTAGTGAAGTGATTCTCAAGGAGGAACTGTGAAAGTGTGTCATACCAGGCTCTAGGTGCTTGTTTCAAACCATAGAGTGCTTTGAGGAGGAAGTATACATATTCTGGAAAGTCATCATCTTCAAAACCAGGAGGTTGACTTACATACACCTCCTCTTCTAATTCCCCATTCAGAAAAGCACTCTTCACATCCATTTGATAGACTTTGAAATTGGCATGGGCTGCATAGGCTAGGAAAATCCTTATTGCTTCTAGTCTTGCAACAGGAGCAAAGGTTTCATCAAAATCAATTCTTTCTTCCTGTGAATAGCCTTTTGCAAGCAATCTATCTTTGTTCCTTGTGACTATGCCATTTTCATCCATCTTGTTTCTGAACACCCATTTTGTGCCTATGACACTCCTGTCCTTAGGCTTGGGCACCAGCTTCCAAACATTGTTCCTCTCAAATTGGTTTAGCTCATCTTCCATATCCAAAACCCAATCTGGATCTAGAAGTGCATCCTCAACTTTCTTTGGCTCATCTTGAGACAGAAAGCTACTATATAGACATTCTTCTTGAGTTGCTCTTCTAGTTTGGACTTTTGAAGAAACATCACCTATAATAAGTTCACAGGGATGATCTTTAGTTCATTTCCTTGAGGGAGGTAGATTTGCTCTTGAAGAGGTAGCTTCATGATCATGATTGCCTTGATTGGATATTTGTCCTTGAGAAACTCCCCATGAGTTTGTTGTCCCTAAGTGATCACTTCTAGAAGCATTTCTATGACTGTCAACGGTATGACCATTTTGGTCTGTTAGCAGCTATTCTTTTCAACCTTAATGCAGCAATTTCATCTTCACTGCTGCTTTCATCTGTGCTAGGTACAACAACTTTAGGCTGTTTCTCAGTAGCCTTAACATGATTCACTTGATCTCCTTCCTCATTCTCAAAAGAAAGACTTTCATGGAAACCTTCATCACAGAGACCTTGAATTTTGAGATCATCAAAAACAACATGTACAGATTCCATAACAATGTTGGTTCTGAGATTATAGACTCTGTAGGCTTTCCCTGCTGCATATCCCACAAATATTGCTTCATCTGCCTTTGCTTCAAATTTCCCCAAATGCTCAGCTTGATTTCTCAGAACAAAGCACTTGCATCCAAAGACATGAAGAAAATCCAATAGTGGCTTCTTTCTTTTGAGTAGCTGATAAGGGGTCATTCCTTTGGCCTGATTAATCAAAGAAATATTTTGAGTGAAGCAAGCTGTATTAACTGCCTCAGCCCAAAAATAAGTTGGTAACTTTGATTCATCTAGCATTATCCTTGCAGCTTCAATAAGTGTTCTGTTTTTCCTTTCAACTACACCATTTTGCTGTGGTGTCCTTGCAGCTGAAAACTCATGCAAAATACCATTTTCTTCACAGAACACCTTCATGCTTGAATTCTTGAATTCTGTCCCATTGTCACTCCTAATCCTTCTTACTTTCAAGTCAGGATGATTGTTTACCATCTTGATGTGATTGATAATGATTTCACTTGCCTCATCTTTGGAGTGCAAAAAGAAGGTCCATGTAAATCTAGAAAAATCATCAACAATCACAAGACAATATTTCTTCTTTGAAATAGACATGACATTTACAGGGCCAAACAAATCCATATGAAGCAACTCAAGCTGATGGACAATTGATGACTCTGTCTTGCTTTTGAATGATGCCTTCTTTTGTTTCCCTTTTTGACAGGCATCAAACAAACCATCCTTGGAAAACTCCACCTGTGGAATTCCTGTAGCAAGATCTTTCCTCACCAAATCATTCATAACATTAAAATTCAGATGAGATAATTTCTTGTGCCATAGCCAACTTTCATCCTTGCTTGCCTTGCTGAAAAGACAAGTGATGGTGTCTGGACTTGTGCTACTAAAGTCAGCAATGTACACATTCCCTCTTCTGAATCCAGTCATTACCACATTGTTGTTTCCTCCTTTAGAAACAACACAGGCTTCTTTAGAAAAGGTAACTAAAAATCCTTTGTCACAAAGTTGGCTGATACTAAGCAAATTGTGCTTAAGACCATCCACCAATGCAACCTCATCTATGATGACATTCTCTTTTGAAATCAAGCCATATCCCTTAGTGTAGCCTTTGCTGTCATCTCCAAAAGCAATACAAGGGCCAGCTCTTTCCTGAAACTCTGTGAGCAGGGTAGAATCACCAGTCATGTGTCTTGAACAACCACTATCCAAGTATCAAAGATTCCTTTTGTCTCCCTGCACACAATAAAACCAAATCAAGTTGATTTTGGTACCCAAGTTTCCTTGGGTCCTGTTTTGTTAGCCTTTGCTTTTCCTTTAATATCATTTTTCACCTTGGGCTCAGATTGATTTAAATCAACCTTTATCCTTGGTGTTGATTTCTGAGGGTTGCTCACATTTTCATTCACAGCATGCATAGTTGGAGGAACAAACATGTTATTCATATTCCCTGGCATTTGTGGCACATTAAACATATTCATGTGTGGATTAGGCACAAATGGCATGTTGGCATATGGATTTTGAAATTGTGCATATGGAGCAAACATGTTAGGCATAACAGGCATTGTAGGCATAGAGCTATTCATTGCAGGCTTGGACATTTTCACTTTAGCAGTCTTCTTAACAGATTTGCAGTTAGTAGATAAATCACTAACACTTCCACAATTGACACATGTCTTTCTAGGAGCATATTTATCAGGTGTGTAATTGTTGTGTTTGTTAATCCCTACTTTGCCATTCCTTTTATTCTTTTTATTTCCCTTATCCTCAACTTGAACTTCCTCCAGCTTGTCTTTCAATTGCTTGTTAGACAAGTGACCTACATTAGCTCTCTCAACAGGCTTCTCAACATTCTTTGATTTACTAGACTCACCTTGAACAAAGTTCTTGGTGACAGGACCATACTTATTATTAAGTCTAGTGAGTTCATCTTTTCTTTTCTCTGTCAACGAAACAGCCTGATCGGTTGATGGTTCATCTGTCAACGAAACATTGCATTCCGTTGACATATCAACCTTCAACAAATGATCATTGTTGTTTGTTGACTCTGTTTCTGATTCTAAGGTTTCACCAACATAACCTAGCTTCTCTTTGTTCTATCTCAAGTTGTGTTTTAAGAATTCCTTCCCTTTGTAACACGTTCTCAAGTTCCTTCTTAGCATCCCTACTAACACATCTCATTTTCTCAAATTCAATGAGCTGTGCTTCTAAAATTGCATTCCTATCACTTAAGAGCAAATTAGTCTCTTTTATTCTTGAATTCTCTTTGGTAAGTGATTTAAGAGTAAAACGCAAATTATATAATACAGTAGACATTTCATTTACTACACTATCGCATTCCTCTTTAGAAAGCTCAGAAAGATTAGTAATTGTTACCTGGTTGTTTGAGGAGCTTGCTTCCTGCTCATGATTGTCAGCCATAAGAGCCAAGTTGACATACTCAACATCATCATCAGAATCTTCACCATTACCAGCCCAATCATACTCTTGAGACATGAAAGCCTTTTCTTTTTGCTTGAGAAGTTCAAAGTATTTCTTTTTATAATCAACAAGCTCAAATTTCCTGTTGCCCTTCTCAATCTTGGGCTTTCTGCAGTCTCCAGCAAAGTAACCAAACATTCCACAATTGAAACATTTAGATTTAGACTTTTCAATCTAGTTACTTTTGTTAGGTTGAAGTCTCTCCTTGGTGGCCTTGCTTCTGAGTTTCTCTTGAACTTGAACTTAGAGAATTTTCTTGACAGAAAAGCAATGTGTTCATCAATCTCATCTAAGTCATCCAAGTTGGCTGGTTCTGATTCTTCTTCTTCTATCATCTTGCCTTTACCCTTGCTAACATCACTCCTACAACTAGCTCGACTAGTTGTGGCCTTTGCAGCTTCTTCATTGTCATCTTCCAGTTGGTTCACAGATGCAATCAATGCAATAGATCCACCCTTCTTCTGTACCTTTTCAATTTCTTCATCTTGCTCCATTTCCAACTCATATGTCTTCAAGGTTCCATAAAGCCTTTCAAGAGTGTAGTCTTTGTACTCTTGAGTGTTTCTGAGAGAAACAGTCATAGGCTTCCATTCTTTTGGAAGAGCTCTGAGAAATTTAAGGTTTGAATCCTTGGTTTGATAGATCCTCCCATACAGCTTTAATCCATTCAAAAGCTTCTAAAACCTACTAAATGTGTCATTTAGGGTTTCACCAGCTTTAAAATGAAAATGCTCATATTGTTGTATAAGGAGTTGCATTTTATTTTCCCTAACTTGCTCAGTTCCTTCACAGAGAGTTCTAACAGTGTCCCATACTTCTTTGGAGGTTGTACAGTTGATGACATTGTCAAACATCTCTTGCTCCAAACCATTAAACAGAATGTTCATGGTTCTCTTATCTTTATGGATTTCTGCAAGATCTTCAATAGTCCATTCTGAGACAAGTTTTGGAATTTCTACATCAGGAGCATCATCTGGCACTCCAACTCTAGATGCAAACTTCATGGGAACATGTGGAACTTTCTCAATGCAGTCTACATATCTCTCATCCATAGACATGAGATGTAAATGCATCTTTACTTTCCAGTGAAAGTAGTTGTCCTTATCAAGAACTGGTATCTTTACTCCTGCATCCTTCTTCACAATGGTTACTGTTTTGGTCTTGATCTTTAAACTTCTTGTATGTTAGAAGCTTGCTCTGATACCAATTGTTAATCCCAAATGACCTAATACAATTCTTGATATTTCTTAAACTTAAAACAACTTACAAATAAAAACTGAACTTAAAGTAAAAATCACAAGCACATAAATAATTTTAGTTGGATTGTTTGATGATCCAACTGAAGTGATTTTTATTGCGGAAATAATCTGTGATACAAAATGTACACAGTTGCTCAGTTACAAGAATGTAGAGAAGTATGCTCTCAAAGATAGCTAATACAATCTATTTGTTTTTCTTCTCTTACCCTTAATTTAACTGTTACACTTGGTTATATATTCCCAAGTTTACAAAGCTATTTTTGGCTACACTAAAGTACACTAAAGGTAACCGCCAATAGTTTGCTTTTCATCCCTTTATCTAGTGGTCCTTGGAGATCCTTGCTTTTGTCTTCATGCTTATTATGATCACTCCCAAGAGCCCAATTGGAAACTGGGATGTTTTCTTATTCCCCATGTCCATTTTAATGGTTTCCAATGCAAAGTACACTTCCACATCACCTTTAGATATGTTCAGTAACCTGTCACTATCACTTTGTCAACTATTCAGAAAAGCAATAATGATTCGTTGATAGCAGGGAGATGTGTTTCGTTGATAGCTTTATTTTCCATTTCGTTGATGAGTAAACTTCATTCCGTTGATGAGTAATCTTCATTCCGTTGACATGTCTTCACTTAGGCAAAATTACAAGGCACAAGATATTTACAATTAACCAACCTATTTTGCCTATCTAGCATTTAGTCAACATGACTTATAAAACCTATCTAATACATACAACAAAATGCATATCAAACTGTGAAGTATTGTACAGTGCAATTGCTACATCACTCATTTCGTTGATGAGCTTCCTGTCAACGGAATGCTGCAAAGCATGCCATTTCGTTGACAGCTACAAAATGACTTTACACAAATTCTACTAAGTGTTTTATGTTTATCATCAAGAACAACATATTCCTAACAACTTTTATTTTCTAAATTAAAAGTAGTCTTTCAGTGAGCAGTTTCTGTCCAATATCTGCAACCATTAACTTTAACAGGATTGTTTTTTGTTTCAGACAAGTTGCTACATACTCTGATACAATACTATTTTATACTTCAAAATCTGAAAGGATACTCTTATATGTACTATTTTATGGTTCAGAACATTTGAAATTTGCTGCTGAAATCTTCATTTAGCCTTGGCACATCTGATAATGTCTTCGACCAAGTCCTAAGTTGTGTTCCCGTCCTACTTATAGTAATAATTGTGTTATACAAACATCTGCCAGTGTTTCATGCTGATGATGATGTCATATTTATATATAATCTTTATAAATAAATATTATGCGCCTTTATGGAGTGTCATAGATCTAGGCAAGAGTTGGTGTTGCATAAAGTGAACTTATATGTCAATTATCTTTTATACTTGTGATCTATAAAAATTATTGTCAAGTGTTTTTAAAGGGATTATGATTCATACTTATAGTTGGGATATTTCAGTCATACACATAGGAATTATGGATTCACGTATTACACTTAAGTGAGATCACAAAGGTCATTGAGTCCGGTGCAAATGTTAAAAGTAAGGTCAGAACCCCATTTGGCAACAAAACCATGATGCGTAAAACTCATATATGACAACAGGTTTATTGAAGAATGGGGTAGGATGATGCTATTTAACGCCAAGATGGTACTATGTTGGTAGCCTTGAACTCCGTTTTGTTTTATATGACTTTTTCAAATTGATCAAGACTTCGGTAATGACCAATGGGTCCAAGTAACAAAATCTGTAGAGATGGTTCAAACTTGCATAAAATATATTTATACAAAAAATTAAATAGTTCGTGTTTGCAGGTTATAGCTCCGTCATTGTTTCTTCGAGGTGCAATGGATGTTGGTGTTCCAATTTGAGATGGATTGCAAGTAATTTTTACAATCTTTATAGCTTTGATCTTGATTTAAACTTTATTTCTTCAGACGACCTCCTTATGGTCCAAGCCTTTTATGACATGAAAACCAATAATTAACATCATCCTGCTTAGTCATGAAATGGTCGAAAACCGATGTGGAAGACTTGGATTAGAGGTGTCATTGAGTTTTTTATATCTGATATGAAATCATCGCAAAATAATGGAAAAGACATATATTATGGAGCAAAACTCTTTAATAAAAAAATTATTAATAGTTATTTGATTGCCTGTGAGGGTGAAGTGTAGAAGTCCAATCAAGGTGCTGTGCTACAGGGTATTACAGTCCATTCAATACTGTTTGATTGATTGAAATTGCTTCTGCAGCTTTAACCAAGGAACACATAAATGTACTGGAAATCTTTGGAATGTGCATGATTTTTAATAACGTTAAGTAATTGTCTTGCCAAGTTTTTTTGGTTTCAGTGCTAAATAATATGTTACGGATTCTCAAGAATCACATTCAAGTATATACTTCCATTCACATTCACATGTTATGTATGGGAACTGCTGTCAGATACATGCATACAGAGATTTTAACTCCACTATGTGTACACATATTCTAAATTTCAGAATGCCGTTGTGTAGATTTTTCGATAAGATTTTACTTTTTTTTTAAACTATGTCCACACATTTGTTTTACATCTTATTATGGTTTTATCTTATCATATGGTGTCTTTTACAAATCCTCAAATCATGGATGATTATGGACAACAATACATGAGAACAAAGTATAAATATCGTGATATGATAGCCTGCTTAATGTAGAAACCTACTATTTTCAGAATAGTTATTTTTTTTTATTTTTACTTTATGAAACATAGAGCAAGGAAAATAGAGTCAGCTATAGGTAATATAGTAATGTATTTCAGCCTTGCAGACAATGGCCAAGCTAGCTACCTCGGGGAATTTGAGATGCTTGCTTTGGAGCACAAGTCTGAAAATGTGTCCAAGAGGAAACCTACATGATTAACAAGCGGGGGCAGAGATAAAGGTTTTCTTACAACTTAGTTTCATTAAACGGCTTGTATTTTAAACGTCCAAACTTGGAGTGGTTTTTACTTCTTTTTTCTTTTAAATTTCTATTCAGTGTGTAAATTTTAGCATTCTTTTGACCTCGCTTTTGTAGCACGGTTTCAAATATATAAATATTTTGAAAAGCAACTTTTGTAGCACGGTTATAAATATTGTAGAAGAGGGAATTAAAAAAGAGGCTCGTGCCTTGCACGGGCTTTTTAACAATCGGGCCGGGCCGAGCTTTTTCAAAAATCGGGCCGGGCCGGGCTTCCTCTAAAATATGAGGCCCATTTTAGGCCCTCGGGCCGGACCGGGCTTTTATCCGGGCTTTTTTTTAATTTATATATAAATAATTTTTTCCCTTTTTTTGCAAAGTTAATATATTAAAATACAGAAAAGCAAAGTTTTTCAAAAAAACGACCATAAAAGAGCTACACTCCTCAACTATTGAAATTCAGAAAACATAACAAGAGACACCACGATATCTATTACTAAAAAACTATTAGCATAATATTTTATCATAAAACATGAGTGCAACTCAAGAACATTCTACACATAATATGCGTTATTGAACTTAACCTGACCGTAAGCCATACAAATCTCCTCGTACATGACCATTTCAAGAATCACATACACTACACTCAATAAATCTTCTAGAAAAAAAGGTTTGTCCTGCACATTGTTGATTTTTCTTAACCTCGTTATTCTTCATATTCCCTCTATTACTAAGTTTAATATTCATGAAATTTATTTAAAATATTATAAAATTTTAAATTTTATCTATAAAAATCAGATTTTTATCCGGATCTCTCAAAAAACCCGGGTTTTTATCCGGGCCGAACCGGGCTTTTATCCGGGCTTTTTGAAAGCCCGGGCTTTATCCGGGCTTTTCAAAAGCCCGGGCTTTAACCGGGCTTTTCAAAAGCCCAGGCTTTAACCGGGCTTTTCGGGCTTCGGGCCGGGTCGGGCTTGACGAAAAATAGTAGGCCTGTTTAAGGCCCTCGGGCCGGGCTTTTCGGGCTTTTTTCCGGATCGGGCCAGGCCGGATTTCGGGCTTCAGGCTTTTTGAACATCTCTAGTTATCTCTTCTATATATAATAGGAGAACAATGGGATAATTTAAGGGCATTTTGAGCCTATAAACCCCTTGTGAAGTTACCATTTTACCCTCATTAAGAAAATATATGCCATGCCACTACTCTCTTATCTGGAGGAAAAAATTGAGTAAATAATGTTTTAGTCAGGAATCGAACCCCTGACATTCGCTAAAGAAATCATCCTTCTAACCATTGAGCTACATGATTCTTTTTGATTTTGAACTAAAACTTATATGACATAAACCTCACATCTTTCTTATCCTATATTTATTATTATTTAAATTTTTGAGTAAAAATTAAGGTGATTTATAATATTTATTAAACTTTATTTTTTTAATATTAAAATATCATACATAATCATATATACTACCAGTCTTACAAAATATTAATATTAAGTTTTAAAAACAATATTATGTGGTGCTTTTTATCTTTCTTTTAACTAAACAAATATTTTGTATATGTATCGATAGCTATAATATATTTTATTTTCTTGCATCAGAGTCGAACTTTTCTTGTACTACGCAATATATTTGAATTATTCAAATATTTAATATCTAAAATGTATTATTAAACATTGATATAACATAAATAACATATTACAAGTAGTTTATTTACATATTTATGACTTATTTATTTTTAAATTAATGAAATTAGTGTTAAAACATGTGTAAAAATTAGACAATAATTTAGGTATAGGCAATCGGTCAATTCGGGGTCGGGGAGACTCCGAACATGAACTCATTCGTCGAACCCGCCTCAATCCTCGAACGAGAATTACTTTATTTATCGCACAATAATCATTGTTAAATAGCACATATTGATAACATGTATACATTATATTTATAATTATTTGTTCTTATCTATACTATAAAGTCAGTGTGATGCATACGACATTCATATTCTTCTTATTTTATATTTATATTTACTTTGTTTGAAGTTCATCTTAAATTTGAATAGTTTTATGTGATTGTTGAACTTAATGTTGAATTGACGTGTGTGATTCTGTTTGAGCGTAATTATATTGTGTTTTAAGAGTTTTGTGTTTAACAATATTTTAAAAATATATTTAATTAAAATTGTTGTTTTTAATAAATTAAGGTCAAATTGCAAAAGAAAAGGGACTAAAGTGCAAATATCAGAATATGAATGTCGCATTGACTGACCGACTACCAAACTATATTTTGAATAAAATTGTTGTTTTTAATAAATTAAATAAATTAGTAAAAATAAAAGAATTAAAGTACAAATATCAAAATATGAGAACCGTACCGACTGACTATCAAACTTTCAATGTTTCGGTTTTAATAATACAGTGTATATATATATATATATAATAAAAGTGACTAGATTTATAATTAGATTGGATGCATTATATATATGACACATTTTTTGTTATTATCAAATGAATTTTAAATTAATTTTATGAAAGAAAATAATTAGTTATTTGGTATATGTGTGTGTGTGTGTGTGTGTGTGTGTAAAATAACTAAAAAACATAAATAAAACATATGAAAAATTATTTGTTTTGAGTAAAAATATTGTAAAAGGCGAGATAATAAAAATAAATAGATAGTACAACAAAACAATTAAATGAATTATATATTCTAAAATTTTGATAATAATTTGTGTAAACAATAAACAGATTAAAATATATAGTCCATAACAAATTTAAAAAAATATGATATTGCATATCGTATATGATCAGATTAAATCACATGATACAGCCGGGGTTATTTAAAATTATAGTCCCCGATCAATCAAATTATCTATATAAATTGAAGTAAATACATTGTAACAGACGAAAAAAATGTGCAACCATACCTAGAAAAAAAAAATTAACCGCAACAATAGAAATTTATGTTAATTGCTAGAAAAATGACCCGTGTTTTAATTATTAAAGATGTGTATTTTGAAAAAAAAATAAAGGATGAATTCATTGTCAAAACACGGACAGAACTCAGAAGGCATATGAGCAATTTTAACTTACGATGATATAAGCAAAAAATATTTATCCATCCATAATTGATCAATTCTCAAGTTCAGAGTTAAAAAAAAGTTTGTTTGTTTGAAAGAATTGAAATACATCGAAATGGTACCAAACGTACTTAATAATAGAATGATTTGGCACAAGGTAGTTCCACTTAAGTCAATTAGCTACATTGTCCTATGTTCTGAAAGTTAAGTAGACAGGGGAAGAGAAATAAAGATAAAAATGCTTAAAATCAAGAGGTCAGAAGAAAAGACATAAAAGAGTTACAAAGAAAGTTTTAAGAATTGAAAACACAAGGCCTAAGTAGAGTATTAGAAGATTTAGGAAAGCTTTTGAGTAAAATCAGTACTAAAACTTATAATCTCATACTGCATCATCTTGAAGGCTATTTAGTTTCTACCTTGAATATTGTCGGAGATGAACTAATTGAATGCATCATTTTTGAAGAACTGGAAAAATTTTAGGATTATAATTTTAAAAATGTCTTCTTCATTAGAAAACATCCATAGAACACTCTAATTTTATTCTATGATCCACAACAAAATTAAAAACAGACATGATTTATCAAAACTACTCGTATTAGTTTTCACATTATAAACTTCAACATATTTAATTAAGTGCAGCATAGTCATAACATTAACAATAAAAACTCTATGAACATCAAAAATATACAATCATATATGTCAAATGACATTGATAATGCGTAGTTTAGTTTAAAATCACAATCTAAGTTAGCGGCCCGTGCCTTGCACGGGTTTTTATGCTAGTTATTATATATATAATAGAGCAACTAGGGGGTTGTTTGAGACAATTTAATGAGTGTGAAATTACCAAATTATCCCTACTTATTATATTAATGATAAAAAAGTTGTTTCTAATGAGAGTTGAACCATTGACCTCTAAATTAGAAAGGACGCTTCTAACCACTATGCTAGACATCACTAATTTGGCTATATTATAAAACTCTTTATTAATATGTGCAAATACTCAATATGTTATATTCTATTTTGGTCTCTTCTTGTAATCTACTTGGTAAGGTAGATAATCTATTTTTACAAGTGCCTTAAAATCATATATTTGACCATATTAGAGAAAAACTCATGCAAAATAGATATACAAAATGTTATAAATTGAAATTGGTCCATTGGCAAAAGAATTCTATTAATATTTTTATATTGTAAATCATGTTTATTTGCAATAAGTATATATTTGCTCAGATTATATATACTATTAGATTACAAATTCTATATACAATCAATATATATCTATCTATTATATTTATAATAGAGCAACTAGGGGGTTCAATGAGCCAATTTATTCAAGTTAAATTACCAAAATACCCTTCTAAATTATATTTTAATTATACATGTATTAATTACAATTAATACTCATCTACTTTAATATGCGTACATTAATTGTGTCCAACTCATTATTGCATATCATTGATATTTATTATTACTTCAATATTTAATATTAACAATTTATGACTAGATATTATTTTTTATAGAAAATATTAAAACTTTTAAACATTAAATAAATTGTGACAATGATGATTGATAATTATTAATTGCAAGAGATTACCAACTAATTTAGAGCTTTATTCACTATTGCAAAGTGATGCATATGAAATCTTATTTTGCTAAATTAAAAAAAAACAAACTATTGGCCTTATTGCATATTTCGTATCTAGGTTCGTTATTTGATTCATTACATTTATTTGCTTATATATCAGACGGTTTAGGGAGATCAAAAGTAATTATAGACCAAATAAATGATGATAAAAAATAATGAATATGGCGAGTGGACAATGAATATCAATCAAATAAGGAATTTGGATACGGAAGATGTAATAATAAGGCAATAGGTTTGTTTTTCGAAGTTAGCAAAATATGATTTGATCTGCATATCAAATCTTATTTTGCTAAATTGAAAAAACAAACTATTGGCCTTATTGCATATTTCGTATCCAGGTTCGCTATTTGGTTCATTACATTTATTTGCTTATATAGTAAACAGTTCAGGGAGATCAAAAGTAATTATAGACCAAATAAATGATGATAAAAAATAATGGGTATGGTGAGTGAACAATGAATATCAACCAAATAAGAAATTTGAATACGGAAGATGTAATAATAAGGCTAATAGGTTTGTTTTTTGAAGTTAGCAAAATATGATTTGATCTGCGTCACTTTACAATAGCCAACGAGAAGATTTTGTACCATATCAAATATTTTTTTTTATAAATTTAGTATATCTTAAACAATAAGCTATATATCAAACAAATGTTATAGAAATATTGTACCAAATAGTTTTACTAACTACTTTAAACAGGTTAAATACTATTTTGTTTTTTATAAAGTTACATGACGGTTGCAAAATAAGTCACACTCATTTAAAATAGTTCAATCTCCCGTAATTAAAAGACTGCAAGCACTTCAAAATTACAGGTCTTACTTATATTGTACGTCGTTATTAGATATCGTTATTAGATATGATCTTTTTCAATGAAAAAAGATTTCATTCGCAACAGAATCTATAATACATTTCACATGCATGCATATATTTACATGATTAAATATATATGACCTTTTCTAACAAAAACTGTTCCCACTTGCAACAAAACATATATTATATTTAATAAATCGGCTTATCATTTTATAACAGAAGAATGAAGAACATACCCGTGCCTCGTACGGGTTATAAAGCTAGTTATATATATTAAAGGTGAACATGGGTTTTCAACTCATTTAGTAATTTACTATTTTATCCCTCGTTCTCTATTATGAAACATAACTTAGTTTAGATTAAATTGACATTTCACTTTAATCATTAATGTCACTCCGTTAATGAACTATTTAATTTATATAGTCATTTATTAGATTTTATTTAGCCTATGACTATGTTTTAATTAAATATTTAATGTTTTTTAATTAAAATTTAGTTTTCAACTACTTCAGCAAATTAAATAAAATTTAAAAATAAATTGATCGAGAGATGTATTTTTATGTAATTGTCTAAATTAAAAAAGTTATTAGAATCGCTTTTGGTCGTTTTGATATGTTTTAAAATGGATAGACATGTAAACTGGTTGTGACCGAATAATTAAGATCACATGACATGTTTCAATGAAAATTTCAAGTTATTATTAACTTCAGCTTGAATATATTATCCTTGTAATACACAATGTGAGTATATTGTTATGATATTCTAACGAGATTAGAAACTCAAGCCTTTATTTAAATTGTACGCAAACTAACAATATATATATTAAATTTTAGTAGAATTTTAATGTGGTTTGAATTGTGTATTTTTACTATTTTATTTTGTGCTATGGGCTGAATACGAATTATACTCTTTTTCAATGATGATTAAGGGGATGTTCAAACATAAGAGATGTCGTGATGAAGGCGGTGCATCATCGGAGGTGGTGAAAAGGTCGTAGAAAATAAAGTGATAAGAGGGTGAATGTAGGTGAAGGTGTGGATGTGAATAAGAATTAAATGTGTGTTTCGATTAAATTTAAGTATAAAAGATAAAAGCTTTACATTACTACCGTTGTTCAATAATGACGAAGGGGATGTGCAGACGGAGAGACTGTAATAAAAGGCGATGCATTGTCGAATTTGGTGAAAAATGTCATAGAAAATGAAGCGATTAAAACGGTGAACGTGGGTGAAGGTGTGGATGTAGATAAAAATTGAATGTGTGATTTCGATTAAATGTAATTGTAAAAGATAAAAGTTTTAAATCTATTATATCTATTATAGGCCAACAAGACATTTCAAGGCTATTTAGTAAATTTATTTTTCACCTTTCTTTCATATTTATGGTTAAAAAGAAGTTTGGCATGAAAATTGAACCCATGACCTCCACATTAGAATTTGGAAATGACTTGTGTTCACATCTCCAACCACTATACGAAAGAAAATTTTAGCATGTTCTAATAAATCATTAACTCCATGCACTAAAAACTAATTTGCTATAGTTTATTAACATTTACTTTCACATTTAATCAAGATAAAACTTTCAAAATATTCACTACTTGCTAATAATTAAAATATTATTACAAATTCCTAAATATAAAATATATTATTAAAAATGAATTATGTTTTATCCATTATATATAGCTTATACCAATATGATTTTTTGACCAATCTGAAAAAACTGATATACTCGATTACACTCATTTACGAGCGAGTTTGAATAATCTAATTATTCATGAGTTACTCGAACTCCGCTCATAATATTCTAAATTAGGCTTGATATTATTCGAGTTGAGCTTAATCTCAAGTTATTTGAGTACTTTACCAAGCCGAGTTTGAGCTTCAAAGTTCAGATTAATCGGCTCGTGAGGATCGTGAGCTTATTGGAACTACTGTTTTAATTTATTTATATATTAATATAAATATTCAATATTTTATATAATTCATATATTTTATTGACTCAAACCCGAGCGGAACTCGAGTCGCACCCAAGTTGAATCATTCATTTTTAAACTTCTGTTGGGATAGGGTTAAATCAATTCGAGCTTTTAAGGTGAGCTCGAACGTATCAATTTTTTTATGATTCGATTTTTAAGCATAAAATTTTATGCTCGATCAAACTCGAGTACGAGCTCGAACCCGAAGTTTTTGGTCGAGTTCAAACTCGAGCATGATATAGTGTTCAATTTGTCTCAGCTTGATTACACCAAAATCAAAACCAAATCACGAAAAATTTAACTCAAGTTACCAAAATTTATACCCAAATCACTAAATATTTTGAACAGAAATAACTAGAATATTCTAGATTTTTTAAAAAAAAAAATTTTTTACTGTTCGAAGGTTCTGGTGATGGTCTTGTATGGTGATAGAGTGGGTGAAAATGAGATTGATGTTGAGAGGGGACGAAGCAAGAGATGAATGAGTTAAAGGAGGTGTGGTCGGGAATATGGATGGAATTCGATGACAAACATATTAATAAGACACTGTGGTGAATGATTTGGTGACAAAAAGAAATTGTAGAATGACGATGATTTATACACATTCACACAGTGTATCATAATCGATGATGACAAACATAATGTATATGTAGGAAAGAGATAACAACGATGTATAGTAGGAGATAGTGTAAAAGGTCACCGAAAATAGAGGGACAAGAAGGTGGAGGTGGAGATGTAAATTAGATTTGAATGTGTGGTTACGATTAAATATAAATATAAAAATAAAAGTATGAAATTAGTTCGAAGTTCTCATTTCATTACATGTTCTTATTTTAGCACTTGTGTGTGTGTGTGTATAAACATGAATTTACTAACTCAGGATTAGATTTTTGAAATTACGTATTTTTCAGTCATTTAAAGTTATGTTTTTGGAATTGTTAAATGTGATTATACTGTTATGATCATATATGAAATTCGCGTAAGATATTTAGCTTATTGTGAATGTTCGTAAACTTATAACATATAATATTTCAAAAATTACGAGTCATCTATTTCAAAACTTAAAACAACCGAATTATCTGAATTTAAATGGTGCTCGTGCTTTGCACGGGCTATCATGCTAGTTGGGTATAGTGGAGGAAAATTGTGAATGTGGTTAATTTTTTTATTATAAAACTTTACTACTTTTCAAAACTTTTTTGGAATGCAAAGAAATGAGACGAACATCACAAAGGATAAATAAATGAAAAGGACGTAGAGAGTATTATTTTAAATTAATATAGTAGAAGATACTCCTATATTAGTATATAAAATTAATATTGGTAAATAAGTACAAATTAATAGTATATTCTCGGTTTTCAAAATTATTAAATTTCATATTTTTAAAATTAATATATTCAATGTTTTAATTAATATACTCAAATTTATAATTAATTTTATTTATAACTAATATATTTTCGATAGTTTATAGACTCGAAGATATATTTTTTATGTGCTACTTAAGGAAGCCCCAAATTTGTAAAATAATATTATATTCTCGGTTTTTAGTAAATAGTATTGTAGTATATAACTTCACTATAATCGTAAATATTATCAATATATTAAAAATGAAATATTATAGTTCAGATAGGACTTAGAACTTGTTTATTAGCGGTTATTATATTGAAATTGTAGGCGAAAATTTGTGGTGAAAAATATAAAATTTTAAATAGAAAATTACTTTTGTGGGGAATAAATTTAAAAAAAAACAAAATAATTTTCAAAATATTAACTTTTGTAGTGAATAAATAAGACTAAATTTTTATTTTGCAATTTTTTACAAATTTAAAAACAAAAATAAAATATTCTCATTAAAATAATTATTATTTTATTAATATAAAAATGGTTCTTTTAGTTGGAAGACTCCTCAGAGTTGGTAGACTTCTAGTATACAATTAACTATTGTTGGCAGTTAATTTTTAATTTAATAATAATAATATTATTAAAATTTGAAATTAAGCGAATTATATTAAGCTAATTAAGGTAATAATTATATGTATACTGCGATATACCCGGCATAACATACAATTGAGAGGGTGTTTCTAATTTTAATAATTTTTAATTTTTAATTTAATAATAATTACGCTAATTAAACTAATAATTATAGAGAAATTATCAAAAATACTACTTTTTCTAAGTTTTTTTTTGCAATTTTACCATCTTCTGAAAATATTTGCAAAAATGCGGTCTGCAACTAGATGCAACCTAAAAATATTTGCAAAAATACGGTCTGCAACCAGATACAACCAAATGCAACTTTTTAAAAAATAATTGAAAAACAGCTGAGAATTCAAAAAAATTGTTAGTAAGAGGGGTAAGTTTTTGGTCTTAATTTACCCTCGGGGTTCAATAGTTAACCTTTGTGTTTCAATATTTCTATTTTGGGTTTTAAAAATGTTAAGAATGATTAATAATTCGTATGCGGACTTAGGATTTAGAAACAACCCTAGACTCTAAACAACCATAAAATCAGGACGCAGGAAAAATATCATTATTAACAAGTTGCATATGTGGTTGATTTTGATTGCAGTTGCAGATATGGTTGTGTTAAATATAATTGCTGACGTTTGTTTATCAGTGTTTAAGCAACAGGTACTGACCAGAGTTTATCAGAAACCGGTCAGAGTTTAATTAAACTCTGATAGGGTAAAGAGTTTAAAGGAAGCTAGTCAGAGTTTATTTAAAGTCTGACAAGGTGATAGTTGAATTAGCTGTCGGTGCTGAATTGAAGATTCTAGAAGTAATATATTCTGAAGATGGAAAGAAGCAGAATATATTGATACAGCTAAGGAAACGGAATAGAAGATAAGAAGCAATCCTTAATTGATATCAATTGTATAGCTAATTTGTAGGAATATCAATTAGATAAGGATTGTGTAACTGTGTACTATATAAACACAGATAGGTTATCTCTAGAAGGGATGCGATCATTGAATATTTTATTCTTGTAACCTAGAAGCTCTTTGTGATTCATTAACATCACTAAGAGAGAATTATTTAATATAATTCAGTTTGTTGATTTACAAACCTGTGTTCTTAATTGTTATTCTCATACATACTTGATTATATATTGTGTATTCGGCCTAACAATTGGTATCAGAGCCAAGGCTGTTTAATATATACAGTTTTACGATTCAAACACAGTATTAATCATGTCTGAAGAAAATCAAACTGCTCCTAAGGCTGAACAGGTTAAGCCCAATTCTGTGAGTCGATATGAAACAATCAGGGTTCCAATTCTCAGGCCAGTAGAGTACCCGATTTGGAAGGTTAAGATGACCATGTTTCTGGAGGCTACAGATCCAGAATACCTTGACAGAATCTATGATGGTCCTCATATGCCAACTAAATTGTCCCCTGTTGTTGATGGTCAAGAACAAAAGACTGTTCCAAAGGAAAAGAAAGATATGACTCCTGAGGATATCTCATCAATTGCAAAGGATGCAAAGGTTAGACATCTTCTCCACAGTGCTTTAGATAATGTTATGTCTAACAGAGTAATTGGCTGCAAAACTGCCAAAGAGATATGGGATGCTTTAGAAGTCAGATGCCAGGGAACAGGTGCTATTAAGAAGAACAGAAAAACAATACTCACACAGGAGTATGAGCACTTTGATTCAAGAACTAAAGAAACCTTGACTGAGACTTATGACAGATTTTGCAAACTGTTGAACGATCTGTCTCTGGTTGATAAAGAATATGAACTTGAAGAGTCTAATCTCAAGTTTCTGTTATCTCTACCTGAAAAGTGGGATTTAAAGGCAACAACAATCAGAGATAATTATGATCTTGCTGATACAGATCTTGATGAGATCTATGGATTGTTAAAGACTCATGAACTTCAGATAGAACAAAGAAACAGGAGATCCAGCAAGAAGACAAAATCTGTTGCTCTCAAAGTCGAGGAGAAGCCCATTAAGAAGGAATCATCAAGGAAGAAAGCCAAGGGAAAGGCTTTAGTCATTAAATCTGAGAGTGAGTCATCAAACTCTGATGATGATTCAAACTCTGGTGAAGCTTCTGACTCTGATGATGATGAAGAACAGATGATGCAAATGGCTGCATTGATGGTGAAGACCTTAAAGAAGATAGGATTCAAGAACTTCAAGAAGGGAAAGAGATTCTCAAGGAAAGATTCAAATTCTGATAAGAGAAGTTTTAGAAAGTCTGATGGAAGGGAGACCAAGTCTGGCAAGAAGGATAAATCTGAAATCCAGTGCTACAAGTGTAAGGAGATGGGTCACTATGCTCCAGAGTGCAAGAAAGGCAAAACTGAGAAAGCACTCATCTCTAAAGGCAAAGACTGGGCAGATACTTCAGACTCTGATGATGGAGAAAACTATGCTCTTATGGCAACTGTCAGAGATGAGACTGAATCGTCTGAAAATAAGGTACCCCTAACTACTTATGCTTATGATACTGATAATATATCTGAGTTAAGAGTATATCTGAAAAGTGTTCATGTTAGCTATAGGGATCAGACTTTAGAAAATGAAAGAATTAAAACTGAAAATCTTAGTCTTAAAGATAGAAACAAGTTTCTTGAAGGAGAACTTGAAAGTATGAAGAAGATTCAAAAAGAAAGAGATGATGCTGTTTATGTTGAACAGGAGTTGCTTAAAAGGTATAGGCAACTAGAATCTGATTTAGAAAAAGAAAGAAAAATAATCAAGACTTGGACAGACTCTGGAAGAGACACTCATCAAGTGTTTCAGACTGATTCTGTAGGTTTAGGTTATTGTGAAAATGATGAACTTAGGTTTAAAGACAAGGTTAAGGTAAAACCACAACTTAAACCTGTGAAATTTGTTCCAGAAGCCAATAAGTTAAAATCTGTTGTAATAAGGGAAGCTGATATGGAATCAGATGAAGCTTGTGAAAAACAAGAAAATATTATAACAGAAAAACTTATGGAAGTAGAAGCTGTTAGAAAACCAGTAAAAACTTGTGAAAAACAGGTTAATGTTGGCTTGATGACAGGAAAACAGTTCAATCATAAGTTGAAAGAGGTAAAGTCTGCCATGAAACCAAAAGGGTCCAAGAAGAATAGGAATGGAAAATTAGGCATAAATAACAGAAATAATCATTTGCCTAATGCTGGTGCTTCAAGGAAAACATGTTACAATTGTGGTAGTTCTAATCATCTTGCTAGATTTTGCACTAAGAACAAACATATTAATTCTTTATCTTCTACATCAGGAGTAAAGAATGATTATGTAAGAGTTAAACCACAAACTTTATGCAAACACTGTGGGAGCACTTGGCATTCCATTTATACTTGCAAGAGTTATCATGCTATTTATCACAACTATTATGAGCTAAAACCCAACTTGAAATGGGTTAGAGCAAACTCTGCTAGTGTAAAATCTGACAATGTTAGTTTAAACTCTGATAATACAGATTCCGCTGCAAAAGCTAACACTGTTAAGAAAGACAAAGGATCCAAGCAAGTCTGGGTCCTTAAAACTAACACTTAGTGTTTGTTTGTGATTGCAGGGTATAATAGAGAGCACACTTATCTTGGACAGTGGATGCTCAGGACATATGACTGGAAATAAAGCCCTGTTATCAGACTTTAAGGAGAAGGCTGGCCCAAAGGTTTCCTATGGAGATGGCAACATAGGACACACTCTGGGATATGGCAATATCAATCTTGGAAGTGTCATCATCACAAATGTAGCTCTAGTCTCAGGACTCAAGCATAATCTGCTATCTGTGAGTCAAATCTGTGACAGAGGAAACCATGTAGATTTTCATAGTGAATACTGTGAAGTTATCAGTAAATCTACTGGAAAAGTTGTTCTAGTTGGACACAGGCGCAACAACATTTATGAAGCAAGTTTGGTAACAAACTCTGATGGAAAAACAGTGTGTCTGACAGCCAGAATGTCAAATGAAGAGAGTTGGAACTGGCACAAGAAGCTCTCTCATCTCAATTTGAACAACATCAATGAGCTAATAAGAAAAGATCTTGTAAGGGGACTTCCAAAATATATACTCAGTCTAGATGGCTTGTGTGATTCTTGTCAAAAAGCCAAGCAAAGGAAGTCATCTTTCAAGAGCAAATCTGAATTTTCAGTAGTGGAACCTTATCATCTTCTTCATGTTGATCTCTTTGGACCAGTGAATGTGATGTCCATGGGCAGAAAGAAATATGCTCTAGTAATTGTTGATGAATATACTAGATATACATGGGTGTATTTCTTGTCAAAGAAGGATGAAACTGCTCAAACTCTGATGGATCATGTAAATCTACTGGACAAAGGATCACAGCACAAAGTCAAAATTATCAGGAGTGATAATGGAACTGAATTCAGAAACTCAATCATGGAAGCTTTCTGCAAGGAAAGAGGAGTGAAACAAGAATTTTCTGCACCTGGAACTCCACAGCAAAATGGTGTAGTTGAAAGGAAGAACAGAACTTTAATTGAAGCAGCCAGAACTATGCTCGATGAAGCAAAGTTACCAACATACTTCTGGGCAGAAGCTGTTCAAACTGCTTGTTTTACTCAAAATGCAACATTGATCAACAAGCATGGGAAAACACCATATGAGATGGTGAAAAATAAGAAGCCAAATTTGAAATATTTTCATATATTTGGATGCAAATGCTTTGTGTTGAAGACTCATCCTGAACAGTTGACAAAGTTCGAGTTAAAAGCTGATGAAGGAATCTTTGTTGGCTATCCATTGTCAACAAAAGCATTCAGAGTTTATAATCTAAGAACTAAGGTGATCATGGAATCTATACATGTGTCATTTGATGACAAGAAAATAATTGGACTTGAAGACAAGGATGGATATGATCAACTGCGTTTTGAAAATGAAGATCTATTCTCTGATGATATAAACTCTGATAAAGCAGAGTTGACAAACTCTGACGAAGCATACTCTGAACCTCTACTGGTAAATACTGAAGAAACTGGAAATTCTCAAATTGAACATAGTAGAGAACCAGTTGAGGGGGAGCGTGAAGAAGCTCAACAAGACACAGCAAATGAGTCAGTTGAGGAAACTGATTCAAACTCTGACAGTTCAAACTCTGAGCCATCCAATTCAGGGGGAGCCTCAGATGCTGCAGAAAGTCAACATATGAATCAGGAGAGCATGGATCAAGGGGGAGGATTCAATAATGATGCAAGAAACCACTTACCAACAGCAAGAAGGTGGACACAGGCACACACACCTGATCTCATAATTGGAGATCCTGATGCTAGTGTGAGAACTAGAAGTGCAACAAATAATGAGTGTCTGTATCATGCTTTCTTGTCTCAAACAGAACCAAAGAAAGTGGAAGAAGCTCTTCAAGATGCAAATTGGATTACAGCAATGCAAGAAGAGTTAAATGAGTTTGAAAGAAATGAAGTCTGGACACTTGTACCTAGACCAAAGAATAGATCAATAGTAGGTACAAAGTGGGTTTTCAGAAACAAGACTGACAGTGAAGGTGTGATTACAAGAAACAAGGCTAGACTTGTGGCAAAAGGTTATTCACAACAGGAAGGAATTGACTATGATGAAACCTTTGCTCCAGTTGCAAGATTGGAGGCCATAAGAATTTTTCTGGCCTATGCTGCACACAAGAAGTTTAAAGTCTTTCAGATGGATGTAAAGAGTGCTTTTCTCAATGGGAAGCTTGAAGAAGAAGTGTTTGTTGAACAACCACCAGGATTTGTAGATCCCAAGCATCCAGATTATGTCTACAGGCTTGACAAGGCATTATATGGACTAAAGCAAGCACCAAGAGCATGGTATGAAACTCTTGCTCAATTTCTTTTAGAAAGTGGGTTCACAAGAGGTACAATTGATAAAACCTTGTTTTATTTCAATTCTGGTGATGATTTGCTTTTAGTTCAAATTTATGTAGATGATATTATTTTTGGATCTACTAATGACAAACTCTGTAAGAAGTTTGCAAAGCTTATGCAATCCAGGTACCAAATGAGCATGATGGGAGAGCTTAGTTATTTTCTAGGCTTACAGGTCAAGCAAACAGATGATGGGATTTTTATCAATCAAGCAAAGTATACCAGAAATCTTCTAAAGAAATTTGGTATGCTTGATAGTTCATCTGCTACAACTCCCATGGCTACAGCAACGAAGCTTGACAAAGACACAGGAGCCTCAGTAGATATGACTAACTACAGAGGAATGATAGGGTCTCTACTGTATCTTACTGCAAGTAGACCTGATATCATGTATGCAACATGTCTTTGTGCAAGATTTCAAGCAGATCCCAGAGAGCCTCATCTAACAGCTGTAAAAAGGATCTTCAAATATCTTAAAGGAACCATAACCTTGGGTTTGTGGTATCCTAGAGAATCAGAGTTTAAGTTAATTGGTTACTCTGATGCAGATTTTGCAGGCTGTAAGATAGACAGAAAAAGTACAAGTGGAAGCTGTCAATTTTTAGGTGAAAGATTGGTTTCTTGGTACAGTAAGAAACAGAAATCAATTTCTACATCCACAACAGAAGCAGAGTATATAGCAGCTGGTAGCTATTGTGCACAGATTTTATGGATGAAGAATCAATTGCTGGATTATGGGTTAAGGTACTCTAGAATACCTATTTTCTGTGATAACCAAAGTGCTATTGCTATGACAGGTAATCCAGTACAACATTCCATGACCAAGCACATCAGCATAAGGTATCATTTTATCAGAGAACATGTGGAAGAAGGAAACATTGAGCTTCATTTTGTGTCTACAGACCAACAACTTGCAGATATCTTCACCAAACCCTTGAGTGAAGCTACTTTTACAAGATTGGTAAATGAACTTGGAATGATCTCTGGTTCTGACTAGAGATACGGGTTAGACTCACTTTTTATGTTCATGATTTCTTACATGTGTTAATTGTTATGTGAACCAGCATGTTCAACTCTGATAATAAACTCTGTGAAGTGTCAGTCATACTCTGAAAGTAAACTCTGATGCTAAACTCTGTTGGTCATACTCTGATAGTTACAGTTTAATGCTATTCTCTAATTGTAATTTTGTCTGAAACATATGGACCAATGAAGAAATTTGTATGAAGCATAATTCTCAGTAAGTAATTATGAATCCTTAAGAGTTGTATAGATTCTGATCTCAATTATGTGCAGTAAGTTAACACAGCATGATACTGTCTCTGTATTTATACCATCTCTTAGTTTATTGATCCTATACACTGAGTCTGTATTAGCTGTTTGCATTTTCTCTCATAAGTTAATTATATCTACTGATGAAAAGTCTAAACTCTGATTCTTAATTAAAAATAATTCACCCTCAAATCAAAAGATGCCAAACAGAGCACAAATTCCTTTGAGATCATGTTGTGCCTAGGAAGATCCAGGAACTTATTGTATGAAATAAGGGCTAAAATCTTTGATTTTTGGTGACTAGTGCCAACCACTGATTACTGGAAAAATAAAATAAAATAAAATAAAATAAAATAAAAAAACAAATATATATATATATATATATATATAAATATATAAAGGGGGTGAAAAATAAAAGACATATCCAAATGAAAGGATATCAGTATACAGAGTTTAGATATAAAATCAGATTTTATGTTATACATGAGAGTTTAGGCAATCAGTTTTTACTACTTTAGTTTGTGGATTTTATGCACTTTGAGATGATCTAAATATTGATTACGGTAAACTCTGCTATTACACACACATATTTTCACACCTGTACAGTTTGAGAAAAGAGTTTATTGACAAAGAAGGACAAATGGTAAACACTGATGTATTGTGTGAAATACGCCGAGGTAACTTTGTTTTAATCTCTGATGGTTAAAATAATTTCTTTGTTTCAGACATTTTATAATTTTGAGATTAGACATTTGTTTTGAAAATTTAAAAAGAGTATGATTGGAAAGTTGTTCAAGAATGTTTTAAACAGAGGAGAGAGGTTAATTGCATAGAAAAGTGTAACAGGCGGTAATTATTGCTGTTTTTACTGCGCATGCGTATTGGAAACTGCCAATTATTTGCTGTCAGTAACTGCATGTTTGACACCTGTCCCACTCACACACTTTTCAAAGACGCCTGCTGTGTGTAGTAATGATTAAAACGTTTGAGTTTTAAATCTTCACAGTTATTATTTAAATATACTACACATAAACGGTTCACTCTTTTACACACCTCAACTTTTCATAAGCTTTTACTTACACACATTGTCTCAAACACTTTCACTGCATACAATCTATTCTCTGTTTGTTATCTTCTAAACTTTTCTAATGGCTACAACAATGTTTACTGCTTCTGGATTAGAGTTTGTTCCTAATAATTACTCAGCTCCTTTAGCAAATGAGAACGCACCGGAGGCGTTTCATTTGATTCAGAGTTTCCTGTCAAACTCTGATATCAGCACTGCTCTCACTGCACCCTTGAAGCTGTCTGCATCTCAAATCAGATCTCTTTGGCAGACAGGCACTTATGATAATGGAGGAGAGACAGGTTCTCCATCTATCATTTTTGAGTTTCAAGGAGATGAATTCACTGTTACTCCTACTACTGTTCGTGATGCGTTGGGTCTTGAAGATTTCAATTCATTCACAGTCTCTGTTGGAGATTCTGAGTTAGTACGAATGATGAGGGAAATAGGATACTCTGGGCCACTGACAAAGCTTGGTCAGTTGAAGCGACCGCTCTTGCGAAAGGAATGGAGTTTCTTCTTCGATTGCATCACCAGGACATTTGGCAAGAAATGCACAAATTGGGATGCTATTCCCACAGACAGTCTGCAAATCGGGTATTCTTTATTATATGATAATCATTTTGATTTTGCATGACTTGTGTTGACTAACTTAGGGGAGAAGATGACCGAGAATAGAGGAGTTGTTTATTTTTCTCGATTCTGTCAGCTTTTGTTTTCTTATTGTGTTGAAGGAGAAAATGTATTTGAAGCAGATGTTTCTTGTTTTAAATTACATAAGAGAGTATTTACTGATCTAGTAAATAAAGACATTAAGAAAGGCATTGTAGGGGATCTTTTGCTACCTACTTCTGTGCAACAGTTTGTGGATGCTCAAGTAAATCCACAACCACAAGCTGAATCTCAATCAGAACCTCCATCAACGTCTTTTAAACCTGCAAGGGGAGGTAGGACCAAGCACATTGGTACTAAACCTGCAAGGAACCCATCTACTGAAGCTGGGGCATCAACACCTGAAGAGCTGCCTCAGAAGACAAGGCTAAAGAAAAGAAGAGCAAATAGGGTACAGTCTGTTGTTGAAACCTCAGAGACTGAAACTGATGAAGAAACTCTTCATCAGAGAAAAAGAAGACTAGTGGCTGCACATCTTTTTGGTGCTGTAAATGTAACCATGGACAGAGTCTCTAAGGACACTGAAGCTCCTGCATCAGAGAATGAGGAGATTGTGGCTGAAGCTGTTTTTCAAGATACTCCTGAAATTGTTGTTGAGGAGGATATTTTAAATGCTGATGAGGACAGAGTGTTTGTAAACACTGAAGCTCCTGAAGTGTTTGTTCAGGAGGATGCTGCAAATGCTGAAGCTGTCAATCTAGACAGATTAAATACTGATGCTACTATGGATTTGGTAACTCCTACATCAAAGGCTAATGATGTAGTTGAGGAAGCTGCTACTCATTCTGATAGCAGAGTTTTTGATTTTGAAGCACACACCTCTATCTATTCTGATCTTTATACAGAGGGTGTGGAAGCTGATCAAGTCACTGATCAGGTAGAAGAATCTCTGGCCACTCACACTGAAATTATTTCTTGTGATCTTGACAAAGGTGAGGAGGTTACTCAGCTGATTAAAGTCACAGAGAAAATTGATGAAGCTGTGATGGAAAAGGAACAAGAGGCTACTGATGAGCTAAACTCTGAGAACATTATTCTTGAAGCTTTGCAACAATCTGTTGTAGAGATTGTTCAAAGAGAAGCAGAGGTTTTTGCTCAGGCCACCTCTGATATTCCTGAAGCTGTAGCAGAGGAGAACATTGATGAAGCTGCACAGTTTACTGCTGACAATATTCTTAATGCACATGAAGCAGTCAATAATGAAGAAACTGGAAATGATGCTGAGGGTTCTCATTCACACCCTAGTATTCAAGTTTCATTGGCTGATGATGTCAATAGTGCTGACGCAAGGGAAGTCCATAGACAGACCAATGAGCATTTTCAGAATATGTACTACAAAAATTGGGCTGATGCAGATTGTGTCTTTCCAGCACAAAGGGCTGCAGATTTTCTATCTGATTCTGTCAAGAAGATCTCAAATACTGATGTACTTACAAGCTTACAGGCAACTGTTGTTCAAGTCAAATCTCTTAATAATAGATTTGATGAGAATCAACTAATGCTTACCAATCTAAGGAATGAAGCCAGTATGAAAGATCTTACTTTCAAGTCTGATAGAACTTTTTATTATACTATGCTCAAGCAGCAAGCCAAGGATTCTGAGGAAATCAAGAAGAGGCTTGGGAAAGTTGTGGAAAATCAGACTGCAATGTCTACTCAAATGTCTTCCATTTCTACTGCCATTGAATTGCTGACATCAGTACTACTTTCTGATGATGTCAAAAAGGGGGAGAGTGTCCCTAAAGACAAATGCAAAGACATTCAAGCTCTGAGACAGAGGGATGATTCTACTGATGGGGGAAGCAAAGGAAATAAAGGAAAGGTCATTGCTCAAAGGCAAAGCAGGACAAGAGTAAACTCTGGTAGACAAATAAACTCTGAAAAGATAAACTCTGGTGGTCAATCTACTTCAAATCTCAAGAGTTTAGTTGTTTCAACTAATCCATCCACTGATGAAGAGATTTCTGCTAAGATATTCATGAAAGAGCATGGAAAGAATGTAACTATTGAAGATATCCAGGCTGAAGAGCAAATGCTTGCTGAGGAACACAAGAAAAATCTTGAAGCTGGAATCTACAAGAGAAAGGAAATCAAGACTCCTAGAAAGAAAGAAGTTGGTATTTCTATCAAAGAGAATATTCAACAGAGTGTACAAAATACAAGGAGACCTGTGATTAGAAACTCTGATAAGGGTAAAGGCATAATGATTGAAGAGCCTAACCTAAAGAAGAAAGATATTTCAACCTCTGACATTGCTCAAGTTGAAACAAGATTAGCTAAATCAACCTCTGACGCTGCTCAAGTTGATGTTTCTATTGAAGACATAACAACCTCTGACGTTGCTCAAGTTGTACAGAAATCTACACTACTTCCAGGATTCAGCAAATCAAAAATTCTTGAAGACTTAAAGCTTGAAGCTGTGAATTTCTCAAAAATCAGAACAGTATTGGGAAAAGAAGCCTTTGACAAATCTGGACTGGGTTCACACAGAGAGAGAAGAACTAATAACAGATCTCAAGACAAGTTTTCGTTGGCAGAATTTGGAGTTGGAATTACTCAAGAAAGCCTTGACAAACTAGAATCTGTACAGATGATTTTTCACAAAGGAATCAAAAAGGAATTCTTGTTATATTTTATGGCTGATGGCAGAGTGTATAGATTTGGTGAATTTGATATCCAGTTAAAACTTTGGGAAGAGCTAGAGTATGTTCTATATCTACTTGAAGTAAAGAATAGAAGTACTTATGATGCTGCTCGAGTTTTGAAGGAAAGGATGATGAAATCCAAAGTTTTGAGTGGAGCTGGAGTATCAAGTGCATACATTCCTAAATACAGAGATGCACATGGAAAGTTGGTAGAAATGAAAAGGAATAGTGCAAGGTTCAGAACTGCACTAAATAAAAAGGTTCTTGAGTTCAATCTAGAGTCTGATAAACCTTTTTATATCAGACTTGGCAATGAAATGAACAAAAACAGCATATATTCTTTGAGGGCTGCCATTTATCAAATTGGTGAAGATGAACCAGAAATGAAGGAGCTGAAGAAGATTATGATTGCTGAATTGAATAGAGCTGAGAAGAAACTACTGTTAGATTATATCAGGACAGTGCCTGATATTCAAGAAATCAAGTAAAGTCTGACTGTAAGTTTTTTTTTAATATATTTTCTATTCTAAGTCAAATTTAAACTCTGTTTTAAATTAAACTCTGTTATATGTTAAACACTGCATTTGTTAAATGTTTTTGACATCATCAATTATATGTTTAACTTGTACATTTTATTATGAACAAGTTGGGGGAGATTGTTAAATATAATTGCTGACGTTTGTTTATCAGTGTTTAAGCAACAGGTACTGACCAGAGTTTATCAGAAACCGGTCAGAGTTTAATTAAACTCTGATAGGGTAAAGAGTTTAAAGGAAGCTAGTCAGAGTTTATTTAAAGTCTGACAAGGTGATAGTTGAATTAGCTGTCGGTGCTGAATTGAAGATTCTAGAAGCAATATATTCTGAAGATGGAAAGAAGCAGAATATATTGATACAGCTAAGGAAACGGAATAGAAGATAAGAAGCAATCCTTAATTGATATCAATTGTATAGCTAATTTGTAGGAATATCAATTAGATAAGGATTGTGTAACTGTGTACTATATAAACACAGATAGGTTATCTCTAGAAGGGATGCGATCATTGAATATTTTATTCTTGTAACCTAGAAGCTCTTTGTGATTCATTAACATCACTAAGAGAGAATTATTTAATATAATTCAGTTTGTTGATTTACAAACCTGTGTTCTTAATTGTTATTCTCATACATACTTGATTATATATTGTGTATTCGGCCTAACAGGTTGCATCTAGTTACAGACCGTATTTTTGCAAATATTTTCAAAAAGTTGGTATTTTTGCAAATATTTTGGTATTTTTGCAAAAAAGTTTTTTGAGTTCGGTATTTATGAAAAAAAACCCATAATTATATGTATATCGTAATAAACATGTCATTGCACACCATTAAGAAGGGTTTTTTTTCTTTTAACAAAGAGTATAGATTTAACTATAATAATTATATTAATTTGGAATTATGCTATATTAAACCAACTAAGCTAATAATCAATATACTTATATAAAGGCGAAGACGGGGGAGGTGAGGTGGCGCTCTCAGATCGCTCCGTTCTATTTTTCTAATTTTCTGAATTTTTCATAATTTTTATTTTTAATAATTACAACTTCCTTTATTATTTTCGATTTTGTAGGAAAAAAATTGAAAAGTACACTTTTATTATTTTCAAACTCGATAGAACTTTCTTTTATTATTTTCAAAGTTGATAGAACTTTCTTTGATTTAAAAAATTACAACTTCCTTATTATTTTCGAATTTGTAAGACTTGATAGAACTTTCTTTAATTTAGAAAATTACAACTTCCTTATTATTTTCGAATTTATAGGCTTGATAGAACTTTCTTTTATTATTTTCAAACTTGATAGAACTTTCTTTGATTTAGAAAATTACAACTTCTTTATTATTTTCGAATTTGTAGGACTTGATCTAATTTTCTTTGATTTAGAACATTTATTTGATTTAGAAAATTACAACTTCCTTATTATTTTCGAATTTTCAGGACTTGATAACTTTCTTTGATTTAGAAAATTACAACTTCCTTATTATTTTCGAATTTGTAGGCTTGATAGAACTTTCTTTTATTATTTTCAAACTTGATAGAACTTTCTTATATTTAGAAAATTACGACTTCCTTATTATTTTTGAATTTGTAGGCTTGATAAAACTTTATTTTATTATTTTCAAATTTGATAGAACTTTATTTGATTTAGAAAATTACAACTTTCTTATTATTTTCGAATTTGTAGGACTTGATAGAATTTCCTTGATTTAGAAAATTACAACTTCCTTATTATTTTCGAATTTGTAGGTTCTTATGTTAATAATTGCAATTTTCTCTTTTATTATTTTCAATCTTGATAGAACTTTCTTTTATTATTTTCAAACTTGATAAAACTTTCTTTTATTATTTTCAAACTTGATAGAACTTTCTTTTATTATTTTCAAACTTTATAGAACTTTTATTTTATAATACTTCTTGACTTTAAACATAATGGATTTCCATGTTATTCACCTTACAAACACTTATAAATTAAAGGTCATTCATAACAAAAAAATCTACACCGAATTTTTTTTACATAGCTTCAAATTTTTACAATCATATTTACAATCAATACAACTATGGCCTACACCATGTTGGATGCTTTGAACGACAACATCTATACCTGGATGATAAGAGTACGAGTGTGTAGAATGTGAGAATCTGTCAATCCATCCAAATACTGAAGAACTGATCAGTCTTGACATGATTTTGATCGATGAAAAGGTTAATAAATCAATATACTTATAACTTATTAGTTTGTCAAATTGTATGATGTTATTAACTTTTCTAAGATATGTTGTATGACAAGAAAATTTGATCCATGCTACGATCCCGAAGATTCTGGTCTCTCGGTTCAAAAATCTTTTAGAGGAAAGTTCCGTGTACAACATCAAAAATCTGAAAGTTATTTCAAGTACATGAAAATATTCCAAAAATATCACGGGATGCTATAATTTAAAGGTAATTGCCCGTGATATTTTTTGAAGAGGAGTAGAATTTGTTAGAAAAAAGTGTTTTAATTATATAATATATTTTATTTGATAATTTAAATAATTTTATAGATATTAATTTCACAATTTTTATTCTAATATTCTTTTTCTTAACAAATCTATTATAATGTCGCTGCGAAGCGCGACTTAGTAATCTAGTTATATGTATATGACGATATACATGACATTCCATACCGGTTTGTGCTTAAGAGGAAGTTTTTGCTTTTAATAAAGAGTATAAATTTAATAATAATAGATATATATTAATTTGGAATTAAGTTAATTAAGTTATATTAATTTGAAATTGAGCCAATTATAATAGGTTAATCAAGCTAATGATTATAGGAATATCGTGGTATACAATCATGACCATAGCAGAGACTACCTCGGATTATTAGTGACATACCATAACATTGGGGTTTTTGTTTTTAATCTATACTATATTATTAAAGCCGAAACATTGAAAGTTTTGGTTTTCGGTTAACGGTCGGTTTTTGGTTTTCGGTACTTTTTCTAATTAATAAATTAATAATATAATCAAAATTCGGGAAAGTTTTATTCTACATTAATATTTCACTATATTTTACTACATAAAAATCAAATAATATTGAAATCTAATAAAAAAATGGAAATATGGGATCTAATTTGTTTAAATTTAGGATACACTGCTACAAATATACTTCTTTCTTTTTAGGTTAACTAAAACTACTACAAATCAAATCTTTAATGGAATTGTATTATTGTCAAGTTACCAAAATAGTAACTAGATGATTGGCTTTTATAATTAAAATATTTTTTTTCTAACAAAATCTACTCCTTTTCCAAAAATATCATTACAATTATCTTTAAATTAAAACATATTACATTTTATATTTGTTATTACTAAAATCTATGTTTTCCAAAAATATGAGATGCAATCCTTACTTATTTATTTTAAAACCTATTTTAATACTCTATTTAATATATAATAAAATAATATAAAAATAGTAACTAACTGATTGCCTTTTATAATTTAAAAAAAAAATCTAACAAAATCTACTCATTTTCCAAAAATATCACGACAATTACCTTTAAATTAAAACATAATATCTTTTATATTTGTTATCACTAAAATCTCTATTTTCCAAAAATATGAGGTGCAATCCTTACTTATTTATTTTAAAATCTATTTTAATACTCTATTTAATAAATAATATAAAAATATAAAAATATTAACCAGCTGATTGCCTTTTATAATGAAAATATTTTTTTTCTAACAAAATCTACTTCTTTTCCAAAAATATCACCGACAATTACCTTTAAATTAAAATATTTTACCTTTTATATTTGTTATCACTAAAATCTCTATTTTCCAAAAATATCAAGTGCAACTCTTACTTATATATTTAAAACTTATTTTAATACTTTTAATTATTTAAAAAAAAACTTACCTATTTTAACAAGTGAACGTATTTTTTTTAACAAATACAATTAATATAATTAAAACACATCATCACTAAAATCCCTATTTTACAAAAATATGAGATGAAATCCTTACTTATTTATTTTAAAACCTTTTTTAATACTCTATTTAATAAATAATAAAATAATATAAAAATAGTAACTAGCTGATTGCCTTTTATAGTTAAAACATTTTTTTCTAACAAAATCTACTTCTTTTACAAAAATATCACAGGCAATTACCTTTAAATTAAAATATATTACCTTTTATATTTGTTATCATTAAAATATCTTTTCCAAAAATATCAAGTGCAACTTATATATTTTAAAACTTATTTTAATATTTTTAATTATTTAAAAAAACTTACCTATTTTAACAAGTGAACGTATTTTTTTAACACATAAAATTAATATAATTAAAACACATCTAAAAATATTACGTGCAATTACTTTTTTTTAATTAAAACATGTTAACTTTTCTATTTGTCCTTATTAAAAAAACTTACTTATTTTAACATGTCAACATATTTTTTTAATAAAATACAATTAATATAATTAAAACACTTCTAAAAATCTCACGGTCAATTACTTTTTTTAATTAAAACATGTTAGATTTTCTATCTGTCCCTATTATTAATATTATTTTATTATAAAATAATATTAATAATACCTCATTTATCTTTCTCGACCTCATTTTTATTTTATTTTTAAATTTTTTTATGTTCCAATGAATATTTAAGTTTCTCATTTTATAATTTATCATATTAATTTTTACTTTTATTTTAATATTTTCCGTTCACATTAAATTTTTTAGTTTATTATTTTTAAGGCCCGTGGCTAGTATAGATTAATTCTTAATTTAATAATAATTATTATTATATTAATATAAAATTAAGTATAACCCCTTGGCACTCCCCTGTTCTGCCTTCCGTAACCGTGGTTTTGCTACTTGTAATTTGTTATGGCGCTCCCCCTCACCGCGATCATCTCCATCCACTTTCCTTTCCCCGCCGGCCCCATTCATAGTAGCGTGCGTTTTGTCTCAGTTGTGTGTCGCCAAGGTGCATGGAAGGTGTTTCCAGGTCGGTATCTGTAGGTTGTTTTTGTTTGCCTTTTATGCGCTGTCGCGACACACTGGCACTACTATGTTTGAAAAATGGTTTAAATGGGAACTGAAGCATGATTGTTATGATCTCGCTTTGAAAAAGATAGGTGCATATGGGATTTTGCAAGTCTTTGACCTTGGAATTATGGCTTGTATGAGTGTAAGTGTTATTCTTTGTCGATGTATAAGCATGTAAGATGTTTTTTCACCAGTTTCAAGTAAAATGTTTATCTCTTCTCCGAGTCTATAAATATATAAGAATATGCATCATATAAGAATACTGACATGTGTTTGATGTTCAATTTAATATGGTTGGGCATTACTTCAAAATGGATTTTAAACAACTACAAGGATCCTTAGCACTGATATTAATGTGTAAAATTTATAAATTATTTGTTTCGCAACTTGATGCCTAACATTATTTTTTTATCAACCATCACCTTTCTTTGCTTATTTTGATCTCGTATTTTTCCTTTGGAAACAATGCATGCTACTTATACCCTTTTCTTGTCTTCTGTGATTCAGATTGAGGTGTTAAGCACCATGACACATGGTTCTTCTATTAGAAGCCTGCCCCGAGTATGGATGCCTCGTATATGAATACATGGAAATTGGCAGCCTAAAAGATCGTCTATTCAGATAGCACAATATCCTGCATTCTCTGGGGAACCTCATTTCAAGATTGCTTTGGAAATTCCCACTGTCCTTCTTCCTTCATAAAAAACAGAGCCATGGTGCATTGTGATCATAAACCGGACAACATTATCTTAGACAGCTATTATTATGTAAGCAAGATTTGTGACGCTGGCTTCCCAAAGATGGTTCTAACTTGCAACTTTTCCTAGAAGCTAAAGCAGAGTTCAACTAAAGAAGAAATTAAGCAAAATGTTTATCTACGTATGGAGCCTGCTTATGCATCTCATGACCATTCAAGATCACTTGGAGACCTCACCGGAATCAAGGAAAACGATTATCATAAGCACAACGAGAAAACGTGCAAGTATGACAAGTGTTCTAAGATATGTCCATGCAATCGGATTTGAAGGTCATTCGGAAACATGTGGAAGAAGATAATGTAAATGTGATATAGCACTCTCTTATCTAAATAAGTCATGTAAACCATTACAAATTAAAGATCGCAATATTACATGATATTTCCGATCCATAAAATATATGTATTAAGAGCATGCCCGTGTCTTGCACGGATTAAGGAGCTAGTTATATATTATTAATTAGCAATATATAACTAGCACGTCTATTATCATTTTTAAACCATATCTATACTAAATCTACAATAACTAAACCATAGGATAATTGATAGTTTGGTTTCTATTTGGTTAAAAGCTCATCTCCAAAGAGGAGAGATCATGATGTTGCATCTACAACAATGCAACTGAATAAATTAAAAGAAAGAAGGCATGCTCGCTGGGTCTTTAGGGAAAAAAGAATCAAGAACATATAGCAACACTGCTCCTGCAAGAAGATTGGGACCATACCTCAAGCTGCAATAAAAAGTAAAGCTCGAAACTTGCGCGCTGAGTTTAAAAAAAATATATATTGAGTTAAATACTGGGGACATGTTGATACAAGATATAAATCCGATCCCGTATGGGTATCGGCGCATATTAAATAAGCCCGATAACGGGAAGTATCGTATACGAGGAAATTCACTACAATTAGATGTATTGCTCTTTAGGAGCAAGAGTATTGTTCAAACTAGATGTCTTGATCCTAATAGAACTACGTAGACTTGATTCTCAATAAATAAATATAGAGATACGTAAGCACCTTGAGGGGATCCGACACCCGAGATTCTAGAGTCTCTCTTATAATAAACTCTCAAGCCCAGTCTAAAAATTCCCCCAAAAACCCTAATCTCATCCATTTACGGCCATGAAAATTTATCGAAGCTCTATACGAATACCCGTTTTTATGATGCCTATCCATGATAAAAATCGGCATCAACATGTAAAGTTGTCTATGGTTTAATTCTAGTCCATGGTCTTAAACTTCCAGGGCATCTCAATTCCAATGTAAAATGCCAAGAACAAAAATCAAAATAGCTCCAACATCTTCCTGGTTAGGGCATACCACTGTCACTCTTCACAGGTCCAATTATCAACTTACTTGAACCATTTGCAATCATCAGTCAAGCAAGCCACTTGCTCCAATCGTTTCAACATAATATCAACAATCATACATGTAACAATCCAGGAGAAATTATTGATAATAAGTCCCAAGTACGTCCAATAGAGAAAAAGATGATCATGATACATTTCAAATCAGAACTTATAGATTATTATGACGAGATAGAACACCAGCAAGTAATGAAACAGTTATATTTCAAATAGTTGGTTTTAACAGACAATTGTGGTATCTTATGAATATTTACCAATCATGCTTGTGTCAAGCTGTCCAAGTACTTCAATCAGAGTTTTACGTTTTTTTTTGAATGAGTATCAGTAATAACAAATTTAGGAATAATCGAGAATCAAATACAAACCTAAAATAATAAAAGTTAAGTAATTACTACTTGAGTTATCTCATCGCGTTTACTCTTCATTCATTTGTGCAATTGATGATTTTGGTCAGCAGAATTTACTGTGGAGAATTCCTATACCTAGTTAGAATAGGATACTTTTTCCCGCTAAATCCTGCGAACTTGCAAAATATTTGATGCCTTTCGTCAGCTTTCTAAATAGAATCGAATATTCCGATCTACGGAAAAACAGAACAAAGGAAAAACATGGGAAGTAAAAGGTAAACAAAGCAAACTAGTTAAATTAAAGAAAAGAAAAGAAAGTAAAGGAGTTGGTGACGGAGGAACCTCTCACAAGAGACAAGCAATTAGTGGGATTCTCTGCCTTTTCCTTTTTTCTTAAATGACAACAACTCCACCAATTTTGTATCTACTTGATTTAAATAGTGGTGTATTTTTCTACCACGCTAAAGCTCTCTTGCGAAGAAATAGGGATGGCAGAAAAAACCGATCCGATGGATATCCGATCCATTCCGACCCGAATGGATCTTACCGAACCCGATTTTTTGGATTTGGATTTGGATTTGGATTTAATTTTCAAACCCGATTTAATTTGGATTTGGATTTGGATTTTAGGCTTTCCGATCCGAAACCCGACCCGAAACCCGAAACCCGATCCAAACCCGAAACCCGAAAAACCCCGATAATATATATATATATATATATATATATATATATATATATATATATATATATATATATATATAATATATACATTATATATGCATAATGTATTTTTAATTTTGATTTTACCAAAATACCCATTACCCACTATCAATAATTCAATACCCATTAGTCATTACTTACCAGTTACCATTATTAGATTTTTATTATTTGCATCTTAAATTCTTCGCAATATTTTAACTTGTATAATAAGAGTTTAGATTTAAATTGTCTTGAAATTTAGGCTCAAAAATTCGGGTTTCGGTAAACCCGAATCCAACCCGAAACCCGATGGATCGGGTTTGGATTTTGGATTTTGAAATCCATTTGAATTTGGATCGGGTTTGGATTTGAATATGAATTTCGGGTTTGAATTTGGATATCACAGAAATCCAACCCGATCCAACCCGTTGCCATCCCTATGAAGAAATACTTGAACCAAATCTACAAATCAAAACATTTTCAACGCGTACAAGCTTTGTGCATGATTTAGACTTGTAATGTAGGCCATTGAGTGCCGTCGCTAACAAAAATCGATAAATTTTGGCGTAAATAACAAGATGTCGAAGATTCAAATTTTGTTCGAGACATCAAATGCTCCAGAAATTTCTAAGTTTTGAAAGATGCATAAATATCAAACTTTGCATTTCCAAAATTAGACAACACTACCCACATTATGTACTTGTAATATTTGAACCCTCAAATCAACTGATAGACTAAAACCATATTCAATTCAACACATCCATCACAGGATGTACGTCTTTCAGCAGACCCACAACTTGTTGCATTGTGGGTCTTTTCCGAGGTGACTCTGCTGTACACAAATATCCAACTCGGAGACACTCAACCATCTCACTCACTGAGTCATCACCGAGTTTTAATCTAGAGTCCAATGCATCAACCCCTCTTCCCTCCCTAACTAACCTTCTTGTCCACTCAATAGTCTCCTCGGACCCTGGTTGACCAGTCAACAACTCGACCAACACAGTGCCAAAACTGTACACGTCAGCTTCTATTGACCCGCTAACTCGGTCTTGACTGAGTCCAAAATCAGTGACTCGGGGTTCCAACTCATCTGACAATAATATATTAGATGATACAAAATGGCCATGCACCACGGGTTTAGATTGCCCGTGGTGCAAATAAGCCAGCCCACGGGCAATCCCCACCGCAATGCGATGGCGCATTCGCCATGTAGTTATTTCGGGGGATAAAATGTGAGACCGGTTTTCGATGTCATTGCGATGATCCCATGTGTCAGTGCTCCAATCCTCCACATCAAGTCTCCCTGTTGGTAACTCCTCGTGAAGCCATTGATGTAGATCACCGTTTGCCATAAACTCATACAATGCTAACTTCTCCTTGCCTGCATTCATAAGAATTGAAGTTAAATTAAATTCACCATAAACAAATTGTTACATCTGTATTTATTTTTTTAATTTCACTAACAATCACAGCATGTAACAAGGTAGAACAACACGATATGCAAGTAAATCTAACAATCTGCAAGTTATAGCGGAACAAGGGCTAACCTAAACTACAATCCTCCTTTTTTTTTCGAAACCTTCCTATTGAGGTAAAAAAAAATAGAAGCAAATTATTTTGGCTGATTTTCAAAAACAAACGATATATATTTCTACCCTCGACTCTCGGACATTGTGAGAGTTCAAACTGTATAATGTCATGATTAAAAATTTACAACAAAAAATGGGTTTTTTTTTGTTTTGGACAAGTAACTAAAATCAAATGTCCGATCGCATTCAACAATTTTGAATCAGATCTATGTAGCAGAGCAGTAGTCAGCTTTTACTGAATTAAAAACCAAAAAATCATGATGAGAAATGGAAGTTTGAAATTTAGATAGTTCCAAATAATCACGCAAGCCTAAAAAATGATCACAGGAGGTACTATATAGTCTATAGTATACAGAGGTTTACATGACATAAAATTTGCCTAGTGCGACAAGTTGTCACTCTCATGCAATGTACCCCGTGAATCTTATCAAACATGGTAGGTCAAAATACTGACCAATCCTAGTAAAAATCTTTACCGAAAACTGGTAAAAATATAGAGACACAAACAAATATATAGACACAAGTTTAAATTACCTGCAATGCAGTATCCAGATATGGGCAATAAATTAGGATGTTTAAGCTTTGAGATTTCTTCAAACATTACTTTAGCTTTGTCATGATCAATGTCTCTGGCATTTTCCAGCACTTTTATTGCCACGTGGAGGTCACCTGGCAACACTGCTCTGTAGACTGGCCCACACCTCCCTTCTGCAAGCAATGACTCCTTTCCAAAGTGTGATGTGGCAGCTATCAAGTCTTTGAATGTGAGGTAATTGATTAATGGCTTTTCAAACATCACAACTGGTGCTGAAGATGGTTCTTTTAAATCAGCAACCCATGAGGTTCCTGACTCTGTTTCAAATGAAAATGGGCCTGATTTTTCTATCTTGAATGGTGTTTGAATGGGTTTAGAGATGGCCCATTTGTTCATTTTGGCTAGTTTTCTTTTTCTGTACATGCAATATATGCATACAAGAATGGCCAAGGCAAGAAGTGATGTTGCAAGTGTTGTGGCTAATATGAGATGGGTGTTTTTGATTTTGTGTTTTCTTTTTATGGGGTTTTGAGGTTGGGGGGTTTTGATAGGTGGGGATGAAATTTTATGAGGTTTTACATTAAGATTTTGGATGTTTTTAGAAGTGTTGTTGGTGAAGTTTCCAGCATGAATGAAAGCTAATTGACCAAAGTTTTGAACATTTTCTTTAGATATATGACCACTGAAACTATTGAATGAGATGTTCAAGAATTTGAGGCCATCAAGTGAAGGAAAATCAGATGGAAATGTACCATTCATGTAGTTTCTTGAAACATCAAAGTATTTCAAACCATGTAGAACTGAAATAGGCTTTGGATTTCCTACAATGTTGCATTTTGAAATGTTAAGATATTCAAGTTTGGTTAAATTGTTGAAACCAAAAGGCAAGACTTTGAGGTCATTGTTGGAAAGGTCAAGACTTGTGAGGTTTGGAAAATTAGAAAGATGAGCCAAGATTGTGAACCTGTTTTGTGCCAAATTCAAGACTTGAATTGATGAAGATTGGCCTGGACCCGAAAAGGGTCCGGACCCAATGGTGCCTCCTAACCTGTTCTTGGAGAGATCGAGTTGAATAAGTGTGGGAATGGACCAAAACCAACCTGGAACAGAGCCTTTAAGGGAATTATTGGAGAGATTGATGGTGTGAAGCTGAGTTAAGTTTCGAAAAAAAATCCAAGAAAGTGTGCCAGAGAGATTTCTTGAGGAGAGATTTATGTTTGTTATATGAGGGTTTGTGCAGTTGGAATCCATTGATTTGAACCAAGATGAGTTGAATCCAGTGACTGAACTGAAGGCTTTGGTTAGTAATTCTTGGTCTCTGGTGTTGCATGTGCATTCCACAAAAGCTGCAAGTGAGATAAAAATGATTAGTTTGTAGAACATCTTCATCCTTGTGAATATTCAAAAGTGGTCTTCTTTTTTCAACTCTTGCAGATTGTTTTTCTTCCCATAGCAGTTTCAGCTAAAAAGGGTTGGAGAAATAAAGTGCTTTTTATAAGAGTGTGTGTGTGGAAGATGAAATGGAATGGGAGTTGGATGTGTATTTGGTATTTGAAAAAACTGACTAAACTGAGTCTGACTCCGAGTCTTAACTATGAATCTGCTTACCCATCTTTTAAGTTTTACCCATCTCACTTAACTTGTGATTGCAGTCAATTTTTCCCAAATCAAAGGCCAATTACGTACGTGTTTGGGTATCATAAAAAAGTTGATTTATAACTTAAAATGAGTAAGTATCATATAAGTGATAAATTGATGAATTCTTATAAGTTACACGAGTGTTTGGATAAATTTACTTATAAGTTAGTGAAGAATTTGCTAAATTAAATTTGAAAAAATTATTTTTTAAATTCAATGATTTCAATTAAAAAAAATATTTAAAAACACAAATATAAAATATTAGAAAAATAAAGAAATCAAAGATAAGTTGATAAGTTAAGTAAAATGTTGGTAATTTCTAACATTCAACTTATCAATTAATAAATTATAAATTATCAAATAAACGGAATACACAAACACCCTCATAAGCTCTTATCAACTTATAATGCATAAGTTGCTCTTGCCAAACAGAGCCTACATATATTTTCACTCATTGTACAAATCCAAATCTTAATTATTATACCAAGATCTTTTAATCCTATCAAGATAATAATTATAGAAAATCTTGGTTATGATGAAAATCGAAATCTTTTTATCTATGTGATAATTCATACAAATCTTCATTAAACTGCCAACCTAAATCTTTCTATCTATATGACAATCTAAATCCTTTGGCTGAAATCCGAAGAGATAACAATGCCTACATATTAATTGACAGCTATTTTGAATGAAACATTAGAAATAAATTAAAAGAATCTACATTTGTCAACATGGTGGTACTATAAAATGCAGAGTCTATGTAATTTTTGAGGAACATCATTAATTCTCAACTTCCAAAATGCATAAAATGGACCAACTCTTGAAACCCGAAAGCACTCACAATAAAGAAACATCAAAATACTAAGAATATCTTGAGATTGATGACTCAAAGATTATGTACATTTTGGTTAAAACTAGAGGACACATCAATTAGACTATAGGAATATGATACCTAATAGGAGTATATGGTTTACTTTACAAAGGTTTTTTATTAAAATATTTACTATAAAAAAGGTTTTGCAAACATATCATCTTCAAAAATGGCGAAATATCATTTTTTGAATTTTTTTTTGCAAAAATATCATTTTTTTGAAAATAATTTACGAAAATACTAGTATGCAACTGCTTGCAACCAATTCATATATGCAATTACGCAACTGCTTGTCACATGTGCAAATTGTTAACTAAGATCGATTTGGTTGCGGAATGTATTTTTGCAAATACTTTCAGAAAATAATAAAATCATAAAAAAAATTAGGCAAAAATGATATATTTGATAAATATCCTACTTTTTAATATTTGATAATATTCAAAACTTGTAAATTAATTTCAAATAACTATTTATCTTACTTGGTGTTGGTGTCGTAAAATTTAAATATAATTATAAAATAATTAAAAAACTTAATGTGTAAAAAAGAAAAAATAAATTTTATTAAAAAAGTTATCAATATTTCAATACAAACATAATCGAAAGGTACACACACCTAGTAAATTTGCAAGACATCACTAGAAATCCCCAAAACATGATTAATAAATTTACTAGTATTTCTGACAGTCACATTGATAACCGCATTAGATGATATGCACATAAATCTTGAGAAATACATGCATCTTTTTGTAGCTTTTTGACAATAAGTGGAAACACGGGAAGATTCACATATGAAAGTAATTTAACGATAAAATTAAGTCGTGTGAAGACTGAAGGCCATCCCAGTTTGCAATTATACAAAGACTTTGACTATAGAGCTTAGTCAAGATTCTTCAAGAGTGTCATTTCTCTGTCTCACACATATATGTGTTAACGGAGGAATTTGGTGATAACAAATTTCGGGGATTGCTGGAATAACGAAATTGTGAAAATAGGGGGATTTGGGATTTTTGGATGTTTGGGGCTGGACTTGAAAGGTGTCTCGACTTGTTAGATGTGTCGGATCCTATTCCAAGATGCCTGCGTACCCTGTTTATATATAGGGATCAAGCAGGATAATATTTTTAATCCCTGTGATTGTTAAGGGATATGTTGAGATAAGTTGATTTTATCTTTTTAGAGTTATATTAGCGTTGTGATTCTTTCCTGATTTGAAAGAATCGTTTGGAGATATTTTTTAGTAATTGATTGATTTAGATTGATTGTTTCCTCGTTTGAGAGAGAGGATATTACTTAGTGGTTAAGCAATAATTATTATTAGATAAATATTGGGAAATTAGGAGATAATTGAGGCAACCGAAATTATGGCGTAACAACTACCCCCAGTTCTTCAGTGCAGCTTGATGGACTGGAGAACTAAGCGTGCTTTGATCTTCCGAATTTCCTGAGTCAATGAAACAACTAGGAGTAGAAGATTAGCAGATAATATGAAGAAGATAATTACCCGTAATATGCCTGTAAAATCGAGAGAGACAACATGATGTGCCCGTAATATGTCTGTGCTTGCGAGAGAGACAACATGCGAGATGTGAGAAGAACATATGTACGAGTAACTTTGTAAGTGTAGGAGAATGAGAATTAGATAATTACCTCGCCTTCTTATACACTCTATGCAAAACAGAGTTTAAGAAAAGGGAAGAGTAACATCGCCTTCTTATACACTCTATGCAAAACAGAGTTTAAGAAAAGTGAAGAGTAACCTCGCCTTCTTATACACTCTATGCAAAGCAGAGTTTAAGAAAAGGGAAGAGTAACCTCGCCTTCTTATACACTCTATGCTAAGCAGAGTTTAAGAAAAGGGAAGTGTAACCTCGCCTTCTTATACACTCTATGCAAAGCAGAGTTTAAGAAAAGGGAAGAGTAACATCGCCTTCTTATACACTCTATGCTAAGCAGAGTTTAAGAAAAGGGAAGAACTATATTCTTGGTGAGCTTTCCGGAAGTACGGATAAGCACCCCAGAAGTACGGGTTTACCAAGGTACTCCAAGCAACACCTTCCATAAAGAAGGGCCTTCAAAATAATTCCAAGCAACACCTTCATAAAGAAGGCCTTAAAAAATAATTTTCAAGCAACACCTTAAAGAAGAGCCTTCAAAAATAATTCCAAACAACACCTTAATCAAAGAAGGGCCTTCAAAAATATTAACATCTTCAATAGAGGGTCTTCAAAAATAATTTCCAAGCAACACCTTAAAGAAGGGCTTTCAAAAATAATTCCCAAGCAACACCTTACAAAAGGGCCTTCAAAAATAATTCAAGCAATACCCTCCGCAAATAAGGGTCTTCGAAAATATCACACAGAGACAACCACAAAATCTAAGAATGTCCAATGTTTACGAGTAAATGTATGATGCACATGATGATATGAATGAATGCATGATGCGAATGATGCACATGATGATATTAATAAATGCATGATGCGAATGATGCATGACCTTCAAAACAAGATTACCCCGAAGGGTCTTCAAAAAACGATCACCACTTAGGGACTTCAAACAAGATTATCATCTTCAAAAGAGGGTCTTCAAAAATAATTTCCTCTTCGAAAGAGGGTTTTCAAAAATATTATCCTACTCGAAATAGGGTCATCAAAAATATTATCCTTCTTCGAAAGAAGGTCTTCAAAAATATTATCCTACTCGAAATAGGTTCTTCAAAAATATTATCCTCCTTGAAAAAGAGAGCTTTCAAAAACATTACCCTTGTCCATGCACGAGCTAGTGAAGTAATCAAATCACATCTCCATTATTCAGATTCTGTCCAGATCCGTTTTTTACCTTTTTGTCCCCGTAAACGATATTTTCTTGGAAAACACAAAACATGAAAGTTGCAGGAAACGAAAAGAGCTTTCCGATGATATATGGACCGTCAGAAACGGACTTATAACGAATCGGGAATCAAATAAAACGTCTGCTGATTAACTTCTCAATACTGAAAAACGGGATCTGATTATGTTTTGTGATTTCGAGAATAGATCGAAACATAATCTCAGAAAACACCAAGAACGAAAGTTGTAGGAAATCACAAAAGCTTTCCGGATCATAAAAAATCATCAAATCTAACATGTAATAAATTTACTACGAATTTGATAAGATAACTTATTTGTATGGACAAAATCATAAGAAAACTTATCTTTATTTTGAATAGAACCACGAACCACCGCTTCCACCGTTTAGCTCCTCCATTAAAGCCGCTCCAGATCCATAATAACCCCCCATGCGTATTGTATAGATTGATTGTCCTCCACAATCAAAAAGTATCCCCTCCTTCTAGCGCCAATTGTTAACGGAGGAATTTGGTGATAACAAATTTCGGGGATTGCTGGAATAACGAAATTGTGAAAATAGGGGGATTTGGGATTTTTGGATGTTTGGGGCTGGACTTGAAAGGTGTCTCGACTTGTTAGATGTGTCGGATCCTATTCCAAGATGCCTGCGTACCCTGTTTATATATAGGGATCAAGCCAACGCAGTTCTGTGATAGGATAATATTTTTAATCCCTGTGATTGTTAAGGGATATGTTGAGATAAGTTGATTTTATCTTTTTAGAGTTATATTAGCGTTGTGATTCTTTCCTGATTTGAAAGAATCGTTTGGAGATATTTTTTAGTAATTGATTGATTTAGATTGATTGTTTCCTCGTTTGAGAGAGAGGATATTACTTAGTGGTTAAGCAATAATTATTATTAGATAAATATTGGGAAATTAGGAGATAATTGAGACAACCGAAATTATGGCGTAACAATATGTTAAGAAGGTCGCTAGCAATACCAAGGAGTGGGACTACTGGTTACCGAATGTGAAGAACAGAATATCATTTAGAATGTGTTGAATAAGTTGAGGTTCAAGATGCAACTATCTCCCTCACGAGATATCGAGGTTTTGAATCTTGTTATGAGTCTGCGAGTGTGTTTAACTAGAAATATTATTAGAATAAAAAAAAGACAGTTAAATAAGGATGAGAGGAATTGTTAGATGCCATAAGATACCTGACAATATTGACAATAAAATCTATGGGTTAATTCAGTCAATCACGATATGCAAATGTAGAGCACATGATAAATGCAATGATCCCGATATTGTTTTGCCATCTTCTACTTGGAATCAGCTTCATTACATATGCCCAAAGTTTTCATAAATGATAATGATTTAAGGCACAAATTACAATCAAACTCATACTTTTGTTTCTAGTGATTTTACGCATATTTTCATGTTAACATATCAATGGATTTGGAGGCTAGTAGGCAACTTAATCCATGATTCACCAGATTCATTAGGACTATCTTACCTGCCTCAAAGGCCAGTTCATCTTTGTTTAATCGCGTTGTGCATTCTTGTTTTAGGAAATTATCTCCATTTGTTCTGCAAATAAGGCGCGCAAACTTACTGTCCTGGTGTCATTGTGTAATGGTGTTTAGAAATTACTGTACTATTCTCGGCTTGTAACACCTAGCTACTATGCAGGTTAATGTAAGAATCGTCATTAAGCAATTAGATTAAGACTTGTTTTCGCTATAAAAGTTTCCGTTTTCTTGCAGTGTTTAGGGAACTGATCGACAGTAAGCACAAGGTATGGTATGACCAATGACTTCACCTAACTCTATACGAATCCAAACTGTAAATTCCAAAGAGTGGCAACTAAGATCTCGATAAGCTTAAAGAAATACCAACCCCTACCTGAAAGGTGATCCAATAATGTATAATCTGAGGATTATAAAATTTGCAGTTTGTTCTCTAGGTAAACAAGTAGTGGTTGGTTTGTACATCTCTGTGTCGTGTATTTGAATTTATAAATTCCTTTTGAGATAATAATCTCGTAACTATCAGTTCTTTCGTATACGATTCAAGTTCATCAGAGGTTTGTTTGAAAATTCAATTACAAAGGGTATGCAATTGAAACTAGTGTTGGCCCAATTGCATAATTTATTTAATTTTGTTTTTTTGTGTCATGGTTCTTTTTAGAAATGTAGGATTACCCTCACCTTCTTATTAAATCTACTATCGGTCAATTAGAGCATCTCCAATGGTTGACACCTTTCAAGTGGTGCCAACTTTGTCACATACTTAAAAATATTATTTTTTATATTTTCTCTCTTCCACATCATTTTTAACACCATTCTTTCTAAATACACTCTAATGATTGGCACCCTGGATGCCAAATTCAAAAAAAATGAATAATATAAATATATTAAAAAAATACTATTTAATTCATTATTGAGATCACAAATGAAGTTGACACCCTACTTTATGGGATGCCAACTTTTGGCACCCCAAGTTTGTTTGCACCTCGTGCCACATCACTTGGCACCCCAATGACATCCCAACAACTTCAATAGAGTGCTAACAAGAGTGGCATGACATGTAATGTCACGTGACATTGACACCCCTCTTAGCACCTTCCATTGGAGTTGCTCTTACGAAACTACAAATTAACAGATAAACTTGTTTCTTTATGAAGGTAAACAACTTCTCTTCTGTAAAACAACAAATTTGTGCTTACACTAGAACCGGTTACCAGCCAGCTATAACATGAATGTAAATGCAGACTAATACAAGTAAAAAAGGGAGAAAATATGCTAAGCTAAAGTTATCTGCAACAAACCTTCTGATTGTTCTGAAGGCAAACATTGCATTCTTTTGGTTAACTGCAGAATAAGATAGCTTCCACCAAACTGTCTTGTTCCCTGACAAAGATGATGCACAAGTTATACTTTGATCTTAGCTTGTGTTGTCTGACAAAGATGATGCACAAATATAGTTTGATCTTAGCTTCGCATTGCATTGCAATAAGATACATATCAACTCAACTGATATTTCTTTAATTAGAACAATGGACGAAGTCTACACTTTACGTATATGACACAATTCTAGTTCTGAAAAGGAAGATCAAGAGCAAATATTGAAGGAAGCTTTCAAATTTGAGTGCATTCCAGAGTACTCACCAGCTACAAATCTTATTAAGATGCGACGGCTAGAGTATCAATATATATACCAAGGGAAAGAACTACCTCAGGATTGACCAAGAACAATTATAAAAATCTCACAAAGGGTTCTGAATTCTTCACCATTTCATGGCCAAATAATAAAAGATATATCTTCATGTTGTCCAATTTGTCATAAACATTCAATATCCACGCCCAAAATGCCAAAGTAAATCCAAGAATGCAATATATGTGACTTTAGTTCTCTTCATATTTACCACTAAGAAAAGCTTTACTAAGAACAAATATAGGGACAAAAATCAATTCATAAAGAATAAATCACATACCTTTAGGGTAATTATTCCAGTTGCCTCGATTAGATGGTGGTTGTTTTGTGCATTATACTATAAAAGGTCAGTTAATTTTCATATCTTACAGATTAAATTGATAACAATCCTTTCACTAGGGAATAGCGCAAGAATCATGTACCACAACCAAAGGTCCCCTTAATTCCCAGAACAGAGAGGGAGACAAACGTCTAGTATATCAGTACCACAAGAAAATCCACAGGTCATTATTATGAACTAGGGAATGTGCCCGCGCTAAGCTTGCGAACATTAATTTTTTAAATAATTATTTACTAAACTCGATATGAGATTAATAATTAATATGAATATCTGGTATTTGAGATTAATAATATAAATAATACGTAATATAAATTTATCATGCAAAAATGTAATAAATAAAATTTAGCATATATTACTCCATAAAATAAATATTGGTAGCTGTTAAAGATACTTGAATAGTAGATTCCAAACAATATGAGATTTTTTGATCAATAATGGACATCGATGGATCATAAAACTTTAATAACATAAAATTTTATTTCTGGACATAAAATTATGATAATATTTCATTTGTCAGTCAGGAAGTCAGTTTTTGTCTATAAAAGTCGGGCTTGTGGACTTATTTGAGGATCATTCTGATTATTAAGATTTGGTACTTTCAGAGACGTGTTCACTATGTTTTTGGGTGATCCTCTTGTGTTTTCCCCTGTAAAGTCATGGATCTCTTAGTACTAGCCTGCAGAACTCTCGATTCAACAGACACAAAAGCAGTTTTTCCCTTAAAAGGTATGTCTTTAATTTTATCTTTCATAGGAACAACCAGAAGGTATGGCTGACAGGATTCTGCAGCCCAGGAGTTGGTCATATTATACATTTCTCCTCCAGATATCGCCAGCCAGAAGCTTGTTCCAGAATGTTTGGCAAAACCTAAACGCAGCTTTTTAAAAAACCACTTCCTTTTCTAATTTGGAAAAACAGTTTTGGTTTAAAAGCTAGTCACTTTCTTTCTAACCAACAATTTATTACACCGCTACAACAGTTTCTAACACAAAGCCTTATAGAAGAAACATTATGATAGAGAAAACAAGATATTACAATACAGGAGGGTAATCCTGGTTATCAAGGAGCTATTGCTCTACATGTCTATTAGGTCATGTAGAAAAACGAAGAATGAAATTAGCGATTAATGACAGAATGATGAAAGGAGGAAAGCTCGTTCACGGTATAGAAATCTAAAAAAGACGTGGCCAATGTCTAGGTTCACACTCTCTCAAAATTTATTTATTTTATCTTTGATTTTACCACTAAATACTGATAATATAGATGGCATATGCAAAATATGAAGATCTAATTGAAAAATAATGGAGTTTGATTGCTCTGTGTATCAGTGTGCCTAAATGATTACACATTCAAATTAACATAAGAAATATGTAACTCTTTTCCTTTTTTGTCAAGTAGATACATGAAAATATATTGATGAATTATGAAATATTACCAGAATCCAAAAGATTTTCAGCTATCAGTCTATGCAGTCTCACAAAACCTATAAATTTTACTAAATACTGCCAATAGTACGAACAACAGAACAAGAACAACTAAGAACAAATTGTTAGCAACAAATTTCAGGATTACAAATCTGGGTGATAAGTTTGTAACTTCTGAATGGGCAGAAAGGCGAAATAGAAATATAATTTTTTTCCGGAGGCATATGGAAGACACCCCTTGCTAGCCATCAACAATAATTTATTTTACAAATACAGAAATTACTATATTTTGAATGATTCAATTATTACACTTCTACTTTGTATCTTTTGGTAACAGATTACAGTAATATGCCATAGGAAGATTCTTCACAATGTTTATGGCTTGTGCTTTAGATATGTTTTAGACAAGGACCTTGCTGAATTCTATTATTTATTTTGTTACTTTTTACTTGGTACAAGTAAAGGTGAATCCTCAACTTTGAAGTTAGAGATTATAGCGTTGATTCATTTTTCGATACTGAAATTCATGTGATATTATATACTGTGACAGAACGTTATAATTCGATAGGAAGATTTTAGTACATCCACAGGCTACATTTGAAACACAAATAAACAGAAGAGCAAATTGGTCTGTTGAGCTAGAAATATGACTGCAAGTGAACATGCATCTGCGATTAGTGGATTGTGTAGAACAGTCAAGCTTATGATAAGTCAATTTACAAACGCACATAACTACTTCTCAAATTAACATTAACTTCCGAACTCCAAATAACTACAGCAAGAACTTCCTAGGCAAGATAGAGAAGTTTGAATGTATCATTAAGGTGGTGAACATATGTGCTGAGAAGACAGCAGCTAAGCAAGTTGTCTATGTAGATATTAAATTTAAAAAAATCTTAAATTAAAAATTTACTAATTGTATGTAAATATTTAATGAAGTAACCAATTGTAAAAGTAAATACGGAAAGAACTTCTTACACAAACCAAGAAGAGGCAGGATCCTGTTCTTCTAATTCAAGCAAGTCCAGTAACACGGAGGTGGTGTAGATGCATCAACTGAAACCTCGAGTATGCATCTCACTTATGAGTACGCCTGCTTCATTGTACTTATTGTGAAAATAACCTTGGATAAGTGTGTCGTCGGTGAAATCATCTGGCAAATCGTTCATTTGCTTCATAAAGTATTCCCTCTTGGCAAAAACCAGGATTTGTCAATCATAACATTGTAGATGGGCATATCAGGAAATAAACCACTGCAGTCCGTCGTGTTAAACAAGGAAAGTGCTTCAACCAACACAATGCTTCTGGAAAAGACCGTGCAACAAGATACTGCATGTGACATCATCTAGGTTTAGAACTTGGATTAGCATGCAGTTTCTCCCTAAAAACCTTCCATGCTTCAACATGTCTACCCAAATAAAATAACCTTTTTTGTTTTTGTTTTTGTTTTTGATAATTGCAATATCCCCTTTCTCATCATGGTTTCAAGCAGTGCTACTGCGTAATCATTTTTTTGCCGCGATTTATATCCATCCATGAGTGAAATTTTCGACTACATCGGGATATTGGCCTCTTTCAATCATAATTTCTATCACATGTTTTGCTTCTTTTATCTTTCCTTTTTTAACCACTTCATCAACCGATATAGTATAAGGATGGTCTATCTGGAGAGAAATTCCTATTATCATCTCTCTTAGCAATCCAACGGTGACTTCCAATCGAACTGAAATTCACAGACCTTAAATTAATCTTTTCTAGTTTATAACATCTAGCGACATGCCTTTGTGGCTCATATCAAACATAAGACCAAAAGCATGATCCACAAGCCCTTGCATAAACAATCAATAATAAATATAATAAGTTACTGTGATAAAACATTACTTATTTATCCTAACAAAATTAAATAAATTAGTGGGGAAAAAAATTATAAGCCCCGGTTAAGATATTTATACTAGTTCAGCCACGGCTTACTTGTAATTGTAGTTCGATTGGGTTTACAACCTTTCTTTTCCTGTTTTTAATGTATCTAAACAACATAATGGCCATAAACTTTGACGTTTTACCAAGGCAGTAAATTATGGTGGTATTAGTAAATACAACTTGTTGAATTTCGTTAATTTAGACAAGTTTCTTGAACAAATGCTCGGCCTCGACAGCCTTGTCTTGGGAAACCAGCACCCTTATAAGAGTAGTGTAGGTAAAGACATCAGCCATTAAACCACACTTAATGATAATCAGCATGATTTAAGAGTTTGCTCCCTGAGTTTTTAAAACTGAGGAAAACAAGTAAAAAGAAAATAAATTATTTCCATCCCAATTTTGGAGTGAAACTATGTTATATTTGCATCAATATTCTTCTCTTGCATTCGTTTTTGATAAAAACTCGGGAGCACAAATATAAATGAAAATGTAACTACTTTACTGAATCTTCACTTATTTTCATCTCTTTTTAAAACTCGGGAGAAAGGTGTAAGTGACAACATGCAGCTGATGACAGTATTTCAGGTTGAGGACACAAATGTCAGTAAAGAGAGGAATCATGCAAAGCCAAAGTTTTTAATTGTTTCATTTTAACAAAGAGGTTAACAGAAATGAAATTGAAACCATGCACGACAAATGTATATTACCTGAATGTCCTAGAAATCGAGAAACAGGGTTTGTTGTCAAGTAAGTATTATCATCATTATCATCGTCTTCCGGTTTCTCCTTCTTCCTTCTCTTGTTTTTTTCAGAAATCCCAGTTTTGTTATTCAGCTATCACGCTGTTTTGCACAAATTAACTATTTTTTTGTGTTAAATCAAAAATAATCGCTTCAGGAATCGGGTTGAGGTGATACATGTGTTTGGTTCAGTGTTGAAATAATTTTTAAAATGATATTAAGTTATATTTTAAATTAATTTTTTATATTATAAAAAAAATTAAAAATATTTTATTGTTATTTATAACATTGTTTTTATTTATAAAATAATTTTTTATATTTATAATGTTTTTTGGCGCATGAAATTAATAAATAATATAAAATTGATACTCATACATTTATTTTCATACCCACCTCCCCACTATCAAACAAAATCTCATAGACGTTTGAGGCAGTGTATTAATTTTGTTCATTCTAAACTCATATCTAATTCCTGATACCTAACCAACTAATCAAACACCCCTTACTCCTTTCGAACTATCTCCAATGACCAAACCCTCTCCAATATTTATTTATTTTTGCTAATTGTGTAATTTTATACTACACTAAAATAATGTAAAACCAGTCCCACCCTTTGCTCTCTTACTCATTAACTAGCATGAAAATCCGTGCAAGGCACAGGTCACTATCTAGCATAATTGTTTTAACTTCTAAGTAGTTCGGTGTTTATTATAATTTATAGATCGTTTGATAGACGTCTCATTGTGGGTACAAAAGCTGGACTTGATCTCCGTAGTGAGATAGTTAGCGTTGAAAAGTATCCTTGGTTGATGTGTTTTTGAGTTAAGAAATGAGTAAATTCGATATTTATGATATTTGTTATGTGTAAGATCTATGTCAAAATATGATTATCTTACATACAAGACATTAACCTGCACAATTTTACTAATTTAGCTCATTGAGCGAATGATACATTTTCTTATTTGTGAAATGTAATTTGCATCGTAGTTATTTTATATATTTTGAAGTTAAATAAAATGTCTTCTATCAAATGACACTCACATATTTCGCGTGAACTTCTAAAAATCTGTGATTTTATATAGTGATATAAAGATGTTTCAGTTAATAGATAAACTCAAGTTCAATTTCTATAAACAACTTTTTCTAATAAATAATAAACACATAGGCAAGTTAGTCAGTTCAAATCATGCACAAAATATCTCATAGTTAAATTATCTCACCAATTATAAGATTATGTTAATCGATATAATAATAGATACCAAATACTCCTCTACTCACGCGACACACACATATACATATAATGTGTTTGATATAGAACATGTAGGACTGAGTAGTGCTGTGGTAGGAAGATAAGCAAATTAGTGCATAAACCCAAATTCGATTCCATTCATTAACAAAAAAAATTTTAGAAAAAAGAGTAAACACATGGGAAATTTAGATATTTTAAATTAAATAAAATGTCTCACCAATTTAGATTAGATTAAATGTCTCATGAATCATTGCTTTTATTGGGTTATAATAAAATAGATATATAATAATAATACCAAATATTTCTTTACTCACACGACACACACATATTATGTGTGTAATTTAAAACTCATATAATTGAGTGGTGTGGTGGTAAGAGGAGGTGCAAATTATTGTGGAGACCCAAGTTCGAATCCACTCAATATCAATTTTTTTAAGAATAATAAACATAAGGGCAATTTGAACATTTCAAATGCATTAAAATGTCTTGCCTTATTAATAGAAAGAATTTTAGTTTCATTTTACTTTTCAAAATTTTTAAATTTCAATTTTACCGTCGTATTCATAAATTGATACCTTCTAGGTTCCATCGACTTTATTATTTATTGCTTTTAACAATAAATCAACATTTAAAAAATCAGTTTGGTGTCAGATAAGGGTGAATAAAATTGAAATTAATTTTTTATATGCGTAAAAAATTGCAATAAAATAGTACTGTATAACATAACGAACTGGGTCAGAGTTCCGTCCGTTTGAACTGACATTTTCAGGTAGTCCTGTTTGAATCCTATTCGAAGTGTATATATTATCGAGATAATTTATTAAATTAATTAATATTTTTTATTAAATTTATTTATTTATTTTTGGGTAGAAAAAAGGAAATCAAATTTGGTACTTCAAAATACCGAAGAACTGGTAATATATTTTAGATTAAAAATTAATAATAAATTTTATGTGAAATATGACTTTAGTTCTGAGATATAACTTTAGTTATGTGACATATGATTTTAGGATATAGAACTTTAATGAGATAGGATTTTAGGTTTTATGTGAGATATAACTTTAGTTGTATATTTAATTTTATGTGAGATAGAACTTTAGTGATAGATATATCCGATACATATGATATTTCATATTTACATTTTGGATTTTAGAATTTGTATGATTATATTTTTACAAGTTTATATTTTTCACATAAATTATTTTCAAGTAAATATATTTTACGTATAATTAAAACATAAATTAGCGTAAAAATCCGTGCGAGGCACAAACACTGAAATAATTTCTATATATTGAAATAAGTTTGTAATTAGAAATTCAAAAGAGGATAAGATTTTGATTTTATCTCATATTTTATAGTATTTTTGTAATATGGAATGCCAATTACATCAACCTAATATTTTATAACTTAATTAGATTTCATAAAATTTGGATAAATATTCATACGATAATAATCATATAATTACTTTTAATTGCTAAAATATTAATATGGTTTTCAATGACGTGGTATAAACTTTATCAAATTGATTATTTTAGTACAAAATAAATAAATATTAACAAAATTTTCGATATATAACATAGGCTATGATGTGATTCTAACATTGTCAGAGTATATTTGTAAAAAAATCGATATATACATAAGGCTATGACATATTAAGAAATCTACTAATATTATGTAAAAGTTATTCATGCTGTGTCTCACTCATTTTTTTTCAAATATTTTTGAACATATTCATAGACTTTTAAACTCAAAAATTATCTCCGTTCCTTAATAAATGGCGGTATACAAATTTTGAAAGTCAAATCTGTTCGAGTTTGACCACATATTATACATTATTAGTTTATAATTTTATAAATTTAAGAATTACATATGATAGAAAATCAAATATACTTTTTAATGATATATTTTTTATAATTTTTGTGTCTAACAAAATTTATTAATTACTGGTCAAAGTTAAGTTATTTTGACTTTAAAAATTTATAAAACGCCAGTTTTTGTGAAACGGATGGACTATTTAGTTTTAGTCTAATGTTTATTACACGGTATTGAAGTTCTAATTTAAAATTTTGGTAAACTAAAACATTTTTTATCTTATAATTTTGAATTACTTTTTAACTCTGACTTTAAATTTTTACAAATATTTTGATCAATGTAAATTATAATTAGACGACCTTAATGACATATGCATCTTCATGATATCTGAGATCAAATTCTTTTATTTCATCAAAGATTGATACAAGTATATGTTATAACTCAACCATTACATAAAAATTACTGTATCATATAAAAATTCATATTCACTTTGGTAATATTTATGATTCAAAAAATCACATCTTTTTCATTTTATATTAAATAGTAATTACATTATATATATATATATATATATATATATATATATAACATAAATCCTATTTTTAGAGTTGTCATATTTTAAACATAAATTTAATTATTTGTTTTATTTATAATTAATGTTTTTAGACCAAGCATACCTCTAAATCGCTGAAAGTCTAAATAGTTGGTCGACCAAATATCTCTAATATGACTTGCATATTTAAAATTTTATAAACCTAAAAATTACGTGATGCAATCATTATGTATGATCTGATAAATAAAAATAAATATTTCTTAAAATTAAATATTATTTTTTATTTCAATAATTTAATATCTACACATAGATGAATGTAAATAAATTCATATCTTTTTCGGAATCGATTACATTTATCTATAATCTTATATTATTTTAAAATTTTATTTTTTAAATATCAATCATTTAAAATGGCAAAAGAGAATTGTAAATTATGCTCAATCCATTAAAATATTTTTTTATAATTATATACTATGCAATATTTTATAAATAGACCAACGTTTTATTTACTTAAAATTAATTTTTTTTAAAGATGGGAGAAGAGGATAAACATCTAATAAAATTTTAGAGAAAACTCAAAATAAAATGTAGTACATTTGTATGAGCTTGATTAGAGAAGGTTAGTGGTTCGATTTTGCACACTAACGTAATTTCATACACTCTTTGCATAAATATAAAAGAGGTGTCATTTTTGTAATATTTTATTATGTAGGGATAAAATCATAAATTCATAGATATTAAAATGACATATATCAATAATTTAAATTATCAAAACAGAATTATAAATTATGTTCCATCGCTAAAATTATTTATTATAACTATATAGGGCCTGTTTGGCCGCACTTATTTTTATAAGCTTATGGCTTATAAATCAATTTTGACTTATGGAGGGTGTTTGTGTACTCAACTTATTTCATTAACTTATAAATTATAACTTATTTTTTTAGCTTATGACTTATGGGGGGTGTTTGTCTACCCAACTTATAATCTAACTTATAACTTATAAGATGATAAGTTGAATGTTAGAAAATACTAACATTTTGCTCAACTTATTTCATTTTTCATGATTTCTTTATCTATTTAGTAGTTTATATTTTTATATTTATACTTTTAAATGTTTTTTAATCTAAAATGTATTTATCGAGATCATTATATTAATTAATTCGTTATCTATTTAGTAGTTTATATTTTTATATTTATACTTTTAAATGTTTTTTAATCTAAAATGTATTTATCGAGATCATTATATTAATTAATTAATTTTTCAATTTAATTTAACAAAAAAATTATTAACTTATAAGTAAATTTATCCAAACACTTACGTAACTTATAAGTTTGCATCAACTTATCACTTATATAACATTTACTCATTATAAGACATAAGTTCACTTTTTTAAGTTCTCCCAAACACTTATAAAGAATCCATCAACTTATCACTTATAAAGCACTTACTTATTTTAAGTTATAAGTCAACTTTTGTTTGATAGCCAAACGCTCACGTAGTATGACCACATTCTAGTATGCACCGACTATTGTGTTGTGTCGGCTAGCCAAACCGTCCCATACAGCCAAGGAGTAAACGAACCAATCTTCTTGGAAACCCGCTATTACGTGTATTTTGTTGGTAGGGAAGAAAATGTAAATTAATCTATGATCATTTCATTGTTGCATATTTTATAACCATATAATAAAGTTTTAATTTTTTTTAATTATAAAGAAGCAACACATTACGTAGCCTATATAGGATTGAATACAGATCAGTAACCCATTTAAATTTAGGGTCATTTGTAGTGTAGTTGACTTTGACTTCGTTCGACATTTAAAGTTTTAAAATTGAATAATGTTGCAGCTTTCAAGAATTTATTCCAATTTCTTTTTCAAATATCATGTAAAGAATTATAATTGTGGACACATATATATGCATCACGAGTCCTTCATTTAATAAAAAATTATTATAAATAAATTTATCAAATATTGTTTGAGAAATTTTTTGAATATTTCTTTTGGGATACTAGATAACTTCTAGCATTATGTAAAGAATTATAATTGTGGACACATATATATGCATCACGAGTCCTTCATTTAATAAAAAATTATTATAAATTAAATTTATCAAATATTGTTTGAGAAATTTTTTGAATATTTCTTTTGGGATACTAGATAACTTCTAGTATTATCATCAACTTGATATAGGGTTGAACATTCGGTTCGGTTAACCGAATATCGAATCGAAATAATTTGGTTCGGTTAATCAAACCGAAATTGTTTTGTTTTGAAAATAGGTGTTATTCGGTGTTTCGGTTATTTCGGTTTTTTTACCGAATTATCAAAATTACCGAAATATAAAATATTATATAAAATATAAAATATATTTATATATGATATGTCATTTATATTATTAACCCTAGTTCCTAATTTTAACTCAGTTATCTCTTTCGAACAACTGATTGATGACCTTGAGTCTTGTTGTTAAGTTTTTGTTGGTGTTTTGCTTGTTGCAGTTTGTTATCAAGTCTCTATGAGAGTAGGACTCACTTTACTTTGTTTAAAAACATCATTTTTCAAATTTTATGTATTAGTAGATATTACATGTTTGATTTTTTTGTTAACAAATCGATTTTAATTCGGACTTTTGTTTCTAATTTGATTTTCTAATTCGGTAATCGATTTTAACCGAAATAATTAATTTGATTCGGTATATAATCAAAATTATTTCGGTTATTAATTCAATTATAGATTTTGTTCTTATTCGGTATTCGATAACCAAATTATAATTCGGTTTGGTTACCAAATAACCGAATGCTCAGCCCTAACTCGATACACCAAATACCAAATGTTTTCTGGTACGGGAACCCAGCGAAAAATCGGAATATCAAGCAGAAAAGAAAAAGTTTTTATAAGATGTGAAAAATATGAGAGAACGGTATATAGGAGAGATATAATTTATTTTTATCTAATCAAAACATGAATGCACGTTTATTTTAGAACAAACTTTAAAATAATGTATTAAACACACAATACTGTTTTAGTACAAAAAAAATAACTTTTTAAATACTAAATTATACAAATAGTTTTATTTATTTTACCATAAGTGTTGGACATTTTATGACTAAGTTATTTGGAATTATTTTAACTTATGAATATTTATCTAATGATCATTTATATAACGTGAGTAACACTCTAGAGCACACTCTTTTATACAAAATCTCGTAGCATGCTATTATGGAAATACAAATAGTACATATATTTATTATATTTTTATTAAATTTAATTATAAATTTAAGTTTTTTTTGGTCAAAAAATGTATTTTCCGAACACCACAACCGGTATCACGTCAGACCGTCTCAGCCTAACAAGTGACATGTAAATCGGATTATAAATTTAAGTTTAGTAAATCAAAAACAAAATTATACAACGTTTGTGCTTTAAAAAATCATTAAAAATTATAAAATATTCCAACATGATTCTACGGTAGAATCAAAATTATCTAAAATAATTTTATTGTAGAATCAAATTTTATGTTCAAATTTTGGGTGTTATTCTTTTTATAAAATGTATCGTAATATTGTTTTGAAAATCAAAATTTATATTTTGTAAAACAAAAAAAATAATAATACTTTATAATATTATCGATGGCTTGCTAGGAGAGGGTTATTTTTGAAAGTGTATACATTATTCATTCATTTTAAAATAAAACTTGTACTCCATTTTTTAGAATACCGCACACGGCACACCCATATGGTCAGGTGAGGTCTAAGCAATCGAAGATGCAGATCATTTGAAGACGAAGTCATGGCTACGACAATGTTTTGCACATGCCAAGATGAACCTGTTCTAAGTTTTAGTTCATGCCCACTAATAAGTCAATCCGTGATGATCCATATTTTATGGCTCAAGTTGTTATCAATTATCATAGTGTAGTTCAAATAATTTTAATGTATGAAAATTGTCAGAATTATATTTTAACATACATTCATCAATTTGTTAAGAAATTAAATATTAGAGCAAACTTCATATTTTACATATAAGAGACTCATCGGTTATCCCTCATCATCGCCAGAGAAAGGTGGCAGCCACCGCCTCCTACATTTTCTCGGCCGGCGACAAATATATTTAATTAAGTAGGACCTTCACTTAGCATTCAGTTGAAGAAATATAATTTAATCCTTTTTTTAGGTAATCATGTAATTTTATAAAGACTTAATTGCAGTTTGATGGTCTCAACTATTATTTTTTTGCAGAAAAATGATTATTTTATAATTGTTGCTATTTTAATGACTAAACTATTATTTTTTTAACAGATGATTGCATTCCGTCAATTTTTTTTAACGGATGTTAATGAATTCACCTTTTCATTTTTATTATTGAACTTTGATGGCTCAATTATTATTTTTTTTGCATAGAAATGACTCTTTTTATATATTGATGACTTTTTAACTAAATTATTATTTAAAAATAATTTAACTAAATTATACTTTTACAATGCCCAAATGACTTTAAGATTCTTTTTTCATAAAACTATTGTAGACGATTTTTAGACGCTAGTACTGTAATATATAACATGATAAAATGAAAATTTTAAAAGCAAATTCTTAAGTCACGCTTCTAATTTGAATATCTCTAATAATTTCTATATATGTTTCTTTAATTGATTTTTTCATCTGAGTATCTCTAATTTTCTTAGATTTTAGCGTAATCTGAATTAAAGACATTGTTAAAAAAAGTCACGTGCTAAGTTCTAAAAACCATACCTTTAATTCAGATTACGTTAAAGATTTACTAATGTTCGCATCACATTTTTCAAACATCTTAAAATTTTAATTTGATTTTTGATTATTCACTAACAAAAAGATACCATAATTAGTTTTAAAAAAAGGCATTTGAACATCACTCAAATGTTAGATCATTGTAAAAGACTGAAAAATGTAGGATTAGTTAATTTATGTCGGAAGCGACACGAGTTTACTTTCTGATGATTGATGACAAAATCATTCGATTTTTACATTTTTCAGTTTATCTTATTCTTCTAGTACTATTGCCTAAAAATCATGTAAAATGATTTTACAATAAAGAATCTTAAGGTCAGTTGAACATTTTAAAAGTATAATTTAGTTAAATTATCTTTAAATAAAAAATTTGGTTAAAAATGTCAAAAATATATTAAAAATGTCAATTTTGTGCAAAACAATAATACTTGAGCCATCAAAGTGCAATTACAAAAATAAAAAAATGAAACCATTAACGTTAGTTAAAAAAATTTAACGGGATGCAATCATCTGCTAAAAAAATAATAATGTAGTCTATAAAATGACAACAATTATAAAAGAGTCATTTTTGTGCAAAAAGATAAATAGTTCAGGCCATCAAACTGTAATTAAGTCTTTTATAAATAAGCATACGTAAACATATGCAGCTCTATAAAATCATAGAGCAAGTGTCAATACAATAAATAATAGGTTCACGACACAAGGCCAAAATTACTAAATAAATGGATAAGAAGCATGACTAAAATCTTAAAAGTCTGTCAAATCCTTCTTCATAATGCTGTTGTTATTGTTGCTAGAGGAGCTTGATGGTATCCCTCCCATCAGGCTTCTTACCTTTTGCTGACACTGGATCCTCTAGATTCATATTGCTGCAGTTACTGCAGTCGATGCTCTTTCCTCCTCTGTTTCCTCTACCATCACAACCTCCCTTGCCTTCTTTGTCTCTAACTTTTCCTCGACCACCACCTTCTTTAAATTCATCTTCTTTAAATTCACCTTCACTGCTGTCTCCAACTTTGCCTTCATCGTTGCTCCTGAATCTGTCATGGACACTTCTACCACTGTGCCCACTAAAATTTCCGAAAGCCTGCTCCACCCTAGGGTGTTGATATTCTCATTCATTAGACAAGAATCACAGACACTTCTACCACTGTGCCCACTAAAATTTCCGAAAGCCTGCTCCACTCTAGAGTGTTGATATTCTCATTTATTAGACAAGAATCAACCTCATCATAGTCAAGCTCATCAATAGAGACATGACATCCAAGAAAAGAAGATGTTTTAAAGATAATTTGGTCATGCTTTCTTGGGTAGTAGTGAGTCGCCCTTGTTCGAGTCATGTGTTCCTGATAAGCCACACGGACAGAAACATTAACATATTCAAGAGCATCATCCAAGATTCCCATACATGAGGTTTTGTGTCCCTGATGGCCTAAATGGATCAACACTCTATCAGCCCCTTCATCCTCCAACTCTCTAGAAGGTTGCTTGAGACAAATTACATTCCCAATAGCGCTGACTATGTAACATATACCTTTCTGATTCTTCAAAAAAAAGGTATGTTATACATGGTAACCCAAGAGTATTGGGAAACCATCGCAACATGGAAGAATCCCACCCTGTCCTGCCAAGATCGAAGAATCAGGACACTGTCCTTGAATACAATCTTCCCCAAATCAGGGGCACAATCATGCTCTGTTCATACGCAAACACAAATACATAAAATCCCCAGTCATTGTAATCAACAGTCCTCAGATCATCCCATCGCAGGAAAAGCACAAGCCCTTACAAATTGATGGGATAGAGAATCCCCAACCAAGAACCCAATCAAAAAAACATCAGCCAAGTCTATGCCATTCTCATTATCAGTAGGGAAATTAAAATTAACAATAACATTCAAATTCTCTTCATTCGCTTCATGCTCTACATTCTCCTCATTCATAGTCATGATATTAGAGTTTTCACTAAGATTACCACTATGTGATGTAGTACATGTAGTAATAGGGTCATTAAGACTAGCATTCAAGTTCTGAGAAACAACAGAGGAAAAAAAGACAAATCCATAGTCATCCAACTATCGATTCAAGAGAGTTTGTTAAGACAAGAAGGTGTAAGTCGTTCTAGATGCTGTAGGGCCTTCCCAATTCTGGAGTAGCTCTTTTTCCTTCTGTCATCCTCTACACCAATGTTCTCAGAGGCAAACAAATTCTCACTTAATTAGCACCTCAGTGCTCAGATCTGATTCTAGGGGAGAGAATGAAAGATGAAGGTGTGAGTTCGAAGGGGAACTAACCTTCTTTACTTTGAAATCTCCATTGTTCACTCTTAAATAACAATTCAAGGAAAGACCATCCAAAAATTCAGTGTGTGAATCTTCAATTACATCAAATAAAAACCACTACCCTAAAGGGAGTTTCGTCCCAAGTCAAAGTATCACCATCCATCATATTCAGAAGAATCAGGGAAATAAGGGGTAAAATGGTGGGGGAGAGACATGTAGTAAGACGATGAGTAAGTTGGGATGGTAGGAAAGAGGAAGAGATCACAGAGAAGGGAAGAACGACTAGAGTTAAGATGGAAAGAGGAAGGAAAAACAAAAGAAAAAAGGGAGAGAGAGGGAGGGATGGTCGGTAGACTCTCATTTAACTATTGTTGTTGCTTTGATAATTTAATACTTTGGTTTTACAATCAAATTTCATTATATTCCTATGTGAATTCAATAATCATAACCAAGGAACATATTACAGTAATAATAATAATAATAATAATGATAATAAAATATTAATAATAACAATAATAATTTATATTATATTATTAAAACCGAAATATTAAAAAATTTGGTACCAGTATTTTTGGGTACGATACTTGCATTATTTAATTGTATTACTTTATTACGCTTATTATGTTTTAAAATGCATTTTCAAGTCCTGTTTACTTGGACGAACCTTTTTTTTAAAAACCTATTTTAATAATTTTAATTATTTAAAAAACTTTACCTATTCTAACAGAGAAATTGCATGTTTTAACGACTTTTTAAATCCATTGTGCCCAAAATATTTGTTCTCGGTAAGATTGCCCATTTTATCTCATATGCAAATACTAACTGTAATTTATAATTCAGATTTCTGTCAATTAATAAATATTATTTTAAAAATTTACTATAATATATAATTCAAATTTCATTTCGATTCCTTTTTCATTTCAACCAAACACGAAGTTTTTAGCTATCATATACAGTTAAACCTCTTTAAAGTAATACCCTTGGTAGCAGAGAAAAATATTACTTTATCGAGTTTATTACTTTATCGATATAATAATAAAATATTACTTTATCGATATAGTAATATTTTATTATTTTAACGAAAATTATATGCATGTTTTTTTGTAAATTTTAAAGTTAATAGATATTTTTGGTGTGAATTCAAGTATATTTGTATTACAATAATAAATTTATACTATATAAACAAATTATAATCGATTAAAGGTAAAATATAAACATATGTTAAATCCATCACACTCGGGATAATACTTATAAAATCACTAATAAAGTAAAAATTAATCAAAATTAGTTATTGATTAGAGTTAATATCAAGATTCACCCTCTAATGTTAGGTAAGGAAGTCTCAAGATATATCGTACAAATGATAATTTATTATATTACGAATAATGTATATAATAAGATATAATTTGTATATACTTCACAAAAATTATGAACAAAATTTATTTTGAATTTGGTGAAAACTGAAATATATGAATATATATATATATATATATATATATATATATATATATATATATATATATATATAGGGTCTTATTCAACTAGAAACATGTACTAATTAAAAATTCGAAACTGCACCACACACAGTTAAATACACCCTCTCACATACAAATCCACATAATCCCCTCCATTCGTAATTATATTTTTCCCGTTAATTGGTGATCTTTTTTTGAAATATGATTTCACTGTATTTTTTTTTATCTCGCAACAATAAGTTTGCATACCATATTTGATATATTTCGACGATAAATCACTATTTATGCTTGCGAGAATCACTAAAATGTTGGTGATTCATGTAAGAATAAATAGTGATTTCTGCGTAAATGTTGTGATTTTTTCTCCAGACCTATACGTAAATTACAAATTTTGTACTGCAAAATCACTAAATTTATACGTATATAAAAATAAATCGCTAGATCTATGCTGAAATCACTATTTATTATTACAGAAACCAATAAAATTTTAGTACTCCGTAATATAGCACATAAGGTATGCATATTGATCGTTGGAAGATGGAGAAAAATATAGTGAAGTCGGATTTCAAAAAACGTTCACCGATTCATGGGAAAAATCAAATTAAAAATGAAGGGAATTAGGTGGGATTGTGTATATGAGGGTGTATTTTAACTGTGTGTGGTGCAGTGGAGGACCATTAGATTAGATTAATCTAAGGGATTAGATTAGTTTTTAGTTTCTATTTTAATTTTAATTTCTAGTTGAACAAAAGCCTATATATATATATATATATATATACTAGCATTTAACCCGTGCGATGCACGGATGAATTTTAGAATTTTTATATTATTATCTGTATTTTGATTATATAATTTTATTAGTAGAAAAATAAATTTTTAAAAATTAATAATGTATGTATGATGTTGGTGTAAGCATGTCTTTGTATTTTGAGGATAAATGTTTTTAATATATTGTCGACAGGAATACTTGAATTTCTGAATATAGCTTAGGTAATATAAATATTTAATAATAATGTGTTATTGACGGGATATAGCTTAGAAAAATAGGTAATATAAATATTTAATAATAATATGTTATTGACGGGATTCAAACCTTGAACCCGTGGGAACATTTTAAATATCTAAAAAGAAATATTTTTTAAACTATTTTGTTGACGGGATTCGAACCTTGAACCCGTGAGAGTATTTTGAATATCAAGAAAGAAATATTTTTTTAACATTACATCTAACGGTTCTCCTTTTATCTCTCTTTCAAATCTAACGGTTGTTATTAAAAATACCAACTAACCAACAACCAACCAACCAAATAGAGGCTAGTTTGCTTATAATAATATAGTATAGATAGATTAGTAAATATTACTTTAGATTTTCATGGGGTCCTTGAGAATTTTTCCAAAAATTATTATCTTATGCTTTTAGTGAATATATTACTTTATCGTATTGATCCAATTCGGGACCGAAAAAATATATTATTTTAGCGATATTATTATTTTATCGGGTATTATTTTATCGAGTTTTAACCAGAGTACAACTCTTATTTTGTGATGTGACCGACCATATTGACGTCCTTTAGCTGGTAAAATTAGGTTACAGATTGTCATTCTTCTCCACCTGTAGCTGAGAAGCAGGTTTTACCTTGCAAGTTTGTAAAACTGAATACCAAATCTATATATCTCATCGTCTAAAATGCTTCCCCCTTTTAGCTTCCCTTTCTTTGCAGTACAAGTTTAATTGTCCTTTTTCTTGCTTCAACGATTTAAATTACAATCTCACAAACATTAATAATGGTAAAAAATCACCTTTTCCTAAATTAATTATCATCTTTTGTTTTTATCGTATTCAAATATTTTGTACTCATCTAAGACAGCTGTTTAATAGTTACAAAAAATCATCACAGCCTCATTTTTTACGTGTTCCATTACTTTAAAAAGAAAATATCTAATTTCTTTATATTGTTTTTTTTTATATCAATTTCTTTGTATTGTTAAAAGTTGGAAATAGACTGTATTCACTTGTGACTTTCACATTCAACTATTCAATTTTTACAATTGAATACCTAACTAAATTAAATTCCATTAATTTTCTAAAATTTAATATTAATTGAGCGATTTTTACAACATTATTTTCACACGAGCAATGCCGATTAAGTTTCAAATATTTATCTAAAATGGCCGATTATAACTGCACTATTTTTATATCTTTAAAATTCAAGTATCTTTTTTTTGAGAGAAAAAATTCAAGTATCTTAATGAATATCAAAGATTTATTTTCCTTGGCCCAACTCAAGAATTTGATTTTTCTCAAACGATTTTAAATTACAAAATAAAATACCATCATTTTTCAAAAATGTAAATAAAATTTAAGGGGCCCACTTATTTTTAGGAAAAAAAAGAATCAAATTATATTCCGCATATCTAACGTTTTGATTTCCCAATAAATAGTCGTTGAAATTCACAACCACAAAAATAACATGACACGCACACATGACACATACATACAAATCTGAATATATACACACAACTCATTTTTGCTTATAAATATCTCAACTCCATTCAACTGTCATCATTTTCCACACAAAATTACTAAATTACAGCTCAAAACCCCCCTTTTAATGGCACCTCAAGCCCACACCTCAAATCCCTAATCTATACACACACTTTCCAACCCATACACACAACTCTCCACCTCTATGGCCACCAAAACCACCACCAGGAAAGAATCTCAAGGCCTCTTACTCAATCGATTTGAAATTGGGAAGCTTCTAGGTCACGGAACTTTCGCCAAAGTCTACGTGGCGAGAAATATCAAAACTAACGAAAACGTTGCAATCAAAGTGATTGATAAGGAACAAATCCTCAAAGGAGGTTTAATTCATCATATTAAGCGCGAGATCTCGATTTTGAGACGCGTTAGGCACCCGAATATAGTTCAATTGTTTGAAGTTATGGCGACCAAATCCAAGATTTTCTTTGTGATGGAGTATGTGAAAGGAGGTGAGCTTTTTAGTAAAGTTGCCAAAGGGCGATTGAAAGAGGAGATTGCTAGGAAGTATTTCCAGCAGCTGATTTCGGCTGTTGGGTTTTGTCATGCCCGTGGCGTGTTTCATCGTGACTTGAAGCCCGAGAATATTTTGTTGGATGAGGATGGGGATTTGAAGGTTTCGGATTTTGGATTGAGTGCCATTTCGGAGCAGATTAGGGGAGATGGACTGTTTCATACATTTTGCGGAACGCCTGCTTATGTGGCACCGGAGGTGTTGGGGCGGAAAGGTTATGATGCTGCTAAGGTAGATTTATGGTCTTGTGGAATTATTTTGTTTGTTTTAATGGCTGGTTATTTACCATTTCATGATCAGAATATAATGGTTATGTATAAGAAGATTTATAAAGGGGAGTTTAGGTGTCCGCGATGGTTTTCGCCTGAATTGACTAGGTTGTTGGGTAGATTGCTTGATACGAATCCGCAGACGAGGATTACTATTCCGGAGATTATGAGTAATAGGTGGTTTAAGAAAGGTTTTAAGCATATTAAGTTTTATGTTGAGGATGATAGGGTTTGTAGTGTGAAGGATGATGCGGAGGATGATATTGATTATTCGTCGGATACGTCTGTGTCTGAGTCGGAGAGTGAGATGGAGATTAGGAGGAGGCAATCGGGTTTGCCTAGACCGGCTAGTTTGAATGCTTTTGATATTATTTCGATGAGTTCGGGGTTTGATTTGTCGGGGTTGTTTGAGGAGAGAGGGGAGCATTCTAGGTTTGTGTCACGAGCACCGGTGCCGAGTATTATATCCAAGTTGGAGGATATTGCGAAGATGGTTAGTTTTAATGTGCGGAAGAAGGATTGTAGTGTGAGTTTGGAAGGGTCGAGGGAAGGTGTTAAGGGGCCCTTGACTATAGCTGTGGAGATATTTGAATTGACACCGTCATTGAGGGTTGTAGAGGTGAAGAAGAAAGCTGGGGATCGAGGAGAGTATGAAGAATTTGTTGACCGTGAATTGAGGCCTGGATTGAAGAACCTTATGCTGATGGAGTCTGCTGAATCTTCAAATTTGCCTTCGGATACTGAATAGTGGGAAGAGGAGTGGTATGGTCTTTTCTCTTCCCTTCTGTTCTTATTTGGTTGCTTTGCTATGTTGACTATCGATCTTTGCTTCTGTTATTGTTCTATCTAGTTGCAGCTTCGTAAGTTTCTATATCTTGCTTGTATCTAGTTCACTCTTAATGTGTAAACTTGTTTGAACTTGTACTGGTCTTACAGCCGGTGACTATATCTTGCTATGTTTTCTTCTTACAGACGTAGATTTGTGCTTACAAAAATATACTACTAAAATAGCAAGTGAAGGGATAAATGGCAATTAAATTTTCACAACAAAAGTTTGGCTCTGCAAATGATAACATTAACAACCAGTTAGGCTACATGTTATCTATATCATCAGGCCACAAGGCTTTATCAATCAATTTGACAATAGTAAGAATCAAGAAAAACGGAAAGGAATCACGACTAAATTTGTGGAGGGGATTACTTTAATACATGTGCCCCAATCAATCTGGTTCATTTAATATGATATTTGGGAAAAGCCATTTCCTGGTGGTTTCTTCTGAAATAATTACTTTTAGTGTGGATTAAAAACAGTTCAATTAGACATTGAGTATGATCCACTGTGTTTTATCAAATTCCTGTGCTGATACATTCGTGCAGGTTAGTAAGTTTCAATTTTTATGTGCAAGTGAAATCACAATTCATATGTTGTCACCTCTTTATCTCTTGGATAGTTCATTTTTAAATTGTTAGTTGATGCTTGAAAGAAGTTTTGTGTTATACTATGATGATATGGAGCTGCATCCCTGGTGAATCTCATATATCCTAAGGATTCCACTATTTATCTAGGCATTATTTATTTTTGTCGAACTCGAGATCAAAGAGAGAATAGGGAAGTCTAGTGACCACTTAAATTCAGAAGAAAATGAACGCTGTGCTTAGGTTTTTGTGTGACAGACCGAGTGAATTAGGTAATTAGAATATGGCGATTGCATGTTTTTCATGGACCTATTTGCATGCTTCATACATTTAAATTAATATCTAACAACTAAACATAGGAAATTAAAATTTTATGCATCATCATCATTTATACTGCTAAATTCTTATGCATGTGTCATGGAATGTAAAAGGACAGAACATAAAAGTTAAAATTATTGATTTTTAAGGCTTAGCGTCTGAGAGTTTTTTGTGTCAAGGGTTTTGTTTTGTATGTCTGTTTCCGAAATATAGTATGTGGCTTCTGATATTGGTAATAAGGTGTAATGTTCCATAACTTAGTTGGATCTTTCTAATTTTAAGCAAATTAGAATCTGAAATGGTATTTTAGGTAATTCAGTTGAAATGCAAATGAAAGTAATAAGTCCTTTTCTGATTTCTGTACCTAATATTTGGAAGGTAGATAAAGAAGAAAGCATTCATCAAATTAGGTACAGACAAGTGATTTGCAGTAGGATTCTCTGTTGATGGCGTCATAGATGTGTTTAATTGCTTGGGTGGAATGTGCTCATCTTACTTGTATAATCTGAATGGCTTATTTGTCTTGCCCTTTTAATTCTTTTTTTATCCTGAAACAAGGTTAATAATATTGTTTCATATTACTGATTTTTACAATACATGTGATAATCAGACTTGTTGACTGGGAGTGTTCATCTGCTCAACATCTGCATTCGATTGTTGTTAATAGACTGCTTGTACCTGAACAATATCAGTAGCTGAGGGACTCAGATATACACATACCTGTGGAGCGAAACATCATGTGAAATGGAGAAATTTGTTTCTTCCCTTTAACAGTGTAGATAGTTGGCTGGGACGTATAAGCTGACTTGGAATCATAGAAGAGAGTCTTAATTGTTTATCAAAGTTGTTGAAAGTTTAGTTTAATGATGTGTTGATTCCTGATTTCGAATCTTTTAAATATAAATTATACATTCCATATCAGTTTTTGCATCTCTCTCTCAATATATGCAAGTGTTATTTTTCCTGCAGTTTATGATCTTTTTGTCAGCTGAACATGCAATTCTCTAGTTTGTAATTCATAACATTTTCCATTCAACTGTTTATAAGTTTGAAAGCATTAGATTCACTAGAATTCAGGGTGAGTTTGTGTTGTAATTAGGTGAGGATCGGAAGATTGGGGTCCAGAATAAATGCATACATGTATTTCTGAGGTTGTAAGTGTCATGTAGAAAACAAATGCTTGTAAATGTCTCTGTTGAATGTCTGTTCTTAAATGGTAGGTATATTAGGTAAGCTGCACAGATATGTTTGATTCTATTTTAGAGTTTTGAGCTAATAAGCTAAGAGATTTGTCATTATATGTGACCCTTGTACCAGTAATTGCAGTATCTTTTGGCCTATCAAGGAGATCTATAAGATATCATTGTTATAGTTTGCCTCTTGTATTTTAGCTTTAACCCTCTTTACTAGATGTTGATGCTGCGGAAATAAACTAGTGTCGCATATTCTTGGCTGCAGATATTTTTAGTTATGCTTCATTGGTGCAAACTGCATAGAAGAAGAAATGATTCGAGTGCCAGTGCAGTGTGGAAAATGGTTGATTGAGCCTTGTCCAAATTGTTGGGAAACTCCGTTATAATTAGTGATTTCTTAAATTATTCATTTGTCTCCTTATCCTGCCCTACCTCGTTCCCGGTAGTGCCTCATCGTGGGGTTTCTTTCCATTTCCACCGCTACTAACATTTTTGTTTATCAACTTGTTTAGGACTTTTTAACACACCACATCATGTTTGGCCCTCCTTAGTTTCAACTTTAATCATCGAATTTTGTCATGTTTATATTTTATTGGTACCAACTTAGAAATCAAATGTCACTATAGGTACTTTACTGTTTTATAAGTAAGTGATTTTTTATTCAACGGTTGTCATGTGGTAACAAGTTTTCAACTATTATATATTTTAGGACTTAAGCGCTTACCACTACATCAAAAGCAGCTATTTGTGGAGAAGGCGCAACTCTTAACCTTTATAGTGTAGCAGCCAGCGCCACGTTTCGATTTAGGGAGATGCCGGAAACCCAACAATATACTCTAGTTTATTAATCATTTGCATGCTTTATTAGTATGAAGATTGTATATTATGAAATGTGAAAGCCGTTATCAAGCACCCAACTTGTAATTAAAATGTGTAAGATTTTTTCTGCAGCTAATCTCCTGATTGATTACAGTAAAACCGCGAATTGGTAATATAATCATTGTACACAGGTTATCACATTTCACATTATAAAATTTATATAATACTACCGATAAATAGATGAGACCGATTTTTTTTTTTAATCACAATACAAGTATTTATATAGTACTACTGTAATATGGACAAATGCAACATTTCTTTAAACTCCTGGAATACATGACTAACCTATTGACTCTTGCTTCAACTTTTTTAGACACCTGATGTGCAGATATTAATCCTTAACTACTGTATGATTTAATCACTTTAAGATTATATTAAGTTTATAGCTAGTGGCTGAACCTTACGGTTGTCTGATGGGGTTGGAATGATAAGTTATAGTTATACTGTTATACCATATGTTATTTTTTGTATTATATATACTAGCTTATAATGTACGGATGAATTTTAAATTTTTTTATCTTACTACATGTATTTTGATTATATGATTTTATCAGTAGAAAATAATTTTTAAAAAATTAATAATGTTTGTATGATGTTATTGTAAACATTTGTTTGTATTTTGATGAAATTTTTTTTAATATATTGTCAACGGAAATAATATCTTGAACTTCTGAATGTAGCTTAGAAAAATAGGTAATATAAATATTTAAGAGCATTTTAAATATCAAGAAAGAAATTTCTTTTAACATTATATCAACAATTCTCCTTTTATCTATATTTCAATCTAACAATAGTTAATTATTATATAATAATACCAACGAACAACTAGAGGCTAAGTGACTGTTTGATAAATCTGAATAAAAAAATACCGAGTCATTAAATTATCTGAATATACTCGATGAAAAATTCATTTGAATGAAAAATTTACTGAATGAAAATTACTATTTGATAACAATCAAGTAAAATATTTGAATGACAATATTTTAATTATCGACCACTTTATGAACCTCGATAAGTGAATGTTCAATAAACGAATAATCTTGTCAAATTAATAATTTTTTTCTGTTTCAACTTGGGATAGTGAGGTAAATAAATTATCCCGCCAAATACTTAATGAATAAAATAAAAAGGTAACAAGATTATCTATATATATTCAAATATTAAATTTTAAAAACACCATTATCATAAGAAAATAAAATAAAACTCTTGTTTAAATAAATAAATATTCATTAATTGATATACATTTATTAATACATAAATTAGTTTAATAAATAAATATATTTTATAATTTTAAGTATATTCATTTATCGAAGTTTTACTATAAAAAAGGAACACATATTATAATAGTGCTAATACGTAAGAATCCCGATACACAAATAAAGAAACAAGAAATTGATTTTTTTTTTAATGAAGGATGTGTCATGTGTGTAGTGTACTTTTTTTGACGTTGGTGCAGCATACTACATACATGAATGTTATAGTTTCACAGCAGCCGCACGCGCAAATTGGGGTTGTTAAAAAAAATCTTATTCAGAGTTGAACTTACCGAATAAGTGAGGGTCTCGTTGCTTACCCAAAAAGCCAGTTTTGCTTTGATTAAGAGGGTTGATAATGAATTGAAAATTAAAAATATCTGACCAATTAAGATATTTAATCATTAAGAAGCCATTAAGTATTATCAAACAGCCCCTAATTTGTATAGATATTTAGAATAATATTTTAAAATCTAATCCAATTTTTTTTAATAATAAATATAATAGGATGCACTTTGATGTGATGAGTTGATGCTACAATAAAATCCTCAAGATCTATAAAGTAGAAACAAATCAATACTCCCTCTGTCCCCCTCAATTCTTTACATTGAGGGGACGGCACAGATGTTAAGAAAAAATATAAATTAATAGGAAAAAGTAAGAAAAATGAGTAAAATGGTGGGACCAATCAATATTTAATGTATAAAGTGGGTATAAAGTAGGTATAGTCGAGGAAAGTAGTGAATGTGATTGAATTTTATATTATAAAATGTTACTATTTTTGGTATGTAAAGAAATGAGAGGGACGTACGAAAAAGAAAAATGTAAAGAAATGAGAGGGACAGAGGAGGGAGTATTTTCCTTTTATGCAATGAGAGTTGGTCCCTCTTCTTCAGTTTTTCTATACTAATCGAGCAGTCGTATCAGGCGTCAACTTTAAGCAACAAAATTAGTTTTGTGTTTTATATTGTGTTTTGCTGTGCCTCCAATAAAAGTTGGATCTTTTAGTTTAATTGAGTTTTCCAAAACAGCTTAGTTGGATCAATGACCTTGTGAGGGCTCACGGGAGATGAGAGTGAGGATGAAAAATTGAAATATAAGCCTATTCATAGCTTCCTTGTTAAGTTGAGTAAAATGCATTTTGTGTACTCGCACTTTAGTCAAGACATCACTTGCAATACTATAGTTCAAAATCGAACAGTTGCAACATCAATGTTTGTATTTCAATACACTTTGTTGCATTCTGTTAACTAAGGTTAACTCCGTGATTAATTTAGGGAGTAAAGTGCACTTTGTGTAATCGCACTTACTCTATAGTGCATTTTGTGTACCCGTACTTTGCTCAATACAGCACTTACAATACTTTAGTTCAAAATTTAGAGTAAAGTGCGAGTATACAAAATGCACTTTAGAGTAAAGTACGAGTACACAAAGTGCACTTTACTCCCTAAATTAATAACGGAGTTAACCTCAATTAATGGAATGCAACAAAGTGCAGTGAAATAGAAACATTGATATTGCAACTGCTTGATTTTAAAATATAGTATTGCAATTGGTGTCTTGACTAAAGTAAAGTGCACTTTACTCTGTTAAGTAATCAATCCGCGCTTTGATACCATGTTAAATAATCCGTCACTCTAAAATCTTAAACTATTAGAGAAAGACACTCTTCAGGATCTTATAATGTATTCTAATACTTCTAGTCTTCTCCGCTCTAACCACAATGACAAAATTACAAACAGGTCTTTCTTGTCACATGTATGCTACTGTCTTGATTGACGGTTTCCCGACTGATTTGTGCTGAGTTACTCTCCGTTTTTTCTCGTAAATTCAGTACTTGATGATTTATAGTTTTATACCTTGCGGCTTGGTTTTTGTTAAGATGAAGAAAACTCATTTCACAGATAAATCAGGCATGCGCGAGTCTCAGATTAGCTAAAGTTGTTGCAGACCGGAATCTGTGGTTCTTATACCAATGTTCACAGAACCAAGCATAACAATAGAATCACTGAACAATATAGATGCAAATGTACGATGATATGCAGAATACTTAAGAATCTGAAATACAAGGCCTTTCATTTTGTAATACTAAATACTGCTGGTAAAATATCGCTAAGTAGAAGGTTAAATATCGCCAAGTTTCTACGTTGCATATCCAAACCAAGTTTGTATGTTCAACCAAAGTGCGAACAATATAGACCCGATCTCAAAAAAAAAAAAAGAGTATGACCGAACTTAATCTCATTTAACATTTTGATGGTCATAATTTCAAATTTGTAATATAATGGTCAGATATTATTTTTATTTTTCAAAAATATGGCTAAGGACCACCTTTTAAAGAAAAAAATAGTAAAAACTGTATTACAAATTTGAAATTCTGGCCACATTAATATGCAAAAACGGGTAAAGTTCGGTCACTTCAAAAACTTACTCCCAAAAAAATGTTGTGAAATAGGTAAAAGTTGATGCATTCGCTCTCTCAGTTTTCATCTCTCAGTATCAATTTCCGACCAATAGATTAAGCAGCCGAAACATCACTAGTTTCATGCTCTGAACTATGTAGCATGCCGCAGGCCTATCACCTAGAAGGCTAAAATCTTGATTTGGAATGACACAAGTAAATAAATGAAGTAGCCACATTACACAATTCACATTAAATTTTCTTACGTAAAAAAGATAGTGACAAAGGTTTATAATTTTAGGAAGAAGGGACAATTGGGTTACCCTATTCCCACATATTAGATAGGGGATTCTTCCGCAATCACAATCCTGTTTTTGAATTTTGTTTTTACTAGTTGTAGTTAAAATTTGTATCAACTCACCATATTCATGAAATTAAATATCAATGTCTATAAGCACGTATACAAGTTTTGATGATCATGTTCATTTTTGCATAAATGAAAAGTTTATACCTAAATTTTTATGTTTTGGATGAACAAATTATGCATTTTATTCAGTTTGATTACGGTTTTTTGTTTTGTTTGTTTTGTCAATTGGTTGATTTCACTATGTGTAACATGAAATATATATGAATTTTTTTATTTATGTATAACGTGTTCCCCACACCCGTGTTCTCATATTTTCAAATTTGACGAATTTACCGACCCTCGCACACTTGTCCTTGCTTCTTAGGTTTATATTTGTCGTGAGATTCAGAGGCAAAAAGAGCATCAAACAAAATTGTCTCATTATAAGATTAATTAGGAAGAACATCAAGGAAAATTGTTCTCATTACGAGATTAATTGATTATAGTGATAGAACCAACATTTATATGTTAAACTGGTCCTCAGAGCACCTCTCCTTTTGGATCTCCTCTACAAGATTCACTATGAACTGCCCCAGTGAAATAAATATTAGATTCATGAAAACCAACATGTCGAGGTTGTAAAACATGAGTGACAATTGAATACCGTGAACTTTACATCACAGCCATGTCTCTTTTTGGAAGACGACGAAGATTACTCAATATTCTTCAGTGCAGTCAGCCAGAACATCGGACTCCTGCTGTCCTTCATATTTTTCCAGACTTTAAAGTTTATGGCCGCTTCTCTATGGTGCTTTGAAACTATAACAAATTATTGTAAATAAGAGTGTCCGTAATAAATTGAATGTGGATGTAAGGAGTATAATTTTGTAATTTATCTAATAAGAAATTCATAAACAGGAAAGCAGGGTAGCCATAGATTTCCATAACGTTGCGGTCCATGAATTGGTCAAGAAGCCATGTTTTCAGAACATATACTCGCGTATTCAATTAAAATGAAGAAAAAACAATGTAATTAATGAAACTGTACTAGACACAAAAGTATAATTAAACTTAAGTATCATTTACCTTGTATGCAACCTGTCGTCTGATTAAATGTTCCAATCTCGCACCTGGTTAACAATCTGATAAATTAAATGTTCTAATCATGCACCTGCTGTTTATCACTTTGCCAAGACCATACAATATCCTTTAGAGAAGGCCTCAAATCTTGATTACAGAATTTACGATATTCTAAGGTATCACCAGATGTTTTCTTCATCTCCACCAAGTGAAACGATGGTGTTACTTCGAAAATTTCTGCATCAATAGCTAATTGTCCTTTTCGGCCTTGTTTGCACCCTTCTAATTTCACCTTCCCATCTTGAGTTTTCTTCACATTAAAACTCTCTGTTATTGCAACTTCTTCAAGCTTGGACATGACCATTGATGCTGGCTTTTGAGTGGTAAATCTATGAGTCTCAACCACATTATTCTCAAACAATCCAGACAAATCAAAACCGCGTGAAAGTGAGTTAATTATGTCAAATGCATTTAATGTAGCAGGCTTCAGTGAAGAACAAGTTTCTGTTTGATCAGGTTCACAAGTATCATCATCACTATTACCCTCGAAATCTGTCTCAGGATTGTTATCTAGAACACTTCGTGGAGACGGGTTGTTAGCATTTGGATCATGACCATCTTCTACTTTCGTCTCTGGGATCTCTATCTTCCTCTTTTCCTTCATGAACCAAGGGTTTTCTCTTAACTTGTCAATAGTCATTCTTCTAGCCGGGTTTGGATCAAGAATTTTGTACATAAGCCTTTTAACATTAGAAGAAAACCAACGGGGACATTTAAACTCGGCTCGACTAATTTTTCTATACATTACCATAATATTTGAATCATGAAATGGCAGATAACCAGTGAGAAGAACATATAGGATAACACCACATGACCAAATATCCGCCTTTTCTCCATCGTAGCCCTTCTTAAGGAGGACCTCTGGTGCAACATAAGCTGGAGTTCCACATGTTGTGTGGAGAAGGCCGTCTTGCCCTTTTGATTCAAGCAATGCACTCAATCCAAAATCTGAAACTTTTAAGTTTCCGAATTCATCAAGAAGTAGGTTTTCAGGTTTGAGGTCACGGTGGTACACCCCGCGGCTATGACAAAAATCAACGGCTTGTATCAATTGATGAAAATATTTTCTAGCAGAGGCTTCTTTTAATCTACCCTTAGCAACCTTATTGAAGAGTTCTCCACCTTTGACATGCTCCAAAGCCAAATATATTTTAGATTTCGTTGCCATGACTTCATGTAGCTGCACAACATTTGGGTGTATAACCAATCTCATAATGGATATTTCTCTTTTTATTTGATCCATTAAACCGTCCTTAAGGACTCTGTCTTTGTCAATGATCTTGAGAGCAATGCTCTGGCCAGTTCTCAGATGTCGGGCATGATACACTTTGGCAAATGTACCTTGCCCTAGCATTTTTCCGACCTCATATTTATTCATCAATATGGTTCCTCTCTTCTCCATTATCTGTTTGCTCCGTAAAAATTAACAATGATGGAGAAGAATCCAATAAACACTATGACCTTTTATTGCATTTTGATCCACGGATTTTAGGCAAACTACTAGAGTAGTTTGGAAAATGGAGATCAGATAATTAGCTGATTAAACAGCTAATCTGGTTCAATTGGTTAATGAACAAAGGCTTCCAAAGTTGCCTTGACAGAGATTAATAAATTGTGGGAAAAATATTAGGTGGTAAAGAGTGATACAAGGAGGGGTAAGTCTAGTCAAAATTGGTGGTGCTTTCATCTTGAGACATACGGATGTAATTTTTAATTTTATTATTTTATACGTGCTTTCGTACGCATGTCATGTATATCCCTAAATATCTCACCCAAAAAAAAAATGTACATCCCTAAATATTCGTCTAATCTATACTCTTTATTAATAAGCAAAACAATGTGAAAATGACGCGCGATACCAAAAGTACCAAAAGTACCAAAGTACCAAATTTGGTTATCACTAAATCCGGGTTCGATTCCTCACAACTACGTAATTATACAAGATTTATTTACTTTAAATTCTTTAGCTTCATCCAGGTTCGATTCCTTGCAACTACGTAATTATACAAGATTTATTTATTTACTTTAAATTCATTAGTTTTATCAAGGGTTCGATTCTTTGCAGCTACGTAATCATACAAGATTTATTTATTACTTTAATTTTTTTGACTAATGCTCGGCCCGTGCTTGGCACGGGTTATAAGCTAGTTCTTCTAAATATGGGAATAAGGGGATTTAGCTACAAAAACTTGGGGCAACGCTTAAACTAGATGAATTGTGTTTCATTCAATTGCGTTGAACGTCCAAAACGCTCTAGCCCTTCAATTTTATTTGAATGCTGGTGCTGTGATCTTGAATTTGAGCTTTCAAGCTCTAACTGAAATTTACTAGTTTGAGGCGGAGTATTATTATTGTTGAGTATGAGTTTTACTTGATGATATAAAGGGGGTGGATATATTATCTGAGGTTTTTTTTAATTATTTTCGTTTTTGAACCATGATTTTGTGTAGCTTAAAGATGTATGTTGTAAATAAAATATTACGAAATAATAACAATACACAAATTCATTTTTAATCCAATATGATATTAGATCGAAAGGTGCTACAAATTGTGAATTCGAAAATGAATTCTCAGCTTCGTTTTCTCAGAGAGATAAGCTTGAATATTACAATGGAAAACTTAGCAACTAAAGCTATGAGTCTGTATACTTATAACATGTAAACAACTCATAGATACAAAAGTAGTAACAGACAAAACGCTTGCCAAACATTGTTTATACTATTTTGGTGAAACCATGACATCATGTGAATTTGCATGTCTTACATACTGCCAGATCCACTTCTTTAGTTGTTCATCTTTGACTGTCTCTCTGAACTTCTGTGTAGACTTTTCATGTGCACTCTACATCAGTTGCAGGTGCCTTGGCTTATATGTAGATTTTTTGTCAAGTAAATCTTCTTTGAGTTTTGTCTTTGGCATATTCGAGAAATAGCCAGGGGAGCCCCTAATGCAAGAAAAGAGAGATGAGAGCAATACAAGCCTATGAGAGATAAGGTTGGAAGCTACTACAACCATTGCTAGTGAGTTCATGGATTTTAGTGATGTTGAAAGGGAAAGACAATTCCAACTGGAATACCAACATGCAATTAGCCAAATTTCCATGAATGCTGAGACATTTACTCATCCTGAACCAGCCTATCAAGTCTTGGCTGGCCAGGGTGATGTGGAGGCAAAGAGGATGTTGAACTTGGTGTACACTATTGAGTCAATGTCAAGAACTAAAGATGCAATCAAAAACTTGCCTCCAGGAGCTGGTGAAGACTTTGAATATGAGGATGAAATTGAAGGGGAAGACTTTGAAGAGGGTAGTGATGGTTCCAGAGGTGGTGAAGGAGGAGAAGCAGACCCTTCCACCTTAGGTGAGATGCCACAGTGTTGGGTTTTATTGCATACGCGGAAGCATGGATAACAATTTATTACGTATAAAACCCGTAAAACCGCATACGATTCATGGATAAATTAACGAATCGATTACTAACCTTTAAAAGCGTTCCATGGATGATGTAGAGAGGCTCCTAGCAGCTGCTCCTCAAGTGTGAAGCACTCCACAAGTATCAACCGAGAGAAGATGATTCGACAGAGAGAGAAAACGGTTGAGAGAGAATTTTGGGTTGCCTCCATTTTTCTTTTTCTTATAAAATTATTAGGGTTAGAGGTAATATGGTTTATAATAGTATATTTATAGGCAAAATATTCAGTTGAATATTTGTCCTATAAAATATTGTTATTATTAACCCTTTAATTAATTAATTAATCTCATTAATCAATTAATTAATAATTAAAACTCTTTTAATCATTAATTATTTTTCTAAACTCTTTAGAAAATAATTCTCTCACTTAATTTAATTTAATTTCTTAAATTAAATTCTTAATTAATAATATTAAGAACTCTTCTTATTTAATTTATAATAAATTAAATCATATTTAATTGATTATAAAAAATACTAATCAAATATTTATTTCATAAATAAATAATGACTAGCCATTATTAATTAATTCCTTCACCATCAAATCATTCTCTTTTATGGTGTGACCATATAGGTTCAATATTAAGCCGGTAGTAGAAATAAATAATAATAATACTATTTTATTATTATTTATATGAATTCTTCTAATTCATTAAATACGATTAATAAATTAATCATATTTATTCTACATCGTGAGTGATACTTCTCAGCATATCGCGACTATCCGGATAATATGAATTCACTGTTTAGAATACCAAGAACCTATTCAGTGACTAGTTACCGTACAATGAATTCCTTCTACCCTGCAATGTCCCGATTAAATACAAGGCATGGATATCGTGTCAAGCCTATCTAATTTAATCATATGTTTTCCTATTCACTATGCTTAGTTCCGATTAATGCAAATTAGAAACTTCTTTCTAATTTCATTCACTCTGGCCAGAGATTCCTGAACTAGCATAAATGGAATAACATAGGACATTCTCTTCCTTCACTGGAAGGGGCAGATCCTTTATTGATCATTCACTATCTTCGTGCACAAATTCCTATACCCAGAAGAGCACTAATTATTGTCCCTCAAGACTAAGAGCTAAACCAAAGTATAGTTCAGTGTACCCAAGATGACTATGATGATCTCAAGTCAAAGGACACTTGTACAACCATCACTATATGAACAACTACTGACACATGAGTGAACTCCATTAGTTGTTCAACTGATCGAGTCATGTTCAGTGAACTTATTCTATAATAAGCACCTGCATACTAGCTATAGTGTCACCACACAAATGCCTATGAGAATAGACATCCTTCATAATGAAGCAAGCATAGTATGTACCGATCTTTGCGGATTAATTAAGTACCAATTAATTATCCTACGACCAGGAACTATTTAAGTTTAGTGTTATCATCTTTAAGGTCTCATTATCATGATCTCATCATAATCCATTAAAGTTTTACTCTAAACTATGGATCATCTAATTTAAACACTTTAAATAGAAAAAGCCTGTTATAAAACATATTACCATTTTATCAAATTAAACAAACTTGAATCAGATTGAACAAAGTATCTCCTAACTCATCATCCATGATTGGATTTAGGACACACATCTTTCACACAGTGGTTGTTTTCTAACTCCAATGCTCATGATGACACTAAGAAAGTGATTCTACACAACTATCAAAGAGCATTCTCAGAGTCCCAGACAACTGAACCTCTTCATACCACAATCATTCAAAATTTTGTGGCTTCACTTCAACTCAACAAAAGTCAACTTCTTCAACACAAGGCTAATATTGATGATGTCAAGACTCACGTAGATGAGGTTAAAAGTGCTCTGGAAAGGAGAATTGATGGAGTGTCTCCTACTACTTCTGAGAGATTCAAACATGATAAATTGGTGAAGGATGTGGCAAATTTAATTGAGAGGATGGACAAGGTTGAGAAGCAAATGGATACCTTCTTGGAGAATCAAAAGATGCAGACTCAACTCCTACAACAGTTGTTGCAGGCTACTGGTGTCACTCCAACCCTTGATGATAACAAAAAGGGGGAGAGTGCACTAGTTGTCTCTGAACCAGCAATAACCACAACTCAAAATATGTCATCAGTTGATGGGGAGTTTACATCTACAGTCACCATTGTTGTCACTTTGACACCTCAAATTATTGCAAATCCAAGTGAGTTTGAACTCAAAAAGCTACCTCTTCCTAAAATCAGTCCCAATGACTTTGATTTAAGCGGCCTCAGTGAAACAGAGTGGAAAGCTAAGGAGATAGAGGTATCACAGAATCTTGAAGCCATAAGAGCAAAGAATTTAAACTCTGAAAGACTTATTATAGAGTCAATTTCTAGATCCTTAAGCTCAAATACTGCAGCCACAAGCTCTACTTCAACTTCAGTGCCTCCAGAACCAGTGCATATTCATACCACAATCTTGAGAGTAATCACTCCTACAATAATTTGACCAGAGAAATTTTATGATGCCGAACCTTCATTTCTCAAGGAGTTTGAACCTATTCTAGGCAAAAGGACTGGTTCTCCACCTAGACATCATGGCAAGAACAAAATGGAGTTGGACTATCCATTCACAAAGCCTGATGAAAATAAGGTGATGGTAAAGTTAATCACAATGCTAAATAAGACTACTGATGTGAAGGCTAAAGAGGCTATGACAGTTATATACAGAAATAACAGGGCTTTATATATTACAAACAATAATCCAAGATTAACATAAGACAAAAGAGAGGAGACCTCTAGACTGCTAAGAGAAGCTAATACTAATTCTTATGAGTCTACACCTCAAAAGCAAGCTAGACTGTTAAAAGAATTATGGAATGAGTTAGAAACTGAGGAAAAAGAGGCTGATAGAAACAAGGAAAAGACAGTGCCCAAGACAAACCCTATTAGTAGGAAAAAGATAAAATCCAAGAGGCTTGTCTCCCCTGAAAAATAAGAAGTTGTGAAGAAAACAGAGGGCAAATCTTTCACCCTTGAAGACATTATCAAGCCTGCAACTCAATCAGACACTACCTTCCATGGAACTCCAATTGAACTTAAAGATGAGACCATAAAATTTTACAACTTGGAATTCCCTAAAATAATTCTAGAAGCTGAGAAGAAGAAAAAAAGGGAGCCAAGGAAGAAAATTCTTAAGGGACCAGTCAAACTCCAGTCTGTACCTCAAATTATCAAACCAGTGGAAAACAAAGATGATTATCTATACATAACTGACATTCAAGAGTACTCAGACTTGGACCTCTTTTTAGATGAACTAATTGAAGTCATGGGCATTGACAAGCACAAGAATCTGCCAGAAAGACTCATGTTTGTCTACAGAGGTGGAGTGGAAAGGCCATGGCCCTTGCAAAGAATTCTAGGAGAAGGATATCAAAATCTAGTCAAGTTATTCTCAAGCTTCAAAAGTTCAAGATGATTCTCTCCAGTTGAAAGGGGCTTAGTGTTGAAAAGGATTGAAGAAATCAGGGCTAGTTGGAACTCACCTGACAGTCTGCCTATGAAGATGAAGATCCCTTACAATGGACAAAGAATTCATCTCCAACCCTTTTGGATGATGGAATTCAGAGATGAAGAGGATTGTAGAAGGTTTTACAGATTAGAGGACCAACTTTCTAAGGCAAGCACTAAATACCTTAGATGGTTGCAATCTATACTTGATCCTAAAATAGTTGAGGAGGACAACTTTTATAGACAGCTTCAACATCAAATTGAGGCCAACTATGCTAAGGAATGGAAGAAAAAGATGCAGCCTCCCAGAGAGAAGAAAAGGAACTAAATCTGCTCAGACTAGAGGAGCACTCTCTCTGTAATGTACTTCAAGATTCAACTTTTTCACATTATTACAATTATGTAGCTCAATACAAATTTTGCATCTTTCTGTATATTCTTAAGGATTGTTTTGTTATCATCAAGCCCTGAATATATGTCTGATTTTCAACCATGCATAAATTGGGGGATATTGTTAGGAATTATGTTGATTCTTGATGATAACCAAATTAACTCAGTAAAATTTGTACAATTAAAATGTAGTTTTCAACGGATAACATGTGTATACGGTATCCGTTGAAGGGTAGCTTATCAATTGATAAGACTCATTGTAACATGTTCCTTTAGTTTTAATAGCAGTTGAAAATGTTAGTGTTAGGGTTGAATAAGTCATGTTGACTATAAATTGATATGTAGAATATGAAGGCTAATTGTAAATATTTGATGCTTTGTAATTTTACATAAGTGAAATGTACTTCAACGGATGCAATTATTATACCTTCAATGGATGCAACGAAGATACTTTCAACGGATGCTGGACAACTCAACCTCAACCGATACAAGGCCAATAATTAGCAGTTGAAAGTGTGATATGGACAATTTTGACAAGTCACATGGGTTGATGGAACAAAAAGGAGCATGGAAACCAGCATTTTGGGAAACCCTGAAGAAAATGAAGCATTCTATTTTCATCTGGTCAATAGAGATGATTGAAGAAGGATATTCAGTTAAAAGGCAAATCATTTCAAGGACCATTGGACTTAGAGTGGAAAAGTAAGCTTTTGGACTTTACCTACTGTACATTTCAAGTAGCTCAAATTATCCTGTGAACTTGGGATATATAACCAAGTGTAGCAATGTTTTTGAAGTTAAGAAATCAGTTTAGTTTTCTAGAGCTTAAACAAATATTCACTTTTGTAATTTGCTGAAGCAAAAACATTGTAACTGCAGCTGTGTGTTTGTTCTAAACATCATAGAGATTTCTTCAAATAAAATCTCTCAGGTGAAACAATCAATCCACCTGAATTTTTAATTCTTCTGTTTTATTTTCTGCAATTTCAATTTCTGTTCTTAAGCATCTCTTGTCTGCAAAGAATTGGTAATTTTTTTACAGGATTGTATTCAACCCCCCTCTACAATCCTGTGATTATACTGTTTGGGAATAACACCTTACCTATCTCAAACTAATCTAACTCTTAACATAAGCTAGACGATTACTTAATACATGACTCATTTCTACCTGGAGCGGGTCCTCCCTCTAAGGTTGATTTTGCATAATGCTACAGTTCGAACATGGACAGACATGGAACATGTTAGACCAAAAACAATATTGTCATCCATATGAATGATCAGAAAATGCTCATCGACTGGGCTAGACATGAAATATGTTAGACTAGAAAAAATAAAACCATCCACATGAAACTGTGAATGATCTGAATGCTTGTTAGGACTTAGGATGAAGAAGGACTAAATATGTATGTACGAACCTGAAACAGCTGCTTTACCGGCTGACTTGGCTAGTTTATGGCTGAAAACGAATTTTAGGCATTTAATTGGATTTAACTTGTTAAAAAAAACGAATATAGATTATTAAAAAAATGAATATATCTTGTAATCATATAAAAATGCTCGACATGGCCAGACAGGAAATATGTTAGACTAGAAAAAATAAAGCTATCCACGTGAAACTGTGAATGATCAGAATGCTTGTTAGGACTTAGGATGAAGGACTAAATACGTATGTACGAACCTGAAATAACTGTTTTTACATATTGTAAATAACCTCATTGTAGTCGATAAAAGGGATTCAATTTCACTGCATCTGATTTCTCTCAAGTGTCAGCATTTTTTATTTTGAAGCATGTGCCTTTAAGCTTCATTTTTTTACGGATGATGCCAGTAAACATGCAATCTCAAGAAGTTTTTTGTCCGTTATTGCACAGACCTTACCTATCTATCAAACTTATATACCTTTCTATATGTAGCTAGACAATTTCTTAATACAGAACTCATTTCTACCCAGAGTGAGTCTATCTATGGCTAATTTTGCGTAATGCTACAACTCAGACATGGCCAGACATGAAATACGTTGACCGAAAAACATATTGGCATCCATCTGAATGGTCGGAATATGCTCATCAACATGGCCAGACAGGAAATATTTGGAAATTTTGAATGCTCAGAAAATGCTCGTTGGGATGGAAAAGGACTAAATATGTATGAACGAACCTGAGACAGCTACTTTACGCCTTTACTGACTAACTTGGCCAATTTATGAATTTGAATTTATGTAAGCACACTGAGTCGAATCTTAGCACTCTAAGCTAGATCATATTTATTTAGAGAATTTTGAGTAATCTGAGAAAGCTCAGATGATTAATTTCATAATATTGGCTCAAATTCGTTATTTATGTATATTTTTATGAAATATTTGCATAATTTATGTTAAATTGTTCAGGGCACTAAACCAAAACTCGAATTCTAGTAGAAAAACTAAAATACTAGTATAAATATTTGAATCTGAGTCGATCTGATTAAAGAATAAAAAACTTAGTTTTGGTTTTATTTTAAGTCATCCCAGTGTAATGTATATGACAAACTTTAATAATTTGTATATATTGCTTGGAAAAAGAATCTAATTTAATTTTTTCTTTTGTAATAAATTTATGATAGTTCGATCATAATTAACAGATATTAGAAAAAATAATTAATGAACATAAATAAGCTCACTTACACGTACAGTTTATGCACATACATTATTGAGCTTCTTGATCTCTGTCCTTCAAATTAAAACAACTACATTTTATAGTACATTATAGCATTATGCGGTTTATACCAGCTCTAGAATTCAGAAAAAATCATACCAGTAGAATCCTAATACAGTAGTATTCGACACAATCATTAGAAAAGCTTATAATCAGCTCTCTGATTGAGAAGCAATGATACTGAGATTACACTATGTACTCCAAGGAGAAACCTCTAGTTTTCAATGGAGAATTTGACAAATAAATGACACCGGTTTGTCCAAACTAAGGCGATAACGTATGATGGATGATATGGAAGTGTATATAGAAACACAAATCTAATTTTTCCAGGATCACTTACATTTTCATAGATAATTAAGATGAGTAAGATGTAAAATTAATGCATGTTTACCTAAGTATCCAGTAAACAAACATAACCCTTATGGGGAGGCATTCAAGGAAGCACACAATACAATACAAAATCGTAAATCAAAACCGATTCAAGAATCACATGTAACTACACCAATAAAAGTGTACCATTGATTTTTTCAGGATGACTAACATATCAACTTTTTTCCAGGATTACTTACATTGTCACATAGAACTACATTTACCTTGTCACTCAAAATTGGGTTGCATAAAATAGATCCAAGATGCCTACAAAAAAGGCAGTACATAAGCGAAATAATAATACGAACCCTGTGAATATGCATAAGGTTGGAGTCTATATTAGGAAGTGGCTTCTGAGCCTAAATCATGTACTAGTCTTAGACAATTTGAAAACATTGCCATTCCAGTGGTATGGCAGATATGGTCTTCGTTTAATGGCTGAGATTTTACATGTTTCTGAAAGTCTAGATACTGTATATTTATGCTCCTAAAAACGTGCCCAAACAGACGCAGGTGCATCATAAACATATGCAAATAGTTGTTTATAAGGTTGCTAATTATATATTAAATTTTAGATGACTTTCTTAGCACTAAAAGGAACAAGTACAACATGATTGGAATAATTAAGTCTGGTGTACAAAAAAAATGTGAATTCTATCCAGACCATAGGGCTTTGTCCTAAAACAGATTTAGCAAACATGAAAAGCTAGAGCTGAGTTGAAACAACTGATGCTAAAAAATGTAAAGGATATCATTCTAGTAAAGTAAGCAAAAGAGGAAACAATTATATACAATCCCAGAACTGCATTAATAGAACATCATAGTTTTGGATTACAATAATAGTGTCTAGAAAATTTCATCTGGTTTTACTTATTAGTAGGCACCAATGCATACTTTTTGAGATAACTTTGAGTGGCATCACCCGAAGATAGGTGAGGGTAAAGGGTAGTTCAAAATTAACATCTAAAACAATAACCTTTGTTATTCTGTCGGGAATTCGCTGATATATGATAGCCTGAAAGTAGATGGGGTCTTGATCAGGCAAGCGGGCTTTAAAGTGAATAGAGTAATTGAAACCATCAACAACAATCTTGTATGCCTTGACTAGACCAACATATTTATAACAAGTACCCTTGATAGTATTATCGCGACGGAGAGCCAATTTTGTTATAGTGGGAATGGGAAACTCCTCGTCCTGGAATACAGAGTCTTCGTCACGTCTATATTAGATCTTTTTGGGTACCGTGACTCTGGTATAGGCAATCTTCTTATCATTGACCACAAAATTACAACCCGAATCATCTTTATCACGTTCACCATCTGATAAACCTCCTCCTCCGACTCCTCTATCTCATCCTCGTATCTATCAAAATGATTATAAACTAACTCGTAGTCTCGTACACAGGAATTGCCTTCTTCTCCTTTTCCTTTCTCGATTTAGGTGACCTAATAAAAGTATTCTCCTTCTCCCCCTCATCTATTGATGCAAGCGACTTTTTTAAACAATTCTTCTTCTTCATTGATAACGGAGACCTGATCTTCTCCACACATATTGGCCTCCTCATCGGAACCTTCTGCTCCTTTCTCAAAGGAATCTCATCTCTCGACATTAGCCTCCTTCTCTTCATCCTCTTATAACCCTCCATCAAAAGGGATCTCCTGGTTCCCATCCTCTATAGACATTGCCCCTTTTATTTTGAAACTCTTCTTATTATATGAAGTCTTCTCTTCCTTCATTGATATTGGACTCATTATCTCCGTAATCTTCTTCTATTCATTTCTTGGCATCTTCATCCTTTTATAAACCTCCATCAAAGAAATCGTCTTGTTCTTCATCAACAATGATGAAGGACTCCTATCAACCAGAATATTCTCTGCCCCTTTCTCCATCGTAATCAATTTAGCCATAGTTCTTACTGTTTCTGTCTTTCCCTTTGCAGTGCTGCCCACAATATATACCATTTATTTTATGTACAACCTTATGTAGAAAAACACGAGTTGGAAAAGCTAGGTGTGGGAAATTCAATCAGTAATTCGAACACCATAAATTTCATTCATTCAACGACAGAAGTTTAATTAAGTAGGCAAGTGTAATTTAAAAAACATTTGGGAAAACAATTACCAGGGAGGCAGAGGGTAGACAGACTCAATTTTGATAAGATAACATAACAGCTTTCCAAATACTGAGATTTTAAAATGAGATTATTCTTGAAGAAGACATAGGCCAAACAAATAAATACTCTATAAGCCAATAGACTCATGTGCTTCTGCCAACACACGGTCAGATCGGCTACAAGTTGAGAAATACTAGCCATAAAAGAGCAAAGAGTATTGATCAAGATCTATGTCGATAACAAATTAAGAAAATTAAAGCAAAATTCTTAGTTTAAAGTGAAACTGATACACCATGCAAGAGTAAGATATTTAATAATATTGGAAACTAAAACCCCACAATCATGCACTCATACAACGTATCAGAAACAGTTTGAAGAGAATGTATCATACACATTTTTTTTATTCTTGGTATTGGTTATAAAGTAAGAGGAATATCACTCCCTCGACTACATCATATTAGCATTTAAAAGAAAAAATAATTCACATGAAGAAGAGAGCATAGTGGAGTTAGCATCAGATTGCACTCTACTCTAGGCAACATAAAAGTTATTTATTAACTATGAAAAGTATATGTTTACTAAAATATCCAAATTGAGAAAACAATTAGTCATGCCACATATATACTAAGAAATATAGAGGGTAGAGTTTAGACATCCCCTTAATGCTAAGGACAATTCAATACAATAATTGTCATGGACTAAGAACATATATATAAAATCACTACTTTGTGGGTAATACAAACTAACAAAAAATTTAAGACATGTAGATCACGATGAATGCACTTTCAACTATTGTTACAACTTCTTCTTTGCCAACCTTCTCCATAGCCTTGGTTATAAACTCATCTAGCTCCATCTCCATTTGTTGATATTGTGTCAACCTTTTACTCCCAAGTTTAATTACAAACACACTCTCTTTTTACCTCTATTCCCTTTTCTTAATTTTTCTCCCTTTTGACTTGAATTTCTCATTACATTTCAATTTGAAATGACCCAAAAAAAATGAAAATTTGCTCTTACAAATAAATTGCTAATGATCCCCCAACCAATAACAAACATAAAACAAACTCTACAAATTAGACGAGTAGAAAGTGGAAGTAACCACTTCTATACACTCCATTTGAAAGATGTAACTACATTTAGGTAACAATGTAAGATTATCATTGCCCTTGAATTCACAAAAACAAATAACACGATCAAATAGATTATCAACACCAACAATGGATTTATAATTAAAGTAAGCATTAATAGAAACTTGATTAACTACAGAGTCATGGTAATTTAAAGTTACTTCAGCGACATAGGACAATCGTAGTATGATCTAAATCAGCAAAATGGAGTTTTGGACTACAACAACAATCTTTTGAATATCAGGTTTTAGTAGCAAAACATGCATAAAAGGCATTTAACAGAGGAGTTATAAACATTAGGTTCTAACATCGTCTATATACACATAGACAAACATACATGTATATATATATACGAAGGAGAACGACAAGTTTCTTGATCACATTGACCAGCATCACCTACAAAAATTAAGTAAAGCCTACATGAAGTATGACCAACATCACCTACAAAAATAAAGTAAAATCTACATGAAATATATAAAAGCACGTGTATCATATTTGAAATCTACATGTATACACAATGTTGATGACCCAAAATTACAATGACATTACTTACCATATTTGAAATTTAAGTTAAAGACAATAACATATGCAGCAAGCCTTGTGGTTTTAATATAAAAATAGTGAGCGTACACAAGAGTTCCCTACCAGGAAACATCTATGTATACAAACGTACTCGAGCATTTTATAGAAAAACAGTTTTCATATCCGAATGTAAACGATACAATGAGGTGCATGCTTTGAAATATGCTTTCTTTTGAAAAGAATATCCAATTTTAAAAAATATGACAATAAGGTGCATTCAATTAGTTAAATTTAAAGCACAAGATACATATTTTTTCCCTTTTAGCTTTTTTTTTTCCTGTCCATTTACTTTATCCAGCTCCATTCAGGACAACTCTTGCCTAAAAGTAGTTTATTTTTGTTCGAGTTTAACAAAAAGTGTACATTATATTTATTTCATATATCTAGATTCTAGTTATTTGATAATAGATTTAAGAAAACATGTCAACATTTCACACTATTATGCATACCATTCACGAAATTCCACCCTAACTGTGGGCATTGTAATAAGACATTTGGCTCATGCACAAAACGAACAAAATGATTGTCATAATATAAAGATATTTTATGATTTTATAAAAAAAGATAGCAAAGTTCGTAATTGTGCGAGCATATTTGAGTACTTGATCATACAAGAGGCCTATTGATTGCGGGCATACTCTTTTAAAGTTTTTATTTTTATATATATTATAACTGAAAATTAAAAACTATAAACACTACCGTTGCATAATATTAATTAATGAAAATACATAAGAAATAGAGTTAGTGATTCATTTCTCATGTTTGCATGGAACTCGATCTCGGTAGTAGCAGTCATCCTATTTATGCAATATCAAAGTTATTTAAATTCTAAGTACATTATTCAAATGTATTAATTATTCCAAACATTTGTAATGAAACTTACAAAAAATAAAAATAACATTTTCATGTCTTAAATTTTCCTTACTCAAAATTATATATTTTTTATTAGATTTCTCAGCAATTTCTAAGTAGACAAAAAAAAAAAATCAAGACAATAATAGTGATAACAATACCGCTACAGTAAAACATTAAAAGATTAGAACGATTGCTCGGGAGTTAATAATTTTCAAAAGTGTTTAAGTTATTTAAAATACCTTGGAAAGTTTCTCACTAGGCTCATTGTGCTAGTGTAGCTCTAGTACTAAATACATTCCGGTTATATATGCAAATTCCCGGATCTGGCGTGCAAAGAAGAAAGAAAAGCCTCCATTTTTTCAAAATACATTGTTAATATTTTTATCTTGAAAATTCATCTACCTTTGTATCTTCATGCTCATTATGAAAACTACGTGTTCATTTTTCATTTTTAATTCTTCATGAAAAATTGGTTCCAATTCATGTTCAACATTAATTTGAAGAAAAAATTACATAATGACATACAAATAATTAAAAAAAGTAAAAAAAAACATGTATTAAAATAATTTTATTTATATTGACTTAAATTTCCATCTAATTTACAAAAGGTTGTACTAACCGAAATCATTCCATTGACTAGTATGTTTTGGTTCAATAACCATATCACCTCATTAATGATATTGCCATCTTTTTCAATATTATTCTTCATACACCAAATGTTTATAGTCTTCTATGAAATATATTTCACGTCGCTGACCTTTTTAAAGGTTGATCTCATTATTTCATACATTTCAACGTCCACATGAAAATTTTATATTAAACCCGCCTCCTTATGCACACATATAAATGAAGCATTCTATTCCAAATGCGATCTATTTTCCTTAACGTAATCAAACTGATCAGACAAACTGTAAGGTTAAGCAGATCCACCATCTTCATAATGTTCGATGTCTTTGGCAAGGCCCTCGTAGATAAGGTAATCAGGTTCTTGAATTGGTAACCACTTAATCAGTTCTTGTGGTCCAATGACAGGTCGAAAAGTTCAATGTTTCGGTGCATAAGAAAGACCAATATTGTCATAGATGCTGAGAGGACCGCAGATGGGTTTACTATGTTCATCGCCTACAGATATACTGAACTTTGATTTCCTTTAAGTGGGTTCGTGGTTAAGTGATGATCTAAATTTACGTCCTGAAAAGTTCATTAATATATAAATAATTATGTTAAAAAATAAATGAATATGAATTGTATTTTCTATGTACAAATTATAATATTTAAAAAAATGATGGTTAAAATAGAGATTATACCTCAAATTTTTTTTAGTTTTGTCAAGCTGTCCCTTTTGAGTCTCTTTTTGGGCCTCCACCGCAAACCCTAGCTCGAGGGAGTCTACTTGTAGGAGACATCAATTACTTACAATTACTTATTATGTCATTGAATTCAACCAACAACTGATTACAAAAAAAAAATCAAATACAGAATATTGATGATTGATTAGAAGTGAAGAGAATGACAAATGTATATCTTAATTAATTTTCTCCTTTTACGTACAGTATATATATTTCGGTTAATCTAGTGATTAAGAGACATTAGAATTATATATTGAAACTATAGATTTATTTCTTTAAATCATATGGTAGTTTTGTGCTATAATAAGGTATACAACATGTTTTTTGAGATAATTACCGGCAAAACCAAAGAGCTTGCCAACAATCAAACAACTGAATTGTACAATACATTCTTTTCTTCATTTCAAAATTTTGTATAAAATTAAATTGTTCAAGTTTTATATTTATACAAAATGTATATATAAATAAATAAAAAAGAGTCGATTATTAGATTATAGTGTGCAACTAGTCTCTATTTACTTTTGTAATTAAGTCTAATTATGTTTATATGAATGTTTTTTAGTAATCTGCAGATTAAGCACTCAAAGGGATCCATGATGGTTTAATGTTATCCGTTGCTAGTCTAATTTTATTTACAAGTTTATTGTGAGAACGACTAGACATATATGTCATGTTTGATTTTGGGGTGATTTACCTAAGCATGCTTAGCGGTGGAGCCCCAAGGTAGTTAAGAGACAGTTGCAGCTAAATCGATTATATAAAAATAAGCTTTGACATTAATTTATCATTCTTGTTATTTCACATCGTAAAGCATCAATCATTCTTCTCATCTTTTCTTCGACTACTGTTAAATCGTAATTTATGTTTGGTTAAGTTTTTGTATATCTAATCCATAGAAATTTTGTTAAGTAACTATGATAATAGATTGACTGAGATTTTTCTTGTTCATGGATAATACATTGCAAATCATGAGTTGAAGAGGTCCATTAGAGTTTGTATTCAGGAAATTGGTAGTTATATGCACCGTTTTCTTATTTGATTGCGAAAGGATTTGAGATGGTTTTCAATTCACTTCTTCTCTCTAAAGCGAGGTTTGAACTTGGGATTGCCTCACGATTCACATCTTCCTATCCTGCAAAAAAGGTAAAGGGGAACAAACAACAAGTTGCAAAATGTATCATTGATCCATTACATTATTGTAACTTTTATAGTTACCCCACAATTATATATTGGACTCCCTAATAATTGAACTCTTCGATAATTCTGACATTATACATTCTGTCAATTCTCAGTTCTCTTAGTCTAGGAAGTTGACCTAATAATGGGAATTATTCAAATCTTTTATAGTTAGTCGATGTGATATTCATCAAGTTGGTCAACTCCGTAATCCATAATGGCAATGGCAATATCTAACCTATAAAGTACTTAATAATCCATTATGGCAACCTTTAACCTAAAAAGTATTTAATAATCCATGATGACAACCTCTAACCCATAAAGTGTTTCATATTTTTTTTTGTTATGTTATTACATTTAGTATGAGCGTGAAAAATATGAAATTAGTATATGGAGTGTGTGTTGTGCCATATTTTTGACAAAAAATAATCATTTTTTTATATCTATATTATTAATTATTAATTTAATTTAAAATTAATTTCTTAATATCCAAGAATAATCCTCTCTATAAAATGAGTTAAAAATCAATCTTGACAAATAAATTATGGAAAATATCTCTAAATGATTCCTTCAAATCAAGAAGGTATCACAACACTAAATTTACATCAGATTAAATCAATAATTATCCATATTAAAAAATTTTGTCACGGTTAAGGGTGAATGTTGAATAATATTTGTAATCTTACGATTGAGAGGGAGTGTTGAATAATATTTGTTATGAGTATAAGATCATGTTGGGGTCTTACCCTGACACCTTAAAATTTTGGATCGGCTGGTTACTTAACAGACGACTACTAAAAGTAAATTTAAAAGTTGTTGAGAATTCGAATATATAACTTGAAGTACTTGAGAATTAAGTAGCATGAATGCGGGTTCATTTTAATTTATGCAATAAATTGTTAATAAAACTAAAATATACTATATTGTTAACATCAAGTAGTAACAAGATGCAAAATGTTATTAACACATGTGAAAAACATTTTAGGAAAGCGAATGAACTTACCAGAACGGAAGAGAAAGTACATAAACGGTGAATATGCAAATGTTGGGTTTAGAGAAAATATAGACTTTGGGGTAATTCTGGAGAGATTATTTGAGACATGAAAAGGCATCTAACAAAAAACTAATGTTGCGCTCCCAAGTTTATTGTCGAAGAAGAGAACCAAAGAGAAGAGTTTAGGAAGAAAAAGAATAAATAATTTTTTAACATATTCTTAAAAAATGAATATAGAAATTGAGAGAACATGTCAAAAAAAGTGATATCTAAGAAGAGTTTTTAAAAGTGTGTATGGTAGGTTTTGTTCTAATTTTTTCTCATTCTCTTTCCAAAAAATATGAGAGCAGAATTTCATTTCTTTTTTCCTTATCTTCAAATTCCAATTTGAGAGTACAACCTAAAAATTTAAAAGATAAAGATAATAAAAGAGAATTTTTGTGACATTTTCCGTACGGGTGTGCGGTGTGCCCTTTCAATCTTATCAATTTAAATATTATTAACGGAGAAATTTGATAAAAATATATTCGGGTAGTGTTGCTAGAATTATGGTGGTGTCGATGATGGTGGACGACGTAGGTCGTTAAGGTTAGGGTTTGGTTATTTAGAGGTGATTTGGAGGTGATTGAGATTGTTTGGGGAGAATTGGTTGTAATTAAGATCGAAAAATGAATTCTCTTTTTTCGCAAGGATCGTATCATATCCATACAATGTGCCTACGCACCCTATTCATAGGGATCAAGGCAAACATAATTTTTGGAAGGAAGTAACCTACTTGAGCTAGATTTCCTTCCTCATTAAGCTCATAGGATCGAGGTCACGCCTCTTGTGGAATCGTCTTGGACCTTTAAAGCCCAACTACTTTCTCGGAGCATGGCGGCGAAGTCATTGATCACTAGGGGTTGACGTTATTCGACCCCTTTAGCAGGGCGATGCTTGCTATCCTAGATGGGGTCTAGTCATCTTTCATAATAACGATAATATATGTGAAATATATGATGTGGGGGATGATCCAGAGTCTCCGACGCATCCTCATAATCAATGTTTTAGGGAGATTTCCCTACTCCTGAGCCCAAGAGGGCATGGCCCATTAAAGGGCGAGGCTTTTCTGGGTGTGAGAGACATGTCAATAATATCATGAGGGTGAGGCCTATGTCACATGTCTCCTTTCTTTGTTGTAGTCGCCTCCTTACTAGTTGGTTTGTAGTTGCCTCCTTGCTAGTTGGTTTGTAAGTGACGTCTCTCATGGACATGGGCTTCATTCTTCGTTCTTGTTGATAATTTATGGACTAAGACATTTTCTCCAGACCAATAAAATAATAACGTCTCCTGTAGATATTGGTTGGACCTATTTAATCGTGTTCTCTTGGATCGTCTTCCTCTGACCCAATAGGGGCGACGTCTCTTGTAAAGCGAAGCTGATTTTCGAGCATGACATACTTAAGTACCTTATCAATCTATATTTAATATTTTACATGGAGTTAGAGGAAGATATCTTTTTTTTTCTTGAGAAAATTTAGTGGAAACATTTATCGATAGACTTGATGTTGATGATAAGACACATTTGGCATCGGGTAGTCCCGTTAAAAGTTCAATATTTATTCACGAAAATATTTAGAATATAATTTGAAAGAAGATAATAGATGCATTGAATAAAAAAACATGAAATAAAAATAACTTAACATCAAGATGGCAATTATACATATTAAATTAATAAATGTGATCAAATTTTGAAACTATGTGTATTCGTTAGTTTTTCTCAGTTTTGCCATTTATCTATTTTGCATTACCATCATATTTTCTTTTTGTACTTGGTTTCTAGTTTGTTCCATTTTTTTATATTTAAAATTTGGTAGTTATAAAAAGTCTCATTAAAGAAAGAAAAAGACTAAAGCACAAAAGAATAAAAGTGTGAATTTTTTTACTATGAATAATGTTAGAGTTACAGAATTGATATGTGTTACAATTCAATTAATGATAATGGACTCTCTGCATTCACATTAATTCCACTAATAAAATCTTTCAAATTATAAAACCATCAACGGTATCAAATTTCAGTACCTTCAATATCTCTAAAATCTTGAATTTCATCTCTTGCAATTAGTTCTTCAATGAGAGGTGAGTCTTCTAGATCTTCAATTGCAGCTCTAAGGGCACTTTCCACATAGGAATCTAAAAACTCCATCCTTATCTTGCTTTTTCCTCCATTTTTATTTTTGTATTCCACAACATAAGGATTTTGTTTCACTTTGCACAACCCTTTCTTTCTCAACTCTTTAGCCCTCTCTTCCATCTTAGCCATCTCTTTCTCTTTCTGAATGTTCTTCTCTTCATTTAGCTTCCTTAGATTCTCCTGATAATCAGAGTGCATCTTCAAGAACCTGGCAATCTCTATCTTCCACAACCTTTTTTTTTTCCTTCAAAGTTTAGCAGTGCATTTATTCTTTCAAGCTCATATTGAGGAAAGTATTGCCAGCTTCCTTGCTTCATTTCTCTTTCTCTTCCATCAGTGTATTTGATCTCTAGATGACTTTGCTTCACTTTGACTTCAAAGATTCTTTGAGCTCTCAGAAATGCTAGGGCATCTTCATCATAGTCTTCATCCAGAGGAAGAACATTAATCCCAACTACATTTGTGATCACCCCATTCTTCTTTGTTATCCTTGTTCTTTTGGCTACACTCTTGATCTTCATGTGCTTCACTTGAGGTAGTTTTCTGGAACAAGGAGATTTTGTCTTCAGTGCCACATCATTTGGAAGTAAACTCAGCCCTTTCCCCTTCATCCACTGTAACACTCCACTAGTTGTGACTTTGTGGAAGTGTCTTCTTGATTTCTCTTTTGTGGCTTTACTTTTCTCCAGTGGCAAATCAGTTTCAGAAGTCATGGATATTTATTTTGGAGGATCATTACTAACAGTACCCACCCTAGACTTAGAGTCTTGTGTTGTGGTTAAGGTACTGCTAGCAATGTCCTTGACTTGCTGATTTCCACTTCTCTTCTTTACTGTCTCCTTCTTTCCTTTAGGGTCTTTCTTGTCATCTTCAGAATCTTTAGATTTCTTGGGAGTTTTGCCCTTGCTGCTCTCACTCACTCCATCCTTATCACTCCTAGATTGACTTCTTCTCCTGTAGCTCTTGTCTTCATCATCATCTTTGTCATCTTTTTAGGTTTTATTTGCCTTGAGTGATTCAGTTATTCTTCCATGTATCAAAAATGATTGAAGAATTTGGATCATTTCTAACTCTTCAGCAGTCTTGAATCCCCTCTTATCTCTCAGCATTTGGAGCACATTGTTGATTTTGTCCTTGTTGTTCATGTTCAGCTGACCAGGGATGATTAATTGATCAATGGTGTTTGCCCTGGTGAGACCTTGGAAAATAACTATTCTTGGATTTGTGATGACTTCAGGCAATCTAGAGTATTGGTCCTTCTTCAAGTCCTCATACAGAAGCCTGTTGTTCTCACCAATTTTCTCTATTAGCTCCATTATAGTGTCTAGTTCAGTAAACTTTAGCTTCTCTAGAGTTTCAAAAGACAAATGCCATAGGTCATTTTCTTTAGATACCATGGCAATTTCTCTTAGATAAGCATCCTTGATTTTCCTGACTACCACAGTAAAGAACTTGATGTTTTCTTGAAGCTTTTCCCTGTAGATATGAGTATCTCCTTGAACACTGATGTTGATGGCTTTCAGAAACTCCAGAAAGGCCACATCATGATAGATGTTTGAATTGGCAACTTCCTGTAGCTTGGCCTCAGTGACAATATTTACTTTGACAGGCTGAGCTTTTGATGAGATGAGAGGAGCAGAGACATCACTGGGCATTGTGTCAGGATAGAAATTTGTAGTCACACTACTTTTCTGGCCAGCTAAACTGGTGACAGAAACAGTAGGAAGGGTGATTGGCTTGAGCTCCTTTTCTGATATGATTTTCCCTTTAAGCTTTTGCTTGGTAGGAGCTCCCCCTGTCTTTTCCAGAATGATCTCTTCCTTTCCTTTCTCCCCCTTAGGCTTGGGATCAGACAAGATGTCTTGAGCTTCTCCAGGAATAGGAGGGTTCATACTCTTGAGCATAGTTGTCATCATTTGCTGCTGGACTAGCAAGATATTAGAAGTGGCATTGCTTTGGTCATCCAGCTTAGCATTGAGGAGCCCCAAGGTATGAGAGAGACCTTGGTTGTCTGATTTGAGCTCAGCTACTTCTCTTTCCAATCTATCAACCTTGGAGAAGAGTTGCTCAGACCTGAATGAATTGAGAGACTGGTCTTTGATCTTGGAAAAATCAAATTTGGAGATATTGGAAATGGGAACTTCATCCACCAGCTTCTCACCATACTGGTTTTTCCACATTACTGTGAGCATGGAGTTGGAGGTTATGTTGGACTGCACTTGATTATCTAGCTTGGTAGCAAGTTTCTTGAGATTGTCTGTGGCCAAGGCTAGAGTGAAGTCCATCTTTGATACATTATTAGCAGTTTTCTGCACTTCCTTGAGGATGCCATCTACCTTGGGAAAATCAGAGAGATAGGAGTTCCTTAGCTGTGTCAAAGATCTGTCTGTGTCCTCCTTGATAGTAGAAATCTCTGATTGAAGACCATTCCCAAGATAATGCAGAGCCTTCAGCTGATTTTTATACATGTCATTTACTGCTTCAAAAACTGTTGCAGGAGAAAGATTCTTGGCATTTTACCCCAAAGATGTAAGATATTCTTCCCTGAGAAAGGCTAAGGCATCTTTGAGTTGCACAGTTCTTTTGGCATCCAGCCAGGCATTTACATTGCCATCCTGTTGAGCCTCATCTACAATTTTCTCTGATGTGCCTCAACATCCTCCTTATGACATAGAAGAATGGCTTCATAGTCTGAGTTGGGAAGATTTGTTGTTAGGAGCTGTTGAGCAATTTTAGAGATCTCATCAATCAGTGCCACATGAATATTTTGGAGTTCTTCTTCCGTCAATTGTGAGGACACAGATGATGATCCTGAAGGCCTGTCATGTGCACAGGCTTCAGCCATTCTGACATAGTGGCCTGAGCCAAGTGAGAGCTAGTGTTAGGCACTTCATGAGGGATTGAAATTTGAGTTTCCTCCAGTCTTGGAATGACTGTAGAGTCTGATGTTGTCTCCATTGAAATGGGATGTGGTACAACATCATCTCTATGTGCCTGTGAAGGCAGGTCCAAATCCCTAAGGATTGGAGAAGTTGGCACAGAGTCTCCAGTAAGGACTGGTGAATCCTCTGTGTTTGTGTTGGTGTCATTAGAATATGCCCCATCGTGCATTTCCTGACCAACTAAATGAGGGTCCTGGGTGGTGAGCACAGTGTCAAGCACCATGTCACTTGAAATGGGCTCAATCACATATTCAAATTGTGAATGATCAAGAGCAGAATTGTCATGTGAATGACTTTCTTGTAATGAAGAAATTTTAGATGTAGAGTCTGGAAGAGAAGAGGAGTTTAGACTTGATTTTGGCAACTCCCCCTGAGAAATAGGAGGAGTTTCAAAGTTGATGTGCTCTCCACTCAGTGATTGATCACCCTTATTTCCACCTGAGTCAAAAGTGAGTTCTTGACCCTGTGCTAACTCTATACATGTTGTAGTGGGGAGACTACTCTTTTCAATATCAATGCCCTATTGAGAGGACATTGACAGTAATAGGTGTACCCATGTTTGCACATCTAAATCCTGTTGGGAGGATTCAGTGGTAGCTAGAATTTTGGATTTCTTCTTTTGTCTAGTGAGCTGTGACTCAGGTTCCTCACTTCCTAACTCTACAGACTCATCAATTATAGCAAGGGTTCTCTTCTTGGTCTTCTTTTTAGTAACACCGGCCTTTTGAGAGACTGGTGCACTTGGCTCCCTAATTACTAAAGTTGTGTTTGCAGGAGGGTCACTGGATGGGATATGAAGGCTTGGGTTAGACTTTGAAGCTCCTTCAGTCTTAGCCTTCCCTTTCCAGGAAAGTTCATGATATATGGGTTTATCAAGTGGATAGGATGTGAATGTGTCTTGCATATGCTTAGTCACACTCAGAATCACATCCACTTGATTCCTTGTGTCCAATGACCCAAATAGAACTTTGGACATGGACTTGGAATAAGCCAATTTTGTTTGATCTATACCATCTAATTCATGCACATTATTATCAAGATAATTTAAAATGCACTGAAGAAAACGAGGGTAAAAGATCTCATTACCTAGTCCACGAACAGTCCTGCCTAGCCTTTGAGCCAATTCTTTGAGAATAATTGCTCCTACATTAATCTCCTGATTATAAGCTAAGGAGTAGGCTAGCTTCACAGCAATGTGACTGATGTGGTCCCATCCCGTCTTCATGCACAAGAACACCTTTTGGAGTGCATCAAACAGAAATGACCACTCCCTCCTGACATGCTTCTTGTTAAGCTTAGCCATGTCTATCTCATCAGCATACTTTATTAGATCCAAGAATGCCACCATTTCAGTATCATTGGCCTCCGCATCATGACCCTCAGTTTTGAAACCCAACGCTTCATTAATCTCCTTTTCTCCAAATTGCAAGTGCTTGCCCCCAATTGTGCAGTTGATTTCCTGAAATGAAGTCCCATCATCCCTAGCCAGTGTTGATACCAAAGTTGTTCTCCAGAATCCTTCAAATACATCAATGTACAGAGTGGGGTTCATAGTTAAATCTTGGCGAAGGTAGGATGTGTTTAAAAACCGTATAAAACACTTGTACTGGGGGTTTGCTTCAGCCTCAGAGGGGATAATGAGATGGTTGGTCTCTTTGGGTATGGTTAAAGGGTTTGAAGAAGACGTTGCTTGAGATTTGGGTGCCATTTGAAGTTTAGAGTGAAGAAGAGAGAAGAGAATTTGAGTTTAGGTTTGAGAATTGAGAGTAATAGACAAGATGAAAAGTTGTGAACGGTTAGAAAAGAGTATTTATACGATAGAGACACTGCGATATGGAGTTATGAATTTGTACATGCTATTTTGATGTCGTGAAGTCTCAAAGTAGCCTATATCGCGAAGTCTTGCAAAGTATATCGCAGAGTCCAAAAATGAACTATGTCGCAAAGTCTTAAAGGTAGAAAGTATGGGGAGACTTTGCGATATAGTGTAAATACCTTGTCTAAAACTCCCTTTTTGTAATTCCAAGCATTTTGTCAGACTTATATCAAAATTTTGAAATAAAATTAATTTAAATCAAAATTCTGCTAAATATGGAGACTTGTCGATATAGTTATTCTAGGTCGCGAAGTCATAAAATGAACTATGTCGCAAACTCAAGAAATGAACTATATCGCGAAGTCTCACAATTTCAACAGTTTGCGATATAAGTCTTTTTTATTTGAACTAAGTCGTGAACTCTCAAAATCACCTATGTAGAGATGTCTTAAAAGCTCATAACTTCTCATAAAAGTATGATTTGAAAAATATGCAGTAAAATACTGAAATATTTATAAATCATATCTCAGCTAATTTTCACTCCAAGTAAATAGAGCATTTAAATACAGTGAAAATTTATTGCTGCATTGATTAACTAGCATACTTACTTAGAACAACTAAATGAAGGATTGAGCATTCCAATTTCACTCACAAGTCTGTTGAAGACAGCTTCATTTAGAGGTTTAGTAAATATGTCAGTTAATTGCTTCTCAGTTGGAACATAAGAGACTGTGATAGTACCATTTGTAGCATGTTCCCTAATGAAATGGTACCATATCTCAATGTGCTTTGTAGTAGAATGATTAACAGGATTGGCAACTATGGATATTGCACTTGTATTGTCACACATCAGAGGAATGTGTTCCAATACTAGTCCATAATCCATGAGTTGATTTCTAATCCAAAGCAATTGAGCACAGCAGCTTCCAGCAGCAATATATTCAGCCTCAGCTGTAGATGTTGTTGTGGATTGTTGTTTCTTACTGAACCAGGACACTAACCTTTGACCTAAGAATTGGCAGCTTCCAGAGGCGCTCTTCTTGTTAATTCTGCATCCAGCATAATCAGAATCTGTGTAACCAACCAGGTTGAACCCAGTGCCTTTTGGATACCATAGCCCAAGATTAGGAGTCCCTTTCAGATACCTGAAGATTCTTTTGATAGCCATCATGTGAGATTCCTTAGGATCAGATTGAAACCTTGCACACAAGCATGTGGCAAACATGATGTCTGGCCTGCTAGCAGTGAGATAGAGTAATGGTCCAACCATTCCCCTATAGACCTTGATGTCAACTCTCTTGCCCTTCTTATCTTCATCAAGCTTGATTGCAGTGGACATAGGAGTTTTTGATGGGGATGACTCTTCTAAACCATATTTATTTAAGAGATCTTTAACATACTTAGATTGATTTATGAAGATGCCATCCTCCATTTGATGTACTTCCAGGCCTAGGAAGAAGGTTAACTCTCCCATCATACTCATCTCATATTTGCTTTGCATCAACTTGGAGAACCTTTCACAGAGTTTTTCATTTGAAGAGCCAAAGATGATATCATCCACATAAATTTGAACTAGAATGATATCATTTCCATGCTTCGTGAAGAATAGAGTTTTATCAATTGTACCCCTGGTAAATTGATGCTCAAGAAGGAATTGAGATAGAGTTTCATACCAGGCTCTTGGTGCCTGTTTGAGTCCATAGAGTGCCTTGAGCAGTCTATACACAAAGTCTGGGAAGTCTTCATTCTCAAAGCCAGGAGGTTGGGATACATAAATTTCTTCAGCAAGATCACCATTGAGAAAAACACTTTTCACATCCATTTGATATACCTTAAAATCTGAGTGTGCTGCAAAGGCCAAGAAAATCCTGATGGCCTCTAGTCTAGCTACAGGTGCAAATGTGTCATCATAGTCAATGCCTTCTTGTTGGCAGTATCCTTTGGCAACCAACCTTGCTTTGTTTCTTATTACCACACCTTCTTCATCCATTTTGTTCCTGAACACCCATTTAGTGTCAATGACATTCTTACCTTCAGGAGGTGGTACTAATTCCCAAACTTTTTTTTTCTCAAATTGATTCAACTCTTCTTGCATAGCAACAATCCAGTCAGAAATCTTCAAAGCTTCTTCAATTACTTTTGGTTCTTCTTGTGACAGAAAGCAGCTATACAGACATGTATTCATTGTTGCCCTTCTTTTTCTAACTCCCTCACTAGGATCTCCAATGATTTGATCCCTAGTGTGGGCTCTGTCCCATTTCCTTGTGTGACCCTGTTCATCTCCTTGATTTGACTCAGGATCATTTTGATTGACAGTTGCATTATCTTCTTCTCCCCCTGTGTTTGTGTTCCCTTGCACAAGTGTTTGAAAAAGATCATCAACTTCAAGAGTTCCAACATGTGGAACAGTTAGAACAAGTGGTTCATCCTCACTTTCAGAATCCTCAAGATATCCTTGATTTTCAAATCTTAATGGCACACTGTCTTTTTCACTTGTTGCCAGTCCAGGAGTTTTCTTGTCATCAAATGTAACATCCATGCTTTCCATTACTTTGTGTTTCTCAGGTACAAACACTCTGTATGTTGTCCTTTCCAGAGAGTATCCAATGAAGATACCTTCAAATGCCTTAGCATCAAATTTTCTAACATGTTCAGAAGTATCTTTCATCACAAAACACTTGCTTCCAAACACATAAAGATGCTTGACGGATGCTCTTTTGCCAGTCATCAATGAGTAAGAAGTTTTTTCAGACTTCTTATTGATCAATGTTCTATTTTGCACATAGCATGCTGTGTTAACAGCATCAGCCCAAAAGCTAGTAGGTAGCTTTGCATCCAACAGCATTGTCCTTGCAGCTTCAATGAGATTTCTATTCTTTCTCTCAACTACTCCATTTTGTTGAGGAGTTATAGGAGCTGAAAATTGTTGAGAAATTCCTTTATCTTTGCAAAACTCATACAATGTTGAATTTCTGAACTCAGATCCATTATCACTTCTCAAAGCAACTACAGAGGAGCCAGTGCTTTGTGCTTCTCTATCAACTCTCTTGATGTGCTCTATAATTACTTGAGGTACTTCATCCTTGGAGAACAGGAATTCCACCCAAGTGTATCTTGAATAATCATCAACCATGACTAGAGCATATTTCTTCTTGGAAAGGGACATTACATTCATAGGGCCAAATAGATCCATGTGAATTAGCTGCAGAGGTTTTGAGTTTGAATTGAGCAATTTGTTCTTGTGGCTTGACCTCTTTATCTTTCCTCTTTGACATGCTTCACATGCTCCATCTTGCACAAACTCCAAAGCAGGCATGTCTCTGATGAGTTCTCTCTTTGCCAGAGAGTTCATTGCCTGAACATTCAAGTGAGACAGTTTCTTGTGCCATAGCCAGAATTCTTCATTGGTGGCTTTAGTTTAGAAACAACAAATTGCTCCCTTGTCTGCAGCCTTAAGATTTGCTACAAACAAGCTTCCTTTCTTCACACCAGTTAAAACAACTTCATCACTTCCTCTTTTTGAGATAAGAAAATGATCTTCATCAAATTCCACTTTGAAACCCATGTTGGTGAATTGTCCAATGCTCAAGTGGTTGTGCTTTAGTCCTTCAACAAATGCTACATCTTCAATAATGACATTTCCAGATTTAACACTGCCATATCCCATTGTATAACCAATGTTGTCATTTCCAAAGGTTACTGATGGGCCAGCCTTCTCCTCAAAATGTGATAGCATAGCTATATCACCAGTCATGTGACTTGAGCATCCACTGTCCAAGATCCATATGACTCTTTTATTCCTGTTGCCCTGACTTGAGGAATCACCGTCATCAGAAAATGCCATCAAGGCATAGTTTGAATATTCATGTTCTTCTTCTTCATCAGAATCATCCCAACACTTTCCCTCTGCAATAAAAGCTTTACCCTGCTGTTTCTTGAGTAGAGCTTCATACTTAGCTTCAAGCTCTAAGTATGCTTTGTCCTTTTTGACCTGTTTGGACTTTTTGCACTCTGTGGCAAAGTGCCCAAGTTCATTGCAGTTATAGCACCTTATCTTGGACCTATCCACACTCCCAGACTTGTATCCTCCTTTAGCAGCACCAACAATCCCTTTTCCTTTATTGAAGGAGTTTGAGCCACTTGATCCACCAGCATTTCCAGCATTAAACTTGGACTTAAATAGTTGCTTCCTTTTGAACCTAATGTTAGGATATCTCCTAGCCATATAGGCAAAAGATTTGTTTTCCATTTTGTCCAGCTCATCTATACTGTAGAACTCATCTTCCTCAGGCAAATCATAGACAACTTGAGTCTCATCACCAGTATCTTCAACTTCCAGCTCTTCAATCTTGACTTGACGGACTTTAAGAGATTCCATTCTTTGACCTAAATTGTCAGTAATAAAGGCACAAGAAGTATTGGCCATTAATCCTTGCTTTGCTTGAATGGATCTATTTTGAAACAACTTTAGCTCATATGTTTTCAAAACACCATACAACACATCAAAACCAATCTTGGTTAGATCCCTTTCTTTGAGGGAAGAGATTCTTGGTTCCAAGTGATCTGGTAGAGTCAGCAAAAACTTCCTGTTGAGTTCTTCTGTTTCATAGTGTTTGAGCTCATTTATTAGCTTGTTGAATCTCTCAAACACTTCTGTGATTCCCTCCTTTGGCTGAGCCATAAAAGCTTCATACTGAGAGACCAGAATCTGCTTCTTGTTCTTTCTTACTTCTGGGGTTCCTTCACATAGCACTTCTATAAGATCCCACATTTTCTTTGCACTACTACAATGAACAACAGTGTCATACATGTTGAAATCCATAGATTCACAAATGATAAGTTGGAGATGTCCATCCAGTGTTATTTTCTCCTTTTCAAGATCAGTGTATTTGGAGGGGTCTTTAAGTACATGTCTTGCTGGTATTATCTCAGTGCCAACAGTTGTTTCAGCAATCTCAATCATTGGAGTAAAGGGACCATGCTTTAAAATGTCTAAGTACATGGGATTTGAAGCTTTGATGAAAAGCAACATCTTCTTCTTCCATAGACTGTAGTGCTCCTTGTTAAAGGGAGGAATCTTGATACTGCTTAGTTTCTGTGAACTCATTCTTGATCTTTTCATGTTTGTATATCAACAGTCTGCTTTGATACCACTTGTTAGAAATGAATACCACTTAGAAACTAGACAGAGGGGGGGTGAATGGATAGTTTTGCTATTTTTCGATTCTTGAAAACTAAATAAGATGTGAGAGATTATGTTGTGTAAAATACGGAATGAAAATAAACAAAACACACACACAATCACTTTAATCTACTTTGTATTAAGTAAATTAAATACTACAGCTTCCAAAATTTCACAAGTGAAATTCTGGCTTCTAAATAAGAACAATGTTTTCTTGCTTTGCTTACAGAGAAAAGAGTGCTTGAATATTTCAGTGTATATCTCTCTTACAGCTAACAATAGAGTGTGCAAGATATATATATCCTATACAAACTAGTGCACACTTCTATTTACACAGATACCCCTCACTGTAAGTCCAACTTGCTCTGTCATAAGAAGTTAACCGTGTCAGGAAGGACCACTCGCTTTTCGGAGTCTTTCCCGTTTCTGTAGCTGTTTGTCTCTTTTCTTTCTCTTCAAGTTTAGCTGTATATTTGCCATCTGTTCTTTGGACCACCTTACCATAACAGATGCTTCAGTATTTGTCTCCTTTGAATTTTGGTTATGTACCTTGATTTGTCTTGTTATAAACGGCTAAGTGTTGACATCGTGAACTCCAGCATAATCCTAATTCTTTGACATGTTGACATAGTGCATTCTTGACTTTGCTATATGAGTGTTTCAGGAGTATGCGACATAGGCTTAGAAAGGACTTCGTAATATGGCCTTTTTGAAGACTTCATGACATAGCCTTTTTGAGGACTTCGCGACATAGCCTTTTTGAGGACTTCGTGACATAGCCTTTTTGAGGACTTCACGATCTAGTACGTACAATTCTGACTTTGCGATCTCAACACTTCTCGACATTAGTAATGAAGACTTCACGACATAGTACATTTTAGGACTATGCGATCTCAGTACTTCACGACAGGGATATTTTGGACTTCACGACATAGCTCTATTTTGACTTCACGGTATAGGGACTTAGATAAATTTCTGCAACTTATTTCTTCAGGGCCTTATTCCTCTCCATCTTGTTGCTTGAACATTTCTGAACTTCTACCAGGATAATTATTCCATGGCCTATGTACATTCTAGATTGCAAGAAGCTTACTAAGCTCATTATAACTCTGAGCATACAAGATAAAGCTAAGTACATGAAAACAAAGACAAGTACAATAGAGACCTATACTATATCCCAGTGAAAGAATTCATTAGGTCATGTAGAGTGACACAGTCACAATGAGTAGGCTTGTTAATAGTGGAGTTCAGACATGCCTTGAGCCTAACATTTTATTATTACAATGATAAGTGATAAGTGACGCAATAGATTGAAATAACTATAATTCTCTGAATTTGTAAAATTCATTTCTGCTTTAAAAATATGAAAATTAAAAACAATCATCAAGTAAAAGTGTCAGTTTGTTCTCATCCATGTTCTTGTGGAGAGATGTCATATGCATGCCCAATATTTATAGGTGCACACCATTTGTTATTTTTTAAACTATTCTACCCTTTCTCTTTACTTTAATTTTTGACAAATTCATTTACTTATAAAATACTTCTATGTTGTTTTGTTATGATGGGAAAAAGTGACCACAACGGTAACAACTAAGTGCGGAATTAACTTCGTTGGATAATACTTATCCCTACTTGTATGAACCTTCGATGAAACAAACAAGTAAAGCAACAATAAACGAAAAATAAGACACCAAAAGTTATACGTGGAAAACCCCCTCAAAGGTAAGGAGTAAAAATCACGGGAACGTAGTTCACCCAAACAATTCACTGTCACAAATTATATGGAAATACACCAAGTCTTCTCTAGACAAAACTAGACTCTTAGAATAAGCCGTCAAAAGTATGAAATCAAAATAAGACAACAATGAGAAAAAACCCACGAGGAGATTTACCCTCACCGTGGTACAAACAGCTTCTGTTCAGAATTTATATATCGGTGTAAGGAAGTTGCTGTCCAAAATTCAGGACGATCCGACCGGTAGAACTCCGGGAATCGCAAATACAAGACATCTTGTGCAATCAGAAAAATTCCTGCGAATTTTTCACTCTAGATCTCTCTTTTTGTGTCTATTTTTCCTCTCTCTTGTTTTTATTATAATCCTCCTATAATTATATATAGGGTTCCCTTATTTTTATCTCCTTGTGGGCCAAAACAAGGATAATTCATGTATTTTAGAAATGTTTTTATAATTTTATTGTATTCTTTTTGGAGTGTCTCGTGAAATTTAAATAAAAATAAAATTACACATTTATAAAATACAATTTGAAATATTATAAAAATAGCAAGATACCCTGATTTATTTAAAATTATTTATAGTGGGACCTAACTTTTAAAGTTTGAAACTAAACTAAAATAATTGCCATTAATAAATTATATTTTCATAAATATTAATAAAATATCAAATAAGTATTTATTTATAGATTCATATTTAATATTTTATGAAAAATGAACATCTATATATTGTATTTTTAACACAAAAAACTTAGGTTTTTTTATATAAAAAAAAATCTTATTTTGTGTACTTCTAAGTTCTAACACCATTTATTATTTTGTGTAACAAAAGGGAGGCCTTATTCTACACTTTTTCCAAGTAATCAAATTCTAAATCATCGCTTACATTGTTAATTATGTAATGTTAAGTTGTTAGTATGACTTATGACAGTGAATAAGAAAGCCAAGAAATGGCGTGACAGTTTCTGAACAAAAAACAAGAAATATATGTAGTAGATATACGAAGCCCATCTTTCGTACTTATTATTCACCAAAAGGATTACTACATGATTTATTTATTTTTGATTTACGCATACAGCCATACATATTTATTCTTTTTTTTATTTGTCAATACATATTAATTTATTCTATAGTTAATATATGCTGAAAGTTGGTTGCAGCAAACATTTGCAATGACATCCAACCTTTGTATATGAAGTCTAATTTTGGACTTTGTGTTGGCTCACTGTTAGCCAGAGACATTGCTAAACCGGAACTGACGAATAACCAACCCTGTTAACAGTATTCTGAAACACCGAAAGAAATCATTTGCTTATCGAGCCGCACCAGCATTACTTAGGCGTGCAAAAGATAGATTGCCAAGGGGAAAAGGGATGGGGCCTTGTAATGGTCCATAACCATTTGCAGAACTTGGTGAGGAAGGTTTCTTAGCATGTGACTGGCCGGCCCACAGCAACATTCACCACTCCATGCTCTTAGTTGTTGATTTTCTCTAATTATTATGGAGTATAAACTAGGCAAACTCTACAATTATCAAGGATTGTGACATGGTGTAAAACTATGCAGCAGCACTGCAGTTTATTTCTACTCTCTAGCATTACGAGTAATTCACAACCCTTACTATGCGCGACATAAATTCATTCCAGATACACCAGCTGAGAATAACATTTCTTAAAGTAAGGTTCCATTTAGACAAGTTGTTTGAGTAAATTGAAAGGGCGAATATCAAAAAGTTGAAAATCTACACGTACGGGTACCAACATATACTAAGAACTAGAAGGATGCATGGTTGATGGTTGAATGCCTGCTAATGAACACAGATTACATACAACATTTTAACGAAGAATCTGAATCATCTAATCACTTGAACAAATAAACAGAATCAAGAAGCATAAAAAAATGTAGTAAGATCAATAATAAAAGAAGATTAGAAGTACATGTCTGATGTCGACTATAATTCTCACAAAGCATTTCGTCAGTGAAAAAGAGAGAGAGCTTTGTATCCAGTGCACACGACACACTATAAACAAACAAACAAACACCGTTGAAGTTTGCATGAACTGGAACTATATACTAGCATTATACTCTGAATTTTAAAGAACATATTTGTTCACACCAAAAAAGAATGTCATACTGAATTTGTTTTTAGTTTCTTGAAGATAGTCCAGTGATCTGAACTCTGTACTTGCATAATATCTGGCTGACACCTTCAGTCCTAAGTTTTTGAGTGCTGAGAGACATGAGAAACTAGTTCCTGTCACAGTGAAAAGGAATGCCATTTCAATTAATTCTCCCCAAGTGGAACAGATACTGAATTACTTTAATCAAATTTTGAGGATGAAATGCTAAGTGACAATTCATACCTCAGAATGCCGCAAGTGCTCGTGATGTACATGAGAAGCCTTCACTATGTTCTCCCACTTCGCAGTTGATTTAGTAGTCTTCTGATGCTGCTTCCTAGTTTTGCCTTGTGAAAAAGGATTCCGCAATGAAACTGAGGGCACAGTACGCCAAAGCCAAGATTCCGAAGGTGATTTAGGTAATGGAGGGGCTTTAAGTGATTTCAAAGTATCTATATTTGACTTACCTTGATTATTCACCTTTTCTGTATCGTCATTCTGATCTAGATCATCATCCGGATACAACGCCAAGCATTGTGTGGATCTAGGCTTCTGATCAATATTTTGTTCATGTTTCACCCTCCTATTGCTGGTTGCTTGAATTTTTAGATTAGATAAGTCAGGGTAAGAAGGTTTATCTGCACTCAGTGTGCCAACTGTTATGGGCTTTACTATTTTCTCTTGAGTAAAAGATTTGGGGGTAGAAAGTCCTTCCACCAGTCTGCTCTCCCCCAAGTTCTTCTTAGAAACTCTCTCTATTCTCTCAACTTTTGACAAAACTATTTCCGAATTTCGGACTTCTCCATCATATAGAGGATCTATATGCAGTGTTTTCTCAGCTAAAGCAGTGAATGGACCTAACCCTTGTTTATATATCTGATGGACTGAAACATCTCGGTTATCAGACTCTCTGTCATCGGGACCAAATTTATAAGCCTCGTTATCCTTTACTATCTTGGGAATACCTAGAAATCTGGCTCCATTATAAAAGGGAGACTGAGGCTTTTCATTCCGGAATGGAGATATACCACCACTTCTGGAAAGTCTGTGAGGGGACAAACCTTTTGTCTTGTTCAAGTCAGTGTTGTGATTGGACTGCTTGGATACGCCATTCAGCTTATTATTAACAGGCTCCTGTGGTTGTACTCTACTTTGAATATTTTTTTGCATATTTTTCCAATATACATCATTCCAATCTTGCTGCAAAATGTACAAGATCATTACTATCAACTCAATCGAAACATAAAACATTTACGTGAGGAATGATTGTAGAGTTACCTTCTCGTGATGAGTCTGAGGTAAAGGCCCGCTATGAGCAGTTCTGGCCATTCTTCCATGCTCAGGAACAGACCGGATGGGACTTTGGGCTCTGGATTTCATCCCTGGCACTGGATCTAAAAGGCACAATGAATTTCTCACACATAATCTAGGCAACAACCCACAAACTTTGATAGATTTTCTACCACGGCCAATGAATTCATCATCCTCAGCTTCACTAGCAACACTCCCTTTATACCGACTTTGATGTATTGCAGTGTTAGATCCATATTTTTCAAGCATTGGCCTTAATTCCCCACTAAGAACCTTTTTGTCATGTTTAGGCAGTTCACTTGCCATAGTTTGCTTCTTACTTCCCTTATTAACGGCCATAGCCCTTGCTGCAGGTAAGAAGCGAGTCATCATGATTTCTCGAGTTTGTGGATCAGCAGAGAAACTGCTTGTTGATCTTGCATATGGACCATCATAGCCACTCACACCACTGACACTGCAGTTCCAAGAAATTGATTCTGATTCTAATAATGTGTCAAGTGCATCAGAATAAGCTTCATCGTCGCTTAGTGAGCCGGCTGATTTTTCACACATATCTAATCTTCATTCATGTAAGATGCAGGCCTACAAACATTCTTGTCTTGAAACTGCTCACCTGAAACACGCTTTTTGTTGTCAAAGGTCCTCCCTGGAGGAAACACTGGACTAACCGAACGTTCTGGTGGAGACAAAGAGTCTGTGCTTCCATTTTTAGGAAATCCAGGGGTTTGTTCCCAGATAAAAGGAACGGCAGCTGGTTTAGCCACTTCAGTCAACTCCCAATTTGATTTCTGAGAAGTAAGAGAAAGACTCCTAACAGATCGAGGTGCTTCTATTGATTTCCTATTCACTCTCACTGAAAGAAGCGGTGCATTAAAATCAAGTTTATTGCCGTCCATCAGGTCCTACGTTATGCTCGATCTGCTCTCAGTAATCAAAGTTTTCAGAGCTACAAAATCAGATAGTTAAAAGTTATGAACACATCTCGCATCAATTTAACTAGAAATCCAGATTAACTACTCAACTTAGGGTCAAAGATCTAAACTTGCAGAGTCTTCACATGAGTTAAAATCCTAATAAAGATACATTTTGCTGTAATTTATTTAAGATCCCTGTCCCAATATACAGTCCTGCAACTAAATTATAAAAATAACCGATTATTTCGACACTCATAGAAGGTTTCGCAAATTCCACAAAGATGCTACAGCAATGCACAAACCTTCATATTATTAAAACCAAAAGTGTAAATGTGTGTATACACAATTCATAAAAATTTACAAAGGAGCACTACAAAGACTAATAAGAATCACATTCTGAGTAACCAGAAAACAAACTCCACACTCCACTCAAAGTATATACTATGCTCTCAAATCATTATATGTGAAATAAACAGTAAATTTAACAAAATAAAGTAACTTAAAAAAATTCAATTCCAAATTAAACTGATCTCCACAAACATGTAGAGATTTACTAATAACATTCAAATGGGCTTCACTGAATCTCCATAAAATACATAAAAACAAACTCAATTCTTTCTTAAACAACAAAATGTGATTATGTGACTGCTTTTTCTACCAAAGAAGCAAGAAATCAAGAAAAACAAGAACCCCGTCAAGAATAGAACAAGAATCAATATAACATACATGTAAATTCAAGAAAAGAAAACAAGAAAGAACAAAAGCAAGAAACCAGTTTTACCTAGAGAGGGTTGGTGCGTTTTTTGAGGGTTGAATGATGATCAAGTTTGAGGAGAGTGTGTATTAGTAAAAGTGAGAGAGAGAGAGAGGGAGAGAGAGAGAGAGAGAGAGAGAGAGATAACATACATGTAAATTCAAGAAAAGAAAACAAGAAAGAACAAAAGCAAGATTCAAGAAACCAGTTTTACCTAGAGAGAGTTGGTGCGTTTTTTGAGGGTTGAATGATGATCAAGTTTGAGGAGAGTGTGTATTAGTAAAAGTGAGAGAGAGAGAGAGAGAGAGAGAGAGAGAGAGAGAGAGAGAGAGAGAGAGGAGAGAGAGAGAGAGAGAGAGAGAGAGAGAGAGGAGAGAGAGAGAGGAGAGAGAGAGAGAGAGAGAGAGAGAGAGAGAGAGAGAGAGAGAGAGAGAGAGAGAGAGATGGTGAGAGAGGGAGAGAGAGGGAGAGAGAGAGAGAGAGAGAGAGAGAGAGAGAGAGAGAGAGAGAGAGAGACTTTAGCTTTAGTGGAAAGGAGTGGGGTGTGTTTTACTTGGAGCAGAGAGGAACAGTTTGAAGGAAGAGTGAGAGACAGACAGTTTAGTAGAATTTGTTTGTAGGGACAAATTTGGAGACAAAACGCCCATATTCCCCGCCTAATTTTAACCAACCAATCCTCTCTCTCTTTTTCTGATTTCCTCAATTTGTGTCATCTTTTGTGCTCTCCCCCTTAAGTTTGGGATCATTTTTCTGTTTTGCTTTTTTGTATTATTATTTCGAATTTTTTAGTTTCTACTTAAGTTCCGTTTTAGTTGGAAAAAATTATTAAAGAATTTTTTTTAAACTAATAGTTAAAAAAAGTCTTAATTATATTTTGAAAATTTATTAAAGAAGTCTTAACAATGTTACAAAAGCCTTTTATTGTGGTATAATTTTGTTTGGTGCATTTGGAGGTGTGTTTGTTTAACCGGTAAATTAGGTAAATATCGATAAGACTTTTGACATCACCAAATATATTGTGGGTCAACAGAATCTCAGTATTGGGTCGGTGGAGCAAAAGTTGCCCGGCCCAAACTTCACTGCAGAATGCACAAATGTTTCTTGTTTTGGTATTAAGGTATTTCAATGTACGAGTTACACGGTGTTTCATAAACTTTTTTCGTAAACAAAATGAAAAAAAGTTGTGGATTTTATTTCTTCAACTTGTTCCCGAAAATTATTTTAAGAAAGAAAAGAAAGGATATCTGAAGATTTTTATATATTTATTTTCAAAATCTTCTTTTCACTTTTGAAATGTTTTAGAAAGAAAAGAAAATAACTTATTTTCTCTTCTTTTCTTTTCTTTCATTGATTCGGGAACACAGCGTTAAGATCTGGGTGGATTTATAAAATTGTATTTATTTATCAAAATTATTTATTAGTAACATGAATCTAGCTTTTAATTATGTTGACTTTGATATTGTCAGATGCGGAATATTATTTGATTGGGCCATCGAATTAGATCATTGCTTAACAATAAGAGACTCTCTTGCCATTCTTTCATTGGATAGTACGAATTGCTATGACTTTTTTGTCGGTCCAAACAAAGAATTGAAAATTTACAATTTACACATGCCTTTAAGAGAGGAATTAGGAGAATCTAATTGAAAGAAATAGACTGAGAAGTTCACTTCAAAAAAAAAAAGACTGAGAAGTTTTTTTTGCTAAGTTAAAAAAGAATGAGAAGTTGATACCACGAAGATGGAGGGATCTGTGCAGAAGAATGTTTGAATTTAGGAGAGATGAACTATTGAAGTTTTAAAAAAAAGTGTTATATTGGATTTTTAATCAGGTCTAAATGTGGTTCGGGCTGCAAAAATGTGGTTGGGCTCTCACCATTATGAAATAATGGGCTCTCACAATTATGTAATGGGTGCATATTATTGTAAGGTAATGAGTTTGTTGGTTAAGTGATGAGTTTGCACCACTTGGATATGGTGGGCTCACATCGCACGGAGAAATATGATCACATTAGCGTGAACAGGTAAAAACTACATACTTAATATTTATTTATTTTTAATTGTGTGGTGGAGCCTTGCCAGCTCGCACCATGTGTGAATTTCAGATACGGAAATTTCTTTTATGGAATGAATGTTTCTTGGATGACACGAGACATACCTAAAATCACGGGAAGAAATGCGGAGATGCCGCGAAATTGTAAGAAAACGTGTGGGGCCGAACGTGATGGACGAAAAGTCCTGACTATTAATGTAACGGGCTTTGGGCTGAGTGAGCTAGAGAAAACCCTAGTCCTATTCAATGACTTGTTCCCCAAGAAATCGTGAGGCTTGATTCCTATATAAAGGGATACGTAGGCATCTTGTATGATACGACAATTGACATTCGGCAAGAGTAAGAGAAAGAAAGAAAGATCCCCCACCAATTGGTGGAGTGGATACCCCTCCCCTCCTGTAACAAGGAGGTCGAGGGTTCGATTCCGGTAGGAGTCTGGGTGTGTGTGTTCAATTAGTAAAAAAAAGAGTAAGAGAAAGAACCTTAATTCTCTATTCAATTACTGAGGAGTCATCATATAAGCTCAACCACCACCCACAGCAACCTTCCTCCGCCACAACATCCCCTTAGATCTTTGTTCCGGCCAATAACCTCCAAAACACTTTTATGCGGAATTTTCCCTATAACATTTGGCGCTAGAATGAGAGGTTTTGCGCTACTCTTTCACATCTTGGAGAGAAAAGATGTCAAAAAACAACAAGAATAGTGATAACATGATTGAGCAAAAGAAGGACTCCACACCACAGAGCTCAAAGAAAGATCTGCAACTGCACGAGGGTGGAGGGCCAAACAAACCCCCACTGTGACGCCTCGCATCGCACCAGTTACACTTGATGGCCAAAAGATCCTGAACTATCTCGAGGGGCTTGGGCATTAGTTCGAGGCTATGGATGCCCGGATGGCGAAAGTGGAACAAAATTCAATCAAGAATGCGAAGAGGAAGGCCCAAAGGATTAAGCTCTCTCAGCGACAGAAAAATGATCCACCCCCCAAGAAACTTATAAACGAGTTCGATGAGGTAGCCGATAAGGGGAAGGAGACTGTGTCGCTTGAGACGGATGAGGTACCTCCAAGTCAGGTGGAGCGAGGCAACCAGGCTTTGAGCGAGCTAGGGCATGAGCCAGCTTCTTCCGAGGCTTCGAGCGAGCTAGGGCATAAGCCAGCTTCTTCCGAGACTAGATCCACTAGTGTTCTAGATCGGGTCGGTAAAAAGTTGACCGAACATGATTTAAGGATCAGGTTGGAAAACTCCAATGCACGGAAGGAGGCGCCAGAGGGATCAGGAGAGAAAATGAGGGAGATGACTCCACCGCGTACTCACAGAAGAGAGTGAACTTCACCTCGAACTAAAAGAAGAGAACGAAGGACGCCGCCTAGGAGAGATGAAAGACGGAGATAGGATAGGAGAAGGGAGCAAGAAGGAGAGTCGGGTGTGCGAGGTGGAGGACGTCACAATCCCCATCCCTCTCATCGTTCGAGCAACCACAATGGCGAAAGAGAAAATGAGAGGATCGGAGATCTGGGTTGATGACTTGAGACGCCTGTTGGTACAAATGGAAATCGAGAAGAAGGTGCCACCCCCCGCTACGGCTCCATCTCCTTTTACTCCAGCGATACGAATGTCCCACTTACCTCCAGTATTCAGGAGTAATCTCGTGCTTGCCTTTAATAGAGACGCAAACCGAATAATTGACTCATTTCAATACTAATATGGAAGTCTATCAGGTTCCTGATCTAACTCGTTGTCGACTCTTTGTCGCCTCATTAAAAGGAAGTGCACAACAATGGTTTTCTAAGCTAGGACCGGCTAGCATAAGTACATGGAGGCAGTTGGGAGACCTGTTTGTAAGGCAGTTTCAGTCCACCCTTCATTATGCCCCCCCCCCCTCCCTCGGTGGCTACTCTCGCCAACATTAAACAAGGAGAAGGAGAGTCCCTGCAAAATTATTTCATGTTATTTAATGCTGAAGTCCCCAGGGTTCGGGGATCTACAGAAGAGGCTCGGAAGAACTTTTTGATCGCTGGATTAAGAGAAGGTTCTAAATTCTGGAAAACCCTACAAGCTAAGGAACTAGAAACTTTGACCGAGTTCTATGAGTAAGCGGAGCCTCATAAGAGAGTAGAGAAATCCAGGAGAGACTTGAGAAGCAGTGGTCGAAGGATGGAGAAGAGAGAAAGATCATTTAGCCCTGACGAAAGGAGGAAGACTTTTAAAAGGAGTCCTAGCCCAAAGAACTTTAATAAGGCAAAAGAGATTGTCAATAAAGAGTCCGGGAGACCTTATACAAGAAAATGGCACAATCATACACCCTTGGTCGCCTCCATCGACCATATTTATGCCACTTATGCTGGGAAATGGGTATTTAAGAAAGCTACCCCTTTGATAGAATATAACAAGAGAGACACCTCAAGGTACTGTGCTTATCATGAATCAACATGGCATCACACGGCGGATTGCCGACAGTTAAAGGATGAAATCGAAACTTTAATCCGGCAGGGGAAGTTAACTGAATGGGTTGTGAAGGAAGTAAGGAAGCATAAGGCTGAATATCACCATGTGCCCCATCCACCTCCTTTAACGAAGGATAATGACAAGGAGATGACTGCGAGGGCTGATAGCATCCATGTTATTATCGGAGGATCTTACGTGGGAGGAGATAGCAAGAAATCCATGAAAAGATATGCCCGAGAGGCAAAGGATCGTCCTCTAACCAACGTTCATCACCTTGGACAAAGGCCTCCTCATCTATTCAAGAAAGACAGAGATGAAATCATGTTTGGCGAAGAAGATGCTAAATGGGTACATCACCCACATGCTGATGCTCTTGTAGTAAGGATGAAGATTGAGTCAACTAATGTATATCGTGTACTAGTAGACAATGGGAGTGCTGCTAACATCTTAACCTATGAAACATATTGGAGACTTGGATTTTTGGACAGGGAATTGATCCCAAGTTGGAATCAGCTTTACGGGTTTATAGGGGCCTCGGTAGGAGTTAAGGGCATAGTCCAACTCCCAGTCAGTTTAGGGGATAACCCCCACGTGGCCACACAAATTGTCACTTTTACTGTGGTGGACCAGCCGTGTGCCTATAATACTATTATTGGAAGACCAATTCTTAAGGAGATGAAGGTGGTCACCTCTATTTACCAGTTAACCATGAAATTTCCAACCCCTACAGGGGTCGGACAAGTGAAAGGATACCAATATGACTCAAGAGTATGCTATAATCAAGCAATGAAGGGGGCGGAAAAGGCGGATGTTCTAAGTGAGGTGATAGACTTTGGGGAACAAGAGCTCATGGAAGAAGGTGAAGAGAAGAAAAGGAAGCGTGTGGACACTCCCATGCAAGATGTCTGCAACATGATATCTATAGAAGAGCTCCCGGATGATTACTTTGAGAATATGAGGATTTAAGTGGAACCCAGGCCCGGGGCTCTAATGATGGAGTCCTCTCGGCCCATGATGATGTTGCGGGAAGGCATAGTGGAGGAGGCAATCGACGATGAAGAAAGCCCAGAACAGATAATTGCTAGGCGGAAGAAAGGCAAATGAGTGAAAAGGAGACTTATGTTCTGATAAACTTTCCAACCGGAATATCTCGAGAGGTCACTATAACATCAGAAGGGAACATCCCACAAGAAACGCCGGAGATGTTCGTTGATAATGAGGACGATCTTACTATAACTAAAATAAGGAAGCCTAGCACGGAAAGGGATTTCAAAGTTGATTTGGACCCAAGAATGCCTCCCTTGGCAGATGGAGCTGGAACATCCGAAGATATCATTTCTGTTTTGGTAGATCCAAATGACCCGTCTAAAGTCTTGAAGACTGGGACAAATCTCAATTCTAACATAAGGGACAATCTCGTTTCGTTCCTTAAGGAAAATTTGGATGTGTTCGCGTGGTCTCACGCCGATATGATAGGAATTTATCCAGAGGTGATGTGTCACAGGTTAAACCTAGATCTAAACAAGAAGGGAATAAGGCAGAAGAGGAGGCCTGTTAGTGGAGAAAGGGCAAAGGCTCTTAGGGAAGAAATGGATAGGTTGATGGAAGTCGGGCTCATCGAGGAGTCGTTCTACCCGACCTAGTTGGCTAATCCTGTGCTAGTAAAAAATCCAAATGGGAAGTGGAGGACTTGTGTAGACTTCACCGACTTGAACAAGGCATGTCCAAAGGATAGCTTTCATCTCCCTCGTATCGATCAGCTTGTGGATGCCACTACTGGGCATGTGTTATTAAGTTTCATGGATGCCTATTCAGGCTATAATCAAATACCTATGTACGGGCCAGATCAAGAACACACTTCGTTCATCACTAACCGGGGCCTATACTGTTATATTGGAATGCCCTTTGGGCTAATCAATGCAGGAGCAACATACCAGAGATTGGTGAATAAAATCAAAGACCATATATGGAGAACAATGGAGGTGTATGTCGATGATCTGCTAGTAAAATCAAAGGAGGCAACAGACCATATTCGCCACCTGGCGGAGATGTTCACTATTATGCGCATCTACAGAATGAAGCTTAACCCCCAGAAGTGCGTGTTCGGGGTGGAATCGAGGAAGTTTCTTGGGTTCATTGTTAACCACCGAGGAATCGAGGCTAACCCGGCCAAGATAAAAGATTTATTGGAAATGAGGTCATCTCATAGGGTGAAGAATGTACAAAGTCTCACAGGGCGAATTGCGACATTAAATAGGTTTGTCTCCAAATCTTTTGACAAATGCCAGGAATTCTTCAAGGGCATTAAGAACGTGGGCAAAACATTTCAATGGACAAAGGAGTGTGAGGAGGCCATTTAGAATATTAAAAGACATTTGAGAACACCACCTTTATTGTCTAATCCAAGTGAATGGGAGGTATTTGTGCTTTATTTCGCTGTATCTGAATATGCGGTGATCGCGGTGCTAATTCGAGAAGAAGGTGAAGCCCAGCTCCCAGTCTACTATGTGAGAAAAAGGATGGTGGGTGCAGAAGCTAGATACTTGAACATGGAAAAGCTGGTGTATGCTCTTATCCTCGCTTCAAGGAAGCTTCGACCTTACTTCCAGGACCATAAGATTGAGGTGATGACAGCCTACCCACTCAGACAAGTGTTGCATAAGCCAGAGACATCATGAAGGATGTTGAAATGGGCTGTCGAGCTAGGTCAGTTTGACGTGGAGTGTTAGCAATGAATATCACCTAGAAACTAGACAGAGGGGGGGGGGGTGAATGGATAGTTTGATGGATTTTGGTTTTCTTGAAACTAAATATAAACTGTAAATGATTATGCTATGCAATATGCGGAAAGTAAACAACACACACAATCACTTTAATCTACTTTGTATAAGCAAATCAAATACTACAGCTTTCCAGGAAATTCACAATCGAATTTCTGGCTTCTAAACAAGATCAGTTTGAACTTGCTTGCTTACAGAGAAAAGAGCTTAAGATAAAAACTATGTGTATCTCTCTTACAGCTTACAATAGGATGTGCATGATATATATATGCCCTATACAAACTAGTGCACACACCTATTTTTACACAGTTACCCCTTGCTGAAAGTCCAACTTGTCCTGCCATAAGAAGTTAACTGTGTCAGGAAGGACCACCTGCTTTTCGGAGTCTTTCCCGTTTCTTTAGCTGTTTGTCTCTTATCTTTCTCTCCAAGTTTAGCTGTAGATTTGCCATCTGTTCTTTGGACCACCTTGCCAGAACAAATGCTTCAGTATTTGTCTATTTTGATTCTTGATTATGTACCTTGATTTGTCTTGTTGTAAACGGCTAAGTGTTGATATCGTGAACTCCACTTCATTCCTGACTTCGCGATCTCCCTTATGAGGACTACGCGATATAGCCTTTGAAGACTTTGCGACATAGGTCATTTGATGACTATGCGACATAGGTCATTTGACGACTATGCGACATAAGTCATTTGACGACTATGCGACATAGGTCATTTGATGACTATGCGACATAGGTCATTTGATGACTATGCGACATAGGTCATTTTGATGACTATGCGACATAAGGCTTCTGAGGACTTCACGATCTAGGCTTCTTTGACTTTGCTGACTTCAACACTTCACGACATGTGTCTTGAGGACTTCTCGACATAGACCAAAATGGACTATGCGATGTAGCACTTCACGACATAGATATTGGTGACTTCACGACATAGCTTTCTTCTGACTTTGCTATATAATGCCTTAGACAAATTTCTGCAACTTATTTCTTCATGGCCTTATTCATTTCTATCCTGCTGCATGAGCATTACTGAACTTCTACCAGGACAATTATTCAATGGCCTATATACAATCTAGATACAAGAAACTTTACTAAGCTCATTATAGATCTGAGCATACATGATAAAGCTATTGTTCATGAGAACAAGACAAGTACATTTAGAGACCTATACTATATCCCAGTGATAGAAATCACTAGGTCATGTAGTGTGACATAGTCACATAGTGTAGGCTTGTTAATAGTGGTATTCAGACATGTCTTGAGCCTAACAATCTCCCCCAAATTGTGAGTAAGATCCTTAGGCACAATTTCATGTCTGATAACAAGCCTAACTTACATAGAAGGAAATTAAGTAACAGAGAAGACAATTTATGAACATTGAGATTAGGAATTTGATTACATATAAAAATTTGAAAGCTTACAGACTATCTTTGTTGCTCAGCAGCTTCAACTTCCAATTGCTTCTCTTGAAAATCATCATAAATCTTCTTTTTCCTTATCTCTTCTCTTCTTTTCATGTCTATGATGGCTTCTTGAAGTTCTTCTCTTGCAATCAGTTCTTCAATGAGAGGTGAGCCTTCCAAGTCATCAATTGCAGCCTTGAGTGCACTTTCTACATAGGAGTCCAGAAACTCCATCCTTATTTTGCTTTGGCCTCCATGTGAGTTTTTGTACTCCACAATGTAAGGATATTGTTTGACCCTGCACAGCCCTTTCTGCCTTAGCTCTTTAGCCCTCTCCTCCATCTCAGCCATTTCTTTCTCTCTCTGTATGTTTTTCTCTTCATTCTCTTTCCTCATGTTTTCTTCATAATCAGCATGCATTTTCAAGTACCTGGCAATATCTATCTTCCAAGTCCTTTTTTCTTTTTCTTCAAAATTCAGTAAGGCATTTATCCTCTCAAGCTCATACTTATAGAAATTTTGCCAGCCCCCTTGCTTCATAATCCTTTCTCTTCCATCAGTGTACTTGATCTCTAGATGATCTAGCTTCACCTTGACTTCAAAGATTCTTTGAGCTCTCAAGAATGCTAGGGCATCTTCATCATAGTCTTCATCAAGAGGAATCACTTTGATCCCTACAACATTAGTGATTATCCCATTCTTCTTTGTTATCCTTGTCCTCTTAGCTGCCCTCTTGATCTTCATGTGCTTCACTTGAGGTAGCTTTGTGGAGCAGGGAGAATTAGTCTTCAGTGCCACATCACTTGGAAGTAGCTTCATTCCTTTTCCCTTCATCCACTGTAACACTCCACCAGTTGTGACTTTGTGGAAGTGTCTTTTTGATGTTCCTTTTATGGCTCCTTCTTTCTTCTGTGGCAATTCAGGTTCAGAAGTCTTAGATAATGATTTTGGAGGATCATTACTAACAGTACCCACCCTAGACTTAGAGTCTTGTGTTGTGGTTAAAGTACTGCTAGCAATGTCCTTGACTTGCTGAATTCCACTCCTTGTTCTCTTGACTGTTTCCTTTCCTCCTTTTGAATCCCTCTTGTCATCACCAGCATCTTTTGATTTCTTTGGATATTTGCTCCTGCTGCTCTCACTAGGTCCATCCTTATTTCTCCTTGACTGAGATCTCCTTTCATAGGTTTTCTCCTCATCATCATCATCCCCGTCCTTCTTTTTGCTCTTTTCTTTGACAGATTCAGGAATGACTCCATGAATCAGAAAAGATTGTAGAGTGTGAATCATCTCTAGTTCCTCAGCTGTCCCGACTCCCCTCTTGGCCCTTAGCATTTGCAGCACCTGGTTGATCTTTGCATTATTCTTTCTTGTCAAATCTGAAGGAATCACCAACTGTTCAATGCTGCTGTCTTGAGATAGACTTTGGAAGATTATTGTCCTTGGCTTTGAGATAACCTCAGGCAGTCTTAGATGTTGATCTATCTTCAAGTCATCAAACAGTCTCCTGTTGTTGGTCCCATCTTTTTCTATTAAGTCCAGGATTATTGACAGCTCAGTAAATCTCAGTTTCTCTAGAGTTTGAAATGCTAGATGCCACATGCAATTGTCCTTGCACACCATGATAACTTCTCTTAGATGGACATCATTGATTTTCCTTACTCCCACAGTGAAGTACTTGATGCTTTCCTTGATCTTCTCTATGTAGACTCTTGCATCCCCTTTTGCATTGCTGTAGATGGCTTTTAGAAGCTCCAGGAAGGCCTCATCATGATAGATGTTTGAATTTGCAATTTCCTGTAGCTTGGCCTGGGTGATTATTGTGGCTTTGATAGGTTTGGCATTTGAAGTAGGTTGAGGAGCTGAAATGTCCTTTGGCATTGTAGAAGGATGGAAGGTAGATGTGACTGTGCTCTTCTGGCCTTGTGCATTTATGACCTCTACAGGGGGGAGGATTATTGGCTTTATTGTTTCTTCAGAAATTTTGCCCTTAAGCTTCTGTTGCTTGGCAGGTACTCCCCCTTTCTTTTTCAGAATGACCTCCTTTTCTTTCTCCCCCTTAGGCTTGGAATCAGACAAGATGTCTTGAGCTTCCCCAGGGATAGGCAGGTTCATATGTCTCATCATTGAGGTCATCATTTGTTGTTGCACCAACAAAATATTAGAAGTGGATTTGGTTTGATCATCCATCTTTGCATTAAGCTGCTCCAAGGAGTGAGATAGTCCTTTGTTTTCTGCTTTCAGATCAGCTACCTCTCTTTCCAAGCTGTCCACTTTTGAGAAAAGTTGTTGAGATTTAAAGGAGTTAAGGGATTGATCCTTGAGTTTGGAGAATTCAAACTTGGAGATATCAGAAATAGGAACCTCATCAACAAGCTTGTTCCCATACTGATTCTTCCAGAGTACTGTAAGCATGGAGTTTGAGTTGATGTTGGCCTGCACCTGATTGTCTAGCTTGGTAGAGAGCTTCTTCATATTATCTGAAACCATAGCTAGGGTGCAGTCCATCTTGGTGACATTGGAGGCAGTTGTCTGGACTTCCTTAAGAATGCCATCTACCTTGGGAAAGCCTGAAAGAAAACAATTCTTTAGTTGAGCATTAGAATGAGCTGTTTCCTCCTGAATGGTGGAGATTTCTGACTGAAGACCCTTCCCAAGAAAATGCATAGCTTTAAGTTGGCTCTTGTAGACATCATTAATTGCATCATAGATTTCAGCAGGAGAGAGACCTTTGGCATTTGACCCCAAGGCTGTAAGATAGTCCTCCCTGAGAAAAGCTAGAGCCTCCTTGAGCTTTACTGTCCTTTTGCCATCCAGCCAAGCATCCACATTTCCAGCTTGCTGGGCTTCATCCACAATTTTATCATGTTGTTCTTCAACATCCTCCTTGTGAGTGAGAAGAATAGCCTCATAGTCAGAATTTGGGAGATTTGCAGTGAGGAGATGTTGAGCAATCCTAGAGATCTCATCAATCTGTGCCACATGAAGATCTTTTAATTCTTCTTCCGTCAATTGTGGTGGCACAGAGGATGATCCTGAAGCCTTGTCATGTTGCACAGGTTTCAGCCATTCAGTTATTGTGGCCTGAGCCAAGTGAGAGCTAGTGCTTGGCACTTCATGAGGAATGGTTGAGTGAGTTTCCTCCAGTCTTGGAATGACTGTAGAGTCTGATGCTGTCTCCATTGAAATGGGATGTGTTACAACATCAACCCTATTTGTCTGTGAAGACAGTTCCACATCCCTAAGGATGGGAGAATTTGGCATAGAGTCTCCAGTGAAAACTGGTGAATCCTCCATGTTTGTGTTGGTGTCATTAGGATATGCCCCAGCATGCATTCCCTGACCAACTAGATGTGGTTCCTGGGTGGTGAGCACAATGTCATGCACCATGTCACTTGAGGTTGGCTCAATCACAGTGTTGGATTGTGATTGATCAATTGCAGAAAAATCATGTGAATGACTGATCTGTTGAGAAGAAATGTTAGATGTAGAATCTGGAAGAGAAGTGTGGTGTAGATTACATTTTGTCAACTCCCCCTGAGAAATAGGAGGAGTTTCAAGTGTGATGTGCTCTCCACTCAATGTGTCAGCATCCTTATTTCTCCTAGGATCAAGAGTGAGTTCTTGATCCTGTGCAGACTCAGTACAGGTTGTAGTGGGGAGACTACTCTTTTCAATGCCAATAACCTGTTGGGAGGCCATTGACAGTAATAGGTGTACCCCTTTTTCCACATCTGAATCCTGTTGGGAGGATCCAGTGGTAGGTTTGGATTTGGATTTCTTACTATGTCTGGTGAGAGGTGACTCAGGATTCTCACTTTCTATCTCTACAGTTTCTTGAATCACTTTTAGGGGTCTCTTCTTAGTCTTCTTTTTAGTAACATCAGTCTTTTGGGAGACTAATGCACTTGGCTCCCTAATTTCTACAGATGTGTTTGCAGTGGGGTTGCTGGATGGGATGGGAAGGCCGGGGTTAGACTGTGTAGCTCCTCCAGTCTCAGCCTCCCCTGTCCAGGAAAGTGCATGGTATATGGGCTTATCAAGTGGATAAGACTCAAATGTGTCCTGCATATGCTTGGTCACACTTAGAATCACATCCACTTGATTCCTTGTGTCCAATGAGCCAAATAGTACTTTGGACATGGACTTGGAATAAGCCGTTTTAGTTTTATCTATACCCTCCAATTCATGGATATTTGCATCAAGAAAATTTAAAATAACTTGAAGGAAACGAGGGTAAAAGATGTCATTACCTCTACCACGAACGGTCCTGCCTAGCCTCTAAGCCAATTCCTTGAGAATTATGGCTCCCACATTGATCTCCTGGTTGTTGGCCAGGGAGTAGGCTAGCTTCACAGCAATGTGACTGATATGGTCCCATCCTGTCTTCCTGCAGAGAAACACCTTCTGGAGTGCGTCAAACAGAAATGACCACTCCCTTCTCAAAAACTTCTTATTTAGCTTTCCAGTATCTATCTCATCAGCATACAGAATGAAGGTCATGAAATCTACGATTTGAGCATCTGTAGCTTCTTGGTCATAACCCTCCACCTTGAACCCCAAAGCTTCATTGATTTCCCTTTCACCAAACTGGAAGTGTTTGCCTCCAATTGAACAACTAACCTCCTGGAATGAGGTTCCATCTTCCCTAGCCATTGTTGATACCAACGCCGTTCTCCAGAATCCTTCCAACACATCGACATACAAGGTAGGGTTCAGGGTTAGGGCTTGGCGTAGGTAGGAAGTGTTCAAGAACCGTACAAAACACTTGTACCTTGGGTTAGCCTCAGCCTCAGAGGGAATGGTGAGAAGATTTGTTTCTTTGGGAATGGTTAAAGGGCTTGAAGAGGAAGCTGTTTGAGATTTGGGTGCCATTGAAATTGAGATTGAGATTGAAGAAGAGAGAGAAGAGTTTAGGTTTTAGAAATTGAGAGCAAATGACAAGATGAAAAGTTGTGAACGGTCGACAAAAAGTATTTATATGATAGAGACACTACGATATGGAGTTATGAATATGTACAGACTAAATGTATGTCGCGAAGTCTTAAAATGGCCTGTACCGCAAAGTCCTTGCAAAGTATATCGCAGAGTCCTGAATTAAACTATGTCGCAAAGTCTTGAGGATATCAGAATTTGGATGACTTTGCGATATAGTGAAAATACCTTGTCTAAAACTCTCTTTTTGTCAGTAAGATTTTGTCAGACTTAAATCAAAAATTGAAATAAAGTAAATTTAAATCAAAATTCTGTCAAATATGGAGACTTGTCGATATAGTTATTCTAAGTCGCAAAGTCATTAAAATGAACTATGTCGCAAACTCAAGAAATGAACTATATCGCAAAGTCTCACAATTTTAACAGTTTGCGATATAAGTCTGTTTGATTTGTATTATGTCGTGAACTCTCAAAATCATCTATATCGAGATGTCTCAAAAGCTCACAACTCCTCAACCAAATATGATTTGAAAAATATGCAGTAAAATACTGAAATATTTATAGATCATATCTCAGCTAATTTTCACTCCATATGAATAGAGCATTTAAATACAGTGAAAATTTACTGCTGCAACAATTAACTAGCATACTTACTTAGAACAACTAAATGAAGGATTGAGCATTCCAATTTCACTCACAAGTCTGTTGAAGACAGCTTCATTCAGAGGCTTAGTAAATATGTCAGCTAATTGTTTCTCAGTTGGAACATAAGAGACTTCTATGGTACAATTTGCAGCATGTTCCCTAATGAAATGGTACCTGATCTCAATGTGCTTTGTAGTAGAATGATTAACTGGATTGGAAACTATGGATATTGCACTAGTATTATCACACAATAGAGGAATGTGTTCTAACACTAGTCCATAATCCATGAGTTGATTTCTAATCCAAAGCAATTGAGCACAGCAACTTCCAGCAGCAATATATTTAGCCTCAGCTGTGGATGTTGATGTGGACTGTTGTTTCTTACTAAACCAGGACACTAACCTTTGACCTAAGAACTGACAGCTTCCAGATGTGCTCTTCCTGTCAATTCTGCATCCAGCATAATCAGAATCTGTGTAGCCAACCAGATTGAACCCAGTGCCCTTTGGATACCATAGCCCAAGATTAGGAGTCCCTTTCAGATATTTGAAAATTCTTTTGACAGCCATCATGTGAGATTCCTTGGGATCAGACTGGAACCTTGCACAAAGGCATGTGGCAAACATGATATCAAGCCTGCTAGCAGTGAGATAGAGTAGTGATCCAACCATGCCTCTGTAAACCTTGATGTCTACTCTTTTGCCTTTCTTGTCTTCATCAAGCTTGATTGCAGTGGACATGGGAGTTTTTGCAGGGGATGAGTCTTCTAAACCATATTTCTTCAAAAGATCTTTGACATACTTTGATTGGTTTATGAAGATGTCATCCTCCCTTTGATGTACTTGCAAGCCCAGAAAGTAGGTTAATTCTCCCATCATACTCATCTCATATTTGCTTTGCATCAACTTAGAGAACCTTTCACAGAGTTTTTCGTTTGAAGAGCCAAAGATGATATCATCCACATAGATTTGAACAAGAATGATATCATTTCCATGCTTCTTGAAGAATAGGGTTTTGTCAATTGTACCCCTGGTAAATTGATGCTCAAGAAGGAATTGAGATAGAGTCTCATACCAGGCTCTTGGTGCCTGTTTGAGTCCATAGAGTGCCTTAAGCAGTCTGTACACAAAGTCTGGAAAGTTTTCATTTTCAAAGCCAGGTGGTTGAGATACATACACTTCTTCAGCAAGATCACCATTGAGAAATGCACTTTTCACATCCATTTGATACACCTTGAAATTTGAGTGAGCTGCAAAAGCCAGGAAGATTCTGATGGCTTCCAGTCTTGCTACAGGTGCAAATGTCTAATCATAATCAATGCCTTCTTGCTGACTGTATCCTTTGGCAACTAGCCTTGCTTTGTTTCTAATTACCACTCCTTCTTCATCCATTTTGTTCCTGAACACCCATTTGGTGTCAATAACATTCTTTCCTTTTGGAGGTGGCACTAGTTCCCATACTTTGTTTTTCTCAAATTGATTCAACTCTTCTTGCATGGCAACAATCCAATCAGAATTCTTCAAAGCTTCTTCAATTAATTTAGGTTCCTCTTGTGACAGAAAGCAGCTATACAGACATGTATTTAATGTTGCCCTTCTTGTTCTAACTCCCTCACTAGGATCTCCAATGATTTGATCCCTAGTGTGGGCTCTGTCCCATTTCCTTGTGTGACCCTGTTCATTTTCTTGACTAGTATCAGGATCATTCTGATTGAAGGTTGCATTATCTTCTTCTCCCCCTGTGTTTGTGAATCCTTGCACCGGTGTTTGAGGAGGATTATCAACTTCAAGATCTTCATTTACTGGGACAGTTTGAGCAGGGGGTTCATCCTCATTATCAGAATCCTCTAAATATCCTTAGTTCTCAAATCTTAATGGCACACTGTCTTGTTCACTTGTTTCAAGTCCAGGAGTCTTCTTGTCATCAAAAGTAACATCCATGCTTTCCATAACTTTGTGTTGCTCAGGTACAAACACTCTGTATGTTGTCCTTTCCAGAGAGTATCCAATGAAGATACCTTCAAATGCCTTAGCATCAAATTTTACAATATGTTCTGAGGTATCTTTCATCACAAAACACTTGCTGCCAAACACATGTAGATGCTTGAAGGATGCTCTTTTTCCAGTCATTAATGAGTAAGGAGTTTTGCCAGACTTCTTATTTATCAATGTTCTATTCTGCACATAGCATGCTGTGTTAACAGCATCAGCCCAAAAGCTAGTAGGTAGCTTTGCATCCAACAGCATTGTCCTTGCAGCTTCAATGAGAGTTCTATTCTTTCTCTCAACTACTCCATTTTGTTGAGGAGTCCTAGGAGCTGAAAATTGTTGGGAAATTCCTTTATCTTTACAAAACTCATACAATGTGGAATTTCTAAACTCAGTTCCATTATCACTTCTCAAAGCAACTACAGAGGAACCAGTGCTTTGAGTTTCTCTTTCAACTCTCTTGATATGCTCTATTATGACTTGGGGAGCTTCATCCTTGGAGAATAGGAATTCCACCCAAGTATATCTTGAATAGTCATCAACCATCACTAGAGCATATTTCTTTTTGGAAAGAGACATTACATTCACATGGCCAAATAAGTCCATGTGAATTAGCTGCAGAGGTTTTGAGTTTGTATTGAGCAACTTGTTCTTGTGACTAGATCTTTTAATCTTTCCTTTCTGACAAGCTTCACATGCTCCATCTTGTACAAACTCCAAGGCAGGCAAATCCCTGATAAGTTCTCTCTTGGTTAGAGAGTTCATTGCCTGAACATTCAAGTGAGACAGCTTTCTGTGCCATAGCCAGAATTCCTCATTTGTGGCTTTAGTGTAGAAACAACAAATTTCTCCCTTATCTGCAGCCTTGAGATTAGCTACAAATAAGCTTCCTTTCTTCACTCCAGTTAGAACAACTTCACCACTCTCCCTTTTTGAGATTGAACAAAGGTCTTCATCAAAATCCACTTTGAAACCTCTGTTGGTAAATTGTCCAATACTCAAGAGATTATGCTTCAGTCCTTCAACAAATGCTACATCTTCAATAATGACATTTCCAGATTTAACACTGCCATATCCCATTGTATAACCAATGTTGTCATTTCCAAAGGTTACTGATGGGCCAGCTTTTTCCTCAAAATGTGATAGCAGGGCTATATCACCAGTCACGTGACTTGAGCATCCATTGTCCAAGATCCATATGACTCTTTTATTCCTGTTGCCCTGCATTCACAAAATGACTAAGTTGTTTTTGGTACCCACACTTGGTAGGGTCCATTTGATTTAGAAACATTTTGATTAACAATTCTTCTGTCATAAATTGCATTTCTCATAGTAGGAGACTTCACTTTTTCTGTGGCTTTGGAGTTTCCACTCTTAGGCTCACATGAAGTTTTCACCCTCTCAACCTTGATTGGGGACCCTGTCCTGTGAGAATGCATATGTGTGTGTGATTCACCAGATTGTGCAGAGTCAAGTTTATGTTTAAGAGATAAACAGTTAGCAATCACAGTCACATAGCATGTCATGCAGTTTGGCTTACCACAGAAAGAATCATGACTAGAATTTATGTTGGCAGAATGGTTACTCAGGTTGTCAACTTCAACAATTTCAGGCTTACTACACTTATGAGTCAAATGATTAACAGATAGGCATTTTTGACATTGTTTCCTGGGAGCATTTGGCACATAAGCATAGTTGTTTCCCTTGTTAACACCAACTTTACCATTTCTGTTTTGTTTCTTTTTCTTAACAGCTTCTTTCTTTGCTTTAGGACTCTTGACAAGATTGTCTTTGGTCTCTTTCTGATTGACAAGTTCAGGAAAGGAAGAAGTGTTTTTAGCAGCCTCATCTTCTTCAAGTAGTTGTTGCTTGATGATCAGTAGTTCCTCATCAAACTCAACAGCACTCTTTCTGAAGATGGGCTGTTCAACACTTGACAGTATGGTTGGGGCATTTTTGTTTGTAAAAGTTTCCTTTCCTTTGCCCTTGACCTTCTTCCTTCCCTTGTCATTTTCATAGTCAAAACCAACTCCAACCTTGCAGTCTTCAGTGTGTTCCTTGTGATAGGTTTGAATAAGTTCAGAGGAGTTTTTAAAGCTTCTTAGTTTCAGTTCAGTTTCAGCAATTTGTTCCCTAAGGGCTTTCTCTATCTGTTCAGCACAAATCACTTTGTTTTTAAGATACTCAACCTCCTTTTTCAAACCATCCAGGTTCACAACCATTAACTCAAGTTTCTCATTCTTTTCTGTAAGCTCAAGATTCTTAGTAGTTAGTCTATCAATTTCTTCATTAGCTACTAACATGCTAGTATGGATATTAAACATCTCAGTGCTCATATCTTCAACAGTTTGCTTATATTGAAGGGGAGTCATATCAAGAGAAGTAAGAATAGGTACCTGACTTGAATCACCATCATCAGAAAATGCCATCAAGGCATAGTTTGAGTACTCTTGTTCTTCTTCTTCATCAGAGTCATCCCAACATTTTCCCTCAGCAATAAAAGCTTTGCCCTGTTGTTTCTTGAGTAGAGCCTCATACTTAGCTTCAAGCTCTAAGTATGCTTTGTCCTTCTTGACTTGTTTAGGCTTTGTGCACTCAGTGGCAAAATGCCCAAGTTCATTGCAGTTATAGCACCTTATTTTGGTCCTATCCACACTTCCTGTCTTGTATCCACCTTTAGCAGCACCAACAATCCCTTTTCCTTTATTGAAGGTGTTTGAGCCACTAGATCCACCAGTGTTTCCAGTATTGAACTTGGACCTGAATGGCTGCTTTCTTTTAAACCTTATGGTAGGATACCTCCTAGCCATATAAGCAAAATATTTGTTTTCCATTTTGTCCAGTTCTTCCATGCTGTAAAACTCATCATCCTCAGGCAAATCATAGACAACTTGGGCCTCATCACCAGTGTCTTCAACTTCCAGTTCCTCAATCTTGACCTGACTGATTTTAAGAGAGTCCATTCTTTGACTTAGGTTGTCAACAATAAGGGCACAGGAAGTATTTGCCATTAACCCTTGTTTAGCTTGAATGGATCTCTTTTGAAACAACTCCAGCTCATAGGTTTTCAAAACACCATACAGAACATCAAAACCAATCTTAGTTAGATCTCTTTCTTTGAGGGAAGAGATTCTTGGTTCTAAATGGTCTGGAAGAGTTAGTAAAAACTTCATGTTAAGCTCTTCTGTCTCATAGTGTTTGTCGTAGAGTTTGAGCTCATTTACCAGCTTGTTGAACCTCTCAAACACTTCTGTGATTCCCTCTTTCGGCTGAGCCATGAAGGCTTCATATTGTGAAACAAGAATCTGCTTCTTGTTCTTTCTTACTTCAGTAGTTCCTTCACAGAGCACTTCTATAAGATCCCACATCTTCTTGGCACTAGTACAGTGAGCAACAGTGCCATACATGTTGAAATCCATAGATTCACAGATTATAAGTTGAAGATGTCCATCCAGTGCTATTTTCTCCTTTTCAGAATCAGTGTACTTTGTGGGGTCTTTGGGAACATGTTTTGCTGGTATTATCTCAGTGCCTACTGTTGTCTCACCAATCTCAATCATTGGAACAAAGGGACCATGTTTTAGAATGTCTAAAAACATGGGATTAGAAGCTTTGATGAACAACAACATCTTCTTCTTCCATAAGCTGTAGTGCTCCTTGTTGAAGGGAGGAATCTTGATACTGCTTAGTTTTTGTGAACTCATTCTTGATCTTTTTCTGTTTGTATGTTAACAGCCCGCTCTGATACCACTTGTTAGCAATGAATATCACCTAGAAACTAGACAGAGGGGGGGGGGGGGGTGAATGGATAGTTTGATGGATTTTGGTTTTCTTGAAACTAAATATAAACTGTAAATGATTATGCTATGCAATATGCGGAAAGTAAACAACACACACAATCACTTTAATCTACTTTGTATAAGCAAATTAAATACTACAGCTTTCCAGGAAATTCACAATCGAATTTATGGCTTCTAAACAAGATCAGTTTGAACTTGCTTGTTTACAGAGAAAAGAGCTTAAGATAAAAACTATGTGTATCTCTCTTACAGCTTACAATAGGATGTGCATGATATATATATGCCCTATACAAACTAGTGCACACACCTATTTTTACACAATTACCCCTTGCTGAAAGTCCAACTTGTCCTGCCATAAGAAGTTAACTGTGTCAGGAAGGACCACCTGCTTTTCGGAGTCTTTCCTGTTTCTTTAGCTGCTTGTGTCTTATCTTTCTCTCCAAGTTTAGCTGTAGATTTGCCATCTGTTCTTTGGACCACCTTGCCAGAACAAATGCTTCAGTATTTGTCTCTTTTGATTCTTGATTTTGTACCTTGATTTGTCTTGTTGTAAACGGCTAAGTGTTGATATCGTGAACTCCACTTCATTCCTGACTTCGCGATCTCCCTTGTGAGGACTACGCGATATAGCCTTTGAAGACTTTGCGACATAGGTCATTTGATGACTATGCGACATAGGTCATTTGACGACTATGCGACATAAGTCATTTGACGACTATGCGACATAGGTCATTTAATGACTATGTGACATAGGTCATTTGATGACTATGGGACATAGGTCATTTTGATGACTATGCGACATAAGGCTTCTGAGGACTTCACGATCTAGGCTTCTTTGACTTTGCTGACTTCAACACTTCACGACATGTGTCTTGAGGACTTCTCGACATAGACCAAAATGGACTATGCGATGTAGCACTTCACGACATAGATATTGGTGACTTCACGACATAGCTTTCTTCTGACTTTGCTATATAATGCCTTAGACAAATTTCTGCAACTTATTTCTTCATGGCCTTATTCATTTCTATCCTGCTGCATGAGCATTACTGAACTTCTACCAGGACAATTATTCAATGGCCTATATACAATCTAGATGCAAGAAACTTTACTAAGCTCATTATAGATCTGAGCATACATGATAAAGCTATTGTTCATGAGAACAAGACAAGTACATTTAGAGACCTATACTATATCCCAGTGATAGAAATCACTAGGTCATGTAGTGTGACATAGTTAGACCTGGCAAATTGGGTCTGGATCCGAAGAACCGAACCGAAATTCATAGAACCGAATCCGATTATGTATCCTAATTAGCTAATCCGATAATGATCCGAAAACCGATTTGAACCGATCCGAAAATTATCCGAACCGAAAATTTAACTGAAAATTATCCGATCCGATTATGATCCGGAACCGATCATAACCGAACAATAAATTACCCGAACCAAATATGATTCGAAATACGAGATCCGATTTAAATCCGAACTAAAAAATGCTGAATTCGGTGTTAGTCGAGTTATAATTTTTATAAATCATAATCCACCTATATTAAAATTCAATAAATTAATCTATTTATAAGCAAAATTCATAATTAGAATAATTTCTTATAAAAAATAAATAGATATTTAATCAATACTTTTGACAAAAGTACATTATTTTATAGTTAATATATATATATATATATATAATTAAGATATTTTTTAAAGTTTTACAAATAAAAAAAATGAATAGGTAATGATCCGAATTGATCCGAACCAAATTTGATCTGAACCAAATTCATCCAGTTTTAATCCAAATTTTATCCGATTTTAATCCGAATTAGACCTGAACCGAATCAGATCCGATCCGATCCGAATTATACCAAAATATATCATAACCGAAAGTTGACCCGATCCGAGATTAATCCGATCCGAAACCGAATCGATTATCCGAATTGCTAGGTCTAGACATAGTCACATAGTGTAGGCTTGTTAATAGTGGTATTCAGACATGTCTTGAGCCTAACCTGGAGTATAAGCCACGGGTTGCGATTAAAGGACAAGCACTAGTAGATTTTGTGTTAGAATTCTCACCCCAAGCAGAAGAGGACCCTAAGGCATTGCAAATTTATCCTGAAATACCAGCAGAGGAGAATCAGAATAGTGCCCCTTGGTGGAGCTTATATGTAGATGGGGCATCTAATGGAGACGGAGCTGGAGTTGGATTCGAGTTGGTGAGCCCAGAAGGGTGTCGGATGAAGAGGGCTGTTCATTTCACCTTTCACACAACAAATAATGATGCAGAGTATGAAGCTTTGATTAATGGATTCAAGCTAGCGTTAGAACTAAAGGTAGAAAACATTAACGCTTTCAGTGATTCTATGATAGTGGTATACCAGATAAATGGAGGGTATCAAGCATAGGGACCTCGAACGAAGTTGTATTTGCGTTGTGCGGAAAGGCTGATCAAGCTGTTCAACGAAGTCAACTTAGAGCTTATTCCTCGGGGCCAAAACGAGACGGCGGACGAACTTGCCAAGTTCGGTTCACGTCGTGAGACCACTCTGTTAGGGTCAACCCCCTTGGAGATACAAAGGAGGCCTAGTGTGCCAGAGGAGGAACTTATGGTGGTGGAAGAAGGGGTGACATGGATATCTCTTCTGTTGGCTTATATAAAAAATGGTACCCTATCAGGTGATAAGAATGAAGCACGACGCGTGCGATATATGGCAGCCATATATGCAATATATGATGGGGGCTTGTATATAAGAGGCTTCAACGTGCCCTTACTCAAATGTGTTGATGGAGAAGAATGCAATTATATACTAAGGAGGGTTCATGAAGGCATATGTGGTAATCACTCGGGGGTAGTTCATTGGCACGGAAGATACTCCGTCAAGGATATTACTGGTCGACCCTTAAAAAGATGCTTTTAAGTTTGCTAGAGCTTGTGACAAGTGCTAGAGGTATGCAAATTTCCACAACAGCCCGGTAGCACCATTAACTTCACTCATGAGCCCATGGCCCTTCACCATGTGGGGGATAGACTTAATTGGGGAACTACCTAAAGCTAAAGGCAGCGTAAAGTATGATGTGGTTGCGATGGATTATTTCACCAAGTGGGCAGAGGCTGAGCCCTTAGTCACAATACCTGCAAAGAAGCTTATTGATTTTGTGTATTGAGCTATTGTTTATCAATTTGGTATACCTTACAAGTTAATCTCAGATAATGGTAAGCAGTTTGACAGCAAGGAGATGAGAGAATTTTCTGACTGGTTGGGGATTCAGAAGAGTTTTAGTGTTGTGAGTCATCCACAGACTAATGGCCAAACTGAGGCAATCAACAAAATAATCAAACATACACTAAAGGCAAAGTTGGAGGATGCTAAGGGAAATTGGCCAGAAGAGCTTCCACAAGTCTTATGGTCTTACAACACCACTCCCCGAACCAAAATGGGAGAAACATCCTTCTCTTTGGTGTATGGGTGTGAGGCTATGGTTCCGGTGGAGGTGGGAGCTGGATCCTTTAGGAGAGATCACTATGATCCAGAGAATAGTGACAAGAAGCACCGTCTTTATCTAGATATGATCGAGGAACACACAGACTGATTCACAAGCAAGGCTACTCGCATACCATCAGAGGACTGCCAGACACTACAATCGCAAGGTGAGAGCTCGACCTTTCCGTATAGGGGATCTAGTTCTTCGTCGGGTGATGCCTAATACCAAGGTGATTAACCATGGAGTATTTGGAGCAAATTGGGAAGGCCCATACCAGATTAAATTAGTTCTCTGGGAAGGAACCTACCATCTCAATGATATGTGTAGAAAGCTTATACCAAGGGCTTGGAATGCTGAGCATTTGAGAAAGTACTATCAGTAATTTATATCTATTTAAGACTTAGAATTCATCTATATTTATCCTAAGTCTCAGGGGGTAGTAGTGTCATATAAACACCTCCCTTTGACATACGATGTACTAAGTCCGTTCTATCATATTATCTATCAAAGTTGGAGTTTTATTATATTATCTACTAAAGTTGAAGTTGCTTATTTTGAATTTTTTCATTGTTCATGCATGAGTGAAGTTATACTTTTTATTTATTTTATACCAGCATAGATTGTTCTAAGACAAAACCAACACGAAAGTGTGAGGAAAATGCACTTGTGTATATTCTTAGTAAAATAGCAAAATGCGAGGCCGACGTTTAATTGGGCCTCGGTCAGTTTAAAGGAAAATCAACTATGCAAAGTAGAGCTCCGTGCGAGGTAGAGCTCCCTACGAGGGCAAAGCTTCGTACGAGGTGAGGCCCCAAGCGATACGAGCTCACACAAGTTTAATAAAGAAACGTTATAAGGGATTATACGACATTCTAGTAAAATTATGTGATCCTTATGTCGATTTGATTCATGGCCACAAGTTGAGACCTCGTGAGAGGTGAGACCTCGTGCGAGGTGAGACCTCGTGCGAGGTGAGACCTCGTGAGAGGTGGGACCTCGTGCGAGGTGAGACCTTATGAGAGGTGGATCCACGCGCAAGGTGAAACCTCATGCGAGGTGGAACTCCGCGCGAGGCAAGCCCCACAAGAAGATCACCTCTTTAGAAGCGAGCTCATACAAGTTGGGAAATAAATTTTTTATGAACAAGAATATAAGTGAAGCCTTACGTGAGGCTGAGCTTCGTGCGGACTCGAGCCCGTGCGAGGCGACCACATGAGGTTCGAACTTGTGCGAGGCGGTCCGAGAGGTTCGAGCCCGCTCAAGTTAAGTAAAAAAATGTGTGTTTGGGCGTAAAGTTAAAGACGAAGCATATGTAGTAATGTAAAACATAATGTAACATAATATGTAACATAGATAATTATAACTCAACACATGAATAAGACAGACAATAATATTAACTGAAGCACAAGAATCCAAAAGAAAAGAAGACATGGTAAACTCAAGAAATCAAAATATGGTATGTATTCTTAAAGTCCGTAAATAGGTCACGAAAAGAAGTTCATTAATATGTTCAAGCCTCAGTGACCAATAAAGAATCAAGACTTTCAAGACTACAGAAGTATTTAAATGATACAGAGTTAGTACCAAAGGATTTCAGTGATTTTATAATGAAGCAACCAAGACGACAAAGGACTTGTCAATTGTATTGTATTGAAGACATAGAGGTTTTGATCAGTGTTAGTCATCTGTGAACCAGACCAGTTGCACTAGGTGTCAACACAAGTGAAGAAGATCAACATGTTTTATCGTCTCAGAAGAAATTGATTTAAGTCAGATTTGATACATCCTGGAAGTTAAAAGAAAATTTGATAAGGTATGTTTAGGTTAAATTGAAGTGTAATATCCCTACTGAAAAGAGAAAGAATCTTCAAGGATCAATTTGTAATTAAGGGACATTTAATAGTTTTCCTTTTTGAAAACTATCGAAAGAGAAAAGAAGATTTTGGTGAAAATCATCGAAGTGGCGAAAATCTAATTCGATAGTTTCTTAATTAGAAACCATCGAAGTGGGTAAAATGATTAAGTTTGATAGTTTTATTTATAAAACTGTTGAACTAATTTCAAAGAAACAAGTTATTATTTTCGATAGATTTTATTTAAATCTATCAAATGAAAAGAAAAAACTTGTCTTCGATAGTTTTTTTAATTGTAGCAGGTGAAATGCATTCAAGACTTGTTAGAGGTTGGTGAGGAAATGGACGACTGTGATTTATCAATGGCCTTCGATAGTTTTCCTAAAAGACTACATTTGTGAATTGAAGACACTGTCTTCATGAGTTTAGAAGTTAAGAAGTTGCAGAAGATTTAATACGGAGAGAAAATTTAAGAGCTTGATATTTTAGAGAAGTAATTACCAGTGCCTTAAATTTTATCAATTGTATTGATTATTGTAACTTGAACTCATTGAAGCTAATCCTACGGATTAGAATTGTAGCATCCCTTGTGGTTTATATTTATAAAACGATATATTTCCCAACTCGTGTTTTTGATTTGGTTGATTTGATTTCGGACAAGAACACAAATAATTATCCAACATATTAAATCAAGTAAAATAAGATTTTATAACTAATGAGAGGTTTCACCTGTCTAAGAACTCATAAAGAGAGGTTTCAGGTCATTCCAAGAACATATTCAAGAATTCTTGAGTATCAATTATTGTAAACGAATGGTGATAAGTTACGAGCATAATAAAATAACATTGGAAGATTTTAGCTTTGCACATAAGATGTGACCAACCCAAATAAATTGAATCATACACGATCCTTTTCTCGATCAATTAAATCGATAAGGAAAATTATACACCCGTAGTTCTTTTATATTGTATATATATATGTATGTTATGAGAGCGGTGTCTGCTTTTAGGAACATGTTTATATATATTTAACATCTATAATTTTTGATCGTAAAGATCACGTTCATATTGGAATTACAATTTTCGTATTTTGATTTTTTTAAATTATCAAAATTTTAAATATATAAAAATAAGATTATTTTTAGGTAATTGATAAATTTAAAATTGTTTATATTGTGTCTTTTTCTATACCCTCTTCAAAAATCACTACAATTTCTTTTCGGGTAATTTTAGGACAGATAACCTTAACTTTTTGAGAAATGTTTTATCAGTGGTTGTGAATGAATCGTGATAATTTATGGCATTTTTATAATAATTGAAATAAATTTATGGTACTAGATGTGGTCTCCTGGTTCTCTTGATAAACAGGTTCTCTCTATAACCTTACCATACACACACACACACACACACACACATACACACACATAATTCGGTCTATTCGATTTTAATGGAATTAATTTTCTGAAAAATCGATCCAACTCGATTTTTATTCGATTTCAACCGAAAAATTGAACAAACTATAATTTTAAAGAAACTCAAACCGAACTAAACCAAAATTTTACAATTCAGTTCAATTTTTCGATTTCGGTTCATTTTTGCTCAACCCTACACTTAAGAAATGCTACAATTTACAAGTTTAAGACCGAATCTATGAATACAAACATTACATAATTTGTTGATTCCACTTCCAGTTATCTCAACAATACAAACTCTCCAATCCATTGGTATTTTTACATTTCTTATATGATGCAGCGTGGATCTCCAAAAATGACAGTTGTCGTAATTATTACGACACGACTCCCTATATGACGTGTCCTAACTGATAAGCACGAGGCCTTTGGGAGTTATCCCGAAGGAGAGTAAAGGGATAGGATTCCGAACGAATTGGACATCCGATCAAAGTCCAGGGACATGTTGGAGGCCCAACATTAACTGGGCCGAATTGTAGTTGAGCCGAAGGATGGGGCCGAATGGGTCCCTTAAGCGCATTGGGCTTTTCCTCTTCTGTCCACTAACATGTGACCGTTGTGAAAAGACCCCGTCTCCCGCTTCTTCAGGCGGACGAAGCGGACAACGCCAACGACGAGTGGCTCCATGGATTCCGGGCGACCGGTACAAGTCGTGCCTATAAAAGCACACACAGGTTTCATTATGAGGTTAATACTTATTTTATACTAATAAGCACTTGCACGTTCAATTAAACCTTACCGGAACCTCTAACTTACTCTCACACCGAAGGTGAATCGGGGGCCAAACCCCTCACATTCTTCTCTTTTGGCAGGTTAACCCGAAGGGATATTCAGAGTCCGACCCGACATAAATCTGGTTCCAACACATATATTAATACATATTGAAAAGGTCATGTACAATTTAATGAACTTTTTGAATAAGAAATTTTTTTCTAATCAAATAATAATACTCATTTCTTTTAAATTTATATGAGACACTTATTTTTGCACACATTTCAAATTCAATGCGCTCGAAAGAGATGCAGGTAGATAATATTTTTTCAATTTTTTTGTTTTATATATAAGTGGGACATTTTTATTTTTATACAAAATAAAAAACTTTAAAAAAATATTATTTACAAGTAGTTCTTCCGAGCACATTAAAATACGTAAAAAATTAAAAAATCATATAAATTGAAACGAAAATAATAATCTTTAGTTTTATCAAACCTAAACCAAAACAAACATCAAAATAAATAAAAATAAAAATGTGATTTGGTCCAGTTCAATTTGAAAAATTTGGTCGGTCTGTGAAATTATGTTACAAGTGAAAGTTAATTTTTATAAGCATAGGGACACAGGCACAGCCATTATCTCTACCTGTTTCGTTATGCGATGTCCTTTAATTTTAAATTTTACATCAACCATTCCATTTATGGAGACACGTGGTAAAGAAAAAGATGGTGTATTGATATAATCGACACACCTTTCACTAAATCTGGATTCTTTCAACAATTTACAAATTTAAGCCCTAATTTACAAATTACAAACAATTACATAATTTCTTCATCTCAACAGATTCCAACTCTCCGATCCACTGGTATTTTACATTTCTCCGCGCTCCATATATATCACCTTGCTTATGTATATATTTCATCCACAGCTAATTATAGTTTTTATCGCTTAATGTAATTATTGTTTTTAAGTGTAATGTGATTGTAATTAATGAGTTGTTACTGTAATCATATCATTGTGACTCATATATGTATGTTTATTCTGTGACTTGCTAGTAATCATGAATGAGAACGAGTGGCAATGTGATATTATTATTTAGTTTTGTGTTTACGACATGTAAATCGGATGATATTTGATTAGGTTAATAGTTTGTTAGGTGTTTGTAGTGACTAGGTAGATAGTGTTAATTTCTCGACGTGTTATTGTGGATCGATAGCTTATTGCTTTTAAATATAGACAGACGAGGTTGTCGGTGAAATGACGAGAAAGGCGTTTTAAGGAATTAATATTTATCAGGTTGTTAATTAGATCTATATCTTGCTAATTTATTTTTTATTATGAATTGATTAGATGTATATGTTATTTTAGATAAATTGGATGCGATCCGATTGGGTTATTTATTTGTAATTGTATGCAGCCACTAGGTAAATTGTTTTAGATACGGTACATTGTTGTAGGTGAAATGACGTGGGAGGCATGTCAAAGGGTCCTGGGATATTTGATGAATAATTAATATTTATTCGGTTTTATTAGATATATCTAGTGCCCGTTTGCATCACGGGATTTCAACCCGGTTAACGGGAATCAGAATGAGATTTTAATACAAAAATGTATTGGAACCTCATTCCTATGTCATTCCCATTCCCGTTAACCGGCTTGTATTTTCATGATCCAAACAGCCCCCTAGTGTCACATCCATATTTACTAAGATTAGATGCCTAGGCATGTATCCAACTAGTTTTGCCCCTACGCAGCCGGTATATTTTTTTCCTTAATATTTTCTGGTTTATTTTACTGATACTTGAGTTTTAATTTCATAAGCAACCTTACAGAATTGATTTTGTCAAGTAAAATTATGGTAATAACTGTGTGAGGATTTATGTTATTATTCAGATTTACTGTAGGACATTGATTAGTTTGCATGATTGACTGTTTGATCTATTATGTAGAACAATCAAAGTAAGGGGTCGGTTGGTTTTTGGCATTTAAAATGGTTAACAGTTATCAGAATCTTATTCCTATGTGTTAGTGTTTGATTAGGGAATCAATATGTTGGAATGTAAACCTCATTTCCATTAAACAGGCGACACATCCTTGATTACCCCAAGGCCCAAATCATTCACATTATCGTCAACAATCCAAACGCCCCCTAATTCGACCATTGAATGCATAACCCGAAAGCAATATGACCAGTTTATTTTCTATTGCATTGTGGCTAGAGGAAGTTTTTGAAGCTAATGAGAGGCCAGCATAGTGTCTTTACTCTTCGATGTTGTAAGGTTCATTTTTATCAGGTTACTATTTGCTTTAGTATGCAGTTTGTATATATTGAGATATCTCTCTTGTAACATCCTTTCTGAGAGTAACCAACGGAGTTTCAGAATTTACCAATATACTGTAAAATATTAAGAAACTGCGAGTCGAGACTTTTCCGTATTTTAGCAGCTTTTATGGTGATTTGCTACAGGTTGGGTAGTCTTTTAAGTTCTCCTTGCTTAATAACTATCATTAAGGTTGGATTCTTATTTTATCATAAGCAGTATTTTTAGAGGGATGTGATCCATAAATACCTTCAAAAAGGATTTTTAAAGCAAAACCTGAAATTAAAATCTAAAGCTCGAGTGGGCATCTAGCAGATCATTGTCACCAATATAGAACGACCATGCTACAACAGTTTCAGTAACCTGGCGTCAGGTGATATGGTCTTAGCTTCTCCTTACTTGAAAATAACTTTTGGTGATCCTTTGTTTTAGCGTCATAGTACAATAGTACACTTATGGTTATTGGTAGGATCACATTGCCGCACGCCTTCACTTCGTTAGTGTGTCTTTTGTTTCTACCTTTTCAGATCTCTCATCTCCTAGGATGGTACCTATGCTATGAGAAGGAAGGGCCTTAAACTTGATCCCTGCATTATAAATTCAGAGCCCCTGGTTCTTTGTCAGGGCTCAGCGCCTTGTGTTCTTCAACTGTCCTCAAAGTACAATTGGAACCATTAACTTCTTCCATGCTTTATGTCAAAGAAATGATTTTTGGGGTCATTAGATACATTTTAAAGTTGCCCAATCTAGAACTATATTTTTAGAGAGCTTTGTGTATATTGGTCGGCATGTCAGGCAACAATAAGTAGTCTACGGTAATGGGAACTTTTGAATTATCTTCCATGTATCTCTCTGGCATAATCTTTCCATTTTATGGATATACATTATCTTATCTGCGCATGTGAACTCATTTTTTTTCTTTCTTGATTTTTATTTCAAAATTAATCTATAAAGAAAACGAAATTAATTGTGTAAATTTTTGTTGAAGAAGATGCAAGTAGTTGTGTGCATGCCTGAGAGCAAGTGTTCTTTTATGTCTTAAATTTAAGACTGGAACTGTGGCCACAGCATGTCACTGTTAACACAGTTAACATAACAATTGCATGCTTAAGTAGTGACTTTTCTCGCTATATCATTGCAGGTCATACATATTTCTTGTTATGGAAGTCGTGAATTAAATACTTCGCCAGCCAGAAAATGAACTATCTCAGTAATGGGTTAGATGTGTAAAAAATGATTGCAGAATTTTCATCATTAAGGAGATGGGGGAGAGGCAAGATGGCGTCAAGTTTAATAAACCAGTGGCTGCTATTTCGACACCCTGTGATTTAGATTTCATGCAAAATCCGGTAGCAGTTTCAAAGGTTTCCTTAAAAGAAGTCTCAACTTGTAAGGATCCAAAAGGCGAGTATGATCTGGAGAGGTTGATAGCGCGAAAAGCATCACAGATTTTATGGGCCCATGGAAAACTTTCTGAACCTATTCCCAGTGGTTTCTATTCTATTCTTTTGGTGAGTTCACATTAATTATTTTTTTTAAAAAAAAATGCCTCTGCAAACTACTTTCAATCTTTTCTCTTATTTGCAGGAACCCATTTTTGTGATAGTAAGAATGCACATCATAAATCACTAGTTCAACAAATGAACACATGTTTAGATGATTTAACTTTGGGCTTTTTCCACAAACAAATACTTTATTGTCAAGTTTCTGCGGTATTCTTCTCGTTGATTTGTTGTATCAGAATTTGCATCAATTTGGAGCTTTATTTCTTATGTGTTTTATGAAAGATTGTCAAAAATCTGCAAACGCCAATTTAATTAAATTAAGATCCATTTCTGTGTTTAAAACTAAGGAGCCCGGTCCCCAGCAATTGTTTGCTGGGGACGATTTTTGCAGCAATCGATTTCAACGCCGTTGGATCGACCATCCAACGGCTGTGGTTTAAAAAAAAATTGGACCGTACCGCGGAAACTTTCTGCGGTACGGGCTAATTACATTTTTGCCCCTCCGCCCGTACCGTACGTCCAGAAAAGTACGACCAGAGGTAGTGTTTGCCTACAAATGAGGTAGCTTTAAAATCCAAATTAATCGGTTCGTGTAATGCTTAAACCTCGAAGCATCGCACTAAACTACCTAAAACATCCCTCGTATTTTCTGTCAAATCACTTCACCACAATTAGTGGATATCGCCAAGATAATAAAGAGCTTGATTCTTGTTCAAATGTGCTTAAAGTCTCTGAATTTTTTAACTTTGATAAAAAACTTGATGGCTATTCTCTAGTCACTTTAATCCGTAAATGTACCGAGTTGGGTTGCTATTCCTATGGCCAACAGCTTCATTCATATGTTTTGCAATCTGGGTTTGTGTCTAATACTCTAATGGTTATGTCTCCACTGCCCTCATTAATTTCTATGTCAAGTTTGAGTGTTTAGATGATACCCAAAAGCTGTTTGATGAAATTCCTGAACCAAGTGTTGTTTCTTGGAATTCTTTGATTTCTGGGCATGTGCATTGTGGGGAGTTTAGCAAGGCTTTGTGCTTGTTTATGCAGCTGGAGAAATCATCTGCAGTTTGCTCTGATGCTTTTTCATTTACGGCGGCTTTAGCTGCTTGTGGGAAGCTAGGTTTGTTAAGATTGGGAATGTCGATTCATTCGAAGATTATGAAGTATGGTGATGAATGCAGTGTTGTTACCTCTAATTGTTTGATTGATATGTATGGGAAATGTGGGTGTGTTGAAGAGGCGATTTGCTTGTTTGAGGAAATGAATGATAGAGATACCATTTGCTTGTCTAATTTATTCTGGTCGTACTTTATTCTAATCTTACTTTTCTGGACGTACCGCGGAAACTTTCCGCGGTACGGGCGGAGGGGCAAAAATGTAATTAGCCCGTACCGCAGAAAGTTTCCGCGGTACGGTCCAATTTTTTTTTAAACCACAGCCGTTGGATGGTCGATCCAACAGCGTAGAAATCGATTGCTGCAAAAATCGTCCCCAGCAAACGATTGCTGGGGACCGGGCTCCTAAAACTAATACCTGAATAATCATAATTATGATTACAACTGTCACAAGTAAATTAAATTCGATGACATGAGGTTCCTTCTTTCAAATTTGCATAGTTATTTATGATCTATGGTTAACAAATAGAAAATTCTATTATGGTCTTCATATATATTATTGTTCTCATTATTATTATGATATGCAATATCGTATAGTGATTGAACATACATATGCTGTAAAAAGTAGACTGCTCACTGCATTAAGTTCGCCTTCCCATCAATAGGCCATAGTAAAAATCATTTAAGTTTACTATCTTTGTCTTGTTAAGTAATGTATTCAGTTATTGCACATTGCATATTATTGAGCACACTATAATACACTGACACCATTTTCCTAGTTGATTTGGAACATGTACTTGTCAAGTGAAAGAGGAACTTTATATAAAGGTTCTCCCTTTGTATAATTTGTAGTACTTTGCTACTGACAAAGTTTAATCTCTTACAATTGTGACATTGTTCCTTAGTGTTGACTATTTAATTTATCTATTTTCAGATCATATTGGTTATTTATGTTCAATTCTATTCTTATGAGTTGGGATCAACAGTACTAGAACTGATTTTATTTTAATTTTTATGCAGGAAAAGGGACTCAAAGAGCTTTTTGACATGATTCCTTCACTTGATGAGCTTTATGCTATGGATCTGAAGGGTATTGCACTCGATGTTGTTATTGTTGATATGCGTAGAGATAAGAAGCTTTCTATGTTAAAGCAGCTGACTCTGACTCTGGTCAAAGGATTACGCTCAAATCCAGTTGCAGTGATAAAAAAGATAGCTGGTTTGGTGTGTTTTCCAGTGAATATTTAACACTTCTAAACTACTGTTTTGTGTAAAGTGGGGTCTTTATTAGTTGGATTGACACGTCAATTCACCCCCTCCTATTTATTTTTTAAGTGGTGCTTTTTTCATGTCTGCACCTATACTATACATAAATCATAAACATATCTTTTCTACTTGTTACAAATTGTTCTGGAATCAGATACTGATAGAAAACAGTTGTATCTACTTTGTCAGAGATATGGAAGGTTGATATGTATGTATAATTGTATATATATATTCTGTGAGCATACTTAAAATGGTGCAAGGTGACATAGGAAACTGATAGTAGCCTTGATTTGAACCTGTCAGACTGAGGATTGTTTGAATGATTCTGGAGGGGTATATGGTTTTGCAAAAATAGTTCTGAAACACCAACTTTAATTGATAGAACTTTAAATCGAATAAATTCTAATAGGGTAAATTACAAGTTTTAGACCAATTTAATAACCAAATGGTAGATCACTAATTCGATACACTTATTATAGAAGATCTTGTAATTGGTGTAAAGCTTTAAAGTGAGACATTTATAGAAAGAATTGGCAGTTTGTCACTATGAAAAAGGATTCTGGACCTGGTTTCTCTCTAGAGCCAAGACAGAATACGAAAATCTTCATGACCAAATTCCAATCTCTTCCCACTTATTGCAGTCGAGCCTTGGCTCTGGTTGGACCAGGTTTATCAGATATCCCTATAATTGTTTTTCTTATTACAATAATATTTTCCCGTAATTTTCTTTGTATTCTCTACGTTTGTGTATAATTTTCCTGTCGTGTATGGTTATTGTTGAACATCGAAATATTTTGTAAAAAAGAGAGCATTTAATTAGTGTTTCTTGGCCTTGTTTGTGCTATGTATGGTTAGACCTTGTGATCTCATCAGATAAATAATATATATGTTGCTCTGATAGATATTTAATTGCAGTATATATTTGATAAGCAGAATTTTTTTTCATCTGTTTCATTCGAGTGAGTTTCTGTTCCTTTAAAGGTCAACCAGTGAGAAGAATCCTTTTACCTTTACAAGTTCTTTTTAGGTTGCATCTGCTGTTCACTGGTGAAGCTTTAGTAGGATTTAGGGATACATCAGATGGGATGAATGACTAAGTATCTGATCGATGCATCTTCATATTTTTGTTTTTTAGGAACCCATCTTAACCTTCCCTGTGTACTTCGTTTAGTCATTTAATTCAAGATAGTTGTACATACCAACAGTAATTGTAATTTCCCACTTCCTTGCTATTTAGATTTCACTTTTTGTTAAAGAGACTGGAAATTCCGTATTTAGTTGCTAATACAGATTGTCTTAATATGGTAGTGTTTAGGAGATCTATCAGCAATCAAATTTTTCTTAAAATAAGGATCTCATCTTAATCGGGCATTTTGTATATACGGGAGGAAGACAGTCTGAAAGAGATATTAATAGTAAGGAAGTGAAAAACTACAATCAGTGTTATTCATTGGAGAATAGATACCATTTACTTATTCATCGCCTTATTAAGTGACAAGTAGAAGTGTCATTTGTGATATCTATTTGATAAATTTGAGCATTTAATTTGTGCTATTCACAGGAAATATCAGATTTGACAGGTTTTTTCTGGGCATCTATGAACACATTGATTATTGATAAATAGTAATTCCAGACTCCTGCATTTCCTTAGTTGTATGTTTGGCGAAGATAGTGTTTTTTTTCTTTATTATGATTCTTTCTGTAGTTCTTATTGCATGATAAACTCTCCACGAGCAGTCTTTATATTGTATTTATCATATCTGCATTAATGAAATTTTATGCTATCTATTCTTCCTTTGCCCTTGACTAACTTTTTGATTCACAGGTTGCTGATTGTTGCAAACCATATAATGTGAAAGATGCTCTGTTGGAAGGATCAGATGCCTTGGAGAGTCAAGGTATCCATATGCTGGGTCAAATGAGGCACGGTTCTTGTCATCCGCGTGCAATCTTATTTAAAGTTCTTGCAGATGCTGCAGGGATTGACAGCACACTTGTTGCTGTAAGTACTATCAGCAGAATTAAGTTTGGCATGTTTTCCATATTGCCCAATCACTTATGTATGTCGAGGGTAACTTTTTGTTCTCCAACTACTTGCACTTCTTTTTTCTATAACCAGGGTTTACCTCGGGAAGGAGTAATGGAGAGAACAGACTCATACAAGCATATGTCTGTGTTAGTGGTGTTAGATTCTGTGGAAATACTAGTTGACCTTGTCCGTCATCCGGGTCAGCTAATACCATGTTCTACCAAAGCAATACTTATGTCTCACATTTTTGTTGCCGGAGGAAGTGATTCTCCAGAGAATGATTCATGTGATTCACCTCTTGAACCCACCAGTCCTCTATGTAACTTGTTAGACCATGTTGATCTTGAAAGGTAAGAGGATGCAGTTTAATATTTATATTCAGTTTTCTTAAACAAGGGAGAAAAGGGAGTTGATCTTGAAAGGTAAGAGGATGCAGTTTAATATTTATATTCAGTTTTCTTAAACAAGGGAGAAAAGGGAGCGCACTGTTTAATTGATTTTTACAAGATATAATTAAAGTAGATGACTCTGATATGCCTCGCCTTTCTTAAAGCTATTTACTGTGTCATCTCTGATCTGGTTTAGTTTCTTATGTCTACAGTACCGAGTATGATGAGAGCCCTCAGGACTTGTATCAGCGTGGACTAGAAGCAGCAGTAGCAATATCTGGTTCATCTATGAACACAAGGTCGAAAACAATGACGAAGGAACAACTAAAGTAATGACCCTATACCTTCATCAAAATCAGCAAGACTCTGCGAGATTTTACATCAACTTTGCCAAAATCCACGTAGAAATAAAATTAACAACAATCTTTTAAAATCCACAGATTTTAATCAATCCATTAAAATCTGAATTGATTACACCCCCCTAAGTTTGACATAAGAAGGAAGAAACTAACTTGCTTGTTGATTTATTTGTATGCCATTAATTATCTTCGGCTTTCTTTTGTGTTTAGCTGTTTCTCCAATTTCTGTTTGTCCAGGTTTATGGTAGTCTTATCGAGTATAACATTCTGAACTTTACTCTCCCATATTCCAGCTTATCTCATAGTGTACCTTACGTACCAAATACATTCTGGGTACGCAGCGGGACGAATTTTAATGTTGAGCGAAGACCAGGTAGCTCAAGGTATCTTTTCCATATTACTTCTGTCTAATATATTTTTCTTATGCGACATAAGTTAGGTTCTTCAATCGTCAGGGTATATAATATGGGGCACTACATTGTATAAAATAAATACTCACAGATTTTTTTTTATGTCTACCTCTTTCGGTGAGGCTAGCATGGAATAATCCACAGTAAAATCGAAAATCTGTATCATTTAAGGAGTGACAAATATTTGGTCTTCAGCTCATCCGAATAGTGGGATGGTGTACAAACTAGGATCTTGTAGTTTTTATTTCTACCTAACATTTTCTTTCTTTCAAGTACATAAATTAGAATATTCCCGTCCATCCAAATTCCTGGAAATATAATAAAAAAGTAACAGAAAGTTTTCATTTAACTTAGAAATGAGAAATGTTCATGTCTACTATATGTTGACTATTTAACATCTGGCCTCTTTAATTACTCACCCTGTATAATTCATTCAGTTGCATGCTGTACATAATGTATAATGCATTGTAGGTTTTCACGGTACAGGCTTATAGTAGAAGATATTGTACATAATCTATTGGACTTAATCGATATGACTGTAGTTAATTTAGTATATCTGGTATTAAGTACCAGATTTGAAACAGTTGTAAAGTGCGGATTTAAAGGCAGTATTGTTCATGAAATAAAATTGTAGAAGTCTGATTTCCACACTTATGATACATGGAGTGTATGACCATTAATTTATATGCAACACTCTGCAGCCTATAAAATATATGTTTCAAGTGAATTATGCAATATTGGATGCATCACCAGTAAGAATGACTGACATGGATATATCTGTACAATGTACATATACCTACATATTGTGCGTTTTCTTTTAGGAATAACATCTTGGTGCATGATACCATGTTGCTAAATCAAATTAAACGAGAAGTTCAAGATTTTTCCTGTGCTTAGCAGCCTTCTATATCCTCCTTTTTGTTGGAAAATCTTGTGCTTCCTTCAAAACCACTTGGTAATAATTGCTTCCAGCACAGAACCTCTCTAAGATATCTCTGGCTCTTTTTTTATACAAAAATAGAAGGGGTTCACTACTTAGCCTCCAAGATGTGTCATTGCTATCTACTTCAAATTTTTGGTTAGCATACTTAATTATGTGTTCACAATGAAATGGGTTTCTTTGTGCCTCTTTTTTTCTTATCACAAATACTAGTTGGACACTTCTTCCATACTTGTATTTGTTTTGCTCCACTTTATGCATAAAATCTCTTTTGCCGCCAACTACCTCATATATTAATTCATTTATTCTTTTAGATATTTATTCATTGTTGGAATTTTGCTAACTCCCTCTCTCTCCTATTAGTACTTCTAGTCCAGATACTAGCATGCAAGGACGCGGAAGATCTAATCTTGGTCGTCATACAGATTCACTATTGAATTTCAAAGAAGCATCAAGGTTCTCTCTCTTATTAACTTTAGTTTGTACTTTTGAGAAAATGCGCCTGTTTAACAATTAACAGAAAATCTGTGCTTGCGTGTTTGTCCTTGTCTTTATTTTGATTTAACATTTCCTATATGTTACGGTTGTGTTATACCATGCTCGTCAAGTGACTTCCGTGCAACCGATGTTTAAAAAAAAACACTTTTCCTGTTTTTAATGCTTAAAAAAGACTTATTCAGCATTGAAGGTGATATATTAACTAGCATAGTGAGTACTTAGCATGGCTCAATTCTTGTTCTTTGGTTAAACATCATCTCGTGAAAGTTGGAAAAAGCCAGCTTTTGTCTTATGTGACTACTGATAATCCTTGGAAGTTTTACTCAATTAATCTTACTAAACTTTCAAAAATAATTGCATGCACTATTTTTTTTTTATCACTTTTAAGTTTATTTTGGTGGACTATCTAATGCCGCCTTCGCTTAATGTATATCATGGAAATGCACCAAACACTTACTTAAACAATGGAAAGTTAGAAAAAGTAATGAATGATGAATCCCAAGACAAACGTAGACTTACTTTCGTACTTTTGAATTTGACTTGCTACAAGGTGTTTGTTCTCCTTCTACCCTTATCTATATATTCTTTTTTATTTAATTTATTTGAAAGACAACCGTCCAAATCTTTGTCTTGTTTCGTACCTCTCAGAGCTAGCTTTACTTTCCTTAAATGTAGGAGCTGGTGGTTCAGAGTTCAGATCCTCAACCATATCTAAAGCTCACCCTAACAAACTTCATATAAAATTTTGCTGTCTTAGTATGCTCTTGTTTTTTTGCCTAGAAGAAATATATACACATAAAATGTATATCTATAGAGAGAGAGATAGAAGGTTGTTTTTGGTGCTATGAGGTCAAGTGCATACATGAAGAGAGAGACAAAATCTATTTTAATCTATCACATAATTTAGCAATGAAAGAAGCGAATGTAAAGGTAAATATATTTTAGGGATATTCCTAATGGTACCCATGTACAATTGGATTTTCCATTTGGTACCATCCAACATTTTTAACTTCCAAGTGGCACCACTGTACTTTTGGCTTCATCCATCTAATACCATTCGGTCAAGCAAACGATAGTCGAACGTTTTAAATTTGTGGATTATTCTCAATGGTACCATTGTACAATTGGTTTTTTCATATGATACCATTAAATGTTTTAACTTCTACATGGTACCCTTTTTAACTACAGGGAAAATGTATAGATAAATTGTGAAAATTCCGAGAATAATTTGACTTTAGTGAGAAAAAAAGGGTACCATGTAGAAGTCAAAAATTTTAAATGGTACCATATGGAAAAACCAATCGTACAATGGCTCCATTAAGAATAATCCATATTTTAATAACGTTCGACTAACTTTTGCTTGACAAAATGGTATTAGATGGATGAAGACAAAAGTACATTGGTGCCACTTGAAAGTCAAAAATGTTGGATGGTTCCAAATGGAAAAACCAATTGTACAGGGGTACCATTAGGAATATCCCTATATTTTAATAGTGGTGATACCTATTGTAGGTTATGTTATATAATCTTTGCATTCACTTCAACAGACTTCAACAGGTCTACTGGTGTCCCTATATTTTAATAGCGGTGATACCTATTGTAGGTTATGTGATATAATCTTTGCATTCACTTTAACAGGTCTACTGGTGCCTCACCCACAGAATCTCGCAGAAGACGAAGGCGCTCTATAAGTATGATTCCGGAAATCGGTGATGACATTGTAAGGTTAATACATATCTACCTTGATTTCTATTAGGCTCGATTTTGCAATGTCGTAACTGGGATACATGTGATGCAAAATTTGTTGTTTTCTGAATTTTAATTGCTTTTAGGTATCATTCTCAAGTGTTGACATGCTATATTTACTTCAGAGATTTTAAACTTTCAGCAATCAGTTTAGCAAAAAAAAGGAAAAAAAAACATTCAGCAATCAGCTAGTTTGGATTGGCTTTCCTGATCTTACTACTTAGCATTACACATCTAACCTATATTTTAGTTCATTAACATGGAAGCTGCTTGTTGACATATTCTCTATGTTACCCCGACTCTTCATTTTGCCTCTTATACCCGTCTCGGACCCTCGACACTCGGACATGGGTATGGACACTCGGACATGGATTTTAGGCCAAAAAACATGTATTTTTTCAAAATATTGCCGAGTCTGACACTCGGACATGTATCCATGTTGGACACTTCTAGCCGAGTCCGGGTAACATAGCATATTCTATACCTGACCTTTCATACTAATGCAGACAAAGAAGTTCAACATTCAGATTTTTTATAACATGATTAAAAAAGTTCTTCTCTAAAACTTGATTAAAAATTTTCTTCTCTAAAACTTGTTTAAAAATTTTCTTCTTTCTCGATTTTGTTTTACTTCTCAGATCCTTTTAGATTTTACAATAACATGATTGGAATAGATTATTGGATTTTGGTTCAAATAATCCAAAATAAACGATAAATTATTAAATTCAACCATGCTAGTTTCTTTGTGGCATTTTTTAGTGAAGCAATTCATAAAAGGAACATTAGACATATGTGCATCATATATGTCAATAGAGAGATTACTGATTTTTAGCAAAATTATCAAAAGTTTGCTATTTATTTTTGTCATCCTTTAATATGATTAATATCGGCATAAAGCAGTGAACTGTTTGTAGGTGATGTTTTAGGGTAATATTATTCTTACATGTTCCTCATGAATCTCCATGTAGAGTTGTGCGAGCAATGAGTGAGACCTTGAAGAACCTTCCCAAGGAGGTTGATGCACTAAGTAGTTCTTCTGCTGGTGAAGATCATAACAATCCTGATCTGCAAGTAAATGTGTGTCTCACAAATTGTTCTTTTATAAGAGTACAGAAAATAAGAATGTTTTGTGTCTTTGTAATGCAGCGTAGTAATGATATATAATTGGTCCATGATAAATATCTTATTTGAACGCATTTTTGATAAATCGAGTAATTTTTGTTCAGAGTGTTTGTCTTGTATAAGTGTTTAATCATTTTTCAGGTTTCAGATTTGCATCAAGACGAGCGTGATAAGTTATATGGCGAAAGTTTCGCAGCTTATACTCTTCTAAGGAGAGGAAATAGTTATCAGAAAGCAATTTCACTGCCTTCATCTCCTCACAAATTTAGTTCCCCTGAATTTGGAAGGAGTGGAGCCATAGAGTATGTGAGAAGCACTGATATGATCTCGACCTGGAATAATGTGATTAGATCATCAGAGATCTTGAATAAGCTTCTCTTACCGTATCCAGAATGGAACATTGATTTTTCCGAGTTAACAGTTGGACCTCGTGTAGGAATAGGTATGCCATATGATTTATAAACTATGTTCCTTTAGGATTTAGTAATAATTAGCTGACCTTGTCCTTACTTAGGATTTGAACTCAGTGCCATCCTTCTTGATTTGCCAGTAGCTTTGCATAACCAGCTTAAGTCTTTGCTTTCCCTACAAATACCAAATTGTTTGAGAACTTTACATACATTATACGTTTGCTTGCTGCTAAGTTTTCAGGCTGCTTGGAAAGGTTTTTAAAGACATTGAACTAACTATTAGCATATTTTCTTACATTAATTCTTCTTGAATTTTCTTTCCAAACTCCGTTAAGTTGTATTAATATACGTTTTTTTTTTAATTTTGATATATGAATATATCTGCAACATGTTTTAAAATTGTTAAAATGTGGATAACCTATTGCAATTGAGGGAGTATATCTTACACAGCAACTTTTATAATGCAATGCAGAACCAACCTGCATATATACAATGGAACTCTTATCCGCATGATATACTGAGCAAGAAAAGTAGTGGCATTGATAGGAATAGTTTGTATGTGTTTGGTAACTATCGAAATAATATCTGAAAATTCCATTACTGTGCTGGCATCCTAAAAGCATGAGTTTGTAAAGAAGAGGGCAGCGTACATGCTCAGACATACACAAACAGAAGTATAATAATATAAAGTACCAAGAGGCATACATAATGGCTTTTGGTTTTGAATTATACTGAAGTAAAATGTGGTTCATCTGACGCCTCTTATGTTCTTTTACTATTATTTTATCTTATCTAAGCAGAACCTCATCGTACCGAGTATAAGAATCTTTTTTTTTTTTTTTGGTTCAAAATGTGTAAACTATTTCTTTTTCTGACAGGTTTCTTTGGGGAAGTCTTTCGTGGCCATTGGAATGGAATAGAGGTTGCAATTAAAGTTTTACTCGAGCAAGATTTAACTGTTGATAATATTGAAGATTTCTGCAACGAAATATCCATATTGAGGTATATTACAGTATTATTAATGTTTGTGTACATTAAATTTAGGTCAAGAAAGTACTTTTTGCACTTTTCTTATCACAGTAAAATAGTAGTTTGCGAAATAATAAGTTACATGACAGAAAAAATATTATATTTATATAGTACATTGTCCTTATATATTGACCACCTTCCCTTCTCGTTTTCTATTCGTCAGCTAACTTCTGTTTTGTTCTTCAGCCGTCTGCGCCACCCAAATGGTAATCAACTTAACTTTATTGTACTTGTGTATAACTTCTTTTATATTGACGCTTGCCCAAATACATTGTGCTAAAACTTGCAGTAACAAGAAATTATCCGTCCATCCAAGGATGAGAATTGGCTCTTTATTGGAAGTTCGAAGTTAGCGAGTGGCTATATTTAGACTAAACTGGACAAATTTGGTGCAGTCATTTAAGTTATGTTGTGTTTGGTTGGAGAGAATGGAATGGATTAAATTAAAGTGAAATAATAGAGTTAGGAGGAAAAATTTGAAAAAAACTAGGTGAGGGCAAATTTTCTATGATGAGATTTGGGTAGAAAATGAGTGTGATGAAGAATGGAGCATTTCTTTTCAAATTGGGGGGGTTTGAACTTTAATTTAGGTTAGGAATGAAATTGAGGAAGGAATGAAATTGTTGAACATTTACCCATTTTATACCTCATATTTCATTTCATTCCCTCCTATTTCATTCACCCCAACCAAACACAATATTAGACCCTCATTTTAAGCCTTTAGAAAAAGAGAACCTGTTCTTATTTAGGATGCAAGGAGTGTTTTCTTACTTTTCCAGATCTACTAAGAAATTCAATTTTTTAAGTAGTTTTGAAGCAAGTGATTTCTTCATTTTCAGTTATTTCGTTTCTTGGTGCTTGCACAACACCTCCTCGCTTGTCCATGATCACTGAATTTATGGAAATGGGATCTTTATATTATCTGATCCATGTTAGTGGACAGAAAAAGAGACTTAGCTGGCGCAGGAGACTCAAAATGTTGTGTGATATATGCAGGTCTGTTCAATTTTGTGTTTTGGTTCCTACTGTAACATAGCACTTATGCTTTCAAACCCTTAACAACTTGCCCGTATATACCATGCAATGTACAAAAATCTTAAAATGCTTGCACATGCACAGTCCAGGACATGAACAAACAGTTTCTTAATATGTATGTATATTAGGTTGGACAGTCACAGAGTCATCCTTAAACTTTGATTCCTTCATATTGTCCAACACCTGTACTTTGGTCGGACCTAAAAATTTATGATCAGTTATGATTTTAGCATGACTAATGGTGCTATCTGTAGTTAGTTAATTAAGATTAGTAATTTTCGGGTAAAATAATCAAGTGCATTTTTCTTCTGATGTGTAAGGGGTCTGATGTGCATACACCGAATGAAAGTAGCTCATCGTGATTTGAAAAGTGCGAATTGCTTGGTGAGTAGATATTGGACAGTCAAGATCTGCGATTTCGGCCTCTCACGTGTACTAAGCATGACGCCTATGAGAGCTTCTTCATCCGCAGGAACTCCTGAATGGATGGCCCCAGAACTCATTCGAAATGAACCATTTACAGAGAAATGTGATATATTTAGCCTTGGTGTCATAATATGGGAGCTGTATACACTTAAGAGACCATGGCAAGGTGTACCATCAGCTCAAGTGAGTGTTTTATCACTACTTACTTTATTTTCTGATAAAAAGACAGATGGAAGAGGAACACTACGATAGTTGTGACTAAAACTCACAGCTTGACTATTTTTGGTATCTGCCATACAGGTAATATATACAGTTGCTCATGATGGATCGAGACTAGAAATTCCTGATGGTCCCTTGGGTGAGCTAATTGCAGGTCTGTTTAATAATACTCTATTGTCCTTGATTTTACCAGTAAACATTAAAACTTGCATTCTAAGAATAGTTTTTCCTTTTTTATCTTGTTTTTATGATACTGTGACAGATTGTTGGGCTGAACCAGATCAACGACCTAGTTGTGAAGAAGTTTACTTTCGTTTATGTAGATGTGAAAATACACATCTGAGTTGATTTTTACTAGCTATGTTATAGGGCTGGAATAAAGATCAAAGAGAGTATGGGTAAAAGATTCAACAGATTGAACTACCAGTCAGTTGCAATCAAAGGCCAGCTGCCCACAATATGTTGGCAATGTAGTTTCTCCAAGTTACATTGGTGGATATTGTGGTTTGGTCATTTCAGTTTCATTCCCACCCAATTACAAGTAAGTTTCAGCTATGAGTTACAGCAGGTTAACTGCCAACATTCAGGACAAATCCAACTGGATGTCAATGGTCTTCTAGCTTAAACTCAACCACTTGTAAATCGGTGTCTTGTTCGCCATCACTAAACATACTACTATAAACAATAATTTGGAAGCATGTTAAGATCAGAATCAAGGGGTAGGAGAGAGTAAGTTCAAACTAGCTCCCATACAAGAAACACCCCTCATTAGTCTGAGAAGGAAATATAACTTAGTTGCACTTTCTACAAATCATAACTGCCCTCCTCGCCCCAACGAGGCATTGTTTAATCCATTAGATGTTCGAGTGACATAAACCAGTGATGCTTTATTGCATTTGCATGTTTCTCTGATGGAACATTTGTCTGCAAAATAGTATCTGTATGCATTTTTTTAGCTGAATCTGATCGATTACAGGATTAGATCAGGAGTATAACAAATAGATCAACCTACTTGCTGTTTTTTTTTGCTAAATAACTTGCTGCTTGTTTACTTGTCAAGATGCTAGCAGGACTCCCTGAGCCCTGGTCGATGGCAGAAAATCACCAGTAAAGTGCGAAAGACTAAACTCCAGAGGAGTAATCAGAGCAGATATATCTTATATAAGACTTGTGCAGAAACTTAGATTAGTTTAAAATTTGTAATGATTTGGACTAATGCTTGAATTTTATTCCAACTTGATACAATAAATTAGTGTTTAGCTAGTTAATGAATTTAAGCAGATTTTGAAAAACAACTTTCAAACAAAAAGAACTTGATATCCGGATGTATTGATGGGATTTTGTTCTCTCGTATGCAAGATCTATTTAATGCTATACGAGTATCACATTCATTATTTTCACCTCCATTCAAAAACCCGACTGACCGATGAAAAGAAATCTGACACTTGACCAGGTTAAAAAAAAACAATTCAAAATCGAACTAAATAGGCTGGGTACTGATTTTTCCGTTTTTTCGGCCAATGTAAGACAACCTGATTCAAGTTACAAGTTTTCTCAGATAATTTAAATAAGAGCATGAGGATCCTAAGGTTATTTTAAGATATTTTTTTTAAGGTCACATAAAATACATGTAAATGAACACATTTAATCATTTATTATTAAAAATTTACTTATCATATATTTCACTTATATATAAATTAGAGACATAAGTAATTAGGTAATCAATATAATACACTAAGATAATCACTGTCTTAGAAAACTCTCCCTAAGATCTACCTTATGATCCTTTTTTTCTATTATATAATGTAATATATTTTGATTTATAAATGTATAAATACATTTTGTGCAAATATACGACATAATTTATGTTAATAAAATTATGATATCATTCAAAAGTAAATATTACCACTAAATTGTAGGTAGTATGTATTTTTTTATGAGTAAATAGCAGTTTGCACCCCTTTACTTTGGACGTTTTTTCGATTTGGTCCTCAATAATGTTCTGTAGCAGAATGCACCCTTATGTTTAAATATCGCTTCGATTTGCACCCCTTTGACCAAATTCCGTTAATTTTGACTGTCACCGTTAATTAGAGCAGGGGTAAAATTGGAAAATATATTCCAGAAACGTGTTCTTCGTGTTCTTGAGAATCAAACTCAAATTTGAAGGCGTTATCGGAATCCGATTTCGACACTCTAGTAGTCGAATCGAATCTCTCATCATCCTCTATCCAAATCCATCATCAGAATTCACGTGGGTATGATTTCTGAGTTTTTATTATTTTTAATTATTTAATTATTTTCGAATTAATTGATTTAATTTGGGGGAATCTTTGTTTTCGATTGTTCTTCATAATTGGTGATATGAATGGATTGTGTGTGTTGTGATGAATGTTTTGATGATTTTTAATTGATTTTTGGAGCTTGGAATTAAGCAAATCGAAATTTTAGAAGCTCGCCGGAGTTCTTGAGCTTTTGGTCGGATTTTTGACTCATTCATTGGTTCTTGTTTATGTTTCCAGCATTAGATAGATCGTAGGAAGAGGAATGAATACATGTAATAATTTGTGAGTGTGGTGTTCGTTTTTGACTCGTCGGAAAATCGGCTGACCGCCGGCTTCGCGACTTGGCCGGAATCGGTGAGTGTTTTGGCTCACTTCCGAGCCGCTTTGTTGATGTTTTTGTTGGGGAAATGGTTCGTGTTACGTTCCCCGGTGAAAGCTCGTGTTTTAGACTGATTTGGGCTCGCCGGCGGTGAGCTATCGACCGGATTCTGGAATTCTCCGGTTCCGGTGAGGTTGTTCGTCCGATTCCGGCGAGTTTCTTGATTAAGCCACCGTTTGATCCATTTGGTTAGTAAAGTATTTCATGAATAGTGTTTCTGGAATATATTTTCCAATTTTACCCCTGCTCTAATTAACGGTGACAGTCAAAATTAACGGAATTTGGTCAAAGGGGTGCAAATCGAAGCGATAATTAAACATAAGGGTGCATTCTGCTACAGAACATTATTGAGGACCAAATCGAAAAAACGTCCAAAGTAAAGGGGTGCAAACTGCTATTTACTCTTTTTTTATTAAGATTGTCGAAATGAATAGTGTTTTGTAATTTTGAATTTTTTTTATAAAATTATTCAACCGATACAAATCGCTCCAAGTAAGGTTGAGTTACAAAATTATTATTATGGCTTAGATTAAAAGATATTAAAACGGATTTGATTAAATTGGAGCGTACAAATGGCTTCAATATGAATAAGGAGAATTCTCTGTAAGAGAAGAGAACCAAAGAAGTTGAGATTCAACATAAGATTTCAAAAAAATAATTGCTACTTTTACAAAATATTAATATATTCACATTTCGAATGTTATTATTTAATTTTTTAAATCAACATTTAATAAAATAAATGAGTATTGAAAAATGTTTATATGAGATTTCCAAAACTTGTAACTGAGATTCAAAAATTAATTCGTGAAATGTATGAGATATAGAAATATATTCTAAAATGTATGAGATTCAAAAATAAATTCTAACATTTGTCATATATTTATTTTAATATTTACAAATGAGTTGTTGTTTGTAATTGAATTTTTGAAAAAATTATGATTATGTGGTGATTTGGACAGCGACAATGGATCGCTCTAGAATTGTGTAATTTTAACCTTATAGAGTTCGTCGGATGAAATGAATTGCAGTAGAACATGTTCAGACATGAAACGTATACACCAGATGGAAGACAGAACAATACTAGTTGCATTTTTCAATTAGACATCGCCTTATTGTAAGTACTATTTTTCATTTAAACTTTTTACTCTAATATTCATGCACCATCTACTGAACCATCAAAATGAATGTCATCAAAACTCGGCTTTAGTGCATACATGTTTACATGACCACAGGCTTTGAGTGAGTGTCGAATTTTTCCGACGCGGATATCTGAGGCTCCTACAAAAGTTAGAAGAAGCATGAATCAGAATCAGCAGTCTGATATTTGCAAGATTATTTATTTCTTTTAAATTTTCCAAGAGAATGTCTTTAAGATGCAAATTACGTACACTGGGAATGGTGTTAGAATACAATATAAGATCGTGGAAAGTGTCTTCCTCTAACACCTTAAGGTTTTAGATGAGTTGGTTACTTAACATGGTATCAGAGCTCTAATACCTGTGGTGGTTGCTCTAGTCTTTGTTGAACCTGAGAGATACTGGTCCTCATCGTATTGAGTAAGCTTCCGTATGTTATGTTGGGTTGTTTTGTTAGTGCTTGAATGAAGCTGTAAGTTAAAGCTCCAGTAGAGATACCTGTGAAAGCCTACAGAATACAAGTATTTCTTTAGTACTTCACTAGTTTAAAATGAGTAATCTAGTTGTGATTACATGTACGTTGAGTAATAGTGTAATGACAGAGGATGCACTAGTGAAACTGTGTTGGAATAAAAAGTGAAGAGTTAACTGTATATAAGAAGATAAATGGAGTGGTATCATACAGTTGTGTCTCCAGACTTCTGATGATCGGTACAAGCGCTAATGGAGATGGCTATTCCCCCACTTGTTCCTTTATATGCTGCATATTGTATCCTCTGATCCACCCATCTAGTTGCTCCTTTGCTGCAGCATTATTGATGCAAAATTAGTAACAATGTTTTAAAAAATATTTTGCAGCATTATTTTGCAAAATTGTATATATGCGTGTCAGGTGATGAACAACATGCTACTGACCTGTCCGTTTTCGATAAAAAAGGTAGATCTAGGACAGTTCCACTGAAGCAACAGTCAATGATACCATGAAGCTTGGCTCCAGGAGGAAGAGGTCGAACAATTGTAGCATTAATTTCATCATCTGTTATCTTACCTGCACTCTGATAATCAACAGGGCATAACACTTCGTCGAAGCCATCAATTTCGTCTCCATCAAAATCGCGTTCTTTTGAGCCATGGCCTGTGTAGTAGAAAACCAGTGAATCTCCTGCTTGACAGCTTTCAACTAACCATTTCAAGGCCTTTATTATGTTACTCCTCGTTGGTAACCGGGACGGATCCACTTCGTCTTCTGTAGTGTGTCACAAATTATATCAAGACAATAGAAACATATACTCAAGAAATTGTCAAGGGTATTAAATCAAACTATATATACCTGTGAGGAGAAGGATGGATGCATCTGGAAATCTCATATTTTTAACAAGAAAGTCTTTAACAGACCTGGCATCACTAATGCTTGCTTCAAGGCTGCTCTTTTGTCCAAGGTAGCTCACGCCACATACCACTGCCCGCTTCCTTCCGTAGGCTGGTTGTGCATGTGGTGTTTGTTGAATATAAGATGAAGTTAATGTTCGTCCTGATTGTTGCTCATTGTGATATTCTGCTGATTCGTTTTGATATTGAGAGAATCGTTGACTATTATTGCTATTATTTCGAGGTGATTGAGCTTGGGATTCTGGCTGATGTTGCTGAGGCCGTGACTCTAAGTGTGAAGGTTGTCGGTTATAAGAACCATTACTAGGTACCTGAGGTCGTGTGATATGTGATATTGATTGCGGTCGAGGTGTGCGTAAAGGTTGCTGATAATAACCATCAGTATGCACCCGAGGTGGTGAAGTTTGCAGCTGTTCTTGGTAATAATCATCATAAGGAGGTGCTTCTTGTTCACTAAAACCATTGTTGTTGTCATTTACTGGGCGTTGTGATGCTTGAGGAATTGTTTGATTCTGATAGTAATAATCATCATCATCCATTGGCTGTTGTGATGATAGTGGTGATGGTTGTTGGAAGTAACCATTATGCAGTGGGCGGCGAGAGCCCTGTGGTGCTGATGTTTGTAATGATGGTCGATAGATACCATTCACATTCATCAGTGGACGAGATGAGCGTTGAGGTGGTGGTGACTGTGGTTGATAGTAGTCATTAGTATATGCTGGATGAGATGGTCTGCGTGGTGATTGTGGTTGATAATAGATAGGACTATGCATAGGACGAGGTGATGCTGGTGGTGGTTGATAACTATATCTGTTAGGTCTGACGGGGAGATATGATCCTTGTCTGGAAGGTGGAGAGTGCTCAACATAATTATCGTTGGAGGCTCGGGGAGGCCATGGTTGTTGATAATAACCATGTGGACCTCGTGGTGGTGCTGGTCTTCGGGGAGGTGGTAGAGATGGATGATGATACTGATAGCCACCGAGTTGAGGTCCATTTTCATAATTACCAGCATACTGTCTGTTAAGAGGAAGGCCACCAAAATTGTTGATGTTGCCACACACAGGACACTCTATTCCTCTTTGTGCCTCAAAGGGTACTCTAATTTCTGCTCTGCAGAACTTGCACACCTTTATTGTATTAGACATCTCTCTCAATGTGATGCTTTAAGAGGAGTTTGTTTTAATGTTGTTTGTGAGTAACAAGTCTATTTTCTTATTGCAATATATATGGAAGATTTTATCACTATTATCTGCTATTTGATAAAATATAATATATTGTAATCATGTCCCTCCATGCATGCACTAGGCATCTTTTTGCCGACCTAGCAATTTTTTGAATAATGATAGAACTAGTTCTTGACCATATGGTTTAGTTAGAAACCGCAGGTTTTAGTTGTCTTGTCAAAATTTTAATGGCTTCGGCTCTTGTTCTCAAGACATAAAAGACAATGTATTAGATTTATTCGATCAACCAAAGCAGGTAGGGTATGAAGAACCAGGTTCAGTCTGTGTAGTATTTTCGATTCTTTACTTCTCTGTGAGTGGACAGCATTTTTGGACATTTGCACACTAAGCTTTTACAGATGAGGAAAGAATAGATTGGATCAAAGTAGTTTATGTGTGTCATCTAGATTGGATCAAAGTTCAAACAGTTGCTGATACTGGATTGTAGCTTCCGTTTTGTCACTAGTTCATTTTGGATTTCGAAGGTAAAGTTGACACTGAAGTTTAAGTACTCTGAATTTTTTTTAAGGATCGGTGCACTAGTGAGATATTGTGGTGAACAGAGCAGAACATTTGAGAAAGAATGATAAAAATAATCACTTTTTTGACAAAATAAACAAAAATAACCATTCTGAAAAAAGTGGCCAATTTTGGCCTTTGGGATACTCCGTTGACAGTTGGGTATCCCATATACTGACAGTTGAGTATCCCATAAGTCAAAATTAACATCTTTTTTAATACAAAATGAACAAAAATAAACGTGTGTTCTTAGTTTAACCGTTTCCTTGGGGGTTCAACAGTTAACTTTTGGGGTTCAATAGTTCCATTTTGGGTTTTAGAAATATTTAGAACGACGAATCCGTATACGGACTTAGGGTTTAGGGTTTAGGGTTGTTTTACAACCCTAAACCCTAGACCCTAAACCCTAACCTAACCTGATTTTAGGGTTGTTTACAACCCTAAAATCAGGCCGCCAGTGTGTTAAAAAAATCAATTTAAAATCACTTAAAATCATTTGTTGTTGTTAGTTGAAGTTTGCTGAGGTCACTTAACGAATTACAGTAATACGCATATGCCATATGCTTATTAAGTTCATGATACTCCATTGAGATATGCGTATTCATCACATACTCCAACTCAAAATGCGTATTCAATTCAAAAAACTGCTTAATACTTCAATGATAAATGCGTAATAGTGATATTCCCATGGTGAATGCGTATCCCGCCGGCTACATATGTCACTGAATTTGCAATCGGCTAATTTTGTCAATCTGCCTCTAAAAATAGGTCATAGTTGACATTCACCCAACATTTGATCATAACAATCTATTCATCACTGCTAAGGTCCAGACTAGTCCCTAGAGGCATGACCTTATTAACAATGAGTGTCCTGATCGGAATCCTTTCAAAATCCATTCCGATTCCATTTCAATGTTGCCTAGTAAGAGTCCTGTACACATCCAGATCTTACCTGCAGATTAAAGTCAGTTGAAAATCGCAACTTATAATATCAATGAATGGGCAGATATGTAGCATTAATTTGCAGAGATACAGGGAAATGCAACCCCGGGGGTCTGTTGAGTACCCTGGATTTTGTTTCCGATCCATATGGACCATGAGCACAGAAATTCTCCGTGGAATGTATTTTGCATTGTATGAGAAAAGCAAATATAAAAATTTCTTGCCCTGTAAACAATTTACCTTGCAACATAATTCTTTACTACTTTCATTATTCATCTTCAAGAGTAAAAGCAGAAAAATTTATGGCCAAGATAGCTCAGGGTGGCAACTTAGCCCTCTTTCTTTCATTAAGCTGAGGAGGTGAACCTACAGAGATATTGATAAAATTAGTGGCATTTATTTTTGAATGTTTGCTGTAACAGCTTACTCGATAGGCTAACGTATCGTCCTACAACCAAACCAAACAAACCAGGCGTAGCCTTCTCGCCAAGTAGGGTGCATCTTCAATAGATGTTTCCTACAGTTCCCGACCCCTGACAAATCACCATATATAACAATTTTTTATTTCGATGAGAATTGAGAAGATATAAAAATGGGTAGAGTTGAATGTTGAGTATACTTTTCAGGAGTCGTATGTGTTTTAAGTATATTGGGAAGTTGCCAAATCTTGGGTAACTTGTTTAGCAACTTCTTAGCAACAATAGAACTCCAACAGGTTGGCAACCAAGAGTGCCATGCCTCGTAAGCATCGGCAACTCCTACTAGAGATGCTCTAAGGATGGTAGACCTTGTTTCTGCTCTAAACTAGTTGAAAGGCTGTTTCTGTGGACCTCCAAACCCAGTGTATCACGCTCGGGTAAGGTGTCATCCAAATTGCTATTGTTACCTCTAGTGAATCTCAGGGTTGAAAGCAACCCAGAGGAAACACATAATTCACGTAGTTGATTTCCAAATAGATACCTATAAAAGTATATACAAGTAGGAATCATGCACACTTCTTATTAGTAAGCCAATTCTTATTTCAATTCTATTTGGAAATTTGATATGTCTTTAGTTAGAAGGGAAGGCAAGGTGGAAATCAAACACCTTTTCAACCGTCCAGGCAATCCTTGGTTCTCAACTAAAGTTTGATTGGTAGAAGACAATATTCTTCTATGGTTTATTCTCTGATATCTTTTAAAGGATGTGATTATAAAGGAACCAGATTCGTCAACAATTTAGTCGCTGGCATCAACTTTAAGATTGAGTTCTTACAGCTTTTGGAGATTTCTTTTTCGATGCATAGTCAAATTGGCTTATCTAAACCGCAGAAAGGGTACAAAAAATGCAGGGGTAGACTTAGCAAGAAAATGTAATACAGGGGTAGGCTCAACTGTAAATTTAGTTCTGTGAGCGAACCTTAAATTTGCTGTCAGTTGCATCATTATCAAAACTGATTGAAATTTATGAAAACTGTATATCTGCCTTAATATATTTTGTTCAGGTTTCAGTTTGATAGTGTTTTGTAGTTGGCTCTTCATGAACCGAGCTGAGTCGAATTTTGATGTAAACGAGCAGAGCTTTACTTTTTTTTTTCTGATGAACCGAGCCGAGCCAAGCCGAGCCGAGCTTTCTTATCGCACAAAATTCGTGTTCGAGCTCGAGCTCGTTAACTAACGAGCCGAATACGAGTTTTTATCGAACAAAAACGAGCTGAGCCGAATCAAGCCGAGCTCATTAGAACTTACAATTTTTATAGATAAAAAAACCCAATTTTTTTTGGCCCAACGAACTAAAGCATTTTTTGTCGAAACCCAACCCAATTTCTCAATCAATTCTCAATAAACCTAGAATACACTTACTATAAATTGTAAATTTAATTTAAAATGTTATAAAATACAACAAATAATATAAAAATATGCCGAATATATATTAATTTTTTCGAGCTTTATCGAGCCGAACGAGCTCGAGTCGAGCTCGAGCCGAGTTCACTAATAGCTCGGCTGGAACTCATTTTCTTAACGAATAATTTTTTGTGTTCGAACTCAAACTCGAGTTTTTATCGAACCGAGCCGAGTGCAGCCCTTAACGAGCCGAGCTCGAGCTTGTTCACAAACAGCTCTGTTCGTGAACAACCCTAGTTGGCTGGTTATTGTAAAGTCAGCAGCATGCGTTTTATGTCATTTATTCAATTAGTTTTAATACTAGCTTTATAGCCCGTGCGAGCTCTAGTGGTGAATATGTTACTATTGATTTGAAATGAGGTATATAGGGTATCTACAAATTGTTAAAATTGCAATAATCGAAAGTATCGTCTAAGACTCTACATAATTTGATATACAATTCAGAAAAACAAAAAGAACTATGATCTCTATCAAATTATATCAAACAGTTATAAGCCCTTGATGCCTCATAAAATAACACCAACATCATGAAATCTCATTTTTATATCTTGCATGGAGAATAAAGAGAAGTGAAATCCTATTCCAAAGTTGATTCCCGAAAACACTTTCGATCAGCTTTATTACATGCATAGCGTTGATTACCGAAGGGGTGCTCGCAACAGATCACTCGCCCCCCTTTTACTCGTCGGACATGCAAGTATGTTTTTCATGATCAAACTCTTGATCCACGTCTTCCATTATTGTTATTCAGGATAACTTCCTTTAAGTCTTCCAACTATTTAACAGTTGAGCTGATCTGAAAGAAAAAGCAAATACATTGTACATTAACCGAAAGACATTGATAATACGATTTACCATGTGCACCGGGTACAGTTTTATTATATGTGTGTCACATTTTTTGTTCAATCAATATAACAAATAAACAAATATATTTTTTGAACTGCAAATAAATAAATAAAACCAATCAAATTATTAAGTTCACTATAAAATCATGTTTTGTTATCTGTTCCCAAATATTTTTTAATACAAGTTGGGTTTCTAAACTGGTTGTTTCTTAGAATTAAGTTTATGGTAGATTTTTCTCTAATATAATTGAATTTTTCTCCCTCAAACACTGACATGACCTTGTTCACACTCACCACACCTATCATTCTAATACTTTACAACACACAAATACATTTCCACACAACTTGCATAAAATGTAAAGTCTCTGGCAGAGTACATCTACAAGCAAGTGGAATAAACTTATTACCTAATTAAAAGTTCTTGTTTCATCTTCTCACTTAACACTCATTCCCCGTGATTGTTGTATTTTATATCTAATCTTCTTCACATATATATTTACACCCAAATTTTGTAGGACCTAAGTGCAAATATAGTACTTCTCTATCTTAGTAAATCAGTAAACCTATATTTATAGGCTCTCGTAGCCGCACTAAGCTGAGATCAATCGTAGCATTAGAACATGTGAGAATAACACTTAAATTTTTCTATATATATATGGAAAATGCAAGAATGTACAAAGAAGTTACCAGGAATGTATGAATGCAATGCATAGTTTCCAGCCCGGGAGCAAATGACCTATCTTGATTGACCTGACCAATTAATTTAATAACAAATTAACTATTTTATTTAAAGTTAGATTAGAAAATTGTGATTTATTATATTTAAAAATAGGATAAAAACAAGCTAAGCAGAGAATAACCTAGAAAAATTACCATTGTTTGCCTTCAGCCATCACAATTGCCAGGAGAAATGTGAAGGTAATGTATAGTCCATAGAGCACTTAAATTGCATGTGTTGTCAGCCCGTCTATGGTAGCAAGCCATTTTAAGTGGCATCATCATATGTAATATATTATCATCAATGTAGTTGGATCTCGTATTTAACCTAAAAAATATAAATAAGGTCATTTAGCTGGACATATTTAATAGAAGAAAAGTACAAATAGTCCACCATCTTGCCTAACTTCAGAGCAAAAAACATAATCATTTCAAGAAACTATAATTCTAAGTACAGTGCCCACAAGGAGCAAGAAGCTGTAATTCTGTATTGACTACCAACTATATTGCAATTCGCAACTAATAGGAAAGGTACAGGACTAAGAATAATCACAGACACATATATAGTTAATTGCCACTATTAGTTTATATCGTATTTCCTTATGTACATCAGCCCAAAACAATGACTACTATTAAATTTGTACTCGATCATCACATTCTATTTGAGAAAGAGGCAATGCCTATATACGCTTAGAGCTTAGTATCATACAACAATAAACATATTCGAAAGTAATGCTACTATAGTTAGAAAAGCTATCAAAGTAAGCTATGTATGTATACTTTTATAACATAAAGGATTATGTTGTATATGAAGATATTAAAATTATCCTCTTCTACATGTTCGCAGATGTTCTAAGAAAACTCTAAGACGATTGTAATTCAACCAAAAGAAAGGAGACAATTGTGATTACACACCATTTCTGCAGGCAAGCCAGCGTCTTTGGCATATCCCTCCAATGATGTCAATGTTCTCTCAGCAGAAGACTGCACCAGATTGTGCAACCTATGCGCAACCTTTGGTAATGAAGAATGTGACATCAGAACACACAAGATTCGTATATTAAGATAAACCAGGTACGGGATAACTCCTGTTTTTCCTGCAGAACTTTGTTATAGGAAAACTGTACCATAAAATATAAATGATCCAATTGATAAACCAAGGAACTAAAGGCCTATTCTGTAAAATTCCTTCTTAGGAAAATTGCAGCAACAAAAATATATGATCCACTTGATAAACCAAGGAACTGAAATGTGTATTTTGACAACTAAGTCTGTTTTCAAACATTGTCAGTCTTGAATTAGATATATCTCCCACGTCCGTGAGTCTAAGCTACTCCTTAATGAAGTACTGGGTTAGCAAGCTGAATCAAACATTGATTTTTTATCCAACACCGTCGGAACTGCCTAAAAGATGTAGTTAGAAGTTGCTTACTAAAGCGAGTGTTAGAGTTACAAGATATTCTCAGGATTTCTGTCATATTTGTATTTTTAATAATCAATGTACCTATTTTTGGGATGACACATTTTTCCAAGTAAGGCATGCATATGAGTATATTACATATCTTTTACAAACCTGGTTGTACAGAAACAATGCAGAAACTCCCGGATCTATTATAAACTTTTATAGTACATGCATGCAATTTGTCTGGACATTTTATCAAGCAGGTAGTCGATGCTCCTTAATGCTGAAGTACAATTTTAGCCAGAACTAATTAGCACTTTGATTATTCATGTCAACTTAAAAATACGACAGACCTTAAAAAGAACAAACCCCAATAAAAACAACATAATATTCTTTTGAACTCATTGTACTACCTTTTTCGTGAATAAAAAGTAATACAATAGTAGTTATCAAATTACTCTGACCTCCTATTTGCTATTACCACTATTAAGCACCTAAACTACCAGACGTGTGCATCATCAGGTCTTACCAAAAAGCCATTGCAACCAAGAGTTATCAAAGAGAAAGATCGGCGTGACACTATTCATGCACACATATAAATTTGCAAGGCAGATAAAAGTGATTAAAAAATAAGGGTAAAGGACGGGGTTTTATACCTTAACATTGTCGACACTCGCAAACCCTTCTGTCACAAATTCAGCCATTTAAGGGTCCTACATGCCAATGTAAAGATAAGTAATGGCAGTGATCTGAATTCTTTTTAAAAATTAAACACTCTAGAATAAACAATAAAAACAGAAATCAGAACTTTCACATTCGATATCTCCCGCTGTTCCTCGATCTCTACCTCTGTGAGGCACGAGCATGCTCTACCTTGGAATTTGTAAATTGTACTATTATAGCTTTTGTTGTGGCAGTATGTAGAATTAGTGTTCCGGCAACGTCATTAAAAACAATCTATGAAAGGCAGTGATGTTTTTGTTAAAAGTCAGAAATCCAGGGAAGGTAAACAACTTGAAATAAAAATAACAGTCTTTAGAAAGTGCTTCACTTGCACAACTGAAGATCATGTACTTGTAAGTGAGGAAAGATTTATTTGTTTCTTGCTTGGACACTTGCCATTTTCAAGTGAGCTTTTATTTCTTGCTCGGACTCACCTGCTCATTATTTTCAGCTTCTTTTACGATAATTTATAAGCTTTCTATTTCATAGAGCTTTGTGATTGTCCATCCAGCATGCCATCTTGATTGGATGAGGTAGCTTTCACCGAGAATACACATCTCTTGCCTATGATAGTTGTTTAGCATCGAGCGACATCCTGCGAAAGTTTTTCAAGTTAATTATTTATTTTAAATGGGTTTGTTCAGTGTTTAAAAAATAATGTATGTTATATGGTACTAAACATATACGTGCCAAAAAAATACAATAATTGCTGAAGGAGTATCTGCCCAATTTCAGATATTATGCTAATGGGGATCCGTGGTTATACCCACAATCAGCCTGTACTTGCTATACTATGGTGTCAACTGCACATGGTCAGTGATGCCAGCATAAAGGAAAGACCTTGTTGCGTGTGTTCTCAATTGCTTAGGGCTCTGATAACAATTGTGTCTCCGTCTGTGCCATATACAAATTTGGCCCTGGAAATTGTTCACTATTTACTTTATTGTATCGCCTTTGGACAATCATTGTCCCGTTTAGATTAAACCTGTAACAGACAATATCGATTCAATAAGACCAGTATACTATACTACATTAATGAACTTAAAACATGTGCAAATTGTCAAAAGGCATACTGATCAACAGTAATAAGTTTCTGCATTGACAAAAGCTCTCGATGAAATAATCATACCCTCCCATAAATATCTCACCCGCAATAAGATCTCTCTTGCTAGGACTACCCATGCTTGTTAAAAACCATAAATGCTAATTAGAAAGCATACCGGAAACTATGATAGTCGGGATAACTCATGTATAACTTTATATATGATTTTTTTATGTGCCTTTGCAGAAGCTCTCATGTTTTTTAGAAGTCCTTACAACTCTTGTGCCAAGATGATGAGAGATAGCTAGAGCAGAAAGAGTTATGAAACCATTAATTGTAGAGGAGCTGCACAGACAAAATTACAATCACACAATTAACAACCTAGCTAATCTCTCAATTGGCTGAGAATATAAACTTGATATACACAAATATTATAATAACAAAAAAACAGAACGAGTATAGAGCTGCTAATCCATGTAGATGGTTTCCAGAATGTGACTAAATGAATATATCAAAAACTAACATATTACAATAAATCATGAAGCGACTTCACTTTGTTGCATATATTGTAATCTTCTAACATGCAAAGTAGTAGTTCCATTTTTTTTTATCACCTTTAGTAATTCTTCAATTTTTGCTTCCGTCTCTCTCAAGAGTGGATCGCTGGTGGTAGTTTCAAATAACAAAACTTTGCATATCCCTGACTTCACTGTAGCAAGGAGTGGATTAGTTTGTGACAAATTTTCTTAACCGGTACTTTTAATTAACCTTGTTCTTTATATTGTATAATGGTCTAATATGCATTGCCGCTATATGTTGGAATTTTCTAAAACTTCCAAACAAAAAACTTTACATACCTAAATTGTGTTGTCCAGGGAACCGCAACATATTTTATCACCTGGAGAAGTTATAAATAGGCATGGCTCAGCCTTTATGTGTTCACAAACTTTCTGAATCAACCTCGGAAAAACAAAGCATGTAGGGTCCCTTAATAGATGAGTTAAATAAAAACATAGATTGAAGAAGAAAAATTCAAAAACCCTAAAATATGATCTTAATTTATCATATTTGATCATTAGAAAGGAAGTATGTAAGCTTCATTTCACAAGTAAAAAAAAAATTCCAGCATACCTGCAACATCTTAGTAACATGGTGTACTGAGTATCGTATAATGTTGACCAAACGCGGCTTAAGTGCTTCTCTAGTTCAGCATCAAAGTTTTTTACATCAATCTTATCAGCTCTAAAATTCATTTCCTCATAGTTAATCATGTACTGGGAGAAGGCAAACATCAACATATGTCACGACACCATGCGACCTGCTTATGCTTTTAAATATCAGTACAACGAATGTAGTTATCTTTGGTACGATGAGCACTGTGTTGGTGAAGATGTAACGGAGTGCCTCGGGTACAGACTCTGACACCAAACCAAACAAGTCACATTCAAGTAATTGAATCAAATATCATCAAATTGCGAAAATACATAAAATATGTAAATGATAGAAAAAGATGACTAATCCAATGAGGCCCATATAAGCAAACCTATATATTATTGATACTATTTCCAGGAGAATGAAATGTACCAAGAAATAAAAGGTTACAACGCATCTCGTGAAAAAAAAAGTACTTTAATTCTTGGACTGTTGTCATTTGCACAACTCAGTTTCAAAACCATACCCTCCTCCCATGTCCCACGACAACGAAGGCATCACATGTTTGATGATGTAAGCACAAGTAAGCTCCTTAGCCCGTGGCATCTTCTTAATCTGAAAATTTTGTGGGCCTTGAAATTATAGTTTAAATGTATAATATTGTCGAAGTTTAGGAAGCCAGAGAAGACAATCATATTGTTGCAAATACAATACTATAAGCAACCTAAAGGAGGGATATATCTTGCAATTCTGCTTTTTATAACCTACTCGGCATAATAGAAGCTTATTTCACTCCCTTTATAGTCATGTAGAGTTTATCGAGTATGAAAGCATGTAATATTAATTACTTAAATAGTCGGATTTTAATAGGTTACATCAGTAGAGATTGCTTTATTCCTATATTCACCTTCAACCTGTAAAAATTGGACATAAAAACTTCCCGGGCGGCCGGGCCTGTGTTCTATGTTGCTGTTACTGCAATCCTAAGGAATTGCAGAGCAGGGGATGCCTGCAGCTGGTTTTTCCAAAGTTTTATTGCCTTAAAAACATGTTGGGAGTAAAATAAAGATCCTCTAAAACTCTTGTACACTGTATATAGCTTTTAAGTATTGTGGCTTCTACTATCTATGTAATATGAAGTTTACCCATCATAATTTAATATAGCTTGGCCTTCTACCTTTCTCAATTGCATGGATGTTTCTGAGGATAAGGTTGCTCAAGTCTCAACTTTTTACTTGAATTTAAACTCCAACCAAATATATTAGTAAACAAAGTTTTTAAAATTCCTAAAGGATAAAACTTTGATACACATCAATTATGAGAACTAATGAATACCTCCTTATTGTGCATGCGCCAAAACTGATCCACTCTTTAAATCCAACCATCAAACCGCCTAATTTTTGCATTAACTCTTGCAACGAACCTAATTCTGGCTTCATGTTTTCCTTTCCTTTTTTTCTCTTCTCCATATACGTCGATTACTAATATCTTACCAAATATGAACATGTGAACATATACACACGCCAGTTTAGCAAGGAAAATACTTACAATAAAGAAGACAGGAAAAGGTCAAACAAATAGAAGATGATGCAATTTCTTGATTTAAACCACCTAGTAGGACACTGGATACTAAACACAATGCAAATGAAATTACAACCTTCTAGTTTTATTCAAGGTATATAAAAATGAAGAAACTGAAGCAGTAGTTTATGATGATACCCTTTAAATATGATATGAACGTAAGAGCTAGGTAGCCCATTTTTCTGCATCCAACAATAGCAGTTTTAAACCTGTTAGGATAGCAGGAATATTACCAAGATTTTGCTACTTGGGTTCTTGAAATTGGGCCTGGGACTGAGTCTCTTACTAATGTTCTTGCTGAGTCTGGAGCCACTGTTCTTGCCATCGAAAAGGTTTGATTTTGACTTTTTTTTTTCAAATTAAATTAGCTTACACCACTTTATAGAGTCAGACATCTAATATATCGTATTATCTTAATTCAAAATTCCCATAAAAAAGAAAAAAAGATAAATAACGGATTCTTTATCATTACAATGCATCAAAAACGTCGCAAAATTCCCATAAAAAAGAAAAAAGATAAACAGCGGATTATTTATCATTACAATGCATCAGAATAAACAAAGATAAGATTTAAGGAAAGACATGTAAGAAATGTAGAGTGCAGGTTTGTAAAATGCTAATGGTTGAATTTTAATAATGTGTATTAAGTACTACAGGTTTTCTTACAAACATTAGTTTTTTTTTTTGGTATTAGATACAATAAAAATGAAAATGCAACCTTTCAGAATTAATCAAATACAAATGAAAATGAAGAAAGCGAAACAACGATTTCCGATAGTACCTTTTGAATGTAATGCTTAAGACAAGCACTGTCTAGCTCCTACGTCAAGACTCGACTACAGTAGCTTCTAACCTGTGATGAAAGAACCGGCAGAAATATATATCAAGATTCTGCTATCTTGGCAACTTTGCATTTGCATTATTGCGGCTCCTATCTTGTACTTTTAAATTACAAACCCTTACATACCCATGAGCATATTCATTTATTCATCATGTACAGGAGAAATAACACCTTCAAAAGGAAGAGGTAACAACATAATTTCGTTCCAAATGGTCAATTAATTTATCATTGTGAGAGTTTGTGTCATCTCCAATAGTTTAGTGCCCTTTTATCTAACATTTAAATTTGAACCTTCCCGTTTGTAAGAAAAGTGCTAGTCCCTGGTTTTAATTTCATATTCAAGACATTACCCGGGAAATTTATACTTTAAAACCATACAATTCACTCAATGATCTATAAGCTAAATGAATACAAGGCCTGAGGAGTAAATGACCATACCTGAATGACTGAATTTGAAGACCCGCCACAAGCAAACATGTGGCTGAGAAGCGTAGAAGAATGAAGTCCATGCACTAAAAAACCCACTGCGATGAAGATCTCTTTCATTTACACATTCCATCAAACAAGTAGGGTCACTACACGTTTGATATAGTAGTTCAACTCGATGTTTGATGCAATAAGTAGATTGGTTCACGACCATAAAATCACAAAGCATCGCCAATTGAACGACCACACATGTATGCTTTGCGATTTTTGAAATTTGTTAAGGAGAAGCTTGTTAGAGGAAGACAAAAGTTGCGAGAGGAACGAATAATGTACGAGGGTAGAATTGTAGGTTAAAATCATGGGTAGATTTGTAATTTACTTCTGAATAAAATCTATGTTGTAATATTAGATATATAACTAGCGTAAAAGCCCGTGCGAGGCACGGGCCGGTTTATACATTCCAATAATTTCTCACACGAACTTATATATATATATTGAAATAAATTTTTTAATTAGAAATGTGCTAAGAGATAATATTTCGAATTTAACTTATATTTGTTTAGTATTTTTAAAATATTTTTTAATTTCATAAAATTTGGATTAATTTCTATAAGATAAATATCAAATGATTATTTTTAATTAAAAAAATATATATTTAGTTTTAAACGATGTAAAATGAATTTTATCAAATTCAACATTTGAATATAATAAAAATAATTAGAGAAATTTTTTAATCCATACTCAATTATATTTTTATGTATAATCTATGTTCTAAAAGTTGGTGTTTAATAATCCCGATAATCGTTAGACGGTAACTAATCGCTTTGATTATGTTAAAATCGGTTTTGATAAAAGCTGGTGAAGAGGTCATAAAATTCAGTCTAATCCTTCCAATATTGGTATGATTTATAAATTTTAGAAAATTTATCGGTAAAAGTTCCAAAATTAAAAGGTTGAAATTTGAATAAAAAATAATAACAACATTTTTTGTATACGTAGTTCTTATTTTAGATGGTCAAAATCACGAATTCTCTTAATTTTATCTCACAACTTGATCACTAATCCAAAATTTTAATCTATAAATTTTATTTATTTCAAGCATAATATGTTTTTAAATAAATTTAAATTATGTGATAATATACATATAATTAAAATTATTACACAATATATATATATATATATATATAAAATATTAAATTGATCCCCACTAATCATTCTAATAATCTCTAATTATTCGATTTAATCTTTAAGTAATACATCCACAGATTACTCCAATTATGATTGTTCATGATTTACCAACCTGATCAAACTGAACCAACTCTCGCTCTCTTTTCGGCCAACCAAGCCAAGCATACCCAACCAATTTAAATAGGTTGGTATGAGTTTTATTTTTTTCGACCGACCATACCCAACCCGATTTCAATTACAAATTTTGTTCAATAATATTTATACACACATGCACACACATATATATAATTTAAGCCAATTAAATCGACCTAAACCGACCCAAATCGATGTACGATTAAGAGTTGGGTCACGAATTAATATGTTGTGTGGTGTGATGAATTTTTTCCAAACCGATTTAACTGGGTCGGATTGCAAAAATGCTTTCAACTCGGCAAAATACAATCCATAAACACCCCTAAACTCTGATTCACACTTTTTACGATACTAATTTTAAAAATATATTCTAAATTATATTATATTTGTGTATCAATACCTAAATAACCTATGTAAAGTATAAATCATATAAAAATTTACAGTATAAATAATATATAATTTAAAAATATAAGTGAAATGAGAATTTATAAATATAACTGAATACATAATTATATGTAGAATAACGAAAATTTGAAAAATGGAGCTATATAAATAATATGAACTAACGTTTAACTTACTGAAAATGTAAAAATAAAAAAATTGAATAAACATGTTTTTATAAATAATATAAAACATGTTAGTTGCTCAAAAATTAAAAAAAAAAAATATAGGATGAGAGTGTAGTTTATCTAATAATATTTTAATAATAAACTCAAACTCAATGTTACGCACTTGGACATTAGATGAAATTATATGAGAAGATTTGGAAATACGATTATCAATGTTCACACAAATCTAATCTACTTTAGCTTAAATAATAAATGGTTGGCATTTCTGTAATTTTTAAAAATATAAGAGTAAAATAATAAATTTATAGCCATTTTCTTACTTTTTTTGTCCTTGGTTGGCTTTTAATATATACAAAGTAGATAAAATATAATTTATACATTAAGATTTTGAAACTTAAAAAACCAAGTTATATATAAATAATATAACTCAACATTTTACTTAAACAAAAAAAAAAAACAAAAAGAGGTGATGTGGCTTATTTAATAAGATTTTTAAGTTAAATCAAAAAATGAATGTAGCACAATGGTTATAACATTAGTTTTTCAAGAGGAGGTCAGAGGTTCGATTCTCAAGAGCAACAAAAATCTTTTATTTTTACATAAATGATAAATGAATGGCAAGTTTGTAATTTTTCAATAAATAAGGACAAAACTGTCATTTTACAGCCAATAAAATGGCTCAAATTGTCCTTAGACGGGCTTTAATATATACAAGCCTATAACCCGTGCATCACGGATGAATTTTAATAATTTTAATTTATTATTTTAGTATTTTTTATATGATTTATTATTATTTTTTATCTTATTTTATTATCATTTATTTGTATTTTGATCTTAAAAATTTTTAATATGTTGTCGATGGAATAATATATTGAACTTTTGAATGTAGCTTAGAAAAATAGATGATATAAATATTTAATAATAATAATATGTTGTTGACGGGATTCGAATTTTGAACCCGTGGGAGTATTTTAGATACCAAGAAAATAATATTCTTTTAATATTACATCAAACGTTTCTCATTTATCTATATTTATATCTAACGGATATTATTTAGAGACCAAACTACCAACCAACCACATAGATGGTTGTTTGCTTATAATAGTATTTTTTAATATGATTTTTTAGTATTTTTTTAGCATTTATTTGTATTTTGATCTTAAAATTTTTTAATATGTTGTTGACGGGATTCGAACCTTGAACCCGTGGGAGCATCTTAGATATCAAAAAAAGAATATTATTTTAACTTTAATATATACAAGCCTATAACCCGTGCATCACGGATGAATTTTAATAATTTTAATTTATTATTTTAGTATTTTTTATATGATTTATTATTATTTTTTATCTTATTTTATTATCATTTATTTGTATTTTGATCTTAAAAATTTTTAATATGTTGTCGATGGAATAATATATTGAACTTTTGAATGTAGCTTAGAAAAATAGATGATATAAATATTTAATAATAATAATATGTTGTTGACGGGATTCGAATTTTGAACCCGTGGGAGTATTTTAGATACCAAGAAAATAATATTCTTTTAATATTACATCAAACGTTTCTCATTTATCTATATTTATATCTAACGGATATTATTTAGAGACCAAACTACCAACCAACTACATAGATGGTTGTTTGCTTATAATAGTATTTTTTAATATGATTTTTTAGTATTTTTTTAGCATTTATTTGTATTTTGATCTTAAAATTTTTTAATATGTTGTTGACGGGATTCGAACCTTGAACCGTGGGAGCATCTTAGATATCAAAAAAAGAATATTATTTTAATATTACATCCAACGGTTCTCATTTACCTATATTTACATCTAACGGTTATTATTTAGAGGAACAAACTAAATGACCAAACTTGGTGGTTTGCTTATAATATTATAGTATAGATAGATAATAAATAGATAAGTAGATAGATTTATGCTCATCAATGCCAGATTTTGAATTTGACCGAGGGTGATGAATCATTCATGTCTTGCTACTTAAACTCTAACAAGTTGTATAGAACTTGGATACATGTAACTGCAGTTACACAGTGAAGTGATATCTACATCTACATTAGATCATTTCATTTTGTTTGGGGTAAACAAGGTAATTTCTGTTTCCTGTTCAACTTTTCTATTTTTGTATCAATCAGAGCTAGAAGCTATTAGCTAAGCTTGTTACTTGACAAGACCTTGTCCACAAGTAATGCGGCCCATAAACATGCAAGTGATTTGAAGGCAAAAAAATGGAAAGATGTACAACATACTTTTGTTACCCAGTAAATCATAACGCAAAAATAAGAAAACTCTAGGACTATAGGAAGCTGAAAACATTTAAGACACTCAAGGTAAAACAATACACATGCCAGGACTATAGGAGCCCTCTCCCTTTTATTAATAAAGATTAAATCATCAAGCACGCTCATACATTTCGCCAGCGTCATCATGTACTATATATTCTAATATCTTCATAGAAGGAGCTAAGAATGAGATTGATACAAGTAGTTGTAGGAATGTGCAGCAAACGTGTCTGCCAATCGATTCATTTCCCTGTACACAGTACATATATTGGAGAAAAAATCCCTCCAAGTCTTCTATCATCCCACAAAGCCAGATGATCATATAGCGACTCTCTCAAGGAGGACTACTCCTTTTATTAATAAAACTTACGACATTTTGAGAATCTGTTCGTGCAAATATACTAACAAGCATTATTGTTGCAAGATAGACATTGGTCAGGCAGCTCCGAAATTTGGTCAAGCTGTCAACCAGATGGTTCGGCAAGCAGAAGCAGGCACTTCCAAAAGAAAGCACTGAACTGTCCGGCCTTATTTGTTAATGTACTAGTTAGAATATCACTATTATGCTGATATTTTAGTAGTTCACTAGTTGGTTATCTTGCGTCCATTGTGATGAATTCTCATGCCAGGGTGTACTTACAGGTTGCTGATAATAACCATTAGTATGCACCCGAGGTTGTGAAGTTTGCAGCTGTTCTTGGTAATCATCAAAAGGAGGTGTTTCTTGTTCATTATAACCATTTTTGTAGTCACGTACTCGGTGATGCGATGCTTGAGGAAATTTTTGATTTTGATAGTAGTAATCCTCATCATCCATTGGCTGTTGTGATGATACTTGTGATGGTTGTTGATAGTAACCATTATAAATCGGGCGACGAGAGCCCTGTGGTGGTGAGGTTTGTAACGATGGTCGACAGAAACTGTTCACTTTTATCAGTGGACGAGATGAGCGTTGAGGTGGTGGTGACTGTGGTTGATAGTAGTCATTAGTATATGTTGGATGAGATGGTCTGCGTGGTGGTTGTGGTTGATAATTGATAGGACTATGCATAGGATGAGGTGACGTTGGTGGTGGTTGATAACTATATCTGTTAGGTCTGACGGGACGAAATGATCCTTGTCTAGGAGGTGGTGGATGCTCAATATAATTATAATCGTCTGAGGCTCGAGGAGGCCATAATTGTTGGTAATAACCATGTTCAGTCGCCCCACCATGAGGATCTCGTGGTGGTGCTGATCTCCTAGGAGGTGGTAGAGATGGACGTTGATATTGATAGCCACCGTGTTGAGGTCCATCACCAGTGTAATATCTGGTAAGAGGAGGGTCACCATAGGTGTTGATATTGCCACATGCAGGACACTCTATCCCTCTTTGTGCCTCCAAGGGCACAATAATTTCTGTTCTGCAGAACTTGCACAGCCTTATTGTACTTGACATCTCTCTTAATGTGAAGTTTTAAGAAGAGCTTGTAGCTATAGAGTTGTTTGCGAGTACAAAGTCATTGCATTTTGCAATATTTATTGAAAGATATCACTATTATCTGCTACTCGAGAGAATAAAATTTTTCAATGATGTACCTACACGCGTTAGGCATCTTTTTGCTAACCTAGCGATTTTAGGAACAATAATGGTACTATGGGTTAGAAAATATGGCGTAACGAGTCTCCTTACATTTGAATCGTCAAGCAAAAATCTTGTTGGATTTGGCTGTTGTTATCAAGCAATAAAAAAAAATGTATTAGATTTATTCGATCAACCAAATCAGGTAGTGTACGAAGAACCAGGTTCAGTCTGATAAGTCATTTTTTCATTGTTTACTTTTCTGTGAGTAGACTGCACTAAGAGATTCTACAGTTTATGAAATAATACATTCTTGGTATTATACCACTAATTGAAGTAGTTGTGTCACGCATGTGATCATTTGTCATCCAGATCTAATTAAACATAACCTTTAAATTGTATCATTTCAGAAGATTATATTCAGCGCTCAATGATGTGGTTATGGATTTTGAAGGTAATTCTAACACTATTTACAAATTCTGAACATTTTTTCTTTTCCACTCATGTTTGATGCAGTTGCATAATAATAAAAACATCGACAGCCATATATTTATAGAGTAATGTTAGGTAGTCAAAATTTTTACAAATATTTTTATAAAATGATGTGACATGACAAATGATGAGTTTTAATTTGTGAGCGCATATTTATGCATACGGAGTCCCATATTAAAATTAGGAAACTTACTATTTATTCATGTGCCACATAGATTTTGGAAAGAATTTTAGTAACAATTTTTGGAATATCTAGCATTTTTCATATTTATATATGCTTTGGTTAGTATTTTTGAGTAATATCAGAATTTTCCTCACTTTTTGGAGTATCTTTTTCCATAAGGAACTAGCATAAAAGCCCGATGTACAGGTCTGATTGAAAAAATAAATTTGCACCAATAAGTATATATATCAAAATAATTTTTTAAATATTGTAAACGATAGTATTTTGAATTTATATTATATATGCATAGTATTTATATATATATTTTTTAATTGAATAAGATTTCATAAAATTTGGATAAATTCCTATAAGATAAAGATTAAATGATTGTTTTTAGTCTTCAAAATATTAGTTTAGTTTTGGATGTCGTGAAGTGAATTTTATCAAATTTAAAAGTTCAAGATAATTTAAATAGTTATTTTATCAGAGTTCTCCGTATATAAAATGAATGTATGTAAACTCATGTATTGTTAATAAAATAACAGTATATTTGTAATATAATATTGGTCACAAATATACGAATATACTTTAAATACATCATAAAATTTCTTACTTTTAATTTCGTGTATAAGACGTATGTAAATTAATATAATTTTAATGAAATAAAAGTATATTTATAAAATATAAAATTGGTCATTCATGTAAGACTATACAGTGAACACATTATAAAATCTCTTTATTTTATGTAAAAGTCAATCTTGAAGTTGTCTTACTCTTTCCTTCATATGTGCATATTTGTACCATTTTAAACTCAATTGTATATGTTTAGTCTACTATTAATTATAAATTATCTAAGATCGTAGTTTAAAAATTACACAAATATAAACTTTTTATATATGTAATTTAGAATCATTTTTTAACAAAACCATAAAATTTTATCCCATGCAATTTTAATATTTGAATTATAAATGATCTTGTATTTGATCTTATATGAATCATAATATACCTAAATAATTTAACATCTGTGTAGAGTAATTATTAATTAATTTAATATTTGTTGGGATTTATGGGTGATAACATAGAAACAACTTAACTTTGAATGTACTTAATTTTTAATTAAGTAGAACGTACTGTCACAACCAAAGTATGTTCTTGTAATCAGTATGTAATGTTATTCTAGTTGTATAATTTGAAAGAAGTTCACTTGTTGTGTTCAAGCCTCAAATGATGCATAATTAGATGACAACATGAATAAAGGTTACTATCCTAAAGCTTCGACAGTAAGATTACAAGAAGACAGAATGTTGCAAGTCAAGACAGCATATTCACTCTGACAGCAACATTGACAGAAGACTACGCGACATCAACTTTAGCCCTCGACAGCAAGTTTGGAAACCTCGACAGCACACTATGCGGGGAACTCCTACTGTCACCAAAAGCACATTCCTGTGACAGCAAGCTTTGCGGCCAAAGTAACTGTCTCGAGAAAGATCCTTGTTCTAAGTATCTTTCTCAGTCAAATCCCATGACAGTTTCAATGTTCAAGAAACAGGCGTGTTGCAGTATCCCTAAGCTGCACCAAGTCTGCAAGACTACGACAGAAGCTTCAAGCACTGCAAAACAAAAGCGAATCAATTCAAGAGCAAGGTCAAGTCTTTATTTACTGAATTGATTAAGCTGGAAATAGAATGAATCTAGGTTGCTTTCTTTGTAATGTATATCTGACATGTTAGAAATTTAGGAAAGTCACATGGGTAAGACAATCTGTAAGAAGCTGCCACTTGACAGTGACAGCAGCTTCACAAACCCGTGTCTGATAGTGATATGATTAGTCTTATACCTACTATCAATTCATTCTAGACAAGTAACGAAGACAAGCAAGTGTCTTGAAGAAAACCGAAGCTCAAGAATTCTCTCTTGAGGTTGTAGCAACACTTTGCAAAATAAATAAAACATTTATTTTGTGAATCCTGTCTTCTCGATTATACTGTTTGTGAATGCATACATATTATTGATAACATTAAATCTTAGTTTTGGTTGTTGAAACTGAGATTGAATTTTATCAGTATTGCATTCATCCCCCCCCCTTCTGCAATACACAAGGACCAACAACTGGTATCAGAGCAATCAGATTAACATACATATCTGAGATCCCGAAGAAAATGCAGAAATCTAACAGTATCAAGATCCCAGCTTTTGATAAAGAGAACTACAGCATTTGGAAAAGAAAAATCTTGTTGTTTATCAAAGCTGCGAATCCACTATACCCAGGTATACTCGAGAATGGTCCTTTCATACCAAGGAAGGAAATTGAAGCCATAACAGTAAATGGTGAAATCATTCCTGCACATTGGGTTCCCAAAGATCCCTCGGAAATTTTGGAACCTGAGAAGGAGAAAATGGTGCTAGATGATCACTTGCAACTCATCTTGCTCGATTCTCTCACGTTGGATAAAGCCATGTGTGGAAGTGTGATAAGCTACACATCAGCCAAGGAGATGTGGATTAGGTTAGCCTTACTTTGTGAAGGAAGTGAAGAAGTTAAGGGCAATCAAAGGCAAATACTGATATCTCAATATGAGGCATTCATGGCCAAGCCCGGTGAAGACTTAACTTCCATGTTTGAAAGGTTCAGTAAGCTCTTAACTGAACTGCAGATACATGGCAAGTACTATGACAGAAAAGAATTAAATGTCAAGTTCTTGCTTACACTGCCTGATCATCTTGAACACAAGACAACAACCATACGAGAAGGAAAAGATCTCAACAATATAACCTTTGAGACACTTTATGGCATTCTGAAATCTTATGAACTTGAACTCTTTCAAAAGAGAGCCATACAAAGTGGAACAAGGAACAAGATGGCTAACATGTCAAGTGCCCTAGTAGCACAAGTGCCAAGGATCACACAACCTAGTGAAGCACTACAAATCACACAACCAACCCCTGTACAATCCTTGAAGATAGAAGAGGTTGTTGAAGATGATGAGAAAGTAGTACTACAGCTCAAGGATGTGGAAGATGAAGACTTCTACACAATGGAGGAACTTGAAAGCATGGACAATCCTACTATGGCCTACATGGCCAAAAAGTTCAAGAACTTTAGGTTCAAGAAGGATAGGTCATTCAGGCCCCAAGGCCAAGCATCCAAGTTCACCAAGGGAAGCTCATCAAAGGCTGCTGTGGGAAGCTCATTCAAAGGAGGATACAAGACTGGATTTGTGGATAGATCTAAATTCAAGTGTTACAACTGTGGTGAACCTGGTCATTTTGCTACTGAGTGCAAAAGACCCAAACAGGTTCAGAGATTTGAGAAAGGAACTGGTGGATACTCTAAGAAGAATCAAGGTAGAGCCTATGTGGCTGAAGGAAAGTGTTGGGATGAGTCTGATGATGAAGATGAAGAAGAATATGTCAACCTAGATCTCATGTCTAGCACTGATGAAGTAACATCAACATCTTCAAGTCAGGTACCTTCACTTGTCTTACTTGATATGTCCATTGATGAGTATAAGAAAACCATTAAAGACTTAAGTGCTGAAATGTTCAATGTCTATACTAGCTTATCTGCTGCTAATGAGGAGATCACTAGGCTGAGTAAGCTAAATGAAACACTAAAGTCTGAAAATGAATCTCTTGTTCTCAAAACCAGTTCACTAGACTCTTTAGCTCAGGAGAATGCTAAACTTAAAAATGAATTGAAATGTGCTAAAGAGGTTGAGGAATTCCTGAGAAATGAGATTACTGAAAATGAATTTAAAATTAAGGCTTATAAAAACTCATCAAAGATAGTTCAGGATTACAATGATAAGCATACAGAAAATCAGTCAGTTGGTATAGGTTTTTCATATGGTAGAAGACCTGGAAACGAAACTGTGATTCAAGATTGTCCTGGAAATGCTGCTGTCAAACCCACCATTCTCAAGAAAGTTAAAACTCCTATTTTCAAAGCTGCAGAAATTGAGTTTGATGAAGAAGCCATGCTCATCAAACAAGAAATTCTTGATGAGGATGAAGGTGTTGACAGCACATTCAAGGATGGAAAGGATACTGTCACAATCCCCAAGACAGTAAACTTACCAAGCAATCAGACAGTAAGTTCAAAAGATGCTGTCACAGTTGGCAAGACAGAATCTTCCAAAGATACTGTCAAGAATGGTTCCAAGACAGTAACTTTAAAACCTTATGTCAAGATAGTAGGAATAAAAGATACTGTCAAGGAAAGTTCGACAGCAACTTCTGAACATACTGTCAATCCAGTAACTCCCAAGTCTAAGAATAGGAATGGAAACGTAGGAGTCAACAAAGGAAATGGATACACTAATGTTGGAGGTGCTTCTAGGAAACTATGCAATAACTGTGGATCTACTCATCACTTAACACATGTTTGTAAGAAACCAATTGAGAATAAGATCAATGCAACTGAACTCAATGGTAACTTACACAGAACCCCCCTCATGCATAGAACTATGAGTGTCTGTAATAACATTGAATGTATGCCATGCAAAATCACTGCCATGAGTACATGCTTTAACTTACCTATTCTCACTACTGAAAAATGTTCATACATAAACATTGTTGAGACTTCTGAGCCTGCTGGCAACAGCAAAAAGGCTCCATCCACTAAGAAAAGGACCAAGTCCAATTCTAAACCTAAGTGGGTGAAAAGAGAAGTCAAACAGGAGATTACTGATAATGCTTGTGATTTTATGACTGAAAGAAACTCAGGAGACACTGAAACTGCAGGACCCAACAAGGATTGGGTACCATATGCATCTTAGACACATTCTGTTTTGCAGGGAAAAAAGAAAGATCAAGTCATGTGGATCATTGACAGTGGTTGCTCAAGACACATGACAGGTGATAAAGCCCTGCTATCACATTATGTTGAGAAAGCTGGCCCAATCATAACCTTTGGAGACAACAGCAAGGGTTACACAGTGGGATATGGCTGTCTGGAAATTGGAAATGTTGTCATTGAAGATATTGCTCTTGTGGATGGATTGAAGCACAATTTACTCAGTGTCAGCCAATTCAGTGATAGGGGATTCAAGGTTGATTTTGATATGATGCTGTGTAACATCTATCACAAGAAGAATAGTAGCCTCTCTCTAAAAGGGGTTAGAAAAGGAAGCTTGTTTGTTGCTGACTTAAATTCAACAAAGAAGGATAAGGTTTACTGTTTTTACAGTAAAGCTACTGTTGGTGACAGTATGCTTTGGCACAGGAAGCTCTCACATCTCAACTTCAAGAAAATGAATATTCTGATGAAGAAGGAGTTAGTGAGAGGTTTGCCCCAACAGGAATTCTGTCAAGAAGGACTGTGTTTTCATGCTTCCTGTCTCAAATGGAACCCAAGACAACTGATGAAGCATTGTTGGATTCTGACTGGGTGATAGCCATGCAAGAAGAGCTAAATCAGTTTGAAAGGAACAATGTATGGAAGGTGGTTCCAAGACCTAAGGGAAAGTCAGTCATTGAAACCAAATGGGTTTTCAGAAACAAGCTTGATGAAAATGGATCAGTGACAAGAAACAAAGCAAGGCTAGTGGCTAAGGGTTACTGTCAACAGGAGGGAATAGATTATGATGAGACATTTGCACATGTTGCAAGACTTGAAGCTATAAGAATCTTTCTAGCCTATACTGCACACTGCAACTTCAAAGTATTTCAGATGGATGTCAAAAGTGCCTTCCTAAATGGAGAGTTGGAAGAAGAAGTGTATGTTGAACAGCCACCAGGGTTTGAGGATGCTGAAGTGTATGATTTTGTATACAAACTCTTCAAAGCTTTGTATGGACTAAAGCAAGCACCCAGGGCTTGGTATGACACACTTTCTACTTTTCTCTTGGACAATCAGTTTACTAGAGGAGTTGTGGACAAGACACTTTTCTACAAACACCATGGCAAGGACATCATTCTGGTACAAATCTATGTGGATGATATCATTTTTAGTTCTACAAATGAGAGGCTGTGTGAGAAGTTTTCCTCTCTCATGAGTAACAAATATGAGATGAGTATGATGGGAGAATTGTCATTCTTTCTGGGATTACAAATTCTTCAACAATCTGATGGAATCTTCATTTGTCAAGCTAAATACATCAAGGAACTTCTCAGAAAGTTCAACCTGGAAGATTCATCACCTGCAAAGACACCAATGTCCACCTCAACTAGTCTGGATCTTGATCCTAAAGGGAAGAAAGTTGACTCAAACACCTATAGAGAGGCATGGTAGGATCTCTCCTATACTTAACTGCTAGCAGACTTGACATCATGTTTGCTACATGTCTCTGTGCAAGGTTTCAAAGTGATCCAAAGGTGTCTCACTTAGTAGCCATCAAGAGAATCTTTAGATACCTAAAAGGCACTCCTAACCTAGGTCTTTGGTATCCCAAGAACACTGGATTTGATCTAATTGGCTACTCAGACTCAGACTATGCTGGATGCAAGATTGACAGAAAGAGTACTACTGGTAGCTGTCAATTTCTTGGTGGAAGATTGGTCTCATGGTTTAGCAAGAAGCAGCATTCAGTTTCTACCTCAACTGCAGAAGCTAAGTATATTGCTGCAGGCAGTTGCTGTGCACAAATTCTATGGATGAAGAATCAACTTCTGGATTATGGTCTAGTGTTAAGAGAAATTCCTATCTACTGTGACAACACTAGTGCCATAGCCATTTTAGACAATCCAGTTCAACACTCTAGGACAAAGCACATTGATATAAGACATCACTTTATCAGAGAGCATGTTGAACAAGGAACTGTGAAGCTGATCTATGTCTCAACTGACAAGCAACTTGCTGACATCTTCACTAAGCCATTGGATGAAGCAACCTTCAACAGGTTGGTAAGTGAATTGGGAATGCTGAACCTGGTATGTTGATTTACTCAGTTTTCTATATTTCCAAATTCTCTATTGAAGCTCATGACAGCAACTTCAAACCTGCTGTCAAGAGAAGTTACTGTCTACTTGGTCTATGTCTGTTATGTGACAGCATGTGTTGATTTGACTTTTCATATCAGTATTTTGTGCCAGTCTCATACTTTTAAACCGTGTATGACATTAATGTGGTTACTTGTTAAGTTTGAGAGATAAAAATCTGTTTCATTGGACTTTCACACCTTTTTGCATTAATCTGTAGGATTAAAGGAGGACACGACCATTAATTACTTTTGTGGTAGTTGTATGGGTACTCTAACTGTTGACCATTAGACTTTAATCCTTAGACGGTTTTGCCTATAAATTAACCTTAGGTTTCACCAGTCTGCTATCAGTTTTAAAGTAAATAATGGAAAACAAAGTAGGGATTGAAGTTGGGCTAAAGAAGTGTGATAGTGAACCCTACAATGAAGAGATTGAGGAGCTCTTCGAGGTGCTGTTGGATGCCCTCGATGAGATAGATGAGGAAAAGAAACAGGAAGAGGAGGCCAAGGCTCAGGAAGAAGAGAAAGAGCTTCAGGCACTTCTCAAGGAAGAAGGTCGCTCTGAAGAAGAGATTAAGGAAGAGATTTTAGAACTAGTTGATAAAATCATAGAATAATGTACTCAATGTTCTATTTTAATGATTTTATTAATAATAATAAAAGTTCTTGTTTTTGTGGTTACTGAGTTTATGACTTGTCTGTGTAATTTGCTTAATATCTGTGTTCAAACGATTACATTGCTAAATCCATAATTTGTCAATATTAAGTTAAGTGTATGAATAAAGCATTCTAATAAGTTCATGACAGAACCAATTCCCAATCGAAGTTACTGTCGTTAAGAAGGGTACTGTCGTGTGTTTCTTGACAGCAACCTTCTTGATAGCAGGAAAAGACCTTCTGTCAAGACTTGTAAAGGATACTGTCATTCATATGCTTAACGGTGACAACAAGTTTTTGCGCAATAGTTGCTGTCACGCAAAACCTACTGTCACCACCTCTTATTACTGACAGATTGTTTCTAGCGCACAGGTTACTGTCAACAATAGTAGACCGTTGAAATTGGATATTTATCCCACGTTGGTCAGTGAATAACGGGCAGTAACTCACGTGTTTAAGAGTGGGTTAAGACACGTTCTTGAAATCCATTTTTTATGCACAAAACGTTTGAGATACCCCTATTTATTCCCCAGTTACTCAGACATATCTTTCTCTTTCTCATCAAACTCAAGGCAAAATACCTTTCTTCCAGCAAAAAGCAACTTTCTTACTTTCTTCTTTTCTTGAAATCTCCATGGCCCCCAAACAGACTCTCTCTCAAACAAACTTTGCTGGTATCTTTTCCCCAAATGATGCTGGTGAAGGTTTCAAAGGACTCGTGTTTTTCTTGAACAAGTCCTATCTCGGTTCTGCCATCACCTCAACCTCCATTCTCGACTTAGACAGACTTGAGGCGTTTTGGCGAACTGCTGTTGCTCAAACTGAGGGTGAGAACCCGTGTATTCAATTCACAATCTCTGGGCAACAATACACTCTTACAGCTGAGGTCATCAACACTGCTCTTGGAATTACACTTGAAGCAAGACAACAATTTACTGAACTTGCCAATGATGACACTCTCAAGAAGCTCTTCTTGAAGATTGGGTATGCATGCCCTATTCTCGAAGAGGGGACTACCAAATGGTATCCAACTGGTGAAATGGATAGGAAGCATCTGAGAAAGGAGTGGAGCATGATACTTTATGTGATGGTCAAGGTGTTCTCTACCAAGTCCACAGGCTGGAATGGAATACCCTCCTACATCAAGAAACTGACACATTCTCTTGTCCATGGATACAAGGTGAATGTTGGAGCTCTCCTCATGGCACACCTCAAAGCTGCCATAGGTAAGAAGGTATCAATCTACCCTCGCTTTCTTATGATGTGCATTAATTCATTCTGTGATTTTAATGATGCTGCCTCTCGTTTAGAGGCTTGCTCAGTTTTGAAAAAGAACACACACACACACTGTTATCATCACAGGATCTCAATGCACATATTCCACTTTGTTTCACTCAGCACATGGTTGATCAAGTGTCCAACCTTGATTATCCATTACCTTCTGGTTATGATTCCTTTACTCTTGTGAATGAAACTGAATTAGACCCAAATTCAGTTAACCCACATTCAACACCATACATTCAGCCTAGGCCCTCTAGACTTCCCAAAGCCCAAAGAGAAGCCTTGCAAGAATCCAGAAAAAGACCCTTAGAAGCTGATGTTGGTGGTAGCTCTGTTAGTCAAGAGGGAGACACTGCACCTAGTGCAGCAAATAAAGAAGGTAGTCAAACAGAACCCCCAGTGGTTCCCCCTGAGCCTAAGAAGAAGAGAACTAGGAGGACCAAAACCACTGTTAGCCAAGCTGCAGTTTCTCAACAAACTGTAGTTACTAAAAGGGATTCAAACACCTCCCTAGATGTGCCTTCTCAACAAGGTGCATCTATTGAAATTGGCCTGTCTCCCAAGGCACCCTGTACAGAGTCTGCACAAACTCATGGTTCACAACCTGAGATACCCCCACTTGAAGAAACACACAGTGAGTTAGGGCACAGTGAGGATTTCTCTACTCCTTTTGATGGTTCACATGTTTCATCTGTGAATCAGCCCCCACTCTCTGCTACACTTTCACCTTCTTCCTTCCCTACACATTCTTTTGTTTTTTCTCAACAACCTAGAGAAGGGGACAGTCCCAACCCTTCAGGTTTTGATCATCCATCTCCAATCATGGATGAGCCCCCATCTAGTGGTCCACAAGAACCCATTTCTCAAAGTGAGATGGACACCACTCCTCCAAACACCGAGCTAGGGCAAAGTGGTATTCTGTCAGAAAATGAAACAGCCAACACTTTGTCTGAATTCCAAGGAGCATCTTACCTTCAGGAAGATGCTGTCACAGCCTCTGTTGCTGTCAAAGACACTGGCAATGTTGCTGTCCTGGACACAGCTGCTGTCATGGGTGGAGCGAAAGATACTGTCACTACAGAACCTACTGTCACTCCACATCCCAAAGTTGCTGTCATGCCAGAACCTGCTGTCCAGACTCCAACTGACAGTAACATTCCTGCCAAAGATACTGTCCAGTCCTCTCAGCCTGATTTTGATGCTGTAATTATTGAGGATGCCTCTGATGATGATCTACCTCTTGGCAAACTCTTAAAGGTACATTCTAAATCTACTCCTTCCATGCATGTTAGTACTGCTCATACCCATGCATCTAGGTTGAGTGAGGGTGTGCAAAAGAAAAGAGAGATAAAAGAAAAGAGAGGTGAGCATAAAAATGAGAGGCAGCCAAATGAGCTGGCAAAAGGAGAGGGACTTGAGCATGTCCAGAGAGATATTGAGGGAGCCCACACTATTCAGGCATTAGGCCTTGAGAGTCAATCTGTGAGGGGTGATGAGATCACTCAAAAACACCCTGAGAGTGTGAGAACCCCCATAGCCTCCAAGCCCTTTTATTTTCCTTCCCCTCCAAGAAGGTTAAGGTATGGTGGCCCATCTGCTACTTATGGTAACAGGATTGCAGCTCTGGAAGGACAGTGTGCTACATTGCACTCCAAGATGGACTCTCTCTCTCAACTGGTGGTTGATGGTTTTGCTGCTACTCAGCTCTCTATCCAGTTCCTTACTGACCTAGTAGCTGCCAACTCAACTAAGGGGGAGAAGGTAGCAAGATCAGAATCATTGCCTATTCAGGAATCAGGTGGAACTCAGGGGGAGCCAGTAACTGTGAAGACCAAAGGGGGAGCTAAAGGGAAAGCAATGTCAAAGGGGGAGCAAGTCAAGCCAAGCAGTGAAAAATCAAAGGATAAAGCTGAAGATCTTGTTGAAGGTGACTTGGATGGTGAAAGGGTGTTAATGTCCAAGGCAACTCAAGATGCAATGCAAAGAAGACCTGCATCTAGACACCCAATCTTGCCTCCTGTGGTAATTAGAGAACCAACTCCAGAAACTCAAGAAACTACTCTACAGAAGAAATGGAGAGAAATGGAGGAACAAAACAAGCTTGGGAAAGGTAAAGGGAAACTGCCTGAATCCATCCAGAAGGGAATTATTTGGTCAAATGGCACTGAATTTGATCAAGAAGAAGCCAATGTTTTGATGGTGGATTACAGGGAGAGCAAATTACTCAACCATGACAGTGAATTTAGCAGTTTGGTGGAAGAAGCATTGAATGCTCCAAGCAACCGTCCAACCAACACCACAAAAATATTAAAGGATCAAATCACCAGTGTCAGTGTAATGGTGAATGATGAGAAAAGATGGGCTGTAAGTATCTATTTCACTTCTGGCATATCTTATTTCATCACAATGCAGTTATTGCAGAGTCTGCCAGCAAAGGTGTTGTGTTCTTTGAAGGGAAAGATCAGGGCAACTCAAACACCATTCAATGAAATATTGGATATGCAAATCCAGAACCTGCTCACACAGAAGCTACCTGAAGTCTACACAAATCCACCAAGTGTTTTCTACAGATCTATAACTAAGGATGGCACAAGAAGGAACAGCTTCATGAATTTGGTTAGCCCATCCAGAATGGAAACCAAGTCAATTCTGAAAGTGTTAGATGGAATACTCAGTTCAAATGCCAATCCAGGAAGAGCTTATGCTGTTCAAGAGATCTACAAAATGCTGGTGTTGAGAGACAAGGCACTGGGAGCTAGAGTGAAGGAACTAATCTCTAGAGCCAATGCCAAAAGAAATGATCAAGGTGGAAGCTGTCTCTATGACATTCCTCCTCAGGATGATGATGATAATGATGATGATGAGGTTGGAGGTGGTGAAGCTTCTGGAAATGCTGCAAATGCTGGTGGAAGTAATTCTGGGAATACTGGTATTCAATCTCAGAATGAAGGCAATGAAGAAACTCCTAGTCAGGAAAAGAAAGATGCTGATGCAACAGATGAAGAGGAGTCAAGAATACTGGAAGCTTTGGAGGCAAGCATTCTTAGATGTGCTATTGACTGCATAAATGCAGAAAAAGATGTTGTCACCAAAGGTACTGTCGACAAGGAAACTGTCAAAGAAGATGTTGTCATAGAAGATACTGTCGACAAAGGTACTGTCAAGGAAGGTTCTGTCAAGGATGAAGCCAAAGCTACTGTCAAGCCCAAAAGACTGAAAGCTAAAGCTAAGGCATGGTTTTCTAGACAGAAACCTGCAGGAAAGCACATGTGCTCAGGAAAGGAAAAGGCCACTGGATTAGGCAAAAATCTGAAGATGCCAATTCAGTCAATACCTCCCAACAGTCTTAAGGTACAACAAATGCAATCAAAAGAAATCAAGAGTGTTGAGATTAAGCTGGATGCTAATCAAGAGGTTGCTGAGTACATTCCGTGGTGGCCAGAATCAAGATCTATCAGGATGAACAAGGACTTTGATCTTGTAGCCACATCACTCAGTGGTAACATGATGGAAATAGATAAAAGAAGAATTGATTTCTTCTACTTGGAAAGGATGGTAGAGTTGATGGAAAGCTATGATGATGTTCCAGAGCCTGTCATGGAACATATTCTGAAATATCAGGCTGATAGGGATGCTGAATTCTATCAGAAATTTGGCTACAATTTTGCAGATTTTGATGATGCTGATATTCTCACTGATCTACCACCTTCTCCTATACCATACCACTGGTACTATGAGTTTGAGGATTTACCCACAGAAGAAGGGCAAACCCAACCAACTCAGGAAAGGGAACCCAAGCCAAGCAAAAGACCTGAATCTTCTCAATATTCTCAAACTAAGTCAGAACTTGATAAGAAGGAAGCTGAACTACTGGAAAGATGCAAGGCCTCCAACAAGGCAGAAAGTGAAGCTCCAAATGATCAATCATGTATGCTGGAAAATCCCCTAAGAATGAAGTATCTAAAAGAAGAAATCTATGTTTGCAGCTTTTACAAGCTAAAAACAACTATTCTGAAGGATTTACAGTATATGGTAGCTGGATCAATTCATCCCTTGGAGCAGATTTGTTCTGATGAAATAGAGAAATTATTGGAAGGGAGAAAAGGAGAAGACTCAAAGCTGGACAAGCAAAGGAGAAGGACTCTCAATGCTTATCCTGGAAGTAGATTCAAGCTCATTCATGAAGAACTTCACTTCAGAACCTATCCATATGATATAGAACAATGGCTGAATCTCAGGGATGCTAGTTCTCTCCTCTCTCCTACCATAAAGAAGATCATTGAAGAAGTAGAGGATGCTGCTGAAATTTCTCTTATAGAAGGTCTAAGAGGCTGCTTGGGAGAAGCTCTCAAAAGAGAGGATGTAGCAAGGCAGAAGAGGAAATCTCAAGCTAAGTAAAAAATTCTTAATCCATTCTGATCTTGTTAGTTAAGTTGTCAGCACATATTGTAAATTTGTTGTTATTTTCCATAAAAACAAATTGGGGGAGATTGTTGGGATTTATGGGTGATAACATAGAAACAACTTAACTTTGAATGTACTTAATTTTTAATTAAGTAGAACATACTGTCACAGCCAAAGTATGTTATTGTAATCAGTATGTAATGTTATTCTAGTTGTATAATTTGAAAGAAGTTCACTTGCTGTGTTCAAGCCTCAAAGGATGCATAATTAGATGACAACATGAATAAAGGTTACTGTCCTAAAGCTTCGACAGTAAGATTACAAGAAGACAGAATGTTGCAAGTCAAGACAGCATATTCACTCTGACAGCAACATTGGCGGAAGACTACGCGACAACAACTTTAGCCCTCGACAGCACACTATGCGGGGAACTCCTACTGTCACCAAAAGCACATTCCTGTGACAGCAAGCTTTGCGGCCAAAGTAACTGTCTCGAGAAAGATCCTTGTTCTAAGTATCTTTCTCAGTCAAATCCCGTGACAGTTTCAATGTTCAAGAAACAGGCGTGTTGCAGTATCCCTAAGCTGCACCAAGTCTGCAAGACTACGACAAAAGCTTCAAGCACTGCAAAACAAAAGCGAATCAATTCAAGAGCAAGGTCAAGTCTTTATTTGCTGAATTGCTTAAGCTGGAAATAGAATGAATCTAGGTTGCTTTCTTTGTAATGTATATCTGACATGTTAGCAATTTAGGAAAGTCACATGGGTAAGACAATCTGTAAGAAGCTGCCACTTGACAAGGACAGCAGCTTCACAAACCCGTGTCTGATACTGATAGGATTAGTCTTATACCTACTATCAATTCATTCTAGACAAATAACGAAGACAAGCAAGTGTCTTGAAGAAAACCGAAGCTCAAGAATTCTCTCTTGAGGTTGTAGCAACACTTTGCAAAATAAATAAAACATTTATTTTGTGAATCCTGTCTTCTCGATTATACTGTTTGTGAATGCATACATATTATTGATAACATTAAATCTTAGTTTTGGTTGTTGAAACTGAGATTGAATTTTATCAGTATTGCATTCATCCCCCCCTTCTGCAATACACAAGGACCAACAATATTTTTTTTGTCCAGACTCAGTTGTATTTATATGTATAATATATGTTCTAAACGCTGGCGATTAACGCTAGACGGTGACTAATCAATCCGAATGTGTTAAAATCGGATCGGAAAATTATTTTTTATAGAAATCGATATAGAAATCATATAATTTGGATTAACTGGGCACAAATTGATTTAATCGGTCGAAAATTGGCTTACGAACCGATTAAACCGAACAAAATCAACCCAGCCCCTTTTTCGACCAACCAAGTCGACAAAGAAAACCCGATACTTAATTGGGTCTAAAAAAATTTCAAACCGATTTTAATGGTTACATATCAGTTTTATATATTTCGACCGACCCAACCCAACCCTATTTAAATTACAAATTTTGTTCGATAATTTATATATATAATATATATATATATATATATCTAAATTATTATATGTAACTATACATTATATAATACAGTATATAATCTTATTTATAGATGTGTACATAACTAAAATTATTATGTTAATAAAAAAAATATTAGCACTAAAATAGTAAGTTATACGTATTTTAGCTTTACTTGAATTTTTGAAATGAGGACATTGTGTAATATTTATTTTTTATAAAAATTATTTAACACATTCAAACCAACCCAATCCGGCGCAAACTTAAGGACGATAAGTACGGTTGGGTCATGAATTAATTTTTTGTGAGTTGGATTAAAAAATTTTAAACTTATTTAATTAGACTGGGTTGCAAAAATGCTTCCAACCCCCGACAACCTGACCCATGAACACCCCTAACTATGATTCCCATTTATTATAGTCCGTTGTATAATTCTAAAATATAAAAGTTACGTATAATATGTTACTTATTTTAGATCAAATTTTGATATTATATTTATCAAGATTTGAATAATTCGTATAAAGCTAATAAGTGACATAGTATTGTATAAAAATATAAATCGTATAACAATTAACATTTAATCAAAAAAATTAAGGGTGAAATAATAAAATTTGTAAAAAAATACATAATTATATATGAGTAATGCTAGAGGTACCGAATTGGGTACCAAATTTTGGTACCAAATGATGTGGCATTGGTGATGTGGAAGTTTGAGATGATTTTATTGGGGGAATAAATGTGAATGCAGGGGGGTCCACTATTATTAATTAAGTTATAACCAATAAGAACATAACATGTGGCATTTGGGATCCATTTTGGGATCCAATTTGGTACCCTTAGCATTACTCATTATATATTAAAACTACGAAAACTTAAAACAAAATGGAGTTATATAAATAATATAAACTAATATTTTTTTATTAAAAATTTGAATACGTATGTTGTATAAATAATATAAAACAACATATTATTTACTCAAAAGTTGAAATAATAAAAGATAATATGATGAGCAGATATACTTTATCTAATAATAATTTTAAAATAAACTAAAAACTCAATGCAACACACTCGATTATGACATGAAACTGTTATGAGGAGGCCAACATTTTGATTCTCGGTCTTTACACACAAATTTGACCTTTTCTATCTTCGGTAATAAAGGGGTGGCATGTTTGTAATTTTAAAAATACAAGGGTAAAGTTGTAATTTCATGAACACTTTTTGGGTTTTTTTTGCCTTTGATGATCTTTTAATATATAAAAGTAGATTTTTAAAAAAAATTGGTTATGTATGTAAAATTATACATTTAGACTATCTTGCTTTTTTTCCCATGAATATATATTTTTTCATATTTATATAATTTTAAATTCAGCTATCTATTTTAAGTCTATTATTCATTACACACATTATCTAACAGCCTAGTTTAGAAATTAAGTAAATTGAAACATATTTTATATTATAATGTAGAATTATTTTTTTAACTCAACTTTAAATTTATATATCTAAAAATTATATGTTGCAATTATATCCACACGTAAATGAAATATTTATCTTTTTTAAAATATTATCCTATTATTATCCAATAATCTAATATATACATAGAGACGAATTTTAACAAATTCATATTTTCCCAATTTGAATCTGGTTACATTTATGAATAATTTAGAATTTCTTTTTTTATAAGAAATATTAACCAACAATATATTTAATCAAAAATTAAAGTAAAAAAGAGAAAATAGGATTATAAGGGAACCTATAGCTTACTAGTATTGATGCCCGCTGTTGTTGGAGGAATTTCGTAACAACACAAATCGGAGGTTGCTGAAATAACGAATTATGAAAATAGGGGGATTTGGGATTTTTGGATGTTTGGGGGCTGGACTTGTATGATGACTCCTCAGAAATTGAATAGAGAATGGGTTCTTTCTCTTGCTCTTTTCCGAGTGTCAATTGTGTATCATACAAGGTGCCTACGTACCCCTTTATATAGGGATCAAGCCTCACGTAGTTCTTGGAAAACAAGTCATTGGATAAGCCCATTCAGTCCAAGCTCATAAACAGTCAGAGTTTATCCATCCACACCACGTTCCCATAAATAGTCCGGATTTATCCATCCACATCTCGTTCCCATAAATAGTCAGGATTTATCCATCCACATCTCGTTCCCATAAATAGTCTGGTCTTCACACGTTTTCCTACAATCTCGCGGCATCTCCACATTTCTTTCCATGATTTGAAGAATATCGTTTGGAGATATTTTCCGTTATTCGTTGATTGAGATTGATGCTTTCCTCGTTTCAGAGAAAGGATATTACTTATTGGTTAAGCAATTAATTATTAATCTGAATTAATAATTATTAAATGGAGAAATTTGGACTATGCCAAAATATGGCATAACAACAAGCCCCCAGTTCTTCAGTGTAGCTTGCTGCAGTGGAGAACTAAGAATTCTTCAAGCTTCCAAATTTCTTCGGTCGCTTGGCGTTTTGTATATAGTCCAAATTGGCGTACACGCTTTTCAAGTGTCATTGTCCACATAAGGATGTGTTTTCGTTTGTCCACGAGCCCCCGAGCCGAGGCTTTAATAAGATATCCAATTTCAAATGTCAGGCTTTCAGCCCATATCACATCCGGTCCCACACGTTTTCCTACAATCTCGCGGCATCTCCGCATTTCTTCCCGTGATTGTAGGAATGTCTTGTGCTAACCATATCATGTCCAGTCCCACACGTTTTCCTACAATCTCGCGGCATCTCCGCATTTCTTCCCGTGATTGTAGGAATGTCTTGTGCCAACCATATCACGTCCGGGCCCACACGTTTTCCTAAAATCTCGCGGCATCTCCGCATTTCTTCCCGTGATTGTAGGAATGGCTCGTGCCAACCATATCACGTCCGGTCCCACACGTTTTCCTACAATCTCGCAGCATATCCGCATTTCTTCCCGTGATTGTAGGAATGTCTCATGCCAACCATATCACATCCGGTCCCACACGTTTTCCTACAATCTCGCGGCATCTCCGCATTTCTTCCCGTGATTGTAGGAATGTTCCGTGCCAACCAAGAAATATCCATCTACCAATGGACCTTCAATAATGTAATTTTATTCATGGACTCTCCTCTGAGAGTAGGGTCTTCAATATTAATCCTCCTTGAAAAAAGAGCTTTCGAAAACATTACCTTTCTCAGAAAAGGACCTTCCACACTTATTTTTGTTCATGCACGAGCTAGTGAAGTAATCAAATCATGTCCTACGAATATTGCATCACAATTCTTTAACATCTCCGTGATTCAGATTCTGCCCAGATCTGTTTTTTACCTTTCTGACCCTGTAAACGATGTTTTCTTGAAAAACACAAAACATAAAAGTTGTAGAAAACGAAAAGATCTTTCCGATGATATATGGTTCGTCAGAAACGGACTTATAATGAACCGGGAATCAAATAAAACATCTGCTGATTAACTTCTCAATACTGAAAAACGGGAACTGATTATCTTTTGTGATTTCGAGAATAGATCTGAACATAATCTCAGAAAAAACCAAGAACGAAAGTTGTAGGAAATCACAAAAGATTTCCGGATCATAAAATATCATCAAAATCTGACATGTATTAAATTCACTACGAATTTTATAAGATAACTTATGTATATAGACAAAAACATAAGAAAACTTATCTTAATTTTGAATAGAATCACGAACCACCACTTCCATCGTTCTTCTCCTCCATCAAAGCCGATCCAGATACGATAAAACCCCCCTTGTGTATGATGTAGATGATTTGATAGTCCTCCACAATCAAAAAATAAGGCCCCTCCTTCTAGCGCCAATTGTTGTTGAAGGAATTTCGTAACAACACAAATCAGAGGTTGCTGAAATAACAAATTATGAAAATAGGGGGATTTGGGATTTTTGGATGTTTGGGGGCTGGACTTGTATGATGACTCCTCAGAAATTGAAAAGAGAATGGGTTCTTTCTCTTGCTCTTTTCCGAGTGTCAATTGCGTATCATACAAGGTGCCTACGTACCCCTTTATATAGGGATCAAGCCTCACGTAGTTCTTGGAAAACAAGTCATTGGATAAGCCCATTCAGTCCAAGCTCATAAACAGTCAGAGTTTATCCATCCACACCACGTTCCCATAAATAGTCCGGATTTATCCATCCACATCTCGTTCCCATAAATAGTCAGGATTTATCCATCCACATCTCGTTCCCATAAATAGTTTGGCCTTCACACGTTTTCCTACAATCTCGCGGCATCTCCACATTTCTTCCCGTGATTGTAAGAATGTTCCGTGACAACCAAGAAATATCCATCTACCAATGGACCTTCAATAATGTAATTTTATTCATGGACTCTCCTCTGAGAGTAGGGTCTTCAATATTAATCCTCCTTGAAAAAAGAGCTTTCGAAAACATTACCTTTCTCACAAAAGGACCTTCCACACTTATTTTTGTTCATGCACGAGCTAGTGAAGTAATCAAATCATGTCCTACGAATATTGCATCACAATTCTTTAACATCTCCTTGATTCAGATTCTGTCCAGATCTGTTTTTTACCTTTCTGACCCTGTAAACGATGTTTTCTTGGAAAACACAAAACAAATGAAAAGATCTTTCCGATGATATATGGTTCGTTAGAAACGGACTTATAATGAATCAGGAATCAAATAAAACTTCTGCTGATTAACTTCTCAATACTGAAAAACGGGAACTGATTATGTTTTGTGATTTCGAGAATAGATCTGAACATAATCTCAGAAAACACCAAGAACGAAAGTTGTAGGAAATCACAAAAGATTTCCGGATCATAAAATATCATCAAAATCTGACATGTATTAAATTTACTACGAATTTTATAAGATAACTTATGTATACAGACAAAAACAAAAGAAAACTTATCTTAATTTTGAATAGAATCACGAACCACCGCTTCCATCGTTCTTCTCCTCCATCAAAGCCACTCCAGATACGATAAAACCCCCCTTGTGTATGATGTAGATGATTTGATAGTCCTCCACAATCAAAAAATAAGGCCCCTCATTCTAGCGCCAATTGTTGTTGGAGGAATTTCGTAAAAACACAAATCGGAGGTTGCTGAAATAACGAATTATGAAAATAGGGGGATTTGGGATTTTTGGATGTTTGGGGGCTGGACTTGTATGATGACTCCTCAGAAATTGAATACAGAATGGATTCTTTCTCTTGCTCTTTTCCGAGTGTCAATTGCGTATCATACAAGGTGCCTACGTACCCCTTTATATAGGGATCAAGCCTCACGTAGTTCTTGGAAAACAAGTCATTGGATAAGCCCATTCAGTCCAAGCTCATAAACAGTCAGAGTTTATCCATCCACACCACGTTCCCATAAATAGTCCGGATTTATCCATCCACATCTCGTTCCCATAAATAGTCAGGATTTATCCATCCACATCTCGTTCCTATAAATAGTCTGGTCTTCACACATTTTCCTACAATCTCGCGGCATCTCCACATTTCTTTCCATGATTTGAAGAATATCGTTTGGAGATATTTTCCGTTATTCGTTGATTGAGATTGATGTTTTCCTCGTTTCAGAGAAAGGATATTACTTATTGGTTAAGCAATTAATTAATAATGTGGACTATGCCAAAATGTGGCATAACACCCGCGGTGCTGGGCGTCTTAAAAATTTAAAGTTGAGACGTATGTTAATAGAAATACATAAAGTTCATAATGTTTGCATATTACATATTTCGAATTTCATATTATATATTACATAAAGTCTTGGTTTGGCGTTCATGGTTGAAAATTGCTTCTTGACGATTCCCCTCCATGTTTATTACTTGTTCTTTGTTTGTGGTGTCTTGAAGTTAAGTGTCGACATTCCATCTAAGTGGAATGTTGAAGTTGAGGCCTGTATATGATTAAGATCAATATATGTTATACATAACGAATAATATAAGTAATTGGAAATAATTGATTATTGTTTACAATTGTTACCTCAGATGTTTGTTGGTTGTTTTGTGTTGAGTCTGGTTTTGGTTCTTCAGGAGGGTAGAATCCCTTGCATATATTGTTAGCCCAGTACATGGGAGCCTGATTGAAGACGTTCACTTTTTTAACAATCAACTTCACTGTAATATCAATGTTCTCCAGTTTCTTAAGTTCCTTGGGAAATTTGACACCTCCAGTTTCGAATTAAGGTTCTGACTTCACGATCATCCAAAATGATTTTGATATCACCAGTTCCGTCTGAGGCGACAATTGAAATGTTGTATCTTTGTTTTCAAAAAAAAAGAGAGGTTAGATTTCAATTTTATAATTTCAGTTTTGTAAAAGATTGAATTTATAATTTAAAGCATCGCATTTGTACCTTTTTCTGGTTGTGGAATTCTTCTATTGCAGTTTGAGCACATGACGCTTCCCTCTTTGCATTCTAAGACCTACTTGCACCCCGTACAAATGCTATAATACCAAACATTTGTCTCTTCCACAGACTGGATGTTTGCATGTGTTATGACTTCCGCCTTTTTGAACAACAAATGTATTATACGTAGAGATATCGTATTTGTTATTTTATGGAAGTAAAGACAAATTCAGATATACCTCAATTGATTCCTTCCCTAATTTCTTAATGTCAGCTATTGTCATTAGTTCTGCTTTCTTCTTCCTTTTTGCCTGCAGTGCTTTTTTCGCAAAGTTGGGATTTGATAACCTATTATTGATGTTGGAATGAGTACACAAAAACCTAAATAAATCACACATCTGAAAATGTAAAAATTGCAAAGCTTACATTTTCCTAATCTCTTTGACACTGTGGTGTTCATGGTTTAAAAAGTATGTAGTAGCAGCAACGTTTGAAATGTCCACTTGATCTGCATGAAATTAGAGTTTGTGTTTTAATAGCTTCTATGTCAATCTGTATTGTAAACCAAATACGAAATGATTGGTGAATATGGAGTACCATTCCAGGTCCCAACTTTGCAACTTGTGATGATAATAATTACTGGGTCTTCAATTTGTTGCATGAGGTCATGACCAATTTTTTTAGCCAAATCATCCCAGAAAGTGACATTCACATTTGAGCTTCCAAAATATTTAAATTAATTAGTTTTTAAAACAATTAGATTTATTAATAAATCGGGAAATATTAGATATAGAATACTATACCTTCCATCTGTAATTGCGAATTTACTCTGCAAATTTCTTTGTCCAAGCCTATTCACCAAATCTCTTAATTCTACGTCTTCCCTATTTTTGACTATCCCAATGACATCTATGGCATATGATCAATAATTTGTTACTCTTTGTTCGTAAATTATTGAAGAATAAGTTTGAGTAATTGTACCTGTTAAGTAGACATTCTTATTTGCAATTTTGATGAGTTCGTTGTGGTCATAAAAATCAAAGCATTCCAAAGGGATTGTTTGTCCTTTTTCTTCAATATCTTTGATCTTTGTGTCCTTTTTGAAAGTGAGATGCATGTCATTGTCGACACATCTGAATTTGTCTTCAGTTTTGTAAGTTTGAACATCAAAATTAGTGATGCTGCATACGTTTCCCACCCTTAAGTGTAGCTCCAAATCATCCGCACAATTTCCCGAAATGAAAGCATGTATCTTAACATCCTGTTGTATAAAGAATATATATGTAAGACATATTTTGTTAAGAACGAAACAAATCCACATGTAGAAAGATGTGGCTGTACCTTGTTGTCCATTAGTATGACATTGAAGCTTTTAAATGGTTCTCCAATTTTGGTTGTTCCTCGCCAATTTCTCAGTACACGCACCATAAATTTCCAATCTGTTCTGTTTTTTTTAGAGAAGACAAATCATCATACTTTTTGGTTGACATCTCTGTGTTGAAATTGTTCCCTCTTTTTTTGTGAGAATTCTTTCTTATGCTTTCTGAAGTGTTTAGCAGTTAGTTTTGTTGTTTGAAATGTGGTTGAATAATCACATCTTATTTGCTCCCGTATTAAATGTTAATTACAATAGAAATACCTAACAAAACAATCATTATTAGTGATTTGAAGGTCTATAAAATTTATTGGGGTACATAGACATGCATTGTATAAATGAGCAATAAAATAACGTTACCAAAAGTGAGTTAAGAGTTCAATTTTCGATAGTACACATCGATAGTACCCATTAAAAAACGTTAAAAATCAAATTCATAAAATGGTACATGTCTTGGTAGAATAGTTCGAACAAAATGGTAGTTGCATAGACATGAATTTGCAGCCGATGTTGGTGTTTCACTTCTGCATTGAAGAAAATACGTATTAGAAAAATGCAAATGATATAAAATTAAAATCATATTCTAAAAGTTATAATTTAGTTGTTTACGTGTTCAGTTTTGATATTCTTCAGCATTTTGATAGGCTCATTACCATCCTTATCGAATTCAACTGCACCAGCATTCTTTCTTACTCTCATTTTCATGTTTGTTAATTTAGCAGTTAGAGGTGTATCACTACAAGAAAAGTGTTAATAGACATCAGTGATTAGACAACGGTCACTAATGTCACTGATGTAAAAAGAGTGTACAACATCGATCTTTTTAAAACCGATGTCTTTGTGGTTTTAGGACATCGCTTGTTAGTACAACTGATATCTAAGATAAGCTTTAAATAATTTTGACTCGCGCCTCTTCATATTTTTCCCCGTTAATATGTATTTCCCCCTTCTTTTAAAATGTTCCCCCTTCTTATTAAATGTTTCCCCCCTTCTTTTAAAATTTTGAATGTGTAATTTGCTTACAGAGAATCTTAAACCACTTGATGATTGGAAATTTACTTTTGTTGGCACCAGTACTTCACCCTATGTCGGCAAGTGTTTTTATGTGGTAACTTTCACTAGTGATCAGGTTTTGGGTTCATATAGGAATGGCATATGTCTTCTCTTTCTGGACATGGTATAAACTTTACAAGGAAAACCAGATTGTAGCTACTATGAGGTTGTAATTTCTAGCCTCTGAAAGTCGCCGTCCAGATCAATATACAGTAAGTTTGTCGGCTTTTGTATTAGATTTGGCTTGCATGTTATTCAGTGAATGTGACTTAATCAGTTTATTGTTTCTGCTTCTTGTTTGTATTTGGGCACATGTTCAAATATATCTATTTCGGAAACTGCACCATGGGTGTGTATTAATGTGGTTGAGGTCATTAAATTCCAAAAGGATATGTCTTTTACTCATCAAACACTAACTTCTTCTTCCTAGTGAGTTGTTTTTGGATTGCTAAAATCTAAAGAAAATTGTCATTTTTCTTCTTTACCTTTTATGTAAAGGTTTTGAACACGAGGGGGGATAAAATTTTGTTACTAGTCTAGGAGAATGCATGTCATTGTTGCCATATTTGTATGAAAAGAGTTGTCGCAGCTTTCATGTTCCCTGTGCGAAGTTAACTCTACAATGTCAATGGGATGATGCATGTCTTTGCTAGATTAGTCTGGTGAGAAATGTTGTCAAAAGTACATGTTCTTAGAAAGTTATTTACAAAATGATCCTATTATTTTTCTTATTTCCTTGGCTTGGTTCTGAAATTAGTTTAAATTATGCTTACTACTAGCTTCCTCTTCTTCCTTATATTAATTTATAGACAACTACATATTAGCCAACCAAAATTAGCAGTTAGACATGATGATACTACAAGTTTTCGGTGGAACTCTCAGGGTTTATCAACAAAATTAGTTCTATGTTGTTCAGCTCTTACCATTGCAGAGAAGGTACATAAGTCGTGATTAAATTACTTCCTATGTTGGAATTTTGTTTACGTTAAATAATTAGTTTTTTATTTTTTGCACATTGTAGTGATTGAACAAGATTCGAAGGTCTTACAATGAGATTGAGCTTGATGAGGTGCGTATTGAGGCTCTCAAGTTATCCAAGATCGTATTTGCCATTGGCTTTGACAAGATCAATTTTGTTGTTGGATCTACCTTTGACTATTATTATCTGATGGTTCTGTAACTTTCTAGGAGTTTGGTTGTTTTGGTGGATTGTAGCTTACTGTAAACAATTTTGTTGGTTTTGTGGATTATAGATTAATTTGGATTATGGTATGGATGATGTTTTGAATTAAAGTGTGAATGTTTGGATTATGTTTGTTTGAATGACAATGTATAAATGTTTGGTATAAATGTTGTCAATGACAAATTGGGTAATTATGGTTATTTTTGTTTTTCTGGGCATGATCAGTTTTTATGGTTTCTGTTTGTAACAATATAGAAAACAACATCAGTTTCAGATGTTAAACATATAAAAAATCGATGTATAATAGAAACATATACAACATTAATGTAGTACAAAATCGATTTCTAATAACTACTTGGACAACAAAGTTTAATTCAAAAGCGATGTCTAATGACACATTACACATCAGTTCCTTGACAAGTACCGATGTTCATAATTCATTAGACATCATTTTCTTGCCAAACAATGATGTCTATGTCGAATTATATTCTGTGTGTCATATGTTTAATGGAATCTAAAACTGGTAATATCATAATATAAAAGTTTGGCTCATGCAATTTTAGCAAAAAAAACTAGACATAAACATCAGAAATGTACTTTTTACAGATGTCTAAACGCTTTCTAGACATCGGTAAAAAACCGATGTCTAAGAGGGGGACTTTTAACATCACCGACAAAGACATCAGTCAAAAAAACACAGACATCGGCCAGAAACTGATGTCTATTAGCTTTTTTCTAGTAGTGTATCTTTTATATTCACTGTACAGTTATTGTCTTGTATCAATAAATTCATTGTACCTTTTATTTACTCTTTATACTTAAACTTTGAAATTTAACTTGTAGAAATGTTCTTATAGTGGTTATGGACATGTCTTCTAGCATTTCCTTTTTCTGTTTCCCTGGTGTAAACTCCTCACTTTTTTTCCTCTGCATCAAGAACCTCCACTCCTTCATACACTGCTAATCCATTTTTTATATTTTCTTCACTTAGAAGCAAGGTAACTTTGTATTGTTTGTGTTGCAATTGTTTCAGTATGTCCGGAAATGGTTCTTCAGTTGGTTCCCGTATTTAAAATTCATTAAAGGCGAATTGAATTGAAAACAGGGTTAGAGAAGTTTCATATAAGACCTCAGTGTAGTCTGCATGAATGTCAAACACAGATTTGTCAATAATTATGCACACCTCCGCATCTGGGAATGTAATAGCAATACATCCACTTAGGTCTGAACATAGAGTCAAAACTCTGAATCTGGGAATGTAATTGTCTATAATTAGCATAAAATAATTTGTATGGCTTAACTAAATTTATTTTAAACTTACTACACTGAATTTAGAAATAAACCTCTTATCCGGATGTGGTATTGTCCTTTTGCATTTTTCACACTTATACCTTCCTACTTCTCAAAAAACTTGGATATTGCACTTCGCACACCTTGCGTAGTACCAATTTTCTTTTTCATTCAATCTTTTGACTGTAATTTCCACTGAAACTCGCTTCTGCAAAGTTGATTTAAATTAGTGCAGTTATAAAATTACTGAAGTAATTTCCATGTTTTCATTTGACATACCTGAATAAAATCATTTCCTAGGGATTTTAGGTCTGCTACTGAAATGATATTTGTTTCTTCCTCCTCCTCATCGCTTGAGACTTCTAACATTGGCCTATCATTATAACTTAAATAACTTGTGGTGTTAGTTTGCAGTTGATATTATAAAGTGTTCCTTTTATGTATTGATTACCTTTTTTTCATGTATTCTACCGAGTAATGATGTGGATTTGCGTACAAACGCGTGGCCGGGTAATTTGTAAGATTAACTTTTCCTGTTTCAAGTGACAATATTCTATGAGCCTCATTTTTAATATGTAATTATTCATACATTATGTGTGTGTGTGTGTTTTAATTTAAGTGATAGTTACCATCGTAGAAGTGAATTTTTGCTGCAGACATTATAATGACAATTGCCTCATTTTTTTTGGGTGCTAATGCGGCTTCATATTGTTCTCCAAATTCATTGAACAGCGTGACCTTCACAAAAGACCTTAAGATGCAACAATAGTAACATATAATACATTTAAAAATGACAGTGTTCAATGACTTAAATAACTTAAGTAGTTGACGAACCTTCCATCTGTTATATCAAAAATAAGGCGCCTTGTTTCAACATCGTTCTTAATTGTACTCACTATGGGCCTATAGTTCTGTACAATACCTCCCACATCTGTTTTCGATTTTGTTAGTAGAGTTATGAATATTGATGTAACAAATATTATGTGATTAAATTATTACCAATTAAGAAACGATTGTCACTTGCAGATTTCTCAATTTCCTCCAATGCAAATAGATCAAAGCCGTAGGGTTCAATTTGTAAACCTTGTGAATTGTCCTTGACACAGTTGGTATGTTCAGTGAAATAAATATGCTTATCTATTCTTACAGCATGGTAGGTTTCATCACCTACGTAGTGTTTCACCTTAAAATTGGACAAAGCATAAATTTCTCCTTCAACGATGTCTTCCTTTAACTTTTCAAGGAATTTTTGGTTTATAAAAGCCTGTATCCTATTGTTCTACATTAGACAATTATTTTAATATTAGCATATATGTTGTTTCAATAGTGCATTAAAAGCAATTTATGGAGAAGAACATACAGAGTCATCAAGGAATATGATATTGATTCCAAAGCATTTCTTTGTTTCCCTACTAATTCCTTTCCATATGGTTTGAGCTCTGACTCGGCAGTTCCAGTTATACGTGTTTGTGTCCAAGCTGGAGAGAACGTCGTACTTGTTTAGAGTCATCTTCCTGTTGACATAAACAATTAATAGCATTAAAGAGAGCTAGATGTTGCGTTGTTATTAATAAGAACAACGGTGAAGATATTATACCTGATATCTTTTTGGTTTGGTTGAGTAATCTGTTTCAGACTTCACTACGCAGTTGCAGTTGTGTGCTTAGATTTGTTTCTAGATTTGCAATAATGTCACTTGTATGAAAGTTTTCCTTGGTCTTCGTGCAGGAGTCACCGTCTACCTTTAAGATTAAGAAACATGGCCTCAGTTTTATGGTTTTCTATGTATGACATTACTTTAGGCGTGTATGTTGTTACGATTATGTATATAATTTTTTTATCGGATATATTATTCTTAAATTTTAATAAGAAGTTACTAAGTTGAATTTATATTTTCTATTAAGTTATTTTTTTTTAAAATGAACATAATTTCAAATTTAAACGATTAAAAAGGTGCTCATAGTCGTTATCATATTTTATCCAATCTTATATTTTCCATTTTACTAATTAACATAGTCGGTCTATAGTTAATTTTGTAAAAAGATAGGAGACATGTAGGTTTTAAACGTATTTAATGCAATGTATGTATATTTCGTAGTAGAAATAGGTTAATTTAGTTCGCATATTTTCATTTCCGCGTGAGTAATGTGTAGGTTCATTGTATGTTTTAAAAGAGGATTATGTGTTTTTTGGTATATAATTGAAACGACTGTTTTCCTTTTAAATATGTAATAAACGAAATCACTAAATTATAATATATTGTTGGTAATTACTTATGAAATAACATAATAAATTGTGTACGTACATTGTATGTTAAATAAAGTGAGACGTAATATAACTGACCCATTTTTTGGTCATGTTAAGTTATTTATAATTTAAAGTTATCAATTAATTATAAGTTTTGTTGGTACTTAGAATTAAAATAGCTTCCTTTTGCAACCTATATAATTTGTGTAGGTCCATTTTATGTTTAAAAAGGTGAGACAAAATGTAATTTACTCTATTGGTGTTGATATCGGGTATCACCTATTATATGTAATAATTCTGTCTCTAATATAAATTTCTACAATATAGAACTTCTTTTAAATTATTAAAAATATGAAGCATGTCTAAATATTTTGGAGACATGTAACATAGTTCGTATACATATATTATTATTATGTTTATGTAGATTTAAAATGTGGATGACTCAGAACGACAAACTTGTAATTTCATTTTGTTGATAAGAATATTTGATGTTCAAGTAATGGTTTAACCAAACCAAAAATTTAAAACATTAAAAATTCCAATTGTTGGTAGCATTATCAATAATTTATAATATTTTTTGGTACTTAGATATACAATACCATCTTAAATTGTGTAGGTTGATTGTATGTTTAAAAAGGGGAGACGGAATGCAAATGACTTTTTTTTTGTGCTTTTATCGGGTAAATAATAATATAGAATTGCATGTGTTGTTGTGTATATAGTTGAAATTGTTGTTTTCATTTTATATAATGTAATAAACGAAATTAATAAATTATAATATATTATTGGTACTTAGATATGAAATAGCTTCATAAATTGTGTAGGTATATTGTATGTTAAATAAGGTCGTAGCGGAATATAACTGACCCTATTTTTGATCATATTGAGTTGTTTATAATTTAAAATTGCATGTATTATTTTTATATAGTTGAAAAATTTGCAACTAAGACCCATTTTTATTTATTTATAATAAAATGTGGATGACTCAGAACGACAAACTCGTAATTTCATTTTGTTGATAAGAATATTTGATGTTCATGTAATGGTTTAACGAAACAAAAAATTTAAAACATTAAAAATTCCAATCGTTGATAGCATTATATACATAGATTTCGAAATCATGTTTCAGATTTGTTAGTAGACCAAAAAAACCAAATGTAACCATATATTTTACTTTTTTCTTTTTCGTACTATACGTAACCCTTAACTTAATGGTACATGAAACTTAACTTATTTGACTTATACACTTAGGAGGTAGCTTTATACAGTTCAGTAGTGGTACATTATTGTATTGAGCCCATCAAAGTCTTTAATTGATAAGACTGCGTCATACCATTAATTGTGCATTTAGTATTAAAATCAATAACATTGCCTGAAAAATTTCTTTGTAATAGCTGCTGCATTCCTTACTTGTAAGTTATTGAACAACTTCTTTATTAAGTTTAACTTATACCATGTTCCTGAACTTATCTTGAGGTAATTACTTTTTGATTTGTATACGGTTGTCCTTAACAATGACTGAAGATAAAGAAGTTGTTAATTTCGTATGCCTTAACATTCCTTCCAGATATTTGTGTGGTTCTCTTGTAAGTTTATCATTTTTCTTATACCTCTGTTTCTATACATATTACTTAGCTTAATAATTGTTTTTTCTTTATATTCTGGTAGAGTTTGCCTCAATCTTTCACGGCTGATCAAGGGTTAAAAGTGCCTAAGAGGATATACTTAGAATTACCACGTGGGGCTCTCTGGCGTGGTACGTATGTGCAAGATCGAAATTGTATTGAGGATTTAGACTGCATGTTCAAATGTTATAGGTTGAAACCCTATCATGTGGTAAATTTACACTACGCTGGTGGTGTGAAGTTTGGAGTTGAGATTTTCAGTCCCTATGGTGTTGAGATCGATTATACAGTTGAAGGACCCCCAAGTCAAAAACCAATATTTACTCGTAATGGGGGATCGTGGTTGAATGAAGTGTATTACATGAATATGGATTTTGAAGTGGACAAACTTCAAGCCTAATTTCATTTCAATGTCTGTACAAACAATACTGGAGATTATGATTTAGTCATTTCCAAATTGCATCTGAAAAACAACTACTATCATCAGGTATTAAACTTTGGCTAAAATATTTATCATTATTTCGATTTGTATTTGAAAGAATATATTGGTATCGTTTAATTCTTTCTTCTTTGTTAAGGTCTTTTCAACTAATGCATGCACTCAACTTCATTTGAATGAGTCAATGAACTGGGTTGAAATAGGATTTAAGGAATTGTTGTGGCGCATTAAGCTGAAATGGGTAGATGGCACTTTGTTATTTTACAAAGGGTGGTGTGATTTTGTTCACTATGGGAAGCTTCGTGTCGGAGACATATGTGTTTTTCAGAGGACGGGACATCCTCAAAAATTTGAAGTGTGTCTTTTTGAAACGAAAAAAGTTCAAAAAATCAGGAATACAGGTGAGGAGTAATGACCTATAGTCTATCATCACTCTTAATTTTTATGTCACTGTTTAATATTTCATTTTTGATGACAGGTTTACAGCAGGGTAAGTCTATGATGAAATGGTTGAAAATGATAAAGTCTAACACACTGTTGACTGGAGAAATGGTATGATCTTGTTTATTACACTTCACTTTGTTTATATGTCTTAGAAACATATTACTATACTTAGTTTGAGATGACCCTCAATATGACTTAATTTTTATATTCAGGTAATTCCTCGTTTATTTCTTGACAAACATGAAGAAAATCTGACTGAAAATGTGCACTTGTTATTTCCTGATGGTTCTGAAATTTGTGTACGCTATTGTCCATTTTCAAATTTGCTTTATGGTTTGAAGAAAGTGTGGCTCAAATATGCTGTACTTGAGTACTACATCTTATTCTTCCATTATGTTTGGAAAGGACATTTCTATGTCTCGATCTACAACAATAGTGGATTCGATGTTTTTGATTCACTACGTAATAAGATTCTACAAAGCAATGTAATGAGTTAAGCTGAATGTCCTGTTATTGTTCTGTCCGATGATAGTGCAGACATTGATGAAGGTACAATTTTCTTTGTTGGTCAAATCTGTAATATATAATGTAAACTCTATAATTGTTGGATTACTATTTGTAGAATTGGTAGAGTTTCATCCAGTAAATTCAAACCTAGCAGGAGAAAGACAAATGTCATTCAATATCACACAAATATATTATTATATATATAATAGAGCAACTAGGGGGTTTGTGTGAGACAATTTATTCAATGTTAAAAGACAACTATACCCTTCAAAATATAAAATGACTTTCCAGCCCCTACTCTATTTACTTCATATTAATTTCTTCGTTATTTAATTCATCTTAATATCTATAATCATTAATACTAATATTCATTAAATATACTAATAAGTTTGTAATTAATACTTGCATGTACATGTACATATGTTATTTTATATAATATATATAATTTAAAATATTAATAAAATATAATTAAAAGGACAATGATATTGAAGTAATTATAGATCTGACATGAATTTGTAATATCAAAATTTTAATAACAACATGATTTTCATGTCATGTTAGTTGTTTTTTTAAAGGATTGATGATGTAGAGTTATTCATTAGAGTACGGGTCCCTGTCAAAAACATTAATAATAAATTTAGATTACACGTGCAAAATCATTACATAAACTACCAATCATAACATGTCTTCAAATCCGTCATCGGCCATTAGAACTACCAATGACCTACCACAACGTTCTGGAACGAACATAAACTAGAAGACATGAAGTTAATGAACCGATCAAAATACAAATCCAAAACAAAAATTGATGAGAAAAGGTGGAGGAGACGGGGAGAAAGGAAAGAAAAGCCAAAGAGACACTAAAAGATTGATAAGAGACAATTTAATACTAGGGGATTTGTGAGACAATTTAATCAAGGTGAAATGACAGATATACCCTTTGAATTATAAAATGACATTATTAACCCTAAATTAATTGTTTCATACTAATTCTCAAATATTATTTCATATTAATATATTTACACATTAATTACTAATCTTTATTAAATTATATTAATTGTTTTATTTTTTATATACATGATATTTTAAATGATATATATTATTTAAAAAATTAATAGAATATATTAATGATATTGAAATAAATTTATACATAACATGAATTTATGATATCAAATAGTTAGTAATGTGACATGATTTCATGTTATCTTCAGTGTGGTCGAAATGATTTGTGAGAGAGTTATTTATTGTTAACTAATTAAAAATATGCATGTAAAATCATATCGAGTTTTTTAAAAACAAATCATGCAGTAATAAAACATCAAATACTTACTTACTCGAAAATCAACAACAACCTATTCACATTCAAATTATAGACATGTATCACACCAATTTTCAATTAAACGAATACAATATAATAAAAAAGAGAAATATTAACTTTACAACAACAATTCATAACTTAAATTTCAAATGTCTTTGTCATCAAACCCTCGACATTAATTAAGAATATGTATGTAAAATCATATCGAGTTTTTTAAAGAACAGATTATGCAGTAAAGAAACATCAAATACTTAGTCACTCGAAAATCGACAACAAATTATTCACATACAAATCATAAACGTGTATCACATGATCTTCTGATTAAACAAATAAAATACAATAGAAAAGAGGAATATTAATTTTACAACAACTATTGCTCACTTAAATTTTCAAATATCTCAGACATCAAACCATCAACACGAATATACCACAAACAAATATACCGGAATTAATGACAAATTATAAAATATTTAAGAATAAACCCGTGCCTCGCACGGGTTATAAAGCTAGTTACAGGTTAATAGAACATTTGGTGAATTTACGTACATTGGTATTTGGTAAATATCCCTTTTTATATTTTCATTGACAGGAGAGGAGAGTATTGAAGAAGAAGACGTTACTAAGCCTAAGTTAGATACTTTCGGTGTAATCTTAAAACGTTCTCATATACTTAAAAAGGAACATGGAGTGGTAATCTTCTTCTTACAGAGCACCTGTCAATTATTTAGTCAAAATACATGTATGGCAGCTTATGTATTTTTTTTTTGGCAGTACTTACCTCGAAAAACTCTTGAAATATATAAAAAAAATGGAGAAATGACACAGTGGTGACGTTGCTTTGCGATGATCAAACCTTCAACGTAGAAGTGGTGAAGACTCGAAAGATGTGTCATTTTGGAAAGGGATGAGATAGTTTTACTACTGCAAAAGAACTTGTAGAAGGCCAAAAACTTGAATTTGTTTATCGGAACAACCACTGCTTTGAAGTTTTTTTAGTCTGTTAGATCAAAGGTACTTTTGCAATTGGTCTCTTCAGTTGAATGAAAATTTGGTATGTTTAAAATTTTATTCAGAATGCCTTGTAGTTTGCATAACAACAATTTCCCTTTTGAAATTGGTATTCGGTTTGTAAAAACTGGAGTAGTTATCTAAATGTGTATTTTCAGTGCTTCTTTAATGGTATTTCAATTGTTGAACTTTAATTTTTATCATAATACGAACCTTGCAACTAAAGGGCTATTGCCTTTCTATAAAATACATTCTGAGTGAAATAATGGAATGAGTGTAGTATGTTGCTTAAATAGTACAAAATGTTGGGTACATTGTTTAGATTGTTACACATACAACCTCCTACAGATGTGAATGCATCACAATCTAAACTCTTGGTAAATTATAAAAAACCTCTCTATAGACTACATTATGAGTGATATTGGTAGGTAACCCAGCTTCATCATCAACAAATATCTTCAACCCCTTAGGAGAAGTAACCCTGCTAATTGCCACATAGAATTGTCCATGGGTGAACACCAATTTTGGTAAATATAAACTAAAAGTTGCTAGTGATTGTCCTTGTGATTTGTTAATAGTCATTGCGTAGCACACTTGTAGAGGCATTTGTTTTCGTATCAATTTGAAAGGCATTCGAGACTCACTTGGAGATAATTCCATACGTGGTATAAAATGTCTGGTACCAACAAATGATCCACATATAACCTCACATTCAACACAAAACTTTAAACATTTAGTAACAATCATCCGAGTACCATTGCACAAACCGAGAGTATAATAACCCGAATTTTTGGAAAAATTTAAAACTTTTCTTATTATGATTAAGTGCAGTAGTGAATAGTGATTTTGAGGGTTAAGAAAATTTTTCATGCCACCTATGTACGAGACGTAGTGTGGATATTTCAAAGTCATATTAGTGATCTACAGAGTAAATAAGTGAATGCAAAGACGATCGGAATTCAGAAGTTCCAAATTTTATTTTGGTGTAGTATTTGACCGGGCAGTGGATTATATATTATTATATTCAAGAAATGAGATATTAAAAATTGAGGATTTAATATTTTGGAATTTTATTATTTTATTAAAGTTGATTTAAGGATTCGATTGTTGAAGTGAATAGTGAATAGTTACTATTCATTGCGAGAATCGCGTAGAGTTGTATTCGCTCTTTAGAAAATATTTCGAATCGTTTCAAGAGGAACAAGGCAACATTTACAGGATTAAATATAGACATGGAAATAACATGTAACAAGATTAATTCGAGGGATGCAACATTTGGATCATCCATGTGAAAGGAAAGCGAACCAGTAAAGCTACTTTAACCAAACGCATGCATGCGCGACACGTGTCCTGGTGACTCACCAAATGTGATGACTCACCACTTTTTTCAACAAAAATCAGCATTTCAATCAAAATCAACCAAAAACCAAAATCCATTCTTTTTTTCTTCATTTCGGCTAAAACAGAACTGCCGGATTGTAACTTTCATATCTCCTTCATTTCTCGCTGGAAAATTGCGATCTATAGCTTGTTGGAAAGGTCTTGAGATAACCTACATTTCGTATTTCACAAGTTTCTTCCATTTGAGGAAGGTAAGACCTTCATGTTTCCAGTTCTTTAAACCGGTGTATAGTAACTCCGAAAGTTTCATGACTTGTTCTTGATTTCTTTTGCAAGTTTAAGGATGATAACCATGGATAAAGACTCTCTTAAGGCTTACAAGCTCTTGTTGTGTGTTTAAGGATTCAAGGAAGGTATACCACTCATCCGCCCTTTGATTTATGTTGAGATTTAAGTGAAGTTTCTAGTAATATTTAAGAATGAGCATGTTTATGGAGTTTGGAGTATGTATGGTTAATTCTTGATGGATACTTGTTGTTGGTTGATGTTGGTGATATGTTCTTGAAGTATATAAACTGATTATGTTGTAAAAAAATTGTTGGGTTGTTGAATTCATTTGGTTTTAAGAGGTTTTGACATAACAAAAACCGGGAAACGTTACGATTATAGCCGTCATAATGCCCATTTGATTTAAGGCTGTTTTGAGCAAGAATTACGAACTGGTCTTGGAATATTTTTGAAAAACACTGACCATGAACATGTAGGTCTTGTTTTAAGGGTTGTTTTGGTATAAAGATCATGTCTATACGAATTACGGTTTAAGAGAAAAGTGAGTTTTAGTAAACGCCGTTCGGAGGAACAACCCATCTCTGGTCAGTCACTTTGAGGCTATATTTGGACCACTTAGAAGCCATATTAAAATGTGAAACTTTGATTAATAATACTAGAGACAGTTAGGAAGGCTCACGAAAAAGATTCGGATTAAAAAGATTATTTTCGATTTTATAAAAATGTTTTAGCCGAGGTTGCGCAAGTGAAAACCACTAAGAGCATGACTTAGAAACCAATGTTGTAAATGGTTAAGTATAACTTGTATTCGAGGATCGATTTCGGACTAAACCTACGACTTAAGTAAGTGTCGATTAAACATGGACTTAGTATGAGCCTATAACGAGCTAGTAATTCCTTGGTTGTGTTTCGCTTACGTGTTTAAGCATTGAGTACAAGTGGATTATCCAGGGGATTAATCGTGCGATTTCTTTGACTTTGTCTAGATTGTCCGGCATCGTCGCGAACCCCTGTCACTTCTCGAGCATCAGGAAAGTTTCTAAAACCATATTTTGAAGTATGCATATACTAGATGCAAGTTTTCTTATTCCATGCTATGTTTTCCATTAATTATACTAATGATGCATACGATATGATATTATGCATGTTTTCAAACCTTACATCGTATATAGATGTAATGGTATTAAAAATGTTGAGACGTAATATATGCATATGATAGATGCATGCAAGTTTTCAAACCTATACCTCTATAAACTGTTGTTGTGATAAATATAAGATATTGGGATATATGCTATGTGTTCATGATTTCGAAACGATACTTATGATGCTAAGTACAAGTTGGATTTACAAGCTATGGTTATGGCAATATTCATAAGCCAATATGTTAAGAAAAATCCCTCAGTAGGGGGTATATACTCTGTGTTTATACTACGGACCGGGAATGGTATCAGTTGTTATCTAGGGTTATATTATCATTATTTTATCCATTCTTTTGTTAAGAGAGTATTTGAGAATTACTTCTAAATAAATATTCTTTATTAAATATAGTTTTAATTAATTATTTAAAGCCCTACTTCTTAAGGAAGTATTTTGTGAAATCTATTCTTTAACCCTAGATAACTAATAAAGTTTTATTCAGGCAATCATAAATATAATTAGAGAAGGTTCCCAAATCTATTTTCCATTTAAGTCTATATTCTGAAAGACTTAAATGTTCGCTCAAACTACAAAGACTCAGGGGATCCTCCTCAAGTTTTAATGTTTGTTTCAAGTGGACTGCCCGGTCCTAAATTTTTTTTTTTTGAAACTATTCATTTAACAGCTTTGTATGCTACCATCAAAATGATTTTGATTACTTCCTCAAGACTCGAGGAGTAAGACCAGTGGAATAAGTTGTATCCATGAACAAGCATCAGCTTGGGAAATATGGGTGAATTTTCCTTTCCAACCAGATATGACTACTTTGTGGAGTCGTATACCAGGGGGAAAAAGGGAAAGGAACTTTATGTTTCAGAATTATGGATTTTCTTGAACTCGGAGAATATGTAAGGGACTGAGTGGCGCCTGTCCCCTAAGGGAATTACGCGTAGACCGACGGTCTATGAACGGGTCTGTTCTTCCCTTAGATTATCAGTATGTGCCCGACCGTAGGGTAAGAGGAGGGTGACAGACCGACGGACTATGATCGGGTCTGTTTTTCCCACCCAGAGAAGAGTATCAGACCGGCGGTCTATGAACGGGTCTGCTCTTCCCCCTACAACCGAAGGCGGGGAGGTAGGTCAGTTAGCGTCTGTCTATTCTTCCCTTCTACGTAGAAAAACAGCAGTGGGGATTCGCCTTGCGACTGATCATCGCAGGGGTATCCCTGTCGCCTAGAATCTCCGTCTACAGTTCATCATCCATGAAAGAAAATGTTTTATACAAGTTTTCAGAGAAAAGAAAAGTTTATTTAAGTTATTCAAGTTTATTCAAGTTTAGAAAATGGATTGGAAATATTTTACACTGTCTTTATTTCAAATTATGATATGAGGTAAATGTTTGATATGAAAGATGATACTTGGAAATTCCTGCAACTTAATCTTTTATCTTATGAGTTATGACTCTGATAAAACCTGATTAAGGATATATATGCATAAGTGGATTTTGGGTTACGGAAAGATGATATTGAATTTTTCCTTATAACTTCATCTTTTAAGTTATATGTTGATAGTCTGCTTATATTTTATATAGCAGATATTTTACGAAAAGGATATACTGAGTTATCTTGCTACTTCATCTTTTATACTAGAACTTTGTTCATAGTATGAATATCGAAAGTTGCAGAGTATTATGGAAATGATATTTGAAATACAACAATGGTACTATTTTTGGAATACATTCCGATAAGGAAATGATTTCAGTATCGAGATATTTTGACAAATTATTGTCTTATACCCGCTTTATTTCTGGGTTGAATTAAAGGCAGAAGTATGCCATACTTTCATTACCTTGCTGAGCTATCGCTCACTCTTGCTATTGTTTTATATATATTATATAGCAGCGAAGCAGGATGCCAATGGGACGGCACATACCTCGCAAGGCGTTTCTATAAACAGTTTCTAGCAGTGATCCCGAGAGTAGTACGAACAAATTGAATCAGGCTACGGCTTTTGGTATTCAACTTATGTATAGACATGAATGGTATGAGAGGATGGTGAGCATCAGAAGGCTAAGTTGATAATGTAACAATACTTAGAAATTGTATCAGTAACAGATTCAAAAGACATTTGGGTATTGTAATAATAAAAAATTATTTATTCCGCAGTTGTTGTAGTGTGTCGTTTCTGAGACTCTAACCTGTGTGTGTGTGTGAGACATATATTGTGGGGTCATGAGCAGGTGAAATATGAATGGTGTGAGTAATACAGGTAAGGCAAGGAGTACATGGATCGTGACAACGCTAAATCCCTGACCCCGGATTTGGGGCTGTTACAGAGATGGTATCAGAGCATTAGGTTACAGTCCTTAGAAACGATAGGAGATCGAGTCTTACAATACCCTTAATAATGATAAGAACATCTAGAGCTCAAATTGAGTTCGTAGTCGGGTTAGAGGACATGACCCTGACTGTTTAAGATGAAGCCCGAGAGGGGACTTCTTTTGGGAAACCGTACTTAGGACTTCATGGTTAGTCACCTCGATTCGTATGAGTTATAGATAGATGAGACTCCGAGATACCAGATCCCGAGGCCTTCGAGTAGGCATTTGATGATGCGCTCCTTGAAATGGACGGAGACTCGATAAAGGAAGATCCATAGGAGGATCTAGAGGAAGACCCCATGGCAGGTCAAGGGAAGAATCTTGTAGAAAATATGCCGATTGATAAAGATGTGGTGTGTTACTTGAGGTCTTATAATAAGACCGGACGAACCTTCAAGGGATAAATAAGTGACGAGACGAGAGTTTAAGGATAGTTCATGATTCATCAAGAGGTATGACAAAGAAAATGGAGTAGAGTCTCCAAAGCAGAAGAGGTAGAGGCAGTATAGCCAGTAACAGTGGATTGATTCGACTTGAACGAAACCTGTTACTCGTAGTCAGTTATAGTTTCCCATAAGGAGGCGACATACGTAAGAACCAAGGTGTTCAGATTTTCACGAACGATTAAGGGTACTTAGTTGCCTAGTATAGTGAAACGAATTGCTTTGGCTACGAGGTTTCAATCCCCCACGACCAGCGATTCCACTGGAAATAGTGTCTATTACATCATTGAGGGATTTTATTATCTCAAGGAAAATTTTGGGTATATGTACCATGCAAATGTTATTGTAAGACAAGCACGCTAAGACGGAATCGAGAACGAGATTTACCACCCTTAGGAAACCAGGAAGGAATTATGAGGATAGAACAGAAAGGTCAGAAATCAGATCCGAGCATTACTAGTAGGTAAATAGATTGATCAAATTTCCCTGATTTTGGAAAGAAATTCAGCAAATTTGGCAAACCTTGTCTTTCTGATTACCAGAGGATGTCACCAAAGAGAGTGGAAATTAGAGCGAACCCTGTGGATTGGGTAAGATAGCCGTTATATGGGTTGGTGGACAGACCCTGATTGCTACAACTGATTGTAGAGATAAAATGATGAAGTTGAGATTGGACGGAAAAGGCCAAATATATTTAAGGACCAAGACGGACTGAGAAATTCCGGGATTGACTTAAATGAAAAGGCTATTGTGCCAAAAGTGTTAAGCTTATGTAGCGCACGAGATTGATATGGGAGAAGGAATATTGGGTATAAGGATGATTGAAATAGAGACCGGATTTAAGCCTGTAGATTCTAACGATCTTTCGGAGTACCGCCCAGTCGACAGGTGGAATTATCATTGCTACGGGCGACAACAGTATCGAAGTCTTCTTATAGAACAGAACGCTTACCTAAGATGCTTGCGCCGGGTCGAATAAAACCCCCTGCGATTGCAAATGTTGATGGTTGAATTCTTAGCGACTATTATAAGTCGGCAATGATCGAACACCTTAGGGTGCGTGGAAAAGAAAAGCTTTGGAATTGAACGATTATCCATTAGAGGAGCCGACATAAAAGGTGTAACAGCCCCAAATCCGGGGTCAGGGATTTAGGGTTGTCACAATCCATGTACTCCTTGCCTTACCTGTAATACTCACACCATTCATAATTTACCTGCTCATGACCCCACAACATATGTCTCTCACACACACACACACACACAGGTTAGAGTCTCAGAAACGACATAATACAACAACTGCGGAATAACTAACTTTTATTACAATACCCAAATGTCTTTTGAATCTGTTACTGATACAATTTCTAAGTATTGGTACATTACCAGCTTAGCCTTCTGATGCTCACAATCCTCTAATACCATTCATGTCTATACATAAGTTGAATACCAAAACCGTAGCCTGATTCGATCGGTTCGTACTACTCCCGGGATCACTGCTAGAAACTGTTTATGGGAGCGCCTTGCGAGGTATGTGCCGTCCCATAGGCATCCTGCTTCGCTGCTATATAATATATATAAAATAATAGCAAGAGTGAGCGATAGCTCAGCAAGGTAATGAAAGTATGGCATAATTCTGCCTTTAATTCAACCCAGAAATAAAGCGGGTATAAGACAATAATTGTCATAATATCTCCATACTGAAATTATTTCCTTATCGGAATATATACCACAACAGTACTTCAAATATCAATTATCGTCTTTATATGAAAGATAAGTGAAATTCGTACTTGCCGTAGCAATTTATCAAGATAAGTATCCTTTACTGAAAACTCGAATATTTTCCCTAATCGGGATATGATAGAAATTTGGATGCTGACACCCTGCTCCAGTGACGTAGCACTCAGCAGTTGCGGATACTATAACACTCAGCAGTTCAAGATACTGTCAGATGGGAACACTGAACTCCGCATGTAGAAGAAATTTCATTTGAACTCTGTATTGAGATTTCAATAATTCCAGACGTGGATCGACGATGATCAGTCGCCGCTTCCAGGTCCACCGCGGGTCTTCTCTACTAGTAGAAGGATAAAAACTCCATCCGTAATTACCCTCAGGTAAAAGCTCCATCCGCAATTACCTTGGATGAAAGCTCCATCTGCAATCATCCTGAATGAAAGCTCCATCCGCAATCATTCTGGCGCAAGTTGGGCCAAATTCTAGTTCCCCGGGCAAATGCCCGTTCAAAGATCGCACTGGGATCCTTTGGTTACTCCCAGAATCACTCGGAAGTTAACCCATTAACCCATATTGGCTTTTAACCAGACTTTCACAATCCCTGGTTACTCCCGAACAATGGGAAGCTAACCCATAAGTACATACTGGCCTATAGCCGGAAACTCAGGTTGAGCGACAAATAGTCTTCATGAAATCGAGATTGAATCTTTTACTCTTTTTGTGAAAGGGGAACCCTTAGTAGTAGGGCTATAATCCCAAAATAATATCTCTTATATAAACAAAGGAAGGAAACAAGATTTTCTCCCAACTCTGGATTTTCAATTCTCAATATGTACGAAAGCATTTAGATGGCTCAAGTGAGGTGATAATGATCGGGAATAATATTGGGGAATCCTTATAATTCTCGGAAATATTATTAAAGGTCAAGAATATAAAAAAATATAATTCTCAAAGACCTCTAATGCTTTTAAACAAATAATATGATTTTTAAATCACTAAAAGATATTTAATAATTAATAAGGAAATATGTATTGAAGAAATTTCCTCAAATAAATGATTATTCAAACATAATCCTCTCTGAATAAATAAATATTCAATAATTAAACCTTGAATGAATAATAAATAATTAAATAAATAAACTTCGAATGAATAATAAAATAATATTCATTAAGTAAATGAGCCTTAAATGGATATTCACAATAATATACTTCAAGTCAATAATCCTCAAATGAATATTCATAAATAATATACTTTAAGTCAATAATCCTCAAATGAATATTCATAAATAATGTACTTTAAGTCAATAATTCTCAAATGAATATTCATAAATAATATAAATAGTAAATCCTCGAATAACAGTACCCGATATCTTTATTGGAAAATAACCTTTAATATATATACAGAAAATATAATTATTTCTGATCTAAAGAAATATCTTACGCCCTTAACCTAGGGCCTTTATACAACCTGGCTTCTAACTAATATCCCATATCTAGCTTAGAAGCCCATAACCAAATCATTTCCAAGTAATAAATACTTTCCGGAACATAAATAATGGTTAATAATAATATTCCTCAAGATGAATAGTACTCTGCCGCTAGAATCCCTCCGGGTTTCCACGACTATCTATATAACAAAATATCGACTCCCGGTCTAGAGTCGAAAACAAGAAGTATGCTCTTATCTCTAGAGCTACAAGGTATACCGGTTATATATACTTAACTCAGAAGATCATATATAATCAAAAGGTCAAATTTTCATTTCAACAGGAAATAAGATGTGTCGCAAAACTGTACAACTTTATACATGGAAAAAGCAGTATTATAATTAATACTTTAAAAGTACAAGTTTAGAAAACTTGCCTGATGCTCGAGAAGTGATAGGGGTTCGCGACGATGCCGGACAATCTAGACAAAGTCAAACGAAAACACACGGTTAATCCCCTCGATAAACCACTTATAACTCAATGCTTAAACACGTAAGCGAAATACAACCAAGGCATTTCTTGCTCGCTCTAGCGTCACACTAAGTCCATGTTATTCGTCAAATACTTATATCATAAGTTTGGTTCGAAATCCATCCTCAAATCCAAGTTATACTTAACCATTTGGAACCTTGGTTTCTAAGTCTCGTTTTCAGTGGTTTTCACTTGCGCGACCTTGACTAAAACATTTTTATAAAATCGAAAAATAATCTTTTTAATCCGAATATTTTTCGTGAGCCTTCCTAACTGTCTCTAGTATTATTCCTCAAAGTTTCACATTTTACTATGGCTTCTAAGTGGTCCAAATATAGCCTCAAAGGGGCTGACCAGAGAAGGGTTGTTTCTCCGAATGACGTTTACTAAAACTCACTTTTCTCTTAAACCGTAAATCGTAATGACATGATTCTTGCGCTCACGTAAACTAGAAACAAATCTCTACACACTCATGTTCATCACTGAACCAAAAGAGGCAGTTAAGTTTTCGGATTCTAGGCAGTTTATAGAGTTACCGAAAATTGGGCATTACGACGGCTTAAAACTTAACGTTTCCCATTTTCAAAACACAACCAAATCAATATCAATCAATCCCAAACTCACCATCCACCTTATACACCCTCCACTCAGTCAAATCCTCCATGAATAATCAAAACAAATTCATAACCCATCCTCCAAACTCAATCAACAATTCATCTAATCGCTTAATCATGCTCTTAACTTTACATAAACATCAAAACCATTTCAAAACTCATATAAACAAAAGGGGCAGAGGTTTTTATACCTTCTCCAAGCTTGCTTGCTGCTATATCCCTCATGTAACCTTAGATCCTTGCTTAATACAACCTTTGGAAGCCACAAACTCAATATCCAAAAACAAAACAAAACACAAGTTACTATTCATCATCTTCTCCGACTGTTAATCACTGAAATCGAAGGGCTAAATCACGGGGTTGAGGTGATTGCTTACCATGGTTACGTCGGGCTTCTCGAGAGCTTCGATTTGAGTGGTAGAACGCCAAAAACGGACCACGGAATCTCAAGTTACGATCATTTCTTTCTCTCCCATTTTCTTTCTTCTTCTCTCCCGAAATTTTCTCTTCCTTTTTCTTTTCTCATTATCTTGTTTAATTTAATAAATGTGCTGATATTTATTGGTTAAGGGGGTGAGTCATCACCTTGTCCTTGTCATCAGGACACGTGTCAAGCCATGGAGTATCATGGTGGCAAAGCAGGGACACGTGTCGCGCATGCATGTGTTTGGTTCGTTTCTTTTCACCTGGATGATCCAAATGTTGCATCCCTCGAATTAATCTTGTTACATGTTACTTCCATGTCTATATTTAATCCTGTAAATGTTGCCTTGTTCCTCTTGAAACGATTCGAAATATTTCCCAAAAAGAGCGAATAAAATTCTACGCGATTCTCGCAGTGAATAGTAACTATTCACTATTCATTCCAACAATCGAATCCTTAAATCGACTTTAATAAAATAATAAAATTCCAAAATATTAAATCCTCAAATCCTCAATTTTAATATCTCATTTCTTGAATATAATAATATATAATTCGCTGCCCGGTCAAATACTACACCAAAATAAAATTTGGAATTTCTGAATTCCGATCGTCTTTGCATTCACTTATTTACTCCGTAGATCACTAATATGACTTCGGAACATCTACACTACGTCTCGTACATAGGTGGCATGAAAATTTTTCTTAACCTCAAAATCACTATTTATCCACCAATATCACTATTCACTGCTGCACTTAATCATAATAAGAAAAGTTTTAAATTTTACCAAAAATTCGGGTTATTACAGTCTCCCCTCCTTAAAAGGATTCCGTCCCGGAATCAACTTAGGAGTAACTGGGGTACTTCTCTTCCATTGCACTTTCTAACTCCCAAATGGATTATTCCACTTCTTGATTCTCCACAAACCTCTCACTAGCTTGGCAACCTCGTCACTTAGCACTTGCTCTTTTCTATCCGTGATTTCCACAGGTTGTTCTTTGTAAGTCAGACCAGGTTGTATGTCTACCTGCTCGTACTCTACATATGCCGGGCATCTATAGTATACTGACGTAGCATTGACACATGAACCCCGTTATGACCATTCTACAAGTTTGGGAGGTAAGGCTGGCTCGTAGGCCACCTTCCTGACGCGTTTTAAAATCTCAAATGGCCCAATGAATCTCGGGCTCAACTTCCCTTTCTTTCCAAATCTCATTAATTCTTTCCATGGATATCTTTTAGCATCACGAATCTCTAACCTCGTATTCTCTATCTTGTTTGTACAGAAAATACACCAACATAAACTTGCTTGTCATCCATCAACATGCCATTTAGCTTATCAATAGCAGTACTATCTCTATACTCGCGGGCTTATTCCGCATACTTTCTCTGCCTATCTTGGTTGTCACTAGCCGCTTGTTGGTGAAATCTTTTGTCCTTCTAGTTTGTTGGACTAACTTGGGTTTTGTGTAAAATCTCATCCTTTAATTCCCGATCATTCGGAATCCATCTCTGTCTCATTTTAATTAAGGGTATCGGCCACCACATTGGCCTTCCCCGGATAGTAGTGTATCTCACAGTCATAATTCTGGGTCAATTCTAGCCATTTCTCCATCTCATGTTATCTACTATCACGGGTAACTCGAAGTCCATTCATTACATTCCATAAAAATTTGTGGGTGCATTAGTCAACCCAAAATAACTTCGCTGAAAACTCGAAGTGTCTATTCCTAGTACGAATCGCAGTCTTGGGTATATTCTCTGATTTAACTTCCAACTGGTGATACCTAGTTTTTAAATAAATTTGGAAATACACAGCGTTCTTCCGCTGATCAAACAATCATTTACAAGGGTACCTATTCTCCATGTCGAACTCATACAACTCTCGAGGTTCGATATATAATCTCGTGCTAAAATCTTTCTCTCTTACAACAACACCGGGCTCTCCACGGTGGTACACTGGGTCTTATCATATCCTTATACAACAACTCTTGTAACTGAGTCACTAACCCTTTCATTCCCACTATACCCTGAATACTCAGTATTCATTCTCATGTCATCCAATTCGATATCTGGTAGCTCATTAAAACCTTGTACAATCTCCCAAAACCATTGTAGTTTCCTTTATACTTCGTGTCTCTTTTCTTGGCGTCAACCATGAGAGCTAATTATGCCTCATATCTCTGGCATAATAATTTCTTAGTCTGAACTATACTCAAGAATCTCTGAATCTGTCTCCATCCTTTATTTATTACTCTCTTTTTTTTTTTCTTTTTTTTTTTTTTGCAATCAATTGGCTCCATTGGGTGTCAACCAACCCCTCCTTATTATAATATCAACTTCTCCCAACTTGAAAGGGATCAGGTCTATCAAAAGTGTCGACCTCATATTTCTAGTTTACAACCTGGATGTATGTACCAGCCTTATGGGAAAATCCCTCGATTGACTATTTCTACTTGTAATTAATCCCTTAGTGGCTCGGCCTTAAGGTTTAATTATCATGCAACTTCTTGATATACAACGATATATTAGCTCTGTCTAAATAGTATAGAAGGGCACCTGCTATTTAAAGGTCCTGACAGTGGGCTGCTGGTTGGAGGTAGCCCTGGTTGAAACCTACTGGCTTTCTTTTACTCTGTGTTCACAAACTCCGGAACAAACCTCAATAATTCGGAAAACTTGGCCTCATACTTGGTCACAGTCATGGTTTCTTGTTTTAACTCTTTAACTTTCATTTTCATCCGGGTCTCCATAAATTTCCGAAAATTATTCCTCTAAAACAACACACGCTGCACCTCTCCCAAGTCACAATACCAGCTCCCTCTGACTCCATCGTCAGTACTTATCTTGCTAACCTAGAGGTAGTGTACATTCGTAAACAACTCCTCCAAAATCTCAATTCCACTATAGGGCACCTGTCTAACACCGTTGTCACTGGAGTTCACGGCACATCGCTATTCTTTCACATATATCGATTGACACGCTTTCCATTATCATAATATCCTTGGGAGAATAAACCAATTTCATTGATGTGTTACTAACATTCTATTCGTCTTAGGGATTCTCTCCTGTCATAGGCGATTTCGTTGCGAATCTAATTCCTATCAGCGAATTTTTGACTTATTTGACCTGGTTGGCCTCCCCTTGAAATTCCATTAGGATAACAAAAATTATGGGGCCTTGAAAGATAGCTCCCATATCAAAGAAAATGTCACACACTGGTGATCATAAGGTTATGAGTTTTAAGGTAATCTTATTGGAGGTAAAAGAATTTTACCGAGAGATCAATATAATCATAAGAACTCAACGTTGTGTGCCTCAATTGAGACATTACTAAAGGTAATTAGCCTTCTTGTATTTCACAACTTACAAGTGATGGCGTCCCATCCGACTTCTATCACACAGACAGATAGTCCTTGTAGCCCCTATAAGTATAGGGTTGTTCGTCTCAGTGGAAGTTGAAAAGTATGAAAGCAATTCGAGATCAATTTAATGATTATCGCCTTTCGACAATATTTCTCAAAGGAACACCTTGGATTAAAATTGAACAGATTCCAAAGGTGCGGTTTTCCAAAGAAAATACAAAGAAAAGAATAACAAAAAGATACTTGTACTTAAAAAACAAGTGGTGATGTATCACCATAGGGTCCTTCATTATTTGAAGAAAAGTGAAAGCTTAAATAACATCATTTGACAGGGCTTCGAAAGCCTGAAAGTAGGCATTGTGACAGCCTCTGGCACAAGTGAAACTGAATATGGTTTAGCACAAGTGTTATAAAACAACTTCGAAGAGGGAATATACCCTTTATCAGAATTCTTTCCTGGAGAGAGGTCACGATAGATCATAGATTGGGGATATATCCCACATAATTTGAAAATGGGGAGGGTATTACCAAGGTCTCTACGGATGCCTTTTACGTCGGCTCCTTTAATGGATAATCGTTCAATTCCAAAGCTTTTCTTTTCCACGCACCCTAAGGTGTTCGATACTTACGTCATTGCCGACTTATAATAGTCACTAAGAATTCAACCATCGACCTTGGCAATCGCAGGGAATTCTATTCGACTAGGCGTAAACATCCCAAGTAAGCGTTCTGTTCTATAAGAAGACTTCGATACCGTTGTTGCCCGTAGCAATGACAATTCCACATGTCAACTGGGCGGTACTTCGGAAGATCGTTAGAAACTACAAGATTAAATCTGGTCTCTATTTCAATCATCCTTATATCCAATATTCCTTCTCCCATATCAATCCCGTGCGCTACATAAGCTTAACACTTTTGGCACAATAGCCTTCTCATTTAAGTCAATCCCGGAACTTCTCAGTCCGTCTTGGTCCTTAAATATATTTCGCCTTTACCGTCCAATCTCAACTTCATCATTTTATCCCTACAATCAATTATAGCAATCAGGGTCTGTCCACCAACCCATATAACGGCTATCTTACCCAATCCACAGGGTTCGCTCTAATTCCCACTCTCTTTGGTGACATCCTCTGGTAATTAGAAAGACAAGGTTTGCCAAAATTTGCTGAATTCCTTTCCAAAATCAGGGAAATTTGATCAATCTATTTACCTACTAGTAATGCTCGGATCTGATTTCCGACCTTTCTGTTCTATCCTCATAATTCCTTCCTGGTTTCCTGAGGGTGGTAAATTTCGTTCTCGATTCCGTCTTAGCGTGCTTGTCTTAAAATATCATTTGCATGGTACATATACCCAAAATTCTCCTTGAGATAATAAAATCCCTCAATGATGTAATAGACACTATTTCCAGTGGGATCGCTGGTCGTGGGGGATTGAAACCTCATAGTCAAAGCAATTCCTTACACTATTCTAGGCAACTAAGTACCCTTGATTGTTCGTGAAAATCTGAACACCTTGGTTCTTACGTATGTCGCCTCCTTATGGGCAACTATAACTGACTACGAGTAACTGGTTTCATGACTTGATCTTGATTTCTTTTGCAAGTTTAAGGATGATAACCATGGATAAAGACTCTCTTAAGGCTTACAAGCTCTTGTTGTGTGTTTAAGGATTCAAGGAAGGTATACCACTCATCCGCCCTTTGATTTATGTTGAGATTTAAGTGAAGTTTCTAGTAATATTTAAGAATGAGCATGTTTATGGAGTTTGGAGTATGTATGGTTAATTCTTGATGGATACTTGTTGTTGGTTGATGTTGGTGATATGTTCTTGAAGTATATAAACTGATTATGTTGTAAAAAAATTGTTGGGTTGTTGAATTCATTTGGTTTTAAGAGGTTTTGACATAACAAAAACCGGGAAACGTTACGATTATAGCCGTCGTAATGCCCATTTGATTTAAGGCTGTTTTGAGCAAGAATTACGAACTGGTCTTGGAATATTTTTGAAAAACACTGACCATGAACATGTAGGTCTTGTTTTAAGGGTTGTTTTGGTATAAAGATCATGTCTATACGAATTACGGTTTAAGAGAAAAGTGAGTTTTAGTAAACGCCGTTCGGAGGAACAACCCATCTCTGGTCAGTCACTTTGAGGCTATATTTGGACCACTTAGAAGCCATATTAAAATGTGAAACTTTGAGGAATAATACTAGAGACAGTTAGGAAGGTTCACGAAAAAGATTCGGATTAAAAAGATTATTTTCGATTTTATAAAAATGTTTTAGCCGAGGTTGCGCAAGTGAAAACCACTAAGAGCTTGACTTAGAAACCAATGTTGTAAATGGTTAAGTATAACTTGTATTCGAGGATCGATTTCGGACTAAACCTACGACTTAAGTAAGTGTCGATTAAACATGGACTTAGTATGAGCCTATAACGAGCTAGTAATTCCTTGGTTGTGTTTCGCTTACGTGTTTAAGCATTGAGTACAAGTGGATTATCCAGGGGATTAATCGTGCGATTTCTTTGACTTTGTCTAGATTGTCCGGCATCGTCGCGAACCCCTGTCACTTCTCGAGCATCAGGAAAGTTTCTAAAACCATATTTTGAAGTATGCATATACTAGATGCAAGTTTTCTTATTCCATGCTATGTTTTCCATTAATTATACTAATGATGCATACGATATGATATTATGCATGTTTTCAAACCTTACATCGTATATAGATGTAATGGTATTAAAAATGTTGAGACGTAATATATGCATATGATAGATGCATGCAAGTTTTCAAACCTATACCTCTATAAACTGTTGTTGTGATAAATATAAGATATTGGGATATATGCTATGTGTTCATGATTTCGAAACGATACTTATGATGCTAAGTACAAGTTGGATTTACAAGCTATGGTTATGGCAATATTCATAAGCCAATATGTTAAGAAAAATCCCTCAGTAGGGGGTATATACTCTGTGTTTATACTACGGACCGGGAATGGTATCAGTTGTTATCTAGGGTTATATTATCATTATTTTATCCATTCTTTTGTTAAGAGAGTATTTGAGAATTACTTCTAAATAAATATTCTTTATTAAATATAGTTTTAATTAATTATTTAAAGCCCTACTTCTTAAGGAAGTATTTTGTGAAATCTATTCTTTAACCCTAGATAACTAATAAAGTTTTATTCAGGCAATCATAAATATAATTAGAGAAGGTTCCCAAATCTATTTTCCATTTAAGTCTATATTCTGAAAGACTTAAATGTTCGCTCAAACTACAAAGACTCAGGGGATCCTCCTCAAGTTTTAATGTTTGTTTCAAGTGGACTGCCCGGTCCTAAATTTTGTTTTTTTGAAACTATTCATTTAACAGCTTTGTATGCTACCATCAAAATGATTTTGATTACTTCCTCAAGACTCGAGGAGTAAGACCAGTGGAATAAGTTGTATCCATGAACAAGCATCAGCTTGGGAAATATGGGTGAATTTTCCTTTCCAACCAGATATGACTACTTTGTGGAGTCGTATACCAGGGGGAAAAAGGGAAAGGAACTTTATGTTTCAGAATTATGGATTTTCTTGAACTCGGAGAATATGTAAGGGACTGAGTGGCGCCTGTCCCCTAAGGGAATTACGCGTAGACCGACGGTCTATGAACGGGTCTGTTCTTCCCTTAGATTATCAGTATGTGCCCGACCGTAGGGTAAGAGGAGGGTGACAGACCGACGGACTATGATCGGGTCTGTTTTTCCCACCCAGAGAAGAGTATCAGACCGGCGGTCTATGAACGGGTCTGCTCTTCCCCCTACAACCGAAGGCGGGGAGGTAGGTCAGTTAGCGTCTGTCTATTCTTCCCTTCTACGTAGAAAAACAGCAGTGGGGATTCGCCTTGCGACTGATCATCGCAGGGGTATCCCTGTCGCCTAGAATCTCCGTCTACAGTTCATCATCCATGAAAGAAAATGTTTTATACAAGTTTTCAGAGAAAAGAAAAGTTTATTTAAGTTATTCAAGTTTATTCAAGTTTAGAAAATGGATTGGAAATATTTTACACTGTCTTTATTTCAAATTATGATATGAGGTAAATGTTTGATATGAAAGATGATACTTGGAAATTCCTGCAACTTAATCTTTTATCTTATGAGTTATGACTCTGATAAAACCTGATTAAGGATATATATGCATAAGTGGATTTTGGGTTACGGAAAGATGATATTGAATTTTTCCTTATAACTTCATCTTTTAAGTTATATGTTGATAGTCTGCTTATATTTTATATAGCAGATATTTTACGAAAAGGATATACTGAGTTATCTTGCTACTTCATCTTTTATACTAGAACTTTGTTCATAGTATGAATATCGAAAGTTGCAGAGTATTATGGAAATGATATTTGAAATACAACAATGGTACTATTTTTGGAATACATTCCGATAAGGAAATGATTTCAGTATCGAGATATTTTGACAAATTATTGTCTTATACCCGCTTTATTTCTGGGTTGAATTAAAGGCAGAAGTATGCCATACTTTCATTACCTTGCTGAGCTATCGCTCACTCTTGCTATTGTTTTATATATATTATATAGCAGCGAAGCAGGATGCCAATGGGACGGCACATACCTCGCAAGGCGTTTCTATAAACAGTTTCTAGCAGTGATCCCGAGAGTAGTACGAACCAATTGAATCAGGCTACGGCTTTTGGTATTCAACTTATGTATAGACATGAATGGTATGAGAGGATGGTGAGCATCAGAAGGCTAAGTTGATAATGTAACAATACTTAGAAATTGTATCAGTAACAGATTCAAAAGACATTTGGGTATTGTAATAATAAAAAATTATTTATTCCGCAGTTGTTGTAGTGTGTCGTTTCTGAGACTCTAACCTGTGTGTGTGTGTGAGACATATATTGTGGGGTCATGAGCAGGTGAAATATGAATGGTGTGAGTAATACAGGTAAGGCAAGGAGTACATGGATCGTGACAACGCTAAATCCCTGACCCCGGATTTGGGGCTGTTACAGAGATGGTATCAGAGCATTAGGTTACAGTCCTTAGAAACGATAGGAGATCGAGTCTTACAATACCCTTAATAATGATAAGAACATCTAGAGCTCAAATTGAGTTCGTAGTCGGGTTAGAGGACATGACCCTGACTGTTTAAGATGAAGCCCGAGAGGGGACTTCTTTTGGGAAACCGTACTTAGGACTTCATGGTTAGTCACCTCGATTCGTATGAGTTATAGATAGATGAGACTCCGAGATACCAGATCCCGAGGCCTTCGAGTAGGCATTTGATGATGCGCTCCTTGAAATGGACGGAGACTCGATAAAGGAAGATCCATAGGAGGATCTAGAGGAAGGCCCCATGGCAGGTCAAGGGAAGAATCTTGTAGAAAATATGCCGATTGATAAAGATGTGGTGTGTTACTTGAGGTCTTATAATAAGACCGGACGAACCTTCAAGGGATAAATAAGTGACGAGACGAGAGTTTAAGGATAGTTCATGATTCATCAAGAGGTATGACAAAGAAAATGGAGTAGAGTCTCCAAAGCAGAAGAGGTAGAGGCAGTATAGCCAGTAACAGTGGATTGATTCAACTTGAACGAAACCTGTTACTCGTAGTCAGTTATAGTTTCCCATAAGGAGGCGACATACGTAAGAACCAAGGTGTTCAGATTTTCACGAACGATTAAGGGTACTTAGTTGCCTAGTATAGTGAAACGAATTTCTTTGGCTACGAGGTTTCAATCCCCCACGACCAGCGATTCCACTGGAAATAGTGTCTATTACATCATTGAGGGATTTTATTATCTCAAGGAAAATTTTGGGTATATGTACCATGCAAATGTTATTGTAAGACAAGCACGCTAAGACGGAATCGAGAACGAGATTTACCACCCTTAGGAAACCAGGAAGGAATTATGAGGATAGAACAGAAAGGTCAGAAATCAGATCCGAGCATTACTAGTAGGTAAATAGATTGATCAAATTTCCCTGATTTTGGAAAGAAATTCAGCAAATTTGGCAAACCTTGTCTTTCTGATTACCAGAGGATGTCACCAAAGAGAGTGGAAATTAGAGCGAACCCTGTGGATTGGGTAAGATAGCCGTTATATGGGTTGGTGGACAGACCCTGATTGCTACAACTGATTGTAGAGATAAAATGATGAAGTTGAGATTGGACGGAAAAGGCCAAATATATTTAAGGACCAAGACGGACTGAGAAATTCCGGGATTGACTTAAATGAAAAGGCTATTGTGCCAAAAGTGTTAAGCTTATGTAGCGCACGGGATTGATATGGGAGAAGGAATATTGGGTATAAGGATGATTGAAATAGAGACCGGATTTAAGCCTGTAGATTCTAACGATCTTTCGGAGTACCGCCCAGTCGACAGGTGGAATTATCATTGCTACGGGCGACAACAGTATCGAAGTCTTCTTATAGAACAGAACGCTTACCTAAGATGCTTGCGCCGGGTCGAATAAAACCCCCTGCGATTGCAAATGTTGATGGTTGAATTCTTAGCGACTATTATAAGTCGGCAATGATTGAACACCTTAGGGTGCGTGGAAAAGAAAAGCTTTGGAATTGAACGATTATCCATTAGAGGAGCCGACATAAAAGGTGTAACAGCCCCAAATCCGGGGTCAGGGATTTAGGGTTGTCACAATCCATGTACTCCTTGCCTTACCTGTAATACTCACACCATTCATAATTTACCTGCTCATGACCCCACAACATATGTCTCTCTCACACACACACACACACAGGTTAGAGTCTCAGAAACGACATAATACAACAACTGCGGAATAACTAACTTTTATTACAATACCCAAATGTCTTTTGAATCTGTTACTGATACAATTTCTAAGTATTGGTACATTACCAGCTTAGCCTTCTGATGCTCACAATCCTCTAATACCATTCATGTCTATACATAAGTTGAATACCAAAACCGTAGCCTGATTCGATCGGTTCGTACTACTCCCGGGATCACTGCTAGAAACTGTTTATGGGAGCGCCTTGCGAGGTATGTGCCGTCCCATAGGCATCCTGCTTCGCTGCTATATAATATATATAAAATAATAGCAAGAGTGAGCGATAGCTCAGCAAGGTAATGAAAGTATGGCATAATTCTGCCTTTAATTCAACCCAGAAATAAAGCGGGTATAAGACAATAATTGTCATAATATCTCCATACTGAAATTATTTCCTTATCGGAATATATACCACAACAGTACTTCAAATATCAATTATCGTCTTTATATGAAAGATAAGTGAAATTCGTACTTGCCGTAGCAATTTATTAAGATAAGTATCCTTTACTGAAAACTCGAATATTTTCCCTAATCGGGATATGATAGAAATTTGGATGCTGACACCCTGCTCCAGTGACGTAGCACTCAGCAGTTGCGGATACTATAACACTCAGCAGTTCAAGATACTGTCAGATGGGAACACTGAACTCCGCATGTAGAAGAAATTTCATTTGAACTCTGTATTGAGATTTCAATAATTCCAGACGTGGATCGACGATGATCAGTCGCCGCTTCCTGGTCCACCGCGGGTCTTCTCTACTAGTAGAAGGATAAAAACTCCATCCGTAATTACCCTCAGGTAAAAGCTCCATCCGCAATTACCTTGGATGAAAGCTCCATCCGCAATCATCCTGAATGAAAGCTCCATCCGCAATCATTCTGGCGCAAGTTGGGCCAAATTCTAGTTCCCCGGGCAAATGCCCGTTCAAAGATCGCACTGGGATCCTTTGGTTACTCCCAGAATCACTCGGAAGTTAACCCATTAACCCATATTGGCTTTTAACCGGACTTTCACAATCCCTGGTTACTCCCGAACAATGGGAAGCTAACCCATAAGTACATACTGGCCTATAGCCGGAAACTCAGGTTGAGCGACAAATAGTCTTCATGAAATCGAGATTGAATCTTTTACTCTTTTTGTGAAAGGGGAACCCTTAGTAGTAGGGCTATAATCCCAAAATAATATCTCTTATATAAACAAAGGAAGGAAACAAGATTTTCTCCCAACTCTGGATTTTCAATTCTCAATATGTACGAAAGCATTTAGATGGCTCAAGTGAGGTGATAATGATCGGGAATAATATTGGGGAATCCTTATAATTCTCGGAAATATTATTAAAGGTCAAGAATATAAAAAAATATAATTCTCAAAGACCTCTAATGCTTTTAAACAAATAATATGATTTTTAAATCACTAAAAGATATTTAATAATTAATAAGGAAATATGTATTGAAGAAATTTCCTCAAATAAATGATTATTCAAACATAATCCTCTCTGAATAAATAAATATTCAATAATTAAACCTTGAATGAATAATAAATAATTAAATAAATAAACTTCGAATGAATAATAAAATAATATTCATTAAGTAAATGAGCCTTAAATGGATATTCACAATAATATACTTCAAGTCAATAATCCCCAAATGAATATTCATAAATAATATACTTTAAGTCAATAATCCTCAAATGAATATTCATAAATAATGTACTTTAAGTCAATAATTCTCAAATGAATATTCATAAATAATATAAATAGTAAATCCTCGAATAACAGTACCCGATATCTTTATTGGAAAATAACCTTTAATATATATACAGAAAATATAATTATTTCTGATCTAAAGAAATATCTTACGCCCTTAACCTAGGGCCTTTATACAACCTGGCTTCTAACTAATATCCCATATCTAGCTTAGAAGCCCATAACCAAATCATTTCCAAGTAATAAATACTTTCCGGAACATAAATAATGGTTAATAATAATATTCCTCAAGATGAATAGTACTCTACCGCTAGAATCCCTCCGGGTTTCCACGACTATCTATATAACAAAATATCGACTCCCGGTCTAGAGTCGAAAACAAGAAGTATGCTCTTATCTCTAGAGCTACAAGGTATACCGGTTATATATACTTAACTCAGAAGATCATATATAATCAAAAGGTCAAATTTTCATTTCAACAGGAAATAAGATGTGTCGCAAAACTGTACAACTTTATACATGGAAAAAGCAGTATTATAATTAATACTTTAAAAGTACAAGTTTATAAAACTTGCCTGATGCTCGAGAAGTGATAGGGGTTCGCGACGATGCCGGACAATCTAGACAAAGTCAAACGAAAACACACGGTTAATCCCCTCGATAAACCACTTATAACTCAATGCTTAAACACGTAAGCGAAATACAACCAAGGCATTTCTTGCTCGCTCTAGCGTCACACTAAGTCCATGTTATTCGTCAAATACTTATATCATAAGTTTGGTTCGAAATCCATCCTCAAATCCAAGTTATACTTAACCATTTGGAACCTTGGTTTCTAAGTCTCGTTTTCAGTGGTTTTCACTTGCGCGACCTTGACTAAAACATTTTTATAAAATCGAAAAATAATCTTTTTAATCCGAATCTTTTTCGTGAGCCTTCCTAACTGTCTCTAGTATTATTCCTCAAAGTTTCACATTTTACTATGGCTTCTAAGTGGTCCAAATATAGCCTCAAAGGGGCTGACCAGAGAAGGGTTGTTTCTCCGAATGACGTTTACTAAAACTCACTTTTCTCTTAAACCGTAAATCGTAATGACATGATTCTTGCGCTCACGTAAACTAGAAACAAATCTCTACACACTCATGTTCATCACTGAACCAAAAGAGGCAGTTAAGTTTTCGGATTCTAGGCAGTTTATAGAGTTACCGAAAATTGGGCATTACGACGGCTTAAAACTTAACGTTTCCCATTTTCAAAACACAACCAAATCAATATCAATCAATCCCAAACTCACCATCCACCTTATACACCCTCCACTCAGTCAAATCCTCCATGAATAATCAAAACAAATTCATAACCCATCCTCCAAACTCAATCAACAATTCATCTAATCGCTTAATCATGCTCTTAACTTTACATAAACATCAAAACCATTTCAAAACTCATATAAACAAAAGGGGCAGAGGTTTTTATACCTTCTCCAAGCTTGCTTGCTGCTATATCCCTCATGTAACCTTAGATCCTTGCTTAATACAACCTTTGGAAGCCACAAACTCAATATCCAAAAACAAAACAAAACACAAGTTACTATTCATCATCTTCTCCGACTGTTAATCACTGAAATCGAAGGGCTAAATCACGGGGTTGAGGTGATTGCTTACCATGGTTACGTCGGGCTTCTCGAGAGCTTCGATTTGAGTGGTAGAACGCCAAAAACGGACCACGGAATCTCAAGTTACGATCATTTCTTTCTCTCCCATTTTCTTTCTTCTTCTCTCCCGAAATTTTCTCTTCCTTTTTCTTTTCTCATTATCTTGTTTAATTTAATAAATGTGCTGATATTTATTGGTTAAGGGGGTGAGTCATCACCTTGTCCTTGTCATCAGGACACGTGTCAAGCCATGGAGTATCATGGTGGCAAAGCAGGGACACGTGTCGCGCATGCATGTGTTTGGTTCGTTTCTTTTCACCTGGATGATCCAAATGTTGCATCCCTCGAATTAATCTTGTTACATGTTACTTCCATGTCTATATTTAATCCTGTAAATGTTGCCTTGTTCCTCTTGAAACGATTCAAAATATTTCCCAAAAAGAGCGAATAAAATTCTACGCGATTCTCGCAGTGAATAGTAACTATTCACTATTCATTCCAACAATCGAATCCTTAAATCGACTTTAATAAAATAATAAAATTCCAAAATATTAAATCCTCAAATCCTCAATTTTAATATCTCATTTCTTGAATATAATAATATATAATTCGCTGCCCGGTCAAATACTACACCAAAATAAAATTTGGAATTTCTGAATTCCGATCGTCTTTGCATTCACTTATTTACTCCGTAGATCACTAATATGACTTCGGAACATCTACACTACGTCTCGTACATAGGTGGCATGAAAATTTTTCTTAACCTCAAAATCACTATTTATCCACCAATATCACTATTCACTGCTGCACTTAATCATAATAAGAAAAGTTTTAAATTTTACCAAAAATTCGGGTTATTACAGTCTCCCCTCCTTAAAAGGATTCCGTCCCGGAATCAACTTAGGAGTAACTGGGGTACTTCTCTTCCATTGCACTTTCTAACTCCCAAGTGGATTATTCCACTTCTTGATTCTCCACAAACCTCTCACTAGCTTGGCAACCTCGTCACTTAGCACTTGCTCTTTTCTATCCGTGATTTCCACAGGTTGTTCTTTGTAAGTCAGACCAGGTTGTATGTCTACCTGCTCGTACTCTACATATGCCGGGCATCTATAGTATACTGACGTAGCATTGACACATGAACCCCGTTATGACCATTCTACAAGTTTGGGAGGTAAGGCTGGCTCGTAGGCCACCTTCCTGACGCGTTTTAAAATCTCAGATGGCCCAATGAATCTCGGGCTCAACTTCCCTTTCTTTCCAAATCTCATTAATTCTTTCCATGGATATCTTTTAGCATCACGAATCTCTAACCTCATATTCTCTATCTTGTTTGTACAGAAAATACACCAACATAAACTTGCTTGTCATCCATCAACATGCCATTTAGCTTATCAATAGCAGTACTATCTCTATACTCGCGGGCTTAGTCCGCATACTTTCTCTGTCTGTCTTGGTTGTCACTAGCCGCTTGTTGGTGAAATCTTTTGTCCTTCTAGTTTGTTGGACTAACTTGGGTTTTGTGTAAAATCTCATCCTTTAATTCCCGATCATTCGGAATCCATCTCTGTCTCATTTTAATTAAGGGTATCGGCCACCACATTGGCCTTCCCCGGATAGTAGTGTATCTCACAGTCATAATTCTGGGTCAATTCTAGCCATTTCTCCATCTCATGTTATCTACTATCACGGGTAACTCGAAGTCCATTCATTACATTCCATAAAAATTTGTGGGTGCATTAGTCAACCCAAAATAACTTCGCTGAAAACTCGAAGTGTCTATTCCTAGTACGAATCGCAGTCTTGGGTATATTCTCTGATTTAACTTCCAACTGGTGATACCTAGTTCTTAAATAAATTTGGAAATACACAGCGTTCTTCCGCTGATCAAACAATCATTTACAAGGGTACCTATTCTCCATGTCGAACTCATACAACTCTCGAGGTTCGATATATAATCTCGTGCTAAAATCTTTCTCTCTTACAACAACACCGGGCTCTCCACGGTGGTACACTGGGTCTTATCATATCCTTATACAACAACTCTTGTAACTGAGTCACTAACCCTTTCATTCCCACTATACCCTGAATACTCAGTATTCATTCTCATGTCATCCAATTCGATATCTGGTAGCTCATTAAAACCTTGTACAATCTCCCAAAACCATTGTAGTTTCCTTTATACTTCGTGTCTCTTTTCTTGGCGTCAACCATGAGAGCTAATTATGCCTCATATCTCTGGCATAATAATTTCTTAGTCTGAACTATACTCAAGAATCTCTGAATCTGTCTCCATCCTTTATTTATTACTCTCTCTTTTTTTTTCTTTTTTTTTTTGCAATCAATTGGCTCCATTGGGTGTCAACCAACCCCTCCTTATTATAATATCAACTTCTCCCAACTTGAAAGGGATCAGGTCTATCAAAAGTGTCGACCTCATATTTCTAGTTTACAACCTGGATGTATGTACCAGCCTTATGGGAAAATCCCTCGATTGACTATTTCTACTTGTAATTAATCCCTTAGTGGCTCGGCCTTAAGGTTTAATTATCATGCAACTTCTTGATATACAACGATATATTAGCTCTGTCTAAATAGTATAGAAGGGCACCTGCTATTTAAAGGTCCTGACAGTGGGCTGCTGGTTGGAGGTAGCCCTGGTTGAAACCTACTGGCTTTCTTTTACTCTGTGTTCACAAACTCCGGAACAAACCTCAATAATTCGGAAAACTTGGCCTCATACTTGGTCACAGTCATGGTTTCTTGTTTTAACTCTTTAACTTTCATTTTCATCCGGGTCTCCATAAATTTCCGAAAATTATTCCTCTAAAACAACACACGCTGCACCTCTCCCAAGTCACAATACCAGCTCCCTCTGACTCCATCGTCAGTACTTATCTTGCTAACCTAGAGGTAGTGTACATTCGTAAACAACTCCTCCAAAATCTCAATTCCACTATAGGGCGCCTGTCTAACACCGTTGTCACTGGAGTTCACGGCACATCGCTATTCTTTCACATATATCGATTGACACGCTTTCCATTATCATAATATCCTTGGGAGAATAAACCAATTTCATTGATGTGTTACTAACATTCTATTCGTCTTAGGGATTCTCTCCTGTCATAGGCGATTTCGTTGCGAATCTAATTCCTATCAGCGAATTTTTGACTTATTTGACCTGGTTGGCCTCCCCTTGAAATTCCATTAGGATAACAAAAATTATGGGGCCTTGAAAGATAGCTCCCATATCAAAGAAAATGTCACACACTGGTGATCATAAGGTTATGAGTTTTAAGGTAATCTTATTGGAGGTAAAAGAATTTTACCGAGAGATCAATATGATCATAAGAACTCAACGTTGTGTGCCTCAATTGAGACATTACTAAAGGTAATTAGCCTTCTTGTATTTCACAACTTACAAGTGATGGCGTCCCATCCGACTTCTATCACACAGACAGATAGTCCTTGTAGCCCCTATAAGTATAGGGTTGTTCGTCTCAGTGGAAGTTGAAAAGTATGAAAGCAATTCGAGATCAATTTAATGATTATCGCCTTTCGACAATATTTCTCAAAGGAACACCTTGGATTAAAATTGAACAGATTCCAAAGGTGCGGTTTTCCAAAGAAAATACAAAGAAAAGAATAACAAAAAGATACTTGTACTTAAAAAACAAGTGGTGATGTATCACCATAGGGTCCTTCATTATTTGAAGAAAAGTGAAAGCTTAAATAACATCATTTGACAGGGCTTCGAAAGCCTGAAAGTAGGCATTGTGACAGCCTCTGGCACAAGTGAAACTGAATATGGTTTAGCACAAGTGTTATAAAACAACTTCGAAGAGGGAATATACCCTTTATCAGAATTCTTTCCTAGAGAGAGGTCACGATAGATCATAGATTGGGGATATATCCCACATAATTTGAAAATGGGGAGGGTATTACCAAGGTCTCTACGGATGCCTTTTACGTCGGCTCCTTTAATGGATAATCGTTCAATTCCAAAGCTTTTCTTTTCCACGCACCCTAAGGTGTTCGATACTTACGTCATTGCCGACTTATAATAGTCACTAAGAATTCAACCATCGACCTTGGCAATCGCAGGGAATTCTATTCGACTAGGCGTAAACATCCCAAGTAAGCGTTCTGTTCTATAAGAAGACTTCGATACCGTTGTTGCCCGTAGCAATGACAATTCCACATGTCAACTGGGCGGTACTTCGGAAGATCGTTAGAAACTACAAGATTAAATCTGGTCTCTATTTCAATCATCCTTATATCCAATATTCCTTCTCCCATATCAATCCTGTGCGCTACATAAGCTTAACACTTTTGGCACAATAGCCTTCTCATTTAAGTCAATCCCGGAACTTCTCAGTCCGTCTTGGTCCTTAAATATATTTCGCCTTTACCGTCCAATCTCAACTTCATCATTTTATCCCTACAATCAATTATAGCAATCAGGGTCTGTCCACCAACCCATATAACGGCTATCTTACCCAATCCACAGGGTTCGCTCTAATTCCCACTCTCTTTGGTGACATCCTCTGGTAATTAGACAGACAAGGTTTGCCAAAATTTGCTGAATTCCTTTCCAAAATCAGGGAAATTTGATCAATCTATTTACCTACTAGTAATGCTCGGATCTGATTTCCGACCTTTCTGTTCTATCCTCATAATTCCTTCCTGGTTTCCTGAGGGTGGTAAATTTCGTTCTCGATTCCGTCTTAGCGTGCTTGTCTTAAAATATCATTTGCATGGTACATATACCCAAAATTCTCCTTGAGATAATAAAATCCCTCAATGATGTAATAGACACTATTTCCAGTGGGATCGCTGGTCGTGGGGGATTGAAACCTCATAGTCAAAGCAATTCCTTACACTATTCTAGGCAACTAAGTACCCTTGATTGTTCGTGAAAATCTGAACACCTTGGTTCTTACGTATGTCGCCTCCTTATGGGCAACTATAACTGACTACGAGTAACAGGTTTCGTTCAAGTCGAATCAATCAACTGATACTGGCTATACTGCCTCTACCTCTTCTGCCTTGGAGACTCTACTCCATTTTCTTTGTCATACCTCTTGATGAATCATGAACGATCCTTAAACTCTCGTCTCGTCACTTATTTATCCCTCAAAGGTTCGTCCGATCTTATTATTAGACCTCAAGTAACACACCACATCTTTATCAATCAACACGTCCTCTACAAGATTCTTTCCTTGACCCACTATGGGGTCTTCCTCTAGATCCTCCTATGGATCTTTCTTTATCGGGTCTCCGTCCATTTCAAGGAGCGCATCATCAAATGCCTACTCGAAGGCCTCGGGGTCTGGTATCTCAGAATCCCATCAATCTATAACTCATACGAATCGAGGTGACTAATCACGAAGTCCTAAGTACGGTTTCCCAGAAGAAGTCCCCTCTCAGGCTTTATCTTAAACAGTCAGGGTCATGTCCTCTAACCCGACTACGAACTTAATTTGGGCCCTAGATGTTCTTATCATTCTTAAGGGTATTGTAAGACTCGATCTCCTATCGTTTCTGAGGACTGTAACCTAACGCTCTGATACCATCTCTGTAACAGCCCCAAATCCGGGGTCAGGGATTTAGGGTTGTCACAATCCATGTACTCCTTGCCTTACCTGTAATACTCACACCATTCATAATTTACCTGCTCATGACCCCACAACATATGTCTCACACACACACACACACACAGGTTAGAGTCTCAGAAACGACATAATACAACAACTGCAGAATAACTAACTTTTATTACAATACCCAAATGTCTTTTGAATCTGTTACTGATACAATTTCTAAGTATTGGTACATTACCAGCTTAGCCTTCTGATGCTCACAATCCTCTAATACCATTCATGTCTATACATAAGTTGAATACCAAAACCGTAGCCTGATTCGATCGGTTCGTACTACTCCCGGGATCACTGCTAGAAACTGTTTATGGGAGCGCCTTGCGAGGTATGTGCCGTCCCATAGGCATCCTGCTTCGCTGCTATATAATATATATAAAATAATAGCAAGAGTGAGCGATAGCTCAGCAAGGTAATGAAAGTATGGCATAATTCTGCCTTTAATTCAACCCAGAAATAAAGCGGGTATAAGACAATAATTGTCATAATATCTCCATACTGAAATTATTTCCTTATCGGAATATATACCACAACAGTACTTCAAATATCAATTATCGTCTTTATATGAAAGATAAGTGAAATTCGTACTTGCCGTAGCAATTTATCAAGATAAGTATCCTTTACTGAAAACTCGAATATTTTCCCTAATCGGGATATGATAGAAATTTGGATGCTGACACCCTACTCCAGTGACGTAGCACTCAGCAGTTGCGGATACTATAACACTCAGAAGTTCAAGATACTGTCAGATGGGAACACTGAACTCCGCATGTAGAAGAAATTTCATTTGAACTCTGTATTGAGATTTCAATAATTCCAGACGTGGATCGACGATGATCAGTCGCCGCTTCCTGGTCCACCGCGGGTCTTCTCTACTAGTAGAAGGATAAAAACTCCATCCGTAATTACCCTCAGGTAAAAGCTCCATCCGCAATTACCTTGGATGAAAGCTCTATCCGCAATCATCCTGAATGAAAGCTCCATCCGCAATCATTCTGGCGCAAGTTGGGCCAAATTCTAGTTCCCCGGGCAAATGCCCGTTCAAAGATCGCACTGGGATCCTTTGGTTACTCCCAGAATCACTCGGAAGTTAACCCATTAACCCATATTGGCTTTTAGCCGGACTTTCACAATCCCTGGTTACTCCCGAACAATGGGAAGCTAACCCATAAGTACATACTGGCCTATAGCCGGAAACTCAGGTTGAGCGACAAATAGTCTTCATGAAATCGAGATTGAATCTTTTACTCTTTTTGTGAAAGGGGAACCCTTAGTAGTAGGGCTATAATCCCAAAATAATATCTCTTATATAAACAAAGGAAGGAAACAAGATTTTCTCCCAACTCTGGATTTTCAATTCTCAATATGTACGAAAGCATTTAGATGGCTCAAGTGAGGTGATAATGATCGGGAATAATATTGGGGAATCCTTATAATTCTCGGAAATATTATTAAAGGTCAAGAATATAAAAAAATATAATTCTCAAAGACCTCTAATGCTTTTAAACAAATAATATGATTTTTAAATCACTAAAAGATATTTAATAATTAATAAGGAAATATGTATTGAAGAAATTTCCTCAAATAAATGATTATTCAAACATAATCCTCTCTGAATAAATAAAATATTCAATAATTAAACCTTGAATGAATAATAAATAATTAAATAAATAAACTTCGAATGAATAATAAAATAATATTCATTAAGTAAATGAGCCTTAAATGGATATTCACAATAATATACTTCAAGTCAATAATCCCCAAATGAATATTCATAAATAATATACTTTAAGTCAATAATCCTCAAATGAATATTCATAAATAATGTACTTTAAGTCAATAATCCTCAAATGAATATTCATAAATAATATAAATAGTAAATCCTCGAATAACAGTACCCGATATATTTATCGGAAAATAACCTTTAATATATATACAGAAAATATAATTATTTCTGATCTAAAGAAATATCTTACGCCCTTAACCTAGGGCCTTTATACAACCTGGCTTCTAACTAATATCCCATATCTAGCTTAGAAGCCCATAACCAAATCATTTCCAAGTAATAAATACTTTCCGGAACATAAATAATGGTTAATAATAATATTCCTCAAGATGAATAGTACTCTGCCGCTAGAATCCCTCCGGGTTTCCACGACTATCTATATAACAAAATATCGACTCCCGGTCTAGAGTCGAAAACAAGAAGTATGCTCTTATCTCTAGAGCTACAAGGTATACCGGTTATATATACTTAACTCAGAAGATCATATATAATCAAAAGGTCAAATTTTTATTTCAACAGGAAATAAGATGTGTCGCAAAACTGTACAACTTTATACATGGAAAAAGCAGTATTATAATTAATACTTTAAAAGTACAAGTTTAGAAAACTTGCCTGATGCTCGAGAAGTGATAGGGGTTCGCGACGATGCCGGACAATCTAGACAAAGTCAAACGAAAACACACGGTTAATCCCCTCGATAAACCACTTATAACTCAATGCTTAAACACGTAAGCGAAATACAACCAAGGCATTTCTTGCTCGCTCTAGCGTCACACTAAGTCCATGTTATTCGTCAAATACTTATATCATAAGTTTGGTTCGAAATCCATCCTCAAATCCAAGTTATACTTAACCATTTGGAACCTTGGTTTCTAAGTCTCGTTTTCAGTGGTTTTCACTTGCGCGACCTTGACTAAAACATTTTTATAAAATCGAAAAATAATCTTTTTAATCCGAATCTTTTTCGTGAGCCTTCCTAACTGTCTCTAGTATTATTCCTCAAAGTTTCACATTTTACTATGGCTTCTAAGTGGTCCAAATATAGCCTCAAAGGGGCTGACCAGAGAAGGGTTGTTTCTCCGAATGACGTTTACTAAAACTCACTTTTCTCTTAAACCGTAAATCGTAATGACATGATTCTTGCGCTCACGTAAACTAGAAACAAATCTCTACACACTCATGTTCATCACTGAACCAAAAGAGGCAGTTAAGTTTTCGGATTCTAGGCAGTTTATAGAGTTACCGAAAATTGGGCATTACGACGGCTTAAAACTTAACGTTTCCCATTTTCAAAACACAACCAAATCAATATCAATCAATCCCAAACTCACCATCCACCTTATACACCCTCCACTCAGTCAAATCCTCCATGAATAATCAAAACAAATTCATAACCCATCCTCCAAACTCAATCAACAATTCATCTAATCGCTTAATCATGCTCTTAACTTTACATAAACATCAAAACCATTTCAAAACTCATATAAACAAAAGGGGCAGAGGTTTTTATACCTTCTCCAAGCTTGCTTGCTGCTATATCCCTCATGTAACCTTAGATCCTTGCTTAATACAACCTTTGGAAGCCACAAACTCAATATCCAAAAACAAAACAAAACACAAGTTACTATTCATCATCTTCTCCGACTGTTATTCACTGAAATCGAAGGGGTAAATCACGGGGTTGAGGTGATTGCTTACCATGGTTACGTCGGGCTTCTCGAGAGCTTCGATTTGAGTGGTAGAACGCCAAAAACGGACCACGGAATCTCAAGTTACGATCATTTCTTTCTCTCCCATTTTCTTTCTTCTTCTCTCCCGAAATTTTCTTTTCCTTTTTCTTTTCTCCTTATCTTGTTTAATTTAATAAATGTGCTGATATTTATTGGTTAAGGGGGTGAGTCATCACCTTGTCCTTGTCATCAGGACACGTGTCAAGCCATGGAGTATCATGGTGGCAAAGCAGGGACACGTGTCGCGCATGCATGTGTTTGGTTCGTTTCTTTTCACCTGGATGATCCAAATGTTGCATCCCTCGAATTAATCTTGTTACATGTTACTTCCATGTCTATATTTAATCCTGTAAATGTTGCCTTGTTCCTCCTGAAACGATTCGAAATATTTCCCAAAAAGAGCGAATAAAATTCTACGCGATTCTCGCAGTGAATAGTAACTATTCACTATTCATTCCAACAATCGAATCCTTAAATCGACTTTAATAAAATAATAAAATTCCAAAATATTAAATCCTCAAATCCTCAATTTTAATATCTCATTTCTTGAATATAATAATATATAATTCGCTGCCCGGTCAAATACTACACCAAAATAAAATTTGGAATTTCTGAATTCCGATCGTCTTTGCATTCACTTATTTACTCCGTAGATCACTAATATGACTTCGGAACATCTACACTACGTCTCGTACATAGGTGGCATGAAAATTTTCTTAACCTCAAAATCACAATTCATCCACCAATATCACTATTCACTGCTGCACTTAATCATAATAAGAAAAGTTTTAAATTTTACCAAAAATTCGGGTTATTACAAAAGGCATCCGTAGAGACTTTGTTAGTACCCTCCCCATTTGCAAATTATGTGGGGTACCTCCCCAATCTATGATCTATCTTGACCTCTCTCCAGGAAAGAATTCTGATAAAGGGTATATTCCCTCTTCGAAGTTGTTTTATAACACTTGTGCTAAACCATATTCAGTTTCACTTGTGCCAGAGGCTGTCACAATGCCTACTTTCAGGATTTCGAAGCCCTGCCAAATGATGTTATTTAAGCTTTCACTTTCCTTCAAATAATGAATGACCCTATGGTGATACCTCACCGCTTGTTTGTTGAATACCAGTATCTTTATGGCTATCCTTTTCTGGTAAATCGCACCTTTGGAATCTGTTCAATTTTAATCCAAGGTGTTCCTTTAAGAAATATTGTCGAAAGACGATAATCATTACAGTGATATCGAATTGCTTTCATATTTTTCAACTTCTACTGAGACGAACAACCCTATATTTATAGGGGCTACAAGGACTATCTGTCTGTGTGATAGAAGTCTGATGGGACGCCATCACTTGTAAGTTGTGAAATACAAGAAGGCTAATTACCTTTAGTAATGTCTCAATCGAGGCACACAACGTTGAGTTCTTATGATCATGTTGATCTCTCGGTAAATTCTCTTACCTCCAATAAGATTACCTTAAAACTCATAACCTTATGATCACCAGTGTGTGACGTTTTCCTTGATATGGGAGCTGTCTTTTCAAGGCCCCATAATTTTTGTTATCCTCATTGAATTCTAAGGGGAGGCCAACCAGGTCAAATAAGTCAAAATTCGCTGATAGAAATTAGATTCGCAACGAGATCGCCTATGACAGGAGCGAATCCCTAAGACGAATAGAATGTTAGTGACATATCAATGAAATTGGTTTGTTCTCCCAAAGATATTATGATAATGGAAAGCGTTTCAATCGATATACGTGAAAGAAATAGCGATGTGCCGTGAACTCCAGTGACAACGGTGTTAGACAGATGCCCTATAGTGGAATTGAGATTTTGGAGGAGTTGTTTACGAATGTACACTACCTCTGGGTTAGCAAGATAAGTACTGACGATGGAGTCAGAGGGAGCTGATATGGTGACTTGGGAGAGGTGCATCGTGTGTTGTTTTAAAGGAATAATTTCCGGAAATATATGGAGACCCGGATGAAAATGAAAGTTAAAGAGTCAAAACAAGAAACCATGACTGTGACCGAGTATGAGGCCAAGTTTTCCGAATTATCGAGGTTTGTTCCGGAGTTTGTGAACACAGAAGAAAAGAAAGCCAGTAGGTTTCAACCAGGGCTACCTCCAACAAGCAGCCCACTGTCAAGACCTTTAAATAGCAGGTGCCCTTCTACACTGTTTAGACAGAGCTAATGTATCGTTGTATATCAAGAAGTTGCATGACAATTAAACCTTAAGGCCGAGCCACTAAGGGAATAATTACAAGTAGAAATAGTCAATCGAGGGATTTTCCCAAAGGACTGGTACATCTAGGTTGTGAACTAGAAATATGAAGTCGACACTTTTGATAGGCCTGATTCCTTTCAAGTTGGGAGAAGTTGATATTATAAGAAAGATGGGTTGGTTGACACCCAATGGAGCCCAGACTGATTGTAAGAGAGAGAGAGAGTAATAAATAAAAGATGGAGACAGATTCAGAGATTCTTGAGTATAGTTCAGACTAAGAAACTATTACGTCAGAAATACGAGGCTTAATTAGCTCTTATGGTTGACGCCAAGAAAAGAGATATCAAGTAAAAGGGAACTACAATGGTTTTGGGAGATTGTACAAGGTTTTAATGAGCTACCAGATATCGATTTGGATGACATGAGAATGAATACCGAGTATTCAGAGTATAATGGGAATGAAAGGGTTAGTGACTCAGTTACAAGAGTTGTTGTATAAGGGTATGATAAGACCCAGTGTACCACCATGGAGAACCCGGTGTTGTTGTAAGAAAGAAAGATGTTAGCACAAGATTATGTATCGAACCTCGAGAGTTGTATGAGTTCGACATGGAGAATAGGTACCCTTGTAAATGATTGTTTGATCAGCGGAAGAACGCTGTGTATTTCCAAATTTATTTAAGAACTGGGTATCACCAGTTGGAAGTTAAATCAGAGGATATACCCAAGACTGTGATTCGTACTAGGAATAGGCACTTCGAGTTTTCAGCGAGGTTATTTTGGGTTGACTAATGCACCCACAAATTTTATGGAATGTAATGAATTGGCTTTGAGTTATCCGTGACAGTAGATAACATGAAATGGAGAAATGGCTAGAATTGACCTAGGATTATGACTGTAAGATACACTACCATCCGAGGAAGGCCAATGTGGTGGCCGATACCCTTAATTAAAATGAGACAGAGATGGATTCCGAATGATCGGGAATTAAAGGATGAGATTTTACACAAAACCCAAGTTAGTCCAACAAACTAGAAGGACAAAAGATTTCACCAACAAGCGGCTAGTGACAACCAAGACAGACAGAGAAAGTATGCGGACTAAGCCCGCGAGTATAGAGATAGTACTGCTATCGATAAGCTAAATGGCATGTTGATGGATGACAAGCAAGTTTATGTTGGTGTATTTTCTGTACAAACAAGATAGAGAATATGAGGTTAGAGATTCGTGATGCTAAAAGATATCCTCGTGGAAGGAATTAATGAGGTTTGGAAAGAAAAGGGAAGTTGAGCCCGAGATTCATTGGGCCATCTGAGATTTTAAGACGCGTCAGGAAGGTGGCCTACGAGCCAGCCTTACCCCCCAAACTTGTAGAATGGTCATAACGGGGTTCATGTGTCAATGCTACGTCAGTATACTATAGATGCCCGGCATATGATTAGAGTACGAGCAGGTAGATATACAACCTGGTCTGACTTACAAAGAACAACCTGTGGAAATCACGGATAGAAAAGAGCAAGTGCTAAGTGACGAGGTTGCCAAGCTAGTAAGAGGTTTGTGGAAAATCAAGAGGTGGAAGAATCCACCTGGGAGTTAGAAAGTGCAATGGAAGAGAAGTACCCCAGTTACTCCTAAGTTGATTCCGGGACGGAATCCTTTTAAGGAGGGGAGACTATAATAACCCGAATTTTTGGAAAAATTTAAAACTTTTCTTATTATGATTAAGTGCAGCAGTGAATAGTGATTTTGAGGGTTAAGAAAATTTTTCATGCCACCTATGTACGAGACGTAGTGTGGATATTTCAAAGTCATATTAGTGATCTACGGAGTAAATAAGTGAATGCAAAGACGATCGGAATTCAGAAATTCCAAATTTTATTTTGGTGTAGTATTTGACCGGGCAGTGGATTATATATTATTATATTCAAGAAATGAGATATTAAAAATTGAGGATTTGAGGATTTAATATTTTGGAATTTTATTATTTTATTAAAGTCGATTTAAGGATTCGATTGTTGAAGTGAATAGTGAATAGTTACTATTCATTGCGAGAATCGCGTAGAGTTTTATTCGCTCTTTAGAAAATATTTCGAATCGTTTCAAGAGGAACAAGGCAACATTTACAGGATTAAATATAGACATGGAAGTAACATGTAACAAGATTAATTCGAGGGATGCAACATTTGGATCATCCATGTGAAAGGAAAGCGAACCAGTAAGGCTACTTTAACCAAACGCATGCATGCGCGACACGTGTCCTGGTGACTCACCAAATGTGATGACTCACCACTTTTTTCAACAAAAATCAGCATTTCAATCAAAATCAACCAAAAACCAAAAACATTCTTTTTTTCTTCATTTTGGCTAAAACAGAACTGCCGGATTGTAACTTTCATATCTCCTTCATTTCTAGGTCGCAAATTGCGATCTATAGCTTGTTGGAAAGGTCTTGAGATAACCTACATTTCGTATTTCACAAGTGTCTTCCATTTGAGCAAGGTAAGACCTTCATGTTTCCAGTTCTTTAAACCGGTGTATAGTAACTCTGAAAGTTTCATGACTTGTTCTTGATTTCTTTTGCAAGTTTAAGGATGATAACCATGGATAAAGACTCTCTTAAGGCTTACAAGCTCTTGTTGTGTGTTTAAGGATTCAAGGAAGGTATACCACTCATCCACCCTTTGATTTATGTTGAGATTTAAGTGAAGTTTCTAATAATGTTTAAGAATGAGCATGTTTATGGAGTTTGGAGTATGTATGGTTAATTCTTGATGGATACTTGTTGTTGGTTGATGTTGGTGATATGTTCTTGAAGTATATAAACTGATTATGTTGTAAAAAAATTGTTGGGTTGTTGAATTCATTTGGTTTTAAGAGGTTTTGACATAACAAAAACCGGGAAACGTTACGATTATAGCCGTCGTAATGCCCATTTGATTTAAGGCTGTTTTGAGCAAGAATTACGAATTGGTCTTGGAATATTTTTGAACAACACTGACCATGAACATGTAGGTCTTGTTTTAAGGGTTGTTTTGGTATAAAGATCATGTCTATACGAATTACGGTTTAAGAGAAAAGTGAGTTTTAGTAAACGCCGTTCGGAGGAACAACCCATCTCTGGTCAGTCACTTTGACGCTATATTTGGACCACTTAGAAGCCATATTAAAATGTGACACTTTGAGGAATAATACTAGAGACAGTTATGAAGGCTCGCGAAAAAGATTCAGATTAAAAAGATTATGTTTCGATTTTATAAAAATGTTTTATCCGAGGTTGCGCAAGTGAAAACCACTAAGAGCATGACTTAGAACCCAATGTTGTAAATGGTTAAGTATAACTTGTATTCGAGGATCGATTTCGGACTAAACCTACGACTTAAGTAAGTTTCGATTAAACATGGACTTAGTATGAGCCTATAACGAGCTAGTAATTCCTTGGTTGCGTTTCGCTTACGTGTTTAAGCATTGAGTACAAGTGGATTATCCAGGGGATTAATCGTGCGATTTCTTTGACTTTGTCTAGATTGTCCGGCATCGTCGCGAACCCCTATCACTTCTCGAGCATCAGGAAAGTTTCTAAAACCATATTTTGAAGTATGCATATACTAGATGCAAGTTTTCTTATTCCATGCTATGTTTTCCATTAATTATACTAATGACGCATACAATATGATATTATGCATGTTTTCAAACCTTACATCGTATATAGATGTAATGGTATTAAAAATGTTGAGACGTAATATATGCATATGATAGATGCATGCAAGTTTTCAAACCTATACCTCTATAAACTGTTGTTGTGATAAATATAAGATATTGGGATATATGCTATGTGTTCATGATTTCGAAACGATACTTATGATGCTAAGTACAAGTTGGATTTACAAGCTATGGTTATGGCAATATTCATAAGCCAATATGTTAAGAAAAATCCCTCAGTAGGGGGTATATACTCTGTATTTATACTACGGACCGGGAATGGTATCAGTTGTTATCTAGGGTTATATTATTATTATTTTATCCATTCTTTTGTTAAGAGAGTATTTGAGAATTACTTCTAAATAAATATTCTTTATTAAATATAGTTTTCATTAATTATTTAAAGCCCTACTTCTTAAGGAAGTATTTTGTGAAATCTATTCTTTAACCCTATATAACTAATAAAGTTTTATTCAGGCAATCATAAATATAATTAGAGAAGGTTCCCAAATCTATTTTCCTTTTAAGTCTATATTCTGAAAGACTTAAATGTTCGCTCAAACTACAAAGACTCAGGGGATCCTCCTCAAGTTTTAATGTTTGTTTCAAGTGGACTGCCCGGTCCTAAATCTTTTTTTTTTGAAACTATTCATTTAACAGCTTTGTATGCTACCATCAAAATGATTTTGATTACTTCCTCAAGACTCGAGGAGTAAGACCAGTGGAATAAGTTGTATCCATGAACAAGCATCAGCTTGGGAAATATGGGTGAATTTTCCTTTCCAACCAGATATGACTACTTTGTGGAGTCGTATACCAGGGGGAAAAAGGGAAAGGAACTTTATGTTTCAGAATTATGGATTTTCTTGAACTTGGAGAATATGTAAGGGACTGAGTGGCGCCTGTCCCCTAAGGGAATTACGCGTAGACCGACGGTCTATGAACGGGTCTGTTCTTCCCTTAGATTATCAGTATGTGTGACAAGGCTGTCGCGTGCCTATCAAATAATAATATCTAACAAATCCTTCTAACTATGTAGTAGGGTAAGTCAGAGTCGATCCCACAGGGACAAACGTATCAATCACTAGTTATTCTTGATTTAATTCAACTAAGCAAGTAACACAATAAATTATTGAGAGATTTTTAAACTAATATTATACTAAGGCAAATTGTATTGTATTATCAATTAACTAAAACATCTAGAATTAAGTATCCCCACTAGCATGAATCAATGCAATCATGATTTTCCACCCCAATTAATCATATGCGACTCAAGAGGAAAGATGCGCCCTATAAAATACCAATAACCTCTCTCGAGTATTAATGGCTTCTCTAAAATACACTCAAGCCTATTTTCATGGTATCATGCAATTTAGAGACATTAAACACAGCATCCTAACTTCCTAACAATCCGTTCTACCTATTTTCATGGAGAAGTTCATGTCCTTATTAGATAAATCACAACCATCTAAGTCCAACTTTCGATGATAAATAGATATTGGGTTCAAACAATACACATAATCACGTCTGACATGTTATTGTTAATTAAGCACAACTCAATAAGCAAGAGCATACAACATAACTCAATTGGGGGTTTATGGAAAATCATACATCAATCATAACTAGGGTTCAACTTAACCCTAGATTAAATATCTACTCACTCATAATTAAATTAACAAAACACATAAAATAATAAGAACACGTGATAATATTAAGAACAGAGAATAAAAACTTTTAATCTTTCTCCAAGAAGAAAAATACAAGTCTCTCTATGTCTGTATGTATCTCTCTATCTCTCTCTATCTCCGATCTGATGTTTATATATATATATATATCTTCCAATATTTTAATGCCTTGAGGAAAGTACAAGTATGTTTCCTAAACTGATTCTGTTTCTACAAGGAAAATTCGCAGCTGTCTTTTCTTCAGTAATTCTGGGCCGTTCCTGAAGTAATTTGATAATTGGACCACTTTAGAATAAAAAAGATTTCCATTATCTTCGCGTGGGCTGTTAAATCGTCCAATTCTGACTTCTAGATCTCAAGATATGGCCCAAACAGTGAATTATGTGCAAGCAGCCCAACAAATCCGAATTTCCTTCTAATAAATCTCCAAATAAAGCTCTTTATTCTCCAATCCTTCCAAGTTTAGGATTTCCTTACTTCCTACAATAAAACATTAAAATTTATTAAATAAAAATCCAATTAAATGCAAAATATAATAAATATGAGGAATAAAATCATATAAAATATATATAAATATATACTCTATCAAACATCCCCACACTTAGCATTTTGCACGTCCTCGGGCAAATAAAGAAATAAAAATAATACTAACTAATAGGACCACCACTTTCGTAGATGACACGATTGCATTGAGCATATGCAACAAGCCGTTAAACCCCTAGGCAACCCTAGTAGGACGAGTTTTGTCTCGTGAGGGTTTATAGAAGATATACCCACAAAATCAAATATTTTCAACCACCAAGTCTCTCAAACATGCAACATGTCATAGTACTCCACACATTGTAAATATCAATCACATAACAACCTGAAAGTGTCTGAAAGTACAAGTACTCTCACTTTAAGCATCATTAACACAAAATAATCCAAGTATGCACACAATGTCTAGATAGACAAAAATATCATGAGATAGACATCAAAGTCGCATTCAACAAGTAAGCATGCCATGGATAGAATTCTCACATTGCTCTCAATTCACACAAGTGTATGGGTATAAGTGTATCGCTCAAGTTCAATCAATGTACTCATGTGCTACCATATGCTTGGTTGTCCACCAAATCTCCACCACCTCGTATATATGCATACATGAGTCAAAAGGTCTTCGTTAAAGGTTGTAACGAGGCTTAGGTACGGGGTAGGATATCAAAGAAACAGGCTAACAAGTGGTTAAACTTGATAACTGATAGAGAATAATGTTCACTTTTAATTAAAGCACCCAACATGAAAATTAGATCATGTAAAAGTTGATCAAGCTTTCACAAACATTAAACTGCAAAGCACATATAACCCATGTACTTTCCCACTTTCACATTGTATCAATCAAATGAACACACTCTACTTTATCTTCCTCTTGCTCATAACTTCTCTTTTTTTTTTCTTTTTTTCTTTTTTTCAAAAGTCAAGTCATTCTCCAAGATAATCTTTATTTCGCGGTTAGAGATTTCCGCTTGACCACTAGTCTGGGGATGATAAGAAAGTCCTACCTTATGATGAACTCCATATTTCTTTAACATAGCCTCAAAGCGATGTTCCAAAAAATGCTTCCCTCCATCACTTATTAAAATCCTTGGCACTCCAAATCTAGGAAAAATCGTCTTCTTAAAGAACTTGCTCACAACACGAGCATCATTAGTGGGAGATGCAATGGCTTCAACCCACTTTGAAACGTAATCAACAGCGACCAAGATGTATTTGTTCTTAAAAGATGGAGGAAATGGTCCCATAAAATCAACTCCCCAAACATCAAAAAGCTCCACTTCAAGTATGCTATTGAGATGCATCTCGTTTCTTCTTGAGATATTTCCAGTTCTTTGACAACGATCACATGATTGAACATATTGGTGGACATCTTTAAAGAGAGTTGGCCAATAAAAACCACATTGAAGAATCTTCGCAGCAGTTTTAGTTGTACTTGCATGACCACCAATTGGTAAATCGTGACAATGCGAGATTATAGAAACAATCTCATTTTCTGGAACACATCTTCTAATGACTCCATCTGCACAAGATTTATAGAGAAAAGGATCATCCCAAAAGTGCTTTCTCACATCATAGAAAAACTTCTTCCTTTGATGTGATGAATAACCATGAGGAATAGTACCACTAGCTAAATAATTAGCCATATCAGCGAACCAAGGAACTTCTATCTTTGCGAGAGAAAATAGATGATCATCAGGAAACGAGTCATCAATTGAAAGATTTTGACTACCAGCATCATCAAGAACAAGGCGTGAAAGATGATCAGCAACCACGTTCTCAGCCCCTTTCTTATCTTTAATCTCTAAGTCGAATTCTTGAAGAAGTAAAATCCAACGAATCAAACGAGGTTTAGCATCTTTCTTACTCATCAAATATTTCAGTGCTGCATGGTCTGTGTGAACAATAACCTTCGAACCAACGAGATATGATCGAAATTTTTCCATAGCATACACCACTGCTAACAATTCCTTCTCAGTTGTTGCATAGTTAATCTGAGCTCCATCCAAGGTCTTGCTTGTATAATATACATCATGAAGCTTTCCATCCTTCCTCTGGCCTAAGACTGCACCAACAGCTTGATCACTAGCATCACACATGATCTCAAATGGCAAATTCCAATCCGGTGGCTGTATGATTGGAGCACAGACAAGAGCTTTCTTTAACCTGTCAAAAGCCTCAATGCAAGCATCATTAAAAACAAAAGGGACATCTTTGCCTAAGAGCTCAGTTAGAGGTCGAGCAATTTTTGAAAAATCTTTTATAAAATGGCGGTAAAATCCCGCATGACCAAGAAAACTTCTTACTCCCTTAACCGAAGTTGGGGGTGGTAAGCGCTCAACAACCTCTACCTTTGCTCTATCGACTTCGATGCCTCTTTTTGAAACTACATGGCCCAAAACAACTCCCTCTTGTACCATAAAATGACATTTTTCCCAATTTAAAATTAGATTAACTTCTTTACATCTATGAAGCACCTTTTCCAAATTATGTAAGCATGCATCAAAAGATGTTCCACAAACTGAGAAGTCATCCATAAAAACTTCCATTATATCTTCAATAAAATCTGAGAAAATAGCCATCATACATCGTTGAAAGGTGGGAGGAGCACAACATAGTCCAAATGGCATTCTGCGATATGCAAACGTACCATATGGACATGTAAAAGTCATTTTTTCTTGGTCATTTGGATGGATGGGAATTTGTAAAAAACCTGAATATCCATCCAAATAACAGAAAAAAGAATGTTTTGCCAACCTTTCAAGCATTTGATCAATAAAAGGGAGAGGAAAATGGTCTTTTTTAGTGGCTTTATTCAATTTTCGATAATCAATGCACATTCGCCACCCTGTCACGGTTCTAGTAGAAATCAACTCACCCTTATCATTCTTAATAACGGTCATTCCTCTTTTCTTTGGAACTACGTGTACAGGGCTAACCCACTTACTATCAGAGATAGGGTAGATTATACCTGCATCAAGAAGTTTTAAAACCTCCTTTTTGACTACCTCCATCATATTAGGATTAAGTCTCCTTTGAGGTTCAATAGAGGAGGCTTGCTCGTCTTCAAGAATGATCTTATGCATGCAAAAAGATGGATTGATGCCCTTAATATCATCAATGGTGTACCCGATGACATTTTTATATTTTCTTAGAACGGTGAGCAATTGCTCAATTTGTATGTCATCAAGCTCGGCATTGACAATAATAGGATATGTATTGTTAGGGCACATAAACACGTATTTCAAAGATGCAGGAAGGGGTTTTAGTTCTACCTGAGGAGGCGTGGAACTCTCCTTTACAACCTCATGTTGTAGCACATTGGAATGTTCATGTATAACTATAGGTGTTGCATCCAGAAGTTTCTTGTAGCCCATACACTCTTTATTTTCTTCATCCATGTTACCCTCAAGAACAGCGTGTAGTGGATCATCAAATGATAAAGTGTTGGCTTTGATGTTGATTGCTTCTTCAATTGCATCCACCCTGTTTATTGTCTCATCTATAGAAGGATGTCCCAATGTGTTTTGAAGCTTGAATTCCATCTTCTCCTCTCCTACTTGAAAAGAAATTCTTCCATTTTTCATGTCAATTATGGCTCCAGCTGTAGCTAAGAAAGGCCTCCCAAGAATGATAGGAATATTTGCATCTTCTTCCATTTCCATGATTACAAAATCACATGGAATATAAAATTTTCCTACCTAAGGGGAACATCTTCAAGTACACCAAGGGGAAACTTCACAGTTCTGTCCGCCAATTGTAGAGAGATACGTGTGGGTTTGAGTTCACCCATCTGAAGTTTGTTACAAATTGACAAGGGCATTAGACTTACACTTGCCCCAAGATCACATAAAGCTCTTTTGATTTCAACATCCCCAAGCTTGACAGGAATAGAGTAGCTACCTGGATCAGCTAGCTTTTTAGGAAGATTGTTTTGCAAAATAGCACTGCACTCTGCCGTTAATGAGATAGTAGAACTTTCTTCAATTTTTCTCTTCCTTGACAAAATATCTTTAAGGAATTTCGCATAGGATGGCATCTCAGATATAGCATCCATGAATGGAATATTGATATGTAGCTTTCGCAAAATTTCAAGAAATTTACCGTACTTCTTCTCTAGCTTAGCTTGTGCCAACCTTTGTGGAAAAGGAACAGGTGGCACATATGGTTTAATAGGAACTACCAATGGTTCTTTCTTTTCTTCTTCCACCACCTCTCCATCTACCACTTTTTCAGCTGTAATTTTCTCTTCATGTTCTTCAGCATTCACAACACTTTTGCTCGCATTTATTTCTGGTTCCTTCAATTCTTTACCACTCCTCAAAGTTACAGCATTGATATGGCCTCTCGGTGGTTGCTCAGTTTGGCCAGGAAGTTGGCCTGAAGACTTGTTAAGTTGATTCAATTGTTGAGCAATTTGAGTGATTGAATTCTCCATTAACTTGTTATGAGACTTTATCTCATTGATACTTGAGTCAAAGTAATCATTCTTCTTTGCCTGTGTAGAGATAAATCCTTCCAAAAGATTTTCCAAGTTAGATTTTTGTGGCTGAGCTGGTTGAAAACCTGGCGGCTGAGAAAAGTTATTTTGTGGAGGTTGAGCTTGAGCCTGGTTATTTCTGTAGGAGAAATTAGGATGATCTCTCCAACCTGGATTGTATGTGTTGGAATAAGGATTATATTGTGGCCTTTGATTTTGGTTGTAGAGGGCATTTGCTTGTTCCATTGCTGTTTCAGAGGGATTGTATTGACAAGCATGTTGAGTGTGTCCAACTACACCGCATATTTCACATGAGGCAACCGTAGATGAAGTTCTAGAATCCAATTGCTCAATCTTCTTAACCATTGCCTGCATAGTAGTATTCAACATGGTTAGAGCATCGACATCATACTTACCGCCCTTCTTAGGATGATTTCTGTCACTGTAAGGATAATTATCATTAGACGCCATCTCGTCTAACAAAGTTTTTGCATCCTCCGTACTCTTTTTCATAATAGATCCACCAGAAGAAGCATCAACAAAATTTCGAAACTCTTGTGTTAACCCATTGTAGAATGTTTGGATCAACAACCAGTCAGGAATTCCATGGTGAGGGCATTGTCTCTGAAGTCGTTTGAATTTTCTCCAAGCATCATGAAGTGACTCGTCATCATCTTGACGAAAATTAGATATTTCATTCCTGAGCTTTGAAGTCTTCTTCTAACTAAAGAATTTAAGTAGAAACGCCTTTGCAAGACTATCCCAAGTAGTGAATGTATTTGGTCCTTCATCCTTCAACCAATCTTTTGCTACATCTCGGAGAGAAAAAGGAAATAAGCGCAGCTTTATTGCATCATCACTAACATTGGTCAGCTTTATAGTATCACACTTTTCCAGAAAACTCTCAAGATGATCAACAGGATTTTCAGTGGACAATCCTGCGAAAGAATCATTGGAGACGAATTGGATGAATTGTGGCTTGAGTTCAAAGTGGGTAGCCGTGACTGTTGGTCTGACAATACTTGAGAGTACGTCTGTAGCGTCTGGCATACCATGCTCCCTGAGAGCTTTAGTTGCTGTCTCACCCATAACTTCCTTGTCTTTATTTTTCCTTCGTAGTCCTGCTTGTCTTCTTGCTGTAGCTTCAATTTCAGGATCAAAAGCAATTAAATTTTCTGTACCTGAACTTCGAGTGTGCATGCAGCAAGAAAACTAGAAACAAAGATCAAATAACAAGGGAATAATAGCTGAAGCAACACAACCAAAAGACTTAGCTAAACAAACTCAAAAATTAACTAATCTAATACTGCTTTGTCCCCGGCAGCGGCGCCAAAAATTTGACATGGCTGTCGCGTGCCTATCAAATAATAATATCTAACAAATCCTTCTAACTATGTAGTAGGGTAAGTCAGAGTCGATCCCACAGAGACAAACGTATCAATCACTAGTTATTCTTGATTTAATTCAACTAAGCAAGTAACACAATAAATTATTGAGAGATTTTTAAACTAATATTATACTAAGGCAAATTGTATTGTATTATCAATTAACTAAAACATCTAGAATTAAGTATCCCCACTAGCATGAATCAATGCAATCATGATTTTCCACCCCAATTAATCATATGCGACTCAAGAGGAAAGATGCGCCCTATAAAATACCAATAACCTCTCTCGAGTATTAATGGCTTCTCTAAAATACACTCAAGCCTATTTTCATGGTATCATGCAATTTAGAGACATTAAACACAACATCCTAACTTCCTAACAATCCGTTCTACCTATTTTCATGGAGAAGTTCATGTCCTTATTAGATAAATCACAACCATCTAAGTCCAACTTTCGATGATAAATAGATATTGGGTTCAAACAATACACATAATCACGTCTGACATGTTATTGTTAATTAAGCACAACTCAATAAGCAAGAGCATACAACATAACTCAATTGGGGGTTTATGGAAAATCATACATCAATCATAACTAGGGTTCAACTTAACCCTAGATTAAATATCTACTCACTCATAATTAAATTAACAAAACACATAAAATAATAAGAACACGTGATAATATTAAGAACAGAGAATAAAAACCTTTAATCTTTCTCCAAGAAGAAAAATACAAGTCTCTCTATGTCTGTATGTATCTCTCTATCTCTCTCTATCTCCGATCTGATGTTTATATATATATATATATATCTTCCAATATTTTAATGCCTTGAGGAAAGTACAAGTATGTTTCCTAAACTGATTCTGTTTCTACAAGGAAAATTCGCAGCTGTCTTTTCTTCAGTAATTCTGGGCCGTTCCTGAAGTAATTTGATAATTGGACCACTTTAGAATAAAAGAGATTTCCATTATCTTCGCGTGGGCTGTTAAATCGTCCAATTCTGACTTCTAGATCTCAAGATATGGCCCAAATAGTGAATTATGTGCAAGCAGCCCAACAAATCCGAATTTCCTTCTAATAAATCTCCAAATAAAGCTCTTTATTCTCCAATCCTTCCAAGTTTAGGATTTCCTTACTTCCTACAATAAAACATTAAAATTTATTAAATAAAAATCCAATTAAATGCAAAATATAATAAATATGAGGAATAAAATCATATAAAATATATATAAATATATACTCTATCAATGTGCCCGACCGTAGGGTAAGAGGAGGGTGACAGACCGACGGACTATGATCGGGTCTGTTTTTCCCACCCAGAGAAGAGTATCAGACCGGCGGTCTATGAACGAGTCTGCTCTTCCCCCTACAACCGAAGGCGGGGAGGTAGGTGTTATTCCCAAATGACCTAACAGAATTGTAGAAGGGGGGGTTGAATACAATTCTTGATATTTTCTTGAAACTAAACACTTTGTAAAATTAAACTGAACTGAATAAATAAAAACACAAGATATAAATAATTCAGTTGGATTGTTTGATGATCCAACTGAAGTGTTTTTATTGCGGAAATAATCTGTGATACAAATGTACACAGCTGCTCAGTTACAATGTTGTAGAGAAGAATGCTCTCAAAAATAGCTAATACAATCTATTTGTTTTTCTTCTCTCTTTCTAAAGTAACTGCTACACTTGGTTATATAATCCCAAGTTTACAATTCTACATTTGGTTAAACTAAAGAATAATAGTAGTAACCATCAGTAGCTTGCTTTTCATTCCTTTTGTCCAATGGTCCTTGGAGATCTTTGCTTTTGTCTTCATGCTCATTATAATCATTCCCAAGAGCCTTATTGGAAATTGGAATGTTTCCTTATTTCCAGTAACCACTTTGATGGCTTCCAATGCAAAGTACACTTCCATATCTCCTTTTAGATCTGTTCAGTAAACTGTCACTATCACTTTGTCAACTGTTCAAAAAGCAACATTGATTCGTTGATAGCAAGGAGATGTGTTTCGTTGATAGCTTCATTCTTCATTCCGTTGATGGTGTTTCCCTCGTTTCGTTGATGGGTAAACTCCATACCGTTGACAAAGTAATCTTCATACCGTTGACATGTCTTCACTTAGGCAGAATTACAAGGCATAACATATTTACAATTAACCAACCTATTTTGCCTATCTAGTACATAGTCAACATGACTTAGAAAACCTATCTAAAACATATAATAGAATGCCTATCATACTGTGAAGTATTGTACAATGCAATTGCTACAACACTCATTTCGTTGATGAGCTTCCTGTCAACGAAACACTGCAAAGCATGCTATTTCGTTGACAGCTACAAAATTGACTTTACACAAATTCTACTAAGTGTTTTATGTTTATCATCAAGAACAACATATTCCTAACAATCTCCCCCAATTTATGACTGATAGAATAACAGCCATAAATCAAGAGACTTGATGATAACAAAAACACTCAGATACATCATAAATTACAAAAGTAGAAAATGTATTAAGCTTCAAAACTTTATAGACAAAATACAGGACTTACAAGACTAATGCCCACAAGTGCTCCTCTAGTCTGAGCAAATGTTTCATCTGTGACTTCTTTGTGGCATAGTCTTCTTCCCTCTCTTGGAGTTGTTTTCCTCAATCTGGACCTGTAGCCTTCTGTAGAAGATTTTCTCCTCTTCATCTTGATCACCAAGCTTGGATTGCATCAGCTTTAGAGTTTGATTAGATGCCTTCTCCAGCTGGTCTTCCATTCTGAAGAATCTTCTGCAATTGTCCTTGTCCTTAAACTCCATCATCTAATAAGGTTGAAGATGGATTTTCTTTCCTGTTGAGGGAACTCTAAGTATTCTGGGAAGAGCCTCAGGCTTGTTCCAGCTAGCCTTTAACTGACAGATTTTGGAGACCACCTCAGACTTGGCTGTTTTGGTGAAACCAAAGTCCTTTTTCAAGCATCTAAACACTGAGAGTAGTGTTTGATAGTCTTCTCCTAAAATTATGTAGAGAGGCCACACTTGTTCTCTACCACCCTTGAATGTGAACACTAGTCTTTCAGGCAACTTTTGAGAAGCTGCAATTCCCCTTACTTCCACCAGGTTGTCTAGGTCAAGATGTAGACTGGATTCTTCCCTGATGTCAGCAATGTACATGCAGTCCTCTGGGTTTGCTGGGGGTTTCTGAGATTGTGGCTTTCTCACAAAAACAGGCTTTGCTTTGACAGACCTCTTCTTTGTCTTCATTGGTTGGTCCTTCTCTAACAGGAACTTTGGAAAGTATGCCTCATCAAACTCAATTGGCTCTTCCTTTGGCTCAATTGGCTGATTGTGAAAATTGACAAGATGATCAGGATCACTGGCTAACTTTACCTCAAAAACTGGATTAGCAATTGTTGGAGGTGCAATAGGTATAGAAGAGTCTGATGCAGTACTCTGAGAATCAGCATTCTCAAAGGCTATGTTTCTCCTAGCTCTCTCTTTGGGTTGCCTTGTGCTCTTCTTTGAACTCCTTTCCTCTCTAGTGCTCTCCTCTTGCTTCCTTTCTTCTTCATCTAGAGCTTGAGCTACTGCAAGAGCTTGCATAGCTGCTTGTTCTGATTCCTCAGCCTTGGCTTCAGCAAAGTTTGGATGACCAGCCCAAACACAGATTTGTTGTCCATTCCTGTAGACAATTGCCCTTTGCTTCCTTATCTCATAATTATTGCTTTCCTTGCTTTTTGTGATGAGTGGACCAAGAAGCTTGTGCTCATCTGGATAAGGTGCAGGATAGAAAGTCCTTGCTATGTTTTTGCCCTTTGGTTTAGCAGGGGACTTGGGAGATAGGCTTCTTTGAATTGTAGCTTGTTCCACATCCCTAGTGCATGAAGTTTGTCCTCTTTCCTTCCTTGGTCCTTGAGTGACTCCATGTAGAAGGGGCTCTTGGTGATAGAAAGAATTTGTCTGTGGCTCCCATTCCGTTGATGCTAGTACCATGGCATTCGTTGATGGCTGTTCCGTTGATGGATTTGAGTCCTTATTTTCAGTAATCTTCTTGAACTTTGCTTCTATGTTGGACCAATGTTCTTTGATTTGTTCTGCAAGTCTCATCCTCATAGAAGCTTCTTGTATAAGGTCAATACCATCTTTTTGCTGCTTTCCAAGCTCCCCCATTGCTAATGGCTCCTTTGGTAGGGAAATGGCTAGGACCATAACCTTGGTAATCTGAATGTTTAGCTCCTTAGATTTCTCCCCCTTTTTGTTATCATCAAAAGAGATGGCTGGGAGTCCTTGAGCTGCCACTAGCTGGGCCAATAGTTGAGTTTGTTTCTCCTGTTCCTTTTGCATATGTGATAGAGTAGCTTCCACCTTGTCCACTCTAGAAGAGAGAGTCTTCAAGGAGGAATCCACTTCAGGTTCTTTAGAGAAAAACCTGTTCATCCTGGACACAGTGAGAAGAGGAAGCTTTTCATCTAGCCTCCTATCATTAGCAGCCCTAAGGTTGCTGATTGAATCCTTGATCTCTGTAGCTTCAATCCTTGTCTGCAACATTTGTAGCCTTTGAATTTCCAGAGAATCCATTATGGCTTTGTAGAATTTCTTGTCCCTTGCTCCTGCAGACTCATGAGCTAGATATGCTTCATTGTACTGCCTTGTGATAGCAGCATCCAAATTGCTTCTACCATGCATATCTTGAGAAAGCCAGTTTGGTGTAGGAGGCACCACAGAAGTCCCAGTCTGTGCAGTAGTGGCCACCTGTAGAGTGTCACCAAAGCTATCCTCACTATCAGAAAAATCAAAGTCTCCACTTGCTTCAGCTCCTGGAGGTAGATTGGTCAGGGCATCCTTTGCTCTTTGCATTGATGCAGTTGTGTGAATTAGTTGTAGTGACCTCTCTGCCTCCACATTGCCCTGTTGAGCCAAGATTTGATAGGCTGACACAGGATGAGTAAAGGTCTCAGGATCCAGGGAAATACTATCCAGAGTTTGCTGATAAACCTCTTGGAAAGTAAGTTCCCTTTCTCCCTCACTGACCTCCATTAACTCATTAGCAATGGCTGCTTCCATCCTTATTTCTCCTGTAGTCCCTTCTCTCTCTCCACTCTGTTCTTGCATCATGGGCTCCCCATGGCTCACACCTCTCACACCCTCACCTTCACCTTCTAAGGTGGAACTCTCAATCTCTCCTTTTGCCTGGCTGGAAGAAATAGCCAGCCTCTCACTCACATTCTCTCCTTTTGCCTGGCTGCAAGCCAGCCTCTCAGTTTCACTCCCTCTCAGTCCTAGAAGTGTCTCAACTACCACTAGATCATCTGCACTAGTTGTGGGAACAACTTGATTTTCAATTAGAGGTGCAGAGTGAACTATCAACGGAATGGTAGTTTGAACTGTCAACGGTATGGATACCGTTGATGGAGAAACACTTGTCAACGAAATAGACTGTTTCGTTGATGAAGTCAAGAAAGCACTTTGAGAATGAGAAATTACAGTAGAGTCTGTGGTGATTGATTTTAGAGATTGTTCCACAGATCCCCTTGTAATTTCAGAAAAAATTGGTTGATGGCCCAACAAATCACTTAGCAAGTGATGGCCACCAGCTTCAGAGTGGGGCTTCTCCAAGATTAGAGTTGGAGAATCAGGAATAGATGTATGGATCATGTCCACATCCAAAGATTGAGTTGGTGAATTTGATGGAGATAATTCAAGATTGATGTTTAGAGAATGGGACTGTAACCCCAGAGTAATGATAGGGGCTACATCAAACTGAATTTGAGAAACTGGAAGTGTTGCTTCCAGTGTGTGTGCACCCTGTGTACCCTTGGACTTTTGCTTCACTCTCCTTTGGTATTGGGAAAATGTAGACTGTGGGCTTGAAGTGTCCCTTACCCTTTTGGACTGTGCTCTAGGAGGAGAGCTTGTTTCAATAATCACATCCTTTTGGGAGGATGCAATTAGACTTGTGTTTAAATCCATGTTACTCATTGTGCCTTGTTGGGAAGACACAATGGGGCTTGGCTGGTACACACTAACCTGTCCTTCCTTATCCTTGGGGTTTCTTTGATGTTCACCCCTTCCCTCACCTCTCACAACTCCAGACTCACTCCCCTTAGGTTGTGTGGTAGTTTTTACAACAGGTGCCTTTTGAGAAGCACCTGAGGTTGGCTTGGAGGTTTTCTTTGATTTTGGTTTTGTTGCTAGGGTAGGAGCCTGTTGGGTCACAGCTACAGACTCCATAGCAACATTGGAAGGTAAAACAGTAGAGGTGTTAGCTACACTAACAGGGATAGTAGTAGTTACCTCAATGATTGGCAGATACACCACTGGAACATCACCATTGTGGTTCAGCCTCAGTATGTCTGTCAATACTCTTTTTTCTTGCACAAAGCACTCAAACCTGGCATTAGGGTTAGAGATAACTAATGGTGCTGGACTAACATGGTTAGCCAACATCATCAGAAACCTAGCATAATAGATATTTTTCTTCCTATTTGCTTTGTCACCCAACTTAGCACCAATTTCATACATAAGTTGGGTGCTAAAGTTGTGATATCTATCATTTAGAAGCATGGTTAGGAGAATTAACATAGAGTTAGTTAATGCATCAAAATTACTAATCTTTCCAGAAAAGACCTTAATGAATGCATCAGCTAAATAACTGTATTCCCTAACCAAACCTCTCCTAATTATTCTACCCAGATTATCAGTAGGCAGGGAGTAGTTTATAGAATTTAGCATGGTAGTTATTTCAGTGTTAGTAGGCAAAGCATCACAGTTATTATCAGGAATATGTAAACATGCTTGCAAAACATCAGAATTAACTATGTACTCATTACCTTGAAGAGTGAATTGTAGTGTGCAGTTTGTTCCACTATACTCACAAGAGGTCCAAATTTCCTCGATTATCTCATTATAGAGTGGTGTAGAGTGAAACATTGCATAGCTCAACTTGCAATTCTTCATGAAATCCATCATTTTGAAGAACAGTCTGTTCGGGTTTTCCTTGACAACAAAAGGGATGGAGTTGTTCTTCTCATAGATGAACCCTCCAGCAGACATAAGCTTGACTATAGGTGCCATTGTTGATTAAAGGAAAGCTTCGAACTGAATTGCTTGTTAGAGAGAAGAAGAGAGAAAAAAGCCTTTGGAATTTTTGAGAACAGGTAAAAAGAAATAATGAAAATAAAATTTCTTAAATACTCCCCCAAAAATTCTCAGAAAATGAATCCAATAATAAATGTAAATTACTGGATTGGCTTAAAAATATAACCGTTACTCTTAAAGTATTACCATGATTTATACTTACAGGGGTGTATGCATAGATCGTGGTAAAAGACGTGTTAAAATTTCAACGGTTCAGATTAAAAGCACTTTATATCAACGAATCAGAATTGGGCGTTTAAGGTCCCGTCTATTTCGTTGATAAAGCTGCGTTTCGTTGATACAAAAGAACTATCAACGAAACACCCAGAAGAAGTGCTAAGACTGTCAACGAAATGGTGCATTCCGTTGGCATAGTAATTTTGACTTAGACAAAATTTTACCTTTTCCTGAGAAAATTAATTCACAGAAAAACATAGCAAATTTCTGGCTGCATTTTAACTTGCAAATATCTCAAAAATAATTAAGAGAAATTTAGCATACCTAGCTCACTTACTAATCTTGAGAATGTTGATTCATCAAGTGGCTTGGTAAAGATGTCTGCAAGTTGTTGTTCACTTGGAACAAAATGTAACTCCACAGTACCATTCATAACATGTTCTCTAATGAAATGGTACTTGATATCAATGTGCTTGGTTCTTGAATGCTGTACTGGATTCTCAGTAATGGCAATGGCACTAGTGTTGTCACAGAAAATAGGAATTTTCTCAACTCTTAATCCATAATCAAGTAGTTGGTTTTTCATCCATAAAATCTGTGCACAACAACTTCCAGCTGCAATATACTCAGCCTCAGCTGTGGAGGTAGAAACTGAGTTTTGTTTCTTGCTGAACCATGACACAAGCTTGTTTCCTAGGAATTGACAGGTTCCAGTTGTACTTTTCCTGTCAATTTTACATCCTGCAAAATCTGCATCTGAATAACCAATTAGTTCAAAACCAGATTCTCTAGGATACCAAATGCCAAGGTTTGGTGTTCCTTTGAGATATCTGAAAATTCTTTTAATAGCAACTAAATGGGATTCTCTAGGATCAGCCTGAAATCTAGCACATAGACATGTAGCAAACATAATATCAGGTCTACTAGCTGTTAAATATAAAAGTGAGCCTACCATGCCTCTGTAACTTGAAATGTCCACAGATTTTTCCTTAGTATTCAATTCAAGTTTGGTGGCAGTAGGCATGGGAGTTTTGGCAGGAGAGCATTCCATTAGGTTAAACTTCTTTAATAAATCATGAATGTATTTTGTTTGACTAATGAAAATGCCTTCATTAACTTGCTTTACTTGAAGACCAAGAAAGTAAGTTAATTCTCCCATCATGCTCATTTCATACTTACTTTGCATAAGCTTGGCAAACTTTTGACAAAGTTTCACATCTGTAGACCCAAAGATTATATCATCTACATAAATTTGAACAAGTAAAGTAGAGCCATTTACAACCCTGTGAAAAAGAGTTTTATCTACAGTACCTCTAGTGAAATGATTCTCAAGGAGGAACTGTGAGAGAGTGTCATACCAGGCTCTAGGTGCTTGTTTCAAACCATAGAGTGCTTTGAGAAGGAAGTACACATAGTCTGGAAAATCATCATCTTCAAAACCAGGAGGTTGACTTACATACACCTCCTCTTCCAATTCCCCATTCAGAAAAGCACTCTTCACATCCATTTGATAGACCTTGAAATTGGCATGGGCTGCATAGGCTAGGAAAATCCTTATTGCTTCTAGTCTTGCAACAGGAGCAAAGGTTTCATCAAAATCAATTCCCTCTTCCTGTGAGTAGCCTTTTGCAACCAGTCTAGCTTTGTTCCTTGTGACTATGCCATTTTCATCCATCTTGTTTCTGAACACCCACTTTGTGCCTATAACACTCCTGTCATTAGGCCTGGGCACCAGCTTCCAAACATTGTTTCTCTCAAATTGGTTTAGCTCTTCTTGCATGGCTAAAACCCAATCTGGATCTAGAAGTGCATCCTCAACTTTCTTTGGCTCATCTTGAGACAGAAAGCTACTATATAGACATTCTTCTTGAGTTGCTCTTCTAGTTTGGACTTTTGAAGAAACATCACCTATAATAAGTTCAAAGGGATGATCTTTAGTCCATTTTCTTGAGGGAGGTAGATTTGCTCTTGAAGACGTAGCTTCATGATCATGATTGCCTTGATTGGATATTTGTCCTTGAGAAACTCCCCCTGAGTTTGTTGTCCCTAAGTGATCACTTCTAGAAGTATTCCTATGACTATCAACGGTATGACCGTTTTGGCTGTCAACGAAACGCTCATTCTGACTGTCAACGAATCCACCATCATGACTGTCAACGAAATGACCATTTGGCCTACTAGCAGCTATTCTTTTCAATCTTAATGCAGCAATTTCATCTTCACTGCTGCTTTCATCTGTGCTAGATACAACAACTTTAGGCTGTTTCTCAGTAGCCTTATCATGATTCACTTGATCTCCTTCCTCATTTTCAAAAGAAAGACTTTCATGGAAACCTTCATCACAGAGACCTTGGATTTTGAGATCATCAAAAACAACATGTACAGATTCCATAACAATGTTGATTCTGAGATTATAGACTCTGTAAGCTTTCCCTGCTGCATATCCCACAAATATTGCTTCATCTGCCTTTGCTTCAAATTTCCCCAAATGCTCAGCTTGATTTCTCAAAACAAAGCACTTGCATCCAAAGACATGAAGAAAATCCAATAGTGGCTTCTTTCTTTTGAGTAACTGATAAGGGGTCATTCCTTTGGCCTGATTAATCAAAGAAATATTTTGAGTAAAGCAAGCTGTGTTAACTGCCTCAGCCCAAAAATATGTAGGTAACTTTGATTCATCTAGCATTGACCTTGCAGCTTCAATAAGTGTTCTGTTTTTCCTTTCAACTACACCATTTTGCTGTGGTGTTCTTGCTGCTGAAAACTCATGTAAAATACCATTTTCTTCACAGAACACCTTCATGCTTGAATTCTTGAATTCTGTCCCATTGTCACTCCTAATCCTTCTTACTTTGAAATCAGGATGATTGCTTACCATCTTGATGTGATTGATAATGATTTCACTTGCCTCATCTTTAGAGTGCAAAAAGAAAGTCCATGTAAATCTAGAAAAATCATCAACAATCACAAGACAGTATTTCTTCTTTGAGATGGACATAACATTTACAGGGCCAAATAGGTCCATATGAAGCAATTCAAGCTGCTGGACGATTGATGACTCTGTCTTGCTTTTGAATGATGCCTTCTTCTGTTTTCCCTTTTGACAGGCATCACACAAACCATCCTTGGAGAACTCCACTTGTGGAATTCCTCTAGCAAGATCTTTCCTCACCAAATCATTCATAACTTTGAAATTCAGATGGGATAATTTCTTGTGCCATAACCAACTTTCATCCTTGCTTGCCTTGCTGAAAAGACAAGTGATGGTGTCTGAACTTGTGCTACTAAAGTCAGCAATGTACACATTCCCCCTTCTGAATCCAGTCATTACCACATTGTTGTTTCCTCCTTTAGAAACAACACAGGCTTCTCTAGAAAAAGTAACTAAAAATCCTTTGTCACAAAGTTGGCTGATACTAAGCAAGTTGTGCTTAAGACCATCCACCAATGCAACCTCATCTATGATGACATTCTCTTTTGAAATCAAGCCATATCCCTTTGTGTAGCCTTTGCTGTCATCTCCAAAAGCAATACAAGGGCCAGCTCTTTCCTGAAACTCTGTGAGCAGGGTAGAATCACCAGTCATGTGTCTTGAACAACCACTATCCAAGTACCAAAGATTCCTTTTGTCTCCCTGCACACAATAAAACCAAATCAAGTCGATTTTGGTACCCAAGTTTCCTTGGGTCCTGTCTTGTTAGCCTTTGCATTCCCTTTTGTACCATTTTTCACATTGGGCTCAGATTGATTCAAATCAATCTTTACCCTTGGTGTTGATTTCTGAGGGTTGCTCATATTTTCATTCATAGCATGCATAGTTGGAGGAACAATCATGTTATTCATGTTCCATGGTATTTGTGGCATGTTAAACATATTCATGTAAGGATTAGGCACAAATGGCATGCTAGCATATGGATTCTGAAATTGTGCATATGGAGCAAACATGTTAGGCATAACAGGCATTGTAGGCATGGAACTGTTCATTGCAGGCTTGGGCATTTTCACATTAGGAGTTTTCTTAACAGATTTGCAGTTAGTAGACAAATGACTAACACTTCCACAATTAACACATGTCTTTCTAGGAGCATATTTATCAGGTGTGTAATTGTTGTGTTTGTTAATTCCTACTTTGCCATTCCTGTTATTCTTTTTATTTCCCTTAGCCTCATTATGAACTTTCTCTACCTTGTCTTTCAATTGCTTGTTAGACAAGTGACCTACATTAGCTCTCTCAACAGGCTTCTCAATTTTCTTTAAAATACTAGACTCACCTTGAACAAAGTTCTTGGTGACAGGACCATACTTGTCATTAAGTCTAGTGAGTTTATCTTTTCTTTTGTCTGTCAACGAAACAGCCTGATCGGTTGATGGTTCATGTGTCAACGAAACATTGCATTCCGTTGACATATCAACCTTCAACAAATGATCATTGTTGTTTGTTGACTCTTTTTCTGATTCTAAGGTTTCACCAACATACCCTAGCTTCTCTTTGTTCCTTTCCCATGATTGCTCACAGAAGGATTCCACGCCTTGAACATTAAATATGTTGGTAGCAACATTCCTGGCATCCTTCCATTTTGCAATCACACTTTGTTCTATCTCAAGTTGTGTTCTAAGAATTTCTTCCCTTTGTAACACGTTCTCAAGTTCCTTCTTAGCATCCCTACTAACACATCTCATTTTCTCAAATTCAATGAGCTGTGCTTCTAACATTGCATTCCTATCACTTAAGAGCAGATTGGTCTCTTTTATTCTTGAATTCTCTTTAGTAAGTGATTTAAGAGTAACACGCAAATTATATAATACAGTAGACATTTCATTTACTGCACTGTCGCATTCCTCTTTAGAAAGCTCAGAAAGATTAGTAATTGTTACCTGGTTGCTTGAGGAACTTGCTTCCTGCTCATGATTGTCAGCCATAAGAGCCAAGTTGACATACTCAACATCATCATCAGAATCTTCACCATTACCAGCCCAATCATACTCCTGAGACATGAAAGCCTTTTCTTTTTGTTTGAGAAGTTCAAAGTATTTCTTTTTATAATCAACAGGCTCAAATTTCCTGTTGCCCTTCTCAACCTTGGGCTTTCTGCAGTCTCCAGCAAAGTGACCAAGCATTCCACAATTGAAACATTTTGACTTAGACTTTTCAATCCAGTTTATTTTGCTAGGTTGAAAGTCTCTTCTTGGTGGCCTTGCTTCTGAGTTTCTTTTGAACTTGAACTTAGAGAATTTTCTAGACAGAAAAGCAATGTGTTCATCAATCTCATCTAAGTCCTCCAAGTTGGCTGGTTCTGATTCTTCTTCTTCTGTCATCTTGTCTTTACCCTTGCTAACATCACTCCTACAACTAGATCGACTAGTTGTGGCCTTTGCAGCTTCTTTATTGTCATCTTCAAGTTGGTTCACTGATGCAATCAATGCAATAGATCCACCCTTCTTCTGTACCTTTTCAATTTCTTCATCTTGCTCCATTTCCAGCTCATAAGTCTTCAAGGTTCCATAAAGCCTTTCAAGAGTGTAGTCTTTGTACTCTTGAGTGTTTCTGAGAGAAACAGTCATAGGCTTCCATTCTTTTGGAAGAGCTCTAAGAAATTTAAGGTTTGAATCCTTGGTTTGATAGATCCTCCCATACAACTTTAATCCATTCAAAAGCTTTTGAAACCTACTGAACGTGTCATTTAGGGTTTCACCAGCTTTAAAGTGAAAATGCTCATATTGTTGTATAAGGAGTTGCATTTTATTTTCCCTGACTTGCTCAGTTCCTTCACAGAGTGTTCTAACAGTATCCCATACTTCCTTAGAGGTTGTACAGTTGATAACATTGTCAAACATCTCTTGCTCCAAACCATTAAACAGAATGTTCATGGTCCTTTTGTCTTTATGGACTTCTGCAACATCTTCAACAGTCCATTCTGAGACAGGTTTTGGAATCTCTACATCAGGTGCATCATCTGGCAGTCCAACTCTAGAATCAAGCTTCATGGGAACGTGTGGACCTTTCTCAATGCAGTCTACATACCTCTCATCCATAGACATGAGATGTAAATGCATCTTTACTTTCCAGTGAAAGTAATTGTCTTTATCAAGAACTGGTATCTTCACACCTGCATCCTTCTTCACCATGGTTTCTGTTTTTTTTTGGTCTTGATCTTTAAACTTCTTGTATGTTAGAAGCTGTCTCTGATACCAATTGTTATTCCCAAATGACCTAACAGAATTGTAGAAGGGGGGGGGGGGGGTTGAATACAATTCTTGATATTTTCTTGAAACTAAACACTTTGTAAAATTAAACTGAACTGAATAAATAAAAACACAAGATATAAATAATTCAGTTGGATTGTTTGATGATCCAACTGAAGTGTTTTTATTGCGGAAATAATCTGTGATACAAATGTACACAGCTGCTCAGTTACAATGTTGTAGAGAAGAATGCTCTCAAAAATAGCTAATACAATCTATTTGTTTTTCTTCTCTCTTTCTAAAGTAACTGCTACACTTGGTTATATAATCCCAAGTTTACAATTCTACATTTGGTTAAACTAAAGAATAATAGTAGTAACCATCAGTAGCTTGCTTTTCATTCCTTTTGTCCAATGGTCCTTGGAGATCTTTGATTTTGTCTTCATGCTCATTATAATCATTCCCAAGAGCCTTATTGGAAATTGGAATGTTTCCTTATTTCCAGTAACCACTTTGATGGCTTCCAATGCAAAGTACACTTCCATATCTCCTTTTAGATCTGTTCAGTAAACTGTCACTATCACTTTGTCAACTGTTCAAAAAGCAACATTGATTCGTTGATAGCAAGGAGATGTGTTTCGTTGATAGCTTCATTCTTCATTCCGTTGATGGTGTTTCCCTCGTTTCGTTGATGGGTAAACTCCATACCGTTGACAGAGTAATCTTCATACCGTTGACATGTCTTCACTTAGGCAGAATTACAAGGCATAACATATTTACAATTAACCAACCTATTTTGCCTATCTAGTACATAGTCAACATGACTTAGAAAACCTATCTAAAACATATAATAGAATGCCTATCATACTGTGAAGTATTGTACAATGCAATTGCTACAACACTCATTTCGTTGATGAGCTTCCTGTCAACGAAACACTGCAAAGCATGCTATTTCGTTGACAGCTACAAAATTGACTTTACACAAATTCTACTAAGTGTTTTATGTTTATCATCAAGAACAACATATTCCTAACAGTAGGTCAGTTAGCGTCTGTCTATTCTTCCCTTCTACGTAGAAAAACAGCAGTGGGGATTCGCCTTGCGACTGATCATCGCAGGGGTATCCCTGTCGCCTAGAATCTCCGTCTACAGTTCATCATCCATGAAAGAAAATGTTTTATGCAAGTTTTCAGAGAAAAGAAAAGTTTATTCAAGTTATTCAAGTTTATTCAAGTTTAGAAAATGGATTGGAAATATTTTACACTGTCTTTATTTCCAAATTATGATATGAGGTAAATGTTTGATATGAAATATGATACTTGGAAATTCCTGCAACTTAATCTTTTATCTTATGAGTTATGACTCTGATAAAACCTGATTAAGGATATATATGCATAAGTGGATTTTGGGTTACGGAAAGATGATATTGAATTTTTCCTTATAACTTCATCTTTTAAGTTATATGTTGATAGTCTGCTTATATTTTATATAGCAGATATTTTATGAAAAGGATATACTGAGTTATCTTGCTACTTCATCTTTTATACTAGAACTTTGTTCATAGTATGAATATCGAAAGTTGCAGAGTATTATGGAAATGATATTTGAAATACAACAATGGTACTATTTTTGGAATACATTCCGATAAGGAAATGATTTCAGTATCGAGATATTTTGACAAATTATTGTCTTATACCCGCTTTATTTCTGGGTTGAATTAAAGGCAGAAGTATGCCATACTTTCATTACCTTGCTGAGCTATCGCTCACTCTTGCTATTGTTTTATATATATTATATAGCATCGAAGCAGGATGCCAATGGGACGGCACATACCTCGCAAGGCGTTTCTATAAACAGTTTCTAGCAGTGATCTCGAGAGTAGTAAGAACCAATTGAATCAGGCTACGGCTTTTGGTATTCAACTTATGTATAGACATGAATGGTATGAGAGGATGGTGAGCATCAAAAGGCTAAGTTGATAATGTAACAATACTTAGAAATTGTATCAGTAACAGATTCAAAAGACATTTGGGTATTGTAATAATAAAAAATTATTTATTCCGCAGTTGTTGTAGTGTGTCGTTTCTGAGACTCTAACCTGTGTGTGTGTGTGTGAGACATATATTGTGGGGTCATGAGCAGGTGAAATATGAATGGTGTGAGTAATACAGGTAAGGCAAGGAGTACATGGATCGTGACAACGCTAAATCCCTGACCCCGGATTTGGGGCTGTTACAGAGAGTTTGGTTCAAATTCCTCATAAGCATGACAACTGCACCAACTTTTAATTTTATTTCATGTGCTGGAATACCTGGAATGTTGATTGAGTTCAGATACTCTATAGGAAAAGCAGAATTTAGATCAGCTTCTGTACCACCAAACTCTTCTGCACTATCATAACTAAAATACGAAACAGATTCTCCAGGCAGCTTCTCAACCATTAGTGCATTCAAATGCCCAACAGTTTGGTTAGTAGGGGTTAGAATGGCTCTGTCACTCAGATATTTTGGATCCAGACATTTCTCTATAAAATCTGGGAAAATTGCTTTAATTATATTTTCAATAGAGTTCTCATTGTTCAGATCACAAAATTGAGTTGAAATCACTATATCATCTTCAATGCAATGGGACATTTCTTCTGGTGATGGATGTACTTTTCCGTCACCAATGTCAAGCACCCACTGAGCAAATTTCTTTAATTCTTCAATTTCTTCATCCGTAGTACCTTTGGTGAGCCTCATGTTCTTTGATAGAAAGAATATTTGACAAATAGACCACAACCTTGAACGGGTAATAGTTGCTGAAACAATATCACCACGTTCTCCAAGATTAATTACTGGTAGAATTTGACGAAAATCCCCACCTAGAAATAGAGTAATACCTCCAAAAGGCATACTACCACGTGCACTATCAACTGATTTCAGAATATCCCTAAGAGAACGATCTAAACATTCGAAAGTATACCTATGCTGCATAGGGGCTTCATCCCAGATGATAAGCTTGGTTACTCTTATTAAAGCTGCAATATCTGTTTTAAGACCAATACCACATAGTGAAAATTCATCGAGTACAATTGGGATTTTAAATCTTGAATGAGCAGTGCGCCCACCAGGTAAAAGAGTTGCTGCAATGCCGGATGTGGCAACTGGTAAAACTATATCACCTTGAGACCTTAATCTGCATATTAATGCTCGCCACAGATAAGTCTTCCCACAACTGCCACTTCCATAGACGAAAAAGAGTCCACCCTCAGATTTTTGTACAGAGTCCAAAATTTTGTGGAAAACAGCAAGTTGTTCTTCATTCAAGTTGTCCATCAGATTTTTATACTCTTTCTCCATCTCCACCATATTGTAGTTTGTTTCCTCTATAAATAGGTTATTCACTCCATGATTCAAATAATTTGTTGGAGGTTGTGGCAACTGAGTATAATTTCTTAAGGATTTCCCAATAGACCGTAGCAAATCATCAATCTCTGAAAATGAAATTATGTGTTAAGGATTTGGATAATTGTAGTAGGCGTGACATTCTCTTTACCATTTAAAATTTGTTTAAGAAAAGCATTAAACTAACATGTCACCTGCAAGTGCATAAAATTGTAGTTGCGTCTCATTAAGAACCAACTGTGGATCATGTTGGAGGTTCCTTCTCCTGATTAAAATATCATCTACCATGTGTTTCCAGTGACACTGCCATAGATTTGCAAGGTCTGTAACCTTACAATTGACAATAATATGCACAAAAAGTTGACGAATCTGATGAGGCAAGCCGCCTACAGCACACTGCTGAATCACTTCATGCCACTCCTTATCATCATCCAGCAAACCATATTCCTTACATGCATCTCTAAATGTAGCATAACATACACCATTCACAGTTCTCAAAGAGTTAAATGATATTGCACCGCGTACTTTAGTTAGTAACATGCGCAAGTACCAAACTTCTCCACTGCTATGATGAGTATAAGACAACCTTCCAATTTGCATTCCTCTTTTTCTTTGATTCCATTGCCTTGCATTATCATTCCACACATAATGTTGTGGAATCTCATCATACGTGAATTGATGTGCATGCGTATCAGTTTGATTTAGGATGAAATAAGCTTCCAATTTGCTGAGCCTTTCTTTTTCCCTTTCAACAACCTTCTCTAAAGAATCGTTTGCACGGAAGGTGCAATTTCTTTGACCTGGAAGATGAAATGGTAATCGATCAACATAAATTGTCCTGTGGTGTATAGGAAATCCAAATATACGATAAGTAGCATCTGCCCCACATACATATCGACCATCAAAGTATGCGTTGATCTCGTCTACTGGCTCATTATCAGTTTGATTAGATCTTCTTCTTTTTCTGCCGAATACCTCAACAGTAGCCGTGTCATGTCCTTTAAGGCAGTATTTAAATAAATATTTTATACTTCGTGCATGACAACAGATCTCAATGTTCATATGGCATTGATATTTCACCAATAAATTACTATTGTAAGGCACCACCCATTGATTGTCTAAATCAGCATTTCCTTTGCGTATCGTTATATTTTGTCGTCGACGGACATACAAAGGAAAACCACTCTCATCAAACACAGTACGTGGACAGTACCTAACAAAAAATAAGAAAGGGTGTGCCATCTCTTCAAATTATGAATAATATCATTATAAACTTCTAAGGGAAATAAGCAGGGACAATGAAGTTACTTTTTTGGGAAATGACGTGTACATTGCATACCCTTCATGCATGGAGATTTTGGATTTTGTAATCCACATGGACCATGCATCATGTATGCTTTCACAGCTTCATACCCCACCGGATCTTTCTTTGGATCAGGGATTTCCGCAGAAACAAATTTGTCTACATTGTTCTTAAGAAACTTCTTTGAAGCATTGTCAAGTCAAATCAACATATGTACATGTGGAAGTCCTCGTTTCTGGAACTCAACCACGTACATTACTGTTACAATGCAACATGTAAGAGTTAGAGCAAGTAAATAATTACTGTTGAATTGAATTTAAATTTGACAGATGCTAAATGATTTGCTTACTTCCAACGCACTTTCCAAAATATGATTTCTTCTTAATGTCTGCCGTCATTTGATCCAATTTCAATTTAAAAACTCTTGAAATAATGTCAGGGCAATTCTGAGAGACACATCCGAGAAGCAACTGCATCATTCTTTGAATCTCATCCCACAATGGATTACATGTCATAGTGAGAAAAACATCTGGATGGCCAACATGACGGCAAACAGCTAATGCATCTTGAAATTTCTGCTGGATATAACGCTTTGATCCAACATAACCAGCTGGGAGAATTACACCTTTCCCAACATTTGAAGTACTTGAATCTCCACTATGCACAAAATCACATATGTGGTGATATAATTCATTACGCAAAATTGTTTGGTTTTTTCTAAACCAAAAGGTTCAGGTCTGTTCAATAGACGAGAAGGCATCAACCACGTATTGCTGGAAAAGACGACCACCTAACCTTGGAGTCATACCTGGAACCAAAGAGAGAATAAGTATTACAGTTATTACAAATTTTGTTAATTTAATAAAATAATAGCAAAGTTAAAAATATATGATCCTAAGTAAAAATAAATTTTCATTTCCTATTCAAACCTTCATTCTCTCTAACTTGAAGTGAGTATGAGTAATAATCTTTCATTGAAATCATATCACGCTCTTTCGTTGATTCGGGATTGGCATTTTGAAATCTTATCTTATTATGGTAGCCATCCTCACCTCTTGGAAAGAGAAGTGGGTATTGAAGTGCCATCAGCTTCGGATGAATATAAGACACCCGCACCAAATTGTCCATCTTACTCTTAATTATTATATCACGATTAGGGGTAGTAGTATCACTTCCACCAACCATTAAACCAGCGACATCATCCGAAGCAGAAATATGATTTTCCCTGCCACTTTGTGCTCGACAAATCTTCAGTTCCACTTTCAAATCAATTATATCGTTACTTTCAAAACGATCACGTGCCATACGAAATTCATGACACAATTCATTTGTTTCATCCAACATACGAATTAGACCGACAATAACTTCGGAATCGACTTCATTATGATCAGCAACATTAACCCAACGAAGTCTATTATTCACTTCATTCCCGGTGTCATAAATGTAGAGTTGGCAAAATTTTAGAGTATCGCCATCATCGGGGATTAAAGAGCCAAAGATATGGTGATTCTGCCCATTCAACCTATAAATGTAAGGACCCCTACCCCTATTTATGGAATGGTCAACATTTCCACCTGAAGAGGTAAACGAAAACATTGCATTATACAATCTTATACTTCGTTTAAATGCAGCACCTCTTCTCTCATATTGGTACAGTTGCATAAGATACGGTGGAGTGGGTAGTGCACTTGGAAGTTTGACTTCTCCTTTCTTACAACAAAGTGAAAAAAGAGGAATTCCTCTTGTAACATTCTTATTTACTCTTTCTTCCTTCCACATGGACGCATTACATTTGGTGCACTTCACTGATGGACCACCAAGTGAAGCATATTCCTCGGGGAAAAAAACCTTGATGCGACTTGCTTTCTTGCTACAATTTGCAGATGTGGAAGCTCCTAAAACTGTAACATGAAATGCAAATTTAATACGTACACAATACCTTAAGACGTACTCAAACACTTAGTATGACTTCATAAAGGACTATACTAACCAACTTCAGATTCAGTGTTTAAATCTTCAAACCAGACATCTTCTGTACAGTACTCGTCTAAAATAGATTAGAGCAAACAAGTTAGGTTAGTAAAACAACTCATATTGTTATCCATTACAATTAAGGTTCTTAAATAGCAACAAATACCATTTGAATCATCAGACTCATCCTCATATATACCCGACTCTGCGATTATAGAGTTCTCTACGAAAATATGATAACTACATCAGTAAACTTAGTTGACTATATACAAAACTAATTTAAACTGGTAGACATATGTAATACAAACCTATTTGATCATTGTGGTCATCATTGTTTTGTTCATATGTAGACATAAAATCGTCTTCAAATAAAATGTGAGTTGATTCATCCAAACCTACCTTGGCCTTCCCTTTTCCCTTCTGTTTTCTTGATGATGTTTGATTTCTTAAATTTGTTATATTGGAGAGGGGTTCTCTATGAACATCTTCAGGCACAGCACCATTACGTAAGTTCGGAACAATACTTCTCATTGTACCTTCGAAAACAAACATAACATCAACACTTTTTAAATTACAATCTTCATAAGATATTAGGACTTCGCTGAAAAGTGTAATTCGAAAACCTGAAGATGAACAATGAAGAGGAGTCCTTTTATTTGAGGACAATTGGGACATTAAAGAAGCTTGAGGTGTATTAACTACAATAAAGTGTTGAAGTTAGATAACATATTCAAAAGGTATAGAATGAAACGCAAATTTCTTAATTAATGTAAGAAACATTAGAGAAATTACAATTACAGATTTCAGATTGTGGAGACAGGGGAAAGATGCATCTTGTAGAGCATTTACTGTCAAGGTTCTCTTTGTGATTTATGTTATCGTTCTCATTTATTACTCTCTTTTTTCTTGGCTTCTTACACTTAGAACCTACAAAACATGTAAAAAGAGAACATTAGTAAACCTTGATAACATGTAAAAGAGAAAACAACAATGTAAAACACACATTACTAAACCTTGAACCATATCTTCAGTCGTAAAAAGATGCCAAGGCCTGTTCGGATCATCATGCTAGAAAAAATAGTAAACATATGTAAGAAACATTGAGACATATTAAAAAAACAATGAAAACAAACCAGCCCTGGTTCATGGTTTTGTTCTTGAAATGAAATTTATGGTTGTAATTTGAATTTCAAATCTGAAACAAATGGAAAAGTAAGGTCTTTACAAAGTATTAGGCCAGTAAAGGACAGAATAATGAATATTAGATCTGAATAAACAAATTATCCAGTGGAGATTTCTAAGAAGCTTCCCATATAAGCTTACTCTAATTATTTTAAAACAATTGTAGTTGTACTGATTGTACTGATACACAAGCACACCACGTGCAGAACTGAAACAACAAAGAAAATGCAAGACGACAGAATTGTAAATAAGAGCAACTTTGAGGGCATATGTTCAAATTTCAATTTACTGTAGAAAAGGCGCAGCAGACACTATTATATATATAGATACATAGATTTAATAAGATTTTTAAAATTAACTCAAAAATTTATGTAGCACAATGTTTATCATACTTTATTTGTAAGTGATAGGTTTGTGTTCGAATCCTAAAAGCAACACAATTTCATATAATTTTTGCATAAACTATAGATGAATGACATTTTTGTAATTATATGATAAATAAGGGTAAAGCTGTAATTTCACGGCTATAATCGTATTTCACCTTGAGATTGAGGGATTTTCTTGCACATAACATCTAGTAAGCGGCCATACATCAGATTAAGTTTGTGTTCCACAGCATAACTGAGGCTATGAGCACCCTTGGGCATGACCTGAGTATTTGTACACTAGTGAGGTCTTGTGGTTAACTGAGAAGAACATTTCAGCATAACCATTAATTCGTTCCGGCTGTGGTTTAGACCTTTAAGCCATGGCCTGAGTGATAGAACACCCTGACAGTGAGTCTCCTGATTCAATTTTTAATCTTGCCTCTACTAAGAGTCCTGTACACGTACATTTGTTGAAGTACCCTAGAAGTTTGTGTTTTTGATTCATAAGGAGATACACTTTATTTTGCGAAAGAATTAAAATTTGTTCTCAACATCAATCCTCTGTGGAATGAATTTTGCTTGGTACCATTAAGGCATTTATAAAAATTTCATGCTCGGTAACAATTTGCCCAATTCACCCTGCAACATTATACTAATCATATTTTTTTAACACAACTGAATGGGCTTATCTGAGCGATTCCTATATATTCATATTGTTTGGGACTGCGGCTCCGTAGCTGAGCGAATCTTCCACACCCCTGATTCATCCATACTCAAAAATCTGCCTGAACCCATTCATATATATATATTACGTGTATCTTCCAAACTGATCTATTAGGTATTTTTTCCGCGAAATCAACAGCCGCAGCAAGAAAAGCCTGCACCAACAAAGGTAAACTTCTACACGTTATACATACAAAGAGGTTCGTGTTTTTGATATTTACTACGTGTTTTATTAATTATATGCATTATTTTTATGTTTTAAGTGTACCATGTTATATGTATATATTGAGAATTTTAGAGTTCATAATGTTAGATGATCCGTTGTTTCTTACATCCAATCTCCCCAGTTTTTGAATTTTACTACCAAGTATTAGTAAAGTATTAGATGTGTTTAATGATCATATGGATTGATTGAAATCTAACAATCTTTGCACTTGAAGTATTAGTAAGGTTGATGTCTGTGAGCCTGGAGGATTTGGCAGCTTACGATGTCCCTTTCTTTTTCTATTACATTCTCTTTCTCACCCACTTATACACCCAACTACACATATTTTCTGTGCGTGTATATGTAATGCCATGTACAGGGTACTCAAGTAGTCATCCCCATTTTCATGGTTGAAGCCTTTCTGATTTCTGGTCATGTACTCCTCTGCATCTCAGATTTTTGAAAATTTTCATGTTCACTGTGTTTTTGCAATTGTGTAGAAACACCGCACTGCTGTTTCTTATTTTTCAGAGTATCATTCTCCGTTCCACATATCCTTATCTTTTAATTAGAGATCACTGATATATGAAACCTCAAAAACTTAAACGTTATAAAACCTCATAAACACCTTTATACTAGCCTGTCAAGGGCCACATTTTGCAAACAAGCTTAAAGTCCCCCACTTTTTCAGCCACTTCAGAGAGTTTCTGCAAATTATCTAAAACAAGCCTAAGCTAGGTAGATACTAGATATTTGGATCATTATCTAGTACTGGTTCGCTCCACTCTTTTTACAGAACGTGTATGAAACATTGTGGAAAGAAAATGGATTATTAAGTGTGTTAAATTACGGTAAATTAAGAAGAAAAATTAGTCATGCAATGCAACTTACACGAATGTTGGGGTATCAGTAAATGTTGCAGTACTAGGTAGTCTCCCGAAAGGCGGAAACGGAACAGGAAGCAACTCCGTTTGTTTGCTTGAAACCATCACTACTACAATTGTTAGAGATCCAATGAACATTACTAACTATTTTTCTTGTATTCTTTTTTCCTTGTATCTTGTTATTTGTTCTTTTAGCTTTTAGGTTTTAGATCTTCTGCAAAAACTTTAAATCCAATTATTTCAACTTTGTGATTGTCACTGTATTATATTTATGTAGCTATGGACGAGTCAAGCGAAACTCCAAGTCAAAAACCCTTAAGAACATATTGGAAGGACGATATTTTAACTAAAACTTTTCTCGAGGCTTGCATTCATGAGGTTGTTGTCAGTGGTAGGCAAGGTAGTAGTCTGAAACCTTACTCATGGGAAAATGTGGGAGAAGTTCTTAAAAAAACTCATAACTTTGATGTTGAACAAAGGCAAATGAGAAATCGATACGATTATTTGAGGCATAGATATGCTGCTTGGTGTAGTTTGAGAGCTAAAACCGGAAATCACTATAATCCAACGACTAACACATTCAACTTCACCGATCAAGAATGGAAACAACACATTCAGGTTTCTCTCATAAATAAAAATTCACTTAATCAATTAGGTTGCTCTCTAAACATTATTCTAAATTGAGTGTATCTATTGTGCAGGCCAATAAACATGTAGCCACTTTAAGAACTACACCGTTGATTTTTCCAGATCTTTGCAAAAATCTTTTTGATGGCGCTGCTGCTACGGGTGTTAGTGGATGGGGACCTAGCTCTAAAAAGAATAGGACTCTTGATTCAAGTGACGACATGGAGATTCTTGGTAACGAGGATATCCAAAGTCAGTCACACATGAATTCGCCATTTTTGGGCACACACTCAAATTCTAGTGCAACATTCCAAGACACCACACAGTCAAATGTCTCAGATACACATGATGAAGGAGAAAGGCCAAAGAAAAAAGCTAAAAGCTCATCAAAACCATCCAAAAGTTCACAACTTGAAGAAAAAATGGCCAGTGCACTAGATCTTATGATTCAAAATAATAGTGGACCGTCTCTTCAAGAGTGCAAAGAAAAATTAAACAAAATTGGTTGGGCATCAACTAATCCCTTACGCCAAATGGCTCTTGGTATCTTTTGCGAAAGTGCAACTTATAGGACACAATGGATGCTTCTTGAGCAAGATGAGATTGAACCTTGGGTTAAGATGGTTTCTTCTAAGTTAGGATTTAATGTAGTGAACATTTGCATGGTTCTCAGTACAATGTAAGTCAGTTTTATAATTTTTAATACTTTATTATTGTTTTCTACAGGTTGAATATGAAGATAGTGGATCAAATTTTATGTTTAATGTTTGTGTATTATTATCTGGAAAAAATTCGCTCAAAAATTATACCACGAATAAAAGACAATACTTCAGCTTTGGGTGGACACGCATATACCCGTGAGTTGTTAAATGGTTCCAATACACAGTGTCAAGATATGATGCGCCTTTCTCGTGTTGCATATATACAACTTTGTAACCATTTTAAGCAGCGAAGTTGGGTTGAAGATAGTCAAAATGCAACCGTTGAAGAAAAAATTGCTATTTTTTTGCATGTTATAAGTCATAATGATCGCTTTATAAAAGTGAAAAACAGATGTCAACACTCTACCGAAACAGTTCACAGGTATTTTCATGAGGTTTTGAACGGAATGATGGAGTTTGCCAAAGAAGTCATAGTACCTACACCACTTGACCAAAACATCGGTAGATCAAGAAGACAAAAAGAATTACTAAAAATATTTCCAGTAAGTAATAAAACATGTCATTTTATTTATTTGATTACCCAGTAAAGATAATTGTTTCAAGGTAGTAATATTAAATACATATATCCTTATATTACAGGGGGCAATTGGTGCGTTAGATGGTACGCTTATTCATGCAATTGTTCCGGCTAGTCAACAAGCTCGCTATAGAGGACGAGGCAGGGGTGTATGCTATCAAAATGTTCTAGGAATATGTGATTTCAATATGATATTCACATTTGTTTGGGCCGGATGGGAAGGGGTAGCACATGATTCAAGAATATTAACAGAAGTTGTGGCCGATACTGATTCTGGTTTTCCACTCCCACCTCGAAGTATGTACTTCTTTTTATATGCTTTAAAAAATGATTTTTTAATAAATATATCATGTAGATAACAATAGCAAATATATTATTTTATTAATTGCAGACAAATATTATCTTTGTGATGCTGCTTATGCAAACACTCGTGGTTTTCTAACTCCATACAAAAACACAAGATATTGGCTAGCCGATTTTCGGGGGCGACGTGCTTTGACAAAGGAGGAAAAATTTAATCATGCTCATGCACAATTGAGAAATGTTATAGAACGTGCATATGGTGTGTTGAAAGCACGGTTTCCTATATTAAAGCAAATGGCTCCTTACAGATTTTCAACACAGAGGGATATCGTCATTGCATGTTTTGCAGTTCATAATTTTATAAGGATGCAAAAATTAGAAGATGAATTATTTGATCAATGTGACAACAACATCTCGAGTGACAGTGATGAAGAAGAAAATGATGAAATGGAAGAAGAGTGTGAAGATGAATCACAACGAAATTCTCAAGGAACGCAATTCATGAATAGTTTGCGTGATCAAATTGCTTTGAAGCTTTCACCAAGTTCTTAAAATTTTGTATTTCACTATAATTTTGATTCTATCACGATAACTAAATGATAGGATTTTTTAACTTTTATCTATTGGAATTTATAAGATATCGTGTCTACAAACATTTGTCAAGCACTTTATTCAATTAAATGTGGAAAAGTGAAAAAAAGAAAAAAATTGATATTCAGATATTATATTATTTTATTAACCAAATAATATTATTCATACATGATTCAGATTTTTGATTCTTTCAGATCATTCAGAAATATTAATCATTCAGATATAAATTATTCAGATTTGCCAAATGACCCCTTTGAGGGCATATGTTCAAATTTCAATTTACTGTAGAAAAGGCGCAGCAGACACTATTATATATATAGATACATAGATTTAATAAGATTTTTAAAATTAACTCAAAAATTTATGTAGCACAATGTTTATCATACTTTATTTGTAAGTGATAGGTTTGTGTTCGAATCCTAAAAGCAACACAATTTCATATAATTTTTGCATAAACTATAGATGAATGACATTTTTGTAATTATATGATAAATAAGGGTAAAGCTGTAATTTCACGGCTATAATCGTATTTCACCTTGAGATTGAGGGATTTTCTTGCACATAACATCTAGTAAGCGGCCATACATCAGATTAAGTTTGTGTTCCACAGCATAACTGAGGCTATGAGCACCCTTGGGCATGACCTGAGTATTATTTGTACACTAGTGAGGTCTTGTGGTTAACTGAGAAGAACATTTCAGCATAACCATTAATTCGTTCCGGCTGTGGTTTAGACCTTTAAGCCATGGCCTGAGTGATAGAACACCCTGACAGTGAGTCTCCTGATTCAATTTTTAATCTTGCCTCTACTAAGAGTCCTGTACACGTACATTTGTTGAAGTACCCTAGAAGTTTGTGTTTTTGATTCATACGGAGATACACTTTATTTTGCGAAAGAATTAAAATTTGTTCTCAACATCAATCCTCTGTGGAATGAATTTTGCTTGGTACCATTAAGGCATTTATAAAAATTTCATGCTCGGTAACAATTTGCCCAATTCACCCTGCAACATTATACTAATCATATTTTTTTAGCTTCAAGGAAGCAGAACTGCAGTGTTGAATAATAATACGATGGCCTTCCCCACCCAACTCTAACACCTTAGTATTTTAGATGTATTGGTTACTTAACATGGCATTGGATGTCGGTTCAGGGAGGGGTATCGGGTTCGAGTCCTCCCACCCCCATTTGTTTAATTTAAATATTTGTTTGTACGGGGTCTCGGGTTCGAGACCTGTGAATTAAGTATATACAAGTAGAGGTCATGCCATGTTAGTATTCTAATTAGCTAATTTGTCTGACTTACTAAACTTAATATTTTGCGCAGCTAGAGGCAAAACTTGTGCTTGTGGCTGTGGTTTCTGGTATAAAGCATTATCATGGTTTTGAGAAAGCTGGAATATTAGCAGCTGATTTCTAACGAATTTAGGTTTGATTGCTGAACCTGAATGGATCAAATTATTGAAGTTTGAGAAAGCTGGAATATTAGCAGCGGATTTTCTATTGAATTTAGGTTTGATTTGTCATTGACATTTATATAAAGTGATATTTGTAAACTTACTCTTAGCTATTTTATTCTTTTTTGAAATTCGATAAATCTTACCTAGGAGCATCTTTGCCACCTTTCGCCACTCCTTGTTTCTCAACTAAAGTTTGATTGGTAGAACATAATATTCTCCTGTGATTTATTCTCTGAAGTGAGTTAAAGGATGTGATTATGGAGAACCAGATTCGCCTACAGTTAGGTGACTAGGTCCATCAACTTTAAGATTGAATTGTTACATCTTCTGGAGATCTCCTTATTGATACATAGGAGTATTGGCTATCTAAACTGCAGAAAGGGTACAAAAAAATGCAGGGGTAGATTTAGCAAAAAAACAAAATGCAGGATTAGACTCAGTTGTAATGGGAAGCCAGAATTCCATAAGGACCTTTTTAGAATATATTGTATCAAGATATATATTATTATAGTAGCATCATACCATTACATGTTGGTTTCAATTTAAGAGTTCTGACTGATCATGTTTTTAAGATAAATTTTTTACAATCTTAGATAGCATGTTTAGAGATAAATTAACTATGGCTCTTGACTCTTAGAGTGAACCTTAAAATTGCCGCTACTTGCATTGTTTTTAAAGCTTAAATTAGATTACCTAATATCTGTGTTACTATAAACTAGCTTATAACCCGTGTCAAGCACGGGCCGAGTTGACATTAAAATATTAGTATTAATAAATTATTAATAAATATTATTTAAAAATGTATTTCTCGAGAATTGAATGATAAAAATATATAATAAATAAATAACTATTTAATTATGTAGTTCGAACTGTGCATAAAGCTAAAGAAATTAAAGTAAATAAATAAATCTTGTATGATTACGTAGCTGCAAAGAATCTAAGGCTCGATAAAACTATTGAATTTAAAGTAAATAAATAAATCTTGATAATTACGTAGTTGTAAGGAATCGAATGCCGGATGAAACTAAAGAATTTAAAATAAATAAATCTTGTATAATTATGTAGTTGTGAGGAATCGAACCCGGGTTAAGTGATAACCAAATTTAGTATAAATAAATCTTGTATAATTATGTAGTTGTAAGGAATCGAACCCTGGATGAAGCTAAAGAATTTAAAGTAAATAAATCTTGTATAATTATGTAGTTGCGAGGAATCGAACCCGGGTTAAGTGATAACCAAATTTGGTACTTTTGGTACTTTGGTACTTTTTAGTACCGCGCGCCATTTTCACATTGTTTTGCTTATTAATAAAGAGTATAGATTTGTTTAGATCTCAATTATGATTATGTTTTTGTGTTGGTTATCCAGCAGCTTGCGTTTTATGTTTTTTTTCTTTAATTAGTTCAAAGTGTATGCTCATCGAAGCCAGATTGTGAATTGCGATTTGTGCAAAATATATTTTTAGCTCAAGGTGACTTCACCATTCAGTTTCAGGGCTCCCTCGCATTTCTGGTACGTTTACGTACCAGAATTGCGGAAATGGTACAGCTGGGTTGAGTTTTGCAAAACTGGTACAGGGCGCCACAGCCCGTGGCGACCCTAGCTGGGGTGCGCCACAGCCCGTGGCGACCCTTGTTTATCCATTTTTGTATAATTGCTTGATTCACTCCATTTTCAAGGTTGAAACATCAATTTTCACGACATGAATTCTACAACAAATAATTCAAAGAAAAACCACAGACAATCTCTGCAAAACCAAAAAAACAGGTTTGCAGTCCTGCCAGCTTTGCTTTTCCACTGAAAGGCTTACTTAAAACCTCTGAAAAGTAAAAACATGCGTACTGATTAGTTCACGAGATGAATTCCCCAACAAATAATTGTCACGGTTATAAAGCAGAATATCTACGATTAGTTTTTCAAAACAATCCTTTCAATTTATCTACTGCATATTTGTTCAAATTAAGATGTCTAACAATTCGGATGTGGATGTTTGCATTTGCAACAAGGTCATGGTTGAGAGGATGTGGTGGTACGGGGCCAATGCAGGAAGGAGGTACTTGAACTGTCCTAAACGATCCAGAGGATGTGGATACATTGAGTGGATTGAAGAACCACTGGAGGAGCGTGCAGCAATTATCATTGAAGATCTTAAAAAGCAGATGACAAGGCAAGCAGATCAGCACTCCCTTGAGATGGAAAACCTTATGCACACTTACAACATACCTATTCCCCCCGACCCCGGGAATGACGATACGGATGATGATGATGATCATGAAGATTAAGTTGTTCATGATGTATGAGTTTTTAGAGTTCTGCTCATTTAATTTCCAAGAATGTACATTCTTTCTCGTAAAGAATGTCAGTTATGTTGTTTTCATGCATTGTAATGTTGTTCTGATGTGGATGTTCTTATTATACTCCCTATTATGGTCATAAATACCAAATCCATACATTAATAGGGCACTCAGAATATAATAATACAAAGGAAAAACATCTGGTCATAATAAAAAACAACAATATAACAACACATAAACGGCCATCACTCTTCTTTCGTTTCGTCGGAAATGGCTCCATCAGAGACATAGTTTGTATTATGTTCAAGATGATATTGCTCGCGTTCTGTGAGGTCTCTTCCCATAGCACGGACGGAATCTGTGGCAAGTTGATACATATATTGACGACCTCTACGCACCAGCATTAAATTATTTTCAAACCGTATCTGTGCAACAGCACCAATCACTCTTTTCCGATACTTATTCCAGTTGCCACATTCCCCGGGGTCGGGAAACATGATAAGCGAATCACGAGTGGGAACCCTTGCACCAATACGAATGAGGTCATTTCTCAATCGTTCCGATTCCTGACACCTATAGGCCCATTCTCGACGAACGCCTGCAAAGTACTCTTTCGGATCGCTTCGTCTTAACCTACGGTAATCATCATCTCTCTCAACAAGCAACCAAACACGACACTCGTGCTCAGCCATTTTTGGTATTCGAAAGTGAACAATAATTTACAAAATAATTTTCAAGGGACGGAATGAACCTACAATCATGAAGTATTTAACATACTTGAAAGTGGAGTTGTCATGTCATACTGCTTCATATTTTGGAGAGTATTAATAAAGGTCTTCAAATTACCACTCATATTTTGCAGAAATTTAATGCTTATGTTTTCTTCTCATCTTTTCCACTCAAATGTATAGGAAAACATTGTCTAGTCACGTCAAAATAATAATTCTGCTATCAAAAAACAACTGTTAACCCATTATTATTGCTCTGAACATGTAAAAGTTGTGTAGTCACGTCAACAGTAACATAAAACTTGCATTATTACCAGGTTTCTAGATGTGGAGTTCTTTAAAAGTTTTGATAGAGTCGTTTCCGGGCTCTGTGATGTCGTTATTCAGGAACTACAATTTTGTGTAGGTATCATTTTTGGACCTAAATTTTACATAGTTACGTGTAATATTATTTTTAAATTTTTGGATTGTACCAAAGTAAAACATTTCATGTTTAATATTAAACAAAGAAAATGCGAATATAAGTTTTCCAAGTATAATCTATAAACCTACAAAAGTGAGAGTTACAAAACAAATTTTACTAAGTTAACTATCTTTTTTACTAAGTAACCACAAGAAAACAGGCGTGAAAATAATAATAAAACCAAGGGTCGCCACGGGCTGTGGCGCACCCCTCCTTCGTCGCCATGGGCTGTGGCGCCCTGTACCAGTTTTGCAAAGTTGAACCTGGGTGTACCAGTTCCGCAATTCTGGTACATAACTGTACCAGAAATGCGAGGGAGCCCAGTTTCAGTGCCATGATGAAGTAGTTAGTACAATCAACATGTACACTACGAAGAATTTTAATTTCAATATATCTGGAAGGATATGTGCTGGTACCCAGACTACTGACTAGTGTACCTTGCACTTAGCACGTATACCAGCATCCGACAAATTGAAGGCTGAATAGGATGAGTTTTTCAGAAGCAGATGACAGAAGTTCATGCACCATTGGAATGTAGAAAAAAATTATATATCTTATTTCAAGAAACACTATGAGTTCTATTTTGTTACCATTATTCGCAATTCTCTGTACAATATACACTTTATTAAACATTAAGATTGAAAAGAAAAACATTTCCCTGCAATATCTTTGGACTAAAAAGACTCTAAAGGTTGAGGCGTCCTGTTTCTCCCTTGCCCTCATAAGTTATTTCAGAATTATCTATAAATGTGTGTGTCATGGCGTCTGACACACATATCTACTTCTATATCAGATCATATCATTTTGACTGGGAAGAATATGGTGTTTCTGTTTCTTATTCAACTTTTTGAATCTACCATTTTTCTATAATACATAGCTAAAAGCTATTATCGATAGGGTTTTATATGTCTAAGCTTGTTAGTAGACAAGACCTTGTCCACATGTAAACTGGTCCATTAATCTGCAAGCAATTTGAAGGGGGGAAAAGAAGGAAAAATATTCAACATGCTAGTGTTTTTCAGTTAATCATAATGCAAAGCTATAAGAATGAACCAGGGGAAGTTGATACATTACAGAACACTCAAAGTAAAAGATTACACATGAGCAAATTAATATACTAATAAGCATTTTGTGCAAGATGGGCATTGGTCAGGCAGCTCGAGAACTTGGTCTGGCTGTCAAGCAGATGGTTCGGAGTCTCAAGCAGGCACTTCCAAAAGAAAGCAATGAACAGTCCCAGCCTTATTAAATTACTGTACTAATAAGGATGTTCTTTATACTTTAAATGTTGGGATTTACGATTCAGGTTAATTCACTTAATCATGTCGATGATATGATCATATCTTGGAATGATTCCGCTGCAATTACCTCTGTAAACAATTGTTTAAGCTTGTGTTTTCATATGAAAGATCTCACTGTTTTGAAGTATTTTCTTGGCATCGAGGTAGCTAGGAATCAGGAGGGTAATATTTCTATTCCAAAGAAAATACACCCTTAACATAATCTCGGAGGTTGGACTACTTGGACTGAAGCCTACTAGAGTGCTAGTTTCCCTATGGAGCAGAAACAGAAGTTGGCTCAGTCAACCAGTTCTTTGTTTGACAACGCGGAGCAAAGTTTGGTAGGTAGATAGGTTTATTTATCCGCTACTCGCCTTGGCTTGGCTTTGTTTGCATTTTGTCTCAATTTCTTCATGAACTGCGACATGATCACTGGGATGTTGCTTTGTGCATAGCTCACTATTTGAAAAACAGCCGGGGTCAAGGAGATTGGGCAAGTTGCCCTCTTACTCGATGTCCTTCGTCGGGATGATTGGCTTTTCTTGGTAGGTCTCCCATCTCTTGGAAGACGAAAGAGCAGGTTACAGTTTGTTGCTCATCTACGAAATCTGAATATTGGTCTATAGCTTGTTTGACATGTGAGCTTAATTGAATGTATTTATATTTGGTCTATATATGGACCTTTGTCTAGTCTATATTGTGGGCTTGTGTTCGTGTTTCTCGCAGTCATCTAACTTATGTAATTAGCTAGCTCATGACACAATTAGGTTGTCCATATACTCTTTGTGTTCAAAATACAACCACCGGAATATCTATTTCTCCACACTAATTTTCTAGCAGTTCCTAAGTTGGTTACTCTGTATGTCTGTCATGAAATATGACACCAGGTTTGAGAGGTCAGACAGTGGCCCTCCCAGAATTTGTTATCGATTCTCATTCAAGCTGTCTTGGAATCAACCTACTGATTATCAAAAGCGGGTTTGTCTTAATTTAATCCCTGTGCTGAGAAATTAAATACCAACTGAATCTTTTGACAAAAAAAAAATAAAATACCAATTAAATCCCGAGCCTTACAGCCCTTGCCAAGCCACTGCCATGCTTGAAGGTACACTTTCTAACAAGGACATCAAAATAGAGTATCTAAATCTGATAAATAACAGCAGAACAACAAGAGTTGCCTATTAGAATTTGGAGCGACCGGGGCGATCTCCAAAGGGACACACGGAGACGCATTTGATTCCTAAAATTTATTGTGGTTTTTTCACAATGATAACATCATGAACAGAGTTCTTACATCTTCGCTTGAACATCATCAAAACTTTTCTCACGCAGGATCATGTAAATTAATATTATTTAAACATGCATTCAGTCCAACGCCTGTTATCCGTTTTTCAGTCCATTGCATTTTGATTGCAAAAAATGAATGATGGCAGCTGCATAATCTCAAGCTCAATCTACATTTTGACAACGCGATAGCTAAACATTTGATGTAAACGACAAAAATTGAAGTACTCGACCCTTCAATTCATAGATAGACTGGAGAATGGACCATTTTCAGCATATTTGTTTCCATCAACGAAGAATCTTTAGCTGGTAGCTAACATGTCGATACGAGTGAACAAACAGACGAGCGACTACACGAAATATTCCTGTTAGTTGGGCCAACTTCAACAACCACAATCATCAGCTAGAAACTGGAGCAGGAGTATACATAACACACTGCAAGTAGACAATATGCTTGTTAAATGTGTGCATGTAGCTTTTCATTTTGGTTCCTCCTCAACTTCAGATAATTACACACTGTAAAGGCATAGAGTAAGTATCTCATTCCCATCTACTGTATTTATCTATGTGTTCACTCAAATAATTGAACCCAACAATAATACGAGCGTAATGGGATTGTCTAGTGTTAAAAATTTCTTGGTGATTCGAGTTTCTGGATTCGATCTTGCGTAACCCTTAATCCTAACACTGTTACTATTATTTTTCGAAAAACTTCATTAAATTATATAAATGCAATAATTTAGAGATTGGTGAGTACATGATATCATTGCTAATGTGTGGGATGGACCCTGAGCCCCATGCCCTCACATGTGTCTTCAAAATCTACCTTTAAATCGTTTTAGATGGACACATTCGGATGTCCCATCAACAACTTGTATTTATCGCTAAGCTAAACACTCCCCCGGTCTCTTTTATTTCTATACAGTTTTCATTTTGAGATATCTCTCTTATTTTTATATATATTTCAAAAATAATAATTTTTAATAATATAAAATACATTACATCCATTACTTTTCTCCACTATCTCTATTCGATAATAATTTAAAACACTATTACACCCACTATTTTCCTCCACTATCTCAAATCTATTATTAAATATTGATATATCCCACCATTTTACCCACTTTTCATCTAACTTTAATCATTTTTTATTCATTTTCTTGGTCTCCATGTCCGAACCCAATGTATATTAATCACCGGGACAGAGGGAGTATAAAATATTTTGATTACAATGTTATTCCCTTCATTCAGCCCAATTATTTACATTTAGGTTGGGCGGACACGAAGGTTAAGGAATATCAGGTAAAATCGGAGAAAAGTTAAGAAAAATGAGTAAAAGAGGATCCAACAATATTTAGGTATAAAGTAAGTAAAGTGGAGAAAAGTAGTAGAAGTACTTAATTTTTATATTATAAAATTTTATTATATTTGAAAAATTTTGAAATGTGAAGAAATAAATAAGACATTCCAAAAAAAAATGTAAAAAAATGGATAAAATAAAGGGAATATTTTTTTAATTATTTATTTAATTATTTACAATCCTACATTATTTCTGGTATGTATATGTCCGATCACCTTCATGTGTATATCATATCACCTTTTTGAAATTCTTCGGATATGTTCGAATCAACCATTATGTTTGTGTAAAAGTTAGACTTTATTTTTAGATTTGACTTGGCTTAACCATCTTTCGGATTTGATTCTTTTCTTAAATTTTACTTAGTTTAATTAGTAGCAGATGAAATTGTTATTGAAATGGTTAGTAGCTCTATATAATCACTTAAAGTTATCACGATGATATTTTTTAAATCATTAAACTTATATATCTTATAAATAAATATATGTTCTAGTATTGTATGAGCGAGAATCAAATTACTACAAAAAAAATTGGGACATAAAATTGATGGGATATATACTAAATTCTACTCCCTTAAAATCGATGAGAAATTTGTAATCGAATTCAACTAAATTGTGATTTTTTGACGGTCGAATTTAGACATTTTTCTTATAATGAACCTAAAAAAGCTAAATCCTGACCCGTTTAATTTTATGTGTAGAAAAAGCAGTCAAAGAAAACTTTTTATATTGACCATTTCTACATTTTATTTTTATTTAAATTTATAATACACTATCTCTATGATGGATATCGATTAGGTTACTATTCTCTAACAATAGATTTTCCGTGTTAGATGTTTCAGTTACATAGAGATGATTTTGATCATTTTTCAAATTAATACTTGGTATTTTTTTTTTAATAAATAGTTAGTCTGAGAGGCCTTCAAGGCTCATTCACATTTCTGGTATATTTATGTACCAGAAATGGAAAAAATGGTACACCCAGATTGAGCTATTCAAAAATGGTACAGAGCGCCACATGAGTTGGCGACTCCTGTCTAAATTCGTCACCTCAGGTGGCGACCCCTTTCTTATTTTTTCGTTTTTCACTTCTTACTCATGTTGTCACTTAGTAAAGATAGCAAAGACGTGTTTATTTACTTAGTAAAATTAGTTTTTAACCATCAATTTTGATGGTTTAAAAAAATTGTTGTAAATTTGAATATTTGGTTTTTTTGTTCTGTATTAAAGTTGAACCGTTCAACTTTGTTATAAGTAAAAAAATGGTAAAATAATATTAAGCGTAATTATTATTATTTTAAAGCCGAACATGAGACCATGAATATCCAAGAACACACAAATTTCAAGTTTCTGTTAACTTGTCCTGTGAATACACAGGAAAAGGCAATAAAAGTGTGTATGCAGTTCTGAATTTTTCTGTATTATTGGAACCATGAATACACAGGAAAATTATCCCGTGATCCAAATTATTTGCTTTAAGTGTTACGAATTTTAATATTCAATTCTTTTATAAATACCCATATGGTTGTGCACTTGTTTATGCTCATTATTATCAAATCTTAAAAATGACAAATAGCTATAGTATTGGTAATATTTTCAGAGCAATGGGTAGAAAATGGTTATGTGACTATGATTTTGTGTACTCAATGAACCCTAATAATCGTTACTCAAGTCAGTCAATAACAACAATGCAGAGGGAGTGGGATTAGCGTACGCAATACCTTTCTTGTTGTATTGAACAATGTTGGTTGCATGGTCTTATAATACCGAAACAACGCGCTATAATGATGCAACGCAATACTCCACAACAACTTAAAATTGCATTGTTCTGTGCACGAGAAGAAGAGAACCGAATGTGATTGCGCTTACATCGACACAGTCTAGCAGCATATGCAAGGATGTTTGCAGAGGACGGAGACACGCTACGTGCAAGACAATATCATCAATGGAGCCTGAGTGCTGATAATGACTCAGACAGCTTCATGTCTGACGAGGACTAAACTATTGTACTTTTTCATTTCAAGTATGAATAATTGTTCAATATATGACTACTTTTTTATTGTTCTTAAATTTGCATGTCATTAAGTTTCAAACACTTGAGGGAAGTAAAAATGGAACTGATATTAAAATCACGTGAATTCAATTGAAAAATAACATAACAGAAGTACATGTAGGAAATTAAATCACACAAAGCAAATAGTACAAATTCATATGAAAAATGGCAAAGTAAATGTAGCAACGTCAACCCTATTGGAATGTTGTGGGAAAAGTTTGCTCTGTTTCGTATGTCCTTCTTCCTTATAGCGGCTACACTTTATCCCCGAGCGCGACTGGTCCATCTCAGTACGAATTCTTATAGGCTCCCCCTTGTTTCCACATTTTTTCTTTATCTTTTTGCAGGCTTCATTGGGTACCAACTAACCATACCTCTGCCACTGCACCGGTAAGACGTAGTTACAACACTATGTAGGTTGCAATGGAAATAACATAGGCTCCCATACCTTATTCAATTCGAACGTGTAGTGGTAAGGTTGAATCCATTTTTTCCAATCAAGATTCTCTGCCAAACAACCAGCCAATACATGATAACAAGGCAAATGGTGGCAAATCCATTTTTCACAAGTGTAGAATTGTTTACTCATGTCCACATTTTGTTGGCGCCCCCCTTTTGTGCCTCCTTTGACCTGATAGCGTTGCGTAACGACTTTGAAAATGCTTAGTTGTTTACTGAATGTTTGGAACTTATGTGATTTAGCCTTCTCCATATATTTGTTTATCATATCCTCCGTCCTTTGACATAGTTGTTGACCCTGCTGCATAGCATCGACGGCTTGGTTTCGCTGTGTATTCATAATTCTCACAGTCTTGTAGAAGATATACTCCATCATTGCTGTAACAGAAAGAAAAAGAGCCATTCTTATGCTACCATTGAAACCTTCCATAACGTTTGTTGTGGCTTGTCCGTAATGAGCACCACCAAGATCGCAACATATGGTCCACAGTTCAGGATTAATGTTTGTCAGGTACTTCAAAGCAGGGGGTGATATCTCGCCTATCCTTTTCATGTAGGCTTTGTGCTTCAGGAATTGGGGGGTAGTTCCAGCTTTCCACACCAACTGTTTCAACTCTCCGCCAGGATGTTTATTGGAAAAGTTACTTCTTACGTGGAATAAGCAAAACCTATGAATCCTGTAAGGTGGTGTGAATCCATTACTCGGATTCTTCATTGCTGCAAGGATGCTAGTAGCACGATCGTAAATTATGTAGACATTCAACCTTTCCATGCATACATGTTGACGTAGCAATTTAAGAAACCAATACAAGTTTTCCTCGGATTCCTCGTCAACCAAGGCATAACAAACTGTATACTGATGATTATTAGAATCCACACCCATCACAACGTGTAATTTGCCGTTGTATTTTCCCTTGATGAAGGTACCATCAATCGAAAGTACTGGGCGGACATGTTTCCAACCATCCATCATTGCTTGAAGGCACCAGAAAACACGTTTGCAAACAGAACTGCTACTATCAGTTTCATGATGAACGACATCGATCACAACGACACTCCCAGGATTGACATGTACCATGGCCATGAAAAACTGTGGTAGTGTATCATATGTCGTAGTCCAGTTACCATAAATATCCTCAATAGCCTACTGCTTTCCTCTCTATGTTTTACTATTTCATACATTGTGGTTCAATTCATCATTAACCATTGTTATAATGGTATTCACTCGGATATTTGGTGATTCCCTAACCTGTGGCACATTCACAAAAACAAGTTAATCAAATGTTTATAATATATCAATTGCACAAATGTAGAAGATGGTTGTACATAGATAACTTACATGTGGTTTAACAAGATTTGTAACAAATTTTGCAGAGATTTTTCTGTGATCCTGCATAGGTAGATCAACCAAACAAGTGTGCTCTGTGCACTTTGTGATTTCAAACAATCCATGGATTCTTCTCTTTGCGGCTCTCATTCTCCAAAGAAAATTTTCCACGACACACTTTGCAATAAATTGTTCCGGATTGTTTCTAGACACGATGTATATCCGATTGGTACTAATGTGCATCTGTCGCACAACATCAATTAAAATTTGTTTGTTATTAAATATTTGACCAATGGAAAGATCTTCTGTATCTTCAGTAAGAGCAAGGTAGTTTCCATCTTGGTTGTTTAATACAACCGGTGAATATTCCTCAATCTGAAACCACGTTGCTATCAGAACATGGTTCCTTAATACCTCTTTATCGTCCTCATCTGATGCATCCTCTTCTTCGTCAAAGTATAAATCGTCTGACTCCTCACTGCTTGAACTATCAATATTAAATTCAAGAGGATTATCATCTATGCGGGCCAACTCTCTACCCATCATTGTATGATGTGGTGGAGACGGTTCCACATTATCTGTACGGTTATAAAATTCTTGCATCTGAGAATCCTCGTCATGATGGCTTTGTTGGACTGCTTGGCTACTAGAACTGCCCGCATATCCCTGAAAATCTTCATTGTTGGAACCTCCACCGAAAAAAGAGTTTGACCACTATCATATTAGAGGATGTATATTACATTCTAGGTCTCCCTGTTAGTGGATTTCCAGTGTTCACAGGGGAGGGCCTACCCGATGGGAGTTTGGTACATGAGCTTTTAGGGGTTCACCCCAATATCATTGATGATGGGAGGAGCACTGTCACTACCATTCAGAAGGGGGGATTACTATTTATAGTGAAAATGTTTTGATTACTATTACACTTCAATAATACAAGTGCATTATTTTTGCCTGCAAATTGTAAGATGTGAGGTGACAACTCAACTTTGTAACTTTATTTTAAAGTTGATGTGATCACTCGTCTTTACTGTTTTGCATACAATAAAGAAATGTCTATAATTTTTTAAAATGCACTGAAAATCTCTGAAAAGAAAAAGAGGAGTAGTCTTGTAGTCACGAGATCAATTCCACGATATGTACTAATTTACATGTGAAGCCTATACAAATACTCGTCTCTGTCATTACTTCTTCACCCAACTACTTCAAATATATCTACCACTTGTTTGTTATAATTAAGATGTCTAACGTTCCTGATCCGGATATTTGCTTTTGCAATAAGTTGATGGTTGAAAGGATGTGTTGGTACGGATCCAATGCTGGAAGAAGGTCCGTCAACTGTCTAGATGGATCCAATGGATGTGGAGACATTCATTGGATTGAAGAACCACTGAAGGAGCGTGCATCACTTATCATTGAAGATCTTAAAAAACAGTTAACAAGGCAACTCGATCATCATGAGTATGAGATGGAAAAACTTATGCAAAGTTTCAATATAAAACAAATAACTGACTCCAGGGATGAAGTTCAAAATGAGGATGTGGATGACGATAAGGATGATGATGATGATGATGATGAGAATCAGAACGAGTACGACTATTACGATGATGATGAGGAAACAAATGAGGATGATCATGAAGATTAAGTTGTTCATGATGTATGTGTTTTTAAAGTTTTTGTTATTTATTTTTCAAGAATGTACGTTCTTTCTCGTAAAGAATGTCGGTTATGTTGTTTTCATGTATTGTCATGTTCTTCTTATTTATGCATTATTGTGATGTGCATGTTCTTATTATAGTGAATCTGTCATCAAACTACTTAAAAAATGAATAATAAATACCAGGTAAGAACATTTGGTCATAATTAAAAGACAACAATATAAAAATACATAATACGCAAATCACTCTTATTCTGTTTCGTCAGATATGGCTCCATCAGAGACATAATTGGGATTATGTTCAAGATGATATTACGCAAGTTCTGTGAGCTCTCTGCCCATAACACGAACGGAATCTGTGGCAAGTTGATACATATACTGACGACCTCTACGCACCAATATCAGATTATTTTCAAATCGTATCTGTGACACAACACCAATCACTCTTTTCCTATACTTATTCCAATTGTCACATTCCCCGGGATCAGGATACATGATAAACGAATCATGAGTGGGAACCCTTGTACCAATACAAATAGGGTCACTTCTCAATCGTTTGGATTCCTCAGGCCTATAGGCCCATTCTCGACGAACGCATGCAAAATACTCTTTTGGATCGCTTCGGTTTAACCTATGGTAATCGTCATCTCTTTCAACAAGCAACCAAACGCGACACTCGTACTCCCCCATTTTTTGTATTCTAAATTTAACAATACAATATGATTTAATTCGTAAGGCACGGAATGAAGCTATAAGCGTCAAGTATATAACCTACTGGAAAGTGGAGTTGTCATGTCTTTCTGAAGTGACCACTCATCTTTTCCAGAAAATTAAAGCTTTGTATTAATTGTCATATTTTTCAGAAATAATTTATCTCAAATGTATATGAAAAAGATGTCTAGTCACATCAAAATAAAAATGAAGCTTTCAACTGTCATGTTATCAGAATACAACTTTTGATATTATTATTGCTCTGAAAATGTTAAAAGTTGTGTAGTCACGTCAACACTAACATAAAGCTTGCATTATTTTCATGCTTCCAGCTGTTCAATGGTGATTTCACAGTATTAAAATGTGTAGTCATCATTAAGATTCAGTTTCATGGCTAGTCAAGAGAGAGGAGATGACATTTCCGATCATAGTTGTAACTCCCGTTGTAGTTGTGATTGGGATTGGAATAACCTTACAGTTTCCCAACAAGACGCGCTTGATGAGTTAGAAAGAGAAGCCGTTGCTTATAATGAAGCACACCTTGATAGTCCCCCAAACCTTCCTGAACTCTCCCATGCAAAAGAAGTTGGAACCACTTCTAATCCTCAATCGGTCACTGAAACTACTCCTCAACCAAATACTTCAATTCCGCAAGTTATAATTAAATACAAAAGTAAGGAGTGGAAGGATTGTAAATTGTTTATTGACAGTGGTGGTAAGGTCTTTTGCACTTAATTCTTCTTCTTTGTACTTAATTCATGTTCTTTTATATTGATGATAACATGTTATTTTTGTAGTTGCGGATGATGTAGCTAACGCGCACCCTAATCCAATGATGATAGAATGCAGAATTGATGATTCCGTCCAAATAAAGACACTTAAAAGAATTTCAAAATATGCTTTTGAAGAGTACGATGACTTTGTAGGCATTGACACCATACAAGTTGATTATGCAAAAGGATGGATTATAAGCATACGTGACTCTGATTCATTTGGGTAAACGAATCATCCTAATACATGACGGGACGCGTCAAGTTGAATGTTACCTTCGATTAGACAAAGATAGGTACCCAATTATCCGTAATCCGGTTGAAGTTGGACGTCTAATACTCATGTACAAGATATGTTGTTCAAGATATGTTGTCAATTTGTGGTCACCGGTAACCGAAGAACTTTAGACTACGAAAACTTCACTTTCCATGGAGGCTATTCCAATATACTAGCCGTATTTTAGAAGTCGAGGCCATTGAAGTCTTTTATGCTTATTTTCAGAGTTTATGTTGGCATTTTTACTAAGTGTGTTTGTCATGTTTGTTGCTTGAATAAAAGTTTTGTTCTAGTCATTTTCATACCTAAAAATACCATTGTTCTATATAATATTTTTTTCATAATTTTTGCTCGTATAGTAGTACAAAGTTGAAGTTTAATACGAAACACAGAAAAATAAAAATTATTATGTACAAGAATGTTTTTTATACCCCTAAAACTGCCTACATAAACTAAAATTTTGTCTGGTTATCATTTTTGGACCAAAATTTTACATAGTTACGTTAATATTTTTTCTCAAATTTTGGTTACTAGCGAAATAGGACAGTTCAACTTTAATATAGAAAAGAAAAAATGAAAATTTAAAATTTGCAACTACATTTTTTAAACCTTCAAAATTGATTGTTGAAAACAAATTTTTACTAGTGACCAACCCATTTTTACCAAGTGAACCATAAGAGTAAGAAGGGAAGAACGAAAAAAAAATTAAAAAGGGGTCGCCACCTTAGGTGGCGAAATATACCCGGGATCACCATCTCATTTGGCGTCATGTATCATTTTTGAACACGTGAACATGGTTGTACCATTTATGCATTTCCGATACATAAATGTAAGAGAAATGTGAAGCAGCCTGCCTTCAATCGGACGCTTGTAATGCTATTCACATATATACGTGTAAGAAACCTAGCCCATGGCTACTACTACCCTTGCTCCCCTCTCTCGCTAACGTGGCAATGCCAGCTAGACCCGACCACACCTAATCCAACCCAAAACTACCCATTCATAGTGGAACAAATATATTATTAGAATAACTTTAAAAAAATTAACTTGTAAAGAGAATTAATATCAGCTGGATCTAAAAAAAAAATAGCTGTTCTAGGGCCCTGAATTTATGTGATGTTTCCGAAATGCAAAGTACAGAACTAACTGTATTCCCATTGCAATTATTCATTGCATATATTCGGTTACATTAATCCCTTCACAAGCCATAAAACCAAGTAATTAAGGAGAAACCCTAATAGGCAATTTTATTACGAAATTGTATTAATACATATCAAAAGTTGAAAACTAATCCCACTCAACTCTCTCTTTATCTTTCTCTAATGTAGCAATTCATACCTACACTTTCCTTCTTTTTTTCCCTTCTTTCTGTAAAATTAAGTATGATCAACACCATTAGATGTTGCATCTCCTGCATCCTTCCATGCGGCGCATTCGATGTGATTCGTATAGTTCATACAAACGGCTATGTCGAAGAGTTAAGTGGCACGGTTTTCGCAGACGAGATCATGAAACTGCATCCTAAACATGTTCTAAAGAAACCATCTTCTTCATCTCCCTATGATGGTGGTAGTAATATTTATCCTCAAGTGGTTATAATTCCTCCCGAGGCACAGCTTCAACGCGGCAAGATTTATTTTCTCATGCCTGTTGCTTCCACATCGTCAGTCAAGAATAATCGTAGAAAATCATCGACGAAGAAGACGAAAAAAGAGGCTGAGAAAGTGGATATGAATGATCAATATTTGGCTGAAATATTATCTGAGAAAGTTATGTCCACGCAAAGTACTGATCGGAGACGAGGGCGAGCTGGAGTTTGGAGACCTCATTTAGAGAGCATTTCGGAGGCACCAATATTGTATGATTCTTGATAGAGTACTATGTGGAACTTTTGCTTTATTTTTATTTTATTTTTAAGTTTTCTTCTTCTCTAGATCATTACCTAGGGTTCTTGAAGTAGATATTTCATTTTTTTTGCTCTTGTATATATTCAAAAATTTGTAAAAAATGTTAAGAAAAGTACTACCATTGTTTAAGCAACTACATCGAATCGAGGTGTTTGGTTTAAATCTCAAACTGAATAAGGTCCGTGTCACCAGAATTATGAAAATTTCTTAATCTCAGGATTATCTCCATTAACGTTTTCAGGTGAAAGAAATTACTGTATAATTCCGCGACGGTACTATATCTATGATCCATCATCTACTGACAATAACATATATCAGTATAAGATGATCAAAGGTAAATAATAATTTAAATAAAGAAAAAAATATACGGAAATTATAATTTAAATGCAAGGAATACATTAAAGATGGAGGGAGATATATATAATCTGATTCTCTATATAAAAGATGGTTCTCTCTAGAACAATAGCCCATATATATATATATATATATTCTCATCTCAGGAAAAAAAGAAAGGTAATTTCAGGGTGGGATTGACATATTGAGAGATTGTCCACCTTACCTATTAGGTTTTGACTTGTGACATGCATAACATCATATAATTATACTTTTACTTCTTAAGAAAATGCTGTTGATAAGACTCGAATCCGATAATATGTTTGAGTAATAGTTCGAAAAAATAATTAAATTAATGTAGAGAATAAACTTTAAAAACTCTCTTTCGATGTAATTAGTACCGGTCCATTTTGTATCATAAATTTGGTGGCCGGTGTTGGTTTTCTCCGGCCCAGCTGTGTCGGCAGTGGGCAGTGAGTGACTGATGTAGTAGCTTTTGTCATTCTCAAATTTAATAATTCACAAATGATCGCCACTAGCCATATTTGAGTAGTGCTGTTGTCCCTAAAAAAAGGGTTAATGAGCTGCCCAATCATCATTACCGCAAGGATTATAAACAAAATAAAGTTTGATTTTGTGAAACTTTATTTAGATTAGTAGTCTTTAATAATGATTAATAGAAGTAATGTATATAGCCTTATTACAATTAAACCTCTTTAAAGTAATAGTTTTGGAATCGGGAGAAAATATTACTTTATCAAGTTAATTATTTTATCGAGAATAAAAATACATTGTCTCCTTCCTTTATGTTGGAACCGAAAAAAAAAAATTAACTAAATTATTATTTTATTAATTATTACTTAATCGAAGTTCAACTATTTTACTTCGAGGCATGTAGAATAATTGTCCCCACCGCACTTTCAACCAAAGAATAAACTCAAGCACTGAAGATATGAGGTATAGGCTTAAACAAATTAACTAGTGGGCATAGATATCCATGACTTTAAGCATTTGGTCCTGTCCCTCGTCATGGTTGGTTATATAAAATGTTTTGATTTAGGATTTAGATTCGGAGTTTAGAAATAATTTTTTCATTTTCGAAGATCAGTTAAAAATATTATTGATTCTTTGATCGAAGTCGGAGCTTGGGTCTACGCTAGATTCTCCTAAGAATTTTAGAATAAATAGCTAAAATGATGCCAATGGCATATATTAGTAATCGGATTTTAAAGTTGTTTCTCACAGAAGCTAGCCATCTATAGATTCTTGTGGGTGCACAATATTTCGGTCTATACTTGTAAATTAGACCAGATTAGATTAGATCTGTTGGTCCAAGACCCGAACTGATCCGGTATCCGATTTATAAATTCAAAAAAAAAATTCTATTTTCGGTTCGTTCCGGTCCAAATTCTCAAAAAAATTGGACCGCACCGGAATTCATATATATAGCTATTTTAATTTTACTTTATTTCTTAAATTATCATGTACTAGCTTATATCCCGTGCGATGCACGGTCTTCTTTAATATTTTCTTATTTTTTATTTAGATTTTAGTTATTATATATAATTTGATAAAATTTTAATATATATATACATATATATATATATATATATTGGATTTATAAATCTAACAATATAATATTTAAATTTAATATATTATTGACGTAATTAATAGTAGTATTTTAGATATTAAAATATAAAATATTTTAAAATAACATATCTAATGATTCGTATTTTTTTACTCTTAAAAATCTAAAAAGGACTCAAGTGCAAATATCAAAATATGTGCTTGTTCAATATACCGAGTTTATTTGAATATACTATTACTTTTATTTTAATTAATTATCTCGTTTAAATTGAATGTTAAAAAAATTATAATAAACATGAATTTCATAAGTTTAATATAATAATATTACTAATATATCTATCTTTTGCCCATGTTATTTTTAATTTGAACATGAGTTGTTTTAGTTAAAAAATATAAACAGGTAATATCCTTAAAAAAACAATTAGTTACTTATTAACAATTATATAAAATTATATTAATTTTTTTATATATACGTCTGCGTTACTTTTAGAAAATTAGTTGTTTAAGTTAGAAAATATAAAAGAGGTAATTTGTTTTAGCTGAAAAGAATAACTTGTTATTTATTAATATTTATATAAAACAATATTACCATTGTATATTTATTTTGCATGTATTATATTTAGAAGATAAGTTGTTTTAGTTAGAAAATATAAAACACATAATGTGTTTTAGTTGTCGGTTATAAATATATAATAATATTACCATTTTATATATATATTGCCCATCTTATTTTTAGAAAATGATTTGTTTTAGTTAAATAGATATATGAAATAGGTAATATAATTTAGCTAAAAAAAGTAATTGGTTATCAATAACTTGGTTTCCATATATGTGTCCTATTTATAAGATGGGTTGTTTTAGATAAAAAAATATAAAAATAATGTGTTTTAGTTGAAAAAGATAATCAATTATAAATATATAATAATATTACCATATTATATATATGTTGCCCGTTTTATTTTTAGAAGATGAGTTGGTTTGGTTTAAAAAATAAATATAAAATAGGTAATGTAGTGAAAAAAGATAATTGCTTATTAATAAATTGATTATAGATAGGCCCAAATACCGACCGACCGACGACCGACCAAAACTTTTAATGTTTCGTCTTTAATAATATAGTATAGATATATATTAAATATTAACAAATATCGTATACTAATGATCCAAATTAATAGAAAATAACTTAATGAAACAACATAGATCAAAATTACAAATTAAATAATTAAATTTTATATTTTATGTAATGAAAAATCCATACTCGTATATTTAAAAATACTATTATTTTATAAATAATAAAACATACACTTATTTTAAAATTTTAAGTAGTGCTCGGAACCTTAAAATAGTTTTCAAATGTCAATGTCAAGGCGGAGAACAAGTTAAGGCGGAGAACTGAACCATGAGCTCAGTTTCGTGTTTTAATTCATAAAGTGCATATATACGTGGATCCTTTTTATATGTAATTACACAATCAATAAGATCGCACCAACTAAGCATTTGAGAATGATTTTGGAAACTCTAGCATTTATTTTATATTTTTATTTTCGTGTAAAGCAAATAATTTATTTTATTTATTCAAATTTGAATAAAAACATATTTAAATTGTAAAAATTAAAATTTTAAATAAACATTAATCAAACAGGTCCAAATCGATCCGGTTCCGGTCCGGTCCGGTCCGGATTTTTTCGATCGAGTCCGGTCCAAAGACCGGATATATACAGATCCGGTTCCCGATCCATGATTTTACTATTGTTAAAATGTTGCAATATATAGTTAGTCGACATAAATTATTTAACAGCAATAAATAATAATAGTATTAATTTTTAATCTAAAATTTTCATATATAATTATATATATAATTATATATTTTATCTATAATTTCATCTTAAAATATTGTCAATTTTTAAATAATATATAGCTACAACTAAATTAAGTTTTTATCAACAATTAGTTGAAAAAGCCGCGCTTCGTGGCGGCGTAATAATGTTTTTTAAAAATTCTATCAAATAAATTACGAAGATCCTCGGTAATAAGTCGTCCTCCCGTGAAACACGTTTTCCTTTTTAATATCAAAATCTCAAATTTAATATATTGAATATGTTGGGATTTATGGGTGATAGCATTGAAATAACTTAACTTTGATTGTACTTAATTTTTCAAATTAAGTAGAACATACTGTCATAGCCAAAGTATGTTCTTGTAATCAGTATGTAATGTTATTCTAGTTGTATTGTTTGAAAGAAGTTCACTTATGTGTTCAAGCCTCAAAGAATGCTTTTTGGATGACAGCATGAATAAAGGTTACTGTCCTAAAGCTGTGACAGTAAGATTACAAGAAGACAGAATGTTGCAAGTCACGACAGCATATTCACTCTGACAGCAACATTGGTGGAAGACTACGCGACAGCAACTATTGCCCTCGACAGCAAGTTTGGGATCCTCGACAGCACTCTATGCGGGGAACTCATACTGTCACCAAAAGATCATTCCTGTGACAGCAAGCTTTGCGGCAAAAGTAACTGTCTCAATAAAGATCCTTATGCTAGGTATCTTTCTCAGTCAAATCCCGTGACAGTTTAAATGTTCAAGAAACAGGCGTGATGCAGTATCCCTAAGCTGCACCAAGTCTGCAAGACTACGACAGAAGCTTCAAGCACTGCAAAACAAAAGCGAATCAATTCAAGAGCAAGGTCAAGTCTTTATCTGCTGAATTGGTTTAGCTGGAAATGGAATGAATCTAGGTTGCTTTCTTTGTAATGTATATCTGACATGTTAGCAATTTAGGAAAGTCACATGGGTAAGACAATCTGTAAGAAGCTGCCACTTGACAGTGACAGCAGCTTCACAAACCCGTGACTGATAGTGATAGGGTTAGTCTTATACCTACTATCAATTCATTCTAGAATTGTAACGAAGACAAGCAAGTGTCTTTGAAGAAAACCCGAAGCTCGAGAATTCTTTCTTGAGGTTGTAGCAACACTTTGCAAAATAAATAAAACATTTATTTTGTGAATCTTGTTCTTACTGAATACTGTTCGTGATTGCATATATTGCTGATAACGTTTAATCTTGATTTTAGTTGTTGAAATTTAGATTGAATTTTATCAGTATTGCATTCATCCCCCCCCCCCCCTTCTGCAATACACAAGGACTAACAGAATATATACGTGTCTTATATATTAATTTATATGTTATCATACATGAGACACTCTTTCGTTGAAAAAACAACTAAATAACTTTACATATTCTACTTCAAATAGAACTTTTAGTTATGTATTATAAACGTTTATTCTACTTCCAATAGAATTTTTGATTGCATGTACTTCTTTTATATCCGAACTCTTCTCCTCTATAAATCGAAACACCTATTCTACTTCAAATAGAACTTTCCAAGTACTTCTTTTATATTTATTTGAACTCTTCCCCTCTACAAATTCAAACACTTATTCTACTTCAAATAGAAATTTTAATTATATGTATTCGCTAGAAATTCGAACTCTTCTCCTCAATAAATTCGAACATTTGTTCTACTTCTAATATATTAAAGGATATTTTTTGATTTATTAGTATTTAAAATTCAAAAACTCTAGAAAATTAGATAAATAGATTGAGACGATCTCAGGAGCGCCACTCAACCTCCCGCGTATCCTCCTTTATATATATATACTAGGTTACTAAGCCGCGCTTCGCAGCGACATTATAATATATTTGTTAAGAAAAAAATATTAAAATAAAAATTGTGAAAGTAATATCTACAAAATTATTTAAATTATCAAATAAAATATATTCTATAAAATTTGCATTTGGGTAGGTACTATAATAAAATATTTACATATTTTGTTTGTTTATATAGTTTGATTTTTTATTTTGTTGGACCGATACCATTGTCATATATATATTATATTGACAAAAATCAATATAAACATATAATATTACTTATATTTATATAGTATTATTAGAAAAGATAATATATAATATATAATTTATATTATATATTATAAATCTTAGATGATCATTTGCAACTTATCTTGCTCGATTCTCTCACGCTGGATAAAGCCATGTGTGGAAGTGTGATAAGCTGCACATCAGCCAAGGAGATGTGGATCAGGTTAGCCTTACTCTGTGAAGGAAGTGAAGAGGTTAAGGGCAACCAAAGGCAAATTCTAATATCTCAATATGAGACATTCATGGCCAAGCCTGGTGAAGACTTAACCTCCATGTTTGAAAGGTTCAGTAAGCTCTTAACTGAATTACAGATACATGGCAAGTACTATGACAGAAAAGAATTAAATGTCAAGTTCCTGCTCACACTGCCTGATCACCTTGAACACAAGACAACAGCCATACGAGAAGGAAGAGATCTCAACAATATAACCTTTGAGACACTTTATGGTATTCTGAAATCTTATGAACTCGAACTCTTTCAAAAGAGAGCCATACAAAGTGGAACAAGGAACAAGATGGCTAATATGTCAAGTGCCCTAGTAGCACATGTGCCAAGGATCACACAGCCAAGTGAAGTACTACAGATCACACCATCAACCCCAACACAGACCTTGAAGATAGAAGAGGTGGTTGAAGATGATGAGAAAGTGGTACTACAGCTCAAAGATGTGGAAGATGAAGACTTCTACACAATGGAGGAACTGGAAAGCATGGACAACCCTACTATGGCTCACATGGCCAAAAAGTTCAAGAACTTTAGGTTCAAGAAGGATAGGTCATACAAGCCTCAAGGCCAAGCATCCAAGTTCAGCAAAGGAAGCTCATCAAAGGCTGCTGTGGGAAGTTCAACCAAAGGAGGATACAAAACTGGATTTGTGGATAGATCAAAGTTCAAATGTTACAACTGTGGAGAACCTGGTCATTTTGCTACTGAATGCAAAAGACCCAAACAGGTTCAAAGATATGAGAAAGGAACTGGTGGATACTCCAAGAAAAATCAAGGTAGAGCCTATGTGGCTGAAGGAAAGTGTTGGGATGATTCTGATGATGAAGAAGAGGAAGAATATGTCAACCTAGCTCTCATGGCTAGCACTGATGAGGTAGCATCAACACCTTCAAGTCAGGTACCTTCACTTGTCTTACTTGATATGTCTACTGATGAGTATAAGAAAACCATTAAAGACTTAAGTGCTGAAATGTTCAATGTCTATACTAGCTTGTCTGCTGCTAATGAGGAAATCTCTAGACTAAGTAAGCTAAATGAAACACTTCAGTCTGAAAATGATTATCTTGTTCTCAAAACCAGTTCACTAGGCTCTTTAGCTCAAGAGAATGCTAAACTTAAAAATGAATTAAAATGTGCTAAGGAGGTTGAGGAATTCCTGAGGAATGAGATTGCTGAAAATGAATTTAAGATTAAGGCCTATAGAAACTCATCAAAGATAGTTCAGGATTACAATGATAAGCATACAGAAAATCAGTCTGTTGGTATAGGTTTTTCTTATGGTAGAAGACCTAGAAAGGAAACTGTGATTCAAGATTGTCCTGGAAATGCTGCTGTCAAACCCACCATTCTTAAGAAAGTTAAAACTCCTATTTTCAAAGCTGCTGAAATTGAGTTTGATGAAGAAGCCATGCTCATCAAACAAGAAATTCTTGATGAGGATGAAGGTGTTGACAGCACATTCAAGGATGGAAAGGATACTGTCACAATCCCCAAGACAGTAAACTTACCAAGCAATCAGACAATAAGTTCAAAAGATGCTGTCACAGTTGGCAAGACAGAATCTTTCAAAGATACTGTCAAGAATGGTTCCAAGACAGCAACTTTCAAACCTTCTGTCAAGACAGTAGGAATAAAAGATACTGTCAAGGAAAGTTCGACAACAACTTCTGAACATACTGTCAATCCAGTAACTCCCAAGTCTAAAAACAGAAATGGTAAGGTAGGTGTCAATAAAGGAAATGGATACACTAATGTTGGAGGTGCTTCTAGGAAACTGTGCAATAACTGTGGATCTACTCATCACTTAACACATGTTTGTAAGAAACCAATTGAGGATAAGATCAATGCTACTGAACTCAATGGTAACTTACACAGAACCCCCCTTATGCATAGAACTATGAGTGTCTGTAATAACATTGATTGTATGCCATGCAAAATCACTGCCATGAGTACATGCTTTAACTTACCTGTTCTCTCTACTGAAAAATGCTCATACCTAAACACTGTTGAGACTTCTGAGCCTGCTGGCAACAGCAAAAAGGCTTCATCCACTAAGAAAAGGACCAAGTCCAATTCTAAACCTAAGTGGGTGAAAAGAGAAGTCAAACAGGAAGTCTTTGATAATGCTTGTGATGTTGTGACTGAAAGAAACTCAGGAAACACTGAAACTGCAGGACCCAACAAAGATTGGGTACCATATGCAACTTAGAAACATTCTGTTTTGCAGGGTAAGAAGAAAAATCAGGTCATGTGGATTATTGACAGTGGTTGCTCAAGACACATGACAGGTGATAAAGCCCTGATATCACATTATGTAGAGAAAGCTGGCCCAATCATAACCTTTGGAGACAACAGCAAGGGTTATACAGTGGGATATGGCTGTCTGGAAATTGGAAATGTTGTCATTGAAGATATTGCTCTTGTGGATGGATTGAAGCACAACCTACTCAGTGTCAGCCAATTCAGTGACAGAGGATTTAAGGTTGACTTTGACATGATGGTGTGCAACATCTATCACAAGAAGGATGGAAGCCTCTCTCTAAAAGGGGTCAGAAAAGGAAGCCTGTTTGTTGCTGATCTAAGCTCAACAAAGAAGGATAAAGTTTACTGTTTTTACAGCAAAGCTACTGTTGGTGACAGTATGCTTTGGCACAGGAAGCTCTCACATCTCAACTTCAAAACAATGAACATTCTAATGAAGAAAGAGTTAGTGAGAGTTTTGCCCCAACAGGAATTCTGTCAAGAAGGATTGTGTGAAGATTGTCAAATGGGCAAACTGAGAAGAGCTGTGCACAAGTCCAAGCAAGTAAACACCAACACAGAAGCACTCAAGTTAATTCACATGGATCTCTTTGGACCAGTCAATGTACCATCTATGGCCAGAAAGAGATATGCCTTAGTAATGGTGGATGATTACTCAAGGTACACTTGGGTGAAACTTCTTGAATCCAAAGATGAAGCTGCTCAAGTGATTATTGATCAAGTCAGAGTTCTTGATAGAACCCCAAACTCAAAAGTTCAAATCTTGAGGAGTGACAATGGTACAGAATTCAGAAATGCCACACTTGGAAATTTCTGCAAAGATGAAGGAATTGTACAACAATTCTCTGCTGCAAGAACTCCACAGCAGAATGGAGTTGTAGAAAGAAAGAACAGGACTCTCATTGAAGCAGCTAGAACTATGTTGCATGATGCTAAGCTGCCAACATATTTCTGGGCTGAAGCTATCAACACAGCCTGTTATACTCAGAACAGAACCATGATCAACAAAACTCATGCAAGCACACCTTACTGTCTGCTAACTGGAAAGAAACCTACTATCAAATATTTTCATGTGTTTGGAAGCAAATGCTTTATGATGAAGGACAATCATGAGAAGAAAGGAAAATTTGACACCAAGGCTTTTGAAGGACTATTCATGGGTTACAGCACAGAAAGGACTGCCTACAGAGTTTATGTTATGGAACACAGGATTATTGAAGAAAGTGTTAATGTCACATTTGATGAAACCAAGTTTCCAGGACTGCATGAAGAAGGAAAGATGCAGACATTCAGATTTGAGAATCAAGGATACCTGGAAGCTGAGGAGATTGTGGATGAAGAACCTAGCTTCACTCAAGTTGTTGAAGTTGATAAAGATACTGTCAATGCCACTACTGTCAACCAAACTCCAGCTCAGTCACAGACCATATCCTCTAACATTCATGACAGTGATGACTCTGGAGACAATGAAGAACATGGTGGAGACAATGGAATTGATGAGCATTCAACTCAACAAGCTGAAGCAAATGTTCCTGTTCAATCAAGTAGCTTGCCCAGAATCACCAGGTGGAACAAGGATCACACAAATGACCTTATCATTGGTGATCCTAATTCTGGAGTGAGGACAAGGAACAAAGTCTCTGCTGACAGCATGTTTTCATGCTTCCTGTCACAAATGGAACCCAAGACAATTGATGAAGCATTGTTGGATTCTGACTGGGTGATAGCCATGCAAGAAGAGCTAAATCAGTTTGAAAGAAACAATGTATGGAAATTGGTTCCAAGACCTAAGGGAAAGTCAGTTATTGAGACCAAGTGGGTTTTCAGAAACAAACTTGATGAAAATGGATTGGTGATAAGGAACAAAGCAAGGCTAGTGGCTAAAGGTTACTGTCAACAGGAGGGAATAGATTATGATGAGACATTTGCTCCTGTTGCAAGACTTGAAGCTATAAGAATCTTTCTAGCTTATGCTGCACACTACAACTTCAAAGTATTTCAGATGGATGTCAAAAGTGCCTTTCTAAATGGAGAGCTGGAAGAAGAAGTGTATGTGGAACAGCCACCAGGGTTTGAGGATGCTGAAATGCATAATTTTGTGTACAAACTCTTCAAAGCTTTGTATGGACTAAAGCAAGCACCCAGGGCATGGTATGACACACTTTCCACCTTTCTTCTGGAAAACCAGTTTACCAGAGGAGTGGTGGACAAGACACTTTTCTACAAACATCATGGCAAGGACATCATTCTGGTACAAATCTATGTGGATGACATCATTTTTGGTTCTACAAATGAGAAGCTGTGTGAGAAGTTTTCCCATCTCATGAGCAACAAATATGAGATGAGCATGATGGGAGAACTGTCATTCTTTCTGGGGTTACAAATTCTTCAACAAACTGATGGAATCTTCATAAGTCAAGCTAAGTATATCAAGAACTTCTCAAAAAATTCAACTTGGAAGATTCATCTCCTGCAAAGACACCAATGTCCACAGCAACTAGTCTGGATCTTGATCCTAAAGGAAAGAAAGTTGACTCAAGCACCTATAGAGGCATGGTAGGATCCCTCCTATACCTAACTGCTAGCAGACCTGACATCATGTTTGCTACATGTCTCTGTGCAAGGTTTCAAAGTGATCCAAAGGAGTCACACTTGGTAGCCATCAAGAGAATATTTAGATACTTAAAAGGCACTCCTAACCTAGGCCTTTGGTATCCTAAGAATACTGGATTTGATCTAATTGGTTACTCAGACTCAGACTATGCTGGATGCAAGATTGACAGAAAGAGTACCACTGGTAGCTGTCAATTTCTTGGTGGAAGATTGGTCTCATGGTTTAGCAAGAAGCAGCATTCAGTTTCTACCTCAACTGCAGAAGCTGAGTACATTGCTGCAGGCAGTTGCTGTGCACAAATTCTATGGATGAAAAGTCAACTTCTAGATTATGGTCTAGTGTTAAGAGAAATTCCTATTTACTGTGACAACACTAGTGCCATAGCCATCTCAGACAATCCAGTTCAACACTCTAGGACAAAGCACATTGATATAAGACATCACTTTATCAGAGAGCATGTTGAACAAGGAACTGTGAAGCTGATTTATGTCCCAACTGACAAGCAACTTGCTGACATCTTCACTAAGCCATTGGATGAAGCAACCTTCAACAGGTTGGTAAGTGAATTGGGAATGCTGAATCTGGTATGTTAATTTACTAAGGTTTCTAAATTTTCAATTCTTATTGAAGCTCATGACAGCAACTTCAAACCTGCTGTCAAGAGAAGTTACTGTCTACTTGGTTTATGTCTGTTATGTGACAGCATGTGTTGATTTGACTTTTCATGTCAGTATTTTGTGCCAGTCTCATACTTTTAAACCGTGTATGACTTTAATGTGGTTATCCGTTAAGTTTGAGAGTTAAAAATCTGTTCCATTGGACTTTCACACTCTTTTGCATTAATCTGTAGGATTAAAGGAGGACACGACCATTAATTACTTTTGTGGTAGTTGTATGGGTACTCTAACTGTTGACCATTAGACTTTGATCCTTAGACGGTTTTGCCTATAAATTAACCTTAGGTTTCACCAGTCTGCTCTCAGTTTTAAAGTAAATAATGGAAAACAAAGTAGGAATCGAAGTTGGTCTAAAGAAGTGTGATAGTGAACCCGACAATGAAGAGATCGATGAGCTCTTTGAAATGTTGTTGGACGCCATGGATGAGATAGACGAGGAAAAGGAGGCCAAGGCTAAGGAAGAGGAGGCCAAGGCTATGGAAGAAGAGAAGGAGCTTCAGGCACTTCTTGAAAAAGAAGGCCGCTCTGAAGAAGAGATTAAGGAAGAAGTCTTAGAACTAGTTGATAAAATCATAGAATGATGTACTCAATGTTCAATATTAATGATTTTATTAACAATAATAAAAGTTCCTGTTTATGTGGTTACTGAGTTTATGACTTGTCTGTGTAACTTGCTTAATATCTGTGTTTGAAAGATTACATTGCTAAATTCATATTCTGTTAATTTTAGGTTAAGTATATGAGCAACGCATTCTAATTAGTTCCTGACAGAAACAATTTCCCATTTAAATTACTGTCACAAAGAAGGATACTGTCCCGTGTCTCTTGACAGCAACCTTCTTGACAGCAGGGAAAGACTTTCTGTCACGACCTTTAAAGGATACTGTCACTCAAATGCTTAACGGTGACAGCATGTTTTTGCGCAATAGTTGCTGTCGCGCAAAACCTACTGTCACCACCACTTATTACTGACAGATTGTTTCTAGCGCACAGGTTACTGTCAACAATAGTGGACCGTTGTAATTGGATATTCACCCCACGATTGACAGTGAATAACGGGCAGTAACTCACGTGTTAAGAGAGTGGGTTAAGACACGTCCTTTAACTCCACTTTTTGAGCAAACGTTTGAGATACCCATATTTATTCTCCAGTTACTCAGACATATCACTCTCACAAAACTCAAGGCAAAATACTTTTCTTCAAGCAAAAAGCTACTTTCTCACTTTCTTCTTTTCTTGAAATCTCAATGGCCCCCAAACAGACTCTCTCTCAAACAAACTTTGCTGGCATCTTTTCCCCAAATGATGCTGGTGAAGGTTTCAAAGGACTAGTGTTTTTCTTGAACAAGTCCTATCTCGGTTATGCCATAACCTCAACCCCCATTCTCGACTTAGACAGACTTGAGGCGTTTTGGCAAACTGCTGTTGCTCAAACTGAGGGTGAGAACCCTGGTATTCAATTCACAATCTCTGGGCAACAATACATTCTCACAGTTGAGGTCATCAATACTGCTCTTGGAATTACACTGGAAGCAGGCCAAAACTTTGCTCCACTTGCTAATGATGACACTCTGAAGAAGCTCTTCTTGAAGATTGGGTATGCAGGCCCTATTCTCGAAGAGGGAACAACCAAGTGGTACCCGTCTGGTGAAATGGACAGGAAGTATCTAAGGAAGGAGTGGAGCATGATATTTGATGCAATGGTCAAGGTGTTCTCTACCAAGTCCACAGGCTGGAATGGGATACCCTCCTACATCAAGAAACTGACACATTCTCTTGTCCATGGATACAAGGTGAATGTTGGAGCTCTCCTCATGGCACAAGTCACAGCTGCCATAGGTAAGAAGGTATCACACTACCCTCGCTTTCTTATGTTGTGCATTAATTCATTCTGTGATTTTAATGATGCTGCTCCTCGTTTAGAGGCTTGCTCAGTTTTGAAAAAGAACACACACACACTATTATCATCACAAAATCTCAATGCACATATTCCAATTTGTTTCACTCAGCACATGGTTGATCAAGTGTCCAACCTTGATTATCCATTACCTTCTGGTTATGATTCTTTTTCTCTTGAGAATGAAACTGAATTAGACCCAAATTCAGTTAACCCCCATTCAACACCATACACTCAGCCTAGGCCCTCTAGACTTCCCAAAGCCCAAAGAGAAGCCTTGCAAGAATCCAGAAAAAGATCCTTAGAAGCTGATGTTGGTGGTAGCTCTGTTAGTCAAGAGGGAGACACTGCACCTAGTGCAGCAAATAAGGAAGGTAGTCAAACAGAACCCACAGTGGTTCCCCCTGAGCCTAAGAAGAAGAGAGCTAGGAGGACCAAAACCACTGTCAGCCACCCTGCAGTCTCCCAAAAGACTGTAGAGGAAACCAGGGAAATAAACTCCTCCCTAGATGTGCCTTCTCAACAAGGGACATCTATTGAAATTGGCCTGTCTCCCAAGGCACCCTGTACAGAGTCTGCACAAACTCATGGTTCCCAACCTGAGATACCCCAACTTGAAGAAACACACAGTGAGTTAGGGCACAGTGAGGATTTCTCTACTCCTATTGATGGTTCACATGTTTCATCTGTGAATCAGCCCCCACTCTCTACTACACTTTCACCTTCTTCCTTCCCTACACATTCTTTTGTTTCTTCTCCACAACCTAGAGAAGGGGACAGTCCCAACCCTTCAGGTTTTGATCATCCATCTCCAATCATGGATGAGCCCCCATCTAGTGGTCCACAAGAACCCATTTCTCAAAGTGAGATGGACACCACTCCTCCAAACACTGAGCTAGGGCAAAGTGGTATTTTGTCAGAAAATGAAACAGCCAACACTTTGTCTGATCTCCAAGGAGCATCTTACCTTCAGGAAGATGCTGTCACAGCCTCTGTTGCTGTCAAAGACACTGGGGATGCTACTGTCCTGGACACAGCTACTGTCAAAGGTGGAGAGAAAGATACTGTCACTACAGAACCTACTGTCACTCCACCTCCCAAAGATGCTGTCATGCCAGAACCTGTTGTCCAGACTCCAACTGACAGTACCATTCCTACTCAAGATGCTGTCCAGCCCTCCCAGCCTGATTTTGATGCTGTACTTGTTGAGGATGCCTCTGATGATGACCTACCTCTTGCCAAACTCCTAAAGGTACATTCTAAATCTTCTCCTTCCATGCATGTTAGTACTGCTCATACCCATGCATCTAGGTTGAGTGAGGGTGTGCAAAAGAAAAGAGAGATAAAAGAAAAGAGAGGTGAGCATAAAAATGAGAGGCAGCCAAATGAGCTGGCAAAAGGAGAGGGACTTGAGCATGTCCAGAGAGATATTGAGGGAGCCCACACTATTCAGGCACTAGGCCTTGAGAGTCAAACTGTGAGGGGTGATGAGATCACTCAAAAACACCCTGAGAGTGTGAGAACCCCCATAGCCTCCAGGCCCCTGTCTTTTCCTTCCCCTCCAAGAAGGTTAAGGTCTGGTGGCCCCTCTGCTACTTTTGGTAATAGGATTGCAGCTCTTGAAGGACAGTGTGCTACTTTGGACTCCAAACTGGACTCTCTCTCTCAACTGGTGGTTGATGGTTTTGCTGCTACTCAACTCTCTATTCAGTTCCTTACTGACCTGGTAGCTGCCAACTCAACTAAGGGGGAGAAGGTAGCAAGATCAGAATCATTGCCTATTCAAGAATCAGGTGGAACTCAGGGGGAGCCTGTAGCTGTGGAGACCAGAGGGGGAGCTAAAAGGAAAGCAATGTCTAGGGGGGAGCAAGTCAAACCAAGCAGTGCAAAACCACAGGATAAAGCTGAAAAGCCTGTTGAAGTGGAAATGGATGGAGAAAGGGTGTTAATGTCAAAGGAAACTCAAGATGCATTGCAAAGAAGACCTGCATCTAGACATCCAATCTTGCCTCCTGTGGTGATTAGAGAACCTACTCCAGAAACTCAAGAAACTGCTTTACAGAAGAAATGGAGAGAAATGGAGGAACAAAACAAACTTGGGAAAGGTAAAGGGAAACTGCCTGAATCCATTCATGGTGGAATTATTTGGACAAATGGCACTGAATTTGATCAAGAGGAAGCCAATGTCTTGATGGTGGATTACAGGGAGAGCACATTACACAACCATGACAGTAAGTTTAGCAGTTTGGTGGAAGAAGCAATGAATGCTCCTAGCAACCGTCCAACCAACACCACAAAACTGTTAAAGGAACAAATTACTAGTGTCAGTGTAATGGTGAATGATGAGAAAAGATGGGCTGTAAGTATTTATCTCACTTCTGGCATATCTTATTTCATCACAATGCAGCTATTGCAGAGTCTGCCAGCAAAGGTGTTGTGTGCTTTGAAGGGAATGATCAGGGCAACTCAAACACCATTCAATGAAATATTGGATATGCAAATCCAGAACCTGATCACACAGAAGCTACCTGAAGTCTACTCAAATCCACCAAGTGTTTTTTACAGATCCAAAACTAAGGATGGCACAAGAAGGAACAGCTTCATGAATTTGGGTAGCCCATCCAGAATGGAAACCAAGTCAATTCTGAAGGTACTAGATGGAATACTCAGTTCAAATGCCAATCCAGGAAGAGTTCATGATGTTCAAGAAATCTACAAAATGCTGGTGTTGAGAGACAAGGCACTGGGAGCTAGAATGAAGGAGCTAATCACTAGAGACTGATAGTGATAGGGTTAGTCTTATACCTACTATCAATTCATTCTAGAATTGTAACGAAGACAAGCAAGTGTCTTTGAAGAAAACCCGAAGCTCGAGAATTCTTTCTTGAGGTTGTAGCAACACTTTGCAAAATAAATAAAACATTTATTTTGTGAATCTTGTTCTTACTGAATATTGTTCGTGATTGCATATATTGCTGATAACGTTTAATCTTGATTTTAGTTGTTGAAATTTAGATTGAATTTTATCAGTATTGCATTCATCCCCCCCCCCCCTTCTGCAATACACAAGGACTAACAGAATATATACGTGTCTTATATATTAATTTATATGTTATCATACATGAGACACTCTTTCGTTGAAAAAACAACTAAATAACTTTACATATTCTACTTCAAATAGAACTTTTAGTTATGTATTATAAACGTTTATTCTACTTCCAATAGAATTTTTGATTGCATGTACTTCTTTTATATCCGAACTCTTCTCCTCTATAAATCGAAACACCTATTCTACTTCAAATAGAACTTTCCAAGTACTTCTTTTATATTTATTTGAACTCTTCCCCTCTACAAATTCAAACACTTATTCTACTTCAAATAGAAATTTTAATTATATGTCTTCGCTAGAAATTCGAACTCTTCTCCTCAATAAATTCGAACATTTGTTCTACTTCTAATATATTAAAGGATATTTTTTGATTTATTAGTATTTAAAATTCAAAAACTCTAGAAAATTAGATAAATAGATTGAGACGATCTCAGGAGCGCCACTCAACCTCCCGCGTATCCTCCTTTATATATATATACTAGGTTACTAAGTCGCGCTTCGCAGCGACATTATAATATATTTGTTAAGAAAAAAATATTAAAATAAAAATTGTGAAATTAATATCTACAAAATTATTTAAATTATCAAATAAAATATATTCTATAAAATTTGCATTTGGGTAGGTACTATAATAAAATATTTACATATTTTGTTTGTTTATATAGTTTGATTTTTTATTTTGTTGGACCGATACCATTGTCATATATATATTATATTGACAAAAATCAATATAAACATATAATATTACTTATATTTATATAGTATTATTAGAAAAGATAATATATAATATATAATTTATATTATATATTATAAATCTTAGAGTTTGTAATATTTCAAATCTTAGCAAAATTCCTTCCTTATTGAAACAAACATAATAATTAAAAATAGTTAAGAAAATGACAGTAATTATCAATCTCAATAGACCTTGAGTGCATATTCAAAATATATTAAAATCGGACAAGTTATCGATGTAGTTTAAAAGTATAATGCGAAACCTTTAGTACATATTGTTTAATACTAAAAAGTAAGATTGGAAACACATGTGTAATTAGGCGGTAACATAATGCTAAATACATGTTCCATTGCCTCCGTCACCAGCTCCATTGTATCCATCACCAACTCCGTTGTCCTTTTCATTGTCCTCAATTGATACTTTCTTTTTCTTTTTGTCATGCACAGTCTCGGGCGTAGGAGAACTTTTAGAATCCTTCAATACAGTGAGTGCTTAGAAAAATATTCATGTACAATATTTTTATATAGATAATAGTGCATGAAATTATAGTTTTAAACTAATGAAGTTGACTATACATAAATTATAGTAATAAATTAGAATATGTCTTAACTGATTTCTTCAACTTGTACTCTTGTTTCGAATTTTCTTTAGCTCCATTGCCTGCATCACCAGCTCCATTGTCATGCACAAACACAGCACTAGTCTCGGATGTAGGAGAATCTTTAGACTCCTGCAATATAATGAGTGTTTAAAAATAGTTGCATGAAGAAGAAAAATCATGTACAACTAATTTGTTACATTATATAATGCATATGATATTAAACTTTTAAACTAATTAATTAATTACACATAAGCTATAATAAATTAGAATGTACCTTGACCGATTTCTTCAATTTGTACTCTTGTTTCAAAATTTCTTTTTGCTCAAATATTTCAGCAACAGTAAAACTGTGTAATCCTTCTTTGAGATTATAAGTATTCAATCGTAACTTAAACACTATATCTTTTTCAAATAATCCTTCAAGCTCTTTTGGAACATCATTGTTGTCTAAAGATAATTTATTCACTATTTTATTTGCTGATGTGTCTAGCAATGGTTCTACTATATTGTTGAATAGTACACAAATTGTATCTCCTGTCTTATCCTTAACTTTTATTTGTATTCTAAACCTGTATAAACACACAAATCATAGTAAGATTAATATATGTATAAACAAAATATAAAATAAAGTTATTAAATTAATTTCTTACATCCAACATGATTAAGTTTTTAATAAAGTTATCCTTAACTTTTATTTGTATTCTTATCATCCAGGCTGTCGTTCAAAGCATCCAACATGGTGTAGGTCATAGTTGTATTGATTGTAAATATGGTTGTAAAAATTTGAAGCTATGTAAAAAAGTTTCGGTGTAGATTTTTTGTTATGAATGGCCTTTAATTGATAGGTGTTTGTAAGGTGAATAACATGGAAATCCATTATGTTTAAAAGTCAAGAAGTATTATAAAAGAAAAGTTCTATAAAGTTTGAAAATAATAAAAGAAATTTCTATCAAGTTTGAAAATAATAAAAGAAAGTTCTATCAAGATTGAAAATAATAAAAGAGAAAATTGTAATTATTAACATAAGATCCTAAAAATTCGAAAATAATAAGGAAGTTGTAATTTTCTAAATCAAAGAAAGTTCTATCAAGTTTGAAAATAATAAAAGAAAGTTCTATTAAGATTGAAAATAATAAAAAAGAAAATTGCAATTATTAACATAAGAGCCTACAAATTCGAAAATAATAAGGAAGTTGTAATTTTCTAAATAAAAGAAAGTTCTATCAAGTCCTACAAATTCGAAAATAATAAGGAAGTTGTAATTTTCAAAATCAAAGAAAGTTCTATCAAGTTTGAAAATAATAAAAGAAAGTTCTATTAACCCTACAAATTCGAAAATAATAAGGAAGTTGTAATTTTCTAAATCAAAGAAAGTTCTATCAAGTCCTACAAATTCGAAAATAATAAGGAAGTTGTAATTTTCTAAATCAAAGAAATTTTCTAAATCAAAGAAAGTTCTATCAAGTCCTACAAATTCGAAAATAATAAGAAAGTTGTAATTTTCTAAATCAAAGAAAGTTCTATCAAGTTTGAAAATAATAAAAGAAAGTTCTATCAAGCTTACAAATTCGAAAATAATAAGGAATTTGTAATTTTCTAAATCAAAGAAAGTTCTATCAAGTCCTACAAATTCGAAAATAATAAGGAAGTTGTAATTTTCTAAATCAAAGAAAGTTCTATCAAGTTTGAAAATAATAAAATAAAGTTCTATCAAGTTTGAAAATAATAAAAGTGTAATTTTCAATTTCCTTCCTACAAAATCGAAAATAATAAAGGAAGTTGTAATTATTAAAATTAAAAATTATGAAAAATTGAGAAAAATAGAAAAATAGAAAAGAGCGATTCTAGATACGCCACCTCACCGCCTCCGTCTTCTCCTTTATATAAGTATTTTTCTAAATCAAATAAATTTCTATCAAGTCCTACAAATTCGAAAATATAAGTAAGTTGTAATTTTCTAAATCAAAGAAAGTTATATCAAGTTTGAAAATAATAAAAGAAAGTTCTATTAAGTTTGAAAATAATAAAAGTGTAATTTTCAATTTCCTTCCTACAAAATCGAAAATAATAAAGGAAGTTGTAATTATTAAAATTAAAAATTGTGAAAAATTGAAAAAAATAGAAAAAATAGAACGGAGCGATTCTAGAGGCGCCACCTCACCGCCCCCGTCTGTTAGGTCAAGGGGCTACACACCAATACGAGATTCAAACAAACAAATAAAGCGCACACACACAACCAATTGATTAGTTGACAAGTAACACACACAAAACATATATGACGTGGAAACACCCAAGTCCCAACTTGTATTATTAATCAAAACAGTTATCAATAATACAATCAAAACAACAACACCTCAATGGTGTCCCAAACTCGATACTTGAGCCAAACAATGCTCAAACATCTCCTAAACAATACCTAAGACGATTACATCTCTTAAGCACTCATATCAAACAAATACAATATGACTATGTTTATATAGCCATCCAAAACTTAGTCACCAAGACTTGCCATACTTGTTATACAAGACTTACCATACTTGTTATACAAGACTTTTTATTCTTAGCACCTAATTTCCTAATTTAATCATGACCAAGACATACCATATATAATAATTGTCTATCCATACAATTATTAACATATATAATAATTGTCCACCCATACAATTATTACCAAAACAGTCTTAATCACCCAAATTCATCTTACCATATTGGGTTGAACAACCGGTCAAACCCAACAATCCTCCCCTTCAACCCAATACCCATATCAGGTTGAACGGTATCCATCAACGACATCGACGTCCCTCCGCCATGCCTCCCCTCGAACAAGAACCATCTTGCTCTTCCAAACCTTCAGTAACCATCAGAGACATCAACGTCCATCCGCCATGCCTCCCCTCAAACAAGAATCTCTTCCTCTTGCTCTTCAAACCTTTGAGTGTCGCTAAAACCTGTATAGTGAACTCCAAACCACCGTTCTTCAACAATAACGATGTATCCATCTACAAAATCACGTGCATCTACCACCACGAGTGCCCTTCCATCAGTTGAGTCACCCGATCCTTGCTTCCTCAATCTTTCAGCCAGTAGAAGAAGACTAGTATCATCCAACTCGTTCACCTGGTTGATCAAGCCATTGAAACAATTGCGATGATCTATTCCATCTTATTCCATCACGAGCCCGAACAAATTGATCCACGGTGCAAGTCTACCCCCATATTGCATGTAACTTTGCCTCCTCCCACGTTAGTAGGCATCTTGTCAGCAAAATCTTCATTGTAATCCGCCATATCAATTGAATCTTGAACTTTCCCTCAACCTCATCCATCTCGATCCACGAACCTTGGCTCTTGATACCACTTGTTAGGTTAAGGGGCTACACACCAATACGGGATTCAAACAAACAAATAAAGCGCACACACACAACCAATCGATTAGTTGACAAGTAACACACACAAAACATATATGACGTGGAAACACCCACGTCCCAACTTGTATTATTAATCAAAACAGTTATCAATAATACAGTCAAAACAACAACACTTCAATGGTGTCCCAAACTCGATACTTGAGCCAAACAATGCTCAAACATTTTCCAAACAATACCTAAGACGATTACATCTCTTAAGCACTCATATCAAACAAATACAATATGACTATGTTTATATAGCCATCCAAAACTTAGTCACCAAGACTTGTCATACTTGTTATACAAGACTTACCATACTTGTTATACAAGACTTTTTGTTCTTGGCACCTAATTTCCTAATTTAATCATGACCAAGAATTACCATATATAATAATTGTCTATCCATACAATTATTACCATATATAATAATTGTCTACCCATACAATTATTACCAAAACAGTCTTAATCACCCAAATTCATCTTACCATATTGGGTTGAACAACCGGTCAAACCTAACACCGTCTTCTCCTTTATATAAGTATATTGATTGATTGATTTTATCATCACTAATAACTTTAAATTAAATATTTTAATTAGAACCTATGTTTTGCACGTACTATTTGCTTGTGGATACTGTTTACGGGGCTTGGTATCATTTGTTTCAAGCATTCTGCAATTATGAAGATAGTTAGAAACTTCGAATTGTAATTTTTTTTAAAAAAATTATCAATTAAATTACAAAAATTACTCGTTCTTTTCTGATAAGTCATCTGTAAACATGCTTTTCCAAATTTAATATTGAATACTTGTCTTATATATTAATTTTTATATTAATAAACAACTTTCTAATTAATAAGCCGCTCACTCGTTGTAAAAACACCTATATAAATTTGTACTCATATTTTACTTTCAATAGAACTTTTAATTACTTACAAACATCTATTCTACTTTCATAGAACTTTTAGTTATACTAGCTTATAGCTCGTGTAATGCACGGATATGTTTTTAATATTTTTTATTATATTAATTCACAATTTTATTAGTATTTAGATTCTTTTTAATTTTATTAATATTTATAATTCTAAAATATAATTTGTTTTTTGATATATTGTTTGCGAATTTTGAATCTTGGATTTTTATAAAAATAATTTATCTATCAATGTATAAAATATTACTTTACATTATACTAAATAGTTATAATATATTTATTTTAAGATCCAATGATACTTACTTTTTTGTAGTATTATCGTCCCTTAACGACCAAAACTCTGGACTTTCCTTTTTAATATATTTAGAGATAAAAATATTAATTTTTACATTTGATAAGTCGTTGATGGAGTTCGAACACTTCATGATTATCACCTATTTATTTTAAAGTTGAACTATTCTTATTTTTTTATGTTATTGTATTATGACGACCAAAATTATGGATACAATATACTTTCCTTTTTAAGATGTTCCATCCAATTATTAACATTTCATAAAATAGTATATATTTTTTCATTAATTTTAGCAAGTACCACCAACTTCCCCATTTTTTCTTCCTCTTTCTTTGCATTTCTTAATTTTCGTACCCCCACCCAAATGTTAAAAATTGGGTGGGACGAAGGGAGTGTAAGGATATATTTTTGGATAAATTATTTCGTGTTGCATTTACCATGTGTAAAAGACAAATAGTTTATGTGTATTTATTAAAATTTATATTATTCGAAATTTTAATTATTTTTGAATTTTTGAAATATGTAATATTAATATGTTATTGAGGTGATTCGAATTTAATTTTTTGTTAGTATGTTATGAATATGAGAATAAAGATCCTGACTCCTGAGGTAGTAACTGATCATTTGAGTGTATTATAGCAACTATCTAATTACTCAATTTTATAATTGATAGATAAATCAAAATATATGTTAGGTAAATATTTAACAATAGATGATTAGATCTATTTGTTTACATATATTGTGATCTTAGGAAAAATATGGTGAGATTAACCTCATGATCCTTTTTCTCTATAAGTATTTTATTTAAAATTATCGTTAATAAAATATAAAACTCTCATTTTTTTAATAATATTAATATTATCCTTTTATATTTGTTGTATGTAAAATAATATATAATTTGATTTAATAATCATTATTATCATACTGGAACTACTCATATATTGAAATTGAAGAGAAAAAAGAGTTACCAATTTTTACATAGAGAATCATATCTAATATAGAAAACTCAAATATATTTAGTTTAAATTATCAAAATACACTCTTTAGTTTTTATATATTATCCTACTATTAATCAAATACACTTTTTAGTTTTTAAATATAACCGCACTATTAATCAAGTACAGTTTTTAATATTAGATCTAACTATTCTCATATATCATTTATGATCTAACGATCTTTATTAATTTGGTTGAACAATGATTGTACAGGAACCAGACTACCAAAATTTTGAATAATATTCTCTTACGATTATTATATATAAGATATAATTTATTCGATTGAGATTTGACAAATAACATTATTTACAGAAATACTTGCACATACAATACTCATTGCTTTCACAAAACTGTTGTATTAGTTTCCCGCGACCGTACTTTTTAACACACAAATTTCCTCAGTCATCTCCCCTTTCTACGCAATTTGGAGTAGGTTGGTTGCTTAAGGCTTTTAACATTAGTAGCTTATAACCTATGCAATATATGTTTTTTTTTAATACTTATAATTATGCTAATTCATAATTTTTTAATAATTTTATGTTATTAGTTTTTAGACTTTATTTACTACGTTTAATACATTACTTATGTTGTGTTTTGAGTTCTAAAACATAAGATTTAAACGATTTTACAGCCTACAAAAATCACAAAATTATCTTTAATTTAGTGATAGTTTAACAATATTTTTTCACTTAAAATTACCTTGAAACTGAAGAAAAATAAATTGGCGAATTTTAGCGATAGTTCTATTCAACTTAGGAATAGAATTAAAATAAAGAAAACCTACTCAACTTAGAATTAAAGTATAGACCAACAATAAAATAAACCTACTCAACTTAGAATTTGAACTTACGAATTTTTATATTGAGAATTCTAGTCAACTTAGAAAACATACTCATATTTAATTGATATTATTAAAATAAATTTTTTAATATTAGATCTAATGGTTCTCATTCATCTATTTTAAGATCATATTGAATACTTGTTTTATATATTAATTTTTATATTAATATCACCTTTCTAATAAGCCGCTCCCTCGTTGAAAAAACACATATATAAATTTGTACTCCTATTTTACTTTCAATAAAACTTTTAATTACTTACAAACATCTATTCTACTTTCAGTAGAACTTTTAGTTATGTGTATTTTTTATAAATTTTAATTCTTCTATTATATAAATTTGTAAACCTATTCTACTTCTGATAGAATTTTTAATTATATATCTAGCCTATAAATTTGAACTATTCTTATTTACAAATTTGAACACCTATTTTACTTCTATTTTACTTCAAATATAACTTTTATTTAGGTGTCTTCCCACCTTTTCTACTTCTAATATGTTAAAGGATTTTTTAAAATTACAACAATTATTCATTAATCTCTAAAAAGTCGTCCTCCATTTAAACACGCTTCCCTTTTAAGATCGAAATCCCAAATTTAACATATTGAATACTTCTCTTATTTATTAATTTTCATGTTAACATACTCTTTTCTAATAAGCCACTCTCTCGTTAAAAAACACGTATATAAATTTGTACTCCTATTTAAGTCAAATCGTCAAAAAATAAAAAAACAGAGGGAATAATTGTTTTAATCAAAAAATTCTTAAAATTAGTAAATTTAATTTAACTAAAGAGACTCGCCCTAGAAACATTGAAATCAAAGTTAATGCACCGAAAATTGTAGAAGCATTTAAACCAAAATTAAAGTACACATAATGACTTCTCCTGCCAATCGATCTGAATTTCAAAAAAAAATAATAATCAAATTTCATAATGCAAAAGCAAATCCACGTAACTTAATTTGATATACCCATTAATCATGCCCCGAAAGGCCTGAAAAATGCCCCATTAACCTGAAAAATGGGAAAATTCCAATCGGAATAAGTAATCATGTGTCCGTTTTTTCCAATAAATTAACCATGTGTCCGTTTACATGTTATAGTTGCAGTTGTGTTTGGTTTCCTGTTAGCCATGTTCTATGTTTTACGTCTCTGGTTTAGTGGCCTTGTAGTTTGTTTAGTTGGTAGTAAATTCTCGTTTCGACTTTTGCTTGGTAGCCTGTTGGATCGGGATGTGACTCTCCCCTTTGCTTTGATTTTATATCATTTGTTTATGCGTTTCAAAAAAAAATTAACCATCAACTGAACATAAAACATACTTCTAACTTGCACAATTGGTTATCGACTTTTGTCGTAAGAATTGGTTCTGGTTATCTTTTTAAATTTTTAATGATTTATATAACAATTGAAAATTGAATTCCTCTCCTGTATAAATTGAAAGGCCTCTCATTTGCTTTATATTATTTTTTTTAATTTGTAATGATTTATATAACAATCTAAATTTGAGTTCCTCGCCCTATATAAACTCATATGTCTATTTTCTATAAATTTGAATTATTCTACTTTTTAAATTTGAACACCTATTTCAAAATAAACATTCATTTATATGTCTTTTTTATAAATTTGAACTGTTCTCCTCAATAAATTCGATCACCTATTCTACTTCTAAGATGTTGAAAGATATATTTTTTTCATTAGTATTTGAAATTCTAAAACTCTAAAAAAATTAAAAAAATAGATTGAGATGATCTTAGAGACGTCACCTAACCTCCCGTGTATCCTCATATATATATATATAAAGAACACCATAGAATCTTACATAAATTGCATGTTGATTCTAATTTTCTCACCAAAAAAGGTTTATTACGAATAAAAATAGAATCTAACAAAAAATTAGAATCAAATAAATTATGATTACATGTAATTTCATTGTGATAAATATATATACAGGATTCCGTACTGGATTCTATACTCGATTATGTTAGGTCCTGATATTTTTGTAGAAGGGGGTTGAATACAAACAATATCGTTTAATCGAATTTGTCCTTTTAAGATTTAACAATTTAGAACAAATTATTACGGAATAAAACTGAAACAATATTCAAGTTAAATAAAACTCTATTAAACTTGAAGGGTGTTACAATTCTGATCACTGATTACAATGAACTTGATAAAACAAATCTAGAATAAATTCGACATGAATTTATCTATTTTTGTAATAAAAAGGATCGAATACTAAAAAGTAGTTCGATATAAAATCTAGGGATTATGATCCGCTAGAAAGTCAAAGCAGTACAAGAGATACAATTCTTATGGATTAAATGTTTAAGAACAATCAAGAATTAAATTCTCTTGAAGAAATGAATGCCTTGCCGTTTGAAGAAGTAATGAAGACAGAGAGAGAAATGTAATGTTTTAAGGTTTCTGTGTCTTTACTTCTGTTCTGTGTAATTGATTATTTCTTCTGTCTTCTGCCTTTACTATATATAATAAAACACACTGCATTCCTTTTAAACCAACCCACGTGCAATGCAATTCAAAGAATTGCATTAGGAAGACTTAGAGGAAAACTGTGAATTTGGCCTTGGAAGACTCTCGGGAAGACAATGTTTGTTCATGGAAGACAATCGGGAAGACTCTGATTTGCCCTAGGAAGACAATCGGCTAGTTCAATAAACTAAGTCTTCCTAGTTCATTTTTATTCTAATTTAAATAATTAACTAAATAAATTATGTATTAAATTAATTCTTTACAGAATTAATTTAATAAATAATTTACTTAATAGTATTAATTATTTATAAGAGAATAAATAGAATTAGTTGACTTCTTAAACAATTCTAGAATCACTTAAAACTTAGATAAATAACAAACACAATAGTACGTTGACACTCGATGCACTGTCTGGTTCATGAGTGACTAACGACAATGTCTGTTCTTTATCTGTTTGACTTTAAGCAGTGATTCACTTCCTTCTCATTCAAGAACTCCGTAATCAGTATCCTTTGTTGTCACCACTTGAAATCTCCGTCACTTTAATAAATCCACTGAGCTTGAATACTTCACCGAGGCTTGATCAACAAATTGATCTTATTTCAATGTAGAATAACTTCAAGTCTGTAGATGACTTTAATCTTCATTCTTTTACAGATATAATCTTCTGAGATTCCTGTGACATTTGATTTTTATTATTTACTTATTACATCTTAATTAAAGTTGAGTAGAATCCTCGGTGTTTACAAATAGGCCTAGACATATGCCTTTCAATCTCCCCCTATTTATTTGTTAGACAATAACAACCAAATACTCTAGAAGATAACTCAACTAAAACAAGAAAAGATAAGACTTTTAAGAGCCAAGCAAATAATAAAAAGTCCTGGATTATATATAACAATTTCCAGATTCAAACAATAAAGATAAATGCAAGATAGATGTTCCTCTAGACTGAACATATGAATACATTTCCTATCTTGATTTACCTAGCTCTAAACATATAACATTTACAAATTGAGCTAACTACATCATGCCTTTAGTCTCTAATTTCACCTTCTTCAGCTTCTTGCAAGGTGACTAGAAGATCTTTGTCAAGGACACGATCACTTTCAGAAACCAAACCACTAGGCATTACTGGTTGAGTGGTGATCTTCTTCAATCTGTTCTTCATCTGAGCATACCTTGGAACTTTCTCCGTGCAGTAGTCTGAAATCATATCAGCAACTTCAGACTTCTCTACAGTAGTAAACCCAGAAGTTCTCAGAAGATTCTCCAACTTCACCAGTTGCATAGCAGTCTGTAGCTTCAAAGAATCAGGATCCAGCCTCACAGTCTCTAAAGTTGTACCTCTGTAGATTTTAACTTCATAAGGAAAGTGCACAACTTGAGGGCTGACCTTCATAGCAGAATCTCTTAGCCGGTCATACAGAAGCTCGTTCAAGCAAGAAGATCTCTTTACCTTACTCATTAGAATCCACAATTCAGAGAGAGATCTTCTTTGGAGTAGTTCAAGATGGTGAATGACCCTTCAAGAGCACTTGAGACATAAATGTACAGTTCTTGCCTCACTTGATCAAATGCAGACGTAATCCTTAGAATATCTTCCTTCAATGCCTTCATGTATAATGAATTGTCTGGATTAACTGTTCTGATCTTCTCAAGCAACTTCAGAAATGTAGCATCATTGTTTGTGCTTCTCTGAGGGATATCAAACATCTCCCTTGCCTTAACCCATTTGCTTCCTTGCTTCATCCTTACATCCAATCTCCTTTCTTTGACATGAATACTATGAAGACGTTGTTTGTCTTCATGTTCAGCCTTTTGAATCTTCAGCTTTTGAGATATGATGTCGGAGACCTTAGCATTCTCATCCTCCTTTCTCCTTAACTCTATTTGCTGCTTCTTCAACTCCTTTTGAAACAAAGGGTCAGGTGTATATAATTCAGCTTCATCTTCCCAATCATCAAAGTTGGCTGCCTCATCACCAAAAGCTTCTTCAAGAATGGTCTTCTCCAGATCACCAGATGTGTCAAATTGGAAGTCATCCTATTCACCGTGGTAGTAGTAGGCATCATCAAAGACAGTATCCTCCACTGATTGTTTCCCTTTCCCTTTATCTTTTCCAGAAGCTCCTCTAGCTTCTCCGTTTCCTCCTTGCTTCTCCTTCTCCCCCTTAGTTGAGGAATCCTCTACAGATTTAGCTTTGGAAGCCCTAGGATTCACCTCAGATGTTCTCCTTATCTCTTCTTCTTCTCTTCTATCTCCTCCTTCATCAGCTTCATCATCCTCATCATCATCATCATCATCATCTCCCTCAAAGAATGTTCTTTGTTGTGCTGTAGGTTGATGTGAATTCTTGATCATATTGTACAAGTGCTTCATACCTTCATTAAGATGCTCCATCCTTCATTCTATCCTCGACATCCTTTCTTCATTAAACGTTTGATTTTCATCAGCTGTTTGCAGAATAAAGTTCACCTTGGTAGAAATAGAAGCAATCTCCTTGACACTTTTTGATATCTGAGCATTTGACGTTGTAAGATCAGAGATGTCTGAAGCCACCGGTACTTGAGATTGTTGGATTGAATTCAGCCTCGGGAGTAGATTATTCTTCAATCCTTGTAAGTCATCTTTAACAGTACCCAGCTGATTAGATACAGAGGTGGAAGATTGTGCAACCACTTGTGATTTCAGAAGATTGTTCTCAGCCTGGGTTTCTTGTAACTTTCTCTGTAGATCAGCTAGCTGGTTCAACAACAAAGCATTGTTTGTGTCAGTGTGTGCACTCACTTCAATTGCTCTCGGTGGTGTTTCACTCAACTCACGTGCTTGTGTATCACTCTGTGTTTGACTCAGGTCTCTCATAACTAACTGTATGTCTAAGTTCTCAGTAGATGCACCTGCATGAAAAATCACCCTAGCCCCTTCAAGAGAGGTCAGTGGTGGTGCAATGGGAGTTCGCAATTCCCGATCCCTGGTTGAGTCTGTCAAAATATTTGACATTGTATACTGAATTGCTTCAGGGACAGACTCACCAGGTTGCCTTTCACTTTCTCCAGTATAAACTGCGAGTGAAAAATCCCTTAGGGGAGCCAGAGATGTTCCCTCTGGGAGGGGAGAAAATGATTCTATTATTGGTGGCGAAGAATCAGATTTTCCCTCTGATGCCTGTGAAGGCACTTCTACCGTAACTATGGTAGGCACTGTTTCAAAATCAAAATTAAAGTGCTCTCCTTGCATGGTGTCCTGAGTTTCTTCTAGATGGATATCTTTTCCCATTGTGAGTAATGGGAGTGTGCTTGACTCAGTACAAGATGTCATGGCCCTATGGCGAATTTCAATAGATCCACCCTGTTGAGAGGATGTCTCCAAAGACTGTTCAGTGGCCATATCTATGTTCATATCCTGTTAAGAGGATACAGATGGGCTTACAGATGCCTCCCTATAGGTTTTTCTTTTCTTTAAGGGTGGAGACAGAGCTTTGGGAGCACTATTTGTAGTTACTTCACTAACACTCCTTGAACTGGTTTGTACATTAGGCTCAGGTTGTGTATCAGGAGTGTTTGACTCTCTGTTTGGCTCTATGACCTGGGTCAGAGACTGTGGTTCTACAATCTCTGGGTCAGCCCTAACAACCACTTGGGTTTGAATTGAAGTACCAGAAGAAGATCCAGGGTTAGGAATAACTACCTGTAGTGGAACTGGATGTGGTTCAGGAACTTGTTCACCAAAGATAGGAAGATTAATGAATTGACTCATCAATGGTGAAACAAGAACAGGGATGTTGAGGAATTTGGATGAGACATCAAGTCTGGTGTAGAATTTGGTGTCTGTGGTTGGAGAGGTTTCAAATCTAGTTTCCCTAAACAGTTCTACCTGCTCAGCAGTGAGAAGATGATTAATGATAAGAGTGAGAAAGCGAGGGTATCAACACTTCACTTTCACATGATTATCAGAATCTCTCCTAGAGTGAGCAAGCCTGTTAAGCATTATGTTCCACAGAATCTCAGCAAAGTTTAATCTACGACCAAATACTATAGCATAAGCAATATACTGATTAAGACTGGTAATGCAATGAAAGTTTGTTTTTGTGCAGTTACCAAATACTCTTGCTATAGTATCAAAGAACAGATCCCATTCCCTTACAACAAAGCTTTTAGATAATTTGACCATTTGTAAGGGACCCTGATAATGAATATTCACAAAGAATTGTGATAACTCATCATCAGAGGGCAAGTGATCAAACTTGTCCTTTGGAAAATGTAAAACATCACAAAATAACTCAAAAGTAACTGTATATTGTTGGTTTAAAATATTGAAAGAAAAAGATTTCGAATCTTCAGCAATAACAGTACTTGAACACAAAAACCATAAAGGATCAATTTTAAGAAGTGCATTGGCACAAATAGCATGACTGACACAAGTCTCGCTATTTAAAAATTGAATCCAAGGTCTAAAACGTTACACCTTGCACTTAGACGGATCAAAATACCCAACATAATTATTTAAAACGAGTTCAAAATTAGGATCCATTTAGATAAAATAAGAAATTTTAATCAATTTAAAATAAAATTAAAATTTTAGGGATTTTTTGAATTAATTAAAATTACTTAAAATCCTCTAAATTAAAATTCTATTAAAATTAAAACAAAAAGAATTGGGCAATTGAATCTCAAGAACACACACAACTCAGTTAAACACACACAATACTTTGATACAGAAATACAAAGATCACTAGAACAAGAAAATCACTTAGCAAACCAAGAACACTTAAGTCGAAAGGAAATGAAAAGACAAAAAAAAATGGACAGCAATTCGACTTATTTTTCTTGAATAAGAAAGAACACAAAGGTTTTGCTAAGTAAATACTTGAGCAATCAAGAACAGGATCAAAGTTTTCTGCAAAACAGAGAGAGAATTCGAATGGGGTAAAAACTGATAAGGCAAAACTGAAATAAGAAGAAATGCGTGTAACTGTATGTATATGTATATATATTAGAATAAAGAAATAACTGTAAAAAGAAAAAAATACTGAACGGTTGTTTTTTTTTTAAATTGAACTGGGAAGACAATCGGGAAGACTTAGGATAGTCTTCCCGGTAGTCTTCCTAGTTCAACTTAGGAAGTCTTCGGAAAAGAATTAAAAAAAATAAAACAAAAAAACAAAAAACAAAATGAAATAATTCTTGTCTTCCCGGTAGTCTTCCTAGTTTAAAACTGGGAAGACTTAGGAAAACTAGAATTAAATAGAAAAACTGAAATAAAATAATAATAATAAAAAATCTTAGTTTACCCGGTAGTCTTCCTAGTATTAAACTGGGAAGACTTAGAATAAACTTCGAATTTAAATAGAATAATTACAGAAAAATGCATAAAACTTATAAAAATGCATGAAAAATATATAAATGCCTAGAAAATTCACAGAAAATTCCATAAATCATAGAAAAATATGCAGAATTATATATAAGTGCATAAAAATAATATAAACTTGCAGAAATATTTAAACAACAATATTTACAATCTGAAAAACACCTAAATAATTCTAAATAAATATATTTTCAATAAAAATACATTTCTCCACTTAAAAAATATGAGAAAAATATTTTTAAAGAAAAAAAAATATTCAGAACTATTTAAATTTACAAGCATGTAATATTAAATGAGAATTAGCAATAAATATCATTTAAATGACAAGAGAAAATGAATTTTTGAAAGAACAAACATGACAGATATATTGTTAATCACTAAGACTGTTTAACACCCAATTTACCAACTAACTTGATAAATGTGGATTCGTCAACAGATTTAGTGAATATATCTGCAGTCCGTTCTTCTGTGGGTACAAAGTGTAACTCCACAGTTCCATTCATGACATGCTCTCTGATAAAATGATACCTGATATCAATGTGCTTCGTTCTCGAGTGCTGCACAGGGTTGTTGGAGATTGCTATGGCACTTGTAATATCACACAAAATGGGAATTTTGTCTAATGCAAAGTCATAGTCCTTCAGTTGATTCCTTATCCATAGGATTTGAGCACAACAGCTTCCAGCAGCAATATATTCAGCTTCTGCTGTTGAATTGGAAACTGTTTGCTATTTCTTGCTATACCAGGAAATCAATCTACCTCCTAGGAATTGACAACTCCCAGAGGTACTCTTTCTATCCACAACACTACCTGCATAATCAGAATCTGTATATCCAACAAGATTAAAACCAGAATCTTTAGGGTACCAGATACCTAAATTAGGTGTACCCTTAAGATATCTCAAGATTCTTTTAACAGCAACGAGATGTAAATCTCTAGGGTCCGCTTGGAACCTTGCACACAAGCATGTAGCATACATAATATCTGGTCTACTAGAAGTAAGATAGAGTAAGGAGCCAATCATACCTCTGTAGCTTGTAATATCTACCTTGATGGAGTTATCACAAGCTCCCAGTTTGACTGTTGTTGAAGATGGAGTCCTTACTGATGCTGAATCCTCCATGTGATACTTCTTGAGGAGTTCTTTGAGATACTTGGATTGACAAATAAATATACCATTTGACCTTTGACTTACTTGCAATCCAAGGAAGAACTTTAGCTCACCCATCATACTCATTTCAAACTTACTCTGCATTAGCTTAGCAAATCTCTTACAGAGATCATCATTAGTAGACCCAAATATGATGTCATCCACATAGACTTGGACTAATATCATATCACTTTTGTGTTTCTTTGAAAAAAGAGTTTTGTCTATGATACCTCTAACAAAACCATTTTCTAAAAGAAAACCAGAGAGAGTGTCATACCATTTTCTTGGGGCTTGTTTGAGACCATAGATAGTCTTGAAGAGAAAGTACACAAAGTCCAGCAACTCCTGATTTTCAAAGCCAGGGGCTATTCCACATACACTTCTTCATCTAGCTCACCATTCAGGAATGCGCTCTTAACATCCATTTGATAGACTTTAAAATTGGAGTAAGCTGCAAATGCTAAGAACATCCTAATGGCCTCAAGTCTAGCCACTGGTGCATAGGTTTCATCATAATCAATGCCTTCATCTTGTGAATACCCTTGTGCAACCAGTCTTGCCTTGTTCCTTGTAACAATGTCATCCTCATCTAGCTTGTTTCTGTATACCCATCTTGTACCAACTACTTTCTTGTTCTTTGGTCTGGGTACCAGCTTCCAGACTTGCTGTTGTTCAAATTGATTGAGTTCATCTTGCATAGAAATCACCCAATCTGGATCAGTCAGTGCTTCCTCGGTCTTCTTTGGCTCCATTTCAGATAGAAACCCTGAATAATGACATTCATTCTGAGTAGCACTTCTAGTTTTAACTCCAACACCTGGATCACCAATGATCAGCTCAAAGGGATGAGCTCTATTCCATACAGTCTGTCTTGGAAGATTTGATCTTGATGATTCGCCTTGTAATTCATTGTGGTGTTGTGACTGACTAGTAGATCCATCATTTCCTCCCCCTGAGTTGTTGCTTGATTGCCTTGATGATTCTTCTCCAGTGTTGGTGGTATCTCCATTGTTACCAATGTTTCCACCACCACCACCAGGATTATTATCAACATTGTTATTGTCATTACCAGCAACATTCTCAGGTGGGGCTTCATCATCTGAATCTGAGTCTGGCAAGTTATCAAACTTCAGTTTCTCAGATGAGTCTTCTGTTTGGATATTAGGGAGTTTAGTGTCATCAAATGTTACATTGACACTTTCCTTCACATGGTGACCATCAATCAAATACACCCTGTAAGATCTTCTGGAATAACCAATAAAAATAGCTTCTTGAGCCTTAGCCTCAAACTTGCCAAGTTTCACATTGTCATCCTTAAGCACAAAGCATTTTGCTCCAAATACATGAAAGTATTTGAGAGTTGGTTTCTTGTTGTTAATGATCTCATAAGGAGTCTTCATTAAGTCCTTGTTGATTAAAGTTCGATTCTGAGTATAACAAGCAGTGTTCACAGCTTCAGCCCAAAAGTACATTGTAAGTCTTGATTCACTTAACATAGTCCTAGCAGCTTCAATCAATGTACGATTCTTTCTTTCCACCACTCCATTCTGTTGAGGAGTTCTAGGGGCAGAATATTGTCTTGTTATTCCTTTAGAAGCACAAAAGTCATTTAGGACTGTATTCTTGAATTCAGTTCCATTATCTGACCTTATAGCTCTAACAGAGAATCTCGAATCCAGCTCAATCAACTTTATATGATCAATCACCATCTGTGGGGTCTCATCCTTGGAATGTAGGAATAAAACCCAAGTATATTTGGAATAGTCATCAACAATCACAAGTGCATACTGTTTCTTTGACATGGAAATCACACTAACTGGACCAAACAAATCCATGTGCAGTAGCTGAAGTGGTTCAGTTATTGATGATGTGTCAGTGCCCTTGTGAGAAGCTTTCTTTGACTTTCCTTTCTAACAAGCCTCACACAGTCCTTCCTGTGTAAATTCCATCTGAGGCAAACCTCTAACCAATTCCCTCTTGATTAAAGAGTTCATGGTTTTGAAGTTAAGGTGAGACAACTTCTTGTGCCATAGCCAACTTTCATCAGATGAAGCTTTAGCATAAAAACAAGTTACTTCATCTTTGGATCCAGAATGCAGATCAGCTATGAACAAGTCACCTTTCCTTAATCCTTGAAGAGCAGGCTTTCCATTCTTCTTGTGAAGGATCTGACATCTATCTTTCTCAAAGCAAACAACATATCCTCTGTCACAGAAATGACTGATGCTGAGAAGATTGAACTTCAGACCTTCCACAATAGATGCATCTTGAATGATAAAATTTCCAAACTTCAAACATCCATATCCTCTGGTAATACCCTTGCTGTTATCTCCAAAGGTAACTCCTGGGCCGGCTTTCTCAACCACATTTGATAGCAGGGCTCTATCTCCGGTCATATGCCTTGAACAGCCACTGTCAAGAACCCGCATAACACGGTTTACCTGTTCCACACCCTGCAATACCAAATTGATGAGTCCTTCCTCGGAACCCAAACTTGATTGGGTCCGGCATACTTAAAGAACTGGCCTTTGTCAGGCAAAACAACCTTTTTAGCTACAACTACTTCATCCTCTTTCACGAAAGAGTGTTTCCATTTATACCCAGCCTTAACACATTTCTGAGTAGGCTTAGGGATAAATGAATCCACTCTAGTCTTAGGAGGACTAGTAGTCTTAGCTTTAACATGCTTCTTAATATTAACATGTTGACGTGGAGCAGTCTTATCACTAGATACATGATTACTATTAAAATAAGCATACATAACATTAAAAGCACAAGACATGCAATTAATCACACCACATGCTTTATGAGAAGAATTAACAGCAGGCATGTTAGTACTACAGTTGTTTTGATCCAACTTATGGATATCTGATTTAGTCTTTTTAGTTGTAACAACTTTGACTGGAATATCGGATATACACTTGTTGGACTGTTCAACTTCAAAAGCAAGATCTTCTTCAAGTATCTCCTCTGCAATGATGATAGAGAATTCATTCAGAGAATCTGCCTGGGACTCTCTAAAGAAAGGTTTGTCAATACCCTTAAGCACATCTGGAATACCCCTTTCTTTAGCACTGACTCTATTAGGGGTATTTATGCTTAATTTACCAATAGACTCATTATAGTCATACCCTATTCCTACGGTCTGACTAATACTTTGTTTATTGATAATTTCTGTAGCAGTCTTACAAGAGTTGAAGTAAGCATTAGCTTTAGTCTTCAGCTCACTATTCTTTTCCTTGAGAATGGTTTCCAGTTGAATATAACATTTAACCCTATTCTCAAGAAATGCTATTTTCTTAGTAAGTTCATCCTGATTAACATGCACAAGTTTTAATTCTTTTATCTCCTTTTCAAGAGCTGTGTTCAAAAGAAGTATTCTATCATTTTCAGTACGAGCACAAGAAATAGTACAACCAAGATGATAGATCATTTCAGCATCAGTGAACTTTACCTCTGACATGTATGAAGATGAAGTGCTTGCCTCTTTAGCCACTAAAGCAAGGTTCCCAATCTCACCTGCTTCTTCATCACTGTCAGTGTCATCCCAACTCTTTCCTTCAGCAACATAAGCTTTCCCAATCTTGTTCTTCTTGCTAGAATCAAATGTGTTCCTTGTCACTTGCTTTGGCTTTCTGCATTCAGTAGCAAAGTGACCCAACTCATTGCAATTGTAGCATCTGATTGTGCTCCTATACACAGTTCCAGTTTTGTAGCCACCCCTTGTGCCACTTGAAGAGGAAGATCCACCTCTCTGACATCTGGGCCTGAACTTAAGATTGGGATTCCTTCTGAATCTGAACTTCCCAAACTTCCTGACTATCATGGCCAAATCACCATCCTCCAGCTGATCAAGTTCTTCCAAAGAGTAGTAGTCACCACCAGATTGATCAATGGATGTTAAACCAAATTCAGCATCAATAACATCCAAGTTAGAACTGGAAGGTTAAACAACCTTCACTTCCAGTTTCTGTGGGACTACTGTTGTCAATGCAGTAGAAGTACCAACTATCTTTCCAGTTCCATATAATTCATTCTGTTGAATCTGCTCCAGCTCATAGGTCTTCAGAACACCATACAGTCTTTCCAGAGAGATCTCTCCAATATCTCTTGCTTCTCTGATTGCAGATATTCTGTGCTCCAAATGAATTGGAAGTGTCAGTAGGAACTTCTTGTTAATCTCCTTGATAGTGTAGTGCTTCCCATTGAGATTCAGATCATTGATTAATTTGTTGTATCTCTCAAAAACCTCAGAGATACCTTCACCAGGGTTTGATCTGAAATGCTCATATGAAGAGGTGAGAATTTCCAGCTTATTCTCTCTAACTTCCTCTGTCCCCTCATTGATTATCTCTATTGTGTCCCAAATGTGTTTGGCAGTAGCACAGTTTAGGACATGATTATGCATGATAGGATCCAGACAATCAACCAGTATCAACTGTAGACAGGCATCCAGTGTAGAGTCCTCTTTCTCATCAGGAGTGTAGTCCTTGGGATTCTTAGGGTACATCCTAGCAGCCCTAGTAACAATATCATTCTCTATTTGTTCTTCCTCAATAATCATAGGAATTTTATGACCACTCTTCAGCACTCCTAGATATTTAACATTTGCAACTTGGAGAAACAGGAGCATTTTATTCTTCCACATAGGATAATGTTCTTTGCTGAACATTGGGATTTTGAATGTACCCACTTTCTGTGTAGTAGACATCTTTTGAGATTTTTGAAAGATTAAAAATTTCAGAGTATAAGAAAAAAATCTCAAAACAATTGGATCTTGATTAGTATATCAATCAAAAGGTTCTGATGCCAATTGTTAGGTCCTGATATGTTTGTAGAAGGGGGTTGAATACAAACAATACCGTTTAATCGAATTTGTCCTTTTAAGATTTAACAATTTAGAACAAATTATTGCGGAATAAAACTGAAACAATATTCAAGTTAAATAAAACTCTATTAAACTTGAAGGGTGTTACAATTCTGATCACTGATTACAATGAACTTGATAAAACAAATCTAGAATAAATTCGACATGAATTTATCTATTTTTGTAATAAAAAGGATCGAATACTAAAAAGTAGTTCGATATAAAATCTAGGGATTATGATCCGCTAGAAAGTCAAAGCAGTACAAGAGATACAATTATTATGGATTAAATGTTTAAGAACAATCAAGAATTAAATTCTCCTGAAGAAATGAATGCCTTTCCGTTTGAAGAAGTAATGAAGACAGAGAGAGAAATGTAATGTTTTAAGGTTTATGTGTCTTTACTTCTGTTCTGTGTAATTGATTATTTCTTCTGTCTTCTGCCTTTACTATATATAATAAAACACAATTCATTCCTTTTAAACCAACCCACATGCAATGCAATTCAAAGAATTGCATTAGGAAGACTTAGAGGAAAACTGTAATAACCCCAAATTTTGGACTTAGTTATTTTTTTTTATTTGATGAATAGTAAAATCCTGATGAATAGTAAATTTCTGAACCGAGAAAGATTTTCAGACCACCCTATGTACGAGTCGGGATAATGAACTTTCGAAGTCGTATTAGTGATCTACGATGTAAATGAAGGAATGCAAAAGCTGTCAGAATCAGAAAAATAGTATTTTCTGTTTTCTCCGAAATTTCACCAATAACGGACGGATTAATCATTATTTGAAAATATTGGAGGATTTAAATTATCAATTCCATGGATATGGATTTAATAAAAGAATTAGTGAAGTCAAGAACGTTTACGGTAAACTACTTCGATAGAACACTTAAGAAACCCTGCGAACATTCTACGAGATTAAGCGGTGACGGAACAACGCGACACTTACAGGATTAAATTTAGGCATGGAAGTAACATGTAACAAGATTAATCCAAGGAATGCAACAATTGGATCATCCATGTGAAAGGGAACAAACCAGTAAAGCTACTTTATCTCCAAACTCCCCATGGCTTGACATGTGTCCGATGATGAGGCAAAGAAAGCTATGACTCACCACACTAATACAAAATATCACACTTTATCAAAATCAACCAAGGCCAAAAAGCAAGAAACTCTCCCCACCCCATTTGTTCAACAATCTGCCCAGCAGAAACCAAGCTCAAAGAAAATTTCATATCTCCACTTCTATCCATCCTTAAATCACCAAATTTTAACCATAGCTTCTCTACTCCATGGGTAACATTCTTTAAAAATTTCATAGTCAACAAAGGAGTTTAGCCTAGCCAAATCTCTTCCCCAAGTTGGAGAACCCCATCTGTCCAGTTTCTGTCCAGCGGAAAGATGGGGCTCAAAACCCTAGCTAGGAAGCTTCAAATTTGATGATCTATAACTCAAAAGAAATCTTATCAAGAGCAAAAGGTCTGGTAAAAAGTTTAGCACCAAACTCTTATTTTTCGATTTGTTATGGATTTTACAAGATGAGGATGAATAGTAACTTCAAGTGGTTTCTTGTTTTGATCTTGAAGTTTAAGGCTTGTAAAGGATAATCAAGGCTCAAGAAAGGATTGTAAGCTATTGTTAGTGTGTTTAAGGCATCATGGAAGGTATAAAATATTTTTAACCCTTAGTTATAAATCGATTTTTATGGTTAGTTTTGAGTTAGATTAAGTTAGTATAATTTAGTGGATGAATGGTTGATATGGTGGATGTATGGTGTTGTTTTGATGGTTGATTGTGTAGATGTTGGTTTTGACTATTTTTCTTGAAGTTCATGACTTATTTGATATGTTAAAGGAGTTGGTTTGATGATATGGTTGGTTGGTCATGTAAAGTTTATAATTTAAACTTTGGAATCACTAAAACATAGCCGTCGTAATGCCCGATTTTTCCTTAACCTTGTTTTGCTTGTGATATTCGAACCTAGTAACTTCTGCCCAAGATCACCACTGCCCATGATAGTGTAGGTCTTATTTCAAGGTTCGTTTTGGTGCGAAGATCATGTGAATCCGATTTACGGTTTAGGAGAAACAAGTGTTTTAATAAAGGATTTTTCGAGAAACCGAACTACACCACTTAACCAACTTTGAGGCAATGATCAAACCCCTTAAGTGACTTATTGGAATGTGAAACTTTGTGATAACATGCTAGGTATGTTTAGGAAGACCCTCGAAAAGATTTCGTGTTAAAAGGATTATATTTCAATTTTATAAAAATGCGTGAGCGAGCATGCTCGAGTAGGAGTTCATAAGGAGTTAACTTGAAAATGGACTTGTACTTGAGTTAGTATATACTTAGTATGGTGAAAGCGTTTATGTTATTAATCTTGAACCTTGTGTTGATTCTAGATTACTGGACCAACCTGAGACTTATTGCTACTTCGGGATTTCCAGGCAAGTTTTCTCATTCAATGTTGTATTTTAAAGTACCATATTCTGATGTATGTAGATGCAAGTTTCTAAATCTATACTTTGAAGTATTGACTATATAATACTGCTTTTGCCATGTATAAATTTGGACAGTTTTGCGATATATCTTATTTCTTGTTGGAATAGATTTGACCTTCGGATTATATAAAATCTTTTGAGTTAAGTAGTTATGAACCGGTTTACCTGGTAGCTCTAAATATAAGAGCATATTCATTGTTTTCGACTCTAAATCGGGAGTCGGTATTTTGAGATATGTAGATAGCCGTGGAAACCCGGAGGGATTCCATCGGCAGAATACTATGTACTTTGAGGATTGTTATTCGAGTATGATATCATTCGAGGAATGATGTTTGCTTACTATATCTTTCAAGGAATGTTATTTGAGTATTATCTCAGTCGAGAAATACTATTTGAATACTATTTCCGTTATATATGCTAATGGAAGGCATAACTGTTTTCGAAAGTATATTGTGATACTTGCTTTATGATTTGATTATGAAAGATTATTTTTCCGATAAAGATATCGGGTAACTGTTATTCGACGATTAATTATTTAATGAATATTATTTTGAATATTCATTTAATCCTTATTTATTTAATGAATATTATTTTTGAATATTCATTTAATCATTATTTATTTAATGAATATTATTTTTGAATATTCATTTAAGGTTTATTTATTTAATGAATATTATTTTGAATATTCATTTAATCCTTATTTATTTAATGAATATTATTTTTGAATATTCATTTAAGGTTTATTTATTTAATGAATATTATTTTGAATATTCATTTAATCCTTATTTATTTAATGAATATTATTTTTGAATATTCATTTAATCATTATTTACTTAATAAATATTATTTTCGAATATTCGTTTAAGGTTTACTTATTTAATAAATATTATTCGATTATTTATTAAATACTTTTAACACGTTTTAAAAATGAGAAATGTTATTTAAAGTTTATCCTCGACCTTCAATAATTACGAAGGATACTCTAAGCTGTATTATTAATTATTTTAAATCAAAAAGAGGTTCCCAAAACACTGTTTTTCCATTTAAATCTGTCTTTTAAGAGGATTTAAATGTTCGCTCAACTATCAAAAATATGGGAAACCTGATTTAAGTGACTGCTACTCATTTTAAACTCTCAACTCAAAACTGTCAGGGGACAGATATTTTCTCGGAGCAATTTAATTGATGCAAGTCAAATGTTGTGTTACCACCTCAACGATCGAGGGGTAAATTGATGGAACAAGTCGATATCCATTAACAAGCATCGCTTGGGAAATATTGGAGAATCTTCCTTTCCAACCTATATATAACTACTTAGTGGAGTCGTATCAACAAGTATTACACTTGGGGAAAGGAGAACGATCTTTACGTTTCAGAGTCATGGATTTCATCCGAACTAGGAGTGGTGTAAGTGGTCCAGTTGCGCCGACCCATCCATTTTATTGTCTCAAATGGGCCGGGAGATCCGGGAAGGCAGTAGACAATGTCAGGCTGTCGTGATTCTTCCATCTACATGTAGAGAACATATTTTTGTTGTACGACCTGCTACTGATCATAGTAAGGTTGGTACGACGGACGCGGTAGCAACTCCAGTATTGGTTCATCATCCAATTTGGATAATTCTGCAACATGTATTGAAAGGGACTAAGGATGACATCCTTGGTACAGGTTTACCTATCATGTTGGCAGGGAGTTTCTGCAACATGTATTGAAAGGGACTAAGGATGACATTTTTGGTACAGGTTTACCGATAATGTTGGCAGGGGGTTTTCTGCAACGTGTATTGAAAGGGGCTAAGGATAACACCCTTGGTTCAGGTTTACCGATCACGTTGGCAGGGGGCTGAAAAGTGTTCAAAAATGAAGTTACAATAAATCCTTGCAACTTCATCTTTTATTTTATGAGTTATGACTCTGATAAAACCTTACTCAGATTATATATGCATAAGTGGATTTTGGGTTACGGAAACCTTATATTGAATTTTCCTCGTAACTTCATCTTTTATGTTATACTAGTATTTTATCCGTTTAATGCGTAACATGTGGGTATAAAGATATTGAACTGTATGGTATTTTGAATCAATAAATAGGCTTTAAGCCTTGATTCTAATGTTAACCTCTATTTTAAAAAGATATATCTTGAGTCTTGGTTTACCATACTGATACCAAGGAGTTCCTAAAGGATTTACGAAGAGTATATGAGTATGATTATAAGTCATACAGTATTTTAAACGGTATACTATTTTGGGGTTAGACCCTAGTAGTGATAAAAGCTTTGATCCCATATGGATTATCTCCCTAAAAGGTTTAAAGATTTAAACTGGGATAGATTTCTTGCTGAGAACTATTAGCTCATTCTTGCTTTATTAAATCTTTCAGCATGAGGAAAACATTGTCGAATCCACCTCGTGTTACGAGAGCAAGGGAATGGAGAGACCACCCTGGAGTTAGTTGATGCAGGATGGATACTGTCAGTGTGAGCAAAATAGTTGCAGCTTGAATGAGTGAGAATTATTTTGAGTGGGTTTGTATTACTAAACCTTGTATAGAATTGTGAGGTCTATTATTGTAACTTCAGGTGTCAACGAATGCCTCATTCCGTTGACAGTCTTAGCATTTTTCTGGGTGTTTCGTTGACAGCACTTTTTATGTCAACGAAATGCAGCTTTATCAACGAAATAGACGGGGACCTTAAACGCCCAATTCTGATTCGTTGATATAGCATGGTTAATCTGAACCGTTGAATTTACACGTCTCTTTACCACGATCTATGCATACACCCCTGTAAGTATAAATCATGGTAATAGTTTAATTGTAACGGTTAGATTTTTAAGCCAATCCAGTAATTTATATTTATTATTGGACTTAATTTTTGAGAAATTTTGGGGGAGTATTTAAGAAATTTTGTTTTCTTTAATTCTTTTCTACCTTGCTCTGAAAATTTTTAAAGGATTTCTTACTTCTTCTCTCTCAAAGCAAAACAAAGTTCGAGCTTTTCTTCACTCAACAATGGCACTCATAGTCAAACTCATGTCAACTGGAGGGTTCATTTACGAGAAGAACAACTCCATTCCATTTGTTGTCAAGGAAAGCCCGAACAAAATCTTTCACAAGATGATGGATTTCCTGATGAATTGCAAGCTCAGTTACGCAATGTTTCACTCCACTCCGCTTTACAATGAAATCATAGAGGAGATTTGGACCTCCTGCGAGTACAGTGGGACTAACTACACTTTGCAATTCACCATTCAAGGTAAAGAGTATATTGTCAATTCAGATGTATTGCAAGCATGCCTTCACATTCCTGAGAATAACTGCTTAGCTTTACCTTCAAATACTGAAATTGTTAACATGCTTAATTCTATAAATTACTCTTTGCCAACTGATAATTTGGGGTAAGATAATTAGGAGAGGTTTAGTCAGGGAATATAGTTACTTAGCTGATGCATTCATTAAGGTCTTTTCTGGTAAAATCAGTAATTTTGATGCATTAAGTAACTCAATTTTGATTCTGTTTACCATGCTCTTAAATGATAGATATTATAACTTTAGCACCCAACTTATGTATGAATTTGGTGCTAAGTTGGGTGATAAGGCTAATAGGAAAAATAATATCTATTATGCTAGATTTCTAATGATGTTGGCTAACCATGTTAGTCCAGCACCATTGGTTATCTCTAACCCAAATTCCAGGTTTAACTGCTTTGTACAAAAGAAGAGGGTCTTGACAGACATCCTGAGGCTCAATCACAATGGTGTATATGCCCATAATTGAGGTAACCACTTCTAACCCTGTTAGTTTAACTGTTACTTCTACTATTTCACCCACTTCTGTTGCTATGGAGTTTGTAGTTGTGACCCAACAGGCTCCTGCCCCTGCAACAAAACCAAAATCTAAGAAATCCTCCAAGCCAACCTCAGATGCTTCTCAAAAGGCACCTGTTGTAAAATCCACTACAAAACCTAAGGGGAGTGGTGTACATGGTGTAAGAGGTGAGGGAAGGGGTGAAAATCAAAGAAACCCTAATAATAAGGTGGGAGAGATAAGTGAGACCCAACCAAGCTCCATTGTGTCTTCCCAACAAGACAGAATGAGTAAAAAGGATTTAAGCTCAAGTCTAACTACATCCTCTCAAAAGGATGTAGTTATTGAAAAAAGCTCTCCTCCCAGAGCACACTCCAAAAGGGCAAGGGACACATCTAGCCCCCAAACATCTATTTCCCAATACCAAAGAAGGGTAAGACAAAAATCCCAGGTCACACAGGGTGCACACACACTGGAAGCAACAATTCCAGTTTCTCAAATTCAGTTTGATGTAGCCCCAATTTTTACTCTGGGGTTACAGTCCCACATTCTCAATATTAATATTGAGAGACCTCTACAAAATTCACCAACACAGTCATTAGATGTGGATATGATCCATACATCTATTCCTGATTCTCCAACTCTATTCTTGGAAAAGCCCCACTCTGAAATTGGTGGTCATCACTTGTTAAGTGATTTGTTGGGCCACCAATCATCTTTTTCTGAAGCTACAAGAGGATCTGTGGAACCATCTTTAAAATCAATCACCACAGATTCTACTGTAATTTCACTTTCTCAAAATCCTTTCTTGACTTCATCAACGAAACAGTCTCTTTCGTTGACAAGTGTTTCTCCATCAACGGTATTCATACCGTTGACAGTTCAAACTACCATTCCGTTGATAGTTCATTCTGCACCTTTTATTGAAAATCAAGTTGTTCACACAACTAGTGCAGATGATCTAGTGGTAGTTGAAACACTTCTAGGGTTGAAAGGGAGTGAATCTGAGAGGCTGGCTTGCAGCCAGGCAAAAGGAGAGGATGTGAGTGAGAGGCTGGCTATTTCTTCCAACTAGGCAAAATGAGAGACTGAGAGTTCCACCTTAGTAGGTGAAGGTGAGGGTGTGAGAGGTGTGAGCCATGGGGAGCCCATGATGCAAGAAAAGAGTGGAGAGAGAGAAGGGACTACAGGAGAAATAAGGGAGGAAGCAGCCATTGCTAGTGAGTCAATGAAGGTTAATGAGGGTGAAAGGGAAATGACTTTCCAAGAGCATTATCAACAGACTCTGGATAGTATTTCTCTGGATCCTGAAACCTTTACTCATCCTGTGCCAGCCTATCAACAAATGGCTCAACAGGGCAATGTGGAGGCAGAGAGGTCACTTAATCTTTATTCATACAACTGCATCCATGATGAGGGCTAAGACCATCTCCAACCAAGGACACCAAAATAGTGTCACTATAACACTATTTTGGTGTCAAAAAGACACCATCCATAAAATGAACTCCAACCAAGGGACACTATAATTGTCACTAAAAGGAATCTTTCACCTATAAAATAGAATATTCTAAAGAATCTTTCACCTATAAAATAGAATTTTCTAACTTTGTTCATTTTTTATATTATAAATAACTTCTTATTTATCATTATGAATTTATGATTTTATTTTTATAATTAAATCTAGTGTGTTGTTTATAATTCATGATTTAAAAAAAATTGTGAAAGTTTAAAGTAAAAAAAATTTAAAAATAAAATTTAAAAATTAGAATAAAAAGATACAAAATTTTTTTTTAGAATTAATATGAGTTAAGAAGAAAAGAAGTTTCAATTGATAAAATCTTAAGTTAAAATTTATAAAAACAATTAACTTTAGTAGGACATAGATGGAAGAAATTTGTTTTGTTAACAAACATAGGGGTATTGTTGGAATTTTGAAAGTCACCAAATTTGGTGTCCAAGGATCACCAAATGTACTTTTGTCACCAAATTTGGTGACCCAAAACTCATTTGGTGACCTTGGGTCACTATTTTAGTGTCCCATTGGAGTTGTTTTGACACTATACCTATCACTATTATAGTGATTTAGTGTCCCATTGGAGTTGCTCTAAGGATGCACTTGCCAATTTGTCTCCAGGAGCTGGTGGAAGTTTTGAGTATGATGATTCTTCAAGTGATGAGGATGCTGATCTACATGTGGCTATTTCTTCACAGACTGGGACTTCTGTGGTGCCTCCTACTCCAAGATGGCTTTCTCAAAACTTGCATGGAAATCATAGCCTGGATGCTGCAATTTCTAGGCAGTACAATGAGGCTTACCTGGCTCATGAGTTTGCTAATGACAATGACAAGAAATTCTACAAGGCTATAATGGACTCTTTGGAGATTCAGAGGCTACAGATGCTGCAGACCAGGATTGAAGCTAGGGAAATCAAGGACTCCATTGCAAATCTACAGGACTCCACAGATAGGAGGCTTGATGAAAAACTCTCACTTCTCACTGTTGCCAGGATGACCACCTTCTTCAACAAGGATAATGAGGTGGCAACTACCTTGAAAACTCTTACTTCTAGGGTGGACAAAGTGGAAGCCACATTAACTCAAATGTAGCAGGCACAGGAGAAGCAAACTCAACTTTTGACTCAGCTAGTGGCAGCTCAAGGTCTCCCTGTTATTACTCTTGATGATAACAAAAAGGGGGAGAAATCTAAGGAGCTTAATATTCAAGTCACGAAAGTTATGGTCCCAGCCATTTCTTTACCACATGAGCCATTAGCTATGGGGGAGTCACTAAAGGATAAATTGGATGGCATTGACCTGATTCAACAGGCATCTATGAGGATACAACTTGCTGCACAGATTAAAGAACAATGGTCTAGCATTGATGCAAGGGTTAAGAAGATAGATGAAACTGCAAGAAACAAACATCCATCAACGGATCAAGCTACTTCTACATCAACGGATGCGCCCATCCCATCATCAACGAATGCCATGGTCTTTGTGTCAACGGAATTGGAGCCACAGACTAAATCTTCTTATGATCCAAAGCCTCTTTTACATGGAGTGATTACTGGTCCAAGAAAAGAAAAGGGACAAACTTCATGTATTAGAGATGTGGACTCAGCTACTCTTCAGAGATGCTTATCTCCAAAATCCCTAGTTAAACCAAATGGCAAGAATATTGCAAGGACATTCTTTCCACCTCCATTCCCAGATGAGCTCAAGATTCTGAGTGAACTTATCATAAAATGCAAGGAAAGCAATGTGCCTGAGATAAGGAAGCAAAGAGCAATAATCTACAGGAATGAGCAAGAGATTTGTGCTTGGGCTGGTCACCCAAATTTTGTTGAAGCTAAAGCTGAGGAATCAGCTAGGGCGGACATGGAAGCTCTTGTAGTTGCCCAAGCTCTTGATGAAGAGGAAAGACAACAAGAAGAAAGAGCTAGGGTTGAAGCTGAGGATGCAAAGGAAAAGAGAAAAAGTACAAGGCAACCCAAGGCAAGGGCTAAAAGGAACTTGGCCTTTGATAAGGATGATTCTCAAGACACTGTAACAGATGCCCCTGTAACAGCTGTGCCTTCAACTCTTTCAGATCAAAGCATTGGAGGAAAATTAGCTTGTGATCCTGAACATCCTGTTAACTTTCATGATCAACCAATTGTGCCAAAGGAAGAACCTTTTGAGTTTGATGAAGCTAATTTTCCCAAATTTCTAATTGAGATGGATGCAAAGAAGAAATCACAGCAGAAGGTTTCTAAGGCTAAGCCAGTTTTTGTGAGGAGGCCACAGGTTGAGAAACCACCAACAAACCCAGAGGACTTCATCTACATTGCTGACATAAAGGAGGAGTCTGACTTAAACCTATATCTTGAGTACTTGGTAGAAGTGAGAGGGATATCAGCCACTCAAAGATTACCAGAGAGATTAGTGTTTGTGTACAAGGGTGGAAGGGAAAGAATCTGGCCTCTGCACAGAATTCTAGGAGAAGACTATCAGACACTGATGGTGGTGTTCAAATGTTTAAAGAGAGATTTTGGGTTCACCAAAACTTCCAAGTCTGAGGTTGTCTCCAAGATTTGTCAAGTCAAAGCTAGCTGGAACAAACCTGATGCACTTCCTAGGGTTCTAAAGGTCCCTCAATCAGGAAAGAAAATTCATCTCCAACCCTTTTGGATGATGGAATTCAGAGACAAGGACAACTGCAGAAGATTCTTCAGAATGGAGGACCAATTGGAAAAGGCATCTAATGAAACTCTAAGATTCATGCAATCCAAGTTGGGTGAACAAGATGAAGAAGAGAAGATTTTCTACAGGAGGCTCCAAGCTCAGATTGAGGAGAACAATGCAAGGAAGGGGAAGAAAACAAAGCCACGGAGACAAAGTTGATAAATCTGCTCAGGCTAGAGGAGCAGCTATGTGCACTTGTATTGTAAGAATTTCTAATTTGTGTTCAGTCAATTTTCAATAAATCATGTAGCTCTATACAAATTCTACTTTTGTAATTTATAATTTGTCTAAGTGTTTTTGTTATCATCAAGGCTCTTGATTTATGGCTGTTATTCTATCAGTCATAAATTGGGGGAGATTGTTAGGAATATGTTGTTCTTGATGATAATTATAAAAACACTTAGTAGATTTTGTATTAAATCACTTTTGTAACTGTCAACGGAATGGTATGTTTTGCAGCTTCCGTTGACAGGTAGCTCATCAACGAAATGAGTGATGTAGCAACTACATTGTACAATACTTCACTGGTTGATACACATTTGTTGTAGGTATTAGATAGGTTTTTTAAGTCATGTTGACTATGTACTAGATAGGCAAAATAGGTTGGTTAAGTGTAAATATATTATGCCTTGTAATTTTGCCTAAGTGAAGACATGTCAACGGAATGAAGATTAGTCTATCAACGGAATGAAGAATATACCATCAACGGAATGAAGAATAAAGCTATAAAAGAAACACATATTCCTGATATCAACGAATCATTATAACTTTTCTGAATAGTTGACAAAGTGATAGTGACAGTTATCTGACAGATCAAAAGGTGATGTAGAAGTGTAATTTGCATTGGAAGCCATCAAAATGGACACTGGGAATAATGAAACATTCCAATTTCCAATTAGGTTCTTGAGTGGGATCATAATAAGCATAAAGACAAAAGACAAGATCTCCAAGGACCATTGGACAAAAGGGATGAAAAGCAAGCTACTGGCGGTTACCTATAGTGTATTTTAGTGTAGCCAAAAATAGCATTGTAAACTTGGGTTTTATAACCAAGTGTAGCTGTTCATTTTTAAAATAAGTGAGTGAGATAAAAATAGTTTGTATTAGCTTCTTTCAAGAGCACTCTCACTCCAAATCAGGAACTGAGCAGCTGTGATACTTTTGTAACACAGATTATTTCCGCAATAAAAACATCTCAGTTGGATCCTCAAAACATCCAACTGAAATATTATATTTTCTTGTGTTTGTATTTTCAGTATTATTATTTTTCTTGAAAGTTGTTTTAAGAAGAGGAAATATCTAGAATTGTATTCAACCCCCCCCCCCCCCTTCTACAATTCTGTTAGGTCATTTGGGATTAACAGCTTTCCACAACCTTCTTATCTTCAATCACATAAACCCTGTAAGCTTTAGATTCTAGAGAATAACCCAGAAAAATGCCTTCATCTGCTTTAGCATCAAACTTGCCAAGATGTTCTCCATCTTTCAATACAAAACACTTTGCACCAAACACATGAAAGTACTTCAGTGATGGTTTCTTGTTGGCCATTAACTCATACGGAGTCTTTTCATGATCATTATTAATCAGGGTACGATTCTGAGTGTAGCAAGTTGTATTTACTGCTTCAGCCCAAAAATAAGTGGGAAGTTTTGATTCACTTAGCATAGTCCTTGCTGCTTCAACCAAGGTATGATTCTTCCTTTCCACTACTCTATTTTGTTGAGGAGTTCTTAGTGCTGAATACTGTCTTGATATTCCTTTCTATGTGCAGAAGTCATTTAGAATTGCATCTACTTCCTTTCCACAGGTAGGTTAGCTTATACTTCTATCTTCTTTATGTGATCAATGATTAATTGTGTTGCTTCATCCTTTGATTGTAAGAATAACACCCACGTGTACTTGGAGTAGTCGTCAACCATCATTAATGCATATCATTTCCTTGATACTGACATGACATTTACTGGACCAAATAAATCCAAATGGATCAATTGAAGTGGTTCATAGATGCTTGTCAGTTCTTTGCTTATGTGTGATGCTTTCTTAGACTTCCCTTTTTCACATGCTTCACATAGTCCCTCCTGATGAAATTCCATCAGAGGTAACCCTCTCACCAACTCTCTCTTTACCAAAGAGTTCATAGTTTTGAAGTTCAAGTGTGAGAGCTTCTTATGCCATAACCAACTTTGATCTGTTGAAGCCTTGCTGTAGAAACATTTGACTTCTCCATTACTAGCAGAACTTAAGTCAGCTACAAAAAAATTTCCTTTTCTTACTCCTTGTAGAGCAAGCTTCTCATCTATCCTGTTAGAGATCAAACATTTATCTTTTCTGAAATCCACATTGTATCATTTGTCACAGAATTGACTGATACTTAGTAGATTGTGCTTTAATCCTTCAACAAGAGATATATTTTCAATGATGACATTCCCAATTTCCAGATTACCATATCCCGTAGTGAATCCCTTGTTGTCATCTCCAAAGGTTACTACCGGGCCGGTCTTCTTAACCACCTCTCTAAGCAGGGACTCTTCTCCTGTCATGTGTCTAGAGCAGCCACTATCCAGAATCCACACGACCTTTGAGCTATTAACCTTACCCTACAATCACAGATTGATTAAGCAGACTTTGGTACCCAAACTTGTTTGGGTCCTGAAGGTTTAGATACTCTAACAAGAGTAACATTTGATTCAATCTTAACATGTTTAACTTTCATGTTGACTGTGGTTTTCTCAGTTTCAATGCTAGTGCTACCAGATGCATTCATTAACTTATAATAAGCATGCATGATATTGTATGCACAAAGTAAGAAATCTTTCTTACCACAGGGTTCATGAAGATTAGGCATGTCAAACATGTTATGCATTTCAGAAGTAACAACATTTTCTACTTTAACCTTTTTACATGCATGTGTAAGGTGACCAACAGAATTACAATTAGTGCACAACTTCCTAGATGCAATGGGAGAGGATGTACCAATATTCTGATTAACAACACCTGCTTTCCCATTCCTGTTCTTTTTAGCCTTTCCTACTTTATTGCCTATATCAGTTTTAGGTAATTCAGTTTTTACTGACTTCTTAGGCAACTCAGTTTTTATCTCTAATTCCTTCTTTAAATCCTCCTCAAACAATTCTTGTCTAATGATCAAGTCTCCTTCATTGATCGGTTCTGAAACAGACTTAACAAAAACTGGACAGCTAACATTCTTAAGAATGTGTGGAATATTCTCTTTGACAGTTGGAGGTGTCACAGGAAACTCCACTAGCTTCTTTCTAGTTTTCTTGCTGTAGTCAAATCTTATGACAGTCCCTAAGGTCTGATTATCAATTATTTCCTTAGCAATTACGGCGGAGTTCTTATATGCATTCAGTTTCAACTCTAAGTCTGAAATCTGCTTCATAAGGATTGTCTCTATCTCTTCATTACATTTGACCTTGTTCTCTAAGTACTCGTTCCTCTGTTTAAGACCTTCTATAGTGACAACTACAAGCTCTAGTTCTTCATTTTTAGATTCCAGATTTTTAATCTTAAGAACTAGTTTAGCATTTTTCAATTTCAGAGCCTAGCATGCTTGTATGTACATTAAACAGTTCAACACTTAGATCTTGCACAGTTTTCTTGTACTCAGAATTAGACATGTCAATTGTAGTTATGATATATACCTGAGATGATTGAGGTGATTCCTCTGAAGAGTCGGCCATTAGGGAAAGATTTACATACTCTTCCTCTTCATCTGAATCAGTATCATCCCAACTTTTACCCTCTGCAATATAAGCTCTTCCTTTCTGCTTTCCAGATATTGCTTCCAGTTGCTGTTTCAGCTTTGTATTTTCTCTTTTCAAATCTTCATAAGAATCCTTCTTCTCATAGACACCTTTCTTGTCTCTTGCTTGACGAGGCTTCCGGCATTCAGTGGCAAAATGCCCTAACTCATTGCAGTTGTAGCATCTTGATTTGCTCCTGTCAATCATGTCTGTCTTGTAGCCTCCCTTAGAGCCAGAGCCTGAAGAATACTTGTTCTTCTGAAATCTATTTGATGAACCCTTGAACTTGTACTTAGGGTTTCTCTTGAAACGAATATGACTAAACTTTGCTGCTAAGTACGCCATGGTTTTGTCTTCCATTTGCTCAAGTTCTTCTAAAGTGTAGTAATCACTTTCTTCAGCACCTAGATTTGCAGAATCCAACTCAGCCTCTATAATCTCTTCCTTTCCAACTCTAGGGGTTTGAACCTGAATATTTGAAGTTGTTGGTTCATCCACAAAAAGTGCAGCTGATCTTGCGAGTGCAGTATTTTTGTTATCCACTGTCCCTGATCCATAGATTATTACTCTTTGTTCTTGTTTTATCTCATAAGTCTTAAGCTTGCCATAGATCATCTCTAATGGCATCTTAGTAAAATCTATTCTTTCCCTTATGGATGAAGAATTGTGTTCTACATGGTGGGGCAGTGTCATCATGAACTTCCTGTTTGTCTCTCTCAAAGGATAGGTTTTCCCTTTCATTGATAATTCATTTAATATCTAAGTATATTTCTCAAAGACTTGAGTTATACTTTCACCGGGAAGTGATCTAAATGATTCATATTGAGATGTCAGGATATCTAATCTATTTTCCTGCACGTCTTCAGTATCTTCCATTATTAGATTTATGGTATCCCACATATGTTTCCCACTTGTACAGCTCATAATCTGATAACTCGTTTCTTTATCTGCGGAGTCAGTTAATATCAGCATTAGACATGTATCCAATTGAACCAGTTCCCTGTCAGTGTCTGTGTACTCAGTTAATTCCTTTGGGGTTGAATCTTGGGCAACTCTAGTACCATCAGGATTTATAGATTCGCTTACTGGTTTCATTGGTACAAATGGTTCATTCTCTAAGATGCCAAGATACAAAGGATTTGAAGCTTTGATAAATAATAGCATCTTCATCTTCCACAAACCGAAATCATCTCTAGTAAAATGGGGAACTTTGATACCAGCCGTTGTCTTTTGAACACTTATGGTTTCTGAAAATTACAAATTATTTAAGATTCAAAAAATTCCAAATAAAATGAAATTTTTGAAAATTAAAAAATTCGATCCAAATTTTCAAGACTTGTTTGTTTTTGGTCTAAATCACCGGATCTGATTTGTACGTCAATCAACAAGCTCTGATACCAATTGTTAGGTCCAAAGTATCGTAGAAGGGGGAGTTGAATACGATACTCACAAATTATTCGATTTCATTTGCGGATAATTATTTGTGTTCTTGTCCGAAATCAAATTAACCAAATCAAAAACACGAGTCGGAGAATATATCGTTTTATAAATATAAACCACGAAGGGTGCTACAATTCTAATCCGTATGATTAGATTCAATGAGTTCAGGTTACAGTAATCAATACAAATGATAGAATTTAAGGCACTATTGATTTCTCTGTCAAATTCTCAAGCTCCTAACTTCTTCACGTAAAATGATCTTCTGCAACAACAACTTATGAAGACAGTGTCTTCAATTCTCAAATTGTAGTCTTTTGTAAAAAGTATCGAAGGCTTAGATTTAATCATGGCCGTTCATTTCCTCACCAACCTTCTGACTTCTTTGAATGCAAACTACTTGCTTCATTTGAAAAACTATCGAGGACAAGATATTTGTCTCATTCGATAGATTTTAATAAAAATCTATCGAAAGAAATAACTTATTTTCCTTAGATAAGTTCGACAGTTTTAAAAATAAAACTATCAAACTTTATCTTTCTGCCCACTTCGATGGTTTCTTTTTAAGAAACAATCGAAATGGTTTTTCACCATTTCGATGGTTTTTACCAAAATCTTCTTTTCTCTTTCAATAGTTTTCAAAAAGGAGAACTATCGAATTCCCTTTCTTGCAGTTTGATCCTTGAAGATTCTACCTTTTTGCAGCAAGCATATTGCACTTCAATTTTAACCTAAACATACCTTATAAATTTTTTTTAACTTCTAGGATGTTTCAGGTCTGACTTAAATCAATTTCTTCTGAGACGATAAATATGTTGATCTTTTTTGTGCTCACAACTGGTGCAACTGGTCTGGTTCACAGGTGACTAACACTTGATCAAAACATCTATGTCTTCAATAAAATATAATTGATAAGTCCTTTGCCGTCTTGGTTGCTTCATTATCAAATCACTGAAATCCTCTGGTACTAACTCTGTATCATAATAATGCTTCTGTAGTCTTGATATTCTTGTTTCTTTATTTGTCACCGAGGCCTGAACATATTAATGAACTTCTTTCCGTGACCTGTTTACGGACTTCAAGAATACATACCATATATTGATTTCTTGAGTTTACCATGTCTTCTTTTCTTTTGGATTCTTGTGTTTCATTTAATATTATTGTCTGTCTTGTTCCTGTTGTTGAGTTGTAGTTATCTCTGTTACATATTATGTTACATTATGCTTTACATATAGCAAAATAATAAAAATTAAGTAAAGAATAATTAAATAAGGATAGTTAAGTAAAAATACAAAGTATTGTGTGAACGAAAATTAAATTAAAATGAGAATACTATCTTGAGACGAAAGGGAATCTAGGTTTTATGTTTACTCTTGCCCAATCCATTACAAGCACCTAAATTTACTCCATTTATTTTCTTACTAAAGTTACCAACCAATAGTAATTCATCGGGAGGCCCTTCATTTGTTTCTAACAATAATGTCAATTACGAGTGATCTTCGGTCATTTTACATTAATATTGAAGACATAATCACTGAGGAACTTATTTTGAGTGATGGAAGCAGCGTTAAAATATTATCACAAACTAAGGGAGAGTTCATTGAAGAACAATTTTTCTCTTCCTAAAACTCCAGGTATCTAAAGGTACGTGCTTTACTTTTATATTCAAAACACATGATTTGTATCTGGTAGGCCAAAAACTAAATGACAGCCCATTTTACTTACTCAAGCAATGCCAGCTAGACTCTACAAAACAGTGTTTAAGAAACAATGGTTTTACTAATTTTTTGCCAATGGATCTTCAGGACAGTTTCACGTGATTCATTCAAAAATTAAGATTACCTCGTATTCATTCTTTGTTTATTGTTATATAAATTTTGAATCGATTACATATTTGTCAAATAATTTTTTAAATTTATTTAAAATTGTTTTCTTAAAAAGAAACATTCAATGTATAAGTGAGATATACATTTTGTATATACTTATCCCCATTTTGAATATTATTCAAATTTTGAATATCATAAAATATTTTGAGATATATTTTTTGAAAATAAACATTCTAGATATCTACTTTCAATACCATATCTCCTACATTAGTAATCTTCATATCCAAATTTATTTTATTACTATTTTAAATTTGAAGTTATACATGCATCAAATGGATATTTCTATTTTCAAATACACCTTTTCAAAATAAATATCCAAAATATTTAGATGAAAATTTGTTTTATAAATTATCTTCAACATTCAAATCAACACTCATCTCTTACGTTATTATTTTCGTCCATTTTAACTAAAATTTAATATTTTATCATTTTCCTTTTCAACCACAATGAGAGATATGAATTTTTTTTAAGAAAAATTTACAAAAATATATAAGTTTTTAACTTTTGTCTATAATTTTACCGTAACTTATTAACTATTTTAATTCAATATTACCATTTTTTTAATTTACCATTACCTTCAATTTTATACTTAATTGTTTTTAAAAATATGGTCCTTCACTCACCTTCTTCTAAATCTATGCCTTCTTCTTCTTGAACTAAGTCGCTTGTCCTTCATTTACAAAAGATCGAAGTTCTCAGGCAATCTCGAAACTTCTCCGACAATCATCTTATTTGTAATTTTCGATTATCTCAATGTTAGTATTTGTGTTCTAGAGACAATACTATAATGTTCTTGGGAAAGACATTTTGATTATTAATAAATATGTTCTATCGGATTTTCATCATTTATTTATTATGTCTTTATTAACCGTGATATAAATATTAGAATAATAAATGTCCTTGGAATATAAGCAAGAATTCTATATCTCTAAGTATGTGACTTAGAAATGAGATTATATTAATAGTGTTTATAATCCTAAAGATCCATAGTCAAGTGTTATTATTTGAGGACAATAATAATGCATTAAGACTAGTATGTTTGTTGATAGATGACCACATCTCATTGGTCATTAGTATGGTGATACTAAAGTCAAAGATATAAGTGCATGTTAGAAAACCATGGCACTGGATAGACCCGCCGTGTGAATTCTTCATGGTAAATGTTATCAAGTGTCATAAGTAATTCTCACAGTGATAATGATGTAATGATCCTTAGACTTGAAATCATTATATTTTTATATGAGAAATGATATACTTTGATTCTACTCAAAGTTACCTTTGATCGGGCAATGATAAAGGTAGATATGAATCATATGAGAAATATGAATGATAGATATAGGATTTAACCCTCCTATTTTAGGAGTGATATTATTGGCCTCTTGATTGAGTGAGACTATGAAATGCATGGCCATGCTCAAATAGTGATTTGTTTAATAGTCTACTCATTGATCAAGTAAACCAGGATTAAATGACGAAGATGATGACACAAACCATGCCTCGAGTTTAATCTATAATATAAGGTTAAAAGGATTATATTACATGTAATATTACTCACGAAAGGTTTAATTGGATCACCAATTATTATTATTAATTGGGTAGCAATGATGCATTACTAGATGCCGCTCATTGTTTATAATTTTATTATTAGATATTAAAATTATTGCCAACGTAATAATAACCTAAATGATCACACACTTAGAACGTTTTTAAATTGAGCTTTAATTAAATTTTGAATTTAAATAAAATATTGTTATTACTTTGAATTATTAGATTAATTAAGTGGGACTTGATTAATCAGATTATAATTTGAAATTAATAATAATAAAACTCAGAATTGGACTGGGTTTGTGAAGCCCACTCTAATTAGGGTTAAGCCCAGATTTCTTATCCCTATAAATACATTATGATGTATTATTTTAGGGTTACTTCTTGAATTCGTTTTTATTGAAAAACCCTAGCTGCTCTACAACTTGGAGAGGCTAGAGAGAGAGAGATAAATCGTGAGCAGTTTTTGTGGCTAGTACCATCTCCGGTGATCGTTGGACGATCGAGCGTTCGTGTGGACTGATTTAGAGACGTATATCGCAAGGCGGGATACATGGTGATCATAGCAAAGGACCTCCATCTGTCAACCAATCGTAAAGCTTCTTAAAAGGTAAAAAATTCTATTCACGAATTAAATATCGATTTTTCGCATGGATCCTGCAGAGGGTTTCTGTTTTTATTGTTTTTGCGATGTTTCCGCTGCTTTTTCATGCCCGAAACCCTTCACTCAATCCGTACTCTCTCTCGCTCTCTCTCTCTCTCTCTCTCTCTCTCTCTCACACACACACACACACAGTTTATTGATTGAAGTATCAGAGTGATTTTGTGATTATTCTAGGCTTGTTATGTGTATACAACTTGTTTATTTGTGATTTAAGTAATTAAATTAGTTGTTAATTGCTTTGTGTAACTGTTTTGTTAATTGCAAGTGTAATTATAGCCCTAATCTTTTGTGTTTGTTTGAAATTTTGTTGATGTGATTATTGCACAAAATGTAAACCTAATTGTGTAGACTTTTAATTAAATTTTCGATAGTAGTCTTGTTGATGAGTCGAATGAAGTGAAATTTCTTCCTCATTCAGTTTTGTTGATGAGGTATTTTCTGATTCCCATTTCTCCTCGTGTGTATGATGAAAGTACATGCCCCGCAAGGGAACTCATTTTAACTGTCCAGCAACCATGGTTGCAAAGATTGCAACCATGGTTGCTGCTTATAATTATACATTTGTAAAAGGTCACACATGGCTAACACATGTCATGCATAATACTGCAGGGGATGGATTATATATTCTAATCATTGACCGTGTATATATGAGGGGTGTGAAAAAAGTTTTTGACTCTCGAGGGTGGGAAACAGATGAATATGTGGTGAAGCTTGTAAAACTATATTTCTTGTAAAATTTCCTATTAGCTTGACTTATGATTCTCATGTCCCTAAAAGTGATCTGGACATGATAGATAGTGGAGAATTTGATATGTTTCCTTGGGGTAAGAAAGTGTTTACGTGAACTTTAGAATCATTGAAATATGTCGAGATAACAACATCCAAAGACAACTATTATAGGCTTGTTGGTTTCTCATATTCGTTTCAACTTTGGTTTTATGAGTGTTGTCCTAAATGGGAGATACTGTGATATGAAAGTTGCTGGTTGTATCCCCCGTATGCTGAAATGGTCCGGTGAATATGCTTGCAAGTTCGAAGAAACGTTTCAGACATTGTCATTGACTACATCAGAGGTATATATTATTTTTGTAGTTGCATCAGACGTTGATATTGATGCTGATAATGTTGGTCGTCCTCCCCCATCACTTAGAGGTGCTTCTACATCTTCTGATCAACCTGAATCTCGTATGTCACAGCTGGAAACGAAAAATAAGATTAACTTGTTGACTTTTAAGGTAGATGGTTTAAAGAAGACCATATTTGAGATGCAGCCGCACTTTGATTTGGAGTTCTCTAAGTTGCGTGCCATTGTCGATAAACAAGTATGTGCATTAGAGGAATTCCATATATTATTCACAAATGTATTATTCACACATGTATTATTCACTGGTTGAGACTTTTTTTGTCTATTTTATTTGTTTTGGTTTGTGTGGAACAAGCCTTGCAGGAGCACCCATCTTAATAGCCACCTTCAACTATTTCTATCAGATGCAACTTTTACAACCTTGTTTGAAACCTTTGCAACCATGATTGCAGAAGATGCAACCCTTACATTATGTGATTTACATTATTTAAACATTAAAGTTGAGATCAGTTCTAATTATTTGTGATTTGTTCCATTGACTAATTATTTGTAATAATCCATGTTCTACTAACTTCAGAATAGAAGCACTTTGGACCCTTTGCCGCATTTGAATCAAGTTGCGGCCAATGTTGGTAATTGAGATCTTTGGCCACAAAGCAAGCAAGGTGACAGTGGGATATAAATGTTGTCATATGCAGAGTATTATGCTACAATGCCGCATTTTCCGCAAGGTGAACTAGATATTGGTGCTCACAGAAGCAGACTTGCCATCTTATTTTATTCTTTTGGTATGGCAAAACAAATATATCGCTATGAGAGTGAGTCGGATAACATTGCAAAGGCTCCAACAACAAAGGTTCCATCAACAAAGGCTCCATCAATAAAGGAATATGATAGAAATAGAAAGGTGAGGATGTGAATAAATGAGTTGTGTTTTTTATTTTATGACATTAAGTAGTAGAAAAAAATTTTGCTGACATAACTATATAGTACTTTTGATTCGAGGAATTTGATAATTAGTAGAATTTTTTTTTTTTTTGCATCTATATTTGGTAATGATTCATTGTTTTGATATTTTATGCACTTGTTAATGTTTGGTAATGGTTCATTATTTTGAGATTTTATGATTTTATACAGAGCATAATAATTTATGGTCCTCAATTGGTAATATGAATAAAATTTGAATTTATGTGAAATAAGCCCAGCAGGGACACTCATTTTAATAGTAAGATTCAACTATGTCTATCAGTTGCAATAATTGCAACCTTGTTTGTTGCAAACAAAGTCTTAACATGGTTGCATCAATTTTGCAACTTATGCAAAAACATTTGCAACTTATACAAAATACTTTCTCAACTTAAACAAAATACAAAATCATTTTGCAAATTAATTAACTTAGAAATTTTACTTAATTAACTTAGCAATTCTACTCAAAATAAAAAAACTTGGAAATTTAGAGACACATGTTATATCAGTTCCATAAATATTTTAAATTTAATGAACTTAGCAATTCAGTATTTGCAACAGTATTTGTAACAATATTTGCAACATAATTTATAAATAACTAAGTTATTTATTTCGATGTCGGGTTTCTACAAGTTATTCTATTATATCTGCATTTCCCGCATTTGAATTGTTGAATTTGCATATTTGTCTCCCACGCAGCTTTGCGCCTTCTCTTTTTTGGTCTTCTTATTCTGATTCTGCCTTTTAGGGGTACATTTTCTTCGCTTTGATAACTTATAGTACTTTCCATCTGTCTTTCTTGCCAACATGATATACTAATTCTTTATAAGAAACAAACATTGATTCTTTTGTGTAATATAATGAACAATAATCATAAGGATCATGATTTACTTTCTGTAAAACAACAATTGCATGTGCACAAGGAAGTTGATCTACCTGAAACCTGTTTTGGAACAAAATATATATCATATAAAGATAAACGAAGAACATGTATTTATGAAATTTTATTGAAACAATATTGAGAATCACCTGTTGCATGTATAATTTTCGGCAGCCAAATTAACTATAGATTTCTTGTCAACATTACAAACTTCGAATACCGAGTTATTTGATGGATTCACATGTTGATTTAACATCATTTTAAACAAGAATTTTATGTTTTTGTTATAGTTTCATTAGAATGACAAAGGTTGCAACCATGTTTGCAACTTCTACAACCATGGTTGCAACTGATAGATCTAGTTAAATCGGAAATATTGAAGTAGTCAGATAAATATTGAAGTAGTCAGAAAAAGACTGGATGTTTTCCATTTCATTTTGTCAAGCATAAAGGGAACTTTGTAAAATCAGATTCTTTTTTCTTGAGCTCTATATAGAACATGAGTTGACTATCACCTATTATCCTAAAAGGAAGGTATCCATCTCTTACTTGATACTTTATTCTAATCCTAACTGACCCAGGTTCCAAATTAATTTCATTGTATATTATTGTGACCAAGTTATTGTAGTTACAATCGTTGAGAAATAACAATCCACATACCTCAAAGTTGATATACCATCTATTTTCATCTCATTCCTCACTATGTTGGAGTATAACATCAATGTTTTCCATTTTTCTGCAACCAAATATAACATTAATATTTTGAAAGTTGTTAATTGCAACTAATTAATATTGATGTATAAATAATGGTTACAACTGCTGCAATCATGTTTGCAACTTCTAAAACCATGGCTGTAAAGGTTGCAAATAATCATTCTATACTACAATTCTGCACATATACATACATAAAACACATAAAATAGATGTACATACATACTTTCTCATTCTATAACTAAATCTCTCCTCTCAATTTGATCTCTATCTATATATCACTGCCAATTCTTCATATATACATACATAAAACAAACAGCTCGGGAGTGCATTGCATCAGATATAGAACATAATTTCATCACAATTTTGTTACCGATCTCGTGCTTAATCCTTCTCTATATATTCAATTCAAATCACACACTGCACATATACATGCATAAAACACATAAACAGACATACATATATACATATTTTCTCATTCTAAAACAAAATCTCTGCTCTCAATTTGATGTATGTCTCTATTAACTGCCAATTTTGCATATATATATATATATATACACACACACACACACACATAATACACATAAATATACTTATAAATCTCAGTCGTCACCGTGAAACTCTCGTCGCCGCTCCGATTCAACTCAAATCCGTCGTGAAACTACCCTACGGGGCCGATTAATTGAAGGAGAATAGTTAACACGCCACTGAAGCTCGAAACCGTCGTCGCCATGAATGAGAGAGACTGTCGAGGCGCATGAATGAGATATCCCGCCTCTCTTATACCAGACTTAATAACGTATTTAAAAAAAATGAAAGTATGGATCGTACCTTTGTAATTTTAGAAAGGTGAACAGTATATTTAGAAGCACAATAGTTATGTTATGTAGTTTTAAAATTAATCCTTTTTTTTAATTACAGAATTGATATTACGTTAATTTCTTATAGTTTATCATAAAATAACCAAGGCGTAGTCGTTAGAATTTTTAAAATTTTTAACTTAACAGTTATCCGTTGGCATACTAAAATATTCAAATGATGTACACATTGTAAGTTTAAAAAAAATTAAAATATTAATTATGTTACCTCCATAAAATATTAAAAATTAAAATTATCATAATTTATAGTATGTAAAAATTATAAAAAAAAAATTGATAATGAAGGCACCCATTTTCATTTTAAAATTTTATCACGTAACCGCTATAGCGAACGTAACAAGTATCTAAATCTCGTGCTTGTAATAATATTTTAGCATCTGATTTAACTCAACAAATTATTATCGCGAGTGTTACATACATTAAACATGTATGGAAGATTCTAGAAATATTAATACATATTTTTATTAAATAATAATAACATGTGGTATATCTATACAATATTATTAAAGACGAAACATTAAAAGTTTTGGTTGGTCGTCGGTCGATCGGTCGGTATTTGGGCCGATTCACGGGCCTATCTATAATCAATTTATTAATAACCAATTACCTTTTTTCACTACATTACCTATTTTATATTGTTAGGTCCTGATATGTTTGTAGAAGGGGGGTTGAATACAAACAGTACCGTTTAATCGAATTTGTATTGTTGAATATAACAATTACAATATCAAATTTAATGCGGAATAAAATGAAACAAGATTCAAGTTAAATAAAACTCTATTGAACTTGAAGGGTGTTACAAATCAGTGCACAGATTACAAGGTTCTTGTTAAAACAAATCTAGAATAAATTCGACATGAATTTATCTATATTTGTAATAAAAGGATCGAATACTAAAAAGTAGTTCGATAGTAATTCTAGGGATTATGATCCGCTAGATTGTCAAAGCAATACAAGTAATTGAATTCTAGTGGATTGGATATAACTTTGATGGCTAGAATTTATTACAGGAATTAATTTGAGCTTTGCAGTTGGTTCGCCTGAATAACAGAAGAGAGTAAATGAGAAGCTGTATTCTTTCTGTCTATCTCTTGTGTTGGTGATTCTGTCACTTTTTATCAATGCAGTGTATTTAAACCAAGTCAACAGAACCTTTCCCACACGCCAAACCAATTCAATTGATTTATATTAATAGTACTAACCAGTTATACCTGGTAGTACTATCGGTAGGACTATTAGTTTGAACTGGTAGTACTATCGGTAGTACTAACACAGATAGTACTACTAGTACAAATCTGATAGTACTACTAGTATAAATAGAATTAGGATAAAACTGAATTAATTTTATTCTACTTTTAATTGATTTAATAAATGAATTAATTCTTTTAGAATTAATTCACAGATTAAATAAATTAAATTATTGACTTAAATAATTCCATAAATAAATTAATTCTTGAGAATTAATTTATACATAAAATTACTTAGGATCTAGATTGATTAATTTAATATATGAATTAATTCTGAAAGAATTAATTCATAGATTAAATTAATTATCTTATAGAATAATATTAAAAGAGAATTAAACTAATTCTTAGAACCACTAAAACTGATGACGAACTTCCACTGACTGACGTTGACACTCCATGTACTGTCTGATTCATGAGCGACAAACTTTAATGGTTGTTCTTCATACTTGACTTTAAGCTGTGATTCTTTTCTCCTTCTATTTAAACAAAGGACTGTAACCTGTACTTTTTCCCGTCACACTTCTGAAATCTCTGTCACTTTAAATAGATCCACTTTCTTGAATACTTCACTGAGGCTTGATCAAATAAATGAACTTCTTCCAGTGTAGAATAACTTCAAGTCTGTAGATGACTTTAATCTTCATTCTTTGACAGATTTAATCTTCTGAGATTCCTGTGACATTTGATTTTTATTATTTACTTATTACATCTTAATTAAAGTTGAGTAGAATCCTCGGTGTTTACAAATAGGCCTAGACATATGCTTTTCAATCTCCCCCTATTTGTTTGTTAGACAATAACAACCAAATACCTCTAGAGGATAACTCAACTAAAACAAGAAAATATAAGACTTTTAAGAGCCAAGCAAATAATAAAAAGTTCTGGATTAGATATAACAATATCCAGATTCAAACAGTAAAGATAAATACAAGATAGATGTTCCTCTAGACTGAACATATGAATACATTTTCCTATCTTGATTTACCTAGCTCTAAACATATAACATTTACAAATTGAGCTAACTACATCATGCCTTTAGTCTCTAATTTCACCTTCTTCAGCTTCTTGCAAGGTGACTAGAAGATCTTTGTCAAGGACACGATCACTTTCAGAAACCACACCACTTGGCATTACTGGTTGATTGATGATCTTCTTCAATCTGTTCTTCATCTGAGCATACCTTGGTACTTTCTCCGTGCAGTAGTCTGAAATCATATCAGCAACTTCAGACTTTTCTACAGTAGCAAACCCAGATGTTCTAAGAAGATTCTCCAACTTCACCAATTGCATTGCAGTCTGTAGCTTCAACGAATCAGGATCCAGCCTTACAGTCTCCAAAGTTGTACCTCTATAGATTTTGACTTCATAAGGAAAATGTACAACTTGAGGGCTGGCCTTCATAGCAGAATCTCTCAGCCGGTCATACAGAAGCTCGTTCAAGCAAGAAGATCTCTTTACTTTACTCATCAGAATCCACAATTCAGAGAGAGATCTTCTTTGGAGTAATTCAAGAGAAATAGTGAATGACCCTTCAAGAGCACTTGAGACATAGATGAACAGTTCTTGTCTTACTTGATCAAATGCAGACGTTATCCTTAATATATCTTGCTTCAATGCCTTCATATATAATGAGTTGTCTGGATTAACAATTCTGATCTTCTCAAGCAGCTTCAGAAAAGTAGCATCATTGTTTGTGCCTCTCTGAGGGATATCAAACATCTCCCTTGCCTTATCCCATTTGACTCCTTGCTTCATCCTAACATCCAATCTCCTTTCTTTGACATGAATACTATGAAGACGTTGTTTGTCTTCATGTTCAGCCTTTTGAATTTTCAGCTTCTGAGAAATGATGTCAGAGACCTTGGCATTTTCATCCTCCTTTCTTCTCAACTCTGCCTGTTGTTTCTTCAACTCCTTCTCAAACAAAGGGTCAGGTGTGTATAGATCATCTTCATCTTCCCAATCATCAAAGTTGGCTGCCTCCTCAACCTCCTCCTCACCAAAAGTTTCTTCAGGTATGGTCTTCCTCAGATCACCAGATGTGTCAAATTGGAAGTCATCCTGTTCACCGTGGTAGTAGTAGGCATCATCAAAAGCAGACTCCTCCATTGATTGTTTACCTTTCCCCTTATCCTTTCCAGAAGCTCCTCCAGCTTCTTTGTCTTCTCCTTTCTTCTCCTTCTCCCCCTTAGTTGAGGAATCCTCTACAGTTTGAGTTGTGGAAGCCCTAGGATTCACCTCAGATGTTCTCCTTATCTCTCCTGTTTCTCTTCCATCTCCTCCTTCATCATCATCATCATCCTCATCATCATCTCCCTCAAAGAATGTTCTTTGCTCTTCAGTAGGTTGATGTGATTCCTTGATCATATTATACAAGTGCTTCATACCTTCATTCAGATGCTCCATTCCTCCTTCTATCCTGAAAATCCTTTCCTTATTAAACTTTTGATTTTCATCAGCTGTTTGCAGAATAAAGTCCACCTTGGTAGAAATGGCAGCAATCTCCTTGACACTTTCTGAAATTTGAGCATTTGACATGGTTAATTCAGAAATGTCCGAAGCCACTAGTACTTGAGATTGTTGGATGGAATTCAGCTTAGGGACCAGAGTATTCTTCAATCCTTCGAGGTCATCTTTCACAGTACCCGGCTGATTTGATACAGAGGTGGTAGATTGAGAGACCACTTGTGCTTTTAGAAGATTATTCTCAGCATGGGTTTCTTGTAACTTCTTTTGTAGATCAGCTAGCTGTTTCAACAAAGCAGTGTTTGTGTCAGTGTGTGCACTCACTTCAATTGCTCTCAGTGGTGTTTCACTCAACTCACGTGCTTGTGTTTCACTCGGTGTTTGATTCATATCTCTCACCACTAACTGTCTTTCAAGATTTTCACTAGATGTACCTGCATTAAAAATCACCCTAGCCCCTTCAAGAGAGGTCAGTGGTGGTGCAATGGGAGTTCGCAATTCCCGATCCCTGAATGAGTCTGTCAAAATATTTGACATTGTATACTGAATTTCTTCAGGGACAGACTCATCAGGTTGCCTTTCACTTTCTCCAGTAAAAACTGCGAGTGAAAAATCCCTTAAGGGAGCCAGAGATGTTCCCTCTGGGAGGGGAGAAAATGATTCTATTATAGGTGGCAAAGAATCAGATTTTCCCTCTGATGCCTGTGAAGGCACTTCTACCGTGACAATGGTAGGCACTGTAACCAGTTGCAGGTGCTCTGCTTTCACTGTGTCCTGAGTTTCATCTAATGAAATTGTTTTCTCCCATTGTGAGTAATGAGAGTGTGCTTGACTCAGTACAAAGTGCCATGGCCCTATGGCGAATTTCAATAGATTCATCCTATTGAGAGAATGTCTCTAGATACAGTTCAGTGGCCATTTCAAAGTCCATATCCTATTGAGAGGATACAGATGGGCTGACAGATGCCTCGGTATATGTTGAATTTCTTTAGAGGAGGCAGAGCTGTGGGATCACTCACTGTTTCAATCAAAATACTTCTTTATTTAACATTGAATTCTGTTTAGGCTTAGAGGTCAAGTAATGAACTTGTAGACTCATTGTTTGGCTCTAAGACCTGGGATAAAGATTGTGGATCTACAATCCCTTGGTCAGCCCTAACAACCACTTGGGTTCAGCAACAGTAAAAGAAGTGGATTGAGAGATAGAAAGTAATACCTGAATTGGATTTGGCACTGAATTTCCAGCTAAGCAAGAGCTAGAGCAAAAATGATATATACAATATATTTATTAAAAACAACTAAGACAAATAGAAAATAAAAGATAATAAATAATAAGCAATAAAAATAAAATAAAAAAATATATATAAAAAAAACCTGATAGTACTAAGGTAAAAAAGAAAAACACACAGTAGTACTAACAGAAATTAAAAGAGAAAAAGAAATAATAAACAAAAAAACTTAGTAGTACTATCCAAAACTCGGTAGTACTATCAGAATAATAATAAAATGAAAAACAAATAAAAACAAATAGCTTAGTAGTACTATCCAAAAGACTACGGTAGTACTATCAGAATTAAAAAGAAAATGAAAAACAAATAAAAACAAATAGCTTAGTAGTACGATCCAAAAGACTACGGTAGTACTATGGCAAAAAGAAAAAAAACAAAAAAAACAAAACCTGGTAGGACTAATAAAAAGAACTAGTAGTACTATCACTGGATAGTACTACCGATAGTACTACTAGTTCAAAACTAGTAATACTAACGAAAATCAGATAAAAATAGATTTAAATAAAAAGAAAAATGCTGAGAATTAATAAACTTAGCAGAAAATGAATAAAAAAACATGAAAAATTTATACAAATCTAGAAAAATTCACAGAAAATTCCATAAATCCTAGAAAAATATGCAGAAAATTATAGAAATGCATAAAATTAATATAAACTTGCAGAAATATTTAAACAACAATATTTATAATCTGAAAAATATCTAAATAATTCTAAATAAATATATTTTCAATAAAAATACATTTCTCTACTAAAAAAATATGAGAAAAATATTTTTAAAGAAAATAAATTATTCAGAGCTATTTAACTACACAAGAATGTAATATTAAATGAGAATTGGCAGTGAATATCATTTAAATGACAAGAGAAAATGAATTTTGAAAGAACAAACCTGACAGAGATATTGTCAATCACTAAGACTGTTTAACATACCCAATTTACCAACTAACTTGATAAATGTGGATTCGTCAACAAATTTAGTGAATATATCTGCAGTCTGTTATTCTGTGGGTACAAAATGTAACTCCACAGTTCCATTCATGACATACTCTCTGATAAAATGATACCTGATGTCAATGTGCTTGGTTTCTTGTGATTATGCCATCTTCATCTAGTTTATTTCTGAATACCCACCGAGTACCAACTACTTCCTTGTTCTTCGGTCTAGGTACCAGCTTCCAAACTTGTTGTTGTTCAATTTGATTGAGTTCATCTTGCATAGCAATCACCCAATCAGGATCACCTAGTGCTTCCTCAATCTTCTTTGGTTTCATTTCAGAAAGAAACCCTGAATAATGATATTCATTTTGAGTAGCACTTCTAGTTCTGACTACAACACCTGGATCACCAATAATCAGCTCAAAAGGATGAGCTCTTTTCCAAACTGTTTATCTTGGAAGATTTGATATTGATGATTCGCCTTGTTCTACATTATGGTGTTGTGAATGACTACTTGACCCTTCATTTCCTCCCCCTGAGTTGTTGGTAGATTGTCTTGGTGATTCTTCTCCAATGTTAGTGGTATCTCCATTGTTACCAATGTTTCCACCACCATCACTCTCACCATTATCATCATTATCATTGTTATCACCAGCAGCAACCTCAGGTGGATTCTTATCATCTGATTCTGAATCTGACATTTCATCAAACTTTAGTTTCTCAGATGGATTTTCTGTTTGGATATTAGGGAGTTAGGTGTCATCAAATGTAACATTGATGTTCTTATTGACTGATAACATTTCTTGATTTCAAACAGGCCATATCCTCAGTTATACCCTTGTTGTTATCTCCAAAGATAAGCACTGGGCCAGCTTTCACAACCACATCTGATAGCAGGGCTCTATCTCCGGTCATATGCCTTGAACAGCCACTGTCAAGAATCCATATAACACGGTTTACCTGTTTAACTCCCTGCAATATCAAATTGATTAGTCCTTCTTCGGAGCCCAAAATTGATTGGGTCCGGCATACTTAAAGAACTGGCCTTTGTCAGGCAAAACAACATTTTTAGCTAAAACTACTTCAACCTCTTTCACATAAGAGCGTTTCCATTTATAGCCAGCCTTAACACATTTCTGAGTAGGCTTAGGGATAAATGAATCCACTCTAGTCTGAGGAGGACTAGTAGTCTTTGCTTTAACATGCTTCTTATTATTAACATGTTGACGTGGAGCAGTCTTATCACTAGATACATGCTTTTTATTAAAGAAAGCATACATAACATTAAAAGCACAAGACATGCAATTACTCACACCACATGCTTTATGAGAAGAATTAACAGCAGGCATGTTAGTTTTACAGTTGTTTTGATCCAACTTATGGATATCTGATTTAGTCTTTTTAGTTGAAGCAACTTTGACTGGTATATCAGATATACACTTTTTGGATTGTTCAACTTCCAAAGCAATATCTTCTTCACGAATCTCCTCTGCAATGATGATAGAGTCTTCATTCAAAGGTTCTGCTTCGGACTCCTTAAAAAAGGGTGTTTCAATACCCTTAAGCACATATGGAACACCCCTTCCTTCAGATCTGACTCTACAAGGGGAATTTATTCCAAGCAATCCAATGGCCTCATTATAATCATAACCTATACTGACATGATTACCAACAACTTGTTTATTCAGAATCTCTTTAGCCGTCTTACAAGAGTTGAAATAAGCATTAGCTTTGGTCTTAAGCTCACTAATCTGATCTTTGAGAATGGTTTCCAGTTGTTGATACAATTTAACCCTATTCTCAAGAACTGCTACATTATTAGTGAGTTCATCTTGATTAATATGCACTAGTTTTAATTCTTTTATCTCATTTTCAAGATTTGTGTTTAAAAGAATTATTCTATCATTTTCAGTGCGTGCACATTCTAAGGTGCCACCAAGATGACGAATCATTTCAGTATCAGTAAACTTTACCTTTGACATGTGTGCGGATGAAGTGCTTGCCTCTTTAGCCACTAAAGCAAGGTTCCCAATCTCACCTGCTTCTTCATCACTGTCAGTGTCATCCCAACTCTTTCCTTCAGCAACATAAGCTTTCCCAATCTTGTTCTTCTTGCTAGAATCAAATGTGTTTCTAGTCACTTGCTTTGGCTTTCTGCATTCAGTAGCAAAGTGACCCAACTCATTGCAATTGTAGCATCTGATTGTGCTCCTTTCCACAGTTCCAGTTTTGTAGCCACCCCTTGAGCCACTTGAAGAGGAAGATGCACCTCTCTGAAATCTGGGCCTGAACTTAAGATTGGGATTCCTCTTGAATCTGAACTTCCCAAACTTCCTGACTATCAAAGCCAAATCACCATCCTCCAGCTGATCAAGTTCTTCTAAAGAATAGAAGTCACCACCAGATTGATCAATGGATGTTAATCCATATTCAGCATCAATAACATTCATGTTAGAACTGGAAGGTTGAACAGCCTTCACTTCCAGTTTCTGTGGGACTTCAACAGCCAGTGCAGTAGAAGTACTAACAATCTTCCCAGTTCCATACAGCTCCCTTTGCTGAATCTGCTCCAGCTCATAGGTCTTCAGAACACCATACAATCTCTCCAAAGCAATCTCATTCATATCTCTTGCTTCTCTAATGGCAGATATTTTGTGCTCCAAATGAGGTGGAAGTGTAAGAAAGAACTTCTTGTTAATCTCCTTGTTGGTGTAGTGCTTCCCATTGAGATTCAGATCATTGATTAATTTGTTATATCTTTCAAAAACCTGAGAGATACCTTCACCAGGGTTTGATCTGAAATGCTCATATTGAGAGGTGAGAATTTCCAGCATATTCTCCCTAACTTCCTCTGTCCCCTCATTGATTATCTCTATAGTTGCCCAAATGTGTTTGGCAGTATCACAGTTGAGGACATGATTATGCATGATTGGATCAAGACAATCAATAAGGATCAACTGAAGACAGGAATCCAAGGTAACATCCTCTTTCTCATCAGGAGTGTAATCCTTGGCATCTTTAGGGTACATTCTAGCTGCCCTAGTCACAACATTATTCTCAATGAGTTCTCCCTCAATAATCATAGGGACTTTGGGACCGTTCTTCAGCACATCAATGTATTTAGGATTTGTAACCTTAAGAAATAGGAGCATTTTCTTCTTCCACATTGGATAATGCTCCTTGCTGAACATTGGGATTTTGACTGTACCCACTTTCTGTGTAGTAGACATCTTTTGAGATTTTTAAGAATAATAAAAAATCAGAGTTTAAGAAAAATCTCAAAACAATTGGATCTTTGATTTGTATATCAATCAAAAGGCTCTGATGCCAATTGTTAGGTCCTGATATGTTTGTAGAAGGGGGGTTGAATACAAACAGTACCGTTTAATCGAATTTGTATTGTTGAATATAACAATTACAATATCAAATTTAATGCGGAATAAAATGAAACAAGATTCAAGTTAAATAAAACTCTATTGAACTTGAAGGGTGTTACTAATCAGTGCACAGATTACAAGGTTCTTGTTAAAACAAATCTAGAATAAATTCGACATGAATTTATCTATATTTGTAATAAAAGGATCGAATACTAAAAAGTAGTTCGATAGTAATTCTAGGAATTATGATCCGCTAGATTGTCAAAGCAATACAAGTAATTGAATTCTAGTGGATTGGATATAACTTTGATGGCTAGAATTTATTACAGGAATTAATTTGAGCTTTGCAGTTGATTCGCCTGAATAACAGAAGAGAGTAAATGAGAAGCTGTATTCTTTCTGTCTATCTCTTGTGTTGGTGATTCTGTCACTTTTTATCAATGCAGTGTATTTAAACCAAGTCAACAGAACCTTTCCCACGCGCCAAACCAATTCAATTGATTTATATTAATAGTACTAACCAGTTATACCTGGTAGTACTATCGGTAGGACTATCAGTTTGAACTGGTAGTACTATCGGTAGTACTAACACAGATAGTACTACTAGTACAAATCTGATAGTGCTACTAGTATAAATAGAATTAGGATAAAACTGAATTAATTTTATTCTACTTTTAATTGATTTAATAAATGAATTAATTCTTTTAGGATTAATTCACAGATTAAATAAATTAAATTATTGACTTAAATAATTCCATAAATAAATTAATTCTTGAGAATTAATTTATACATAAAATTACTTAGGATCTAGATTGATTAATTTAATATATGAATTAATTCTGAAAGAATTAATTCATAGATTAAATTAATTATCTTATAGAATAATATTAAAAGAGAATTAAACTAATTCTTAGAACCACTAAAACTGATGACGAACTTCCACTGACTGACGTTGACACTCCATGTACTGTCTGGTTCATGAGCGACAAACTTTAATGGTTGTTCTTCATACTTGACTTTAAGCTGTGATTCTCTTCTCTTTCTATTTAAACAAAGGACCGTAACCTGTACTTTTTCCCGTCACACTTCTGAAATCTCTGTCACTTTAAATAGATCCACTTTCTTGAATACTTCACTGAGGCTTGATCAAATAAATGAACTTCTTCCAGTGTAGAATAACTTCAAGTCTGTAAATGACTTTAATCTTCATTCTTTGACAGATTTAATCTTCTGAGATTCCTGTGACATTTGATTTTTATTATTTACTTATTACATCTTAATTAAAGTTGAGTAGAATCCTCGGTGTTTACAAATAGGCCTAGACATATGCCTTTCATATATAATTTTTTTAAACCAAACCAACTCATCTTCTAAAAATAAAACGGGCAACATATATATAATATGGTAATATTATTATATATTTATAACCGATTACCTTTTTCAGCTAAAACACATTATTTTTATATTTTTTTACCTAAAACAACTCATCTTATAAATAGGACACATATATGGAAACCAAGTTATTGATAACCAATTACCTTTTTCAGCTAAATTATATTACCTATTTCATATATCTATTTAACTAAAATAAATCATTTTCTAAAAATAAGACGGGCAATATATATATATAATGGTAATATTATTATATATTTATAACCGACAGCTAAAACACATTATGTGTTTTATATTTTCTAACTAAAACAACTTATCTTCTAAATATAATACATGCAAAATAAATATACAATGGTAATATTGTTTTATATAAATATTAATAAATAACAATTTATTCTTTTCAGCTAAAACAAATTACCTCTTTTATATTTTCTAACTTAAACAACTAATTTTCTAAAAGTAATGCAGACGTATATATAAAAAAATTAATATAATTTTATATAATTGTTAATAAGTAACTAATTGTCTTTTTAAGGATATTACCTGTTTATATTTTTTAACTGAAATAACTCATGTTCAAATTAAAATTAAATATTATTATATATTTATAACCGACAGCTAAAACACATTATGTGTTTTATATTTTCTAACTAAAACAACTTATCTTCTAAATATAATACATGCAAAATAAATATACAATGGTAATATTGTTTTATATAAATATTAATAAATAACAAGTTATTTTTTTCAGCTAAAACAAATTACCTCTTTTATATTTTCTAACTTAAACAACTAATTTTCTAAAAGTAATGCAGACGTATATATATAAAAAATTAATATAATTTTATATAATTGTTAATAAGTAACTAATTGTCTTTTTAAGGATATTACATGTTTATATTTTTTAACTGAAACAACTCATGTTTAAATTAAAAATAACACGGGCAAAAGATAGATATATTGGTAATATTATTATATTAAACTTATGAAATTCATGTTTATTATAATTTTTTTAACATTCAATTTAAACGAGATAATTAATGAAAATAAAAGTAATAGTATATTCAAATAAACTCAGTATATTGAACAAACACATATTTTGATATTTGCACTTGAGTCCCTTTTTAGATTTTTAAGAGTAAAAAAATCTGAATCATTAGATATGTTATTTTAAAATAATTTATATTTTAATATCTAAAATACTACTATTGATTACGTCAATAATATATTAAATTTAAATATTATATTGTTAGATTTATAAATCCAGTATATATATATATTAAAATTTTATCAAATTATATATAATACCTAAAATCTAAATAAAAAATAAGAAAATATTAAAGAAGACCGTGCATCGCACGGGATATAAGCTAGTATGAATTATAGACATTCGTTAAAAATCTAGCGCACGTATTAAATACGCTCCCCTGATCGTATCATTAATCCCTTAACATTAGTAAAATAACAAATTATTATTTAGCACGAGCTATAAATATTGTTCTGAACTAATTATAATGTTAAAATATTTACCGATATTGAAAAAGTCTAAATTATTAATCTAATATTTTATCAAAAAATTATATCTACATTTTAATTTTGAATATAATAGAAGTGACGTAATTTATGAAATCAATATACTTATATAAAGGAGAAGACGGAGGCGGTGAGGTGGCATCTCTCAAATCTCACTGCACGCCTCGGTTTTACAATTTGATTTTTCAGTTACATATTATGACGTAAAGTTTTGTAATGAAGTTTTTTTTTGGTCAGGAGTTTTGTTATGAAGTTTGTAAGTGTGTTAATATATGTTTCTTTTATTTCTACAGGTACTTTGGAGAATTACTGGTTCTTTAATTTATCGAAGATTTTGAGGAATTGAACATGTAAGGTATCATGTTACTATATGAAGTTATGGACTGTATATTGTAATGTTAATTAAATATTAAACTTGGTCATTCAATATCGTCTTTACATAGTCTAATTGAATTTAATTTCCTCAAAATCTTAGGTTCAATTGTTTACATCAATTTTTGATCTATTTTCTCTCTTTTTTATTTTCAACATGCCTATAAATAAATTTATTGAATGTATGCCAATGTCTTTTTTCTTATATTACATTTTGATTTTGCTTCTCTTTTCTTTGATTGTACGTGTATGTAACTAGGTTGTGTATTTGAAATCTGAAACATGAAGAGGTAAATCCAATATTCTTTCTTAATTTTTTTATGTCAAGATGGAACTTAGGTTTAATATGACTATAAATTATATCATAGTAACTTACTGGTAGATTCTAAAAATTGATCCCAATAGTATTAACGTGAACATACTCGAATTTATAGGAAAGAAAAGTCTAAATTTATATTTATGTGTTAATTATTATAATAAAAGTAATTGCAAATTTATGATTAATCTTGTGTGCCAAGCGAATTTAATTTCAAAATTTGAATAAGTAATTCTAGAAACACAATAACAAAAATAAATACATCTATAAAGATCCATGAAACTTTCGTCATAATAGAATGTCTGGCCCATGGGTTAGCTTTTGCAGGTTAAACAAATACGAGGTGCAACCGTGCAAGCATATGCATATTGAACGGTAGTAAAGATGCGCAGAAAAGTCCTTGGTTCCAAATTTTGTTTGAGTTTTACGAAATTTTAGTTTTTAAAAATTGAGTTGGACCGAATTTTTTGAAAATCAATCAATATACTTATATAAATAAAGGAGAAGAAAGGACAACGGATGCTCTCAAATCGTCTCGATCAATTTTTTTAGTTTTCTCAAATTTTTGAATTAATAATACTAAAAACTAGAACATATCTTAATTGTCTTTTAAAACAAGAATAATGGCGGAAACAAAATACGAAATTTTAATATTTTTGTCTTTAAAATCTTTTTTAATAGAGGAAACTACATATAAAATTTTAATATTCACCTAAATTTTTTATTTATCAATAAAACTTATTAATATAGGAAACTAAATATTTCATCTTAATATTATATTAAAATTTTAATTTAAGTTAAAATTTAAAAACTTAAATAATACAAAGGATAAAAGGTGAGCCGAGGTGGCGCTTCTCTGATCGCCTCGATTTATTTTTCTTAAATTAGTTTTCAGCTCAAGCTATCATATAAAAATTCTCATGAACTTTCTTTTCAAATTAAATTATTATATTTTATTCTTAAATCAGATTATCATATTTATATTCTCATAACTTTTCTCTTCAAGTCAAATTATTCAAGTTTTCCTAAACTTTCACCACATATCAAATAGTCATCTCAATTGTTTTCTACTATTTTTCTTCGAATAAAATTACATATTCAAAATTGCAAAGACATTCAAATTTATAGAGAATAAAAAATTGAATTTATAACAAAAATATATAGCTAAATTTTTTAACATATTCGAGATATGACAAAAATATTTGCCCGTAAAACAGTTTATCTGTCAAATTTCGTGAACATCGACTAAGGAGAAACGTATTCAACAAGAGAATGGTTCAACAAGAGGAGTGTGTAATCTGTTAAAATTTAATATTAGTGTTATATTTTGTATTTTTCAAATAGAAGTTGGGTTTTAATTTTGTGAAAAATAAATATTGATGATAAATATAATAATATTTGAGATAATATTAAAATAATAAAAATATTAAACAATAATCCTTCTATATATTTATTCAGAATGTATTTGAATGTATGTGAATGAGAAAGATGAAACGAATAATTTAAAGAAAATCTTAAAGTTATGCGAGAAATATTATTATTTATTTTATTAATTAAATATGCAGTTGGAAGAATATTTTTGAAAAATTTTATAACGCCGCTGCAAAGCGCGGCTTAGTAAACTAGTTAACATAAAAGTTGTGAAAAAAAGTCAATAACCAATAGTCATTGTTTTTAGTATTTCATTTCTTCTCTATATAATCTGGTTATGTCGTTTATTTGTCGCAGTCTCATTTTAAAATCGAAAACGAAAAATTCCGTTTAACTCAAAAAACAGTCAGTCCGATCTATCTGACCGCTTCACTTCCCCGTTTTCAACCCCAATAATCGTAAATGACGCCCACTCTCGAGCGTGTTCACGCGCTCATCCCCCGGCAAACTCACCGTTCGCAACAACAATTAGCGTTACTCACCCCCACGCCCACGCACCTACACATGCGTCCCACGCGTCTCCTCCTCGCCAACCGGCGCTTCGCCGCACCTTTATATATCATATATACACACAATACCTAGATATACTTACAAAACATCGCCGATTACCATTGCGATTGCGATTGACTTCTCTCTCTCTCTCTATCATAAACAAGTTTACATCTTTCTCTCTCTAGAACGTACGGTATGGGTGACTTTACGCCGTTGAATTCTTTACCGGCGGTGAATCCTTCTCCGGCGACGAGATCTATGCCGTTCCGTGAGGATTGCTGGAGTGAAGCTGCGACGGCGACGCTTGTTGATGCTTGGGGACAGAGGTATCTGGAGCTCAATCGAGGGAATCTCCGGCAGAAGGATTGGCAGGCGGTTGCTGACGCCGTTAATTCACTGCACGGTCATACGAAGAAGCTTAGGAGAACAGATGTGCAATGTAAAAACAGGATTGATACTATTAAGAAGAAGTATAAGATTGAGAAGGCTAGGGTTTGTGAAACGAACGGTGCGTTTGTGAGTTCCTGGCCTTTTTTTGATCAATTGGATGTGTTGATTGGAGTGAAGAAAGAGGGGTTTACGAGGCGTGGGACTCCGGGAGGAAGTGGATTGGGGATAGGGAGAGCTGAGGCGTTTTCGAATTCGAGGAACGGAAATGGAACGCCTCCTATGGCGATTGCGTTGAGGAGAGAAGCGGAACGGGAGGAGTTGCCTGTGGCGGTTGTGATGCCTCAGAAGAGGAGTGCTGCGGTTGTGGATGATTCGTATTTTAGGCGGAATTATTCTGCTATGGCTGCTGCTGCTGCGAAGGGGGAGGTTGAGGATGAGGAGGAGACTGAGAATGAGGATGAGGAGAGTGAGGAGAGTGGTGAGGAGAGAGATGAGGAAAGGGTGGATGTGATGGAGGGGAATCAAGGGGGATCGGACGGGATTAAGATGTTAGCGAAAGCAATTGAGAGTTTTGGTGAAAAGTATGAGAGAATTGAACTGGAGAAGCTGAGGCAGAGTAGGGAGTTGGAGGTGAAACGTATTGAAGTTGGAAGAGACATAGAGCTTCAGAGGACACAAATGCTTTATGATATTCAGGTTCAGATGGAGAAGCTTAAGCGCGAAAAGAAGAAGTCCTTGGGAACGGATAAGTCATCGGTAATGGACAAGTCGTCGGGATTGGACGGTATGAGATCTTTTCTTTTCTTTTGTTGTAGCTTTGATTTTATTATGCAGTTTGATTCATATGCAAGATCAGTAGTTGTTTGACATGGGGATTAATCGTTTTTAGTGTATTTGAAGTTTGTTAGTTTTATTTTTTAATTGTGCAATGGTGCATTTCATGTGATTTGGAAAGTTATGAGGTGTGTCCTTGGTATTGCTAAATATGTGCGTGTGTGTGTGTGTGTGTGTATCTATTAGCTAATTGCATTTTGTTCCTCACATAAATGATAATGTTGAAATTTGAATCATTACATGGGTTTACCTTTTATCATTCAAGTCATTTGTGGTATCAACGTTGGTGCTTTAGCTTGAGACTATAGTTGCATCTGAACTGTGAATTCTGAGTTTTAACGTGCAATGTTAGTCTGTTATACAAGGTGCTTGTATCTTTGCTTCTTGTATATTTTGTAAAGCAATTGTTGGTTTCTTTGCTCAATTGTGATACTGGTGAAGCAGTATGCTTCTTTGAAAGGAGTGATCTTAGGCACATCGTATCGGTCCTGATTGCAAAACTTATCAGCTGATGAATACTTTTAATTGAGGAATTTTCTTTTTTTGTTTGTGTGTGTGTTTGTAGTTGTAATTTGTTAACATATCTTAAGCTTTTAGCGGGGTCTTGTGAAAATCGTCTATTTCTTTAATTTCTGAGTTTTACTTGACTGTAAGGAAAACTTGCATGTTTTAATAAATTATTATCTAGTAATAGTGTTGTTAGGTTGTTTTTACCTGTAGTCGTTTTGCAAATGGTTTTTCTCTTTCGAAGCTGAGCGGTTTTATCATGTAAACAAATGCTTGGCTGGCTCTTTTTTGAGGGGTAGATTACTGCATTAACTTTATTCTGTCAAGCCTTAAAAGTTTTGATAGGCAGTCAGCTTCATTTGTTTTGTTGAAGCCACATCACAGTATTTTTTTATCAAGGAATTTCATAATTGTAATTTTAGTATTTATTTGGTGTCTGCAAGCTGAACTCTCAACTTTTCTTCTTTTTACATAAAAATCTGAGCAACCAAAAAACACAACTTTTATTCTATATCAACAAAGCTTGCAAATGAAGCAAATCCTGTCATTATACAACTATGTGTCCTTTTACTAATGTTATATTCTTCTGTATCATTTTACCCTATCCCCCTCCCCCCTAATGTGAATCTGTGTATGACCTTAACATGAGAGTCAAAGTAACAACTTGAGGCCATGTATGTTTCTTGGGATTATTATCCGCGACTATTGCGCTTATTTACTCTAGTAGAAAAGGGCTATTATCTATGAACTTAATTTTTTCTTTTGTTTTTAGCTCACTTTAGTGGGACTAGAACACCTTGTGAGAGGTTAGTAATACTAATCCCAAAATGAGCTAGAAAGTGATCCAAAGTATGGAATTTTATGAAGGGATTATATGTGGTGAAATGAATAAGAGTTCTCGAATGGGGCTTATGGGCGTTGTTTTAAGCTCATTCACTGTCTTCTTATGGTAATGGGAAAGTCGATTTTCAGCTGATTGTTTGTCTCTTAAACTCTGTGCTGCTTATGTAATCCTTTTTTCAACCTGAAAAGAACTATTTTCTTGCTTACTTTCCTCTCTGTGTTGTTGCTGGTGATAAGTATAGATATTTTTTGTGCTACTGGGTTTTATTATGTTTTGTGGTAAACAATCTTAAATAACTTGAAAGAGCAGGTCAAACCTCACTATGGGGGCAGGAGGTCTGTTGGTATCTTGTACAGAGATCTCTGTATATCTGATGTTCAATCTGTTTTATCTGCCTATCTTTGAGATAGAAACAATTGTTCTTTTTATGTGAAGTCTTCCCTTGGTACCGCTTAGAATAGAGTTAGTTACAGTAGCTCTTGTTTAGTTACTACCTTGGGATTATATGTAGTCGGTAAATGATGTTTGCCTTTATAACATCCACTTGAATATGCAATACTTCTCACAGCTGTGCCCGGAAGCATTATGGTTGAAATATGAAAATGGCATTTGATTGTTTGCTGATTTAGATTATTAGGTTGGTGATGCTTCATTCTGTTAATAGAGGATTTGAAATACTTGGTTAATTGCAACTTTGCTAGTTATATTTCGATGCTCATGTCCAATGTGTGTTTTTTTTATCAATTTTATGGAACATTTCTAATGACAATCTTATTGATATACCTAAGAAGATTTCCTGGTATTGTTTTGCAGATATTTATAGCTAGTCCAACTGGAAAAGTCTCTGCTCGTCATCAATCTTGGTGCTCTTATACTAATGCAGGCGTGGTTTGTAGTGTTTTATGGCTGATTTTGAAGAGGTGGATGGTGTTGTAGCCAAGAAGCATTGAACTAAGAAAGTAGACAGAGGTGGTTTAATATTTAGTATATCATAATATATATTATTAGTGATTGCTGTTAAAAAATTGAAGTCTATATTTAACTGCGGTGACTCCATTTGGGAGAGTAGAAATGTGCTCAATTGTAACGGCAATCTATGCACACCAGTGACCAGAGAGTTTTGCTGCTTTGCAGTTTAATTGCCATTTATACAAATGATCCATCTGTTGAACAAGTATTTTTTTTTTCCTTTGCCATAAAATTTAAATCAACTGCTCTGCTTTGCTATTTCTAAAAATTATGCATCATTGGTTTTTGTTAGTGACTAGTAAGTCTGCATTTTGGTTTTTGTGAGTTTGCTCTCTTGACTCTCTCTATGGAATTGTCCTATTTTTAACTTCCAAAACCTTGCCTGAAACAAAATTTGCCAAATGTTATTGCTTTCTTGAGGGTGGTCTGATTGTATTGTTTTTTTCTATTACACTTGCCTAAAAGTGGACATGTATTTTTTTTTTTGTTTTTCTTCTATCAGTTGTCTCTTTTCTTATGGTAAAGTTTATGCAAAGATGTCCCTTTGTGTGAAATTGAAGTTTCTTAAACTGTTATCTAATGAATATTTTACCATGTCAAATTTTTATGCTCAAAATCTTTTTTATTTGTCGGGTATGCTGAAAATCATATTAGGTAGTCAAAATTGTATAAAAATGAGAGTAAAGTGCATTTTGTATACTCGTACTTTAGTCAAGACATCACTTGCAATACTATAATTTAAAATCGAGCAGTTGCAATATCAATGTTTGTATTTCACTGCATTTTGTTGCATTCTGTTAATTGAGGTTAATTCCATTATTAATTTAGTGAGTAAAATGCATTTTGTGTACTCGCACTTTACTCTAAAGTGTATTTTGTGTACTAGCACTTTACTATAAATTTTGAAATAAAGTATTGCAAGTGATGTATTGAGCAAAGTGCGGGTATACAAAATGCATTTTAGAGTAAAATGCGAGTACACAAAGTGCACTTTACTCCCTAAATTAATAACGGAGTCAATCTCAGTTAACGGAATGCAACAAAGTGCATTGAAATAATATTGCAACTGCTCGATTTTGAACTATAGTATTGCAAGTGATGTCTTGATTAAAGTGCGAGCACACAAAATGCACTTTAAAAATTATACTGAAACCCAACATTTTTGTAGCAACTTTAAACCAAGTCGAGTGAGGTGCCCCTGCCCCACTTCTGCTTGGATCTGCTACTGCTTATGTTCTGCGAGCTCTGAACATTTATAAAAATACAAAAACAGAATAATGTTATATGTATATAAGATTGATTGTTTAAGTAGACTGATATTATATAGCAAGCCCGTGATTTAGATAATTGTCCAGGGTTAGATGCAAAGTATACATGATTAGTGTAACACGAAGTTTCTTTTTTGCTAAATTAGTGTAACCAGAAGTTACAAATTAAAGGAAGACATTTGGTCTATTGATTTGTTGTGTATGCTATTTGCAGTTTTTGTGTTGGATCACCGTTTTCTGGGGAATTTTCAATGTGATATCAAACCTACATACTGATGTTATGTTTTATTATATTTTTTCGTAGTAGCCTGATTTTTTGAAAGTTTCTTTATTCTGCAAATATGTAGTTTGTAGATTTTCGAATCAATTTGAAAAATGGATCTGGATGGGCTCCTTGCAAGTGTAATCGAGAGAGTCGGACCTTTCTGCAATAATCTGTGGAAAAGGACGCTTATAATTTGTGGAAAAGGACAATCTGTGCTTTATATATATGCATACAGGGTCGCTCTCTTTCTGCAGTTATAAGTCGCACTTCATTTCATTCCGCAATAAGTTGGATACAAATTACGTTAGAATATAATATATGATCCAATTGGGGTATTCGTCTAATACATTTAGGTTTTAGATGAACTGGTTATTTAACAAATTATCTCAGTGAACTCGCAAAAGAATAAATTATGTAGGTGTATCATTTGTGTTTTGTACGGCTAGCTAGGAGGCAATAGTCATTCATACAGAGTGAAGGATCATCTAAACCATATCTTCTGTGCCAACATGTTGCTGACATATAGTCCGAGCTCTTTCCTGCAGTAGTGTAACATATGGCCTCGGGTTGAAAGAGGTTTTATGAGAAAATTTTGACCTAAAATATAAGTGTATAATGTATTAGTCAGAAAATAACTCTAAACAGGACACTTGTTAAGTTCTCCCCTGCTGTCAGTTAAGAGATATAGCGGTCTGATCTATGCTTAGTGTTATGCCATGTTTTGGCATGGTCCAAATTTCTCCGTTTAATAATTATTAATTCAGATTAATAATTAATTACTTGACCACTAAGTAATATCCTCTCCCTGAAACGAGGAAAAAATCAATCTCAATCGACGAATAACGGAAAATATCTCCAAACGATATTCTTCAAATCATGGAAAGAAATGCGGAGATGCCGCAAGATTGTAGGAAAATATGTGAAGACCGGACTACTTATGGGAACGTGAGGTGGATTGATAATCCTTGAACTATTTATGGGAACTTGAAGAGGATTGATAATCCTTGAACTATTTATGGGAACTTGAAGAGGATTGATAATCCTTGAACTATTTATGGGAACTTAAAGAGGATTGATAATCCTTGGAATATTTATGGGAACTTGAGGTGGATTAATAATCCTTGAGCTGTTTATGGGAACATAAATCTTGACTATCTTATGGGATTGGACTGAATGAACTTATCTAATGACTTGTTTTCCAAGAACTACGTGAGGCTTGATTCCTATATAAATGGGTACGTAGGCACCTTGTATGGTACAGTGGTGCAGTGGGACAGTGGTACACGACAATTGACACTCGGGAAAGAGGAAGAGAAAGAACTCATTCTCTATTCAATTTCTGAGGAGTCATCATACGAGCTCAGCCTCAAACATTCAAAAATCTCAAATCCCCCTATTTTCATAATTCGTTATTCCAGCAAACTCCGATTTTGGTTGTTACAAAATTCTTCTAACAACACTTAGCAGCAGGTAAATGGAATATCTGGAGTCTAGACTCCAACGAGATATACAGTTGAGCTAAACTAACGAGTAATTTACACATTGTTACTCAACTAATAGGGTCTAATATATAGATAACATAGGGAGCTACATGCAAATTAAAGATTACTACGCAAACATTTGAAAGCTGCGAATCAGCTTCGGATACTTCCATCATATACATACATATCGAATTGTACTATATATTATTTGAAAGTAGCTATCCTAGCCAGACTCTAAGTTGAATCTATCTGATCAGCTGCTGAAAGAAAGGGAATAAAGCATTTTGGAAGCAGTAATCTATTTTCTTGACACTTGGTGTCCAGTCGAACCAAAGCTGCATACTGTACCTGCAAATACATTTCAGAACAAAACAGAAAGATTAATCTCGGAGTAAATTAGACTAGTACAGAAGCTTAGCAGCTAGTAATGTACATTATTTTGAGATGAAAGCAGCATTTGTTTTTGCGGAAGATGCGGAAAAGAAGATCATACGACCAGTGGAAAAGCTGTTGTACGAAATGTAAATAGATATAAATGTATGTAAACCGTCCAAAATCTTTCTACAAAGTTGAATTTATAAATTCAGTAGTCATCTCAATCAGACAATCAAGCACCATCTATAGAATCCAGCATAGACAGGGCTGCCAAACACACCAGACACAGGGTGGCCGATTCTCATCATTCCATTAACCACATTCTCATTCCCGATTCTCGTTGTCATTATACATCCAAAACTCCCCCATACATACAACACCAATACAAGTATTTTGCTATAAGAATTTAATATGTATTATCACTAAAGTTTGGTGCCAAAATTTGAACGTTAACTTTGCTAAATTTTTCACTAGAGACTACTTCCAACTCCCAGAATATTTTCAACTCGAAATCTGTGTGTCATCGTCCACTTCTATATATATGTTACGTATTGTTGTCCAAAGATCAGTTTATGTCGAACACTAAATGGCCATCTGATCGTAAAATCAATATCTAACAACAGCCGATATAAATAATTTGAATTGTAAGATGAAGAGCCTTATTGTTAGAATATAAGGTAAAGATCTAGTGGGATCTTCTTCGAACATCTTAAAATTTTAAATAAACTAGTTATTTAATCCACTCGTCTATCAATAAAATGAGTTTTCGAGTGAAAAGAAGTGATAAAATAAAAAAGAACGATTCATTTGGGTCTTGCTCTATTAACTTAAGGTTTTATTTATAATTCTATAACAAGAAAAAAAATATACAATAAGCCTAGTATTTATCCATCTCACCCATTTATATACATTTGAGTTGTGTACTGAGATTAAGAGAAAATAATAGAATAGTGAAAAAAGTATAAAAAATGAGTTAAGTGGTGTGAAATTGGGAAAGTATAAAAGTATAATAATACATTTGGATTGGCACCAAAACTGGGCTGCGGCACCAAAATTGGGCTGCATGATCATGACAAATTGGGAAATTGTGGCAGTGATTTTTAGCGAATATCATGTTATCATGTCTCTTAAACGTGATCATGCAGATTTAAGCGTGATCAAGCACTTATTTTGTTGTTATTTTCTCCTAATCATACATTTATTTTGTTGTTATCTTCTACTAGCTTATAACCCGTGCCAAGCACGGGCCAAGTATAAGTCGACATTAAAATATTAGTATTAATAAAATTATTAATAAGTATTATTTAAAAATGTATTTCTCGATAATTGAATGATAAAAATATATAATAAATAAATAACTATTTAATTATGTAGTTATAGACAATCGAACTGTGCATAAAGCTAAAGAAATTAAAGTAAATAAATAAATCTTGTATGAAACTATTGAATTTAAAGTAAATAAATAAATCTTGTATAATTATGTAGTTGTAATGAATGGTTTGATTTCTACTGATGATACCTAATGCAGTATTCAATAGTTTGTTGTTGCCGTGTAATCGCATATTGCTTTCTTACATTTATCATGATAAAAGTAGAATTTAAAATCCAGAATGCATCAATCAAATAGATATTTTAGACAGAATAAAAAGTAGACTACTGCTAATCATTATCAATTATGGTAAATTACTAAACAGAATAACTGAAACTCATGGTTGCTTATGCAATCTAAGATATATAAAATAAACAAACCATAAGAGCATCTCTAATGCTACACTCCCCTTAGCTAAAAAGATGATGTAGCATTAATTTTACATAAAGGTTTTTATTTTATTTTTCTCATCTCCAACCCTCTCTCTCTTGTCTAAATATATAGATAATTTGTTTATAGCAATATCTAAATATTTTTACAGAAACTCTAAAGGTGAACGATTATCGTGACATCATTTATATGTATTTCTAGTCTATATCCAATCATTTTACATAATACCATTGGAGTAGGTTAGCTGACAGGTTCAACAAATTTTATAAAATTATTATTTTACATAATCAATATACATAATTTCATTGGAGATGAATTCCACTGGAGATGCTCTAACAAACTAATTACGCTTACATAAATTCAACATAAGAGATATACTTTGTAGTGTGTACTCAAATAGTGGTATAATATTTATTAATAATTTATTAATACTAATATTTTAATGTCGACTCAGGCCCGTACTTGGCACGGGTTATAAGCTAGTAATCCTTATTGATAAAATACAGGTTCCATTTTGGATTTTTTATAGATTTAAATATTCTAGAACAACTTTTTCCTATTTGGTCACATGCAAATAGTCAAATACAAACAAATCCACTTATTTATATACAGTCAGTCTGTAAATAAATAAATCTTGTATGAAACTATTAAATTTAAAGTAAATAAATAAATTTTGTATAATTATGTAGTTGTAAGGATTCGAACCCTGGATGAAGCTAAATAATTTAAAGTAAATAAATCATGTATAATTATGTAGTTGCGAGGAATCGAACCCGGGTTAAGTGATAACCAAATTTGGTACTTTGGGTACCAAATTTGGTACTTTGGTACCGCGCTCCATTTTCACATTGTTTTGCTTATTAATAAAGAGTATAGATTCATGAGCCTCAATTAACCCTCAAAATTCTACTACATCAAATTTAAAATCAACTAAACCCATATCTCTTATCTGATGGATCTTTTTATATTTGTATATCCATACTTAAAACCCCATATTTTTTATACCCATGTGAGGTGGGTAGGACTGAGGAGTAAACCCGGTCATTTGTGTCGTGTCGTGTACTTTCGTGTTTCGTGTATGTATTAAGAGGCTAAATCATTAACGAAACGAAATAAGTTCGTGTACCCATTTTGCAAAACGAAAATGAAACGAAAAATTTCGTGTAAACATGAAACGAAACGAAAAGTACACGAAATTTGTCGTGTACTTATCATGTACACGAAAACGAAACGAAAAGTACACGAAACGAAAACGATAAGTGCTGAGTGCCCATTGACCATGACCAATACATACAGATTATTTTAAGTATTTATGAATTATGATATACAATATTTTGAGTATATAATTTTGTATAAAAATAATACATACAATATTTATTTATGATATGTATTTATATAATTTTAAAATATTTATTTAATTATTTTGTGTACTTTCGTTTCGTGTCATGTACCCAAGGGTAAACCCAAAATCGACACTAAATTCGCTCGTGTAATTTCGTGTTCGTGTACTGAAAAGGTCAAACCAAACCCGTAATTTTCGTGTCGTTTTCGTGTCGGATACGAAATTGTCGGCTCTACTGAGGAGGGATGAGGTATCTTTTAGTGCCATTTTCTTTCTCCAAAATTATTAATAATAACAACTAAATATTTATATGTACAAATAAATGTCATTAATAATAAAAAATTATTTACAATTTTTTATATATAATATAATGATAAAATTCAATTTATAACTTAATAATATTTTAGATTAAACAGTTTAATTTCAATCCTAAACCAACACACGATATCATTAATGAAATTTAACCCCATACCACCTGCATCTGATTCTTAATTCTAAATCTATACAGTCACGTGAAACAAACCACCGCCCAGGTGGTTATGGCGTCTTTCCATTCAAAATATACGATATAGCAAAAAGGTAAAGAAATGCATATAAACTTGGTCACATAATTTTTAAAATTAAAACATATACTCCCTACGTGCCATGAAATTTTATATATCGGAAGTGGATATGGAAATGAAGAAAATGAGACGAAGAGTGGATAAAATAGTGTGACCTATTAATATTTAATAATAGATTTGAGACATGGAAAAGTAGTGGGTGTAGTAGTGTTTTATATTATTAAAATTTACTATTTTTGGTATGTATAAAAATAAAAGGAGCATGCCAAAATAGAAATTGTATAAAATATGAATGGGACAAAGGGAGTATATTCTATAAAATCAACTAATAATAGTTAAAAATTATATTCAAAATTAAAATTTCAAAATAGTGTACACCGTTGTTGATCGGAATTTTTTTTTTTTTTTTGCAAAAATTAAATTAATGTTTGATAAAAATTGAACCTCGGAATTTTCCAAAAGAATGTGTGGTGCATACGTTTTCTTTTTTAACACCCTCCCTCTCGACCAAAAACAAATCTTCAAAAGTTTATTTTAAATCTTATCAAATCAATTTTCATCTACTTTTGAGCCTACATAACAATAATATAAAATTAAATTGGACCTAGATAAAACTAAATTGGAATCCCTAAACTGACAAAACTATGCAAATTTATTATTTCAGAGCCGGACTAATCTTACACCTCTTAAGACTTAAGTTAGGTTTACTTGGTGGGAGTGTAACGGGGAAGGAATGGAATTAAATTATAAACAAACTTTATGGAGGAAGAAAGTATGTACGAGAATATAATAGATGAAAATAAGTGAGTATAAATTTTCTATTATAAAGATTGTATAAAAAATGAGGAAAAAGGAGAATGGAACAATCCCTCCAGAACACATGGAATAGAATTTTTGTTTAAATTCCTTGAAAAGGAACGAAGGAATAAAATTATCAACAATTTTCGGTCTTTCCAAAAAAATAGTTTAAATTTCATTACATTCTCCCCTTATTTCATTCCATCAAAGTGAAAATATATAATAGTTTATAGCCTGTACAATATACAAATTCTTTATATGTATATATATATAGGCTTTTGTTCAACTAGAAACTAAAAACTAATCTAAGCCCTCTACTGCACCACACATAGTTAAAATACACCCTCACAAACACAATCCCACCTAATTCCCTTCATTTTTAATTTGATTTTTCCGTGAATCGGTGAACTTTTTTTGAAATCCGACTTCACTATATTTTTCTCCATCTTCCAACGATCAATATGCATACCATATGTGCTATATTACAGAATACTAAAATTTTAGTGGTTTATGTAATAATAAATAGTGATTTCAGCATAGATCTAGCGATTTATTTTTATATACGTATAAATTTAGTGATTTTGCAGTACAAAATTTGTAATTTACGTATAGGTCTGGAGAAACAATCACTACATTTACGCAGAAATCACTATTTATTCTTATATGAATCACCAACATTTTAGTGACTCTCGCAAGCATAAATAGTGATTTATCGTCGAAATATATCAAATATGGTATGCAAACTAATTGTTGCGAGATGAAAAAAAATACAGTGAAGTCAGATTTCAAAAAAAGATCACCAATTAACGGGAAAAATATAATTACGAATGGAGGGGATTAGGTGGGGTTGTATGTGAGAGAGTGTATTTAACTATGTGTGGTGCAGTTTCTAGTTTTTAATTAGTACAAGTTTCTAGTTGAATAAGACCCTATATATATATTCCCTTTGTTCCTCTCATTTCTTTACACTTTCCTTTTTGGTATGTCCTTCTCAATTTTTTATATTCCAAAAGTTTCCTAAAATAGTAAAGTTTTATAATATAAAAATTAACTACATCCACTACTTTCCCCCACTATCTCCACTTTATACATTAAATATTGATTGGTTCCACCACTTTACTCACTTTTCTTACTTTTCTTCACTAAATTACATTTTTTCTTAATCTCCATGTCGAACCTCAATGTAAAGAATTGAGAGTGACGGAGGGAATATATATATATATATATATATATATATATATATATATATATATATATATATTATTAATTAAATGATTAAAGAATGTAGTGTATGATATATTTGAGTATATATAATTCATTCTTCTCTCTCGGAAAAATATCCAAATCGTAAGCTTGTGTGTCGTTTTCTTAAGTCTCTTTATGGCTTAAAACAAGCACCACGACAGTGGTTCATAGCGTTGCCCAATGCTTTACTGTCTTTTGATTTTGTCCAAACAAATGGAGATCCTAGTCTGTTTGTGTTTGTTCAAGATAGTACTATCATCCTGCTGTTTGTGTACGTAGATGACATGGTGATGACTGAAAATAACTCCACAGTGATGTCTCAAGTCACTGATTTTTTAAGTCATACTTTAAGATTAAGGATTGGGTTCTTTAGTCATACTTTAAGATTAAGGATTGGGTCCTTTGAGGAATTCAAGTGACACACATAACTGCTGGGTTTTTCATGAATCAGCATAAATATGTATCTGATATTCTTTCAGATTTTGACTATCTTGGTGCCAAAACATCTATGATTCCCATGGAACAACATCATGACTTACTCAAAGAGTCTAATTGTCCGTTTCTCAGTGATGTTACTACTTACAGGAGTTTAATTGGAAAATTGATCTATTTTAAAATTTCACGACCTGATTTTGCATACCATGTACATGTTAATGTTCAATTTATGAACTCTCCTCGTTCTATGCATTGGCATGTTTAGATACTTGAGACGTGCAGCCACTCAGGGCTTGTTCTATGCTGCAAAATCGAACCCTGTCCTGATAGCATTTTGTGATACTGATTGGGGGAGTTGTACTCAAACTCGTCAATCTCTTACTGGGTTGTGTGTTACGTTTGGTGGTACTCATGTTTCTTGGCGGTGTAAGAAGCAACAAATTGTCTATCGTTCCACCGCTGAGGCTGAATATCGGAGTATGGCAGATGCTTGTTGTGAGCTGACTTGGTTGGTTGTTTTACTTACTGAACTTCATCATGTTCCTAATTTCACTAATGTTCCCCTCTTTGTGATAATCAGTCAACGCTTTATATTGCATCTAACCCAGTGTTTCATGAGTGAACTAAGCACATCAAGATTGATTGTCACCTAGTTCGACAGAAATTTAAGGCTGGTTTGATCTCACCTCAACATGTTTCTACTCAACATCAGCCTGCTGATCTCTTCATAAAAGCATTGTGTTTTGCACAGCTTCACTATCTGTTGTCCAAATTAGGTGTTTGTTCTTCACTTTCCACACCTCACTTGAGAGGATCTGTTAAATAAAGAGAGTAAGCCTACAGTGCTACCAGAGTGAGCTGATTAAGCTTTCCAGTTGTAAAAGTCCTAACTGATTTTCTCTCTAGCTGTGTTAATAATTTGTTACATATTCTAGAGAGAGCTGAGAGTTAGTTAGATATATTTTTACATTCATTGTACTCAATCACAAAAATAGAGATTACTCTCAAAGAAATCTTGATGTGTTGCAGTAGAACAACTTTTTAGATTCTTATTGTAATAAAATTGTTGTTTAGTAGATTTAAGAGTCGTAACAAATATCATTATTTATATAAAAGAAAAGATTATATTTGTAATTTAAAAATGTAAAGTAGTGTAATTGTTAGAATTTATGGGTGATAGTTTAAAGATAACTTAACTTGATGTTTAGCCATGCTTAATTTTATTAAGTAGAACATACTGTCAGAGCCAGAGTATGTTCTTGTAACCAATTAGTTTACTGTCATAAATTGATTGTATATCTTGGAAGAAGTTCATTCATTTGTTCAAGCCTCAAGGAGTACATCAGGTCGACAGCAAGAATAAAAGTTACTGTCATGTCATTGACAGTAAGGTTACAAGAAGACAACATGTTGCAAGTCATGACAACATATCCACTCTGACAACAACATTGGCAGAAGCCTAGAGACAACAACATTCTTCTATCCTGACAGCAAGTTTGGAACTCTTCACAACAACATTGGCGGGGATTTCATACTATCATCAAAAGCACATTCTTGTGACAGCAAACTTGGCAGTTCAGGTCACTGTCTCAAAGGGATTCATTTTGAATTGGGGATCTACCCAGTCAAACATGTGACAGATTAGATGTTCAAGAAACAGGCGTGCTGCAGTATCCCAATACTGTATCAGACCTGTAAAGTCTACGACAGAAGCTTGAGAGATAACAAGACAAAGCTTATCAATTCGAGAGTATGACAAATCAACATCTACTGGGATTGTGTAGCTTAATTTCGAATGTATCTAGATTGCTTTTTATGTACTGGTAACTCTGATTGTATAGCAATTTAGGAAAGTCACATGGGTATGCAAGTTGTAAGGAGCTGCCACAAGAATATGACAGCAGCTCCACAAACCCGTGATGAAAGAGATAGAAGTAAGATACGTAGACTATCTCTCATTCAAAGTTTGAAAGATCTGAAGAAATCGAAGCTTGAGAAAAACCCATTTTTCTCAAGGTTGTAGCAACACTTTGAAAAATAAATAAAATATTTATTTTGTGATAATAGCTTGAGTAAACTACTTACGTTTGCATTTCTTCTACTGATAAATCTTAATCTTTGTTTTAGTTGTTGAAGCAGAGATTGTAATTTATCAGTATTGCATTCAACCCCCCCTTCTGCAATACTCAAGGACCAACAACTGGTATCAGAGCAACAGATTGACATACAAATCTGAGATCATGACGAGTGCGCAGAAGTCAAGTAGTATCAAGATTCCAGCCTTTGATAAAGAGAACTACAACATATGGAAGAGAAAGATCTTGTTGATTATCAAAGCTGCAAATCCACTATACATGGGAATCCTCGAGAATGGTCCCTTTGTTCCTCAGAAGGAAATTCCAGCCTCGGCGATGAATGGTGTTGTTGTTGCAGCACACTGGGTCACCAAGAAACCTTTAGAATTTTTAGAAGCAGAAAAAGAAAAGGTAGCTCTGGATGATTTATGTGCAACTCATCTTGCTTGATTCTCTCACCTTGGACAAAGCCATGTGTGGGAACGTCATTGGATGCACATCAGCCAAAGAGATGTGGAAAAAAATCGAACTGCTTTGCGAAGAAAGTTAAGAGGTTAGAGAAAATCAAAGACAAATTCTTGTATCTCAATATGAAGCCTTCATGGCAAAACCTGGTGAAGAACTAAAACAAATGTTTGAAAGGTTCATCAAACTTCTAGCGAAACTACAGATTCATGGTAAGTTCTATGAAAAGAAAGAAATCAATGTTAAGTTCTTGCTCACTTTTCCTGAGCATCTTGAATACAGAGTTACATCAATCAGAGAAGGAAGAGACCTGAACAATGTTTCTCTTGAAACATTATATGGTGTTCTCAAGTCATATGAACTTGAACTCTTTCAGAAAAGAGCCATACAAAGTGGATCAAAAGGCAAAATGGCAAATATGTCTGGTGCTCTTGTAGCTCATGATCCAAAGATCACCCAGCCAAGTGAAGCAATGCAAATCACACAACCAACTCAACTGTCATCTCTAAAGATTGATGAGGTGGTGGATGATGAGGAGAAGTTGGTGCTGCAACTTAATGATGTTGAACATGAAGACTTCTACACTAAAGAAGACTTCTACACTATAGAAGAGATGGAAAGTATGGACAATCCGACCATGGCTTATATGGCTAAGAAATTCAGGAACATAAGATTCAAAAGAGACAAGCCATACAAACCTCGGGGTCAAACATCTAAGTTCAGCAAAGGGAACTCATCTAAGGCTGCGGGTGGTGCCACAAGAGGAGGATACAAGACATGGATGGTGGATAGATCAAAGTTTAGATGCTACAACTGCAATGAACCTAGTCATTTTGCTATAGAATGCAGAAGGCCAAAACCAAGCCAGAAAATGGACAAAGGATCTAGTGGACAGTTCAAGAAAAGGACAAGGAAGAGCCTATGTGGCTGAAGGAAAATGTTGGGATGAATCTGATGATGAAGAAGAGGAAGAATATGTGAACTTAGCCCTCATGGCTAAATCTGTTGATGTTTCATCAAGCTCCTCAAGTCAGGACAAGAATAAGAAACAGGTTATGTGGATCATTAACATTGGATGCTCAAGACACTGGACAGGTGATAAAGCCTTGCTATCACATTTTGTTGAAAAAGCTGGCCCAATCATAACTTTTGGAGACAACAGGAAAGGTTACACTGTGGGATATGGTTGTCTGGAAATTGGAAATATTGTCATCAATGATATTGCTCTTGTTGATGGATTAAAGCACAATCTACTCAGTGTCAGCCAATTTAGTGACAAAGGATTTAAGGTTGATTTTGATATGATGATCTGCAACATCTATCACAAGAAAGATGGAAGTCTTTCTCTTAAAGGAGTGAGGAAAGGAAGCTTGTTTGTTGTTGATCTAAGTTCAACAAAGAAGGACAAAATCTACTGTTTCTACAGTAAAGCTATTGTTAGTGACAACATGCTTTGGCATAGGAAACTCTCTCATCTCAACTTCAAAACTATAAATATGCTAATGAAGAAGGAGCTTGTAAGAGGACTACCTCAACAAGAATTCTGTCAAGAAGGACTGTGTGAAGATTGTCAAATGGGAAAATTGAGAAGAGCTGTGCACAGGACAAAGCAAGCAAACACCAACACTGAATCACTCAAGCTGATTCACATGGATCTTTTTGGCCTAGTAAATTTTCCATCCTTAGCCAAAAAGAGATATGCACTGGTCATGGTGGATGACTACTCTAGGTACACTTGGGTAAAGTTTCTAGAGTCAAAAGATGAAGCTGCTCAAGAAATCATTGATCACATAAGAGTTCTGGACAGAACTCCAAATGCCAAAGTTCAAATCTTAAGAAGTGACAATGGTACTGAGTTCAGAAATGCATCACTTGGAAATTTCTGCAAAGATGAAGGCATTGTACAACAATTCTCGGCTGCCAGAACACCACAGCAGAATGGAGTTGTGGAAAGGAAGAACATGAACCTCATTGAAACAGCTAGAACTATGTTGCATGATGCAAAATTACCAACATATTTTTGGGCAGAGGCAATCAACACAGCTTGTTACACACAGAACAGAACCATAATCAACAAGACTCATGGAAGCACTCCTTACTATTTGTTGACTGAGAAGAAATCCATTGTCAAATACTTTCATGTGTTTGGAAGTAAGTGCTTCCTGATGAAGGACAACCATGAAAAGAAAGAAAAGTTTGATATTAAGCTTATGAAGGCATTTTCATGGGATATGTGTAAGATCCGGAAAAATTACGTGTTAATATTTGATGTGAAATAAAATTTTATTTTCATATCAAAATTTATTAAATATTTTATCTGTTTAAATGTGTTAAGTTATTCGTTAAATGGTTGAATATGTGACCTTGAGATGCTATGTGAATATTTGTGGTGATTGGAAAATTCTTTTTAAGAGAACGTTATTTTTTATTTCGTTTTATTTTAATTATCGAAAAAGAAATTTAGATCATTCCCTAATTATTCGGGAAATTGATATATCGTTCGTATCAATAATACATCTGTTATAGCCCTAGTATTCTTGAGCATTTGTTATATAAATGATATGTATTGATTTGGATAATTATTAGTCCTTGTGGATAATTATCACCTCGTAAAACGTGTACTTTACTTTATTAAAGATTTAAAGTGATCCAATGGATCAATATCGATCCAAAAATGTCGTTTGGGGTATTATTTTCCACTAAGTATAAAAAGACAAATCGTACATTATCCTGCGTATAATACACATATATATAGACAAAAAATATAAAAATCCCCGAACCGTGTTCTTCGTGTTTTTGAAGATCAAATTCAATTTTGCAAGTGTTATTGGAATCCAAATCTCAAGTTCAAGTACCGAAATCAAAGATCTTGAGATCTAGTTTCAGAATCTTCCAACTGTATCATCATCTGGTAATTATTCGATTTTATATGAATTTTTCAATATTCGAATTAAAATTAGGGTTCTTGTTCGAATTGGGGATTTCTATTTTGTTGATTCTCCGTTCAATTGATTGCTTCTAACATGTTCCTAGGGTTCTAATTAATAGGAATTCATGCTTTAATTTCATGTTTATGTTCAATTTTGAGATTTTCGATTCTAGGGTTTTTGTCCGATTTTTCTTTTGAATAGTCTGTTCATATGAATGATCTGACATTGTTTTTGATAGAGGGCTTTCATTGTATGTGTTATTAGCTTCATTTTAACATAAAGAACGTAGAGTTTCATGTAGAAATAAGATAGATCGGAAAATTTGTTGAGCTCGCCGGAATTTGGTCGGGATTGAATTTCCGGCTATGTTTTTTGTTTGTTTTTTATCGGAATGAGTAGATGAATTTACAAGGAATGTTTTGGTGTAAAAAGCCCCAATTTTTAGTACGTTTTTGAGTCGCCGGATTCTGGGCAGGTCACTGGATTCTGGGAATTTTCCGGCAAGTTCTTCGCGACCCGGATTGTTCTTGGCGACCCGTGACCCGACCCATTGACCCGTTTTCTGACCCGGTTTTGATCCAGTTTGCCCTAATTGATTTTCGTGAATAGCGTTTCTGAGATTTATTTTAAAAATAAATCGAAAATTGTTTTAAAAATTCTAAAAATCATATTTTTGATTTAAAATTACATTTTATTATTCAGAGAATTTTATAAATTTATAAATATTTATTAAAATTAGAAAATTGATTAAATTTAATTATTTTAATTATTTTAATTATTTTTGATTAATAATTAATTTATTTAATTAATTGATTAATTTTAATAACCAGTTAATTCTATTAAATAATTATTAATTAAATCTAATTAATTTAAATTAGATTTAATTATTTTCTTGGCTCGGTTTTATTCATACAAATTGTTTAAGTGTTAGAATTAGTCAATTAATTTGATATTAATTGATTAAATTGTTTTAAATCTTTATATTGGGATAAATGATCCGATTTTAGATCTAAAAATATTTTGAGGTTTAATTCCTTTGAAGTGAGAGTCGAATATTTTTCAAAAATTATTTCTTGGACGTTACGAGACTTATGTGATTTATTTATCGTAATTAAATGACAATATGTGTTATGTGAATTACGTGGATTATCTGGTTAGTGAGTCATAAATACGAATAATTGTGTTGGGACTTGTTTAAATATTTTGGTCGTGTCTAATATTATCGCGAGGGGTAGTTGGAATAGAAATTTGTCAGTATTGTTAGAAAATGAGATTTACGAGACCGTTGACTTAGATGTTGACTATTATATTATAGGGATTTTCGACGAACGTGATACGTGGGTTATTTATTTAGTTAATCGTGATTATTATATCTATTGAATATGGTTATCTAGGCAACAAGGGCTATTGGACAAGACGAGCCAGATTACCAAGATATGTTAAATGAAGGAAGTCGGAGATATCGACGCGTGGATTCAAAACGGTATGATCAGATTAGTGGTATTCACAAGAGCGTTAAATCAAAGAAGGACGGAAATAGAGAATCGTGCTATAAGACATATTAAGGAGGAAGTCGTGTGATTCAGCTTTACGTAATAGCTAAGGACTGGAGGCAAGTGTCTATTCCTTTCACATATTATTGAGTGATATTATCTTGAATTATTAATGTGCAAGTTGTATACTCTTCATTTAATTTCCAAATGTTGATTCCTTTGCATTAAAGTGCAAGTATTTTATTTAATCTCGTAAATTGACGAGTATTCTTTCATACCTTCGAGGTCAGATTTATATTTCCATATTAATTGGGAAAAGTATATTTATTATGTTGAAACGATTTAAAAGATAGTTGTGGGACGTATGTAAATACTTTCTTTCGAAATTCTTTATTTAAAAATATTAGGTTGGAATGTTGCCAACCCTAGATGAGTGGGAACTTGTGAACCCGATGAGGGTAAAAATGTTATTTTAAATTCTGAAGTTGTGGTACTTGTTCTACAAGTATTCTATTTTTCCATCTTGCACCTATGAAAGTATTATTATCATTTCTTGTTGATGCAATTATCTGATCCAGTTCTTGATTCGAACTCATAATGCCTGTTTCATATCAGACTTAATTTTATGGAGCATGTTATTGCTTACTCTTTATTATCATCCCAGTTGTTGAATCGATCTCGTCAATGTTTATTATATTGTCACTTTTCATGTGCACCTCCCATTATTGTGTCGATATCGTCGATATTAGATTGTATTGTTATTCCTTGATGAATTCTTCATAGTCGAGTTGTTTCCTGGAACGTGAGTTTTCCGGCGATTGTTGTATTAAGGTTGTCGATTCTTCCGACACCTGGCTGTCGTAGTAAGGTTGTCAATTGTACTGACACTTGACGTATAGAAAATAGAATTAGAATGTTTTTAAATGGACCAATAATGGTCGGACCAGATTCGTGGTCGGAATTAATTAAGGCCAAGATGGCCAAGGATCCTAGGGGAGGACTTTGCTAAAAGCGGGTTCGGGGTTGATGCGTGACTGATCAGCAGATCAACCTTTGTGATTTATAAAAGTATAAAAATCCAATTCTAATATCACTTCTTATATATGAGATTAATTTCATTCATATGTTCCGTACTGGTGAGTTATAACCTGATATTCAGGTTGATTCGTTTACTTAAAGTTGTTGGTTTCAGAAGATGTTGTGAATGGAACTGTTATCTTGAAAAATAGTATTTTGTATAAACTATGGTCATGAAGACGTATGAGTTTATATTTATTACATGTTTTCTACATACTATTGTAGATATTTTGGTTCGGGTAACCGTGGCGACCAAAATAAATTCCTTCATGTTTTAAAACTATTCAGTTGCTAGAAGCTGAATGAGAAATTATGGCGAATTACCAAACTTGATTTAAAAGTTTTAGAGATTACAAATGTTTAAACCAAAAGCTTATTTTGGAAACTTTTCCTGTTATACTTGATAATGCACCTGCTGAGCAATTCTTTCGCTCATACTTGCTTTCTTTATATTTTTAGCCTTTCAGTAAGAAGGCATATTGGCGGGAGTTATCCGCGTAGCTGGGCAGAGAAGGAAGAAGATGTTAGTGTAAAGACGTTATGATGCAGAGTATTTAGAACTAGTGTAAGGTTATTGTATAAAGTGAATTTTTATTAAATACTATGTTGTATCAAATTAGATTTGCCTGGTATACTTCTTGTCGAAGTTATACTAGTGTTATAGGATTTATGTAAAGAGAATGGTTGTAAAGAAGAAAAATTTGTGTAATGGAATTTTGGATTCTTGTTTCTAGCACTATAACCTTTAAAGATTCTTGGTAGAGTTGGAGTCGCAGATGTTATTATTGTATTGGTTTAAATTGAGCAGGTTGTTTTATTTGAGAATGCAGAGTGACGACCAAATCCTTTGACCCGGATTTGGGGCGTTACAATATGGGATATAAAGGACAGTTTACAGAGTCTATGTCATAGAACACATGATCATTGAAGAAAGTGTGAATGTCACATATGATGAAACCAAGTTTCCAGGGCTGCATGAAGATGGCCAAATGCGGACCTTTAGTTTTGAAAATCAAGGATACTTGGAAGAAGAAGAAATTATTGATGAAGAGCCCAGTTATACTCAAACTATTGATCTTGAGAAAGATGTTGTCAATACTAATGATGTTAATCAAACTCCAACTCAGTCACAGACCATTTCAACTAATCTTCAAAATGATGGTGACTCTGGAGATAATGAAGAGCATGGTGGAGACAACTGCACTGGTGAAGATTCAATTCCTCAAACTGAAGCTAATCTATCAGGTCAAAACAGAAGCTTGCCCAAAACCATAAAATGGAACAAGGATCACACTAATGATCTAATCATTGGTAATCCTTCCTCGGGGGTAAGAACAAGGAATAATGTCTCTGCTGACAGCATGTTCTCATGTTTTCTTTCTCAAATAGAACCAAAAACAACTGATGAAGCATTGTTGGATTCTGATTGGGTGATTGTCATGCAAGAAGAACTCAACCAGTTTGAAAGAAACAATGTATGAAAGCTGGTTCCAAGACCAAAAGAAAAATCAGTCAATGAGACAAAGTGGGTATTCGGAAACAAACTGGATGAAAGTAGAATTGTGACAAGAAACAAAGCAAGACTAGTAGCTAAAGGTTACTGTCAACAGGAAGAAATAGATTATGATGAGACATATGCACCTGTTGCCAGACTTGAAGCCATAAGGATCTTTCTAACTTTTGCTGCACACTGTAACTTCAAAGTGTTTTAGATGGATGTCAAAAGTGCCTTTCTTAATGGAGAGTTGGAGGAAGAGGTGTATGTTGAACAGCCACCTGGATTTGAAGATGCTGAATTGTATAACTTTGTATACAAACTGTTCAAAGCACTATATGGATTGAAGCAAGCTCCCAGAGCTTGGTATGATACACTCTCTACCTTTCTATTGGAAAATCAATTTACAAGAGGTGCAATAGACAAAACTCTATTCTACAAGAATCATGTCAAAGACATCATTCTGGTTCAAATCTATGCTGATGACATTATTTTTGGATCTACAAATGAAAAACTGTGTGAAAAGTTTTCATCTCTAATGAGCAACAAATATGAGATGAGCATGATGGGAGAACTGTCATTCTTCCTTGGTCTATAAATTCTTCAACAAGATGATGGAATCTTCATATGCCAAGCCAAATATATCAAAGAACTACTCAAAAAGTTCAACTTAGAAGATTCATCACCTGCCAAGACTCTCATCTCCACATCAACCAATCTGGATCTTGATCCCAAAGGAAAGAAAGTGGACTCTAGTGCTTACAGAGGCATGGTAGGATCTCTCCTCTACTTAACTGCTAGCAGACCAGACATAATGTTTGCTACATGTCTATGTGCAGGATTTCAAGCTGATCCAAAGGAGTCACACTTGATTGCTATCAAGAGAATTTTTAGATATCTAAAAGGCACTCCTAATCTAGGCCTTTGGTATCCTAAAAATACTGGATTTGATCTAGTTGGGTATTCTAATTCAGACTATGCAGGATGTAAAATTGACATAAAAAGTACAACAAGTAGCTGTCAATTTCTTGGTAGAAGATTGGTATCATGGTTTAGCAAGAAACATCATTCAGTCTCTACATCAACTACACAGAAGCTGAATACATTGCAGCTTGAAGTTGCTGTGCACAAATTCTGTGGATGAAAAATCAGCTTTTGGATTATGGTCTAGTGTTAAACAACATTCCTATCTTCTGTGACAACACTAGTGCCATAGCCATCTCAGACAACCCTGTTCAACACTCTAGGATAAAGCATATTGATATCAGACATCATTTCATAAGAGAGCATGTTGAAAGAGGAACTGTGAAACTGATCTATGTCCCTACAGAAAAGCAACTTGCAGATATCTTCACAAAACCATTGGATGAAGCCACCTTTAACAGGTTGGTAAGTGAATTGGGAATGCTCAATATGGTATCTTAACTTACAAGGTTTACATTTTCATATTCTCAATGCAGCTTGTGACAGTAGCTTCTAAGTTGCTGTCATGAGAAGTTACTATCTACATAGTCACTATTCATTTTTGAAAACATGTTTGCTTTGACTATGCTAACTTGAATTTTGTGCTAGTCTTAATTTTGATAGTTAGACTTTGTGTGACATTAACTTGGTTTACTTCAAAATTTGAGAGAAATTGGTCAAGGAAATTGAACTGATTGGTTATATGTGTTTTAATTGTTGGATTAGTGGAGGACATAACTCTTAATTGCAATATGTGGTAGTTGTATGGGTATTCCAAACTATTGACCATTTACCTTACCTCTCACTTAGTATGCCTATAAATTGAACCTTAGGCCATATTAGTTTCACATTCAGAAAAGGTAAAATGGAAAACAAAGTAGGAGTCGAGTACGAGCCTAAGATATGGAGTGAATCTTCACAAGAAGAAGTGGAAAAGCTGTTCCAAATGGTGGACGAGTTCCTCGAAGAGGAAAAAGAAAAAGAAAAAGTTGCTAAATCCGCTGAAGAGGCAAAGTGGCAAGAGCGAGAGAAAGAATTTCAAATGCTCCTTGAGCAGGAAGGACGCACAGAAGAAGAAGCTCGATCAGAAGCTCTAGTATTAGTTAATGAAATCATTAATCAAAAATTGTAAGTCTTATTTGTTAAAATGATTTTGTTAATTATGAAACTTATCCTATTTTCTTCTATGATTCTTTATCTGTGTGGTATATGTTTGCATTGATTGACTGATCATTCTACCGAGCATGAAAACAAATTCTTGATTAAATTGAATACGTGTAACTGGTGACTCTTAAGTTAAGTAAATTAATGAAAAGATCTATTAAAATTCTCGAAAGGTATTGTTTTCCGCAAGGGTTACTGTCGTCAAGAAAAGTAACTATCACAGTATGCCATGAGAGTTAGTTTCTTGACAACGGTGAAAAACATTCTATCAAGAGTTTATAAAAGATATTGTCATTAAGGTACTTAACGATGACAGTAAGTTTTCGCGACAATGTTGCTGTCAAGCAAAACCTACTGTCATCACACCAAAAGTTACTGACAGATTTGTTTCAGCGCACAAGTTATTGTAAAAAGTAGTGGACCGTTACAGGTGTAAATTCAACCTCCACGTAGACAGAGAATAAAGAGAGTAACCACCTACATCAAGAAACTCACTCACTCTCTTGTCCATGGTTACAAGGTGGATATTGGAAAGCTAATCATGGCACACCTCAAAGCTGTCATAGGTAAAAAGATCTATATCTATCCTCTCTTTCTAATGTTGTGTATTAATTCTTTGTGTGGTGTTGATGAAAATGCTCCTCGCTCAGAGGACTGCAATGTTTTAAAAAGGAACACACACTCAATCTCACTTCACAAAATTTGAATGCACTTATTCCACTTTGCTTCACACAACAAATGGTTGATCAAGTGTCTAACCTTGATTTCTCATTACCCACTGGGTATAATACTTTTTCTCTCAAGAATGAGGCTGAATTAGACCCAAATTCATCTAACCCACATTCTACACCATACACTCAGCCTAGGTTCTCTAGACTACCCAAAGTACAGAGACAAGCCTTACAAGAATCCAAGAAAAGACCTTTGGAAATTGGTGTTGGAGGTAGTACTGAGAGTAATGAGGGAGTTACTGCACCTAGTGCAGCAAATAAGGATGGTAGTCAAACTGAACCCACAGTGATTCCTCTTGAGCCTAAGAAGAAGAGAGGTAAGAGGGTCAAAACCACTGTCAGCCACCCTGCAGTCTCCCAAAAGACTATAGAGGAAAACAGGGCATCAAACACCTCCCTAGATGTTCCTTCTCAAAAAGGGACCTCTATTGAAACTGGCATGTCTCCCAAGGCACCCTATAAAGAGTCTACACAACCTCATAATTCACCTCATGCGGAGCCTACACTTGCAGAAACACACAAGGAGTTAGGGCACAGTGAAGATTTCACCTCTACCATTGATGCTTCACAAGTTCACCCTGTGAAGCAGTCAAAATTCTCTTCTCCACATTCAACTTCTTCCTTCCCTACTTCATCTATTGTTTCTTCTCCACAACCTAGAGAGGGGGACAATCCCAACCCTTTAGGTTTTGATCATCCATCTCATATCATGGATGAGCCCCCATCTAGTGGTCCACAAGAACCCATTTCTCAAAATGAGATGGAAATCACCCCTTCAAACACTGAGCTAGAACAAGGTGCAACTCTGCCAGAAATTGAAACAACCAGTACCTTGTTTAATCTCCAAGGAGCATCTTACCTTCGGGAAGTTGCTGTCACAGCCTCAGCTGTTGTCAAAGACACTATCAAAGTTGCTGTCACAGCCAAACCTACTGTCAAAGATGCAGTTAAAGTTATCGTCACCCCTTCTGTTGACAATAACATTTCTGGAAAAGATGTTGTCACCTCTACACAGCCTACTCATGATGAAGTTCTTATTGAAGTTGCCTCTGATGATGATGTGTCACTATCTCATCTTATCCAGGTACACTCTACACCTTCTTTTTCAATGCATGCAAGTACTGCTCATACCCATGCATCTAGGATGATTGAGGGAGAGAAAAAGAAAAGAGAGATAAAAGAAAAGAGACGTGAGTCAAAAAATGAGAGGTAGCCAAATGAACTGGCAAAAGGAGAGGGACTTGAGCATGTCCAGAGTGAAATTGAGGGAGCCCACACAAATAAGGCAATAAGCCTTAAGAGTTCAAAAGTAAGGAGTGATAAGATCACTCAGAAAAACAATGAGAGTGTGAGACCCCTCAGCCTCTTTGCCCCATTCTCTTCTTTCACCTCCAAAAAGGTTGAGAACTGGTGGCCCCTCTACTCAAACTGCCCTCAGGTTGGAAACCCTGGAAAACAGATGCCTGACTATGAAAGCTAAACTTGACAGTCTGTCTCACTTGGTGGCTATTGGATTTACTGGCATCCAACAGTCAATTCAGTCTTTATCTACTAAGCTTGATGCTGCCAACTTACCTAAGAGGGAGAAAAGGGTAAGATCATAATCAGTCAAGGAGCAAGGTGGAGCAAATGGAGTGTCTGTATCACAGGGGGAGTTAGGAAGTAAGGGGGAGCAAATTGCAGGTCAACAAGTAAGTGGAGCTGGTAATCTATTTGAGCATGAAATTGATGGAGAGAAAGTGTTGATGTCTAAAGAAGCATTGGAGGAAATGCAAGGGAAACATAAATCTAAAAGACCAATACTTCCTCCTGTGTCAATAAGAGAGCCAACTCCTCAAACTCAGGAAACTGCATATCAAAGGCTATGGACAGAAAAGGAGGAACAGAACAAGCTGGGAAAAGGCAAAGGGAAGATGCCTGAATATTGCGGATCAAGGACTATATGGACTGAAGGAACTGAAATTGATCAAGAAGAAGCAAATGCTTTAATGGTTGATTATAGGGAGAGTACACTGCACAACAAGGGTGAAGAGTTCAACAGGACAATTGAGGAGATAGTGAGGGAGCCAAGTGAGACCTTAACTAAAACCTCAACATTACTGGTGAACAAAATTGTGAGTGTCTGTGTGAAGATTAGTGAGGAGAAAAGATAGGCTATTTATGTGTATTTGGACACGGGAGTATCCATGTTCATCACTATGCAGCTATTGCAAAACCTTTCAGCCAGAGTGTTAAGCGTGATGAAATCCAAGATAAAAGTAAACCACACATCCTTCAATGAGATTCTACAGCTGCAAATCCAAAGCTTAATCTCAGAGAAACTTCCAGAAGTGTACTTTAATCCATTTTGTGTCTACTACAGAGTAGTCACAAAGACTGGTGCCAAGAAGTGTGGATATTTGAATCTAAAGGGCACATCAAGAATGGAGTCCAAGTCAATAATGAAGGTGCTAAATTAGATTCTCAACTCTAAAATCAACAAGGAGAGAGTCAAAGATGTCAGAACAATTCATATCTTACTGGCAAAGAGAGATAAGAAGCTCAACTCAAAAGTAAAGGAGTTGATCTCTAAAGCCAATGCCAAAAGAACTGAACAAGGTGAAAGATGTGCACATGATGACTCTCTTGATGATGATGAGATAGATGGAAGTGGAGGATCTGGTATGGCAAAGAATGTTGGTGAAAAAGCTGCTGAGAATGCTGTAAATCAAGCCCAGGAGGAAAGCAAGGAAGAAGCTCCTGAAAAAGAAAAGAAAGATGCTAGTGCTACAAATGAGGAGGAAGTTAACACACTTGAAGCTTTAGAGGCAAACATCTAAAGGTGTGCAATTGACAGTATATATGCTGAAAAAGATGCTATCAACAAAGAAGCTGTCAAGGAAGATGAAGATACTGTCAAGAAAGACGCTGTCATGAAAGATACTATCAACAAAGATACCGTCATGGAAGATACTGTCGTGGAAGATGCTGTCATGAATGAAGCCAAGCAAGTGGTCAAGCCCAAAAGAACAAAATCCTTAGCTAAAGCATGGCTTTCTAGACAAGAACCTGAAACTGAGAAAACCTCTAGAGTAAAGAAAGGAAAAATGAAGTATTCAGGGAAAGGAAAGTCTACAGTACTTGGTCGGAAGTTGTGGCAACCACTCCAAGCAAAACCCACGAACAGTTTTGACTTGCTGAGAGACAAGGCTCAAGAAATCAAGAATGTCGAAGTGAAGCTAGATGCCAATAAAGAAGCAAGCCTGTATGCTCTTTGGTATGATAAATCCAAATTAGTAAAGGTTGAAAAAGACTTCACTATGGAACTTGATTCAAATGTGGTGAATGAAGACATCACATATACAAAGGAGAAAATTAGAAGAAGAATTGATTATTTCTTCTTGGAGAGAATGGTGAATCTACTGTTAAGTTATGACAATATGCCCAACAAAGTTATGGAGCATGTTCTGAAGTATAAAGCTAAAAGAGATGATGAATTCTATCAGAAGCATGGAAATTGGGTAGAGCATGATGATGCTGATATTGATAACTTAGTAATGTACTCTGATGAAGAAATACTTGAATATGAAGATGATCTCCCAACAGAAGAAGAGCAAGCCAAGCCAAGTCAAGAGAGACCAACCAAGTCTGCAGATGATCAGTCTGTTGAAGAATTGGAAGCTGCACTCTTGAACAAATGCAAAAATCTGAATAAAATGAAGAGTGAAGAAACCAACTTTCAACCATGTGTGCTAGATAATCCTCTGAGGATCAAGCAAGGAAGGGAAGAAATTTATGTGGACATCTTTCAAAAGCTCCGAACCAGTGTACTGAAAGAGTTATACTACTTGGTAGTTGGATCAACTCAGAATCTAGAACTGTTGTGTTCTTTTGAAATTGAAGATATTCTTCAGAGAAGGAAGGGTGAAGACTTAAAGCTGGACAAGGCAAGGAGGAGAACTCTAAATGCATTTCCTGGTAGGAGATTCAAGCTTGATCAAGGCTCTTTAAAATTCGAAACCTATGTCTTTGGTCAAGAGATGTGGATGGATCTCAAGGATACCCAGATGGTCAGTTCTCGCACAGTCCAACAGTACATTGATGAAACAGAAGATGATGCAAATTCTCCTATGGAAATATCTCTAGTGGATGGACTCAAAATATGTTTAGTAGAAGCTCTCAGAAGAGAGGAAGAAGCCAGACAGAAAAGAAGATCTCAAGCTCAAGCTAAGTGAAAACTCTATATCTGCTCAATCATTTAGGAGCAATTATATTTGTAGCTATTCTGATCTTTGTTAGTTAAGTTTTCAGCATGCATTGTTTGTAAATTTGTTGTTATTGTCCATAAAAACAAATTGGGAGAGATTGTTAGGATTTATGGGTGATAGCTTAGAGACAACTTAACTTGATGTTTAGCAATGCTTAATTTTATTAAGTAGAACATACTGTTACAGACAGAGTATGTTCTTGTAACCAATTAGTTTACTGTCATAAATTGATTGTATATCTTGGAAGAAGTTCATTCATTTGTTCAAACCTCAAGTAGTACATCAGGTCGACAGTAAGAATAAAAGTTATTATCATGTCATTGACAATAAGATTACAAGAAGACAGCATGTTGCAAGTCATGACAACATATCCACTCTGACAACAACATTGACGGAAGCCTGGAAACATCAACATTCTTCTATCCTAACAGCAAGTTTGGAACTCCTGACATCAACATTGGCGGGGATTTCATACTGTCATCAAAAGCACATTCTTGTGACAACAAACTTGGCAGTTCAGGTCACTGTCTCAAAGGGATTTATTTTGAATTGGGGATCTACCTAGTCAAACATGTGACATATTAGATGTTCAAGAAACATGCGTGTTGCAGTATCCCAATACTGTATCAGACCTGCAAAGTCTACGACAGAAGCTTGAGAGATAACAAGACAAAGCTTATCAATTTTAGAGTATGACAAATCAACATCTACTGGGATTGTGTAGCTTAATTTAGAATGTATCCAGATTGCTTTTTATGTACTGATAACTCTGATTGTATAGCAATTTAGGAAAGTCACATGGGTATGAAAGTTGTAAGGAGCTGCCACAAGAATATGATAGCAGCTCCACAAACTCGTGATGAAAGAGATAGAAGTAAGATACATAGACTATCTCTCATTCAAAGTCCGAAAGATCTGAAGAAATTGAAGCTTGAGAAAAACCATTTTTTCTCAAGGTTGTAGCAACACTTTGCAAAATAAATAAAATATTTATTTTGTGAGAATAGCTTGAGTAAACTACTTACGTTTGCATTTCTTCTAATGATAAATCTTAATCTTTGTTTTAGTTGTTGAAACAGAAATGGTAATTTATGTGCATTCAACCCCCTTCTGCAATACTTAAGGACCAACGGTAATTAATCTTTTTTTTGTTAAATAGTGTAATTAATCTTGATTAATTTAAAATTGTAAAGAATTTTGAAGCTGGGACATATTTGTAAATACAATAATGAATGGAACATATTTATAAATAATTTTTTAAAATAGGATATATCAATAAAAAAATCCTATGTTTTAAGTATCAATTTTGTGTCACTCATGTACAAATAACATTTATTATACATACTCTTACAGTGATTAATATGTACTGTTCATTAATGTTTTTGATTTTTTAACTCGGACACTGGTTATTGCAACAAAATGGATATTAACAACCTATAAAGCTATATTCATGATAAAATTTCATGTCAAAATAATTTTGGATAACAATTTTTAAAAATAAAAGCGAAGACGAAGATGAAGATAATAGAATGCAGTTGGAGGTGGAGGCAGTGTCAAGATGATACAATGCATTTAGAGGCAATCACAATTCACACATAAGCAAATATTCACCCTGTATACTCTCTTCCTTCTTCTTTTTGTTTTGAATAATTAGGGTTAGATGTGTTAGAAATGAGTATATATTCTTAATAAATTTATTCTAGATTTAAATAATAAAAAATAAATTTTTAACCACTTAAACTATCTCATCACACTCTTGCCATATATACTCTTACCTTCTTGTTGATATGAGAGGTTGGATGTTGTGAGAAAAACTTAAAGATGAGTATGGATCACTAATTAATTGTATTAAAGGAATCATACAGTTACTCATGAATATCAATATGATTATTTTCTCATAACAACTAAATCACATTTTAACACTATTTAAAAGTTACAATATTAACTAAAAGGGATTTTAATTTATGTTTTATTAGCCTAGTGCCAAGCACGTCCCGAGCATAATTTGACATTAAAATATTAATATTAATAAATTATTAATAAATATTATTAAAAATGTACTTATTGAGAATTGAATGATAAAAATATATAATAAATAAACAACGTTTTAATTATGTGATTATAGACAATCGAACCGTGAATAAAGTAAATAAATAAATATTAATGTATGATTACGTAGCTAGAAGGAATCGAACCATCGATGAGGCTAATGAATTTAAAGTAAATAAATCTTGTATAATTACTTAGTTGCAAAAAATCGAACTCCGGATATTTAAGCTAAAGAATTTAAAGTAAATGAATCTTATGTAACTACGTTGCGAGGAATCGAACCTGATTTAGTGATAACTAAATTTGGTACTTTGGTACCGCGAACCATTTAAACATTGTTTTCAGAGTATAGATTTTATATATCTAAAATGTTTAGAATATTAATATATATATAATTTAAAATATTACATTAAATTAAGTGAATCAAGCTGAATTTAACAAGTTCGAGAAGAGCTCTAGTAGATCTTCAGCCCGAGTTCGAGTCAAATATATATATATAAAGTTTAGCTCAAGATCGTTTTTAAATTGAATATATTTTCATATTTAAGTTCGGGTTCGAGATTTATACTATATAAAGGAGACAAACTCGAATTTTGTTCATAATAATCTGCTCCGTTCGTTTAAGCTCTATTGTCGAACATACCTCTCCACTCGTTTGGTATCAGACCAAGTGATCAGACTCAGTCGACAGTACTTCTGTCTTATTTTTAAAATTAATTAATAAGAAAAAGTTTCACAGTACTCCACAAAATCTTCAAGAAATGATTATTTTTTTCTCGGGCCAATGGAACATCGAAAATCAAATAAATTACAAAGCATTCCCGGAAAATGATTTTTTTTTTAAAAGAACAGAATTCTCGCATGCATTTTGGATGAACTACCAATTATGTAAAAACTAATTACTGCTTATCTTAGTGTAACTGCGCATTCAACTGAAATTCCATATATGACAGAAATATATATTAATTAGAACATTAGATGCCTGATAGCTATATGTGTAAATACCAAGTGACACTGCAACTAAATTGTTTCTAGTCAAGGACATAATTTGTTTAAGAAAGTTATTGTAGAAAATATTCAACGGTATCTCGAGACTCATCATATGCGAAGAATATTTAGATTGACATATTTGTGAATGTATAGTATAGAATGTGCAATTGTGTTTGCAAGTACTAGTTATCACATTTGTATGATATATCACATGACCATCCATGGGGGGCAGAAGATCATGGAGAATCCCCAAAGACCCAAAAACAAGAATAAAAGTAAACTTTTAGTCAATTGATTCATTTATATAAACACAATTTGATCAACAGTGATTTGCATGATTTGAAAGAGAGTACCAAAAAAATAAAAAAGAATAGAGATGGCTATAGCCTATAGCCTTTGTTTGATCAGTTCCTCAAAGTGAAAAAAAAACTGTTTTAAGTGGGCGTTTTATCTTGTTAAATTACTGCGTTTTAATTAATTTTACAGCAGTCTTCTAGACAGTCTCACAAATCAGTATCATTATACTGTTGGAGGGATTTTTAAGATCAGTAAGATCCGCGTACATCTTAATTACTTTTCAGTGAAACATGGGTTTTAAGTTTAGTTTGTTTTATAAATAATTTCACAGATCATAGTATATGATGATTATATAAGCTAGGGTTTACGGTTTCGAAATTAGGGTTTTGATTCAGTTCAACTTACAAATGAATCTGAAAAAAAATTCAGCGATCTTCACTGGTGGAAAGTAAACAGTAACTTTTCATGTATATATATGTAGGGAGAGATAACGAAAATTACCGTGATATATGGGTAGGAACGAAGCTGCAGGAGGTGTTTCTTTAAGTAGTTTGCTTGGAAAACTTAACTTGATCTTGATCATTTGACGTTTTACTTGGAAGCTTCCTCTTCTTCTTCTTCTTGTATGGAATTCCTCTAGCTTTAGCTTGACACTCCTTGACTTCGCGTAAATAAACCCGAATAGCTCCATTTCCAAATGGGTTTTTCTCTGGTGATCCGCCATTCTCTTCATAGGCAGCTCTAAGCCGTCCGATGAGTGCATCAAGGCTTCCCCAAGCTTGTCTAAGAGGACAAGTACAAGGAGCAGGAGGGTCAGGTTGTCCGTAAAAAATACACCCGAGTAAGTGAACCTTTGTCTTTCCAAACTGATCTAGGTATCTAAGGAACTCAAGTACATGGTTGCAGTTACACTGTGATAGTGACACTGGTGGCCTTTGATTTTTCAAGTACTGCCCAAAAGTGTTCCAATCTCTTCGTTTTTGTGACTCGTATCGGCTGAGAGGAGCCGGAGGCTGAGTCTGAGGCGATACGAGTTGGTGTTGATTTTGTTCACCAACGGATCGTGTCGATGATCCTTCAGCAAAATCTTTAGGTTTTATGTCTGTGGACATAATTAATTAATTCTAGATGTGGAAAAATTTCTATTTTGAAATAGGGCAAAAAATAGGAAAGGGGACGGGTGAAGAAGGAGTGAAAGAAAAGATGTGTTAGTGCAGTAGAGAAAGATGAATATCACATCCTTGAGTCTACCGAGGAGACATTTCATGGGCCCTCTCCTTTTGTTCCTCACCTCAGTCATTCTCCTTTATTTGTTCATCAGTATTCTCATGGTTTTGAATTTTCTTCCCTTTAAATTGACACTGAATATATTTTGAATATATTTTATATAACCACTATCTTCATATATTATTTTATTTTTAATTGTCCCACAAGTAGGGTATCCATTATTAAAAACATGTACAATGATTTTCATTTGCATCATACAACCTCTATTGTGATATACAGCCACTCATGAGGTGGACTACCTAGGAGACTAGCTCACAGGCTGCTACGTATCTGTAGCCTTACCAGCTTTAGCTACACGTAGCTAATTAGGAGTAGTTTCGATTTATATTCCCATTTTAAATAGTTTATGCATGCCAGTTATTTAACGAGATAAAACTAGGGAAGCAGTCTCAACTGAAGTTCCGGTTTGTCACCGTTTATGATTCAGAAATCTAATTATCAGTTCTTCGCCAATTTTAAAACATGTATTCCTCCGTGCTACTTGTTTCTTTCGACTTGGGTCCAACAAGAAAATTAGGAAAATGCATAAAATAAAGGAGAATTTAGAAAAATAAAAATATTGAGTAAAGTAAGGGGACCAATCAGAATATAATATATAAAGTGAGTGTAGTGAATAAAAATAATTAATGTAATTAAAAAACTTTAAACAAGAACATCTTGAAACAAAAAATGTAGAAAAATGGATAAAACAAAGTAAAATTTATCCGTCCTTAACATAAAACATTTACGAGAGAATCTTCCGACGGAATCTATTTCTAACCATAGTTTGGAGAAAAATATGATTCCCTAATGCCAAGATCTAACTAGCACGTAAAAGCAACTCCAAGAAGTTCCCAAAGAAGCTCTCTATATATGTTCTTTAGTTAAATTTTGAGGAGATTGAAGAAGAAAGTGTCTCTAACACACTCCTAAGTCTTACTCAAAACTTTAAGAACTCCATGTCTCTCTTCAATAATGAGGAGAGTATTTTCCTTCCTCATTCAATTTTTTATTGATAAATATTAGTTTTCCTCTCTCATTTCTCTCCATCATTTCCTTTCCTTCTTATATAACAAAGCTGATGCTCTTCTCTTAAATGAGTTTTCATGTATTTGATGATATCATGCGTTGTCAATGGAGCCCGGGAACGATGTAATATGATTTTTGTTTTGTTCAAAGTTTGATCTGCAGTATCTTTCCCGAATCTTTTCTTGTTTATTATAGCCGTGCAGCTCATTTAACTTGACAGTAGGCGGATTAAAGTGTTTTGCATTTTTTTGTTAGTTGGTTTATGCTTGTATTGCTACTTGATGTATACAGAATACAAAGACATTTTCATATATGTATCTAACAGAAAATGGATAAAAAATAAATAGAAACTAAATTTGAAGAGAGTTGTTGGAGTGAAAATTAAAAATGATATCTTAAATAACTAAGAGTCAATTGAATAATATTACATATGAGGAGGATGCTAAGTAGTTGTTGGAGTTGCTCTAACTGATCTAATCCCTTCGTCACACCCATTTGTTTATATTTGGGTTGGGCACAGAGATTAAAAAAAACTAATAAAATAGGGGAAAAAATAAAAAAATGAGTTTAGTGATGAGACCAATCAATATTTAATGTATAAAGCGAGTATATTGGAAGAAAATAGTGGAAGTAGTTGATTTTTATATTATAAAAATTTACTATTTTTGGAAAGTTTAGAAATGTAAAGAATTGAGAGGGATATCCCAAAAAAGAAAGTGTAATTGGTTGGGACTGAGGGAATATTAATTAACGTAAAAATAAAGTTATTGTTTATGTTTAATGTGGTGGATGCTTGTAGGGCTGAGCAAAACCGAACTGAAACCAAAAAATTGATCCGAACCGAAATATTTCGGTTCGGTTTGGATTGAGTTTTTTTTCCAATATTTCGGTTTTTTCGGTTTTTCGGATTAAACCAAAATAAAATCGGTTCGGTTCGGTTTTCAGAATATTGGTTCGGTTAAAAACTGAAAAATCGAAATATTAGTTCGATTTCACAAAATTGACATTTCGATTTTTCGAATTTTCTAATTCGATTCGGTTTTTAACCGAATTAACCGAATGATCAGGCTAGATGCTTGTCTTAGAGCATCTCCAACGGCGTTATTTAAATTGGTTAGCTATATTCAAATAAATAGACAATCGCTTAAAATTTGCTGAACCTGTAAGACAATGTACTCCAATGTTATTTGCTATAATGATTGACTATATTCTAAAAAAAGAATGTTATAATTATTTCAAGTTATTATAAATAGAATATATTATCTCAATATGGTAACTGATGAGGTGGAATTATGCTACAGGTCTCTAGAGAATCGACAAATATAGCCAACGAAACGAGGTTGACTAAAATTATAGACAAGAGCTTTGTCCCATTGGAGTGCTCAATTTTTTACAAATTATGTAAAAAAAATTATTTTTGATATGTTAACTAGATTTTTAGCTAAGAATTTTAATCCATTGAAGATGCTCTTAGTGGCTTTTCATTTTTAACTATTCATAGGGCAAAAAAGGGAATGAAAAATCATAGATGGCCTTAAAGGCCTGTTTGGAGAAATAAAAGCCCAAGCACAGACTTTGACTCATGTACACACATGCATTGAGTGACAAAAATATGAATGATTGTTCACACATGCTAATGCTGCCGTGCTGCCTTTGTGTATAAATTCATCCTTCCATGCCAAACAAGGTACAAGGGCACTTGTGTGAATGGTTTTCAGGTGAAATTTTCGGGAACTTAAATTATTTAAAATGCAAAAAACTATTCCCTCGTTAAAGTTTCAGTGATTTGGGGGTCCCAGAAATAAATTTGATTGCCCACATTGATTTCAGTTTAGTTTATTCAACAAAGCGCGTTTAATTATTGATGGTGATTCGTGATTTAGCTCTAATAAAACTTTGGTGTTAACATGAGTAATTAGCTTAGTGTTGGTAGAATATTAATATAATATACTTTTATTACCGATCAATGGAAGGAAAAGAAGAAAAGGCAGCAGACCACAATCAAGATGGACCAATTGGTATGCAACAAAGCATTGTATATATAAGTATTGATTAGAGAACATAAACTTACTAATCACCTCTGATTGACTCTAATGTGAAAGGTCATTAAGCACTAATTACTATGCATTATATGCCTACTGATTTATTCTGCCTGATAAGGTTTTAATTGGAACAAGAAAAGAATATATTTTTTATAATTATTAGGGGGGTGAGAAGAATTAAATTATGAATAATTCAAAATTGCTAGACAATGTCTTGGTGTGATGGGTCCAATCCACTAGAATTCAGCCAATTGCACATTATGCTACTTGAGGTACAACTTTGGACAGTCGTCTCTTTATAAATGTTGCGTTTATACAGTGTATTGATTTTGCATTATAAAGAAAATGAAAGAAGGGTTAGCTTCTGCACTTCATTTTTAACTAGACCTGGCAATTGGACCGTGTTGTGTACTTTCGTGTCGTGTACTTTCGTGTTTTCGTGTACTTAATGTAAAATTCATATCCGACCCGTTTTGAATTCGTGTACTAAATTTGAAACACATATCCAATTCAAAACGTGTCGTGTACTTTACGTGTCGTATTCGTGTACATTAAACAAAAATATAAATTTAATTAAATTAAAATTTATATATTATAAAACTATTTTAATTATGTAAATTTTTATGAAATGTGTATTAAATATGTAATACATACAATTTTACAAAAAATTGTAAATATAACTTATATATATAAATGTATACTTTTTATATATAAATGTATAACTTACTGCTAATTAGTCATGAAACTTTTATTTATTGTTCACATGTAATTCCTTATATATTTTCTAAATATGCAATACTATAAATAATATATATTTTTTAAAATTATTTATTTACTTCATTAATTCGTGTACTTTCTTTTCGTGTCGTGTACCTATTGTGAAAACCCAAACCCGACACTAATTATATTCGTGTTTTTTCGTGTTCGTGTACTTTCGTGTTCGTGTACCAAATTTTTGCACCCAAACACTAATTATCCGTGTCGTGTTCGTACCGTGTTCACGTGTCGTGTATCAAATTGCCAGCTCTATTTTTAACCCCTCGAAATGCCAATATTTATGAATAGAAATGATAGAACTGACTTTTTAGTGCTAAGGCGAATATGCAAATGTTAGTCTTAGATTATATATAATCAAATTGTTTATCTAAATTTTTGGCTCCGACTTTATTAAATTCTGATTCCGTCATCGCAAAATTTCCGGACAGGACAAATATGTTTACTTAAGAGCTATATGATCCAAACTAACTAGCATATAGTATATGTTTACCTACCAGCTTTATATTGCCTCTCATAAATTTTCTCCGGACATTTGTTTGTATTCAGTGAAGAAACTCCCATAAATGGCTGTCACAGTTTTGACTAGAATAGGAGACTTTAACTTGTTGTTCCCTAAATTATTATCAAGGATAAGAGATGAAGCCAAGATAGGAATATAAATTTAAATTCCCGAACACAAGCGCGCACGAACAGTATATAATGAGTCAGATACCGTAGTGCAATTATAGTATATAAGAAAACATACATAAAACTTATATGGAATAAAATAATAGTAATATATTAATTAGTTACAAAAGACATACTCGTCTATCGGTATTTATTTTCTTTTTTACGAAAAATCGAGAGTTTAAATTTTACGAAAATTAAAAATTATTCACAGAAAAACAAGATTTATTTAGTTATTAACTAGTGAAGTTATTGTAGTTGAACTTTCAATATGTTGCCAAAAACTTTAAGCAAATGCAGGGAACAACAGGGGGTAACTTATTATAGAGTTTTCCCAAAAAATAGAAAGGAATCTTGGTGATCAGTCAAATTAAGTTGCCATATATATGCATACAAGAATTTGGTTGTACATTAGGATTTTATAGAACATGAATGGAGTCTTTTCTTGTCTTTGTCATATTACAAAATTACACGCAAATAGACTCGATTTCAAACATGAATTCAATTCTCACCAATATGTTTTTGCCAATACTAGCATGCAGATTCTAGGTGGGGCATTGCCCTTATAATTTGCTGATCAATCGGTTCAGAACTGTACTCCTCCTAGACAAGGATGAACTCATTAGAGAATTTTTCAAATTGAAAATATCCTTTTCACATGGACGTTTATTTTTTGAAATTTGTTTGTATGTTTGTACTAACTCAAAAAAAAAAAAAAATCTTCTTATCAAATTTACTAATAAACACCTTAGATTTTTTCTTTTAATAGACCTTCTTAATTATCTTAGTGATCCTTGTTAAATATAAGGATATAGAACAAATAAAAGAACAAGTCAGCAACACTACAACAAATATGATCAATTATGACGAAAATTTTACACTGAAATCGTCGCAATTGGTCCAAATACAACGAAAAAATTTCGTCATTTTTGCTCAAGTCTTAAGTTCAGATTTACCGCCAAATGTTTTTGGGAAAATTTTGAATTTACCACCCCAACAACTCTTTTATGACGGAAAAATCGTCGTATATTTATTTTAAAACTAAGTCTTTTCGAGATATAAAATTATTTTTATTTCAATTACATTTAGTTGTAAAGAGAATATATTAAAATATTGAACTTACGACGGAATACATATACGTCGTAAGTTAAGAACGACAACGTTTTTGCTTAAAAAATGTTAATTTACTTTTCACTTAAATTTTATGAGAATAAAATATTAAAATATTTAACTGACGATGGAATAAATATTCGTCGTAAGTTAAAAACGACATCGTGGATAGATTTACTTTTTTTCCCAATTTTTTGGCGCTAAATTTTTTTAATAAAATATTTAACTTACGACATAAATGTTTTTCATTTGTAATTATGTCATAAGTTCGGCGCAACCAAAAATTTCGTCGTAAATTTTTCGTCGTAAATGGTCAGATTAACGACGGATTTGTAATTCCGTCATAAGTTCGGCACGCCCAGCAATTTCGTCATAAGTTTTTCGTCGTAAATGGTCACATTTACGACATATTTGTAATTCCGTCATAAGTTTGGCGCGCACAGCGGTTCCGTCATAATTGGCCAGATTTGTTGTAGTGCAAGGAGGGTCATGTAAAGACACATGTCATAGGCAATGTTCAGCTGACAACAATTAGGCGGAAAAGTTTGTTATGAAAATAGTTAGAGAGTGTGTTGTAGAGAGATGATATAAAAAAGAGAAAGAGTTGTGATCAGAGAGTTAGTTAAAAATATACAAAAATAGTTTTACTGTAACTTTCAATAATTTAGAGCAAATATTGTATAATTTCATCTTCTTCATTGAATTGTTAATACAGATTTGTAAGAATTTATGCTTATAACATGGTATCAGAGCTTGTGAATGCGTTTTGAGCAATTTCAATCCAATATTTCGTCTTTTTCGAGCATGAATTTTCAGTTTTCGTACTATTGTTGTGTGAAGAATGCTTTAATGGCGTCTTGTTAGGAATTTTGTTGATTCTTGATGATAACTAAATTAACGCAGCAAAATTTGTATAAGTGAAAATGTAGCCTACAACTGATAACATGTGTATACGAGATCCGTTGAAGGGTAGCTTATCTACAGATAAGACTTTATGTAACATACTCTATTTTGTTCAGTAATTAGCAGTTGAAGTGTAGTTGTTAAGGTTGAATAAATCATGTTGACTATCAATTAATATGTAGAATAGAGAGACTAACTGTAAATATCATATGCCTTGTAATTTTACGTAAGTGAAATTGTATTTCAACGGATATACATTCAACCTTCAACGGATGCAACCACAACACTTTCAACGGATGCTACAAGATTAACCTCAACTGATGCTAGTTCAATAATTAGCAGTTGAAATTGTGAAAGGGACAGTCCTGACAAATCACATGGGTTGATGGAACATAAAGAGCATGGAAACCAACAATTTCGGAAACCCTGAAGAAAAAGAAGCATTCTATTTTCATCTGTTCAATAGAGATGATTGAAGAAGGACAATCAGCTAAAAAGCAAATCATTTCAAGGACCATTGGATTTAGTGTGGAAAAGCAAACATTTGGACTTTACCTTCTTTACATTTTAAGTAGTTCAAATTAAGCTTATAAACTTGGGATCTATAACCAAGTGTAACAATATTTTTGAAGTTAAGAAATCAGTTCAGTTTTCTAGAGCTTAAGCAATATTCACTTATAAATTGTTGAAGTAATACCATTGTATTAGCAGATGTGTGTTTTGTTCAAAAACATCACAGAGATTTCTTCAAATAAAAATCTCTCAGGTGGAACAATCAATCCACCTGAATTTTTAATGCTTGTGTCTTATTATCTGCAATTTCTATTTCTGTTCTTAAGTATATTTTGTCTACAAAGAATTGGTGATTTTTAAAGGATTGTATTCAACCCCCCCCTAGAATCCTGTGATTATATTGTTTGGGAAAAACAATTGGTATCAGAGCAAGCTTCTAACATACAAGAAGTTTAAATATCAAAGACAATAAGAATCATGGGAAAGAAGGATAATGGAGTTAAGATACCAGTTCTGGACAAAGATAATTACTTTCACTGGAAATTAAAGATGCATCTGCACCTTTTACATATGGATGACAGCTATGTGGATTGCATTGAGAGAGGTCCTCATGTGCCAATGAAGGCTGCTACTACTGTTGAAGAAATTGAAAAAGTTGTGGATGGATCCATTCCCAAACCTGCATCTAAATGGACATTGGAAGACACTGCTGAAGTTCACAAGGACAAAAAGGCCATGAACATTATGTTTAATGGTCTATAACAAGACATGTTTGATAATGTCATCAATTGTACCACTTCTAAAGAGGTATGGGACACTATTCAAACCCTATGTGAAAGCACATAGCAAGTTAGGGAAAACAAGATGCAACTTCTTATACAACAATATGAACACTTTTATTTCAAAAGTGGTGAATCTTTGAATGACACTTTTAGTAGATTTCATAAATTATTAAATGGTCTCAAATTGTATGGAAGGGTGTATCAAACCAAAGACTCAAATCTCAAATCTCAAATTTATGAGATCATTGCCCAAGGAGTGGAAGCCTATGACTGTTTCTTTAAGAAACACTCAAGAGTACAAGAATTTTACTCTTGAAAGGCTGTATGGAACTTTAAAGACCTATGAGCTAGAAATGGAGCAAGATGAAGAGATTATGAAGAGTCAGAAGAAGGGTGGATCTCTAGCACTTGTAGCTAGTACAAAACAACATTAGGAGGTAAAAAGAAGAAACTATTAAAGCTACACCAAGCTCAAGTTCTTGTGAAGGTAGAATTGAATCAAGCAAGGGTAAAGGCAAAATGGTTGATGAAGATGTCAACTCAAATCAGGATGAGATGGATAATCTAGATGAACATCTTGCTTTTCTGTCTAGAAGATTCTCAAAGCTCAAGTTCAAAAAGAACCCCGAGGCACCAAGACCATTCAAGAGAGAATTTCAACCAAACAAAACATTTGTTAAAAGATCTAAATTTAAATGTTTTAACTGTGGAATGGGTGGTCATTTTTCCAATGAATGCAAGAAGCCCAAAACTGAGAAGAATGACAAGAAGTTTGAAATTATGGACTACAAGAAGAAATATTTTGAGCTTCTCAGACAAAAGGAAAGGGCATTCATAACTCAGGACTATGATTGGGCTGCTGATGGGAATGATTCTGAAGAGGACACAGAATATGTCAACCTGACACTCATGGCTAATTCAATTGAGCAGGAAACTAGTTCATCAAGCAATCAGGTAATCACTACTAATCTAACTGAGCTATCTAAAGAGGAATGCAATAGTACTATAAATGAAATGTCTACTGAATTGTACCATTTGCATGTAACTCTCAAGTCACTCACAAAAGAAAACAATATAATCAAAGATGCTAATATGTTTTTGAGTGATAGGAATGTTGTGTTAGAAACTCAATTTGTTGAGTTTGAAAAATTGAAAATTGAATGCCAAATTGATAAGAGTGAACTAGAGGATGTGTTAAAAAGAAAAGAAGCTCTTAAAAACCATCTAGAGAAAGAACATGAAATAATTTCCAGATGAAATGACTCCAGGAATGTTGCTACCAACATTCTTAAGGTTCAAGGAGTGGATACATTCTGCAAGGAACCCTGGATCAAAGAGAAAAAGAAGCTAGATGTTGGTGTTGAGGATCTAGGAGCTGATGATGCTTCAATGGATAGTGACCATCCGTTGAAAGATAACTCTTCAACGGATGAGTTAAAACATACAACTAGTGTCAGTAAAGAGAAATTTAGCAAATTGAACAAAAAGTATGGTCTAACTAGCAAGAATTTTGTTCAAGGAGAATGTAGCATTTCTAAGAAAGTTGAGAAGGGAAACATAGGACACTTGTCCAATAAGCAATTGAAGGATTAGATGGAAAGCATTGAGGTTAAGGCTGAGGTTAAAAAGAAAAAGAACAGAAATGGTAAAGTAGACATTAACAAGCACAACAATTATACACCTGATAAGTATGCTCCCAGAAAGACATGTGTTAATTGTGGTAGTGTTAATCATTTATCTACTAACTGCAAGTCTGTTAAGAATGCAAATGTTCAATTGCTAATGCCCATGCCTAATGTTCCTATGCCTGTCATGACAAATATGTTTGCACATAATGCTCATGCATCTAACATGTATTCTAATATGTCATGTGTTCCAAATCCATACATGAATGCATTCAACATGCCATAAATGACATGGATCATGCCAAACCTGAGCACTATCTATGCATAGCATCCTCAAATGTATACATCAAAAATTTATGCACCTGAAAATTTATCAAGAAATACGTCTCAAAGGTCAACACCAAAGGTCAAAGTTGATTTAAATCAATCAAAACCTAAAGTGTAAAATGACATGAGAAATAAGGTGAAGACTAACAAGACTGGACCCAAGGAAACTTGGGTACCAATATCAACTTGATTTGGTTTTGTTGTGTGCAGGGAAACAAAAGGAATCTATGGTACTTAGACAATGGATGTTCTAAGCATATGAGTGGAGATTCTACCCTGCTCTCAGAGTTCAAGGAGAGAGTTGACCCTAGCATTACCTTTGGAGATGACAACAAATGATATACTAAGGGATATGGCTTAATTGCAAAAGAGAATGTCATCATTGATGAAGTAGCACTAGTTCATGGACTTAAGTACAACTTGCTTAGTATCAGTCAACTATGTGATAAAGGTTTTTCAGTTACATTTTCTCCAGAAGCCTGTGTTGTCTCAAATACTAAGGACAACAATGTGGTGCTAACAGACTACAGAAAGGGAAATGTGTACATTGCTGACTTCAACTCCACAAATAAAGAATCAATTACTTGTCTTTTCAGCAAAGCTATTAAAGATGAAAGTTGGTTTTGGCACAAAAGGCTGTCACATTTGAACTTCAAGTCTATGGATGACTTAGTTAAAAAAGGTCTTGTAAGAGGTATTCCATAATTGGAGTTTTTCAGGGATGGACTTTGTGATGCATGCCAAAAAGGGAAGCAAAAGAAGGCCTCTTTCAGAAGCAACACAGAATCCTCAATTGATCAACTACTACAACTTCTACACATGGATTTATATGGACCAGTAAATGTGATGTTAATTTCAAAGAAGAAATATTGTCTGGTGATTGTGGATGATTTCTCAAAATTTACATGGACTTACTTTTTGCACTCTAAGGATGAGTCAAGTGAAATCATAATCAATCACATCAAGATAACAAACAATCATCCTGAACACCAAGTAAGAAGAATCAGGAGTGATAATGGCACTGAGTTCAAGAATTCAATTATATAGTTGTTTTGTGAGGAGAATGGAATTGTTCATGAATTTTTTACAGCTACAACACCATGTTAGGTCCTGATAAGTTTGTAGAAGGGGGGGGGGGGTTGAATAAAAATAGTACCATTTTATCGAATTTGTTTGGCTTATGATTTTACAATCGAAGAACAAATTATTGCGGAATTAAATGAAACAAAATTCAAGTTAAATATAACTTATATTAAACTTGAAAGGTGTTACAAATACAGTACGAATTACAATGATTGAATCTCAAACTAATTAAAACAAATTTAGAATAAATTCGACATGAACTTATCTATTTTTGTAATAAAAAGAAAAAAACGATAAATGATAGTTCGAGATAAATTCTAGGGATAAAGATCCGCTAGATAGTCAAAGAAGTACAAGTAATTGATTTCTAGTGGTTTGGATATAACAATCAATACAAGAAAATAATTCACTTGTTCTCAAATGATTCTGGCAGTTGAGGTTTTAAGACAGTAGTGGAAGAGATATAATGTTCTGCTTGATGTCTTCTGTCTTGGTATTTTCTTTGTCTATATAACTTCAATGTACTCCTCGGCCGCCTTTCTATTTCAAGAAAGATTTTGTATGACTTAAAATTAAATCTTGCATGACTTAGAATAAGCCTTGTATGACTGTCTTCCAACAGTCATACAATGTAATAACTCCAAATTTTGGACTTAATTAAAACTTTGATGAATAGTGAATTTTGCTGGCTAAGAAAATTTTCAGACCACTATATATACAAGACAGAGAATGGACATTTCGAAGTTATATTATTGATTTGTAAGGGGAATGAGTGAATGCAAACGCGATCAGAATCAGAGGATTTCCACTTCAGTTTTATACCACTATTCATCGGAGAATCAAGGATGTATTAATTGATCATTATGAGAGTTAAGAAAGCAAGAAGATCCATGATCAAATATTAAGCCAAGGCAATAAAAGATCAAGAGGATATCCCCTAGCATTAGTGCAACGAAACGTTTTCAAAATCACTTGAATCTATATCAAGACCTAGCAACGAAGCGAAAGCCTAATGAATTATAGATTAAACCCTAACCAAAGGAGAAGTATCATATAAGATCATCAAGTGCAACATATAAGAGGATTGATGACACAAGAAATGATATAAGCATGACACAAGAGATGACAAGGTGATGAATCACCACCTTGTCACCATTTTCTTCAAAGAATCACCCATTGGATGACAAGTGGCATGGGTGACTTAACCACCAATTTCACCACACAAAAGATAAGCATGCAAATTAGAATTATTGGACAAAAGAAAAGAAAAACAACTACCACATTCTTCATCCAAGAAACTTTCGGCCAAACATTTTTCTTCCATCCTTAAGAAAACTTTACACCACTTCCACTCCACCAAAAATTTCAAGGATGGATTCAAAAGTTCCTACATTTCTAGATTAAGGTATCCTCTAAATCCTAGCTTCATCCAATTATGTTAACATGTTCAAATTTTGATTATAAGATGATGGTGAATAGTGAAGTGAATAGTAACTCATGATTTTCTTGATTTGTTCTTGAAGATTAAAGCTTATTAAGGTTGTTTAGGGATCAAGAAAGGATATATAAGCCATTGTTAGTCTTTACCAAGCACTAATGAAGGTATAAACATCTCACACCTTTAGTTATACTTTGATTATTATGCTAAGATTGATGATAGTTTGTGATAGTATGAATTAAAAGTTGAATCCTTGGTTATGGTGATTGTTTAGTGATTATTTTGATGGTTGGACTTGTGAACATTGGTATGAAATTGCTAGGGCAGATTATGAGTTGTTTGATATGGGGAATTAGAAGTATTGATGATTCGTTGTTGATTAATGGATTATTGGAGTGTTATAAACACGGGAATCTTGATTAAGCGTCGTTATCATGTCGAATTTTCCTTAGATTAGTGGGGCAGTAGCCTCGGGTACCTTCAAGACATGACAAAATACTTACTGACCATGATCATGTAGGTCTTGTTTTGTAGTTTATTTTGGCGAAAGAATCGTATCGTTTCGATTTACGGTTTAGGAGAAACACCCGTTTTAGTAAAAGTGGTTTCGGGTAACTAAGTAGTTCACTATATGAACTTTGAGTATATGATCAAGCCCTTTAAAAATGGAAATAGGTCATGATATTAATTTGGATACTAGTATGGACAGTTAGGAAGGGAACCGAGAAGGTTTCGTGTTAAAAAGATAAGTTTTCGATTTTATAAAAATGTCGGAATCAAAGCTGCGCGAGGATGAATGGTTTCTGCACTCTACTGCCTTAAACTGCTTTTCTCGGGATTTTCATCCCCTGAAACAGAAAAACATTTTCAAGCATTGTGTTCCATTCTTTCTCTAGATCACGCACGCGAAAACGGTGTGTCATTTCAGTTAACGGTTAAGGAGATATGAGCATTTTAGTGAAAGTAGTGCGAATAGTAACTTTCCGTAGCTCATCCAAGTTTGAAAATACATTTCACCAAGTTAAACCCCTGTTTGAGATCAAAACTTTTATGATAAATATTACAAATACTCAAAATGATTTTAGAAGTGGTTTCATATTTAAATGTAAATTTTCTGATTTATTAAAAGTTTTAGAGTGCGAGTCGCATAATAGTAACTCCATGTAAATTCAACTCTAGGGGTACTACTTTGACCACCCGTTGTGACTGAGATAAAGGTTTATTTCAAGTCGATTAAAACACCAACGTTGTTGAGGAATAACATGATTACATGATGTGTTTGACTTATGGTTGACTTAAAGTGAGTGTCTTAAGGATAAGCGAAGTATTATGAGTGAGTTGTTATGAGCGAATGATTACACTAGGGGACTGATCGAGTATTTCTTTGTTTATAGATTTCCCGAAAAATTCTCGAACCCCTAACAACCAAGGACTCAAGGCAAGTTTTCTCATCCCATGCTGTATTTCAAATTACAATATACTGATGATTACATGTGATATGTTATGCAAGCTTTCCAAACCCTACATCTTATATAGATGATGTGGTGTTTAAAACTGTTGAGATTATAATATTGCATATGGTACATGTATGCAAGTTTTCAAACCCTACATCTGATATAAGATGCTGTTGTGATATAATGTTGTGATTGTGATATATACTGTTTTATTGCTTTAAAAGAACTATGAACCGATTTATGCTTTTGATGAAAAGTTTTCGTAAGATTATATGGTTTATATGCTATGATTATATTAGATATAAAACGAGGTTTTATAAAGGCTCTAAGCGTAGAGCACTTGTATGATAGTTTTAAAACTTAGACCGGGAGTCAAATTATTATTTTGTTTTGATTATACTGTCATAAGCTGGAGGGTTCCAGAGACAGCTATATTTTAAATATTGATTAAATATTCCAATATTAATATCATTGGATATTTAATGTGATATATTTAAATAATATTATTATAAATATTATTTGAATATTTATTTAATTAAGTGAATATTATTTTGGAATATTCATTTAAGTAGAATTTTATTGAATAATAGTTCAATATTTATTATTTGAATATTTATTAAATATTCCAAAAATGATTTAAAAATCATAGAACCTTATTTAAATATTACTTAAGGTTCCAATAGTTATTTAAAATATTTTCTGATCTTAAAAAGATTTATTTGATTGTAGTAGGGGTTCCCAACTATTTTTATTGAATTATCTCAAATGTTGACAATGGTTTTTGACTTATAAAAATTGGGAATCCATTCCAGGAAGTGAACATATGATTTCACCTACCTCTTTCATTAAAAGTGATTATATTTTGGGTTTCTGAATTATCAGAATTAAAGATATTTTACCAAACTCCCAGGTCGTGATTTCGAAATGTTTTACTCGAGGATCGAGGTCAGTTGACAACGGTCAACCCACATTGTGACTTACTTCCGATATAATACGGAAGTAAGGGTATTTTTACAAAACCTATCAACAAGCTTATGCTTGGGGAACTGGAGTAATATCCGTTCCAGTTATAGATAGTTGGGGGAACGACATTTTCGCATAAGTGGCCGAGTAACGCACGGTCCCGCAAATAAAAACTATTTTTCTGGCCTTGATGTCGCCAGGTGGAAATATAATAAGAGGCTGGGTGACGCCAGTCCAGTGGAATCCGTTGGCAGGGAGCGGCCCACTCTTATGGCCTTGATGTCGCCATGTGGTTACTAATATGTAAGAGGCCGAGTGACGCCAGTCCAACTTAAAAGCCCGTATGCGGCTAGGGTAATGACCTTCAGGATTATCCATCTACTAGTAGAGAATCTATGGTATGACGACTGATCATCGTATACCAGTGCGTAGCCCTGTACAGTTCCCCATGTTTTCCAAGGATTGGAATTTCATAAATGTTTTGGTAACTTTGGTTAAATACCGGTTACGTATACTTGTTAATGATATTTTAACAAAGTACTATACCTCATACAGTATTTGAACTGTATGGCATGTTTTGACGAAAAGATTACTCTAAACATCATTCTGTATACGAATGAGATTTCAAATGTTGCAAATGATATATGAGCTTGCAGAGTTTTATATAAGCTGCTATATATTATTGTTGAGCTCTAGTGCTCATTCTTGCTTCTTTTATATATCACAACACAACAGCTCCAAAAAGGTGTTCATAACTGATATTTTACAGTGTTTTGAACAGTATGAGATATCTATATAGATATGCGTATATATATATATTGAGAAAATATTTAAGATATACAGTATGTTGAACTGTATAGTATTTTGAATAAATGAATAGGCTTTAGGCCTTGATTCCAATGTTAATATCTATTTTAAAAAGATATGTTTTGAGTCTTGGTTCATTATATTGATACCAAGGATTTCTAAATGATTTACGAGAGTATTTGAGTATGATTATAAGTTATACAGTATATTGAATTGTATACTATTTTGGGTCAAACCCTAGTAGTTTTAAAACTTTGATCCTATATGGATTATCTACCTTAAAGGTTAAAAGATTTAAACTGGGATAGATTTCTTGCTGAGCGCTATTAGCTCATTCTTGCTTTATTAAAACTTTCAGCATGAAGAAAACATTGCCGAGTCACCCCGTATTACGAGAGCAAGGGAATGGAGAGACCACCCTTGAGTTAGTTCAGCAGGATGAATACTGCCGGAGTTAGCAGAACAGTTGCAGATTGAATTAGTGAGAATTGTTTTCGAGTAGGTTTGCATTATTAAACCTTGTATAGAATTGTGAGGTCTATTATTTTAACTTCAGGTAGAGGTTGTAAATAATAGATGAGATCCTGGATAGTACATTTGATTTGTAATAACAAGTGTTACTTATTGTTGCTCATTTCCAAGGTTATAACTTGTGTGTGTGTGTGCGTAAGTGATTGGGGTCTTTGGAGTTGTATTATTAGAATGTTGTAAGTGATGCAGGTATTGTATGATTGATGGAATGTGACAACCCAGATTCATGACCCCGGATCTGGGGGTGTTACAGAAATGGTATCAGAACATTAAGTTATAAACTTGGACATGAGAGTGTTAAGAGTTATATCTAAGTAAGAGAATAACGTGAGGACTCAGATAGAGCTCGTTAAGTGGACTACCGGAGGTAGTGCCATTGAAGATGTCAAGATTAAAGAGTTTAGTTGAGGACTTATCGGAGGACCAATAGGACCGTTGAAGACCATCATAATGATGAGGAGGACGTCTAGAATTGTACACGGACTATCAAAGACATTAAGATAAGACGCGGAGCAGAGTCTTAGTTGCAGTTGGGGTAAGGTCAGAATGGCCAATACCAATGGGTAACTTGACTTAGTAAGAACCTAAGTGTTTGTAGTTCATCGTAGTTTGCCAACGAGAAGGCAGCACATGTGAAGATCAAGACGTTTACAGTTCTTTACGCGATCCGGATTACTTAATTCCGTGGACTAGTTAAGGCATTATCTTGTCTATAAAGTCCAAGCCTTGAGAACAACGATTCCACCAGAGTTGGTGTCTTTTCCGTCGATGGGTATTTTGTTACCTAAGAAGAAGACTTTTGCGTACATGTAGTACCAGAACGTTATCGTGAGATGAACGCGCTAGATCGCATCGCGAGTATATTTCGTACGATAGGCCATGATGGCTCGACTCAGAAATCAAAGACATGAAGAATGGATAGCCTGATTCTAATAAAGACACGTATGGTTGCAACGAGCAATGCGACAATCTCAGGACCTACGAGGAACGAGACCTATGGCGGCCTGGGGTTGGATTCATTCGATACGACTAGTGTTAAGAAATTACATATACGTTAATGGACCTCCATCTTTTGTGGATGTGTTGATGCGGCCGTAGGAGGCCCAATCTCTGAACGACTATGGTGGAATGACAAATATGTTTTGAACTCCCGACCTATTTACGAACTTGTACGATTTTGAGGTACCGTTGGTTAGTACCATAAGCCATAAAGGCAGAAAGATAGGATCATCCTTGTAAAAGGTGATGTGAGAACTCAGGGGGACTAATTGACCCATTTTAGTATCTACTTGCTGGTGCACTACTCAATCTAAAACTGTTCATGCCCGTGTTACCTTGAATAGTTCATGTCAGGTAGCCCTTCTAGTTTCCTACTTCAACTTGGGATGCAACCAACAATTGTTATATATTCATTTTAATTATTTTCTTTCCTCTACTCATTACCTTAAGGTTTAAATACGCAGAATTAAGTTACCATTACTCACCGGAGCGCTTTGTTCATGCTCTAGGACGACCCGAAGAGGGAACCATTATTCATCTATCCTTCTAAGTCTACATTTTATTCTCTATTCTTTCAATTATCTAAGGAATGCTCAATTAATGTTTCCTAAATTATTTGACGAGTATTCTTTAACGATTATCTTGATATTCGATTTCCTCTTTCATACTTGGACTCCTCAGTTGAGTTCATAAATATCTAGCTATTTGTTTAAAACATAGATGATATATATTTCAGAGATTACTTGTGAATTCTTTTCTTCTATTAAGGAGAGATTTGCACATCAGACGTTGAAATCGTGGAAAAGATATCAATTTGATATTGGTAGTCCGAATTCAATTTTATCGGAGAATTTGACAAAGTTTATGTACGGAGACACCTTTGGGTGGACCGTTTCACTGATGAGAAATGTTTGGTGGGAGGTTATCGATTGTTCCGATACCAAGAACTTTCTGTTCAGGTCTTATATTCTATTCAAGGGTTATAATTACCTTGTTCGTCCCAAACTTATTTACTCTTCTTTTCAATTCATTATCCGAGTAGTCAAAATTTTGTTTTCTTTCTTTCTTTGGCTACGATGTCGAGATTTTGTACTAGTAGATTGAAACTGGTTAATTGTATGTGCCATTATAAGTGACTAGTCAATTGTTCTAACTAGTTGAAATTTTAACGATATAATGAAAATCTAGCTAATCATCCTGGCTAGATGCTGCGTCCCAAACTAATCGAACTAGAAAATTTTGTTCAGCTAGTTGTTAATGTTTCTTGAAATGAACTAGTTATTGTTTCACTAAGTTCCACTTTCGGTCGAAGTTATTTAAGTGAGTTCACAATGCATTTTATATGCAGTGAATTGTGATGATAAAATTTCCAAATGATAATTGATTGAGACCTAATAAGGTCACCCATTTGACGAGAATTCTTACAAAGATTTTATAAAATATTCTGTTGCTTGAAGTATTCTTGGTACCATGCAAGTATTTTCCTTAGTATTTGGAAAAAGAGAGTGTTGAATCTTAGAGCTAAAACCAATGAGTATGACAAATTATGAATTGAAGTTTACGGAAATCGCCAAGGTTTGTTTCGCATGATGCAAACTCAAAATAACGGAGTGTTCGAAATGACTGATTATGTTACCTTGGTTAATGAAACGACTGTGATAGAAATGGAAGCAAAGTGGACGAGAAATAAATGGGCATAAAGAAAATAGAGTATGAAACGTGAATAGATTGAGAAAGAAAGAAAGTAAGAATTCAGATTATCGGACGAGGGAACGTTTGATCTCCAAGGATATGAAACTTATTTAGCCTATGTGATAGATACGAATCGGGTAGTACCTAGTGTACAGAATATCCCTGTTGTTAACGAATTCGATGATGTATTTCCAGAAGATCCCCCAGGGTTACTACCCGCTAGAGAAATAGAGTTGGCTATAGAATTAGCTCCAAGAACGGTGCCAGTTTCGAAGGCCGTACCGACTAGCTCCAGTCGAGATGAAGGAATTAGCCGCTCAATGGAAGGAATTGTTAGAGAAAGGAATGATAAGACCAAGTGCGTCACCGTGGGATGCACCCGTGTTATTGGTGAAGAAAAAGGATGGCAACATGAGGTTGTGCATAGATTATCGAGAGCTAAATAGGCTAACTATTAAGAATGAATACTCCTGCCAAGGATCGGTGATTTATTCGATCAGCTACAGGATGCAGTTAAATTCTCGAAGATTGATTTGATAATTGGATAACACCAATGGAATATTAAACCCGAGGATATTCCCAAGACTGCATTTCGCACCAGGTATGGACACTACGAGTTTTTAGTGATGTCGTTTGGGCTAACGAATGCCCCTGCAGCTTTCATGGACTTGATGAATCGAGTTTTCAAGAAGTATTTGGATAAGTGTGTCATAGTGTCATCGACAATATTTTGGTTTACCTCAAAAGACCGAGGAAGAACATGCAGAACATTTGAGGATGGTGTTAGAAGGACTGAGGAGAGAAAAGTTATATGCCAAGTTCTCAAAGTGCGAGTTTTGGCTAAAGGAAGTACAATTTTTAGGACATGTGGTCAACAGTGAAGGAGTGCTGGTTGACCCTGCACTAAGGTGAGAATTTTTGTGGGTTTAGCCGGATATTACCGAAGATGTGTACAAGATTTTGCTAAGATAGCAGCCCCGCTGACCCGACTTACCCGAAAGACTTAAAATTTTGAATGGACCGAGAAGTGTGGGAAAAGTTTTCAGGAATTAAAGAAGAGACTAGTCATTGCCCCTGTGCTGGCACTGCTAGACGGGAAAGGAGATTTTGTGATCTATAGCGACACATCACATAAAGGATTGGGGTTTGTGCTTATACAGCACGGAAAGGTAATTGCGTATGCATCCAGACAATTAAAGGAATATGAATTTAGATACCCTACACATGACTTAGAATTGGCAGCGATAGTTTTCGCTTTAAAGATTTGGAGGCACTACTTGTACGGAGAGGAGTGCTAGATTTACACAATCATAAGAGCATTAAATACATTTTCCCAGAAAGAACTTAACATGCGAACAGAAAAGATAGCTAAAGCTAATCAAAGATTATGACTGTGAGATTCTTTACCACTCCGGGGACGGCCAATGTGGTGGCCGATGCCCTTGGTAGGAAAGAGAGACTTAAGATGATAACATCGTCGGAAAAGTTAATACAAGAATTTGAGAAAATGGAAATTGAGGTTAAGATAACCGGAAATGGTACTAAGATACTAATTGAGATTGTAATGCAACCAGAATTGCTACAGAAGATCAAGTTGTGTCAAGAGCGAATGACGAATGAAGGCAGAACAAAAGACCTAGTTCACTATCACAGCTTGTAGAGATTCCTGATTAGGAATGTAAGTTATTGTAATGGGTTTTGTGATAGGATCAACAAGGACCAAGTCAAACTATGACGCTAATTGAGTTATAATTGATTGATTAAAGGAGTCTACTCATATTTTATTATCAACGAGAGATCTTCAATCGAAGAGTTACGAAAGAGATAGTTGGGTGACATAAAGTTCCAGTCACCATCGTGTCAGATAAGAACCAAGGATTAAATTCCAAATTCGGGAGGAGTTTTCCAAACATGTTTGGCGAAGAGATTGAGCGCGAGCACTACTTAGGATCCGCAAACCGACGGACCGACCGAAAAAAACATTCCAGACAACCGAAGTTACGGTAAGCGTTTGTGTCGCTGATTTCAAGAGCAGTCTGATGCTGATAGGATATGGATGTATAGGAGTACAACCAGAATTGGCTTATATAGAGCGCCCGGTAGATATCATAGACCGGAATGAGTAAGTGTTGTAATGAAACCAGAGTGTTGAAAAGTCAACCTGAGAACTGGAGATTATTATATTGGGAGAGTAATCTCAGCTATTTTCTTAGATTCCGGGACGGAATCCTTTTAAGGAGGGGAGACTATAATAACCCCAAATTTTGGACTTAATTAAAACTTTGATGAATAGTGAATTTTGCTGGCTAAGAAAATTTTCAGACCACTATATATACAAGACAGAGAATGGACATTTCGAAGTTATATTATTGATGTGTAAGGGGAATGAGTGAATGCAAACGCGATCAGAATCAGAGGATTTCCACCTCAGTTTTATACCACTATTCATCGGAGAATCGAGGATGTATTAATTGATCATTATGAGAGTTAAGAAAGCAAGAAGATCCATGATCAAATATTAAGCCAAGGCAATAAAAGATCAAGAGGATATCCCTTTGCATTAGTGCAACGAAACATTTTCAAAATCACTTGAACTTATATCAAGACCTAGCAACGAAGCGAAAGCCTAATGAATTATAGATTAAACCCTAACCAAAGGAGAAGTATCATATAAGATCATCAAGTGCAACATATAAGAGGATTGATGACACAAGAAATGATATAAGCATGACACAAGAGATGACAAGGTGATGAATCACCACCTTGTCACCATTTTCTTCAAAGAATCACCCATTGGATGACAAGTGGCATGAGTGACTTAACCATCAATTTCACCACACAAAAGAGAAGCATGCAAATTAGAATTATTGGACAAAAGAATTGAAAAGAAAAATCAAAACAACTACCACATTCTTCATCCAAGAAACTTTCGGCCAAACATTTTTCTTTTATCCTTAAGAAAACTTTCCACCACTTCCACTCCACCAAAAATTGCAAGGATGGATTCAAAAGTTCCTACATTTCTAGATTAAGGTATCCTCTAAATCCTAGCTTCATCAATTATGTTAACATATTCAAATTTTGATTATAAGATGATGATGAATAGTGAAGTGAATAGTAACTCATGATTTTCTTGATTTGTTCTTGAAGATTAAAACTTATTAAGGTTGTTTAGGGATCAAACAAGGATATATAAGCCATTGTTAGTCTTTACCAAGCACTAAGGAAGGTATAAACATCTCACACCTTTAGTTATACTTTGATTATTATGCTAAGATTGATGATAGTTTGTGATAGTATGAATTAAAAGTTGAATCCTTGGTTATGGTGATTGTTTAGTGATTATTTTGATGGTTGGACTTATGAACATTGGTATGAACTTGCTAGGGCAGATTATGAGTTGTTTGATATGGGGAATTAGAAGTATTGATGATTCGTTGTTGATTAATGGATTATTGGAGTGTTATAAACACGAGAATCTTGATTAAGCGTTGTCAACTGACCTCGATCCTCGAGTAAAACATTTCGAAATCACGAGGATCGAGGTTATTTTTAAAAATGCCATTAATTTGGATTGAAGAGTTGATCACAGGCGCCCATTTTTTGAGCATTAATTTGTCTTCGTGTCCCTCATAAATTGTGAGAATATTGGGGGTGACAGGGAGTCGAACTCGTGACCCCTGCCGACCAGAGCTCTAATACCATGTTGAGTAACCAGCTCATCTAATACCTTAAGGTTTTAGAGTGACTGGTTACTCTACATGGTATTAGAGCTCATGCTGGCAGAGGACTCAGGTTCGACTTCCTGCCACTCCCAATATTCTCATAATTTATTGTTGACACGAAAGACAAAATTATGCCCCAAAGATGGACGCCCGTGATCCACTCTTCAACCCAAAAACGGGCTTTCGGGTGAGGGGGAGTATTAAAATATAACATATGATTCTGAAAAGTGTCTTGCTCTAACAAGTTACAACTTAAGATTTTAGAGCGACTGATTACTTAACAATCACCGATTTGTTTTTAAAACAAATCATCATAGGCGCATCCTCCACCATACGAACCACCATGTTGAGAATCAACACCTAGAGGGGAGGGGTGAATAGGTGTTATGACTAACAATGACCGATTTTAATTATTACCAAGTTATGTGACTGAAAAAGCAAAAATCAGTCTGATTTTGCTGTCTGGCAGCTTACTGAGTTCACAGAATGTAAAGTGGCAGCTAGCTACGTTGTTCACAGCAGTATAGAAAATGTGCAGAAAATAAAGAACACACAGCAATTTTAGCCAGGTTCGACCCCTATCTCCTATAGGTCTACGTCCTGGTCCTTTACCAACACAGCAAAGGAATATATTATTGATCAAAGTGAATTACAACTACACAATACAATAATATATCTCCCTGATCTCCCAGTTACTGTTTGCAGCTTGCTGAAACACCTTGTTCCTTGAACGCAGCTCTCTAAGTACTATACTAATCCAAGTATAAACTCCTCTAGCTATCAAGTTCCTTGAACCCTTGTTTCCCAAGCTTACAAAACCAGCAACTACCAACTTACAAGTTGAACAATACAAAGATATAATGAATTACAACCGAAACTATGAACTCTAATCAAGAATATATATCGTATAATATATAAGAGCTCAAGTATGTAAAGATTTTGCAAATCAGCCTTTGATAGTACTTGTGTTTTCTTTAAAACGTTGTCCAACCTCTGAGAATGAAAACAACACAAGTATATTTATATGAAACAATGATTTTGAATTAATCGATCAACAACCAACGGTCTTGACTACCAAGTCTCACGTATTTTGTTCCTTGATTAATTCAAACCCAACGTTCATGAAAGTAACGTTTAGAAACCAGAAGAATAGAGAAAAAGAACGTCAAGAAGACACGTTCAACTGGTTTTAAAAGCCCAATAAAATAGAAGTTGTTAAAAGATAAAACGTTTATAAACAACTTCCTATAATATAGGAATTATATATATATGAAAATAAATTCGAAATTATTTGAGCCCATATATATATCCATGACTTATATAACTGATAGAGTCCTTACAAATCAGTTCCTAGAAGATTTCCTATAAAATAGGACTGAAACTCTATCTGCTGGAAGTGTTTTCAGCTTGCTGCCTGTGTACACAATTTCTCTGCCAGCTTCCTGCCTGCATAGAAAATTAGTCTACCAGCTAGCTGCTACAACATGTTTTGTTAGAAAAATACATAGCATTTATTTCCTGCAAAACCATGTTAGTACAATACACTTAACCCAGCTTGCTACTATAGTGTTATCATCAAAATACCAGGGTTTCAATCTCCCCCTTTTTGATGATTACACACCAATATTCAGGAGCAAAATACTCCCCCTAAAATTATGCTTCCTCTGCAAAAAGATTAGCATTCTATCCAAGCAGCTAAGCATATTTTCATGCCATCACATTAAAATTTAGCATTAGCATAAATTCATATTAAAAACATGTGACCCAAAGAGTAACTAAAAACTCTAAAAACTCCCCCTAAATCACACATGCTATGATCCTGAATTTTCTCCCCCTTATTCATCAAAAAGGTTATTCACATGTTATCAATAACAGAAAATTCAAATAAGCATGGATTATCAAGCTAAGTGAGCTAATATTACCAGATAAATGTAAGCAGCTTGCTGTCTAGACATTGCACATGCCAATTTCCCTCTATACTTGCGAACATCAACATCCATACCTTGTTCATCTGCTGTCAGCTTGCTGGCAGGAGACATTGGTGTTGATTTCGGCTTGATATTTTCAAATCCAAATCTTTTGAGTAGATTCTTGATATACTTGGATTGATGCACATAAATACCCTCTGGAGTTTGCTTAATTTGAAGACCCAAAAAGTAGTTGAGCTCTCCCATCATGCTCATGTCAAACTCACTATGCATACACTTAGAAAACCACTTACACATATCATCATTAGTAGATCCAAAAATAATATCATCCACATATATTTGTACAACTAAAATATCAGTACCATTATGTTTAGTAAATAATGTGGGATCAATTTTACCTCGAATGAATCCATTTTGATCAAAAACTTACTTAACCTTTCGTACCATGATCTAGGAGCTTGCCGCAATCCATATAATGCCTTCTTCAACTTGAAAACATAATTTGGAAATTGCTCATTCTCAAAACCAGGGGGTTGCTTGACATAAACTTCTTCCTTTAAGAATCCATTAAGAAATGCACTTTTCACGTCCATTTGATGTAGCTTGATCTTCTTGAAGCACGCAAATGAAAGTAGCATCCGTATTGATTCAAGCCTTGCAACCGGGGCATAAGTTTCCTCAAAATCTATTCCTTCTTGTTGATTGTATCCTTGTGCAACTAGTCTTGCTTTGTTTCGAGTAACCGTACCAAATTCATCAACTTTGTTCTTGAAGACCCATTTAGTACCAATGATTGAAGCATCTTTAGGTGGCTCCACAAGTTCCCAAACATCACATCTTTCAAACTGATTGAGTTCTTCTTGCATTGCCATGATCCAATTCTCATCTTGAAGTGCTTCTTTAACATTCTTTGGTTCCTCTTGAGCTAGAAAGGCTGCAAATGCACAAAAGTTGGCTTGACCCTTCCTTGTCTTGATTCCTTCTGATTTATCACCAATGATCAACTCTGGAGGATGGTTCTTCACTGTTCTTGTTGATTTTGGCAAAGAATGTTGAGCTATGACTTCCTCATGTACTCGAATTCGCTTGGATGGAGGAGAAACTTCACCACCTTCATATATAGGCATCTTTTCTTGTGATCTCTGACCTCTTGGACCTTCCAAGGTGAGCTTTGACAACTTAGCAATAGTTTCATCTACTGGAGAAGAGGTTTCAGTTTGCTTTTCAGCTTCTGTAGTTGTCTCAGGCTGGTTGGCAGCTTGCTGTGACACAGTAGTTGTTACTGGCAGCTGGCTGTCATCACCTGCACCTGCAATATCTTCCTCATCTCTTGACAGATCAACATTAGACTCTTGAAATGAAACATCTATAGACTCTTCAACAATACGTTTAGATGTATTATACACTCTATAAGCACGACTTGTTAAAGAATAACCCAAAAATATTGCTTCATAAGATTTAGCATCGAATTTACCATCTCTATCAATAGTTTTGAGTACAAAGCACCTGGAGCCAAAAACTTTGAAATATCCAATGTTTGGCTTCTTATTCCTCAGCAATTCATAGGGAGTTTTGTTGAGAATAGGCCTGATAAGCACTCTGTTCAGAACGTAGCTTGCTGTGTTGACTGCTTCTGCCCAGAAACTTCTTGGCAGCTTGCTTTCTTGCAGCAAAGTCCTTGCAGTTTCTTGCAAAGATCTGTTCTTTCTCTCCACAACTCCGTTTTGCTGTGGGGTTCTTGGAGCAGAGAATTCATGTGAAATACCTCTTTCTTCACAATAATCAATGAAACCTTTTGAGATGAATTCACCTCCTCTATCACTTCTTATACCTATAAGTCTCGTATTCAACTTGTTCTCAAGTAAAGTGATTAGCTTCTCAAATTCACTAAAAGCACAATCTTTAGTACGAAGAAACAATACCCATGTATATCTAGAATAATCATCAACAATAACAAAAGCATATTGTTTACCTCCAATGCTTTTATATGCTTCCGGACCAAATAAATCCAAATGGAGAAGCTCTAAAGGTTTGGAAGATGATACCATTGTCTTTGACTTATGTGGAGTCCTGATTTGTTTGCCTAATTGACAAGCCGAACAGGTTTTCGTCTTGACATACTTCAATTTGGGTAGTCCTCTAACTAGCTTCTTTGAAGACAGCTTGCTGAGTAAGTCCATATGAGCATGTCCTAGCCTTCTATGCCAAAGATCTGGGTTTGTATCCACAGTAGCTAAACAGCAGCCTACTTCCTGCATCTCAAAGTCCAACATATATATATTTCCTTCCCTTCTAGCAACTAGGGGGACTTTGTTAGTGCCAACATTAATAGTACATTTCTCTTTATCAAAAACAACAGTATGTCCATCATCATATAACTGACTTATACTAAGCAAATTATATTTAAGACCTTGAACATATTGTACTTTATCAATAGAAATGTTACTATTACCAATTGTTCCTTTGCCAAGTATACAGAGTGTTTTGCTATCACCAATTGTAACACTACCACCCCTTTTCATCTTGAGGCTAAGGAACTGAGATTTGTCACCACACATATGTCTTGTACATCCACTATCCAATATCCATTGATTTTCATTGACTTTGACCACAAGACATACCTACAAAACAAAGAACAAACATCTCAACGTTTTGGTACCCAAATTTTGTTGGGTCCAGCATGGTTAGTTGATAAAACATAAAGAACATTCAATTCAGATTTCTTGATCCACATTTGGACCACTTTGGATGCTTGATTTCCTGTTCTCCTTGTTCTGGTAGCTTGCTGCCCAGAAGCAGTCTGTCTGTTCCAGCTTGCTGGCTTAGTGTTCTCTGTCGGGCAGTGGTGTGACAAATGACCTTTCTTTCCACATTTGTAGCAAATTTTCCACGGCATAGCATAATTATATGGTATACCCTGTTTACCTTCATATTGAAAAGCCTTGGTCTTTGATGTAGAAGCCATTCCAAGTCCTTCTTTATCCATAGGAACCTTTGTTTGTTTCATGATTGTCTTTAATACTTCCTCTCCTTGAACAAATTTTCCCATGCCTTTCTCAAGCTTTGCAACTTCAGCTTCTAATTCCTTTATCTTCTCAGCTTGTTGAGTAGCTTCAATTGAGATGGATTCTCGGATTTTAAAAGTTTCAAGACATACATCTCTTGCTTCAATTTCTGCACGCAGCTCGCTGAGTTCCTTCATCAATGTATCATTTCTTTTGAGAAGTAATTTGTTGAACCCCTCAATTTGTGTTAGCTTTCCCTTGAGATCAGAAATGAGATCTTCATGATTGCTTGATGGAGTCTTTTCAGCCATAAGATCAGAAATGATCTTTCGAAGAGAAGCATTTTTCTTTTCAAGCTCATTGTTCTCATTCTTTAATTCCATGAACTCTACAATAGATATATTACTATGTTCCTGCATGGTTAGTGATTCCAATATAATATTTTCAGAAGATATGTTAAACTGAAATGAGTTTACCGCACTAGATTCAACATTAGAGTCCGAATGTGATACATCACTATTTACAAGGACTTCTTCGGTGTTTCCTCGAACCATATCATCATCAATCCCAACCAATGCAATATTTAGCATATCTTCGCTTGAGTCTTCATTGGAATTAAATTCCTCTTCACTCCAAGTGATTTGAGCCTTTGCTTTGTTTTCGTCTCTTGAGGCAGCTTGCTGCTTTGACTTGAAACATTCTTCCTCTGATTTTGTTGTAGCTTTATAATGCATTTTTAAGGTATCCCATATATCCTTTGCTGTGCTACATGAAGAAACCTTGTCAAAATCTGAATTTGAAAGACCACATATTAGTGTGTACCTTGCTCTTCCATCATAGCTTGTTTTCATCAATTCTGCCTCGGTAAGATCATCAACATCTTTTGGCTTGCCATTATTATCCAAAAAAGTGAATGGACCGTCCTTAACGACTCTCCACTCAAATGGATTTCTGCTCAAGAACACCTTCATCTTTAGTCTCCATAAATCATAATTTTCTGCCCCATTGAGAAGTGGTGGCATGTTTAATGATTCTCCCTCTACATAAAAGTGTGCCATAGGATCTGTACTTTCCTGTTACAGAAATGTTAGTACACCAAAGCTCTGATACCAATTGAGAATCAACACCTAGAGGGGAGGGGTGAATAGGTGTTATGACTAACAATGACCGATTTTAATTATTACCAAGTTATGTGACTGAAAAAGCAAAAATCAGTCTGATTTTGCTGTCTGGCAGCTTACTGAGTTCACAGAATGTAAAGTGGCAGCTAGCTACGTTGTTCACAGCAGTATAGAAAATGTGCAGAAAATAAAGAACACACAGCAATTTTAGCCAGGTTCGACCCCTATCTCCTATAGGTCTACGTCCTGGTCCTTTACCAACACAGCAAAGGAATATATTATTGATCAAAGTGAATTACAACTACACAATACAATAATATATCTCCCTGATCTCCCAGTTACTGTTTGCAGCTTGCTGAAACACCTTGTTCCTTGAACGCAGCTCTCTAAGTACTATACTAATCCAAGTATAAACTCCTCTAGCTATCAAGTTCCTTGAACCCTTGTTTCCCAAGCTTACAAAACCAGCAACTACCAACTTACAAGTTGAACAATACAAAGATATAATGAATTACAACCGAAACTATGAACTCTAATCAAGAATATATATCGTATAATATATAAGAGCTCAAGTATGTAAAGATTTTGCAAATCAGCCTTTGATAGTACTTGTGTTTTCTTTAAAACGTTGTCCAACCTCTGAGAATGAAAACAACACAAGTATATTTATATGAAACAATGATTTTGAATTAATCGATCAACAACCAACGGTCTTGACTACCAAGTCTCACGTATTTTGTTCCTTGATTAATTCAAACCCAACGTTCATGAAAGTAACGTTTAGAAACCAGAAGAATAGAGAAAAAGAACGTCAAGAAGACACGTTCAACTGGTTTTAAAAGCCCAATAAAATAGAAGTTGTTAAAAGATAAAACGTTTATAAACAACTTCCTATAATATAAGAATTATATATATATGAAAATAAATTCGAAATTATTTGAGCCCATATATATATCCATGACTTATATAACTGATAGAGTCCTTACAAATCAGTTCCTAGAAGATTTCCTATAAAATAGGACTGAAACTCTATCTGCTGGAAGTGTTTTCAGCTTGCTGCCTGTGTACACAATTTCTCTGCCAGCTTCCTGCCTGCATAGAAAATTAGTCTACCAGCTAGCTGCTACAACATGTTTTGTTAGAAAAATACATAGCATTTATTTCCTGCAAAACCATGTTAGTACAATACACTTAACCCAGCTTGCTACTATAGTGTTATCATCAAAATACCAGGGTTTCACATGTTACAAGTTGATATCGGAGCATTAGTTATATTTCTAGGTAGGAATGGAAACCTGGGATTATAGCCAGGTCCGTCTCATTTTTTAAGGCCCTGTTCAATATAAATATTGTGGCCCTCTAAAAATTTTATACATAAATTTTGTATTTAGTATAAATATAGGTTACATATTTAGTAATATTTAGGATGAAAAATTAATTTTAAAACTCACTTTAAAAACTAATTTGTTATTAATACAACTCAAATTTTCTATTTTTAGTTATAATTTTTTGTAAGTTTTAAACATTTGTTTTTTGGCTGATTTTTACATATTGTTCTATGTTGTTTATAGTACATTATTATTTTATTTGTTTGTGTACTTTGTGTTCTTTGGTAATATATCATAAACATGTAAAAATGATTATTTTTTCAACTCAAACAATAAATCATTGTTCAAAGATAATTGATTTTAAATAAAATAACAAATTAAATCAGAAATCTGAAAACTAAAACATTTTTAATCTTAGCCATTTTGTTAAAACGAGAAATAGAAAATTTTAAAAAATAATAGATAACATAATCAATATGCTAAACTACGGCAGTTTTAAGCATCACTTGATAGGTATGTATATAAAAAAAATTATGGGACCTCGGCAAAACAAGGTGCAACAGGGCAGCTTGCACCTAATCACCAGGCCTGATTATAGCTTAGGAGTGTAGGAGTGGTGGATATGTGTCATGCAAGTCCAAAGAAGTCGAATTATTGCTAGCACTAATACCAAACTATAACATCCTAAAATATAATCTCAAATGTTTTACCTACTTAAAGAAAAATGCTAAACTTTCGTAGAGTTATCAATTACGTTAGTCATAAAATTATAAGGTCCCACAACCTGTGTGAAACAGGGCAGCAATTAGAACTGTAACAACCTCAACTTCACCATAGTTGTTACAAAAGAATTACAACTGTTAGACTTGTGGTATGTGATCGTTTAAAATTTGTAATTCTTTTGTGACAATTGTGGAGTTAAGTTGAGGTTGTGACAGTTCTAATTGCTGTTATGTTTTATACATGTATAATTTTTTGGTTGGATCTTATAAAGTAGTGGTGAAAATTAAGAAAAATTAGTAAATCAAACCAATCAATATTTAATATTTAATGTATAAAATGGATATAATGAAAGAAAGTAATGGATGTATTTGATTTTTATATTATTAATTATTTACTATTTTAGGAAATTTTATAAATGTAAAGAACTAAGATGTACAACTCAAAAATGAAAGTGTAAAAAAATGAATGTGATAGAGGGAGTAATAATTTACATTATATTTTAGAGTGAATTAAGAATGTTTTTGGAAATGCTCTTATGTATATGGATTGTTAAATTTTAAACTGAATTGACAAAAATTATTTAAATATAATATAAATAAAGATTATTTATTTTAATATTGAATTAACATCAAAACTATAGAGTTCAAGTGTCATTAAAAACATATCAAAATATCTACTCCCTCCATAGCTCTCATTCAAAATGAATGTAAGGGAGGAAATTAATGGATGTTTTAATTTTTATATTATAAAATTTATTGCTTTTGGATTTTTTGAAATTTAAAAAATTGAGATAAATATCCGAAAAATTAAAATATAAAGAAGTGGATGGGATAGAATAAATAATATTTTAAAGTATTCATATTTTAAATCTAATAAACAAGAAAAGATTTATTGATAGAATCGTACCAATCACATATTCAAATTCAATTTTTAGACTTTGATTTTAAAAAATATTAAAAACTCTTCATAATTTAAATTTAATCAGTAAATATTAAAACTAATATTTATATTATTAAAATTTAAAATAACAACAAAGATCGGGGGTTAATATAGTTATAAGTACTAAATATCGTAATTTTTGTTAAAAATCAATATTTAATTTTTTTTGGAGTATATATACATTCAGATAAAATAAAATTGTTATACTTAACTTATTAAAAAATATATTAATAAAATAAATTAAAAAAACCTGTGTCTATAAACTAATTGTTAAATAAAGCTTCATGGATTATCATTTAAATCCACATGTGAAATGCATCATTACCATTATGAAGGCAAGATCACTCAAATTTATTATTAAAAAATCATGATTAATAACATATTTAAAATGTTTAGAAATTAAAATTGAAGTTTAAATAATAAAAATTAGAGTTTGTTCATTTATTTTAGTAATTACCGACATGTGTTAATCTTCGACTACAGATATAAAACTGCATGATTGATTCATAATAGTTGGTTGGCTGGAATCAAATTGAGACTAGGTTTCTCAAGTTTCATATTGGATTTTATATTATAAAATGTAAATGTAAAGAAAAGAATTGAGAGAGACAGAGGAGCTTATAATGAATTCTCATTTTAACTTTTGCCGTATAGTACTTTTTCTCTCCACAGCCGCCTCACTTTTTCCCTTTTTTTTTTGACTAATCGTCGGGGCTTCCATCGGTTTTCACCGGTGGAAAGCCCCAAATCTTTTAATTTCCTTTGTTTTTGTTCTTGTTTTTCAATAATCTCCCTTCTTGGTGAGAGTTTTCCCAATTTATTTGGGTCTAGTTTATCTCTCCTTGTGAGAGTTTGGTGTGTTCTTTGTGTGTTTGGTGTGTTTTAATATCCGGGATTTCAGATCTGCAGGATTTTTTTGGTTTTGATGGATTTTTATGGTTTTGATTTTGTTATGCGCTTCTTAATTGTGAGCGGGGGTCTTGATTTAGTGATAAAGTTTTGTATGGGATTGCAGCTTTGGTCGATAGCTCAAACGATAGCTCCATCGGGGCATGATGAAGGGGGTACCAGTAATTCAACGAGGATGCACAAAGTGGGTACTTGTATTTGTATATACTTTATCTTCAAAATATCGCTTAACTGTCTCTTCATGAGAACATGCGATTGCAAATTACTGTTTGTTCGACTCGATCATTGATGTAGATGCCGTATGGCTTTTTATTATTGAATTAACACCTTTATTTCAAAACATCATTCATAAAATGTACTCCTATATCTTGACACTAAAAAGAATATTTCACATAAAAAATAAAATATTCTAATTTTTTCTCATTTTATATTGTCCATAACTACAAAATTTTAAATATAAATTGTAATATTGTGATTGCATAATATTAAATTTACTAATATAGTTCATGTTTTGTAAAATAATAATTTCCAATTTTTTAGAAGTTTAAATTCATTTAAAAAAAAGAATATTAGAATTAAAATATTAGAATCAAAAGATACAAAAAAATATTTTATAATTAATAAAAAGATTATAGTTGGACGATAATAAAAAAAAATCAAAGATCTAAAGTTGAAAAGTACAAAAGAAATAAAAACACAGAAAAAACTTGTTTTATTAACAAATATCACCAAATTTGATGTCAAAAGAATTGATCACCAAATTTGATGTCTAATTATTCATTTGTTGTCATTGGCATTGGAGATCATTTTACACTATAATCATTATAGTAATTTTTAGTGTTGGGTTGAAATGGCTCTTAATGACATAATAGTGGGTTTTGCTTTTCTGAAGAAAAATGCTAGGTAATCTAAAAATTTAATAAAAAATTGTAAATTTTTTCTGAATTTATAAAATTACTTTGATATTACGAGTAGTCCAAATTCTTCTCGACTTTCATTAGGTCCAAAATTCGAATTCGACTCATTTTAAACAAAATTCAAATTCGAACATAATTTCAGAACTTGATAAAATTTACTCTAAATTAGACTCAATAAAAAATAAACTTAAACTCGAACTCTACTTTTAACAATCAAAAATTAGATTCGGCTCTACTCAAATTGCAATCTTATTATCGATGACAGTCACCCAAATAAATAATTGTGGTAAAAGTTATTAGAATTTCAATTGTAGTCTATTAAAAAGGTGTATTACTTATTGGCTACAGTTATATCATTTTACCTGGGATTTGTACAAATATCTTAATTTTTGTGATCATGGAAAAAGTTATGATATGAATTTATTAGGTTAATTTGTTGGGGAAACTCTAAAAAGGTGTAAAAGATTACTGTAATGTCAAAAACCTGCGATAAGGCCTGTTTGTTGCCAGCATCTCATCAAGAGGCTTATTTTAACACAATTGGCCCATTATATGTTTTCTTCTAATGTGTTTTTTCTATAAATTTGATTAAGAATCCACGAAAGTTGCAACATTCAAATGTTAGGTTGCCCTTTTCTTGGAAAGTAGTCTAATCAAATCAGGCGGAACAAAATATGCACATACATATTCTAATCAAAATTTCGTCAATTATTATATAAAATTTATTAGATTTTTAGTTATGGTGTTAAGTGTTTATCAGTTACAGTTAAATAAGTAATCATAGAGAATTGAGCCTGGAACTAAGATTAAAATTGGAAATTATGTAGTTAGAATTGTACTCCGGGTGAAATTGAGAGTCTTGCGCAGAAGCTAGGCAAGAGTTTGAGGGACATAGAAGAAATGCGGCAGCCCAATTCAATTCATCACTCACATGCAATTGGGGAAATATATTTTTAAATGAGCTTGATTATGACCTATCTAGCTTAAAAGTTTTGCACGAAAATCTCTGCGCGCGTTGAATCCTTTCTAACAAGAGGCGTATGATGCAACTATAAGATCTGTTCAGTTTGAGGAAGGTGAATTGTTCTTCATTAGTGGCCACGGTGGTACAAGGAAAACATTCTCGTGGAATGCAATAATCTCGAAATTTAGATCAGAGTCAATGACAGCATTACTATTGCCAAATGGCCGAACTTGCGAAATTACGCATCGTACCCAGTTGGCCAAACTTCTTCAAAAAAATTCTTTCATTATTCGGGATGAACTAAGAAGCAAGAACACGGGTGCGGGTGCGTCGTGCCGGACACATGAATTCGGTGTAACTTTGACTCATTGCAGAGACTAATGTTGTGTTTGGTTGGGGTGAATGGAATGGAATGGAATGATGAAATTAAAGGAAAGTAATGGGAGTTGGAGGGAAGATTTAAATGTCATTCCATTCCATTCCAATCACCCCAACCAAACACAACGTAAGTGATGAAGAAGATATAGAACTCCATTACTAAGAGCTTGAGATAAGAAAGTATATTGTCAAATTACAATGTATCAATCCTAACTGATTCTATATATATTGTATCTTGTTCTCTAACTAATTCTGTTTCTATATACAAGTAGAATAAGTTAGTTATAGAAATGAGTTGTGAAGTAGCTGTCAAGTTGTCCTAGTTGGAAATGCAAGTTGGCAATGAATAGCTGGATTAATATTCTCAATACCCTCCTGCAAGTTGGGAGGTGGTGAAGATGCAAATCCCAAGTTGGACAGTAATTCAGAGAAGTGTGGAGCTGGTAGCACCTTTGTAAGAACGTCTGCCAGTTGATGTCGCGTAGGTAGATAAGAGAGTTGTAAGAGACCTTCCATTACTTTGTCTCGTGTGAAATGACAACCAATCTCAATGTGCTTTGTACGATCATGAAAAACAGGATTCCTTGCAATATGTAATGCAGACTGATTATCACAATGCAGAGTGACAGGTTTGAGATTGGTGACACCCATTTCTTCGAGAAGTCTAATGAGCCAAGTGACCTCAGAAGTTGCAGCTGCCATTGCTCGATACTCAGCTTCTGAGGAAGAACGTGAAATAGTTCCTTGCTTCTTTGACTTCCAGGATACAGGAGACTGACCAAATAAGAGTAAGTAACCAGTGACAGAACGTCTTGTATCTGAACAGGTTGCCCAATCAGAGTCTGAAAAAGCTTGAACGGTTAAAGAGTCCGTAGCTCTGAGTAATATTCCCTGAGCTGATGTATGATGAAGATAACGTAAAGTGTGATATATAGCCTCAAGATGTCCAGTTCGAGGTTGGTGAAGAAACTGGCTAAGAGTTTGCACAACAAATGACAAATCTGGTCGAGTATTTGTCAAATAGTTAAGTTTTCCAACCAGTGATCTATATATCTCAGCATCAGATAATAAATCGCCATCAAGAGTACTTAGTTTAGTATGGAGATGCAAAGGTGTAGTAGTTGGTCGGGAAAATCAATATCAGTAACTTGTAACAATTCATTGGCAAACTTTCTTTGACTCAGAATAATTCCGCCAGGAACATAGCCAACTTCTATACCTAGAAAATAGTGTAAGAGTCCCAAATCTTTAATACCGAACACAAAATTCAAATAAGACTTGAGAGATTGAACTTCTGATGGGAGGTCACTAGTAACGATTATATCATCGACATAAACAACAACTATAGTAATGGAAACCCCTTGTCTCTTAATGAATAAATTGTAATCATTTTTAGATTGAACATAACCCATATCAGTAAGCTCAGAATGCAATTTTGCAAACCACTCTCGAGAAGATTTCTTTAATCCATAAATGATTTTATCAATCTATAAACTTTGTTGTAAGGATTTGACATACCTTCAGGTACTTGCATATAAACCTCTTCCAAGAGTGTACCATGCAAAAATGCGTTGTTCACGTCAAGTTGGTATAAAGGCCAATTTCGAGCCTATCGCTTTCTTTCCTTTAGGTAAATCAACTAATTCCCAGGTTTTATTAGCAGACAAGGCTGCAAGTTCCTTCTGCATTGATTCCACCCATACAGATTGAAGAGAAGCTTCTCTGTAGTTACGAGGTTCAGACAAAGTAGTGATTTGAGAAGTAAAAGCTTTATGAGCTGTTACTGTAGAATCATAAGTCACAAGATTGCACCAGTGTGTAGATTTAATTGTGTCAAGTTGTCCAAGATTGCATTGATAAGAAAACAAATAACTAGGAGGTTATCGAATTCTGGTTGATTGTCTTTGCACTATAGGTGCACTAGATGTATTGGAATGGACAGATTCTGCAGGTGAATTTGTTGCAAGTGATTCTGTAGACACACGGTCAGCTGAAGGGGGACTAGTAGGAGGTGAAAAAGAAGAAGTATGTGGAGTTTGATGAATATGCTCATCAAATAAGGAACTATCAGGTGCAGTAGAATAAGGAAGAAAGAAAGTATTGAGGTAAGTGTTTTGAGAAGAAACAGAAAACAAGATATGATAGGGAAAATGATGCTCATAAAAAACTACATCTCGAGAAACATAAATTTGTTGTGTTTGAAGATCTAAGACTTTATACCCCATTTGTGTGGGGGGATATCCAAGAAACACTGATGGTGATGCACGAGGATCAAACTTACTGCGATGGACTTTGTTGGTTGACACAAAACATAAACAACCAAAGATTCGAAGATGATCTAAAGAGGGAGAATTATGGAATACCTTTTGGTAAGGAGTAGAATAGCCAATGCTTCTAAAAGGCATTCGATTTATCAGATATGCTGCACATAAGATGCACTCGCCCCATTATTTGTCAGGAATCTTGGATTGATGAAACAGTGCACGAGCTGTCTCCAAGAGATGTCTGTGTTTGCGTTCAACAACCCCGTTCTGTTGAGGGGTGTAATTACAACTAGCTTGATGCATAATCCCCTTAGAATTATAGAATGAAATCAAATCCCTTGAAGCAAATTCTAGTGCATTATCAGAACAAATACACAAGACTTTGAAATGGAATTGAGTCTCAGCAAACTGAATAAAGTCTATTAGAATTTGTACCACATCAGACTTGTACTTAACTAAATGAATCCACGTATACCTACTATAGTCATCAACTATAGTTAAAAATTGAGTACAACCATTATGGTTTTTAACTTTTTAGGGTCCCCAAAGATCAATATGAAGAAGTTCAAGTATTGCAGTACTTTTGATGGTGCTGGTAGAAAAGGAATTCCTCGTTTGCTTTGCTTTACGACAAATCTGACAAATATTTGTTTTGGCAAACTCTTGAATATCACAATTAGGTTGTAGCAATTTTATTTGATGGAATGGCAGGTGCCCCAATCTCAAATGCCAGAGCTTAGCTGATTCGATTGTTGCAGTAGAGAGACAAGCTTTTGCAGGAATATTGGTACCTTTTGACGAAAAAGAAACTGCATACAGTCCATTATGCAGATCACCAAGAGGCAGTAGAAGATCTTTCTGCAAATGGTCCTGTAGAAAACATTGAGTATCAGTGAAAACCAATTTAGAATTCATATCTTTGCATAACCTGTGGACAGAAATGAGCTTATACTGAAAGTCGGGCACATGTAGTACTCCTTTTAACATAATTCTGTCATTCAATTTGACTGTGCCTATGTTAAGAACCTTAATTTTTCTGCCATTAGGAATAATGATGTAGTTATCACTCTCAATAATAGAATGAAAGGATTCAAAATCCTGTAAATCAGGACAGATGTGGTCAGTAGCACCATTGTCTAACAACCACTGTTTAGAAAACGATGACATTAGGCAGATATTACCTGCTAACAAAGCATGGCCTGAAGATTCAGTTGGATTCTCATTCGAAGTAGACACAGACCCAAGTAGAGTAATGAGATGTTGGTATTGTTCTTTAGATAAATGGTTTAGTTTTGCACCTTTATTATCAGATTCAGAATCTTGAGAATTAACAACCATAGCAGCCACTTTTCTGTCCCTGTTGTCTTTGAAGTTTGGTGGAAAACCATGAATTTTGAAACACCTCTCCAAACTGTGACCAACTATTTTACAATGCGTACAATAATAGTTGTTCTGTGGCTTCTGAGTACTTTTATTAAAATTGCCTACAAAATTTCCAAACTTTTGGAAATTGTTTTGTGATTTAACACCCTGATAAGCTTGTCTTTGATAGTAAGGTTTGTTCTCCACTACAAAAGCAAGACTTTCAACACTAACATTCTGTGAAATCTCTTTATGATTTTCTTCCTGAGTCACAATTCTGTAGGCTTGAGTTACCCTTGGCAAGGGAGTCATCATCAAAATATTAGCTCTTACTGCTGAAAACTGATCATTCAATTTCATCAAAAACTGCAAAACTCTTTGAGTCTGCTGCATCTTATGGATTCTTTCTATCAAAGTACAAGTGCAAGTAGAATTAGCACAGACACACACAGTCAATGGTTGAGTATCATCAATATTATCCCATAGTGTTTTAAGCTTCGTGTAGAATTCAGAAACACTTTGTTGACCTTGATTCAACTCAGATAATTTCTGTTCCAGTGAGTAAACTAAGTTATAGAGGCATACCCGAACCTATCTTCCAAATCTTTCCAAATGTCTCTTGCAGATTTTAAGAACAACACACTCCTAGCAATTGTTTCATCTAGATTAAACAAAATCCATGAACTAACAAGATCATTACATCTCTCCCATGCTTTGTACTCAGTAGATCCAATTGCAGGTATAATAACAGTTCCATTAACCAAGCTCAATTTATTCTTAGCAGATAACATGAGCATCATACTTCGCTTCCAATTATTATATCCGTTTCCATTAAACTTGATCGAAACTAACTGATTAGTACTAGCATATGAAGGATGAATGCAAAATACGCTAGATGGATCAACATTTCTTAGAACAGCTTGAGTAGCCATTGATTACTCAAATTTGAGTACAGATTAGAACAGATTTCCAAAGAAAACAAGAAAGATTTAGATTTAGACGATTAAAATCGTTAATCGAGTAAAGAAAATGAGAATGAAATCAAGAAACGAACAAGATTCTTGAATCAAGAATTAAAGCAGTAACAAGAACATATAGTAGCAGTCAAGCTGATTTAGAGAGCAAATTAAAACAAGAAACATCACTCTTAGATCAAAATGCTTGAATCAAAACGGTTTTAAAAGAAAACACCTGATTTGTTGATCGAAAATTGTGAAATCAACAACGAAACGCCAGAAACAATCGCCAGAAACTTGATCAACAGTCGCAACCACGGAAAGCCGGAGATGAATACACGTTTAGTGGCTCTAATACCATGTAACTTTGAGTCATTGCAGAGACTAAGTGATGCAGAAGATATAGAACTCCATTACTAAGAGCTTGAGATAAGAAAGTATATTGTCAAATTACAATGTATCAATCCTAACTGATTTTATATATATTGTATCTTGTTCTCTAACTAATTCTGTTTCTATATACAAGTAGAATAAGTTAGTTATAGAAATGAGCTGTCAAGTAGCTATCAAGTTGTCCTAGTTGGCAATGCATAAGCTAGATTAATATTCTCAATATTCGGCAAAACTGAAAATATGGGGACACGGGTGCGGGGGACACGGCATATGTAATTATATATATATATATATATATATATATATATATATATATATATATATATATATATATATATATATATATATATATATATATATATATATATATATATTCATGTGTGTGTGCCATCTTAAAAATGAAATAGTTCACTAGCAAGACTAAGAGTTCCAATCAAACCAAACCAAATAGTCAAATATTTAAGTTCAAAATAATGAAAACTAAAAGAACTAAACATCTACTTCAAATTCAATTATTTTCTTGAAACATCGTGGCTTCCATATCCGGCTCGTCAAATGAAAGATTAGCTATCTCAAGTTCCTCGGCACCATCAAGTTGATCAAATCTATCGCCTCCAACATCCCACAATTTTGTCTCACCTGTCAGGTATTGATCAGTCTTCCTAGAAAGTAATCGAAGATTATTATGCACAAAAACCAAGTCTTCAGCTCTCGTTGGCAGTATTTTATTCCTTCTAACTGAATGAATAAATGAATATGTACTCCAATTTCTCTCGCAACAAGAAGAAGAACAAGGTTGTCCCAGTAGTTTCAAAGCCATCTTCTGGATATTTGGTGTTGAAGCTCCATGAATAAGCCACCACATTTTGGGATCTATGGCACTTCTATCTTCTATAGATCCGGCACAACCAAAGATACTCATATGTCATGAAAATAGTGCAATTTCAGTACTTACAGCTGTTCTTGCTTCATTATCTGGAAAATACCTTTTGAGACATTTATTTCTTTCCTCCGCTAGCTCTTTATCTTGATGTGGAGGGACACGATCAGTAGCTACACTAAGCCATGCAACACTATAATACCTGAAAAAATATTAATATTAAATCAATGTTTATTATTTCATAAATAAGGAACACAAATAGTATTATTTAATTTTATTTTACCTCGGATTTAGTGAATGAGCCAAACAGTGAAGTGGCGAAGAACTTTTAGTCCATCTATCAATGAGAATTGCATAAAAAACTTCATGAAATGCAGAGTATTCAGTGAGATCTTTCCTTTCATGCCTATATATGATATTTTTCACCTTCTCAATCATATCATCCCACATATCATAGATTAAGTGAAGTGAAGGTCTATCCGTATCAGCAAAACGGATCATATCATAAATAGGAGCTATAAATTCAAGTATGTAATCAACCTTGTCCCACCACAAATCATCAAGTACTGCGATCCTAATAGTTTGAGCTCTCTCAAGATCATACTCTCGATAAGTACCCCACTCCTCGGAAAGCACCAATTACTCAAAAGAACGTTTCAAGGGTTTAAATCTTTTAAGCATAACAAGTATAGATGCAAACCTTGTTTCTGCAACCGAAAGAAGTCTCAAGGGAGCAATATGATTAAACATTGTTAATACCATGTTGTGATTGAGAATAAAATTCTTAATCATTACTACGGCTTCTCCCACTTCAGTAATCTAATGACACTCATCATAAACATCATGATTACCCCCAGTATTTTTAGCAGCACAAATATTCTTTAATGCCAAATTAAGTGTGTGCACTACACAACGAGTCCAAAAAATATGAGGATACTGAGTCTCAATAATCATACATGTAGCCTTGCAAACCGGAGCATTATCTGTGTTAGATCAGGATTCAATGATCGTCAGGATCTAGACTCAAACTGATCAGGATTGCTGACGTCATCAGTATTGCATGGTCATCAGTATTTGATCAAGCATCAGTATCAAGGATTATCATCAGGATGTATATCAGGACTGGGATCAGGATTGATCATCAGGACTGGAAGCTGATCAGGATTCCTACTTCGAGTTATATTTGGAGTCTAGTTAAAGATGGAAAGATTACTCTGTCGGTTCCTAGTTCATAGGAATGCAGCTATCAATTTAGGATAGGTTTCAATCTTTGTAATTGATTAGAACTTATCATTGATAGAGAAGCTGTGTAGTATATAAACACAGTTTAGGTTTTGGTTAAAAGACCAGAGAACATACACGAGTATTTTTGTAACCTAGCAGCTCTCAAGAACACAGAATTTCTTGAGAGAGTTTTGTAACAGTTTTATATCAGATTTAATAAAGCTGTTATTATTCTTTCATATTTGTGATATATACTTTAATAAGTCGAGAATCTTATACAATTGTATTCAACCCCCCTTCTACAATTGTTAATTACTGGGCAACAATTGGTATCAAAGCAAACTGATTTAATTTTGAATCAGATACGATCTAAGATGTCGACAACTAAGTATGAAAGCATGAAAATTCCCATCCTGAAGAAATCAGAATATCCAACATGGAAGGTAAAGATGTTGATGTACCTGGAGGCTATGGATCCTGACTATCTGGACAAGATTCATGATGGACCATATATTCCTACCAGAATTATAGAACGAACAAAAACTGTACCTGAACACTATGTGGTCAAGGCCAAGAGTGAATGGACTCCAGAAGAAAAAGCTCACGTTCTCAGAGATGCAAAGATAAAGAATATTTTTCACAACAGTCTTGATGCTGTCATGTCAAACAGAGTGATTGCATGCAAGTCTGCAAAAGAAATCTGGGATACTTTGGAAACTCAGTGCCAGGGATCTGCATCTGTCAAGAAAAACAGAAGGGCTCTTTTGATTCAAGAATATGAACAATTTGATGCTAATACTGATGGTGATTCTTCTGACTCATACATAGAAGAGATGGTTGCTATGATAGTCAGAGGCTTCAAGAAGATGAAGTTCAGGAAGGCTAGAAGACAAGGCAACTTTCAGAAAAGAACCTTCAATGCAGACAAAGACAAGTATATCAAAAAGGACAGCAATGGTAGCAAATTTGACAGGTCAAAGGTTAGATGCTACGAGTGTAATGGTATGGGTCACTTTGCTACTGAGTGCAAGAAGACAAAGGCACTCATAACATCAAGCAAGGACTAGATGGACTCTTCCTCAGAATCTGATACTGAGGTGGTCAACTATGCCCTAATGGCCAATACTGATGATACTGCTATTCCTGATGATAAGGTACTAAATACTGTCTTTGATTTTGATACTGATAATGCTTCTGAGTTAAGACGTTTTCTAAAGTCATTGCATATTAGCTTTAGAAGTCAAACTGCTGAAAATTCTAGAATCTTATCTGAGATGTCTGAACTTAGGAAAATGAATGAACAATTAGAAGCTGAATTTTCTCTTATGCAAAAAGTACAGATTGAATGTGATAATGCTAAACACATGTATTTAGAGATGAAACTTAAGTGTAATGCTCTTGAAAAGGAACTTGAATATGCTAATGAGAAAATCAGAACCTGGACAGACTCTGGTAGAAAATTTCATGAGATTAATACTTCTAAGAATTGGAAAGAATGTCTAGGGTATAAGTCAGATGATGATAAGGAATTAAAGGAGAAAGTTGTTATTGATGAGACAGTCAGTCCAAAAACCTATAGACATGTTATAGACAAAACAAAATCTAAGATTACTCCTGTTAATTTTGTTTTTGGTAAGGATTCCAGTTCAACTTTTGAAAAGGGATCTACTTCTGTTCAAAGTGTTAAAGTTATTAAGTCTAAATCTGTCATGAGTAAAGTTACTAAGAATGTAGGTTTACTGTCTCAGAAACAACTCAAGGATAAAATCTGTGAAGTTACAGATAAGAAGAAGGAACCAAGTGTCAAAAGAAATAGGAATGGTAAAGTTGGGATTAATAAAGAAAATGGTTATAAATATGTCCCAAATGCACCTAGAAAATGTTGGTTTAAATGTGGTAACTCTAATCATCTTGCGATTGATTGCAAAAAGAGTAAAAAGAAGGTTACTGAAATTACTAGGTCTGATGTTAGGAATAGATCAGTATTTTATAAACCACAGAATTCCTGTTTTCATTGTGGTAGTAAATGACATTTTATTTATACATGTGAAGAATATCATGATTTGTACTATAACTTCTATGATCTATTACCTAAGTTTAAAAATAGTGCAAATTCTGATAGCCTTAAGAATGTCAATGTGAAGCATGCTTTTGTTAATACTGATACTGACAAAGCAAATCCTGATGGAGTAAATTATGTCAGGACTGCTAAAGTCAGAAAGTCTTCTGCTGCTAAAATTAATAAAATGCATGGAAAAGGAACCCAACAGGTGTGGGTTCCTAAATATTATAACTAGTGTTTTGTTATTCTGATTGCAGGGTAAAAAGAAAAATGTGTTAGTCATGGATAGTGGATGTTCTGTGCACATGACTGGAAACAAAGCCCTATTATCAGAATATGAAGAAAAAGCTGGCCCAACTGTGTCTTATGGAGATGGAAACATTGGAAAAACTTTGGGATATTGTAATATAATCATTGGCAATGTCATCATTGAAAAAGTAGCTCTAGTGAAGGGACTAAAACACAACTTGTTGAGTATTAGTCAAATCACTGACAGAGGTTATCATGTCCATTTCTATTCCACACATTGTGAAGTAGTCAGCAAAGAATCAGGAAAGACAGTTTTGACTGGCTACAGGCATGGTAACATTTATGAAGCCAACATTCAATCAAATAATGATGGCTCTCCTACTTGTCTCATCAGTAAAGCATCAGTAGATGAGTTGGTTAAGAAAGATTTAGTTAGAGGATTGCCAAAAGTGTTATATACTCCTGATGGACTCTGTGATGCATGTCAAAAAGCTAAATAGAGAAGGACATCATTCAAGAGTAAATATGAATCCTCTATTGAAGAACCATATCACATGCTGCATCTTGACCTATTTGGACCAGTCAACATTATGTCCATCAGTAAGAAAAGGTACACTCTTGTAATTGTTGATGAATATTCTAGATTCACCTGGGTGTACTTTATGCATAGAAAAGATGAGACTTCTGAAATACTGTTGGATCATGTGAGAATGATTGAAACAAGCACAAAGTTTAAAGTCAAGATACTGAGGAGTGATAATGGTACTGAATTTAAGAATTCAAAGATGGAAGAGTTCTTCAAATACAAAGGAATTATTCAATAATTCTCTGCTCCTGGCACACCTCAGCAAAATGGAGTGGTAGAAAGGAAGAATAGAACTCTTATTGAAGCTGGCAGAACTATGTTGGAAGAAGCTAAATTACCTACATATTTCTGGGCAGAAGCAGTCAATACAACATGCTATACTCAGAATCTCACATTGATAAACATACATGGTGTAACTCCATATCAAATGCTCAAGGAGAAGAAACCAAGTTTGAAGCATCTGCATGTGTTTGGCTATAAATGTTTTGTTCTCAGAACTCATCCTGAACATTTAGGAAAATTTGAAACTAAGGCTGATGAAGGAATTTTCATAGGCTATCCTGCATCAAGAGCCTTCAGAGTTTTTAATTTGAGAACAAAGACTGTCATGGAGTCAATACATGTATCTTTTGATGATAAGAAGATAACCGGAATCAATGAAGACTCTCATGATAGACTGATTTTTGAAAATGAAGCTACCAAGGAACCTGAAGAAAATGAATCAGATCCTGTCAATTCATCAGATCCTGATGGGTCACCAAATCCTGATGATCCATCAAATCCTGATGTCACACCAAATACCGATGATGCAAATAATAGTGATACATCTAGTAGTGCAAATGTTGAGGGGGAGCAACATGAAACTGCTACAAATTCTGAAACTACACAATCATCAGGAGAGAATTCATCAGATATTGATTCAAGTGACAATCCTGATAATCAATCAGGAGGTGACAACAATATTTCAGGGGGAGCTTCATCTGAAGCAAATTCTTCAAATCAAGATAACACCAATCCAGGGGGAGCATCTACATCAAGAAATGACTTACCACCAACAAGGAAGTCAACTGGTCAATCCTGATAGACAGGTCAGTATTTCATTGCTTAATTTGTGCCTGATTTTTCGTCAGTAACTAGTGAGAAACGTTTGAGTTTTAGTTGGACAACTGTATGCGCGCGTGTGTCACACTGATAGATATATACATATAGATACACATAAAAAGCGGTGCAGTTATGTTTAATTACACACGTAATTTGTCCACTAATTATTTGTGCACGAATCACAGAAAGCCACATGTCAATGAGAGTAATATTTTGTTTTAACAAAATACATTTGATTTTCTAAATTTCTGATTACTCTCTCATCATCAGTTTTTCTTCTACTTTCTCTCTGTGCTCAAGAACCCTAATTTCTACATCTCAATTCTCAAGTTTTATACACAGTAACAGTGGCATCTTCATCATTCATGAACAAACAGATTGTGATTAGTGGTGTTACTTTTGCCACTAATAATTTTGTAGCTATTCTAGATCATCAGGAATTACCTGATGAGTTCCACATAATTCAAGATTTTCTAGCTTCAAGCCCATTGAAGTTTGCTTTAACAGAACCTGCAAGTGTTTTTTTTAAGTCAATTATGCAGGTGTGGAACACAGTTAATTTTGACAAAGGACATTCTGGCTCAATTCTGATGAGTTTTGAATATGATGGGGTTACTCACTATGTGACTCCTGTAATTGTGGAAGAAGCATTACATTTGCCTATTGTTGGTGATGCAGTTCCTGACAATGTTTCAGACTCGACTCTCTTTGAGTTTGTTACAAAATTGGGATACAATGGAGAAGTAAAGAGGTATGGAAACCTCTTCAGGATGAAGCTTAAGAGGGAATGGAATTTCTTCTTTGATACCATAAGCCGCTGTTTCCTGAACAAGACATCAGATATTGATGCTCTTCCTTCAGGATCTCTCAAAATTGGGTACTCTCTTATCCATTCTATAGTGTTTGATTATGGTAGTTTAATTTTAAAAGCTTTAAGTGATAGAAAATCAGATAAGTTAGGTTCTGTCTGTTTTCTTAGATTTTTACAGTTAATATTTAATCACTTGTGTCCTAATGTTGTTTTTGAGGATGATGTGATTCTACCAATTTGTAGAATTACAGAGAACAATCTAAAGTCCTTAGTCAACAGTGATAAGGCAAATGGTTTTGTAGGCAATGCCTTTATTCCTGATGAGGTCAGGCTTTTGTTACATCAGAAAATGCCTACTTGTTATGGTTTAATTTCTAATGTTATGGGACAAGGCCAATCACACCTTGTTCCTATCCCAAGCATTCATCCCAAACAGTCTAAACAGTTAACAACCACCTCTATTGTCTCTCAAAAGACTTTAGTTGTAAAAACAAAGAAATCAGTTAGAACTGATGTGTCAGGAAGGCAATCAGGTTCAAAGGATTTTTCTTCTACACCACTCACTAAAAAGAAGTTACAAGGGGGTGTATAAGGGGTCCTGGTGAAGACAGCTGCAAAGGGCGTTGAGTCTGTTTCTGTTAAAAGGAAGTTAGTGCTCAGGGATGAGACTGATTCTGAGGATGATTTACCTATATCCTCTATAATGAATGTGAATAAGGAAGTTACTGATACTGCTACAGCAGCTGTGGTACCATTGTCTAAACCACAGAAGAAAAGGAAATTATCAAAGAGCAGGTATCATATTCCTTTAGAAAAGAAGCAGGATACTGATGGTCAGGATACTTCTATTCCTGATGAGCAGTCAAATCCTGATGCTCAAGAAAATCCTGATGTTAGTATTCATGAGGCTGCACCAAGTCAAGTGGTTCCTATTTCAGAATCTCCAGCAAAAGACTCTCCAATAAAAAGACATTTTGATATTTCATGGGAGAAGTATGGTGTTGCTGCTTCCAATCTTGGGATTCAACATCCAATGGAAAATATAAGGAAGGCAGAAGAGTTAGTGTTCAATAGACAGAAGAAACTGAAGGGATCAAGCCCACAAGAACCTGGACCTCAAAGTGGTTCAACAGCTAATATTGATGATCCAGCCACACAAGAACCACTCAATCAAAGTTTGGGTGAAGGCTTAGCTATTGGAATGGTCACACAAGAACCATTTTCTCAAAGGGAGAATGAAGACACTTCTATTCTAGCCACACAAGAACCATCTTCTCAATGTGAAGATGCAGGCCAAGCTACAGTTTCTGAGAAATTTCCTGACAATGCTCAAGGGGTTTCTGGTGCAGATGAAGTTAAAAGATTGGTCGAGGACACTGTCACTGAGGGAAGTACACAAGAACCTTTAACTCAAAGTGTTGAAGCAGTTTCTGAACCTCAGGCTCTACAAGAACCATTGGTAACAAATACTGATGCAAGCCAATCAAATCCTGACGGTGTTGCTCCTGACGCTAGTGGTGCTCCTGATGCTGAACCGATACTGATACAGCCACTTAGCTCAAGACCAATGATAAATCCTATCACAGTAGTCCAGGATAAGCTTAAAGGAATTACTATTCCTGATCCTGATGTTACTTTTCATTCTGATGCTGATGATAGTGATGATGATAATAATGAAGAGAAGGAACAACTTGCCAGAGTTATTAAATCTAGTCTTGGAACCAACTTTGGTTCATCAAGCACCTTCATGACTGGCAAGGCTTCTACTGGAAAAGACTTAAGATAAGACTTTTATGTTCCTTTTGGAAATCCTGCTGAGGCCATTAGACAACATGAATGGACAAATTCATGGTACAAATCTGCTGATTCTGTGAGCTATCCTTATGCTCTAGATCATGCCTATGATGCAGTGAAATTAATTGAGAATCAAGACTTGAAGAATCATTTGAAGGCTACTACTCTGTTATTCAAAAGCCTCAAAAATGAGATTGATTCTGTCAAAGCTACAACAGATTTGGTTAGGACTGATATATCTAATAACTTTACCAAGGTGCCTACTGCTCTTCAACTAAGAATAGTGGAATCCAAGGTTAATTCAATCATTGCTGACCAGTCCTCAATCAACAACAGAATTGATTCTATTGATTCTAAGGTAGCTGACATTCAAACCTCTCTTGCCTTAATTTTGAATATATTGTCAAATACTGATGTCAAAAAGGGGGAGAAGGTAAGTCAGACAAAATGTACACCTGATCTAGTATTAAAAAGGAATAATGATGATGATACTGGAAATGATGGTGGTGACAAAGTTTTACAAGGAGAAACCTCTGATGCTGCTGTTATGAAGTCTACAATTCAAACTTCTCAAAGTCAAACAACGCAGTCAACTCATGTTTCTGATTCTGGAATAAGGACATTAAGGACATTGGTGCAATCTCAAGTCCTGACGGAAGAACAAATCCTGATAGGTGATCAAATCCTGATGAATGAACAAATCCTGACACCTGGTCATGGACAAACACTTTCTACAATTCCTGAAGGTAATGAAGATGTGCTCATTGACAATCCTGAAGATGCATCAAATCTATTCCAGAAGTTCACAACAAGGGATGGTAATGTTGTTACTCTTTATCATACTGATAAAAGGGTTCAACAGCTATTTGCAAGGAAATCACTCTCTACAGCAAATGAAGAATATCCTGATCTCTCATAAGAATCATTCTTAATTCAACAAAGAGAAATGATGGAAAGTTTTAAGAACCCTACTCCTGCTAGAGGTAGAGGAGGTAGAGGAAGGAGAGGCGCTAGAAGAGGTAGAAGAAGCTCATCAAATCCAACAATGCCTAGACAAACAAGGTCTAGAATGTTAAGAATTGAAGAAATTCCTGAAACTTCACAAAATCCAATAGATCCTGTTGTCAGGGATATTATTGAGAAGGAAGATAAAGAGGTTAGTGAAGAAGAACTTGAACTGAGAAGAAGACCAAAACAATCAACACTCATCATCAATACAGTTCAAATTTCAGACTCAAATCCTGACATTGCTCAAGGTCCTGATGATTCTGAAATTCTGCAAGAGGTTGATTTGTTAATCTTATCTACAGTGGTTGATTCTCATAATAGGGAGGTTGATGAAGAAGAAGAAGTCAGAAGAAGAAAAATAACAAAGTCAACAGATAAAGACTTTCAGCTCTATAAGAAAAGACTCAAACCTTCAAATAAAGGGTTGTGGAGAAATGCTACAAGACTACAACCTTATCTACAGAAGAGTTATGCTTATGAGAAAGAAAAGGATAAGAAGTGGAAACACATTGACACACTTAGGTGTGATACTCCTATCAATTTTCGGTCTGGTGGAATTATAACAAGTGCTTCAAGTGTTGTTGATTTATCTGATGTAGTTGAATCAAAAGAACTATGGCTAAGAATACTTTCAAATCTGAAGCAATTGACAAACAATTCAAGAGGAGGTATTGGACACAGGGAAGCTGAATATCTAAATATGCCTTATCTTGATCCTTACTCTTTGACTGAAATTGGAGGTATTTTAACTTCTGAACACCTGAACAATTTATTATCTATTGATATAGTTATAGATTGTCATGATGGTTTTGAAAAGAAAGAGAAGGTTCTGTACTTTATGAAAGATGGTAGTGTGAAGATTCTATCCATTCAAGACTTGTTGGTGAAAACTACAAAGGAACTGAAATATGTTCATTATTTGTTAAAATGGAAGAATGAAGTGTGCAAGGTATGGAGTGATATGATTTTGGCATCAATAAGAAGAAGATTTCTTGAAGGAAAGAATTACATTGGTAATTATGTTCCCATGTACATAAATCTAAGAGATCAAGATGTGGAAATGCAAAGGGGCACTACTGTTAAAGAAGTGACTTTTGGCATGACTCAACTTACTCTCAATCCTGATGGGAAGGAAATTGCTTATCTTCTTCTTGAAGAACAAAGTTTACAAAGAAGCTCCATTCAGAATCTCAGAGCAGCTATCTACCAGATTAATGAGGAAGATGAAGAACTCAGAAATCTTAAGGAAAGACTGATTCAAATTCTTGAAGAAAAAGAATTTTTTTTGTTATCCAACTTCTTGAAGATGAATCTGTTCTATCAAAGTATGAGATTGGGGGAGATTGTTAGATCAGGATTCAATGATCGTCAGGATCTAGACTCAAACTGATCAGAATTGCTGACATCATCAGTATTGCATGGTCATCAGTATTTGATCAAGCGTCAGTATCAAGGATTATCATCAGGATGTATATCAGGACTGGGATCAGGATTGATCATCAGGACTGAAAGCTGATCAGGATTCCTACTTCGAGTTATATTTGGAGTCTAGTTAAAGATGGAAAGATTATTCTGTCGGTTCCTAGTTAATAAGAATGCAGCTATCAATTTAGGATAGGTTTCAATCTTTGTAATTGATTAGAACTTATCATTGATAGAGAAGCTGTGTAGTATATAAACACGGTTTAGGTTTTGGTTAAAAGACCAGAGAACATACACGAGTATTTTTGTAACCTAGCAGCTCTCAAGAACACAGAATTTCTTGAGAGAGTTTTGTAACAGTTTTATATCAGATTTAATAAAGATGTTATTATTCTTTCATATTTGTGATATATACTTTAATAAGTCGAGAATCTTATACAATTGTATTCAACCCCCTTCTACAATTGTTAATTACTGGGCAACAATCTGTAATAACTTGCACGACGTGCTGAGGTCCCACTTCCAATATCACTTCTTTAATTAGGTTGGCTATGTGGAACTTGTCTTTCAACTCACCTTCACAATTGACTGCCTTTAAAAACATGGGACCATTCTTTGTAATAACCATAAAATTTATTAACGGTCTTCTTTGACTATCACTCCATCCATCAGATACTATTGTCACACTCTTTTCTTTCCAAGTTGTCTTTATCGGTTCCAACAATATTTCAACATGCGCCCTCTCCTTTTGTAATAAAGTTGTCCATAAAGCATTATAAGTTGGAGGACAATAACTCGGAATGTTACTGTTTACAGCCATAGTATAGGACCTGATGTAGTGGGGGTTTCTAGCAAAATGGAAAGGTAAACCTCCAGAATAAAATGCCCTTGCAATCTCACCATCTAGTTGTTCTCTTACTTCCATATTAAATGCTTTGTTGATATGATTATTCATGTCAACTGCTTTTCTTTTAAGACCTTCTATTTGCATTTTTTTAATTAGTTTCCCGGCACTGTTTGATGACCTATGACCACTAGGGGGAAGTGGTATTTCAATCGGTTTCTTTTTCTCCTCAACCTCTGCCACTTCTCTTTGTAATTGGGTAAAAAGATCAGACGTGACTTTTGTACAAATTGCCACTCAGTGTCCTTTTATTCTCAATAGATGTGCTTTGACTCTGGAATAAGAACCAGTAAATTCATCGTTACAAATATTACATCTGATTCTTAAATTCCCACCTTATATTTTGTGGTTGCCAGTTTAGTCACGTGCTTCCATAAGGGATCTGAATCTGTCAAAGTTTGTTGACTTGATTCCATGATCACCTGAGACGGGAAAAAGTTTATTAGAATCATAGTTTATATAAACTTAAAAGAAGCATAAATAATTACGAAAGAGGTAATGTCAATTGTTTTTTATGTGCTGAATTACTGGTACATGCTAAATATGTAATTCAAATTTAACAAGGACATTCGAATTAACATCTCACTGTAAGAGGTAGGAAGCACATGATAGTGGCAGACAAAGACACATGTTGATAAACTAAACAAATATAAAATACTAATTAAGACTAGTAGTGGACCTAGAAAGTGGACAATCACACACATATAATATGCTAGATACATGGCCATATGTATCTCCTTATTTAATTACACACCAACTCTGCAAAGAAGCACGTGATTATGTAGGGCTGGTTACTATGACTTTTTCAACTCTGATCAAACTATACTAAGATAAAATATTATTCATTATTCAGCAATACAACCGATACACACATATATTACATGATAAACAAGTAAAATACACCTATTATGCACATCATCTTGAAGCATAAAAAGAAAGAAAAGAGATGTAGGACTTACTTTCCAGAGCTTTGCCGTCAAACAAATGAAGTCGTTGTAGAAAGGATGTCGCCGGAACGACGACGGTGGGAGAACAGTGATAGATCCAGTCACTCAAATCACTTTTCAAGGGATGATAAGTATCTGGGTTTCAATAGATATGTATATGTAACTACACGTCGTATACTCACACGTTTATCTACCTTTTACGTGTGTATTTGAGAGATGTTATATTTACAAAATCTGCCCTTCCCGTGTCCCTCTTCCCACGTCTCTGCGCACCCCCATGAAAAAATACGGGGACACGCCACTTGGCGCACCCCATCCGCACTAACACACGAACTGACGCACTACTGTGTCCCCGTCGAGTCTAGTTCGTTGTTTGGTAAACAGGTGACAAGTCCGTGCTTCTTAGGGGATGAAGTACTTTGAGGCTCTTGACAAGACCTTGTGGGATTTAAGCACATGATACAAGGATAGTCGGAGCAAGCCATTTGGAGGGATTACGCTGGTATGTGGTAGTAACTTCTACTAGATTTTTCCGGTCATTCGAAAAGGTACACGGGCAGCCATTGTTAACGCATCACTTAGTCCATCCTACACATGGCCATGCTTTGAAGGTATGGAACCAACTAAGGCTCAAAAATTAGCATCATTGGTAAGTGTTTAGATTGGAGATGGTTCACTTTACAATGACGTTGATCAAGAAACAGTCAAAAGTATCAGAAGATATAGTCAAAAATGATTGTTATTGGATTCGTCGTCGTTGTTTATGATGTCGTTTCCAATCAAGAAATGATCATCAGGTCATCGTCGTCGTTGTTTCCCATCGAGAAACAATCATTGGGTCGTCGTCATTAGTTTGAGACATGATCTCCCACAAACCCATCAGCATCATTGTTGTGGTTTCGATGATATAATTTTGTCAAAGGCTCTGATACCATGATAAAATATTGGCAAAGTCTCATTTATTCAATCGTGAAGGCAAAAATCTTGATTCATTTACAATAGAGTAAATAACATTTTGTGTACCTAAACTATACAACTTCTACATTTTGTGTACCTAAACTATCAATTGTGCACTTTGTGTACTTGAAGTATGCAAAAACAAACAATTTGTGTACTTTCGTTGTTTATTTATTCAAATGATGCATTTTGTGTATATTAACCATTAAAATTGAGCAATTTGTGTACTTGAAGTTTAGTAATATAATTGATAACATATTTTTTCTATATATTTAATTATATGTATATTAATGGAATATCAAAAAATAAATACTAAAAAATAATATGAAGTAAAAATATAACATAACTTGATATAATAGAAGTAAATAATATTAACTAAAATATTTACTATTTTGACTTATTAAATACATTCAAAAAAATTATATACACAATTTTTACGAAATTTTATTATTATATTGTGTAATTATATTAAATAATGTTTTAAATTTAGTTACAATAAAATTAAATAAAGAATTTTATAGTATTTATCCTTAATTTTTTTAATCATACTTTATATGTTAATATAATATATTTTTTGAATAATAACTTTCTAAAAAATTATTAAAAAAATATTTTTTTATATATACATGCAAAGTTGAGGTACACAAAGTGCATATATAAAGTTTAGGTACACAAATTAATGATTTTTATAAAGTTCAGGTACACAATTGATACTATAGGTACAAAAATTGCAGATTGTGCATACTTGAGGTACACAAAATGGATTTAACTCTTTACAATATAATGACCGTTTATATAGCCAATACTTAATCAATAGTAAAGGTAATAAATATAATAAAGAAACTATCTGACTTAAAGCGAGTTTCGAATCTGAATCTGATGATTCAGATTTCTTTCTTGCTTCCGTTATAACAATACCTTTTTAAAAGTCAGGTGTTCTCTTCTTCTCTCATTTTAAATAATTTTCTGCTTTAAAAGTCAGGTGTTCTCTTCTTCTCTCATTCCAAATAATTAATTTTTAGCTATTTATAGTTATTGAATTGTGTGGTGACTCGCAAAGATATGTATTACAATTTCTTTTTAAAATATTTTCATATATGTTTCTTGGCTTTTTATGACATCTTTGACATCTTTGAATTATTTAAATTTATATAATAATGGTATATATATCTTTCTTTAACCCTTTACTATGAAATGGGTAATGATGCTTTGGTTCTATTGAGTGTGTTTCTTAATTATCATAAAATGTGTCGCACTGCAGGTTCGAAGTATCAATCTTTAACCCTTCTACTTGCCAGGTTGATGAAGCAAATGTAAAGCTACAATATTTCTGTTTTTTAATTTAACAAAGTGCTCGATAAGTAAGTACAAAAAATAATAATGTTATTAGGGGGAATAAAGTCCTGACCTCTGAGGGAAAAAGTAAGGGCAACTACGGGTGTGTTGTCATGTCACCTGTTGTTGAAGTGAAGGAGTATTTTCCTTAGGATTCTGTTATGCATAGGTTTCTGTGCTCAGTCTACTTGAACGAATGAATGGTGTTTATTCTGTTTTTACAAAAAATTAATTTTTCCTAGGTTGTGATTTGAAATATCTTATCCAACTTCATCTTCAATTCATGTAGTTATATCAAGATCTTTGTTCTTCCTTCTCTGTGCGTTCCTAACTCGTGGAAGAATCATTATTGTAATGTGTTCACCTTTTTTTGCATCACTTAAAATATGCAGTGGTTGAGGGATAAAGCCCCTATAGAAAAGCTTGTGATGATATGCATGATTTTGGGCAGGGTGTTTGCTCCAGTGTCTGACTACCTTTTTTTGTGTTACCCATTCGATTTTTACTTTTCTATAAAAGATGAGGATGAACAGATTCAGTTATATGTTGAATAAAGGAATCTATAACCACCAACACTATAATCATGAAGGGATAAAAAACTGTAATCCAATTCTTTGTTTGCTTAATTTGATTCACAATTTTTATTTGAATTTTGAAGTATTGTTCAGTTTAGAAGCTCATGTCATTCTAACACAACATTTTAAACAAACAGCCCAAAAGTTACCTTGATTCTGCTTCAATTAATACCGGAAAAGTTCTAAGCCCGTTGGGTGCCTTTACCGCTTTTCCCTCCATTAATTTTCAGTATTTATTAGTTGGATGTTGTAGGCCTCTCGGTTGGGAACCATAAGTGCCATTGTGTGGAATTATAAGATTTTGACGGTATGGACTATACAACATCTTATGGTATTTAAGTATTGGAAATGCATGTCGTCTACACATCTCTGTTTTTGCATTATATCCTTTCTAGAATTCTAATGATTTCTTTTATTAAATGTCTTGATAATTTACTTAACCTCCATAACTGCCTATTAAAATATTTTTGATTGTAGAATGTTTAAGTCAGTGCAAATGATTTGAAAGATGGAGTAGCAGTGAAATCAAGAGACATCAGATCATGATCACCTATTCTAACCCTACTTAAACTTCTTGACATCCGGGGCTCTTCTTGCAGCAAGTTTAAGTCTGCATGTCTATCATGTGTGTACCTCTAGCTGGCTAGTGATCATTGGTGTGATCCTTCGAAAAGGATGTTAACTTTGGTTTAATAATCTTCTTTTTAGTAATTTACTTGTTTTGGTCCTTTTGCATAATAAATTGTGGCAATACTCTTACTGCATTGGTTATTATAGATGATAACTTGTAATAATGTGTGGAAATTACATTATTTCTTAAATTATATTTTTTGTTATGAGCAATAGCTCCACTAAATAATTACATTTTTGTCTCTATCTTGTTCACTTCATGTATTTCTTGGTTATTTGTGTTTTGGAAGGATGCCTATGTGGTGTTAGCTACTTAAAGTCTAATAAACTACTTATTTATCCAGCTTTGTATTTCTAAATTTTTTGTATATTTCTTGAGCTTGGATTTAAAAGGATCTGGTTCTGCTGTGACTTTTTTTGTACTTTTCATATACGTTACTCGGCCCTCATACCGATGTCATACCGATGTCAGACGGAAATAACATGGGTGTGGATATGAGATCTGAGTCTATTCTTCGTATGAAATGGGATATTTCAACTCCAAGAAATCTAATTCAAAATTATTTACAAGACCTCACAACAACTAGTTTTCATATATGGATGTCCATTTATTACTATTTTCATGTTATCCTTTTGATTTATGTTATAAATTCGAGATAAACAATCGTGCATATGTTTTTTAATTGATAGAAGACACAAATTTACAAATGACAATATATAAAAAAGTAGGGTTATATGTCGAATCCCTGCCCAGGGTCCATTTTAGGATACGTATCCACGAATCCTACTCTTTTAGAAATTAAGAGTCTGACACTTGAATCTGCACCCGTATCCGACATCCATACCCAAGTCCAGGTAACATAAAATCATATCCTTTTGCTTTGTGAAATGGTGGTGTTGTATATTGTCGGTTAGGCATATTCTCGATATCATGCATATCGAGAAAAATACATGTGAATCTTTACTTTGTACTTTGCTAAATATACCAAATAAGACAAAAGACAAGGAATCCATTCGTTACCATTGGCATCTTGGAATTTGTCCCATTCTAAAAAAAATTGTTTGCTCATCGTTTCTTGAAATGAAGTTGCCTGATGGATTTTGTTCCAATATTAGGAGTCTAGTATCGATAGAAGTTGTTGGTCCTCGTGTATTACAGAAGGGGGGGGGGATGAATGCAATACTGATAAAATTCAATCTCAGTTTCAACAACCAAAACTAAGATTTAATGTTATCAATAATATGTATGCATTCACAAACAGTATAATCGAGAAGACAGGATTCACAAAATAAATGTTTTATTTATTTTGCAAAGTGTTGCTACAACCTCAAGAGAGAATTCTTGAGCTTCGGTTTTTCTTCAAGACACTTGCTTGTCTTCGTTACCTTCCTAGAATGAATTAATAGTCTAAGTATAAAACTAATCCTATCACTGTCAACACGGGTCTGTGAAGCTGCTGTCATTATCAAGTGGCAGCTTCTTAAAAAGTGTCTACCCATGTAACTTTCCTAAATTGCTAACAGTGTCAGATATACATTACAAAGAAAGCAACCTAGATTCATTCTATTTCTAGCTAAAACAATTCAACAAATAGAGACTTGACCTTGCTCTTGAATTGATTCGCTTTTGTTTGCAGTGCTTGAAGCTTCTGTCGTAGTCTTGCAGACTTGGTGCAGCTTAGGGATACTGCAACACGCCTGTTTCTTGAACATTGAAACTGTCACGGGGTTTGACTGAGAAAGATACCTAGAACAGGGATCTTTCTCGAGACAGTTACTTTTGCCGCAAAGCTTGCTGTCACAGGAATGTGCTTTTGGTGACAGTAAGAGTTCCCCGCATAGTGTGCTGTCGAGGTTTCCAAACTTGCTGTCGAGGGCTAAAGTTGCTGTCGCGTAGTCTTCCGCCAATGTTGCTGTCAGAGTGAATATGCTGTCTTGACTCACAACATTCTGTCTTCTTGTAATCTTACTGTCAATGCTTATGACAGTAACCTTTATTCATGCTGTCATCTAATATGCATTCTTTGAGGCTTGAACACAGAAAGTGAACTTCTTCCAAATTACAAAATAAAAATAACATTGCATACTGATTACAAGAACATACTTTGGTTGTGACAGTATGTTCTACTTAATTAAAAAATTAAGTCTATACAAAGTTAAGTTGTTCCTATGCTATCACCCACAAATCCCAACAGAAACTCTTTGCCTCACCAAATGAAATCTCATGACTATCATTTGATTTTGCATCACTTGCTCCTAGTTGCAATTCGATCGTCACTGGATAAACATGCCAAGAACACTTTTGTTAGGTTTTGTATCTTCTTTAAGGCTATTTGTAGTAAAGTGATTGCGGTCGACAAATTGGAGAAGATATAGTTTCAATTGGTTATCACTATATGCCAACTTGAAGAATATGCCCCCCCTTCCTTGTTTGATTTAATGATTCATCTTGTGCTAAAGGTTGAGTTATGCAGGCCAATTTTTCTTATGTGGATGTATCTATTCGAAATATGTATGAAATCATTTTAAGGATCTGTAAGGAATAGGGCTCGCGCGGAGGGTTGCATTGCTGAGGCATATATTGCAAAGGTGGCAGTTGAGTGTTTGGTTAACTTTGAGGAAGCGACTTTCGAAGTTCCAAAAAATGGCAGGCGTTCGAAGGATGGAATAAGTATGCCATTATCTGGTGCAAAAATAATAACCCTGAGCACCAAAAATTTGCACCTTGCGCATTTATGTGTCCTATTTTGAGTAAGTTACTTTTGGTTACTTTTTTTTGTTTATTTGAGTTATATACTAGTTACTTCATCTACTTGTGTTTCTTCGTGCAAAGCTATATCTTAACAACACATATATTATGACGTATGATGAATCTGTGGTTGCAAATAATAATTCATTATTTCATTGTTTTAATTGTAGTGAACACATGTCACTTTTGATGTAAAAATTTCTAGAACATAAAAATGATAAAATTTGACTAAAGAATAAGCAAAATGAAATCATGAAATGGTTTAAAGAAAAGGTATCACATATGCTTATTGTTTTATTTAATTCAACCATGTAGCTCACTTTAATAATCTTGCAACTTACATGCGTTTTATTTTTGTAAACTTGCAACCTATATATCCTTTTGTTTTTAAAGATTGTTTCAGATTTGCTAGATGAAAAAGAGGTATCATAGAAGATAAGATGGATTGCATACGGGTTGAATAACAATGTGCCTATTATATTCAGTGTGTAATATCCCGACTTGTTTTTAATTCGATATTATAACTTATGTGTAATTTTATTCATAAATTCTACGTAACTAGGTTGATTAAGAATTCTAATAGTACGAAAATTTATTTTCGGCAATGTTGGTTTAATTCAACATGTCGAGCTCCCATTTGCCATGTAAAATAGGCCGAACTTAATCAAGGCCATATGAGAAAAAGGGAAAGATAACGAAGAGATGAGTGGGCGCCCAATGAGAAAAAGATGAAAGTTTAAACTGTTTTCAATGGGCCGAGCAAATGCATCAAAGCCCAAAGGGAAGGGGGTAAAATTTTGAACTACCATTAGTTGGGCCAAGTAAGGCCGAGACTTGTCTTTAGACGAGTCAAGTAAATATATAGGAGTGAGAGGACACTTATCCTCAAATCATTTCGATGTTGGACAAGAAATCCTTCAGGTTAAGTTATATGGTTTCCCAAGTTAGTTTATAAAGAGGAAAAGAGACCATTAGTTCCACATCTTATTGATGTGGGACAAAGTGAACTTTTGTCTTAATACTTCTGCTACACTTTGGCACTTGGTTTTTCTACACTTTCGAGTACATAAAGTTGAAATTAGATTTTGCATTCAAGTTCAAGGTTTAAGGATCGCTAGTAATAGGAATTCAAGATTTCAAACCTTAAATTATTTTGGTTCAATTTAGAGTCAAAGTCGTAGTTGTAATTAACCAGGAAGCATTTTATTTGGCCTTATATAGGACTTGGAGGGAGTCCTACTTCTACAGCATTTCGATGTGGGACAATAATGCAGTCCTTAGAATTAAACAAACCTGATTTTGGTTATTCTTTAGTTTGGTTGGCCTTCAAGCCTTAAGTTCTTTATATAGAGAAACAAAGCCATCACTTGTATAGCTGCTCGATGTGGGACAAAGCACACTGGTGTTTTAATAAATAAAACTCACACACTTCTTAGTATAAGAAGCAGTAGCCTTCGTGGAATGTTGCACTCCATATTTCAAGTGTTGCAAATTAAAGCTTCGACTTGGATCTATTGGGTATCAAAATATTGAACTCACAATTTTTTGGCTCAATTTGGGACCAAAGTTATAGTTACATACCACAACTTGTATTCCTTAGGATGAGGACCTCACTTAGTTTATATAGAACCAAGAAGGAGTTCTACTCTTAACCACCTCGATGTGGGACACAATGAATTCATGTTTTAAACTTTCAACTAGTGGTTTCTTGCCTTCTAATGTTTTTGATTTGTTTTCACTTGAGATGAGCTCTAATCTTTGTCGTTTTGCCCTTGTTTTAAAGTTGGCACTTCAAAATTTTATCAGCTCTAGGTAAGGCCGATGAAAGTTAGGGATTCTTCCTTGTTAACTCAGCTTTACATAAAAGTTATAGGAAGTTACAAAAACATTGTGGAAGACATGAACGGGACCTGCTTTGCCACCATGCCTAGATGCGAAATGGGTCGTGTGGTCTCGGCCCAACTCTAGTGGGATCCAAGGCAAGAGTCACCAACTCTTAGTTTCATACAAGTCTTCCCCCCACCCCTCTTTCCATTCCATAAGATTATAATATTGATATTAATGTTTTGGCGATTGAGGTTAGTTAGGTTTTCAAAATTGGACATATATCTAATAGTGCTTTGGAAATGCTACAGAACTGTCCAGGAACCAGCATATTTGGATATTGGTGAAAGCATTGCATACAGGATACCTCAAACTTATGAAAAGCTTGCGGCCACTCTGAAGTTACCAACCACATCAGAGATCCGAGTGGATGAGTTTTACCTTAAAGGCACTCTTGATCTAGGGTCGTTGGCTGCAATGATGGCTGCTGACAAGAAGGTGGGACAAAGAAGTCGAGCAGGCATTGGAGAGTCAAAACCCCAGTATGAATCTCTTCAGGCAAGATTGAAATCTCAGGCAGCTAACAATTCAATTCCCAAATTTAGTCTGAAAGTGAAGGATATCCCATTGGATGCATCTTCTATTCCTGAGGGGGCAGCTGGAGCAATAAGGCGATCTATCATGTCAGAGGGTGGTGTCTTGCAGGTTTACTATGTAAAAGTGTTAGAGAAAGGAGACACGTATGAGGTTTGTATTCACACTTGTCATAATAATCAGCTGTCTATATACTTAAAGCATGGGGTGTTGGGTTCGTTTGTCATTTAAACGATTCTGAACTTGTTTTGTGCAGATCATTGAACGTAGTCTCCCCAAGAAACAAAGATTATGACTTCAGTTAAATACTCAGAACTGGATTCCATTTTGCGCGATCCAATATTCCCTCTTCTGTTTTTAAAAAGATTTTTCTAATATAGTAAAAGCAGTATTATTTTTCCAAAAGCCTACAAGATTCACTTAATATACAACAATAAAAATTTATAAATAACTCAAAACATAAATATATGCAATCCACTAGCACTACAAATATGATTTACCTTGTAGATTAGTCTATATTTTTATAGATTGTTTGTAGTTTCATTCCTAATCTTTGACAAAAGGTCACTAGCTAGTGCTTTGATAATGTTTAGCTATTGACGGCACAAAATGTTAACGAGAATGCACCTGATCTATGATGAGATTCTAATTCTTATTATTCACTATCTGGGTAGAAATCGACACTGCTGGCAGTACAGGAACTTGTATATGATCGTGCGGGTCTGTATGTTATGTATTAAATCTATCAGTAATCTATTTAAATCATTCAGTGTCAACTACTAATTATCAGTTATGCAACCAAGCTTTGTTGGAAAAATCAGCAACCTAATCATAAGCATCTTCAGACATGCAATTGAACATATACTATCACAATACCAATCATCAATTAAACATATACTATCACAATACCAATCATCAATTAAACATATACTATCACAATACCAATCATCAATTAAACATATACACACACATACACCATTACCTTTTTTTCTTTAACGATGGTCAAGACTAGAAAGATGACGGTGAGAGCTACTGTAACCCACCCACGATGATGATGCTGATCGCCACCGTAACCCACGATTAGAAGAAGAAAGAAAGACCGATGAAAAAAACCCCTTCTCTTTTATTACCGATGAAAAAAAACCCCTTCTCTTTTATTTTTTCCCCTTCTGTTTCTTAAAAATTAATGTCTAAAAAGAGGATATAAAATATACAAAAAAAACACTTTTTTTAATGACCTTCTTTTTTTGTTTTTTTTTAAAAATCTGTAATATCAAAAAAAATCACAAACTATTTAATATCACAGGTTTTATCCTCACTAATACAAAAAATTTTAACTTTTCTTTTTACATAAAAACAAATATTAAAAGTTTTGTTTTGACAAGAATAAATTTCTAAATTACATGAGATAAAATACCTTAATTAAAGTTCCATTAAATTACAAATAAATCTTAATCTCAAAATTGACCTAAAATTTGAAATAAAAATATTAAATTAAATTCTTTTAATAAAAATATATTATAACATAGCGACAGCTACCTGCGACCGATTCAGTAGCTGCAAACCAACGTGGCACTTTCTGCTACCGAAGTCGGTAGCGGATAATATTGGGTCGCTAACATTTACCGCGCAATTTTCGTGGGAAAAATTTGAGGGGGGAATTTTACTATAGCAACGGATTAGCTACCGCTTTCGGTCGCTGCTGTTTTGCTCACGTGGCATTATCTGCGACAGAATGCGGTCGCTGATAAAAACCCGTCGCTAAGAAGGAAGCGCCAATTTTACCCGGTAATTATTTTGGCGGGAAATGAACCTTAGCGACGAAATAGCGACGGATTGTTGTCGCTGAAGTTCTTTAGCTACGGATATATTTCTGGTCGCTGATATCGGTCGCTACTACTACATAATAGCGACGGAAGTAGCGGTCGCTAATAAATGTGGTAGCTGATAGGTGTTTTTCTTGTAGTGGTAAATGACTTGATTGATTATATAGGCTTGAGAGGGAATTCCTCACTGAAAACTTTCGATGTGGGATAACCAGCAACATATAAGGGATGGAAATGGCCAAGTACCACATTGATAACCATAGTGCTAATTAAAGAGTTTATATAGATGAATTCAATTACAAATGCAAATTGGGAAAATAGGGAGGACGAAATCCAGCGACACTTATTTGTTGTAGGTGGGCAATGTAGGGGTATTTTTGTTAACACCCGAGACTAATAATTTTTGTTTCCTTACCTTTATTTTCTACCACATTGAAAAGAAAAGTTGTAGTATACAAGGTTAAATAGTAGAGATCTTGGGCATATTATTAAGATTTGTATAATAGAGGAACTGTGGCTGTGACGCTGGACAACTTGTAGATTTATCTCATTTTATTTTTCAAATTCCTCTAAGAATTGTACCATATCGAGCAGAATTAGGAAAGGATCTTTCCTTTCCTGTATATATATAAACGTAGTGTCCTAAATAAGGAAATAGAAGCAGCAAGCTTGCAAATTACTGTAGTTGGTAAGTCTTCGGACTTTTCCTTTTATTTTATTTACTAGTTTATTTTAGTTATTTGTTACTTTAACTGTTTAATATTTAATTTAGTTAAATTAGAATAATTAGGTAGTAGAAATGAAACGTGGTAATAATGCTAGTGTGAATTTTGATAATATTTTAGGGAACGAACGAAGTTGACGATATTCGTATAAGAGATTAAGATTAGAAACGACGTACTGTAAGTATATATTGTATTGTTTTACTGTTGAAATGTGATATTAATGATTTTATTGATGATGTTTGATGAAAATTGAGTATTCTTACATTGATACTGTGAACTGTGATGCTTCCTTATTGGAAGTAAATCTAAACCAATTATTTAGCTGGCCGGGATCCCAACTAGTAGAACTTGTGAATTCATCGTGTTTGAATACTCATTTTTATTCAACTTCTGTGAAATATCTTTCCATCAAATATTGTTCTATTCTTTGCTAAGAATGCAACTTTCAGTGACGACTCCTTTCCAAAACAAACATATGCAAGCGACTTTGATGAACGAGTGGTGACCTTATAAAAGAAAAGTTAAAGCATATAGTTTTTCTCAACTTTAAATACTTGTGTTAATATATTTGTTCGTGTGGTGAATTCATATTTTGTGACTTTTTTTTGTCAAAGTAGTTATAAGAAACACCTATCTATATTCTCCAAAATTATTTCTGTATTTTGGTAGTCAACTTTAACATTGGTATTCTATAAGCTCAAGTCAAGAAATTATATAACCTAATAGAATAAAACTCTACCACTTTTTACTCCCTCAAAAAATGTTCAGTTTTACTCTTTTCTTATATTTAATAGATTTACCTTATTGTTGATGGATCCTAAATTTGAGTGAATCTCATGCTATAGTTAATGATTGTTATAATGATTGTCACGGCCTATTTGAGAATATAAGATGAATTTTATTTTTGATTTCTTTGAAAAATAAATTTTTTGCTTTGTTTTATTAACAGGTTAATATGTACTCTCTTCAAAGTGCTTTATGGTATGACTACAAATTTTTATTGTCGCATCTGCATTAAAAAAAAGTAAATTTTTTTTGAAAAGTATGGAAAAGTATGGACATTTAACCTGGGTCATTAGCAGTATTTGTCATATTTTTCAAAATTTTAAGATCAAGCACAATTTTTTCTTGGAAATGGTTTGAAGATTATTGAATATATATATATATATATATATATATGTTTAACTTTTTTTATTTGATTAAAATCTATATTTTAGTCTATGTTACTAACATAACAAATATCTGTAGAAGTTTGAAGGTTATATCTATTTTGAGATTAGGCATATTGTGATAGAAAATTAACTAACTATATGTATGTTTTATAGGATCTTGACGGTCTTACACATACAATGAGTCAGGAAATTACATTTGTACGTAACAGGATTGATCGGTTAATATTGTGTTAAAGTCACTGACAACGAGCTAATTCGACACGGTAAAATTCTCATTTTACTTGATTTTATATGGGAACATTCATTTGTCATGGGTTTAAATGCTTCTAAACTCATGTTTTGAGATTTACTATATCAGTCACTCAATCAATTTCTTATTTCTTATTGTTTTCAATATAATTTCTCCGTTGCACATGGGAAAAATATATATATATAAAGAACTTCTCGATGTTTTTGAGACTTTTCTTGAATTCAAAAGAGACCTTTTTATGAAATAACAAAGTAAAAATTGCACAAAGGTTTTGTTGTTGCTGTGGTCATCGTTGTCTTCTCCCGTGAAGTCAGCAGTGTTCTAAAAAGCGCAAAGCGGTCCGAAACTGTGAGAGGACCTTCTAGCGCTTAAGCGGCTAAGCGAACGCTTAAGCAGAATTTTAAGCGGATCACTAATCGGATTATAATATATATTTTTAAATTTTTAAATATAATATTATTACATGTAAAATTAAAATTATGTAGTAAGAATTTAAAGATAAAACATTTTTAATCAAAAAAGGTATTTTAAAATTTTATGATAATTATAGTCATATTATAATAAACATTATTATTTTAAAATTAGAAAAAATAGCAGGTCAACATCATTTTGACCGCTTAAATCCGTTTAATGACCGCTTAATCCGCTTACTAGACCGCCTAAACTTCATTAACCGTTTTCCAACCCGATTATGCACTAATCGCTGCGTTTTTATCCCGATTCCGCATAAACGGCCGCATAAGCGGCCGCATAAACCGCTTTTTAGAACACCGGAAGTGAGTGACATTTGTGAACTATGAACAACTTGTTGAGATCTGTTCTATATGTAAGTTTTTTTTTTTTTGACAGAAGTTCTATATGTAAGTTTAATTGTGTACTATATAATGTTCACAGAAAATATACACATGCATTGTTATTAATGCTCCTAAGGTCATTCTTAGATAGCTAACTAAGGTTAAGTAGATTTCTCATATAAATGCACTAGGGCAGGAGGGTATTATTATAATTATAAGAAATTATATTTATTTACAAAATTGATACACGTTTTTTATATATATTACAAAACATCATAATCTTAGATAAGTTTCCTAAGATCAATCTTAAGGACTTTTTTCTCATAATATAATATATTATATTGTAGAGTAAATTGCACTTTGATGATAGCATCGGCCATTTAAGTGTAATTTACTGTATAATGTAACTGCCATCTAAATTTGTTAAACTGTAAATGGAAATTTTTCCTTCTTAAGTCAAAGTTGTAGCTACTGGAGTCAAAAGAATGGCGTCGGATTATGTTCAACAGAATCAATACGTTATGCGTCACTCTTTTACAAATTTATTTTGCAAATATGCTGCTGTTTCTATATATCATGTTAGATGTTCGAATATGCATAGTTTGAAAGTTAGCCTAGAATCTTCTTTCAAGGACTGTTGAGTTTTTTAAATGTGTTTACTTTAACAGGGTTCATCATGATACATAATGAGCTGTTCATTCTTACAGACTTTAGCTACTGATGTTAAGCTTCTGTGATGCTTTGGGAAGATGTTATGTTGTAAATATAAGAAGTTCAGTAATGAAGCTTGCCAGATAATAGCAAACATAGCTGCTCTAAGGCAGACATGGATCGAAGTTGGTTTTCTATTCTATCAGTTTAATAGATTAAGTTACAAATTATCCTTTCTGCATGACTTATATGTAGGAATGCATTTTACTGTATTTTATTAGTTGCAGACATCTAATCTTGTAACTGGAATTAACAGTATCTGCGAGAAGCCAATCTGATAGAGCCTCTCTGCAGCCTGCTTGAAAAGGATATGTAGGAGTCTGATGTAAAGATTGAGGCAGCTTGGGCAATATTCAATGGCAATATTTACGGTGGTAGATGTCAACAGATAGCTAGACGTGTACCCGTGATAATGTACTGATGAAGAAAGATGATGCAGTAGCCTCACTACTAGAAATACGTTAATACACAACGGCTAAAACCTGGTGTCTGTAAAAAATACGGTCGATGTATATGTGGGTGTAGAGAAAGATCATGCCTATAGACATCGGCTTTTAGCCGATGTATTAGAAGTCTTCAGACATCAGTTTCTATCAAATTTACGATGTCTTTGCACCTCTTTTACATCGGTTTTGTATAAAAATCTAACATAATTTCCCCTCTTTTACATCGTTTTTTTAACAGTTTCATTGTAATTACATCATATGACATCGGTTTTGTTAAAATATTTGATGTAATAGACTGTCACATACATCGATTTTTTGGGGAAAACAGCGTGGTATATAGTTAAACACATCAGTTTACTTGGACATTGATTTTCTTGTTAAAAACTGATGTCTCATATTCATGTTTTAGCATGCACTATTCTTTACATATGCACCCAAAACTCAAATCAAACTAAAACACCAAAATAAGAAAACAGTTAACACTTGTCATTACCAAACACCAAATATACAATCTTTACACCAACTAGCATAACCAAAATAATACATCAAAGAACCCAACTAGAAATCGTAATTAACTAGCTTCTAAAGAACGTGTTGTTTGTCTTAAAAATGAAGCATCAAGTGCATGACTCCTTGTGTTTTCAGTTACCACTGCTTTTGTCTTGAACATAAAATTTATTATTAATTCATATTCATAGTGGTTTGTTTATATGTCATTTATTGTTTTTTTGCTTGCAAGAAAGAAAAATGTTTTGGGTTTGCCAATTTGTGTCATTTTCGTATACTTCTGTGTCTTTTGTGTGCTTTTAGTTTCAGGTACACGAACCCATTTCACGTCGTGTTCATGTTTAAGTTTCAAGTGCACGACATGAATCGCCAGATCTATTGCCATTGCTGGACAATATAAGATTTTTGGTTCAGGGCCACAATTTTTTGCTCAAGTCTTTCAACTATTATACCACAACCATTTACTTTCTCTTATTTTTGTTGGGATGTTTTTTTTGTTAACCACAAAAGTATGTGTGGTTCAGCATATAAGAAACTGCCTTGTACACTTCTCCTCTCGGCTGGTTGGTTCTCTTCTCTTCAATCAAACTGTTTTCAGTTTCTTATCTCAATAGTTAATTTTAAACAGTTTTTCCCTTGACCCCTGTTCATGAGGAGGGTGTTTTTTGATAGTTGTCCTGATGTCATTAGGAGATGGATAGTCAACTCACATGCTTCATTGCCTAGAGCTATCGTGTTGGAGTTCCCGAAGAAAATGAAGAAGTTGCATGTCAGATTGATACAAGGATTCACTTGGTTGTGCACACTGGTGTTTGTATATATAGGAAAAAATATAGTTGCTGCCTACTTAGCTCGATTAGGAGAAGCCGGAGTTAAAGGTTGTACTTGGTCACTAGGCCAGTTATACAGCTCAGGAGTTTTGATCTAGATATGGTGGTTGATGAGGATAAAGCAAAACCAGTTGGTCTTGTGGAGGTGTGGAAGCTGTGTTAGAAACTATGTTATTTCTTGATGATAATCAAGTTAACTTGGTAAAAATTGTACAAGTAAACGTAGCCATCAACGGATAGTTTGCCATTGCAGTATCCGTAGATGGGTAGCTTATCTACGGATAAGACCAAATGTAACATGTTTGTGTATTTCTGATGTTGAAGTTGAAGTAGTCTTGATAGGTTAATTGAGTCATGTTGACTATCAATAGATATGTAGAATAGGGAGGCGAATTGTATATAGTCGATGCCTTGTAATTCTGCATACATGAAATTGACTGTCTGCGGATAGCTTGACTAGCCTTCTACGGATATGGACATTGTACTGTCTACGGATAGCAGTACTGGTTGATCAAGAAACTATCAACGGATACAACTCAGATAGCTTCTACGAATACTCTCTGTACTTGTGAAAAGGACAGCAATGTCAGAGCACATGGGTTGACAGACTACATAGAGCATGGAAGCCAGTATTTCTGGAAAGGTGACAAGAAAAAAGCAGCATTCTGTTTGCATGGTCAAAGGTAGCATTTCCTTAAAAGACAATCAGCCAAGAAGGGCAAGCTACAAACACGGACCACTGCTCGGGATGAAGAAACAAGGATTTTGAACACATGTACTTTTTGTATTATTAGCTGTTCAAGTATCTTTGTAAACTTGGGTTATATAACCAAGTTATAGCATAACTCTATAAATCAAGAAATCAGGTTTTAGCAATTTAGATAGCACAAAGCATTATCCTTGTAAATTGCTGAAGCTAGAGTTGTGTATTTGCAGCTGTGTGTTTACTCGTAAACATCACAGAGATTTCTTCAATAAAAATCTCTTAGGTGGACAAAAACAATCCACCTGAATTTTTAATTCTTCTATCATCTTTTTTGTGTTTCTGTTCTTGTTTTTGCTTTTCATATTTTCACTATCAAGAACGAAAAGTTTTCAAGATTTTTATTCAACCCCCCTTCTACAATCTTGGTTCAGTGTCTAGGAATAACAATTTGTATCAAAGCAAGCTTCTAACATACAAGAAGTTTAAAGATCAAAGACAGCTGAATCATGAGTCAGAAGGATCATGGAGTTAAGATACCAGTTCTTGATAGAGAAAATTACTTTCACTGGAAAGTAAAAATGCGCATGTACCGTAGAGTGCATATAACATGGCCCTCATGTACCGTTGAAGCCAAATGTTAATCCCAAATGACCTAACAGAATTGTAGAGGGGGGGGGGGGGGGTTGAATACAATTCTAGATATTTTTAAACTTAAAACAACTTTTAAATTACTTGACAGAGAAAATTAAATCACACAAGGAAATATAAAATTTCAGTTGGATGTTTTGAGGATCCAACTGAGGTATTTTTATTGCGGGAATAATCTGTGTTACAAATGTAGCACAGCTGCTCAGTTCCTAATGCAGAGTGAGAGTGCTCTTTAAACAAGCTAATACAAAATTATTATATCTCACTTCTTGCTCTAAAATGAACTGCTACACTTGGTTATATATCCCAAGTTTACAATTCTATTTTTGGCTACTCTAAAATGTACTAAAGGTAACCGCCAGTAGCTTGCTTTTCATTCCTTTTGTCCAATGGTCCTTGGAGATCTTGTCTTTTGTATTCATGCTTATTATGATCCCACTCAAGAACTTAATTGGGAAATGGAATGTTTCCTCATTCCCAGTGACCATTTTAATGGCTCCCAATGCAAAGTACACTTCTACATCACCTTTTGATCTGTCAGAAAACTGTCACTATCACTTTGTCAACTGTTCAGAAAAGTGATAGTGATTCGTTGATAGTAGTGAGATGTATTTCGTTGATAGCTTTATTCTTCATTCCGTTGATGGTACATTCTTCAATCCGTTGATAGTGTAATCTTCATTCCGTTGACATGTCTTCACTTAGGCAAAATTACAAGGCACATTATATTTACAATTAACCAACCTATTTTGCCTATCTAGTACTTAGTCAACATGACTTAGAAAACCTATCTAATACCTACAACAAATGCCTATCAACCAGTGAAGTATTGTACAGTGCAATTGCTACATTACTCATTTCGTTGATGAGACTCATTTCGTTGATGAGACTCATTTCGTTGATGAGCTACTTGTCAACGAAAGCTACAAAGCATACCATTTCGTTGACAGCTACAAAATTGACTTAACACAAAATCTACTAAGTGTTTTTATAATTATCATCAAGAACAACATATTCCTAACACCAAACACCAAACACCTCAATAGCTCAGGAACCAGCAGGAGCTCCAAGCACAATTCCAAAGCTGCGTTCAGAATGGACTCCTGAGGACATCGTCACCGTTCATAAAGAAAAGAAGGCCATGAATATTTTGTTTAATCGTCTTGATTCTGATATGTTCGACAATGTCATCAACTACTCTACAGCCAAAGATATTTGGGACACTGTCCAAACCATATGTGAAGGGACTGAGCAGGTGAGAGAAAACAAGATGCAACTCCTCATACAATAGTATGAACACTTTCACTTCAAGAGTGGAGAATCTTTGATTGATACTTTCAGTAGATTTCAAAAATTGCTAAATGGATTGAAGTTGTATGGAAGAGTGTATCAAGTCAAGGACTCAAATCTCAAATTTCTCAGAGCCTTGCCAAAGGAGTGGAAGCCCATGACTGTCTCCTTGAGGAACACTCAAGAATATAAGGACTACACTCTTGAGAGGCTGTATGGAACCCTAAAAACATATGAATTGGAAATAGAGCAGGATGAAGAAATTGAGAAGGTCCAAAAGAAAATTGGATCTATTGCTATAGTTGCAAGTGTTGAAAAGGATGAGGACATGAAAGAAGAAGCTGCTGAAGCTACACCAAGCCAAAGTGCTTGTGAAGGTAGAGCTGAATCAAGAAAGTGAAAATGGAAGATGATTGAAGAAAGTGAGCCCATCAATCAAGAGGAGATGGATGAGCTTGATGATCACTTAGCTTTTCTGTCAAGAAAGTTCTCAAAGCTCAAGTTCAAGAGAAACCCTGATGTGTCAAGAAGGAAGAACATTCAAGAAGGATCTTGTTGATAGGTCCAAATTCAAATGTTTCAACTGTGGAATGGGAGGTCACTTTGCAAATGAGTGCAGAAAACCAAAGTCTGAGAAGAGTGACAGGAAGTTTGAATCTGTTGACTACAAGAAGAAATACTTTGATCTTCTCAAACAAAAGGGTAGAGCATTCATTACTCAGGATTATGACTAGGCTGAAGACGGGAATGATCTTGAGGAGGACACAGAATTTGTGAACCTTGCACTGATGGCTGATTCAAGCGAGCAGGAGGCAAGTTCATCATCTAATCAGGTAATTACCACCAATCTCTCTGAGCTTTCTACTGAGGAATGCAATGATGCTATTAATGATATGTCCACTGAATTGCATCATATGCGTATTTCTCTTAAATCACTTACTAATGAGAACACAAGAATTAAATTATCTAATCAGTTGTTAAGTGATAGGAATGCTCTTCTAGAAACTCAATTTGCTGAGTTTGAGAAAATGAGAGTAGAGTGTCAAGTTGCCAAGGATGATCTGTTGATTGTGCTTAAAAGAGAAGAATCTATTAAAGCACAATTAGCCAAAGAACATGAAACTATAGCTAGATGGACTGATTCCAAGAATGTTGCCACAAACATAATCAAGGCTCAAGGTGTGGATACATTCTACAAGGAATCAACAAGAAAAGATAAAAAGAAGCTAGATATTGAGAGTCTAGGGGATGACACTTCTACGGATAGTGAGCATCCGTTGGAAGGCAATGCCTCTACGGATAGCAAACATACGTTGTTGGATAACACCTATACGGAAGTGACTTGCCCAAAGAAGTGTACATCCAGTGTTAGTCATGATAGACTAGAGAAGCTGAACAAAAAGTATGGTCTAACCAGCAAAAACTTTGTTCAGGTATCAAGTAGCAAAACCAAAACTGAGAATGTCAACATAGGTTACCTGTCCAACAAGCAATTGAAGGACAAGGTTGAGGAAATAGAGGTTAAGGCTGGTGCTAAAAAGAAAAAGAACAGAAATGGTAAGGTAGGGATTAACAAACACAACAACTATACTCCTGACAAGTATGCACCTAGGAAGACTTGTGCAAAGTGTCGTAGTGTTAATCATGTTTCTACAAATTGCAAATCTGTTAAAACACCATCTGTTCAAATGACAATGCCTATACTCAATTTTCATATGCCTGTTATGCATAACATGTTTGCACATACTGATCAAGCATCCAACTTGTATGCCAACATACCATTTGTTTCAAATTCTCACATGAATGCATTCACAATGCCATAAATGTCATGGAGCATGCCACATATGAATGCTATGTATGCACAACACTCTCAAATGCCTGCATCAAACATGTTTGCATATAATCATCCTCAGCATTTTGTCTCTCAGAGGTCAACACCCAGGGTCAAGGTTGATTTAACTCAATCTGAGATTAAGGTACAAAATGACAAGAGAGGCAAATCTAATAGGAAAGGACCCAAGGAAACTTGGGTACCAAAATCAACTTGATTTGGTTTTATTGTGTACAGGGATACAGAAAGAATCTATGGTACTTAGATAGTGGATGTTCTAGGCACATGACTGGAGATTCTACCCTGCTCACAGAGTTTGTGGAGAAAGTTGGCCCTAGCATCACCTTTGGAGATGACAGCAAAGGTTTTACTAAGGGATATGGCTTGATTTCAAAGGATAATGTCATCATTGATCAAGTAGCACTGGTTGACGGACTTAAGCACAACTTGCTGAGTATCAGTCAACTGTGTGACAAAGGTTTCTCAGTCTCATTCAATCAAGGAGCCTGTGTTGTATCCAGTAAGGAGAACTACAATGTGGTGCTGACAGGATACCGAAAAGGTAATGTATACATAGCCGACTTCAACTCTACAAGTTTTGATTCCGCCACTTGTTTTCTGAGTAAAGCAAGCCAGGATGAAAGTTGGCTATGGCACAAAAGACTGTCACATTTGAACTTCAAATCTATGAATGAGTTGGTAAGAAGAGACCTAGTAATAGGACTTCCTCAACTGGAATTCTCCAAGGATGGACTTTGTGATGCTTGCCAGAAAGGGAAGCAGAAAAAGATTTCCTTCAGAAGCAAGTTGGATTCATCAATTGATCAACCTCTACAGTTGTTGCATATGGACTTGTTTGGACCAGTAAATGTCATGTCAATCTCAAAGATTAGATACTGCCTTGTGATGGTGGATGATTTCTCTAAATTCACGTGGACTTACTTTCTGCACTCCAAAGATGGGGCAAGTGAAATCATAATCAATCACATCAAGGCTGCCAACAATCATCCTGATCTCAGAGTAAGAAGAATCAGGAGTGACAATGGTATTGAGTTCAAGAATTCCACAATGAGGCTGTTTTGTGAGGAAAATGGAATCATTCATGAGTTCTCTGCAGCAAGGACACCACAACAAAATGGAGTGGTAGAGAGGAAAAACAGAACTCTTATTGAAGCTGCAAGAACAATGCTAGGAGAATCAAAGTTACCTACTTATTTCTGGGCTGAAGTAGTTAACACTGCATGTTTCACTCAAAATATTTCTTTGATCAACCAAGCAAAAGGAATGACTCCATATCAGCTACTCAAAGGAAGGACACCATCCTTGAATTTTCTACATGTCTTTGGATGAAAATGCTACGTACTGAGAAATCAAGGTGAAAATCTTGGAAAGTTTGAATCCAAGGCAGATGAAGCCACTTTTGTGGGATATGCAGCTGGAAAAGCTTACAGGGTTTTTAATCACAGAATCAACATTGTTATGGAATCTGTACATGTTGTTTTTGATGATGCCAGAATACAGGGTCGTACTGATGAGGATTTTCGTGAGACTCTCAGGTTTGACAATGAGGTGGAAGGTCTCGACTTTGGTGATAAAGATGATGATCATGAGGATGAATCAGTTCCTCCAAGAACGATTGTCTCTAATATGGATAACTCAAGTTCTAATGAGCCATCCATAGAAGGAACAAGGGGAGCATCCGTAGGAAGCCAAATTGGAGCATCAGGAGGTGGATCGCAACACAGAGTTACCACCCCATTAAACTCAGGAGGAGTTTCTCTAAGTCAAGGATCAACCTCACATGATCATGATAATGAGAATGATGCTGCATCTTTAAGACCTACACCTGCCACGAGAAGAAAATGGACAAGGAATCACCCATTTGAACTGATCATTGGTGATGCTTCTGAAAATGTCCAAACTAGAAGATCTACTCAGGATGAATGTCTATATAACAGATTTCTTTCTCAAGAAGAACCAAAGAAAGTTGATGATGCTCTTCTAGATCCAGATTGGGTTTTAGCCATGCAAGAAGAGCTAAACCAATTTGAAAGAAACAAAGTGTGGAAGCTGGTACCCAAACCTAAGGACAGAAGTGTTATAGGTACAAAGTGGGTATTCAGGAATAAGATGGATGAAAATGGCATAGTCACAAGGAACAAAGCTAGATTGGTTGCTAAAGGCTATTCTCAAGAAGAAGGAATAGATTATGATGAAATATTTGCCCTTGTTGCTAGATTGGAAGCAATAAGGATATTCCTAGCCTATGCAGCCCATGCCAATTTCAAAGTCTATCAAATGGATGTCAAGAGTGCCTTTTTGAATGGGGAACTGGAGGAGGAGGTATATGTCAGTCAACCTCCTGGTTTTGAAGATCCATATTATCCAGAGTTTGTCTACTTCCTACTCAAGGCACTCTATGGACTGAAGCAAGCACCTAGAGCCTAGTATGACACTCTGTCACAGTTTCTTTTAGAGAACCATTTCACTAGAGGTATTGTTGACAAAACTCTTTTCTTTAGAAATGTTAATGGCTCTAGCATACTTGTTCAAATTTATGTAGATAACATAATTTTTGGGTCTACAGATGAGAAGCTTTGCAAAAGGTTTGCCAAACTTATGCAAAGTAAATATGAAATGAGCATGATGGGTGAACTTACCTACTTCCTTGGCTTACAAGTTAAGCAAGTGAAAGAAGGAATCTTTATTAGTCAAACTAAATATATCTTTGATTTATTGAAGAAGTTTGACCTAATGGATTACTCTCCTTCTAAAACACCCATGCCAATTGCCACTAAACTTGAATTGAATACTAAGGAAAAATCTATGGACATTTCAAGTTATAGAGGCATGGCAGGCTCACTTCTATATTTAACAGCTAGTAGACCTGATATTATGTTTGCTACATGTCTTTGTGCTAGATTTCAGGCTGATCCTAGAGAGTCTCACTTAATTGCTATCAAGAGGATTTTCAGATATCCCAAGGGAACACCAAACCTTGGCATTTGGTACCCTATAGAATCTGGTTTTGATCTAATTGGTTATTCAGATGCAGACTATGCAGGTTGCAAGATTGACAGAAAAAGTACTACATGCACTTGTCAATTTCTAGGAAACAAGCTTGTCTCATGGTTCAGTAAGAATCAAAACTCTGTCTCTACCTCTACAGATGAGGCAGAATACATTGCTTCTGGAAGTTGTTGTGCACAGATATTGTGGACGAAAAATCAACTAATAGACTATGGTCTAATAGTCAATAAGATTCCAATATTCTGTGACAACACTAGTGCGATTGTCATAACTGAGAATCCAGTACAACACTCAAGAACCAAGCACACTGACATAAAGTATCACTTCATCAGGGAACATGTGATGAATGGTACTGTGGTACTTCATTTTGTTCCAAGTGAGCAGCAGATTGCAGACATTTTTACCAAGCCACTTGATGAATCAACATTCTCTAGGTTGGTAAGTGAGCTAGGTATGCTTAACTTCTCTTAATCTATTTAAATGTCTGATGATTTGATATGCAGCCAGTGTCAAAATGATTTTCATGATAATTAAAACTCTCTGAAAAAGAAGAATTTTGCCTAAGTCAAAATTTCTCCCTCTACGGATACCTTCATCTGTTGATGGTCATTTCTGACACTGGATTTCTTTTCTTTTTCTACGGATATAGTTTTACACCTCTACGGATATCAAATCCCAAGGTAGAATTCTATCCGTAGATATTTTATTTTAATCATGACCGTTAAAGTCATAATCTTATCCGTAGTTACCTGCGTACAGTACGTGTGAGTAATTACAGTAAATTCATGTACTTTTCACTTCATTATCTTTAAACGGTTACTTTCTTGCCAAATCAGATAATTTCTTCCAATTATTCTGATTTAATTAGTGAATTATTTTGGGGGAGTATAAATTAAATTTTACTCTCAGCTCATTTTCTTCTATCTTTCTCCAAAAATTCACTAAGGCAAGAAACCCTCTTTTCTCTCAAGACTAATTTCTTTCTGAAAGCTCAAAGCTATTACCAATGGCACCTGTAAGCAAGATAATGTCACTCACTAGGTTCACCTATGAGAAGAACAACTTCACGAATCTGGTGGACTTTGAAGAGAAGAGTGCATCATATCACACGGTGATGAGGTGTATTCAGAATTGCAAGCTCTCCAAAGCTATGCTCAATGCCCCCACTCTTTATTTTGAGGTAATTGAAGCTATTTGGGAATCGGCAGTTTTTGATTCTGTGAATGCTACAATTACCTTTGTTCTTCAAGGTAAGGAACATGTAATTAATGGTGATGTCATTTCTGCTTGCTTGAATTTACCTGATAACAATAGGTTGGAAAAGCATAGTGTTAGGTCCAAAGTATCGTAGAAGGGGGGGGGGGGGGGTTGAATACGATACTCACAAATAATTCAATTTCGTTCGCGGATTAATCTTTCAGTTCTATAACGAAATCAAACACACTAAACCAAATCAAGTTTCGGGGAATATATCTTTTTATAAATATAAACCTCGAGGGGTGCTACAATTTCTAATCCGTAGATTAGCTTCAATGAGTTTAAGGTTACACAAATACAAAACAATGATCAAATTCTGAGCACTATTAATTCTCTGATAATTTCTCCGGCTCAGTTCTCTCTCTCAGTAATGTTTCTGTGTTGAATGCCTTAACTGAAGAAGACACACTCTTCTCTCAGTATTAATTGTAGTCTTCAATTGAAAAACCATCGAACCAAACTTGAACAAACAATCTTGGCCGTTGGATCTTCATCAACCTGTCAGACAAAGAATACTTTTCACCTGCTCCACAATTTAAAAACCATCGAATGGTTTGAAAAACCATCGAATGAAACAAATCATTTTACCATTCGATAGTTTTTAAAACAAAACTATCGAATGCCAAATTGATTCATTTTGGTTTACTTTGAATCACTTTTCATTCCATTCGATAGTTTTCTAAATAGAAAAACTATCGAATCATTTTCTTGTCTTTTGACTTTTAATGATTACTCTGATCTCCTGGGTGTTTAAGTAATAGACTGTATCAATTTCTTCTGAGACGATAAAACAACTTGATCTTCTTAGTGCCGTCACCTAGTGCAACTGGTCTGGTTCACAGATGAATAACACTTGATCAATTCTTTTTTTATGTCTTCACTTCAATGCTGCTGATACGTCCTTTGTCGTTCTGGTTGCTTCATTTAAATCACTGGAATCCCGTGGTACTTAACCCTAAATCATTCACATACTTCTGTCGTCTTGAAAGTCTTGTTCCTTTTGCTGTCACTGAGGCCTGAACATTTTCATGAACTTCTTTCCGTGACCTGTTTACGGACTTCAAGAATACATAACGTATTTTGATTTTTTGAGTTTACCTTTTCTTCTTTGATTCTGGATTCCTGTGCTTCTGTTAATACTATTGTCTGTCTTGTCCTTTGTTGAGTTATAGTTATCTCTTTTACATCTTATGTTACATTATGCTTTACAATCTCCCCCTATTTGATTGGATAGAGTTCGACAAGCAAATACTTCGAGGATAACTCAACTAACTAAGGAAACATGAAACTAATTAAAGTAAGACTGCGTAATAATATTAAATGCATTCTGGATCAGATATATATACATTTCCAGATTTCATAAATCAAAAAACAATTAAACTTTATACAATGAAGTGGCTCCTCTAGTCTGAGCTGATAGTTCTTTTGTTCTTTGCTTCAATCTTCAGTCCATTCCAATCTCACCTTCTTCAATCATTGGATCGGAGTTAGCAGCTTGATAATCAATCACTGATAGATAGTGCAGTGGTTCTCCAGGTTTAAGGATTGCTCCTTGGATGTGTCTTCCAATATATTCAACCTCTTGACCCACTCCAGCCCATAACCATGCAATGTTAACATCTTTCTTGTTTAGCTTTGGCATGTTTGGCAGTCTGGTGTGCACTTCCAATCCTCTTTCCACCCTTTTCCTATAGTAAGGAACATTCTCCATTAGAAATCTTCTAAAAGTGTCTGCTGCTTTGTCCTTCTCCGTTGATGAGAATCCAGTGGATCTAAGATACTTCTCAACTGAGATTAGATAGTTGCTTGGGTAGTCTCTCAGTTTGTCCTCAGCCAAATAGCAGATTCTGAACAAGTCATTCGTCATGAATCTAACCATTGGAGGATCTTCAGTAATCTCTGGACCGACTTTCATCACGATCTCCTTAACATGCTCACGGAGCAGTTCATTTAGCCTTGTAGTTCTTTGGATCTTGATGAGTATAGCCTGCAATTCGGTATATGTCCTCTGTTCTAAAAACTTAGTGGAAATCACAAATGTACCTTTCTCCAGAAAACTGATTAATAAGCTCCAGGCACCATTTGCTTTAACCCCAGCATTCAGACAGATTATAGAGCTTCTCAGTGCTTTAAAGTAAGTCTGATCTTCAAGATTAGCACTTCTGATGTCCTGAATAATAACTTCCACCTCAACATTGTCGTTGACTTCTAATCCGTCTTCAACTCCGCAAAAGGTTTTATAAGCCATTTCCCATTCAGTACCATCTTTCTTTGCCAGATCTATCATCTTCTTCTTCCTCACTTCATTATACACTTTGAATCTCTTCAGTTTTTCACTCCTCAGAATTGCTTGCTGTTTCTCTTTCTCAGCTTGCCTGGCATCTATTGCAGCTCTCTGAGCTCTTATTGCTTCCAAGGCAGCTTCTTCTTCAGGTGATAGAGAATTTGCTTCTTCTTCCATAATATCCTCCCAGATTGGATGTTCAACGGGCTCTGGATAATATGGCTCATGCTCCTCTTGATTAGGTTGCTCATGCATGACCTCAAATTCCTCTTCACTCTCCTTCTCTTCTTCTACAAGTTCCTCTATCCAGTACTGTCTGATAGGAATAGCTTCAACTGTCTCCCAAACTCCCCATCCATCCTTAGGCTTCTCTTTCTCCCCTTCTCCAACTTTCTCCCCCTTAGTTGAGGAATCCTCGATAAAAGCATCCTCAGCATAAAAGGTAGTAGAAGGACCAGGTTGGCTAGTTTGTTGGTTCTTCAGCATAGTCCATATCGACTGTACTCCATCACTTTGATTTTCCATGAAATCTAGCAGATCCTTATTCATCTCTTTCATAGAAGCCAGCTTTAGGTCAATGTCATCCAATCTGGAGTTGGTAGTCTTCTCAATTTTGTCCAATCTCTGGTTCAGCTTAGACTCCACTCTAGAAAGGGTGTTCATTGCATCTTTTACCCTAGCTTGACCATCCCGGATAACCAGAACGTCTTCTTTCAAAGCTTCTTGTCCTTATTGCAAAGCATCCACCTCATTCATGAAACCATCTTTAAGTTCCCTTACGTCCGTCCTCAACTCGATCAGTTCGTCCATAGCTTCCTTCTTTAAGGAGTCCACTGCCTGCTTCGTACCTGTTATAGTGCCAGATGCACTGCCAATGACCCTGAATGTTCTTCTGGAATCAGCTGCAGCCAAGTCAACCTTCTCTTGAATAGACTTTAAAGAAGCATTGGCTTGACTAGAGGAGATCTCTTGGTCAAAGGAAGGTCGCAGTGGAACCTTGAATAATGGAGTTCCTTCTTTGTCATGAACTGTCATCTCCTTGAGGGAAGATTGAACTTGTAGCTCTCTTTCTGTCGGTAACAGCAAATCATCAATATTAGGTAGGGTCAGGGTGTCACTCCTCACATTTGGCTCTGGGTGTACACTCAACGTTTCTGTCGGTGTTTGAATCATTTTTCCTTTCCCACTCAGGCCAGGTGTAAGTGTTTTTGTTTCACTCAAATCCTTTGTGCTGATTGTACCTGCAGAAGAAAACACCGTAGCCGTCCTTAAGGAGGTCACCGGTGGTGCAATGGGGATTCGCAAGTCCCCGTCCTTGGTTAAACCAAGTTGCTGATCATCCTTAGATGATATATCCTTTGTAGGATCTAGAGTTTGAATCTCTAGGGGGTTCGAAACAGGCTCTTTTAACAGTAGAGATCCCGAATCTTCCCCGATAGTCTGTGAAGACTTTACCTCAGTTGACTCCTCAATAGTAATTGATTCATTGTCAACGAGTTGCCGATCTGCACCTACGTCAGACCCTTTACCCGCAGGATCCAGATATGTTCCATCTGGGGAGGTAGACAATGACCCTTTAGATTGTGCATTTAGGTCAAAGCCTTCTCTCGACGTCTGTGAAGACCCTTGGTTCTTAGAACCTTCAACCAGTGAACCTGACCGTAATATGGTCGGAACACCAGTTGCTTCCGTCAATTCTTCCTTACCTGATTGAGCTAATGGTTCAGATATAGCTTTCGTTAGCGTAGCCCAATCAACATCAGAAAAATCAATAAAGGGCGCTTTGGAAGTTTGAAATAAAGTATCAACAGTTGCCTCGGTTTTTGTTCGTCTCCTTTTAGAGGAAGGCAGAGCTGCTGTTGAAGGGTGTATCTCCTTATGTGGTGCTGCTAAGGCACTATCTCCCTCTACACTCATGGATGTCTGAATATTGGGTATAAGAGGAGAAGGAGGCTCGTTTATTGTTTCATTTGGCTCTTCCAAAGGCTCTTCGACCGTGGTTAGAGGTTGTGGGTCTGCAACCTCCTGGTCTGGAATGGCCACTGAGGGCTCTGGATCAACATCCATAGGCTGTGGTTCAGGAGCCAGTTCAGGTTCAGGAATGTTACCTTGATTTACCTGTTCCCCTGGGGGGTAGAAGTGGTAGGGGCACCGTTCTTAGATATTCAGTGAGAACAGTGGGTAACCCTGGAAGATAGTTGTTCTTCCTTATCAGAGCGGTTATGGCATTGCTCTTCATCTTCATACACTCCATGGTCTCCTCTTCGGAGAATGTCTCACGCTCATCATCTGTTAAGATATCATTGAGAATTAGCTGTAGGAACCTAGGATAGAAACAAAGCACATCTTCATCTATGCCCGTTCTTTCATCCAGTGGTCCCATGCATATGATTACTTGATCAATCAGTAACCGTCCAATGTTAATATGCCTATTGTTGGCAATGGCAAACCCTATCTTTTGAAGGAATAAGGGAATACCACGCAGATTTGTTAGCTTGGCAGTAAAAACATGGATTAGGGTATGAAAGAAAAAGTTCCATGCCTTTGGCAAGTAATGTTTCAGAAACTCTCCCACAAAGAAGTTAGGTTGTTGACTTCTAATGAGAGTGAAGAAAGCATGTATCTCCTCAGTCGTGGGATCCGGAACAAGGTTTTCTGTAGGAAAATGTAAGATTCGATTAAAATCATGTTCCGTCACCCTTATTGTTCTGCCCCCTGGCACAACAAAACTGAAGGACCGTACGTTATTCTCACTTGTATCCGTGGCGGTTGTGTACAACGCAGTCAATTGATCGATGCAAAGGACCACGGGAGTACTCACAGCATATGCCACTAATGAACGTGTGTTCAAAAACTCTGCCCATGCACGAAACTAAAGGTCCGTTATGGATTGCAAGTTTTGAAACGAGACATGATTAGTTTTGGTAACAATAAATTCTCCAGCCATTTTAAAATTTCCAGAAAATTTAAATAAACCAAAACTATTTTCCTTTTAAATTTAATTAATTATTAGTAATTAATTAAACCTTAGAACAAAATAATCCTTTTTATCACTTTACAATTTCGAACAAACAAAAAACTCCCAAATCAAGAACCCTAGGTTTCAAAATCAAGAAAAGTAATTTTAATTAAAATTTGCTTCCAAAGAAACTTATTTCAATCAAAACAATACTAATCAAGAACAGTTTACTCAGTTAAGGTTCGAAGATAACTTTGGTTTCGATGGTTTTCTTTAACCACAACCACAAATAAATACTCAGATGTTACACAGTACAGAGATGTCACTATTGAAGATGAAATCACTGTAAAAACTGAAATTATTGGGTATAATTCTTGGTTAAAAATGAAAAGTATCGAGTTTTGCTTTGTTCTCCTTTGACAATATATGTAAGTATCTATATAACTCTTGGATCTGAGAAAATGACAAAGGAAAACGTCCAAGGGCCATTTAAATACTCACTGATTTTTCAGGGGTATTTTTGTCCTTTTTCATTCGATAGTTTTATAAAAAACTATCGATGGTTTTTCTGAGGGGGTAAAATGGTCAATTTTTTTCGATAGTTTTTTTTGAAAAACTATCGAAGTATTTAGAATAAGAATGCAAACGGACCTTTTCAAAAACCATCGAGAGTTTTCTATCCTTTTAAAATAAAAACTATCGAACTGCTGTATGTTTGAGAAACTATCGAGAATTTTAATAATGATCTAATTAAATTCACTTCGATGGTTTTTCTTCTTATTTTCAAAATCTATCGAGAATTTAAATATAGAATTAATTAAATTCCTTCGATATATTTTAAAATGATACTCAAAAACTATCGAGAATCGTTTTCGATAGATTTTCTTTTCCTTTTCAAAAACTATCGAAAATTAAATTCGATAGATTTATCTAGGTACTTGAAAAACTATCGAATTTCCTAAATTCGATATTTTTGCTTGTGTCTTCATTTTAAAACCTGTTCTTGTTTTAAAATTAGACTGTTTTATTTTCTGTCAAGTTTTAATTCTAATAAATCATTTCAAATTTACCAAAATTAATTCTTAACAGAAAATTCACAATTTTCTTAGAATAAAATCAACTAAATATCATTAAATGATATTAATCAATTAAAATCCAATAAATTATGCTGCATTAATCTACAATGTTAAAAACAAAGTAAATTAATTCAAATTAAATAGATGCTAGAATATTTAGAACAAATATTAGCACCTAAATAATTTTTAGAATTAATAACTAATTAAATGCCAGAAGATATATCATCCATAATTATGACATACAATTAGTCCAAAAATCCTAACTACGAGAATTGCTCCAGAAAATAAATTCACGAGTCCTAAGGATATTGCAATTCTTAAACTCATGTATTCACCAGGACTCTCTGCAGTTACTGACTTCTAATCAAAATCAATTAGAAAGATTTAACATCCCAAGTTCACCAACCAGCTTATTGAAAGTGGATTCATCAAGCGGTTTAGTAAAGATGTCTGCAATTTGATCCTCTGTGGGTACAAAATGTAACTCCACAGTTCCATTCATGACATGCTCTCGGATAAAATGATACCTGATGTCGATGTGCTTCGTCCTCGAGTGTTGCACTGGGTTGTTTGAGATTGCTATGGCACTTGTGTTGTCGTAAAATATTGGAATCTTTGTCAACAAAAGTCCATAGTCACGGAGTTGGTTTCTCATCCACAAGATCTGAGCACAACAGCTACCAGCAGCAATGTATTCAGCCTCAGCTGTTGATGTGGAAACTGAATGCTGCTTCTTGCTATACCAGGAAACTAATCTTCTTCCAAGAAACTGACAGCTTCCTGAAGTACTCTTCCGATCAATCTTACAACCTGCAAAATCAGAGTCTGTGTATCCAATAAGATCAAATCCTGTATCTTTAGGGTACCAAATTCCAAGATTTGGGGTCCCCTTAAGATATCTAAATATTCGCTTAACAGCTATTAGATGAGATTCTTTAGGATCAGACTGAAATCTAGCACACAAGCATGTTGCAAACATTATATCTGGTCTACTTGCAGTGAGATAAAGTAATGAGCCTATCATACCTCTGTAGCCTGTGATGTCAACCTTCTTACCAGTTTCATCCTGATCAAGCTTAGTGGCAGTTGGCATAGGAGTCTTTGCTGTAGATGAGTCTTCCATTTGATACTTCTTCAGAAGATCTTTGATGTACTTGGACTGACAAATGAATATACCATTTTGTTTTTGGTATACTTGCAGTCCAAGAAAGAATGACAATTCACCCATCATGCATTAACTTAGCAAATCTCTTGCATAGATCATCATTAGTAGAACCAAATATTATGTCATCAACATATACTTGCACCAATATCAAATCATTTTTATGCTTTTTGACAAAGAGAGTTTTGTCTACAACACCTCTTGTAAAATCATTTTCAAGTAAGAACTCAGAGAGAGTGTCATACCATGTCCTTGGAGCTTGTTTGAGTCCGTAGAGAGCTTTGAATAGAAAGTACACAAAGTCTGCCAGTTTTGAATCCTCAAAACCTGGAGGTTGTTCCACATACACTTCTTCTTCTAACTCCCCGTTCAGAAAAGCACTCTTCACATCCATTTGATATACCTTGTAATTGGAATGTGCAGCAAATGCCAGAAACATTCTGATGGCCTCAAGTCTTGCTACTGGTGCATAGGTTTCATCATAATCTATACCCTCTTCTTGAGAGTAACCTTTAGCAACCAGTCTGGCTTTGTTTCTCGTTACAATGCCATCTTCGTCTAACTTATTTCTGAATACCCATCGTGTTCCAATAACAGATTTTCCCTTAGGCCTGGGTACCAGCTTCCAAACTTTCTGCCTTTTAAACTGATTGAGTTCCTCTTGCATAGAAATCACCCAATCTGGATCATCTAGAGCATCTTCAACTTTCTCAGGTTCTGTTTCTGAAAGAAACCCAGAATAGTGACATTCATTTTGTGATGTTCTCCTAGTTCTCACTCCTGTGTCCGGATCACCAATGATCAAGTGAAAGGGATGATCTCTATTCCATACCCTTTGTCTTGGCAGATGCGATCTTGATGATTCTCCTTGTTCTAGATGTTGTGGAGTGTGACTAGTTGATCATTCTCCTGCTCCCCCTGAGTTGTTGACGGTTTGATCTGTTGATTCTGAAGACTGACTAGTGGATCCTGTATGTTGAGGATCTCCACTTTGGTCACCACTTTGTCCAGAATCATTATCATTATGATTATTATTAATGACTGTAACAACTTCAGGTACTTCTTCATTGTCAGAGAGATCTCCTGATAGATTTTCAAATACCAAGGATTCAGAGTTCTCTCCAGTTTGCAGGCCTGGTCTTTTGGTGTCGTCAAATGTTACATTAAAGCTTTCCAACACCTTCTTATCTTCAATCACATATACCCTGAAAGCCTTAGATTCCAGAGAATAGCCCAGAAAAATGCCTTCGTCTGCTTTGGCATCAAACTTGCCAAGATGTTCTCCATCTTTAAGTACAAAGCACTTTGCACCAAACACATGAAAGTACTTCAGTGTTGGTTTCTTGTTGGCCATTAACTCATACAGAGTCTGTTAGATCAGAATTCAATGATCATCAGAAGCTAGACTCAACTGATCAGGATTGCTGACGTCATCAGTATTGCATGGTCATCAGTATTTGATCAAGCGTCAGTATCTTATTGATCATCAGGATTCCTACTCAGACTATGATCAGGATTGATCATCAGAACTTGAAGCTGATCAGGATTCCTACTTCGAGTTATATTTGGAGTCTAGATAAACATGGAAGTTTATTCTATTTGTTCCTGGTTTGTAGAATGTAGCTATCGATTAAGGATAGGTTTCTATCTTTGTTATTGATTAGGACTTATCTTGTTATTGATAGAGAAGCTGTGTGCACTATATAAACACAGTCTTGGTTTCGATTTATAAGATTCGAACGAGAACATAATCGAATAGAAGCTCTCGAGAACATAGAATTTCTTGAGAGAGTTTTTGTAAACTAGCAGCTCTCAAGAACATCAGAATTTCTTGAGAGAGTTTGTAACAGCTTTATATCAGATTTAATAAAGCTGTTATCTTTCTTTTCATATTTGTGATATATACATTAAGAAGTCGATTATCTTACACTATTGTATTCAACCCCCCTTCTACAATAGATTATTACTGGGCAACAGAGTCTTTTCATGATCTTTGTTGATCAGGGTTCGATTCTGAGTGTAGCAAGTTGTATTCACTGCTTCAGCCCAAAAGTAAGTGGGAAGTTTTGATTCACTCAACATGGTCCTTGCTGCTTCAACCAAGGTCATGTTCTTCCTTTCCACTACTCCATTCTGTTGAGGAGTTCTTGGTGCTGAAAACCGTCTTGATATTCCTTTCTCTGAGCAGAAATAATTAAGAACTGCATTCTTGAATTCAGTTCCATTGTCTGATCTGATTGTCCGCACAGGTAGCTTAGCTTCCACTTCTATCTTCTTGATGTGATCAATGATTAGTTGTGTTGCTTCATCCTTTGATTGTATGAACAACACCCACGTGTACTTGGAGTAGTCATCCACCATCACCAATGCATATCTTTTCCTTGAAAGTGACATAACATTAACTGGACCAAATAAATCCATATGAATCAGCTGTAATGGTTCAGTAATGCTTGTCATTCCTTTGCTTCCATGTGATGCTTTCTTCGACTTCCCTTTTTCACATGCTTCACATAGTCCCTCCTGATTGAATTCCATCAGGGGCAACCCTCTCACTAACTCTCTCTTTACCAAAGAGTTCATAGTTTTGAAGTTCAAGTGTGAGAGCTTCTTGTGCCATAGCCAACTTTGTTCTGAAGATGCCTTTGCATAGAAACATGTAACTTCTCCTTCACTGGTAGAACTTAAGTCAGCTATAAACAAATTTCCTTTTCTCACTCCCAGTAGAGTAAGCTTCTCATCCTTCCTGTTGGTGATCAAGCACTTGTCCTTTCTGAAATCTACATTGTAGCCTTTATCACAGAACTGACTGATACTTAGAAGATTGTGCTTTAATCCTTCAACAAGAGAGATGTTCTCAATGATGACATTTCCAGCTTTCAATTTACCATATCCCGTAGTGAATCCTTTGCTGTCATCTCCAAAGGTCACAGTAGGGCCGGTCTTCTTAACCACCTCTGTAAGCAGGGACTCTTCACCTGTCATGTGTCTAGAACAGCCACTATCCAGAATCCACACGACTTTTGAGCTTTTAACCTTACCCTGCAATCACAGATTGATTAAGCGGACTTTGGTACCCAAAGTTGTTTGGGTCCTGAAGGTTTAGATACTTTAACAGGAGTAACATTCAACTTAGTCTTACCCTGCTTGACATTCATAGTATTTGTGGATTTAACATTACTAGTGTTGTTGCTATTATCCTTCATCAACTTAAAATAAGCATGCATGATGTTGTATTTACATAGCAAACACTCTTTCTTCCCACAGGGCTCATGATTATCAGGCATGTCAGACATGTTATGCATTTCAGAAGTATTAGCAGTTTCTACTTTAACCTTTTTACATGCATGTGTAAGGTGTCCAGAAGAATTACAAATAGAGCACAACTTCCTAGATACAATGGGAGAATATGGAACCATTTCCTGATTAACAATCTTCTTCTTCCCATTCCTGTTCTTTTTAACATTACTAACTACGTCACCTACTTCAGTTTTAGGTAAATGAGGTTTAGGTAATTCATTTTTTACTGATTTCCTAGGCAACTTAGTTTTTACCTCTTTTTCCTTCAACAAATCCTCCTCAAGCAATTCTTGTCTTATGAAAAGGTCATCCTCATGAAAGAGTGGTGGAAACGGCTTAACAAAAACTGGACAATCAACATTCTTAAGAACATGTGGAGTATTCCTTTTGACAACTGAAGATGTCACAGGGAATTCCACAATCTTCTTACCAGCTTTCTTGTTATAGTCAAATCCTATAGCAGTTTTATTCTCTATGGCCTGAGTATCAATGATTTCCTTAGCCACTAGAGCGGAATTCTTAAAAGCATTCAGCTTCAAATCTAGATCTGAAATCTGCTTCCTGACGATAGTCTCTATCTCATCATTACACTTGACCTTGTTCTCTAAGTACGCATTCTTTTGCTTAAGATCTTCTAATGTTACCGCTACAAGCTCTAATTCTTCATTTTTAGATTCTAATTTTTTAATCTTAAGAACTAATTTAGCATTTTCCATTTCTGATGCTAGCATGCTTGTGTGTACATTAAACAATTCTACACTAAGATCTTGCACAGTTTTCTTGTACTCAGAATTAGACATATCAATTGTAGTTAAGATAGGTACCTGAGATGATTGTGGTGATTCCTCTGAAGAGTCAGCCATTAGAGCAACATTTACATATTCCTCCTCTTCATCCGAATCAGTATCATCCTAGTGCTTTCCCTCTGCTATATAAGCTTTCCTTTTCTGCTTTCTAGAGAATGCCTCCAATTGTTGTTTAAGCTTGGCATTCTCTTTCTTCAACTCATCATAAGAATCCTTCTTTCCATAGACATCTTTCATGTCTCTCGCTTGACGAGGCTTCCGGCATTCAGTGGCAAAATGCCCTAACTCATTGCAGTTGTAGCATCTTGATTTGCTTCTATCAATCATGCCAGTCTTGTAGCCTCCCTTAAAGCCTGTACTAGGTGTATAATTGCTCTTCTGGAATCTGTTGGTTGAACCCTTGAACTTGTACTTAGGGTTTCTCTTGAAACGAATGTGACTAAACTTTGCAGCTAAGTACGCCATGGTTTTGTCTTCCATTTGTTCAAGCTCTTCTAGGGTGTAGTAATCACTTTCATCAACACCCAGATTCACAGAATCCATTTCTGCTTCTATTATCACCTCCTTTCCAGCTCTAGGGGTTTGAACCTGAATCTCAGAAGTTATTGGTTCATCCACTACAAGTGCTGCTGATCTCACAAGTGCATTGTGCTTGTTCTCCATTGTCCCTGATCCGTAGATTATCACCCTTTGTTCATGTTCCATCTCATAGGTCTTCAACTTGCCGTAGATCATCTCTAATGACATCTTTGTGAAGTCAATTCTTTTCCTAATGGATGATGACTTGTGTTCTACATGATGGGGCAGCGTTATCATGAACTTCCTGTTTGATTCTCTCAGTGGATAGGTCTTTCCTTTCATTGCCAATTCATTGAGAAGCTTAGTATATTTCTCAAAGACCTGAGTTATACTTTCTCCTGGCAGGGACCTAAACGCTTCATATTAAGAAGTCAGGATGTCCAATCTGTTTTCCTGAACGTCTTCAGTTCCTTCCATTATCAAGTTAATGGTATCCTACATATGTTTCCCGCTTGTACAGTTCATCAACTGATAGCTCATTTCCTTGTCTGCGGAGTCTGTTAATATCAACATCAATCATGTATCCAATCGAATCAGTTCTTTGTCAGAATCTGTATACTCAGTTATTTCCTTAGGTTTGGTGCCTTGAGGAATCCTACTACCATCAGGAGCTGTAGATTCACTAACTGGTTTCATTGGTACAAACGGTCCGTTCTCTAATATGCCAATGTATAACGGATTAGATGCCTTGATAAATAACAGCATCTTCATCTTCCACAAACCGAAATCATCTCTAGTAAACGGGGAAACTTTAATACCAGCAGTTGTCTTTGGAGCACTCATGGTTTCTGAAAATTTCAAATTGTTTAAAATTCAATAAATTCCAATTAAATGAAAAATTTTGAAAGTTAAAAAATTTGCTTCGAATTTTCACGCTACGTTTGATTTTGGTCTCATTCACCGGATCTGATTTGTATATCAATCAAGTAGCTCTGATACCAATTGTTAGGTCCAAAGTATCGTAGAAGGGGGGGTTGAATACGATACTCACAAATAATTCAATTTCGTTCGCGGATTAATCTTTCAGTTCTATAACGAAATCAAACACACCAAACCAAATCAAGTTTCGGGGAATATATCTTTTTATAAATATAAACCTCGAGGGGTGCTACAATTTCTAATCCGTAGATTAGCTTCAATGAGTTTAAGGTTACACAAATACAAAACAATGATCAAATTCTGAGCACTATTAATTCTCTGATAATTTCTCCGGCTCAGTTCTCTATCTCTCAGTAATGTTTCTGTGTTGAATGCCTTAACTGAAGAAGACACACTCTTCTCTCAGTATTAATTGTAGTCTTCAATTGAAAAACCATCGAACCAAACTTGAACAAACAATCTTGGCCGTTGGATCTTCATCAACCTGTCAGACAAAGAATACTTTTCACCTGCTCCACAATTTAAAAACCATCGAATGGTTTGAAAAACCATCGAATGAAACAAATCATTATACCATTCGATAGTTTTTAAAACAAAACTATCGAATGCCAAATTGATTCATTTTGGTTTACTTTGAATCACTTTTCATTCCATTCGATAGTTTTCTAAATAGAAAAACTATCGAATCATTTTCTTGTCTTTTGACTTTTAATGATTACTCTGAGCTCCTGGGTGTTTAAGTAATAGACTGTATCAATTTCTTCTGAGACGATAAAACAACTTGATCTTCTTAGTGCCGTCACCTAGTGCAACTGGTCTGGTTCACAGATGAATAACACTTGATCAATTCTTCTTTTATGTCTTCACTTCAATGTTGCTGATACGTCCTTTGTCGTTCTGGTTGCTTCATTTAAATCACTGGAATCCCGTGGTACTTAACCCTAAATCATTCACATACTTCTGTCGTCTTGAAAGTCTTGTTCCTTTTGATGTCACTGAGGCCTGAACATTTTCATGAACTTATTTCCGTGACCTGTTTACGGACTTCAAGAATACATAACGTATTTTGATTTTTTGAGTTTACCTTTTCTTCTTTGATTCTGGATTCCTGTGCTTCTGTTAATACTATTGTCTGTCTTGTCCTTTGTTGAGTTGTAGTTATCTCTTTTACATCTTATGTTACATTATGCTTTACAGGGTGAACATCAAAGAAACCCCAAGAATAAGGAAGGAAAGGATAGTGTGTCCCAACCAAACCCCATTATGTCTTCCCAACAAGGCACAATGAGTAAAATGGATTTAAACACAAGTCTAGTTGCATCCTCCCAAAAGGATGTGATTATTGAAACAAGCTCTCCTCCAAGAGCACACTCCAAGAGGGTAAGGGACACTTCAAGCCCACAATCTACATTTTCCCAATACCAAAGGAGAGTGAAGCAAAAATCCAAGGATACACAGGGTGCACACACTCTGGAAGCAACACTTCCAGTTTCACAAATTCAGTTTGATGTAACCCCTATTATTACTCTGGGGTTACAGTTCCATTCTCTAAACATCAACCTTGAACTATCTCCATCAAATTCACCAACTCAGTCTTTAGATGTGGACATGATCCATTCATCTATTCCTGATTCTCCAACTCTTATCTTGGAGAAGCCCCACTCTGAAGCTGGTGGCCATCACTTGTTAAGTGATTTGTTGGGCCATCAACCAACTTTTTCTGAAGTTGCAAGAGGATATGTGGACCAATCTCTAAAATCAATCACCACAGATTCTACTGTAATTTCACTTTCTCAAAGTGCTTTATTAACTTCATCAACGAAACAGTCTCTTTCGTTGACAAGTGTTTCTCCATCAACGGTATCCATACCGTTGACAGTTCAAACTACCATTCCGTTGATAGGTCATTCTACACCCCTTATTGCAAATCAAGTTGTTTCCACAACTAGTGTAGATGACCTGGTGGTAGTTGAGACACTTTTAGGTTTGAGAGGGAGTGAAATTGAGAGGCTGTCTTGCAGCCAGGCAAAAGGAGAGAATGAGAGTGAGAGGCTGGTTATTTCTTCCAGCCAGGCAAAATGAGAGACTGAGGGTTCCACCTTAGTAGGTGAAGGTGAGGGTGTGAGAGGTGTGAGCCATGGGGAGCCCATGATGCAAGAAAATAGAGGAGAGAGAGAAGGGACTACAGGAGCAGCAAGGGAGGAGGCAGCCATTGCTAGTGAGTTAATGAGGGTCAATGAGGGAGAAAGGGAACTTACTTTCTAAGAGCATTATCAACAAACTCTGGATAGTATTTCCCTGGATCCTGAGACCTTTACTCACCCTGTGCCAGCCTATCAAATTATGGCTCAACAGGGCAATATGGAGGCAGAGAGGTCACTAAACCTAATTCATACAACTGCATCAATGCAAAGAGCAAAGGATGCCTTGACCAATCTATCTCCAACAGCTGCAGCAAGTGGAGACTTTGACTTTTCTGATGATGAGGACAACTTTGGTGACAATCTACAGGTGGCCACTACTTCACAGACTGGGACTTCTGTGGTGCCTCCTAGACCAAACTGGCTTTCTCAGGATATGCAAGGAAGATGCACTCTAGATGCTGCTATCTCAAGGCTGTACACTGAGGCATATCTAGCTCATGAGTCTGCAAATGCAAGGGACAAGAAATTCTACAAGGCCATCATGGATTCTCTGGAAATCCAAAGACTACAGATGCTACAGACAAGGATTGAAGCTACAGAAATCAAGGATTCCATTAGCAACCTCAGGGATGCTACTGACAGGAGGCTAGATGAAAAGCTTCCTCTTCTAACTGTGTCCAAGATGAACAGGTTTTTCTCCAAGGAACCTGAAGTGTCCTCATCTTTGAAGACTCTTTCCTCTAGAGTGGACAAAGTTGAGGCTACACTTTCTCACATGCAAAAGGAACAGGAAAAACAGACACAGCTACTCACCCAGCTTTTGGCAGCTCAAGGACTTCCTATCATCTCACTTGATGATAACAAAAAGGGGGAGAAATCTAATGAGCTAGCGAAATCTAAAGAGCTTGATATACAAATCACAAAGGTTTTGGTTCCAGCCATTTCCTTACCAAATGAGCCACTAGCAATGGGGGAGCTTGGACAGAAGAAAAAGGATGGTATTGACCTGATTCAGGAAGCTTCTATGAGGATGATACTTGCAGAACAGATTAAAGATCATTGGTCCAACATAGAAGCAAGGGTCAAGAATATTGCTGAAACTGCAAAGAATTCAAATCCATCAACGGATCAACCATCAACGAATGCCATGGTTGTAACATCAACGGAATGGGAGCCACAGTTCAAGAGTTCTTATGTAATAGAACCCATTCAGCATGGACTCTTTCAAGATTCAAGAAATGAGAAAGGGCAAGCTTCATGCTTTAGGAATGTGGATGCAAGAGGGATATCTCCAATATCACCTGTCAAACCCAAGGGCAAGAACACTGCAAGGATATTTTATCCTCCGCCAAAGCCAGATGAGTTCAAAATCCTAGGGAAGCTGATTATTGAAAGCAAAGAAAGCAATCATCCAAGCATAAGGAACCAAAGGGCCATCATCTACAGGGATAGCAAGGAAATCTGCATTTGGGTTGGTCACCCAAATTTTGCTAAGGCCAAAGCTGAAGAATCTGAAAGGGCAGCAATGCAAGCTCTTGCAGTTGCTCAATCACTTGAAGATGAAGAAACCCTAAAGGAAGAAAAGGCCAAGGATGAAGCTGAGGAAGCTGGAAAGGAAAGGAAGAGTGTAAGGCAGCCAAAGGCTAGAGCAAAAAGGAATCTAATCTTTGATAAAGATGATTCTCAGGACACTGCCCAAGACTCTTCCACAACTAGTGCACATCAAATTCCTGTTGATCAACCTCATGAAGGAAAGTTGGCCTGTGATCCTGCACATCCTGTCAACTTTCATGATCAACCAATAATGCCAAAAGAGGAGCCTTTTGAATTTGATGAGGCCTACTTTCCAAAGTTTCTATTTGAGAAGGATCAGCCAATGAAGACAAAGAAAAGGGCTGTCAAAGCAAAGCCAGTATCTATGAGAAAGCCACAACCTCATAAACACCCTGTAAATCCAGAGGACTGCATGTACATTGCTGACATCAGGGAAGAATCCAGTCTACATCTTGACTTAGACAACCTGGTGGAAGTAAGGGGCATTGCAGCTTCTCAAAAATTGCCTGAGAGACTGGCCTTTGTATTCAAGGGTGGTAGAGAACAGGTGTGGCCTCTCTACAGAATTTTAGGAGAAGACTACCAAACACTACTCTCAGTGTTTAGATGCTTGAAGAAAGACTTTGGCTTCACCAAAACAGCCAAGTCTGAGGTGGTCTCCAAAATTTGTCAGATAAAGGCTAGCTGGAACAAGCCTGAGGCTCTTCCCAGGATGCTTAGAGTGCCCTCAACAGGAAAGAAGATCCATCTTCAACCATACTGGATGATGGAATTTAAGGACAAGGACAATTGCAGAAGATTCTTCAGGATGGAAGACCAGCTGGATAAGGCATCTAATCAAACTCTAAAGTTTATGAAATCCATGCTTGGTGATCAAGATGAAGAAGAAAAGATCTTTTACAGAAGGCTACAGGTCCAAATTGAGGAAAACAACTCTAAGAGAGGGAAGAAGACTATGCCACAAAGAAGACACAGATGAATCATTTGTTCAGTCTAGAGGAGCACTCTTGGGCATTAGTCTTGTAAGTCTTGTATTTTGTCTAAAATATTATGAAGCTTAATGCATTTTCTACTTTTGTAATTTATGATGTATCTGAGTGTTTTTGTTATCATCAAGTCTCTTGATTTATGGTTGTTATTCTATCAGTCATAAATTGGGGGAGATTGTTAGGAATATGTTGTTCTTGATGATAAACATAAAACACTTAGTAGAATTTGTGTAAAGTCATTTTGTAGCTGTCAACGGAATGGTATGCTTTGCAGCAATCCGTTGACAGGTAGCTCATCAACGAAATGAGTGATGTAGCAATTGCACTGTACAATACTTCTAGTTTGATATGCATTTCATTGTAGATATTGGATAGGTTTTCTAAGTCATGTTGACTAAGTACTAGATAGGCAAAATAGGTTGGTTAATTGTAAATATCTCATGCCTTGTAATTTTGCCTAAGTGAAGACTTGTCAACGGAATGAAGATTATCCTATCAACGGTATGGAGTTTACTCATCAACGGAATGAAGATTATCCTATCAACGGTATGGAGTTTACTCATCAACGAAATGAAGAATAAAGCTATCAACGAAACACATCTCCCTGCTATCAACGAATCATTATTGCTTTTCTGAATAGTTGACAAAGTGATAGTGACAGTTTACTGAACAGATCTAAAGGTGATGTGGAAGTGTACTTTGCATTGGAAACCATTAAAATGGACATGGGGAATAAGAAAACATCCCAGTTTCCAATTGGGCTCTTGGGAGTGATCATAATAAGCATGAAGACAAAAGCAAATATCTTCAAGGACCACTGGACAAAGGGATGAAAAGCAAACTATTGGCGGTTACTCATTGTACTTTTAGTGTAGCCAAAAATAGAGTTGTAAACTTGGGTTTATATAACCAAGTGTAGCAGTTACTTTAGAAAGAGAGAAGAAAAACAAATAGATTGTATTAGCTATTTTTTAGAGCATTTTTCTTCTCTACATTATTGTAACTGAGCAGCTGTGTACTTTTGTATCACAGATTATTTTCGCAATAAAAATCACTTCAGTTGGATTATCAAACAATCCAACTGAAATTATTAAGTGCTTGTGGTTTTTATTTTATAAGTTCAGTTTTAATTTGTAAGTTGTTTTTAAGTTTGAGAAATATCAAGGAATTGTATTCAACCCCCCCCCCCCTTCTACAATTCTGTTAGGTCATTTGGGATTAATAAGCTTTCCTTGACAGTACCTTTCACACCTTCTATCTTGACAGTAGGTTTGGAAGTTACTGTCTTTGAAGCTCTCTTGACAGTATCTTTGGAAGCTACTGTCTTGCCATTATTGACAGCATCTTGAGAACATTCTATCAGATTGTTTGGGAAAGTTACTGTCTTGGGGATTGTGACAGCATCTTTTCCATCAACTGTTGTACTGTCAATACCTTCATCCTCATCATCAAGTTGTTTGATGAGCATGGCTTCCTCATCAAACTCAAGTTCAGAAAGTTTAAAAATAGGTTTGTTGATCTTCTTGAGAACATGAGGTTTGACAGAACCATCAGTTGAACAATCCTGACTCACAATTTCCTTTCCAGGTCTTCTACCATACTCAAAACCTATCCCTACTTTTTGATCCTGTGTGTGTTTCTCATGATAATCCTGAAGTTGTTTAGAAGAGTTTCTATAGGCCTTGATCTTAAATTCATTTTCACTGATTTCATTCCTTAGAAACTTTTCTATTTCTTTGGCACAGACTAATTCATTTTAAAGTTTAGCATTCTCATGTGTTAAAGATTCTAATCGATTGGTCTTTAACAAAAGCATGTCATTCTCAGAAGTGAGTGTTTCATTCAATTTAGTTAACCTAGCAATTTCTTCATTGGCTGCAGTTAAACTAGTATGAACATTGAACATTTCTACACTCAATTCCTCGACAGTTTGTTTGTATTCATCTTTAGACATATCAAGTAAGACAAGTGAGGGTACCTGACTTGGAGAGCTAGAGGAAGCCTCATCAGACTTAGCCATGAGGGCTAGATTCACATATTCCTCTTCCTCTTCATCATCAGTATCATCCCAGCACTTTCCTTCAGCCACATAGGCTTTTCCCTGTCCTTTCTTGAAGTGTCCACTTGACCCTTTATCCATTCTTTGATTCTGCTTTGGCCTTCTGCATTCAGTAGCAAAATGACCAAGCTCATTGCAGTTGTAACACCTAAACTTGGATATGTCCATTTGCTGAACCTTGATGTCTGACCTTGAGACTTATATGGCTAGTTTCTCTTGAACCTTATGTTCTTGAATTTCTTAGCCATATAAGCCATTGTTGGATTGTCCATCTTTTTCATCTCTTCTATATAATAGAAGTCTTCATCTTCAACATCAGTTAGTTGCAGCACTACCTTCTCATCATCATCCACAACCTCTTCAATCTTAAGAGTAGGTACTGGAGCAGGTTGGGTGATTTGAATTCCTTCACTGGGCTGAGTGATTCTTGGCACATGAGCCACAAGAGCACCAGACATATTAGCCATTTTTCCTCTTGATCCAGCTTGAATAGCTCTTTTATGGAAAAATTCAAGCTCATATGATTTAAGCACACCATATAATGTTTCAAGGGAAACATTGTTTAGATTTCTTCCTTCTCTTATGGCAGTGATTCTGTGCTCAAGATGCTCAGGAAGTGTGAGCAAGAACTTAACATTAACTCCTTCCTATCATAGTACTTGCCATGAATCTGTAGCTCAGTCAGAAGTTTACTGAACCTCTCAAACATAGATGTTAAATCTTCTCCTGACTTTGCCATGAAAGCTTCATACTGTGAGATAAGAATTTGTCTTTGATTGTCTTTCACTTCTTCACTTCCTTCACATAACAGCTCGATCTTATTCCACATATCCTTAGCTGATGTGCACCCAATGACATTTCCATACATGGCTTTGTCTAAAGTGAGAGCATCCAGTAGGATGAGTTGCAAGTAATCATCCAAAGCCACCTTCTCTTTTTCTGGCTCCAGAAACTCTGAAGGTAGTTTGTTGACCCAGTGGGATGGAACAAGAACACCGTCCACAGTTGAGGCTTCAATCTCTTTCCGTGGAACAAAGGGACCATTTTGGAGGATACCCAAGTACAAAGGATTCGCAGCTTTGATAAACAACAGGATTTTTCTTTTTCACACGTTGTAGTTCTCCTTATCAAACACTGGAATCTTTATGCTACTTGACTTCTGCATACTTGTCATGATCTCAGATTTGTAGAACAATCTGTCCGCTCTGATACCAGTTGTTGGTCCTTGACTATTGCAGAAGGGGGGGGGGGTTTAATGCAATACTGATAAATCTCAATCTACGTTTCAACAACAAAAACTAAGATTAACGTTTATCAGTTTATCAGTTTATGGAATGCAAACACAAGTAGACACAAGAGAATTTCTCACAAAATAAATGTTTTATTTATTTTGCAAAGTGTTGCTACAACCTCAAGAAAAATGTTGGTTTTCTTGAGCTACGGTTTCTCGAGTGATTACAAAGAATGGATTGAGAGATAGTCTAAGTAGACTAATCATATCACTATCAACACGGGTTTGTGAAGTTGCTGTCATTTTCATGTGGCAGCTTCTTACAAATTGCCTACCTGTGAGTCTTTCCTAAATTTCTGTACAAACAGCTTATCAGTACTGGACAAAGCAATCTAGAAACTTTCTATATTAAGCTAACACAATTCAGTAGATGTGGATTTGTCATACTCTGGAATTGATGAGCTTTGTCATGTGATCTCTCAAGCTTCGGTCGTAGTCTTGCAGACTTGATGCAGTGTTGGGATACTGCAACACGTCTGTTTCTTGAACATCCAAACTGTCACAAGTTTGACTGGGTAGATCCCCAATACAAATGTTATCCCTTCATGACAGTATCCTGATCCTTAAGCTTGCTGTCACAAGAATGTGTTTTTGGTGACAATAAGAAATCCCCGTAGAGGGTGCTGTCAGGATTTCCAAGCTTGTTGTCCGGTTAAGGAAAAGTTGATGTCCGAGGGCTTCCGCCAATGTTGCTGTCAGAGTGAATATGTTGTCGTGACTTGCAACATGATGTCTTTTTGTAACCTTACTGTCAATGCTGCGACAGTAACAATTGTTCTTGCTGTCCATCTTGAGCACTTCTTGAGACTTGAACAAATAAATGAACTTCTACCAAGATGCACTAGAATCTTATTTGCAATAAACAAAAACAGTTACAAAGACATACTCTGACTATAACAGTATGTTCATACTTAATAAAATTAAGCATATAAAATATCCAGTTAAGTTGTCTCATAGCCATCACCCATAAATCCTAAAAGACATGTTCAAGAAAAAAATAAAAGATCGCTTGAAATGAAAAATAACACGCAACCAATATGGTCAAAGGACAGCAATTACCAAAATTATCTCCCTAATTAGAATTATATTCACAATATATAGGACTCAAAAGCAAATTTTAAGACATTGTTTAATTTTACAACATTGGTTCACCGTTTGTAACTGTGATTATCGGATTAAGCGTGTGGTCATGTGTTCATGCCATCAACATCTATATAGTCTTGTCGTGTATATACTTTGGTTATTCGTTACACCTTATTTACATCAAAATCAAAAAAAACATACGCTATGAACAATACAGGTAGTTGACTCTCACGCATTTGAAGATATTAATGAAAAGACAGTTGCTATCGTATATATTACAGATGCATCTGGTGCAAATCAACTCAATTTATTCTTAATCTATTAAGTATATCTTCCAAACCAATGAACGTTCACACTTAATCACGATTATTACAAAATTCAAAACTTCAAAATTCTTCTATTTTACATTTTTATGAAAAAAATTTCTATTACAAATCGAAAAAAATAATCTAAAATGACAAATAATTTATTTCCTAAACATGTAAAGAATCCAGCAAAATGTGAATTTAGCGCACGGGTTATAAAACTAGTTTATAAGAATGGTAGCACGCAACTTACCTGGGATGGGTCCCAACAAGAAAAGTAGTTTCAAGTAGACAAAAATGATTTGCCGAAAAGCTCATCAACTTCTGAAGCAAACCTCTGTTGTTTACTTAAAATTAAGCTTCAACTCGCGGACAAATTTATGCACTTCCTCTTCTGCCCCGTATTTTTTTGGAATTTCTAAATTTTTTCTTCTGCCCCGTATTTTTTTGGAATTTCTAAATTTTTTCCACAGCTCATACTTAACATTTTCTTAAATTTTTCCGTGTGCGCTCGAGTCTATCAAAATTTGTCTATATGTATATCCAATATCCCTAAACCTTTATAATATTTTATTTGTAAAATTAGTCACCGAAAAGTGGAAACTACTTACTAGCTAAAAAGATAATAAGATAGAGACGAGACTCTATTTCTAATGACGCATAATCGATGACGCATGGTTTTCGGAAAGAAGAAAGAAAAATGAACCAAAAGAGTATATGATTCTCAACCTAAGGTACCCCGGCCCCTTTTGTACATATGGATATTAGTTTAGTAGTTTCTATACAAATCTTTTAATATGTTCACATCCATATATTTAATGCTACAATAATACAAAATGTACATTTTCATATAAATATTTAGATTTAGATTTAACATTCTTCAACCTCTTGCCATCAAACAAACATACACTCTCTCTTTTAGGTATACCATCTCTCTCTCTCTCTCTCTCTCTCTCTCTCTCTCTCTCTCTCTCTCTCTCCCTCTCTCTCTCTCTCTCTCTCCCTTTCTCTCTCCCTCTCTCTCTCAACTAGCTAATATTATGGCCAAAGTGGACGACAATCAGCAAGGCGTACAAGGGATCAAGCTGTTTGGAAAAACAATAGCCGTGCCAGAAAAACAAGAAAAAAATGAGCACCCACCTTCCAAAACACCTAAAGAAGACGAAGAAAATAAAGACCAAAATATAGATAAAAAGCCAGAAAAGATTGTACCATGCCCTAGATGCAAGAGCATGGAGACTAAGTTTTGTTACTTCAACAACTACAACGTCAATCAACCTAGACACTTTTGCAAAGGTTGTCAAAGGTACTGGACAGCAGGTGGGGCCCTAAGGAATGTTCCTGTGGGAGCTGGTCGTCGGAAAATGAAGCCACCGTGTCTTGGTGGAGTTGAAGGGTTTTCTGAGAGTTGTAATAATTTGTTTGAGCATGTTGGGTCTAGGGTTCAACCGTTTGATATGGTGGTGGAAGGTGATCAAGATTTTCCGGCCAAGAGACGGAGGTGTTAGGTGTAGCTAGGCATCTCAGGGGTTGAAAAGTTGATGATTCTCTTGTTTGTCTCTAATGTAGAATTAATTTATTCCGAAGGAATGTATTATAAAAAAGGAAACGTTGTTTTATATAAATGTTGCAAGTTAGTGTATATCTCTTGCGTTTTTGGTGTATATACAGGCTGTCAATATTTGACAAATTTGATTGTGATGAGTAGGATTTTGACAATTATTAGCCAAGGTACGAAGCAGTATATTAAAAAAAATAGTAAAATATAATATTTCTCTACAGGCCAGTAGCTTCTGTTTAATGTAAGAATCTCTTGATTAAAAACTGAATTTTAAAGAATTTTGTAATATTAAATATTTATTCGACTATTTATATTTAAAAGATATAAACATGATTTCAATTGATCAAAGAGAACAGAGCTTGTTCAAATTAAGGTAAATATATCAGATTCTTAATCATGTGAAAGGCAAGAAAAGATTATATCGATGTAGTTGGAAATGTCCTACTACTAAACAAAAAAATTAATCTCATACTACTTCGTATCCAGATTTCTTTAAGCCGGGTAGCAAAAAAAAAAAAAAAAATCTGTATGTCACCTTTTAGAAATAAAGATCAAATGTAATTTTAAATAATTAATTGATCGGGATTTATACACCGCTCGCAAGGTCATTGAGGCTTCTTTCATATTTGTCTATTGGAAAGGAAATTTTTAAAAACTTTGTGCAACCCTACAAATCATGTTACTCAATTATTCAGCATTTCTACTGATAGTTTATTGCTAAATTTAATATGAGAACATTCTTGAGGATAAACTAGAAAGGGTCGTGTTTCAAAGTCAAGCGTATGCATCATCCAGTTTGTATTGGAAAATTACTACTTATTTTAAATTGGACCCGACTGGTCAAAAAAATCACTATGACTCGGCTCATAATGAACCGATTCGGAATTGGTACAAACTGATATACAAAATGAGGAGTATATGAGTTCGAGATTTTTGAATCGGGATCGGCACGCAACCCACCAACCCGCATGGCACGCAATCTGCCCGGCACTTGACTCGGCTCACCAAGGCTCGCCAACTCGTCTGGCACGTACAATTGTACATGCTTCTACCATCGCAAGATTTAGTAATCGTATAGGCCATAACTTTTGTCCACTATTTTCTTCAATTTATGTCTTTGTACTTTCATTTTTTTGATTTGTCTCATACACTTGTACCTAATTTAATTTTCTACGTATAGAGTTCAGAACTTTAGATGTCGAGTTTGATTACTCTTGAAAATATTTTGTTCGTCAATAATTTAAGTCTTCAATATAAAACAAATGGATATTTAAAAATAGTTTGCGAAAAATCAACTTAATTTTTAGATATGAGAATGTTGAGTATAATATGAGAATGTTGAGACAGAAATTTGTTTTGTATTTTAAAATTTTATTTGGTTTGTATTTGTTTTAATATTTTAATGCGATTTGTTCCGTTTTTTTAGAGAGGAGTTCTCTCAAATTAATTGTAATTTTTTTTAATTAATAAAATTTATAGAGGTATCGTCCTCTTTTATTCCAAAAAAATTAGTATAATTTTAAATAATATTTAATCGAATTAAAATTTTAAAAAAATATATTTGAACCGCGAACCCGCAACTCGCTCGCGAATTCACCCGAACTGTTCACGAGCCAGACTTCAGCAAAACCGGCACGTCTCATCACTAGGACATGCCGGTCCCGTCCCCCTCCTACACCAACTCGGCACTTGCCAAAACCTGCCGGCACGGATCGGCCAACGCAGCTCTAACAGTAGCCACATGCATGTAGGTTTTACATCACAAGTAGAGCTGGTCAAATGGGCCGGAACATGCCCGCCTAACTAACTCGCCTAACCCGGTCCGTAATGGATTGATTCGGCCCGGCACAATTCGTATAAATAAAACAGGGCGTTTATGGGTTTATATATTAAGAACCGAGCACGGTACGGACCGGTCTGTGGAACCGTGTGAACCGGCCACGTCACTGAACCGGCACGCACGGCCTGTGGCACGGCCCGTTGAACCACCACTCAAACCTGCTAGTCTGTTACTCTACTACTGCTAGTCTCCAACGTTAACATGCTGTCATGCCAGTGTCACCAACCTTAACCTCCTGCCTGACTGTGAGCCTTCAACTTTAACATGCACTTCTCCAACGGTCCTCCACCACAACACCACTCTATAAATACCCTTATTCTTCTTCCTTATCTCCCACACCATTTCGCACTATCTCTTTTTCTCTCATAATTACGTACTCTGTTTTTGCTGTTTTTGCTGTTTTTGCTCTCTTAGTCTCTCCAATTGCAACCGCAAGTCTGCAACGCTCACATTTAGTCTCACAGTCACTGCAACTCAAGGTTCAAAAAATTCCGGCAAACTTTTAAAAAATTCCGGCAAGTTTTTAAAAAATTCCGGCAAGCTTTTAAAAAGAAAAATGGATGAAGGAAGGGGCACTATATCATCTCAAGGTTCGACCCAAGCTACCTCGATGAGACTATCTCGATCCATAAAATCCGGTATTAATCTCGTTTTTATTTTATTTTATTAGGTACTTTTAAATATTTGATTTTTAAAAATATTTGTTTTGATGTTTTTAAAAATATTCAGTTTTTATATTTTTAAAAACATTCGTTTTTTTGTTTTAAAAAACATTCAGTTTTTATTTTTTAAAAATATTCATTCTTGATGTTTTAAAACAAATTCATTTTTTATGTTTATAAAAATATTCAGTTTTTATGTTTTAAAAACATTCGATTTTCATTTTTAAAAATATTTGTTTTTAGATACCATTCGGCTTTTTATCTTTTAACTAATCGATTATATTATGTTTTGTAGGTGGTTCTTCTTCTACTAGACATTCCTCACATGTTTGGAATTATTTTTTGAGAGATTCAACGGATAATTCGGAACAATTTAAAGCTTGTTGCTTGCTTTGTATTCAAGATAATCGAATACAAGACCCTTTAATTCACAGAAAAGGGAGCGGTACGGGTACACTTAATCGGCACTTGAAAAGTCATCATGGAATAACGAAGCAAAGTCATGAAAGTGGAGCGGCACGTGGAGGTTCGCAACAAACACAAATTGGTGGTTTCGCGACTTCGTCTTCCGGTGGAGGTATGCCTTTTTCCTATAATAGAGATAGAATGATAGAAGATTTTGCTACTTATATTACTTTAGATGAGTTACATTTCTCCTACGGTGAGAGTCCGAATTTAGAGCACATGGTTAAACATTCACTAAACCCGACATTTAGAAGAATTCCTAGGAACACACTTAAACGTCACACACAAAAATAATATTATGCTCAACGTGCACAATTAATTGAAAGTTTCGCTAATTTTGATGGTATGGTTTCTTTAACTAGTGATTGTTGGAGTTCGGGTCAAGGTGAGCCTTATATTTGTGTTACGGTTCATTGGATTAGTGATTGACAAATAGAAAAATGAATTATTGTTTTTGATATTATGGATGAGTCACACACCGGTTATAACATAAAACAAAGAATTTTAGATACAATTAAGGATTTTAATTTGTTTAACAAGGTATTTACAATATCTTTAGACAATGTCGCTTCTAATAACAAAGCCATGGAGTATGTTAAGAACGATATTCCTTTAATTTTAGATGGTGTATTTTTACACGTTAGATGTTGTGCTCACATAATTAACTTGTCGGCCCAAAAGGGAATTACACAAATAACTCATTTATTAGAACCTATTACGAAAGTCGTTAAATATCTACGTTTTGCGGGTACATATAAGTCTAGGTATAAAAAATTGTGTAGAGAAAATGGATTAAGGCCGAAAAAGTGGGGTATCGATTGTTCTACGAGATGGAATTCGACTCATAAATTATTAAATGATGCAATTCAATATAAGATCATTATCACCGAATTATATAATGAAGACCCTATGAACCAATACGAAGGTGGCGTTATTACCGATTTTGATTGGGATTTGGCATCTAGAGTATGTAACATACTTGAGTGTTTTGCACATGCTACTACGGTTTTTTCTTATGTTTATGAACCAAATGTACATCATGTTATCATTGAGTGTGTTAATATAGTTACTACTTTAAAAGAATATGAACAAGATCCATATTTTAGTGATATTATTGTTGACATGAAAATTAAGTGGATCGAATACTTTACGGAATTTCCTTATATTTATGTTATTGCATGTCTTCTTCATCCCGGTGTTAGAAAAGAAGGTTTAGAAGGAATTTTAGGGCATTATTATGAAGGTTCAAACGTAAAATATGATCATGGTTTATATGTTAATCAATGTTTAGACTTGTTGTATCATCTTGTAGATATTTATGCTCCAAAAGTTCAAAGTTCTATACCACCTAATAGTACTAGTAGTGGTCGTAGTAGGTTTAATAATACAATTTCATCTATATTGACTAAAAAACAAAAATGTAGAATTTCCACTTCATCTCCCGTACCTTCTGTTAGGAATATGTTGTTCTTGATGATAATTATAAAAACACTTAGTAGATTTTGTATTAAGTCATTTTGTAACTGTCAACGGAATGGCATGCTTTGCAGTGTTTCGTTGACAGGAAGCTCATCAACGGAATGAGTGTTGTAGCAACTGCACTGTACAATACTTCACAGTTTGATATGCATTTTGTTGTATGTACTAGATAGGTTTTCTAAGTCATGTTGACTAAGTAATAGATAGGCAAAATAGGTTGGTCAATTGTAAGTATATCATGCCTTGTAACTTTGCCTAAGTGAAGACATGTCAACGGTATGAAGATTACTCTATCAACGAAACGAGGTTTACTCATCAACGGAATGGAGTTTACTCATCAACGAAATGGAGAATAAAGCTATCAACGAAACACATCTCCCTGCTATCAACGAATCATTATTGCTTTTCTGAATAGTTGACAAAGTGATAGTGACAGTTTACTGAACAGATCTAAAGGTGATGTGGAAGTGTACTTTGCATTGGAAACCATTAAAATGGACATGGGGAATAAGGAAACATCCCAGTTTCCAATTGGGCTCTTGGGAGTGATCATAATAAGCATGAAGACAAAAGCAAGGATCTCCAAGGACCACTGGACAAAGGGATGAAAAGCAAACTATTGGCGGTTACCTTTAGTGTACTTTAGTGTAGCCAAAAATAGTATTGTAAACTTGATGAATATATAACCAAGTGTAGCAGTTAAGATAGAGATAGAGAAGAAAAACAAATAGATTGTATTAGCTATCTTTGAGAGCATTCTTCTCTACAACTCTGTAACTGAGCAGCTGTGTACTTTTGTATCACAGATTATTTCCGCAATAAAAACACTTCAGTTGGATCATCAAACAATCCAACTGAATTATTTATATCTTGTGTTTTTATTTATTCAGTTCAGTTTTATTTTATAAAGTGTTTTAAGTTTAAGAAAATATCAAGAATTGTATTCAACCCCCCCCCCCCCCCTTCTACAATTCTGTTAGGTCATTTGGGATTAACACCTTCTTTTTCTTATAGTATGGTTAGGAAATTTTTTTCTTATAGTTACGAATTAAATGAAAATTTTGAAATACTAACATGGTGGAAGAATCATGAATTACAATTTCCAATTTTAGCAAAAATTGTAAGAGATATATTTGTAGTCCCCGCTTCTACAATTGCTTCCGAGTCCGCTTTTAGTGCGGGTAGAAGAGTGTTAGACGAGAAAAGAACAAGTCTAGCGCCGGACGTAGTAAAGATTTGTGTTTGTAAAAAAGATTAGGATCAAGCTGCGAAAAGACAAAAAAGAAAACAAGAAGATGACTCGGACGGTGAAAACGATCCGTGGATGACAATGGATACTTCGGATTCCGACGCCTCAACTACCAACGAACAACAATAATCAAATAGCGAATAGGATTTGTTTTGTGTTTGTATTGTATTTTTAAAATTTGTGTTTGTATTTAATATTTGTTTTAATATGTTAATGCGGTTTGTTCCATTTTTTTAGAGAGGAGTCCTCTCAAATTAATTGTAACTTTTTTTTAATTAATAAAATTTGCAGAGGTACCGTCCTCTTTTATTCCAAAAAATATTCGTATAATTTTAAATAATATTTAATCGAATTAAAAGTATAAAAAAAATTGAACAACAACCCGCACAACTCGCCCGCCAACTCGGCGAGCCGGCACGAGTTAGCCTCCCCGGGCTCGAGTTAGCCTCCCCGAGAACCGGCTCGACACGGACCGGTCCGTCTTCCTACAGCGTGCCGTTCACGATCATTGCTTCTAGTGGCACGGCCCGTTCAAAGCACGACACGACCGCCCGTGTGACCACCTCTAATCACAAGCACTTAAACGCACTATCACTATGCACTTAAAGATAAAGACCCATCCGATTTATTATAAAATTACCAAGACAATATCTAATATGAACAAAATTTAAACCAAGTAAGTTTCCAATAAAACCTCAGATTCTTAATCATGTGAAAGGCAAGAAAAGATTATATCGATGTAGTTGGAAATGTCCTACTACTAAACAAAAAAAAGTAATCTCATACTACTTCGTATGCAAATTTCTTTATGCCGGGTAGCAAAAAAAAAAAATATGTCACCTTTTAGAAATAAAGATCAAATGTAATTTTAAATAATTAATTGATCGGGATTTATACACTGCTCGCAAGGTCATTGAGGCTTCTTTCATATTTGTCTATTGGAAAGGAAAATTTTAAAACTTTGTGCAACCCTACAAATCATGTTACTCAATTATTCAGCATTTCTACTGATAGTTTATTGCTAAATTTAATATGAGAATGTTGGATTAATCTTAAACATTTGCCTTTTATTTGTTTTGAATAAATGTAGTAGAATCAGTCTTTGTCACTCCATGTAGTGGCTAGTTTGTAGGAGTTTGATTTGGTCAGGATAGTTGAAGTAGTGGTAGCAGTAAGTCCTGATTTCTAGGAGAGTAGTTTCTTTGTTTTGCAGTATATGTACTTCATTCTATTGCCAATAAAAGTAAGACGTTTTCTGGCAAACTTAGTCTGTTAACTTATGCATTGTTTGTAGTCTGTTTACACTCTAGTACGCAGGTTTTTCAAACAAGAATTGGTATCAGAGCCTTTGTTAGTTCTCTGTGAAAGCCTAAAATGTCAGCGACGGATGTCAAAGGGAAGGTAGGTGGAGGCTCGATAGGTTTGAGCTATCCACTGCTGAGCAAGACTAATTACACGACTTGGGCCTTGAAGATGAAGGTGTATCTACAAGCACAGGGAGTCTGGGGAGCCGTAGAAACAAGCGACGAGAAGGCAGTCATTGAAGATAAGGTGGACAAAATTGTTTTGGCTATGTTATATCAAGGACTTCCTGAAGAACTTTTGCTGACCATTGCAGAGAAGAGTACGGCAAAGGCAGCTTGGGATGCTCTCAAAACCATGTGTCAAGGAGCCGATCGTTTCAAGAAAGCAAAGGTTCAAACATTGAAGTCAGAGTTTGAATCTTTGAATATGAGAGAGAATGAACAGCTAGATGAGTTCTATCTAAAATTGAATGGTCTCGTCTCCAACATGCGAGCGTTGGGAGAAGAGGTAAAAGAATCCTATGTGGTGAAGAAATTGCTTCGTGCTGTACCATCCAAATTTCTCCAAATTGTATCCACATTGGAACAATTTGGCGATTTGGAAACATTATCTGTGGAGGAAGTTGTGGGTTCTCTGAAAGCGCATGAAGAAAGGATGCGAGGCAGTGAAAAAGGAGAACATGGTGATGGGCAACTAATGCTTACAGACGAGGAATGGGCAAAGCGTGAAGGAAGTGAAGGAAAACTACTCCTCACTCGTGAAGATTGGCTGAAGAAGAACAAACAAAAGGCGAAAGGAGGTCGAGATAAAAGCCATTTAAAGTGCTACAACTGCTCGAGATATGGACATTTCGCAGCAGATTGTAAGAAACCTCGACGTTCCAGGGAGTTCAGGGAGTTCAGGGAGGAATCGAATATGGTCAAATGTGATGATGATGAACCGACCCTGCTCTTAGCCAAGTGTTCAGACGAAGGTCCAAAGATCACTCAACTGAAGGAAGTTAATGTTGTGCCCTCCCAGATGTGCAAAGTACAAGACAACTCCAATGTCTGGTACTTAGACAATGGTGCATCCAGTCATATGACAGGATTTAAGTCAAAATTCACTCAACTGGATGAACGAGTGAATGGAGAAGTGAGCTTTGGGGATGGGTCCAAGGTAAAGATCGAAGGGATGGGAACAGTAACATTCGAGTGCAAGAATGGCGAGCTTCGATCTCTGGAGGGAGTGTACTACATATCAACCCTGCGCAATAATATAATCAGTCTTGGACAGCTGACTGAAAAGGGCAATCGAATTGCAATAAAGGGAGACTGGCTCTGGGTCTACGACACACAAGACATACTTCTAATGAAGGTACGAAAATCCCCTAACAGACTTTATAAAATACTACTCAATAGTCCAAAGGATTTGTGTTTACTGTCAAAGAAGGAAGAGATGTCCTCACTGTGGCATAGGCGCTTGGGTCATGTAAACTATCATGCACTCTCTCTGATGTCCAAAGAAAGGATGGTTGAAGGAATGGCAAAGATTGTTCAAACAGAGGAAATATGTTCAGGGTGCTTGATCTCAAAACAGGCACGAAAGAAATTCCCGTCCAAGTCACAGTTCCAAGCATCCAAACCCCTCGAGCTGATACACGGAGACCTTTGTGGACCTATCCTTCCTGAAACGGCTTCAGGAAAGAGGTATTTTTTCTTGCTTGTGGACGATTTTAGTAGATATATGTGGGTGTATTTCTTGCATAACAAAAGTGAAGCTTTGAATGCATTTAAGTCTTTTTGTTCTCTGGTTGAGAGAGGACCGTCAAAGAAAGTCAGGGTACTTCGAACAGATCGAGGTGGGGAATTTATGTCCAAGGAATTCAATGATTATTGCGAAAAAACAGGGATTAAGAGGCACTTTACAGCTCCATATACTCCACAGCAGAATGGCGTCGTCGAACGACGAAATCGCACAGTAGTGGAGATGTCTAGGAGCTGTCTAAAGGACATGAAACTCCCTTCTTTCTTGTGGGGTGAAGCGGTCAGGCACTCTATCTATTTGTTGAATAGATTGCCAACTAGAGCTTTATCAGGTGGGACTCCTTATGAAGCATGGAATGAGAAGAAGCCTCACATTGGCCACATCCGTGTCTTTGGATGTGTGGCACATATGAAGATTCCAAGCCAACAGTTAAAAAAACTTGATGACAGGAGCAAGCAAGTCATTCACTTAGGAAAGGAGCCTGGAACCAAAGCATACCGTTTGTTGGATCCACATACCAACAAAATTCATGTTAGCAGAGATGTTATGTTCGAGGAGGACAAAGCATGGATGTGGGATGAATTAGAGTGTACTAATGACACCTGCAAAGAAGGCTTCACTGTTGAAGGGTTTTCAGGACCAGTTGAAAGTGATGAAGAAACTGAAGTAAATGAAGAAGAGGACAGAAATAGTGAAGGATCTGAAACTCTCGACAGTCCAGGTGACACACAAGGGGGAGAAAGTAGTCGCACAGCAGCTTCGCCATCTTCAGAATTAATTCAACACTCAAGTCATAATCTTGAATCTAAGAATTATGACGACAGTGTCGAGCCAAAGAGAAGCAAGAAACTCTTGGATATTTACAACGAGACAGAAGAAACTCAGCTGGAGGAGGAATTGTATCTTATGGGAGTCGAGGAACCTGTAAACTTCAAACAAGCTGTTAAAAGGAAAGAGTGGAAGGAAGCCATGGAACGCGAAATGAACTCGATCGAAGAGAATAAAACCTGGAGGCTTACAGAACCACCGAAGGGAAAGAAAATCATTGGTCTGAAATGGATTTTCAAGCTGAAAAAGGACGCTGAAGGAAAAGTGATCAAGCACAAAGCCAGACTCGTGGCAAAGGGCTACGCTCAGGAGTATGGCGTTGATTTTGATGAGATATACGCTCCAGTAACAAGGCTTGAGACAGTCAGAATTCTCTTGGCCCTAGCTGCAAAAAGTGAATGGCAAGTACACCACTTAGACGTAAAGACGGCATTTCTGAATGGGGAAATCTGCGAGGATGTGTATGTCACTCAGCCTGAAGGTTTCGAGATTAAAGGAAAGGAAACCATGGTGTACAAACTGCTGAAAGCCTTGTACGGGCTGCGACAGGCCCCTCGGGCTTGGTACGCAAAGTTAAATGCGTGTCTCGATCAACTTGGCTTCCAGAGATGCTCGTCTGAACATGGAGTGTACACTCGAACTAAGGGAGAAGAAAAATTAATTGTAGCAGTTTATGTAGATGATCTTCTTATAACTGGGAACAACGTGGAGGGGATTGAGAACTTCAAGCTCCAAATGAGTCAGAACTTTGAAATGACAGACTTGGGAAAACTCAATTATTACTTGGGAATTGAAGTTGAACAAGGAGATGGGTGCATAAAACTGAGTCAAACTGGGTACGCAAGGAAGATAATAGAGAAAGCTGGTATGATGGGATGCAATCCCACTAAGTACCCAATGGATCCTAAAGAGCAGATTGACAAAGATGAAGGAGGCAAAGCTGTTGATGCAACTCAGTACAAGAGTACAATTGGAGGGCTAAGATACTTGGTGCACACTAGACCCGATATTGCGTACGCAGTCGGAATTGCTAGCAGGTATATGGAGAAGCCGACCATGGTTCATCAGAATGCTGTGAAACGGATTTTACGCTATGTGCAAGGAACGTTGCATTTTGGATTGGTTTACTCGAAGAGCAATGGAAACAACATCGTCACTGGTTTTGCTGATAGTGACTTGGCTGGAAACATGGATGACAGAAGAAGCACAGGTGGTATGTGTTTTTATTTGAATGAGAGTCTTGTTACTTGGGTTTCTCAAAAACAACGTTGCGTGGCACTATCGTCGTGTGAAGCAGAGTTCATGGCTGCAACTGCTGCTGCTTGTCAGGCCATTTGGATGCGAAATGTTCTAAGTCAGATTACGACTGAGGAGGTTGGTCCAATAGTGCTGTACATTGATAATAAATCTGCCATAGACTTGGCGAAGAATCCCGTTTTTCATGGAAGGAGTAAGCATATTCATATTCGCTATCATTTCATTAGAGAATGCGTTGAGAGAGGTGATGTGGTGCTGAGACATATTGCTAGTGAATACCAGAAAGCCGATATTCTAACTAAAGCCTTAACCACTGTCAAGTTTGAAAGGATGAGGAGTCTTCTGGGAATCAAGGATCTGCAGGTTTAAGATTAAGGGAGAGATATGTTGGATTAATCTTAAACATTTGCCTTTTATTTGTTTTGAATAAATGTAGTAGAATCAGTCTTTGTCACTCCATGTAGTGGCTAGTTTGTAGGAGTTTGATTTGGTCAGGATAGTTGAAGTAGTGGTAGCAGTAAGTCCTGATTTCTAGGAGAGTAGTTTCTTTGTTTTGCAGTATATGTACTTCATTCTATTGCCAATAAAAGTAAGACGTTTTCTGGCAAACTTAGTCTGTTAACTTATGCATTGTTTGTAGTCTGTTTACACTCTAGTACGCAGGTTTTTCAAACAAGAGAGAACATTCTTGAGGATAAACTATAAAGGGCCGTGTTTCAAAGTCAAGCGTATGCATCATCCAGTTTGTATAGGAAAATTACTACTTATTTTTAATTTAAAAATACTTAAGATAGTACACAAAAACACAATGAAATAATTCAAGTGATTAAGAGCATAATTTTTTATCGATCCAAATTTTGAATTCAATTTTTGCTCACGCCTGAAATTTGTAGAACAGATACTCACATGTAAAGTATATAAATTTAATTAGTCAAAAAAGAAAAAAAAAACAGTACACAGCACACAGTGTTTATGTATTGCCGGCTCAAAAATATACTACAACTAGACTGCTAGTAGACATGTATTTTCTTCATCTATCTTATCCTCTGGATATTTAACTAAATTAATTGGGTGTGACGTAAGAGTTCAACGATTTTTGCCCTCCAAGAAAAACAAATTATACTGGGATGATCAATTAAAAAAATTTGATTAAATGATTTCATTAGAATCGTAAGCAATAGGAAACGACTTCTCCAACATTTCGTAGTCCTTTCAAAGAGCACAATTGCAATATCAAAATTTTCTCTTTCTAAAAGATAGCTTAATTAATATTTTAGACGTGTGTTTTAAACATTCTGTGCATGATACAACATGTCAACAACTGCTCTGCATATTTTGTTTATTGTGAAAGGTTCCTTTCCAGCGTTGATTTGGGTTTCATATTAGGCTCACACCTCCTCATCCCTTTTTCCCCCCACTTCTCTCATTACAAAATAATCGCTCAAAAATTCCAGTCAACCTACGATTTCTCCTTCCAAATATGTCGTTTTATCGATAAATTGCAGATTATGTCACTTGCAAAAAGGAACTAAATATTGGGTAAACTACTTCAATCGTATATTCTCTACTATAAAAAACAATCCGTCTAAACTCAATACAAATGAATTGGATGTGAAACAGTGATTAGTGGGGTGGGGTGGGGGGGGGGGGGGGGGGTGGGGGTGATGCTAAATTTTTTATGAGTTGGTGTAAGCTTTAGTTATAAAAATGGGCACGGCCTCCTGGGCAATTAATCAATATGGACTCCTTGTGTAATAATTATGCACATTTGGGATCCTAACAATACGATTTTCTTTCAGAGTGATAGTCAATATAAACTTTCTTTTCACAAACCAGTGCCAATAACATATTATTTGATGCAATACACTTTATAAAAGTTAGAAACAGAACCATTCCAGTGAACATAGACAATGTGATAGTCAAGATGAGTTCTAAAATATAGAATTAGATTAGTACCTAAGGGCAGATTTTTGTATGATTATTGAGGACCAGATCAACAAGGATGATGAAAAACCCCACATTTAACTATATGTACTATTGTTTTCATAATCTTGGATATTTTCACTGCACTACTAAGATTGTTGATGAGACAACTCACAGATTGCATTCATCCACCCGATTTTTGTGCAGCTGAAATGCAGGAATAACCCATGCTCCGCAGTTGCACCGCATTCCTGCCCAATTGAATGAACCCAAGCGACCTTTACAGCCCAAGCACTGCAGCTTCTGTTCCACAAAACCTTCTTGAACTGTCAATTAAAAAACACATCCACATGAGACTTTTAACAGATTAACTAACAGTTGTTTAGAGAAAGTATAGTGTTCAGGATTTTGATAAACCTGTTTCCATCCACTTCATAGGCTCTACATAAATGGAGGAGCATTCCTCTGGTTCTTCATTCTTGTGCAGTGGTCCCCCCTTTTTCCCTGACCACCTGAAACCTTTTTTTGCTCCAGGTTCGTGAGAAACTATTTGCTCCTGTGAAGCAACAATTCTTCGACACTTCTTGCAGCGATAGATAATTTGAGGTACTGACTCGGATCTACAATCAGAATCACTTGATTCTTCCATTGTGACTGTTCTTGATTTTAGTTTTGCTAAAGGAAATCGAATGAGGAGAATTAGCAAGACCACTCAAACTTCCACTATAAGCCAGACAAGAAAATAAAGACTCTTGTATTCATTCTTATGAAACTAATAAAACTATAAAAGACAAATAAACTATAGGAAGACAAACAAAACTCAAAATTTGCAATGCCTGTTAATAGAATAAATCCAGTTAGATCATTAGCTTTACTAACACCACACAAACCCGAAGTCTCAGGTGTTTCCGAGGCCAGGCAAGAGGCAATTGAATTTTTTCTCATCAGATATGGTAAACTTCAAGACATGTGAATTTTGATTTATGTAATGTCCAATAAGTGGTACAACACTACAGGATAATTAAAAAGCACCTTTTACCTATATTATTTGGATGTAAGCCGTATATTAGTTAGTTAAGCTATAAAGCTTTTCTAATGCAACCAAAGATTTTTCTACGCATAGCAAAAAACAATAACTATGAGAAAAGTCCCAAATAGCAAAAACACTTATGTATATTGAGTTCACAAGACACACCTTACCAAAAAGAGGTACTATCTACTGAATATCAATTATAGCTTCTCAAATAAGATGGTTAATTTGAAGGAACAAAAGAAGATTGAGTATACAACTTAAAGTCCACAGTACTAACTTGATACACAAGATGACTCAACTTAAAATAAAGCGAGCTCTTCAAGATAAGTGTATGCTTTATAAGTTTAATTCGCCTTATTCAAAGAGGTGATGTAGCCGAAGAACATAAACCTAATGACGTTTAGCAGCAAATCAAGATTGAAGTTAAACAGAAAACACACACCCCATCTGTCAACGCTTTTTCTTCTAAATAAAAATTTGATAAGTACGGTGTTATAGCCAAAAATAACCACCTTTTCTTTAATGATGACGTTTGCTATAATATTAGGTATAGCCTAGGCTCATGTGAAGCCTGGCCCATTACTTGATGAGATTACTAGCCCATTACTGATGTTGGGTATATCTTGAAGGCCCAGTTCATTGGGTGATACCCAGTCTCGGGTCCAACCTAGATTCATACGAAGCCTCGCCTTCGTGGAAACATAGGTTGCAAATAAAATGGATGACTGATGTAAGTAAGGAGCGTACCCTTTTTGGTTTATTATGAGGGATAAATTACCTTATTTACCTCATCATTTAAATATGGGAATCTCGTCTTCTAAGATGAAGGTTCCTTAACTTTTACTGATTTGACAAAAATTAACCTAGAGTGCTGAGAAACTTCGCCTTGAGAGAAGCCTAATACTGTTTATATGTGTATTTGTCTATTCCAAAAAGTACCAATCTTTCGAGTGTACAACAAAATACGAACAATAAAATCATAATTATTGAATTCTCCTCAATGACTTAAATCTTAATCTATTTAAATAACTAACACTTCCACTACAATGGAACCAACCAGCAAACACAAATATCAGTTGTTAAATATATATATATATAGAGTAAGGTTCAAGAGAGAACCCTCTTAAAAAGGGAACCAAGGAACTTTTTAAAAAAATCATTTTAGCATAGAAAGAAAAATAGAATTAGTTATATATCATCCTAATAGTCCCAAAAAGTTAATTACTTACAAACAAAGATTCATTTTTAAATTTAAAAAAATATATGAAAAAATTATGAATCTGCTTATGAATCTCTTATATATATATTAGAGATTCAAAAAGAGATTCATAATTTTTTCATATATTTTTTTAAATTTAAAAATGAATCTTTGTTTGTAAGTAATTAACTTTTTGGGACTATTAGGATGATATACAACTATTTATATTTTTATTTTAATTTAAAACTAATTTTTAAAAAAAGTTCCTTGGTTCTCTTTTTTTAAGAGGGTTCTCTCTAGAGCCCTGACCTATATATATATATATATATATATATATATATTCATACAATGTGATTTCGAAAAATACAGGCTGAAAGAAAAGGAACCACTTTTGTATATTATTATTTTAGACACATTCATCATGCATATTACAGAATTAGTACTAAAATATATAATCAAGACAAGGATTTTACAGAACAAACACAAATATACATACAAAGTGTATACGCAGACAACATGAGTAGTAATGAAGATAGGAGAAAGAACAAGCAGGGTTTTAAGATTACCTGGTAAGAAGCGATCTTAATGATGAATTGGCGTCAAGCAAACCCCTTAAATAAAGTTTTTCATTCAGTTGGGAAGGGAAGACATAAATAACGACGTCGTAGGACTTGGGAGTTGAGATGGACTGGGCTTTATTCTTTGTTTGGCTGGTCCTGATGTTGGTTGATCTAGCCCAGAATTATAGTTTCGGTGTTAATTAATCCCGAGATCATTTATTCTATTTAATAAATAATAAAATAATATAAAAATGGTAATTAATTTATTTTTTTTATAATTAAAATATTTTTTTCTAACAAAATCTACTCCTCTTCGGGCAATTACCTTTAAATTAAAGTATATTACCTTTTATATTTCTTCTCACTACAAAATCTACTCATTTTCCAAAAATATCACGGGCAATTACCTATAAATTAAAACATATTACCTTTTATATTTTTTCACACTAAAATCTCTATTTTTCAAAAATATCATGTGCAACCTTTACTTATTTATTTTAAAACTTATTTTAATGCTTTTAATTATTTATAAAATCTTACATATTTTAACATGCCAACGTATTTTTTTAACAAATACAATTAATATAATTAAAACACTTCCAAAAATATCACGGCAGATACTTTTTTAATTAAAATATGTTAGCTTTTCTATTTGTCCCTATTATTAATATTATTCAAAAACAATATCACGGGGCTATTTGTTTTAGCTTGTTTTTTGTTTCACAATCAGGTTGTAGTTGATAGTTTGGGGATTTGTCTCGGCTGGATTCAATGATTTGCTAAGTTAATAAAATCTGCTTGTTCGTCAAAAAAAAAATATTACCTTTTATATTTGTTCTCACTAAAATCTCTCTTTTCCAAAATTATCGAATGCAACCCTTACCTATTTATTTTAAAATCTATTTTAATACTTTATATTATTTAAAAAAGTTTACCTATTTTAACATGCCAACATATTTTTTTAACAAATACAATTAATATAATTAAAACACTTCTAAAAATATCACGGATAATTATTTTTTTTAATAAAAACATGTTAGATTTTCTATTTGTCCTTGCTATTAATATTATTTTAATAAATAATAAAATAATATTAATAATGCCCCGTTTATCTTCATCAGTCCCATTTGCATTTTTTATTTATATTTTCTATGTTCCAATTAATATTTAAGTTTCTCATTTTATAATTTTTCATATTGATTTTTATTCTTTATTTAATATTGTCCATTCCCATTAATTTTTGTAGTTTGTCATTTTTTAATCTCATTTGATGCCCCGTGCATTGAAAAAATCACGAACAATTACCTTTAAATTAAAACATATCTATACTATATTATTAAAGACGAAACATTAAAAGTTTTGGTCGGTCGGTCGGTATTTGGGCCGGGCCTATCTATAATTTGGGTCGGTCCTATCTATAATCAATTTATTTATAATCAATTATTTTTTTCAGCTAAAATACATTACCTATTTTATATATTTTTCTAACCAAAATAACTCATCTTCTAAAAATAAAATAGTTAACATATATATAATGTTAGGCCGAATACACAATATAATCAAGTATGTATGAGAATAACAATGATTAATAACACTGTTTATGAATCAATAAAACTGTAATCTTATTAACAGCTTCTCTCTTTATGATGTTAATGAATCACAAAGAGCTTCTAGGTTACAAGAATAATAATTCAATGATCGCATCCCTTCTAGGGATAACCTATCTGTGTTTATATAGTACACAGCTACATACAATCCATCTCTAATTGATATTCCTATAAGTTAGCTATACAATTCATATCAATTAAGGATTGCTTCAGTCTTCTATTCCAATCTCCTTAGCTGTATCAATATATTCTGCTTCTTTCCATCTTCAGAATGTATTGCTTCTAGAATCTTCAATTCTGCACCGACAGCTAATTCAACTTTCACCTTGTCAGACTTTAAATAAACTCTGACCGGCTTCAATTAAACTCTTTACCCTGTCAGAGTTTAACTAAACTCTGACTGGCTTCTGATAAACTCTTGTCAGTACCTGTTGCTTAAACACTGATAAACAAACATTAGCAATTATATCTAACAATCTCCCCCAACTTGTTCATAATAAAATGTACAAGTTAAAACATATAATTGATGATGTCAAAACCTTTTAACAAATGCAGTGTTTAACATATAACAGAGTTTAATTTAAAACAGAGTTTAAATTTGACTTAGAATAGAAAGTATTAAAAACTTACAGTCAGACTTTACTTGACTTCTTCAATATCAGGTACAGTCCTGAGATAATCAATCAGCAGTTTTCTCTCAGCATTCTCAAGTTCAGTTATCATAATCTCTTTCAGCTCCTTATACTCTGGATCTCCTTCACCAGTTTGATATATGGCAGCCCTCAGAGAATAGATACTGTTCTTCTTCATATCATTCCCTAGCCGAATGTACTGAGCTTTATCTGACTCTAAGTTGAATTCTAAGACTTTTAATCCCAGTGCAGTTTTAAATCTAGCACTGTTTCTCTTCATCTCCACCGATTTTCCAGTATGATCTCTATACTTTGGAATATAAGCATTTGAGACTCCTCCTCCTCCAAGCATCACTTTTGATCTCAGCATCTTTTCTCTTAAGATTTGAGCAACATTATGGGTGTGTCTGTTCTTAACTTTTAACAGATAAAGTACATATTCAAGTTCTTCCCATGATTTGAGATTTACATCAGATTCTCCAATTCTATAAACTCTTCCATCACTCATGAAATATAACAGAAACTGCTTCTTCAAGATCTTGTGAAAAATCAACTGAACAGATTCTAACTTATCAAGATTTTCTTGTGTATTCCCAATACCAGATCCTGTCAGTGAAATATTGTCTTGAAATCTGTTATTTATTCTCTTCTCCCTATGTGAACCTAAACCAGACTTATCATAAGATTCTTTTCCAAGTACAGTCCTGGTTTGAGAAAAATCCACAGGTTGAAGTGTCAGAGTTTCAGAGAGTACAGGTCTTAAGAAACCTTTGAGTTGAGGAGCTAGCTGAGTTTGCACAGCTTGAGCCTTGTCAGAGGCTGGCTTAACTTCAATAGTATCATCAACTTGAGCAGCGTCAGAGGTTGATTTTGGTAATCTTGTTTCAACTTGAGCAATGTCAGAGGTTGAATAAATCTTCTTAGGTAACTGTTCTTCTTCTACCAGTTTACCTTTTCCTTTGTCAGCATTTTTAATCACAGGCCTCCTTGAGTACTGTAAACTCTGATCAGAGTTTACATTCTCTTTGATAACAATTCCTTTTTCTTTCTTTCTAGGAGCCTTGATTTCCTTCTTCTTGTAGATTCCAGCTTCAAGATTTTTCTTGTGTTCTTCAGCAAGCATCTGTTCTTCAGCTTGGATATCTTCAATTGTAATACCTTTTCCATGTTCTGCTATAAACATCTTAGCAGCAATTTCCTCATCAGTAGATGGCTTATCAGAGATTATCAAACTTTTATATCTTGAACCACTAGCAGAGTTTACATGTCCCTTTCCAAAGTTTGATCTTTTATCAGAGTTTGATCTTCTTGAAAGTAATCTTCTATCATCATTTGATCTTAAGCGCTTTCCATCTCCTCCCTTGTTTCCACCATCATTACCATCATCCCTCCGTCTCAGAGTTTGAGTGTCTTTGCATTTGTCACTTGGTACACTCTCCCCCTTTTTGACATCATCAGAAAGTAGTACTGATGTCAACAATTCAAGCGTAGTAGAAATGGAAGTCAGTTGAGCAGACATAGCATTCTGGTTGTCTTCAACTGTCTCAAGCCTCTTCTTGATTTCTTCAGAATCCCTGGCTTGCTGCTTGAACATGGTATAATAATAAGTTCTGTCAGCCTTTAAAGTAAGATCCCTCAAGCTTACTTCATTCCTCAGACTAGTAAGCATTTGTTGATTCTCATCAAATCTATTATTGAGAGATTTGACTTGAATAACAGTTGCCTGTAAGTTCGTAAGGACATCAGGATTTGTAATCTTCTTGACAGAATCAGATAAAAATTCTGCAGCCCTTTGCGCTGGAAAAATACAATCTGCATTAGCCCATGCATTGTAGTACATATTCTGAAAATGCTCAGAAGCAGCCCTTTGAACTTCCCTTTCTTCAGCAGAGTTTGCTTGAATATCAGAAACTTCCACTTGAACATCAGAGTTTGAATGAACAGGACTAGCTTCAGCATTGTCATCCTCTCTGTGAATATCTTCAAGCACATTGTCAGCAGTGATTTCATCAATTAACTGTGCAGTCACATCAGGTACTTGATCTGCTACAGTTTGAGGAACATCAGAGTTTACTGGAGCAGTAACCTCTGCTTCTCTCTGAACAATCTCAACAATTGATTGTTGCAAAGTTTCAAGTAAGACAGTATCCTCATGATCATTGGCTGTTGCATCAGCATGTACAGCAACAGCTTCTGGAACTGGATCAACTCTAATCTGATCTACTTCATCACCGTTCTCAAAATCAATAGAAATGATTTCTGTGTGAGAAGCAATAGGTTCTACTAACTCAGTAGATGCTTGATCAGCTTCCGGTATTGTATCTTCATGATCCACAATCCTGCTGTCAGAGTATGCAGCAGCTTCCTCAACTACATCATCAGTTTTTGATGTAGGAGCTTCTGTGTCCTCAGGTTCTTTATCCAAATTGGCAATTATATCACCAAAAAGTTGATTAGCAACTAATCTTCTCTTTCTCTGATGAAGATTTTCTTCATCAGCTTCAGTTTCTGAGTCTGCACTAGAAGCAGCAGCAACAGACTTTGCCCTGTGGGCTCGCCTTTTCTTCATTCTTTTTCTCTGAGGCACAGGAGCAACATTTGATACCTCAGCTTCAACAGACTTAACTGCTCGAACTTTAGATCTCTTTGACCTCTGTGGTTGAGATACAGAAGGTCCAGCTTCAGCAGTTGAGACACGGTGTTGTTGTGAGTTGTCAAGAAATTGTTGCACAGATGCAGGTAACATTAAAGGACCAACTTCTCCTTTCTTGTTGTCCTTGTTGATAAGATCAGAGAATATACGTTTGTGCAATTTAAATGAAAGAATGACATCCTCATCTAAAATCTCAACATCAGGGCAGCATAGACTAAATATTAACTGACAAAACCTAGAGAAATAGACAACATTCCTATTCTCTAGCATTTTCTCACCAATATTATTTAAAACTAATCTAGCAACATCAAATTGACTGCCATAGAGAAGAGAATACCCGATCTGTAGACTATCAGTGGGAATTGCATCTCAGTTTGTGCACTTTTTCCCGAACGCTCTTGTGATGCAGTCGAAGAAGAAACTCCATTCCTTTCGCAAAAATGGCCTTTTGAGTTGACCTATCTTTGTCAAAGGTCCAGTGTAGCCTATCTCGTTCATCATCCTGACTAGCTCAGAGTCGCCAACAGAGATTGTGAATGCATTGAAATCTTCAAGACCCAAAGCATCACGAACAGTAGTAGGAGTAACAGCATAGTCATTGTCCTCATATTGAAAAATAATAGATGGAGATCCAGACTCTCCTCCATTATCATAAACACCTGTCTGCCAAAAAGATTTGATTTGAGTTGCAGACAGCTTCGATGGTGCGGTGAGAGCAGTGCCAATATCAGAGTTGGACAAGAAACTCTGAATCAAATGAAACGCCTCCGGTGCGTTCTCATTTGTTACAGGAGCTGAGTAGTTATTTGGGACAAATTCTAATTCAGAAGCAGTAAACGCTGTAGTTGCCATTAGTAAGAATTGAAAACAAGAAGTACTGGGCTTTGAAAGTGTTTGAGTGTTTGTGTGTGAGTAAAATGTTATGAAAAGATGAAATGCGTAAAAGATTGAATCGTGTGTATGTAGTGTATTAAATAATAACTGTAAAGATTAGAAGTATGTTAGTGGGACAGATGTCAGACGTTAATACGCTGACAGCTGTATCTAACAACTTCCAATACACACGTGCAAACGTGGAGACACCTGTCATCACATATAACACTCAAAATAGTCGCTTAAAAGAAAAAAAATCAATAATAATAAAATTATCAATTTTAATAATAAAGTACAAAGGAACTCAACAGTCAGAATAAGAATGACTGTCTCGAAACTCCGCACCTTAGTATCCCAAGCGCTTCGATTCTAGTAAAAACCTTTCAGTTACCCTGTTTGAATGCTTTAAAAACTCAAAGCATTTTAACAACAGGCTTCATATCTTAAACTTACTATACACCCAAAATGGCAGGAACCTTTGAGTTCATGGATGTTGAAGCATTCTTGAATTTAAACTGGCCTCAACAAGCAAATTACATCATTGATGAGTTTCTTGTTCTTTCTTTTCTGAATGATGAAGGTCTTATAGCAGATTATGAAATTGCTGAAGGACCAATTTCTAATCCGTATGTGCATATCATCCGTCCCGGTCCTTATGATATGCCCATCCTGGCAGACAATGAAGCTATGATGGTTTGCATGATGCTTTTTCAACAGAGCTTCTTGACGGGTACTGAAGAGTCACTCTTCTTGGAATCCTGCAAGCTGCAAAGCAGAAAGAGAATCCAGGAAGATGATGATGATGATGATGATTCATCTTCAGGATGTTGTCAAGCAATCCCAGATGGTATAATGACCAGATGAACAACTGGGTAGCTATTATCAGAAGTAATAGAGCACAATAGCTTCTGGCTCTAGCTCTTCTGCTTCATATATAGCATTCAAATACTTATCCTGGTTAAATAGATCTTTTCTTTTGTAACCAGAAAGATTAGTATGTACCAGAAATATTAGCTAGGCATGAGTATGTAATTGACTGAATGTAAACAAAGTTTGAATCAATTAATGAAAAAGACCCATTTTGTTGCTTTACATTTCAGTATTATCAATATTGCATAGTAATTGTAAAGTGAAAGAGAAGATATCACTTTGTACAATAAACTAACATACTCAATAGCATTGGTTAATCACTATCAGGACTTATCAAACAAACTCTATCTTTTCTCTGTTCAATCACACTTTTTCGAAAAACAAATGACTAAACCCAAAATCATAAACTGTCTGAAACAAGGAAATTATTTTAACCATCAGAGATTAAAACAAAGTAACCTCGGCGTATTTCACACAAAACATCAGTGTTTACCATTTGTCCTTCTTTGTCAATAAACTCTTTTCTCAATCTGTACAGGTGTGAAAGTATGTGTGTGTAGTAGCAGAGTTTACCGAAATCAGTATTTAGACCATCTCAAAGTGCATAAAATCCACAATCTAAAGTAGTAAAAACTGGTTGCCTAAACTCTCATTTATAACATAAAATCTGATTTTATATCTAAACTCTGTATTACTGATATCCTTTCATTTGGATATGTCTTTTATTTTTCACCCCCTTTATTTATTTTTTTTATTATTATTTTATTATTATTTTTTTTTTTTTTTTAATTTTTCCAGTAATCAGTGGTTGGCACTAGTCACCAAAAATCAAAGATTTTAGCCCTTATTTCATACAATAAGTTCCTGGATCGTCCTAGGCACAACATGATCTCAAAGGAATTTGTGCTCTGTTTGGCATCTTTTGAATTTGAGGGTGAATTATTTGTAATTAATAATCAGAGTTTAGACTTTGCATCAGTAAATATAATTAACTTATGAGAGAAAATGCAAACAGCTAATACAGACTCAGTGTATAGGATCAATAAACTAAGAGATGCTATAAATATAGAGACAGTATCATGCTGTGTTAGCTTACTGCACATTTTTGAGGTCAGAATCTATACAACTCTTAAGGATTCACAGTTACTTACTGATAATTATGCTTTATACAAATTTCTTCATTGGTCCATATGTTTCAGACAAAATTACAATTGGAGTATAGCATTTAAACTGTAATTACCAGAGTATGACCAACAGAGTTTATGACTAACAGAGTTTAACATCAGAGTTTGACCAACAGAGTTTATGACACTGGTACTCATAACAGTTAACATATGCAAGGAATCATGAGCAACAAAAATTAAACATGTATAAATTTTGAGTCTAACCCGTATCTCTAGTCAGAGCCAGAGATCATTCCAAGTTCATTTACCAATCTTGTAAAAGTAGCTTCACTCAAAGGTTTGGTGAAGATATCTGCAAGTTGTTGGTCTGTAGACACAAAATGAAGCTCAATATTTCCTTCTTCCACATGTTCTCTGATAAAATGATACCTTATGCTGATGTGCTTGGTCATGGAGTGCTGTACTGGATTTCCTGTCATAGCAATAGCACTTTGATTATCACAGAAAATAGGTATTCTAGAGTACCTTAATCCATAATCCAGCAATTGATTCTTCATCCATAAAATCTGTGCACAACAGCTACCAGCTGCTATATACTCTGCTTCTGCAGTGGATGTAGAAATTGATTTCTGTTTCTTACTGTACCAAGAAACCAATCTGTCACCTAAAAATTGACAGCTTCCACTTGTACTTTTTCTGTCTATCTTACAGCCTGCAAAATCTGCATCAGAGTAACCAATTAACTTAAACTCTGATTCTCTAGGATACCACAAACCCAGGGTTATGGTTCCTTTGAGATATTTGAAGATCCTTTTTACAGCTGTTAGATGAGGCTCTCTGGGATCTGCTTGAAATCTTGCACAAAGACATGTTGCATACATGATATCAGGTCTACTTGCAGTAAGATACAGTAAAGACCCTATCATTCCTCTGTAGTTAGTCATATCTACTGAGGCTCCTGTGTCTTTGTCAAGCTTCGTTGCTGTAGCCATGGGAGTTGTAGCAGATGAACTATCAAGCATACCAAATTTCTTGAGAAGATTTCTGGTATACTTTGCTTGATTGATAAAAATCCCATCATCTGTTTGCTTGACCTGTAAGCCTAGAAAATAACTAAGCTCTCCCATCATGCTCATTTGATACCTGGATTGCATAAGCTTTGCAAACTTCTTACAAAGTTTGTCATTAGTAGATCCAAAAATAATATCATCTACATAAATTTGAACTAAAAGCAAATCATCACCAGAATTGAAATAAAACAAGGTTTTATCGATTGTACCTCTTGTGAACCCACTTTCTAAAAGAAACTGAGCAAGAGTTTCATACCATGCTCTTGGTGCTTGCTTTAGTCCATATAATGCCTTATCAAGCCTGTAGACATAATCTGGATGCTTGGAATCTACAAATCCTGGTGGTTGTTCAACAAACACTTCTTCTTCAAGCTTCCCATTGAGAAAAGCACTTTTTACATCCATCTGAAAGACTTTAAACTTCTTGTGTGCAGCATAGGCCAGAAAAATTCTTATGGCCTCCAATCTTGCAACTGGAGCAAAGGTTTCATCATAGTCAATTCCTTCCTGTTGTGAATAACCTTTAGCCACAAGTCTAGCCTTGTTCCTTGTAATCACACCATCACTGTCAGTCTTGTTTCTGAAAACCCACTTTGTACCTACAATTGATCTGTTCTTTGGTCTAGGTACAAGTGTCCAGACTTCATTTCTTTCAAATTCATTTAACTCTTCTTGCATTGCTGTAATCCAATTAGCATCTTGAAGAGCTTCCTCCACTTTCTTTGGTTCTGTTTGAGACAAGAAAGCATGATATAGACACTCATTGTTTGTTGCACTTCTAGTTCTCACACTAGCATCAGGATCTCCAATTATGAGATCAGGTGTGTGTGCCTGTGTCCACTTTCTTGCTGTTGGTAAGTGGTTTCTTGCATCATTATTGAATCCTCCCCCTTGATCCATGCTCTCCTGATTCATACGTTGACTTTCTGCAGTATCTGAGGCTCCCCCTGAGTTGGATGGCTCAGTGTTTGAGCTGTCAGAGTTTAAATCAGTTTCCTCAACTGACTCACTTGCTGTGTCTTGTTGAGCTTCTTCACGCTCCCCCTCAACTGGTTCTCTAATTTGTTCAATTTGAGAATTTTCAGTTTCTTCAGTATTTACCAGTAGAGGTTCAGAGTATGCTCCTTCAGAGTTTGTCAAACCTGCTTCGTCAGAGTTTATATCATCAGAGAATAGATCTTCATTTTCAAAACGTAGTTGATCATATCCATCCTTGTCTTCAAGTCCAATTATTTTCTTGTCATCAAACGACACATGTATGGATTCCATGATCACCTTTGTTCTCAGATTGTAAACTCTGAATGCTTTTGTTGACAATGGATAGCCAACAAAGATTCCTTCATCAGCTTTTAACTCGAACTTGGTTAACTGTTCAGGATGAGTCTTCAACACAAAGCATTTGCATCCAAATATATGAAAATATTTCAAATTTGGCTTCTTGTTTTTCACCATCTCATATGGTGTTTTTCCATGCTTGTTGATCAGAGTAGCATTTTGAGTAAAACAAGCAGTTTGAACAGCTTCTGCCCAGAAATAAGTTGGCAATTTTGCTTCATCTAGCATAGTTCTGGCAGCTTCAATTAAAGTTCTGTTCTTTCTTTCAACTACACCATTTTGCTGTGGAGTGCCAGGTGCAGAAAATTCTTGTTTCACCCCTCTTTCCTTGCAGAAAGCTTCCATGATTGAGTTTCTGAATTCAGTTCCATTATCACTCCTTATTATTTTGACTTTGTGCTGTGATCCTTTGTCCAGTAGATTTACATGATCCATTAGAATTTGAGCAGTTTCATCCTTCTTTGACAAGAAATACACCCATGTATACCTAGTATATTCATCAACAATTACTAGAGCATATTTCTTTCTGCCCATTGACATTATATTCACTGGTCCAAAGAGATCAACATGTAGAAGATGATAAGGTTCCACTACTGAAGATTCAGATTTGCTCTTGAAAGATGACTTCCTTTGTTTGGCCTTTTGACAAGAATCACATAGGCCATCTAGACTGAGTATTGATTTTGGAAGTCCTCTTACAAGATCCTTTCTTATCAGCTCATTGATGTTGTTCAAATTGAGATGAGAGAGCTTCTTGTGCCAATTCCAACTCTCTTCATTTGACATCTTTGCAGTCAGACACACTGTATTTCCATCAGAGTTTGTTACCAAACTTGCTTCATAAATATTGTTGCGCCTGTGTCCAACTAGAACAACTTTTCCAGTAGATTTACTGATAACTTCACAGTATTCACTATGAAAATCTACATGGTTTCCTCTGTCACAGATTTGACTCACAGATAACAGATTATGCTTGAGTCCTGAGACTAGAGCTACATTTGTGATGATGACACTTCCAAGATTAATATTGCCATATCCCAGAGTATGTCCTACGTTGCCATCTCCATAGGAAACTTTTGGGCCAGCCTTCTCCTCAAAGTCTGATAGCAGGGCTTTGTTTCCAGTCATATGTCCTGAGCAACCACTGTCCAAGATAAGTGTGCTCTCTATTATACCCTGCAATCACAAACAAACACTAAGTGTTAGTTTTAAGGATCCAGACTTGCTTGGATCCTTTGTCCTTCTTAACAGTGTTAGCTTTTGCAGCGGAATCTGTATTATCAGAGTTTAAACTAACATTGTCAGATTTTACACTAGCAGAGTTTGCTCTAACCCATTTCAAGTTGGGTTTTAGCTCATAATAGTTATGATAAATTGCATGATAACTCTTACATGTGTAAATAGAATGCCAAGTGCTCCCACAATGTTTGCATAAGGTCTGTGGTTTTACTCTAACATAATCATTCTTTACTTCTGATGTAGAAGGTAAAGTATTAATATGTTTGTTCTTAGTGCAAAATCTAGCAAGATGATTAGAACTACCACAACTGTAACATGTTTTTCTTGAGGCACTAGCATTAGGCATATGATTATTTCTATTATTTATGCCTACTTTTCCATTCCTATTTCTCTTGGAACCTTTAGGTTTCATGGAAGACTTTACCTCTTTTAGCTTGTGATTGAACTGTTTTCCTGTCATCAAGCCAACATTAACCTGTTTTTCACAAGTTTTTACTGGTTTTCTAACAGCTTCTATTTCCATAAGTTTTTCTGTTATAATATTTTCCTGTTTGTCACAAGATTCATCTGATTCCATATCAGCTTTCCTTATTACAACAGATTTTAACTTATTGGCTTCTGGAACAAATTTCACAGGTTTAAGTTGTGGTTTTACCTTAACCTTGTCTTTAAACCTAAGTTCATCATTTTCACAATAACCTAAACCTACAGAATCAGTCTGAAACACTTGATGAGTGTCTCTTCCAGAATCTGTCCAAGTCTTGATTATTTTCCTTTCCTTCTCTAAATCAGATTCTAGTTGCTTATATCTTTTCAGCAACTCCTGTTCTACATAAACAGCATCATCTCTTTCTTTTTGAATCTGCTTCATATTCACAAGTTCTCTTTCAAGAAACTTGTTTCTTTCTTTAAGACTAAGATTCTCAGATTTAATCCTCTCATTCTCTAAAGTCTGATCCCTATAACTAACATGTATATTCTTAAGATAAATTCTTAATTCAGAAATATTATCAGTATCATAGGCATAAGTAGTTAGAGGTACCTTATTTTCTGATGACTCAACTTCATCTTTGATAGTTGCCATGAGTGCATAATTCACTCCATCATCAGAATCTGAAGTATCTGCCCAGTCTTTGCCTTTAGAGATGAGTGCTTTTTCAGTTCTTCCTTTCTTGCACTCTGGAGCATAGTGACCCATCTCTTTGCACTTGTAGCACTGGATCTCAGATTTGTCCTTCTTACCTAACTTGGTATCCCTTCCATCAGACTTTCTGAAATTCTTCTTCTCAGAATTTGAATCTTTCCTTGAGAATCTTTTACCCTTCTTGAAGTTCTTGAATCCCATCTTCTTAAATGTCTTGACCATCAAGGCAGCCATTTGCATCATCTCCTCTTCATCATCCTCAGAATCAGAAGCTTCATCAGAGTTTGAATCATCATCAGAGTTTGATGACTCACTCTCAGATTTGATCACTAAAGCCTTTCCCTTGGCTTTCTTCCTTGATGATTCCTTCTTGATGGGCTTCTCCTCGACTTTGAGAGCAACAGATTTTGTCTTCTTGCTTGACCTCCTGTTTCTTTGTTCTATCTCAAGTTCATGAGTCTTTAACAATCCATAGATTTCATCAAGATCTGTATCAGCAAGATCATAATTATCTCTGATTGTTGTTGCCTTTAAATCCCACTTTTCAGGTAGAGATAACAGAAACTTGAGATTGGACTCTTCAAGTTCATATTCCTTATCTACCAGAGACAGATCGTTCAACAGTTTGCAAAATCTGTCATAAGTCTCAGTCAAGGTTTCATTAGTTCTTGAATCAAAGTGCTCATACTCCTGTGTGAGTATTGTTTTTCTGTTCTTCTTAATAGCACCTGTTCCCTGGCATCTGACTTCTAAAGCATCCCATATCTCTTTGGCAGTTTTGCAGCCAATTACCCTGTTAGACATAACATTATCTAAAGCACTGTGGAGAAGATGTCTAACCTTTGCATCTTTTGCAATTGATGAGATATCCTCAGGAGTCATATCTTTCTTTTCCTTTGGGACAGTCTTTTGTTCTTGACCATCAACAACAGGGGACAATTTAGTTGGCATATGAGGACCATCATTAATTCTGTCAAGGTATTCTGGATCTGTAGCCTCCAGAAACATGGTCATCTTCACCTTCCAAATCGGATATTCTACAGGCCTGAGAATCGGAACTCTGATTGTTTCATATCGACTCACAGAATTAGGCTTAACCTGTTCAGCCTTGGGAGCAGCTTGATTTTCTTCAGACATGATTATTACTGTGTTTGAATCGTAAAACTGTATATATTAAACAGCCTTGGCTCTGATACCAATTGTTAGGCCGAATACACAATATAATCAAGTATGTATGAGAATAACAATGATTAATAACACTGTTTATGAATCAATAAAACTGTAATCTTATTAACAGCTTCTCTCTTTATGATGTTAATGAATCACAAAGAGCTTCTAGGTTACAAGAATAATAATTCAATGATCGCATCCCTTCTAGGGATAACCTATCTGTGTTTATATAGTACACAGCTACATACAATCCATCTCTAATTGATATTCCTATAAGTTAGCTATACAATTCATATCAATTAAGGATTGCTTCAGTCTTCTATTCCAATCTCCTTAGCTGTATCAATATATTCTGCTTCTTTCCATCTTCAGAATGTATTGCTTCTAGAATCTTCAATTCTGCACCGACAGCTAATTCAACTTTCACCTTGTCAGACTTTAAATAAACTCTGACCGGCTTCAATTAAACTCTTTACCCTGTCAGAGTTTAACTAAACTCTGACTGGCTTCTGATAAACTCTTGTCAGTACCTGTTGCTTAAACACTGATAAACAAACATTAGCAATTATATCTAACATATAAAATGATAATATTATTACATATTTATAACTGATTACCATTTTTAGCAAAAACACATTATTTGTTCTACATTTTCTAACTAAAACAACTCATCTTCTAAACATAACACATGGAAAATAAATATGTAATTGTAATATTGTTATATATAATTATTAATAAATAACCACATACTCTTTTCAGCTAAACACATAACCTTTTTTATTTTTTTCTAACTTAAACAACTAATTTTCTAAAAGTAACACGAGCAACATATATATAAATAGGTAATATAATTTTATATTTTTTCAGCTAAAACACATTACCTATTTTATTTATTTTTCTAACCAAAACAACTCATCTTCTAAAAATAAAACAGGTAATATATATATATATATATATATATATATATATATAATGGTAATATTATTACATATTTATAACTAATTATCTTTTTCAGCAAAAACACATTATTTGTTTTACATTTTCTAACTAAAACCACTCATCTTCTAAACATAACACATGAAAAATAAATATGTAATTGTAATATTGTTATATATAATTATTAATAAATAACCATTTAACATTTTCATCTAAACATATAACCTTTTTTATTTTTTTCTAAATTAAATAACTAATTTTCTAAAAGTAACACGAGCAACATATATATAAAAAGGTAATATAATTTTATATTTTCTAATTTAAACAACTAATTTTATAAAAATAATATATATATATATATATATATATATATATATATATATATTGATATGAGTTAAAAATATCCCTAAAGACATAATTAATATTGCATTAATTAAACCTAGCTGGTCCACAAATAAGGGTCATTAATAAGGCCCGAAACTCTAATTAAATATTAATTTCGTAATTAATATTTGGGCTAGAAGTACAACCTGTATTAGGAGACGTCCAATACAGGCTTGTTCTAATTCAAATGGGTTTCTTTCAATACAAGTCCGTTATAATATGGAAACAATTCCTACAAGGAAGGATCTAGAATTAATCTTTATCCACTGTCAAGAATAAGACTTATCCTTCAAGGAAGTGATAATACTTATCCGCCGTCAAAGATAAGACTTTTCCTTCAAGGAAGTGATAATACTTATCCATCGTCAATGATAAGATTTATCATTCAAGGAAGTGATAATACTTATCCACCATCAATGATAAGATTTATCCTTAAAAAAAATCAATACTTATCCACTAGGCTTCCAAACTCCTATATAAAGGGTCTGACCCCTCATTTCATAACTACGTTTTGGACACAACTCCATACGTCATCTACAACGTTTTAGACTTCATCCTCGAATAAGGACATGTTGGGTATAATTACTAACTACACAGCAACAATAGGGCAGTTATATATATATAATTGTATTAACAAGAACAGGCAAAAACCAATAAACGAAACAAACACAAAGGTCGAAATAAAAGAATAATCAGAGACTGAAAATGACAAGACAAGAAAGAACACTTATCTCTCAAGAGCTTTAACAAATACTGAAAGATAATAGAAACAGCTAAGTCGCCAAGCCTTCGAGAAGTCTTGACTGTTCTTGAAGAGATTATTGCCCCACTTACGCTGTGTTGGGTTGCAGCAATATCACTCCCAGGATAAAACAGCACAGATCAATCCACTCACAGAAATGGCAATGATCAACAGCGAACAGCACCTCAGTTCACCCAAGAACTATGTATTTTGTATGTGTTGAGAGAAAACCAGAGAAGATAATAGTTGCTAGGGTTTTCAGAGTTACGTATATCTTGTCTTTTCTCAAACGTTCTCATTTGTATATATATATATAAATATAATACAAAATAAAATGTAACAGACCAAATATTGTAACTGAAGATATGACATTTAATACTAATTATTCTGATTTAATTACCATAACAGTAGTCATCATGATTTAATAACAGTTACAGCTCAGTCAGGATTTCCTGGTCCATCAGGATTTGACCATCATCAGTACTCCAAGCCATCAGGACTTACTGTCCGTTAGGAGTGGCATCAGTACTTGATCGACCATCAGGATTTCGTCAGGATCCAAATACTGACACAGGCCATCAGGATCAGTAGTCATCAGGATTTCACTCCAAGTACTGACCAGGCCATCAGGATCAGATCCAAGAACTGGTCCATCAGGATTTAAATAAATCCTGACCTAGTTCGTTTAGCTGTTATAAATAAATACTGATACTATTAAATTAAATCAATAAATAATATTAAATAAACAGGTAATAAAATTCCTCGCCCAGGTCGCCTCGCGTACGCGAGACGCTGAGACATTCGCCCAAATCGCCCTTCGACCCGAGTCGAGTCGAGTCGAGTCGTGACGTGGCGGGGCGGGGTGAGGCGAGGCGAGCGGCGGTAGTATAGTTATAGATTGTCATGATGGTTTTGACAAGAAAGAAAAGCTTCTGTACTTCATGAAAGATGGTAGTATGAAGATTTTATCTATTCAAGATCTGCTGATGAAAACTACACAGGAACTGAAATATGTTCATTATCTTTTGAGATCAAAGAATCAAATATGCAAAGAATGGAGTGACATGATTTTGTCAACAATAAGAAGAAGACTGGATGGAAACAGTAATTTCAATGGTAATTATACTCCCATGTACTTAAATCAAAGAGGTCAGGATGTGGAAATGCAAAGGGGTACTGCTGTTAAAGAAGTAAATTTTGGCATGACTCATCTTACTCTCAATCCTGATGGGAAGGAAATTGCTTATCTTTTGCTTGAAGAGCATAGTCTTCAGAGAAACTCCATATTGAATCTCAGAGCAGCTATCTACCAGATTAATGAGGAAGATGAAGAACTCAGAAATCTTAAGGAAAGACTGATTCAAATTCTTGAAGAAAAAGAAGAAAATTTGTTATCCAACTTCTTGAAGATGAATCTATTCTATCAAAGAATTTAAACAGATAAGTTGTTTCTGCAGATTCTGTACATTTTGTATATATGTTTTTGACATCATTGAATCTTAGGAATTTATACTTTATTTCACAAAGTATGAGATTGGGGGGGAGATTGTTAGTTCAGAATTCAATGATCGTCAGGAGCTAGACTCAACTGATCAGGATTGCTGACGTCATCAGGATTACATGGTCGTCAGGATTGAGATACATATCAGGACTGGGATCAGGATTGATCATCAGGACTGGAAGCTGATCAGGATTCCTACTTCGAGTTATATTTGGAGTCTAGTTAAACATGGAAGTTTATTCTGTCGGTTCCTGGTTTGTAGAATGTAGCTATCAATTATAGATAGGTTTCAATCTTTGTAATTGATTAGGACTTATCATTGATAGAGAAGCTGTGTAGTATATAAACACAGTTTTGGTTTCGATTTATGTACACAACACATAAGAGGTGAACATAATCGAATAGAAGCTCTTAAGAACATAGAATTTCTTGAGAGAGTTTTTGTAAGCTAGCAGCTCTCAAGAACATCAGAATTTCTTGAGAGAGTTTGTAACAGTTTTATATCAGATTTAATAAAGCTGTTATCTTTCTTTCATATTTGTGATATATACATTAAGAAGTCGATTATCTTATACTATTGTATTCAACCCCCCTTCTACAATAGAGTATTACTGGGCAACAATTGGTATCAGAGCAAACTGATTTAATTCTGAATCAGATACGATCTAAAGATGTCGACAACCAAGTATGAAAGCATGAAGATTCCCATCTTGAAGAAATCAGAATATCCAACATGGAGGGTAAAGATGCTGATGTACCTGGAGGCTATGGATCCTGACTATTTGGACAGGATTCGTGATGGACCATATATTCCTACAAGGATTGTAGAACGAACAGATACAGTACCTGAACATTATGTGGTCAAGGCTAAAAGTGAATGGACTCTAGAAGAAAAAGCTCATGTACTCAGGGAACCAAAGATAAAGAATATCTTACACAGTAGTCTTGATGCTGTCATGTCAAACAGAGTGATTGCATGCAAGTCTTCAAAAGAAATCTGGGATACTTTGGAAACTCAGTGCCAGGGATCTGCATCTGTCAAGAAAAACAGAAGGGCTCTTTTGATTCAAGAATATGAACAATTTGATGCAAGACCCGATGAGAGCCTAACTGATCTATATGATAGATTTCTGACACTATTGAACAGTTTATCTTTAGTTGACAAGGAATATGAAACTGAAGATTCAAACACCAAGTTTCTAAGAGCTTTACCTGAAGAATGGGACACTCAGACCTCAATCATTAGACATCAGTATGATCTTAACACTGTGTCTCTTGATGAAGTCTATGGGATGCTAAGAACTCGTGATCTTGAAGTTCAACAGAGAAAGAACAAGAAAAGCAGCAAGGCAAAATCAATTGCTTTGAAAGCAGAGGCTAAATCAAAAGGAAAAGCTATGGAGGTCTCTAGAAGTAAAACAAGAATAGTTGAGTCAGATCCTGATGACTCTTCATCAGATACTGATGGCAATGCTGATGCCAATACTGATGATGATTCTTCTGACTCAGACATGGAAGAGATGGTTGCTATGATTGTCAGAAACTTCAGAAGGATGAAGTTCAGGAAGAATAGAAGACAAGGCAACTTTCAGAAAAAGGCTTTCAATCCAAACAAAGATAAGTATATCAAAAAGGACAACAAGGGTAGCAAATTTGACAAGTCAAAAGTTAGATGCTACAAGTGCAATGGTATGGGTCACTTTGCTTCTGAGTGCAAGAAGACAAAGACACTTATCACATCAATCAAGGATTGGATGGACTCTTCCTCAGAATCTGATACTGAGGTGGTCAACTATGCTCTAATGGCCAATGCTGATGTAACTGCTGCTCCTGATGATAAGGTACTAAATACTATCTTTGATTTTGATACTGATAATGCTTCTGAGTTAAGACGTTTTCTAAAGTCATTACATATTAGCTTTAGAAGTCAAACTGCTGAAAATACTAGGATCTTATCTGAGATGTCTGAACTTAGAAAAAGGAATGATATATTAGAAGCTGAATTTTCTCGTATGCAAGAAGTACAAAAAGAATGTGATAATGTGAATCACATGTATTTAGAGATGAAATCCAAATGTACTGCTCTTGAAAAGGAATCATTCAACAATTCTCTGCTCCTGGCACACCTCAGCAAAATGGAGTAGTTGAAAAGAAAAATAGAACTCTTATTGAAGTTGGCAGAACTATGTTGGAAGAAGCAAAATTACCTACATATTTCTGGGCAGAAGCAGTCAACACAGCATGCTACACTCAAAATCTCACATTAATAAACAGACATGGTGTTACTCCTTATCAGTCACTCAAGGAAAAGAAACCAAGTCTGAAGCATCTGCATGTGTTTGGCTGTAAATTTTTTGTTCTCAGAACTCATCCTGAACAGCTAGGGAAATTTGAAACAAAGGCTGATGAAGGAATTTTCATAGGCTATCCTGCATCAAGAGCCTTCTGAGTTTTTAATTTGAGGACAAGGATTGTCATGGAGTCAATACATGTATCTTTTGATGACAAGAAGATAGCTGGAATCAATGAAGACTCTCATGATAGATTGATTTTTGAAAATGAAGCTACCAAGGAACCTGAAGAAAGTGAATCAGATCCTGTCAATACATCAGATCCTGATGGGTCACCAAATCCTGATGACACACCAGATGCCGATGGTGCAAATACTGATGATGCAATCAATAGTGATACTTCTAGTAGTGCTAATGTTGAGGGGGAGCAACATCATTCTACTACAAGTTCAGAGTCAACACAATCATCAGGACAGAATTCTTCAGATACTGATTCAAGTGATGATCCTGATAACTTATCAGGAGGAAATAACAATAATTCAGGGGGAGCTTCAAGACAAGCAAGTTCTTCAAATCAAGATAACACCAATCCAGGGAGAGCATCTACTTCAAGAAACAATTTAACACCAGCAAGGAAATGGACTGCAAGTCATACTCCTGATTTGATCATTGGGGATCCTGATGCAGGTGTTCAAACAAGAAGTGCAACTCAGAATGAATGTCTATACAATAACTTTCTATCCAAGGAGGAGCCAAAGAAAGTTGAAGATGCACTTAAAGATGCTGATTGGGTTACTGCAATGCAAGAGGAACTGAATGAATTTGAAAGAAATGAAGTCTGGAAACTAGTACCAAGACCAAATAATAGATCAATTGTTGGTACAAAGTGGATTTTCAAGAACAAGACTGATTCTGATGGAGTCATAATCAGAAACAAAGCAAGACTAGTTGCAAAGGGGTATTCTCAACAAGAGGGAATTGATTATGATGAAACGTTTGCTCCTGTTGCAAGACTAGAAGCCATCAGGATATTTCTTGCTTATGCAGCACATAAGAAATTCAAGGTTTTCCAGATGGATGTTAAAAGTGCTTTCTTAAATGGAGAACTGGAGGAAGAAGTCTATGTTGAGCAACCTCCTGGTTTCATTGATCCTAAATATCCAGATCATGTCTACAGATTGGATAAGGCACTTTATGGACTAAAGCAAGCTCCAAGAGCATGGTATGAAACTTTAGCTCTATTCTTACTGGAAAGTGGATTCAAAAGAGGTGCTATTGATAAAACTCTATTTTATTTGAATCATGGTAAGGACTTGTTGTTAGTTCAGATTTATGTTGATGATATCATTTTTGGGTCAACAAACAATAAGCTTTGTGAAAAGTTTTCCAAGCTTATGCAGTCAAGATATCAAATGAGCATGATGGGAGAAATGAGTTACTTTCTTGGTCTTCAAGTTAAACAGACTGATGAAGGGATTTTTATCAATCAGTCTAAATATACAAGGAATTTATTGACAAGGTTTAACATGCAAGATAGTTCTCCTGCTACAACTCCCATAGCTACAGCTACCAAATTTGATCCTGATCAAGGTGCTGAGGTAGATGTAACTCACTACAGAGGAATGATTGGCTCTTTATTGTATCTCACTGCAAGTAGACCAGATATCATGTTTGCAACCTGTCTGTGTGCAAGATTTCAAGCAAAACCTAGAGAACCCCATCTGATTGCAGTCAAAAGAATTTTCAGATATCTCAAAGGCACTTCTTCACTTGGCCTTTGGTATGCAAGGGAATCAGATTTTGGGTTGTGTGGTTATTCAGATGCTGATTTTGCAGGATGTAAAATAGACAGGAAAAGTACTTCAGGAAGCTGTCAGTTTTTGGGTGGAAGACTAGTTTTATGGTTCAGTAAAAAGCAAAAATCCATTTCCACTTCAACTGCAGAAGCTGAGTACATTGCTGCAGGAAGTTGTTGTGCTCAGATAATGTGGATGAGAAATCAGTTGTTAGATTATGGCCTGTCATACTCAAAAATCCCTATTTATTGTGATAACCAAAGTGCTATTGCAATGACAGGAAATCCAGTTCAACATTCTCTTACTAAACACATCAGTATTCGATATCACTTCATAAGAGAACAAGTTCTGGAAGGAACAATTGAACTTCACTTTGTTCCTACTGATCAACAACTAGCTGATATATTCACCAAGCCACTACCTGAAGCTACTTTCAATAAATTGGTGAATGAACTTGGAATGATGAACTTTGAGAATTTCTGAGGAAAGCTACAAAGAGGAAATCCTGATAACTGTCAAATCCTGATGGTTATTCAGAAAGGTATGTTTTCGTTGATCAAATCCTGATAGGATGCAATCCTGACAGGAAGTCAACTGGTCAATCCTGATGTTCAGGTCAGTATTTCATTGCTTAATTTGTGCCTAATTTTTCGTCAGTATCTGCTGATGAACGGTTGAGTTTTAGTAGGACAACTGTATGCGCGTGTGTGTTGCACTGTTATAGATATACATATACATACACATAAAAAAGCGGTGCAGGTTCATTTAAATCACACACGTAATCTGTCCACTAATTATTTGTGTACAAATCATATCTTGCCACCTGTTATTGAGAGTAAAGTTTTGTTCTAACAAAATACTTTTACTTATTCTAAATCATTAATTACTCTCTCATCATCAGTTTTCGATTTTCTATCTCTCTGTGCTCACGAACCCTAACTATTTTCAAAACATCAATTCTCAAGATTTTTAAGAATTACAACGGCGTCTTCATCATTCATGAACAAACAAACAGTGATTAGTGGTGTTACTTTTGCCACTAACAATTTTGTGGCTATTCTAAATCATCAAGATTTACCCAATGAGTTTCATATAATTCAAGATTTTCTAGCTTCAAGCCCATTGAAGTTTGCTTTAACAGAACCTGCAAGTGTTTCTTTTAAGTCTGTAATGCAGGTGTGGAACTCAGTTACTTTTGACAAAGGGTATTCTGACACTATCTTCATGAGTTTTGAACATAATGGAATTACTCACTATGTGACTCCTGCAATTGTGGAGGAAGCCCTGCATTTACCTGTTCTTGGTGATGATATTCCTGCTAATGTTTCGGACTCTACTCTTTTTGAGTTTGTTACAAAGTTGGGCTACAATGGTGAAGTAAAGAGATATGGCAATCTCTTTAGGACAAAGCTTAATAAGGAATGGAATTTCTTCTTTGATACGATCAGCCGCTGTTTCCTGAACAAGACATCAATTTTTGATGCTCTTCCATCAGGATCTTTTAAAATTGGGTACTCTCTTATTCACTCTACAGTGTTTGATTATGGGTCGTTTATCTTAAAAGCTTTAAGTGATAGGAAATCAGATAAGTTAGGTTCTGTCTGTTTTCTTAGATTTTTACAATTGATATTTAATCACTTGTGTCCTAATGTTGTTTTTGAGGATGATGTAATTCTACCTGTCTGTAGAATTACTGCGAATAATATTAAGTCCTTAGTCAACAGTGATAAGGCAAATGGTTTCATAGGAAATGCTTTTATTCCTGATGAGGTCAGGTTTTTCTTACATAGGAAAATGCCTACTTGTTATGGTTTAATTTCTAATGCTATGGGGCAAGGCCAATCACACCTTGTTCCTAACCCAAGCATTCATCCTAAACAGTCTAAACAGTCAACTGCCACCTCTAATGTCTCTCAAAAGACTTTAGTTGTAAAAGCAAAGAAGTCAGCTAGAACTGATGTGTCAGGAAGGCAATTAGGTTCAAAGGACTTTTCCTCTACACCTATCACTAAAAAGAAGTTACAAGGGGGTGTACAAGGGGTCCTGGTGAAGAAAGCTGCAAAGGGAGGTGAGGCTGTTTCTGTTAAAAGAAAATTAGTTCTCAGGGATGAGACTGATTCAGAGGATGACTTACCTATATCCTCTGTGATGAATGTGAATAAGGAAGTTATCAAAAAGCAGGTATCATATTCCTTTAGAAAAGAAGCAGGATACTGATGTACAGGACACTTCGATTCTGAATGAGCAATCAGTTTCAACTGCTCAAGCAAATCCTGATGTTAGTATTCCTGATGCTGCACCAAGTCAAGTGGTTAATATTTCAGACTCTCCAGCACAGGACGCTCCAACAAAAAGACATGTTGATATTTCATGGGAGAAGTATGGTGTTGTTGCTTCCAATCTTGGGATAAAACATCCAATGGAAAAGCTAAGGAAGGCAGAAGAGTTAGTCTATCAGAGACAGAAGAAACTGAAAGGATCAAGCCCACAAGAACCTGAACCTCAAAGTGGTTCAGCAGCTCTTTCTGATGATCCAGCCACACAAGAACCACTCAATCAAAGTTTGAGTGAAGGCTTAGCTAGTGGAATGGTCCCACAAGAACCATTTTCTCAAAGGGAGAATGAAGACATCTACATTCCAGCTACACAAGAACCATCTTCTCAAAGCGAAGATGCAGGCCAAGCTACAGTTTCTGAGAAATTTCCTGACAATGCTCAAGGGATTTCTGGTGCAGATGAAGTTCAAAGATTGGTCGAGGACACTGTCAATGAGGGAAGCACACAAGAACCTTTGACTCAAAGTGTTGAAGCAGCTTCTGAACCTCAAGCTCCACAAGAACCATTGGTAGCAAATACTGATGCAAGCATATCAAATCCTGACGGTGTTCATCCTGACGCTAGTGGTGCTCCTGATGCTGAACCTATCCTGATACAGCCACTTCGTTCAAGACCAATGGATCATCCTATCACAGATTCACAGGATAAAATGAAAGGTATAGCTATTCCTGATCCTGATGATACTCATAGTACTGATGATGATGACTCTGATGATAGTGATGATGATGAGAATTGAAAAGAGAAGGAACAACTTGCTACAACACTCAAAATTAGTCTTGGAACTAATTTTGGTTCATCAAGTACATATATGGCTGGCAAAGCTTCCACTGGGAAAGATCAGAGACAAGATTTTTCTATTCCTTCCTTTAATCCTGCTGAGGCACTTAGACAGAATGAATGGAACAATTCATGGCACAGATCTGCTGAATCTGTAAGTTATTCTTCTGCTTTGGAACATGCCTATAATGCAGTGAAATCTATAGAGAATCAAGACTTGAAGAATCATCTGAAGGCTACAACTCTGTTATCCAAAAGTCTAAAAAGTGAGATTGATTCTATCAAGAATTCAACTGAGTTGGTGAGGAATGATATTTCTCAAAATTTTACAAAGGTGCCTACTGCTTTTCAGCTAAGGGTAGTAGAATCCCAAGTGAAATCTGTTATTTCTGAACAAACCTCTATCAACAGAAGGATTGATTCTCTGGATACCAAGGTAACTGACATTCAAGCTTCTCTTTCCTTAATTTTGAATTTATTGTCAAATCCTGATGTCAAAAAGGGGGAGAAGGTTAGTCGGACAAAATGCACACCTGATCTAGTATTAAGGAATAATGATGATGATACTGGAGATGATGGTAGTGACAAAGTGATACAAGGAGAAACCTCTAGTCTACAATTCAAACTTCACAAAGTCAAACAACATAGTCAACTCATGTTTCTGATTCTGGAGTTAAGACAGTAAGAACGTTGGTGCAATCTTAGATCCTGACGGAAGAACAAATCCTGACACCTGGTCATGGACATACTCTTGCTACAATTCCTGAAGGTGATGAAGATATTTTTATTGATAATCCTGAAGATGCATCAAATTTATTCCAGAAGTTTTCTACAAAAGATGGCAGAATTGTTACTCTATATCACACTGATAAAAGAGTTCAACAATTATATGCAAGAAAAGCACTCTCTACAGCAAGTGAAGAATATCCTGATCTCTCACATGAAGAATTCTTAAGACAACAGAGAGAAATGATGGAAAGCTTTAATAACCCTGCTCCTGCTAGAGGTAGAGGAGGCAGAGGTAGGAGAGGAGCTAGAAGAAGTAGAAGAGGTTCTTCAACTCAAACAATACCTAGACAGACAAGGTCTCGAGGGTTAAGAATTGAAGAAATTCCTGAACCTATTCAAACTCTAGTAGTTCCTGACAGATCTACTTTTGGTGATGATGGAAATATTGAAGAAGAACCTGAATTGAGAAGAAAATCAAGAAAATCAACTCTCTGCAATACAAATCAAATTGAAGAATCTAATCCTGATGTTGTTCCTGATGATATTCAAGATCCTGATGATTCTGAAATTCTGCAAGAGATTGACTTGATAATTTTATCTACTGTGGTTGATTCTCACAACAAGGAAGTAGATGAAGAAGAAGAAGCCAGAAGAAGTGAAATTACAAGATCAACAAATAGAGATTTCAATCTCTATGTACAAAGGCTTAAACTCTCAAACAGAAGAGTGTGGAGGAACCCAAGCAGACAAGAATCTTCACTGGAAAGAAGCTATGCCTTTGAAAAGGAAAAGGATAAGAAGTGGAAACATATTAGCACATTAAGTTGTGATACACTTATCAATTTTCAGTCTGGAGGAATTATTACAAGCGCTTCAAGTGTTGTTGATTTATCTGGGATGGTTAGATCAAAAGCACTCTGGTTAAAGATGTTTTCAAATCTGAAGCAATTGACAAGTAATTCAAGAGGAGGTATTGGACACAGGGATGCTGAATATATAAATATGTCATATGTTGATCCTTACTCCTTAACTGAAATTGGAGGTACTTTAACTTCTGAAAACCTGAACAATTTACTAGCTGTTGATATAGTTATAGATTGTCATGATGGTTTTGACAAGAAAGAAAAGCTTCTGTACTTCATGAAAGATGGTAGTATGAAGATTTTATCTATTCAAGATCTGCTGATGAAAACTACACAGGAACTGAAATATGTTCATTATCTTTTGAGATCGAAGAATCAAATATGCAAAGAATGGAGTGACATGATTTTGTCAACAATAAGAAGAAGACTGGATGGAAACAGTAATTTCAATGGTAATTATACTCCCATGTACTTAAATCAAAGTGGTCAGGATGTGGAAATGCAAAGGGGTACTGCTGTTAAAGAAGTAAATTTTGGCATGACTCATCTTACTCTCAATCCTGATGGGAAGGAAATTGCTTATCTTTTGCTTGAAGAGCATAGTCTTCAGAGAAACTCCATATTGAATCTCAGAGCAGCTATCTACCAGATTAATGAGGAAGATGAAGAACTCAGAAATCTTAAGGAAAGACTGATTCAAATTCTTGAAGAAAAAGAAGAAAATTTGTTATCCAACTTCTTGAAGATGAATCTGTTCTATCAAAGAATTTAAACAGATAAGTTGTTGCTGCAGATTCTGTACATTTTGTATATATGTTTTTGACATCATTGAATCTTAGGAATCTATACTTTATTTCACAAAGTATGAGATTGGGGGAGATTGTTAGTTCAGAATTCAATGATCGTCAGGAGCTAGACTCAACTGATCAGGATTGCTGACGTCATCAGGATTACATGGTCGTCAGGATTGAGATACATATCAGGACTGGGATCAGGATTGATCATCAGGACTGGAAGCTGATCAGGATTCCTACTTCGAGTTATATTTGGAGTCTAGTTAAACATGGAAGTTTATTCTGTCGGTTCCTGGTTTGTAGAATGTAGCTATCAATTATAGATAGGTTTCAATCTTTGTAATTGATTAGGACTTATCATTGATAGAGAAGTTGTGTAGTATATAAACACAGTTTTGGTTTCGATTTATGTACACAACACATAAGAGGTGAACATAATCGAATAGAAGCTCTTAAGAACATAGAATTTCTTGAGAGAGTTTTTGTAAGCTAGCAGCTCTCAAGAACATCAGAATTTCTTGAGAGAGTTTGTAACAGTTTTATATCAGATTTAATAAAGCTGTTATCTTTCTTTGATATTTGTGATATATACATTAAGAAGTCGATTATCTTATACTATTGTATTCAACCCCCCTTCTACAATAGAGTATTACTGGGCAACAAGGTTTATAGGGGATAGACACAGATACGTGCGTATCAAGGTATATAGTAAAGGTACTACCAACTCACCCTCACAGCTTGTTATTACCACATTGAATACACTTCAAGGGATCTCCTCTCAGGTGTATTGGGTTCCCGCTGCTGATGAATCATTATGGGCTATCAGTCCCATCCCCAACCTAGACTTAAGGACTACTGCATGCTCAAGTCCTTTAGTCAAAGGATCATCTATATTATCCTGAGTTCCAATGAACTCTACAGCAATAATCCTTTCAGACACTAGACCCCTTATAGACTTAAGTCTAACTTGGATGTGTCTCTTTGTTTTAGCATTATACTTTTCACTACTGATCTTGTCGATAGTTGTACGACTATCACAATGAACAACAATGGCTGGAAGCGGTCTGCTTACTACAGGTAACACTGACATAAGTCCATGCAACCATTCAGCCTCCATCCCCGTGGCATCTAGTGCACACAACTCAGCCTCAAAAGTAGACCGAGTAATCAAAGTCTGTCTAGTAGACTTCCAGGATATTGCTCCACCTGCTAGGGTAAACAAATATCCAGTCACTCCATTGGTACCAGATTTCTTAGCTATCCAACTTGCATCACTGTATCCCTCGAGTACTCCAGGGAATCTTCGATAATGCAAACCAAGGGAAATAGTTCCCTTAAGATATCTAAGAACTCTATCCAGTGCCTCCCAATGAGTCTTGTTCGGACAGCTTGTATATCTAGCTAACTTAGACACAGAATAAGAAATATCTGGTCTAGTCACATTAGCAAGATATTGCAAACTCCCAATAATATGAGAATACCTTAACTGAGACATAGGAATTCCTGAACTATTCTTGACTAGGGCAACTTTAGGATCGTACGGTGTACTAGAAATTCTACAATTTGAATAACCATACTTCTCAAGTATAGATTTCTCTATATAATGAGATTGTGACAATGTTATTCCATCAGTTGACTGTGTCAACTTGACCCCAAGAATCACACTAGCCTCACCCATATCCTTCATTTCAAAGTGCCTTTTCAAGAAACTCTTTATCTCGTTAATAATCTCAATATTGGTTCCAAACAATAAAATATCATCCACATATAGGCACACGATAATACATTCATTTCCTTTAACCATATAGTAGACACACTTGTCACTTTCATTAACTACAAATTCTGATTCTAAAACAGTATCATCAAAACTTTTTATGTCAGTCTCTAGGAGCTTGTTTTAAGCCATATATAGACTTGATCAACTTACATACTTTCCTCTCGTTACCAGAAGCAACAAATCCCTCAGGCTGATCTATATAAATCTCTTCTTCAAGATCACCATGAAGAAAAGCTGTCTTTACATCCATTTGATGGATGATAAGACCATGTACGGAAGCCAATGCTATAAGCATTCAGATTGTTGTCATCCTTGCAACAGGAGAGTATGTGTCAAAGTAATCAATGCCTTCCTTTTGCCTAAAACCCTTAGCTACCAGCCTAGCCTTATACTTATCTATTGAGCCATCAGGATTCATCTTCCTTTTGAAGATCCACTTACATCCTATAGTAGTACACCCAAGAGGAAGATCAACCAACTCCCATGTTCCGTTAGAAACAATAGAGTCAATCTCACTTTTTACAGCACCTTTCCAGTGCCTTGACTCCGAAGAATCCATGGCCTGTCGGAAAGTCAAAGGTTCATCCTCGACATTGTAAGTGACAAAATCACTTCCAAAGTCCTTGACTACCTTTGCACGCTTACTCTTTCTAGGTTCATCTACTTCGTCAGGAGTAGAACTACTATCAGGATTTGCCCCCACATTTGTCATCTTTTCCACATGATCAGGAAAAGAACTCGATGTGTGAGTAGGATCATCATTAGAAATACCTTGAGGTATGCCAGTCTTCATAGGGAACACATTCTTAAAGAATGTTGCATCACGAAATTCAACTATAGTGTTAGCCACTATACCGTCTATGTCAGATTTTAACACTAAAAATCTCATAGGCGTAGTGGTTTCAATATAACCCAGAAAGATGCAATCAACAGTTTTCGGATCTAGTTTCTTTCTCTGGTGTTCAGGGACAATCACCTTAGCAAGGCACCCCCACACACGAAGATACTTTAAACTTGTCTTTCTACTTTTCCATAATTCATAAGGTGTCTTGTCCATATGTTTCAAAGGGACTCTATTCAGAATATGGCAAGCCGTATTCAAAGCCTCTCCCCACATGTACTTAGGTAACCCAGAATTAATAAGCATGTTGTTAATCATATCTTTAAAGGTTCTGTTCTTTCGTTCAGCCACCCCATTAGACTCAGGTGTGTATGGTGGAGTTACCTCATGAACTATACCATTGCTTGAACAAAATTCATTAAACAAGGTACTCGTATACTCACCACCTCTATCAGATCTCAAAACGTTTAAGTACTTTACCAGTTTGTGTTTCAGCTTCAGTTTTGAACATAATGAATTTTTCTAGTGCTTCATCTTTATGTCTAAGTAAATAAACATAACAGTATCTACTACAATCATCTATAAAGGTAATAAAATATCGTTTATTATCCTTAGTCAACATGCCACCAAATTCACATATGTCAGTGTGTACTAAATCCAATACTCCTGAATCCCTAACAACATTATGAAAGGGTTTCCTAGTTTATTTAGCAGTCACACATACTTGACATTTAGATTTCTTTTCAATAGCATATTTTGGAATCAACTCTAAGTTCATCATATTCTTTAGAGCACCAAAATTTAAATGACCAAGTCTAGCATGCCATAAATCGGATGATTCAACACAATTAACAGAAGGTGCAACAATATCATTAATAAAACTGCCCAAAACAGGCTCAACATTTATTAAAAATAAACCATCAGACAAATAACCTTTGTCAAAGAATGTACCAGTATGTGTAATAACTACTTTATTACATTTCAAAGAAAGTTCAAAACCATTTTTAACTAAACAACTTCCACTTTTAATATTTCTACGAATATCAGGAACATGGTGCACTCTAGTGAGGGATAGAACACGCCCAGAAGCAAACTTCAGGTCCACGTTTCCTATTCCAAGAACTTGAGCAGCACTAGCATTCCCCATCGTCACTGTCACTCCATGACTCTGTTGATAAGATACAAATAAACTAATATCAGTACAAATATGTACATTAGCTCCAGTATCAATCAACCATTCATGTGACAGATAAGTGGAAAGAAGTACAGGGTTGTAGGTAACATACCCGTCATTGGTTCCAGAGGCAACAGCCTCACTAACAACCATGTTAACCTTAGGCCCATCAGTGGTTGCAAGCACAGTATTAGCTTGTGCTCCCACAACAGCTTTCTTTGCTTTCTTTGCAGGACAGTCCTTGCTCCAATGACCAACCTGTCCACAAGACCAACATGGTTTGTTTGTCTTTGGTTTCTTAGCCTTGTTCTTGTCAGTTTTTGGTTTAGTGTTATCCTTCTTAGTGATAGCCTTTCTTTTCTGTCCAACAGTCACTACATTCACCTTCGAACTCCCATGTTCAGCAGGCATCACATGTCCCTGTTTGGACTTGTGTTGTTCCTGCACAGAGATGTCCAACATCAGGTTTGTCCAAGTGATCTCTCCTTTCTATCTTTTCAGGGAGAGAGCAAACTCTTCCCAAGACTTAGGGAGCTTTTCAATCACAGCCATAACCTGAAACTTTTCAGGAAGGTCCATTCCGGACTCCTTCAAAGCATGAACCAACATCTCAAATTCATGTGCCTGCTCGGTCATGGATTTTGTATCCACCAGTTTAAAATCAAGAAACTTAGCCACAGAATACTTTTCCAACCCTTGCGAGTCAGTATTGTATGTCTGGTCCAGCTTCTCCCATAAAAGCTTAGCAGTGAAAGAATCAGATGAATAAACATCAAATAGAGTGTTCGCTAAAGCTGCCAGTATAGCAGCCCTAGACACCCCATCTTTTTCCTCCCACATAGCATAAGCCCTAACAGAATCAGCCTTTTCCTGATCAACAACAGGTTTCTCATACTGCACCACCGGCCATAGACCCTTTACCGTTAACCACAGTTTCATCTTTTTCTGCCAACGAGAAAAACCAACACCCCCACCGAATTTATCAGGCATTCCTGACAAATCGATAGGTTGTGGGAAACGGTACGTGGTCCAATCGATGGTAGGTGCAGTAACACCAGAACCAGAAATCTTAGCACCAACATCAGGAGTTATAGTTTCGTTAACCATCTTGCTAATTAACAATATATATAACACAGAAAATAATCTCTTCAAGATTGTTGGGTATAATTACTAACTACACAGCAACAATAGGGCAGTTATATATATATATATATATATATATATATATATATTTGTATTAACAAGAACAGGCAAAAACCAATAAACGAAACAAACACAAAGGTCGAAACAAAATAATAATCAGAGACTGAAAAAGACAAGACAAGAAAGAACACTTATCTCTCAAGAGCTTTAACAAATACTGAAAGATAATAGAAACAGCTGAGTCGCCAAGCCTTCGAGAAGTCTTGACTGTTCTTGAAGAGATTATTGCCCCACTTACGCTGTGTTGGGTTGCAGCAATATCACTCCCAAGATAAAACAACACAGATCAATCCACTCACAGAAATGACAATGATCAACAGCGAACATCACCTCACTTCGCCCAAGAACTATGTATTTTGTATGTGTTGAGAGAAAACCACAGAAGATAATAGTTGCTAGGGTTTTCAGAGTTACGTATATCTTGTCTTTTCTCAAACGTTCTCATTTGTATATATATATATATAAATATAATACAAAATAAAACGTAACAGACCAAATATTGTAACTGAAGATATGACATTTAATACTAATTATTCTGATTTAATTACCATAATAGTAGTCATCAGGATTTAATAACAGTTACAGCTCAGTCAGGATTTCCTGGTCCATCAGGATTTGACTATCATCAGTACTCCAAGCCATCAGGACTTACTGTCCGTCAGGAGTGGCATGTACTTGATCGACCATCAGGATTTCTTCAGGATCCAAATACTGACACAGGCCATCAGGATCAGCAGTCATCAGGATTTCACTCCAAGTACTGACCAGGCCATCAGGATCAGATCCAAGAACTGGTCCATCAGGATTTAAATAAATCCTGACCCAGTTCGTTTAGCTGTTATAAATAAATACTGATACTGTTAAATTAAATCAATAAATAATATTAAATAAACAGGTAATAAAATTCCTCGCCCAGGTCGCCTTGCGTACGCGAGACGCCGAGACATTCGCCCAAATCGCCCTTCGACCCGAGTCGAGTCGAGTCGAGTCGAGTCGTGACGTGGCGGGGTGAGGCGAAGCGAGCGGCGGTGGCGCGTGTGTGTGTGTGCGTGCGTGAGGCACATACTAACATCATGCACACCCACATGCCTTAGTAGTTGTACACTACTCTTGCACATGTTTCTATATAAACCCACCAATCTCTCAATACCAATGCTACGTGGGATACAAGTTATTTCAATATAACCAACCCACAAAACCCATTTCAAGCAACCTATTACAACTCAATTTATTTATGGATTACACTAAGAAAATGTCTTAGATCCAAACATGAAAGTTTAAGTCCTCATTACAAGGAACAACCTCCAATCATTAGTTTCCGGAAATTCCATCAAGAACATATTTAAAATATGCCTCAAACTTTCCATTTTCTAATAGGACATACAAGTCACTACGTCCTTGGTGTGCCTCTGCCGTCGTAGCCCCGAGGGCAACACCAAGAACTACGTTTTATTGGCTTGATTCTCAGCAATAGTTGAGATACGTAGGCATCTTGTTAGGACCGATTTAGTCACGAAACACGAGACCAACCATTAAAGCTCGAAACTCTTTAAACCCTAGCAATTAATTTACAAGTACACTTTTTAATCCATAACATATATATAAATATTATATAATTATTAATAAATAACTACTGTCTTTTTAAGAACATTGTTTGTTTTATAATTTTTAAGTAAAGCAACTCATATTCGAATTAAAAATAACACGGACAAAATATAGATATAATGACAATATTATTATATTAAACTTATAAAATCCAGGTTTAATATAATTTTTTATAACGTACAATTTAAATAAGATAATTAATAAAAAAATAAAAGCAATAGCATATGTTAGAATAAACTCGGTACATTGCATAGCACATATTTTGTTATTCGCACTTTAGTCACATTTAAATTTTTGAAAAGCAATTAAATAAAGACTGTTAGATCTATTAATTAAAAATATTTTATATTTTAATATCTAAAATATCTCTTTTTCAAAAATATCAGGTGCAAACCTTATTTATTTTAAAACATATTTTAATGCTTTTAATTATTTAAAAAAGCTTACATATTTTAATATGCCAACGTATTTTTTTTAGCAAATACAATTAAAACACTTTCAAAAATGTCATGTTACTTTTTAATCTTCTTTGATGGTCAGGCTAGTTTTATATACATACTAGATGCACAAAAAATTAATCTGGCGAGTGGTAACCTTCCTCAAGAAGTTTAGGTTTTTCAGTTAAAATCCGATCCAGGCTTTGACTTTGACTGGATAGGCCTGGACTTTCGGGAAAATTTAGGCCTTGTTAGGTTCTCATTTCAGGCACCGTTGGATTTTTGTTCAGGCTTGAACCGAGCACAGGTCGGGCTTTTAGTTTGGACCCGAGCCGGACTGCGACTTTCGAATTCAATAATTTTTTATATATTGTTATTAATATAAACTAGTTTAAAATTCGTGCGATGCACGGATTGTTATTAATAATTATTATTTTTATTATTGATGTTTTAATCAATACTATTATATAATAGACGAAACATTAAAAGTTTGGTTGGTCGGTATGGTACGTTGTGATTTTACTTAATTGTCTTTAAGTAACTGTATTTCGTGTTTTTACTTAATTAACCTTACTTATTTATAGAAATATATTATTAAATAATAATATTACATATTTATAACCAATTACCTTTTTCACCTAAAATACATTATTTTTTCCAACAAATTCCCCTAATTTTTCAAATATATCACGGACAATTACCTTTTTTAACTTAAACATGTTAGTTTTTCTATTTTTCCTTAATAAAACCCCTAATTTTCCAAAAATATCATGGACAAACATTTAGTTATTTATTTTTAAACCTATTTTAATATTATAATTATTTTTTAAAAGTTTACGTATTTTAACATGTCTACATATTTTTCTTAACAAATGCAATTACTAAAAATATTAAAATATAAATAATCAAATACCTATTTATAATCAATTACATTTTCAGCTAAAACACATTATATATTTTTTCTAATAAAATCCCTCATTTTCTAAATATATCACGGAAAATTTCCTTTTACAATTGTCTTTTTCTATTTTTCTCACTAAAATCCATTCTTTTTACAAAAATATCACAGGAAACTCTTTACTTATTTATTTTAAAACGTATTTAAATACTTTTAATTATTAAATTTTAAAACCTCATTTTCCAGAAATATCATGGGCATTTATCTTTCTAAAATAAATATATGTTACATTTTTTATTTTTTCTTACTAAAACCCCTCATTTTCAAAAATATAACGGGCAAACCCATACTTATTTATTTTAAAATCTGTTTGAATGTTTTTAATTAATTAAAAGTATTTAGCTATTTTAACATGTCTACTTATTTTTTGCACAATTACAATTAATAAAATATTTAAAAAATAATAATAAAATAACAATTAACAATATGTGCGTCGCACAGGTTTTATGCTAGTATTTATTAATTTGCATTTGCTAAAAAAAATAAGTAGACGTGTTAAACTTTTTTAAATAATTAAAAGTATTAAAATAGATTTTAAAATAAATTAATAACTGTTTGCCCGTGATATTTTTGAAAAGGGAGGGGTCTTAGTAAGGAAAAAATAGAAAAAGTTACATGTTTTAGCTGAAAAGGTAAGTGTCCGTAATTAAAAATATTTAAATAGATTTCAAAATAAATAAGTAAGGATTTGTCCGGGATATTTTTCGAAAATGAGGGGTTTTAGTAAGAAAAAATAGAAAGATTAACATGTTTTGTTAAAAAAAAATAATCGCCCGTGTTTTTTTTTAGAAAAATATAGAATTTTGTTAGAAAAAAAATAAACAAAGGTAATGTATTTTAGCTGAAAAGGTAATTAGTTAGTGATAGTTTTTAAAAAAAATAAGTAAGAGTAATTAAGTAAAATAACTAAGTACCGACCATCCGTCCGACTACCAAACTTTTAATGTTTCATCTTTAATAATATAGCTTAAAACCCGTGCGATACACGAATTGTTTTTAATAATTATTAATTTTATTATTTATATTTTAAATTTTATTAATTGCATTTATTAAAAAAAATAAGTATGTGTGTTAAAAATTTTTAAATAACTAAAAGTATTAAAATGGATTTTAAAATAAATAAGTAACGGTTTGCCCGTGATATTTTGGAAAAAGAGGGGTTTTAGTAAGAAAAATAAAAAGTAACATGTTTTCGTTAAATTTTAAAATATAAAAGTAACGATTTGCCCGTGATATTTTTGAAAAAAGAGGGGTTTTAGTAAGAAAAATAAAAAAGGTGACATGATTTAGTTGAATAAATTAATTATCAATTAAAAGTATTAAAATAGATTTTAAAGTAAATAAAAAAGGGGTTGCCGTGATATATTTGGAAAAGGAGGGATTTAGTAAGGAAAATAGAAAATATAACATGTTTTAGTTGAAAAAGGTAATTGCCGTGATTTTTCTAGAAAAAGAGGGGAAATGTAATTGTCAATTAAAAGTATTGAAATAGGTTTTAAAATAAATAAATAAGAGTTTGCTCATGATATCTTTGAAAAATGAGGGATTTTAGCAAGAGAAATAGAAAAGTAACATGTTTTAGCTGAAAAGGAAATTGCCCGTGATTTTTTTAGAAACAAATGGGAATGTATTTTAACTGAAAGGTTAACTAATTATAATAATTTTTATAATAATTAAATAAACAGTTAAATAAGGCAAGTACCGCATCAAAAAACATGTACCAAAAAACAGGTACCAAAACTTTCAATGTTTCGTCTTTAATAATATAGTATAGATAGAGAGATAAATTTATAATATTAATATTTTATGCTACTAAATGGAATAGCCCGTGATATTTTTGAGGTTTTAGTTAGAAAATAAAAAAATATATATACATTTTGGGAAAAAAAGCTATTCGGTTAGTCATTAATAATTATAATATTATTATTTTATTTTATTAAATAGAATTGTTCGTGATATTTTTGGAAAATGAGAGGTTTTATTTAGAAAAAATAGAAAAGTTGAAATTTTAGTTAGAAATTATAAAAAAGAATATACATTTTGGCTAAAAATGGTAATGAGTTAGTTATTAGCAATTATAACTTTATTATGTTATTTTATTAAATGAAACTGCCCGCAATTTTTTGGAAAAAGAGATGTTTTAGTTAGGAAAAATAGAAAAGATATTCTATGTAATAATTTTAATATTTTATCTAACGGTTCTTATCGATTTAATCAGAAATATCTAACGGCTATGAATGTAGTGACCATACTACAAAAAATTTCAGGACCAGACTACAAAACTTTCAATGTTTCGTCTTTAATATAATAGTATAGATTAGATATTTTTAAATGATTTATGATCCATCAACATGAATACTGACAATTGTTCATTCGTTTATTGATTTATAATAAATTATTAAATTATCCGTATACGTGTCTTCAAAAAGAGAATAAAAATGAAAAATGAAAAAAAATTAATGGGAACAGAAAATATTAAATAAAGAATAAAAATCAATATGATAAATTATAAAATGAGAAACTTAAATATAAATTGGAACATAGAAAAAAAAAATACAAATGGGCCATTATTAATATTATTTTATTATTAATTAAAATAATATTAATAATAAGGACAAATAGAAAAACTAACATGTTTTAATTAAAAAAAGTAACTGCCCGTGATATTTATAGAAGTGTTTTAATTATATTAATTGTATTTGTTTAAAAATATGTTGACGTGTTAAAATGGGTAAGCTTTTTTTAAATAATTAAAAGCATTAAAATATATTTTAAAATAAATAATTAAGGGTTGCACCTGATATTTTTGGAAAAGAGAGATTTTAGTGAGAGCAAATATAAAATGTAATATGTTTTAATTTAAAGGTAATTGCCCATGATATTTTTGGAAAAGGAGTATTTTTTATTAGAAAAAATGTTTTATTTATAAAAGGCAAATAATAAGGATAAATAGAAAAGCTAACATATTTTAATTTAAAAAATTAACTGCCCGTGATTTTTTGAAGTGTTTTAATTATATTAATTGTATTTGTTAAAAAAATACATTGGCATATTAAAATATGTAAACTTTTTTAAATAATTAAAAGCATTATTTTGGAAAATAGAGATTTTAGTGAGAACAAATATAAAAGGTAATATATTTTGATTTAAAGATTATTGCCCGTAATATTTTTGGAATTAATAGATTTTTTAAGAAAAAAGTGTTTTAATGGTAAAAAGCAATCATTTAGTTACTATTTTTATATTATTTTATTATTTATTAAATAGAATAAATGATCGAAAACCAAAAACCGAAAACCAAAAATTTCAATGTTTCGACTTTAATAATATAGTATAGATATAATATATATAATATATATAATCATAAATATGTAAATATATACTTGAAATGTTTTTAATTACATCAGGTAACTCCCTGAAATAATTTTAGGAACATAATACTCATATATATATGTTGAAAGTATTTTTTTTTTGTATGTAATAAGTGTAAATACAATAATCTTGCATTTTAGAAAAAAACACCCTTATGTAAAAAATAAGAAAAAACATCATCATAACACTTTATTTCTAATAAAAAAATTAAATTGATAAATTAAAGATTGCGTAGAATCCTATATAAAATCCAGTACAAAATCTTTTATATTTATTTTTTACAATAAAATTATGTATTATCATGTTATATTTGATCCTAATTTTTTTGTTACAACCTATTTCAATCCATAAAAAAAAATGTTTGGTGTGAAAGTTAAAATCTACATGCAATTTTATGTAAGATTTTATGGTATTTTTTTATTATTTTTTATATAAGAGTATTTTTCATAAAATAATGACTGATATATATATATATATATATATACTATTAACTCCTTATATATAATAAGCGTAAGAGATCTTATCCAAAACTTTGGTCGGTCACTGTACTACCAAAAGTATATGATCTGTTGGATTATAAAACTATAAATATTCAAATAGATGAGGACCGTTAGATATAATATTAAAAATTGTATTTGATTAATAATAGGATAGTATTTAAATACTAAAAGGTGTATTTTGATAATTTAAACCAATTATAAATAGGTTTTCTATATTGAATAGAAATCTTTATGTAAAAAATCGTAATTATCTTTTCTCTTTAGTTTATGGATAGTTCCAGTTAGATAATAATTATTAAACCATCATTAAATTAAAGATAATTTTGTTAGCTTCGCGTGGGCTGTAAAATTGTTAAAATCTGTTGTCTAAAACTCAAGATAGAGCCCAAACAGTAAAGTGATTATCTAAATTTTAATAAAAAAAAATTATTATTGTAGCACCAATTTAATTTTTTTCATAATTCTTTTAAATTTATAAATTCTATGTTTATTTCAATAAAATATTAAAATCAATTTAAGAAAAAATTAAAATCGATCTGGTCCGTGTACGACCACTATACGACCAAATTAATTATTACAATTAGATCTTAAATAGATCGATGAGAATTGTTAGATCTAATATTAAAAAGTGTATCTGATTAATAATAGAATTATATTTAAATACTAAAAAGTGTATTTTGATAATTTAAAATTTTTCTATGTAAAAATTCTTAAATATCTTTTCTTAGGGCTGTAAACGAACAGAGCCGAGCCGAGTTTTGTCCGAAACGAGCCGAGCTTGATTTTTTTTTAAAACGAACCGAGTCGAGCCGAGCTTTCTAATCGAACGAAAACTGATGTTCAAGATCGGCTCGTTAATAAACGAGCCGAACACGAGTTTGTTCACGAACATTTCGAGTCGAGCCGAACACAAACCGAACTCGAGTCGAGTCGAGTTGTTCACTTTTAATTCGTACTTTTATACTCAACCAAATCCAATTTTTAAAATTACGCCAAAAATTACATCGTAAGAATACATGATTATGTTTGAATTTCAATACTAAAAGTTAATTTATTTTCTTCTAATAATAATATTAGGTTAATATTTGTATTTATGAGTAATCAAACCTTACTCACTTCACCTAATAACAATAGTTAAAATAAAACAATTTTATCACTAACGTAGAGCCTCTCTAAGAGCCTCTTTATCTTGGCTCTTAACTTGAAATTTGAGAAGGTTTACCACTTTTCTTTCTCCAAGATACTCTTGTTAACCTTAAATTCACTAAAAGTATCACATTTCTCCTCAATTTTAAGAGGTACGAGCCACTTTTAAATAATATTATATAATAAATTAATAAGACAAACTCTCTTTCTCTATTCACTTTCTTTTGTAATTTTATGAATGCAACTTATAAATTTTAATAATGAAAAACTAATTTGGATTGGATATAGAGAGTTTAACTTTTGGTAGTATGTTGATGTTATACCTTTTATATATAACATATACAATTCCCTATACAACCACAAAATAACTAAAATAGATCGCAATTAAGTTTTATTCAACATATTCAAATTGTTAAGGATATTATGAAATTCACAAATGTATAATTAGTTAAACGAATCGAGCCGAGTTTAACGAGTTCGAGCCGAGCTTGAGCCGATCCCGAGCAAAACGAGCCGAGTTCGAGTCGAACAGGTGTAAAGCTCGGCTCGAGCTCATTTACTAACCGAACACATTTTCATGTTCAAGCTCGTGTTCATTTAGTAAACGAACCGAGCCGAGTCCATCTAAAACGAGCCGAGCTCGAGTTTTGTTCATGAACGGCTCTGTTTGCTTACAACCCTATCTTTTCTCTTTAATTTATGTATAGTTCGAGTTAGATAATAATTGTTAAACCAAATATCAGATAACAATTCATATCGATTACATTAAAAATTATCAATATAATGCTCATGTATATCATATAACAATGATACATGTGGACCCTGCGTTATAAGAGACTTAGACTTAGGAGAACTCCTGTACATGAATAAATTTTTTTTCTGAAGGAACATAACAATTTGATTAATCCAAATTATAATTATATTATTTTACATATAACAAAAATAAAAGGATAATATCAAAATATTATTAAAATATTGAGGGTTTCATATTCATAAACAATAATTTTGAATATAATACTTAACCATCTTTTCTTTTCGGTTTATGGGTAGGTCACTGGTCAAGTTAGATAATAATTATTAAATCATCATTAAATTAAAGATAATTTCGTTAGTTTCACATGGGTTGTAAAATCGTCAAAATTCAATTTCTAAAACTCAGGATAGAACCCAAATAGTAAAGTGAGTATCTAAATTTTAATAAATATTTTTTTATAATTGTAGCACCAATTTATTTATTTTTCCACTAATTCTTTTAAATATAGAAATTTTATCTTTCTTTCAATAAAGTATTAAAATAAATTAAGAACAAATTCAAATCGATAAAGACTATAATAATATGAGAATAAAATTTTATATAATCATAACATAATTTTTATACTGTTTAATAATTTTAAAGTAATAATGTATTTTAAAATTTTATATACACTATAAATAAAACCGAAACATTAAAAGTAAAAGCAGTTAGTAAGATACTTATATCAGTATGTACTTGATATCCTTATTATATTAAACTCTTTTATATAATAAGCATAATAGGGATTTATCCAAAATTTTGATCGTGACAACCAAATTAATAAGGACTATTAGATCTTAACTAGATAAATGAAAATCGTTTGATCAAATATTAAAAAAGTGTATTTTATTTATAATAGTATTATATTTAAATTCTAAAAAGTGTATTTTGATAATTTAAACCAAATATACCAAATATAAATAAGTTTTCTATATTGAATAGAATTTTCCATGTAAAAAATTGGTGACTTTCTTTTCTCTTTCATGGACAATTCCAGTTAGATACAAATTGTTAAACCATCTTTTAATTAAAAATAATTTAATTATCTTCACGTGGGGTGTAAAATCGTCAAAATCTGATTTTTAAAACACAAGAAAATCAGTAAAGTGAGTATTTAAATTCTAATAATGATTATTATCTCATCATTATTTTAACGCCAATTTAATTACTTTTTTCTAACTATTTTAAATTTAGGGATCAATGAACGTGGGAATAACGAGTTGTATGCGTATTTGGAAGGACTTAAGAGAGAATATACCGAAGACTATCCAGCAGTGATCCTGGAAACGGATCATGTGCAGTCCTACTGGGAGTGGAAGAATTCAACAATTGAAGGTGGTATTCCTGAGCACGCGTATGTCCTGAAGCAGCTTAACACTAGACGTAGGGATAAGAATTTTGCGCTTGATGTTCGTCTAACAGACCCTGAGGACAATGAACTGACATCTTACCTAGCAGAATATGGAGCATCTCGTTGGAATCAAATGGTGGTCATCAAGAGATCATTCGGGAGGGTTTATGAGTTATGGAGTAAGGATATGGGGCTTGGTCCGGTTGGACCGCAGTTTAGGGCAGTTAACGAGGAAGAAATGGCGGTGGAGGTAATGGAGGATGGGGTCATCAACCCCCCGACAAACATGTTTGTAATGGTGGAACAAAATGATGAAGAGTTCATGCAGAATGAAAATGCAGCTTTTGGTGATGGTTTTATGGTGCAGATTCAAGAGGATTAAAGGGCAATAGGAGGAAGGGATAGCAAGCTTGGTTTTGGTATGAGCTTGGAATAGTTGGTGTGTTTTTTTTAGTTTTTTAAGGTTGTTAGTTTGGTTGAATTTTTACCTTGATGTGGCCTAGTAGTATGCTGAAGGTGTACCTCTTAGTGGCTTTTAGTGGTTTTTGTTGGTTTTCTGATGTAATCTTAACATTGTAGCCTTTTGGGCTTTGGTTTGGTTAATCCATTTTCTGCTTTTCAAAAAAAAAAAAAAAAAAAGAGGATAAAATTTTATAAAATTTTGCATATTTTTTATCCTATTTTATTAAGTTATAGACCATAACTAATCAAATATAATTTATTAATAAATTATACGCAAATGGTGATTTTGTTTTATAAGCACTCATAGAGACATTGTTAGGAGGACTATATTCATATTTAAAAAATCGTATTTTGAAATTGTAGACTCAACTACAGAACAGACCTAACTTTTTTAACCTATATACATTGTAAATTATTAAATTCGAAACTTTAAAAGTTTGTTAATCAATTAGTATAGTACTTTTCTGAAAAATTGTACTTTACAAAAAATATTATCAAATAACCTATGTCAGAAAGAAAAAAAAATTCAAAAAAAAAAAAAATTTCAAAAAAAACCCCTGTAAATTTTAATATGTTGTTGATAGATTCAAATCTAAGATCATTCTACATGATAATTTTACTGTTATATGTAACGTTTCTCAACAATTTAATTTGAAATATCCAACGATTATGGATCGAGTGATCAAACAAAGCGACCACACTTATAAGAAAGTTTTCATTATTTAGTCTTTAATATAATAACATAGATATTTACGGGATATACTATAAAAAAAATGAATTTTATACAGAATTTTGATCGTCACGATGTACTACTTTAAAAGAAGAACTATTACAAAAAAAAAATTATATTTTAATTGATAATTTATTTTCTCAAAAGTTCAAAGTTCCCGCATCATTAACATATTACAAAAAAGAGTATCTTATATTTTAGCAATAAATATTTAAAAAAATTAAATATTATAAATATTAAGAAAAATTAATGATGTTATCCTGGTAGTTTGGTCCTAAATACCGCCAAAACATTCTCAACCGTTCGATTCAATACTTTTAAAAATAGATGATCAAGATTATATCATATAAAAAGAAATTATTATCTAAAAATGATATAAGTTAAAAGATATTATATTAGGATTGGATTTTCAAAAAAGTTAAAACATAAAAATAGTTGTAATTAAATAAGGAAACCCATTTATAATCAAAATAATAAAAATCGTTTAATCTTAAATAGATCGGTGAAAACTGTTAGATTTAACATTAAACCCTGTATTTGGTTAATAAAGGTTATTCTAATAATCTAAACTACATATAAGTTAAGTAGATTTCCTAAATCGAATAGAATTCTCAACATTACATTTCGTCACTTTATTCTCTTTTTAGTTTTAGAATAGTTTTTAATTGAAAAAGAACTTTTAAACCACAACTAAATTAAAGATTATTTTGTGAATTTTATGTGAACCGTAAAATTGGCCAAATCTAACTTTTATAACTCAATATAAACAAATATTAAATTGAGCGTGTAAGATATAATAAATATCAAATTTTTAACCATAATTGTTTTGGCTAAATCTTTTTTAACAATAATTTAATCATGTAAACTAATAACTTTTAAATATTAAAATATTCATAAATAAATATAATTATAAATATTAAAAAACAGTCGTGTGTTGCATCGTAATAAAAATATATTTATAAATAGAATAATTATAAATAAAATTTAAGTAACCGTGCATCGCACGGGCTATAAGCTAGTATTATTAAAGACGAAACAATGAAAGTTTTGTAGTCTGGTCATGAAAGTTTTTGTAGTCTGGTCATTCAATTCATAGCCGTTAGATATTTTTGATCAAATCGATGAGAACCGTTAGATAAAATATTAAAATTATTATATAGAATATCTTTTATATTTTTCCTAACTAAAACATCTCATTTTCCAAAAATATTGCAAACAATTTCATTTACTAAAATAACATAATAAAGTTATAATTGCTAATAACTAACTCATTACCTTTGTTAGCCAAATTGTATATTCTTTTTTATATTTTCTAACTAAAATTTTTACTTTTCTATTTTTCCTAACTAAAACCTCTCATTTTCCAAAAATATCACTAACAGATCTATTTAATAAAATAAAATAATAATATTATAATTATTAATGACTAACCGATTAGTTTTTTTTTTCCAAAACGTATATTCATTATTATATTTAATAAGTAATATTTCTCTTAACTAAAACCTCAAAAATTTCATGGACTATTCCATTTAGTAGCATAAAATACTAATATTATAAATCTATCTATCTATCTATACTATATTATTAAAGATGAAACATTGAAAGTTTTGGTACCTATTTTTTTGTACGGCACTTGCCTTATTTAATTGTTTATTTAATTATTATAAAAATTATTATAATCAGTTACCCTTAAAATGCATTACCATTTTTTTCTAAACAAATCACGAGCAATTTCCTTTTCAAGTTAAACATGTTACTTTTTCTATTTATTTTACTAAAATCCCTTATTTCCCAAATATATCACGAGCAAACCCTAACTTATTTATTTTAAAACATATTTTAATACTTTTAATTGGTAATTACATTTCCCCTCTTTTTCTAGAAAAATCACGGGCAATTACCTTTTTCGGCTAAAACATGTTATATTTTCTATTTTCCTTACTAAAATCTCTACTTTTCCAATTATATCACGGGTAAACCCTTGCTTATTTACTTTAAAATCTATTTTAATAATTTTAATTGACAATTATCTTTTTCAACTAAAACATGTCACTTTTGTATTTTTCTTACTAAAACCCCTCTTTTTTTCAAAAATATCACGGGCAAATCGTTACTTTTATATTTTAAAATTCAACGAAAACATGTTACTTTCTATTTTTCTTACTAAAACCCCTCCTTTTCCAAAATATCACGGGCAAACCGTTACTTATTTATTTTAAAATCTATTTTAATACTTTTAATTATTTAAAAATATTTAACACGCCTACTTATTTTTTTTAACAAATGCAATTAATAAAATATAAAATATATATAATAAAATTAACAATTATTAAAAATAATTTGTGCATCGCATGGGTTTTAAGATATATTATTAAAGACGAAACATTATAAGTTTGGTAGTCGGATGGACGAACGGTCGATACTTAGTGATTTTATTTAATTGCCCTTACTTTTTTTTTTTAAAAACTATCACAAAATAATAACATTATTTATAACCAATTACCTTTTCAGCTAAAATACATTACCTTTTTTTATTTTTTTCTAACAAAATCTTCTCTTTTTCTAAAAAAAACACGGGCGATTATCTTTTTTAACAAAAACATGTTACTCTTTCTATTTTTTCTTACTAAAACCCCTAATTTTCCAAAAATATCACGGGTAAACCCTTACTTATTTATTTTAAAAATCTATTTTTTTATTTTAATAATTAAAAGTATTAAAATCTATTTTAATACTTTTAATTATGAGCACTTTTTCAGCTGAAACATGTTACTTTTTCAATTTTTTCATTTTCTAAAGAAATTATTATTAAATAATAACATCTTTATAACCAACTACCTTTTCAGCTAAAATACATTACTTTTTCTATTTTTTTCTAACAAAATCCTCTATTTTTCTAAAAACAATCACCGACAATTATCATTTTCAACTAAACATGTTAATCTTTTTATTTTTCCTTACTAAAACCCTCATTTTCCAAAAATATCCCGGGCAAATCCCTACTTATTTATTTTGAAACCAATTTAAATACTTTTAATTACGGGCACTTACCTTTTCAGATAAAACATGTTACTTTTTCTATTTTTCCTTACCAAAACCCCTACTTTTCCAAAAATATCACGGATAAACAGTTATTAATTTCTTTTAAAATTTATTTTAATACTTTTAATTATTTAAAAAAGTTTAACACGCCTACTTATTTTTTTAGCAAATGCAAATTAATAAAATATTAAAACATAGATAATAAAAATAATAATTATTAATAACAATCCGTGCATCGTACATGTTTTAAGCTAGTACTATATTATTAAAGCTGAAACATTGAAAGTTTTGGTTTTCGGTACTTTTTCTAATTAATAAATTAATAATATAATCAAAATTCGGGAAAGTTTTATTCTACATTAATATTTCACTATATTTTACTACATAAAAATCAAATAATATTGAAATCTAATCAAAAAAATGGAAATGTGGGATCTAATTTGTTTAAATTTAGGATACACTGCTAAAAATATACTTCTTTTTTTTAGGATAACGAAAGCTACTACAAATCAAATCTTTTATGGTATTGTATTATTGTCAAGTTACCAAAATAGTAACTAGATGATTGAATTTTATAATTAAAAAAAAATTCATAACAAAATCTACTTCTTTTCAAAAAATATCATTACAATTATCTTTAAATTAAAACATATTACCTTTTATATTTGTTATTACTAAAATCTATGTTTTCCAAAAATATGAGGTGCAATCTTTACTTATTTATTTTAAAACCTATTTTAATACTCTATTTAATAAATAATAAAATAATATAAAAATAGTAACTAACTGATTGCCTTTTATAATTAAAAAAAATCTAACAAAATCTACTCATTTTCCAAAAATATCACGACAATTACCTTTAAATTAAAACATAATATCTTTTATATTTGTTATCAATAAAATCTCTATTTTCCAAAAATATGAGTTGCAATCCTTACTTATTTATTTTAAAATATATTTTAATACTCTATTTAATAAATAATAAAATAATATAAAAATATTAACTAGATGATTGTCTTTTATAATTAAAATATTGTTTTTCTAAAAATATCTACTTCTTTTCCAAAAATATCACGGACAATTACCTTTAAATTAAAATATATTACCTTTTATATTTGTTATCACTAAAATATCTGTTTTCCAAAAATATCAAGTGCAACCCTTACTTATATATTTTAAAACTTATTTTAATACTTTTACTTATTTAAAAAAGCTTACATATTTTAACAAGTCAACGTATTTTTTTAACAAATACAATTAATATAATTAAAACACATCTAAAAATATTATAGGTAGTTACTTTATTTTAATTAAAACATGTTAGCTTTCCTATTTGTCCTTATTAAAAAAACTTACTTATGTTAACATGTCAACGTATTTTTTTAATAAATACAATTAATATAATTAAAACACTTCTAAAAATATCACGGGAAATTACTTTTTTTAATTAAAACATGTTAGATTTTCTATATTTCCTTATTATTAATATTATTTTATTATAAATTAACATTAATAATACCTCATTTATCTTCATCAGCCCCATCTGTATTTTTTAATATTTTTTTTACGTTCCAATTAATATTTAAGTTTCTCATTTTATAATTTATCATATTAATTTTTACTTTTATTTTAATATTTTCCGTTGACATTAAATGTTTTAGTTTATTATTTTCTAAGGCCCGTGCCTTGCACTGATTATAGGCTAATATATATATATATATATATATATACTAGCTTATAGCATGTGCGATGCACAGTTACTTAAATTTTATTTATAATTATATTTTAATTACCCATGGAACACACGATTGTTTTTTTTAATATTTATAATTATATTTATTTATGAATATTTTAATATTTAAAAGTTATTAGTTTACATGATTAAATTATTGTTAAAAAAGATTTAGCCAAAAAACAAATTTATTATATATTACACGCTCAATTTAATATTTGTTTATATTGAGTTATAAAAGTAAGATTTGGCCAATTTTACGGTCCACATGACATTCACAAAATAATCTTTAATTTAGTTGTGGTTTAATAGTTCTTTTTCAATTAAAAACTATTCTAAAACTAAAAAGAGAATAAAGTGACGAAATTTAATATTGAGAATTCTATTCGATTTAGGAAATCTACTTATATGTGGTTTAGATTATTAGAATACCCTTTATTAACCAAATACAGTTTTTAATGTTAAATCTAACGGTTTTCACCTATCTATTTAAGATTAAACGATTTTTATTATTTTGATATTAAACGGGTTTCCTTATTTAATTACAACTAAATTTATGTTTTAACTTTTTGGAAAATCCAATCCTAATATAATATCTTTTAACTTTTATCATTTTTAGATAATAACTTCTTTTTATATGGTATAATCTTGATCGTCTATTTTTAAAAGTATCGGATCTAACGGTTGAGAATGTTTTGACGGTATTTAGGACCAAACTACTAGGATAACATCATTATTTTTTTTAATATTTTTTTTAAATATTTATTGCTAAAATATAATATACTCTTTTTGTAATATGTTAATGATGCAGGAACTTTGAACTTTTGAGAAAATAAATTATCAATTAAAATATAATTTTTTTTGTAATAGTTCTTCTTTAAAGTAGTACACCGTGACGATCAAAATTCTGTATAAAATTCATTTTTTTATAGTATATCCCGTAAATATCTATGTTATTATATTAAAGACTAAATAATGAAAGTTTTCTTATAATTATAAGTCTGGTCGCTTGATCACTCAATTCATAATCGTTGGATCTTTCAAATTAAATTGTTAAGAAATGTTAGATATAACAGTAAAATTATCACGTAGAATTATCTAAGGTTTGAATCTACCAACAACATATTAAAATTTACAGGTTTTTTTGAAAAATAAGAATTTTTTTCATTTTTTTCTTGTAGACATGGGTTATTTGATAATATTTTTTATAAAGTACGATTTTTCAAAAATGTACTATACTAATTGATTAACAAACTTTTAAAGTTTCGAATTTAGTAATTTACAATGTATAGAGGTTAAAAAAGTTAGGTCTCTTCTGTAGCTGAGTCTAAAATTTCAAAATACTGTTTTTTTTAAATATGAATATAGTCCTCCTAACAATGAAATTAGGTCTCTATGAGTTCTTATAAAACAAAATCACCATTTGCGTATAATTTATTATTTAATAATAAATAATATTTAATTAGTTATAATATAAAATTTAATAAAATAAGATAAAAAATATGCACAATTTTATAAAATTTTATCCTTGTATTATTATATTCTTTGTTGATTTGAATTTTTCTTAGATTGATTTGAATTTTTGAAAATAGATTTCTAAATTTAAAATAGTTAGAAAAAAGTAATTAAATTAGCATTAAAATAATGATGACGTAATAATTATTATTAGAATTTAAATACCCACTTTACTAATTTGGGCTTTATCTTGTGTTTTAAAAATTAGATTTTGACGATTTTACACCCACATGAAGATAACTAAATTATCTTTAATTAAAAGATGGCATAACAATTTTTATCTAACTGGATTTGTCCATGAAAAAGAAAAGAAAGTCACGAATTTTTTACATGGAGAATTCTATTCAATATAGAAAACTTATTTATATTTGCTATATTTGGTTTAAATTATCAAAATACACTTTTTAGAATTTAAATATAATCTTATTATTAATAAAATATTTTTTTTTAATATTTGATCTAACGATTTTCATTTATCTAGTTAAGATCTAATGGTACTTATTAGTTTGGTTGTCCAAGACCGTACGATCAAAATTTTGGATAAGATCTCTATTATGCTTATTATATATAAGGATTTAATATAATAAGGATATCAAGTATATACTGATATAAGTATCTTACTAACTGCTTTTACTTTTAATGCTTCGGTTTTATTTATAGTGTATATAAAATTTTAAAATACATCATTACTTAAAAATTATTAAATAGAGTAAAAATTATGTTATGATTATATAAAATTTTATTCTCATATTATTATATTCTTTATCGATGAATTTGTTCTTAATTAATTTTAATACTTTATTGAAAAAAACATAAAATTTCTATATTTAAAACAATTAGTGGAAAAATAAATAAATTGGTGCTACAAAAATAAAAAAAATATTTATTAAAATTTAGATACTCACTTTACTATTTGGGTTCTATCCTGAGTTTTAAAATTTGAATTTTGACGATTTTACAACCCATGCGAAACTAACGAAATTATCTTTAATTTAATGATGGTTTAATAATTATTATATTTAACTTGACCAGTTGACCTACCCATAAACCGAAAAGAAAAGATGGTTAAGAATTTTTACATAAAGAATTCAATTCAATATAGAAAACCAATTTATAATTGGTTTAAATTATCAAAACACACTTCTTAGTATTTAAATATAATCCTACCTTTAATCAAATACAAATTTTAATATAAGTATTATATTCAAAATTATCGTTTATGAATATGAAACCCTCAATATTTTAATAATATTTTGATATTATCCTTTTATGTTTGTTATATGTAAAATAATATAATTATAATTTGGATTAATCAAATTGTTATGTTCCTTCAGAAAAAAAGTGTTTAAATTTATTTATGTACAGGAGTTCTCGTAAGTATCTGTAGGTTCGCGTGTATCATTGTTAGTATGATATACATCGGCATTATATTGATAATTTTTAATATTGTAATCAATATGAATTGTTATCTTGATATTTGGTTTAATAATTATTATCTAATTGGAACTATACATAAATTCAAGAGAAAATATATTTAAGAATTTTTACATAGAAAACTTTTAAATTATCAAAATACACTTTTTAGTATTTAAATATAATTCTATTATTAATCAGATACACTTTTTAATATTAGATCTAACAATTCTCATCGATCTATTTAAGATCTAACTGTAATTATTAATTTGGTCGTATACTCGTATAGTGATCGTACACGGACCAGATCAATTTTAATATTTTCTTAAATTAATTTTAATATTTTATTGAAATAAAAATAGAATTTATAAATTTAAAAGAATTAGGAAAAAAATTAAATTGGCGCTACACTAAAAAAATATTTATTAAAATTTAGATAATCACTTTAATTTAGATAATCACTTTACTGTTTGGGCTATATCTTGAGTTTTAGACAACAGATTTTAACGATTTTACAGCACATGCAAAGCTAACAAAATTATCTTTAATTTAATGATGGTTTAATAATTTTTATCTAACGAGAACTATCCATAAACTAAAGAGAAAAGATAATTACGAATTTTTACATAAAGATTTCTATTCAATATAGAAAACCCATTTATAATTGGTTTAAATTATCAAAATACATCTTTTAGTATTTAAATACTATCCTATTATTAATCAAATACAATTTTTAATATTATATCTAACGGTCCTCATCTATTTGAATATTTATAGTTTTATAATCCAACGGATCATATACTTTTGGTAGTATAGTGACCGACCAAAGTTTTGGATAAGATCTCCCTTACGCTTATTATATATAAGGAGTTAATATATATATATAGAGGACTATTCTAGTGAGACCCTGTTATTATGAGAACTGCATATTGGGCCACAAAATTAGGCCCAATTTTAATTTCAGATAATGATGAGACACTGATTAAATAATCTCAGCCCTCTATTTCTTTAAATCTAAACGGCTAAACCATACAAATTAATTATACACACACATGTATGTATCACCACTACCAAATATAGATCTGAAATTTCTTCTTCATCCACCACCTCCCACCACCATCTCACTGTCATTTATCCCACCACCTTGCCGCCATCTCCCACCATCTCCGGTCACACCTCGCCGCCATCCCCCCTTTTTCGGTCAGACCCCGGTCAGCTTAACTTCTCTTGCCTCCGCACACTACCACCACCTCTCCATTTCTCCGATCAATCCTTCTGCAATATGTTACATTTACGATTTGCTCTTTTCTTCTCCGATTTATCACCGGAAACTATTATCAATTTACATCATCTTCTCTGATTGACCACCACATACACGTTTTTGATCTACCCATCATTTTTACACACTCTACCACTATCACTAGCATCTTTAAAGGTATTTAATAACTCAGATCTTTACAGATAACTGAATTTCAACACAAATCACCGAATCTCAATACAAATCACCAAAATATTTTAAAACAAATCACCAAAATCACCAAAAATAAATATTACCATCTATATACATACACACCTATATAATTGTATATCATCACACTGCGCTGATCTCCACATCCACTACGCCACAACCATCACCAAATACAACTATCAGAATCATCATCACCACCAAATTTAATCCTAAATTACTAAAATTACTAACATTGCAAAAACAAATCACCAAGTTTTAACACAAATCACTAAATAAATTCAAAACAAAATCACTGAAAATTATTGTCTCTACTATACATACCACCATCACAATCATCATCCCCAACATAATATTCATCCCTCTACATCTCTGTCACCACTATAACAGCCATAACCACTTATTTTACAAAAATCGTTAAATATGAGAACTTACAAATCTGAAATTGGTTACTCATTGCATATGTTTCCTATTAAGATACATCAATCAAGAATATGAAATGATGAGCAAAACATGAAGGAGGAGCAACCGAAGCAGATCGAAAACAATATAGATCGGAATTCGTGTAGAAACAGTGATGACGACGTTGGTATAACAGAATGGAGGTGGCGTCAAAAGAGTGGTGGTCGGAGGTGAAGTGCAGTGATGGGTGAGAGAAATGTGGAAATGGGTGGATGAGAGAGAGAGGAAATGGGTGGATGATAGAGATGAGAGAGAGGAAATAAAATTTAGATTTTAATATGTATGGCTACGATTTCACCTAGATGTACAAAACGTGGGGCTGAGATTTAGTCTCAGTTCTCATTTTAAGAGAGGGTCTCATTTGAGCAATTGCCTATATATAATAAAAATCATAGTTTTCGCGGGCCTAAATCGGATTTTAATCGAGATTTTATCTGGGCCTATCCAAAAAATGAGCTTTTCAAAAGACCGGGTTAGACCTGAGTTTTAATCGGGTCGAGCCGAGTTTTTCCTAAAAATATAAGCCTTATTGAAGCTCTGAGCCCGGGCACGGACCGAGCCGGGTATTGACCATATCGGGACGGCCAAATTTTCAGACCTAAGCCATTTTTTGCATCTCCAGTACTTAATAACTTAATATTATTATAATTACTAGTTTAAAATTGTGCATATATATTTTTTTCAATAGTCATAAATATATTAATTCATGAAATTTTATAATACTTATAAATCTTTTGACTTTCCCTTGTTAATAATTTTAATTATAATAATTTAAATACTTTTTTAATATATTCTTGACAGAATTTTGAACTTTTAAAGAAGAATTTTACCTATTAAATATAATATTATTTTTTATTAACAAATTAATTATATTTGGGTTAAAATTAAACTAAAAGCGATATTTATTAGATTTTAAATGCTTTACCCTATGCATTCTCCTGAGTTCTGAAAATCATATTTGAATAATTTTATGACCAATGAAAAATTTACAAAATAATTTTTAATATAGTGATGGGTTATTGATTATTATCTATTCGGAAGCGGAAGAAAGAAAATGTTACGAACTTTTATATTAAAAAATTTGTTCCATTTATACTTATATTTGATTTAAATTATTATATAATGATTCAGTTCTCATTAATTCATACTCCCTATGTCCCAGTGATTTATATACACTGGGGCTGGGCACGAAGACCAAGAAAAGATATAAAAAATGAGTAAAATTAGATGAAAAGTGGGTGAAGTGGTGAGACCTATCAATATTTAATAATAGATTTGAGAAAATGGAGAAAAATAGTGGGTGTAATAGTGTTTTATATTATTATAGAATAGAGATAGTGGAGAAAGTAGTGGGTGTAATAGTGTTTTATATTATTAAAAGTTACTATTTTTGGAATGTATAGAAATGAGAGGGACATCCCAAAATGGAAAGTGTATAGAAATGAATGGGACGGAGAGAGTAATGTTTTAGAGATAATATTATTAATATATACTTATATTAATTTAAATTATTATTATACATAATGCGTTAGAGAGATCTTATTCAGGATTTTGATCGTTAAGATAGATAGATGAGAACCGTTAATTTAATATTAAAAAGTTTATTTCATTGTTAATAAAATTATATTTACTTACTAAAAAAATTTATTTTATTAGTTTAAACAAAATATAAGTATATTTCCTAAATCAAAAGAAATCTTAATATAAAATTTCGTAATTTTATTTTCTTTTCAGTTTCAGGATAGCACGAGATAGATAATAATTGTTAAACCATCACTAAATTAAAGATTATTTCGTAAATCTCGCATTGATTGCTAAATCATTTAAATTTTTATATAATTATATTGTATGATTTAGATTTTTATAAGATTAATTTTAATATTTTATTTAAAAAATTAAGAATTTTTAAATTTTAAAAATTTATAAAAAGAAATAATCAAATTCAAGTTAAGAATTAAAAATTTATTATTTATTTTATTTAGGCGGTCACTTTACTATCTTAACTCTATCTTGAGTTCTAAAAATCAGATTTGGACGATTTCAAAGGCCACGCGAAACTTACAAAATAAATCTTATTTTAGTGATGGTTTAAAAATTATTATCAAACTAAAACTTCTCTAAAACTGAAGAGAAAAGAAAGTTCTGAATTTTAACGTTGAGAATTATATTCAACTTAAAAAACCTACTCTTATTTGGTTTATCTATACTATAATATAATAGACAAAACATTAAAAGTTTAGTTGGTCGGTACATAAGTGTTTTTACCTAATTATCCTTACTTATTTATAAAATAATATTCGTAAATAATAACAGTACCTATTTATAAATAATTACCTTTTTCAGCTAAAATACATTATTTTTTCTATTTTTCCTATAAAATCAATTTTTTTTACCTAATTACCCTTACTTATTTATTAAAAAAATAATTAAATAATAACATTACCTATTTATAACCAATTATCTTTTTCAGCTAAAACACATAAAATTTCTATTTTTTCATTAAAATTTCCTACTTTTGCAAAAATATCACGGGTAATTACCTTTTTTTAACTAAAACATGTTATTTTTTCTATTTTTTCTTACTAAAACCTCTCCTTTTTCCAAAAATATCACATACAAACCCTTACTAATTTATTTTAAAACCTATTTTAATGCTTTTCATTATTTAAAAATATTTACATATTTTAACCTGCATACTTATTTATTTAACAAATCTATACTCTTATCTATACTATATTATTAAAGACGAAACATTAAAAGTTTTGGTCGGTCGGTCAGTCGGTCGGTCGGTATTTGGGCCGATTCACGAGCCTATCTATAATCAATTTATTAATAACCAATTACCTTTTTTCACTACATTACCTATTTTATATTTATTTTTTAAACCAAACCAACTCATCTTCTAAAAATAAAATGGGCAACATATATATAATATGGTAATATTATTATATATTTATAACTGATTACCTTTTTCAGCTAAAACACATTATTTTTATATTTTTTACCTAAAACAACTCATCTTATAAATAGGAAACATATATGGAAACCAAGTTATTGATAACTAATTACCTTTTTCAGCTAAATTATATTACCTATTTCATATATCTATTTAACTAAAACAAATCATTTTCTAAAAATAAGACGGGCAATATATATATAATGGTAATCTTATTATATATTATAACCGACAGCTAAAACACATTATGTGTTTTATATTTTCTAACTAAAACAGCTTATCTTCTAAATATAATACATGCAAAATAAATATACAATGGTAATATTGTTTTATATAAATATTAATAAATAACAAGTTATTCTTTTCAGCTAAAACAAATTACCTCTTTTATATTTTCTAACTTAAACAACTAATTTTCTAAAAGTAATGCAGACGTATATATAAAAAAATTAATATAATTTTATATAATTGTTAATAAGTAACTAATTGTCTTTTTAAGGATATTACCTGTTTATATTTTTTAACCGAAACAACTCATGTTCAAATTAAAAATAACACTGGCAAAAGATAGATATATTGGTAATATTATTATATTAAACTTATGAAATTCATGTTTATTATAATTTTTTTAACATTCAATTTAAACGAGATAATTAATTAAAATAAAAGTAAAAGTATATTCAAATAAACTCGGTATATTGAACAAACACATATTTTGATATTTGCACTTGAGTCCTTTTTTAGATTTTTAAGAGTAAAAAAATACGAATAATTAGATATGTTATTTTAAAATATTTTATATTTTAATATCTAAAATACTACTATTGATTACGTCAATAATATATTAAATTTAAATATTATATTGTTAGATTTATAAATCCAATATATATATATATTAAAATTTTATCAAATTATATATAATAACTAAAATCTAAATAAAAAATAAAAAAATATTAAAGAAGACCGTACATCGCACGGGATATAAGCTAGTATAATATAATAGACGAAACATTAAAAGTTTGTACGGTCCCTAAGTGATTTTACTTAATTACCCTCACTTAATTATTATTATTATTATTATTATTAATAACTATGTCTTATTTAATTATTTTTACTTAATTACCTTTACTTAATAATTTTTATTTATTAAAAATTTTGGTACGTGTATACTATCTATACTATCTTATAATAGACGAACATTAAAAGTTTTGGTACTTATTTTTTGGTACGGTATCTGTCTTATTTAATTGGTTTTAACAAAATATTTTTATTATTATCTTATAATAGCCGAAACATTAAAAGTTTTGGTTTTCGATTTTCGATCATTTATCTTAATTAAAAAATAATTTAATAATATAAAAATGGTAACTAGATAATTGCATTTTATAATTAAAACATATTTTTTTTCTAACAAAATCTACTCCTTTTCCAAATATATCACGGACAATTACCTTTTTTAATTAAAACATATGAAACATTAAAAGTTTTGGTACCTATTTTTTGGTACGGTACTTGCCTCATTTTATTATTTTTTAAAAAATATTTTTATTACTATCTTATAATAGCCGAACATTAAAAATTTTGGTTTTCGGTTTTCTATCATTTATCTTAATTAAAAAATCTTATATATTGTACTATGTTATAATAGACAAAACATTAAAAGTTTTGGTACCTGTTTTTTGATACGATACTTATCTTATTTAATTATTTTTATTACTATCTTATCATAGCCGAAACATTAAAAGTTTTGGTTTTCAAAAATATCATGGGCAATTTTTTTTTCAATTAAAATATGTCACCTTTTCTATTTGTCCTTAAAACAATCTCTCATTTTCCAAAAATATTATATTATAAAAGAAATATATAAAAATATTATATTATATTTTTACTATAAAAGAAATATTATAATATATTAAAAGAAGCTAGTGCTTCGCACAGGTTATAATCTAGTATTATTAAAATACACTTTTTAGTATTTGAATAGAATTCTGATAACAATTATATACAAATTTTAATATTAGATCTAACGGTTCACATTCATTTATTTTAAGATCAACGGTCCTTATCGATTTGGCGGTACATGGTCGAAGTTTTGTATATGATCTCTCTTACCCTTGTTATATATAAGGATATAATGCCAACATATAACTATATTTATATATTATTTTTTTCCTTATTTCAAAATAAGTTTTAACAAGTGCTCTAAAAGACATTGATATGTGCTGAAAAATAATCCTAGAAGTGCAATTAATTACGTATTAATTAGACCCGGATTGGTCTAATTACACGGTCCAATAAGCAAGGCCAGAAACCCTAATTATTTATTAATTTTGTAATTAATAAATAGGGAAAATATACAGCTCAGGAAATGAGTCCAAAATATGGTAAATTCATCAAAGAAGATCCAGAATCCCAATTAAAAGAAATAATGAGTCATAGTCCTTATCAACAAGGAAAAGACTTGTCCACTAAGAAATACAATGTTTATCCATTATCAATAAGGAGACTTATTCGCTAAGTCTCCTAAACTTACTCTAAATACGAGGCTGCAGACGCCTATATAAGGACCATGCTCCTTCACAATAGAACTACGTTTTGGACACAGCTCCACACGTCATCTACTACGTTTTAGACACAGCTCCATACGTCATCTACTACGTTTTGGACACAGCTCCATACGTCATCTACAACGTTTTAGACTTCATCCTCGAATAAGGACATATAAGTCACTACGTCCTTGGTGTTCCCCTGCCGCCATAGCGCCGAGGGCAACACCAAGAACTACGTTTTATTGGCTTGATTATCTAAACACTAGAGATACGTAGGCATCTTGTTAGGACCGAGTTAGTCCCCGACAACAAGAGCAGCCATTAAAGCTCGAAGCTTTCTAAATCCTAGCAATTAATTTACAAGTACACTTTTTAATCCATAACATTTGGCGCCGTCTGTGGGAAGACAACATCAACCATGGCAAACACACGAAGAACAACTCGAGATACTCAAACTCCTGAGGATCTTCCTATCACCTCTGAGGCTGACACTCACGGAAATCAACCACCTCCAACTACTGGAACTCAAGGGGCGAATATCCCCCTCACCACCACTCAAGGACCGGAGATCCCAATTTCGGTTGAAGGGACGAATCCCCTGTAGATGGTCATTCATGGATCTAATCCACAAGAGACCGTTCACCAGCAATCAATCACGACCTCCCCACTGCTATGGCATGCCCCCTCGACCCATGGTGGGCGGTAGTGGTCTCAATTCCACGTACCATGAAGCATATGTTCCTCCCCACATACAAGGTCTGGGACCTCAAAATCAATAAACTCGACGGACCCCTTTGATTCTAGATTACTCGGGACCTTACATTGAGGATGAGAATGACTCAACTGGAGAAGAGAGGGATCTTGCCCTAAGAAGAAGGCGTTCCTCCCAAACGAATCGGGAGCAAACTACTAAGGAAAAAATTGCAGCCCATGAGGCAGAGACCACAAGACTCAAGAAATTACTGGCTGAAGAGGAGGCCGCCAAAGCCAAGCAACTGGAAGAGTCCCGATAATCAACCTGGACCCGACACCAAGAAGAACCAAGAGGGCTTCAGCCCCAAGGGGTGATCCTAGTGTTTTGTTGTCCTTAGAAGATCCTGACGATCCTACACCACCGTTTACTCAAGACATCATGAAAGCTACCATATATAGAAAATTCAAGATACCGACGATTAAAGCTTATGATGGAACAGAAGATCCCGCTAATCATGTAAGAACATTCTCCAATGCACTGCTGTTGCAGCCAACCAATGATGTTGTCAAGTGCAGGGCATTTCCACAAACCTTGGCAGCCATGGCCCAACGTTGGTATAGCCGTCTTCCTCCCAACTCTATTGGGTCTTTTAAGGAACTAAGAAAATCGTTCATCAACCAATTTGTTAGTGGAAGGGTGCATGAGAAAAGTTCTGCATCACTCATGGGAATCCAACAAGGAAAGAATGAAGCTTTAAGGGATTATATCAACCAATTTACCCGGAAGGCTCTGAAAGTCCCGGACTTGGAAGACAAAGTAGCTATGATAGCCTTGCATCAAGGAACCACTGATGATCACTTCAAAAGATCATTGGCAAAACATCCACCCGAGAGCATGTTGAAGCTCCAAGATAGAGCCGGAAAGTACATCAAGGCTGAAGAAAGCATGAGAAAGTATTAGCCCACTACTGCTGGCAGTGGAAATTCAAAGAAAAGAAAGGAAACTCAGGAGTACGATGTCAAGGAAAAGTTTCGTCAGACGTCAAAGGATCCTAGTTCTCCACCCAAGAGGAACAATTTTGGGCCAAAGTTTACGGAGTATGCAAGATTAAATACTCCCAGGAGCCAAATTCTAATGGAAATAGCAAACGAGGAAGATCTCCGATGGCCGAAGCCACTGAGGACCGACATGTCCAAACGGAATCAAAACCAATTTTTTCGATTCCACAAAGAGGTTGGTCACGCCACGGATGATTGTAGACAATTGAAAGATGAGATCGAGTGTCTGATACAGAGAGGAAAGCTCAATAAATTCACCAAGGATGGAAATCAAGGGAGTCAAAGAGGAAACTATGAAAGGAAGGACTATGACAGAAGGGAAAACGATCAAAATCGAAATCCCAAGCCCCGAGGGCCGGTAATCAACATGATATTCGGAGGGCCAACTGCTGCTGGATCCTCCCGAAACACTCAAGAAAGGCTTATGCTCGAGAAGTAATGACGGTGGTAGGAGAAGCACCGAAACGTGCCCGACCAGAAATATCAATAAGTTTTGATGATTCTGACTTGGAGGGAGTGAAGTTTCCCCACGATGATCCCTTAGTCATCGTACCTGTGATAGGGAATTATGAAACAAAGAGAGTTTTGGTCGACAATGGAGCTTCAGTGGACATCTTGTTCCATGATGCTTTTATCAAGATGGGCTATACTGACTCTCAGTTGACACCCTCAAATATGCCCATATATGGATTCAATGGAGTGGAATCAAAAGTGGAAGGCACTATCCAACTCTCAATGACGATGGGGCAAGGGTCGAATGCGTCTACTCAGATGTTGAACTTCATAGTTATAAAGGCAACTTCGACCTACAATGCAATCTTGGGAAGGACGGGTCTTCATGCGTTCAAGGCCGTTGCCTCATCTTATCATCTGAAAATCAAGTTCCAAGCGAGGAATGGAATTGGTGAAGAACGGGGAGACCAACAGATGGCTAGAAGCTGTTACGTAGCCGCATTAAGGCCTGATGGAATCGAGGGGCAGGTTCTCCCCATTGAAGACATGGATACTAGTGATAATGAGGACCGAAGAGGGAAACCAGTCGAGGATTTAATCCCCATTCCCTTAGTCCCTGGTGAACCAGAGAAGGTGACTTATGTTGGAGCACTATTGCCTGAACCACTGAAAAGCAAGCTCATATCTTTTCTTCAAGAGAACAATGACGTTTTTGCTTGGACAGCGGCTGACATGCCAGGGATCGATCCCCAATTGATAACCCACAAGTTGAATGTGGATCCTGAAAGGAAGACGGTGAAACAGAAGAAGAGAAATTTTGCTCTAGAGAGGCAAGAGGCCATTAAACAAGAAGTAGAAAAGCTTCTAGAGGCCGGATTCATTGAAGAGATACAATTCCCAGAATGGTTGGTTAACCCGGTGATGGTCAAAAAGGCCAATGGAAAATGGAGAATGTGTGTAGACTTCACCGATTTGAACGACGCATGTTATAAGGATTGTTTTCCCTTACCGAGGATTGATGCCCTAATAGATGCCATAACTGGGCATGAGATGCTGAGTCTCATGGATGGCTTCAGTGGATACAACCAAATCAAAATGCACAAAGATGACGTCTCCAAGGTATCATTCATCACTAACTTTGGTGTTTTCTGTTATCTAGTCATGGAATTTGGACTTAAGAATGCAGAGGCAACATACCAAAGATTGGTGAACAAAATTTTTGAACACCTGATTGGAAATACCATGGAGTTCTACGTGGATGACATGTTGGTTAAAAGCCTCGATAAGGCCGATCATATAAACCATCTGCGAGAAGCGTTTGAAGTGCTGAGGCACCACAAGATGATGTTGAATCCAGCTAAATGTGCCTTTGGTGTAGGCTCAGGGAAGTTTTTAGGCCTGATGGTTTCCAAGAGAGGAAACGAGGCCAATCCCGACAAAATCAAAGCAATTCTAGACATGGAACCACCACGAACTGTCAAGGATGTCCAAAAACTAACGGGAAGAGTGGCAGCTTTGGGAAGATTCATCTCCAAGTCAGGAGAGAAGTGCTTACCTTTCTTCAAAGCACTCAAGAACGTGAAAATTTTTGAATGGACAATTGAAAGCCAAGAGGCCTTTGAGGCCTTGAAGAAGTACATGGCCGAGGCACCACTGTTGGAAAAACCAAAGCCACGAGAAACTCTCTATTTGTACTTACGGTTTCTAACACAGCCCTTGGAGCCGTTTTGATAAAAGAAAAGTTGAAGGTTCAGAAGCCCGTTTATTACGTGAGCAAGATTCTACATGGGACAAAAATAAACTACTCTACGATAGAGAAGTTTGCCTTAGCCTTGATAATGGCCTCAAGAAAGCTGTGCCCATACTTCCAGGCACACAAGATAGAGGTCTTAACCAATCAACCTCTAAGAAACATCTTGCATAGACCTCAAGTTAGTGGAAGGTTGATCAAATAGGCTATTGAATTGGGCGAATTTGACATCAAGTACAAGCCTCGAACGACCATAAAAGCTCAAGCACTCACTGACTTCATGGTTGAATGCACTATTGACAACCAGGAAGTCGGGGGGCAGGAAGTGATAGAGGAAGACAAGAAAGATGAAGAGATGGTGTTCAAAGAATGTTGGGTGCTCTATTTTGATGGAGCATCAAAAACAAAATCAAGTGGAGCAGGTTTGGTGCTACAAATCCTGATGGATTTCTCATAGAGTACACACTAAAACTAGACTTCCCAACGACCAACAACGAAGCTGAGTACGAAGCCCTGATAGCTGGCTTAGGGCTGGCTGGATCCTTGAGAGTTACAACTCTGAAAGTGTGCGAAGACTCGAGGCTAGTGGTTTCCCAAGTAAATGGAGAATTTGAGGCCAGAGATGAAGTCATGGCCAAGTACTTAAAACTTGTCAAGGCCATCATGACTCATTTTGATGAATGCCATGTGGAACACATTCCAAGGGAAGAAAACATGAAGGCCGACGCCTTGTCTAAGTTTGCCTCTTCTATGCAGGAAATGTATACTTCCAAGTCTTGAAGACCCCAAGCATCAACGGAAAGTTGGTAGTACCCATTGATGTTGCTAGCTGTTGGATGGATCCCATCAAATCTCATCTGGAAACTGGGTGGTTACCCAACGACACTTCAGAAGCACGAAAGCTATATGTGAGAGCACTAAGGTATGCCCTGATTGAGGGAATCCTATACAAAAAGTCTTTCATCATTCCTTACTTAAAATGCTTGAGACCCCAAGAGGCAGAATTGGCCCTAAGGGAAGTACATGAAGGAATTTGTGGGCAGCACTTGGGGGGAAGAGCCCTTGCTCATAAAATCACTCGTCTAGGTTTCTATTGGCCAAGCATACTTGCAGATGCTAAAAGCTACGTGAAGAAATGTGAACGGTGCCAAAAGCATGCACCAGTGGTTAGGCAACCACCAGAGATGATGACATCCAAAAACTCACCTATCCCATTCGCCATGTGGGGGATGGATATACCTGGACCATTTCCAATGGCAAGTGCGCAAAGAAAATTCTTGATAGTGACAATTGACTACTTCACCAAGTGGATTGAGGCTAAGCCTTTAGCCAAGATAACCACCAAGCAGGTGATGTATTTCTTCTGGGAAAATGTGATATGCAGATACGGGATTCCACATATCTTTGTCACAGACAATGGAACTCAGTTCAACAATGAGGAATTCAAGAAGTATTGTGATGAGAATGACATCAAGTTACGCTTCACTTCTGTTGCTCATCCTCAAGCAAACGGGCAAGCCGAGGTGGCCAACCGAATCATCCTAGATGGACTCAAGAAGAGAGTTGAACGCTCAAGGAACAATTGGGTAGACGAATTTCTCCCCATACTATGGGCATATCGTACTACTTATAAAGTCACCACTGGAGCAACACCCTTTTTGTTGGCATATGGGGCAGATGCAGTGGTTCCAGTGGAGATTACTCACACATCTCCAAGAATCGAAGCTTATGAGCCAGAGATAAATGAAGAAGGCATGATGTTGGCCTTAGATCTAATTGATGAGGTTAGAGATGAGGCAAATGCTATGGTAGTTGAACATCAAAAAATGGCATCTTTCTACTATAACCTAAGGGTTAAAGAGAGATTCTTCCGTCAAGGAGACTTAGTCCTCCGAAAGATTGAGGCATCCGGGGTTGGACAAAAAGGCAAGTTGGCCCCAAATTGGGAAGGACCATATCGCGTCAAGAACGTATTTGGTCGAGGCTCATACAAATTAGAAACCCTCGAAGGGCATGAGGTGCCAAGGACTTGGCATGCCTCAAACTTAAAAGTTTATTATGTTTAGTGCATCCTAAAAGGATCCGCAAGTATGATAAGTAGAAATAAGGTTCGATGAAATCATGAGCTTCCTAGAAAGCATATGAAGGGTTGAACCCGTTTTGATTGGTAGAAACATCCTCAAAGCTTTGCCAAGAAAAACTACAAATGAATGCAAAGGAAAGCATACAAAATATGCATGTCAACTGCACAAATAGAGTTGAATACAATGAACCCCAAAGGGTGAATGTTGTTAATAAACATACAAAAGAAAGCCAAAGATAGGGTTGAAACCCCAGAAACCTAAGACATTCATTCCAAACCCCGTCATTCGATATGTTCAATGAAAGGCTTGAAGCCAAAACAAGACGGTATAAGACATAAAAGGCTTATGCAAATGTCAAATTAGCCTCGAATAAGGCAAAACCGTCGTAAATGTGTAGGTCGCTCCACACTTTACACCAAGACGATACCCGTGAAACACTAGTGTATATTAAAATCCCCAAAAAGAGGGTAGTAACTCCCAGGTAAGGGATAAAAAGACCCCAAGTCTCGAAAAAGACCGGTATAACTTCTATGAAATCCTAGTGCATTATCATAGAAGTTGGGGGGCAATGATATGGGCTGAAAAATAATCCTAGAAGTGCAATTAATTACGTATTAATTAGACCCGGATTGGTCTAATTACACGGCCCAATAAGCAAGGCCCGAAACCCTAATTATTTATTAATTTCGTAATTAATAAATAGGGAAAATATATAACTCAGGAAAGGAGTCCAAAATATGGTAAATTCATCAAAGAAGGATCCAGAATCCCAATTAAAAGAAATAATGAGTCATAGTCCTTATCAACAAGGAAAAGACTTGTCCACCAAGAAATACAATGTTTATCCATTATCAAAAAGGAGACTTATTCGTTAAGTCTCCTAAACTTACTCTAAATACGAGGCTCCAGACACCTATATAAGGACCCTGCTCCTTCACAATAGAACTACGTTTTGGACACAGCTCCATACGTCATCTACTACGTTTTTGACACAGCTCCATACGTCATCTACAACGTTTTAGACTTCATCCTCGAATAAGGACATACAAGTCACTACGTCCTTGGTGTGCCCCTGTCGCCATAGCCCCGAGGGCAACACCAAGAACTACGTTTTATTGGCTTGATTATCTAAACACTAGAGATATGTAGGCATCTTGTTAGGACCGAGTTAGTCCCCGACAACAAGAGCAGCCATTAAAGCTCGAAACTTTCTAAATCCTAGCAATTAATTTACAAGTACACTTTTTAATCCGTAACATACATAAATTGGAATTACTCTGTAGAGTTATCTTATAGTAATAATCGGATCATCAGTAATTAATTGAAGACAATTTAATTTAATAAGTAATATTATATAATTTAGTTTTAATACTCAAGCTTCCAGAAAATTGATTGAAAAATGTTATATATCATAGTTCAATATTAATATTTAAGTGTTTCGATTAAATAAATCACATATTGTTATTGCATACTTGGTACTGAAGAAAGTAATTCAATTTGAGAGAATATCTGATATATTAAGAATTTAATAAGGATTTAGTCAATAAATAAATAATTCATACCGATATACAATAGTTATTACTAGCGTTTCGCCCGTGCTACGCACCAAAATCACAGTCTTAAAATTTTTTTAATCTTAAAAATTTGAAATTAATTAAAAATATATTATATAATAGAACTCATATTAATTCTTTTTTCACACAAGTTTACTAAATATACGCACGCATGTAAATATAAGTTATGTTTAGGGATGAGTGTTGGTCCTTGACTATTGCAAAGGGGGGAGGGGGGGGGGGGGTTGAATGCAATACTGAGATTAACGTTTATCAGTTTATGAATTGCAAACACAAGTAGACACAAGAAAGTTTCTCACAAAATAAATGTTTTATTTATTTTGCAATGGGTTGCTACAACCTCAAGAAAATGTTCGTTTTCTTGAGCTTCAGTTTCTCGAGTGATACACAGAATCAATTGAGAGATAGTCTAAGTAAACTAATCATATCTCTATGATCACGGGTTTGTGAAGCTGCTGTCATTTTCATGTGGCAACTTCTTACAAATTGTCTACCCGTGAGCATTACCTAAATTGCTATACAAACAAGATTAACATTATTGGGAAAATCAATCTAGATACATTCTATATTTAGCTAACACAATTCAGTAGATGTTGATTTGTCATACTCTTGAATTGGTGAGCTTTGTCATGTGATCTCTCAAGCTTCGGTCGTAGTCTTGCAGATCTGATGCAGTTTTGGGATACCACAACACGTCTGTTTCTTGAACATCCAAACTGTCACAAGTTTGAATGGGTAGATCCTCAAGCTTGCTGTCACAAGAATGTGCTGTCACAAGAATGTGCTTTTGGTGACAGTAAGAAGTCCCCGCAAAGGATGCTGTCAGGAGTTCTAAGCTTGCTGTCAGGCTAAGGTAAAGTTGTTGTCTGAGGGCTTCCGCCAATGTTGCTGTCAGAGTGAAGATGCTGTCGTGACTTGCAACATGACGTCTTCTTGTAACCTTAATGTCAATGCCGTGACAATAACATTTATTCTTGTTGTCCATCTTGAGCACTTCTTGAGGCTTGAACAAATAAATGAACTTCTACCAATATGTACTAGAATCTTATTTGTAATAAACAAAATAGTTACAAAGACATACTCTGGCTGTGACAGTATGTTCATACTTAATAAAATTAAGCATATAAAATATCTAGTTAAGTTGTCTTATAGCTATCACCCGTAAATCCTAACAATCTCCCCCAATTTGTTTTTATGGACAATAACAACAAATTTACAATCTATGCATGCTGAAAACTTAACTAAACAAGATCATAATGGATGAAATTTTCACTTAGCTTCAGATTTCCTTTTTTGTCTTGCTTCATCCTCTCTATTGAGAGCTTCTTTCAGAATCTCCCTGAGTCCTTCCACCAATGCTTTCTCCTCAGGAGAAATTGCATCATCTTCAATTTCATCAATGTACTTTTGGACTGCTTTGGAGAGACATACTCTTGCATCCTGAAGATCTGTCCATAACTCTTGACCAAAGGCATAAGTCCTGAACTTCAATATGCCTTCAACAATTTTAAATCTTCTTCCAGGATATGCATTCATGGTTTTCCTTCTTGATTTATCCAGCTTTGAATCTTCACCCTTTCTTCTTTTCAGAATATCCTCAATCTCAAAAGAACACAGCTGTTCTAATGGATGAGTTGATCCAATCACCAAGTAGAGTAGATCTTTCAATGCACTTGTCTTTAGCTTGTGAAAGCTTCCAACAGGGATCTCTTCATTTATGAACTTGATCCTCAGTGGATTTTCTAGCATACAAGGTTGGTAATTGGGTTCTTCACTCTCCATTCTGTTGGCTTCTTTGCATTTGTTCAAGAATGGAGCTTCCATATCTTCAGTGGCATCTTTTTCTGCAGGATTTGAAGGTCCTTCTTGACCTGGTTGGTTTTGCACCTCTTCTTCAGGAAACTCATCATCATAATCAACTATCTCTTCATCAGAATACTCCAGCAAGTGAGCAATGTCAGAATCATCATGATCTTCAAAGATACCAAACTTCTGATAGAATTCCATATCCCTTTCATCCTTGTATTTCAGAACATGTTCCATGACCTTGTTGGGTACATTGTCATAGCTTTGGAGTTGCTCCACCATTCTGTCCAAGAAGAAGTAATCAATCCTTCTCCTGACTTTTGTTCTTACAAGCACAGGGATGTCATTTGCAGAAAGTGATATAACTTCCATAATAAAGTCTTTATCCACTTTTATCGACCTTGAAGAATCCCACCAGAGAATATACATACTCGCTTCCTGATTGGCATTTAACACCACTTCAGCACTCCTGATTTCTTTAGATTTAGCATGTTGTACTTCAAAAGAGTTTGGATATTTGATTTGAATTGGTTTCTTCAAATTCCTGCCTAGCCCAGTAGCTTTCTCCTTTCCTGAGTACTTGTGTTTTCCTTTCCTTGCTTTTGTAGTCTCCTCAGGCTCAGGTTCCTATCTAGAAAGCCAAGCCCTTGCTAAGGATTTTGTCCTTTTAGATTTGATAGTAGGCTTGATTTCATCCTTGACAGCATCTTTGTTGACAGTGTCCTCCATGACAGTATCTTCTTTGACAGTGTCTTCTGTGACAGCTTCTTTCATGACAGCTTCCTTGAGGACAGTGTCTTCTGTGACAGCTTCTTTGGTGACAGTATCTTTTTCAGCATTCATACTGTCTACAACACATTTTAAGATATTTGCCTCCAAAGCTTCAATTATTTCAGACTCCTCTTCTTCTGTAACTCCAACATCTTTCTTTTCTTGCACATGATCTTCTTCTTTATTTTCCTCCTGGGATTTGGTTCCAATATTCCCAGAAGTACTTCCACTAGCCTTTCCTGCTTCTCCAGTTCCTCCACTACCATCCAACTCATCATCATCACCAAAAGGAACATCATAGGAACAACTTTCTCCTGGATCAGCTCTGTTGGAGTTTGTTTTGGAGATCATCTTCTTTATTGTAGAGCTCAGTTCCTTGTCTCTTTTCACCAGCAAGTCATAGATTGCATTGACAGCAAGAACTCTTTCGTTGTTGGCTTTAGAGTAGAGAATCATGTTTAACACCTTCAATATTGACTTTGACTCCATTGTTGAAGTGCCTCCTAGACTCATGTAAGCACATCTCCTGCTACCACTTTCAGTGATACTTTCATAGTAGACACAAAATGGATTGGTGTAGACTTCTGGAAGTTTCTCTGAGATTATGTTCAGCATTTGAAGGTGCAGAATCTCATTGAAGGATGTATGGTTTGCTTTGATTTTGTTCTTCATCACAGTTAGCACCTTTGCTGGAAAGCTCTGCAACAGCTGCATAGTGATGCATATAGATATTCCAGTGTTCAGGTACACATCAGTAGCCCACCTCCTTTCTTCATTGATCTTTACACATACACTAGTGATTTTCTCCTTAAGCAAAGTTGAGCAATTATTCAACCTTCTGCTAGGCTCCAACAAAGCTCCCTCAACTATCCTGTAGAAGTCCTCATCATGATTCTTCAGAGTGCTTTCCCTGTAGTCAACCATCAAAGCATTAGCTTCTTCCTAACTGAACTATGTTCCTTCACTCCATGTGTTTCCTAACAAGATGTATTCAGGCATCTTGTCTTTCCCTTTTCCCAGCCTATTCTGCTCCTCCTTTTCTCTCCATTGCTTTTCAAGGGCACTCTCCTTTGGCATTGGAGTTGGCTCTCTTATTGTCACAGGAGGTAGTACTGGTTTCTTGGAAGGAACATTCTCTTGCATTGCTTCCAGGGCTTCTTTAGACATAAGAACTGTTTCTCCAGCCATCTCATATTCAAAGAGATTTTCAGCTTCTTGCTCTTGCTCCCCCTTACTTCCTGAAACTCCTTTTGCTCCCCTTTTCTTCTTTGCAGACACTGATTTCCCTTTAGCTGCAGGCTCCTCCTCACTCCTTGAAACTTCCTTTGAGACAGGCTCCCCCTGAGATGCAACACCCTGCTTGGGGACACCTTCTGATTCTGATCTTGCCCTTTCTGATTCTGTCCTTTGTGATTCTGATCTTACCCTTTTCTCCCCCTTAGGTAAGTTGGCAGCATCAAGACTTGCAGATAGAACCTGAATGGCTTCCTGAATACTGGAGAAGCCAGAAGCCACCATGGTAGACAGGTTTTCAATCTTTGATTCCATGGAGAGACACCTGTTCTCTAGAGCTTCCAACCTTAGTGCAGTAGAGGGGCCACCTGTTCTTAACCTTCTTAGGGTGAAGGAAAAGACTGAGGCTTGGAGGCTGTGGGGGTTCTCACACTCTCAGTGTTTTTCTGAGTGATCTCAGCACTCCTCACAAAAGAACCCTCAAGGCCTAGTGCCTGTAAATGTGGGGCTCCCTCAAATTCACACTGGACATACTCAAGTCCCTCACCTTTTGCCAGCTCATTTGGCTGCCTCTCATTTTTATTCTCACCTCTATTTTCTTTTGCACACCCTCACTCATCCTAGATGCATGTGTATGAGCAGTACTTACATGCAATGAAGAAGAAGATTTAGAATGTACCTTTAAGAATTGAGACAGTGGCACATCATCATCAGAGACATCCTCAATAGTGACAGCATCAAGATTAGGCTGTGAGGAGGTGACAATAGCCTTGCCAGAAATGTTACTGTCAGTTGGAAGATTGACAGTAGGTTCCACTGTAATTTGGACAACATGTTTGGTTGTGACAACAACTTCTTCTGAGTCCTTGACAGTAGGGTCACCTATGACAACAACATTCTCAGAGTCTTTGACAACAACTGAGGCTGTGACAGCATCTTCCCTAAGGTAAGATGCTCCTTGGAGATTGAACAAGGTACTGACTGTTTCACTTTCTTGCAGAGTTGTACCTTGCTCTTTCTCAGTGTTTGAAGGAGTAGTGTCCATCTCACTTTGAGAAATAGGTTCTTGTGGACCACTAGATGGGGGCTCATCCATGATTGGAGATGGATGATCAAAACCTGAAGGGTTGGGATTGTCCCCCTCTCTAGGTTGTGGAGAAGAAACAAATGAATGTGTATGGAAGGAAGAAGGTGAAAGTGGAGAATAGAGTGATGGCTGCTCCACAGATGGAACTTGTGAAGCATCAATAGGGGAAGTGAAATCCTCACTGTGTCCTGACTCCATGTGTGTTTCTGCAAGTGGAGGCTCCTCATGAGTTAGAACATGAGGTGGTGCAGACTCTGTACAGGGTGCCTTGGGAGACAGGCCAATTTCAATAGATGTCCCTTGTTGAGAAGGAACATCTAGGGAGGAGTTTATTTCCCTATTTTCCTCTACAGTCTTTTGGGAGACTGCAGGGTGGCTGACAGTGGTTTTGGCCCTCTTAGCTCTCTTCTTCTTAGGCTCAAGAGGAACCACTGTGGGTTCTGTTTGACTACCTTCCTTATTTGCTGCACTAGGTGCAGGAACTCCCTCTTGGCTCTCAGCACTACCACCAACATCAGTTTCTAAAGATCTTTTTCTGGATTCTTGTAAGGCTTGTCCCTGGTTGCGCTAAAAAACAACCGTGTCAGTAACTTTTGTGTGATGACAGTATGTTTTGCGTGACAGAAACAATTCGCGCAAAATTTACTGTCATCGTTAATTCTCAATTTACAATATCTTTTACAAATCTTGACAGAAAGTTGTTTACTGCTGTCGAGAAGCTAACTGTCAAATATGTCATGAAAGCTACTTTTCTTGTTGACAGCAACCTTTGCAGGAAAACAATAACTGTCGAGACTTTGTATTAAAACTGTTATATTAAATAACTTAACTAAAGAGACACCAAGTGAACATATGCAATATGATTACAGATTCATTATTCATGCACATTAGTTTAATTACTTAAACAATTAAGAACACATTCAGCAAGTAATAAGGCACATCCAGAAGAAAATAGGCAAATTTTATTAATTTCGAACAGGAGGGTGAAACTTCTACAATTGAAAAGAAAAACAATTAATCCTTAAGTGCTTTCTTAATCAACTCTAGGAATTCTGCCCTAGCCTCTTCTTCTGTGGTTCCTTCCTCCTTAAGGAGGGCTTGAATCTCCTTCTCTTCCTCTTGCCACTTAGCCTCTTCAGCGGCTTTAGCAGCAAGCTCCTTCTCTTCTTCCTCATCAAGAACGTCCAACAGTTCATCGAACAACTCTTCAACTTCTTCTTTGTAGGGAGAATCACAGTTTGCCTTTGGCCTGTATTCGATTCCTACTTTGTTTTCCATTTTAACCCCTTTTTTTTGTTTTGAATGATTCACTAATATGGCCTAAGGTTCATTTTATAGGCATACTAGGTTAAGAGGGATGTAAATGTTCAACAGTTTAGAATACCCATACAACTACCACATATTGCAATTAAGTGATGTCTACCACAGATTTAACATTCCCAATTCACTTACCAACCTGTTAAAGGTTGCTTCATCCAGTGGTTTTGTGAAGATATCTGCAAGTTGCTTTTCTATTGGGGCATAGATCAACTTCACAGTTACTTTTTCAACATGCTCTCTTATGAAATGATGTCTAATATCAATGTGCTTTGTCCCAGAGTGTTGAACAAGATTGTCTGAGATGGCTATGGTACTAGTGTTGTCACAGTAGATAGGGATATTGTTTAACACTAGACCATAATCCAAAAGTTGATTCTTCATCCATAGAATTTGTGCACAGCAACTTCTAGCAGCAATGTATTCAGCTTCTACAGTAGATGTAGACACTGAATGTTGCTTCTTACTAAACCATGACACCAATCTTCCACCAAGAAATTGACAGTTTCCTGTTGTACTTTTTCTGTCAATCCTACATCCATCATAGTCCGAATTAGAATACCCCACTAGCTCAAATCCAGTATTTTTAGGATACCAAAGGCCTAGATTAGGAGTGCCCTTAAGATATCTAAAAATTCTCTTGATAGCTACCAAGTGTAACTCCTTTGGATCATCTTGAAACCTTGCACAGAGACATGTAGCAAACATTATGTCAGGTTTTCTAGCAGTTAGATAGAGAAGAGATCCAACCATGCCTCTGTACGCACTAGAGTGCACTTTCTTCCCTTTGGAGTCTAGATCCAAACTGGTTGATGTAGAGATGGGAGTCTTTGCAGGTGATGAATCTTCTAGGTTGAACTTCTTGAGAAGTTCCTTGACATACTTTGCTTGACAAATGAAGATTCCATCATCTTTCTGAAGAACTTGTAAACCAAGGAAGAATGACAGTTCTCCCATCATGCTCATCTCATACTTGTTTCTCATTAGAGATGAAAACTTTTCACACAACTTCTCATTTGATGAACCAAAAATGATATCATCAACATAAATTTGAACCAGAATGATGTCTTTGCCATGATGCTTGTAGAGAAGAGTATTGTCTACTACACTTCTTGTAAACTGGTTTTCCAATAGAAAGGCAGAGAGGGTATCATACCAGGCTCTTGGAGCTTGTTTCAATCCATAGATTGCCTTGACCAGCTTGTACACAAAATCATACATTTCAGCATCTTCAAAACCTGGTGGTTGTTCAACATACACTTCTTCCTCCAACTCTCCATTTAGAAACACACTTTTGACATCCATTTGGAACACCTTGAAATTACAGTGTGTAGCAAAGGCTAGAAAAATCTTGATAGCTTCAAGTCTGGCAACAGGTGCAAATGTCTCATCATAGTCTATTCCTTCCTGTTGACAGTAATCTTTAGCTACTAGCCTTGCCTTGTTTCTTGTCACATTTCCATTCTCATCCATTTTGTTTCTGAAAACCCACTTTGTCTCAATAACTGATTTTCCCTTTGGTCTTGGAACCAATTCCATAAATTGTTCCTTTCAAACTGGTTGAGTTCCTCTTGCATAGCAATCACCCAATCAGAATCCAACAATGCTTCATCAATTGCTTTTGGCTCCACTTGAGACAGGAAACAGGAAAACATGCTGTCATCAGAAACATTGTTCCTGGTTCTCACCCCAGAAGAAGGATCTCCAATAATTAGGTCATTTGTGTGATCCTTGTTCCACCTTTTGGTTCTAGGCAAGTTTCTTGTTTGAACTGAAACAGTAGCCTCAGTTTGAGGAACTGAGTCTTCACCAGGGCAATTGTCTCCACCATTTTCTTAAACATCTCCAGAGTCACCATCATTTTGAATATTTCTTGAAATAGTCTGTGATTGAGCTGGAGTTCGATTTGTATCATTTTCAATGACAACATCTTTTTCAAGATCAACAGTTTGAGTAAAGGTAGGTTCTTCATCAACAATTTCTTCTTCCTCCAAGTACCCTTGATTCTCAAATCTAAGAATCTGCGTTTGACCTTCTTCATGCAGTCCAGGAAACTTGGCTTCATCAAATGTGACATTCACACTTTCATCTATGATCCTGTGTTCCAAGAGATAGACTCTGTAAGCAGTCCTTTCTAGAGCATAACCCATGAAAATGCCTTCATAAGCTTTGGTGTCAAATTTCCCTTTCTTTTCATGGTTGTCTTTCATCATGAAACATTTGCTACCAAACACATGAAAGTACTTAACAGTAGGTTTCTTTTCATTCAACAAATAATAAGGAGTGTTCTCATGAGTCTTATTGATCAAGGTTCTGTTCTGTGTGTAGCAAGCTGTGTTGATAGCTTCTGCCCAGAAGTATGTAGGTAACTTTGCATCATGAAGCATAGTTCTGGCAGCTTCAATGAGAGTTCTGTTCTTCCTTTCTACAACTCCATTCTGCTGTGGTGTCCTTGCAGCAGAAAATTGTTGCACAATTCCTTCATCTTTGCAGAAATTACCAAGTGTGGCATTTCTGAACTCAGTACCATTGTCACTTCTCAGAATTTGAACTTTGGCATTTGGAGTTCTATCAAGAACTCTAAAGTGATCAATGATAACTTGAGCACCTTCATCTTTTGATTCTAGATACTTTACCGAAGTATACCTAGAGTAATCATCCACCATAACTAATGCATATCTCTTCTTGGCTAATGATGGAACATTGACTGGTCCAAAGAGATGCATGTGAATTAGTTTGAGTGGCTCTGTGTTGGTGTTGACTTGCTTTGACCTGTGCACAGCTCTCTTCAATTTTCCCATTTGACAGTCCTCACACAGTCCTTCTTGACAGAATTCTTGTTGAGGTAGTCCTCTCACTAGTTCCTTCTTCATCAGCATATTCATTGTCTTGAAGTTGAGGTGAGAGAGTTTCCTGTGCCAAAGCATACTGTCACCAACAGTAGCTTTACTATAGAAACAGTAAATTTTGTCCTTCTTTGTTGAGCTTAGGTCAGCAACAAATAGACTTCCTTTCCTTACCCCTTTCAGAGAGAGGCTTCCATATTTCTTGTGATAGATATTGCACACCATCATGTCAAAATCAACCTTGAATCCTCTATCACTGAATTGGCTGACACTGAGTAGGTTGTGCTTCAATCCATCAACAAGTGCAATATCATTAATGACAACATTTCCAATTTCCGAACAGCCATATCCCACTATATAACCTTTGTTGTTGTCTCCAAAGGTTATGATTGGGCCAGCTTTCTCTACAAATTGTGATAGCAGGGCTTTATCACCAGTCATGTGTCTTGAGCAGCCACTATCAATGATCCATATGACTTGCTCCATATTCTTGCCCTGCAAAACAAATTGTATTTAAGAGGCATATGGTACCCAATCCTTGTTGGGTCATGTTACTTCAGTATTGTGACGCCCCCAAATCCGGGGTCAGGATTTGGTGCCACTATCGCTCTGAATAAAACATAATTATACAGACGACCCCTCAACAAAGGATCGATCACAGGTTATGGTATGAAACAAGAATCTAAAATATCAAAGTTTATTACAACATCTAATTCAGTTTTATTACAAACCATTTGCAATCATCTAACCATTGGTGAGATCTAAAATGAACTCTATCTGCCTGACAACATGAACCTAAAATCTCGAATCAGGCCTTCTCACGGTCCTCTTAGCGGATACTCGAAGACTGCATACTCCGTTCCTAACTGAAAGGTTAGGTAATAATAAAACAAGAGTGAGCCAAAAATTGCTCAGAAAGTGTAATCAACAACGTATGTAAATATCAACTAGAAATTCATTAGTAATCAACTGGTAATCAAATGATAATCAAATGGTATTCAATTGGTAACAAGTTTCAAGATATACATTTCTGTTCAAAGAATAAGATTAAGCAATTGAATTGGAACTTCCGATAAGACGGTACGAGCTATACGGGTGATCAGCCACGTAAAGCTCCAGACCATGTTTTCACAAGGTCCTAACATTCAGGATCCATAGGCACACATTGGCCTTAAAATAAATAGTAACCACGACCGCCGCCTCAGTCATTACTAGTGTTCCATTCATAAGTAATTCGACAAAGGGATTAAATGAATAAGAAGCTTTCCAACAATCATTCCAGGGTATAAGCTATTTCAAGACTTTGTTGCAAGGGTTCAAAAGTTCAACAATTGAAAGGTATGGAAAATAAGTGAGCAAAGAAATAAGTATGCTTTGGGTATTCAAAAGTTAACAGAGGTCAACAAGGTATAAGTCAAGATAATTGTGTTATTAAACATGGTAAACAAGTTAACAAGGAAATTCAGGGGATAGTTCAAGATAAAGGTATCATAGGAACATGGTAAAGGCATTATACGAGTTACATAAAGATAAATGATCAAATGTAGAGTTTGTAAGTAAAGAGCAAGGTGCAAGAGTACAATGGTATAGCAAACGATTGCATCATAATGGTAAAGGACAAGTAAAGGTTATACGTATGCTTGCAATAGAATTCAAAGGTAACATTTGCATCATAATTTAAGAAAACTACCACTTGAACAATAAGTGGAGGGAATAGACACTTGCCTCAAAAGCCGATAACTAACTCAATAACTTGTACACCACTCCGACTTTACGTACACGGGCTCCTTTCCTGGCCTCTTACTTGCACCTATATAAAGGTATAATATCGTCTTAGTCTTTAACACTTAGTACCTCAGCTTTGTTTACGTAACTCTAAGTACTTCTACCCCATCGTCATACAATTACATATACTTATATATATATATATATATACAATCAAGAAGCACATAGTGTCTTTACAACTTTAGTCGACATTTGGTCACTTAGCAAGAATATAACTTCACAAAGCATTCCTTATCCTTATGATGGAAAGACCTCAAGTTAAAGTACTTTAATAACTCTATCTACATTCTTGGACAACATTAACATTTAATCACATAAGCCATGTATACGTACTTTAGGAATTATACAAACCACATAATGTTATCACATTGGTTCAATACATACATAGTAACCCAACCTTTTAACAAACCATGACCAACTAGTCAATCCAACACATATGCCATTACTAAGTTAACGACGACTTGAATTAAATTACAACTATGCAATTAGCACAACTTGACTATACATACCACTCAAAATCAAATTTAAATAAAACTATGGGATTACAAAACCAACCACCAATATTTCTCCTTTCTTCTTCCTTTCTTCCTCCTTTCTTCTTCTCGGCCTCTCCCTCCTCCTCATCTTTCCCTCGACCTTATGGCCTAGCCACACCATCACACACTCGCACAAGCAACATAAACACACCTCACACTCTTGGCATAACTACATTCACCATTCCATGCATAAGAACACATTTTTGAAAACATAACACACACACAAGAACACAATTTTGAAAGAACACATAGTGAACACATTTTAAAAGACTACGCACACACACATTTTTAAATCGTATTTTAAATCACTCACAAAATCTTATTTTTGAATAACACACTCACACCTTTAGAAAATCATGTTTTTGAACAACTCACACCAAAATCACATTTTAAAGTAACACACACACCCAAAAACACATTTTGAAAGTACACACACATACTTACTCAAAATCCCATATTTAGATTTCTACCTAAAAGTATACCTTTAAGAAAACTCTTTCTTTATAGAAACTTACTACTTTCTTTAAACAATACCCACACTTTTAAAATCGTATTTTGAAAACACACAAAAGTACATTTTAAATTTACACACACAAAATCAACTCAAATCCTCTTTTATCTTACTCCCTCCATCTTTCTTCTTCTCGGCTCCCTCGATCTCTCTCTCGGCCTCCTCCCTCTTCTTCATCTCCCTCTCTCGGTGTCTTTATCCAACACCACCATTCCACCTTAACTCCCACTAACAAATCCAAATCACATCAAGACATCTCTAATTAACTAAGAAATTATAAGTTTAAAACTACCCATCACATAAGAATTCAATCTTTACCATAAAAACTCACATGCAACTCTACTTAACCATTAATCACTAATTATAAACTATATACAACACTTATACACACCAATAATCAAAACCCTCATCACATAGATCCAAAAATCACTAAAAATCCAACATGCAAGTTTATATAACCTCTAATTTGCAATAATCCAACGACAAACATCACTTTTACTTACAAGTAATCATGACCCATTATGTATCTATTGCTTAAAATCCCAAATTCACAAAATATCAACATGAAACCATCATAACTTACAATTACCAATTATCCAACTTCAAATATCAATCACATACTAAAAGGAATTAAAACCCATTATCAAACTTTTACTAAAATCACCAAATTTCACAAAAGCAAAGACATGCAATTACTTTACTACTCAAAATAGCCAAGATACACACAATCAAGCCTTACATGTATACATACAAGACAATCAACTTACTAAGATCATTGTTGATGGTCGGGTTCTTCTCGGATGAGCCCAAAATCATGGGTCTCATCGAGAATGGACCCCTAAACTCATAAACAACCATTGCCTGTAGAAAAAGAACCCAAAACCCCTAATTTCCGAAAAACCCCAATTTGAGAATGGTAGTAAAACTCGAAATTAAACATGTAGAGGGATAGAGGTTTGTTTTGAGTATTCACACTTGAGATTTGGTGGAGAGAATCACTAGTAATTTGGAGGTTTAATCTTGTAAAAAGAAAAGAGCAAGATGAGTGTTTACATGAGAGAGGATCGGGAGAGAAAAGAGAGGCAGGGGCGAGAGATGTTGAGGGTGGGGTGGGTTTTGTGGGAAAAGTAGAATAAAAGTAAAGTAATGTTACTTTTAGGATGGTTCTAGAATTTAATTATAAAATTACAAAATTGCCCACTAATGCAAATGCTAAAATAACAAAAAAACATGGACTATGGTGTAATTTCATAATCTCACTTCTAGACCAAGTAAAAATAATATTTTACAAATAAGTTTTGTAGCTTAAATAAATAAAATTGCTTTTACCGAAAATAATCAAATAAAAATGCATTTTTACCTCAAAACTAATTATAAGAATAAATTAACAACTTACTTGAATAAATAAATAAAATGCTCATCGTGAATAAATATTTTAAAGGTGCAGCATCTCTCAAAATAAATAATTAAAAATAAATGAATGATTTATAAAATTTAAAACATGAGTTTAAAACTAAAACAAAATAAAATAATGCTAAGAAATATTCTATGCTATTAATTAAATAATTAAAGCATTCTCTAAATTTAATATAAATATTATATGACCCAAATAAATTCTCAGAGCACTTAAATAAAATTTAGAAACCACATTCACAATTAACTAATTATTCACCACGCATATAATTCACATTTTAAGCACGTAACAATTATGGCACATAAAGAAATTTCAAAATTATAGAACTATATCAAATAATTATTTTTTATCTCTAATAAGTATGACTAAAATATGAGCTTACACATAAATCTTATTATACCAAGATCATCATTGCTAACTAAAATTTCAAGAATAAAATCTCAATTGCTATTACTAGCAATAAATATAAAATAATTTTAAATAGCTCTTATTAACAAAATAAATTTAAGGCTACTCAAATTAGCACAACGAGCCTTTTAAAAAATTATCATACACAAATAAAATTAATGGTATTCACATATTGATAATAATTTACAAGTCAAAATTCTAAGGCGTTACAAGTATCACAAGAATAATCAACATTTTCAACTTTAACCATCAGATCAGGAATCTTCTGTTAGACTCCTTTCTTCACCCATTTTGCTTTAGAATCAGACTTGGTCTTCTTCTTAGTGGATGTAGCCTTCTTACTGTTTCCAATAGGCTCAGAAGTCTCAACAGTTTGCATATAGAGACATTGTTCAGTAGATGAAATAGGCAGATTGAAACAAGTACTCATGGCAGTTAATACAATCAATGTTATTGCACACTACCATAGATCTATGCATAATGGGGGTTCTATGTAAGTTACAATCTATCATGGTCACATTATCCTTGACCTCTTTTGGTTTCTTACAAATAGGAGTTAAGTGATGTGAAGAGCCAAAATTATTGCATAGTTTTCTGGGAGCACTACCAACATCAGCATTGCCATTTCCTAACTTACCATTCCTGTTTCTAGACTTGTAAGTAATTGTGTCAACAGGATGTTCTGAAGTTGCTGTCGAGCTTTCCTTGATAGTACCTTTTACACCTTCTGTCTTGATAGTAGGTTTGGAAGTTACTATCTTTGAAGCTCTCTTGACAGTATCTTTGGAAGTTTCTGTCTTGCCATTACTGACAGCATCTTTAGAACATTCTGTCAGATTGTTCGGGAAAGTTGCTGTCTTGGGGATTTTGACAGTATCTTTTCCTCCAACTGTTGTGTTGTCAATGCACTCATCCTCATCATCAAGTTGTTGTTTGATGAGCATGGCTTCCTCATCAAACTCAAGTTCATAAAGTTTGAAAATTGGTTTGTTGATTTTCTTGAGGACATGAGGTTTGACAGAAGCATCAATTGAACAATCCTGACTCACAATTTCCTTACCAGGTCTTCTACCATACTCAAAACCTATCCCTACTTTTTGATCCTCTGTGTGTTTTTCATGATAATCCTGAAGTTGCTTAGAAGAGTTTCTATAGGCTTTGATCTTAAATTCATTTTCACTAATCTCATTCCTTAGAAACTTTTCTATTTCTTTAGCACATGCTACTTCATTTTTAAGTTTAGCATTCTCCTGTACTAGAGACTCTAATCGACTGGTCTTTAACAAAAGCATGTCATTCTCAGAAGTGAGTGTTTCATTAAGTTTAGTTAACCTAGCAATTTCTTCATTTGCTGCAGTTAAACTAGTATGAACATTAAACATTTCTGCACTCAACTCCTCGACAGTTTGTTTGTATTCATCTTTAGACATTTCAAGTAAGACAAGTGAAGGTACCTGACTTGGAGAGCTAGAGGAGACCTCATCAGACTTAGCCATGAGGGCTAGATTCACATATTCCTCTTCCTCTTCATCATCAGTATCATCCTAGCATTTTCCTTCAGCCACATAGGCCTTTCCCTGTCCTTTCTTGAAGTGTCCACTTGACCCTTTATCCATTCTTTGATTCTGCTTTGGCCTTCTGAATTCAGTGGCAAAATGACCAAGCTCATTGCAGTTGTAACACCTAAACTTGGATCTGTCCACCATCCTTATGTTGTAACCACCTCTTGTGGCACCACCTTCAACCTTGGAGGAGTTCCCTTTGCTGAACCTTGATGTCTAACCTTGAGACTTATATGGCTTGTTTCTCTTGAACCTTATGTTCCTGAATTTCTTAGTCATGTAAGCCATTGTTAGATTGTCCATCTTTTCCATTTCTTCTATAGAATAGATGTCTTCATCTTCAACATCAGTTAGTTGCAGCACTACCTTCTCATCATCATCCACAACCTCTTCAATCTTAAGAGTAGGTACTAGAGCAGGTTGGGTGATTTGAATTCCTTCACTGGGTTGAGTGATTCTTGGCACATGAGCTACAAGAGCACCATACATATTAGACATTTTTCCTCTTGATCCATCTTGTATAGCTCTTTTCTGGAAAAATTCAAGCTCATATGACTTAAGCACATCATATAATGTTTCAAGAGAAACATTGTTTAGATTTCTTCCTTCTCAGGAAGTGTGAGTAAGAATTTAACATTTAGCTCTTTCCTATCATAGTACTTGCCATGAATCTGTAGCTCAGTCATCAGTTTGCTAAACCTCTCAAACATTGTTGTTAGATCTTCTCCTGACTTTGCCATGAAAGCTTCATACTGTGAGATAAGAATTTGTCTTTGGTTGTCTTTCACTTCTTCACTTCCTTCACATAACAGCTCAATCTTATTCCACATATCCTTGGCTGATGAGCATCCAATGACATTCCCACACATGGCTTTGTCCAAAGTGAGAGCATCCAGTAAGATAAGTTGCAAGTAATCATCCAAGGCCACCTTCTCTTTTTCTGGCTCCAGAAACTCTGAAGGTAATTTGTTGACCCAGTAAGATGGAACAAGAACACCGTCCACAGTTGAGGCTTCAATCTCTTTCCGTGGAACAAAAGGACCATTTTGGAGGATACCCAAGTATAAGGGATTCGCAGCTTTGATAAACAACAAGATTTTTCTTTTCCACACATTGTAATTCTCTTTATCAAAAGCTGGAATCTTTATGTTACTTGACTTCTGCATACTTGTCATGATCTCAGATTTGTGGAACAATCTGTCGGCTCTGATACCAGTTGTTGGTCCTTGACTATTGTAGAAGGGGGGGCGGGGGGGGGGGGGGGGGGCGTTGAATGCAATACTGATAAATCTAAATCTACGCCTCAACAACAAAGACTAAGATTAACGTTTATCAGTTTATGAATTGCAAACACAAGTAGACACAAGAGAGTTTCTCACAAAATAAATGTTTTATTTATTTTGCAATGGGTTGCTATAACCTCAAGAAAATGTTCGTTTTCTTGAGCTTCAGTTTCTCGAGTGATACACAGAATCAATTGAGAGATAGTCTAAGTAAACTAATCCTATCTCTATGATCACGGGTTTGTGATGCTGCTGTCATTTTCATGTGGCAGCTTCTTACAAATTGTCTACCCGTGAGCATTACCTAAATTGCTATACAAACAAGATTAACATTACTGGGAAAAGAAATCTAGATACATTCTATATTTAGCTAACACAATTCAGTAGATGTTGATTTGTCATACTCTTGAATTGGTGAGCTTTGTCATGTGATCTCTCAAGCTTCGGTCGTAGTCTTGCAGACCTGATGGAGTGTTGGGATACTGCAACACGCCTGTTTCTTGAACATCCAAACTGTCACAAGTTTGACTGGGTAGATCCCCAATACAAATGTTATCCCTTCATGACAGTATCCTGATCCTCAAGCTTGTTGTCACAAGAATGTGCTTTTGGTGACAGTAAGAAGTCCCCGCAAAGGATGCTGTCAGGAGTTCCAAGCTTGCTGTCAAGCTAAGGTAAAGTTGCTGTCTGAGGGCTTCCGCCAATGTTGCTGTTAGAGTGAATATGTTGTCGTGACTTGCAACATGCTGTCTTCTTGTAACCTTACTGTCAATGCTGTGACAGTAACATTTATTCTTGCTATCCATCTTGAGCACTTCTTGAGGCTTGAACAAATAAATGAACTTCTACCAAGATGTACTAGAATATTATTTGCAATAAACAAAATAGTTACAAAGACATACTCTGGCTGTGACAGTATGTTCATACTTAATAAAATTAAGCATATAAAATATCTAGTTAAGTTGTCTCATAGCTATCACCCATAAATCCTAACAATGGGCATTCTCCCTGTCACGCCGACCCCGATCCAATTCCCCCCGTAGGGGATCGGGCCGGATTCAGGGATTGGTTTTAGGGTCGGATGCAGGGATAATACTCACCGACCCTGAAGTGATTCAACGCCCATCCCTAGTTATGTTATTGGTTGCTAAGAAAATAAATATTTATAATTAAAAATTAAACATTCAACGCATAAATATTGATTATACAAATATATAAAATGCTACCATTATAACAAAATAATATAAAATACGATATTAGAATTTGTTTAAAATGTACCATCATTTTTTAAATTAATAAGAATGTTGAACGTCCTAACCCATTTTAGAATTATACTTCTTTTTAACTTCATCATCATTGAAGTGGATATGCGTTTATTTGTTCTCGATTTTGACTCTAGGTTATCACGATAAAATTATCATTATTAGATGAATCATGCACCTGCTTCAAAAGAAACAAAATGGTTGAGTTATTAAGAATGAGAAAGACAAATTTGATGTTGGACAATATCACAATTAATTATTTGAATTGAAAATTTTATGTTGACCACGTTAAAATTAACATTGTATAAGGTGATTTTAAATTCTTGTGACGGTGTTGAAACTCTAGAATTTAAACTAATTTTACCACATTCGAGGCGAAGTATATTGTATTAATATGTACTAACTTTCAATTATTCAAAGATATAATGAATGTAATGATTTCAATTTTCCAGGATACGGTTTTCATTTGCTTCTTATGATGAAGGTTTTAAATTCATTAGATTAAATTTTAAACTTACATTTAATATGTTATACTTTCAGGATTTTGTATTTAGTACGTCATTACCTTTGACCACAAAGGTTCTCGTCAATATTTGATGATATTCACCGCACCACTTCACAATCGTTGAACTACTTCACTTCAATTAATAATATAGATGAGTACCATTAATCTAATATAATTATATATAATTATGGTAAAGAGGATAATTTTCGAAGAATTTGATTTATTAAATATGATGCAGCCTATTCGGGTTTGAGATGATTTTACCACATTTGCATTTATATGTATGGTTAATGATACAGAGTTCCCCAGATTGCATCTTCAACACTGCAAACTCATAAATGATATATCGCTTCCATCTGCTTTAAGATTTTAAAAGTTTAATAATGAAAAATTGATGAGTCAAATGACTACACCTAATTGATAACAAAATAAAGAAGAGGTAACATACCGGTTTACTATCTGAACTTCAGAGATCCATAATATGCTTATACATAATATATTATCAAGCTAATGTGAAGACATGTCTTACTAATAAATTAAAACACTACCCTAGGCACATGATTGGAGATTCTACCCTGCTCACAGAGTTTGTGGAGAAAGCTGGCCCTAGCATTACCTTTGGAGATGACAACAAAGGTTACACTAAGGGATATAGCTTAATTTCAAAGGAAAATATCATCATTGATGAAGTAGCACTAGTTGATGGACTCAAGCACAACTTGTTGAGTATCAGCCAACTATGTGATAAAGGTTTCTCAGTATCATTCAATTAAGGAGCTTGTGTTGTTTCAAACAAAGAAAACAACAATGTGGTGTTGTGTGACGCCCCCAAATCCCGGGGTCAGTGGATTTGGTCGTCACGCTAAAATCTCAATTTAAATAACCTGCTAAATATAAAACCAAAACAAATATAACATCTACGACCCCAACTCTACCAAGGATCTTTTAGGCTATAGTGCTAGAAACAAGAATCCAAACTTTTACAAACTTTAACTCCCTTTTTACAACAATACTCTTTACATACATCTATAACCCTGATATAACTTCGATGTGAAGTATACTGGGCAAAACTAAATTTATACAATATAATATTTACTAGAAATCAACTATATACAATAACCTTACACTAGATCCAAATGCTCTGCATCAACTCATCTTCCCAACGTCGTCTTGACTCTTTCCGCTCCATAGTTATGCAATTAAATACTAGAAATCTACCTTTTCACTGGAGGGTTAAAAAGGTAAAACAAGCAAGAGTGAGCAAAAGAAGCTCATCAAGTATATAATACTGCACAAGATAAAATAATGATGCAATGATAGCAATATAGATGAACTCAGCTGGCCAAGAAAATGGCAATAAATGAAAGAATTAACTTAACTGGCAACAATGAATAATACTAATAATCAATATCAAACTGTAAGTTAGAATTGGATTTTTACTAACGCAATGAGTTATAGTGGATGATCAGTCACACTAAAACTCTGGACCATACCCACGGTATGTCCAAGTACTGAACTGGATCCAAGGCCACTTTTGCCCTACATGCTACTGATACTCTGACTGGCGTCTACAGTCCTTAAAAACATTTCATTTTAATTAAAAACTCCCAATTCCAACTTAATACTGGGAGTTAGGTGTCGGAACAATCGACTACCTCATTAATTCAAACTATTACTTTCAACTGGATTAGGGTAAAACAAATGCATAAGAATTAAATTTCCCATCAAAAGGAATCAAGGTAAAATCTGACAATACAAGGTGCTGCAAGGTATAAGTTATAAAATGAAATAGAATTTGTCAAATCAAGAACAATAGGTTATCTCAATCTCAGGATAATAAAAGAATCTGGTTATGAAACAGTAATTAAATTAAGAATTGAAAACAGGAACCTTAATACGATACTCTGAACAAAAGAGTACAAGTTAGTAAACTTGCCTTTGGTCCTTAGCTATTACGTAAAGCCGAAATAATATGATTTTCATCTTCTTCTATCTTATGACATCACAATCTTCTATTCTGATAACTCTTGGATCCGACGCATATGAGGTTGATACGAGTCTACACTACCGAGATCGTGCCCGCCCAACTATTCACTAGTTAAATATAACATATACTTTAGCCTTCACACTATAACTTCTACATAATATAAATGTTTATAACTTAAGCGCATATATATTCTACAGAAAATTGGGCATGGCCTATTCATAAAGTGGACATTGCCCTGTTTTCAAAATACCATAAGTACTAATTCAATCATCCACACACCATTCACAATTTGTTTAATACTCAAATAATCTGCCTCGACTTGTATTAAACATATAAGAAATAGTTCTGCATAGAATTGCAGTTAATTTATCCAGCAATAAGCAATCATATTCACATTTATCACATAGCACGTCCATTACCTAATTCACATGATTTCTATACTTCACGTAACACATAGCACATGGATGGACTGACAACTCCTATAATCATACAAATTACTAGCCGCACATTTAACACATAAACACATTTCATTCACGTACGCATTTAAACTAGCTTATCATATCATATACATTTACCAAATAACGTTCAATTAATAGTTCTGCCGGAAATTCGGCAGCACTTCCTCTATTTATATAATAATCCACCTGTTTTAAACTAATACCAACAATCAAGAATCAAATTACAAACTAGCATATTCATATAACTTAACTTGAACTCACAACTATAAAATACATACTCAACTCGATATACCATTTAATCACATAGAATTTATCAATTCATATGCCACCATACGATACCCAGCTTATTATCGGAAAATAAACATTTAACTCCCGAGACTATTATTAAAATCCAATTAGTAGTTCAACTCTAAGTATCAGCCTTTTCATGGCACTTATAGACTTGATTAAACAAATAGCATATCCAAGGGTCATCATAGTACATTCAAGACTCCGCAACAAAATACATAAGTCACATGATACTTATAAAGACTCGATTAATCGAATAAATAATTAAAGATTACGTAACACATCCAATATACGATAAAATTGACACAAATCACATAACATGTAATAAAGTTGAAACTCTTTTTGGAAAATATTTGGTCTTCCTTTTATAAAGATTTGAATATAAAATATCTTTGGATCAGAGAACAATCATTCATACTTTAAATCTGATTATCACTAGATTAAATAGAATTAATCAAAACCAACCAATTCAATAAATCAAACAATTAATCAAATCAAGTAATTAATAAAACAATTTTTGAAAACATTAATTGAATTTGATTTATAATTAATCAAGATTAAATAATAATTAATTAATAGAATTCAACGATTAACTACTCAGTTAATTGGTCAATTAAATCAATTACATTATTATTTAGAATTGATTAAGAATAATCAAATTCAACTACTCTTTAACTCTAAATTTTTTAAAATTAATAATAAAATAAATAAATAGATTTTTCGAAATTTCGGCATGACCCGTTCGTAAACAGGACTAGCCAAAAATTTTGCATGTACAATGCTGCGCCCCCAGTCACAGGACGGATCACATAGTACAACACAACAATAACCTGTATATTTAATTAGAAAATAACGACACAAATACCTCAACCAACAACTATACTAATTTCCCAAACCAGGAATTTAAACCAGAATACTAAAATCACCATTTCCGCTAATTTACAACTCAAAACCAAACTTTAATTACATTACTTTTACGATATACAACTAACGATCTAAATTTGTTAGAAAACAACTAAGAATTATAAATACTTTATAAAATCTACACCACATTACTAATTAACACATTCCAAGAACCTGCACAACCAATAAAATCAATTAATCTCAAATAATAATAACAAATCTAATTATCAACTAGTTGATACCAAAACGTACTTATGATAATACAATTTAACTAAACAACTCGAAATGATGTATAGTATATACTAATGAAAGAAACGATTTATAAATACTTACAACAAAATGAATCTATAACATCACAAATCATTAAATCGGTTTGTTAACTAATCCCATAAAACGAATTTATAAAAACAATATGTAAGCAAAGAAATGGATTTAACACTATTAACAATTACAATCACAAATAATTAATTAACACTTTACATAGAATTTTAATCAAAACGAGATCAAATGCCACAATTTAATTCTCGGCAACTTAAATGAAAACAAAACAAATAAAATAACAACAAAATTACATTATCATTAACCATCTAAATTATATCGAACCTATAATTTCTCAAAATCTGCACAAACCATACCATACCATATTCAGTTCCCACTTTCTACATAAACATCTTTATTTCCCAAAATATTTAATAGCTCTTAAATTAAATAAAAAAAACGAATTATTAAATTAGTTAATACCCAATTACCGAATTATCAATACCCCAAATTAACAGTAAACCGATGTATTTATATGCATCATAGAATACTAGAACGAATTTGTGACGCCCCCAAATCCGGGGTCAGGATTTGGTGCCACTATCACTCTGAATAAAACATAATTAAACAAACGACCCCTCAGCTAAGGATCGATCACAGGTTATGGTGTGAAACAAGAATCTAAAATATCAAAGTTTATTACAACATCTAATTCAGTTTTATTACAAACCATTTGCCACCATCTAACCATTGGTAAGAACTAGCATGAATTCTATCTGCCTGACAACATGGAACCTAAAATCTCGAATCAGGCCTTCTCACGGTCTCCTTAGCGGTTACCCGAAGATAGCTAACTTCGTTCTTAACTGAAAGGTTAGGGAAAAACAGCAAGAGTGAGCCAACAATGCTCAGCAAGTGTATAATAAAAGCCAACAACTTCAAACAGGATAACAGAAATGAATCAAAGTATCTGATGTATAACAGGGTTCATAAAAAGAATCAATAAATAAACAGATTGGAATTGGAACCACACGCTACGAGCTAAGCTAGGTGATCAGCCAACACATTAGCTCCGGATCACATATATAATGTGATTCCAAACACACACTGGATCCATAGGCAACATATTGGCCTTAAATAATTCATAAACCAGACCGGCGTAACGGTCAAAAACAAATTTCCAATTCCAGGGTTGAATAAAATTTCAGATTAATCACAACGAATAAAGGTGGCAAGATTTCAATTATAAATCAAGTCTATATGAACAAAATAATCATAATAAATAGCTCAAAAATCGGATTGCTTCCAAATTTTCGCGTGCTTACACTAGATTCTGAGGAGCTCATGAATCTCAGAGAATTGCAACCCAAGAGTGACCTTGAGCTGCTCGAAACAGAGCTCCAACAGAGAAGTGCTGCTGCAGAAATTTGAGCGACTATGGACTTACTTAATTACAACAATACTTTACCCATCCTATACAATTCACACACTAATCACACAAACACATATCTCACACAAGTTTTCATCATCACATCTTCAACTCTCAATTGTTTTCCTTCCTTTCTCCTTACTCCCTTTTTAAACCAACAATCAACTCACAACATTCCATACATCAAGATCATTTCAAATAAAATCAAATTAAAACTACCTGTAATGAAATATCACTATAAAATCACATGCAATTCCAATAATCACCACATACAACACTTTTACTCAAAAAGAATCATGCCCCATTATCAAACTATCACTCAAATCACTAAAACTCACAAAATTAGTGACATGCAACTCACAACTCATGATAATCAAATCAAAATCATCATAAAAACTAAAACCCTCTTACAAAACACAAAGATTACTAACATGCAATGATTGATATACACTAAATATTCAAGATCCATCAAAAAGAAAGGTTGCATGTAAGAATCCAAGACTCTCGGCTCCTTGTAAGTCATTGCCGGAGTCTAGTTCTTCTCCGGTGAGCCCAATTTAGAGGGTCTCATGAAGAAGGAACTATTTCTCACATCAAAAGGCCTTGCATGCAATTGAAACACACATACTTCAAGTTTAAACTTTAAACAACCCACAAGAATTCCATCTTAAAATATATATATATATATACTTACAATATGGAAGTGGTGTTGAGAAACAAGCTTTGTGGGAGATGGAATTAAGAAAAGAAGAAGAAAAAGAGGGGGTGGGTCTTCGGGAAAATGAAGAAGAGAAGGGGAGGGGGAGAGATAGCCGAGAGAGATTAGAGAGAAAAGGGGTTGGGTGGGCTTGAGAATTGACTAGAAGTGTGTAGTGAAATAAAAGAGAAGTAATGTTATCTCTTAAATAGTTTAGAAATAAATTATCAAATTACAAAATTGCCCAACTAACTCCATTGCCAAATTAATAAAAACAAGGTCTGTGATGTAAATTCATAATCCTCACTCTAGATCAAGTAGAAATATTATTCTACAAATAACTTTTGTAGATTAGATAAATAAAATTGCATTTACAATAAAATGTCTTTTTATCTCAAAAATAATTCTAAATAAAAATTTATCAATCTCTAGGTAACTAAATAAATTACCCATTGAAAATAAATAATCTAGAAGGTGTAGCATCCCTCAAAATAAATAATTAAAATAAATAAGTGATTATAAAATTTAAATCATGAGTTTAAAACTAAAGTAGAAATAAAATAATGCTAAGAAATATTTTATGCTATTAATTAAATAATTAAAGCATTTTCTAAATTAAATATAAATATTTTATGACCCAAATAAATTCTCAGAGCACTTAAATAAAATTTAGAAACCACATTCACAATTAACTAATTATTCACCAGGCACATAATTCACATTTTAAGCACGTAACAATTATTGCACATAAAGAAATTTCAAAATTATAGGACTATATCAAAGAAATATTTTTATCTCAAATAAGTATAACTAAAATATGAGCTTACGCATAAATCACATTATACCAAGATCATCATTGCTAAATAAAATCTCAATTGCTATTACTAGCAATAAATATAAAATAATTTTAAACAACTCTTATTAACAAAATAAATTTAAGGATACTCTAATTAGCACAAAGAGCCTATTAAACAATTATCACGCACATATAAAATTAATCGTATTCAGGTAATAATTTACAAGTAAAAAATTCTAAGGCGTTACAACCTTCCCCCCTTAAAAGGATTCTGTCCTCAGAATCTATTACGTAAACAGGTGAGAGTACTTTTCTAACATTTTAGTTTCTAACTCCCAAGTTGATTCTTAAAACCTGGGGTTTCTCCACAACACTCTTACTAGTACAACTATTTTATCTCTAAGCACTTTATCTTTCCGATCTAAAATTTCTACTGTTTACTCAACATAGTACAAATAAGTTTGAATCTCTATCGACTCGTATTCTATTACAGGGCTAGAATCGAAATAATACGTCTTAAGGATAGACTCGTGAAATACATTATAGATATGTTGCATATATGGAGGTAAGGCTAGCTCATACACAATCTTACCCACGCGCTTTAATATCTTAAAAGGTCTAACTAATTTTCGAACTCAGCCGTCCTTACTTACCAAATCCCGTTAGTCTTTTCCATGGTGACACTTTTAATAGGACTAATTCTCTTACTCTATAATCTATACCTTCCCTGGTTTAATCATCATATTACATTCGTCGATTCCGAGTAGCTATTAATCCTTTCTGGATGAGCTCAATAGTTTCCTTGGTCTGATACATTAACTCTGGTTCCAATATCGTGCATTTATCAACTTCTTTTCAACCTATTGAAGATCTACATCTTTCTCCGTACAAGGCTTCATAAGCTGACATTTCAATATTCGCGTGATGGCTATTGCGGTAAAATAATTCCACTAATGACAAACGATCATCTCAATTATCTTCAAAATTCATCGTACAAACTCTAAATTTGTCTTCGATTGTCTGAATAGTCTATTTACCTTGACCATATGTTTGAGGATGATACATGGTACACATGTTCAACTTGGTTTCTGAACATGCCAACAACTTTCTCCAAAATCTTGAATAAAATTGCGGGTCTTGGTCAAATTCGATTAATACTTGAATCACATGCCTCACTACTATCTTTATAGTCGATAAACCAATTTATCTAATAAAAGTTTCTCATTGATGGGAAAGAAAGGTACCAACTTGGTAAATCTGTCGATCATAACTCAAATGGCATCATGAGATGTTCCTTCTTAAATTCGGGAATTTCTAATGGTTGTAATAGTCCACTAAATCTCTGATGTTCGGTTTTAACTCTCTGATAGGTGGAACATTTACTCAATAATCCTATAATATCTCTTTTCATATTTGTCTACTAAAATTTTCTGTAGGTCTTGGTTCATCTTAGTACATCTGGGGTGGATCGAATATTCCGTATCACAAGCATTACTTAATATCTCATTCTTTAAGTCTGTCACCTAGGGTATCTAAATTGTTGAAGAAAATCTTAAGATTCTGTTATCATCCTTTTGACTCCTTTCTTCTCCGGTTAAGCTACTTGTATTTTGGTTCATCATTTCAGCTTGACATCTTCTAATCTTCTCAAACAGTTTAGGTTGGAAAGTCCTTGCATATATCATCTCCGTAGCTGGATCTGAAATACGAACCTCTACTTCCACTTCCTCAAATTCTTTGGTCAATTCTTCAGATGAATTCACCATTTTCAGTCTCTCATTTCTACTCAGAGCATCTGTTATCATATTTTCTGCTTGAATGGTAATTGGTAATACAGTCGTAATCCTTGATTAGTTCTAACCATCTTCTTTGTCATGTTTAGCTCCCTTTGGGTGAAAATATATTTCAAACTCCTTTGAGCTAAATCCGTGCAAAGACTATTGCGGCTAATTCCCCGACATGTGTCTAGTATTTCTATTCGTGGTTTTTCGGTTGTCTGGAAGCGTACGCAATCACCTTATCATGTTACATCAGTCTTGATTCTTAACACAAATCTTTCTTCTCAATTTAGTTCTTGGTATTGTCCTAAGGTACATGAGTCATAATAGTCTACTAGAAATGGATATATTTTACTAACATGGCTCGTCTAAATAATTCTGTTCCTCTAGCAATTTAAGTACTTCCTTATCTATTTATCTTCTTCTTTAACTCTTGAATGCTTTCTGGTAAGCTTGGCTAATGGTGTGGCTATCTTGGCAAAATCCTTAACAAACCTTTGACAATCTTCATCTAATCTCGTAAAACTTATGTAGGTGTCTTAGGCTTTACCCAATTCATTATCACTTCAATCTTCGCTGGATCCACTTTGATTCCTTCGCTACTATCTACATGTCCTAGAAATTGTAACTCTTTCAACCAAAACTCGCACTTAGAAAACTTTGTGTATAATCTCTTTCCCTGTATGACAAGTTAGAATTTCTCTATTTGTTTCTGACATAGGAACACAACTTCTACTTTATATGTGGCTCGTAATTCCATTTTTCCCATACTCTTTTAACCAATCCATTCTTAGAATTTACATCAAATCTCCCTAACTTGACGGGAATCAAGTCATCCTAAGAAAATGGTGATCTACTATATCAATCTCACAGTGAGGAAAAGCTAGATGAATCGATATACGCTCCTGATTGGCTATTCCTATAGTCAAAGCTTTACTTAACAGCTGAATCGTACAATCGCAGTTTATGAGAAAATTCTAAGGATATAAAAGGCTTGGTAGCTCCAAAATAAATTAACACTTTGGCATTTCCATAATCTATTTGAAACGTATCTGTAACTACATCCTTATTTTCACTACATCGCTCATGGTCATATTAAGGGTTCTTGTCCTTGGTTGCTTAGTAAATGGTGGTCCATTCATCCTTACCATATTGCTTACTGGACTTAACGATTGCAATCTCTTAAGAAACGTCACACCTCTCCACAGTTGTTCACGTAACTCTTACCTTCGGTTTATGGCTCTTATTGGCGTAGTGTCCTTTCTGATTACACTTGTAACGTACCATATTGATCTTATTACAAACTCCCAGTTGCTTTTTTCCACAAGTTCTACGTTCTGGTATCGGAGGTCTCATAGGTCTTTGTTGATCCAAATCTTGTGGACGGTTCCCTTGCCCATCACTTCCAGTTGCTGGTCTTACAAATTCAACATTCCTATTTGACTGAAATTCAGGCCTTATATTGAAACGGTTCTGAAAGTTCCTTAATTATTGGTCTTTTTCCTGTGTTAATCAATAAATTTACTCCTAATCCATGACCTTACTTCATGTTGGAGTCTCTTAACTCTCTTCTCATCGATATTCACATATTCGAACACAAACCTGGCTAGCTCTATAAACTTTGCTTCATACTCCGTTATGCTCAACTTATCCGGCTTCGGTTCTAAAGTTTATGTCCAACATTTGGTCTCAAGACGTTCAAAACCTCGCAATGGTCTAACTACCGTATCCAAAGTGAAATATAGAATAAACAGGTGCTCATATATATACTTGCCCGACAAGTAGAATAACAGTCTTCCACAAACAATAACCAATGCCTCTCCAATATCACTTTATTTCATACTTCATCATGATTAGTATTGGTATATCCTTGTTACATTCTCCTTATTCATACCAAACTCTCAGTAATAATAAACCTTGTAATCGTGTTGTACGTCTAATGAGCAATCTGACTCGACGTTCAGTCCTCCTCTTAAAACAATTTTCCCAAACTCGATCAGAACAAATTTCCAGTCAAAGTAAGTACAGCTTAACACTCAGAATACCGTCATCTTCGCCTTTGCGACTTCCAATCCTTGATACCTTTAAGAGTCGTAAGAGTTTCCGACAAAATGAACCAATAGATACGAAGGTGTCAACAAATATGGAAATATAATAAGCATGTTTAGTAAAAATTTCTGGTAAAAAGAATTTAACTAAGAGATCAAGATGATCATCGAACTTTATCAGGTTGCATTTGTCATTTTAAACACACAGTACAGAAGGTGGCCAACCTTTAGTACTTCCATGACAAACACACAACCAGTGGCGTCCCACCAGACTTCTATCACACAGATAGAAAGTACCTGAATCCCCTATATATAGGGTTGTTCATCTCAGTTACAACAAGGAGGATAAAAATTTTAAGAGGAACATAGGAAAGGTTTAAGAGTTTCAACAATTTATATAATATTGGATCAAGTAGCCCCTAAACAATAGAGGTATTTCGTAAAGAATAAAATAATAGAAGTGAAAAATTGAATCTTTTAAAAAGGTAAATTAAATAAAATCCATGACTAGTTGTGAATAGACTTATCCTTACATCGAACGAATGGAGGTAATCACGCCTTGTCTCATGTAGATGGTCCTTAGGGGAGTAAATTTCTAGTCTGAGCTTATAGGTATGTCCCGCTAGTAAATCGACTTATGCAATCTTGTATAAAGAAGGAATATACACTCTGGCCGCTCTTCTGGATGAATGTCTCTATCGCGGGGAAAAATCGTTATTATATCGTAAAGAATCTATCTAAGTGTTTCTAGACGTTATCTTAGAGCTTCTACTCTCAATCAACTCTAACTATACTTGGTTCGGAACTTTGCGCGGTGTTTCCTATAGCGTTCGCGATGTAGCCGAAGTCACAGATGAAATTCAGGAAAGTACATAAAGATCTGCAGGTTATGTCTTCCGAACTAGTAGCTCCGACTCTCCGATTGATTCCTCCAGCTTCGTATTAGTTTCCCCGTCCATAACCAGATCTTCAAATGGTTCAAGCGCATACTTACTCACTATGTCGGAATACTATATAACGTTCGAATGCCTAACTTAATAGTCCTACAGCGAACCTTATCCTATTAGTCAAAACTATATTCATAAATCCTAACTCAAACTCTATGTGAGTTTGCTCATTGTTTTTCCTATCTTAGAATCTTCTTCCTATTCTTGTTTCAGTGACCAATAACCTGTAGCTCTGATACCAACCTGTGACGCCCCCAAATACGGGGTCAAGATTTGGTGCCACTATCACTCTGAATAAAACATAATTAAACAAACGACCCCTCAGCTAAGGATCGATCACAGGTTATGGTGTGAAACAAGAATCTAAAATATCAAAGTTTATTACAACATCTAATTCAGTTTTATTACAAACCATTTGCCACCATCTAACCATTGGTAAGAACTAGCATGAATTCTATCTGCCTGACAACATGGAACCTAAAATCTCGAATCAGGCCTTCTCACGGTCTCCTTAGCGGTTACCCGAAGATAGCTAACTTCGTTCTTAACTGAAAGGTTAGGGAAAAACAGCAAGATTGAGCAAAAAATGCTCAGCAAGTGTATAGTAAAAGCCAACAACTTCAAACAGGATAACAGAAATGAATCAAAGTATCTGATGTATAACAAGGTTCATAACAAGAATCAATAAATAAACAGATTGGAATTGGAACCACATGCTACGAGCTAAGCTAGGTGATCAGCCAACACATTAGCTCCGGATCACATATATAATGTGATTCCAAACACACACTGGATCCATAGGCAACATATTGGCCTTAAATAATTCATAAACCAGACCGGCGTAATGGTCAAAAACAAATTTCCAATTCCAGGGTTGAATAAAATTTCAGATTAATCACAACGAATAAAGGTGTCAAGATTTCAATTATAAATCAAGTCTATATGAACAACTTGTTTCAGTTTTACAGATTTCAATTCATGATAACGCTTCAGGGATTCAAATGATAATGAAAAGTAGAAAGATCATGTTATAGGGTCAAGCAAAGGTATTAGACAATAATCAATCTATAAGTAAGCATGACAATAAATGGGTTTAAGACGAAGCAGGATAGGTATACAAAGATATAGTTGCAAGGTGGAACAAAATGTTCAAAGGTATTATATGAAAAGAAAGGTAAAAGAAAGAATTCTGGTTAGAGAAAACATTCGTACCATAATTTAAGAGAAACTGCCACTTGAACAATAAGTGGAGGGAATAGACACTTGCCTCAAAAGCCGATAAACTAACTCAATAACTTGTATCTCACAACTCCAACTTTACGTACACAGGCTCCTTTCCAGGCCTCCTATTTGTACCTATATAAAGGTATAATACCCTATTAGTACCTCAGCTTGTTTACATTAGCCTATCAACCCATATTCTACCCCAACGATATGTATTTACACCCATATACCACATTATAATATAGCACGTTGCCACATAACACATGATATTTATATCACTTATAACTCTTATCCATATAATAAGCACAAAACTCACATAAGCGCACATTGCCATTCAAGTTCACATAATATACTCCTTTAATACATATATATATATATATATATATATATATATATATATATATATATATATATATATATAATTTAACTTTCAAATCATACCACACTTGGTATAACCTTAAATCAACTTGATCAATGCTAACCATATCCTTAACACCTTCACAAATAATGCATTCAATCTCAAAAGCTGAAAAGTCTGCTGCGCATACTCTACAAAACTATTTATCATAAATCCAAAAATAATCAAACAAATACCATATTTGACAGGATACTTACTGATTACTAATTCAACTTAGCATAAAAGGTTCAACTCCAAAACATTCATTTAGACTAAAAACGAACAGGTTAAAGTATGTACTGAAGCACAGAAAATTCCTGCCGTGCAACTTTTAGTAAAACATGCATAACTCTTTATTTGCTAACTCTATTGATACAAGGTTTGCGCGTGCACAAACTAGACTCCGATTAGAACAATTTCCTCCTAGACTTTCTGTCTAAAACAGGCATCAACCATTCGAAATTAATCAAAACAGAACAGACAGTTTCTGGGTTTTTCACATCCTTCCATATAAGCCTTTAAACACTAACATTTTTAATAAATCAAAAATTCATGATATATATTTGAAATTTTTATGAGACCTTCACAAACCTACTGACTTGCTACAGAAAAGTTTCAACTTGAAATTCAAAGTTTAAGCAATTAAATTGTAGCGTAGAAAATCAGAAACTGTAACAGTTTTATACTCTGCGCGTACACTACCAAAATAATCATAATAAATAGCTCAAAAATCGGATTGCTTCCCAATTTTCGCGTGCTTACACTAGATTCTGAGGAGCTCATGAATCTCAGAGAATTGCAACCCAAGAGTGACCTTGAGCTGCTCGAAACAGAGCTCCAACAGAGAAGTGCTGCTGCAGTTACTTAATTACAACAATACTTTACCCATCCTACACAATTCACACACTAATCACACAAACACATATCTCACACAAGTTTTCATCATCACATATTCAACTCTCAATTGTTTTCCTTCCTTTCTCCTTACTCCCTTTTTAAACCAACAATCAACTCACAACATTCCATACATCAAGATCATTTCAAATAAAATCAAATTAAAACTACCCATAATGAAATATCACTATAAAATCACATGCAATTCCAATAATCACCACATACAACACTTTTACCCAAAAAGAATCATGACCCATTATCAAACTATCACTCAAATCACTAAAACTCACAAAATTAGTGACATGCAACTCACAACTCTTGATAATCAAATAAAAATCATCATAAAAACTAAAACCCTCTTACAAAACACAAAGATTACTAACATGCAATGATTGATATACACAGGGGCGGAGGCAGGAAAAAAAAGTTATCTAGGCTAGTGACATATAACAAGTAACAAGGTGAAAGTAGAGTGTACCTAATAAAGACCAGCAATAGCAAAAAAACAACATAAAAGAGTAGCAGCCACTGCAACAAGCAGTAGTAAGGTGCTTATACCTGCACAAATAAAATAAAAGTCAGGCCTAGACAATGTTCTTATGATAAATTTTTATCGAATTGCATAAATTTTACAAATGAACATTAAAATTTAAGCAATTCTTACATGTTATTTAAGTTGCAGCCTTCGATTCTTGATAGAATAAAATTCATCTATTATCGAATCTGAATCAATATCTTCAACAAGGTCTCGTTCAATGTAAAGCATCATAGAATCTGCTAAGAACTCTTCTTCCATTTTGTTGCGTAGATCAGTTTTCACAAGTTTCATAGCTGAGAAAGATCGCTCAGTCGTGGCAGTAGAAACGGGTAGAGTCAATACTAGACGAATCAACCGTTCAATCAAATTATAGTGCTGCAACTTGTTTGTTTCGACCAATCTGCAACATAATTCAGTGATAGAAGACATATTTTGAAAGTTGTCATGCTAAACCACATCAAGTTTATAATGCTCTAGTTGACATTTCATGTAATGCATTTCTTGTTAAGTGAAGTCTTCTGGATAGAATTTTTCTGCAAGCTTGTAAATCTTCTCAACTTTAAATGATTTAAAATTGTCTTTCGGGTCTAATGCAGAACTTAGTGCAAGGAGTTCTACAGAACACTGAACACTGGAGTTCTACAGAACACTGAATCTTTCGGGTCTAATGCAGAACTTAGTGCAAGGTGAAAGTAAATCCTTCGGTAGTAAATGAAGGATGCAGAGGTGATTTATTTTGAAAAATAAAACAAGGAAAACAGAACACTGAATCCTTTTTCGGGGAGTACTCTAACCCGCGAAATTTCTCAAACCAAGAGTACTGAAATTTACGAGCTTGTGTCTATGACCCATATTTTGTTTTTGGATATTCTGCTAACTTTGGTTGATACGAACCCATTTTAATATAAGCACGCCTTATTGCATCTCGTTGATTAACATCATACTGCCATATAGGCTTCCGAATTCCAGGATCTCGTTCAAGAGTATTTAAATCAATTTCAATTCTTTGAGATTTAAATATCGGTTGCTCACACTGATTGTCCGTAATTTTAACAGCGGATGAATTTTCCCCAATATTAACATTAGATGGAGTTTGTACCTCACTAGCAGGAGCAGGTGTAGATTCACTGGGTTTGTAGAATGAAAACAAGGTCCTTCCCCTCTTTTTTTCTTGAGTAGCCATATACTTGTCCTGTAAAATAAAGATAAAGTAGATTACATAAGATTGCAGATTATAAACCAAATTACAAAGAATATAGATTATAAATTGGTCTGGTTGCTAATTGTTACCTTCAATCTCCTTCTTCTGATAATCTGATGGATTGATGATTAACCTAAATCCCTAATTGAACGATATGTTTTTGTGTCTGTTTTTGTGTCTGCTTGTGTTTATTTGATACTATATGTCTCTGTATGCCTGATGCGCTGCTGGAAATTTTTTTATCACATAAGTAATGGGCTGGGCTGACTTTAGATGGGGTGGGCTAACTCTAAATTATTTGGGCTGGGGTATAGAAAAATTTTGATTTTTTTTTTACCTGGGATAGAGCCCACCACAGCCTAGCTGTGCCTCCGCCCCTGGATATACACTAAATATTCAAGATCCATCAAAAAGAAAGGTTGCATGTAAGAATCCAAGACTCTCGGCTCCTTGTAAGTCATTGCCGGAGTCTAGTTCTTCTCCGGTGAGCCCAATTTAGAGGGTCTCATCAAGAAGGAACTATTTCTCACATCAAAAGGCCTTGCATGCAATTGAAACACACATACTTCAAGTTTAAACTTTAAACAACCCACAAGAATTCCATCTTAAAATATATATATATATATATATATATATATATACTTACAATATGGAAGTGGTGTTGAGAAACAAGCTTTGTGGGAGATGGAATTAAGAAAAGAAGAAGAAAAAGAGGGGGTGGGTCTTCGGGAAAATGAAGAAGAGAAGGGGAGGGAGAGAGATAGCCGAGAGAGATTAGAGAGAAAAGGGGTTGGGTGGGCTTGAGAATTGACTAGAAGTGTGTAGTGAAATAAAAGAGAAGTAATGTTATCTCTTAAATAGTTTAGAAATAAATTATCAAATTAAAATATTGCCCAACTAACTCCATTGCCAAATTAATAAAAACAAGGTTTGTGATGTAAATTCATAATCCCCACTCTAGATCAAGTAGAAATATTATTCTACAAATAACTTTTGTAGATTAGATAAATAAAATTGCATTTACAATAAAATGTCTTTTTATCTCAAAAATAATTCTAAATAAAAATTTATCACTCTCTAGGTAACTAAATAAATTAACCATTGAAAATAAATAATCTAGAAGGTGTAGCATACCTCAAAATAAATAATTAAAATAAATAAGTGATTATAAAATTTAAATCATGAGTTTAAAACTAAAGTAGAAATAAAATAATGCTAAGAAATATTTTATGCTATTAATTAAATAATTAAAGCATTTTCTAAATTAAATATAAATATTTTATGACCCAAATAAATTCTCAGAGCACTTAAATAAAATTTAGAAACCACATTCACAATTAACTAATTATTCACCAGACACATAATTCACATTTTAAGTACGTAACAATTTTTGCACATAAAGAAATTTCAAAATTATAGGACTATATCAAAGAAGTATTTTTATCTCAAATAAGTATAACTAAAATATGAGCTTACACATAAATCACATTATACCAAGATCATCGTTGCTAAATAAAATCTCAATTGCTATTACTAGCAATAAATATAAAATAATTTTAAACAACTCTTATTAACAAAATAAATTTAAGGATACTCTAATTAGCACAAAGAGCCTATTAAACAATTATCACGCACATATAAAATTAATCGTATTCAGGTAATAATTTACAAGTCAAAAATTCTAAGGCGTTACAGAATTTATGATTATCAAGAATCAATAAATAAAACGAAGCTTGAATTTATTTAATATCAAAAGAAAGAAAACGATTTCATGAATATCTCAAATCATTAAAATGAATCATGTATTCATCACATAATTAATACTAGGAAAAACGAATTAATAAGAAAGAAAACACATATTAAAACGAATCAAACAAAGGATTCAGTTGATTTACTCACTGAATTCAAAGGTTGGTGGGAAACAGAACTTGAGATGGGGTGGCCGGAGAGGCGGACGCCGGCGGCGGCGGCCGGAAGACGGGGAAGAAGGCCGGAAAATGGCAGAAAAGCGGCGGCCGGCTGCAGCGGCGACAGAAACGCGGCGTGCGGTGCTTTGCGCGCGGGGAGGACTGAGATGTTGGTGGTGTTACAGCGGTGGGACAGAAATCGAAGGGGAGGGGTTCTGCTTTTCTGCTTTCCTTTTTGGTCGAGTACTGTGTGTGTGCGTGTGATATACGGGTGTGTGAGTTTTTGTGTTTGTGTGGTGTGAGTTTTAGGAATAGAATTAGATTAGGATAAGGTTAATGACTTAGCACATTAATTAGCCCACTGACTGATTTAGCGGGGCCAATACGGTACTAAAAAAAATCATTTTTAAAACAAAACGATACTAAAATAATTAAATCTCACTAATAAAATTATTTATGCCCAAATTATTCTAAAAACATTTAAATGCACAAAATTCATAATTAAATGAATTTCAAACTAATTTACTTAAAACAATTATACTGGGCTCAAATTTACTAATAATTACCGAAAAATAATTTTAAACACATAATACCACATCCCATATCCACATAATATTATTTAAACATTTAATTACATAATGCAGCAAAATTTAAAATAATTAAATATCACTATTTTTATTACTTAAATAAATAGAAAATTGGTACTTAATTTCCCGGATAAAATAACCAGCTTTCACAAATATTTTAAATAAAATATACACATAATTTCGTTCCTCTTCTTTGAGAAAAACAATAAAATATTTAAATAATAATATTAAGAAACCCTGAAAATTCGGGTTACTACAATCTACCCACCTTACAAGGATTCCGTCCTCGGAATCAGCTGAAGGTGTCACTAAGGTTCTTTTAATAACTTCTAATTCTGGTTGCATCCTCAATAATACTAACTCCTTAATCTTTGATACTTATTCTTTCTAGTCTGGTATTCTATCAGTTCCTCTATATAGGGCAATCCCGGTTGTACCACTACACGTTACACGTTACTAGTATTCTAATCGCCTCTTGATCCGTTTTGACTCTTGGTAATCCCATCGCAAAGGTTAACTAATTCCAACCTGTTTGACATACTTCCAAGATTATTTGAGATAATCAGATTCATGATGTTTTGAAGTGAAAAGATGTCGTATCATAATGAGTGTCCCATAATTGTGGTTATCGAGTTATAAATTTCAAAGCAAACATTTTTGAAATAAAAGAATCAGTGAGAGATCAATATGATCAAATGAACCAATGTTGCGTGTCTTAGTTAAGACATTACTAAAGGTAATTAACCTTCTTGTGTTGCACAACACACAAGTGATGGCGTCCCATCCAACTTCTATCACACAGACAGATAGTCCTTGTGTCCCCTATAAATAGGGTTGTTCGTCTCAGTTAGAGTAGAGAATATTTAAAGAAGTCCAAAGTCAAACTAACAATTAAGGCATTTTGATGAGAAATTCTCAGATACACCCCTGGATTACAACTGAACAGATTCCAAAGGTACTACTTCCACAAAAAGAATAACCAGAAAAGAAATTACTGGCACAATACGAGGAAATGATGATTTATCAATAATAGAGTCATTCACTATTGAAGAAAATTAGAAATTCAAATATCAAAACTTGACAGGGTTTTAGAAACTTAAAAGAGTGTCACATAATTCAATAAGAAGGAAAATATTGCCAAGGTCTTCAGGTATGTCTTCTTTATCAGCTCCTCTGATGGCTCGTCATTCGATTCTAAGTTCTTCTGCTACACGTCCTAAGATTATCGATATCATACGTCATCGTCGACCCGCAATAGTCTCTGAAGATTCCACCACCTATATCTACAGTCGCAAGGATTTCCATCTGACTCAACTCAACTATCTCAAACGAGTATCTCTACCTTAACTTACTCATTGGTACTATATCCAATAGTCCAACACGAACTCTACATGAGCTCTGACGTTCCTCATATAACTATACACACTCCTACACACTCTCGTTTCTAGTTTACTATAACTCCGCTCTGATACCAACTGTGATGCCCCCAAATCTCGGGGTCAGTGGATCTGGTCGTCACGCTAAAATCTCAATTTAAATAACCTGCTAAATATAAAACCAAAACAAATATAACATCTACGACCCCAACTCTACCAAGGATCTTTTAGGCTATAGTGCTAGAAACAAGAATCCAAACTTTTACAAACTTTAACTCCCTTTTTACAACAATACTCTTTACATACATCTATAACCCTGATATAACTTCGATGTGAAGTATACCAGGCAAAACTAAATTTATACAATATAACATTTACTAGAAATCAACTATATACAATACCCTTATACTAGATCCAAATGCTCTGCATCAACTCATCTTCCCAACGTCGTCTTGACTCTTTCCGCTCCATAGTTATGCAATTAAATACTGGCAATCTACCTTTTCACTAGAGGGTTAAAAAGGTAAAACAAGCAAGAGTGAACAAAAGAAGCTCAGCAAGTATATAATACTGCACAAGATAAAATAATGATGCAATGATAACAATATAGATGAACTCAGCTGGACAAGAAAATGGCAATAAATGAAAGAATTAACTTAACTGGCAACAATGAACAATACTAATAATCAATATCAAACTGTAAGTTAGAATTGGATTTTTACTGACACAATGAGTTATAGTGGATGATCAGTCACACTAAAACTCCGGACCATACCCACGGTATGTCCAAGTACTGAACTGGATCCAAGGCCACTTTTGGCCTACATAATACTGATACTCTGACTGGCGTCTGCAGTCCTTAAAAACATTTCATTTTAATTAAAAACTTCCAATTCCAACTTAATACTGGGAGTTAGGTGTCGGAACAATCGACTACCTCATTAATTCAAACTATTACTTTCAACTGGATTAGGGTAAAACAAATGCATAAGAATTAAATTTCCCATCACAAGGAATCAAGGTAAAATCTGACAATACAAGGTGCTGCAAGGTATAAGTTATGAAATGAAATAGAATTTGTCAAATCAAGAACAATAGGTTATCTCAATCTCGGGATAATAAAAGAATCTGGTTATGAAACAGTAATTAAATTAAGAATTGAAATTGGAACCTTAATACGATACTCTGAACAAAAGAGTACAAGTTAGTAAACTTGCCTTTGGTCCTTAGCTATTACGTAAAGCCGAAATAATATGATTTTCATATTCTTCTATCTTATGACATCACAATCTTCTATTCTGATAACTCTTGGATCCGACGCATATGCGGTTGCTACGAGTCTGCACTACCGAGATCGTGCCCGCCCAACTATTCACTAGTTAAATATAACATATACTTTAGCCTTCGCACTATAACTTCTACATAATATAAATGTTTATAACTTAAGCGCATATATATTCTACAGAAAATTGGGCATGGCCTATTCGTAAAGTGGACATTGCCCTGTTTTCAAAATACCAAAAGTACTAATTCAATCATCCACACACCATTCACAATTTGTTTAATACTCAAATAATCTGCCTCTACTTGCAGTAAACATATAAGAAATAGTTCTGCATAGACTTGCAGTTACTTTATCCAGCAATAAGCAATCATATTCACATTTATCACATAGCACGTCCATTACCTAATTCACATGATTTCTATACTTCACGTAACACATAGCACATGGATGGACTGACAACTCCTATAATCATACAAGTTACTAGCTGCACATTTAACATATAAACACATTTCATTCACGTACACATTTAAACTAGCTTATCATATCATATACATTTACCAAATAACGTTCAATTAATAGTTATGTCAGAAATTCGGTAGCACTTCCTCTATTTATATAATAATCCACCTGTTTTAAACTAATACCAACAATCAAGAATCAAATTACAAACTAGCATATTTGTTAGAAATGAATACTACTAGAAACTAGACAGAGGGGGGGTGAATGGATAGTTTGATATATTTTTCGATTCTTGAAACCTAAGTAAACAACTGTATGTGATTATGATATGTAATATGCAGAAAGTAAATAACACACACAATCACTTTAATCTACTTTGTATAAGCAAATTAAATACTACAGCTTTCCAGGAAATTCACAATCGAATTTCTGGCTTCTAAAACAAGAACAGTTTGAACTTGCTTGCTTACAGAGAAAAGAGCTTAGCAAATAACTATGTGTATCTCTCTTACTGCTTACAGTTGTGTGTGCACGATATATATATTCACCTATACAAACTAGGCACACACAATATTACACAGCTACCCCTTCTGAAAGTCCAACTTGTCCTGCCATAAGAAGTTCACTGTGTCAGGAAGGACCACCTGCTTTTCGGAGTCTTTCCCGTTTCTGTAGCTGCTTGTCTCTTATCTTTCTCTCCAAGTTTAGCTGTAGATTTGCCATCTGTTCTTTGGACCACCTTGCCAGAACAAATGCTTCAGTATTTGTCTCCTTTGATTCTTGGTTCTGTACCTTGATTTGTCTTGTTATAAACGGCTAAGTGTTGATATCGTGAACTCCACTTTATCCCTGACTTCGCGATCTCCCTTGTGAGGACTACGCGATATAGCCTTTGAAGACTTTGCGACATAGGTCATTTGATGACTATGCGACATAGGTCATTTGATGACTATGCGACATAGGTCATTTGATGACTATGCGACATAGGGCTTCTGAGGACTTCACGATCTAGGCTCTTTAGACTTTGCTGACTTCAACACTTCACGACATGTGTCTTGAGGACTTCTCGACATAGTACAAAATGGACTATGCGATATAGTACTTCACGACATGGATATTGGTGACTTCACGACATAGCTTTCTTTTGACTTTGCTATATAATGCCTTAGACAAATTCCTGCAACTTATTTCTTCATAGCCTTATTCAACTCTATCCTGCTGCATGAACACTTCTGAACTTCTACCAGGATAATTATTCAATGGCCTATATATACAATCTAGATGCAAGAAACTTTACTAAGCTCATTATAAATCTGAGCATACATGATAAATCTATTGTTCATGAGAACAAGACAAGTACATTTAGAGACCTATACTCTATCCCAGTGATAGAAATCACTAGGTCATGTAGTGTGACATAGTCACATAGTGTAGGCTTGTTAATAGTGGTATTCAGACATGTCTTGAGCCTAACAATCTCCCCCAAATTGTGAGTAAGATCCTTAGGCACAATTTCATGTCTGATAACAAGCCTAACTTACATAAAAGGAAATTTAGTAACAGAGAGGACAATTGAGATCAGAAATTTGATTACATCGAAAAATTGGAAGCTTACAGTTTACTTTTGTTGCTCAGCAGCTTCAGCTTCCAATTGCTTCTCTAGCAAATCATCATATATCTTCTTTTTCCTTATCTCTTCTTTTCTCTTCATGTCTATGATGGCTTCTTGAAGTTCTTCTCTTGCAATCAGTTCTTCAATGAGAGGTGAGCCTTTCAAGTCATCAATTGCAGCCTTGAGTGCACTTTCTACATAGGAATCAAGAAACTCCATCCTTATTTTGCTTTGACCTCCATGTGAGTTTTTGTACTCCACAATGTAAGGATTTTGTTTGACCCTGCACATCCCTTTCTGCCTTAGCTCCTTAGCCCTCTCCTCCATCTCAGCCATTTCTTTCTCTCTCTGTATGTTTTTCTCTTCATTCTCTTTCCTCATGTTTTCTTCATAATCAGCATGCATCTTCAAGTACCTAGCAATATCTATCTTCCATGTCCTTTCATCTTTTTCTTCAAAATTCAGTAAGGCATTTATCCTTTCAAGCTCATACTTATAGAAATATTGCCAGCTTCCTTGCTTCATTATTCTTTCTCTTCCATCAGTGTACTTGATCTCTAGATGATCCAACTTCACTTTGACTTCAAAGATCCTTTGAGCCCTCAAAAATGCTAGGGCATCTTCATCATAGTCCTCATCTAGTGGAAGCACATTGATGCCAATAACATTTGTGAGTTTTCCAGTCTTCTTTGTTATCCTCATCCTTTTGGGTACACTCTTGATCTTCAAATGCTTCACAAGAGATACCTTTCTGGAACAAGGAGAATTAGTCTTCAGTGCCACATCACTTGGAAGTAGCTTCATTCCTTTCCCCTTCATCCACTGTAACACTCCACTAGCTGTGACTTTGTGGAAGTGTTTTCTTGAAATTACTTTAGTGGCTTCATCTTTCTTCTGTGGCAATTCAGGTTCAGAAGTCATGGATAATGATTTTGGAGGATCATTGCTAACAGTACCCACCCTAGACTTAGAGTCTTGTGTTGTGGTTAAAGTACTACTAGCAATGTCCTTGACTTGCTGAATTCCACTTCTTGTTTTCTTAACTGATTCCTTTGCCCCCTTGTCATCCCTCTTGCTATCATCAGCATCCTTTGATTTCTTTGAATATTTGCTCCTTTCCTTATCTCTCCTTGACTGAGATCTCCTTTCATAGGTTTTCTCCTTATCATCATCATCATCTTCATCTCCATCCTTCTTTTTGTTCTTTTCTTTGACAGATTCAAGAATGACTCCATGAATCAGAAAAGATTGTAGAGTGTGAATCATCTCTAGTTCCTCAGCAGTCCTGACTCCCCTCTTGGCTCTTAGCATTTGCAGCACCTGGTTGATCTTTGCATTATTCTTTCTTGTCAAATCTGAAGGGATCACCAACTGGTCAATGCTGCTGTCTTGAGATAGACTTTGGAAGATTATTGTCTTTGGCTTTGAGATAACCTCAGGCAGTCTTTGATCTTGATCCATCTTCAAGTCATCAAACAGTCTCTTGTTGTTAGCCCCACCTTTTTCTATTAAGTCCATTATTGTTGACAGCTCAGTGAATCTCAGTTTCTCTAGAGTTTGAAAAGTTAGGTGCCACAAGTAGTTGTCCTTGCACACCATGATTATCTCTCTTAGATGGACATCCTTGATTTTCCTTACTGCAACTGTGAAGTACTTAATGTTTTCCTTGAGCTTCATTCTGTAAGTCCTTGCATCTTCTTGTGCATCTCTGTAGGTGGCTTTCAGAAACTCCAGGAAGGCCTCATCATGATAGATGTGAGAATTGGCAACTTCCTGTAGCTTGGCCTCTGTGATTGTTGTTGCTTTGGCAGGTTGAGCATTGGAAGTAGGTTGAGCAGGTTGAGAAGTGGAGATTTCTTTTGGCATTGTGGAGGGATAGTAGGTAGTGGTGACTGTGCTTTTCTGGCCTTGTGCATTTATGACCTCTACAGGGGGAAGATTGATTGGCTTTATTGTCTCTTCAATGAGCTTGCCCTTAAGTTTTGACTGCTTGGCAGGTACTCCCCCTTTCTTTTTCACAATGACCTCCTTAACTTTCTCCCCCTTAGGCTTGGGATCAGACAAAAAGTCTTGAGCTTCACCAGGGATAGGCAGGTTCATGGATCTCATCATTGAAGTCATCATTTGTTGCTGCACCAGTAAGATGTTTGAGGTGTTGTTGCCTTGGTCATCCAGCTTGTCATTGAGTTGGCTTAAGGATGTAGATAACATTCTGTTTTCATCCTTGAGAGAGGCCACTTCTTTTTCTAAGCCATCCACCTTAGAGAATAATTGTTGAGACCTAAATGAGTTTAGGGATTGATCTTTGACCCTGGCAAAGTCATATTTGGAGATGTCTGACAGAGGGACTTCATCCACCAACTTGTCACCATACTGATTTTTCCACATGACATTTATCATAGCATTTGAGGTGATGGTGGCTTTTGCTTGAGTTTCCAGTGAAGAAGCCAGTTTCTTGATGTTGTCTGTGACCATGGCAAGAGTCACATCCATCATGGATACATTTGTGGAGGTTTTCTGGACTTCTTTGAGGATACCATCCACCTTGGGAAAATCAGAGAGATAAGAGTTCCTGAGCTTAGTGAGGGATCTGTCTGTCTCCTCCTGGATTGAAGAAATCTCTGATTGAAGCCCTTTCCCAAGATAGTGCAGAGCCTTCAGCTGGTTCTTGTACACATCATTCACAGCATCATAGATGGCAGCAGGAGAGAGATCCTTTGCATTGGAGCCCAGAGAAGTTAGGAATTCTTCTCTTAGAAAAGCTAGGGCATCCTTGAGCTTGAGAGTCCTCTTAGCATCCAACCAGGCATCCACATTGCCCTCTGGTTCAGCTGCATCCACAATCTTCTCCTGCTGAGCTTCAACATCCTCCTTGTGGCAAAGTAAGATAGCTTCATAATCAGCATTGGGAAGATTTGAGGTGAGGAGATGTTGAGCTATTTTGGAGAACTCATCAATCTGTGCCACATGGAGATCTTGTATGGCTTCTTCTGTCATTTTGGAAGGCACAGATGATGATCCTGAAGGCATGTCATGGTGCACAGGCTTCAGCCATTCTGACATAGTGGCCTGAGCCAAGTGAGAGCTAGTGCTAGGCACTTCATGAGATGTAAGAGTTTGAGTCTCCTCCAGCCTTGGAATGGCTGTAGGGTCTAATGTTGTCTCCATTGAAATGGGATGTGCTACAACATTAGCCCTATTTGTCTGTGAAGACAGTTCCACATCCCTAAGGATGGGAGAATTTGGCACAGAGTCTCCAGTGAAAACTGGTGAATCCTCCATGTTGGTGTTGGTGTCATTAGGATATGCCCCAGCATGCATTCCCTGACCAACTAGATGTGGTTCCTGGGTGGTGAGCACAGTGTCATGCACCATGTCACTTGAAATTGGCTCAATCACAGGGGAGAATGGTGATTGATCAAAGGCAAGATTGTCATTGGAATGACTTTCTTGTTCAGAAGAAATTTTTATGGAAGAATCTGAGAGAGAAGTGGGGTTTAGACAAGATTTTGGCAACTCCCCCTGAGAAATAGGAGGAGTTTCAACAGTGATGTGCTCTCCACTCTGTGTGTCATCAGCCTTATTACTCCTAGGGTCAAGAGTGAGTTCTTGATCCTGTGCAGACTCAGTACAGGTTGTAGTGGGGAGACTACTCTTTTCAATGCCAATGACCTGTTGGGAGGCCATTGACAGTAGTAGGTGTACCCCTTTTTCCACATCTGAATCCTGTTGGGAGGATTCAGTGGTAGGTTTAGATTTTGACTTCTTCCTTTGTCTGGTAAGGGGTGACTCAGGATCCTCACTTCCTATCTCTACAGAGTCATTTATCACTGCTAGGGCTCTCTTCTTTGACTTCTTTTTAGTAACATCAACCTTTTGAGAGATTGATGCACTTGGTTGCCTATCCTCTACAGTGGTGTTTTCAGTAGGATTGCTGGATGGGATAGGAAGGCTGGGGATAAACTGTGCAGCTCCTTTAGTCTTAGCCTTCCCTGTCCAGGAAAGTTCATGATATATGGGCTTATCAAGTGGATAAGACTCAAATGTGTCCTGCATATGCTTGGTCACACTTAGAATCACATCCACTTGATTCCTTGTGTCCAATGAACCAAATAGTACTTTGGACATGGACTTGGAATAAGCCATTTTAGTGTTATCTATACCCTCCAATAGATGGACATTTGCATCAAGAAAATTTAAAATAACTTGAAGGAAACGAGGGTAAAAGATGTCATTACCTCTACCACGAACGGTCCTGCCTAGCCTCTGAGTCAATTCTTTGAGGATTATGGCTCCCACATTGATCTCCTGGTTGTTGGCCAAGGAGTAGGCTAGCTTCACAGCAATGTGACTGATATGGTCCCATCCTGTCTTCCTGCAGAGAAACACCTTCTGGAGTGCGTCAAACAGAAATGACCACTCCCTTCTCACAAACTTCTTATTCAGCTTTCCAGTGTCTATCTCATCAGCATACTGAATGAAGGTCATGAATTCTATGATTTGAGCATCTGTAGCTTCTTGGTCATGACCTTCCACCTTGAACCCCAAAGCTTCATTGATTTCCCTTTCACCAAATTGAAAGTGTTTGCCTCCAATTGAACAGCTAACCTCCTGGAATGAGGTTCCATCTTCCCTAGCCATTGTTGATACCAACGCCGTTCTCCAGAATCCTTCCAACACATCGACATACAAGGTAGGGTTCAGGGTTAGGGCTTGGCGTAGGTAGGAAGTGTTCAAGAACCGTACAAAACACTTGTACCTGGGGTTAGCCTCAGCCTCAGATGGAATGGTGAGAAGATTGGTTTCTTTGGGAATTGTTAAAGGGATAGGGGAAGATACAGTTTGAGATTTGGGTGCCATTTCGAGAGAGAGAGAGTGAAAATTAGAGTAGAGAATTTGTGCTTAGGTTTGAGAGTTTGAGAGCAATAGACAAGATGAAAAGTTGTGAACGGTTAGAAAAGGTATTTATATGATAGAGACACTGCGATATGGAGTTATGAATATGTACAGTCTATATGTATGTCACGAAGTCAATAATAGCCTGTACCGCAAAGTCTTGCAAAATATATCGCATAGTCTCAACAATGAACTATGTCGCAAAGTCTTCAAAATGAAAGGATCGGGGAGACTTTGCGATATAGTAGAAATACCCTGTCTAAAGCTCTCTTTTAGGAATTTTAAGCAATTTGTCAGACTTTTATCAAATTTTGAAATAAAATTAATTTAAATCAAAATTCTGTCAACTATGGAGACTTGTCGATATAGTTATTCTAAGTCGCGAAGTCATAAAATAACTATGTCGCAAACTCATGAAATGAACTATGTCGCGAAGTCTCACAATCTCAACAGTTTGCGATATAAGTCTGTTTAATTTGAACTATGTCGTGAACTCTGAAAATCATCTATATCGAGATGTCTCAAAAGCTCACAACTCCACTAACAATTATGATTTTGAAAAATATGCAGTAAAATACTGAAATATTTATAAATCATATCTCAGCTAATTTTCACTCCAAACAAATAGATCATTTAAATACAGTGAAAATTTACTGCTTCAACCATTAACCAGCATATTTACTTAGAACAACTGAATGAAGGATTGAGCATTCCAATTTCACTCACAAGTCTGTTGAAGACTGCTTCATTCAGAGGTTTAGTAAATATGTCAGCTAGTTGTTTCTCAGTTGGAACATAAGAGACTTCTATGGTACCATTTGCAGCATGTTCCCTAATGAAATGGTACCTGATCTCAATGTGCTTTGTAGTAGAATGATTAACAGGATTGGCAACTATGGATATTGCACTAGTATTATCACACATTAGAGGAATGTGTTCTAACACTAGCCCATAATCCATGAGTTGATTTCTAATCCAAAGCAATTGAGCACAGCAACTTCCAGCAGCAATATATTCAGCCTCAGCTGTGGATGTTGCTGTGGACTGTTGTTTCTTACTAAACCAGGACACTAACCTTTGACCTAGGAATTGACAGCTTCCAGAGGTGCTCTTCCTGTCAATTCTGCATCCAGCATAATCAGAATCTGTGTAACCAACCAGGTTGAACCCAGTGCCCTTTGGATACCATAGCCCAAGTTTAGGAGTCCCCTTCAGATATTTGAAAATTCTTTTGATGGCCATCATGTGAGATTCCTTGGGATCAGACTGGAACCTTGCACAAAGGCATGTGGCAAACATGATGTCTGGCCTGCTAGCTGTGAGATAGAGTAGGGATCCAACCATTCCTCTATAGACCTTGATATCAACTCTCTTGCCTTTCTTGTCTTCATCCAGCTTGATTGCAGTAGACATAGGAGTTTTAGCTGGGGATGACTCTTCTAAACCATATTTCTTTAAAAGATCCTTGACATACTTAGATTGGTTTATAAAGATGCCATCCTCCCTTTGATGTACTTGCAGGCCTAGGAAGTAAGTTAACTCTCCCATCATACTCATCTCATATTTACTTTGCATCAACTTAGAGAACCTTTCACAGAGTTTTTCATTTGAAGAGCCAAAGATGATATCATCCACATAGATTTGAACAAGAATGATATCATTTCCATGCTTCTTGAAGAATAGGGTTTTGTCAATTGTACCCCTAGTAAATTGATGCTCAAGAAGGAATTGAGATAGAGTTTCATACCAGGCTCTTGGTGCCTGTTTGAGTCCATAGAGCGCCTTGAGCAGTCTATACACAAAGTTTGGGAAGTCTTCACTTTCAAAGCCAGGTGGTTGAGACACATAGACTTCTTCAGCAAGATCACCATTGAGAAATGCACTTTTCACATCCATTTGATACACCTTAAAATCTGAGTGAACTGCAAAAGCCAGGAAGATTCTTATGGCTTCCAGTCTAGCTACAGGTGCAAATGTCTCATCATAGTCAATGCCTTCTTGCTGACTATATCCTTTGGCAACCAGCCTTGCTTTGTTTCTTACTACCACTCCTTCTTCATCCATCTTGTTTCTGAACACCCATTTGGTGTCAATAACATTCTTTCCTTTTGGAGGTGGCACTAGTTCCCATACTTTGTTTTTCTCAAATTGATTCAACTCTTCTTGCATGGCAACAATCCAATCAGAATTCTTCAAAGCTTCTTCAATTAATTTAGGTTCCTCTTGTGACAGAAAGCAGCTATACAGACATGTATTTAATGTTGCCCTTCTTGTTCTAACTCCCTCACTAGGATCTCCAATGATTTGATCCCTAGTGTGGGCTCTGTCCCATTTCCTTGTGTGCCCCTGTTCATTTCCTTGATCTGTTCCAATCTCATTTTGGTTGACAGTTGCATTCTCTTCTTCTCCCCCTGTGTTTGTGAATCCTTGCACAGGTGTTTGAAGAAGATTGTCAGCTTCAAGAATTTCATTTTCTAGAACAGTTTGAACAGGGGGTTCATCTTCACTTTCAGAATCCTCAAGATAACCTTGATTCTCAAATCTCAATAGCACACTGTCTTGATCACTTGTTTTCAGTCCTGGAGTTTTCTTGTCATCAAAGGTAACATCCATGCTTTCCATGACTTTGTGTTGCTCAGGTACAAACACTCTGTATGCTGTCCTTTCCAGAGAGTATCCAATGAAGATACCTTCAAATGCCTTAGCATCAAATTTTCCAACATGCTCAGAGGTATCTTTCATCACAAAGCACTTGCTTCCAAACACATGCAGGTGCTTGAAGGATGCTCTTTTTCCAGTCATTAATGAGTAAGGAGTTTTGCCAGACTTCTTATTGATTAATGTTCTATTTTGCACATAGCATGCTGTGTTAACAGCATCAGCCCAAAAGATAGTGGGTAGCTTTGCATCCAGCAGCATTGTCCTTGCAGCTTCAATGAGAGTTCTATTCTTTCTCTCAACTACTCCATTTTGTTGAGGTGTTCTAGGAGCTGAGAATTGTTGAGAAATTCCTTTATCTTTGCAAAACTCATACAATGTTGAATTTCTGAACTCAGTCCCATTATCACTTCTCAAAGCAACTACAGAGGAACCAGTGCTTTGTGCTTCTTTATCAACTCTCTTGATATGCTCTATTATGACTTGGGGTGCTTCATCCTTGGAGAATAGGAATTCCACCCAAGTATATCTTGAATAGTCATCTACCATCACTAGAGCATATTTCTTTTTGGAGAGGGACATTACATTCACAGGGCCAAATAAGTCCATGTGAATTAGTTGCAGAGGTTTTGAGTTTGTATTGAGCAACTTGTTCTTGTGACTTGATCTTTTAATCTTCCCTTTCTGACAAGCTTCACATGCTCCATCTTGCACAAACTCTAAGGCAGGCAAATCCCTGATGAGTTCTCTCTTGGTTAGAGAGTTCATTGCCTGAACATTCAAGTGAGACAGTTTCTTGTGCCACAGCCAGAATTCCTCATTTGTGGCTTTTGTGTAGAAACGACAAATTTCTCCCTTATCTGCAGCCTTGAGATTAGCTACAAACAAGCTTCCTTTCTTCACACCAGTTAGAACAACTTCACCACTTTCCCTTTTTGAGATTGAACAAAGGTCTTCATCAAATTCCACTTTGAAGCCTCTGTTGGTAAACTGTCCAATACTCAAGAGATTATGCTTCAGTCCTTCAACAAATGCTACATCTTCAATAATGACATCTCCATATTTAACACTGCCATATCCCATTGTATAACCAATGTTGTCATTTCCAAAGGTTACTGATGGGCCAGCCTTTTCCTCAAAATGTGATAGCAGGGCCATATCACCAGTCATGTGACTTGAGCATCCACTGTCCAAGATCCATATGACTCTTTTATTCCTGTTGCCCTGCATTCACAAAGTGACTAAGTTGTTTTTGGTACCCACACTTGGTAGGGTCCAGATGATTTAGAAACATTTTGATTAATAATTCTTCTGTCATAAATTGTATTTCTCATAGTAGGAGACTTCACTTTTTCTGTGGCTTTGGAGTTTACACTCTTAGGCTCACATGAAGTTTTCACCCTCTCAACCCTGATTGGGGACCCTGTCCTATGAGAATGTATGTGTGTGTGTGATTCACCAGATTGTGCAGAGTCAAGTTTATGTTTAAGAGATAAACAGTTAGCAATCACAGTCACATAGCATGTCATGCAGTTTGGCTTACCACAGAAGGAATCATGACTAGAATTTATGCTTGCAGAAAGGTTACTTAGGTTGTCAACTTCAACAATTTCAGGCTTACTACACTTATGAGTCAAATGATTAACAGATAGGCATTTTTGACATTGTTTCCTAGGAGCATTTGGCACATAAGCATAGTTGTTTCCTTTGTTAACACCAACTTTACCGTTTCTGTTTTGTTTCCTTTTCTTAACAACTTCTTTCTTTGCTTTAGGACTCTTGACAAGATTGTCTTTGGTCTCTTTCTGATTGACAAGTTCAGGAAAGGAAGAAGTGTTCTTAGCAGCCTCATCTTCTTCAAGTAGCTGTTGCTTGATGATCAGTAGTTCCTCATCAAACTCAACAACACTCTTTCTGAAGATGGGCAGTTCAACACTTGACAGTATGGTTGGGGCATTTTTGTTTGTAAAAGTTTCCTTTCCTTTGCCCTTGACCTTCTTCCTTCCCTTGTCATTATCATAGTCAAAACCAACTCCAACCTTGCAGTCTTCAGTGTGTTCCTTGTGGTAGGTTTGAATAAGTTCAGAGGAGTTTTTGAAGCTTCTTAGTTTCAGTTCAGTTTCAGCAATTTGTTCTCTAAGGGCATTCTCTATCTGCTCAGCACAAATCACTTTGTTTTTAAGATACTCAACCTCCTTTTTCAAACCATCCAGGTTCACAACCATTAACTCAAGTTGCTCATTCTTTTCTGTAAGCTCAACATTCTTAGCAGTTAGTCTGTCAATTTCTTCATTAGCTACTAACATGCTAGTATGAATATTAAACATCTCAGTGCTCATATCTTCAACAGTTTGCTTATATTGAAGTGGAGTCATATCAAGAGAAGTAAGAATAGGTACCTGACTTGAATCACCTTCATCAGAAAATGCCATCAGGGCATAGTTTGAGTATTCTTGTTCTTCTTCTTCATCAGAGTCATCCCAGCATTTTCCCTCAGCAATAAAAGCTTTGCCCTGTTGTTTCTTGAGTAGAGCCTCATACTTAGCTTCAAGCTCTAAGTATGCTTTGTCCTTCTTGACTTGTTTAGGCTTTTTGCACTCAGTGGCAAAATGCCCAAGTTCATTGCAGTTATAGCACCTTATTTTGGTCCTATCCACACTTCCTGTCTTGTATCCACCTTTAGCAGCACCAGCAATCCCTTTTCCTTTATTGAAGGTGTTTGAGCCACTAGATCCACCAGTGTTTCCATTATTGAACTTGGACCTAAATGGATGCTTTCTTTTAAACCTTATGTTAGGATACCTCCTAGCCATATAAGCAAAAGATTTGTTTTCCATTTTGTCCAGCTCATCTATACTGTAGAACTCATCCTCTTCAGGTAAATCATACACAACCTGAGTTTCATCACCAGTGTCTTCAACTTCCAGTTCCTCAATCTTGACCTGACTGATTTTAAGAGAGTCCATTCTTTGACTTAGGTTGTCAGCAATAAGTGCACAGGAGGTATTAGCCACTAATCCTTGCTTTGCTTGAATAGATCTCTTTTGAAACAGCTCTAACTCATATGTCTTTAAAACACCATACAACACATCAAAACCAATCTTTGTCAGATCTCTTTCTTTAAGGGAAGAGATTCTTGGTTCCAAGTGATCTGGCAGAGTTAGTAGAAACTTCATATTTAGCTCTTCTGTTTCATAGTGTTTGTCATAGAGTTTGAGCTCGTTTATCAGCTTGTTGAATCTCTCAAACACTTCTGTGATTCCCTCTTTTGGCTGAGCCATGAAGGCTTCATATTGTGAAACAAGAATCTGCTTCTTGTTCTTTCTTACTTCAGTAGTTCCTTCACAGAGCACTTCTATAAGATCCCACATCTTCTTGGCACTAGTACAATGAGCAACAGTGCCATACATGTTGAAGTCCATAGATTCACAAATGATCAGTTGAAGATGTCCATCCAATGCTACTTTTTCCTTTTCAGGATCAGTGTATTTTAAGGGATCTTTGGGCACATGTTTTGCTGGTACAATCTCAGTGCCATTGGTTGTTTCACCAATCTCGATCATTGGAATGAAGGGACCATGCTTTAGAATATCTAAATACATGGGGTTAGAAGCTTTGATGAAAAGCAACATCTTCTTCTTCCATAAACTGTAGTGCTCCTTGTTAAAGGGAGGAATCTTGATACTGCTTAGTTTCTGTGAACTCATTCTTGATCTTTTCCTGTTTGTACGTTAACAGCCTATGCTCTGATACCACTTGTTAGAAATGAATACTACTAGAAACTAGACAGAGGGGGGGTGAATGGATAGTTTGATATATTTTTCGATTCTTGAAACCTAAGTAAACAACTGTATGTGATTATGATATGTAATATGCAGAAAGTAAATAACACACACAATCACTTTAATCTACTTTGTATAAGCAAATTAAATACTACAGCTTTCCAGGAAATTCACAATCGAATTTCTGGCTTCTAAAACAAGAACAGTTTGAACTTGCTTGCTTACAGAGAAAAGAGTTTAGCAAATAACTATGTGTATCTCTCTTACTGCTTACAGTTGTGTGTGCACGATATATATATTCACCTATACAAACTAGGCACACACAATATTACACAGCTACCCCTTCTGAAAGTCCAACTTGTCCTGCCATAAGAAGTTCACTGTGTCAGGAAGGACCACCTGCTTTTCGGAGTCTTTCCCGTTTCTGTAGCTGCTTGTCTCTTATCTTTCTCTCCAAGTTTAGCTGTAGATTTGCCATCTGTTCTTTGGACCACCTTGCCAGAACAAATGCTTCAGTATTTGTCTCCTTTGATTCTTGGTTCTGTACCTTGATTTGTCTTGTTATAAACGGCTAAGTGTTGATATCGTGAACTCCACTTTATCCCTGACTTCGCGATCTCCCTTGTGAGGACTACGCGATATAGCCTTTGAAGACTTTGCGACATAGGTCATTTGATGACTATGCGACATAGGTCATTTGATGACTATGCGACATAGGTCATTTGATGACTATGCGACATAGGGCTTCTGAGGACTTCACGATCTAGGCTCTTTTGACTTTGCTGACTTCAACACTTCACGACATGTGTCTTGAGGACTTCTCGACATAGTACAAAATGGACTATGCGATATAGTACTTCACGACATGGATATTGGTGACTTCACGACATAGCTTTCTTTTGACTTTGCTATATAATGCCTTAGACAAATTCCTGCAACTTATTTCTTCATAGCCTTATTCAACTCTATCCTGCTGCATGAACACTTCTGAACTTCTACCAGGATAATTATTCAATGGCCTATATATACAATCTAGATGCAAGAAACTTTACTAAGCTCATTATAAATCTGAGCATACATGATAAAGCTATTGTTCATGAGAACAAGACAAGTACATTTAGAGACCTATACTCTATCCCAGTGATAGAAATCACTAGGTCATATAGTGTGACATAGTCACATAGTGTAGGCTTGTTAATAGTGGTATTCAGAGATGTCTTGAGCCTAACAATATTCATATAACTTAACTTGAACTCACATCTATAAAATACATACTCAACTCGATATACCATTTAATCACATAGAACTTATCAATTCAATGCCACCATACGATACCCAGCTTATTATCGGAAAATAAACATTTAACTCCCGAGACTATTATTAAAATCCAATTAGTAGTTCAACTCTAAGTATCAGCCTTTTCTTGGCACTTATAGACTTGATTAAACAAATAGCATATCCAAGGGTCATCATAGTACATTCAAGACTCCGCAACAAAATACATAAGTCACATGATACTTATAAAGACTCGATTAATCGAATAAATAATTAAAGATTACGTAACACATCCAATATACGATAAAATTGACACAAGTCACATAACATGTAATAAAGTTGAAACTCTTTTTGGAAAATATTTGGTCTTCCTTTTATAAATATTTGAATATAAAATATCTTTGGATCAGAGAACAATCATTCATACTTTAAATCCGATTATCACTAGATTAAATAGAATTAATCAAAACCAACCAATTCAATAAATCAAACAATTAATCAAATTAGGTAATTAATAAAACAATTTTTGAAAACATTAATTGAATTTGATTTATAATTAATCAAGATTAAATAATAATTAATTAAGAGAATTCACCGATTAACTAATCAGTTAATTGGTCAATTAAATCAATTACATTATTATTTAGAATTGATTAAGAATAATCAAATTCAACTACTCTTTAACTCTAAATTTTTTAAAATAAATAATAAAATAAATAAATAGATTTTTCAAAATTTCGGCATGACCCGTTCGTAAACAGGACTAGCCAAAATTTTTGCATGTACTATGCTGCGCCCGCAGTCACAGGACGGATCACATAGTACAACACAACAATAACCTGTATATTTAATAAGAAAATAACGACACAAATACCTCAACCAACAACTATATTAACTTCCCTAACCGGGAATTTAAACCAGAATACTAAAATCACCATTTTCGCTAATTTACAACTCAAAACCAAACTTTAATTACATTACTTTTACGATATACAACTAACGATCTAAATTTGTTAGAAAACAACTAAGAATTATAAATACTTTATAAACTTTGCACCACATTACTAATTAACACATTCCAAGAACCTGCACAACCAATAAAATCAATTAATCTCAAATAATAATAACAAATCTAATTATCAACTAGTTGATACCAAAACGTACTTATGATAATACAATTTAACTAAACAACCCGAAATGATGTATAGTATATACTAATGAAAGAAACGATTTATAAATACTTACAACAAAATGAATCTATAACATCACAAATCATTAAATCGGTTTGTTAACTAATCCCATAAAACGAATTTATAAAAACAATACGTAAGCAAAGAAATGGATTTAACACTATTAACAATTACAATCACAAATAATTAATTAACACTTTACATAGAATTTTAATCAAAATGAGATCAAATGCCACAATTTAATTCTCGGCAACTTAAATGAAAACAAAACAAATAAAATAATAACAAAATTACATTATCATTAACCATCCAAATTATATCGAACAACCTATAATTTCTCAAAATCTGCACAAACCATACCATACCATATTCAGTTCCCACTTTCTACATAAACATCTTTATTTTCCAAAATATTTAATAGCACTTAAATTAAATAAAAAAAACGAATTATTAAATTGGCTAATACCCAATTACCGAATTATCAATACCCCAAATTAATAGTAAACCGATGTATTTATATGCATCACAGAATACTAGAACAAATTTATGATTATCAAGAATCAATAAATAAAACGAAGCTTGAATTTATTTAATATCAAAAGAAAGAAAACGATTTCATGAATATCTCAAATCATTAAAATGAATCATGTATTCATCACATAATTAATACTAGGAAAAACGAATTAATAAGAAAGAAAACACATATTAAAACGAATCAAACAAAGGATTCAGATGATTTACTCACTGAATTCAAAGGTTGGTCGGAAACAGAACTTGAGATGGGGTGGCCGGAGAGGCGGACGCCGGCGGCGGCGGCCGGAAGACGGGGAAGAAGGCCGGAAAATGGCAGAAAAGCGGCGGCCTACTGCAGCGGCGACAGAAACGCGGCGTGCAGTGCTTTGCGCGCGGGGAGGACTGAGATGTTGGTGGTGTTACAGCGGTGGGACAGAAATCGAAGGGGAGGGGTTCTGCTTTTCTGCTTTCCTTTTCGGCCGAGTACTGTGTGTGTGCGTGTGATATACGGGTGTGTGAGTTTTTGTGTTTGTGTGGTGTGAGTTTTAGGAATAGAATTAGATTAGGATAAGGTTAATGACTTAGCACATTAATTAGCCCACTGACTGATTTAGCGGGGCCCATACGGTACTGAAAAAAAAATCATTTTTAAAACAAAACGATACTAAAATAATTAAATCTCACTAATAAAATTATTTATGCCCAAATAATTCTAAAAATATTTAAATGCACAAAATTCATAATTAAATGAATTTCAAACTAATTTACTTAAAACAATTATACTGGGCTCAAATTTACTAATAATTACCGAAAAATAATTTTAAACACATAATACCACATCCCATTTCCACATAATATTATTTAAACATTTAATTACATAATGCAGCAAAATTTAAAATAATTAAATATCACTATTTTTATTACTTAAATAAATAGGAAATTCGTACTTAATTTCCCGGATAAAATAACCAGCTTTCACAAATATTTTAAATAAAATATACACATAATTTCGTTCCTCTTCTTTGAGAAAAACAATAAAATATTTAAATAATAATATTAAGAAACCCTGAAAATTCGGGTTACTACATGTTGACAGACCACAGAAGAGGCAATGTCTATATAGCTGACTTCAATTCAACAAGTTCAGATTCTATCACTTGTCTTCTGAGTAAAGCAAGTAAAGATGAGAGTTGGCTATGACACAAAAGGCTGTCACATTTGAACTTCAAGTCAATGAATGATCTGGTAAGAAGAGACCTAGTAAGAGGAATTCCAAAGTTGGAATTTTCTAAGGATGGACTTTGTGATGCTTGCCAGAAAGGGAAGCAAAGGAAGATTTCTTTCAGAAGCAAGCTAGATTCATCAATTGAACAACCTCTACAGCTGTTACACATGGATTTATTTGGACCAATAAATGTCATGTCAATTTCAAAGAAAAGATACTGCCTTGTGATTGTGGATGATTTTTCAAAGTTTACATACATAATTCCTGAATTCTAAAGATGAGGCAAGTGGAATCATAATCAATCTCATCATGGCTGCTAATAATCATCCTGATCTCAAAGTGAGAAGAATCAGGAATGACAATGACACTGAGTTCAAGAATTCAACAATGAGGTTGTTTTGTGAGGAGAATGGAATCATTCATGAGTTCTCTACAGCAAGAACACCACAACAAAATGGAGTGGTGGAAAGGAAAAATATGACTCTAATTGAGGCTGCAAGAACAATGCTAGGAGAATCAAAGTTACCTACATATTTTTGGGCTGAAGTAGTTAACACTGCATGTTTTACTCAAAATATCTCTTTGATCAATCAAGCTTAAGGGATGACTCCATATCATTTGCTCAAGGGAAGAAAACCATCCTTGAATTTTCTACATATCTTTGGATGCAAATGTTTTGTATTGAGAAATCAAGGTGAAAATCTTGGAAAATTTGAGTCAAAGGCAGATGAAGCCACTTTTGTGGGATATGCAGCTGGAAAAGCCTACAAGGTTTTCAATCACAGAATCAACATTGTTATGGAATCTGTACATGTTGTTTTTGATGATGCCAGAATTCAAGGTCTCACTGATGAGGGTTTTCATGAAACTCTCAGGTTTGAGAGTGAGGTGGAAGGTCTGTATTATGATGATGAAGGTGATGATTATGAGGATGAATCAGTCCCTCCAAGAATGATTATTTCAAATATGGATAACTCAAGTTCAAATGAGCCATCTATAGAAGGGATAAATGGAGAATCCGTAGGAAGCCAAATTGGAGCATCCGTAGGAAGCCAAAATGAAGCATCCGTAAGTAGGCAAAATGAAGCATCCGTAAGTAGTCATTTTGAAGCATCCGTAGGTGGATCACAACACAGGGTTACCACCCCAATAAACTCAGAGGGAGTTTCTCTGAGTCAAGGATCAAACTCAATTCCACATGATCATGCTTATGACAATGATGCTACATCTTCAAGACCTACACCTGCAACAAGAAGAATATGGACAAGGGATCACCCATTTGAACTGATCATTGGTGATGCATCCTCAAATGTCGAAACTAGAAGAGCTACTCAAGATGAATGTTTATACAACAGCTTTCTTACACAAGATGAACCAAAGAAAGTTGAGGATGCTCTTTTAGATCCAGATTGGGTGTTAGCTATGCAGGAAGAGCTAAACCAATTTGAAAGAAACAAAGTATGGAAGCTAGTACCCAAACCTAAAGACAGAGGTGTTATAGGAACAAAGTGGGTATTCAGAAACAAGATGGATGAAAATGGCATTGTCACAAGGAACAAAGTAAGATTGGTTGCTAAGGGCTATTCTCAAGAAGAAGGAATATATTATGATGAAACATTCGCTCCTGTTGCTAGATTGGAAGCAATAAGGATATTCTTAGCCTATGCAGCTCATGACAATTTCAAGGTCTATCAAATGGATTTCAAGAGTGCCTTCTTGAATGGGGAATTGGAAGAGGAGGTGTATGTCAGTCAACCTCCTGGTTTTGAAAATCCAAATTATCCAGAATTTGTCTACTTCCTCCTCAAGGCACTCTATGGACTAAAGCAAGCACCTAGAGCCTGGTATGACACTCTGTCACGGTTTCTTTTAGAGAATCACTTCATTAGGGGTAATGTTGACAAAACTCTTTTCTTTAGAAATGTTAATGGCTCTAGTATACTTGTTCAAATTTATGTAGATGACATTATATTTGGGTCTACAGATGAGAAACTTTGCAAAAGGTTTGTCAAACTTATGCAAAGTAAATATGAAATGAGCATGATGGGTGAACTTACCTATTTCCTTGGCTTACAAGTTAAGTAAGTGAAAGAAGGAATCTTCATTAGTCAAACTAAATACATCTTTGATCTATTAAAGAAGTTTGATTTAATGGATTGCTCTCCTGCTAAAACACCCATGTCAACTGTTACTAAGCTTGAATTGAATACTAAGGAAAAATCTGTGGACATTTCAAGCTATAGAGGCATGGTAGGCTCACTTTTATAATTAACAGCTAGTAGACCTGATATTATGTTTTCTACATGTCTATGTGCTAGATTTCAGGTTGATCCTAGAGAGTCTCACTTAATTGCTATCAAGAGGATTTTCAGATATCTCAAGGGAACACCAAACCTTGGCATTTGGTACCCCAGAGAATCTGGTTTTGATCTAATGGTTATTCAGATGCAGACTATGCAGGTTGCAAAATTGACAGAAAAAGTACAACAGGGACCTGTCAATTTCTAGGAAACAAGCTTGTTTCATGGTTCAGTAAGAAGCAAAATTATGTCTCTACTTCTACAGCTGAGGCAGAATATATTGCAGCTGGAAGTTGTTGTGCACAGATCCTTTGGATGAAAAATTAACTAATAGACTATGGTCTAACAGTTAATAAGATTCCAATTTTCTGTGACAACACCAGTGCAATTGCCATAACTGAGAATCCAGTGCAACACTCAAGGACCAAGAATATTGACATAAAGTATCACTTCATCAGGGAACATGTGATGAATGGTACTGTGGAACTTCATTTTATTCCAAGTGAGTAGAAAATTGCAGACATTTTTACCAAGCCACTTGATGAATCAACATTCTCAAGGTTGGTAAGTGAGTTAAGTATGCTTAACTACTCTTAATTTATTTAAATGTCTGATAATTTGTAATGCAGCCAGTGTCAACATGATTTTCATGAGATTTAAAACTCTTAGAAAAAGTTAAATTTTGTCTAAGTCAAAATTACTCCCTCTACGGATAGCCTTATCCATTGATGTTCATTTTTGACACTGGATTTTCTCCACGTCTACGGATACTGCTTTTTACTCATCTACGGATGTTGATAAGTGGATTTTAATCCACTTGGAATGCTTCATATCGGCTTAAAATGATGGCTTGAACTCAAGTATGTGGTGTGTTTAATGTGTTTTCATTAAGTTTTGCAGAACCAAGAGTTGGAGGTTAATGAGATCAAAAGTCGGATTTTCCTGGTAGGTTGCGAAGCTCTCACGGTTTTGGCCATATCTGGAGTTCTACAAGTCCGATTCTGACGATTCAACAGCCCACGCGAAGCCACGGAAATGCTCTACATTGCTGGGCAAAAATTCCAGGGAGCTGGAGGCGCTGCAGCGCCAGTTTCCTGCGCAAGAGCGCCTTAGGAGGCGCAAGAGCTCAAAAATCTTGAGCAAGAGCGCTTGGTGGGTTTGCAAAGTAAAATTCCAGGGAGTTGAAGGCGCAAGAGCGCCATTTAGAGGCGCAAGAGCGCCTGTGTCCTCCTGGAATGCATCGAGTCAGTATGTATTTCACTCCAAACCGGGTTAATTTATGTTGGGCCTAATTTGTTAGGGCTCGTATCTTGGGTTTATTATGTAATATCTTATACTTTAAAAACATTATTCATTAGGTTAATTTGGTAGCTAACTATCGATCAAAAAACATTATTATTCTAAGAACAAGAGATCAAATTCTAGGGTTCTTCAAGCTAGTGACAAGCAAGGAGGCCTATTGTTTCCATCTTTTGTATTTCTTCTCTACAATTTCTGGGCTTTATTTTGCTCTCAATTTCTTTTCCATTATTCATTATTAATTGTTTGTAGATTCATGTTATCATTTGAACCCATGATGATGAGAAGTCCGATTATGGGCTAATCGTTATCATGGGGTTTTAATGGAGTTTTCCATGGATTCTAGTTATTAAATGTTTTATGCCTTGGTGTGTGTTTGATATATTGTTAACCTAGTATGGGGGTGCTTATTCGTTATGGGTGCGTCGCGAACATCCGTAATTGTTTGTTTAAGCCTAGTGAATGCGAAAGTGGATCTAGGGTTTAGAACATACCATGCTAGCGTAGGTTTTTGCATGTGAAGAGCATGTATTAATTTGTGGTGTAATTCTAACCGTCTTGCACCGACTATGTGATTATTTGGATGCTTGATTGTAAACCATTATGTTTTCAATCTCTATAGACATATAGGGACTAAGCATATTTGGTGACTACTTGACTTCTATCGATTGTGGATGATCAGTAGGATGATATATGTACAACGAAAGTTGGCGTGTGTCAGTTTAGTGCGTCTAATCAGTTATCATCGCTTGCACATGCTAGGTTGAAAAGGCATAAGATTCTAGATGAAGTGGTTAATGAAATTGGAACCCCATGTTTTCTCTTACATAAGTAATCTCGTTTGTTAATTCACTCTTAGTTGATAATTGTTTTATTAGTTAAGTAATAATCAACAACTCAATTTGATAATTGGTCAAGCATTAAGAAGTAACCATACACTGTTGCATAGGTATTAAATTGGCATTTACACATTGTCTCTGCGGAACGAACTCTATTTATCACTTGCTATTTGTGATCGCGTATACTTGCGTGTTTACGAGTCACCAAGTTTTTGGCGCCGCTGCCGGGGACTCGGTGTTGTTTTATTTTTAGTCATGTGCTTGTCATCAGTGGTCGTTAGAGTTCACTGACTCGGATTGTTTTTCTAACCTATCTTGTTTAGTTCGGTGTGTTTCAGGTACTTGAGTGTTTGAAAATGGCAGGCGAGGAGTTGCCATGGTGGGCATATTCGAGGACATCCATGCTTCAGCAATGTGAGCAATGTTTGGGCGTTCATGAGACCTCACAATATTGTTACTACGAAGGAGTTGATCCATATGTCACTTATGAGGAACAACCATATTCTCAATACCATCCTCAACAGTACCAGCAAGATGTTCCAAAAATGTCATATTTCTTTGGTAGTGAAGAGTTTCAACATCAACAACATACTCCTACTTTTCAGTCAGATGAGGTTGTTGATATGGAGGAGATTAGGATGCTTGTAAAGAGTAACGAGGAGTCTTTAAAATCTTTGGAGACACTAGTTGCTCAAGCTGTGAGATCCTTGGAACAAGAGACTATGGAGGAGATTAGGATTCTTGCAAAGAGTAATGAGGAGTCTATCAAATCTTTGGAGACACTAGTTGCTCAAGTTTTGAGTGCCGTGGAACAAGAGAAACAACAGTTCATACTAGAGGCAATTCCAGAAAATAACGGTGACTTGGAGCAAGGTACTACATGCATAATTGAGGAAGACAAATTCCAAGGTGAGGTGAGCGTTCCCAAGCCATGTGAGGAATTTGATCATGCTAGTATGGTGGATGATTTGGAAAGGGCACTATATGGGACAGACACTAATGAGCTACACAAATTTCAAGAATTGGTATGTGCGTACCAAGAGGCTGATGACCATGGGAAAGATGCAGGTCTTCTACTTGTCTCAGAGTATAAAGATGGAGGTAGCGCATTAGAGCCATTGGAGGAAGTTCTCTTTGAGGAACCAAAGGCTTCAACAACTTACATTTACCCTCCTCCATTATATTCAAGCGAAGCCCGCAAATGTGTGTTGTTCTACAAATTGACAAATTTTGGGTCAACCGATGAAGGCATTGGAATAGGACATAGTTGTTATACGAATAGGCCAAGCGAGGAGAAGGGGCAAAAAGTGTGCCGCCGTGATGACGATGAAGTCTCACGAAGAGATGACCAGGCCAACTATTATCATCCTTAATGGAGACTTGGACGTAGTCAAGCTAATTGACTCTAAACAAGCGCTTCGTGGGAGGCAACCCACGTGTTTCGGTATTTTTAGGTATGTTTCCTACTATCCCTTGTATTTACTTACATTCAATGGGGACATTGAATATTGTAAGTTTGGGGGTGATGTGTGGGTTGGTAGTGTTAGTGTGTGTCTCATGTAGGATTCATATAGGATTCATATTGCATTTTTAGTTAGTTTCATTCATATCTTTGCATGTTTTGTCATATAGAGCATTCTGTTTTGCATTTTTGTTTATCTATTATGTGAGTCCATTTAGTTGCATTTGCATAGCATGCATAATTCATGATCCCTTAGGATTTGGCTATTTCCGTTGGTGAGTCGATGTTGATTAGAGTGTGGTAGTGATGAATAGAGGGTTGATTAAGTTCCTATGAATTGACTTGCATGCCAGAAACAATTGTAAATTCACAAGTCTCATTGGTTGCTTTTGAATTTGATCAGACCATGTTTGTTTGGAAGTTAGAATTTAACCACTTGCTTATATTTAGAATGTTTTCTATTCTCTTGAAATTCAAAGAAGCACTTAAGTCTAAGTTTGGGGGAAAACAGGGATTTCATGCTAGTTGTCAATAAAGGCTAGGCGTCAAATGGCTAGTAGCCGGCTCATTGGAAAGATGAGTAGTCTAGGGTGGGATGAGAAAAAAGGCAAAGCGCACTCATTCCGAAAAATAGAAAAAAAAAAAAAAAAAAAAAAAAAATGTTTTGTTAGTTGTTATGCAAAATTGATCAGGTTGAGCTCTTTAATACTCGAGTAATTAAGTTCTTGGGGACTTTGTGCCTAGTGACCTAAGACTTTTCCGGTCTGGGATCCACTAACCTAACGCTCGCTACATGGGTATTATTGTATAAGCCTTTAGGGGTCTCAGCCATTGCACGGTCAAATAAGCATGCGTATTGTGTAGTATGTTGTTTTGTAATAAAAGCATGAATTCCTGTCTAACTCGAGTGGTTATTGAGGTGTCTTTAAGTGGTTTCTTGTGTCTAGAGTGCATTTTGTTTATAAGCCTGTGGTTGTTTTGGTGAAGAATAGGATATGGTCTTGATTTAGTTTGAGAGTATATTGATGAGCATTGCACACACGCACGTTTCTGTGTTTGTATTGTTAGTATACGGGAATTTGGTTGAACTCTGTTTGAAAGATTGCATTCCTTGAGATGTTGGCTTGTTGATTGGTTATGGTTAGTTTGAGGGGATCGTTTGCATTTTCATATTAGTTGCATTCATATAGTTGCATTGTTAGTTGCATTGTTGGATGGATTTTGTGGGTACATTCGCTATAGGCCCTCACGAGACCTTACTCGTCCACTAGGGCTGCCTAGGGGTTTAAAGGGCTTGTTGCATATGCCAAATGCAACCGTGATCACCTACGGAAGTGGTACTAGTTAGTTGTATATAGTTATGTTTGTTTATGCTTGAGGACAAGCATCGGTTTAAGTTTGGGGGTGTGATAAGTGGATTTTAATCCACTTGGAATGCTTCATATCGGCTTAAAATGATGGCTTGAACTCAAGTATGTGGTGTGTTTAATGTGTTTTCATTAAGTTTTGCAGAACCAAGAGTTGGAGGTTAATGAGATCAAAAGTCGGATTTTCCTGGTAGGTTGCGAAGCTCTCACGGTTTTGGCCATATCTGGAGTTCTACAAGTCCGATTCTGACGATTCAACAGCCCACGCGAAGCCACGGAAATGCTCTACATTGCTGGGCAAAAATTCCAGGGAGCTGGAGGCGCTGCAGCGCCAGTTTCCTGCGCAAGAGCGCCTTAGGAGGCGCAAGAGCTCAAAAATCTTGAGCAAGAGCGCTTGGTGGGTTTGCAAAGTAAAATTCCAGGGAGTTGAAGGCGCAAGAGCGCCATTTAGAGGCGCAAGAGCGCCTGTGTCCTCCTGGAATGCATCGAGTCAGTATGTATTTCACTCCAAACCGGGTTAATTTATGTTGGGCCTAATTTGTTAGGGCTCGTATCTTGGGTTTATTATGTAATATCTTATACTTTAAAAACATTATTCATTAGGTTAATTTGGTAGCTAACTATCGATCAAAAAACATTATTATTCTAAGAACAAGAGATCAAATTCTAGGGTTCTTCAAGCTAGTGACAAGCAAGGAGGCCTATTGTTTCCATCTTTTGTATTTCTTCTCTACAATTTCTGGGCTTTATTTTGCTCTCAATTTCTTTTCCATTATTCATTATTAATTGTTTGTAGATTCATGTTATCATTTGAACCCATGATGATGAGAAGTCCGATTATGGGCTAATCGTTATCATGGGGTTTTAATGGAGTTTTCCATGGATTCTAGTTATTAAATGTTTTATGCCTTGGTGTGTGTTTGATATATTGTTAACCTAGTATGGGGGTGCTTATTCGTTATGGGTGCGTCGCGAACATCCGTAATTGTTTGTTTAAGCCTAGTGAATGCGAAAGTGGATCTAGGGTTTAGAACATACCATGCTAGCGTAGGTTTTTGCATGTGAAGAGCATGTATTAATTTGTGGTGTAATTCTAACCGTCTTGCACCGACTATGTGATTATTTGGATGCTTGATTGTAAACCATTATGTTTTCAATCTCTATAGACATATAGGGACTAAGCATATTTGGTGACTACTTGACTTCTATCGATTGTGGATGATCAGTAGGATGATATATGTACAACGAAAGTTGGCGTGTGTCAGTTTAGTGCGTCTAATCAGTTATCATCGCTTGCACATGCTAGGTTGAAAAGGCATAAGATTCTAGATGAAGTGGTTAATGAAATTGGAACCCCATGTTTTCTCTTACATAAGTAATCTCGTTTGTTAATTCACTCTTAGTTGATAATTGTTTTATTAGTTAAGTAATAATCAACAACTCAATTTGATAATTGGTCAAGCATTAAGAAGTAACCATACACTGTTGCATAGGTATTAAATTGGCATTTACACATTGTCTCTGCGGAACGAACTCTATTTATCACTTGCTATTTGTGATCGCGTATACTTGCGTGTTTACGAGTCACCAGATGTCGAATATCAAAAGGTAAAATCCTATCCGTAGATAATGTAGTTCTAATCGTAACCGTTAAAGCCACAATCCTATCCGTAGTTACAAGCGTACAGTGTATGTATGTAATTGCAGTAAATTCGTGGTTTTACTTTTTAAACTCAGTACTTTTTAACGGTTATTTTCTTGCCCAATCAGATAATTTCTTTCAATTATTCTGATTTTCTTAGTGAATTATTTTGGGGGAGTATAAATTGATTTTTACTCTCAGTTAATCATTTTCTATCAATTTCCAAAATTCACTAAGGCAAAAGCTCATCTTTCTCTCTCAAAGCAAACCCTCTCTCTCTGTGATTCAAAGCTCTATATCAATGACACCAACAAACAAAACTATGTCTCTCACTGGTTTCACATACGAGAAGAACAACTTCACGGCACTGGTGGACTTCGAAGAGAAGAAAACATCATATCACACTGTACTTTGAGGTCATTTGGGAATCTTCTGTGTTCGATTCTATCAATGCTACAATCACTTTTGTTCTTCAAGGTAAGGAATATGTGATAAATAGTGATGTCATTACAACATGCTTAAATTTGCCTGAAAATAATAGGTTATAAAAGCATAGTGATACTGATATTGTTAACATGCTAAATTCGATTAACTATGCTTTGCCTACGGGTAATTTAAGTAAGATTCAGAGAAGATGTATGGTCAAGGAATGAAGCTTTTTCTTTGATGTCATCCTTAAGGTTTTCTCTGGTAAAATTAACAACTATGATGCAGTTACATTCTCTATGCTAGATATTGTCTATATGCTTCTAATTGATAGCTATTATAACCTAGGATCCCTAATTCTATTTGAACTAGGTGCTAAGCTAGGAAATAAGGAATCTAGAAGTAAAAATGTATACTATGCTAGATTTATCATGTTTCTAGCTAACCATGTAGAGAGTAAACTGGTGGTCCAATTCCCTGCAAACTCCAAAGATTGTTGGGTTCAAAATAAGAGAGTCCTTGAGGACTTGAATAAGCTGAACCATAACAAGGAGGTACAATTGGTTTATCCACCAATTTTCAATGCAGTTCAGGAGGCACATGTAAGTCAGGTAATTTCCTCAACTGTACCTTCCTCCATTGTCATTTCTTTGATTTCCAGTGCCACTATGGAGGCTGGTACTGTCCAACAGCCTCCTACCCAAGTGGCCACCTCTAAAATTCCAAAATCCAAATCCAGAAAGTCAACCTCAGGTGTCTCTCAAAAGGCACCTGTTGTAAAAACTACCAAAACCCTTGAGGGGAGTGTGAAGGTGATAGTAAGTGGTGAGGGAAGGGGTGAACATCAAAGAAACCCCAAGAACAAGGAGGGTGAGATTAGTGTGTCCCAGCCAAGCCACCCTGTATCTTCTCAAAAAGATACAGTGGTTGAAAAGGAAGTTATCACATCCCTAGTGGCATCCTCTCAAAAGGATGTTGCTATTGAAAATAGTCCCCATCCAGGGACACAACACAAGAGGGATAGGGACATCAGAAGCCCTACAGATACAACCAAGGCCTATGAAAGGAGAAAAAGGTCTAAGACATCTAGGGTTGCATAGGGATCACACACAGTGCCAATGACACCATCACAAATTCAGTTTGATGTGGCTCCAGTAAATGTGGAGTCACAACCCCATTCTTTACTCATTCAAACTGACACAGAAACTCCAAGCTCACCTACTCTCTCTTTGGATGTGGACATGATTCACACATCCATTCCTGATTCTCCATCTTTAACCTTCTTGGAGAAGCTCCACTCTGAAATTGGTGGTCATCATCTTCTTGATGATTTGTTGGACCACCAATCCATCATTTCTAGAACTTTGGCTCCATCTATGGCTCTTAATTTAAAATCAATCTCCACAGATTCAGCCATGGTCTCAATTTCTAAAGCTACTTCTTTTTCTTCATCTACGGATATCTCTCATCCGTTGATGAGTGTTTGTCTGTTTACGGATATGCCTCAAGTCAGCTATTCGTTGACATATACTTCTACTACCTCTACGGATACTCCTTTCACACTTGCACTTCCAACTTCAAATATTACAACTTCAAGTGTGGATGAGTTAGTAGTAGTTCAAACACTCTTAGGATTGAGGGAAGGGAGTGAAGCTACTAAGAGTGAGGGGCTGACTTGCAGCCAGGCAAAAGGAGAGGGAGAGAAAGAGGGACAGACTATTTCTTCCAGTCTGGTAAAAGTGAGCAATGAGAGTTCCACCTTAGTAGGTGAAGGTGAGGGTGTGAGGGGTGTGAGACAGAGGGAGCACCTGATGCAAGAACAGAGAGAAAATGAGAGAAAGGCAGGTATAGGAGAGATAAAGATGGAAGACACAGTCATTGCAAATGAGTTAATGGATGTCAATGAGGTAGACATGTAGAGGATGTTCCAACTTGAATATCAAAATGATTTGGATCAAGTCAACCTGAATGCTGAGACATTTACTCATCCTGATCCAGCTTATCAAGTCTTGGCTGGACATGGCAAAAGAAGCAATTCAAAATCTGCCTCCAGGAGCCGGTGAAGACTTCGAATATGATGAAGACAGTGATGATTCTGAGAGTGGTGAAGGAGGAGATGAATGCCCTTCCACTCTCCAAGAGATGCCTCCTTGACTGTTTTCAAACTCCTATGTTCACAATGACACCAAGGCAGTCATTCTCAAGAATTATCAAAGGGCACATGGTGAAGCTCAAACATCCAATCATTTGCATGCCACTACTATTCAAAATTTTGTTGCATCACTTCAGCTTCATCAGGCCCACATACTTCAGCAGAGAGCCAACACAGATGACATCAAAGGCCATATTGATGGGGTAAAGGATTCTTTAGAAAGAAGAGTTGATGTTGTTGCTCCTTCTGCCTCTCAAAGATTGAAGCAAGATAAGCTGGTAAAGGATGTGGTTGCCCTTACTGTGAGGATGGATAAGATGGAGAAGCAAATGGACACCTTCATGGCTAACCAAATTCTATAGACTCAGCTTCTGCAACAGTTGCTGCAGGCCACTGGTGTAACTCAAACCTTTGATGATAACAAAAAGCGGGAGAGTGCACTAGTGATCTCTGAAATAGTAACCTCTTCAGCCAAAGGTGTGCCATCAAGCCAGGGGGAGCCACCTCAAATCATAGCAAATCCAAGTGAGTTTCAACTCACAAAAGTGGTCTCTCCTCAAGCTAAGGATGCTCAAGCCTTCCTCAATTCAGAGAGGTTAATCAAAGAATCCATTTTCAAGGCTGTGACTTCATCATCAACAAAATCAGTGTATGTCTACAAAAACCATCCTGAAAGTTCTCACTCCTGACACCATTATTCTGAAAAAGGAATATGATGCTGAACATTCAAGTGTCAAAGAGTTTGAACCAATCTTCAGTGGCAGGACTGGCTCTCCGCCAAGACATCATGGCAAGAACAAGTTAGAAGTGGACTATCCATTCCCCAAGTCTGATGATTCTAAGGTGTTAGCAGCTCTAATCAGGAATCTCAAAAATACTGAAGATATAGAGCTCAGACAAGGGATGACTGTTATCTACAGAAATGGTAAAGAAATTCACATCACAAGCAACCATCCCAGGTTCAATGAAGCTAAAAGAGAAGAGATTTCCAGATTGAGGAGAGAAGCCAATCCCTAGGGTTTTGAATCTACACCTGAGAAACAAGCTAGATTGGCCCAAAAACTAGTGAGGGAAATGGAAGAAGAAAGTAGTGAGGCTGTAGAGGTAGAGGCCCCTACTAAAAGAAGATTAAAGAAAAGGAAGACAGTGCCAAAGGCCAATCCTATCAGATGGAAGCAAAGATCACATAGGCATGTCTTTCCTGAGAAAGTAAAAGAGAAGAAAGATACATGGAGGAGAATTGATTTTGGAGACCCCATTTTAGCTACAACTCAATTTCAAACCACCTACCATGAGACTCCTGTAGAGCCTAAAGAAGAGCCCGTTGAGTTTGAAAACTTGGTTTTTCCTAAGTTCATCATTGAAGCTGAAAAGAAGTCAAGATAAAGGGAACCAGTTAAGAGAGCTCAACAAGGACCAATCAAGCTGAATGTTGCACCAAAAGTTGTCAAGCCAGTTGAGAACAAGGCAGACTTTTTGTACATTGCAGACATACATGAGTACTCAACCATGGATCTCTTCCTTGATAAAGTTATTGAAATAAGAGGCACATACAAATTCAGAGATCTGCCTGAAAGACTAACCTTTGTTTACAAAGGAGGGAAGGTGAGAGCATGGCCTTTGCAACAAGTGTTGAATGAAAGATATTCTACCTTGGTGAAGGTCTTCTCAGGCTTCAAAAACACAAGAAGATTTTCTGAGGTTGCAAGGAGTGCTATTTTGAAGAAGATTGATGAAATCAGGAATAGCTGGAATTCTCCTGATAGTTTGCCAAGAAAGTTGAAGATCCCTTACAATGGACAAAGAATCCATCTCCAACCTTACTGGATGATGGAATTCAAGGATGACAAGGGTTGTAGAAGATTCTTCAGGATTGAAGATCAATTGTCTAAGGCTAGCACCAAGTACCTTAGATGGTTGCAAGGCAAGCTAGATCCAAAAATTGCTGAAGAAGATGCATTCTACAGATAGCTTCAAGATCAAATCAAGGAAAACTATGCTAAGGAAGGGAGACAAAAGATTCAGCCTCTAAGAGAGAAGAAAAGGAATTAAATTTGCTCAGTATAGATGAACACTCTCTATGTAAACTTCTCAACTCTTTAGTATTTCAATAATGTAGCTCAATACAATTTTTACTGCTTACTGTTTATTTATTAGAAGTGGTTTTGTTATCATCAAGACTCTTAATTTATGTCTGATTCTCAACCAGGCATAAATTGGGGGAGATTGTTAGGAACTATGTTGTTTCTTGATGATAACTAGACTAACTTAGTGAAAATTGTATAAGTAAAAATGTAGCCTTCAACGGATAACATGATTTTGCAGTATCCGTAGAAGGGTAGCTTATCTACGGATAAGACTCAATGTAACATGCTTGTGTAACATGCGTTGTTGGCTCCTGACTTGGTTATACACTTTGACATATCAGAGGTACTATTATAATGTGTTCTACCTGAATTGGAAATTTTCAGGATGTGATTTTGCATGTTCTATATGTTATAGCTTTTTGCATTATTGTTGCTTTCTAGTTTCTTTAGTGTACTTGCAAGTTCTGTTTGAATTAGTTGCTAACTTATAAGTGAATGTACCAATGCATAAAATATAAGTTTCCCTGGTTGAAGCACACTAGAGTGTTTAGATTTTGTTTGCCCTTATATACTATGAGAAGATATAATGTACTAGTTTTGTTGAATTTGTGTGAGTATGTGGTCCAGTGGTTAAATGCAGTACTCTATCCTTGTCATATGTTTGAAGCTTTCCTAGTCCCCGTGTTTATCTGAAATTTACTATGTAATGTACCTCTTTTTTACTTTTCAGTTTTGTGGGACTGATCAAAATCTACATTATGTTGTAAATGGACATATGACAGTAAAAATCCTAAACAATGAAGCAGGTATTAATAAAAAGGTTTGTTGTATCTATTCATGGCAGTGGTGTTCACAAAGGTTTGTCATATGTAGCATTTACTTTGCGTGATGATTCCAGGTAGGTAATCTATTGTCGTTATTCTTGAATTCAAAGAGCACCTTGACCTTCACTCTGGTTATTTATGTGCTCAAGTTTTTCTAAATTTATGTGATAAGTCATAAGAGATATCAAATAGTACTTTAGTGCATGTGTTGTGTTTATTGTTATAAGTTGCTGATTTTTCATCTTTAAATTAAATTTCTGTAACAGGACTCCTGTATTTAGCAAACCGGCTTTTACATCTGAAGAACTGTATGGAAAGGTGTTCGATCTTCAAGATAAGGTATTATTCAGTTAATATAATTGATCTTGTCTTAGTCGAAAAGAGGAATAAGTGATAAACTCAGTAGTTCAGTGCATATGTTGCCATAACTGATTAAGTTGAAATGAAAATATGCATTTGCAGAGTCCACACTACAAGGTTCTGCATTTTTTCAGTACTCTAAAATTAGTGAGTAACCACTGCCATTGCCCCATCTCTCATTGTCTACTTATAGGAAGAGCAGTGGAATGATTATTGGAATTGCAGAAATAGTTTTTCTTATCCTGAAACATGTGTTGAATACTGTAATACAACTAGAGGCGTCAAACGACAAGGTCTCTTCACATCCTGCACAGAAACAATAATTAGACTGGTTTTCTGTTTCGACTTGTTTACAGTGGACTTCTATTAGTATGTTGTAACTAATGAACTTAGTATTCTGTTTTTCTGCAAATTATTAATGTATTGCAATGCCATATTTTACATCAGATCGTTGGAAGAATTCTGAATTCCATGCAAGCTCTGCATGGACATGCCTTCGTTGAAGATCAACCCGAGCATCTTGTAATGGCACTTACCGAAGCCTTTGCCTTGGTTGGACCGATCAAGTGTTATGCAAGTTCTTAACAGCATGCATACATTCTGCAATCTGTACTACTGACCTCGACTGACCTGCCCAATCAGCTTCATAAGAGAACTCACCTCTTATGAGTTTCGGCATTAATTCATTATCACCTCTTATAGTTAGCTGTTTGTTTGTACTTGAAACTTCGGTTCTGGTTTCGAATGAAAGCGACCATTGTAATTTGATGTTTTTTATTGATGTAGGAATACTGGATTTGTGTTAATGCTAACTTTACTTTTGGTTATTTTAGTGAATACATGAAATATAAAGTTCATGTTCATGCAAGTAAAAATAAAAAAATTAATAAAAGGAAAAAATGTCCATCAGAGTAAAAGACAACGATTAATTGATAGAAAAGTGATGTAGAAAAACAAAAATAACACCAATTTTTCAAAACAAAACTGATGTTAAAGGTATATAAAGACAATAGTTACTTGAAATGAAATCGATGTCAAATGTTGGTTTAGACAACAGAATTCACAATGTGACCGATGCTAAATGTATGTTAAGACAACAGATGTTAGAAAGAAACCGATGTAAAATGGTTATTTAGACATCGACTAGAAACCGATGTCTAAAAAGGGTACTTTTAACATCACCGACAAAGACATCGGTCGACAAACACGTAGACATCGGCCAGAAACCGATGTCTATTGAAGTTTTTCTAGTAGTGACACATGGACCACTACTCAGAATGGAGAAACAAGGATTTTGAACAGATTTACTTTTTGTATTATTAGTTGTTCGAGATATCTTGTAAACTTGAGATATATAACCAAGTGCAGCATTATTCTAGAACAAGAGAAATCAGTTAGGCAATTTAGAGAGCTCAAAGCAATATCCTTTGTAAATTGCTGAAGCTAGAATAGTGTGTATGCAATTGTGTGTTTATTCATAAACATCACAGATATTTCTTCTAAATAAAATCTCTCAGGTGGACAAATCAATTCACCTGAATTTTTAATTCTTGTGCTAGTTTTATTTGCTTGTTTTTCTGTTCTTGAATTTACTTTCTTATCTTTACTGTCAAGAAGTAAAGAATTTTTTAAAGATTGTATTCAACCCCCCTTCTACAATCTTGGTTCATTGTCTGGGAATAACAAAAATATATTACTTTTTATATTTGTTCACACTAAAAATTTTCTTTTCCAAAAATATCAGGTGCAACCCTTAATTATTTATTTTAAAACCAATTTTAATGCTTTTAATTATTTAAAAAAGCTTACCTATTTTAACATGCTAACGTATTTGTTTAATAAATATAATTAATATAATTAAAACACTTCTAAAAATATCACGAGCAATTATTTTTTTTAATTAAAACATGGTAGATTTCTATTTGTCATTATTATTAATATTATTCCAAAAATATCACGGGCAATTACCTTTAAATTAAAACATATTAACTTTTATATTTGTTTTTACTAAATCTCTCTTTTCCAAAAACCATTACTTATTTATTTTAAATCTATTTTAATACTTTTAATTATTTAAAAAATCTTATCTACTTTAACATGCAAACGTATTTTTTTTAACAAATACAATTAATATAATTAAAACACTTCTAAAAATATCACTGATAGTTACTTTTTTTAATTAAAACATGTTATCTTTTCTATTTGTCCTTATTATTAATATTATTTGAATAAATAATAAAATATTATTAATAATGTCCCATTTATCTTCCTTAGCCCCATTTGTATTCTTTATTTATTTTTTCTAGGTTCCAATTAATATTTAAGTTTCTCATTTTATAATTTATCATACTGATTTTTATTCTTTATTTAATATTTTTCGTTTCCATTAATTTTTTTAGTTTGTCATTTTTAATCTTGTTTGATGGCCCGTGCCTTGTACGGGTTATATGCTAGTATAATTAATGTAATATGCATGTAAATAAATGAATAACAAATATTTATTAATATTATGTATTATAAATTTTATACTTGAAATTGAATTATTAATATCGTATTTAATGTAAAATAGTAATCAAATTTTTTGATTAATAAAAATTTATGAAACTTTAATTATAAATATGATAATATAATTATGAATAATTTTAAATAAAAAGTATTTATTAACAAATATTTGTTTTACTAAAACAAATATGTAATTACATGGATATTTTAAATCAAGTAATTACTAGATTTAAATTAGAATTGTCAACTAATCATGATTATTAAAATAGGATGAGAATGATAAATAAGAGAAAACAATATGTAATATGTTTGGTCTAAAATTTAGGAGTGGTTTTTGATTGGTCGTAAAATAATTAATATTTTCTGATTAGTGAAGTATATAAAATCTAGACTCGAGCATTATAATAAAGGATTGTAATAAATTTTACACACAAAAGATCCACAAAATAAAATCAACCGTTTAAAGGATCTATTAATATATTAAGTAATATTTTTAACATAATCGATTAACATCGAATTTTTTAATTACAATAAATAATATATTGTATAATTAGCCTCACGTCTATGTAAAAATCTGAAATTAAGATCTTTAACAATTAAATAAATAAAAACATAAATTATAGATTAAAGTTGTAAAAGTTATATATATTCTCAAAATATTTTCTCATTAAGTGTGTTAGAGCATAGAGTGGTATTAGAAATTTATCTATGAAATAGAAGATTATTTATTGAACGCATAGTACAATCATAATCTCGAAGTATATAAATATAATAAAATATTAGATTATAATTAAAAATAAAATAATTTCAATTGATTACCAAATTCTCGAAATGGAAAAAATATAATAGTCCGGATTTAAATTTTTTAAGGTTATCAATTAACATCAGATTTTTTGACTTTATAGTAAATAATAGATAACTACCCTCACACATCTCTGTGTAAAAACCTTAAATTACGACATTTAATAATTAAACAATCAAAAATATAAATTATTAATTATAGTCTTAAAAACTATACGTATATTCGTAGTGCTTCCTCATATAGTGTATTGGGTCACATGGTGGTATTCGAAGTTTATCTGTAAAATAGACGATTTTATTCTAAATAGATAATACAATTGTTGATCAAAATCTCGAAGTATATAATTATCATAAAAGATTTAAATTCTAATCAAAAATTAAATAATGTCGATTGATAATCAAAATTTTGAAATATATCTATACTATATTATTAAAGCCGAAACATTGAAAATTTTGGTTTTCGGTTTTTGATCATTTATTCTATTTAATAAATAATAAAATAATATAAAAATAGTAACTAGCTGATTGTCTTTTAAAATTAAAACATTTTTTTCTAAAAAAATCTAATTCTCTTCGAAAAATATCACGGACACTTACTTTAAATTAAAGCATATTACCTTTTATATTTGTTCTTACTACAAAATCCACCCTTTTTTCAAAAATATCACGGGCAATTACCTTTAAATTAAAACATATTACCTTTTATATTTGTTCTCACTAAATTATCTCTTTTCCAAAATTATCGGGTGCAACCCTTACTTATTTATTTTAAAATCTATTTTAATGTTTTTTTATTATTTAAAAAAGCTTACCTATTTTAACATGTCAACGTATTTTTTTAACAAATACAATTAATATAATTAAAACATTTCTAAAAATAACACAGACAATTATTTCTTTTAATTAAAACATGTTAGTTTTCTATTTGTCTTTGCTATTCATATTATTTTAATAAATAATAAAATAATATTAATAATGCATCATTTATCTTTCTCAACCCCATTTGTATTCTTTATTTATATTTTCTATGTTCCAATTAATATTTAAGTTTCTCATTTTATAATTTATCATATTGATTTTTATTCTTTATTTAATATTTTATGTTCCCATTCATTTTTTTAGTTTGTCATTTTTTAATCTCCTTTGATGGCCAGTGCATTGAAAGTTTTGATTTTCAGTCATTTATTTTATTTAATAAATAATAAAATAATATAAAAATAGCTAGCTAACCGCTTTTAATAATTAAAACACTTTTTTCTAACAAAATATACCGATTTTCCAAAAATATCACGGACAATTACCTTTAAATTAAAACATATTAGCTTTTATATTTGTTCTCACTGAAATATCTTTTTTCCAAAAATATTAGGTGCAAACCTTACTTATTTATTTTAAAACCTATTTTAATGCTTTAATTATTTAAAAAAGTTTGCATATTTTAACATGTCAACGTATTTTTTTAACAAATACAATTAATATAATTAAAACACTTCCAAAAATGTCATGAGCAGTTACGTTTTTTTGATTAAAACATGTTAGCTTTTTTATTTATCCTTATTATTAATATTATTTTAATAAATAATAAAATAATATTAATAATGCCCCATTTATCTTGCTCAGCCTCCTTTGTATTCTTCATTTTTTTCATATGTTCCAATTAATATTTAAGTTTCTCATTTTATAATTTATCACATTGATTTTTATTCTTTAGTTAATATTTTTTGTTCCCATTAATTTTTTTAGTTTGTAATTTTTTAATTTTTTTAATGGTCTGTGACTTGCACGGGTTATAGGCTAGTAAATATAACAGTCAATAGCTTTAAATTCTAATTAAAAACAAAATAATTTTTGAATTTTGATTGGTTATCGCATTGTATGGATAGTTTAACCAACTTTAGTTAATAAAATTATATGAGTAAAGTTTTAATGGATTTAAATTCTAATTAAAACCAAAATAATTATAGAATGTTGATTGATTAATCAAGTTGTATGGATAGTCTAACCAACCTTGGTTACTAAAATTATATGAGAAATATTTTAATAGATATATATTATAATTAAAAATAAATTAAATTTTGAATTTTGAATTTTGATTGGTTAATCGCGTTGTATGGATAGTCTAACCACCCTTGGTTAATAAAATTATATGAGAAAAGTTTTTAAGTTCTTGTGATTGGTCTAAAATTTAGGATTGACATGTGATTGATCCTAAAATAATTCAAAATTTTTTGATTGTTTAACTGGATAGTGTGGTAGACTCAGGTATTATAATAAATGAAGATGGTGATATTGTTTATCAACTCGTTTTGAAAATTTTAAATTTTTTGAATTTTTCTTAAATCGAATTCTTATCGATTTTTTACTGTTTTGATTGATTAATACAATCTCGTCTTTGCTTCTTTCCGATTTTTGGAAAAATAATTTGTTTTCCCCTTTTCGTTTAATCGAGATGAGGTCCTTCCGTACGTCACGATTAATTGACCAATTAATCATTAGGCAAGTCGGCGTACTAATTTCAACACAAAATTAGTTGATCGACTTTTGAAACAATAGACTAAACACAAGAATCAGAAATTTGAATTCTGTTCAAATCTTAACAAATGGTATTCAGTTACAAACAAATGGGCCTTAAATCTTAACTTGTATGAATTCGAAATACTATGTATACACTTTCTTTAAGTGGCATGTTTTTTTTAATTCGATATATATGGTTATTAAAAATGTAAATTTGCTAGACACATGAAGAAAAGAAGTAACAATATAGCCCGATTCAGCCGATCGAGAGATACTGGGACAGTTACAAGTCCACTCAGGGGTCTCAAGGCAAATTGCTTATAATTTCCTTCATATACAACTAAAGTTGTTAAGATAATCAAGAAAAACAATAGATATACCTTGGATTTAGTCCATAGATTCCCTCCATTCTAGGAGAAAAAAGATAATACTAATCTTTATCTTCCTATAAAATGAACTGCATCATACCTTGTCAAACATTATTTACAAAACATTTCTTATTGACTCTGGTTAACTATACTCTCATATGGCTTCCTATAATGCCTTCTTCATGACCCTTTTCTTGTTCACCGCGGGACTTCTTTTGCCCTATGAAGTTTCATCAGCTCGATCCGCACCGCACCCCGAAAAAACCATGTTAGAAAGGCATGAAACATGGATATTCAAGCATGGCCGCGTTTACAAAGATGCGTCCGAAAAAGAGAGGAGGTTCAAGATTTTTAAGGAAAATGTAGAGCGTATTGATGCTTTTAATAATGGTGAAGATAAAGGATTTAAATTAGCTGTTAATCATTTTGCGGATTTAACAGATGAGGAGTTTCGAATTTTTCATGCCAGTGGTTACAATAGAAGCATGCAAACAACATCGTTCTCGGATACTACGGTGATGCCGGAATATTATGGGGACTATGGACGATATTTTAAGTATGCAAATATGCAAAGTGTTCCTGATAGTGTCGACTGGCGCGATAGAGGGGCAGTCACACCAGTGAAGTATCAAGGACAATGCGGTGAGTGTTTAAATTTTTATTACTTATGCTAGCGCGATACATTTTGTTATTATTTTAATTGTCGGACCCTATACTGAGTGGGAAATATCGAGTATGTTTGGTTTGGTCTTGTTTTTATAAATAAATTCATGTTTTAAAACTGGTTTTAATAATGAATATATGTGCATAGGTGCCTGCTTTGCATTTGCATCGATCGCAGCTGTAGAAGGTATCAATGCAATTACAAGCGGACAACTAGTTTCATTATCTGAACAAGAGATACTAGACTGTCAACAATCAAGCTACCATTGCAATGGAGGTATGATGGACAACACTTACGACTTCATAAGGAGTAATGGCATCACCACCGAATCAAATTACCCGTATCAGGGACAGCAAGGGTACTGCCAAAACTCAAATCCAGCTGTTCAGATCAATGGATATGAAGATGTGCCACCAAACAGTGAACAAGATATGCTTAAAGCAGTGGCGAATCAGCCCATTTCAGTTGCTATTGCTGGTGGTGATTATTACTTCAAATATTATAGTAGTGGTATTCTGAATACGCAATGCAGCACGAACACCAACCATGCGGTTGCAGTTGTTGGCTATGGCACAACAGACAATGGACGTAAGTATTGGATTGCGAAGAACTCTTGGGGCACAGGATGGGGACAAGAAGGATACATATACTTGGCCAGAGACGTTGGCGATCCTCGAGGCCTTTGTGGCATTGCCACTTATCCTTCGTACCCTACCATTTGAAAGGAGCTAGAATATGTGTTTTCCCGATTAATCTAGACTAAGTTCTTATTAGAAACTCTTTTAATTGTAGCTAGCAGTATGGGCTTAACAGGCTTATATTAGTTAATAATTTAGTTATTGGTTTGTTTGGCTTTCACAAATTAGATATCGTGGAACTCACAAGGATTGTATATAAAATAAATTAGGTTTCTGCTTATATTCAATTTTCATTGTTGCTATGAACAGAGTTAAGCTGCTACTCATTCTGATTGTAGCAATTGTTCATTAACAGTTCATGCATTAATAAATATCAAATCTCTAAGAGATGAGACATGCTGAGGAAAAACAGACAGTTTATATATTATTATGTCAGCCCAACAAACGTAGAAGGAATTGGTTACGTTTAAAAATTAATGAAGTAATAAATTAGGATAAAACATATAATCACTCTGTATATAATTTACCTATAAATTGTACAATTTAAACTTATTCATGCACTCACTACTAATTGTAATTTGAATTTTTAAATATACATGTCTTCTCCTAATGGCATGCATATTATTTTGATATTCATGATCTTGGCCTTGGGGTTCAACAATTTATCCTATCAAAGTTTCTCTCAAACTATTTCTGACGAAGATATTTGGAGAATGTTCGATCAGTGGATGTTTAAATACAGTCGAGTTTACAAAGATGCGGCAGAGAAGGAGATGAGGTTTACAATTTTCAAAAACAATGCACAACTTGTAGAGGTTTTTAGTAGAGGGGAAAATAAAGAATTTAATTTAACTCTTAACAAATTTGCAGATTTAACAGATGCAGAATTTCGAAAATTTAATACAAGTTACAGTAAAAGCACAAAAGCCTACTTCCCTGCAATGTCCATGACTAACAATGACACATTTTTTAAGTATACAAATTTAGAATCCGTTCCAAATAGCATTGATTGGCGAGACAAAGGGGCAATGTGGTAAGTTCTTAAGTCATTCATTGATGATCTTACAGGGACAATGTGGTAAGTTCTTAAGTCATTCATTGCTGATCTTACAAATTTTTAATTGTTACATTTTTTTCTTTCAGAAATCTATTTATTCTCATATACTTTTATGATCAAGTGGCTTTTTGGGGTTTCAGGTACGTGGTAGCTGCTATGCATTTTCAGCAGTTGCAGCTGTGGAAGGCATTACATATATTAAACAAGGAAAGCTGATATCGTTGTCTGAGCAAGAAATCATAGACTGCAGTATGACCATGGTTGCAACAAGGGTAGCATGCAGAATGTCTTTAGTTTCATACAAGAAAGCAATGATATTACCACAGAAGCAAACTATCCTTACACTAGCAAACAAGGTACTTGCCAAAATAGCGCTTCAAATCATGCAGCCATTAGAATTACTGGATTTCAAAATGTGCCCCAATACAGTGAAGCTAATTTGTTGAATGCGGTGGCAAATCAGCCTGGTTCAGTTGCTGTTGATAGCAGCAATTTCCGATTCAGATTTTACTCTGGCGGTGTCTTCAATGCAGAGTATGGCACACAATGTGACCATGCGATTACAATTGTTGGCTATGGTGCTAATGGTAATGGAGACAAGTATTGGATTTTGAAGAATTCGTGGGGCACAGGATGGGGTGAGGGAGGATATGGATACTTTATTCGAGATGTTGCTGATCCTCAAGGCATTTGTGGTATTGCCACGGATGCATCATTTCCTATAATTTAAAAGTATAATTAGTTCGACAGACATTATCTCTATGTAATTGGAAGAAAACGGTTGATATTCTTTCATTAAGCTTAGTTTAAGCAAAGCTAGAATATCTTGAATATTAAAGTTGTTGGAAGTTGGAACCAAGTGTTTCTTCGTGAGATGAGTTGTGGAAGTCATACTAATAGGCTCGTGTTATAATCAATGTAGTATTCTCTTTCTGAAATGTTACTGGGCAGGTTACTTTGAAGTACGAGCACAACTGAGGGACAAACGATTTCAGAGTAGTCTCCTTGTTGGCATTTACATGGGAAAGTTGATTGCTTCTGAATCTTCTTATTTAACCAACAAGGGTAATGTGTTTTTCACATACATGGGGTTTGAGAACTTGACCATTATAAAGTTTTTATACAAACATTAGTTCAACCTACAATGTATTGAGGATCTGAACATTTGAAATGAACTATGACTCTCACCAAATGCACCTAAATTATTTGATCTGCATATTACTAATTTACTACCCATTCTATCTTTTTTGGTAAAGATTTATAGCAGAAACACTTTTATCTTCTGAAATAGGAAACTTTATCAAAGATAGATTGAATTGTGCAGTGACAGTAATGTTTCTGATTTGCTATTGCTATATATGTCATTTTGCATTCAGCTGACAAATCATTGGCAAATTGACTACTCTGAACATGCAGTTATTTTCACAATATTATATTTAATACATTTAAGTTAGAAGTTAATCTTGAAATTGGTAGAAAATGTTAAGTTTGGGGCATATTTTATATATGTTCTTGATGGAATTTACGGAAACTAACAATTTGAGATTGTTCCTTGTTATGAGGACTGATACTTTCATATTTGGATCTAGGACATTTTTTTAGTGGAATCCATAAAGAAATTGAGTTGAAATAGGTTGTTTGAAATGGGTTATGTGGGTTGTTTAAGTTGAAAGAACTTTTGTCCCACATAAAATTGGTAATGAGAGGTTGGTGACTTTATATAAAAACATGTGCAAGAGTAGTGTACAACTACTAAGACATGTGAGTGTGCATGGTATTATTGTGTGCCTCACGCGTGCCGCCGCCGCCCGCCTCGCCACGACTCGACTCGACTCGAAGGGCGATTTGGGCGAATGTAACTGAGGTGCGGGTTGATGTTGATCATTGTCATTACTATGAGTGGATTGATCTGAGCTGTTTTATCCTAGAAGTGATATTGCTGCAACCCAACACGGCGTAAGTGGGGCAATAATCTTTTCAAGAACAGTTAAGACTTCTCGAAAGGCTTGGCGACTCAGCTGTTATGTTCTTTACAATATTTGTTAAAGCAACAGAGATAAGTTTACTTTCTTATCTTGTTATTTACAGTCTCTAATTATATTCTTATTTCAACCTTCGTGTTTATTTCGCTAATTGGTTAATTTTCCTGTTCTTGTAATACAAATATATATAACTGCCCTATTGTTGCTGCATCCACCATTGATTGGACCACGTACCGTTTCCCACAGTCTATCGATTTGTCAGGTATGCCTGATAAATTCGGTGGGGGTGTTGGTTTTTCTCGTTGACAGAAAAAGATGAAACTGTGGCTTACGGTAAAGGGTCTATGGCCGGTGGTGCGGTATGAGAAACTAGTTATTGATCAGGAAAATGCTGAATCTGTTAAGGCTTATGCTATGTGGTAGGAAAAGGATGGGGTGGCTAGGGCTGCAATACTGGCAGCTTTAGAGAACACTCTGTTTGATGTTTACTCATCAGATTCTTTCACAACTAAGCTCTTATGGGAGAATCTGGACCAAACACATTATACTGACTCGCAAGGGTTGGAAAAGTATTATGTGGCTCAGTTCCTTGATTTCAAACTGGTGGATACTAAATCCATGACTGAGCAGGCACACGAGTTTGAGATGTTGGTGCATGCTTTGAAGGAGTCCGGAATGGATCTTCCTGAGAAGTTTCAGGTTATGGATGTGATTGAAAAGCTCCCAAAGTCTTGGGAAGAGTTTGCTCTCTCCCTGAAAAGACAGAAAGAAGAGATCACATGGACAAACCTTTTGATGGACATCTCTGTGCAGGAACAACACAAGTCCAAACAGGGACATGTGATGCCTGTTGAACATGGGAGTTCGAAGGTGAATGTAGTGACTGTTGGACAGAAAAGAAAGGCTGTCACTAAGAAGGAAAACACTAAACCTTAAAATGACAAGAACAAGGCTAAGAAACCAAAGACAAACAAACCTTGTTGGTCTAGTGGACAGGTTGGTCATTGGAGCAAGGACTGTCCTGTAAAGAAAGCAAAGAAACCTGTTGTGGGAGCACAAGCTAATACTGTGCTTGGAACCACTTATGGGTCTATGGTTAACATGGTTGTTGGTGAGGTTGTTGCCTCTGGAACCAATGACGGGTATGTTACCTACAACCCTGTACTTCTTTCCACTTATATGTCTTATGAATGGTTGATTGATACTGGAGCTAATGTACATATTTGTACTGATATTACTCTATTTATATCTTATTAACAGACTCATGGATTGACAGTGACGATGAGGAATGCTAGTGCTGCTCGAGTTCTTGGAATAAGAAACATGGACCTGAAGTTTGCTTCTGGGCGTGTTCAATCCCTCACTAGATTGTACCATGTTTCTGATATTCGTAGAAATATAATAAGTGGAAGTTGTTTAGTAAAGAATAGATTTGATGCAAGTTGGATAGCTAATAAATCTGGTACCAATGGAGTGACTGGATATTTGTTTACCCTAGCAGGTGGAGCAATATCCTGAAAGTCTACTAGACAGACTTTGATTACTCGGTCTACTTTTGAGGCTGAGTTGTGTGGACTAGATGCCACAGGGACGGAGGCTGAATGGTTACATGGACTTATGTCAGTGTTACCTGTAGTAAGCAGACCGCTTCCAGCCATTGCTGTTCATTATGATAGTCGTACAACTATCGACAAGATCAGTAGTGAAAAGTAAAATGCTAAGACAAAGTGACACATCCAAGTTAGACTTAAGTCTATAAGTGTTAGGATCAAGGCATGTCTGAATACCACTATTAACAAGCCTACACCTTGTGATTGTCTCACTTTACATGACCTAGTGAAGTTTATCACTAGGATATAGTATAAGTCTCTATTGTACTTGTCTTGTAATCATGTACTTAGTTTTATTCTGTATGCTCAATTCTATGATGATCTTAGTGAATCTCTAGCAACTAGAATGTATATATGGCCATGAAATAATCATCCTGGAAGAAGTTCAATTTGTTCATGCAGCAGGACAAGAGTGAATAAGGCCATGAAAAAATAAGTTGCAGAAATTTGTCTAAGTCCCTAGATCGTGAAGTCAGAATGAACTATGTCGTGAAGTCCTCAAAAGGCCATGTCGTGAAGTGTTGAGATCGCATAGTCTGAAATGTACTATGTCGTGAAGTCCTCAAAGGCCATATCGTGAAGTGTTGAGATCGCATAGTCTGAAATGTACTAGATCGTGAAGTCTTCAAAGGCTATGTCGTGAAGTCTGAAATATGCCATGTCACATACTCCTAAGATGGTCATATAGCAAAGTCTTTATATAGCAAAGTCAGAAGTGCTCTATGTCTACAAGTCACATGATAAGGAGTATATTGGAGTTCACGATATCAACACTTAAGAATTTTACAACAAGACAAATCAAGGTACAAAATCAAAGTTCATGGAGACAAATACTGAAGCATCTGTTACGGTTAAGTGGTCCAAAGACAGATGGAAAATCTACAGCATAACTTGGAGAGAAAGAATAGAGACAAACAACTAAAGATAAGGGAAAGGACGACATAAAGCAAGTGGTCCTTCCTAACATAGTTAACCTTTTATGGAAAAACAAGATGGGGTTACAGTTAGGGGTAGCTGTGTAATTAGGAGTGTGCACCAGTTTGTATAAGGCATATATATATCGTGCACACCCTATAGTTAGCTGTAAGAGAGATATACATAGAATTATTCAAGCACTCTTTTCTCTGTAAGAAAACAAGAAATCAATGTTCTTGTTTAGAAGCCAGAATTTCAGTTGTGAAATTTTGGAAGTTGTAGTATTTGATTTACTTTATACAAAGTAGATTAAAGTGATTGTGTGTGTTTTTCTTATTTTATTTCCGCATTTTCTTACATATACAATCAAACACGGATCTAAGCTTCAAGAAATGAAAAACATTCAAACTATCCATTCACCCCCCCCCCCCCCCTCTATCTAGTTTACTGGTGATATTCATTACTAACAATAAGGGGTCTATTGTCTGAGAGGATTATTGATATAGAGTTCTTTGGAACTCGGGATAATAACACTGATCCTTTGACTAAAGGACTTGAGTATGCAGTAGTCCTTAAGTCGAGGCTGAGGATGAGACTGATAGCCCATCATGATTCATCTACAGCGGGAACCCAATACACCTTAGAGGAGATCCCTTGAAGTGTATTCAATGTGGTAATAACAAGCTGTGAGGGTGAGTCGGTAGTACTTTTACTATATACTTTGATACTCACGTATCTGAGTCTATCCCCTGTAAACCTAAAAGGTACTAATACTGCCAGTATATCAAGAGTTATTTGAACTCTGAATGGGGTCAAGTCAATTGACGAGATGATAACAGTACATCTATGGAGATGCCCATCTAAGCGAATGTAATTGTGTGGTCGCAATTAGAGAAAATGGTTATTCCTTGAAGCATTCGACGAACAGGATCGAGACAGGACCATTAAAGTCTCAAGGCCATAGATCAGCACGATAGACTTTGATTTGTCGTCGCCTATGGAGTGTGGTTACACCAAACTTATAAAAAATCAAGGTGAAACATTCCATCTAGATCCGGTAGCCATCGAAGTAGAGGACTTAGGAGGGTTCAAACCCGGAAGGGTACCGACTCTGAAAAACAAGTCATGATAAGGACCGATATGCATTTCTGTATAAATTTGTGGGGGATTGTTAGAAAATGGAAAGTTGAGGCATATTTTATATATGTTTTGATGAAATTTCCGGAAACTAACAATTGGAGGTTGTTCCTTGTTATGAGGACTTAAACTTTCATGTTTGGATCTAAGACATTTTCTTAGTGGAATCCATAAATAAATTGAGTTGAAATAGGTTGTTTGAAATGGGTTATGTGGGTTGTTTAAGTTGAAAGAACTTTTGTCCCACATAGAATTGGTAATAAGAGGTTGGTGACTTTATATAGAAACATGTGCAAGAGTAGTGTACAACTAATAAGGCATGTGAGTGTGCATGGTGTTATTGTGTGCCTCACGCGCGCGCGCACACACGCGTCGCCGCCGCCCGCCCCGCCTCTCCACGCCACGTCATGACTCGGCTCGGCTCGGCTCGAAGGGCGATTTGGGTGAATGTCTCAGCGTCTCGCGTACGCGAGGCGACCTGAGCGAAGAATTTTATTACCTGTTTATTTAATATTATTTATTGATTTAATTTAACAGTGTTGTAACAGCTCAACGAACTGGGCTCTAAGTCCTGATAGGGATTAAATCCCGACAGCAACTGTAACTAATATCAAATCCTGATGACAGCTGTTAATGATATTAAATTAGAATATTTAGTATTAAATGCTATATCTGTAGTTACAATTTTATTTTGGTATGTTACGTTTTATTTTCTATTATATATACAAAAACTAAACGTTTGACACAAAAGAACTGAAAGAGATATACGAAACTCAGAAAACCTAGCAACTATCTTCTTCTCTGTTCTCTCTAAATACATACATATTATATACATAGTTCTCAGGCGAACTGAGGTGCGGGTCGCTGTTGATCATTGTCATTACTGTGAGTGGATTGATCTGAGCTGTTTTATCCTGGAAGTGATATTGCTGCAACCCAACACAGTGTAAGTGGGACAATAATCTTTTCAAGAACAGTCAAGACTTCTCGAAAGACTTGACGACTCAGCTGTTCTGTTCTTTACATTTTACCCCTCACTTAATTCAATATTTTGATCATATTGATCAATTTATTGAACGTTTTGAATTTTTGACTCCATTAAGAAAATATTGGCCGTACGCCCCAGCCAGCAATCGTCAGTTAAACATCCAGGACGTGTTCCAAATGCATTGGCTCTAGCATTAGAGATCCAGTTGGTAATATACATCATCCATTAATCTTGCATGTGAGTACCTGAAACTTTTGTAATAGAACAATCAACTTGCGCGCGGACTTCTAATGTTTTATAGAAATATCGTAGATACACTACAAGGATTTTTGCTATAGACAACAGGCAAAACGTGTTGTCTGAACATACCAAAAACTGTTGACTATTGAGAAGTCGTCTGATACACACCTCAGACAATACACGGCAAACTGTTGTGTGAAAGTTGAAAGACAAGTAAAAGTCACCTGAAAACTGTTGTCTGATACCCAGAAACAACAACACTTCTTTGAAAACCTATTGTCAAAACTCCAATAACACAACACTTTTTAACGAATATATTGCTGTTATTAAGCAGAAAGACAATGGTTTTTGAAAAAAAACCTATTGTTTAAGTGGAAAAGATACAATCTTTTACTTGATCAAGGATGTTGTTGTATGTCACTACAGACAATGGTTTCTTAGCAAAAAACCATTTGTTTTATGGTTAGATGTACAACATGTTATCTCATATGGCATGTTGTTGTACGGTAGGAAGGATAACACTTTCTTAGTATATAACTCTTGTTTGAAATTATTTCAAACAATGGTTTTGCAGAGTATAACATGTTGTTATTTGTTCATGAAGACAATGGTTATAGACATTAAGTGTTTGTTCTTTGTTAAAAGAGACAACAGTTTTGTGGTTGTAACCTGCAGTGTGTATTCTTCTCCCACATTACTTTGTTAAATGGTACATGTTGTTTGTTTGTATTTTTTACAACTGTTAACATTAAGTAATTTTTATTTTCCTGTTGTGTGAGTCATTTTCTCACAAGAGATTTTAATAAAAGCATTGCTTGATAAACAACTTAAACAATGGTTCTGGACAGAAAACCAAACTACACTATAAAATGAAAATGCAAGAAACAAACAATAGAAACCAATTCAATCCATCCATTACGACCAATATTCACCATACCATCAACCAAAACTACACAAGCATTTTTTCACCTTATAACGCCAACACCACCAACAAACGTACACAACCAACCAACCAAGTACATAATTAAAGTCTATCCACATCCAAAACAACTAATACATAAGTCATATTTTTACGGAACACATCCACAAAAGAGACGGACTAAAAGTTTAATTTCCGCTACTACCAAGAACATGTTCAGGTCAAAATACCAAGTTCAATAAAAGACGACAGTTCAAGGAGCCAGGTGCTTCAACATATAATTCGCCAAGTCAGTCCTTATATCATTAAGCTCAGGCATGCCATAGTGCAAGTTGTTTCTGCGTCGCCACTGCAAAATGGAACATGTATTGGAAGTCATATATCTTCACCACAAAACACAAGGATATCAGAAAAAAAAATGCATTGTTACCTTCTTAGCAAATTTCAATTCCTTATCAAGACATATCTCCTTCATATAACGCATCACAAACACGCCACAGTCCTTGGACCCAGGTTGAAGAGGAATTCCCTGAAGAACATGTAGAATTAATTATATGTCTACACTGTCCTTGTGGAATTCAGAGATAGAAAAAAAATTAATTAAGGAAAGGATAATACCGCCAGGTTCTCCCATGTAATTTTGTTTTTGGTAAACTTCTTCGCATCGTCATTATAGAGATTGATGGCACTACGAAATATAATGTAAATCAAATTTATGACATTTAACTTAAGAAGTGCTCTCAAATGAAATTAAGTTAATATAAAATACTCACTTGTCGACCACTTCCGTCCATTCTTCACTTGTAATTCGGCGCTTCAAAGGATCCATCTGGTAAACGATTTGAGCATCTGGATTTACAGCGGTGAGTGTCCAATGGTTCCTAATAATTCATGAAATTAAACTATATTAAAGTGTGCATTTAAAAAACATTAACACTAGCACCACACATTAAATAAAATAAAATTATAAATAAAATCATAAAAAAAAAAATTAAACGAACTGTGTTCAATTATATATACCCCGACTGTTCTTGTGTCCGATCTAAATTCATAATGAATTTTCTAATTATGAATATTAATAAATCAGATCACATGGTCACTCCTATAAAATTAATAGACTTGATAGCATATAAGTGTTAAAAAAAAAAAAGAACTGACCCGGAGTTATATGGTAAGAGAAAATACTGGCCAGGCTGAGCATTCTTGAACCTGAGAGATAGGGATCGCGACCTCTCTGCTGGATTACCACAACCGAGGGCACCAATCTTATCAGGATCAACAAACGCTATCATATCAGTCATCTTGTGTTTTTTCAAATATACCTGCAGAAAACTGTATAAAAAAAGTCATTACACAAGCAGTCCATTTTCATTTAAGAACTATTTACAAAGTCAAATAAATTTTTGAACGTCGATACTTACTTAATGTATAAGCAAATGATGCCCCCTGACATCTCACCCCCACAGCTCAAAGCATGAATATCCGACAAAAAAAGAGCCTTCTTAGCAGTTGATCCGAAAGCTTCTTCGGATATCAGAAAAGTAGATGCTCGGCCGTCCGCCAAGGCATCCTTTGCCCAAAGCCACAAACGCTTCATGGCAGGGGGAAAGTCAGGACCAATGTCCACCCAATACTCTGGGACTAATCCCAGATCTTCCACCTTCTTCCACTTCTTTTGTCCATTTTTCTTGCTTCCCTGAAATATGACATTAAAAAACAATTGTGAATGAAAACTGCCTAATATATTAGGTTCGTTAAAGTAAACTGCCTAATATGTTTATTTTAATTATGATTTAATAGATTACAACGAATTTAACCTTTGTACTTCCATTCTGTCTGGCAGTGGTTGTCTTCAATTCCGTTATGAGATCTTTTGGCCATGCAATATAAGTCCCGACAGCTTGCTCCACAGTTATGATCTCATCTTGGATTGGAAAAGGAATCTTTTCAGATCCTTGAATTACACGAGTGATAGAGACTCGGGCATTCTCTTTTGTCAAAGGTTTCCCATGAAGAATCTGACTCTTTGTATCAACAGCAGCGTGTGCAACAATATTATTTGGGGAGTTAATTGCCAGTCCCCACTCTGTATCATTATCATCTTCCACACACAAATTTACAACCAGCTCCTGATCATCCTCCAAATGAACCCCCTCAACAGCCTCCTCAATTTTTTCTACCACGTCAACAATCTTCTCAGTCCTTTCTCCACCCTCCACAACCTTCTCATTCTTTTCTTCCACATCAACCTTCCCATTCTCTTGATCCCCTTCAGGAAGATTATAATCACCTTCGAGGAGATTGAGTCTCTTCTTTGCACCTGCCAACTCCAACTCCTTGATACCCTTAGAACAACTTGCTTGCTGAGATACAATATTTGGACTACCTTCAGAATCAATTTTCTCACATAAAGCACTTTTCAGCTTTTCAACCTCAGCAGACCAAAAGGAATCTCGCTCTCGGACTATCCTCTCTGATTCCTCTCTCATATACTTCTTAATGCCCTCCTGAATCCTCTCATCCATTGACTTGCCGGTCTTCTTCTTCCGTGGAAGATTAAAGTATGTAGACTGCGTGACATAAGTACCTTGTCCACGTACCCTTCCTTTCTTCTCAGGGTTACCGAGAACCTTGGTCAAGACATCGCTTGTGCCTTCCACGGAAACTTCTCCATCCCTAACCCTCTTCTTCATTATCTCCTACAAAAGTGACATAAAAAATATAAGTACGTTAACTAAAAAAATAGATATCACATTGAAAGAACTCAAAATATAAAATAAATGAAAAACTTACAATATCTTTTGCAATTTCTGCAACTTTTACAGACTTATAATTCCCATTTTCATCCTGCCGCGCACGGAGCCACGTATCCGCTCGATCTATGTCAAATTCCTCAGGATCACCAAGAGCGAGAATCTGTAAAACAAAGTATTATTGTATTGTTTAACATACAAGTCATCGTAAAATTAAACACAATTATCATGCATGTTTGAAAGGGATATATGTATGATTACTAACCATTTCCTGTTCTAGGTTAGCATAACCTTTTCTTGACATGTTATGAGGATATTCGCTCAACTTCCTCCTTTTTGTGAGTTCTTCGTGGATCACCTTAAGGAACAATGATCAAAATGTTAGTAACAAAGCTGTTCAACTATATATTTTTGTAATCTCAGAAATTCAAAAACAAATATGGTAAGAAAACTTACACCAAATTTTTTTGACAGACGGTCAACAACGAACATGTCCCAATGATCCTTCTCAATAAAGGTGTAGTCAGCAGGAGGAAACTGTAGCAAATCAAGCTGATCATGGTGTGGCAGGACGTATTTGGTTGACAAGCGGCTCTTGAACTCTCGCCATTTTTTGCCCGCAGATTTGAAAACCACCTTCTTGGCGGTTGGTGGTACATCAAACGCCATCTACGTAGATAAGTATTTTAATTAGCATACATGTATTAACTAAATAGGTGGTCATGAATGAAAAGTTACTTCATAAGATGTAATTTGTTTTACCTCCACACATTTCCAAATCTTGTTTTTCCTTTCAGTCGGAACAATTAGCCAGGAAGCATAGCAGATTGGGACTTTACTTCTCGCAAGAACACCAATATAAGATTCCATTTCCGTGGCTGCTTTACCGTAAGGCTGACCCTTTTCATTGAAACTCACCAAATGCTTTTCTCCCAACATCTTACGCCTAATAATCTTGTGCATCGTTACAGGTCCGCGCTTTAAAAGCTTCAGTCCAGTTTCCTTTTTCGTAGCCAACGGTTGCTCCATTCGTTTCCTTTTCTTAGATAAAGTGGCTTGTAGGTTCTTTGAAATAGACTTCTTCACAGATACAGGGGATGCTGAAAGAGCCCGTGTCACCGGTCGATTAGGGGAAAACTGCACCACCTTATTCTTCAGGTCAGGGCATGACTCCGTCGGCTTTTTCTTTATTTTCTTCACTGCAGGGGTAGACTGAACCGGTGAGTTCTTTTTTAGTGCCTTCATAATGGTTGTCGTACTTGCTTTGGGAGCGGATTTTCTCTTCGGCTTCATGATCAATCTACAACACCACATGTTAAGTGAATTATTTATATAAATGTAAGCATATTACACTAAGCATATTACATTCCACAAGATTGCTTATGCCGTTGTAAAATCATCATCTATTGCACCTGATGTGAAGTCAAATAGATGATGATTTTACGACGGCAAAAAAAATCTTTGAGGGAGCTTAATTCAGTAAATCAATCCCAACAATACATAACCAAAACAAAACAAAACTAATTAAGCTAAACATAATGAGAGAGAGAGAGGGACAGAGGGAGAGAGGGAGGCAGGGAGAGATATAGAGAGAGAGAGGGATGGAGAGAGAGAGGGATAGACAGAGAGAGAGAGACATAGAGGGAGAGACAGAGAGAGGGGGAGGGAGAGATAGAGAGAGAGAGAGAGAGGTAGAGATCGATTTAAGAGCATGCATAACCATATATCATAGTATCCATAAGCATATAACAGAAAGAGAGATGGAGAGAGAGAGGGAGAGAGAGAGAGAGAGAGAGAGAGAGAGAGAGAGAGAGAGAGTGACGATCTAGGGAGGGAGAGGGGGATGAGTTGTGGAATACCTGAGTGAGCTCTCGATTTTGGGGGAGTGATTTAGGGGGAGCTCTCGATTTTGGGGGGAGGGATATTAGGTCAATTGGGGGGGAAAATTTGGGGAAAAGAGGGGGAATGAAAATTTGGGGAAACGATTTTGGGGGGAGTGATTCTGGGGGGAGGGAGATGTTGTAATTATGTAAGTATTGTAACATATATTAAGATATAATATTTATTTTTAATTAGTAAATTTTAGAAATAAATATTTATGTGTAATATTTTATGTGGGCTGATATAAAATATTAATATAAAATATTAAAATATTCTAAAATATTAATAAAAAATATGAAAATATTAATGTAAAATAACTGTACCCATATTCTCCAACCGGGATTTCGAAGCCCGGGTCGTACGGTCTCAAAGATCCATAGTCCGGTATGTCCATAGGGTTTAGGGTTTAGGGTTTAGGGTTTGACCGTTAACCCCTAAACAGGTACGGTTGACCAAGTGAATGTACGGTCAAACCCAGGTTTGACCGTTAACCCCTAAACAGGTACGGTTGACCAGGTGAATGTACGGTCAAACCCAGGTTTGACCGTTTAGTCCTAAACAGGTATGGTTGACCAGGTGAATGTACGGTCAAACCCAGGTTTGACCGTTTAGTACCAAAAAGGTACGGTTGACCAGGTGAATGTACGGTCAAACCCAGGTTTGACCGTTAACCCCTAAACAGGTACGGTTGACCAGGTGAATGTACGGTCAAACCCAGGTTTGACCGTTTAGTCCTAAACAGGTACGGTTGACCAGGTGAATGTACGGTCAAACCCAGGTTTGACCGTTTAGTACTAAAAAGGTACGGTTGACCAGGTGAATGTACGGTCAAATCCAGGTTTGACCGTTTAGTCCTAAACAGGTACGGTTGACCAGGTGAATATACGGTCAAACCCAGGTTGGACCGTTTAGTTCTAAAAAGGTACGGTTGACCAGGTGAATGTACGGTCAAACCCAGGTTTGACCGTTAACCCCTAAACAGGTACGGTTGACCAGGTGAATGTACGGTCAAACCCAGGTTTGACCGTTAACCCCTAAACAGGTACGGTTGACCAGGTGAATGTACGGTCAAACCCAGGTTTGACCGTTAATCCCTAAACAGGTACGGTTGACCAGGTGAATGTACGGTCAAACCCAAGTTTGACCGTTAACCCCTAAACAGGTACGGTTGACCAGGTGAATGTATGGTCAAACCCAGGTTTGACCGTTAACCCCTAAACAGGTACGGTTGACCAGGTGAATGTACGGTCAAACCCAGGTTTGACCGTTTAGTCCTAAACAGGTACGGTTGACCAGGTGAATGTACGGTCAAACCCAGGTTTGACCGTTTAGTACTAAAAAGGTACGGTTGACCAGGTTAATGTACGGTCAAACCCAGGTTTGACCGTTAACCCCTAAACAGGTACGGTTGACCAGGTGAATGTATGGTCAAACCCAGGTTTGACCGTTAACCCCTAAACAGGTACGGTTGACCAGGTGAATGTATGGTCAAACCTGGGTTTGACCGTTAACCCCTAAACAGGTACGGTTGACCAGGTGAATGTACGGTCAAACCCAGGTTTGACCGTTAACCCCTAAACAGGTACGGTTGACCAGGTGAATGTACGGTCAAACCCAGGTTTGACCGTTAATCCCTAAACAGGTACGGTTGACCAGGTGAATGTACGGTCAAACCCAAGTTTGACCGTTAACCCCTAAACAGGTACGGTTGACCAGGTGAATGTATGGTCAAACCCAGGTTTGACCGTTAACCCCTAAACAGGTACGGTTGACCAGGTGAATGTACGGTCAAACCCAGGTTTGACCGTTTAGTCCTAAACAGGTACGGTTGACCAGGTGAATGTACGGTCAAACCCAGGTTTGACCGTTTAGTACTAAAAAGGTACGGTTGACCAGGTTAATGTACGGTCAAACCCAGGTTTGACCGTTAACCCCTAAACAGGTACGGTTGACCAGGTGAATGTATGGTCAAACCCAGGTTTGACCGTTAACCCCTAAACAGGTACGGTTGACCAGGTGAATGTATGGTCAAACCCAGGTTTGACCGTTAACCCCTAAACAGGTACGGTTGACCAGGTGAATGTATGTTCAAACCCAGGTTTGACCGTTAACCCCTAAACAGGTACGGTTGACCAGGTGAATGTATGGTCAAACCCAGGTTTGACCGTTAACCCCTAAACAGGTACGGTTGACCAGGTTAATGTACGGTCAAACCCAGGTTTGACCGTTAACCCCTAAACAGGTACGGTTGACCAGGTGAATGTATGGTCAAACCCAGGTTTGACCGTTAACCCCTAAACAGGTACGGTTGACCAGGTGAATGTATGGTCAAACCCAGGTTTGACCGTTAACCCCTAAACAGGTATGGTTGACCAGGTTAATGTACGGTCAAACCCAGGTTTGACCGTTAACCCCTAAACAGGTACGGTTGACCAGGTGAATGTATGGTCAAACCCAGGTTTGACCGTTAACCCCTAAACAGGTACGGTTGACCAGGTGAATGTATGGTCAAACCCAGGTTTGACCGTTAATCCCTAAACAGGTACGGTTGACCAGGTGAATGTACGGTCAAACCCAGGTTTGACCGTTAACCCCTAAACAGGTACGGTTGACCAGGTGAATGTAGGGTCAAACCCAGGTTTGACCGTTAACCCCTAAACAGGTACGGTTGACCAGGTTAATGTACGGTCAAACCCAGGTTTGACCGTTTTGATAAATATTTCAAAATTAAAAAAATAAAATAAATAATTATATTTAAATCGATTAGGAAAATGAGTTTAATTTTATATATGATCAAACAATTATATTTTTAAAAGTTATTAAAACTAATTTAGCTCGACAAAATGACACATTAATATATGTCATCGAGATATTTGTCTGAACATCTGAACTTAAGTTTTACACCCACTTTTCAATCACCTCCACCTCTGTCCTCCTTCGTCCTCCTCCGTCAATTCACCTCCACCTCCGTCGTCCTCCGTCCACCTCCACCTCCGTCCACCTGTGCTCTGTGCTCCACCTCTGTCCTCTGTGCTCCACCTCTGTACCATCTTCACTCCACTACCCTGCGACACCTCCGTCCTTGCATCTCATCTTCGTAGTTTTGAAGCAGCTCCATCTTCGTAGTTTCAACGAGCTCCATCGACATCTCCATTAAGGTATTTTTGATGAAATTTGTTTCAAAAATTTGAAATTAGGGTTCATACTTGTATTTGGGGATCTGAGAAATTGTGTTAGTGTTAGTTTGAAATTGTGTTTGTTTGTCTTAGAAATTAGTCTATTATATATGCTCCAACTCTGTCTTCCTTGATTGACTTCAAAATCAAAGCTTACCAGTTTTCATTAATCATCAATTTTCACCTTTAGTGCTATCTTTAAACAGGAATAGGATAATGGTCAAAAATCCACATAATAGAAATTAGCTTCTATTATGCTAAACTAAATGTATGTGTTAGTGTTTGTTGATTTTAACAAGTAAATTGTGTTAGTGTTACGTTAGTTTGAAATTGTGTTTGTTAGTGTTACTATGTGCTGATTACATTTGTTTTTTTTATTTTAAAAGATGGACAAGTCTTGGATGAATGCTGATAGAAGAACAAAAGAGTTCCAAAGAGGAGTGGACGGATTGTTGATGTTTGCACTGGAGAATGGACAGGATGGAAATAAAATCAGTTGCCCCTGTCTAAAATGTGCACATAGTAAATCATGGAAAGCTCGAATTGTGAGGGGCCATCTTTTCCAGAATGGCATCGATCAGAGCTACACATGTTGGATTTGGCACGGGGAGGTAAGTACGGGAGAAAGTCAGCATGCCGCTGAAGATACTTCTAGTTCTTCACAATCTGTAGATCAAAACCCGATGAAAACAGAGAATGCCGGTGATACCGATGACAATGCAGATGACGTTTCCCTAGATTCCTCGGATGTATTTAACCATATACAATCTGAACATGAACCCCTCTATCCGGGATGCGAAGGATTTACAAAGATGAAGGCTTTAGTAAAATTATATAACTTGAAAGCAAAATATCAAATCTCTGATTCTGGCTTCTCAGAAATTCTTCTTTTGGTTGGGTCTATGCTTCCAAAAGGCAACAACTTCCCTTCTTCTTTCAGTGAAGCTAAAAAAAGCTTGTGTGCTTTGGGAATGGAGTATGAAAAAATACACGTTTGCCCAAATGATTGTTTAATATACCGTGGAGATAGAGATGAAGATGCGACCAGGTGCCGCATTTGTGAGGCCTCTAGATGGAAGTTGAATAAAAATGGGGATGAATTGGAAGGGGTTCCTGCCAAGGTTCTCTGGTATTTTCCGTTAATACCACGTTTGAGGAATTTGTTCAGTTCACCTCAAACAGCCAAGGAGTTGATTTGGCATGACACGGAGAGATTGAAGGATGGTAAAATGAGACATCCTGCAGATGCACAGACATGGAAGGAAGTTGACGCTAAGTGGCCTGAGTTTTCTTCGGATCCTAGAAACCTCCGGTTAGCTTTATCGTCCGATGGATTTAATCCGTTCTATAACACAAATGTTGATTACTCATGTTGGCCAGTTTTGTTGACAATTTACAATCTTCCACCATGGCTTTCTATGAAGAGGAAATATATTATGCTATGTTTGTTAATATCTGGACCAACTCAGCCCGGCAATGATATCGATGTGTTCCTTCAACCACTTATGGAAGATTTAAAAAAGTTGTGGCATGGGAAACAAGTGTACGACGCATACAAGAAGGAGTATTTTTTGCTTAGAGGCATTTTGTTATGGACAATCAGCGATTATCCAGCCTATGGCAATTTGTCGGGCAACATTATCAAGGGTTATAACGGGTGTCCTGTATGCGTTGATAACACAAAAGCTACAAGGCTAGTTAATTGTCGTAAGTGTGTGGTCATGAGGCATCGGAGGTGGCTGCCCCGTCATCATCCATATCGCCGACAGAAACAAGATTTTGATAACACCGTGGAAAAGGAAACTGCTCCAATTCCCCTAACCGGAGAGGAGGTGCTTCAAAGAGTACAACATTTGAAGGGCCATGTCTATGGTAAGACACAATGCCAACCTCGATTAAAGAAAGGTGATGTTCGACCTATTTGGAAAAAGGTATCTATATTCTTTGAGCTTCAGTACTGGAAGTTTCTACCGGTTAGACATGTTCTCGATGTGATGCACATTGAGAAAAATATATGCGAAGCTTTACTTGGCACCATGCTTAATATACCAAAGAAAACAAAAGACAAAGAATCTGTCCGTATTGACATGGCTGAAATGGGAATAAAAACCGAGTTGAGGCCAAAAAATCCAGGGAAAAAGGAGAAGTTACCATTAGCATCTTGGAATTTGACTCATTCCGAAAAAAAGGTTGTCTGCTCTTCCTTTCTTAACATGAAGTTGCCTGATGGTTTTTGTTCTAATGTTAGGAGTCTAGTTTCAATGGAAACTCTTAGACTTACTGGAATGAAATCTCATGACTGCCATATGATATTGCATCATTTGCTCCCAATTGCAATTCGGTCGTCATTGCAAAAAAGAGTCAGGAACACAATTATCAGGTTCTGCCTCTTCTTTAAGGCAATTTGTAGTAAAGTTATTGAGCCTGATAAGTTGGAGAAAATGCAATCGGAATTGGTAATTACTTTATGCCAGCTTGAAAAACACTTCCCCCCTTCCTTGTTTGATCTAATGTTTCATATATCGGTGCATCTTGTACGAGAAGTTGAGCTCTGTGGACCAATTTTCCTTAGGTGGATGTATCCTTTTGAGAGATACATGAAGACATTCAAGGGATATATAAAGAATCGGGCTCGTGCAGAAGGTTGTATTGCGGAGGCCTATATAGCAGAAGAGGCGGTGGAATGTTTGGTGGACCATGACGAAGGAACAACTATCGGGGTACCGAAAGCTGGTAGACATACTAAGGATGCCATCTGCAGGCCATTATCGGGTGCAACCATAATAACCCCGAGTAGGACTGATTTGCACGTAGCACATTTGTGTGTTCTCCAGAATACTACTGCAGTTATACCATTTTTCAAGTAAGCCATGAATTTAATTTCTTTATTTTATTTATTTGCATGCATTTCTTATGTCATTTTTAATGACTCCAGTGAACACATGGCATTTTTAATGACCAAATATCCGGAACATGAAAATGATGAAATGTGGTTAAAGAACAAGCAGAATGAGACATTCCCTAAATGGTTTAAAGAAAAGGTATTATGTGAGTTTAATAATACTTTTGTGATTTTTTTACAACAACCTAGCTCACATGAATCATTTTACAATTTGTTTATTTTTTTTCAGATTGCATCAGATTTGGAAGACAAAAAAGAGTTATCAAACGAGATAATATGGATCGCAGACGAACCCAACAAAGATGTTCCTACATTCAGCGGATACAGAATGGATGGGGTTACCTTTCGTACCAGGGAACGTGATGACATGCGTCAGGTTCAGTGCAGTGGTGTGTGTGTAGAAGCCGATACAATGGTTGTGCACGGTAAGGATAAAAACATTGAGCACACATCACATACATATTACGGAGTTATAACAAGTATATGGGAGTTGGACTATAATTACCTTAGGGTCCCTATTTTTCATTGTAAGTGGGTAGATATGAACATAGGCACGAAGGTAGACGACTTGGGATATACATTAGTAAATTTGAATAGGTTGGGCTTTTTAGATGATCCATTTGTATTGGCAAAACATGTTAAACAAGTTTGTTACATTGATGATCCTCTTGATAAATCATGGTCCGTTGTCTTGAAGTTACCGGAGAAAAATTACTATGAAGACAATGTGTATGAAAATGAGGCATCTGTAGAAGTAGAACTTGAGAATGACTTCTATATGCCCAATTTTCCGGATGTTGATGAGGAAGACATGCCTACTAGTTACATTCGAGATGATGTTGATGAACTAATACAACTTTCGTAATGTAATAAATTAATTTGTGCTCTTTAATTTGTAACTATAACTCTTGATAGATTGTTGGTTGGTTTGTTCAGAAGTTCTTCTGTTTGGCCTTTGTTGATTTGTTGGATGCCAATTTGGTAGGTTAGTCATCTTTTAAATATATTTTTTTTTCATGTACAGTTCATCAGACAACATTTTTAAACAGAAGACACTTGTATGAGGTGAAACACACAATAGGCCAGAACCTGTTGTGTGTTGGATTAAGATCATACAACACTATGTAAAGCACTTGTGTTAAATATCATTACACAATACCACATTGGAAACCACTTGTCTCATTCTAACAATACTTTTTACGAAGTATTGTCTATGCTTCATGTTAGGAATATGTTGTTCTTGATGATAATTATAAAAACACTTAGTAGATTTTGTATTAAGTTATTTTGTAGCTGTCAACGAAATAGCATGCTTTGCAGTGTTTCGTTGACAGGAAGCTCATCAACGGAATGAGTGATGTAGCAATTGCACTGTACATTACTTCATAGTTTGATATGCAGTTTGTTGAGTACTAGATAGGTTTTCTAAGTCATGTTGACTAAATGATTAGATAGGCAAAATAGGTTGGTTAATTGTAAATATTTAGTGCCTTGTAATTTTGCCTAAGTGAAGACATGTCAACGGAATGAAGATTACTCTATCAACGAAACAAGGAAGCTCATCAACGAAACAAAGAATAAAGCTATCAACGAAACACATCTCTATGCCATCAACGAATCATTATTGCTTTTCTATACAATTGACAAAGTGATAGTGACAGGTTCCTGACAGATCAAAAAGGAGATGTGGAAGTGTACTTTGCATTGGAAACCACTAAAATGGACATGGGGAATAAGGAAACATCCCAGTTTCCAATTGGGCTCTTGGGAGTGATCATAATAAGCATGAAGACAAAAGCAAGGATCTCCAAGGACCACTGGACAAAAGGGATGAAAAGCAAACTATTGGCGGTTACTCATTGTACTATTAGTGTAGCCAAAAATAGGGTTGTAAACTTGGGTTTATATAACCAAGTGTAGCAGTTACTTTATTTGAGAGAAGAAAAACAAAGAGTTTGTATTAGCTATCTTTGAGAGCATTTTTCTTCTCTACAACCTTGTAACTGAGCAGCTGTGTACATTTGTATCACAGATTATTTCCGCAATAAAAACACTTCAGTTGGATCATCAAACAATCCAACTGAATTATTTATATCTTGTGTTTTTATTTATTCAGTTCAGTTTAATTTTATAAAGTATTTTCAAGTTAAAGAAATATCAAAATTGTATTCAACCCCCCCCCTTCTACAATTCTGTTAGGTCATTTGGGATTAACAATTGGTATCAAAGCGAGCTTCTAACATACAAGAAGTTTAAAGATCAAGACCAAAAACAGAAACCATGGTGAAGAAGGATGCAGGTGTGAAGATACCAGTTCTTGATAAGGACAATTACTTTCACTGGAAAGTAAAGATGCATTTACATCTCATGTCTATGGATGAGAGGTATGTAGACTGCATTGAGAAAGGTCCACACGTTCCCATGAAGCTTGATTCTAGAGTTGGATTGCCAGATAATGCTCCTGATGTAGAGATTCCAAAACTTGTCTCAGAATGGACTGTTGAAGATGTTGCAGAAGTCCATAAAGACAAAAGAACCATGAACATTCTGTTTAATGGTTTGGAGCAAGAGATGTTTGACAATGTTATCAACTGTACAACCTCTAAGGAAGTATGGGATACTGTTAGAACTCTCTGTGAAGGAACTGAGCAAGTCAGGGAAAATAAAATGCAACTCCTTATACAACAATATGAGCATTTTCATTTTAAAGCTGGTGAAACCCTAAATGACACGTTTAGTAGGTTTCAGAAGCTTTTGAATGGATTAAAGCTGTATGGGAGGATCTATCAAACTAAGGATTCAAACCTTAAATTTCTCAGAGCTCTTCCAAAAGAATGGAAGCCTATGACTGTTTCTCTTAGAAACACTCAAGAGTACAAAGACTACACTCTTGAAAGGCTTTATGGAACCTTGAAGACTTATGAGCTGGAAATGGAGCAAGATGAGGAAATTGAAAAGGTACAGAAGAAGGGTGGATCTATTGCATTAATTGCATCTGTGAACCAACTGGAAGATGACAACAAAGAAACTGCAAAGGCCACAACTAGTCGACCTAGTTGTAGGAGTGATGTTAGCAAGGGTAAAGACAAGATGACAGAAGAAGAAGAAGAATCAGAACCAGCCAACTTGAATGACTTAGATGAGATTGATGAGCACATTGCTTTTCTGTCTAGGAAATTCTCTAAGTTCAAGTTCAAAAGAAACTCAGAGGCAAGGCCACCAAGAAGAGACTTTCAACCTAGCAAAACAAACTGGATTGAAAAGTCTAAGTCAAAATGTTTCAATTGTGGAATGCTTGGTCACTTTGCTGGAGACTGCAGAAAGCCCAAGGTTGAGAAGGGCAACAGGAAATTTGAGCCTGTTGATTATAAAAAGAAATACTTTGAACTTCTCAAGGAAAAAGAAAAGGCTTTCATGTCTCAGGAGTATGACTGGGCTGGTAATGGTGAAGACTCTGATGATGATGTTGAATATGTCAACTTGGCTCTTATGGCTGACAATCATGAGCAGGAAGCAAGTTCCTCAAGCAACCAGGTAACAATTACTAATCTTTCTGAGCTTTCTAAAGAGGAATGCGATAGTGCAGTAAATGAAATGTCTACTGTACTATATAATTTGCGTGTTACTCTTAAATCACTTACCAAGGAGAATTCTAGAATAAAAGAGACTAATTTGTTCTTAAGTGATAGGAATGCAGTGTTAGAAGCACAGCTCATTGAATTTGAGAAAATGAGATGTGTTAGTAGGGATGCTAAGAAGGAACTTGAGAACGTGTTACAAAGGGAAGAAATTCTTAAAACACAACTTGAAATAGAACAAGGTGTGATTGCAAAATGGAAAGATTCCAGGAATGTTGCTACCAACATCATTAATGTTCAAGGTATGGAATCTTTCTGTGAGGAATCATGGAAAAAGAACAAAGAGAAGCTAGGGTGTGTTGGTGAAACCTTAGAATCAGAAACAGAGTCAACAAACAACAATGATCATTTGTTGGAGGTTGATATGTCAACGAAATGCAATGTTTCGTTGACACATGAACCATCAACCGATCAGGCTGTTTCGTTGACAGACAAAAGAAAAGAGAAACTCACTAGACTTAATGACAAGTATGGTCCTGTCACCAAGAACTTTGTTCAAGGTGAGTCTAGTAATTCAAAGAAAGTTGAGAAGCCTGTTGAGAGAGCTAATGTAGGTCACTTGTCTAACAAGCAATTGAAAGACAAGATAGAGAAAGTTCATAATGAGGCTAAGGGAAATAAAAAGAATAACAGGAATGGCAAAGTAGGAATTAACAAACACAACAATTACACACCTGATAAATATGCTCCTAGAAAGACATGTGTTAATTGTGGAAGTGTTAGTCATTTGTCTACTAACTGCAAATCTGTTAAGAAATCTGCTAATGTGAAAATGCCCAAGCCTGCAATGAACAGTTCCATGCCTACAATGCCTGTTATGCCTAACATGTTTGCTCCATATGCACAATTTCAGAATCCATATGCTAGCATGCCATTTGTGTCTAATCCTTACATGAATATGTTTAACATGCCACAAATGCCATGGAACATGAATAACATGATTGTTCCTCCAACTATGCATGCTATGAATGAAAATATGAGCAACCCTCAGAAATCAACACCAAGGGTAAAGATTGATTTGAATCAATCTGAGTCCAAAGTGAAAAATGGTACAAAAGGGAATGCAAAGGCTAACAAGACAGGACCCAAGGAAACTTGGGTACCAAAATCAACTTGATTTGGTTTTATTGTGTGCAGGGAGACAAAAGGAATCTTTGGTACTTGGATAGTGGTTGTTCAAGACACATGACTGGTGATTCTACCCTGCTCACAGAGTTTCAGGAAAGAGCTGGCCCTTGTATTGCTTTTGGAGATGACAGCAAAGGCTACACAAAGGGATATGGCTTGATTTCAAAAGAGAATGTCATCATAGATGAGGTTGCATTGGTGGATGGTCTTAAGCACAATTTGCTTAGTATCAGTCAACTCTGTGACAAAGGATTTTTAGTTACTTTCTCAAAAGAAGCCTGTGTTGTTTCTAAAGGAGGAAACAACAATGTGGTAATGACTGGATTCAGAAGAGGGAATGTGTACATTGCTGACTTTAGTAGCACAAGTTCAGACACCATCACTTGTCTTTTCAGCAAAGCAAGCAAGGATGAAAGTTGGCTATGGCACAAGAAATTATCTCATCTGAATTTCAAGGTTATGAATGATTTGGTAAGGAAAGATCTTGCTAGAGGAATTCCACAGGTGGAGTTTTCCAAGGATGGTTTGTGTGATGCCTGTCAAAAAGGGAAACAAAAGAAGGCATCATTCAAAAGCAAGACAGAGTCATCAATTGTTCATCAGCTTGAGTTACTTCATATGGATTTGTTTGGCCCTGTAAATGTCATGTCTATTTCAAAGAAGAAATACTGTCTTGTGATTGTTGATGATTTTTCTAGATTTACATGGACTTTCTTTTTGCACTCTAAAGATGAGGCAAGTGAAATCATTATCAATCACATCAAGATGGTAAGCAATCATCCTGATTTCAAAGTAAGAAGGATTAGGAGTGACAATGGGACAGAATTCAAGAATTCAAGCATGAAGGTGTTCTGTGAAGAAAATGGTATTTTGCATGAGTTTTCAGCAGCAAGAACACCACAGCAAAATGGTGTAGTTGAAAGGAAAAACAGAACACTTATTGAAGCTGCAAGGACAATGCTAGATGAATCAAAGTTACCAACTTATTTTTGGGCTGAGGCAGTTAACACAGCTTGCTTCACTCAGAATATTTCTTTGATTAATCAGGCCAAAGGAATGACCCCTTATCAGTTACTCAAAAGAAAGAAGCCACTATTAGATTTTCTTCATGTCTTTGGATGCAAGTGCTTTGTTCTGAGAAATCAAGCTGAGCATTTGGGGAAATTTGAAGCAAAGGCAGATGAAGCAATATTTGTGGGATATGCAGCAGGGAAAGCTTACAGAGTCTTTAATCTCAGAATCAACATTGTTATGGAATCTGTACATGTTGTTTTTGATGATCTCAAAATACAAGGTCTCTGTGATGAAGGTTTCCATGAAAGTCTCTCTTTTGAGAATGAGGAAGGAGAACAAGTGAATCATGATAAGGCTACTGAGAAACAGCCTAAAGTTGTTGTATCTAGCACAGATGAAAGCAGCAGTGAAGATGAAGTTGCTGCATTAAGATTGAAAAGAATAGCTGCTAGTAGACCAAATGATCATTTCGTTGACAGTCAAAATGAGCGTTTCGTTGACAACCAAAATGGTCATACCGTTGACAGTCATAGAAATGGTTCTAGAAGTGATCATTTAGGGACAACAAACTCAGGGGGAGTTTCTCAAGGACAAATGTCCAATCAAGGCAATCATGATCATGAAGCTACCTCGTCTAGAGCAAATCTACCTCCCTCAAGAAAATGGACTAAAGATCATCCCTTTGAACTCATTATAGGTGATGTTTCTTCAAAAGTCCAAACTAGAAGAGCAACTCAAGAAGAATGTCTATATAGCAGCTTTCTGTCTCAAGATGAGCCAAAGAAAGTTGAGGATGCACTTCTAGATCCAGATTGGGTTTTGGCTATGCAAGAAGAGCTAAACCAATTTGAAAGGAACAATGTATGGAAGCTGGTGCCCAAGCCTAAGGACAGGAGTGTCATAGGCACAAAATGGGTGTTCAGAAACAAGATGGATGAAAATGGCATAGTCACAAGGAATAAAGCTAGATTGGTTGCAAAAGGTTATTCACAGGAAGAAGGAATCGATTATGATGAAACCTTTGCTCCTGTTGCAAGACTAGAAGCAATAAGGATTTTCCTAGCCTATGCAGCCCATGCCAATTTCAAGGTCTATCAAATGGATGTTAAGAGTGCTTTTCTAAATGGGGAACTGGAAGAGGAGGTGTATGTGAGTCAACCTCCTGGTTTTGAAGATGATGATTTTCCAGAGTATGTGTACTTTCTCCTCAAAGCACTCTATGGTTTGAAACAAGCACCTAGAGCCTGGTATGACACACTTTCACAGTTCCTTCTTGAGAATCACTTCACTAGAGGTACTGTAGATAATACCCTTTTTCATAGGATTGTGAATGGCTCTACAATACTTGTTCAAATTTATGTAGATGACATAATTTTTGGGTCTACAGATGAAAAACTTTGTCAAAAGTTTGCCAAGCTTATGCAAAGTAAGTATGAAATGAGCATGATGGGAGAATTAACTTACTTTCTTGGTCTTCAAGTAAAGCAAGTTAATGAAGGCATTTTCATTAGTCAAACAAAATATATTTTTGATTTATTAAAGAAGTTTAACTTAATGGAATGCTCTCCTGCCAAAACACCCATGCCTACTGCCACCAAACTTGAATTGAATACTAAGGAAAAATCTGTGGACATTTCAAGTTACAGAGGCATGGTTGGCTCACTTTTATATTTAACAGCTAGTAGACCTGATATTATGTTTGCTACATGTTTATGTGCTAGATTTCAGGCTGATCCTAGGGAATCCCATTTAGTTGCTATTAAAAGGATTTTCAGATATCTCAAAGGAACACCAAACCTTGGCATTTGGTATCCTAGAGAATCTGGTTTTGAACTTATTGGTTATTCAGATGCAGATTATGCAGGATGTAAAATTGACAGGAAAAGCACAACAGGCACCTGTCAATTCTTAGGAAACAAGCTTGTGTCATGGTTCAGCAAGAAACAAAACTCAGTTTCCACCTCCACAGCTGAGGCTGAGTATATTGCAGCTGGAAGTTGTTGTGCACAGATTTTATGGATGAAAAATCAACTACTTGATTATGGATTAAGAGTTGAGAAAATTCCTATTTTCTGTGACAACACTAGTGCCATTGCCATTACTGAGAATCCAGTGCAGCATTCAAGAACCAAGCACATTGACATCAAGTACCATTTCATTAGAGAACATGTTATGAATGGTACTGTGGAGTTACATTTTGTTCCAAGTGAACAACAACTTGCAGACATCTTTACCAAGCCACTTGATGAATCAACATTCTCAAGATTAGTAAGTGAGCTAGGTATGCTAAATTTCTCTTAATTATTTTTGAGATATTTGCAAGTCATAATGCAGCCAGAAATTTGCTATGTTTTTTTTTCTGTGAATAAATTTTCTCAGGAAAAGGTAAAATTTTGTCTAAGTCAAAATTACTATGGCAACGGAATGCACCATTTCGTTGACAGTCTTAGCAGTTTTCTGGGTGTTTCGTTGATAGCTCTTTTATATCAACGAAACGCAGCTTTATCAACGAAATAAGACGGGACTTTAACCGCCCAATCCTGATTCGTTGATTTAGCGCTTTTTATCTGAACCGTTGAAATGTGACACGTCTTTTACCACGATCTATGCATACACCCCTGTAAGTATAAATCATGGTAATACTTTAAGAGTAACGGTTATATTTTTAAGCCAATCCAGTAATTTACATTTATTATTGGATTCATTTTCTGAGAATTTTTGGGGGAGTATTTAAGAAATTTTAGTTTTATTATTTCTTTTTACCTGTTCTCAAAAATTTCAAAGGCTTTTTCTCTCTTCTTCACTCTATCAATCAATTCAGTTCGAAGCTTTCCTTTAATCAACAATGGCACCCATAGTCAAGCTAATGTCTGCTGGAGGGTTCATCTATGAGAAGAACAACTCCATCCCTTTTGTTGTCAAGGAAAACCCGAACAGTCTGTTCTTCAAAATGATGGATTTCATGAAGAATTGCAAGTTGAGCTATGCAATGTTTCACTCTACACCACTCTACAATGAGATAATCGAGGAGATTTGGACCTCATGTGAGTATAGTGGAACAAACTGCACACTACAATTCACTCTTCAAGGTAATGAGTACATAGTTAATTCTGATGTTTTGCAAGCATGTTTACATATTCCTGATAATAACTGTGATGCTTTGCCTACTAACACTGAAATAACTACCATGTTAAATTCTATAAACTACTCTTTGCCTACTGATAATCTGGGTAGAATAATTAGGAGAGGTTTGGTTAGAGAATACAGTTATTTAGCTGATGCATTCATTAAGGTCTTTTCTGGAAAGATTAGTAATTTTGATGCATTAACTAACTCTATGTTAATTCTCCTAACCATGCTTCTAAATGATAGATATCACAACTTTAGCACCCAACTTATGTATGAAATTGGTGCTAAGTTGGGTGACAAAGCGAATAGGAAGAAAAATATCTATTATGCTAGGTTTCTGATGATGTTGGCTAACCATGTTAGTCCAGCACCATTAGTTATCTCTAACCCTAATGCCAGGTTCGAGTGCTTTGTGCAAGAAAAGAGAGTATTGACAGACATACTCAGGCTGAACCACAATGGTGATGTTCCAGTGGTGTATCTGCCAATCATTGAGGTAACTACTACTATCCCTGTTAGTGTAGCTAACTCCTCTACTGTTTTACCTTCCAATGTTGCTATGGAGTCTGTAGCTGTGACCCAACAGGCTCCTACCCTAGCAACAAAACCTAAATCAAAGAAATCCTCCAAGCCAACCTCAGGTGCTTCTCAAAAGGCACCTGTTGTAAAAACTACCACACAACCTAAGGGGAGTGAGTCTGGAGTTGTAAGAGGTGAGGGAAGGGGTGAACATCAAAGAAACCCCAAGGATAAGGAAGGACAGGTCAGTGTGTACCAGCCAAGCCCCATTGTGTCTTCCCAACAAGGCACAATGAGTAAAATGGATTTAAACACAAGTCTAATTGCATCCTCCCAAAAGGATGTGATTATTGAAACAAGCTCTCCACCAAGAGCACAGTCCAAGAGGGTAAGGGACACTTCAAGCCCAAAGTCTACATTTTCCCAATACCAAAGGAGAGTGAAGCAAAAGTCCAAGGGTACACAGGGTGCACACACACTGGAAGCAACACTTCCAGTTTCTCAAATTCAGTTTGATGTAACCCCTATCCTTACTCTGGGGTTACAGTCCCATTCTCTAAACATCAATCTTGAATTATCTCCATCCAATTCACCAACTCAATCTTTAGATGTGGACATGATCCATACATCTATTCCTGATTCTCCAACTCTAATCTTGGAGAAGCCCCACTCTGAAGCTGGTGGCCATCACTTGTTAAGTGATTTGTTGGGCCATCAACCAATTTTTCCTGAAGTTGCAAGGGGATCTGTGGACCATTCTTTAAAATCAATCACCACAGACTCTACTGTAATTTCTCATTCTCAAAGTGCTTTCTTGACTTCATCAACGAAACAGTCTATTTCGTTGACAAGTGTTTCTCCATCAACGGTATCCATACCGTTGACAGTTCAAACTACCATTCCGTTGATAGTTCACTCTGCACCTTTAATTGAAAATCAAGTTGTTCCCACAACTAGTGCAGATGATCTAGTGGTAGTTGAGACACTTCTAGGACTGAGAGGGAGTGAAACTGAGAGGCTGGCTTGCAGCCAGGCAAAAGGAGAGAATGTGAGTGAGAGGCTGGCTATTTCTTCCAGCCAGGCAAAAGGAGAGATTGAGAGTTCCACCTTAGAAGGTGAAGGTGAGGGTGTGAGAGGTGTGAGCCATGGGGAGCCCATGATGCAAGAACAGAGTGGAGAGAGAGAAGGGACTACAGGAGAAATAAGGATGGAAGCAGTCATTGCAAGTGAGTTAATGGAGGTCAGTGAGGGAGAAAGGGAACTTACTTTCCAAGAGGTTTATCAACAAACTCTGGATAGTATTTCCCTGGATCCTGAGACCTTTACTCATCCTGTGCCAGCCTATCAAATTATGGCTCAGCAGGGCAATGTGGAGGCAGAAAGGTCACTAAATCTAATTCATACAACTGCATCAATGCAAAGAGCAAAGGATGCCCTGACCAATCTACCTTCAGGAGCTGCAGCAAGTGGAGAATTTGAGTTTTCTGATGCTGAGGACAGCTATGGTGATAATCTACAGGTGGCCACCACTTCACAGACTGGGACTTCTGTGGTGCCTCCTACACCAGGCTGGCTTTCTCAAGGTATGCATGGTAGAGCCACTCTAGATGCTGCTATCTCCAGGCAGTACAATGAAGCCTACTTAGCTCATGAGTCTGCAAATGCAAGGGACAAGAAATTCTACAAGGCCATCATGGATTCTCTGGAAATTCAAAGGCTACAAATGATGCAGACAAGGATTGAGGCTACAGAAATCAAGGACTCTATTAGCAATTTCAGGGATGCTAACTACAGGATGATGGATGAAAAGCTCCCTCTTCTCACTATGTCCAAAATGAACAGGTTTTTCTCTAAGGAACCTGAAGTGGCTACCTCCTTGAAGACTCTCTCTTCTAGAGTGGACAAGGTGGAAGCTACTTTATCTCAAATGCAAAAGGAACAGGAGAAGCAGACTCAACTTTTGGCCCAGCTAGTGGCAGCTCAAGGACTCCCAGTTGTCTCTCTTGATGATAACAAAAAGGGGGAGAAATCTCAGGAGCTAACCATTCAAATCACAAAGGTGCTGGTCCCAACCATCACATTGCCACAGGAGCCACTAGCAATGGGGGAGTTTGGAAAGAAGAATAAGGATGGCATTGACTTGATCCAGGAAGCTTCTATGAGGATACAACTTGCAGCACAGATCAAAGATCATTGGTCCAACATAGAAGCAAGGTTCAAGAAAATTACTGAATCTTCAAAGACAGATCAGCCATCAACAAATGCAATGGTGACTGCACAAGTGGAGCCACAGTTCAAGAGCTCTTATGCTATAGAGCCCCTTCTACATGGAGTCATTCAAGGATCAAGAAAGGAGAAAGGACAAACTTCATGCATTAGGGATGTGGAAGAAGCTACATTACAAAGAAGCTTATCTCCCAAGTCTCCTGCTAAACCAAAAGGCAAAAACATAGCAAGGACTTTCTATCCTGCACCTTATCCAGATGAGCTCAAACTACTTGGACTTCTCATCACAAAAAGCAAGGAAAGTAATAATCATGAGATAAGGAAGCAAAGGGCAATTGTCTATAGGAATGGACAACAAATCTGTGTTTGGGCTGGTCATCCAAACTTTGCTGAAGCCAAGGCTAAGGAATCAGAAAGAGCAGCTATGCAAGCTCTTGCAGTAGCTCAAGCTCTAGATGAAGAAGAAAGACAGCAAGAAGAAAAAGCCCAAAAGGAAAGGAGTGAAAAGAAGAGTACAAGGCAACCAAAGGCAAGGGCTAGAAGAAACATAACCTTTGAAAATGATGACTCTCAGAGTATTGCATCAGACTCTTCTGTACCTCCAACAATTCCTGATCCATCTTTAAAGTTAGCCTGTGATCCCAAACATCTTGTTAATTATCATGATCAGCCAATTGAGCCAAAGGAAGAGCCAATTGAGTTTGATGAGGCTAACTTTCCTAAATTCCTTTTTGAGATGGATCCAAAGAAGAAATTGAAGCAAAAGGCTGTCAAGACAAAGCCAGTATTTGTGAGAAAGCCACAACCTCAAAAACCCCCTTCAAATCCAGAGGACTGCATGTACATTGCTGACATCAGGGAAGAATCCAGCTTGCATCTTGAGTTAGACAACCTGGTGGAAGTAAGGGGCATTGCAGCTTCTCAGAAGCTACCTGAAAGATTGGTTTTCACATACAAGGGTGGTAGAGAACAAATTTGGCCTCTCTACAGAATTCTAGGAGAAGACTACCAAACACTACTCACAGTGTTTAGATGCTTGAAGAAAGACTTTGGCTTCACCAAAACAGCCAAGTCTGAGGTGGTCTCCAGAATATGTCAAATAAAGGCTAGCTGGAACAAGCCTGAGGCTCTTCCCAGGATGCTAAGAGTGCCCTCAACAGGAAAGAAGATCCATCTTCAACCTTTCTGGATGATGGAATTCAAGGACAAGGACAACTGCAGAAGGTTCTTCAGGATGGAAGACCAGCTGGACAAGGCATCTAATCAAACTCTAAGGTTTATGCAATCCAAGCTTGGTGATCAAGATGAAGAAGAGAAGATCTTTTACAGAAGGCTACAGGTCCAGATTGAGGAGAACAACTCTAGGAGAGGGAAGAAGACTATGCCCCAAAGAAGACAAAGATGAATTATTTGCTCAGTCTGGAGGAGCACATTTGGGCATTAGTTCTGTAAGTCTTGCATTATTTCTAAAAACTTTATGAAGCTCAATACAACTTTTACTTTTATCATGTGTAATATGCCTGAGTGTTTTTGTTATCATCAAGGCTCTTGATTTATGGCTGTTATTCTATCAGTCATAAATTGGGGGAGATTGTTAGGAATATGTTGTTCTTGATGATAATTATAAAAACACTTAGTAGATTTTGTATTAAGTTATTTTGTAGCTGTCAACGAAATAGCATGCTTTGCAGTGTTTCGTTGACAGGAAGCTCATCAACGGAATGAGTGATGTAGCAATTGCACTGTACATTACTTCATAGTTTGATATGCAGTTTGTTGAGTACTAGATAGGTTTTCTAAGTCATGTTGACTAAATGATTAGATAGGCAAAATAGGTTGGTTAATTGTAAATATTTAGTGCCTTGTAATTTTGCCTAAGTGAAGACATGTCAACGGAATGAAGATTACTCTATCAACGAAACAAGGAAGCTCATCAACGAAACAAAGAATAAAGCTATCAACGAAACACATCTCTATGCCATCAACGAATCATTATTGCTTTTCTATACAATTGACAAAGTGATAGTGACAGGTTCCTGACAGATCAAAAAGGAGATGTGGAAGTGTACTTTGCATTGGAAACCATTAAAATGGACATGGGGAATAAGGAAACATCCCAGTTTCCAATTGGGCTCTTGGGAGTGATCATAATAAGCATGAAGACAAAAGCAAGGATCTCCAAGGACCACTGGACAAAAGGGATGAAAAGCAAACTATTGGCGGTTACTCATTGTACTATTAGTGTAGCCAAAAATAGGGTTGTAAACTTGGGTTTATATAACCAAGTGTAGCAGTTACTTTATTTGAGAGAAGAAAAACAAAGAGTTTGTATTAGCTATCTTTGAGAGCATTTTTCTTCTCTACAACCTTGTAACTGAGCAGCTGTGTACATTTGTATCACAGATTATTTCCGCAATAAAAACACTTCAGTTGGATCATCAAACAATCCAACTGAATTATTTATATCTTGTGTTTTTATTTATTCAGTTCAGTTTAATTTTATAAAGTATTTTCAAGTTAAAGAAATATCAAAATTGTATTCAACCCCCCCCCTTCTACAATTCTGTTAGGTCATTTGGGATTAACACTTCATTCACATAATATTTCTAAAAAATGTTGTGTGTTGGTTCACTGTCACACAACACTGTGAATAACATATTGTATGACTTATAATTAGACAACATACCTAAAAACACTTGTCTGAATACAACAACGGTTTTCCTGGATATTGTGTTGCAGGCATTTACACAACACTTATTTTCTAAGGCTTGTCTAATCTTAAAAATACTTATGCATTTACACAACACCCCTGTTTTGGCCCATTGTGTGAATGTTGGATTACACAATACGATTTTTTGCAGGAAAATAACAGTTGTCTGATCATTTCGGGCAACACTTTTTTCCATGGGTGTTGTCTGATAGGTGTCGTCTATTGCCAGATTTCTTGTAGTGATAGGTACGATGATCGTTACTGAAGCTTATATTGGATCATATACAGTCTGTGTCTCTCCTGACTTCAGTTCACCTGTACAGTTTATAAGGCAAAGGAAGGTTGTCAACCTTATTTTCGTACAAGTCTACAAAAAGACCCTCAGCCTCTTTTTTTTTTATGAAACCGAAGATTCTCCTCTGAAGTTATACCCTCAAACAAATTATAACGCTATTGCACCGGCTACTTTTTATAAGTTTGAGTTACTCTAAGCTAAATATTGACTGCATGATTGGCACTTTAGAGTGGTAGACAAAGATCACAATAAAAATGGCATTCAAGCACCAGTGGTCCACGGAACAGGCCGGATTCAATCCCGGCAGGGGAAACTTTTGAATTATTGATTTAGTGTATATTTAATTTTTTTAGTTTAAGTTTAGTTTTTGAATTAGCCTAGAGAGTAGCAAGTCCAAATTGTGCCCAACCTTCTCCTTTTGCTAACCTAAGATCGAGGGATCAAGTTTCAGTTAAAATATGGACAGAGAGTATTTAATTTTTTGTAATTGATTATAATCGAAAAAAGCCTCAAAAAGCAATAGTTACGCCACATAGAAAAGATTAAGATAATGAAAAAGCCTATGCTGCAAGCACTTTTAGTGGTCTAGCCTTTGCACTTTTTCATCCTATGTGGAAAATGGAAAGTGTTTACTTCCTCACAGCAACGAAAATAATAATCATTTACTAATTCTCTGCAGAAGATTTTAACGCGTCAGCTAAGTATTCATGGAAACATTATTTTCCTTCTTGGACTCGTAAATTGACTTGCAGTCTTAGAAAAGATCAACATATATATGGTCATATGTGATGGTAATGGACATTGCTATCACTTGAATATTTCAATCCACTTCCAGTTTGGCTGTTGTTGGATATATGGAGGAAAATTATATCCTGATCCAGTATTACTAATTGACTTCTCTTACCGCTTTCCACGTTCTTAGTCATTCATACAATGTAGCTTCAAAGTGCAGAATCTGTTCTTAGTCACTGATACAATGTAGCTTCAAAGTGCAAAATCTACAAGTGAATCGGCAAAAACAAAAAACAAAAAAGTACTACAAGTTTTGTTGCGATTTAAATATTCTACCTGTGATGTCTCATGACAGCATCTTTACTCTTTATTAATACTAGAGGATAACCCGTGCAAAGCACGACCTAATTAATTTATTTAAAAATTTAAATTATTTATATAATATAAATCTATAACTTTTTTTAATAAGCGAAACCCCTTTTTAATGCTATTTTATAAAAATTGTACATATTTTAGCTTGATCAAACATGAAACTAAGTATTATACTCAAAATATAGTTAGGAGAAGAATGATACCTAGAGTTTTGAGGGTGGATGATGTTTCGTACAAAGTAGATTAAGATAACTAATAAAAGGGTATAAAATAGATTGAAATTTGTATCTTGATTCAACAACTAAGTAATTATAATCGGGTCTGATGGTAATTAATCTGATTGTGACGTTGATGTGTATAATAATAATATAATATATTTAGTACAATAATAATACTATAATATATTTTAGATTGATATTGTTAAGTTGTATAAAGTAAATTGAGATTAGTATGTTGATTCAACAACTAAGTGATTATAACTGGGTCTGGTGGGTGATATGATGTGATAGATATAAAAATAAAATAATATATTTTAGTACAATAATACTATTATAATATATTTTAGATTTATATTCTTTTAACAACATATAATTCTACGTGAGATAGGATTTCAGCGTAAGATAGAATTTTATTTTTCTTAAAAGATAACATAGAATTTCACATAAAATATGATTTGTACGTGAGATAGGATTTAAGGGGTGAAACCAAATAAAAGTGCGAACCAAATTTGGTACACTACTAATAAAAAGGGGTTTCGCTTATTAATAAAGGTTATAAAAATAAAATAATATATTTTAGTACAATAATAATATTATAATATATTTTAGACAACATAGAATTCTATGTGAGATAGGATTTCAGCGTAAGATAGATTTTTATTTTTCTTAAAAGACAACATAGAATTTCACATAAAATATGATTTGTACGTGAGATAGGATTTTAGGGGTGAAACCAAAAAAAAGTGCGAACCAAATTTGGTACACTACTAATAAAAAGGGGGGTTTCGTTTTTCAACGTAAGATAGATTTTTATTTTTCTTAAAAGACAACATAGAATTTCACATAAAATATGATTTGTACGTGAGATAGGATTTTAGGGGTGAAATAAAAAAAAAAAGTGCGAACCAAATTTAAGACATTACTAATAAAAAGGGGTTTCGCTTATTAATAAAGTTTATAGAAGTAAAACAACGGTACTAAAGTACCAAAGTATCAAATTTAGTTAACACTAAATCCGGGTTCCATTCCTCCGAACTACGTAGTTACACAAGATTTATATGTTTTAAATTCTTTAGGTTCAGGCATGGTTCGATTCCTTACAACTACATAATTATACAAGATTTATTTATTTACTTTAATTTCATTAGCTTATTTCTTTTAATATACTCTTTATTAATAAGTAAAATGACCCAAGTACCAAATTTGGTTATCACTAAACCTGGGTCTGATTCCTCCCAACTACGTAGTTATACAAGATTTACTTGCTTTAAATTCTTTAACTTTATCAATGGTTCGATTCCTTATAACTACGTAAAATTTCATTAGTTTCATTCAGGATTCCATTATCTATAATTACATAATTAAATATTATTCATTTATAATATATTTTTATTATTCAATTCTCTACAAGTATATTCTTTTAACAATATTTATTAATGGTAACAAAAAAATAATATTTATTAATAATTTATCAATATTAATATTTTAATATCGATTCATTCATGTTAGGTCCACTTGACACGGGTTATTATCTAGTATGCTTAATTCAGAATAAGGATATATGAACAAACATGAAATGTTCACCTAATTTCTAACTACGTATCTATACTCTTTATTAATAAGAAAAATAATGTGAAAATGGCGCGCAGTACTAAATTACCAAAGTACCAAATTTGGTTATCACTTAACCCGGGTTCGATTCCTCGCAACTACATAATTATAGAAGATTTATTTAATTTAAATTTTTAAGTACCAAATTACCAAATTTGGTTATCACTTAACCCGGGTTCGATTTCTCGCAACTACGTAATTATACAAGATTTATTTATTTACTTTAAATTCAATAGTTTCATCGAGCGTTAGAATCTTTGAAACTACGTAATCATATAAGATTTATTTATTTATTTTAATTTATTTAGCTTTATTAATATTTATTTATTTATTAATACTAAGAATAATCAAGGAGTAAGAATGAGCCAATGCGCTCGGTCATTTTGTGATAAAATGTACTGTCGAGGCCATCTAGAGCCAGTTCTTTGAACCCTACTCTATATTGAGCTGTTGCAATTTCTGTTAATATCATAATGCATGTTTCATATCAGACTTAACCTTGTTGAGCATGTTATTGTTTATTCTTCATTATCATCCCAGTTGTTGCATCGATCTCGTCGATGTTTATTATGTTGTTATTTTTTTATGTGCACCCCATTGTTGTGTCGATCTCGTCGATACTAGATTGTACTGTTATTCCTTATTGATTCTTCATAGTTAAGTTGTTTCCTGGAATGTGAGTTTCCAGCAATTGTTGTATTAAGGTTGTCGATTCTTCCGACACCTGATTGTCAAAGTAAGGTTGTCAATTGTACTGACACCTGATGTATATAATATAGAATTGGAATGTTTTTAAAATGGGACCAATAATGGTCGGACCATATTTATGGTCGGAATAACTTAAGGCCCAGATTGGCCAAGGATCCAGTAGAGGACTTTGCTATAAGCAAGTCCGGGGTTGATGCGTGATTGATCAGCAGCTCAACCTTTGATTTGATAAATGTGAAAAATCCAATTCTAATATCACTTCTTATATCTGAGATGGATTACATCCGTATGTTATGTACTTGTGAGTTATGACCTGATACTCAGGTTTATTCGTTCGTTCGAAGTTGTTAGTTCGTTGATTAATAAGAAGTGGTTTCAATCTTGCTGAAATCACTTACTCTTAATATATTGGATTCCAAATAGTCAAAATCCACTTCCTTGATTCCATTGGCAATCGTGAGATATCTATCTTGATGAGTTTTATTCATACCGCATATCCAGTCGGTACCATGTTGAAGTCTTGAAGTGCGTTCTTTATTCCATGACCGAGCGCATTGGCTCATTCTTACTCCTTGATTATTCTACCCTTCCAGAGTTGTTGATTATTAATATTTATTTATTTATTTAATATTTATTAATAATTTATTAATACTAATATTTTAATGTTGACTCATGCTCGGTCCGTGCTTGACACGGGTTATAAACCAGTAATATATAAATCGAAAACAGTATTAAGATTTATGATGATAATATAATGGCTGTGTTAATACAGAAGAGATAATCAGTGGCTTGAGTCTGACATTGGACCATTAGGTGGAATTACAGCTCGATGGTGCACCTAGAGTTTGTACGGTAACCCAAATATTTTGTGGGCTAGCTTGGATAAGAGCCAAGGGATAATATTCTGAATACTTCTTTATATAGGCGCATCTTTAGCTCCACACCCTAGCTAGGGGCTAAAGATAAGATTTAGGCACACCTTAACCTACTGGTGGAATTTGATATGCAGCGAAATTGTTTCTGTGAAACCTTGGCCTTCTGAAATTAAAATAAAAATCTCGAAAACTTTTAAAATGTCGGAGGTGTTGATAGCAGCCAATGAACATTTAATTAGGGGTTGCACGATTCCTTTAAGTACCCTGTAATGGAAATCAGAATCCTGGTGCAGTCGTGTAATTACAGAGGAACTAATACAGCAGCAGAGAGATGGTGTTCCAACATAGTAATAGTGGATTATCAGCTGGTTTAACTTGAAATATGAGGTCATTAATTAATTCAGTATTAGTATTATCTAAATAAACTTACTCCAATACTATAATGTGCAATTGTACTTGAACAGATTCAAATATGAGCTGTTAAGCTAGCTATTTTCATTATATACCCAGTTGATATATTGAGCTAGCGTCTATAGATTCGAATCCATGAGCTGTTCATCTTCATTTTCCAGTTGATAGAGCGTCGATAAAGGATCATAACTAGTGCTGCAATCCATATCGTATCATCCTAACCTGATAACTGACTTCTGTTGCATGTACTGTGTCACGGACTCACGTGTAAGTCCCTGACACTCAAACGCGTGTATAAATAATAAATTTGCCACTTTCCGGGGAATCTCTCGATAGAAGACGATGCATACAACTACTTCAGCACTATTGTTAGTTAGTATAATGTGCATGGTCCTTGATCGAATCAACAGATCACATTAATAAAGTAAGAATGAGGTTTTGGAACTTCATGATTTGTGAATTATAATTAATCTGGAGAGGTATGAAGTGATTCAGAAGCAAAACACAAAATACTAATTACATAAGTTATCAAAGTATTATTAAGACATCGATTTACGTTTTGCAACTGAAAAGAGGTCTAAATTTTGGATCTAGCTAGTTGCACAGATGTACTAAATCTTGCTGTCTCATGCTACATTTTAATTTTCAATATTTTAAGTTTCATTTTAAATAATTTTATTTTATTTTCAAACCGGGCAAAGCACGGGTTATCGGGTGACGGCTAGTAATATATAAAAATATAAAAGGTACTAGGTGCGACTTCAATTATTATGTGGTGCGGAATATAGTGTACAAAGAGGCCTTGGCGACTATATAAGCAACAACAATTGAATCAGGCTACAATCTTTGGGTGCATTCGGCGACCTAACTTAAGTCAACTTTGTTACTTTGCATCTTGAAATTTGATTATTAAGTGCGCCAGAGCCTAAAAAATAAATTATTTCAACAAAACAACACGAGTGAATCAAGACTAGATGTAGTAGAAAAGATTATTTCGAGATAACTCGAATTCTGGTTATGCTGTTAAGAAATACAGAATAAATTTTCAAAATTATTACTACGGACATCCAATATTTATAAGTAGAACTCATTTTGAAGACACACTGGTGTGAGTCCGGCATGTGCTTTCTTTGTTATTACCCTCAAAGTCTTCTTCTATATATGTCAGATTCTGTAAGCTCTTTCTCCTGTTTTCTCTCTTTTAAAAACTAAGTCTACAAAACGTGACTTGTATAAATAACCAAGACCACCCCATAAAGATATTAATCTCTCTCTCCCTCTCTCTCTCTCTCTCTCTCCCTCTCTCTCTCTGTTTTCAAAGCCTTGAAAATGTCGGATCACACTTCAACATGGCACTCGGCTATCACAAAACTACGTTTCTTTACTCGAATCCGACGGTTCTTGAACCCCAAGAGCTCCATGAAGCTACATGAGCCGTCTGATCCGTCAAACATTAAAGAGAAAGTTGCAAATATGAATGATCAAGAAGAAGAAGAGAAAGAACAAGAGATGGTGGTCTTACAAACGGCAGTAAAAAACCTTCACTTCGGGAGCTGCGAAGAAATAGAAATGGCTGCTAGAGACATCAAAAAACTCGCGGCGGAAGGGTTGAGTAGACGAAAATTCATGGCAGAGCTAGGTGTGATTCCGCCACTAGTTGCAATGGCTGGATCAGAGGTGGTGGCGAGGCAGAGACTAGCAGTTCAAGCGCTTATTGAGCTAGCTAATGGCACTTACACGTAAGTTCTGTTTCAAGTATTTTATCTCTAAATTTAATACACTTTGAAGCAGTTTTTAAAGAATGGGATTACAAAATGTTCTTACAATTCTAAAAGTCGTTAACCTGGAAACGTTAAATGTCAAATACAAAGTGGGTGCGTGATTGTGGTTAATTATCAAAAAATGATTAATACGATAATTACTATAGTCTGTGATTGGATTACTCTTTCTTGGTAAAACATTTAAGATATTCCAAAATTCATGTTAATGTAGGTGACCTCTACGTAATTCTGGTGTGTGAAGACTTAAGTGGAATGATAACTTATTTATTAATCCTTCATGGAGCTCGTGTGTTTAATTTATCTCAGATAATATAAATTTAAAGGCAAAATTTATATGGAGTACCCTTAAATTTAAATATTCATTATATACTCCCTCCGTCCTCCTTAATAAAGAATTGAGGAGATGTCACGGAGGTTAAGAAAAAATATAAATTAATAGAGAAAAGTAAGAAAAATGAGTAAAGTGGTGGGACCAATCAATATTTAATATATAAAGTGGATATAAAATAGGTATAGTGGAAGAAAGTAATGAATATGATTGAATTTTATATTGTAAAATGTTATTATTTATGATATGTAAAGAAATGAGAGGGACGTACTAAAAAGGAAAATGTAAAGAAATGAGAGGCACAGATGAGTAGTTTTTTAGATATTCAACATTTTAAAGTTTTTTTATTCAAATTGTATTATCGACATGTTAAAATTAAAGTCAAAAAAAGAAACATATATTTCCGAGGCATGGCCTCAACTTGGATTCAGATTTCAACCCACATCTGCAAACTCTTTGGCTTTTGTGTTTGTACAAGATTCTATATTGGGTCCGGTTTACCTGACTTTTGTACCATCGTTTTCCTACCTTTTCATATCTTTCCAAATGAAATTTACTGCACCCAAAATATTCCCCTAGTTCACATACCAGCAGTAGCCACTAGCCAGACTTTACTAAACTCTTTTCCATGTGTATGTTTTTGTTTGCATGCATCCAATTAAAAACCAAAGTTTTGAAACCGTATTGGTCGCTGTGACGACGGAATAAGGCGGGCTAACTTACACTACGCCATAAGTGGGCAATAATGACGCTTTTTTCAGTGTTACAAGCAAAAGTGTAACCATATATGTCTTAAAATTGATTTACGCCTACACTGTTTTTCTCTGTTAGCATTGCTATAAATAAGTGTTACGGTAGACGTCGTTCAGTATCTATGCTAACGCCTAACTCGGTGTAGCCGTTGGTCTTTAAAAAATGTGTAACCGTTGGTCTTTAAAAATAAAAAAAAGGCGGGCTCATCAATTGTGCAAGGGGCGGGTCAATTTTTGTCCAAAAATTTGAAGTACGCGGGTCACAAAAAATACAGCAACTATACCCTAACTCCCACAACCCTCTCTCGCTCACAACTCTCTCTCTCTCACAACGCTCTCTCGCTCACACACAACTCTCTCTCTCAACTCTCTTTCTCACGGCAATTAGGGAAAAATAGTTATCTCTCTACGGGTTCTTCACAGGTAAAATAGTTATCTCTCTACGGGTTCTTCACAAGAAATTAGGGGTTCAATTAGGGGTTCTCTACGGGTTCGATTATGAGTTCAATTAGGGCTTTGGTGACAGTCTCTCTTCGATTACGAGTTCAATTAGGTCTTTGGATTTGCTTTTGTTGATTGTGCTGCTTTGAAGTTCCGGGTTGGTTCCTTTAAAGATGATAGTTCATATTCTGCTTTGGGGACTCTGCTAATGCAAGTATGTTCCTTCGATTTTATATGTTTTTTGACTATATAGATGTTGAAAGTTCTGAAGAAAAAATAATCCTAAAAGATGAGATATCTGATTTGCTTTAATTTTATTTCTGGATAGGTATCACCTAAGGAAATTCTATATGAAAGTCACGGTAGTTTTTCTTTTGTGATTTATTATTTGTTAATTTATTTTTAACGATTCTTGGTTTTGAAATTTTATGCTTTTGACTAATTAAATGTTTACAGGGCTGTCAAGAGAAGCCCAAAAAGCAGTGAAGAAATTATGCATTTATGGGACTCAGATGCTATTATTGCAGGGTGTTACTTTTTTCTTATTCCTCTGTCATTATGCATGGTGTTCTGATTTTAGAGTCACCACTATAGTAACTGCAAAGTAGCTAAGAGGAGAGTCATCTTTATAATGATTTTCTGATTTTAGAGTCCCCATGTGTGTTGGGATTTATGAAATTCTATTACTTAAGAAATTTGGAGTATCCAATTTTCATACATTCTACAGGGTCTAATTGAGTAGATACTGTATTGCTGTAGCCTAGATAAAAACTGAAACACTTCCACGTTTTAGACATTGTATATCCTGCACTTTTACGTTGTTCTCCACATGAACGTTTTTTGAGTAATGGTTATATACTTTAAATAGCTTATGGAATTCTTCATGCCGAGATTCCCACTTATTAGTTGCCATTGTTTCTAATTTAGATAATGTATACATGCACAAAATGGTTCCTCCTGGTGGGTTACGTAATCACAGTTTGACCTGTCGAAGTTGTTAATGTCAGGACACATTAGAGTTTTTTTTTTTAAATTTTGAAGTATAATCACTTTTATAAACTGACCGTTTCTGTAATTATGTTAGGTTTAGATGTCAAGTTAGGTAGTACTTGTCATTTTAAAGACAAATTAATGAAACTGAACCAATATTTATGATATACCTGTGGAGATACTGATGCAATCTTTTTCTCCAATTTCAGGAAGATATGGCAAACCAGAAGAAGTTGCAGGACTGGTGGAGTTCTTGGCTCTTAATCCCGCTGCAAGTTACATGACCGGACAGGTTTGTAATTCACTTGAAATTTGTTGTTCGTCACAGCTCAGAAATTAACATTAATTTAAGTTTAGGCTTTGTACCAAGACGTGGCCTGTTTTCTTGAATCTGAACTTAGTAATACTTTGATGTTCATGAAAATTATATATTAACCTGAAAACACATGTTAGAAACTACGATATACCAGGAACTCTGATTACGTAACCCACCAGGAGGCAAGAGATGAACTGCACAGAATGTTGAATGAGGTACTGTTTGGTCTCTTGCACTTGATCCTGTACTAATAAGGGATCTTCCAAATGCCATGAATGCAGCTGAGATGACTGACAAACTTGGCTTGCATTCTCTTCGACGTCTCTGGTAAGCATAATCCTTGTCCAACATGTAAATAAAAACATAATAATTCGACATTGCTCATGAACTGACCTCATGACTATTTCAGGTACATTCAGAGCACATGTGCTACGTCTGGAGAGGGCCTATACGAGGGACTGGAATGGCTTTCAAACAACATTGCTAATAAGGTCTGCTTCATTTAATGCTACAACTCTGTTCCCTTTAGTAACTTCATAAGATGCAAAATATGTCTTAATATGTTGTTTTTGTCTCTCTTTTGCAATATACATTCGAAGTATTGGAGTTCAACTAGGCCATCATGTTTTTTTTCTTCAATATGTGTGTGTCAGTGCAATTTATTTTTACTCTAGGCTTGATGTTTTAGCTCATAAATTTTCTAGTTGTTTCTGATATAGTTAGCATTCTATGCAGCAGACCTATATGAGTTTTTTTGTGCTGGCTGATTTTAAGTTGCCGCCTTTTCTAACAAAAACAAAGTTACCTATTTTTTTTCTGTCATGCTAATCATTTTGATGCTTGCAGTGTTCACGCTTATATTGTTTTCAAGAGTGATGAATCTGCCAAGGCTTCTTTGTCTCACAATATGGCCGTGGTATGTTTCTTTTCCTAGAGGGGGCTGATTTGGTTTTCTGTTCCTTTTTTTGACAGACTTTAGTATTGGCTGCATCTATATGTTAGATCGAACACTTATGTGCTTGTGTATTTAGGTTGGAGGAAATCACATCAGGGTTGATAGGGCATGTCCACCTCGTAAGAAATTGAAGGGAGATGATGTTCCACTGTATGATTGCAAGAGGACTGTTTTTATTGTCTAATTCCTGCCCTGCACCATTTCACTTCCTGCCGTTTGCACTTGACCTATTAAGCTACTTTTTATGTGAAGGATGGTCATGCTGTTTAGTGAATTAGGTTATTTGTTTCGGAGCTTCTGTGAGAAACTTTTAAGCCCTTAAAATTTGGCTCAGATAATTTGTTGTCATTCTTTTATGTGTTCTTCTGAGTACGAGATTTCCATCCCTTATGATGATTGCCTAGTTGATTCCCTTCACTTGAAGATTTTCCGGTTTTGATTTGTCTATTATTTGTAGTTCTTTTCCCATATCAATTTTCTAGAATATTTCATTACTCCTGAATGCTTGTATGAATTTGCATCATGGTTTCAGATTCGACCTTTATGGAGGTTTTATTTTCAAAATACACAAGGGATCATCTTTGTGGTGGACAGTAATGATCGAGAGCGTGTGATGGAGGCAAGAGATGAACTGCACAGAATGTTGAATGAGGTACTGTTTGGTCTCTTGCACTTGATCCTGTACTAATAAGGGATGCAGATTGCAGAATGTTCTTCTGTGGAGTATCTCCCCTATGATGTGAAGAACAGTCTGCTTCATTTAATGCTACAACTCTGTTCCCTTTAGTAACTTCATAAGATGCAAAATATTTCTTGGAATTCTACGGTAAATTAAAAACAAGTGGACTTGCTCGTCAGTTGAAGAAGATGCTGGTTGAGCTCAATGAATACGACCATGCCAGGCAAATATCCAGAATTTTCAATCTGAAAGAGGCATTATGATCGTAGACATGAGATTATTATGTAGATATGGATGATTGATTATTATGTATTGGAATAGTGCGAATTTGATGTAATTATTTTAGATGGTTTTTTATGTATTGAAATGGCTTCTGAACAGCCTGTTTATGTATTGGAATGTTTGGTAATATTTTGAATGGGAAGTTCTATATTTCAATGTCATATGTTGCTATTCTGTATTTAAAGTGTTGGTAAAAAGCATGCAAAGTGTAACCATTGACTCCAAAATATTTAGTCTTTATGTGTTGGCAAAAGTATAGCAAAGTGTTGGCACAAAATCTAAAAATGTTTAAGAAAAAGTGTAGGCATAGTACTGAAAATGTGTTGGCATAGGTCTATAGCAATACTATTAGTAGTGTTACTACAAAGATAACTGTGTTGGCATAGATCTATAGCAACAACTAATAATATGTAGCCACAGAAATAAAAAGTGTTGGCGTAGGGGTCTACGCCTACACATTTCTCCCGTGTTACCAAAAACTACAAAAGTGTTGGCGTAGACCCCTATGGTAGCGGCACTATTTGTAACACCCTCAAATTTGGTCAAAGTGTGACCATAGCCTATTTTTTTCCTTTTACCAACAGTTTTTTGGGCTATAACCACACTTTTTCAGGTGTTGCTGTAGCCCACTTATGGCGTAGTGTTAATCTGAAACTCCGACTGAATTTCATAATTTTGTACACAATATCAAACATTAGTAACAATTATTTTTAATTCCGGTTGTTTCGGAATCCTGATTCTACCGCTGATGAATTCCTTGGGTAAAACTAGAATGACTAATTCTGGTTTTGTAATAGTTAGATACGATAGTTGGTAGTTGGGTCTATTTGAACTTTTATCTTCAAACTTAAGATCCAAAATGGGACAGCACTATCCTCCATCCCTATTGCTCCATTAGTCATGAATATCGTTGTTACTAATTTAGACTTTTGGAGTAACAAGACAAAAAATCAAACCGAAACCTACTATAAAATAGCAAATATCGTTTAAAGAAATACGAATGAGAACCAATTTTTTTATGTGAAGAAAAATTACTAATTACTCTCTATGTCCCTCTCATTTCTTTACACTTTCCTTTTTGATATGTTCCTCTCATTTTTTTACATACCAAAAATAGTATAACATTTTATAATATAAAATCCAAACTTTATATATTAAATATTGATTGATTTCATCACTTTACTCATTTTTCTTATTTTTCCCTATTAATTTACATTTAAGTTTCGTGCCGTTCACTCAATATAAATAATTGAGGGGGACGGAGGGAGTATTTAAGTAATGAAACTAACCTACATGAAACTTGGGGCCGGGGCATGAGGTGCGCTGACTGTCCACTAAACTCCACAAGGATGATGAAAACTTGTAGGTGGCTAAACACTAGGTAGGCAGACAAGTTGTTTATTTATATGCATTATCTTTAGTTTATTTGAATTATTTAATATTTTTTATAGTTCTTGTGATTTTATTTTAGTTGTTAAGATATACTATATTTTAAAATATCAACATAATAAACAACATTTGTTGACCTTCATTTTCAACAAATATTGCTAGAAAGAATATTGCTGACTTATCTATCCCATTCTGTTTTTATGTTCTTTGGATTTTTGTTATAGATTCTTTCTACATAATTGGAGAACCCCATAATTATATGTGATGTGCACATTTTAAGATGCAAAAAAAATAAAAATATATGGGACATTGGGAAGTCAAGTCTTCACTAAATTATTGGTTCTCTAATCTGGACTTGAGTTTCAAGCTCATGGGGTTTGCATTCATTTTGATTTTCTTTTCTTTCTTGTTGGTTTTTCAGGAACAAAGCACTAATAATGGATGCAGGAATCTTAACAAAACTACCCGAAAATATCGGTGTTTTCGATGAAGAAACACTGCATGACTTTGCACAGCTAATCTTGTCCATATCTTCCCTAGCCAACAGCCAGTTTCCAATCAACTCGTCAATGATTGTTCCTTTTGTCATCTCCATTCTAGATTCGAATTCGAGTCTTGAAACGAAAGAATCATGCTTAGGTACATTGTACAATCTTTCGAATATGCTAGACAATGCAAACACTTTGGCTTCCAATGAAGTATTTAACATCCTCTTGAGCCTCTCTTCTGTTGAACAAACATCAGAAAAGGCTCTTGCAACCTTAGGAAACTTAGTAGTTACCTTAACGGGGAAAAAATTGTTGGAAAGTAATCCAAAGGTTCCGGAGAGCTTGATAGAGATCATGACATGGGATGATAAGCCAAGAAGCCAAGAATTATCCGCTTATGTTTTGATGATTTTAGCACATCAAAGCTCGGTACAAAGATTAAAAATGGCAAATGCAGGAATTGTTCCTATTCTTCTTGAAGTGTCCTTGCTAAGTAGTCCCCTGGCACAGAAAAGAGCATTGAGATTGTTACAGTTGTTTAAAGACGAACGACAAACAAGAATGAGGCCTCATTCGGGACCTCAAACTCGAAGATTGTCCTCTGGCTCTCCAGTAAATCAAAGAGATGTGATTGAAGGGAAGAAAGTGATGAAAAACATGGTAAAGCAAAGTTTGTACAAAAATATGGAATCAATGGCTCTTCGTGCTAATGGCGATGAAAGCTCTTCTAAGCTCAAGTATTTCGTCATTAGTTCAAGTTCTAAGAGCCTGCCTTACTGAATTAAACTCCATACATTGGAAAATGAAGAGTTTTCCAAATGAAAAAACACAAGATGGTGATGGTTGCAACACTTATAGTTTTATATATCTTAGTTTTATTTTCTTCAATCTCTTGCTCTGTAAATGATGGGAAATAAAGCATTAATTTTCTAGGAAGGGCTTGAGCTCTGAGTCGGAGCTATCAAGTCCTAATTCCATCCTGGAGTATTCTTGATGTGAATTTAGTCGTTTGAAGTAAAAAACTGATTCTCTTTTAAACCAATGTAGTTAAAGATAGCACTTAGTCCTGTTGAATCTTGTATTTTGTCACTGACACTTGACTTGTCTGGGTAACTCCTGCTCAGGTCCAATACTTGCAAATGAAAAAAATGGAAATTGCTCTGCTTTTAGAGTATACAGTGCAGTGCCACTAGTGGTAAAAATGACATACTACTTGAAACTAATATGTCCAACAAGGTTATTCAACTTCTCGAGTTCTCCAACTCCAGTACTTTCAATCCTCCTAAGAAGTAATTGGTAACGTTGAATACTGCATTATACGATGCACTGCTTGTAATCTAGTACTATTTTATCCAAATATTTAGTTATCAGTTATCAGGTTCATCTAAAGACCGAAGGCTGAGGGTTTTACACACCAAGACTATCACATAATAAACTCGCCTGAGGGTGTTTGGCACCAAGACTATCGAGCAATCCCTAGAGGCACTTAAAAAATAAAAATATGTTTATCTAGGAACCATAGTTGTGGTTTTTACACAGTTGGATGAAGGCGATGAAGAGGCTCCTTTTTGCAGTTAAGTCTTGGTGAAAAATCCAGGTTCCTTAGGCTGAGGAACGGAAATTTCACTAGTTAGCATTGGTACCACGGTTTCCATTGTTGGCCTATCTGCTGGATAGTGTTGAACGCACAACAACCCTATTTGAATAGCTCGGAACACTTCAAGTTCATGTTCATGGCTTGACTGTGCAAGAACCTCATCTAGTAGGTCCAACATTTTGCCTAAAAATGTTATTAAACCATATCATCAAGTATAACTATAAACTTCATTTTCATTACATAATGGGCCATGTCCAAGAAGATTAAGATTGTTACTGGAATTAGTATAATTTTTTTTTTTTTCCACTCACAATTTCTAACAGCAATACCCCAAAGCTATACACATCGGATTTCCCCGAAAATATTCCACCAATTGCATACTCAGGGGACATGTAACCACTGCAAGAACATATCTTATAATGTATAAATTCTGGCTCATGGAAACATTAAGTTTTAAAGAATAGCTGAGATTCTTACTATCTTCCAACTGCTCTAGTTGTGTTTGCTCCAGTTTCAATTTCTCCACATTCTTGCTGTCCCAAAATTCGAAATTTTTGGGTTCATCTCATGATCAAGTAGAACATTGCTGGCTTTGAATGATCCGCAGCCTGGAATCCTGATGAAGATAGAGAACTCCCCTTGCGATGCCATATATATGATGTCATAGCGCCTATGCCAGTCAAGTCCCTTTCTTTGGTTTTTATCTGTTCAAATGGTCACTAAAGTTAGTATATTATTTAATGAGTGCGAAGCTGATGAAAATGTAGTTGATTATCTGCTTAGAAAGAGGAGAATACAACATTAAAAAGAGGATAAATATACCAAAAATGAACGAGTCTAAGCTTTTATTAAGCATGTATTCGTGCACCAACAGTCTTTCTCCTTCCTGCACAGAACAGCCAAGAAGCTTCACAAGGTTTCGGTGCTGAAGTTGAGCAATGCATGAAACTTCATTTTTAAACTCTTTCAATCCTTGCCTCGAATCCTTTGACAGCCTCTTTACAGCTATTTCTTTCCCCTCGTCTAGCACCCCCTGAAAAGTAAAATCAATGTGACATTGTCATATTATGCAATGGAATCAAAAGGCATATATTCTGTTATGATACACTCTATCGAAAAGGCAAGACAACGGACTACAAATGACAATAGAGGACCAACTTACATCTCTCGTTTTAATGTAAGAGAAAACGAATATCCATTACCATTCTGCACATTTTTCATTCTACTCGTACAGAAAATATATCTGCTTAAAGAAAATAAGCAGTAATTACATCATTCTGATTATTTCTGTTCATCTGAGTGAGCCACTCTCTCTAAGCTTAGACCACACGCAGTAGTGTGGCAATGACCTTATAGACAGACCCAAAGCCACCTTCACCTAGCTTAAAGTTTGTAGAGAAGCCATTGATGGCTTTAGCTAAGGTTTGAAATCAAAAAATGGCAACTCTAAGTCTTCATCAACATTCAAATTGTCCCCAACATTTTTGGAAGACAGCCTCATTACCCCTGCAAGTTCTACATTTGAAGGCAAATGGTAAAAAACTAAGAATACAAGTGATGGAAAGAGTCTAGGATTTGCTATACCAATAGATTACCTTTCGCGTTCTTCTTTTTTTTCCTGATTGTCCACAGGCATACACCAAGCATCATCGTCATAATCAACACCGTTGGGATGATTATGAACCTTACTTTATATCTCCATTTTTCAGCTGCATATTGAGCTAGAAAATAATGTCAATTCACTAATTACTTTGAAAAAGGGGGAACAATGAAAGATTGAAAGTAGATATCAGTAATTAGCAGTACTAAATCCTGTAGTAAATGAAGACGAATATAGTTTACCTAAATAAGAAGCAGACATTCTTATATAAAGATTCTACCCATCTTCTTTATGTTCTCTAATATCAATAAGCTCATTGAACCATAACAAGCATCCGCTTCCGCTACCTCTAATATCTGTACTTGCATAAGCTGTACACGAGCAATTCTTCAAGCACGCGCTCTTACATTCATCAAGACTCATATTCCTTTCAAACCAAGAACGCTGAGTATCCGGTAAAATCAACCCTGAATGCAGAATGACCAAGTAATAGAAACAGCTGTAGAACTGCTGCCTCCCATATTGAGTGTTATATTTTTTGAGTTTTGAGTTACTTGAAACAATCAATGAAAAAGAAGATGGATTATTTACTATCTTATAGAAATAACTTAGGAAGAAGAAAATTTTGGTTGCTAGAAAGATTTGAGGGGCACTCATTATTATTTATAATTTGTTAATAATATTTCACAATGTTTTTTATAATTGCACAATTGCATCAATCATATGTGAAGTTAAATGGTATTGGTGAACACTGAACTCTAATAGGATGTGTTCTGAAATAGGATAAACAGTAAATTGTCAAATTCTTCTATTTGCCTTGAGAAGATTGAAATAAGCAAATTACAGCTTAAGTGATGATCTAGCTTCCAATTCCATTAGTGCGATCAACCAGTCATTCCAAACATCAATAGGACCTGGCAAACACCAATGTAGACAATCATTTATACCCTTCATCCACTGGTTGCCCCAGTGTGATCCTGGATGTCCATCAGGCCGCATGAGCATTGCCAATGTCACATCTAGAGCCCAGAACTTTTGATCAATGTTACTCATGGATTCTCTTTTTCGTGCTCTTTCGATTTCAGATTTCTGAACATTTCTCAATTCTAATTCAAAACCTCCCAAGTCAACCTCTGTATCACTAATTGGACTTGTTTTGTTGCAGTACCCTCCACTGTTCCAAGTGCCTTTTTCAAAATGAGTTGGTGAGAATGTTCGTAATACTGTCATCAAGCTATGACAGTTTTTACAGCCATGAATAAACTCAAGCGTGGATCTGATGGCCTTTCCGACTGCAAAACCAAGCCCCAGATTTGTGATATTTGGTTCACTGCAATGAACACATCCTATTAGATTCCCTTTCTCGTACAGGTAGTTCTTTCTGAAGAACCAATGAGCAGCAGAAATAATTGCGTAGTCTGTACTTGGAAGTCTCTCTGTCCATTTGCTGTCAACCTTATCAAGATTAATGTTAAAAGAACCAGATGATGATCCATTAATCATTATCTCTTCACTCTTCACTAGGAATACCGATCTTATAAACGTGATGGTGAAGTTGTAGGAGCTGAAATAGAGTGTCCAGTTGCCTGTTTCATCTTCTTTTTCTACTTCAGTTGGCAATTCTCCCTACAAGAAAAAAAAATGTTAGGTGTGATATCATCTTCGGGCAGAAAATGCTCTCAGGTCAACGGTTGTTACCTCTGATAAGATGCAGAGAAGAGACTCCATTTGGTTACGAGCAACAGAATCACCAATAAACATCATCGTTCTATTCCTAACAATCTCAAAGAATTTGTTGACAGCGAACCTTGGCAATTCACATGCGTGAGGCTTCCATCTCCAATTTACAAACTCAATGTCTTTCCTTCCATGCTTGAAACAGTTCTTCCAATCCGGAATCCATGCACATTTAGTACTGCTGTACAAAGACTCGTTTTTGCCTGTTTGAATCCACTTCCCTTCAAAGATATCACACTTCTCTTCAGTTTTCAAAGGGATTTGAATGTCCACATTTCCGTAGCCTTGATCTGAGGTGAAAGTATTTGGTGAATAAACGACGAGAAAGCTAATAATGCCAAGCAAGATTAACAAGCGCATAAACAGTATTCCCACACTGTTTTCTCTCTTCACTGCAGCCTCCATTCTGGTTTTTGTATAATTTGGAAGAAACATACACTCAGTGTTAAAGAGGGTAAGTATTCCAAACTCTGCATGTGCATGTATCGATTCCCAAGTAAATTTACTTATTAGTATTAAGGTTAGAGTACTTCTATTTCTGAGATCAATACATTTTGAGGCCATGTGAGTAGTACTACTAGAATTAGCTAATCGAACAATTTAATTAGTGCTTTAATTAGGCGACTGGTTAATTAGGAAGCTTACTAAATTAATGAGTCCACTTGCACAATGCACCATTAGAAATGGAGATGCAAACTGGGGAAGCCCGTCTGGGACGTGGTTTGAGATGTGGTCTACTTATCATTGATTGCTTTTTTGCCGCCATTGATTGTCAGATTATTTACGTTGACTATCATTTGCACGGGCCAAGATTTTTCAGATTTTTCTTTCCACATCCATGATTGAATATCACCAAGTAAATTCATTTTCTTCCTCGTAGCAACTGAACCACTAACAAATTCGTAGGGATAACACAACTCCTTTTTATTAGAAACCATGCCAGACTTTGAAATTGGGTTGGGATTGTAGTTAGGCGTACCAGAAAAATGAACTCTATTCCATGGGCCTAGTCGAAAATCTGTAGCAGAGCCTTTTCGATCAGGATTAGCTGTGGAAATCCATTTTGATCAACATGATATGTATGCTCGCCTGGAGACGGATCATCCTCATTTTTTCAAGAGCTTAGGTACCTTTCAGACCCAGTTTCCGAATTCCACCTCAGTCTACTACCGGGTAAAAGAACATTTACAGCTTCCAAATTACGGGTATCAGACTTGAAGCGTAGACAGTTTGAGCATCTCAATGCCAGGACAAACAGAGAGATAATAGAACACTCAATGCCTGGAACGAACAAACAGATAACTTAAATTAAACCGATGGAATAATAGGATTCGAACCCCAAATCACTCCCTTACTAGAGGTCTCTCATGCGTGTATCAAAATTGAAGATTTTAGAGAAAGTCACTGTCACTTACCGGATCACACACTACTAAACACCGCAAACAAAATTTAATTTTAACATGGATACTAATTAATACTTTGCAAAACAAAATTTTATAAAAATGTGAATAACAGTCAAAACTTAGAGCATATGTAAAACCCTTAGCTAAAAATCAAGATAAAATACCTTAAATAAGAATTATAGAAATTTTGTCCACTCCAACCAGACAAAATTCCTAGGTAAAAATTTAGACAACCCCAGTATATTGTGGCTATATTTGTCGAACCTTTGGAATATAGCCAACTATTATAGTCAATTGGAGCACAACACCTTACAAATTCAGCAAATTTTACATAATCAATCTGGGAATAATCACTTGAGATTTTAAAAAATGAAAAATATTTCAAAATTTGTAGGTGTTCAATTTGGATTTTAAAAAATCCGACAAAATTTAAGGGTATTCAAATTTTAGTAGATTTACAAGACTCGTGAATTTTAAAGGATTTATCAGAAATTTTATATGTAAAAATCATTAACTTTTTTGAAACGAAAGATAACTCTTATTAGATCAAAGTCGAATCAAACATAAGTGTCTCCAACAAACATTGCGGAGGAGACCTAAACACATTGCAGCCATTAAGCGAACAAGGAACTCTAGCTATAAGATGAGCCGCCTTGTTTGCTGGCTTTTTAACATGAACTAAATGAACTCTACTGTTCTCTCGGAGCATCTGCAACGCAATCACCACAAGCAAGGCATCACACTCGATCACCACATCCTGGGACGTCAAACTTTTCACCCACGATAATGCTTCATCAACCCCAACAGCCTCAGCTTCAAGCACAGATACTGTACCATTGAACCTCATAGTTGTACCTCCCATGAAACAACCCTTGTGATCTCTTGCCACCATGTCTACTGAAAAGAAGTTTACACCAGCAAAAACAGAAGCGTTGACATTAACTTTTAGCTGTCCCACAGCGGGAGGTGTCCATCTAATCTGGTTTTCCTCACAGCATCCCTCCATTCTGAAATATGTTTCGAACTCCAGTCAACAGCCATTGTTGGAGTTATTTTCTTAGCTTCCCATACTTTTTTATTCCGAACAAACCAGAGTCCCCATAGAACAATAGTGACTTTGAGAATAGTTTCATGAGTTTCATTGCCAGTGTTATAACTTCCTGCTGCTTTTGTTAAAGACTTTGTCATGTAGAGACCTTCAAGCTTCAACCACAAACCAGACGCGGTATACTCCTCCGCGATTTCAGTAATAATATCATCTACAAGGCACAACAAAATTGTTGAGTGTGCCTTTTCTTCTAGACTGGCCATCTCAGCGCTTTGAGGATCCGTCGATTTCTTTTTCAACGGCGTGCCCAGAGCCCCTGTTGCTTTAACAAGGCACGCATCTTGATTTACCATAGACTGAAACTATTCCTCCTAGTAAATTTGTCGACCTTCACGTTAATACCAGCAGACATCTTTCTCACCGAAACCGCTCTGATACCAGTTTGTTATAACGGAAGCAAGAAAGATTATAATAAACGTAAAGAAAGAACACAGATAGGCAGAACATAAAAGTTTTATTGATCTTGAGGATACAGATTACAACATACATCTAGGTTATGACCTAGAGAGTTTATATAGTACTCTCTGGGCGGTTATAGAAAAGCCCATAAAATAGGCCCAAAATAGATAACCCTGGCGTATAACAGCGAGACCCCCGAAGTCCCAGTGTTTGGGACATTACTGATTCAAGGCATATTCTAACAAATCTCCACCTTGACTTGGATCCTCTTACAAAAAAAAAAAGATGTACCAGATACACCATAATAATGCCAGATGTACCAGAAAAAAACTCTTCTGCCTCAGATTTTTGAAACTTGCTATGTGGAACCGGCTTAGTGAGCATATCAGCTGGGTTATCAGCAGTACCCACTTTTCTCACCTTGATTCTCTTCTCACTTCTTAGAAAATGATATCTTACATCTATGTGCTTAGTCCTCTCATGATGGACTTGATCCTTAGCTAAACAGATTGCACTGAGACTGTCACAATACACCGTAGCCTGATCATGATGTAGACCCAAATCACTGACCAATCCTTTCAACTAGATTCCTTCTTTTGTTGTTTCTGTCAATGCCATGTACTCTGCTTCTGTAGTAGACAAAGTCACCGTAGGTTGCAGAGTAGCTTTCCAACTGACAATTGAACCACCTAGAGTGAAAGCATAACCAGTCATAGATCTTCTACTGTCAACATCTCCAGCATAATCAGAGTCTGAAAACCCTGTCACCAAACACTCTGTATCACCTCCATAAATGAGACCAACATTAGACGTACCTTTTAAGTACTGAAAAAACCCTCTTCACATCTTGCCAATGCTCCTTGCCTGGTTCACCCATAAACCTACTAGCAACACTGACAGACTGTGCAAGATCAAGTCTAGTGCAGACCATTGCATACATCAAGCTTCCTACTGCACTAGCATAGAGAACTCGAGACATGTACTCCTTTTCCTCAGCAGACTTAGGTGCAAAAGCAACATATAGATGTGCATTTTCAGCACTAGGAGTGTCTATGGGCTTTGATGTAGACATGCCAAATCTTGACAAAATCTTCTAAATGTATCCCTTCTGTGATAAGAAGAGTTTTCTTTTGCTTCTATTCCTATATATCTCCATTCCCAGAATTTTTCGAGCCGCACCTAAATCTTTCATTTCAAACTCAACACTAAGGAGACCCTTCAACTTCTGAACATCAGACTTGTTCAATGCAGCTATCAACATATCATCTACATACAGGACCAGATAAATCAAAGAACAATTTGCTGCCTTACTACAATAAGCACAACAATCATACGGACTCCTGGTGTAGCCAATACTTATCATATAGCTGTCGATTTTCTTGTACCATTTCCTCGGAGACTACTTTAGTCTATACAAGGACTTCAATAACTTGCAAACATAGTCTTCCTTACCAGGAACCTGAAAACCATTTGGCGAGACCCCAAAAGTCCCAGCGTATGGGGCATTACTGATTCAAGGCATATTCTAACAGCTAAATTGTTCAGAAGCCACTCAGATGTGTAGAGTGGGTGTCAACCCAAGTCCCACATCGATAAGATAAAGAAGAATTATTTTGAATATAAGCAGCCAAAAACAACTCCATTAGTATGAGGCCTTTTGGCAGGAGCCCAAAAACAAATCCATGCGGGCTTGGCTACGGCCCAGAGCGGACAATATCATACTAATGTGGAGTTAACGGGTGTTGCGCGGCCCAAAAAGTGGCATCAGAGCCGATGGTTAAGAATGGATCATGGGGTTGCGGGCTGCAAGTTGCGTGGTGTGGGGGAGGCTCTCCAGAACTACGGTCGGAGATCTTGGACAACTTGTGTCGAAAGTCTTCCTGACACTGAGGTGGTCGGGCGGCGTGTCCCTCAAGATGCGTAACAGATGAATGGCGGCGGTATAAGAGTTACAAGATTGGTGGTTCTTGGATTGAGGGGAGATTGTAGAGTGGGTGTCAACCCAAGTCTCACATCGATAAGATAAAGAAGAATTATCTTGAATATAAGCAGCCAAAAACAACTCCATTAGTATGAGGCCTTTTGGGAGGAGTCCAAAAATAAATCTGTGCGGGCTTGGCCCAGAGCGGACAATATCATATTAATTTGGAGTTAACGGGTGTTGCGCGGCCCAACAAGATGCTGACTCTTCGTTCCACATATCAAATTCCAAACCGATTTTTTGCCAACACTACTTCGCGAAGTCACAATCAAAGAAAAGATGAAGCAAATGCTCCACATCGCCATTATACATTGGGCATAAAATAGGTATTGTGACACCTCTGTGATGAACGAAATTTCTAACAGGGATTGTATTCCTGCAAAATCTCCCCAAAAAGACTTTAACTTTGAGAGGAAAATTCATACGCCATAGTCTATTCCAACCAGTTGATTGATGAACCGGATGGACAGAACTATTGCTGTTATGCCAAAACTGATACCCATTTTTCACTGTGTATTTGCCATTATGAGAAGAGACTCGTGCTAATCTGTCTACAATCTGACATTGGGGTATCCGTGTTTCCAGAATCTCGCTAACATCAGTGCTGCTAAAAGTCTGGCGAACCTTGAGCTCGTCCCACTCTTTAGTATTAGGAAGGAAATAGTCGCAAACTTTCTCACATCTGACATTATTTAACTGATGGTCATCAACACAAAAATCAGCATTTCCTCGTAACCATGGATCCTTAAATATACTTATTTCCTTTCCATCACCCAAAATCTCTTACTGATAGACAATATTTTGATGGATTGATATAGTATAACAAATCTTTAATCAAACATATACCCATAAATATATAAAATTGGAAAAGTGTTACACAGCTAGGTTATCGGAAAAAATGAAATTTCATTTCTGGGGTAGAAGCCATGCCAATTTCCTAGTATTAGGATTGAATGCAGATATTGTGGATTGAACTATTTTCCTGACTCTTCAAGTGTACTTCTTTCTTACGCTTCTTTAAAAAGCAACCAATGTACTCTCATCTTCTCATTCATCGCAAATAACACCCTGATCCCAGGTTAAGTTAAATGTTTTTTTCAAACTATAAAGTTTCAACATTTTTAGAGTTGCTGAAAAATGATATGAAGGACCAATGACGGAATCGAGATCGCAAAATAACCGGCGCTAATTAAAATGAATCATCGCTAATTTTTAGAGATTAATTCGGCGTTTAAAGTAAAGTTTATACGGATTTTTCACTAAAAATTGTGATCCCGAGGTTTGAGTCTAGGTTATCGCTTTCTTGGTTCAGCCCATGTAAAGGAGACATGACTCTCTTTTCTTGTTTGAAACATTGTTATTTGAATTTTATCTTTTTTGAATTATATTGATTTTGAACTATCATGGACTATTTATATATAAATTATTATATTTAATTGATATATGATTTTATAAAATAAAAAATATTAAGAAAACAATCTCGTAGAATTAAAAGACTATGTGTAGAGTCTATAGTAGATTTTAAACAATCCATAAATTTAAATAGATTTTAATCTAGCTAAGTTCTCTATCAAGAGGGAATAATTAAGACTAAGTCTCTGTTTGGGATTGCTGTTAAAAATTGTTGTGCTGTTGAAAAAAGTGCTGTTAAAATAAGTGTTGTTGTGAAAATCAGATAACTGTTTGGTAATATTTTTGATATGTGCATGTTTTGGTGTATAATATAAAAAATTAATGTTTTTGGTGAGTTTTAATGTTGAAACCCGTAGTTGCTTCCAGCAAAAGCTGAAAAGCAGCTTTTTTCAAAAGCATGGGGGACCTGCTTTCTCTAAAAGCAGTTTTTCAGCCAAAAGCGCTTTTCAGAAAAACAACTTTTAAATTTTACCAAACACTTTTTAGCTGCTTTTCAGAAAAAAGCTATTGTTGCTGTCTACAACAGCAATGTCAAACGGAGCCTAAGGTTTTAGGAGGTGTTAAGAAAGTTATGACCATATCGTACTATGTCATACCAAATAACCACTTTACACTAATTATATATAAAGATATCTATACTATATTATAGAAGCCGAAACATTGAAAGTTTTGGTTTTCGGTTTTCGGTTAGTTTTTGGTTTTGGGTACTTTTTCTAATTAATAAATTAATAATATAATCAAAATTCGGGAAAGTTTTATTCTACATTAATATTTCACTATATTTTACTACATAAAAATCAAATAATATTGAAATTTAATCAAAAAATGGAAATGTGGGATCTAATTTGTTTAAATTTAGGATACACTGCTACAAATATACTTCTTTCTTTTTAGGATAACGAAAGCTACGACAAATCAAATCTTTTTAATACTCTATTTAATAAATAATAAAATAATATAAAAATAGTAACTAACCGATTGCCTTTTATAATTAAAAAAATCTAACAAAATCTACTCTTTTTCCAAAAATATCACGACAATTACCTTTAAATTAAAACATAATATCTTTTATATTTGTTATCACTAAAATCTCTATTTTCCAAAAATATGAGGTGCAATCCTTACTTATTTATTTTAAAATCTATTTTAATACTCTATTTAATAAATAATAAAATAATATAAAAATATTAACTAGCTGATTACCTTTTATAATTAAAATATTTTTTTTCTAACAAAATCTACTTATTTTCCAAAAATATCACGGACAATTACATTTAAATTAAAATATATTACCTTTTATATTTGTTATAACTAAAATCTCTCTTTTCCAAAAATATCAAGTGCAACCCTTACTTATATATTTTAAAACTTATTTTAATACTTTTAATTATTTAAAAAAACTTACATATTTTAACAAGTGAACGTACTTTTTTAACAAATACAATTAATATAATTAAAACACATCTAAAAATATTATAGGTAGTTACTTTTTTTTAATTAAAACATGTTAGCTTTCCTATTTGTCCTTATTAAAAAAACTTACTTATTTTAACATGTCAACGTATTTTTTTAATAAATACAAGTAATATAATTAAAACACTTCTAAAAATATCACTGGCAATTACTTTTTTAATTAAAACATGTTAGATTTTTTATATGTCCTTATTATTAATATTATTATAAAATAATATTAATAATACCTCATTTATCTTCATCAGTCTCGTCTGTATTTTTTAATATTTTTTTTACGTTACAATTAATATTTAAGTTTCTCATTTTATAATTTATCATATTAATTTTATTTTTATTTTAATATTTTCCGTTCACATTAAATTTTTTAGTTTATTATTTTTTAAGGTCTTGCACGGGTTATATACTAGTAATTATGAATTCCTCCAATTTCCAATAAAAACAATCTATTCTGTCAACACACAACTGAAACATGATTATGAAAAATTTTATGGAAGACTTTTATGATTCTATAGCATTACTCAAAAAAAATAGATGTCATTAATATGAAACTGTAATCATCTCCATTTCTGTTGCACAATCTCATCCTAGAGATTCCTGCTGCAGAAAATGCTTTCAACAAGCCTGTAGTTACAATCGGTAATATTATGAACAATTTTATAAAGTGTTGGGAGCCTTAACGTTGCAAAATGTTTATGAAATCTATACTAATACTAAAAAAGACTAACTATCTCAATAACTTGTCACATGTCATTCTTTTATTAAAAAAAAACTAGTTGAAAAAGCCGCGCTTCGCGGCGGCGTAATTTTTTTTAAAAAAAACTCTATCAAATAAATTACAAAAATTACTCGGTCCTCGCTAATAAACCGTCCTCCTGTGAAACGCAATTTCCTTTTTAATATGAAAATCTCAAATTTAATATATTGAATATATACTTGTCTTATATATTAATTTTTATGTTACCATATTAATTTTTAGTGAGACACTCTTTCGTTGAAAAAACACATATATAAATTTACATATTCTATTTCAAATAGAACTTTTAGTTATGTATTACAAATACGTATTATACTTCTAATAGAACTTTTAACTGCAAGTACTTCTTTTATATCTGAACTCTTTTCCTCTATAAATTGAAACACATATTCTACTTCAAATAGAACTTTGCAAGTACTTCTTTTATATTTGAACTGTTTCGCTCTACAAATTCAAACACCTATTTTACTTCAAATAGAACTTTTAATTATATGTCTTCGCTATAAATTCGAACTCTTCTCCTCTATAAATTCGAACACATATTATATTTCTAATATGTTAAAGAATATTTTATTTATTTATACTTCAAATAGAACTTTTAATTATATGTTTTCGCTATAAATTCGAACTCTTCTCCTCTATAAATTCGAACACATATTCTACTTCTAATATGCTAAAGAATATTTTATTTATTTATCAGTATTTAAAATTGTAAACCTCTAGAAAATTTAGAAAAATAGATTAAGACGATCTTAGGGGCGCCACCTCACCTCCCGTGTATCCTCCTTTATATATATACATTGATTTAATATATTGAATATATACTTGTCTTATATATTAATTTTTATGTTACCATATTAATTTTTAGTGAGACACTCTTTCGTTGAAAAAACACATATATAAATTTACATATTCTATTTCAAATAGAACTTTTAGTTATGTATTACAAATACGTATTATACTTCTAATAGAACTTTTAACTGCAAGTACTTCTTTTATATCCGAACTCTTTTCCTCTATAAATTGAAACACATATTCTACTTCAAATAGAACTTTGCAAGTACTTCTTTTATATTTGAACTGTTTCGCTCTACAAATTCAAACACCTATTTTACTTCAAATAGAACTTTTAATTATATGTCTTCGTTATAAATTCGAACTCTTCTCCTCTATAAATTCGAACACATATTCTATTTCTAATATGCTAAAGAATATTTTATTTATTTATACTTCAAATAGAACTTTTAATTATATGTCTTCGCTATAAATTCGAACTCTTCTCCTCTATAAATTCGAACACATATTCTACTTCTAATATGCTAAAGAATATTTTATTTATTTATCAGTATTTAAAATTGTAAACTTCTAGAAAATTTAGAAAAATAGATTAAGACGATCTTAGGGGCGCCACCTCACCTCCCGTGTATCCTCCTTTATATATATACATTGATGATTCCGCCTCTCTCTCCTCATTAATTATTAACTCCAATAATTCTCTTTCTTCCTCCTTTTCTTCAATTTTCTAATTACTTGCTTAATTTATTTTTCAAACACATTTTACCAATATTAATATATTATCATATACTCTCTACAACTCAATATTTCAAATAAAATATATTTACTTAAAATATATTATTCGAACCAATATTATAAACCTGAAAAACTATATTTAATAGTCTTAACAATATTTATAATTTATAACTTGAAATTAAAATTTAATATTATAGATATATAAAAAACTATCGCAACCGTGCATCGCGGGTGCTATTCTAGTTTGTTAATATTTAATTATGGCAATTATGTGTAAACTGTAAGAGCATCTCCAACGGTATTAGTTAAACTGATTGGCTAAAATAGTATAATATACTGATTATGTAAAATTTGCTGAACCTGTGAGGTGATGTGCTTCAACGGAGTTGGCCATTTCAGTTGGCTATATTTTGAAAATAGTATGTTTTCATTATTCAATTTGTTATAAATAGAATATTTATTATCTCAATACGGTAAGAGATGATATGGAGGTTTACTACAGGTTGTTACAGGTTCGACAAATATGAGCATCTCCAATGGTGGAGAACCCTTAGCTAAAATTATAGGTGGATTGCCATAAATAAAAAAAATAGATAATGTGTAAAAAAAATCCGCTCCAATGGGATAAAGCTGTTAGCTAAAATTTTAGCCAACCTCTCCATGTTGGCTATTTTTGTCGAACCTCTATGGACCTGTAGTAAAACTCCACATCAATTATTACCATATTCAAATCATATATTCTATTTTTAACAACTTGAACTAATAATAACATTCTATTTTTAAAATATAGCCAACTAGTATAGCCAACTCCATTGGAACACAATATCTTACAGGTTCAGCAAATTTTACATAATCAGCATTTTATATTATTTTAGCTAACGATTTTAGCCAACACCGTTGGAGATGCTCTAAGGTTGGCTATAATTTTACCTAAGGGTTCTGTTCCATTGGAGTGCATCTTTGTTTTACAAATTCTCTATAATTCTAATTATGATGTGCCACGTAGATATTTACCTAAGGGTTCTATAGCGTTGGAGATGCTCTAAAGTTAAGTACAATTACCGAATTATTACTGAGTGTACTTCCTCCGTCCCATTATACAAGTTCTTTTTGAAAAAATGCCCATCTCTTCTTTTAATACAAATTAAAGATTAGTTTTACAAAACTATCTTTACATTTATTGATTGTAAGTTTGACTTTTTTCAAATTAATACTATTTTCATTTTTCAATGTATTAATTAGAAAGGGTTGCAAAATATCGTATTTTTGTAAATAATTTCTACAAACTTGGGTACTTTTGAAAAAAACCCTAATAATAATGGGCTCATGTATGCACAAAAATCTCATCCAATTAAAATTAGTCAAACTCAAGTAGTTTTTAGAATAGAGTTAAATATCAAATTGGTCTATGAAGTGGAGGTCATATATCAATTTCTTCATCAATTTTAACGGGGTCTCAATTAAATCACTTAAGTCATAATAAATATCAAACATATACCTCTAAATATGTGATCAAGAAGTAAAATAATTTTTTATTGAGTTCTATACAGTTTTATTCAATGTCACCATAACCAAATGAAAAGTTATGCATTCTAGTATTTTAGATAATATATTCAGATTTTTAAAATTTATTTTTGATTTTATAGTTATTTTCTTTGATTTAATTAAAAATAAATTTAAAAAAATCTAAATATATTATCTAAAATACTAGAGTTCATGACTTTTCATTTGGTTATGATGACATTGAAGAAAAATGTATAGAACTCAACAAAATTTTATTTTATTTCTCAATCACACGTTTAGAGATATCGGTTTGATATTTATTATGACTTAAGTGATTGAAATGAGACTCCATTAAAATTGATGAATAAATTGATATATGACCTCCACTTCAGTGACCAATTTGATATTTAACCCTTTTAGAATATGTGCATGACACACACTAGAAAGACTCTTCTTAAATAAATTAAATCAAACATCGTCCGGTAAGTGAAATCAAACATTGCTAATTTCAACAAGGGAAGACAATGCAAGACAATAAGATCAGTATTGGGGAAAAAAAAGCAAGTGATTTGTGTACTCTGAAATGGTAGAAACAAATAAACAAATTACAGCTCAAGTGATGATCTAGTTTGCATTTTCATTAGTGCGATCAACCAGTCATTCCAAATATCAATAGGACCTGGCAGACACCAATGCAGGCAATCATTAATACCCTTTGTCCACGGGTTGCCACAGTATATTCCTGGATGTCCATCAGGCCGCATGAGCATTGCCATTGTCACATCTAGGATCCATAACTTTTGATCAGTTTCACTCTTCGATACTTTCTTTTGAGCTCTTTCGACTTCTGTTTTCTGAACATTTCTCAATTCTAGTTCGAAACCTCCCAAGTCAACCTCTGTATCACTAACTGGTCTTGTTTTGTTACAGTATCCTCCACTGTTCCAATTCCCTTTTTCAAAATGAGTTGGTGAGAATGTTCGTAATATTGTCATCAAGCTATTACAGTTTTTACAGCCATGAATGAACTCAAGCGCCGATCTGATGGCCTTCCCAACTGCAAAACCAAGCCCCAAATTTGTGACATTTGGTTCACTACAATGAACACATCCTATTAGATTCCCTTCCTCGTACAGGTAGTTTTTTCTGAAGAACCAATGAGCAGCAGAGATAATTGCGTAGTCTGTGCTGGGAAGTTTCTCTGTCCATTTGTCATCAACCTTATCAAGATCAATGTTAAAAGTCCCAGATGAAGAACCATTTATCATTATCTCTTCACTCTTCACTAGGAATACCGATCTAATAAACGTGATGGTGAAGTTGTAGGAGCTGAAATAGAGTGTCCAGTTGCCTGCTTCATCTTCTTTTTCTACTTCAGTTGGCGATTCTTCCTTCAAGAAAAAAAAAGTGTTAGGTGAGATATTATCTTGGGGCAGAAAATGCTCTCAGGTCAACGGTTGTTACCTCTGACAGGATGCACAGAAGAGACTCCATTTGGTTACGAGCAACAGAATCGCCAATGAACATCATCCTTCTATTCCTAACAATCTTAAAAAAATTGTTGACAGCGAACCTTGGCAGTTGACATGCGTGAGGCTTCCATCTCCAATTTACAAACTCAACGTCTTTCCTTCCCTGCTTAAAACAGTTCTTCCAATCCGATATCCATGCACAATTTGTACTCTTGTACAAAGACTCGTTTTTGCCTGTTTGAATCCACTTCCCTTCAAAGATATCACACTTCTCTTCAACTTGCAGAGGGTTTTGAATGTCCACATTTCCGTAGCCTTGATCTGAGGTGAAATTGTTTGGTGAATAAACGACGAGAAAGCTAATAATTCCAAGCGAGATTAACAAGCCCATAAACTGCATTGCCACATTATTTCCTCTCTTCACTGCGGCCTCCATTTCTTGTTTCACTTTTATGATTTGGAAGAAACATAAACTCAGGGTTTATAGAGGAGTAAGTAGTAGACTAAACTCTGCATGTGCATGAATCAAATCCTAAGTAAGTTTACTTATATTAGTATTAAGGTAAGATCACTGAGGATCAATACAATTCCAGGCCATGTGAGTAGTAGCTAATCGAACAATTTAATTAGTTCTTAATTATAAGGTCCAACGTCTAGGCGATAAGTTAATTTAGTTTAATTCGGAGAAAGTTCTATAAAAATAAGCTTAATATATTCCCCCATGTGCTTAGCGTGAAGTTGTTACACAGTATTAACCTAATAACCTCCGTTGATTAATTAATAAGATCATGTTAGCTTTATAAATAAATAAATGAGTAAATAATTGCAAAATTACAAATGGAGATGGAGACTAGGGAAGCCCGTCGGCGACCTGGATTCACATTGATTGCTATTTTGACACCATTATTTGTCAGATAATTAAGTTCACTTAAGTCGCTGTAAATCTGTAATATTGCCGCTGATAATTTTTTCGTCCAGCTTTTCGACGTCAGTGCAATATCCTAAAACTTAGACTTAATTACAATATAATGGTTCGAATTATTTTTATTTTGAACAAAAATGACTCAAATACAAAATTAGCCATTTTATGTATGTAAGTATTTTTTTTAAGCAAACAATTACATTTCGTCAAGTGTGACAGACGGACATTAACTTTTTGCGTGTTTGGGATATTATAAAAAAGTTAACTTATACTTTAAAATGAGTAAGTATCATATAAGTGATAAGTTGATGAATTCTTATAAGTTATACGAGTGTTTGGATAAATTTACTTATAAGTTAGTGAAGAATTTGCTAAATTAAATTTGAAAAAATAATTTTTAAATACAATGATTTCAACAATTGTATTTTAAATTAAAAAAAGATTTAAAAACACAAATATAAAAATATAAAATATTAGAAAAATAAAGAAATCAAAGAATAAGTTGATAAATTATAAGTAAAATGTTAGTGATTTCTAACATTCAACTTATCAATTTATAAGTTATCAAATAAACTGAATACACAAACACCTCTCGTAAACTCTTATCAACTTATAATATATAAGTTCTAACTTAAAAAAAGAGCCAAACAAACTCTTTTAAGGGCAAAACTGATTATTTCATTTATAACAGCTCTTCTGATATAAATTTTGAATATATATATATGATATATATATCCGATTACAACTACTTTATGAACGTTTTAATTTTGACATTTAGATTCATTGTGTTACTTACAAGTTTGGAGTGTTATAATGTGTGTTTGGATGTCGGGTTAATCCAATTCTTTAATAAAATGAGTATTTGTGATCTTGCATGTAATGTATTTGATTACATGCTTGAGTGATATGGGATTTGTTATTTAACGCTGATTGTTGGGTTTGGACAAATTTGTTATATTTGGAGTATGTAATACTGATTTGTTATTTTTCTCAGTACTGTCACCGGAGGCGTTGTGATGAACTATATTATAACATTGCTTAGAAGAGCAATACACTTGGATTTCTGAATTATAAAATATACCTTTTAATAATATAATTATTTTTCTTTTTCTGAATTATATATATATAAATTTCTGAATTATATAATTTACAAACTCCTTCACTTAAACTACTAACGTCCTCGTCAGGCCTGAACGGATATCTTATAGGTCCAAGATCGTTCTTCCCTAGCCGTTGTGGGATAATATCGACTGGCTTCGTATCCCACATCCGGCAACTTGCCTCGACAAGCTTTCGAGAGTCGGCTTTGATACCCCACCTCCTAACCTCTTGTCCATTGTGGGATAATACCACCAGTTTTCCTGTCCTACCTCCGGTAACTTGTCTCGACAAAATTTCGAGAGTATTTCGAGATTCGGCTTTGATATCATATATGACAATCTGAGTCAAATCCCGAGTATTTTTTAAAAATTGGGACAATTCTGATCCAGAGTCCGAAATAAATCGAAGGCTACTGACCCAAATGTAGCCAACTTAGTTAACGACACTACTTTGCCTTATAAACTGAGTTGGGTCCCAAATCTCGTCGATATAGGAATGGGATGTTACAAGTAAAATGATAATATATTTTAATTAAAAGGTAACAAGCTTGCATTAGAAGGAAATCGACTACAGTATAATCCTATTATTTATATCATTTTATTATTTAGAATGAAAGACGAATAATCTATTAGTATAGATATTATGGATATATTAAAATAGTATATATTTTTTATATTAAATTAAAGAGTGGGATATTTAAGTGTTATTTAAAATAATTCTTAAAAAAGTAAGTCATGTTCTAATACTCCCTCCGTCCCAATTCATCTGTTTTGTTGACTTTTTCTGGTTAAATTGACTCAACTTTGACCATAAATTAAAACTCATATTTTCTTTATTTTTTAAAAATTGAAAAAATATATTAAAGTAGATTAGATATATTTGTATTAATAAAAAATTTATAATTGTTATCGATTATATATTATATAAAATTTTCAGTTAAAGTTGGGTCAATTTTTTATTTTTTTGCTAAATAAAGTTGGGTTAATATGACTGCAAAAAGTCAAACAAGACAGATAAATTAGAACAGATGGAGTAGCTTCTAAAGATCCTAAATATGTGATTATATTTCATTTTGAGTCTATAATACGAAGAATTAAATAACGATGAATAAGTAAAAATCACAAATTATCAAAATATGGATCAACTAAAGTTTTAATGTTTCGAATATTATAAGATAATATAGATTTGCATAATAATTAATATATTATTAGTCGTATGATTAATTTCTAATTTTAAATTTAATTTAAATATTATATTATTAGTCATGTCATATTTTTCAGAAAATTTCAAATATTTATATTATTTCAAAGCTTTTCGTACATAAATGAATTTTACATCCTTTACTTTTTTTTACGGTTTCCGAGAAGAGGCAGAAAAATCTTTACGAATAGGAATGGAAGTCTTTCTAGTCTATATGACTCTTCACTCTTACTTGCAATCATGAAACCCACAATTTTTCTAACTCTCTCTTCCGTTTCTCTCGCTTCTTATTTTTTCCCCAGAGATTTTTTCTTCGAGGTATGAAAAATTTATTTAATTTCTTTCTCATTGTTTGTAAATTAAACTATTTCTGTCATATGATAATCTTGTATATGATCAACCCTCTTCTCTGCATAGTGTAATTTAAACTTGTTAATTTGATTTTTTTGGTTTATAGTACATGCACACTTATTCGAGTACCTTTATGCTTTGATCATGTTTGTTTTAATCTTATGTGGGGATAATCTTATGCACACAATTTAATTTGATCTTAGTTATACTATTATGCCTGTTTTCATGAAAAAGAATTGTTATTACGACGATAATAATGATCAGTATGTTTTCAAGGCCGTGATATTAGCCTGTTATAAACTTAATCATGCATTGTACTGTTGAGTTGTGTGTTTTACATGTGAAGCTATGATTTTATTTTTAACTAATAAGCACCAGAATTCGAGATCACAATCGTAATTAAAGAAATTATTATGGAGATAATGTTGTCGTTGTGTATCAGGGTTAAGGTAGTCTTCTGTTGTGTATGTCAGGACCTTTCTTAAACCCTAGTGATTTGCTGGAGTCGTGTTGGGTAAGACCAACCTAACACCTTTTTGTGATGGATGCAATTTATGTAAATGTTGAAGTTCAAATTAATAGGAAAGGGGTTGAGATCATGGTTTGAGTGCAGGAACATATACTCTATATAGTATAAAGTAGGACGTGAAAAAGTATTTGAGATTTTGTTCTCATGACTACTTATAATACTTCTTCATTACTATTCACTGGCTTAACAACTTACCTCTGGAGTTTGTTTTCCGTCTTAAGCTCTTTTCGACTTAATCTTGACAGTGTAAACGTAAAACTGCACTTATATAGGAGCAGCACGTCGATTGTCTCTTTCATAAGAACGATAATTATTACGTAAATTTTGAGTTTCGTGGAAAGGGGCGAGTATATTACCATAAATTGACAGCATAGGCTGTTTATGTTATGTGCAGGAGCTGAATATTTTCTTGTTCTCTGGTTTCTCTAGAAACGTGGCTGCTTGAGTTAAAATGGATTTTGGAAAGATAGGCGAGGAATTGTTTGGAGAAATATCAGAGAAGTTTGATAATTTTTGTTCTGAAGTCGATGAAGCCATTGACTGCAAGGTATTATATTCCCTTGCTTAAACGTTGCAATCTAGTGTCTTAATCTTACTGTAAAATTAATTATATGTTAGTCTGAAACTAGTAAAGATTTCTTGTTTTATATTTGTTTTAATTCATTGAGTATCACTAAAGTATGTTGAAAACCAGTTATCTGCAGTTGGTGCCCATATTAAAAAATTCTGGTCAGAGATTGTGAAAGATAAAATTCCTAAGAGCCCCGAAAATTTTGTAGACGCTAAAGAAGAGGAAGTTACTATGTTTTACGATACTCGAGTGCCAACTGCAGTTGTAGATGATGAAAAGAATGACAGTAACATGTGTCCTATTCCCGAAGTAAATATTGGGGTATCTGATGACCATTTGCAAAGAGAAGTACTCCCCTCAGAAAATGCAGTTATGGGGATGTATAATAACTCATATGCAGACAATAAAGAAAATTGTGCCGATGAAGCAAAAATTTCTTCCCTATTTGAAAGCATATCTGGTTCTTGTGTTGAATGGGAAGTTAGTAGGCATGTGGACACAAATACTGAAGTAGCAAGTGATCAAGAAGCTGATGATACTGTTCATTCTAGTAAGTTTTCTAAAGCTAAACTTTCAGATGGAGGGGTGGAGTCCAATGTTATCCTGTCAATGCTATCATTAGGTTTGTCAATGCTATCATTAGGTTTGAATTGTTTAGACACGGTCACTCAGAAACATACAACGGTATTTGAAATTGCACTTAATCTTGACAGTGTAAGCTGACTTGTACCGTTGTACGTTTCTGAGTGACCGTGTCTAAACAATTCAAAAAATCAGATAGAACTATGGTGAATTTCAAGCCAGCATGCTCATTTCAAGTCATCATGCTTTCTATTCATGCACTAATTTCATGGTGGTCCTCCTAAATCCTAATGCTGTATATTTAGTATATGGCTAATAATGACCAGTAGAATGAAACTGTATATATATAGTTGCATAATAATATTTGTGCTTTTGAAATGACAACTAATGGATACGATGAACTGAGCCTACTATAACTGGTTTCCATTACAGGCAAATCAGATGCTAGTGGTACTGAAAATGTTACGGATCTGGAGGATTTTTATGCAGAAGCAGAAGAAATTAATCATCTAGAGTGGAGTACAGCAGGGGCCAATAGTCCTTTGGTTACTGAAGGGTTTATGTCCACAGCTCAGTCACGACTTGCTAATCCAGAGTTATATGAAGATTATTGTTGGGTTAATAACAGTGAATTACCTTCAATTCGGGGCCTGGAGGTAAAAGATTAATTTCACAATACGTCTATTCTCTCCTTTTTTGCCAAGTATGAAAAGATAGCAACAAAGTTTTAGGGATCCCCTTTACACGTATTACTGACTACTCTATCTCATGCACATAAGGAATCAAATTGTGCTTGAAGAATAAACAGGGCAAACTAGATATTTTCGACTAGACAAATTAGTATGTAGCACAAACTCTTGCATTCCCTTGCTTCAATATATTATGGATTTGCCGCAGTACGAGTTTGAGTATTTACCCTTTAAGCAATTAACTGGTAGAATAGTTTCATGAAAAAAAAATAGTTTCACCTACAGAATTTCACGGGGTACATGATGATATAATTCTCATTCCAAACGTAAGCATACGTTCTCTAGATAGGATTCTTCCTTGAAAGTTTGCCATGAGCTATAGGAGTACTTTGGGATTGCAAGAGGTTGATGGACAACCATATCTGAAATATATTTAAATAGTGTCTTACGACATCATTCCAAACTAGTTGATCAAGAGAATTAGTAAAGCTAGAAAAGCACAGTTTTGAAAGGAATAACCAAATGATGAATTGAAGGGTGGTAGACAGCATTGATAATTAATGTGAATAGACTGACTGCTGCAAAACTGGAAGACTCTGTTGCCATGATAATATTACCTCTATTCGTGTTCCATTATGAACACAACTGTTGCAAAAAATGTTGGTCTCTAGGCTACTTTTCGTCTATTATTTCCAGTTTCTATTGGCATTGATGTGTGACTACAAATGTTCCAAACATTTAGGTTTAATTAAGACTGTTGACAGCTTCTTGCTGAACTACTGCTCCTTTTTTTTTTTGTATTTGGTTTCAGAATAATAGTGGAACATCAAAAATGAAGTCTGTGGAAGCTAATGGAAACGAGCACTTGGAAGATCAAGAACATTATATAAGTTTTGCTCCGACCTTGCCCAAAGCAGATTTAATTTGGCAGGATGAGGAATTTCCAGAGAATGACTGGGTGGTTGTTTAGATAGTGCAGCTCTCTTTAATTATAGGCCTAATTGGTTCCTTTAAGTATGATTGCAAACTCTTTGCCCCCATCACTTACTTGGAATTACAGTATAATGTTTTTACAAACTATACAAATGGTGAAACATATTCATTTTGGAGAACTTTGATGCTTTCTCTTTGTTCATATAAATTTATTGAAATCTCACTAAATTTATACGGTCTATTGATGAAATCGCATGGTGATAATGTTTTATATTCTGCAGGCGTCCTGTCACAGTAAATTGTAAGAGCATATACTTTTTTGTTTAACTTGTTATACGGCTCCTAACTTTTGCAGGAATGGATCTTCCTGCAATTGATTTCAACACAGGTAACGTTTTAACAGACATAGACATATTTCGTGTGCAAATATAGTGTCTTATAAGTTCATATGTACATAGGAACTGATGCACATCTTTCATATTCATGATTCATAAGTCACTTGCAATGCATATCACTAAAGCAGTGCTCACTAATCAGCTCCTGAGTTTTTTAACAGATCACACCCAACTTTTCTTAAAAACAATCACTTGCATGATATTACGCACATCAATTTTAGTACGAGCAAGGCTAGAAATTTCAAATTTATTTTTAAATAATATATAACAAATTTTAATTTGTGAATACATATTTTCTAAGATAACCATTAATTATCATTACTAGTCATTTATTATTCTTCTGGTTTTTTCAGAAATATCTAAGTCCAACAAAAATTTTGCACTGTATTTTTTAAAACTATATTGCCAAAATACCAATTTTTAGTAGATACTTGAAAAAATATGGTCAGCAACTTTTGCGACCATATTTGCAACTAACATCAACAAAAATTAATCATAAATACAACTTAAAATTTTAATAATTGAAATCATTTTTGGTTGATAATAGATTGTTTAACAAGTTGAATTTGTTACACCGAAAGCAATCTCAAATATAACCAAAATCAACTTTAATTATTTTTCAGAACATGATAAAATTATAAAAAAAGAACTTTAAAAAAACTAGCATTTTTGATAATTTCTCTATAACATTTCTATATTAGTAATAAACGTCAAAAATATTAATATTGAAATGAGAGAAAATTAATATAAGCAAAAAAGTTGCATCTCATGCACAAAGTTAGTACTAACATAATAAATATTAACATAAAAATGAATATTAATATTTTTTTTTTTTTTTTTTTGACAAACAAAGAGATTTTATAAACTTGCATCAACCAAAATTACAGACTTAATTCCAATGGGAACAGAACTCTCATCGAAAATTCGATCTGTAAAAGACAGGCAAAAACACAAATCACAGCCAGGACAAACTCCTGAACTGACACTACAACCTGAATGGAAACAAATAAACGAGCTAAGTAAATAACCGCTTATGTTTTCAGACTGTTTAACATCATGACTTTGTAAAGTCTTTGAACTAGAAAAGATTAAAATGGCTTCCCGATCTATCAAACTTGCATCAATCCTGAAACCAGTAATATCACAAATGACCTTCACATACGCACCACCTGTAGCCCAATGTTCAGAAACACCCCAGCTATCTACGTGCCGAAAACCAGCTATAGACATGCCGAAGGTGAAAGATCTCATGAGATGAACAAATTTTAGTTGTGAAAAGTAAGCTCTTGCAATATCCGACACCAGCCCAAATCCAATGCACGAATTACAGATCTCCCACAAAACCACATAAATCATTTTCAAAATAGCCAGGAACAAAACACATACCAACATCAAAAAAACATACCTTAACATCCCAATAAAATGGTAACAACCCAGACACACGCCAATAGGCGAGACTAAAAAACCAAAAATTCAAAAATCTCGGAATGACACCAAATTTTGGTATGATGTTCAAGAGGAGAATTTGAATCTAAAGGTATTTTTATTTGCAGAGTCGGACTCAAAACCAAGGTAGATCTGAGAAATAAATTCCAGATGTTTGGCTTTGGTTCGATTTTTATTGAAAAAACTGGAACAAAAAAGGTTTAGATAATTGAGAGGAGGACTGGATAATGATTTGATGGGGAAACGAAGTTGTAGATGGAGAAAAGGGGCGGCGGCTATGATAACCTAGGGGAGTCGACTCTCATTTGAGAGAGAATATCACAGACGCCCTCTTCGTGTAGTTTTGTATTCTTGAATATTAATATTAATATAAAAGAAACTTGGATAAAATTTCGACTCAACCCCACCCGAGGACTTCTCAAAATTTAGACTTATCAATTTTTTAATCTAGAAATTCGGATCACTAAATTTTGTCAGCATAGTGTTTTAAATTTTGTTTATTAGTATTACTAGCCTATAACCCGTGCAAGACACATTAAAAAATTACAAACTAAAAAAATTAATGTGAACAGAAAATATTAAATAAAGAATAAAAATCATTGTGATAAATTATAAAATAATAAACTTAAATATTAACTGGAACATAGAAAAAATAAATAAATAATACAAATGGGACTCAGAAAGATAAATGGGGCATTATTAATATAATTTTATTATTTATTAAAATAATATTAATAATAAGGACAAATAGAAAAACAAACATGTTTTAATAAAAAAAACTAATTGTTCGTGATATTTTTGGAAGTGCTTTAATTATATTAATCGTATTTGTTAAAAAAATAAAATTACAAACTAAAAAAATTAATGGGAACAGAAAATATTAAATAAAGAATAAAAATCACTGTGATAAATTATAAAATGAGAAACTTAAATATTAATTGGAACATAGAAAAAATAAATAAATAATACAAATGGGACTCATGAAGATAAATGGGGCATTATTAATATAATTTTATTATTTATTAAAATAATATTAATAATAAGGACAAATAGAAAAACTAACATGTTTTAATCAAAAAAAAAAGTAATTGATCGTGATATTTTTGGAAGTGTTTTAATTATATTAATCGTATTTGTTAAAAAAATGTGTTGGCATTGTTAAAATAGGTAAATTATTAATATTATTTTATTATTTATTAAAATAATATTAATAGTAATGATGAATAGAAAAGGTAACATTTTTTAATTAAAAAAAGTAATTGTCTGTGATATTTTTAGAAGTGTTTTAATTATATTAATTGTATTTGTTAAAAAAATCGTTGGCATGTTAAAATATGTAAGATTTTTTAAATAATAAAAAGCATTGAAATAGATTTTAAAATAAATAAGTAAGGTTGCACCCGATATTTTTGGAAAAGAGATATTTTAGTGAGAACAAATATCAAAGGTAATATGTTTTAATTTAAAGGTAATTGTCCGTGATATTTTTGGAATAATATTAATAACTAGGTTACTGAGCCGCGATTCGCAGCGGCATTAGAATATATTTGTTAAGAAAAAGAATATTAGAATAAAAATTGTGAAATAAATATCTACAAAATTATTTAAATTATCAAATAAAATATATTCTGTAAAATTTGCATTTGAGTAAGTAATATTATAAATTATTTACATATTCCTTTTGTTTATAGAGTTTGATTTTTTATTTTTTTGGACCGATACCATTGCCAGATATATATTTAAAAAATCATATTGATAAAATCAATATAAACATATAATATTACTTATATTTATAGTATTATTAGAAAAGATAATATTAGAACATGATAGTTTGAATTTTAACTTATATAATATTATTACTTATATAATACTCTAATATATTACTGCATGAAAATACCTGAGAGTATGTTAGTGTCATTAATACGTGCATCAATCATATCCGAATATATGAACTGAAAGAACAATAAAAAATATTTAACAGTTATATTAAAATTAATATAATGCATAATTTACTAATTTGTGACAATTTTGAGATCTCTTTTTTTCCAACCGCCTTTGACAACTTCAATGTCATCCAAGTAGGTTAAGCAGCCCACAACATTTAAATCAACATAGAAAAAATAATATTAGAACATGATAGTTTGAATTATAACTTATATAATATTATTACTTATATATTACTCTAATATATTACTGCATCAAAAACCTGAGAGTATGTTGGTGTCATTAATACGTGCATCAATCATATCCGCACATATGAACTGAAATCCATGCAGTGATATGTTGACGATACCTTCTTCCAATCTCTTAGGCAACGTTATGCGTATGAAGAGCAATTTAGACCCATGTGATAGTGGTCTATATTTCCCTGTACTTCAAACAACTTTCAGATTTTTGATGTTGTACACGGAGCCTTCCTCTAAAAGATCTTTGAACTGAGAGACCAGAATCTTCGGGATGGTAGCATGGATCAAATTTTCCCGTCATACAACATATCTTAGAAAAGTTAATAACATCATACAATTTGACAAACTAATAAGTTATAAGTATATTGAATTTTTAACCTTTTCATCGATCAAAATCATGTCAAGACTGATCAGTTCTTCAGTATTTGGATAGACAGATTCCCACATTCTACACACTCGTACTCTTATCATCCAGGTATAGTTGATGTCGTTCAAAGCATCCAACATGGTGTAGGCCATAGTTGTATTGATTGTAAATATGGTTGTAAAAATTTGAAGCTATGTAAAAAAGTTTCAGTGTAGATTTTTTGTTATGAATGGCCTTTAATTTATAGGTGTTTATAAGGTGAATAATATGGAAATCCATTATGTTTAAAAGTCAAGAAGTATTATAAAAGAAAAGTTCTATAAAGTTTGAAAATAATAAAAGAAAATTCTATCAAGTTTGAAAATAATAAAAGAAAGTTTTATCAAGTTTGAAAATAATAAAAGAAAGTTCTATCAAGATTGAAAATAATAAAAGAGAAAATTGCAATTATTAACATAAGATCCTAAAAATTCGGAAGTTGTAATTTGCTAAATCAAAGAAAGTTCTATCAAGTTTGAAAATAATAAAAGAAAGTTCTATCAAGCCTACAAATTCGAAAATAATAAGGAAGTTATAATTTTCTAAATCAAAGAAAGTTTTATGAAATCCTACAAATTAGAAAATAATAAGGAAGTTGTAATTTTCTAAATCAAAGAAATTTTCTAAATCATAGAAAGTTCTATCAAGTCCTACAAATTCGAAAATAATAAGGAAGTTATAATTTTCTAAATCAAAGAATGTTCTATCAAGTTTGAAAATAATAAAAGAAAGTTCTATCAAGCTTACAAATTCGAAAATAATAAGGAAGTTGTAATTTTCTAAATCAAATAATAAGGAAGTTGTAAATTTTTAAATCAAGTAAATTTTCTAAATCAAAGAAAGTTTTATCAAGTACTACAAATTCGAAAATAATAAGGAAGTTGTAATTTTCTAAATCATAGAAATTTTCTAAATCAAAGAAAGTTCTATCAAGTTCTACAAATTCGAAAATAATAAGGAAGTTGTAATTTTCTAAATCAAAGAAAGTTCTATCAAACCTACAAATTCGAAAATAATAAGAAAGTTGTAATTTTCTAAATCAAATAATAAGGAAGTTGTAATTTTTTAAATCAAATAAATTTTCTAAATCAAAGAAAGTTCTATCAAGTCCTACAAATTTTCGAAAATAATAACGAAGTTGTAATTTTCTAAATCAAAGAAAGTTCTATCAAATTTGAAAATAATAAAAGAAAATTCTATCAAGCCTACAAATTCGAAAATAATAAGGAAGTTGTAATTTTCTAAATCAAAGAAAATTATATCAAGTCCTACAAATTAGAAAATAATAAGGAAGTTGTAATTTTCTAAATCAAAGAAATTTTCTAAATCAAAGAAAGTTCTATTTAAGTCCTACAAATTCGAAAATAATAAGGAAGTTGTAATTTTCTAAATCAAAGAAAGTTCTATCAAATTTGAAAATAATAAAAGAAAGTTTATCAAACCTACAAATTCTAAAATAATAAGGAAGTTGTAATTTTTCTAAATCAAATAATAAGGAAGTTGTAATTTTTTAAATCAAATAAATTTTCTAAATCAAAGAAAGTTCTATCAAGTCCTACAAATTTTCGAAAATAATGAGGAATTTGTAATTTTCTAAATCAAAAAAAGTTCTATCAAGTTTGAAAATAATAAAAGAAAGTTCTATCAAGCCTACAAATTCGAAAATAATAAGGAAGTTGTAATTTTCAAAATCAAATAAAATTCTATCAAGTCCTACAAATTCGAAAATAATAAGGAAGTTGTAATTTTGTAAATCAAAGAAAGTTCTATCAAGTTTGAAAATAATAAAAGAAAGTTCTATCAAGTTTGAAAATAATAAAAGTGTAATTTTCAATTTCCTTTCTACAAAATCGAAAATAATAAAGGAAGTTGTAATAAAGGAAATTATAATTATTAAAATTAAAAACTGTGAAAAATTGAGAAAATTAGAAAAATAGAACAGAGCGATTCTAAAGGCGACACCTCACCGCCCCTGTCTTCTCCTTTATATAAGTATATTGATAAAGACAAATAGAAAAGCTAACATGTTTTAATTAAAAAAAGGTAATTATTCGTGATATTTTTGGAAGTGTTTTAATTATATTATTTGCATTTGTTAAAAAAAACGTTGGCATGTTAAAATATGTAATATTTTAAAAAAAATTAAAATTATTAAAATATGTTTTAAAATAAATAAGTAAGGATTGCACCTGGTATTTTTGGAAAAAAAATATTTTAGTGATAACAAATATAAAAGGTAATATGTTTTAATTTAAAGGTAATTGCCCGTGATATTTTTGGAAAAGGAATAGATTTTGTAGTGAGAACAAATATAAAAGGTAATATGCTTAAATTTAAAGGTAATTGTTCGTGATATTTTTTGAAAATGAGTAGATTTTGTTAGAGAAAGTGTTTTAATTATAAAAAGAGATCAGTTAGTTAGTATTTTTATATTATTTTATTATTTATTAAATAGAATAAATGACCGAAAACCAAAATTTTCAATATTTCGACTTTAATAATATAGTATAGATATATAACAGTTATTAAAGTTGAATCGTTATAAGAGTAACGTAATAACACCCAAAATTATATTCAAGCAATTATTTCATGAGACTATTAATATAGTAAAATAATTAATTTTTATCGATGTGATTAGTGCTAAAATGATTTTCATGCTATTTAATAATTTACTGTTTTACATATAAGATATAAATATATTAAAAATATTGTTGTTGGCATGACACCTTTTGATGCAAAGGTATTTTAACCTTCATCTTCAACCATCATGTTAGAAGCCTATTTGGTAGAATTTTTAAAAACTCTACCACATACTTAAATAGCTCTTGTTTTGTATTTTGTTTAAAATCCCATATCATGCTAAAAGCCTATTTCATACAACTTTGAAACTCATTCACTATCATACATATGTTCTATATTTAAGATAAAATTATAAAATATATAGTTGACTTTGAATATAATAATATAAATGAGTATTTATGTTATGCAGGAAATTAAAAATATCATAAATTTGGACTCCATTTTAGTTATCAATTAAATAGGTAGATGAAAACACGAAAAAAAAATGTCATGATCATATTATCTATTTTACAATTTGTAATATCAATAGTATACTATATCGTTACTTTTGCCTAAATCGGACAATTTTTGTACTCGATACTAATACGATAAAAGATTTAATATTTGGGTTTAGATTTTCGGTATATGTTGTTAGATATAATTGCTGATGTTTGTTTATCAGTGTTTAAAGTATCAGGATACTATCAGAGTTTAGCTGGAAGATTGGTCAGAGTTTGTTAAACTCTGACAGTCTGAGTTTGCTTAGCAATCGGTGTAAAAGTCAATGAAGATTCTAGAAGCGATATTCTTTGAAGATGGAAAGAAGCAAAGAGATACCGAGATGGCTAAGGAAACGGAACAGAAGACAGAAGCAATTCTAGATTGATATTAATTGTATAGCTGATTTATAGGAATATCAATTAGAAGATTGTATGTAGCTGTGTACTATATAAACACAGATAGGTTAACCCTAAAAGGGATGCGAATACGTGAATTATCATTCTTGTAACCTAGCAGCTCTCTGTGATATTTTACATCACTGAGAGAGGAGTTATTAATTCCATACAGTTTATTGTTCATAAACAGTGTTCTTATTGTTATTCTTATACGTATATTTGATTATATATTGTGTATTCGGCCTAACAATTGGTATCAGAGCTAAGGCTGTTTAATATATACAGTTTTTGATCTAAACACAAGTATAATCATGGCTGAAAATAGTCAAGCAGGTTCTAAACCTGAGAAGGTTCAACCAACTTCTGTGAGTCGATATGAGACGATTAGGGTTCCAATTCTCAGACCAGTGGAATATCCAATATGGAAGGTAAAGATGACCATGTTTCTGGAAGCCACAGATCCAGAATACCTTGATAGAATCAATGATGGTCCTCATATGCCAACTAAATTGTCTCCTATTGTTGCTGGTCAAGAACAAAAGACTGTTCCAAAGGAAAAGAAAGATTTGACAACTGAAGATATCTCATCAATTGCAAAGGATGCAAAAGTTAGACATCTTCTCCATAGTGCTTTAGATAATGTCATGTCTAACAGAGTTATTAGCTGCAAAACTGCCAAAGAAATTTGGGATGCTTTAGAAGTCAGGTGTCAAGGAACAAGTGCTATAAAGAAGAACAGAAAGACTATTCTTACACAGGAGTATGAACACTTTGACTCGAGATCTGATGAAACTTTGACTGAGACATATGACAGATTCTGTAAACTGTTGAATGATTCGTCTCTAGTTGATAAAGAATACGATCTTGAAGAGTCAAATCTCAAGTTTCTACTATCTCTACCTGAAAGATGGGATTTAAAGGCAACAACAATAAGAGATAATTATGATCTTGCAGAAACAGATCTCGATGAAATCTATGGTTTGCTTAAAACTCGTGAACTTGAGATAGAACAAAGAAACAAAAGATCTGGAAAGAAGACAAAATTTGTTGCTCTCAAAGTTGAAGAAAAATCTCTTAAGAAAGAAACATCAAAGAAGAAAGCTAAGGGAAAGACTTTGGTCATAAACTCTGAAAGTGAGTCATCAAACTCTGATGATGACTCAAACACTGATGAATCATCTGAATCCGAGGATGATGAAGAACAGATGATGCAAATGGCTGCTTTGATGGTGAAGACCTTCAAAAAGATGGGTTTCAAGAACTTCAAGAAAGGAAAAAGATTCTCTAGGAGAGATTCAAACTCTGAAAGGAAGAGTTAAAGAAAGTCTGAAGGAAGGGATATCAAATCTGGGAAAAGAGACAAGTCTGAGATCCAGTGCTACAAGTGTAAAGAGATGGGTCACTATGCTCCAGAATGCAAGAAAGGAAAATCTAAAAAAGCACTCATCACAAAAGGAAGAGACTGGGTAGACACTTCAGATTCAGATGAAGGAGTCAACTATGCTCTCATGGCAACTGTTGAAGATGAATCTGAAAACAAGGTACCCCTAACAACCTATGCTTATGATATTGATAATATATCTGAATTGAGAATTTATCTTAAAAGCATACATGTTAGTTATAGAGATCAGACTTTAGAGAATGAGAGAATTAAATCTGAGAATCTAAAGCTTAAAGAAAGAAATAAATTTCTTGAAGAAGAACTTGTTCACATGCAACAAGTTCAAAAGGAAAGAGATGATGCTGTTTATGTTGAACATGAGTTGCTTAAGAGATTTAGGCAACTAGAATCTAAACTGGGAAAAGAGAGGAAAATAATTAAAACCTGGACAAACTCTGGAAAAGACACACATCAAGTGTTTCAAACAGACGCAGTTGGGTTAGGTTACTGTGCGGAAGATGAACTTAGGTTCAAAGATAAAGTTAAAATTAAAACACATCTTCCACCTATGAAATTTGTTCCTGAATCCAGTAAGCTAAACTCTGTACTTGAAAAAGAAACGGTTAAGAGAGAACCAGTAAAAACTTGTGTTAAACAGGTTAATGTTGGTTTAATGACAGAGAAACAATTCAAGTATAAGCTCAAAGAGGTAAAGTCTGTTGAGAAACAGAAAGTGACCAGGAAAAACAGAAATGGAAAAGTAGGCATTAATAAAAACAATAATCATTTGCCTATTTCTGATGCTCCTAGAAAAACATGTCATAATTGTGGTAGTACTAACCATCTTGCAAGTTTCTGCAGGAAGAACAAAGACATTAATTCTTTATCCTCCAAAACTGGAGTAAAGAATGATTATGTTAGGGTTATACTACAGACTTTATGCACTCACTGTGGGAGTACTTGGCATTCTATTTATACTTGCAAGAATTATCATGCTATTTATCATAACTATTATGAGTTGAATCCTAATTTGAAATGGGTTAAAGTTGATTCTGCAAGTGTAAACTCTGATACTGTTAGCTTAAACTCTGTTGATAAGAATTCCGCTGCAAAAGCTAACAATGTTAAGAAAGCCAAAGGATCCAAGCAAGTCTGGATCCTTAAAACTAACTCTCAGTAATTGTTTGTAATTGCAGGGCATGAAGGAAAGTACCCTAGTCTTGGACAGTGGATGTTCAGGACACATGGCTGGAAATAAAGCCCTGCTATCAGATTATGAGGAGAAGGCTGGCCCAAAAGTTTCCTATGGAGATGGAAACATAGGACGTACTCTGGGATATGGCAACATCAATCTTGGAAGTGTCATCATCACGAATGTAGCTCTAGTTCCAGGACTCAAGCATGACTTGTTATCTGTGAGTCAAATCTGTGACAGAGGTTATCATGTAGATTTTCAACCTGAATACTGTGAGGTTATTAGCAAATCTACAGGGAAAGTTGTTCTAGTTGGACACAGACGGAATAATATTTATGAAGCAAGTTTGGTAACAAACTCTGAAGGAAAAGCCGTGTGTCTGTCTGCAAAAATGTCTAATGAAGAGAGCTGGAAATGGCATAAAAAGCTCTCACATCTAAATCTGAACAACATCAATGAGCTAATTCGAAAAGATCTTGTAAGGGGACTTCCAAAATCGATACTCAGCTTAGATGGTTTGTGTGACTCCTGTCAAAAGGCCAAGCAAAGGAAGTCATCTTTCAAGAGTAAGTCTGAATCTTCAGTTGTGGATCCTTATCATCTTCTTCATGTTGATCTATTTGGTCCAGTGAATGTAATGTCTCTTGGCAGAAAGAAATATGCTCTAGTCATTGTTGATGAGTACACTAGATACACTTGGGTGTACTTTATAGAAAAGAAGGATGAAACTGCTGTAACTCTGATGGAACATGTAAAGCTACTGGACAAAGGATCACAGTATAAAGTGAAAATTATCAGGAGTGATAATGGCACTGAATTCAGAAATACAAAAATGGAAGAATTTTGCAAGGAAAGAGGAGTGAAGCAAGAATTTTCTGCACCAGGGACTCCACAGCAGAATGGTGTAGTTGAAAGAAAGAACAGAACTTTAATCGAAGCTGCCAGAACAATGCTTGATGAAGCAAAATTGCCAACTTATTTCTGGGCAGAAGCTGTTCAAACTGCTTGTTTTACTCAAAATGCTACACTGATCAACAAGCATGGGAAAACACCATATGAGATGGTAAAGAAAAAGAAACCAAACCTGAAATATTTTCATATTTTTGGGTGCAAATGCTTTGTTTTGAAAACTCATCCTGAACAGTTGACCAAGTTTGATTTAAAAGCTGATGAAGGAATTTTTGTTGGCTATCCATTGTCGACTAAAGCATTCATAGTGTATAATCTGAGAACTAAAGTGATCATGGAATCTATACATGTGTCATTTGATGACAAGAAAATAACTGGACTTGAAGATGAAGAAAATCATGATCAACTACGCTTTGAAAATGAAGATCTAAACTCTGATGATGTAAACTCTGACAAAGCAAATCCAACAAACTCTGATGAAGCATACTCTGAACCTCTATTGGTAAATACTAAGGAAGCTTCTCTGACAGAACAAAATAGAGAACCAGTTGACGGGGAGCATGAAGATACTTCAACAACATCTCAAAATGATGACTCACATTCTGAAAGTGAGTCAGCTGAAGAATCTAACACAAACTCTGAAAGCTCAAACACTGAGCAGTTCAATTCAGGGGGAGCCTCAGAGAATGCAGATGGTCAACAAGAAAATCAGGAAAGCATGGATCAAGGGGGAGAATCCAATAATGGTGAAAGAAGCTACTTACCTACAGCAAGAAAGTGGACTCAGGCTCATACACCTGATCTGATAATTGGAAATCCAGATGCAAGTGTAAAAACAAGAAGTGCTACAACAAATGAATGTCTGTTTCATGCATTCATATCTCAAACAGAGCCTAAGAAAGTGGAGGAAGCTCTTCAAGATGCTAACTGGATAACAGCAATGCAGGAGGAATTGAATGAGTTTGAAAGAAATGAAGTATGGACACTTGTACCAAGACCAAAGAACAGGTCTGTTGTTGGTACAAAGTGGGTTTTTAGAAACAAGACTGACAGTGAGGGAGTAATTACAAGGAACAAAGCTAGACTTGTGGCAAAAGGATATTCACAACAGGAAGAAATTGACTATGATGAAACCTATGCTCCAATTGCAAGGTTGGAAGCCATAATAATTTTTCTAGCATATGATGCTCACAAGAAATTTAAAGTCTTTCAGATGGATGTGAAGAGTGCTTTTCTCAATGGGAAACTTGAAGAAGAAGTGTTTGTTGAACAACCACCAGGGTTTGTGGACCCCAAGTATCCAGACTATGTCTACAGGCTTGACAAAGCACTATATGGACTAAAGCAAGCACCTAGAGCATGGTATGAAACTCTGGCTCAATTTATTTTATAAAGTGGGTTCACTAGAGGTACAATTGATAAAACCTTGTTCTATTTCAATTCTGGTAATGACTTGCTATTAGTTCAAATCTATGTGGATGACATAATTTTTGGGTCTACTAATGATAAACTCTGTAAGAAATTTGCCAAGCTTATGCAGTCCAGGTACCAAATGAGCATGATGGGAGAGCTTAGTTATTTTCTAGGCTTGCAGATAAAGCAAACAGATGATGGGATCTTTATCAATCAAGCAAAATATACCAGGAATCTTCTCAAGAAATTTGGTATGCTTAATAGTTCATCTGCAACAACTCATATGGCAACTGCAACAAAGCTAGACAAAGACACAAGAGCTTCAGTAGATATGACAAACTACAGAGGCATGATAGGGTCTCTTCTTTATCTGACTGCAAGTAGACCAGATATTATGTATGCAACATGTCTTTGTGCAAGATTTCAAGCAGATCCTAGAGAGCCTCATCTAACAGCTGTGAAGAGGATTTTCAAATATCTCAAAGGAACCATAACCTTGGGTTTGTGGTATCCTAGAGAATCAGAGTTTAAATTAATTGGTTACTCTGATGCAGACTTTGCAGGCTGTAAGATTGACAGAAAGAGCACTAGTGGAAGCTGTCAATTTCTAGGTGACAGACTAGTTTCTTGGTACAGCAAGAAACATAAATCAATTTCCACATCCACAACAGAAGCAAAGTATATTGTTGCTGGTAGCTTTTGTGCACAGATTCTGTGGATGAAGAATCAGTTGTTGGATTATGGGTTAAGGTACTCTAAAATACCTATTTTCTGTGATAATCAAAGTGTTATTGCTATGACAGGTAATCCAGTACAGCATTCCATGACCAAGCACATCAGCATAAGGTATCACTTTATCAGGGAACATGTGGAGGAAGGAGATATTGAGCTTCATTTTGTGTCTACAGAACAACAGCTTGCACATATCTTCACTAAGCCTTTGAGTGAAGCTACATTTATAAGACTGGTAAATGAACTGGGAATGATCTCTGGTTTCGACTAGAGATACTGGTTAGACTCAAAATTTACTCTTCTGTGATATGTTGTTCATGTTTCTATGCATATGTTAACTGTCATGCAAATCATGTTGTTAAACTCTGGAAGCATACTCTGTTGGACAAACTCTGATGTTAAACTCTGATTGTGGTATTGTCTGAAACATAAACACCGATGAAGAAAATAGTATAAAGCATGATTCTCAGTAAGTAATCATGAATCCTTTTGAGTTATATATGATCTGATCTCAAATGTGTGCAGAAAATTAACACAGCATGATACTGTCTCTATATTTATAGCATCTCTTAGTTTATTGGTCATATACACTAAGTCTGTATTAGCTGTTTGCACTTTCTCTCATAAAGTATATGTGCTAAATGATGTCAGTCTAAACTCTTGTAAATAGCTTCTACTTCACCTCCAAGAAAAAGATGCAAAAACATGCACAAATTCCTTTGAGATCATGTTGTGCCTAGGAAGACCCAGGAACTTATTGTATGAAATAAGGGCTAAAATTTGGAATTTTTGGTGACTAGTGCCAACCACTGATTACTGGAAAAGAAAAAAAAATATTTAGCTAGGGGGTGAAAACAAATAAATACATATATAGGTACAGAGTTTAGATGACATCAGATTTTGTTCTAGATTATACATATGAGAGTTTGGGCAACCAGTTTTTACTGATTTATTTTGTGGATTTTATGCACTTTGAGATGCTCTCAATATTTACATTCAGTAAACTCTGCTTTTCACACACGAATAATCACAACTGTGCATTTTGAGAAAAGAAATTATTAATGAAGGAGGAGAATTGATAAACACTGATGAACTGTGTACTCTACGCAGAGGTAATTTATTTTTAATCTATGATGATTAAAATAAATAAAGGTGTTTCAGACATTTCATAATTTTTGAGGAAAATTATTTTTTTGAAAACAGAGAGTATGATTGATAACGGTTTGTTGAGTTTTGAAAATGATGATAAGTGTCTAGAAAATAGCAGTAATTAGTGCCTGTTTTTACTGCGCATGCGTGTTGGAAACTACCACGATTAGTGATGTCAGTTAATGCATGTGTGACAACTGTCCCACTCTCACACTTCACGAGTAAGCCTGCTGTGTATCTTAATGATTAAAACTCTTCAGTTTTAATTCTTATTTAATCATTATACACACAACGTTTAAATTTTTACAGACTTACTCTATTCACAGGACATTTTCACATACACCTTTTCTGCATCAATTTTTCAAACAGTTTTCCGAGCATAAACTCTGATCATTTTCTAATCTTATCTAATGGCGACTACTATGTTTCAATCTGTTGGTCTAGAATTCGTCCCTAACAACTATGCAACATCATTATCTACTGAGAACGCACCGGAGGCGTTTCATTTGCTCCAGAATTTTCTTGCTCAGTCAGACATTGGGCAAGCTCTTGTGGAACCAGCAAAGCTGTATGGATCTCAAATCAAAGCTTTCTGGGAGACGGGTGTTTATGATGATGGAGGAGAGTCTGGAACTCCTTCGATTATATTCGAGTTTGATGAACAAGAGTATGTGGTCACTCCAACTACTGTTCATGATGCTCTTGGTTTTGAAGACTTCAATGCCTACACTATTTCTGTTGGTGATGCTGATCTTCAGAGAATGATGAGGGAGATTGGTTACTCTGGATCTTTGGCAAGGACAGGTAATCTGAAGCGACCGCTCTTAAGGAAGGAATGGAGTTTCTTCTTTGACTGCATCACAAGGGCGTTCGGGAAGAAGTGTACCAACTGGGATGCTATTCCGATTGACACTCTGCAAATCGGGTATTCTCTTCTTTATGGAAACAATTTTGATTTTGCTAGACTTGTTTTGAATAACATAGGAGAAAAGATGACAGAGAATAGGAGCGTAGTTTATTTTGCTCGTTTTTGTCAGTTAATCTTTTCTACTTGTGTTGATGGGGTTGAGAATGCTGAGGATGATGTAATTCCCTCATTTAGATTGCATAACAGAATATTCTCTGATTTGACGAATAAGGATATTAAGAAAGGAACTGTTGGTGAATTGTTGCTTCCTGCTTCAGTCCAACAATTTTTACAACCTCAACCAGAGTCTGAACAACCTTTAAACACTGAACCTCTTCCATCTACATCTCAAAAACCAAAGGTTGGGGGTAGGACTAAGCATAGAGCTTTTAAGGCTGTCAAGGCTGCTAAACCTCCAAATACTGATGATTTACCAATATCTGTTGGTACTTCAAGGAAAAAGAAGAGGGAAAATAGACCTACTTCTGATGCGAATAGGGCTTCTGATGAAACTGAGTCTATTCACACCAAGAAAAGGAAGCTGGTTGCTGCTTATCTATTTGATGGATTGATTCCAGATGCTACAGATGCTACAACTGATGTAGTTCCAGAGGTTGTTATTGAAGATATTTCTGAAAATGCTACTATGCCTGAAGAAGTCAGAGCAAATACTGATGATAATGCTGCTTTCAATGATGATTTTCTTGAACCTATTCTGAAGATGGACATTGAAGAGAATATTGAAGCACATCCTACTGCAACTCTTGAAGAGTTTGGCAGTGTTGGTGATACTGAGGATGTGGCAGCTGGTCAGCCTACAGTCATTATTGATGAATCTATGGCTTCTCATACAGAGATTTTCTCTGTTACTCTGTTAGGCCGAATACACAATATATAATCAAGTATGTATTAGAATAACAATCAAGAACACAAGTTTGTAAATCAACAAACTGAATTATATTAAATAATTCTCTCTTAGTGATGTTAATGAATCACAAAGAGCTACTAGGTTACAAGAATAATGTTTTCAATAATCGCATCCCTTCTAGGGATAACCTATCTGTGTTTATATAGTACACAATTACATACAATCCATCTCTAATTGATATTCCTATAAGTTATCTATACAATTCATATCAATTAAGGATTGCTTCTTATCTTCTATTCCGTTTCCTTAGCTGTATCAATATATTCTGCTTCTTTCCATCTTCAGAATATATTGCTTCTAGAATCTTTATCTTTGCACCGACAGCTTAAGTCAACTATCACCCTGTCAGACTTTAACAAACTCTGACCGGCTTTCATGTAAACTCTTCACCCAGTCAGACTTTATCAAACTCTGACTGGCTTCTATGTAAACTCTGATATGTACCTGTTACTTAAACACTGATGAACAAACGTCAGCAATTATATCTAACATAACCCTAAATCATTCACATACTTCTGTCGTCTTGAAAGTCTTGTTTCTTTTGCTGTCACTGAGGCTTGAACATTTTCATGAACTTCTTTCCGTGACCTGTTTACGGACTTCAAGAATACATAACGTATTTTGATTTTTTGTGTTTACCTTTTCTTCTTTGATTCTGGATTCCTGTGCTTCTGTTAATATTATTGTCTGTCTTGTCCTTTGTTGAGTTGTAGTTATCTCTTTTACATCTTATGTTACATTATGCTTTACAATCTCCCCCTATTTGATTGGATAGAGTTCGACAAGCAAATACTTCGAGGATAACTCAACTAACTAAGGAAACATTAAACTACTTAAAGTAAGACAGCGTAATAATATCAATACATTCTGGATCAGATATATATACATTTCCAGATTTCATAAATCAAAAAACAATTAAACTTTATACAATGAAGTTGTTCCTCTAGTCTGAGCTGATAGTTCTCTTGTTCTTTGCTTCAACATTCAGTCCATTCCAATCTCACCTTCTTCAATCATTGGATCGGAGTTAGCAGCTTGATAATCAATCACTGATAGATAGTGCAGTGGTTCTCCAGGTTTAAGGATTGCTCCTTGGATGTGTCTTCCAATATATTCAACTTCTTGACCCACTCCAGCCCATAACCATGCAATGTTAACATCTTTCTTGTTCAGCTTTGGCATGTTTGGCAGTCTGGTATGCACTTCTAATCCTCTTTCCACTCTTTTCCTATAGTAAGGAACATTCTCCATTAGAAATCTTCTAAGAGTGTCTGTTGCTTTGTCCTTCTCCGTTGATGAGAATCCAGTGGATCTAAGATACTTCTCAACTGAGATTAGATAGTTGCTTGGGTAGTCCCTCAGTTTGTCCTCAGCCAAATAGCAGATTCTGAACAAGTCATTCGTCATGAATCTAACCATTGGAGGATCTTCAGTAATCTCTGGACTGACTTTCATCACGATCTCCTTAACATGCTCACGGAGCAGTTCATTTAGCCTTGTGGTTCTTTGGATCTTGATGAGTATAGCCTGCAATTCTGTATATGTCCTCTGTTCTAAAAACATAGTAGAAATCACAAATGTACCTTTCTCCAGAAAACTGATTAATAAGCTCCAGGCACCATTTGCTTTAACCCCAGCATTCAGACAGATTATAGAGCTTCTCAGTGCTTTAAAGTAAGTCTGATCTTCAAGATTAGCACTTCTGATGTCCTGAATAATGACTTCCACCTCCGCATTGTCGTTGACTTGTAATCCGTCTTCAACTCCACAAAAGGTTTTATAAGCCATTTCCCATTCAGTACCATCTTTCTTTGCCAGATCTATCATCTTCTTCTTCCTCACTTCATTATACACCTTCATTCTCTTTAGCTTTTCACTTCTCAGAATTGCTTGCTGTTTCTCCTTCTCAGCTTGCCTGGCATCTATTGCAGCTCTCTGAGCTCTTATTGCTTCCAAGGCAGCTTCTTCTTCATGTGATAGAGAATTTGCTTCTTCCATATCATCATCCAAGATAGGATGTTCTATTGGCTCTGGATAATATAGCTCATGCTCCTCTTGAATAGGTTGCTCCTGCATGACCTCAAATTCCTCTTCACTTTCCTTGTCTTCCTCTACAAGCTCCTCAATCCAGTACTGTCTGATTGGAATAGCCTCAACAGTCTCCCAAACTCCCCATTTATCCTTCACCCCCTCTCCAACTTTCTCCCCCTTAGTTGAGGAATCCTCGATAAAAGCATCCTCAGCATAAAAGAAATTAGAAGGATCAGGTTGCTGATATGAAGAACCAGGTTGTCCAGATTGTTGGTTCTTTAGCATACTCCATATAGACTGTACTCCGTCACCTTGATTCTCCAAGAAATCCATAAGCTGCTTATTAAACTCATTTATAGAAGCTAGCGACAGGTCAATGTTCTCCAATCTTGAGTTGGTAGTCTTTTCCATGTGATCCAGCCTCTTGTTTAGCTTAGACTCCACTCGTGAAAGGGAATCCATTGCATCTTTTACCCGCGCTTGACCATCCCGGATAACCAGAACGTCTTCTCGTAAAGCTTCGTGTCCTTGTGACAGTGCAGTTACTTCATTCATGAATCCATCTTTAAGTTCCCTGACGTCCATCCTCAGCTCGACTAGTTCTTCCATAGCTTCCTTCTTTAAGGAGTCCACTGCCTGCTTCGTACCTGTTATAGTGCCAGATGCACTGCCAATGACCCTGAATGTTCTTCTGGAATCAGCTACAGCCAAGTCAACTTTCTCTTGAATAGACTTTAAAGAAACATTGTCTTGACTGGAGGAGATCCCTTGGTCAAAGGAAGGTCGCAGTGGAACCTTGAAAAGTGGATTTCCTTCTTTGTCCCGAACTGTCATCTCCTTGAGGGAAGATTGAACTTGTAGCTCTCTTTCTGTTGGTAACAGCAGATCATTAATATTAGGTAGGGTTAGGGTGTCACTCCTCACATTTGGCTCTGGGTGTACACTCAACGTTTCTGTCGGTGTTTGAATCATTTTTCCTTTCCCACTCAGGCCAGGTGTAAGTGTTTTTGTTTCACTCAAATCCTTTGTGCTGATTGTACCTGTAGAAGAGATCACCGTAGCCATCCTTAAGGAGGTCACCGGTGGTGCAATGGGGCTTCGCAAGTCCCCGTCCTTGGATAAACCAAGTTGCTGATCATCCTTAGATGATATATCCTTTGAAGGATCTAGAGTTTGAATCTCTAGGGGGTTAGAAACAGGCTCTTTTAACAGCAGAGATCCCGAATCTTCCCCGTGAGTCTGTAAAGACTTCACCTCAGTTGACTCCTCAATAGTAATTGATTCACTGTCAACGAGTTGCCGATCTGCACCTACGTCAGACCCTTTACCCGCAGGATCCAGATATGTTCCATCTGGGGAGGTAGACAATGACCTTTTAGATTGTGCATTTAGGTCAAAGCCTTCTCTCGACGTCTGTGAAGACCCTTGGTTCTGAGAACCTTCAACCAGTGAACCTGACCGTAATATGGTCGGAACACCAGTTGCTTCCGTCAATTCTTCCTTACTTGATTGAGCTATTGGTTCAGATATTGCTTTCGTTAGCGCAGCCCAATCAGCATCAGAAAAATCAGTAAAGGGCTCTTTGAATGAGAGAAATGAAGTATCAGCAGTTGCCTCAGTTTCTGTTCTTCTCCTTTTAGAGGAAGGCAGAGCTGCTGTTGAAGGGTGTATCTCCTTATGTGGTGCTGCTTTGGCACTATCTCCCTCTACACTCATGGATGGTTCTTTAATGGGTATAGTAGGGGAAGGAGGTTCGTTTATGTTTTCATTTGGCTCTTCCAAAGGCTCTTCGACCGTGGTTAGAGGTTGTGGGTTTACAACCTCCTGGTCAGGAATGGCCACTAAGGGCTCTGGATCAACATCCATTGGTACAGGTGCCATTACAGGTTCAGGTTGTGGAATATTACCTTGATTTACCTGTTCCCCTGGGGGTAGAAGTGGTAGGGGCACCGTTCTTAGATATTCAGTGAGAACAGTGGGTACCCCTGGAAGATAGTTGTCCTTCCTAATGAGAGCGGTTATGGCATTGCTCTTCATTCTCATGCACTCCTGGTTGGCTTCACCTTCAAAGATCTCTCGTTCATCATCTGTTAAGATATCATTGAGAATTAGCTGTAGGAACCTAGGATAGAAACAGAGCACATCTTCATTTATGCCTGTTCTTTCATCCAGTGGTCCCATGCATATGATTACTTGATCAATCAGTAACCGTCCAATGTTAATATGCCTATTGTTCGCAATGGCAAACCCTATCTTTTGAAGGAATAAGGGAATACCATGCAGATTTGTTAGCTTGGCAGTAAAAACATGGATTAGGGTATGAAAGAAAAAGTTCCATGCTTTTGGCAAGTATTGCTTAAGGAACTCTCCCACAAAGAAGTTAGGTTGTTGACTTCTAATGAGAGTGAAGAAAGCATGTATCTCCTCAGTTGTAGGATCAGGAACAAGGTTTTCTGTAGGAAAATGAAGTACTCTGTTAAATTCATGTTCCGTCACCCTTATTGTTCTGCCCCCTGGCACAACAAAACTGAAGGATCTTATATTATTCTCACTTGTATCCGTGGCGGATGTGTACAACGCAGTCAATTGATCAATACAAAGGACCACAGGAGTACTTACAGCGTATGCCACTAATGAACGTGTGTTCAAAAACTCTGCCCATGCACGAAACTGTAAGTTCGTTATGGATTGCAAGTTTTGGAACGAGACATGATTAGTCTTGGTTACGATAAATTCTCCAGCCATTGTTTTTCAAATTTCCAGAAAATCAATTTAAACAAAAACTAATTTTTCACTTAAATTTAATTAATTAAAAATAATTAATCAAACTTTTGGTAAAATCACCCTAAAAACAAAATCACCCCTTTTAACACTAACACACAAATTCGAACACTAGCAATTAGAACCCTTGACTAATAGCAACCAATATTCAATTCAAACAGTTTGTTCGATGGTTTCTTTCTCAGAAAGTGCCAAAAACTCAAAAAATACTAATTTCTCACGGTTAAAAGACAGCCAACAGTGACAACCAGTAATATTTTAAGGTTTTTCTTGGATAAAAATGGAGAAACTATCGAAAGGTGTTCTTGTTTGTGTATGTATGTCTCTGTAAGTATATAAAACCGTAAGTTTTTCTCAGATCTGTAAAAGTGAAACTGAAAAAGAACTAAGGCAATGATATATACGTTTGAAACTGACAGGGGTAAAATCGTCAATTCAGGTTCGATAGTTTTAAAATGAACTATCGATGGTTTTCTTGTAGGGGCAAAAAGGTAAATTTTCTTCGATAGTTTTTGAAAATCTATCGAATTATTTAAAGATAAGAATTTAAATCAACCTTTTTGAAAAACCATCGAGAGTTTTTTTCTGTGTAAAACCAAAAACTATCGAGGTAATTCTGAAAAACTATCGAGAATTCATATCTTGAAATTAAGTGAATTCCATTCGATATATTTTCAGAAACTTTATAAAAACTATCGAGAATTAAATAAGAAATTAAAAAAATTCACTTCGATATATTTTTAAAAGAAATTCTCAAAAACTATCGAGAATTGTTTTCGATAGTTTTTTCTTTTCCTTTTCAAAAACTATCGAAAGTTAATTTCGATAGATTTATCTATGTACTTGAAAAACTATCGAATTTCCTAAATTCGATACTTTTTGCTTCTGTCTTCATTTTAAAACCTATTCATGTTCTAAAAATCAGACTTTTTGTATTTCCTGTCAAATTTTAATTTTAATAAATCTTTTAAAATTCACCAAAATCAATTCTTAACAGAAAATTCACAATTTTCTTAGAATAAAATCAATTAAATATCATCGAGTGATATTAACCAATTGAAATCTAATCAATTATGCTGCATTAATCTACAATGTTAAAAACAAAGCAAATTAATTCAAATTAAATAAATGCTTAAATATTTAGAACAAATATTAGCACTTAAATAATTTTTAGAATTAATAACCAATTAAATTCCAGAAGATATATCATCCATAATTATGACATAAAATTAGTATAATAATCCTAACTACGAGAATTGCTCCAGAAAATAAATTCACGAGTCCTAAGGATATAGCAATTCCTAAACTCATGTATTCACCAGGACTCTCTACAGTTACTGACTTCTAATCAAAATCAATTAGAAAGATTTAACATCCCAAGTTCACCAACCAGCTTATTGAAAGTGGATTCATCAAGCGGTTTAGTAAAGATGTCTGCAATTTGATCCTCTGTGGGTACAAAGTGTAACTCCACAGTTCCATTCATGACATGCTCTCGGATAAAATGATACCTGATGTCGATGTGCTTCGTCCTCGAGTGTTGCACTGGGTTGTTTGAGATTGCTATGACACTTGTGTTGTCGCAAAATATAGGAATCTTTGTCAACAGAAGTCCATAGTCACGGAGTTGGTTTCTCATCCACAATATCTGAGCACAACAGCTACCAGCAGCAATGTATTCAGCCTCAGCTGTTGATGTGGACACTGAATGCTGCTTCTTGCTATGCCAGGAAACCAATCTTCTTCCAAGAAACTGACAGCTTCCTGAAGTACTCTTCCGATCAATCTTACAACCTGCAAAATCAGAGTCTGTGTATCCAATAAGATCAAATCCTGTATCTTTAGGGTACCAAATTCCAAGATTTGGGGTCCCCTTAAGATATCTAAATATTCGCTTAACAGCTATTAGATGAGATTCTTTAGGATCAGACTGAAATCTAGCACACAAGCATGTTGCAAACATTATATCTGGTCTACTTGCAGTGAGATAAAGTAATGAGCCTATCATACCTCTGTAGCCTGTGATGTCAACCTTCTTACCAGTTTCATCCTTATCAAGCTTAGTGGCATTTGGCATAGGAGTCTTTGCTGTAGATGAGTCTTCCATTTGATACTTCTTAAGAAGATCCTTGATGTACTTAGACTGACAAATGAATATACCATCTTGTTTCTGGTATACTTGCAATCCAAGAAAGAATGACAATTCACCCATCATGCTCATTTCATAACGACTCTGCATTAACTTAGCAAATCTCTTGCATAGATCATCATTAGTAGAACCAAATATTATGTCATCAACATATACTTGCACCAATATCAAATCATTTTTATGCTTTTTGACAAAGAGAGTTTTGTCTACAACACCTCTTGTAAAATCATTTTCAAGTAAGAATTCAGAGAGAGTGTCATACCATGTCCTTGGAGCTTGTTTGAGTCCATAGAGAGCTTTGAATAGAAAGTACACAAAGTCTGCCAGTTTTGAATCCTCAAAACCTGGAGGTTGTTCCACATACACTTCTTCTTCTAACTCCCCGTTCAGAAAAGCACTCTTCACATCCATTTGATATACCTTGTAATTAGAATGTGCAGCAAATGCCAGAAACATTCTGATGGCCTCAAGTCTTGCTACTGGTGCATAGGTTTCATCATAATCTATACCCTCTTCTTGAGAGTAACCTTTAGCAACCAGTCTGGCTTTGTTTCTCGTTACAATGCCATCTTCGTCCAACTTATTTCTGAATACCCATCGTGTTCCAATAACATATTTTCCCTTAGGCCTGGGTACCAGCTTCCAAACTTTCTGCCTTTCAAACTGATTGAGTTCTTCTTGCATAGCAATCACCCAATCTGGATCATCTAGAGCATCTTCAACTTTCTTAGGTTCTGTTTCTGAAAGAAACCCAGAATAGTGACATTCATTTTGTGATGTTCTCCTAGTTCTCACTCCTGTGTCCGGATCACCAATGATCAAGTGAAAGGGATGATCTCTATTCCATACCCTTTGTCTTGGCAGATGCGATCTTGATGATTCTCCTTGTTCTAGATGTTGTGGAGTGTGACTAGTTGATCCTTCTCCTGCTCCCCCTGAGTTGTTGACGGTTTGATCTGTTGATTCTGAAGACTGACTAGTGGATCCTGTATGTTGAGGATTTCCACTTTGGTCACCACTTGGTCCAGAATCATTATCATTATGATTATTATTAATGACTGTAACAACTTCAGGTACTTCTTCATTATCAGAGAGATCTCCTGATAGATTTTCAAATACCAAGGATTCAGAGTTCTCTCCAGTTTGCAGGCCTGGTCTTTTAGTGTCGTCAAATGTTACATTAAAGCTTTCCAACACCTTCTTATCTTCAATCACATATACCCTGAAAGCCTTAGATTCCAGAGAATAGCCCAGAAAAATGCCTTCATCTGCTTTGGCATCAAACTTGCCAAGATGTTCTCCATCTTTAAGTACAAAGCACTTTGCACCAAACACATGAAAGTACTTCAGTGTTGGCTTCTTGTTGGCCATTAACTCATACGGAGTCTTTTCATGATCTTTGTTGATCAGGGTTCGATTCTGAGTGTAGCAAGCTGTATTCACTGCTTCAGCCTAAAAGTAAGTGGAAAGTTTTGATTCACTCAACATGGTCCTTGCTGCTTCAACCAAGGTCCTGTTCTTCCTTTCCACTACTCCATTCTGTTGAGGAGTTCTTGGTGCTGAAAACTGTCTTGATATTCCTTTCTCTGAGCAGAAATCATTTAGAACTGCATTCTTGAATTCAGTTCCATTGTCTGATCTGATTGTCCGCACAGGTAGCTTAGCTTCCACTTCTATCTTCTTGATGTGATCAATGATTAGTTGTGTTGCTTCATCCTTTGTTTGTATGAACAACACCCACGTGTACTTGGAGTAGTCATCCACCATCATCAATGCATATCTGTTTCTTGAAAGTGACATAACATTAACTGGACCAAATAAATCCATATGAATCAGCTGTAATGGTTCAGTAATGCTTGTCATTCCTTTGCTTCCATGTGATGCTTTCTTCGACTTCCCCTTTTCACATGCTTCACATAGTCCCTCCTGATTGAATTCCATCAGGGGCAACCCTCTCACTAATTCTCTCTTTACCAAAGAGTTCATAGTTTTGAAGTTCAGATGTGAGAGCTTCTTGTGCCATAGCCAACTTTGTTCTGAAGATGCCTTTGCATAGAAACATGTAACTTCTCCTTCACTGGTAGAACTTAAGTCAGCTATAAACAAATTTCCTTTTCTCACTCCCAGTAGAGTAAGCTTCTCATCCTTCCTGTTGGTGATCAAGCACTTGTCCTTTCTGAAATCTACATTGTAGCCTTTATCACAGAATTGACTGATACTTAGTAGATTGTACTTTAATCCTTCAACAAGAGAGATGTTTTCAATGATGACATTATCAGCTTTCAATTTACCATATCCTGTAGTGAATCCTTTGCTGTCATCTCCAAAGGTTACAATCGGGCCGGTCTTCTTAACCACCTCTGTAAGCAGGGACTCTTCACCTGTCATGTGTCTAGAACAGCCACTATCCAGAATCCACACAACCTTTGAGCTTTTAACCTTACCCTGCAATCACAGATTGATTAAGCGGACTTTGGTACCCAAAATTGTTTGGGTCCTGAAGGTTTAGATGATTTAACAGGAGTAACATTCAATTTAGTCTTACCCTGTTTGATATTCATAGTATCTGTGGATTTAACAATACTAGAGCTATTGCTACTATCAGACATCAACTTAAAATAAGCATGCATGATGTTGTACTTACATAGCAAACACTATTTCTTTCCACAGGGTTCATGATTATCAGGCATGTCAGACATGTTATGCATTTCAGAAGCATTAGCAGTTTCTACTTTAACCTTTTTACATGCATGTGTAAGGTGTCCAGCAGAATTACAAATAGAACACAACTTCCTAGATGCAATGGGAGAAGATGGAACCAATTCCTGATTAACAATCTTCTTCCTCCCATTCCTGTTCTTTTTAACATTACTAGCTAAGGAACCTACTTCAGTTTTAGGTAAATCAGGTTTAGGTAATACATTCTTTACTGATTTCCTAGGTAACTTAGTCTTTACCTCTTTTTCCTTCAATAAATCCTCCTCAAGCAATTCTTGTGCTATGAAAAGATCATCCTCATAAAAGAGAGGTGGAAACGGCTTAACAAAAACTGGACAATCAACATTCTTAAGAACATGTGGAGTATTCCTTTTGACTACTGAAGGTGTCACAGGGAATTCCACAATCTTCTTACCAGCTCTCTTGTTATAGTCAAATCCTATAGCAGTTTTATTCTCTACGGCCTGAGTATCAATGATTTCCTTAGCCACTAGAGCGGAATTCTTAAAAGCATTCAGCTTCAAATCTAGATCTGAAATCTGCTTCCTGAGGATAGTCTCTATCTCATCATTACATTTGACCTTGTTCTCTAAGTACGCATTCTTTTGCTTAAGATCTTCTACTGTTACAGCTACAAGCTCTAGTTCTTCATTTTTAGATTCTAGCTTTTTAATCTTAAGAACTAGTTTAGCATTTTCCATTTCAGATGCTAGCATGCTTGTGTGTACATTAAACAATTCTACACTAAGATCTTGCACAGTTTTCTTGTACTCAGAATTAGACATATCAATTGTAGTTAAGATAGGTACCTGAGATGATTGAGGTGATTCCTCTGAAGAGTCAGCCATTAGAGCAACATTTACATATTCCTCCTCTTCATCTGAATCAGTATCATCCCAGTGCTTTCCCTCTGCTATGTAAGCCTTCCCTTTCTGCTTTCCAGAGAATGCCTCCAACTGCTGTTTAAGCTTGGCATTCTCCTTCTTCAACTCATCATAAGAATCCTTCTTTCCATAGACATCTTTCATGTCTCTTGCTTGACGAGGCTTCCGGCATTCAGTGGCGAAATGCCCTAACTCATTGCAGTTATAGCATCTTGATTTGCTTCTATCAATCATGCCAGTCTTGTAGCCTCCCTTAAAGCCTGTACTAGGTGTATAATTGCTCTTCTGGAATCTGTTGGTTGAGCCCTTGAACTTGTACTTAGGGTTTCTCTTGAAACGAATATGACTAAACTTTGCAGTTAAGTACGCCATGGTTTTGTCTTCCATTTGCTCAAGCTCTTCTAGGGTGTAGTAATCACTTTCATCAACACCCAGATTCACAGAATCCATTTCTGCTTCTATTATCACCTCCTTTCCAGCTCTAGGGGTTTGAACCTGAATCTCAGAAGTTATTGGTTCATCCACTACAAGTGCTGCTGATCTCACAAGTGCATTGTGCTTGCTGTCCACTGTCCCTGATCCGTAGATTATTACCCTTTGTTCCTGTTCCATCTCATAGGTCTTCAACTTGCCATAGATCATCTCTAATGACATCTTTGTGAAGTCAATTCTTTCCCTAATGGATGATGACTTGTGTTCTACATGATGGGGCAGCGTCATCATGAACTTCCTGTTCGATTCTCTCAGTGGATAGGTCTTTCCTTTCATTGCCAATTCATTGAGGAGCTTAGTATACTTCTCAAAGACCTGAGTTATACTTTCTCCTGGCCGGGACCTAAACGCTTCATATTGAGAAGTCAGAATGTCCAATCTGTTTTCCTGAACGTCTTCAGTTCCTTCCATTATTAGGTTAATGGTATCCCATATATGTTTCCCGCTTGTACAGTTCATCAACTGATAGCTCATTTCCTTGTCCGCGGAGTCCGCCAATATCAACATTAAACCGGTGTCCAATCGAATCAGTTCTTTGTCAGAATCTGTAAATTCACTTATCTCCTTAGGTTGGGTGCCTGAAGGAATCCTGCTACCATCAGGAGCTGTAGATTCACTAACTGGTTTCATTGGTACAAACGGTCCGTTTTCTAATATGCCAATATACAACGGATTAGATGCCTTGATAAATAACAGCATCTTCATCTTCCACAAACCGAAATCATCTCTAGTAAACGGGGGAACTTTAATACCAGCGGTTGTCTTTGGAGCACTCATGGTTTCTGAAAATTTCAAATTGTTTAAAATTCAAGAAATTCCAATTAAATGAAAATTTTTGAAAGTTAAAAAATTTGCTTCGTATTTTCACGCTACGTTTGATTTTGGTCTCATTCACCGGATCTGATTTGTATATCAATCTGTTAGGTCCTGATAAGTTTGTAGAAGGGGGGTTGAATACAAACTATACCGTTTTATCGAAATTTGTTCTTTGAATAATTTAACAATTTAGAACAAATTAATGCGGAATATAAATGAAACAGAATTCAAGTTAAATATAAACTATATTAAACTTGAAGGGTGTTGCAAATACAATAAGGATTACAAAGTATTTATCTCAAACTAATTAATACAAATTTAGAATAAATTCGACATGAACTTTTCTAATATTTGTAATAAAAAGATCGAATGCTAAAAGCAAGTTCGAGATAAATTCTAGGGATAAAAATCCGCTAGATAATCAAAGCAATACAAGTAATCAACTTCTAGTGGTTTGGATTTAACAATACAAACTAGAATTAATTGCTTGAGAAGAAATGAGATTAAATGGCTTCTTCGTTTTTGCTTGAGAGAGAAAGTGGCTGCTGTGTCTTTTGATTTGATAATGCAGTGTGTTTTTCAAGTCTGTTGCTTTTTCCTTTTTGGCCACGGGTAAAAGCAAATTAATTTGCCTTGTATGACCTGAAGAAAATGCCTTGTATGACCTTTTAATAAATCAAAAATGATTTAATAAAAGAATCAAAAACACTTGTATGACCTACTGTACTTTTCACCAACTCTGGATAGAACCTGGAAAACACTTTGTATGACCTTTTAAAAGAAGTCGGTATGACCTAAAAAAAACACTTGTATGACCTTATTAAATAGGTCATACCGTGTTTTTGCTTTTAATTTACTAGGTCATACCGGATTTTTGATTTTTAATACCCCAGGTCATACTAGTATTAAGACAGGTCATACTAGTACTTAAGTTACTTTCTTTTAATTAATTTTAGTTGAATTAAATTCTAAATTAAATTAATTCTTTTCTGGAATTAATTTAATAAATAATTCAAGCAACTAAATTAATTAATTTAATAAATTAATTAATTCTGAAAGAATTAATTTATTAATTAAATTGATTAATAATTTAATTAATTAGAAGAAGATAACTTAAAAACATAGTATCTCTCTCTCTTCTGAAAACCACTGAAAATAGATGATTTAATTCCACTGATTGATGTCGTCATTCGATGCACTGTCTGGTTTCATGAATAACTGACTTCAATGATAATTCTTCATCTTTAAAACATTTAAAGCTGTGGCTTCTTTTCTTTAGCTCTGATTAAACTCTGTATCCTGTACTTCTTCTGTCACCAACTGGAAATCTCTGTCACTGTAGTAAATCCACTTTCTTGAATACTTCACTGAGGCTTGAACAATAAATTGAACTTCTTTCAATGTAGAATAACTTCAAGTCTGTAGATGACTTTAATACTCCATTCTCTTGACAGATAAAACTCTCTGAGATTCCTGTGACCTTTACTCTAATATTTACTTATTACATTCTGGTTTAAGTTGAGTAGAATCCTCGAATTACAAATAGGCTATAGCATATGCCTTTCAATCTCCCCCTATTTGTTTGTTAGAAAATAACAACCAAATACCTAGAGGATCACTCAACTAAAACCAAGAAAAAGATAAGACTCTTAAGCCTAAGTAAATAATAGAAAGTTCTGGATCAAATATGACATTTCCAGATTTCACCAGTAAAGATAAATACAAGACAGATGTTCCTCTAGACTGAACATATGATAACATTGAACCTATCTTGATTTATCTAAGCTCTATACATATAACATTTACAAAACAGAGCTAACTTACCTTTACTCCCCTGAAACTCCCTCTTTACCTTTTATATCTTTTTCAGCTCCCTTTATACTAGCTTCTCCAGAAATTTCTAGAAACTCTTCTCCCCCTTAGAAACTTCTCCCCCTTAGAAACTTCTAGAAACTTCTCCCCCTTAGTTGCGGAATTCTCTACAGATTTAACTTTAAGAGTATCTGAAGCCAGTAGGAGTTGAGATAGATGATGGAGTTGATCTTGGAAGTAAATTTGTCTTCTAGATTTCCTTGAGCAGTCCCAGCTGATTGTTGACAGGGGTGGAAGAAGAAGACCGTTCAACCACTTGTGCTTGAAAAATTTCTTTATCAGCCTGGGTTTTGAATAGATGTTCATGTAGATCAGCTATGTGAGCTAACTACATTGCAGTGTATGTGTCTGTGTGTGCACTCACTTGAATTTCTCTTGTAAGTGTATCACTCATCTCACGTGCATGTGTTTCACTCAGTGTTTGACTCTTATCACTCAACATTAGCTGTCTGTTTGCTCCTTTTTGATCAGTACCTGCATTGAAACTCACCCTAGCCTCTTCAAGAGAGGTCAGTGGTGGTGCAATGGGAGTTCGCAAATCCCGATCCTCAATCATGTCTATCAAATCACTTGGATTTGAAATCTGAATTGCTTCAGTGATAGACTGACCAAGTTGCCTTCCACTTTCTCCAGATAAATCTGCGAGTGGAAAATCCCTTAGGGAGCCAGAGGTGTTCACTCTGGGAGGGGAGAAAATGATTCTATTTAATTTGGCAAAGAATCAAATTTTCCCTCAGATGCCTATGAAGGCACTTCTACCGTGACAATGGTAGGCACTGTAACCAGTTGCAGGTGCTCTGCTTTCACTGTGTCCTGAGTTTCATCTAATGAAATTGTTTTCTCCCATTGTGAGTAATGAGAGTGTGCTTGACTCAGTACAAAGTGCCATGGCCCTATGGCGAATTTCAATAGATTCATCCTGTTGAGAGAATGTCTCTAGATACAGTTCATTGGCCATTTCAAAGTCCATATCCTATTTAGAGGATACAGATGGGCTCACAGATGCCTCAATATATGTTGAATTTCTTTAGAGGAGGCAGAGCTGTGGGATCACTCACTGTTTCAATCAAAATACTTCTTTATTTAACATTGATTTCTGTTTAGGCTGAGAGGTCAAGTAATGAAGTTGTAGACTCATTGTTTGGCTCTAAGACCTGGGATAGAGGTTGTGGATCTACAATCCCTTGGTCAGCCCTAACAACCACTTGGGTTCAGCAACAGTAAAAGAAGTGGATTGAGAGATAGAAAGTAATACCTGAATTGGATTTGGCACTGAATTTCCAGCTAAGCAAGAGCTAGATCAGAAATAATATAAAATATATACACTATATTTACACAAACCAACTAAGACAAATAGAAAATAAAAGAAAATAAATAATAATAATAAACTAAAATATAAAATAAAAAAATATTTACAGGAAACTATTTACAGGAAACTATTTACAGGCTATTCGAATATTTTAAAATAAAAGATTTTCAATAAAAATAGATTTCTCTACAATTTTAACTTGTAAAATTTGAGAAAAATATTTTTAGAGAAAATAATTAATCTTAACTTACTCAAACTAAGAAGCTTAACAATTAGACAAGACATGGCAATAATCTACAATCAACATGCATAAGAGAAAATTGAGATGATAAAATAAATTTACAAGTGATTTAAAAATATATACAACAAATGAACACTTGTAAATTTAATTAAGAACAAACATAAAAATAAACAGAGTTAATCACTAAAACTATTTAACATAGCCAATTTACCAACCAATCTGGTAAACTGGATTCATCAAGAGATTTAGTGAAAATATCTTTTGTTTGTTCCTCTGTGGGTACAAAGAGTAACTCCACAGTACCATTCATGACATGCTCTCGGATGAAATGATACCTGATGTCAATGTGCTTGGTTTCTTGTGATTATGCCATCTTCATCTAGTTTATTTCTGAATACCCACCGAGTACCAACTACTTCCTTGTTCTTCGGTCTAGGTACCAACTTCCAAACTTGTTGTTGTTCAATTTGATTGAGTTCATCTTGCATAGCAATCACCCAATCAGGATCACCTAGTGCTTCCTCAATCTTCTTTGGTTTCATTTCAGAAAGAAACCCTGAATAATGATATTCATTTTGAGTAGCACTTCTAGTTCTGACTTCAACACCTGGATCACCAATAATCAGCTCAAAAGATTTGATCTTGATGATTCGCCTTGTTCTTCATTATGGTGTTGTGAATGACTAGTTGACCCTTCATTTCCTCCCCCTGAGTTGTTGGCATATTGTCTTGGTGATTCTTCTCCAGTGTTAGTGGTATCTCCATTGTTACCAATGTTTCCACCACCATCACTCTCACCATTATCATCACTAACATTGTTATCACCAGCAACAACCTCAGGTGGGTTCTTATCATCTGATTCTGAATCTGACATTTCTTCAAACTTTAGTTTCTCAGATGGATCTGCTGTTTGGATATTAGGGAATTAGGTGTCATCAAATGTAACATTGATGTTCTTATTGACTGATAACATTTCTTGATTTCAAACAGGCCATATCCTCAGTTATACCCTTGTTGTTATCTCCAAAGGTAAGCACTGGGCCAGCCTTCTCAACCAAATCTGATAGCAGGGCTCTATCTCCGGTCATATGCCTTGAACAGCCACTGTCAAGAATCCACATAACACAGTTTACCTGTTTAATTCCCTGCAATACCAGATTGATTAGACCTTCTTCGGAGCCCAAAATTGATTGGGTCCGGCATACTTAAAGAACTAGCCTTTGTCAGGCAAAACAACATTTTTAGCTAAAACTACTTCAACCTCTTTCACATAAGAGCGTTTCCATTTATAGCCAGCCTTAACACATTTCTGAGTAGGCTTAGGGATAAATGAATCCACTCTAGTCTGAGGAGGACTAGTAGTCTTTGCTTTAACATGCTTCTTATTATTAACATGTTGGCGTGGAGCAGTCTTATCTTTAGATACATGCTTTTTATTAAAGTAAGCATACATAACATTAAAAGCACAAGACATGCAATTAATCACACCACATGCTTTATGAGAAGAATTAACAGCAGACATGTTAGTTCTACAGTTGTTTTGATCCAACTTATGGATATCTGATTTAGTCTTTTTAGTTGTAGCAACTTTGACTGGAATATCAGATATACACTTTTTGGATTGTTCAACTTCCAAAGCAATATCTTCTTCACGAATCTCCTCTGCAATGATGATAGAGTCTTCATTCAGAGGTTCTGCTTCGGACTCCTTACAGAAGGGTGTTTCAATACCCTTAAGCACATATGGAACACCCCTTCCTTCAGATCTGACTCTACAAGGGGAATTTATTCCAAGCAATCCAATGGCCTCATTATAATCATAACCTATACTGACATGATTACCAACAGCTTGTTTATTGAGAATCTCTTTAGCCGTCTTACAAGAGCTAAAATAGGCATTAGCTTTAGTCTTCAGCTCACTAATCTCTTTCTTAAGAATGGTTTCCAGTTGAATATAACATTTAACCCTATTCTCAAGAAAAGCTATTTTCTCAATAAGTTCATCCTGATTAACATGCACTAGTTTTAATTCTTTTATCTCATTTTCAAGATTTGTGTTTAAAAGATTTATTCTATCATTTTCAGTGCGTGCACAACTTATGGTGCCACCAAGATGATAAATCATTTCAGCGTCAGTAAGTTTTACCTCAGACATGTCTGGTGAAGATAACATGGAATCAAAGAGTTTGCCTCCTTTTGCCACAAGTGCAAGATTTCCAACTTCTTCATCTTCACTGTCTGTATCATCCCAGCTCTTCCCTTCAGCAACATAAGCCTTCTCAATTTTATTCTTCTTGCTAGAATCAAATGAGTTCCTTGTCACTTGCCTTGGCTTTTTACATTCAGTAGCAAAGTGACCCAACTCATTGCAATTGTAGCATCTGATTGAGCTCCTCTCCACAGTTCCAGTTTTGTAGCCACCCCTTGTGCCACTTGAAGATGAGGAATCACCTCTCTGAAACCTGGGCCTGAACTTAAGATTGGGATTCCTCTTGAATCTAAACTTCCCAAACTTCCTGACTATCAAAGCCAAATCACCATCCTCCAGCTGATCAAGTTCTTCTAAAGAATAGAAGTCACCACCAGATTGATCAATGGATGTTAATCCATATTCAGCATCAATAACATTCATGTTAGAACTGGAAGGTTGAACAACTTTCACTTCCAGTTTCTGTGGGACTTCAGCAGTCAATTCAGTAGAGGTACCAACAATCTTCCCAGTTCCATACAGCTCCCTCTGTTGAATCTGCTCCAGCTCATAGGTCTTCAGAACACCATACAATCTCTCCAAAGCAATCTCATTCATATCTCTTGCTTCTCTAATTGCAGATATTTTGTGCTCCAAATGAGGTGGAAGTGTAAGAAGGAACTTCTTGTTAATCTCCTTGTTGGTGTAGTGCTTCCCATTGAGATTCAGATCATTGATTAATTTGTTGTATCTCTCAAAAACCTGAGAGATACCCTCACCAGGGTTTGATCTGAAATGCTCATATTGTGAAGTGAGAATTTCCAGCATATTCTCTCTAACTTCCTCTGTCCCCTCATTGATTATCTCTATGGTTTCCCAAATGTGTTTGGCAGTATCACAGTTTAGGACATGATTATGCATGATAGGATCAAGACAATCAATAAGGATCAGTTGTAGACAGGAATCCAAGGTAACATCCTCTTTTTCACCAGGAGTGAAATCCTTGGGATCTTTAGGGTACATCCTAGCAGCCCTAGTAACAATGTTACCCTCTTTTAATTCTTCCTCAATAATCATAGGAAGTTTTGGTCCATTCTTCATCACATCAATGTATTTAGGATTTGAAACCTTAAGAAATAGGAGCATTTACTTCTTCCACATTGGATAATGCTCCTTGCTGAACATTGGGATTTTGACTGTACCCACTTTCTGTGTAGTAGACATCTTTTGAGATTTTTAGGAATAAGATAAAAAATCAGAGTTTAAAAGAAAAATCTCAAAACAATTGGATCTTTGATTTGTATATCAATCAAAAGGCTCTGATGCCAATTGTTAGGTCCTGATAAGTTTGTAGAAGGGGGGTTGAATACAAACTATACCGTTTTATCGAAATTTGTTCTTTGAATAATTTAACAATTTAGAACAAATTAATGCGGAATATAAATGAAACAGAATTCAAGTTAAATATAAACTATATTAAACTTGAAGGGTGTTGCAAATACAATAAGGATTACAAAGTATTTATCTCAAACTAATTAATACAAATTTAGAATAAATTCGACATGAACTTTTCTAATATTTGTAATAAAAAGATCGAATGCTAAAAGCAAGTTCGAGATAAATTCTAGGGATAAAAATCCGCTAGATAATCAAAGCAATACAAGTAATCAACTTCTAGTGGTTTGGATTTAACAATACAAACTAGAATTAATTGCTTGAGAAGAAATGAGATTAAATGGCTTCTTCGTTTTTGCTTGAGAGAGAAAGTGGCTGCTGTGTCTTTTGATTTGATAATGCAGTGTGTTTTTCAAGTCTGTTGCTTTTTCCTTTTTGGCCACGGGTAAAAGCAAATTAATTTGCCTTGTATGACCTGAAGAAAATGCCTTGTATGACCTTTTAATAAATCAAAAATGATTTAATAAAAGAATCAAAAACACTTGTATGACCTACTGTACTTTTCACCAACTCTGGATAGAACCTGGAAAACACTTTGTATGACCTTTTAAAAGAAGTCGGTATGACCTAAAAAAAACACTTGTATGACCTTATTAAATAGGTCATACCGTGTTTTTGCTTTTAATTTACTAGGTCATACCGGATTTTTGATTTTTAATACCCCAGGTCATACTAGTATTAAGACAGGTCATACTAGTACTTAAGTTACTTTCTTTTAATTAATTTTAGTTGAATTAAATTCTAAATTAAATTAATTCTTTTCTGGAATTAATTTAATAAATAATTCAAGCAACTAAATTAATTAATTTAATAAATTAATTAATTCTGAAAGAATTAATTTATTAATTAAATTGATTAATAATTTAATTAATTAGAAGAAGATAACTTAAAAACATAGTATCTCTCTCTCTTCTGAAAACCACTGAAAATAGATGATTTAATTCCACTGATTGATGTCGTCATTCGATGCACTGTCTGGTTTCATGAATAACTGACTTCAATGATAATTCTTCATCTTTAAAACATTTAAAGCTGTGGCTTCTTTTCTTTAGCTCTGATTAAACTCTGTATCCTGTACTTCTTCTGTCACCAACTGGAAATCTCTGTCACTGTAGTAAATCCACTTTCTTGAATACTTCACTGAGGCTTGAACAATAAATTGAACTTCTTTCAATGTAGAATAACTTCAAGTCTGTAGATGACTTTAATACTCCATTCTCTTGACAGATAAAACTCTCTGAGATTCCTGTGACCTTTACTCTAATATTTACTTATTACATTCTGGTTTAAGTTGAGTAGAATCCTCGAATTACAAATAGGCTATAGCATATGCCTTTCACAATCAAGTAGCTTTGATACCAATTGTTAGGTCCAAAGTATCGTAGAAGGGGGGGTTGAATACGATACTCACAAATAATTTAATTTCGTTCGCGGATAAATCTTTTAGTTCTATAACGAAATCAAACACACCAAACCAAATCAAGTTTCGGGGAATATATCTTTTTATAAATATAAACCTCGAGGGGTGCTACAATTTCTAATCCGTAGATTAGCGTCAATGAGTTTAAGGTTACACAAATACAAAACAATGATCAAGTTCTGAGCACTATTAATTTCTCTGATAATTTTCTCCGGCTCTTCTCTCTCTCAGTAATGTCTCTGTGTTAGAATCCTTAACTGAAGAAGACACATTCTTCACTCTGTATTAACTGCAGACTTTGGTTTGAAAAACCATCGAACCAAACTTGTAGAAACAATCCTGGCCGTTGGATCTTCTTCAACTTGAAAAACAAAGAATACTTTCCACCTGCTCCCAATTAAAAAACCATCGAATGGTTTAAGAAACCATCGAATGAAACAAATCATTTTACCATTCGATAGTTTTTAAAACAAAACTATCGAATGCTAAATTGATTTACTTGTTTTTAATTCAATCACCTTAAACTCTCATTCGATAGTTTTCTTAAAAGAAAAACTATCGAATTGATTTACTTGTCATTTGTCCTTTAGTAATAACTCCTGAGCTCCCGGGTGTTTAAGTAATGGACTGTATCAATTTGTTCTGAGACGATAAAACAGCTTGATCTTCTTAGTGCTGTCAACTCGTGCAACTGGTCTGGTTCACAGATGAATAACACTTGATCAATTCTTATTTTATGTCTTCAATATAGTGTTGCTGATAAGTCCTTTGTCTTTCTGGTTGCTTCGTTTAAATCACTGGAATCCCGTGGTACTTAACCCTAAATCATTCACATACTTCTGTCGTCTTGAAAGTCTTGTTTCTTTTGCTGTCACTGAGGCTTGAACATTTTCATGAACTTCTTTCCGTGACCTGTTTACGGACTTCAAGAATACATAACGTATTTTGATTTTTTGTGTTTACCTTTTCTTCTTTGATTCTGGATTCCTGTGCTTCTGTTAATATTATTGTCTGTCTTGTCCTTTGTTGAGTTGTAGTTATCTCTTTTACATCTTATGTTACATTATGCTTTACAAAAGTGTTTAGCTATTTTAACATGCCTACTTATTTTTTGCACAATTACAATTAATAAAATATTAAAAAAATAATAATAAAATAACATTTAACAATCCGTGCATCGCACGGGTTTCAAGCTAGTATATATATATACACTATCTATACTATATTATTAAAGACGAAACATTAAAAGTTTTGGTCAGTCGGTCTGTCGGTATTTAGGTCGGGCTATCTATCTATAATTTGGGTTGGGTCTATTTGATAACCAATTTATTTATAACCAATTATTTTTTCCAGCTAAAACACATTACCTATTTTATATATTTTTTTAACAAAAAAAACTCATCTTCTAAAAATAAAATATGTAACATATATATAAAATGGTAATATTATTACATATTTATAACTGATTACCTTTTTCAGCTAAAACACATTATTTGTTTTACATTTTCTAACTAAAACAACTCATCTTCTAAACATAACACATGGAAAAAAAATATGTAATGGTAATATTGTTATATATAATTATTAATAAATATACACTTACCTTTTTCAGCTAAACACATAACCTTTTTTTATTTTATTTTCTAACTTAAACAACTAATTTTCTAAAAGTAACACGAGCAACATATATATATAAATGTAATATAATTTTATATTTTCTAATGTAAACAACTAATTTTTTAAAAGTAAAACGGGCAACATATATATATATATATATATATATTATAAATGTAATATAATTTTATATAATTATTAATAAGTAAATAATTTTCTTTTTAAGGACATTGTTTGTTTTATATTTTTTTAACTAAAACAACTCATATTTGAATTAAAATAACACGGACAAAATATGGATATAATGACAATATTATTATATTAAACTTATAAAATCCATGTTTAATATAATTTTTTATAACATACAATTTAAATAATATAATTAATAAAAAATAAAAGTAATAGCATACGTTAGAAGAAACTCGGTACATTACAGAATACATATTTTGTTATTTACACTTTAGTCACTTTTAGATTTTTTAAGAGCAAATAAATACAAACCGTTAGATCTATTATTTAAAAATATTTTATATTTTAATATCTAAAATACTAATAAAGATTACATCAAAAATTTATTAAATTAAAATATTTATATTATTAGATATATAAATCCAATTTATTATATACATATATGTATATATATATATATATATATATATATATTAAAATTTCATCAAATAATATATAATTACAAAAATTTAAATAATAAATAATAAAATATTAAAGAAAACCGTGTATCGCACGGGATATAAGCTAGTATATATATAAAAATAAATAATTAAAATCTTATTATATAAAAGATTATGTATTGAATTTCAAAAGTGAATTTTTTTTTGCGGTAGATATGGCTTGATACTATAACATGAATATATTATTAATAAAATTACATTTTTATGAAATCATAATGATACTTTTATATTATTAGAATATTAAAATATATTCGTAATATTATGAAAACACAAGGCTAATTCACGAGATGCTATGAATTTATTTAGTGTCAAATTTGGACTTCTGGTACATGCATGATAATATTTTAAAAAATTATATTATTAAAATATTTTTCTTTGTATTATGCATGTGACACTAAAATGCGTCGTACACGAAAAAACATCAATCCATTTAGTATCAAATTTAGGATTCTAATACATAAAACATGGAACCAGGAAAATTTTTTGTCCTTGATCTTATCATGCGAAATATAATTATGACCTCCGTTTACAACCACTTAACCAGAAATATATCTTATTTAGTTGATATGAATATGTTATTTTATATTAAACACAATTATAATGAAAATCTCTTAAAATTATTAATATATCATTAATAAAATTAAAAATTGTTTTGATTTGAAATTGTAATAGTATTATTATCATCAAATTATAATATTTTTCTTCTATATCATAATATGTGACGAAAAAAGGACATGAATTCACATGACATATAAGGATGATACAAATTTATTCAATGTCGAATTTGGACATAGGATACACAAAATATAGAAATACGACATGATTTCTTGGTCGTATCAGGGAATTGAATTTCTGCCCTTTAAAACAAAAAGAACTAAATTCACAATCACCGAACCTAAAATATATCTTATTTAGTTGATATTAATATCATACTTTATATTAAGTACACTTATATTAAAATTACTTAAAATGTGTTTGTTGTAGTTTGGTATCTTAATCTAAATTTAATGTTCGCAAAAGTTGATGTTGTAAAAAATATGGAGGCACCTGTTATTCCTAAAAGTGGAGTTTTGATCAAAAGTGTTATTGAAAAAGAAACTTTTAGATTTACTGAACAATTTTGAAACTATTTTTCAGTAAAAATATATCTTTATTAGACGAACCCCTAATAGGATTGATATAGAAAAAATATATACCTAAGTGACAAAGATAAATAAAAAATTTTAACATATGAGATTTAGACTCTAATCAATTATATGTTAAATAAATGGATAATATACATAGTTCACTTATAATTTAGTATTATAAATTAGATTATATATACGAAACAAATAATGTTAAAATTTACAATGTGTAGTAATATTAATGATGGTGAAATTCAGCAATGAGACGTTAGATAATATATAACTACCTAAGATCTAATGATCGATTAGTCATATTCTAAAACTATATTAATAACAAATGTTCTTGCACAATAATGCATATAACTTTGTATAAATACTTGTTTGTTGATTTCTTGCAATGTCGATCCAGTTTGTGTTCTTGTAATCATAATGCATTTTTTGCCACATCCTACTATAGGTTTGCTGTTACTACTGGAAACAAACAGACTTAATAACATAACATTATCCTGATAATCCTTTGAAAATTATTGTTGGAAAATAGACTAAATATCACACTATTGTTGCGATAATCATTGGTATTTAACGATTAACTCTTATATACCACTTTTTTCCAGTTATTCTTCTTACATTCAACAAAAGTTGTTATAAATATGATACATTAAAACCCTTTTAAATTAAATCTCTCTAAAAGATATCATCTTTATTTGATAAAAATTCTTGGCCCAAGTGATAATCATTATTAATATATATATATATACCTTTTTATGTAAGAATCTTTATAAAAATGAGAATCTTTTTAATATATTTTCAAGGATGTCACTTTATTGAGTATCTACTGTGCTCAAGATTTAGAGTTTGTTATTATTTTTAAATTAAAACGGTTATCAATTGCTGACCTTAAATAAATTTTGGTGGTGGTGGTGGTGGGGGGGGGGGGGGGGGTTAAATATATTGAAAGAAAAATATGACCGATTTTATCATGATTTGTGAAAAAAATTATACGAATTAGAACGTGACCCGTGCTTTGCACGGGCTATCATGCTAGTTAAATTTTAATAGATAATAATAGTAAATTTAGTTACCAATACTTAATGGTGCGTAAATTACTGACAAATAAAAACAAGATTTTCTATAGTTGTATTATAATACACAAACTGAAAATTTCTCTACCAATATTTGCATATTCAATCTATATCAGTCAATTATATGACAATAAATAATATATAAATAAATGATTTCATTGCATATTTAAAACATTTGCATCATAGAGTAAAATTATAGGAAGACTTTGATTTGGTTGGAGACATAAAGACCAGATTTATGCCCTTCATTTCAATTTAATCTAATGATCTTTATTTTTATACATATTTAATACAATACAATATTACTATTACAATTGTACTTACTCGGCCATGATTATATCTTACGGTTACTACTAGAGTTTAAATCGTATTAATAAAATATAGTCACACGATTTCAATTGCTGGATATTTGTTGGTATTTTTTTTCATATATCTCTTTACTTGTCGTCCATTGTGTACCACATTCATATCAAATTACTTCATACAAAATACCAAGAATCATGGCCATAATTATAGCTTACGGTTATTACCAGAATTTAATTTGTATTCATAAAATACAGGCTCGCGATTTGAATTGCTTTCATAACTCTCCTTACTTATCGTCCATTGTGTACCAAATTTATATTAAATTACGTCATGCAAAATACCAAGAATCGTGCACACAAAGAGTTCCATCTTTCAAAACCATTATCATTATAAAGATATGCAGAAAAGTTCAGTGAGACCAGTTTCAGAGTGGAGACTTGGAGACTTGGAGACCAATATAAAAGTCGTAGGATTGAATATAAATTAACGTTTCAGATTATATAAACCTAATTAAATCCTAATACATCTATCTTGTGTACACACTCATTTGTAATCATCAACTCATTCATGAGTACTGCATTATGTTATGTGTCATTTTTTCAAAATATAATATTGTTTGTCACTATGTCCTGCACAATTAATATTATTATTTGTCCCAACATTCTGCACAAATTTGCACTGTATAATGAACAATTCTGCACGTTTTCTTTGATCTTCCCCAAAAATATGGTGTTGGTGTTGATTTTTTTTGGGTGTTATGGTGTTGATCGAAAAGTTCTGCACCATTAGCATGTCCCGCACAATTCTGATGCACCAATAGCATGTCCTGCACAATTCTGATATGACTACTGAAGAATGCATTATAATCTAAAAAGTTTGATTTGTTGAAAAAAATATTAAGATTTAGTGAGATAAATTTAGAGTTGTAATGCATATATCATCACATGATTTTATTAATATTAATAAGTTTGACCATGGGAAAATATTAAATCAATATACTTATATAAAGGAGAAGACGAGCGTTGTGAGGTGACGTCTCTCAAATCGCTTCGATCTAGTTTTCTAATTTTCTCAAATTTTTGAATTACAAATATTAAAGATTCGAAAATATCTCAATTGTCTTTAAATTCTTTACTAATGCAGGAAACTAAATCTACAATTTTAATATTCTTGCCTTTAAAATCTTTACTAATGGAGGAAAATAAATATACACTTCTAATATTCTCCTAAATTTTTTGTTAGAATACCTAGTGTCCCCTTCATATACTACGCCAAAAAACCGACGCGAAATGTCTATTTTGACCGACGCTAAAAGTCATTTATGTACTAGTGCATATCTCAATTTCTTTTTAAATTTTCTAATTTTCTCAAATTTTTGACTTAATAAATTTTAAAATAAATTATTCTCCTAAAGTTTCTCTTCAAGTCAAATGAAAATCTTACTATTCTCATATAAAATTTAATTACCTATTTACCTTATTGTCCTGAAATGTATCCTCAAGGTGATCAATATATCAGTCATCATCAATAGCAATGAGTAATGCTAGGGGACCATAAAAAATTCCCATAAAAATTACTAGAATGACATGACAATTGCGAGGTGACAAAATAAAATATTTTGATTCGAGGGATTCATATGAATGCACGTGGGTCCCTTTTATTAATTATTAAATCAAGCAATTGGGAAAAAACACATGACATTATGGTGATTTTTATGGAGATTTTTTATGGTTCCCTAACATTTCTCTTAATATATATTTATATTAAAACTTTCTTTTTCATATTCGAAACATTTAGAAAATAGAATATTATACAAAGCGTAAGTTTCTTTTCCTTCTAATTTATTGGTCTTTACTATTACAATAACAAGTTTAAAAAATCTGTTGCCTTTCAATACACTAAATTGATGTATATAAAGCCCTAAATTCTCAAATTGTGATGATACTTTTTCTTTCGCGTACTTTCATATATGTTTTGTTTATCTATTGAGCTTTCATTGATCTTGAGTATGTTTCTCTTATTTTATCTTTGAGTATTCAACTAATTACTTTATGTTGTAATGCAGAATTGTACAAGAGGAGTGGACGTTGATAAAGGAATAACAACTGTGGAAGTTCTAATTTTGCAGCCATTTGTCTCACTTAAAAAGGCCTACAATCAAGTTCAAAATCTATATCTGACGATAAAAAAATTGTTTATTGCTACAATTTTTATTATATTATTTAAGTTTTTATTCCGAAAGATTGAAAGTCAATATATGATTCAAAGCACTAATTAATCTGGTGGATTCAGAGAATTATAATCTTCTATCTTTATAAAGGAAAATATGGAGCCATGCATGTCACCGAGTTTTGTTTCCAATTTTTAGTATGAATGAATTTATATAATTTTACATTTATATACATGTGTAACATATGTGTCCTTGAATTTTAATGAAAATCTAATTTCTTCTTAATCTTTGTATAAATTTGATTTTATACTATTGATGATATGATATCCATATCTTTACAACGCATCATGTTTGGTTTTCTGTTTTCGTATGAACTCAAATCGTCTCAATATATTTTTCTAATTAAAAAAAATGAATTATTAAATATTAGATATTAGAAAAAATCTTATTTAGACTATATTCTTCTAAACTTTTTTTCAAGTCAAATTACTCTCTTAATATTCTCCTAAAGTTTTCCTTCAAATCAAACTATCATCTATATATTATCCTAAACTTTTTAAAGTCAAAATTACCATCTTAATATTCTCCTAAACTTTCTTATTAAGTTACCATCTTGATATTTCATGTTAGATATGAGTGCAAACGAAATATAATACAAGGGGGGGGGGGGTGAATCTATTATCACTGATTTCTTGAACCAATAACAACAAGTAACTCTGTAAGTGATAGTGTTTGCGGAAATTTAAAGAACAACAGAGATTACTTTTCAATCTAATGGTGTTTTATTAGATTGTGTGTTGCTACAACCTCTGAATACAAAAGTATTCTCAACTTCGTTTTCTCAGAGAGATAGTTCTTGAATTACACTTGAGAAAAGTTAACAGCTAAAGTGTGTGAAATATGCACTTATAGAGACATGCACAGTACACATTTACAAATTAGGAAAATGACAAACTGTCCTAACCGTCTATGTCTAACCAAAATTTGCATAAGAGATTCTTCGATGACATAGATCCACTTCTTTAGCTGGACCACATTTGACTTCTCTCTCTGAGTTGCTCTATAGACTTCCCATGCGCTTCTGCAAAGTGATGGACCACTTACAGAAGTACAAGGCTTACTGACTCTTTGTCCTGATGTTCAGAATTTGTCTTCTTCGGGTAGCTTAAATTCCGCATTCGATAACTCTGGCTATGGCTGACTCGACAACTGGACTTCTCGAATCAGTTATTTTCCTTACTTCTCGAATTACGCCAAGTTGGACTTCTCTAGTGTAGACTTCTCGAATCAGCATTCAGGCTTAACTAATCCCGGACAACTCGAATTAGTTCTCTTGACTTCTCAAAGTTGCTTGTCTGGACTTCTCTAATCTTCATTCTTGACTTCTCGAATTTGGACTTCTCTAAATAGACAATTATGAACTTCTCTAATCTTCGCCTTAGAACATTTTCACTTCAACTCTTGTAACCTCTTTATTAAAGGCCTTCTTTCTGAACATAAGGAGCATGATCAAAGATGATCTTCTTCCTGGACATTCTTATTAATTCTGGCCTATGTACAACTTGCTACAGTAGTTACAGCTATATAGTCCAGGCATACACTTAAACATAATGATCAGGACTAAAGAGTTTCCCAACTAGGAGCATGACATTCTAGTATTATAGGCTTGTTATGTAAACTGTGTTCAGACATGCCTCTGTAACTAACATTTTAATATTTAACTAAACTTTCTCTTAAAGTCAAAATCAATTAATCAATCAATATTAGTATATTTATATGGGATATTCCATTTGGTACCATTGTACAATTGGCTTTTCCATTTGGTATCACCGAAAGTTTTTGACTTCCAAATGGTACCACTGGACTTTAGGAATCAACCATCAGATAACACCCTGTTAAACAAACGTTAATCACATTATTAAGTACAATTTAAATAGTATTAAACTAACAAATACCCCTGTGATCATGAACAAAACCTGATACTATTAAACAACATAATAACCAAGTTTTCAATAGTTTCATACCATTAAACAACCAAAACATCAGTCATAAAGGTCCTAGAAATCAAAGTCAATGCAAAATAGTTTTCAGAAACTTAATTTATTAAAAACTAAGATCAAACTTGAGGTTGGGACTGGGATGCAGGAAATTGAGAAACATTAAAGAAATATCTCCTTTTCACACTTGGCCATACATCCATTAAAGCAAGATCAATCCCCCAATAAACACATAAAGTTATAAGCAAACAGTTACAAAAATCAAAGTTTGAACATATGCAAAAAGAGTGAAATGAAGTACTGTAACGCCCCCAAATCCGGGGTCAAAGGATTTGGTCGTCACACTGCACTCTTAATCCAAACAACATGTTCAATATAAAATCAACACAATAATAATAATATCTGTGACCCCAACTCTACCAAGAATCTTTAAAGGTTATAGTGCTAGAAACAAGAATCCAAAATTTCATTACAAACAATCTTTAAAACTTCTCAAATCAAGTTTAGTAATTTATCACAATTTCTCATTCGGCTTCTCGCAACTGAATAGTTTAAAACACAAAAAGGTTTATATTGGCCGTCACGGTGACCGAATCAACAATAACTACAATAGTATGTAGAAAATACGAATTGAGTATAACTCATATGTCTTTAAGACCATAGTTTGTATAAAGATACTAATTTTTGTAGATAACAAATCTATTCACAACATTCTCTGAAACCAACACTCTGGAAGGGTAGAATAATCAAGGGGTAAGAATGAGCCAACACGCTCGGTCAAGGAATAAGTAACGCACTTCAAGACTTCAACATGGTACCGACTAGATATGCGGTATGAATAAAACTCATCAAGATAGATATCTCACGACTGCCAATGGAATCAAGGAAGTGGATTTCGACTATTTGGAATCCAAATGTATTAAGAGTAAGTGATTTCAGCAAGATTGAAACCACTATTATTAATCAACAACCAACAATTTTACGCAACGAATAAACCTGAATATCAGGTCATAACTCACAAGTACAAAACATATGGATGTAACTCATCCCAGAAATAAGAATTGATATTAGAATTGGATTTTTAACATTTATCAAATCAAAGGTTGTGCTGCTGGCCAGCCACGCATCAACCCCGGACTTGCTTATAGCAAAGTCCTCTACTGGATCCTAGGCCAATCCGGGCCTTAATTTATTCCGACCATAAATATGGCCCAACCAATTACTGGTCCCATTTAAAAACATTCCAATCCTATATTATATACGTCAGGTGTCAGAACAATTGACAACCTTACTTCGACAATCAGGTGTCGGAAGAATCGACAACCTAATACAACAATTGCTGGAAAACTCACGTTCCAGGAAACAGTTCAATTATGAAGAATCCATTAAGGAATAATAATATAATCTAGTATCGACGAGATCGACACAATATGGGGAGGTGCACATGAAAAGTTACAATATAATAAGCATCGACGAGTTCGATGTAACAACTGGGATATAATGAAGAATAAACAATGACATGCTCAACAAGATTAAGTCTGATATGAAACAGGAATTATGATATCAACAGAATTTGCAACAACTCAATATAGAATAGGGTTCGAAGAACAGGCTCTAGATGGCCTCAACAGTTCAAATTATCACATCATGAAAGAATTAGTTAAGATTTACTAATCTGGTAAGTGACAAGAAAGTCAAGTTCAAGTTTAAGAAAAAGTCAAGGTGAAGTTTATAAATGAAGAAAACAAGGGTTTACTCACTTCTGACAGAAATAGTTCAAGTCCTTCGAACATATACTTATAATAGATAAGCCTTGTATTTGAAGAAAGTAAACTAAATTATGCACAACATATATGAATTCGAATCAGGGAATGGATCAGATGATCGCTTATAAATAAGAAAGGATAACAAGGCTTGCATAGGTGCAAGGTGAAAAATGGTATACTTGAAGGGTAAGCAACACAACTTCAGAATCTTAAAATAACTTTTCCCTCATAGGGTTCACAAGTTCCCGCTCATCTAGGGTTGGTAATATTCCAACTTAGTATTTCTAAATCAAGTCTTTTTAAAAGAAAGCCTTAGTATACGACCCATAACTATCTTTTAAATTGTTTCAACACAATATTTATATTTTTCCAATCAACCTGGAAATATGAATCTAAACTCAAAAGGTATAAAATAATACTCGTCAACTTCCGAGATTTAAATAACATACTTGCAATTTAATGCAAAGAAATCATCATTTGAAAATTCAGTAAAAAGCATTCAACATGCATACTAATAATTCAAGATAATATCTCTTAATTAATAAGTAAGGGTATAAACACTTGCCTCTGGTCCTTAGCTATTTCGTAACGCTGAAACAATACGATTCCCTCCTTATTCTGTCTTATCGCACGATTCTCTACTTCCGTCCTTCTTTGCTCTAATGCTCTTGCGAACACCACTAGTCTGCTTTTACCATTTCGAATCCACGTGCCAGCCTCGATAGTCAAACATGAGACGGTACTTAGCCTTCAACGTATAATTTCACATTCCATAAACGATTGTAACTTAACTTCGATAATCTGACTCGTCTCGTCCAATAGCCTCTGTTGCATAGACAACCACATTTCAATTGATAGAATGATCACAACTAACTATACAAGTAATCCTCGTGACTCGCTTGACAAAACTCCCCATACTATAAAAAGTCAACATCTAAGTCAACGGCCTCGTAAATCTCATTTTCTAACATTACCGACAAATTTCTATTCCAACTACCCCTCATGATGATATTAAACATGACCAAATACTCAAACAAGTCTCAACACAATTTATTCGCATGCATGACTCAACAACAGATAATTCACATCATTCACATAACACATTTAAACAAGTAACCGGTTACGTATCGGATGCCCGGTCTAATTTACGATATTTAAAACTCAGATACTAGCCCTAGTACGGGCATATACGGACTATAAAACACATTACACAACTCATACAAACCATATAGCACTTATAACTATTTTTAAAACATCATACGAAACTTATTTGAATTTTAAATAAGTCATTACTAATTTTTAAATCAAAAATCGGATTTTTAAATCCAATATAAACATTTAAATGCAAATAAATCAATTAATAAAATTAATTGACACTCTTTAAATGCTCAAACTATTTTTAAATAATAAATCAGGTTTGAAAATAATTAAACTGAATTTTAAATTAATTAAATCTAATTAATAATCATTTTTTTAAGAATTAACTGATTAAAAGAATTAATCAATTAATTAAATTAATTAATTATTAATTAAAAATAATTAAAATAATTAAGTTTAATCAATTTTCGAATTTAAAATAATAAATAAGATTTTTCAGAATTTTCTGAATAATGAAATGTATTTTTAAATCAAAGATATGATTTTTAGAATTTTTAAAACAATTTTTGATTTATTTTAAAAAATAAAACTCAGAAACACTTTTCAGAAAAGAAATTAGGGTTAGGGGGATTGAAACCGGGTCGGGTTAGGGTTTGAAAACGGGTTGCCAAGAACGTTTCCGGGTTGGCGAAGAACACCACCGGAAAACTGGGTTTCCCAGTTTCCGGCGTGGTTTCGGCCACCGAAAACTTCTCCGACGATTCCAAACGTCCCCAAACTCGCGGCTTTTATCCCTCCTTCAACCCACACATACCCAACAACACTTATACCAATCAAAGCGTACCAACACCAGCAACAACAACTCGCAATCAGTCGGGAAAAACCCAGAAACCGGCGACCTCGATTTTTCCGGTCAACCCTGAAACCTAAACCAAATTTAACACCGCTTACACAAGTAGATTCTAAGTCTCACGATCTATCTAATCGCTTAATCAAAATCAAGGACCAATCGATCACGCACAAATCCGGCAAAACCACAACTTTTCGATGAGCTTTTAAAAATTCGAATAACTCGATTTATACAACCAAAACTGAAATAAAAATCATATACATACTCCTTACAACACTTACAAGCCAGTCATGCCATCAATTATCAAGAAAAATCATGAACAAAGATTCCCCCAAATTAAATAAAAAATTCGAAAATAAATAAATAATTAAAAATCGGAAAGATCAGAAAATCATACCCACATGAATTTTGATGGTGGATTTAGGTAGAGGATGATGAGAGATTCGATTTGGTTACAAGAACATCGAAATCGGATTCCGATAACGCCTTCAAAAGTTGGTTTGATTCTCAAGAACACGAAGAACACGTTCGAGGGTTTTTCGGATTTTTAACTGTAATTAAGCTTGATTATACGAAAACAAAGTACGATTTGCCTTTTTATAATAAACGAAAAATAATACCCCAAACGATATTTTTGGATCGATACTGATCCGATGGATCGCTTTAAATACAATATAACAGAATATATGCTTTAAACCTTTAATAAAGCAGAATACACGTTTCACGAGACGATAAGCATCCATAAAGTACGGATAACTACAAGTATCGTTTAATACAAAATATACGAACCAAAATACCTCCATTACGAATATTTTCGAATACTTTCCACTTTAACGAATGAAATATTGGTACGAACGATATACCAATGTCCCGAATAATTTGGGAACGATCCAAATTTTCTTTTCGATAATTAAAATAGAATAAAATAGTATGACATCCTTTTCAAAATAGTTTCTAATTCCCCACACATTTCACATAGCACCACAATATCACATATTTAATCATTTAACGAATAACTTAGCACGTTTAAACAGATAAATCATTTAATAACTCTTAATATGAAATTAAAATTTCATTTCACATCACATAATAACACGTAATTTTCCCGGATCTTACAAGTACCTTTTGTCTATCAGATATCACAGTCCAATCCTTCCTGCTTGATTCCTTCACAAGGTTATAAACATTCCAAAAGAACCAGGACCAATTTTCCTTGTCCTCCACACTTACTATAGCATAAGCCAATGGGAATATTTCATTATTTGCATCCAAAGCAACTGCAGATAGTAGAATACCTCCATAGTCCCCCTTCAAATGAGTTCCATCTACCCCTATTAGTGGCCTGCAGCCTCCAAGGAATCATTTCCACATTGATGTAAAGGAAATGAAGATATTGTTGAACAACAATTCCCTAGGAATACTTTCAGATTCCACAACTGAATAATAAGCCTTTGAATGTCATCTTTCTTTTAGCAGTTTTTCTTGCAATTGCACTAGATTCAATTGAAGTAGCAACTGTCATACCAACACCTGGCAAACAATAACCCTTCCTTCTTGCTGTAGATTTTGGTATTTTTCTAGCAAACATGACATCATTATGAGGCTCAGATGAGATTAGATTGGTAGGCTCAGATTGATTATGACTTGGGAGAGGAGAAAATCTAGGGCTCCTTCTAATTGGTAAAGATTGGAAGGCTGTTTTAGGTGATATAGGAAGTGGTGGTAGGTTAGTAGGATCGGTTCTTTTGTTTTTAGGATGAGGTTTTTGTTTGGTATTTTTTGTGGTTTTTTTGGATGTTTTTGTCATGGTTTGAGTGGTACTTTGGATTGCCTCTCTGATTAAAGTACCTTTTTTGACTTGTTACCTAACAATGGTCGAAGTATCCTCGAGATCTTCAAGTGGTGTTTGAATACATCTGCATTCCCCTCATCCTCTTCACAAACAGGCACATTCTTCATATATTTTCTTGTGATCTTTTATAGTTCAAAACAATCTTATACATGGAGTCATAGTTGTCCCAACCCAAATGGTAATCATTTTCTTATGATTTAACCTTTCAAACATGGTCATCAAATCCTTATTTGATGGTTGATTTCTAAATTCCAGGGATACTATTTGGAAATCAAAATTTTTTGATGATATCAAATGAAAAAATCAATTATACAATTATAGCAAATTGAAATATCCCTAATATAAAAGTTAAAACGGATAATAAGAATTTTGACGCAAAATTTGTATAAATAGAGTTTGATAAGGAAAAATACCAAAAATAGCGTAGAATGGCGCACATTCATTTGGGCCCACCTTTATGTAAAGTTCTACAACACTCTCCATTTCCAACGTCACTTGGTTTTCACACAATGTCCTCCTCTTCTCGTCGTATGAATCACTGTGTTTGCTGCAAGTATGCTACCCCTCGTGTTGATAATTATCAGCCTTCTTTGCTTGTCTTTTCAGGTACCAAGATTCTATCTTTTTTCAATTTTTGAGGTAAATGGGTTTTGAATTTGGTAAATTTAATTGATGGGTATGTGTTTGTTTCTTGATTTTGAGGTTTAGGAAAAAACCCAGAAAGAATTATGGGAAATGAAGCTAGTTTTTGAGGAAATTTGGGATTTTTTGGTGGTTGTGATTGATAAAACCCTCTAAAATTAACGATAAATGGAGCTAATTTATGAGTCTTTTTGTTAGTTGTGATTGATTTAGAGCTTAATTAAGAATACCCACAAAAAAATTGTGAGGAACATTTGATCTTGATATAGCTCATTCTTTATCACTGATGGTGATGGTGCAGTTTTGTGTTTTTTTTGGTGTTTTTTTTGTGCAAGATGAAATTGGAATGAATTTGCGAATTAGAATGTAGTTTTGTTAAATCTTTGAGCCCTCTTTGCTCGTTTTTTGGGTACCAAAATTTTTATTTTTAATAATGTATCAAGAAAATGTATGTTGACAATGATTAATTCAGTTGATGGGTATGTTTGGGTTTTACGGTACTTGTTTGTTTTTCTTAGTTTTAGACCTAAATTGAGAGAACCCGCAGAAATTAATGAGGAAACTTTGAGCTGATTCTTATTTACTGATGGTATTATTTTATGTTTCTTAATGTTCTTTCCTTGTTTAAGATAAAATGGAAAAGATTCTTTTTGGATGGAAATATCGGTATCAAGATGTTTATTTTTCCTGGGCTTTATGTAGGAATATTGTCTTCATACATAGTAATCCCCTGGCCATAGAATATATATCCTTGGGCCATGTTTGTTTGGGAGGATTACAATCCCGGGATTATTATCCGGGGGGATAAATAATCCCCTCAATTAATGTGCTTGGGATTATAATCCTTTAAATTATGCTAACCCATGTTTGTTTTGAAGTATTAAGTTTAGGATTGGAATATAATCCTTTAAAATTTTATCCCTTGTTTGTTTTGAGGGATAATCATGGGATTGGACTATTATCCTTTAAATTTTCCAATCATATCTTTTGCATAGGATTATAGTGAGGGGATTATAATCCTTTATAAAAATGACTTGTTAGAGGGGATTAAATAATACCTCCTCCAACCAAGTATTAGAGGGGATTATAATTCTATCCCCTACTCCAACAAAACAAACACGGGATAGGAAAATTTAAAGGATTAATCCTTGAACTAATCCTAAATAAGTTTTTGAACAACAAACAAGGGATAGGAAAATTTAAAGGATTATTATCCTATCCTATACTTAATACCATGAAACAAACATGGCCGTGGAGTATACATATATTCTGATTTTTATTATGGTTCAAGGTGGAACAGCATTTAATGGTGTTGTGGAAGAGCTTAAGCAATTGACGACTCGTGTTGCACATGTCCTACCTGTTTCAGATGATGGTGGAAGCACAGCTGAGATTGTTCGTGTTCTTGGTGAGTTTCCCAATCATGTAACAAAATTTTACCCCTCTAAATGTTTCAGATATCTCTACTACTTTTACACATTCAAGTGATACACCTTTCGTTTTTAGAGAGCAAATAATTTGGGCATTGAAGTAAGCAAAGTAAAATTTACCTAGATATGGCTAATAGTTTTGATCCCTATATTCCGGTAGCAGTGGAGTTCATATTCCCATCATTGCTAGGGAGTTGATTCTTTTCTTAGCTCTTTACCTGAGCACAGAGTGATACTGATTTAATCTGTTTGCTGAGTGGAACCAGTAACGTGCATTGTACAGAGGGAAACAATACCATGAAGTGCAGCATAAAATAACAAGTGATCTTTTTAACAAGCTATTCATTATAAAGTAAATGTTATCCAGTTTAAGAAAGGAGGAAACTGTAATATTTTAATACCCACTAGTTAGCGGTTTACAGTCCCAATGCCGATACATTGTTCTCAAACATTTGAGAATTACTTTCTGTAAATTCAGAACTTGTTTTATATTTATGTTAGGCTTTGTTTTTTCCTAAATTAAATTTCTGTACTTATATGTTACATCAAATGTTATCATCAATCTGATAGATTTTTTTTTTCCAAAATGAGTTGCAATTAATATGGTTCGTAGTACATATTCAGGAGGTCCAGCTGTTGGTGACATAAGGTCAAGATGTTTGCGATTGTCTGATGAAAGTACTTTGGAGGCTCTTGCAGTGAGAACATTACTTGGATATCGATTACCACATGATGCAAAAGCAGCTAAATCAGAATGGTATGACATAGCATCTATCGATATTGAACAGTTTCATTTAGAGTTTTATATTGAGTTATATGGCACCGTAAGAATTTTTCTTGAATATTTTAACGTCATGCATGTTATCCATCACTGAAAACTTTAAAGAGATATCCGGTAAGGTCATTACCGGTAGTTTCCTTTGAAGTGTTGTAGTTAGTGTTTCCTCCCACTGCATATCAAAACTTTATTTCTTTATGTATATGAAGAACTTGATTCCACACCTATTAGCTAATATTTTACTTGAGAAATGACGAAGATTACAACCCTACTTGTACCGTAGAGGAAGATACACAACGTTGGATTCTTTTTATCTATTCTCTATATTGTCTTTTGACTTCTACTATTGAGTCAACTGCTCATATAATTTATTATGTATCAGGCGACTTTCAGCATTTCATGGCACCTTTACCTCTATCGTACGACGTACGGCATTAATATAATCCATGTTGATCGAAATTGTATCATACTGATATTGCATTCACTAGTATTTTGTATGCATCCAGTAGTACATATTGGCTTTCTTCAGTGGTGCCGATAATTGGGTGCTTTTTCGGTACAAATTGTAAGCTGGATCATATGCTCAATCATCTGTCAATTATTCAACTGGAATCAGATTCTTCTTAAGTTCTGCATTTTACTGTTTTCTTTTAGATCCTCTTCCGAGGTATTTAAGTACTTGGTTTAATTGCATTATTATCTGGCACAATGATAAAGTTCTATTATCAGATGATTACTGAACTCCACAGGAAAATGGTTATGTTTATCCATACAAGCTTAGGGGTTCCAAGTGCAAGTAGTATTGTTTACAAGTGGGTACATACATTAATTCAAGCTTGGGGGTTCCAAGTGCATGTAGTATTGTTTACAAGTGGGTAAATACATTAATTTCTGAACAAACAATAAATTATACTTCTCTAACCTGTTTTTGCCGTCTCTGGTAGTAGTCATTAATGTAGAATTAACAGCTATATAGTAGGCTTATCTGTTTTTTTTCTGCTAAGCGATCAGTTTTGACAGGTATGCTATAGTGGAAGGCCATCATTCTCTATGGGATGGTGTCTCAAAACCATACAGAGAAGTAATTCGGGTTCTTTTAGCTTATTTTCAAGACCAGGTTTGTGGGTTTTAATCTCTTTCAATTTCACCTGTTCGTGAAGGGTCTCTTTGCATTATTATTTAAGTTATTGGGGTTCTTTCTTGTATGTATCCTCTCCCTAGGATTGAGAAATTTCATATGTAGTCATACTCACCAGTCACAGTTTTCAGCAGTAGGAATATATGTTGTAGTTGACATGCTATTCACTCGTCTTTCAGTTACTCTAATAAAATCATGTTTATACATACGGTACTATATCAGAATGTTGTTGGCGAAGTTTGTCCTCATAATTGTACTGAAATGAACATAATGTTGGTAATAGATTGTATTATAATTTCTGGAGCATCACCTTGCGCTATTGTGAAATGCTACTTTCTCTCTTTTTCCTCGGAAGTATCATTTAAGTTTCTTTTTAAACACGGAAGCTAGTAATATAAATTTTGATTCCCCCTTGCAGATTTTGCGCCACTCTGACATGTCATTCTGTTTCAGCAATGGAAGGTATCTAGTAACCACCCTTTAGTTCGATGAGATTTTATAAACAGCCTAATAGTTTATGACTTTGTATATACTGTTCAACTACTAGAGTATTATTAGATTTCCTTAGTATCATATATTTATTTTTACTTTATTTATTACTTACAATAATATAAATAACAAGAGACAATTGTCACTTTGCAGCATAGGAAATTTTTTCTTTGCAGGGGCACGAATATTCTTCGGGTCATTAGATGCTGCAATATTTTTATTTTCCCGTGTTTCAAAGATTCCTACAGAAAGTCTGATTCTTCCAGTCATATTAACCAATGATAGGCTAACTTTGGGTTGTGAATTACAGGTAATGGTGTTCCCCCTCAGATTTTGGTTTCATGCATATCTTGGGTGATCACTTATATTAGTATGAAGCAGTAGTTCATCTCATTTTAGATCATACAACCACTGGTGTATCTAGAATTATTTTAATGGCAAGGCTCCCAAAAAGTTAGATTAGCAAAACAAAATATACACCCACACAAATCTGCGGTGTATGCGTAACTACATAAGTTTTGCAGATTTAATTTTTGTGCAGCTCCACTAGACAAACGAATTTGAACAAAATATTTCTTCTAATATGCATAATTTACCCCTTATTAAAATTATTTTGGGGGCACAACTCCAATTTTTTTATATTCACTTCCTTTTTATTTCATTAACAGCATTGTAACAAACTCTTGTTAACTTCTATCTGAAGCACAATCCCCCAAAAGATCCCCCAGTCCAAATGACTGTAGATTATAGATTTCACATTGTCCACCTAATTCGTTTTTAAACCTATCATGTCTTATCTTGCCAATGTTCTTTAAATAGCTGATGATAAAAAAATGGTAAGATTTCTTACAGAATAAAACGTAATATTGCTGAAGTGTCTATAGCATGCTTGTCTAATCTTTGCTGCAGTTATATATCCTCGAAAGCAATTGCTCTGTATATGATGTCACTTAAGTCGGTTTGCTTTCTGATGTTTCATGAAAAAGTATTTTTGTAACTACTGTAACTGAATTACTATCTTTTATGAAATTACCTTAGCATATTATTGATATAACCTGTAGGAAAGGAGAGAGAGTGAAAAGAAACACACCAGTAAGCATTTAGCAGTAAAAGATATCGTTAGCACTTTTTAACTTTGTATATTTATTCAAAAATTGATATGAATCTTAATGCTCTCAACTTTTGATTTACCCCCTGTTTTGTTTTATCATTGTCACATTTAGGATGGAACAGTAATACGTGGTCAAAATGAAATATCTCATCCAACTAAAGCATCAACAGAACCTGTAGACAAGGTATAACATTTATGTATAAATTTTAATTGTTCTCTCAAGTCTCAAGCGTGTTCCTTGTCTAATTTTATCTTTAACTGCAGAAAAATATGTTATGTAGTTAAGCTCATTGGCAGAGGCATGTCATTTTTTATGCTTACGTATATATTTATGTTAGTTGTAGTTAGTGGCTGACTGCTATGTTTATTTTACTAGTAGGTCAGCTTCTGTAATTCTCCTACCAACCTGAGATCTCTCATGATGCGTTGAGGGTCGTGGACATAAATTTTAGTGGCAATCTTATAAGAGAAGCTATGGGGATAGTTAGACTGGCACGTGATAAATTAGTTAGACTTTATGGTCTCACCACATTGCCAAAATTCTACTGAAGAATATGAAAATTCCCAAAGGGGTTGTTTGATTAAGAAACGATTATTTCTGGATAATTAAAACATTTAAATATTTGAGTTATCGAATTATTGATATGGTTAAAGTATAAAGTCATCCGAATGATTACTATATAAACTTTTTGATAACTGGTTAAAATTTCTATATTTCTAAGTGTTTTTTCCATTTTAATTTTTAGACTTGTAGTTTACAATGTTTGTGATATTCTTAGAATTTTGTATACTAATTATATGTCCCATATATTTTAGCACAATGTCTTGGTGTTTCCACAACTTTAAATGATATCAAAGAAGGTGCATTAGAGAGCTGTATGTTTTTGGTAAAAGTGTCATAAGTGGCTTGAATACTATTTAGGTGAAAGTTGTGCATTTAAATAGTCTTCTGCTGTCTTCCATGTTCAGCATTTAATCGGTAAGATAAGCAATTATATGAACTGACCAGTCAGCTTATTATCATACATGTATTTCATTTCGGTCTGCATTCCAGTTTGTGTCAAATCTTATTATCTCACTCACTATCTGAGTTATATCTATGTTGAGTGATAATTTGTTCTGTAATCTTTAATTTATTCAAGTTTAGGAGTTCTACTTTGATCTACACTCCACTCCCTTATTTTGATAAATAACGTGACTGGAGTTTCTAGTGACTATTTTATGTAATGTAATTGTTTTGTGGAAGATTATATAGTTACATATAAATTAAAATACCTGTTTGTTGGACCCTTATATGTAGCGAGGCTCTACAGTACCTGCACTTCCTTCAAGAATAAAGCGAGTATTCTACATGTCTAGTGAAGGATGCAGTTCATCACACAAGGTGTTTAATGCATATCTTCTTTTCACTTGTACCATTCGTATTTTTATAAGTTTAATTACTAATTTGATTTTATTCTGTTTCCCCTTGTATGTTTTTGATTTTCCTGCAAAAGTATTGTTCAATAATTAAAGCAAGAAAGATTGGAAATTTTGTTCTCGGGCTCAGGAAGTTCTTAAATTTCTGGCTTTCCTGTTCAAGATTTAAGAATTACTATATGTCATCACAGTTACGTTTAAATATCTTTTTTGTTTAAATTCCACATCTCCACTAAATTGCTCGCATGATACATTGAGTCATCTTGAAGGTGTTTGGCTACACTTGTACTTCATAAGTGTATACATGCATTGATAGATACTCATCAATGTGCTTTTTTTGTACATATAATACCTTACTTTGATAAGGGTTGTCAAAGGCCCTCATCATTTATGCACAAGAAATATAAGAGGACCCTCCTTATCTCACATCAAGAAGAATCAGTGTCGACTACTGGCGCAGCATAACCTTTTATCTTAGGTAGTGTAGATATTGCTTGATCTCGGTATCATACTTTCATAGCTCAGATTTATTGGCATGTTATGATAAATTCTGCAAGGCTTAACCAAGCCGATATCTCTTGTCCTTCGGAACGAAAGCCCAGGGGTTTGAGCCCCAGTGGAGGCAAATGTGTGCGTGAGTATTAAATTTTTGTAATTGACTGTACCAAAAAAAATGTGTTAAGAAACATACAAATAATATGTGACATATATAAGATACTATTAACCAACTTCAGTTTAGGCGTCTTGTTTTTTCCTAAAGAATCTCTTGCACTTGGTAGTTTCTATGTTCTTTTGGTTTTGAAAATGGTGCAGCTTAATGAACTTTTGTGGTATGGCTCTAATCATTAGCAGATATATTGCAACCAACTACTTAGTCTGTCTATATATATTTTGTACTCTTTTAAGTTATTTGTATCTTATACAGAATAATTTTAAGTAAACTAAATCATAGTTTATACTTTATATTTTGATTAATCAATGATCAAGTCTGACTGTGTACAATAGATGAATGTCATTGCTGAATTTTTTGTACTTCAATTGTAATTCTGATTGCACAAATTGGTTGCATCGACATATTTCATATTTGATATTTATGTTTAGGTCCTTGACAGCTTTAAGTTTTTTTATTTATAGGTTTTTCCAAATGTAAACCCAGAAGTGTTGAAGCAATTAAGAAGCGTGGATTGCATTATATATGCTATGGGATCACTTTTTACTTCCATTTGCCCCTCCTTGGTAAGCTTGGAAGCCTTCTTATCAAATTTCGTAGGACTTGGTCCAAAAGTATAGGTTGTTTTTCGTCCATGGTTTTTATTGTTATGGTTGATCTTAAACGAAGCATATAGATCGAGATTCTTAATTGTAAACAAATGTACTTGATTGTCAGGAGGAAGCCAATTAAAATGATGCCAGTTTCAAAGTGACGCTTTTATGTCATTTCCTCAATCAAATCCGTGCTGGCAGCAATAGCATTGCAGCACTTCTTTTTTAGCAACCTTTAAAAATGTCCACGACTACATTATAGGAATAGAGTAATGAGTGCAATGCCAGTTCCAAAACAGACAGCACTGGTCACGTACTTATTATTTTTGTCCAAGCAAAAGTTTCAGTTTCTATGGAACTGTAGTTTGCTAATTATCTTTGCTTGTAAATGATGTGAATGCTTTGTGTCTCATCCATGTGCTAATATAGTTTACCCTATTTTAGATTAAGTTTCTAGTAAGGTATATGATTTTTTGTGCTACTTCTCTATCATATTACATCATATCTCTAGTTATGGTCTAGCCTTTGTGAATAAATACAGTATAATTACTATGTTAGACCGGCTTTGAGCTCTTAGTTGTGTATATTTTCACCTTAAGGGATGCTTTCTGTGTTTTGACTTTTGTCTTTCTTAAGTTGTTTTACTAGCATCGGATTTTAGTCACCTTTATACATACTTGTAAAAGGAAATTCGTATTTATCTTAAATAATTGCAACTAAGTATCAGGTTTGTGCTTCTGTAGGTTTAACTTCATTTTCTGCCTTCATGAATTACTGAAAATATATATTTTTCATTCTTTTTTTGCATTTTGATAATTTTATTTCATGCTTTTAAGATATTGTTCGTCTCCATTGCATTGTGAAAGTACTCTACAGTTTCATATATTTTTCCCTTTTACTTTTATATAATACTCCCTCCGTCCCATAGTAAACATCCTAATTTTTTTCAAGCTTGTTTCACGCATTTCTACGCACGTAAAAAACATGTTTGTAGAAATTATTTTCTCATTTTTTTTGTTTTGTATAAAAATAAGATGTTCAAACTTTTATACAAAACAAAAAATTCGAAAAAATAATATGCACAACTACATTTTTTATATGCGTGAAACGAAATCTGAAAAAATTAGGACGTTTATTATGGGACGGAGGGAGTACAAGTTTGCACAATTTATAATTATTCTTAATCTTCTGTGTAGGTTTTGCTTGGAGTTGGGGAGATCATCTCTTCAAGATCCTGTCCTAAGGTAATACACATTAGGTATGTTTATTTGGTCTTCAAATAGTCAAACTAAGGTGAAATGTACAGGTTTTGCTTATTTAGGAAAGCCAAATGCAGATTCCCTTTCTTGAATGTCTCTTGCGGACATTATTAGACCATCAATCTCCAACCAGTAACACCAAAATAGTGTAAATTTTACACCATTTTGGTGTAAAGATTTGCACTATATACAAATTCAACTCCAACCCGTTTCAGGCTAAATCTTACAATAAAAGGACAACCTTTTGTAAATTTTAATTTAATGAAATCTATAATTATATTATTAATAAATAAAGCAATTGTAATATAAAAGCATTACCAAACAGATGTGAAACAGTAGTATATGTAAATCAATATTTGATAAATATTTGTTCTTAATGTCTTTGAATTTGCTGCACTTACTGGAAAATAAGATATTTTACATAAATTAACAATGTAAACTATTAAGTTTCCTTACCCCCATTTGGTAAGCTGCAAAGGAAAAGAATGTAGTTAACAATATTCATGCATTCAGTGACAACAACTAGAAAGAAAGAAAGAAAGAAAGAAAGAAAAATCACCGGTAAAGATTGGAGGATATTGAAATTATTAAAACCAAAATTCAACAGAAGTAAAGTAATGACTTTGTGGCCCCATAACACTCTTAACAGTAAATGAAGTACTTTGGAAAATCTAACATAAAATCAAATTTACTTTGTTAGGTTATACTAATTAAAAGTAAAAAAATTTAATCTAATTCTTAAAAGCAATATATAAGAAATAATAAATATAGGTTTGTTAGGATATAAAGAAAATGAATATGTTTTGAATAATAAGTATACAGTTATATACTTGGAATTTTAATGAAGTAAAATTTAAGCCAAATGAATAGTGTGCCAGTGTGACACTCAGTGGTGCATTGGAGTTGGTTTTACACCAAAACAGTGCAACAATAACAACATTTCGGTGTTTTAGTGTTGGGTTGGAATTGCTTTTAGGAGGCAGTTCTGAGTCATAGTGTCGAAAAGGAAAATCTTGAAGCTATCTCCTCAACACAAGAAACCAAAGTCAAAGTATTAAGGCCTACAATTTGTTCTTTTATACTAGTATTAATCTATGATTGATATGTTCATTTTCAGCCACATCTATTTTGTTTAGTTTATCAAAATGTTCTTTAGTGCAGGCATCATGATTTTGTTTTTCTTTTGCATGCTGCTACTAGTGGCAATGGTTAGATCTGGTAGCAAACTTTGAGGCATCAAATGACATGTTACTAAAAAATAGTGCACCAGTTGACTGCATCGTGATTATTCAATATTCATGTTTTTGCTGGGGAATATCTCATTTGAGTCCAAATTTAACAGCAAAATATATCACCAAAGTTACAATATCAGTTTTATCATGCCTGTTCTCTTGGTGCTTCTCTTGAAGAATTCATTAGCACATTGCATCATTCTTCCATTGTCTAGCAGAACACAGAACAAAAATAATTCCACATGCTATAATCTATATGCCTGAGATGACTATATAATCTATATGCCTTGACCTCTTACTCTTTTAGATGCAACCCATTATGTAGCTTAGCGCCTTCCGTGACTGCTGCAATTCAAATCATTTAAATAAATCTTTCTTTAACCTACAAATTTATATAAAAATTGGCCGTAATAGTTTGTTTTGTAAGCAAGTATTCTGTACCTTAAACAAATTCGGTTTACAATATACATAAGTTGCAGCTCTAGGTTTACATGCTTTAATAATATCAACTTACTGTTTTTCTCTTTCTTTTAGTACTATGATTTAGATATCATCTTGTCTAATAGTATTTTGTTTCTTATACCAGGTACTTCTGTTGAATAGTCTGGCTGACAGAGAAACTAGTGGTTTTTCTGCTTCTTGTTTTGTTACTGCAATTACAGATGCTCTCAATCGGACCTGCGGGAGTCTTCATAATTGTCTAGATAACCCTGTAAGTTTGTTAAAAAGCCTACAGTCAGATTGCAAGTTAAGGAAATTGGTAGTGATGACTGATGATATTGCAAGTAGGGATTCCTGAATTTTAGCTAAAGAATATCTTTGGTGTAGCACGACATACTCATCAGTCTAAATAGAATTTTACTAACGATATAATCACAAGTAAAATCAACTATCTGACATGTATCAGATGAAACAAGCAGATAATAATGTTTATTCAGAAGCTTCCTTATGTACAGGAACTAATGAGTAAAACTAGAAAGTGATCATTTATATGGGACTCTTTCTTCTCTGCAGCCCAGTGACTACATCAATACACTAATGGTACCTAAAGGCGGTCAAATTCCTTTAGATATTCAGCATTTGGCTGCCCAAGGAATATTTAAAGTGGTAAGTGTGCTTCTGCTCTCTGTTACAGTAATTGACATTTGACAGTCTGAGAAGACCTAATTCTTGTTGGGAACACCCCTTTTATACAAACGTGTGAATCCATTATTCAATGGCATTACTTTCAACATCCTAAATAGACCAGTGGCTTCACAGATATGTGATCGAAGGACATTTTTCTGTTGCGGCTGTGCCTGATTCTCCTTAGGAGAAGCAGTGTGCCTAGCAGATCCTCAGTGTATCTCTTAAAGCTGTTAATTAAGTTAACTACATGTTGTTATAATATAAGGGGGACATCAATATTAATGTCAATGCCAAAGTAACAGTAATAGCTCAAATATGAGAGACTAGTCACCCAGAGTTTCCTCACAAGTACATCTCTTTTGAAACTATCAGATTAGCTGGTTATTAAATGATTGGTGCAAGCACTATCTTATTCACATTTTAGAAAAAGATAGCGACTGCTTAAGCTATGTCTATCCCAAGTGGTCGTGTTAATGATATTCACAACAGTGAAGGCTAAAAGCTGTAATCCTCAATATCTGGTTTTACCAACTAGGCTGCAGTATCGTCAATCAGACTAAAAAAATGTGAATAGTCGAAAATAGTAGGTCACCGAAAGATCCTTAAAATTAGCAAACTACTAATTCATCATTATCTCTAATACTTGGTGGACCACATCGTGGTTTTGGTACTTTCTATGCCCTCTAGCTTGTGTGTTCCCCTGGACATTGTGATATAAGAGTTACTCGTGTCATTTTTATTATTTAGAGATACAGTTGATATACCTTGTGTGACTGAATAAAATTACAATGTTTCTCGGTGCCTCTGATAAGCTAAAGTATTAGTCATGATTTTGTCAGTGGCATGTCTGAGCTAGATGTTTTAGGTAATATCACTTCCAGTATATGCTGTAGCGATTGAAAAGGGCATGGAAGTATTCATGTATCCTTGTCCTTTTAAACTAAGCTCTATACAATTGTTCCATAGTTTTTTGATGCATTTATGGACTTGTGAACAAGTTTAGCCAATATTTTAAGCATTGAATTCACATGGGTCTCTTAATACATGATTTCCGAGCATCTGAATTTCTTACAAAGTATTTCTTATGCAGATTAGTGTTGATACAGTAAATGATCCAAAAGTGGGAATAATTTTTGACCCAAGATCACTAATACAAGCTCTTGATGGTCTGGTAAGAAAGCATGAGGAGTGTCATGGTCGAGTGAGTGATTGTCTCCTATGATCAGCATTCTGGCGAGATATAGCTGAAAAAAATATTCTGTTTCTTTTAGCTCAAGATGTTAAAGGTATAAACTCTACCTAGTTAAATTATGTTTCAAGATTTCTTGTTGCCGGTTGTTTTAACCCGACAACTGAAAATCCTAAATTCTGAACCAGGTAGATTATCTGAATATTCTAGAGATTTTTAAACATGAATACTTTGACCCCAATAAAACAGGTTTTACTGATGTTTAAAATTTAGATAGCTTAAGACCACCAAAATTTGCAGAACTTTTTGGTATCATTACAATACTCGATACATAGATTATATACTAGCAACCAGCACATTTATTCAAATTTGGTCATTTCTTCTCTGAAAAAAATCAGAGCAGAGTCTATTTAAATAATAATGATAAAGACTATCTCCCAAAAATGATATATCACAATATTTGCTTGATTCCAATAACAATGTCCAAAAGAAAGAAACTGCGTCATAGTAACTCCTTCATATATATATGGGGAGAGGTTGTGGGACAACGTCTCCCCATTATATATATATATATATATATATATATACATATATGGGTGGCATTCCAGAGAGAACTTCTTATATAGAGTCCGGGAGAGAACCATTACATAAATATTCATAATACATATTTTTATCACATTTTTATTAGATATGATTATAAATTTCAATTATTAAATCAAAAAACGAAATTAAACTCCTTTTTTTTAAAAAATAATTGAAAATTAGTCAAATAGTCCAAAGTAATTCTACAGCAGAATCAAATCTATCCAAAATGATTATGTAGCAGAATCAAATTTAAAATCAATGTTTTTATTCAAATTTTAAATGTTCAATTTTTTATAAAGTTTGTATATGCTAATATGCTACGTTAGAATCATATTATATATTTTATGTAAAAAAAATTAAAATTATTTATGAGATTCTATAATAGAGTATATATGGTTCTCCCCGATTCTCTAATAAGATGGTTTTCTCTTGAACAATGACATATATATATATATATATATATATATATATATATATATATATCAATACTATTATATAATAGACGAAACATTAAAAGTTTGGTTGGTCGGTATGATACGTTGTGATTTTACTTAATTGCCCTTAACTGTATTTCGTGTTTTTACTTAATTAACCTTACTTATTTATAGAAATATATTATTAAATAATAATATTACCTATTTATAACCAATTACTTTTTTTCCCTAAAATACATTATTTTTTCTAACATATTCCCCTACTTTTTCAAACATGACAATTACCTATTTTAACTAAAACATGTTAGTTTTTCTATTTTTCCTTACTAAAATCCATCATTTTCCAAAAATATCACAGACAAACCTTTAGTTATTTATTTTTAAACCTATAATATTATAATTATTTTTTAAAAGTTTAACTATTTTAACATGTCTACTTATTTTTCTTAACAAATGCAATCACTAAGAATATTAAAATATAAATAATCAAATACCTATTTATAACCAATTACTCTAAAACACATTATAGATTTTTCTTAACAAAGTCCCTTCTTTTCTAAATATATCACGGAAAATTGTCTTTTTAAATTTACTTTTTCTATTTTTCTCACTAAAATTCATTTTTTTCCAAAAATATCATAGGAAACTCTTTACTTATTTATTTTAAAACGAATTTAAATACTTTTAATTATTAAATTTAAAACCTCATTTTCCAAAAATAATCACGGGTATTTACCTTTTTAAACTAAATATGTTACATTTTTTTATTTTTTCTTACTAAAACCCCCTCATTTTCCAAAAATATAACGGGCAAACCGTTACTTATTTATTTTAAAATCTGTTTTAATGTTCTTAATTAATTAAAAGTATTTAGCTATTTTAACATGCCTACTTATTTTTTTAACAAATACAATTAATAAAATATTAAAAATATAATAATAAAATAACAATTAACAATCCGTGCATCGCACGGGTTTTAAACACTCTTATATAAAGAACATTAAAGAACACCATAGAATCAACATAAATTGCATGTTGATTCTAATTTTCTCACCAAAAAATGTTTATTACGAATAAAAATAGAATCTAACAAAAAATTAGAATCAAATAAAACATGATTATATGTAATTTTATTGTGATAAATATATATACAAGATTCTGTACTGGATTCTATACTGGATTATATGTAATGTTTAATTTTTAAATTTAGATGAGATTCTACGTTAAATTCGATATGTTAGGCTTAATTGTTGTTCAATTTTATGATTCTAATTTAAAAAAATCAATTTTTATGAAAAATAAAGTGTTTATGATGGTGTTCTTTATTGTTCTTTATATAAGGTGTTCTTCGTAGAGTGCAACTCTATATATATGAGTTGCAAATAAGTACTCCCTCCGTTCCACTCAAACTGGCTTGTTTGACTTTTCTTGGTCAAATTGACCAATTTTGTAATTTAAATTACGTATATTATATGTCAAATATAATTAATGAAAAATATACTAGTTAAAAATATAGATAATTTATTATAGCATACAAATTTTAGATTTATAAAATGCATGTCAATTTTTTTAAAATATTAGTCAAAGTCGAGTCAATTTGACCAAGAAAAGTCAAACAAGCCAGTTTGAGTGGGACGGAGGGAGTATTTTATTAGATATTTTCAAATAAGGATAATTATTTTAATAATTGTATTTAAATTTCAATGTGATTGATGTATTTTATTAATTATTTTGAACACCTAACATCTTTCATTAAGAACATAATCAGTAAGATTCCTTAAGGTGTTTTGTTTAATTATTTATCAAGATTCCTTAAGGTGATTCATATTTTTTTGGATTATATTTACCAAGATTTCTTAAGGTGTTTCATATTTTTTTTAAAGTACTCGCTGAATATTGAAAAATCTTAATTATATATAAAATAAATGAACACTTTAGAGAATCTTAATTGTATATAAAGTAAATTAAATACTAAAGAGAATTTTTTAAATCAAACAATAATATTGAGACTATATTATGTGTTTTACTAGGTGTTTTTATTATGTAATTTAAAATAAGATCTCATCTACTTGGAGGAAAAACAACGAACACTTAATAGAATTTTAATTAAAATAGAAAGCAATTTAAATACTAAAGCAAATTGTTTTGTACCAAATAATAATTTTACCACATTCTATTAAGTATTTTATTGGATATTTTAAAATAAGGTTAATTATTTTAATAATTGTATTTAAATTTCAATGTGTTTGATGTATTTTATTAATTGTTTTGAACATCTTTCATTAAGATTATAATCAGTAAGATTCCTTAAGGTGTTTTGTTTATTTTTTTAAATTACTCATTACATATTAATTACGAGAAGCTTAATAAAATATATAGTAATTAGAGTACTATGAGTTCTAGTAAGTGTTCTGTTAAGTGTTTTATTATATATTTCATTGATTGTTCTTTAAATAAGATTTTATTGTTCCCCAAATTTTGAACACCTAACATTTTTCATTAAGATTATATTCAGTAATGTGTTTTGTTTATTTTTTTAAAATACTCATCATATATTGATTAAGAAAATCTTAATAAAATATTTAGTGATTAGAGAGTACTATGAATTCTAGGAAAAATTGCCCAAAATACCTATTTTTCCGGTTCAATATGTCCATAATACCCGATGGCGGGTTCTACTGCCCATACTACCCACTGAAAACGCGAGTAGCAGCGGCGTATCCTTGCATTAGTTAAGAATCACAAATTCGTGGTGGAGAGTACATCTGATACAATTTTGTGAGTGACCCATATTACCTATATTATGTTGACAGTAGAGTGACATACATGTGCAAGAGGTACACTAATAATGACTTATTGACGGATGCCTATATAAGCTGAAGCTGGGTAATGATTATTGGGTAATGGATTGAGAGGTAGACTACCTTTTATGGGACTTCCTTGTATAAACTGAATAGGTCTTAGGAGCAAATAGGCTTCACATGAAAACATGAAAAACCCAGTTCAAATGTTCTGTTTTTCATGCTCCGTGCCTCCGTGCCTCCGTCCCCCTGCTCTTGTTCTAGTGGCGTGTGACGTGTCTGATCAGATACGCCTTTGCGTACTGCGTATGGTTAATGGATATTCTGTTACTGGTGTGGCGAATCTGATAGCTACGCTAATGAGACCGTAAACTTAGAACCTACAACTAATGAAAACTAGACCAAGATATTCTTACTTTGAAGTTTGAATGTATAAACAGAAACTATATAAACTGAATAGGAAATTATTAAATCATGAAGGCTGGCAAAAAACCTTTAGCCGATAGCTAAGATGATCACAAGGTAAGCCCTTAACCACACATAAGATAAACATGTCTCAGACACTAGTACAAGAAAAATATTAATTCAATTAACTCGAGAAAAGAAAAAGAACCAGCCTTTTTTTAGTTACATGTAAGAAGTGTCATCAAGTGTGAGCAACGATTAATCGAGAAGCGATTTGAGGCATCATCGCTTTGCATGCACAAGGCAAGGTTCTTATTAAAAGCGGCTGCTTTGGCCACATTACGGGATTAAACGATTAGTCGAGGTGATCGATTAATTGTGCTTCTCTTAAAATTTAATAAATATCATAATAAATATTATTTTCTTTATACAAATAATATTTGGACTTATATGACATATCGGTCAAACTTTGATCCAAAAGTTTTAACTTTTAAACTCATCTATTAACTATTACTTCAGACTTGTCCATTAAAGGTAAAAATCCCTACGATCTATATATTCATTTGACACCTAAAGAGTTACCATTTATGTGTTCTATTGAATGTTAAATGCCTTCACTAGTTTTTAATGTGTTTTGACTTCTAAATTCGTAATACTTTCTTTAAATTGTACGTATTTGTGTTGCTAATCAAGTAGTGACATATCTTTATTTTCATGTTTGATGATCGTTATGCATGTGATGCTCCTGTTTCTACATTATTAAGCTGCTCGTAAGTTTTCATTCATGATTAATATCACATAATTGTAATACTAATGTTAATTGTGGTAGAAATATTGCTACATGTTTTTGAATAATATACATGTGTAACTACATTTTTTGCCCTGCATATCTATAATGAAGAGATTGCATCACCTCTTACCCCGCGATTATTCAATTGTGATCCCTTGTCGCCTTGTCTCCCTTCTAGCCTTAAATAACACTGCATGTAAGACTCCATATTTCTTCGGGCAAAGCACTCATACATGATTTGTCTATCCATCTAACTAACTTCTAATTAGTACCCAATTAAATAAAATGAAGGTAACCTTGACTCAAAACTGGCGCAATTCATTTAAAAAGTTATTCTAATTAAAAAAATTAACTATTCCAATTTAAAGACATCCGGAGGGACTACTTATAATGGGCCTAATTTTTAAGTTCCTTAATTAATGGGCCTAATTATATTTAAAAAACATATTCTAATGTAAACACATTTCAACCAAAAAAAACAAATATAAATAAAAAAATAGAATATGAAAATTGAAAATACAAAAGCAAGATAGCAAATATTAGAAATAACCGTGTGATCACACGGGATATAAGCTAGTAGTTATATAATTAGGAACTTGAAAATTAACAAATACTGATTTATGAATACTGTAATTTAGTTGTTCATATACCCAATTAAATTGTAATTTAAATCGCTTGTACAATGGCATTGCATTAATACTCTGAAGTGTTAAGCTGTTGTATAAGATGCATTAATAGCAATACAGCAAAAGCCTTCTTCAGCAGTACGACCCCTCTGCATCCTTATTTATCCACCATCAACCCCAGCTTGTTTCCTTCGAGTGCCTTATCAATCAGTACCTGGTGCCTAACTGTCACCTCAGTCTTGCCCGTAACCAACACCAAGATCAAGGTCTGCCCCACGTCCTCTAAACCTAGTTTGAATAAAAGTAAAGAGTGTATTTGCTCGCATATATAGAACTACCTTGCTGTAGACTGGTATCGTTTCATAACCACTTGGCTGCTAGTGTTGCTTCTTAATCTTACATTGAATTGCAAGTTCCATCTCCTGCAGTTTAAGGGTAAGATGTTTTCAAGGAAGTTGCTTCGTTTTTTTATCTTCCCCAGACTTAACACAATGTACTAGTTCTTCTGGCAAATGTCCTGTTTTAAGATTCCTTAGGTGACAGCTGTGGTTCAAAATTCCCAGAAGCTTCCTGTTTTTCAAAATCTAATAAATAAATGAATAAATATATATAAAAATATATCTGGTGAGGATAGGATAGGGACACTGAATGTGAAGATCTGTGGAATGGTCGACTAGTAACTGTTGGTTTTTTCTGTTCATCACGCGGTTCCCCACTGCACATTGTATCTCGTGTACTGACAGTTGTACTGTAAAATCGAAAGAAAAAAATTGCAGGATGTACAACTCCCAATATAGGACTGTTTCAGGAAAATCGATTTGAAGTTGGATTTCTGTACCACATTGACCATGATCAGTAGGTGTAAGAGCTCCTTATTTCCTTCGGGCCCATAACTTCCCCTATATATTTGCGCCCTGCTAGTGTAGTATACTCCTATCAAAATAACAGAATTACAGTCTTAAATATTGTATATCTTCTTGTCTCATCTTCCTAAAAGAAAAAAAAATTGTTTTGAAGTTAATATTAGTAGCTTTTCCCTCTCTTTGCACCTGACCTTAAGAAGCTTTAAAAAAGCTTTTTCTCATAGTAAACTATGTAATTCATGGGTTCTGGTCTATGCAGGGATGAAGCTTATTTTGGCCGTGTCTAAATGGTTTGATTGAAAACCAGGTAGCATTTGTTAGGACTGCATAGTTGTTAATGCTCAAGTTGTAATTTTGTTTCATTGTTGAACAACTGAATGAATTTCACATTGTCTTTGAATATTTGAAATATGATAGCCTTGTCTGCTTAGTCCTTGTAACATGGATCTCATATTTCTCTGACATTGATGCTTCAGGAAGTGCTCGAGATGCGAGATGCAGCTTGGGAAACCAATATTTTTAGAAGTATATAAGCATCAATTTATTTCTACTGCAAAGCAGAGCCGTGCAACTGTGGTAGGTATTGGTCCTTTTACCACATTTTTAGAAACTCTTGTACAAAATACCATTAATGAAAGAGCCGACCATCTTCTTAGAACAAGCATTCTCGTTCTTCTTTGTGATAGGCAGACATGAGAAGCACACCTCTTCCTACGCATATTTAAGATGTGCATGTCTCAAATGAAATATCTCAGATCTGAAGCATATTTATGATGTGTATCTTCCAAATATGCATTCTAATGATGTGCATCTTTTTAATATGCATGTTAAAAATGTACAGATATATTAGCTAAGTTACCCGGACTCGGGTACGGGTGTCGGACATGGGTGTAGATCCAAGCGTCGGGTTCTTCATTTTCGAAAATTTAAGGTACTTGGATGTGGATCCGAATTTGGACACGGGTGCGGGGATTCGGCATGTAAATTTAGCACATATTAATTATATTTGTAATTTTTTGTCCCATAATTTAAACAATATGCATCTCTCAAAAAAAATCAACTACTTCTACTAACTACTCCAATCATAAAAATGATGAACTAATAATTTAAATCCAACCAAACAAACTAAAAATGCCTTCCATTAAACATAATAATTAGTTCTATCCTTGAACATAATACTTAGTTCTAAAAACCAAAGTTCCATACTTAAACTGTTAAACATAATAGTTCCATAAAAAAAACTTAGACATAATAGTAATGATAGAAATGACAGAAGCAAGATAGATGGTAGATATTGAATAGCATGATCTTCAAATAAGCTAGATGTCATCCTCCTGCCCTTCTTGTATCATTGCTTCAAATTCGGGTTCATCAAGCGAAATCTGAGCAAATTCTCCAATATCTCCATCGGGATCAAAGTTGTCTCCACCTAAAAATGATAACAACAAAATATTTAGTAAATACGAAAATAAAAAAATGTTAAGAGTTTATAATATAACTACATGTAACTTGAAAGAGACTTACAAATATTCCAGAATTTTGAAGGACCCTTAACATTTGTTCCTATTAACTGAAACTTCTTCATCTTCATGCGGAGATATTCACATTATTCCATTATTCCCTCCTCCAAGCCAACCTTCAGAATAATATTTGGGGACTAAAGAGTGGGCAAGGCAGTGTAATGCTGTGTTACTTTTATTCCACCTACTCACCAATATATGGTGAATGACTTCAAATAAATCTGATTTTCCCGTGAGCAAATCCTCACCTTCATGTGTGAAAATAACTTTCTTCACATCCTCTATCATAGTGTCCCACATGTCATGTATTTGATGCAATACAGCATTGTCTTTATCGCCTTCTCTCAACATTCCAACTATAGGATCAGTAATAGCTAAAATGTAGTCTAATTGATCCCACCAAAAATCAACAATACATCTTCACATCTCTGGCTTTGTTGGCAATTGCACTATTTTTTTCTTCCCTATAAGCCTGCCACTTCACATCCATAACCATTTTTTGTAGTGCTGTGTGTACTTTTTTAAATCTTCTAGCCATAATAAGATGTGATGCAAAACATGTTTCGGCAACTCTCAATAATGACAAATTAGAATGACTACTGAATATACTTAATGCCAAATTGTGATTAACAATAAAATTTCTAATATCTTGTACGTCATTAAGTATTTGAAGTATCCACTTACATTGTTGATAGTGGCCTGATCTCTCTGGTGGCTCGCAAATACTTTTCAGTGCCAAATTTATGCTATGCACCACACACGGAGTCCAGAAAATGTGTGGGAATTTGCTTTCGATGATCTCACCAGCAGCCTTGTAATTAGCAGCATTGTCTGTAACAATCTGAACCACATTATGTGATTTTTTTTCTTGTGCCAGGAGTGTTGTGCGTAATCTGTCATACCTTGGTAGAACATACCCAGGAACAGATCGGACACAGATCCCGTACCCACATCCGCGTCGTGTCGTGTCGACACCGGTATGGGACGAAATTTGCCAGGTCCGGGTAACGTAGTATATTAGTATAATTATCTGCCAGATTTATAAACTATAACTAGAATTTTGAAGTTGTAGGTTGTGGATGAAGTGAGGGAGAGGTGAGAAATTTTGCATCAAATCGAGTAATGTATTTAAGAGCGTTAATTAGTGGTGGACCTGGTACTTTTTTGTATTAAGCTAATATTAGTGGATTTATGGTTTTGCATCAAATCGAGTAATGTATTTAAGAGCGTTAAGATTTATTTTTATCAAGAACGATTGTTTATAAAAGCAATTCTAACATGAACATGTCTAAATATATATTGTTAATTTTTTAGTCAAGAATGATTGTTTATGAAAGCAATTCTAACATGAACATGTCTAAATACGTATTTACGAAATTTGTCTCAACTATTTGAAAGTCCATATAGCAGCTTAAAATAGTTGATGTGTATGAAACATTGGATAAAAATCCAACTCATCTGCATCCTAACATCTATCACGATGTGTTCATCTAGTCTTTAAGGCGATTGGCCCATTCAGTACGTAAGAATAAACTTAATGTCCTTAATAGCGATTTGTAATCTACTAGGATGTAAATAGTGCTAACAGGTTTAGCAAATAAAATAGTGCTAACAGAATGGGAAGCAGTAGAATGCACTTAATCTGGTACCACACATGCAGATACGACCTGTATTGAATTAGTATTGTTCAATGTATAGCATGGAGGGTACTGGTCCTTACTTCTGTGCTGAACTAGTATTGTTCCATGTATAGCACGGGGAGTTATGGTCCTTATTTTGAAGGGTTGATCACTATCACCACCAGTCCAGAAGAAAAAAGAGAATCCTGCAATTGAAAGCATTGAATGAAGCCTTCAATTATGGCTCGTGCGTGAAGATACCTAGTTGAGTAAGAACGAGTAGCTCCTTAAGACCTTAATTCAATCTTTGCGACTCCAACAAGCACATTAACTAACAAGACCCCCACAGATATGCACATAATATTGTTATGCATAAACCACAATTCTCTCCCTCTTCCTCTTCATTTAGAGGATCATAAATATTGTTCTGCATATATACCACAACTATCTTCCTCTCCCTCTTTATGTAGAGGCCAAATGAGCTGTGATCATATTCTGATTCTATGCAAAAATATATACATATATAATCTATCTACTGGCCAGCTAACTCTGCTTTAGCGAGGTACCCAATGTGTCCAAAATTTGGACCGAGAATGGGATAGAACGTAGGTAAATGCTAATAACTACAAGCATCGTTCTCGGTTCAAATTTTAGGCATGTTAGGAGTACCTCAGCCTCAAATTTGCGCAAATGATATACCGAAGGTGTACATTAGTATTGTATTGGGGGTTAAGGATTATTACTAGATCCGTGTCATGTATCCATCAAATCAGTTACACCTTAAGTTTTCATTGTTCCTACAAGTTGATCTAATTCAAGGCCTCATTAGCATAAATTCATGTGGGTATGTACTAACAGTTTGATATACTTAGTAGTTTCTCGGTATGTAATTTATTGAAGTGGCTTCAAATCATTAATTACTAGTGCAGGCAAGATCACTGATGTTATTTGATGACTCATTCCTTTTCTTTTTCTTTTTGAAACTCAGTACTGTACTGATTACTGAACTTGAGAAAGATCTTCTCTATTGTTTTCAGCTTCTTCCTGCATTAAAGTTCAAATTATTAGATAATTAATATAGAAGTTATTGGCATTCATAATTGTCGCAAATACGTACACATGATTGGAAAGGGACATGACATAACATTTCCTTAAGTGCCGGGCCTTGTCACAGCAGCATCTCCTCGCCTGTTTCATGAGATAGAGCAGGTCGGATGCAGGTTGCCCTCGTGTTTCACGAGGTAAAGCAGCTCCGATGCAGGTAGCGTGCATGGTTGCTTGCTGATTTGGCGGGTGCCAGCAGGTTGCCTGCCCATTGGAGTGAATGGGTTGCCTACTGCTTGTTGCTTGCAGTAGGTAACCGTTTCTGGTGTCTTTTGTTTCTCGTTTCTCTCGTTTCTTCACTTTGTACCCTACGGCTGAGCACTTGTAGTATTAGCAATCCGCTAGAACTAATTATCAAAATATCAAGAACTTAGAAAAAGTTTGTAATTTTTATCATTAATCTGGTTTAATTTAATACATATTTTATATTGTTATATGAATCGTGACAAAATTGTAATCACAATATACAATATATTAAATGATGATGTCAAATTATATGGTAAATTTTAAAGGCGGCTGCATTAGAAAATGCAAGCAATTTTTGTCATATGCTATAATCGATGATACGTTAAGATAATCTAGTAAACATGATTAAGAATAAATATTTTTCTTGTAAAATTTGAAATTTAGCTTCAAGAAATTAAACAATGAGTTGGGATACTCCATAGCACTATCTTACCTCAATGAAGTTTTGCCCTGCCCGGCAAACTCGAATGTAACATTCTATATAAACCCGAATTCCTCAATGTCTAACATGTACTTCAGTAGTTTCAACTTCATAGTCCAGGATCTTTGTACCTTGCCCAAAAATATGGCTTTCAGAAATTTCATTATTGCTGCTCTTATACTTTTCGGAGCATGGGCTTGTCAAGCAACATCACGAACACTTCCAGAAGCATCAATGTTAGAGAGGCATGAACGATGGATGACTCAATATGGTCGTGTGTACAAGGATGAAGCAGAAATGTCTATGCGTTTTCAGATATTCAAAGACAATGTCAAGTTTATCGAAAAATTTAATGAGGATGGGAAACAGAGTTACAAGCTGGGCATCAACGGATTTGCTGACCAAACGAATGAGGAGTTTCAGGCCTCGCGGAATGGATATAAGATGAAAGCAAATTCAAGAACCTCTCAGATTACTTTGTTTAGGTATGAAAATGTGACTGCAGTGCCATCTAGTATGGACTGGAGGAAAAGGGGAGCTGTTACACCTATCAAAGACCAAGGACAATGTGGTAACAAAATATATAGCTATTTGCTTCAATCCATAGATGTATATGTGTGCCTCTTAAGACTAACTCAGTAATATAATTATGAACATTAGGAAGCTGCTGGGCATTTTCAACAATTGCTGCCACAGAAGGAATCACTAAACTTAAGACTGGAAAACTTATCTCACTGTCAGAGCAAGAACTTGTGGATTGTGACAAAAGTGGGGAGGATCAAGGCTGTGAGGGTGGCTACATGGAAGATGGCTTTGAATTTATCGTAAAGAACAAAGGGATAGCTCTTGAAGCCTCTTACCCTTACACTGCAGCTGATGGAACTTGCAATTCCAAAGAAGAAGCTTCACGAGCAGCCAAAATTAGCGGTTATGAAAAGGTACCAGCCAACAGTGAGACAGCATTGCTGAAAGCAGTTGCTAATCAGCCAATATCAGTTTCTATAGATGCAAGTGGAGCCGACTTCCAGTTCTACTCTAGTGGGGTTTTTACGGGAGAATGTGGAACAGACCTTGATCATGGTGTCACTGCAGTTGGTTATGGGAAAACCAGTGATGGCACCAAGTACTGGTTAGTTAAGAACTCGTGGGGCACGAGCTGGGGAGACAGCGGGTACATCATGATGCAAAGGGGTGTTGCTGCCAAAAGCGGCCTCTGTGGTATCGCTATGGATGCATCCTATCCTACAGCTTAGACCTTCCTAATATATATGTTTTCTATGTACCAAAAGTTGTATGTTATGTGTATATGTTATGTTCACAAAGTTTACTGGTGCGCAGTACAGTTGATATGTACATAAGATACACTACTAAATTAATGGCAAGGGATTGTACATCCTTACAGTTCCACCTCTTATCTGCAGCTGCTGCATATTAGAGGTATAAAAACTCTGTGTCTCGTCCTTGGTTAAAAGTTTTTACATCTTAAGACTTGTATGGTCTAACGTCAGTTCATGTTGGAACCTTTTAAAAAGATGTGATTTAAACAAGATTCTGATTTCTGCAGACAAATCTTAATAATATTAAGTATGCACACAGGGATAGAGCCATGTACCCTGTATCCACCTCTACCTCTTGGATGCGGTAGAGAAAGGTATATTGAATGTCAAGATACATGAACTGTATTTAATTTTCTTCTGATATGTCGAAGATTCAAGATTGGTTGGGACTGCAGACTCGTGATTCATTTTCTTTGTTCAACGATTTAAGCAACTCCATAATCAAATTTCTCAGTAATTGATGTAAAGTCGGATGGTTTCTTATTAGTCCTTGTCAAAACCGGCCATCAATAGCTCAAATTTCTTCGTTATTGATGCTGGATTAAGCGCTCAGGATGTGTCTTGGACGCCAATATTCCAGGGGAAAAAAAGCAGCAAACGCAGTGTTGTTCTCGACGTAAAATAAAGCCATGAAACAATCAATAAGATTAACAGTCTATCCGTGACTGATCACTCCATGTACATAATCAATTGCAGGGAGATGGAAGCGGTCTCCTCTCACGAAATAAATAAATATTGACTGCAAAGGACATGACGAAAACTCTATACAGTTTAACTTCATATCTTATGTCTTGCACAAATGGCTTCAAACCAAAGTTCCAAATTTTAAGTACTACCGCAATGGCTAAACTGCTAGAGGTGTGAATATTGACTTGCAATAAGCTGCCACCATTCGGGTGGTAGATGGAAGCAGTTTTCTAAGACCATCAATCCGCAATCCGCAGTTCTGATCATTAACTGCCATAGAAACGAGATACATTTACAACAAAGTAAGAGGACACAATTTAGTAGGACTGATTTCAGATGAAAACTAAGTGACCAACATAAACAGCTGCACTAACTATGTAAAATTCTTCATTCTTATCTCCCAGTTCTTCTTACTGTTTCCAATCAGATTACAACAATGCAGTAGAATCCAAACTAAGGAGATATTTTACATCGAAATTTTGCTTTTTACTTTGTGATTAAATCACTCAGCTGTCGCGTTGGTTACATAACTTAATACGACAAGTTATTATTCGTACAGGCAAAAACAAGTGAATACGCGGAAAACAAATTTGTAGATGTTATATAGCTCTAAATTATGATTTAAAATCAGTGTTGCTGAAAAAAAACAATTTTCACAAATTGGATAAGATGCTGTTGTTGATCAAATCATTGTCTTGGCCAGAGAATTAACAGGCATTTGTTTGTAACAGCTATATAAATTAATTAAGTTAAATAAACAGAACGGTGTCGTAGCGGAGTATTACTTATTAATTAGCAAGACACGGGAATAAGACCAGGAAGTATAGGGTGAATAGAATACTGACAGGTGTCATTCTAGTTCTCGTGGGGGTATCAAATAGAGCTGGGAGAAGAGAGGAGGGGGTACTGGATGAGAATTGTTTTTCTGTGTTGTTATTTTCCTTTTATGTAGCCACTGTGAGACTTATGAAGAAAAAGTAGTTTGAGGATCAATCCCATATCATTTAATTTTCATTTTAATTGCTTGTTCTATATTTCATTTCGGTCATTTGAGTTACAAGTGGTATCAGAGCACGGCCTTCCTTGGCTCTTGGCGGCGATAATGGCGGAAGGAACTCGTCTGAAAACAATGGATGAACGTCTTGTCCTTCAGGACGGAAAACTAACGGAAGTCAGTGAGGGTTTGAGTAAAACTCGTGACGAAATCACTCACCAGGTTTCGGAAATGAACCAGAGGTTCAATACTAGGTGGGATGGGGTTGAAGGAAGGATAGAGAAGTTGGGTGGTAATTTTGAAGAGCTTAAACAATTATTGTTGAGTATGCAAGGGTCAAACCGTAGTAAAAGTCAGGCCAGACCAGGAATTGAGGCTAATGGGGTACAGAAACCCAGATCTACTTTTTCAATAGAGGTACCAACTGTACACATGAATAACGTTCAATCTCCTTATTATGCTAGTCCTAGCTCTTCTGCATCATACGCACTTCCCGTTTACACTCCTCCCTTAGTCTCACCTTATAATCATTTACACACACAAACGGCTAATAACCCTTTCTCCAGTGTGCCAAACATCATGACACCTTTAACCATGAATCCTTATTCCTCTATACCTATGATTTCACCAACAGGGGTTCCCAATGTAAGTATACCACCTACTTTACAGTTTACATCTCCTGCAGTCACTTCCATAACCACTCCTCCTCAACAACTATTCACACCTCCATTTCATCACCAGTCATATCAGTATTTACCACCTCCTCCAAATCACACTCTTCACAATATACCCAGTAATTCTCAAACTACTCAGCTCATGAGTCAAAGCTCCTTTAAACCTTCACCCAAGTTAGAGTTTCCCCGATTCGAAGGTAGTGATCCGAAAGGGTGGATAGTGAAAGCGGAACAATACTTTGATTTCATTAATGTGGAAGAAGCTAAAAAGGTTAAGCTCGCTGGGTTACATTTTGAAGGTAAGGCTGCCATATGGTTTAGATTTTATATGAGTGGACGAACATGGGTAGATTGGAGGGTGTTTGTGAATGATTTGGTGGTTCGGTTTGAAAATCCGGATAATAGAGATGTGCAAGAGTTGTTTAACAAGTTAAGGCAGGTGGGTACTGTGGTTGAATATGAGGACAAGTTCGAGGAATTACGAGCCATGGTGGTATCGAAAAACAGAGGGTTTAGTGAGGAATATTTCGTATCTAGTTTCATGAGCGGTCTCAAGGACCACATCAAAGGCTCTGTGCGAATGTTTAGGCCTCAAAGTTTGGCTGATGCTATATTCCTTGCAAAACAAGAGGAGGCTAGGGTACAAAAGGGGAGTTTGTTTAATTCGATAAAATCATCCCAACACAGGACAAACTCTGTCACTGGCCAGGAGACTAAAGTATTCACTCCATTGAGACTGGGAAACACCAGTCAGGGTAAGGAGGATAGAAAGCCCAGGTCAACTTTAAGTAGTAAGGAGATATTGCAAAGAAGGGCACAAGGCCAATGTTTTCACTGCGATGAACCGTATCATCCCGGGCAACAGTGCAAGGCAAGATTGTATATGCTAATGGGGGAGGATGCAAATGAAATGGAGGATTGTGAAGAAGAGAAAATTAGCCAGACAAGTGACTTGGTAGCCGACTTAACTGAAGTTGCAGGGGAAATATCACTTAATGCCTTGGCTGGAAACAAGTCCCTGGGAACATTGAGATTGCAAGGTAGTATTAAAGGAAAAAGGGTGAGTATATTGATAGACAACGGCTCTACACATAGTTTTGTTGATTCTGGAATAGTCAAGACATTGGGAATTACTGCAGAAGTGGTGACACCTTTGTTCGTTACTGTAGCTAATGGCTCTCGTATAGTGGTGGATTCGAGTTGTAAAAACGTGCAGTATGATATACAGGGACACAAATTTATGGGTGAGCTGAGGTTGTTTCCACTTAGTAGTTCGGATATAATTTTGGGCGTGGATTGGTTGCGCCAACATAACCCAATTACCTTCGATTATCAAAAATGCTGGGTGAAGTTCCAAAGGGATGAGAAATGGGTGACATTACAGGGAGATACAACAGAGGGAGTTTTGCAAACAATCACGGGAAAGAAGCTCAGTAAGTTAATGCGAGCCTCGAAAGGGATGACAGAGGGCTACCTTTGTATGATGACTACATGCCCTGGTGATCGAGTGGTGGAGAAATCTACGGAAATTCCTTCTGAACTTCAGAATGTACTACAAGAATTTGAAGGGGTTTTTGCTGAACCTACAGGGCTTCCTCCTGTCCGTACTCAAGACCACAAAATCCCATTGTTGGTAGGAAGTCAACCGGTTAATCAACGAGGTTATAAGGTGCCTTATGTGCAAAAGTCCGAGATTGAAAGACAAGTCAAAGAAATGTTGCAGAATGGTATAATCCAAGAGAGTACGAGTCCCTTTGCATCTCCTATTATACTTGTAAAGAAGAAGGATGGGAGTTGGCGTATGTGTGTAGATTATCGAAGGCTTAACAACATCACCGTTAAGAACAAATATCCTATTCCATTGATAGACGAGTTGTTGGATGAATTGGGTGGAGCTTCTTGGTTTACAAAATTGGATTTGAGGTCCGGGTATCACCAAATTCGAGTGGCAGAAAATGACATATATAAGACGGCGTTTCGAACGCATCAAGGGCTTTACGAGTTTAAGGTGATGCCATTCGGTCTCACGAATGCTCCCGCATCGTTCCAAGCGTTAATGAATTCGGTGTTTCAAGATCAGTTGCGAAAAAATGTGTTAGTGTTCTTCGATGATATATTGGTTTATAGTAAAACATTGGGGGAGCATGTGGTACATTTGAAAGTAGTACTTACCAAAATGAAGGACCACGAGTTGTATGCAAAAAGGAGCAAGTGCGAATTTGGGCAGTCATGTATTGAATATCTTGGGCATATTATTTCTAAAGAGGGCGTGTCAACCGATCCTAGTAAAGTGCAGGTTATGAGAGACTGGCCAGCTCCTAAAAACCTTAAACAACTTCGTGGATTTCTTGGCTTAACGGGATACTATCGCAGGTTTGTTAAAGGGTATGGTGAAATTAGTAGACCCTTGACCAATTTGTTGAAGAAGAATGCATTCTGCTGGACGGAACAAGCTACGGTGGCATTCGAAAAATTGAAGTCAACGATGTTATCTGCACCAGTACTAGCGCTGCCAGATTACTCCTTACCCTTCGTGCTAGAGACTGATGCGAGTGCACAAGGAATCGGGGCGGTGTTGATGCAGCAAGGACGACCTCTGGCGTTTCTAAGTAAAGGGTTAGCTCCAAAACATCAAGGCCTATCCACTTACGAGAAGGAGTTACTAGCTATAGTCAAGGCCACACAAAAATGGTTCACTTATCTCCAAGGCCACCATTTTGTTATTAAAACGGACCATCAAAGTTTGAAGTTCTTACTAGAGCAGCGTTTGTCGACTTTATTACAACAAAAATGGTTGGCCAAACTGATGGGTCTTGATTATGAGATACTTTACAAGAAAGGGAAAGAAAATAAGGTAGCAGATGCTTTATCTCGGTTACCGGAGGTACAGGAGGAAGGAGCTGTAAATGAAATTTCTGCTATGCAACCACAATGGCTAAGTGAAATAGTCAGCAGTTATAAAGATGATGTCGAGGCTCAGAAGATATTAGAAGGTATAGTCAATAAGGAGGACACTTACAAGCAATTCTCGTTCGACAAAGGTTTGCTAAAGTTTGAAGGACGAATTTATGTGGGTTCTAGGGGCAATGCAAGGAAGTGTATTATCTGAGAGCTGCATGATAGTCCAGCTGGGGGACACTCGGGGCAAGAGGCTACCTATAAAAAAATTGCACAATTCTTCTTCTGGCCAAGGCTCAAATCAGATATTATTGAATATGTGCAGGTGTGTGACATATGTCAAAGGGTGAAAACTGGTGGTCAATACCCAGGGGGTTTGTTACAACCTCTGCCTATCCCTGATAAGATATGGCAGCATATTTCGTTAGACTTTGTAGAGGGATTACCTATGTCGTTTGGAAAAGATTGTATCTTGGTAGTCATTGACAGGCTTACTAAAGTGGGACACTTTATAGCTATGTCCCATCCTTACAGTGCCACTTCTGTTGCTCAGCTTTTTCTGGATAATATTTATAAGTTACACGGTATGCCTCAGTCAATTGTCTCAGATATGGATAAATTATTTACAAGTCATTTTTGGAAGGAGTTATTCCAACTGATGGGAACTAAGTTACACATGAGTACGTCATACCATCCTCAAACCGATGGTCAAACTGAAAGACTCAATCGATGTTTGGAGCAATACTTACGAGCCATGACGAGTCAACGACCTAGACGGTGGGCAAAATGGTTGGCTCTCGCAGAATGGTGGTATAACTCGACATACAACAGCGCCATTAAAATGAGCCCGTACGAGGCCTTGTATGGTATTCCACCTAGGCCTATCTGCCTACCAACTTCTCATAGATCTGCAGTGGATTCAGTTGAAGATTTTCAGGTGAAGCGTGAGGCCATGGATCATGTACTTAAGGATGCTATACACATGGCTCAGAACAAGTACAAACAGTACGCAGACAAGAAGCGCAGAGAAACCAATTTTAATGTTGGAGATTGGGTGTTTTTGAAACTGCAACCTTACAGACAATTATCAGCAGCTGTTCGAAGGAACTTGAAGTTGTCTCATAAATATTTTGGCCCATATGCAGTGATTGAAAAGATTGGGAAGGTGGCATACAAGCTGGCTCTTCCTGCTGGGTCACAAATTCACCCTGTTTTTCACGTCAGTTTGCTTAAGGAAAAGGTTGGAAGTAAGTACACTGTAACAACTGAGCTGCCTCGTTTGGGAAGTGAGGGCCAGTTTGTTGTTTATCCAGTCAAGTTACTACAGAGGCGTACTGTGAAGAGGAACAACGCTGCAGTGGTCCAGTGGCTTATTCAATGGTCTCATACAATCCCAGAGGATGCAAGTTGGGAGGACGCATCTCAAATCATGGACCAATATCCTACATTCAATCCTTGAGGTCAAGGATTATTTTGAGAGGAAGCAATTGTAACAGCTATATAAATTAAATAAGTTAAATAAACAGAACGGTGTCGTAGGGGAGTATTACTTATTAATTAGCAAGACACGGGAATAAGACCAGGAAGTATAGGGCGAATAGAATACTGACAGGTGTCATTCTAGTTCTCGTGGGGGTATCAAATAGAGCTGGGAGAAGAGAGGAGGGGGTACTGGATGAGAATTGTTTTTCTGTGTTGTTATTTTCCTTTTATGTAGCCACTGTGAGACTTATGAAGAAAAAGTAGTTTGAGGATCAATCCCATATCATTTAATTTTCATTTTAATTGCTTGTTCTATATTTCATTTCGGTCATTTGAGTTACATTGTTGTAGCCTAAGGATGGAAGTTGACTGCGTTACTCTTGCAACTCCACTTTCCAGACTCAACTGCTTGTGTTTTTCGAAGATCTGAAGAAAAGTTCTTACGAGCCTCCTCACACTCTCTAACCTCTTCGAACCTAATCATCCATTGTTTTCCAACAACACAACATGATGATATCGAGTTCAGGTAGTCCGGAGGAGCTTTTGCTTGACAAAAAATTGCACAGACAAAAATAAAGTGGTCATGTTCAGGTGCAATGTACATATAGACAACAACAAAAATTGTGCAAAACAAGAGAGACTGATTTCAAAAATTACACCTAACATGCGCCAAAAATTGGCAAGGCACATCTTATCCCAGAATTGGTTTTCAACCCGTTTAGTAGAGGGTGAAAGCCCTATATATCAATCACTTTTAGTTGGGTGCCTGCCCAAAATACCGTTTAGTAGAGGGTGAAAGCCCTATATATCAATCACTTTTAGCTGGGTTTCTGCCCAAAATACCAGTTCGCGAAGTTTGCCCAAACACACACTTTGTATGCGCATACCGTGAATGCGTAGTCTCGTACACGCATGATGTAATTTAAAAAACGTTAATTTGGGCAATGGGTGTTGTTTTTTGTGATATTTTGGTCATTTTCTCTCTAGTAGAAGTGCACATAACAGAGTACCATATAATTAGCATACTTCCATATATTAGTAAAAGAGTTCACAGCATTAACTTTTTGGTACAGAATATGAAGCATGTTAATACAGAATGTTAATGCAGACAAGCTTAATCGAGTACTAGTTGGACTAGACTCCTCTTGGCTCATGCTGATCTTCAAAAGGGATTATACAGATCCAACATTTCAGCCCTGGTTAGCATCTTGGACCTATCTTTCAGATGTTTTAGTTCCATCTCTAATTCCTCTATTCTTCTTTTCAAGCGTGCCTTTTCATCCGTAGACTTTAACTCTATATTGTATTTCTCCTGTTTGTCTTGCTCAACTAATATCTTGGCAATCTTGAGCTTTATCATTCCGGAGTCGGCCTCACTTTGGACTGCCTTCAACTCTTGAGTCAACTGACATCCTTTCGCATAAGATTCAGCAGTCTCCAGTGAGAGCTTTCCATGACTTTCAAGGACTTCATAAAATAGAGCACCCAACTGCAAAACAAAAATATAGAAAGAAAATCAAATTTAGGGCTGAGACGTGGTTGGAAACAAGAAAAGTGTTTCTACTTAATATACACTCATCACCCGAACTAGTCGAAGCTTCGCTTCTTCCCTTTTTTCCATGAAGTCCATGTTCTCGACCTCGGCCCTAAAGCTTTGATCCCCATAGGAGACCAAAGTCTCCCAAAGCTCAGCAGCAACTTTTCGGGCCTCGACTCTGTCACTACCCCACAAAGAAGCTTTTGCTTGCTCAGGAAGGTTTAGTAAAAAATCTTGAGTAGTAGAGTACAACCTCAGGGAACGTTGTTGTTTCTCGCGATCAGCCTCTTTACCAAGAGCACATGAAAGAGGGAGTGCTGCAACTTTTCTCTTTTTTGAGCCGTTAGCTGGGGACTGAGTCTCACTCTCACTCTCAGACACTGCACGAATGAACAAATCAGCTCTGGAACAAAATTATAAACTCAAACCAAAATTGCAGAAGTTAAATAAATTAATTTAATAGAAATAAAATTCAAAGATTAGAAAAAGATAGCACTTACTTCTTGGATTGGAAGAGAAGAATAGTACTACTAAAGATTCAAGATAATATGAATGTACATTCAGCTTTTATACCAGGCAGAAGATGAAACGGTTTCAGTCCTGTGGGAAAAAAACTGAAACGTTTCAGTTTAAAAGTTGTATCTGGCTCAGGGTTTACGTTGCACTTTGCACCCCCTTTTATTCTATATGTTTAAAAGTTTTCTTTTTCTGCAAAAAACTTGGTATGCATAGTTATAATTTTCAAGTTCGAAAAAATGGAAAACTTGTTCAAAATGACCAATTTTCTTGGTATGCATAGTTATAATTTGGTTGTACGACCGTTAAAACAAATATTTGGTTGTATGCATAGATACAACTTTAAAGTTTCTTTTGTTTTAGGTAAAAATAATCTTATTTTCATACAACTATACTTTTGTATATTAACTCCTTATATATAACTAGTTTAAAACCCATGCGGGATTGTTAATTATTAATTTATTATTATTTTTTTAATATTTTATTAATTATAATTGTGCAAAAAAATAAGTAGCCATGTTAAAATAGCTAAACACTTTTAATTATTTAAAAACATTAAAACAGATTTTAAAATAAATAAGTATGGGTTTGCCCGTTATATTTTTGGAAAATGAGGGGTTTTAGTAAGAAAAAATAAAAAATGTAACATACATTTAGTTTAAAAAGGTAAATGCCCGTGATATTTTTGGAAAATAAGGTTTTAAAATTTAATAATTAAAAGTATTTAAATACATTTTAAAATAAATAAGTAAAGGGTTTCCTGTGATATTTTTGGAAAAATAATGGATTTTAGTGAGAAAAATAGAAAAAGTAAACTGTAAAAGACAATTTTCCATAATATATTTAGAAAATGATGGACTTTGTTAGAAAAAATATATAATGTGTTTTAGCTGAAAAGATAATTGGTTATAAATAGGTATTTGATTATTTATATTTTAATATTTTTAGTAATTGCATTTGTTAAGAAAAATAAGTAGACATGTTAAAATAGATAAACTTTTAAAAAAATAATTATAATATTAAAATAGGTTTAAGAATAAATAACTAAAGGTTTGTCTGTGACATTTTTGGAAAATGGGGGGTTTTAGTAAAGAAAAATAGAAAAACAAACATGTTTTAGTTAAAAAGGTAATTGTCCGTGATATATTTGAAAAAGTAGGGGAATTTGTTAGAAAAAATAGAAAAAATAATGTATTTTAGGTGAAAAAGGTAATTGATTATAAATAGGTAATATTATTATTTAATAATATATTTCTATAAATAAATAAGGTTAATTAAGTAAAAACACGAAGTACAGTTAATTAAGGGTAATTAAGTAAAATCACAACGTACCATACCGACCAACCAAACTTTTAATATTTCGTCTATTATATAATAGTATTCATAACCGTAAGGGAGATCTTATCCAAAACTTTGGTCGGTCACTGTACTACCAAAAGTATACGATCCGTTGGATTATAAAACTATAAATATTCAAATCGATAAGGACCGTCAGATATAATATTAAAAATTGTATTTGATTAATAATATGATAGTATTTAAATACTAAAAGGTGTATTTTGATAATTTAAACCTATTATAAATAGGTTTTCTATATTGAATAGAAATCTTTATGTAAAAATTCGTAATGATCTTTTCTCTTTATTTTATGGATAGTTCCAGTTAGATAATAATTATTAAACCATCATTAAATTAAAGATAATTTTGTAAGCTTCGCGTGGGCCGTAAAATCATTAAAATCTGTTGTCTAAAACTCAAGATAGAGCCCAAGAGCCCAAACAGTAAAGTTATTATCTAAATTTTAATAAATATTTTTTTATTATTGTAGCACCAATTTAATTTTTTTTTCCTAATTCTTTTAAATTTATAAATTCTTTGTTTATTTCAATAAAATATTAAAATCAATTTAAGAAAAAATTAAAATCGATCTGGTCCGTGTACGATCAGTATACGACCAAATTAATAATTATAGATCGATGAGAATTGTTAGATCTAATATTAAAAAGTGTATCTGATTAATAATAGAATTATATTTAAATACTAAAAAGTGTATTTTGATAATTTAAAATTTTTCTATGTAAAAATTCTTAAATATCTTTTCTCTTGAATTTATGTATAGTTCCAGTTAGATAATAATTGTTAAACCAAATATCAAGATAACAATTCATATCGATTACAATGATACCCTACGTTATAAGAGACTTAGGAGAACTCCTGTACATGAATAAATTTAAACACTTTTTTTTCCTGAAGGAACATAACAATTCGATTAATCCAAATTATAATTATATTATTTTACATATAACAAACATAAAAGGATATTATCAAAATATTATTAAAATGTTGAGGGTTTCATATTCATAAACGATAATTTTGAATATAATACTTATATTAAAATGTGTTGTTAGGTCCTGATAAGTTTGTAGAAGGGGGGTTGAATACAAACGATACCGTTTAATCGAATTTGTCCTTTTAAGATTTAACAATTTAGAACAAATTATTGCGGAATAAAACTGAAACAATATTCAAGTTAAATAAAACTCTATTAAACTTGAAGGGTGTTACAATTTTTATCACTGATTACAAATAACTTGATAAAACAAATCTAGAATAAATTCGACATGAATTTATCTATTTTTGTAATAAAAAGGATCGAATACTAAAAAGTAGTTCGATATAAAATCTAGGGATTATGATCTGCTAGAAAGTCAAAGCAGTACAAGAGATACAATTCTTATGAATTAAATGTTGAAGAACAATCAAGAATTAATACTCCTGCAGAATTTGAAGCTTGACAGTTGAAGAAAAGTTATGAAGACAGTTGAGAGAAATGTGATGTTGAATGTTTCTGTCTTTTCTTTTCTGTTGTAATAAGTGAATGAATTCGTGGCCAATTGTCTTCTGTCTTGTATTTATCATTTCTTTTCTTTTAGTAAACTCACGTGCAATTCACTTATCAGAATAGGAATTGCACTAGGAAGACTAGCAGAAAAACAATCACATTGCCTTAGAAGACTCTCGGGAAGACAATGCTTGTGAAGGGAAGACAACCGGGAAGACAACCCTTTGGTCTAGGAAGACATTTGGGAAGACAAGGCTTGGCCTAGGAAGACAATCGGGAAGACTCACTTGTGAGTCTTCCTAGTTCATTTATCTAAGTCTTCCTAGTTCAAACATAAGTCTTCCTAGTTCATTTTTATTCTAATTTAAATAATTAACTAAATAAATTATGTATTAAATTAATTCTTTACAGAATTAATTTAATAAATAATATACTTGATAGTATTAATTATTTATAAGAGAATAAATAGAATTAGGTGACTTCTCAATTAATTACTTTTTATTCTAATTTAAATAATTAACTAAATAAATTATGTATTAAATTAATTCTTTACAGAATTAATTTAATAAATAATTTACTCAATAGTATTAATTATTTATAAGAGAATAAATAGAATTAATTGACTTCTCAATAAATTTCAGAATCACTTAAAACTTAGATAAATAACAAACATAATAGAACGTTGACACTCAATGCACTGTCTGGTTCATGAGTGACTAACGACAATGTCTGTTCTTTATCTATTTGACTTTAAGCAGTGATTCACTTCCTTCTCATTCAAGAACTACGTAATCAGTATTTTTTTCTGTCACCACTTGAAATCTCCGTCACTTTAATAAATCCACTGAGCTTGAATACTTCATTGAGGCTTGATCAATAAATTGAGCTTCTTTCAATGTAGAATCACTTCAAGTCTGTAGATGACTTTAATCTTCATTCTTTGACAGATATAATCTTCTGAGATTCCTGTGACATCTGATCTAATATTTACTTATTACATTCTTGTTTAAGTTGAGTAGAATCCTCGAATTACAAATAGGCTATATAATATGCCTTTCAATCTCCCCCTATTTGTTTGTTAGAAAATAACAACCAAATACCTAGAGGATCACTCAACTAAAACCAAGAAAAAGATAAGACTCTTAAGCCTAAGTAAATACTAGAAAGTTCTGGATCAAATATGACATTTCCATATTTCACCAGTAAAGATAAATGCAAGACAGGTGTTCCTCTAGACTGAACACATGATAACATTGAACCTGTCTTGATTTACCTAAGCTCTATTCATATAACATTTACAAAACAGAGCTAACTTACCTTTACTCCCTTGAAACTCCCTCTTTACCTTTTATATCTTTTTCAGCTCCCTTTTTACTAGCTTTACCAGAATTCTCTAGAAACTTCCCCCCCTTAGTTGAGGAATTCTCTACAGATTTAACTTTATGAGTATCTGAAGCCAGTAGGAGTTGAGATAGTTGATGGAGTTGATCTTGGAAGTAAATTTGTCTTCAATATATCCTTGAGCAGTCCCAGCTGATTGTTGACAGAGGTGGAAGAAGAAGACCGTTCAACCACTTGTGCTTGCAAAATTTCTTTATCAGCCTGGGTTCTGAATAGATGTTCCTGTAGATCAGCTATGTGAGCTAACTACATTGCAGTGTATGTGTCTGTGTGTGCACTCACTTGAATTTCTCTTGTAAGTGTATCACTCATCTCACGTGCATGTGTTTCACTCAGTGTTTGACTCTTATCACTCAACATTAGCTGTCTGTTTGCTCCTTTTTGATCAGTACCTGCATTGAAACTCACCCTAGCCTCTTCAAGAGAGGTCAGTGGTGGTGCAATGGGAGTTCGCAAATCCCGATCCTCAATCATGTCTATCAAATCACTTGGATTTGAAATCTGAATTGCTTCAGTGATAGACTGACCAAGTTGCCTTCCACTTTCTCCAGATAAATCTGCGAGTGGAAAATCCCGTTGGGAGCCAGAGGTGTTCACTCTGGGAGGGGAGAAAATGATTCTATTTAAATTTGGCAAAGAATCAAATTTTCCCTCAGATGCCTATGAAGGCACTTCTACCGTAACAATTGTAGGCACTGTAACCAGTTGCAGGTGCTCTGCTTTCACTGTGTCCTGAGCTTCATCTAATGAAATTGTTTTCTCTCATTGTGAGTAATGAGAGTGTGCTTGACTCAGTACAAAGTGCCATAGCCCTATGGCGAATTTCAATAGATTCATCCTGTTGAGAGAATGTCTCTAGATACAGTTCATTGGCCATTTCAAAGTCCATATCCTATTGAGAGGATACAGATGGGCTGACAGATGCCTCAGTATATATTGAATTTCTTTAGAGGAGGCAGAGCTGTGGGATCACTCACTGTTTCAATCAAAATACTTCTTTGTTTAACATTTGATTTCTGTTTAGGCTGAGAGGTCAAGTAATGAAGTTGTAGACTCATTGTTTGGCTCTAAGACCTGGGATAAAGATTGTGGATCTACAATCCCTTGGTCAGCTCTAACAACCACTTGGGTTCAGCAACAGTAAAAGAAGTGGATTGAGAGATAGAAAGTAATACCTGAATTGGATTTGGCACTGAATTTCCAGCTAAGCAAGAACTAGATCAGAAATAATATATACAATATATTTACAAAAACATCTAAGACAAATAGAAAATAAAAGATAATAAATAATAAGCAATAAAAAATAATAATAAAAAAATATTTACAGGAAACTATTTACAAGCAACTATTTACATGCAATAACTATACAGAATATTATAGAAATGCATAAAAATAATATAAACTTGCAGAAATATTTAAACAACAATATTTACAATCTGAAACTAACTTAAATGATTCTTAAATAAATAAATTTTCAATAAAAATGAGTTTCTCCACTTAAAAAATATGAGAAAAGTATTTTTAAAGAAAATAAATTATTCAGAATATTTAAATTAACAAGCTTTATAATCTAAACAAGAATTGACAAAATATATCATTCAATATTAGCAAGAGAAAATGATTTTGAAAGAACAAACATGACAGAGATATTGTTAATCACTAAGACTGTTTAACATACCCAATTTACCAACTAACTTGATAAATGTGGATTCGTCAACAGATTTAGTGAATATATCTGCAGTCTGTTCTTCTGTGGGTACAAAGTGTAACTCCACAGTTCCATTCATGACATGCTCTCTGATAAAATGATACCTGATATCAATGTGCTTCGTTCTCGAGTGCTGCACAGGGTTGTTGGAGATTGCTATGGCACTTGTATTATCACACAAAATAGGAATTTTGTCTAATGCAAAGCCATAGTCCTTTAATTGATTCCGTATCCATAAGATCTGAGCACAACAGCTTCCAGCAGCAATATATTCAGCTTCTGCTGTTGAATTGGAAACTGTTTACTGTTTCTTGCTATACCAGGAAATCAACCTACCTCCTAGGAATTGACAACTCCCAGAGGTGCTCTTTCTATCCACAACACTACCTGCATAATCAGAATCTGTATATCCAACAAGATTAAAACCAGAATCTTTAGGGTACCAGATACCTAGATTAGGTGTACCCTTAAGATATCTCAAGATTCTTTTAACAGCAACGAGATGTACATCTCTAGGGTCCGCTTGGAACCTTGCACACAAGCATGTAGCATACATAATATCTGGTCTACTAGCAGTAAGATAGAGTAAGGAGCCAATCATACCTCTGTAGCTTTTAACATCTACCTTGATAGATTTGTCAGAAGCTCCAAGTTTGATGGCTGTTGAAGATGGAGTCCTTGCTGATGCTGAATCCTCCATGTGATACTTCTTGAGGAGTTCTTTAAGATACTTGGATTGACAAATAAATATACCATTTGACCTTTGACTTACTTGCAATCCAAGAAAGAACTTCAGCTCACCCATCATACTCATTTCAAACTTACTCTGCATTAGCTCAGCAAATCTCTTACAGAGATTATCATTAGTAGACCCAAATATGATGTCATCCACATATACTTGGACTAATATCATATCACTTTTGTGTTTCTTTGAAAAAAGAGTTTTGTCTATGATACCTCTAACAAAACCATTTTCTAAAAGAAAACCAGAGAGAGTGTCATACCATTTTCTTGGGGCTTGTTTGAGACCATAGATAGCCTTGAAGAGAAAGTACACAAAGTCCAGCAGCTCCTGATTTTCAAAGCCAGGGGGCTGTTCCACATACACTTCTTCATCAAGCTCACCATTCAGGAATGCACTCTTAACATCCATTTGATAGACTTTAAAATTGGAATAAGCCGCAAATGCTAAGAACATCCTGATGGCCTCAAGTCTAGCCACTGGTGCATAGGTTTCATCATAATCAATGCCTTCAGCTTGTGAATACCCTTGTGCAACCAGTCTTGCCTTGTTCCTTGTAACAATGCCATCCTCATCTAGCTTGTTTCTGTATACCCATCTTGTACCAACTACTTTCTTGTTCTTTGGCCTGGGTACCAGCTTCCAGACTTGTTGTTGTTCAAACTGATTGAGTTCATCTTGCATAGCAATCACCCAATCTGGATCAGTCAGTGCTTCCTCAGTTTTCTTTGGCTCCATTTTAGATAAAAATGCTGAAAAATGACATTCATTCTGAGTTGCACTTCTAGTTTTAACTCCAACATCTGGATCACCAATGATCAGCTCAAAAGGATGAGCTCTATTCCATACAGTCTGTCTTGGAAGATTTGATCTTGATGATTTGCCTTGAATTTCACTTTGATGTTGTGAGTGACTAGTTGATCCTTCATTTGCTCCCCCTGAGTTGTTGCTTGATTGCCTTGATGATTCTTCTCCAGTGTTGGTGGTATCTCCATTGTTACCAGTGTTTCCACCACCATCACCATTATCATTATCATCATTGTTATTATCATTACCAGCAATAACTTCAGGTGGGGCTTCATCATCTGAATCTGAGTCTGGCAAGTTATCAAACTTCATTTTCTCAGATGAATCTGCTGTTTGGATATTAGGGAATGTAGTGTCATCAAAAGTAACATTGACACTTTCCTTTACCGTGTGACTGCCAACCAAGTAGACCCTGTAAGATCTTCTGGAATAACCAACAAAAATAGCTTCTTGTGCCTTTGCATCAAACTTGCCACGTTTCACATTGTCATCTAAAAGCACAAAGCATTTTGCTCCAAATACATGAAAGTATTTGACAGTTGGTTTCTTGTTGTTCATGATCTCATACGGAGTCTTCATTAAGTCCTTGTTGATTAAAGTTCGATTCTGAGTATAACAAGCTGTATTCGCTGCTTCAGCCCAAAAGTACGTTGGAAGTTTGGACTCACTTAACATAGTCCTTGCAGCTTCAATCAATGTACGATTCTTTCTTTCCACTACTCCATTTTGTTGAGGAGTTCTAGGGGCAGAATACTGTCTTGTTATTCCTTTATCAGCACAAAAGTCATTTAGAATGGCATTCTTGAATTCAGTACCATTATCTGACCTTATGGCTCTAACAGGGAATCTAGAATCCAGCTCAATCAACTTCACATGGCCAATCACCAGGTAAGGGGTCTCATCCTTGGAATGTAGGAATAAAACCCATGTATATTTTGAAAAGTCATCAACAATCACAAGTGCATATTGCTTCTTTGACATAGACATCACATTAACTGGACCAAACAAATCCATGTGCAGTAGCTGAAGTGGTTCAGTTATTGATGATGTGTCAGTGCCCTTGTGAGAAGCTTTCTTTGACTTTTCTTTCTGACATGCCTCACACAGACCTTCCTGTGTAAATTCCATCTGAGGCAAACCTCTAACCAATTCTCTCTTGACTAAAGAGTTCATGGTTTTGAAGTTAAGGTGAGACATCTTCTTGTGCCATAGCCAACTATCATCTGATGAAGCTTTAGCATAAAAACAATTAACTTCATCTTTGAATCCAGAGTTCAGATCAGCTATGAACAAGTCACCTTTCCTTACTCCTTGAAGAGCAGGCTTTCCATTCTTCTTGTGAAGGATCTGACACTTCTCTCTTTCAAAGGAAACAGCATATCCTCTGTCACAGAACTGACTGATGCTGAGAAGATTGAACGTCAGACCTTCCACAAATGAAACATCTTCAATGATAACATTTCCGTACTTCAAACAGCCATATCCTTTCGTAATACCCTTGCTGTTATCTCCAAAGGTAACTACTGGGCCAGCTTTCTCAACCAAATCTGATAGCAGGGCTCTATCTCCGGTCATATGCCTTGAACAACCACTGTCAAGAATCCATATAACACGGTTTACCTGTTTAACTCCCTGCAATATCAAATTGATTAGACATTCTTCGGAGCCCAAAATTGATTGGGTCCGGCATACTTAAAGAACTGGCCTTTGTCAGGCAAAACAACATTTTTAGCTAAAACTACTTCAACCTCTTTCACATAAGAGCGTTTCCATTTATAACCAGCCTTAACACATTTCTGAGTAGGCTTAGGGATAAATGAATCCACTCTAGTATGAGGAGGACTAGTAGTCTTTGTTTTAACATGCTTCTTATTATTAACATGTTGACGTGGAGCAGTCTTATCACTAGATACATGCTTTTTATTAAAGAAAGCATACATAACATTAAAAGCACAAGACATGCAATTAAACACACCACATGCTTTATGAGAAGAATTAACAGCAGGCATGTTAGTTCTACAGTTGTTTTGATCCAACTTATGGATATCTGATTTAGTCTTTTTAGTTGTAGCAACTTTGACTGGAATATCAGATATACACTTTTTGGACTGTTCAGCTTCCAAAGCAATATCTTCTTCATGAATCTCCTCAGCAATAATGATAGAGTATTCATTCATAGGCTCTGCCTCAGACTCCCTACAGAAGGGTGTTTCAATACCCTTAAGTATATATGGAACAACCTTTCCTTCAGATTTGTATCTACAAGGGGAATTAATTCCAAGCAGTCCAATAGCCTCATTATAATCATACCCTATACTGACATGATTACCAACAACTTGCTTATTGAGAATTTCTTTAGCAGTCTTACAAGAGTTGTAATAGGCATTAGCTTTGGTCTTAAGCTCACTAATCTGATCTTTGAGAATGGTTTCCAGTTGTTGATACAATTTAACCCTTTTCTCAAGAACTGCTACATTATTAGTAAGTTCATCTTGATTGATATGCACTAGTTTTAATTCTTTTATTTCCTTTTCAAGATTTGTGTTCAAAAGAATTATTTTATCATTTTCAGTGCGTGCACAACTTAAAGTATCTCCAAGATGACGAATCATTTCAGTATCAGTGAACTTTACCTCAGACATGTTGGGTGAAGATAACATGGAATCAAAGAGTTTGTCTCCTATTGCCATGAGTGCAAGATTCCCAATCTCACCTGCTTCTTCATCACTGTCAGTGTCATCCCAACTCTTTCCTTCAGCAACATAGGCTTTCCCAATCTTGTTCTTCTTGCTAGAATCAAATGAGTTCCTTGTCACTTGCTTTGGCTTTTTACATTCAGTAGCAAAGTGACCCAACTCATTGTAATTGTAGCATCTGATTGTGCTCCTTTCCACAGTTCCAGTTTTGTAGCCACCCCTTGTGCCACTTGAAGAGGAAGATCCACCTCTCTGAAATCTGGGTCTGAACTTAAGATTGGGATTCCTCTTGAATCTGAACTTCCCAAACTTCCTGACTATCAAAGCCAAGTCACCATCCTCCAGCTGATCAAGCTCCTCTAAAGAATAGAAGTCACCACCAGATTGATCAATGGATGTTAATCCATATTCAGCATCAATAACATTCATGTTAGAACTGGAAGGTTGAACAGCCTTCACTTCCAGTTTCTGTGGGACTTCAGCAGCCAATGCAGTAGAGGTACCAACAATCTTCCCAGTTCCATACAGCTCCCTTTGTTGAATCTGCTCCAGCTCATAGGTCTTCAGAACACCATACAATCTCTCCAAAGCAAGCTCATTCATATCTATTGCTTCTCTAATGGCAGATATTTTGTGCTCCAAATGAGGTGGAAGTGTAAGAAGGAACTTCTTGTTAATCTCCTTGTTGGTGTAGTGCTTCCCATTGAGATTCAGATCATTGATTAATTTGTTGTATCTCTCAAAAACCTGAGTGATACCTTCACCAGGGTTTGATCTGAAATGCTCATATTGTGAGGTGAGAATTTCCAGCATATTCTCCCTAACTTCCTCTGTCCCCTCATTGATTATCTCTATGGTTCCCCAAATGTGTTTGGCAGTTTCACAATTTAGGACATGATTATGCATGATAGGATCAAGACAATCAATAAGGATCAACTGAAGACAGGAATCCAAGGTAACATCCTCTTTCTCATCAGGAGTGTACTCTTTGGGATCTTTAGGGTACGTTCTAGCAGCCCTAGTCACAACACCATCCACAATTAATTCTCCCTCAATAATCATAGGGAGTTTGGGACCGTTCTTCAGCACATCAATGTATTTAGGATTTGCAACCTTCAGAAATAGAAGCATTTTCTTCTTCCACATTGGATAATGCTCCTTGTTGAACATTGGGATTTTAACTGTACCCACTTTCTGAGTTGTAGACATTTTTGAGATTTTTAGAAAAATAAAAATTTCAGAGTTAAAAAAATCTCAAACAATTGGATCTTTGATTTGTATATCAATCAAAAGGCTCTGATGCCAATTGTTAGGTCCTGATAAGTTTGTAGAAGGGGGGTTGAATACAAACGATACCGTTTAATCGAATTTGTCCTTTTAAGATTTAACAATTTAGAACAAATTATTGCGGAATAAAACTGAAACAATATTCAAGTTAAATAAAACTCTATTAAACTTGAAGGGTGTTACAATTTTGATCACTGATTACAAATAACTTGATAAAACAAATCTAGAATAAATTCGACATGAATTTATCTATTTTTGTAATAAAAAGGATCGAATACTAAAAAGTAGTTCGATATAAAATCTAGGGATTATGATCCGCTAGAAAGTCAAAGCAGTACAAGAGATACAATTCTTATGAATTAAATGTTGAAGAACAATCAAGAATTAATACTCCTGCAGAATTTGAAGCTTGACAGTTGAAGAAAAGTTATGAAGACAGTTGAGAGAAATGTGATGTTGAATGTTTCTGTCTTTTCTTTTCTGTTGTAATAAGTGAATGAATTCGTGGCCAATTGTCTTCTGTCTTGTATTTATCATTTCTTTTCTTTTAGTAAACCCACGTGCAATTCACTTATCAGAATAGGAATTGCACTAGGAAGACTAGCAGAAAAACAATCACATTGCCTTAGAAGACTCTCGGGAAGACAATGCTTGTGAAGGGAAGACAACCGGGAAGACAGCCCTTTGTCCTAGGAAGACATTCGGGAAGACAAGGCTTGGCCTAGGAAGACAATCGGGAAGACTCACTTGTGAGTCTTCCTAGTTCATTTATCTAAGTCTTCCTAGTTCAAACCTAAGTCTTCCTAGTTCATTTTTATTCTAATTTAAATAATTAACTAAATAAATTATGTATTAAATTAATTCTTTACCGAATTAATTTAATAAATAATATACTTGATAGTATTAATTATTTATAAGAGAATAAATAGAATTAGGTGACTTCTCAATTAATTACTTTTTATTCTAATTTAAATAATTAACTAAATAAATTATGTATTAAATTAATTCTTTACAGAATTAATTTAATAAATAATTTACTCAATAGTATTAATTATTTATAAGAGAATAAATAGAATTAATTGACTTCTCAATAAATTCCAGAATCACTTAAAACTTAGATAAATAACAAACATAATAGAACGTTGACACTCAATGCACTGTCTGGTTCATGAGTGACTAACGACAATGTTTGTTCTTTATCTATTTGACTTTAAGCAGTGATTCACTTCCTTCTCATTCAAGAACTACGTAATCAGTATCTTTTTCTGTCACCACTTGAAATCTCCGTCACTTTAATAAATCCACTGAGCTTGAATACTTCATTGAGGCTTGATCAATAAATTGAGCTTCTTTCAATGTAGAATCACTTCAAGTCTGTAGATGACTTTAATCTTCATTCTTTGACAGATATAATCTTCTGAGGATCCTGTGACATCTGATCTAATATTTACTTATTACATTCTTGTTTAAGTTGAGTAGAATCCTCGAATTACAAATAGGCTATATCATATGCCTTTCATGTGTATTTGATTAAATGTAGGATTATATTTAAATACTAAGAAGCGTGCTTTGATAATTTAAACCAATTATAAATTGGTTTTATATATTGAATTGAATTCTTTGTGTAAAACTTTTTAAACATCTTTTCTTTTCAGTTTATTTTATGGGTAGGTCAACTGGTCAAGTTAGATAATAATTATTAAACCATCATTAAATTAAAGATTATTTTGTTAGTTTCACATGAGTTGTAAAATCGTCAAAATTCAATTTCTAAAACTCAGGATAGAACCCAAATATTAAAGTGAGTATCTAAATTTTAATAATTTTTTTTATTATTGTAGCACCAATTTATTTATTTTTCCACTAATTCTTTTAAATATAGAAATTTTATGTTTCTTTCAATAAAGTATCAAAATTAATTAAGAACAAATTCAAATCGATTAAGAATATAATAATATGAGAATAAAATTTTATATAATCATAACATAATTTTTATTATATTTAATAATTTTTAAGTAATAATGTATTTTAAAATTTTATTTAAACCGTAAATAAAACCGAAACATTAAAAGTAAAAGCAGTTAGTAAGATACTTATATCAGTATATACTTGATATCCTTATTATATTAAATCCTTATATATAATAATCATAATAGGGATCTTATCCCAAATTTTGGTCGTAGACAACCAAATTAATAAGGACCATTAGATCTTAACTAGATAAATAAAAATCGTTAGATCAAATATTAAAAAAGTTTATTTTATTAATAATAGGATTATATTTAAATTCTAAAAGGTGTATTTTGATAATTTAAACCAAATATACCAAATATAAATAAGTTTTTTATATTGAATAGAATTTTCCATGTAAAAAATTCCTGACTTTCTTTTCTCTTCCATGAACAATTTCACCTAGATAAAAATTGTTAAACCATCTTTTAATTAAAGATAATTTAGTTATCTTCACGTGGGGTGTAAAATCGTCAAAATCTGATTTTTAAAACACAAGATAAAGCCCAAATTAATAAAGTGAATATTTAAATTCTAATAATAATTATTATGTCATCGTTATTTTAACACCAATTTAATTACTTTTTTCTAACTATTTTAAATTTAGAAATCTATGTTCAAAAATTAAAATCAATCTAAGAAAAATTCAAATCAACAAAGAATATAATAATACGAGGATAAAATTTTATAAAATTGTGCATATTTTTAATCCTATTTTATTAAGTTTTATATCATAACTAATCAAATATTATTTATTACTAAATAATAACTTATACGTAAATGATGATTTTGTTTTATAAGAACTCATATAGACCTAATTTCATTGTTAGTAGAACTATATTCATATTAAAAAAACCTTATTTTGAAATTTTAGACTCAGCTATAGAAGAGACCAAACTTTTTAAACCTATATACATTCTAAATTATTAAATTCGAAACTTTAAAAGTTTGCTAATCAATTAGTATAGTACTTTTCTGAAAAATCGTACTTTACAAAAAATATTATCAAATAACATATGTCTGCAAGAAAAAATGAAAAAATTCTTATTTTTTAAAAAAAAACTATAAATTTTAATATGTTGTTAGTAGATTCAAATATTAGATCATTCTACATGATAATTTTACTGTTATATCTAACGTTTTTCAACAATTTAATTTGAAAGATTCAACGATTATGGATTGAGTGACCAAACAAAGCGACCAAACTTAACTTACAAGAAAGCTTTCATTATTTAGTCTTTAATATAATAACATAGATATTTACCGGATATACTATAAAAAATGAAATTTATACAGAATTTTGATCACGGTGTACTACTTTAAAAGAAGAACTATTACAAAAAAAATTATATTTTAATTGATATTTTATTTTCTCAAAAGTTCAAAGTTCCCGCATCTTTAACATATTACAAAAAAGAGTATATTATATTTTAGCAATAAATATTTAAAAAAATTATAAATTAAAAAAATTATAAATATTAAGAAAAATTAATGATGTTATCATGGTAGTTTGGTCCTAAATACCGCCAAAACATTCTCAACCGTTAGATCCAATACTTTTAAAAATACATGATCAAGATTATATCATATAAAAAGAAGTTATTATCTAAAAATGATATAAGTTAAAAGATATTATATTAAGATTGGATTTTCTAAAAAGTCAAAACATAAAAATAGTTGTAATTAAATAAGGAAACTCATTTAATACCATAATAATAAAAATCGTTTAATGTTAAATAGATAGGTGAAAACCGTTAGATTTAACATTAAAAACTGTATTTGGTTAATAAAGGGTATTCTAATAATCTAAACTACATATAAGTAGATTTTCTAAATCGAATAGAATTCTCAACATTAAATTTTTTGTCACTTTATTCTCTTTTTATTTTTAGAATAGTTTTTAATTGAAAAAGAACTATTAAACCACAACTAAATTAAAGACTATTTTGTGAATTTCATGTGAACTATAAAATTGGCAAAATCTAATTTTTATAACTCAATATAAACAAATATTAAATTGAGTGTGTAAAATATAATAAATATCAAATTTTTAACTATAATTCTTTTGGCTAAATCTTTTTTTAAAATAATTTAATCATGTAAACTAATAACTTTTAAATATTAAAATTTTCATAAATAAATATAATTATAAATATTAAAAAAATAATCGTGTGTTGCATGGGTAATAAAAATATATTTATAAATAAAATTTAAGTAACCGTGCAATGCACGAGCTATAAGCTAGTAATTAATAATATCTATAACCTTTATTAACCATTTTAACATTGTATCAAATTTGGTTCGCACTTTTTTGTTAACACTTTTTTTGGTTTCACCCTAATTTGTTTTTTTTTAAAAATATAATTATCTAATTTAAAATAGATTATATTATACTCTAAACTCCTATTTCATGTAGTAGAAGTATTATATCCTAAACTCTTATTTCACGTAGTAGAACTTTATGTTATTTTTAAATTATTTTTATTTTGTTCAATGCTCTACTTTCACCGATCTTCTAACAATTCTATTATTATTTCTGACTTTTTTCTTTTTACAAATAATTTTATTATTTTTTTGACTTTTCGTCTTGGTGATACAAACAATTAAATCATTAATATTCAAGTCTGTATTTTAAAAGGTTATTTTTCTTCTTTGTCACTTCTTTGTCATTGTCATAACATCTGTAATAACGTACAATGGACACTTAGATCATAAAATTTAAATATTCGTATCAACCATATTTTTTTGAAAGAATAAATTTACTACACACTTGCTGCTTCAATTTTTGACTCATGTATTATATATTATTAGTGTATTCTAAATTTCTATTTATTGTAGAATTTTATATTTTTTTAAATTAAAAAAATAATAATTATCTAATCTAAATAGATTGTATTATTATTGTACTCTAAACTCCTATTTCATGTAAAATTCTATATTTTTTTAAGAAAAAACTAATTCTATGTTGTTTTTAAATTAAAAAGTATAATTTTCTAATATAAAATAGATTATATTGTTATTGTACCATAAACTCTTATTTCATGTAAATTTATATATATTTTAAAAAAATAATAATAATCGAATCTAAATCTACAATAAATTATATTATTATTGTATAAAAATATATTATATTGTTATTAAATTACATTATTATTGTACCAAAATATATTATATTATTATATTATATCATGTATCAGATTCCATGCTCGAGGAGTTACAATAAGATTACAGACATAAGCAAACTAAAGTACGTCGTAGTTTATGCCATCTAAAATTGTATTTTTATTGTAGTTCTAATTCTTTTATAACCATAATGTCTTGGTGAATTGCACTTAAAATATGAAACATCAACGAATATGATTTTAGGTCATTGTTATTGAGTGATCATTGTCCATCACTAAAGTACAAAGAATAGTTACTTATCGAATATGGCAAGGAGAGGTGTTATAGCATCCTGCATGCGAATTAATTTCATACTCCCTCCGTCTCACTCATTTATTTATATTTGGGTTGAGCACGAAAGTTAAGAAAAACTAATAAAGTAGGGAAAAAAATATAGGAAAAGTGAGTTTAGTGGTGGTATTAATCAATATTTAATGTATAAAGTGATTATAGTGGAGAAAAATAGTGGAAGTAGTTGGTTTTATATTATAATTGATTAGCAAGGAGGGAGTAGAAAAGATTAGAATATTTACATCGCCAATTATAAGTGCATAAATTGAATTCAATTATATTTGTTCAGTTATATTTATTCTTTATTCATGATTAGCTTTATAATATTTAGATAGTCCTGGGTGAATTTAACTATATATCATGTACGGTTAGTTAATTCATGAATAGGCTTACAATATTTTAAATTATCCATACTGTGTACGATATTGAGCTAATATCTTGGTCCCCTTATAATTTTTCCTTCTAGCTATGCCGTTACAATTAGAAGACAAAAAGGTCTGCATACAAAAAAAGATATCGTCATACAAGAGATTCTGAAACTATTGAGCATCGAGATGAATGTAATGATAAAATTCGCAAAAAATAATGTCCCAAATATTACAATCAAAGTTTCTTTTTTCTTAATTTTTAGAATTATTCGATTCAGATAATGATCTCTTGTGTTTTATGTATACATAGAAAGTTGTTTCTGGAAATAAAAGAAACTCAATTAGATGTCAATCTTCTAGACTTTAGCTCAGGTTGTGTATACAAAATTTTAATTATATATCTATATATACATGGTCTATATTATATTTGACCGATTTATAAGTCCTCTTATAATTATCCCTTATAGTTACGTATTCAAAATGGAATAAGAGATTCTGAAAAGAGATTCTGAAATTAATGAGCACTAGAATAAACATAATGAGAAAGGTCGCAAAAAATATATCATCAAACAAAAGATTCTGAATTAATGAGTAATAAACGTAATGAGAAATGTTGAAAAAGATATATGACATAGGTATTGGTGACGTATTTTTTTTTGCTTAATTATATATATATATATATATAATTATTCAAAAAAATTAACTATTAATCTCTTCTGTTTTCTATATAATAGAAAACTATTGCTGAAAATAAAGAAATTCAGTTGGATGAAAATCTTTTGGATCTAAACACAGGTTAGTGTTTTAGATTTTAAAATAATTTTACTTTTGATATTGAAATAGAAATAATCTACCATTCACAGTGAGATTTCGTTATGGTATAAAAGGATAACATATAAAGTTTTTATATTTAACTGAATAATAATAATATTTTCATGAGTAAAATATTTGTAAAATTCAGTAATTAATTTCATGAAAAAATAATATAATTGTAAACAATATTAAGTCAACATTCAAAATAATGTTATTGATGATATTAATGAAAAAATAAATAATATAAATATCCAAAAAATATCACTCCTCAGTCCTCACCGGTTATCTTCTAGTTTAAATAATACAAAAATAGGTTTTAGCATTTTCCTTTAACATTTTAGTCTATGTCACCTTCAAGTTGACTAATTTTTGACCCAAAACCAAACATGATTCTTTATAAATTTAAGTAACTGAAACATACAAGTAGATTATTATAATACAAGGTTCTAATTTTGTTTCATTTATATAATTCATACTTCGTAAAGTTCTCAATCGAGCAACAATTTCATTCTTTACAATTATATTCTTAGCATTTTAAAAAACAATAATATTGTATTTGGTTGCGGAGAATGGAATGGAAGGAAATGAAATGAATCGAGTAAAATTAATGAAAATTTATGAAATTTGGAAGAAAGATTCGAAAAAAAATGAGTATGCTCAAATTTATTGTCAGTCATTTCTATTCACTTCAGTCCATTTGACTCTTAACAGTTTAACTTGACATCTTATGTCTTGCTTCAAAACAGAGTTTCGAACTTAGAGTACTTCGGCAAGGGCAAAGCTGCTAGAGATGTGAACAGTGACTCGCAAAAAGCTGTCATTCGGTGGTAGAAGTGGTAGGAAGCAATATTCTAAGACCATCAATACTCAGTCCGTATTATTGATCGATAACTTCTAAGAACGAGATGAGTCCCACTCACAGGGTCTAACATGAAACAAAAACTTGGCAACCAACAAAAGCATATCTTGCATCTATCTATTACTATATATACTAGCTTATAGCCCGTGCGATGCACGGTTATTTAAATTTTATTTTATAATTATTCTTTTTATCATTATATTTTTATTACGATGCAACACACGATTGTTTTTTTAATATTTATAATTATATTTATTTATGAATATTTTAATATTTAAAAGTTATTAGTTTACATGATTAAATTATTGTTAAAAAAGATTTAGCCAAAAAAAATTATAGTTAAAAATTTGATATTTATTACATTTTACATGCTCAATTTAATATTTGTTTATATTGAGTTATAAACGTTAGATTTGGTCAATTTTACGGTTCACATGAAATTCACAAAATAATCTTTAATTTAGTTGTGGTTTAATAGTTTTTTTTTCAATTAAAAACTATTCTAAAACTAAAAAGAGAATAAAGTGACGAAATTTAATGTTGAGAATTCTATTCGATTTAGGAAATCTACTTAACTTATATGTAGTTTAGATTATTAGAATAACCTTTATTAACCAAATACAGGTTTTAATGTTAAATCTAACGGTTTTCTCCTATCTATTTAAGATTAAACGATTTTTATTATTTTGGTTATAATTGGGTTTCCTTATTTAATTACAACTATTTTTATGTTTTAACTTTTTGGAAAATCCAATCATAATATAATATCTTTTAACTTATATCATTTTTAGATAATAATTTCTTTTTATATGATATAATCTTGATCATCTATTTTTAAAAGTATTGGATCTAACGGTTGAGAATGTTTTGGCGGTATTTAGGACCAAACTACCAGGATAACATCATTAATTTTTCTTAATATTTATAATTTTTTTAATTTTTAATTTTTTAAATATTTATTGCTAAAATATAATATACTCTTTTTTGTAATATGTTAATGATGCGGGAACTTTGAACTTTTGAGAAAATAAATTATCAATTAAAATATATATTTTTTGTAATAGTTCTTCTTTTAAAGTAGTATACCGTGACGATCAAAATTCTTTATAAAATTCAGTTTTTTTATATTATATCCCGTAAATATCTATGTTATTATATTAAATACTAAATAATGAAAGTTTTCTTATAAGTGTGGTCGCTTTGTTTGATCACTCAATCCATAATCGTTGGATCTTTCAAATTAAATTGTTGAGAAACGTTACATATAACAGTAAAATTATCATGTAAAATGATCTAAGATTTGAATCTACCAACAACATATTAAAATTTACAGGTTTTTTTTTGAAAAAAAAGAATTTTTTTCATTTTTTTTCTTTCAGACATAGGTTATTTGATAATATTTTTTGTAAAGTACGATTTTTCAGAAAAGTACTATACTAATTGATTAACAAACTTTTAAAGTTTCGAATTTAATAATTTACAATGTATATATGTTAAAAAAGTTAGGTTTGTTCTGTAGCTGAGTCTACAATTTCAAAATACGGTTTTTTTTAATATGAATATAGTTCTGCTAACAATGAAATTAGGTCTCTATGAGTGTTTATAAAACAAAATCACCATTTGCGTATAATTTATTATTTAATAATAAATTATATTTGATTAGTTATGATCTATAACTTAATAAAATAGGATAAAAAATATGCACAATTTTATAAAATTTTATCCTCGTATTATTATATTCTTTGTTGATTTGAATTTTTCTTAGATTGATTTTAATTTTTGAACATAGATTTCTAAATTTAAAATAGTTAGAAAAAAGTAATTAAATTGGCGTTAAAATAATGTTAACATAATAATCATTATTATAATTTAAATACTCACTTTACTAATTTGGGCTTTATCTTGTGTTTTGAAAATCAGATTTTGACGATTTTACACCCCACGTGAATATAATTAAATTATTTTAATTAAAAGATGGTTTAACAATTTTTATCTGACTGGAATTGTCAATGGAAGAGAAAAGAAAGTCACGAATTTTTTACATGGAGAATTCTATTCAATATAGAAAACTTATTTATATTTGGTATATTTGGTTTAAATTATCAAAATACACTTTTTAGAATTTAAATATAATCCTATTATAAATAAAATACACTTTTTTAATATTTGATCAAATGATTTTCATTTATCTAGTTAAGATCTAATAGTCCTTATTAATTTGGTTATCACGATCAAAATTTTGGATAAATCCCTAATATGCTTATTATATAAAAGAGTTTAATATAATAAGGATATCAAGTACATACTGATATAAGTATCTTACTAACTGCTTTTATTTTTAATGTTTCGGTTTTATTTATATTGTATATAAAATTTTAAAATACATTATTACTTTAAAATTATTAAACAGAATAAAAATTATGTTATGATTATAGAAAATTTTATTCTCATATTATTATAGTCTTTATCGATTTGAATTTGTTCTTAATTTATTTTAATACTTTATTGAAAGAAAGATAAAATTTCTATATTTAAAAGAGTTAATGGAAAAATAAATAAATTGGTGCTACAATTATAAAAAAATATTTATTAAAATTTAGATACTTACTTTACTATTTGGGTTCTATCCTGAGTTTTAGAAATTGAATTTTGACGATTTTACAACCCATGTGAAACTAACGAAATTATCTTTAATTTAATGATGATTTAATAATTATTATCTAACTTGACCAGTTGATCTACCCATAAATCGAAAAGAAAATATGGTTAAGTATTATATTCAAAATTATTGTTTATGAATATGAAACCCTCAATATTTTAATAATATTTTGATATTATCCTTTTATGTTTGTTATATGTAAAATAATATAATTATAATTTGGATTAATCAAATTGTTATGTTCCTTCAGAAAAAAAATGTTTAAATTTATTCATGTACATGAGTTCTCCTAAGTCTCTTATAACGCAGGGTCCACATGTATCATTGTTATATGATATACATGAGCATTATATTGATAATTTTTAATATTGTAATCGATATGAATTGTTATATGATATTTGGTTTAACAATTATTATCTAACTCGAACTATACATAAATTAAAGAGAAAAGATATTTAAGAATTTTTACATAGAAAAATTTTAAATTATCAAAATACACTTTTTAGTAATTAAATATAATTCTATTATTAATCAGATACACTTTTTAATATTAGATCTAACAATTCTCATCGATCTATTTAAGATCTAACTGTAATAATTAATTTGGTCGTATAGTGGTCGTACACGGACCAGATCGATTTTAATTTTTTCTTAAATTGATTTTAATATTTTATTGAAATAAACATAGAATTTATAAATTTAAAAAGAATTAGGAAAAAAATTAAATTAGTGCTACAATAATAAAAAAATTTATTAAAATTTAGATAATCACTTTACTGTTTGAGCTCTATCTTGAGTTTTAGACAACAGATTTTAACAATTTTACAGCTCACGCGAAGCTAACAAAATTATCTTTAATTTAATGATGGTTTAATAATTATTATCAAACTGAAACTATCCATAAACTAAAGAGAAAAGATAATTACGATTTTTTACATAAAGATTTCTATTCAATATAGAAAACCTATTTATAATTGGTTTAAATTAAAAAAAAAATTATTAAAATTTAGATAATCACTTTACTGTTTGGGCTCTATCTTGAGTTTTAGACAACAGATTTTAACAATTTTACAGCCCACGCGAAGCTAACAAAATTATCTTTAATTTAATGATGGTTTAATAATTATTATCTAACTGGAACTATCCATAAACTAAAGAGAAAAGATAATTACGATTTTTTACATAAAGATTTCTATTCAATATAGAAAACCTATTTATAATTGGTTTAAATTATCAAAATACACCTTTTAGTATTTAAATATTATCCTATTATTAATCAAATACAATTTTTAATATTATATCTAACGGTCCTCATCTATTTGAATATTTATAGTTTTATAATCCATCGGATCATATACTTTTGGTAGTACAGTGACCGACCAAAGTTTTGGATAAGATCTCTCTTAATATTTGTTAATGTAGAGGATCGAACTTCAACCTCCTTCTAAGAAGTCCAAAGCATAACCACTAAGCCACATTACTTTTTGAGTTTATTTTGAAGATTTTATTAGATAAGTCACGTCATTTCCTCTAATTCTATATTCTTTTTTTATTTTGAACCTTTGAGTAAAGGAAATATTGGTCCATATTATTTATATAAATCTGTATTTTTTATTTACTTTATTATATATATATAGGTAAATGATCGATCACCGTTATAAATTTTTATTATAGTTGTATATTTTTCATTAAATATATTTTAGTTATGTTGTTGATAATTCATATTTTTATATCATATTATATATCACTATTTTACATTATTAGAATTAATTAATTATACATAAAATATAGTAATGAACTTGATCTAATATAAGAACTATTGTATATGTTATGTATCTCATTATTTGTTAAGTTTATAATTTAAAATTAAGAAAATTAGCATCAAAATTATGTAATGCTATTGCTTATACACTCTGTTCGTCACATTCATTTCTTAGCAAATTTCTTTTCAAAATGAACACTTCATTTGTTGATATTTACTAATATTACATGTCATTCTTTATTAACTTCGGTATATCTCTAATTTACTCATTTTTTCGTCAATTTTTTCACTTTTTCCACCATTTTAATCCCCCGGTTGATGTCCGAGTCAAAAATCGGGGTGATGATTTAAAATGTAGAATATTACGGAGTATATAATTACAAAAAAGGTTTTTTTTCATTATAAATGATAAATGTAAAAAATAAAATCTTTACACTCTCTTTGTCATGATAAATGATGATTATGTAAAATAAGATTTATATGATATAATTTCACATATTACATATGAATGTAAATTATTCCGGATAAAAAAATATTTTCATTTTCATTTTTCTCTTTGTATATATATAAATGTATTATATTATTTAAATAAAAATATATAAATTCTATCTATAAAATCATACATAATATATAACTACATCAAATATGAACTATATATAATAATTTTTAAGTATATAAAATATCAAATATTTGAGTTAAATTAGAAATGTTTTATTGATCAAACATTTGGACTTTGAGGGGTTTAAATCTATAATTCGACTAAAAAGATAAATATTTAAAAATGTAGAAGATACAATTAAATTGATTCCAAAAAGACGATAACTCAAAAACATGATCTATGTTTAAAATAAAAAATCAACATGATTAATATGCAATAGATGAAAATAAGATATTATTTTTCTCGATCATAAGAATTATAAAATTGTCTAACTATTAATGACGACCAGTTAGACTATAAGTTTTAACAATAAAAATTCAAATTGTATGTAAAAAAATTATTGAATAATGTTAAAAAAAAGTATAAGTCTTTAATAATAATTGAATTTTCTATAATATATTAATTGAATGCGTAATATCATAAAATCATTTTGATAAATGAAATTCTAAATAGGGTTTGTGGGCTTTGAGGACATCGTCGAATTACAACACTGAAGCTAATATACAATAAAATACAAGTAAAGTTTATTTTTTGTATATGAAAAGGTTGAGTTTATTATTACAAAAATGTCATTCAATATTTGTATTGAAAAAATAATATAACCTCGTATAAGTCTTCAGGTCAAAATCATGGTCATTTTTCACTTTTAAATAGATGAATAATCTCTGTACATTTATAAAGTTATCACATTTACATTACTTTTTTTAAAAACAATTAGTCTTAAAGCACGAGTTATTTTTTGTATTATTTTAATTTTTTATTTAAATTATTATAATCAAATTAAATATAGTAACAAGTGGTTTACATATTTTACCTTTATTTATGTTTTAAATTTTTGAGTTTTCTGCCGGATCAGTCGCTCAGAGTAAATGTTAATTTTAACATATTTGTAATAAATGTTTTTTTTAATATGTTTTTGATGAGATTTGAACTTTAAACTTCTCTGTAGCATAACTTTTAGTAATACATCTAGATGTTCCAATAAATTTGACTTCAAAGACCTATCAGTATCGACTGTGATTGAAAAAGATAACCAATATGAGTTGTGAACCAAATGATAAATTATACCCCATTTTGTTTATTATAGTTTAATATAGATTGTAGTTGATTCAGAATTCATTAATTTGTACCATATATTTATAAAATTATATAACTAAGCAAAATACATGAATTTCGAGAAATATATATGATAATTCAATTTGAGTTATATATGAATTTTTAAAATTTAGGATTTCAATTATTTATGATGATTGAGTTGAAACATTTACTTACGTCATTATAACATGGACCCATTCTATATGAAGGGAAAAAAAATATGAAACCAGAAAATAGTTGTTTGAAAATTATATATATGCACAAGTCATTAATGTTGTATAATCATTCTTACATCGATAAAAATAATCATGTGCCTTTTATCATATAGATATTAGTTGAATATTACGAAATCTAATCAAATTTACAAGTATTTGATTCATGAAAACGGTAAGCAATATTACAAATTTACGATAAATTGCAAATATTATCATCTAATGTATTTTTAATTATAAAAATATTTCGATATATGAACAAATTCAGCGAGAAATTATTTAATTAATATATGAACAAGTCTCAAAACCTGACAGGGGTACGTTCGTCATTCAAAGTAGTTACATTATTCGCCAACAAAATTTCTTACTAGTCTGCACAACTCACACTTCTCATCTTACACTATCAAACTTACGATTACACAAACCTCACGTTAATAAATCGAACTCCTCGCAAAAAAATTATTGACGTTTTTATGCAGGCCCGTGCCTTGCACGGGCTGTTACGCTAGTATTTTATTACATATCAACCTTGGCTTTAACATTTTTTGTAAAGAACAAAGGGATAGCTCTTGAAGCATCTTTACCTTACACTGCAGCTGATGGAACTTGCAATTCGAAAGAAGAAGCTTCGCGAGCAGCCAAAATTAGTGGCTATGAAATGGTTCCATCCAACAGTAAGACAGCATTGCTGAAAACAGTTGCTAATCAGCCAATATCAGTTTCTATAAATGCAAGCTGAGCCTCATTCCAGTTCTACTCCACTGGGGTTTTTACAGGAGAATGTGGAAACATACCTTGATCATGGTGCTACTGCAGTTGGTTATGGGAAAACCAGTGATGGTACCAAGTACTGGTTAGTGAAGAACTTGTGGGGTACGATCGAGCTGGGGGGACAGTGGACACATAATGATGGGAAGGGGTCTTGCTGCTAAAAGCGGCCTCTGTGGTATTGCTATGGATGCATCCTATCCAACTGCTTAGACCTTCATAATCAAAATGTTTTTATATCTACCTAAAGTCGCATGTTATGTGTATATGGGGCAAGTCAGTGTGATTGTGTGAAAACTGAACAGCGTATTCGCTAGTGCACAATACAGTTCATATGTACATAAGATATGCTACTAAAATTAATTGCAAGTTGTATATCCTTACAGTTGCACCTCTTATCTGGCGCTGCTGCGCATGAGAGGTATACAAACTCTGTGTCTTGTCCTTGGTGGTTAAAGATCTACATCTTAAGACTAATATGGTTCAAGTTGACAATTCATGTTGGAATCTACATAAAACGTATGATTCCTACAAGATTCTGATTTTCTGCAGACAAATTTCTATGATAATCAGTATAGTAAAGTTTGTTTGCTTTCAAGCTACTGCATGCAAAACAGAAGGAATATGATCTCTTACCAGTTACCATAGATTTTTAAAAAGAAGTGATAGATATATATGGAATATACAAAGAGTTTCAGTACAGCTAGTTACCCAGACCTACTAGCTGGGAAGCAATTATTACATTAACTCGATAAAAGTGCCTAGTATTTGGCATAGTATTCCTAGCAAATGATCCAATCTCATCAGAAGTCTCTCGGAAATTCTTTAGATAGAATAATCATAGGTGATTAGGATGGTATGGAATAAGTGAAATTCTACTCCCAACACACAGGAGAAGTTGGTCTTTCTAGTAGAGCAACTACAGGAGGGATTTTCAGATTGATACTGGGGTTACATATTATCGGATATCATGGTTGATGAAGAATGGCATTAGAAACATACAAAAGCTACTATATCAACAAAGCAATTTATGTGTAATGTGATTTTTTATCACATTAATAGCAATACTGAGCAGTTGGATAAACAGCGAGTGCCTTCTTTAGCAATAACACTAACACTCCTTTGAAAAGGCCTTCTTTACTTATTTGGTGCCATCACCCGTTTTGCCAAAAGCACCAGCAAACATCATGATCAAAGTCTGTTCTACATTTTCCCCGTATAAACCCCATTTGATTAAAACTGAAATGTGAATCCGCTAGACCGCTTACTTCTACTAAAACTCGAAAAGTGATATTGTCTTATTGCTGCCTTCCTGTTGGCTGATCCTGTTTCGTAATTAACCACCTATCTTGGCTGAATGGTTGAGCTTCTTACTTGGAGTTTCAACTCCATCAGCTCATATTTTTGTGAATGCCAATCGTAAAGAGCCATCAATAGCTCATAGTTTTCGTCACTGATGCTGGAGTAAGTGCTCTAGATGTGTCTTGGAAGACAATATTCCTTGAAATATAAAAGGCAACAATCACAGTGTTAATTTCGATTTAAAATAAACTCGTATAACAATCATTAAGTTTTTGTAATCAAGCGATGATGAAGTTTTGATTATTGTTCTTTGAAGTTCAACATTTAAAAATATAGAATAAGTTGGGATGGATCTTTGTACTATCTCAACTCAATGAAGTTTTGGCCTGCCCGGCAAACTAAAACCCTAGTCTCTATTCACATTGGGAACTAAATTTCTATATATACCCTCATCCCTTAATATCTAAAATGTACCTCTTCCTTCAAACGAAAGCGATCTTTATATATACCTGCCTTAAACATTACTATGGCTTTCTCTACTGAAAGAAAATTTATTATTGCAGCTCTTATTCTTTTAGGAGCATTGTTTTGTCAAGCAACGTCACGAACACTTCCGGAAGCATCAATGTTAGAGAGGCACGAGCGATGGATGACAGAATATGGTCGTGTGTACAAGGACGAAGCAGAGAAGAACACGCGTTTCCAGATATTCAAAGACAACGTCAAGTTCATCGAAGAATTTAATAAGGATGGTAAACAGAGTTACAAGCTAGGAATTAATGAATTTGCAGACCAAACAAATGAGGAGTTTCAGGCCTCACGAAATGGTTACAAGAGGAAATCTAGTCCAAGAACCTCACGGACTACATTGTTTCGGTACGAAAATGTCACTGCAGTTCCATCTAGTATGGACTGGAGGAAAAAAGGAGCTGTTACACCTATCAAAGACCAAGGCCAATGTGGTAAGATAATACATAGCTGTATACTTATCAATGTATTCATATGTGTCTCTTAACCCTTACGACTGACTAAGTATAATATATTCATGAACAATAGGAAGCTGCTGGGCATTTTCCACAATAGCTGCCACAGAAGGAATCACTAAACTTAGGACTGGAAAATTGATTTCACTCTCGGAGCAAGAACTCGTAGATTGTGACAAAAGTGGGGAAGATCAAGGCTGTGAGGGTGGCTACATGGAAGATGGCTTTGAATTTATCGTAAAGAACAAAGGGATAGCTCTTGAAGCATCTTACCCTTACACTGCAGCTGATGGAACTTGCAATTCCAAAGAAGAAGCTTCACGAGCAGCCAAAATTAGCGGTTATGAAAAGGTACCAGCCAACAGTGAGACAGCTTTGCTGAAAGCAGTTGCCAATCAGCCCATATCAGTTTCTATAGATGCAAGTGGAGGCGCATTCCAGTTCTACTCTAGTGGGGTTTTTACGGGAGAATGTGGAACAGACCTTGATCATGGTGTCACTGCAGTTGGTTATGGGAAAACCAGTGATGGCACCAAGTACTGGTTAGTTAAAAACTCATGGGGTACGAGTTGGGGAGACAGCGGATACATAATGATGCAAAGGGGCGTTGCTGCCAAAACTGGCCTCTGTGGTATCGCTATGGATGCATCCTACCCAACAGCTTAGAGACCTTTCTAATCTAAATGTTTTTTATGTACCTAAATTGTATGTTATGTGTATATGGGGAAAGTAAGTGTGACTGAAATTTGAACAGTTTGCAAAGTTTGCTAGTGCGCAATACAGTTCATATGTACATACGACACACTACTAAATTAATGGCAAGTCGATATATATATCCTTACAGTTGCACCTCTTATATAAAAGATGTGATTCAAATCCCATTCTGATTTCTGCAGACGAATCTAATAATATCCAAGCTAATGCTTGCAAAACCAGAAGAAATGATCTCTTGCCATAGATGCCTACACAGAAGTGAAAGATTATTGTGATATTCAAGAAGTGTTTTAGTGCAGCGAGTTGTCGATCTTATCAATCTTACAAATATGTTAGACTCAATCAGCACCTAGTATTTGGGCAAATTATTCCTAGCCAATGATCCAGTCGCAGCAGAAGTCACTCTGAAATTCCTTAGGATATTAGTAGGTGATTTTATGATGGTATGAAATATTTGAGACTCTATTCCAAGTGTTTGCACACAGGTTGGCTGGTCTTTTTCAGTAGAGCAACTATACGAGGATTTTCAGATTAAAAGTGGTTGGCTTATTGGTGGATGAAGAATGGCACTTATCTTGGTGCTTGTCAGGAACTAGTGAGTTCATGACTATTTTTTATGCATATTTTTGGTATTTTTTGTTTAGGAATGTAAACTAACAGCAAAGGATAGTGATTAACAGTGAAATAGAAGAGATTTGAGATGAGAATCAGAAGAAATAAGATGAGAAACAGAGTTTAGATGAGGGAGAGAATTCTGTTCTAGAGAGAGGGAGAGAATTCTGTTATAGAGAGAGAAAGAGAATTGGAGGCAAAATGCCAATTTCATATATTCATAATGCATAATAGAAAATACAACTAGTAGATCTATTTATAGACTCTACTAACTTGTTCTACTAACTTGTAATGAAAAGACACAATTACCCTCACTATTACTATCACTACTCCAATTCCAATTATAGACTACTCATATTACTATAGACTTCTACTAGGGCTGATTCCTGACATTCCTCCCTCCTTGAATTTAACCATGTCCTCATGGTGGATCACACACTTCACAACTTCCTCCAATCTGAGTTAAATACATCTCTGGTAATGCCTTTACTGCTATGCTTGCTTTTTCATTCAGGTCAACTTGCACTACTAGTTGAATATTTAGAATTCCTGCAGAACCACCAACAAATCGAACTCCATGGAAACAACTTAAAAACCCTCCTGGATCAAAAATGGTTATGGTAACACCTTCCCAAGCCTTGTGGTTTTTGAGCCTCATTATCTTGTTTATATCAGGACTGCATTGGTTGAAGAAAATGTAATTGTACCTGTAGAGTATCACATTTAGCTCAGCTCTTACAGAATCAACATATTGTCCATTTATCTCACTGATAATTCTACCAGTATATCCACAAACTTTCTGAACATCCTGCCCTTGCGTGCCATCTGAATTCACAATCAGAACCATAGACACGTTAATCCTCAACTGAGAAAGCTCCCTATCTATTTCCAGAAACTTCAAATGATTATCCTTTGAGTGCCCGAGTTCACCATTAACTCCATTAACTGAGATTATCAACACAACCTCATTTAACTTTTTAGTAACACATTTTGACTGGTCATTTTGCACATAACCACCAGGATCAAAGGTAACCACATTTTTCTCACCAATATTTCCAGACTTCTTACTAAATCTATAGGAATTGTCAGCTGTTGGAAAATCTTTGATAGTCATTTTGCTATGGAAAGCCTCTGAAATCTCTCCCTGTTGGTAGTAATCATTGCATATACTGATCGGTTGGCACCTTGTTTCTCTTCAACTCCGTAACTACCAACAATCTTGAGCATATCTCGATGTCCAGATACAAGTCTAGAGGACCATAACTTGATGTTACTCTGTTCTTTGTTTTCCTCCTTTGTAAGATTAATTGAGTTATTCCATTCATCTCCAATTTTATTTTCAACAATCAAGACTGTTTTTCTTTTGGTACTTTTATCAAACAGTTTGGTCTCTAATGAACAGTCAAAAAGACACTTTACACCGAAAAGTTCAACTTGCTCTCTCGACAAATTTCCAACACTGCCAACCTCATCATGTATCTTTCTAGGCCCAGATGCAACTGCAGCAGGAGAAACGGATGGAGAAGGTTTCACAAAATAAGAAATACATTCCAACGCCCTGGCACCATTAGAATTACCTTCTTCAAGATTTTTCTTGGGCTCAAAGAAATCCTCCAGTCCCAAAGCTATACAGATGATTTCTTCGGAATGCCAATCCTTTTTGTTCTCCCCAGGTACTTCATCGTACCTTGGATGCTCTTGATAATCTTCTAGATTCTCTGATCTTTCACTTTTGCTGATTTAATATTGCAAGGGATTAGGCGCGTATAGGTTATCTTTGTTAAGTGCTACTAAGATGAACTCCTGCTCTGGCCAGCACTCCTGGCCCTCACCTTGTTCTTCATTATAGATAGGTTCCCCTGTATGTATGAGCAGCATATGCATTTTCTTCCTCTGTAGGGTTTGACCATTCATGTGTCTTATAACCTATGCTAAAATCAGTCAACTGGTGCTCTTTGTCCTGTAAACATTCAGAGACTTCTGCTTCTTCAAGCTTAGGGAGTCTTAGCTCAAGATGACGCGATGAATCTGTTATAACACCTGGGTGTTGCCCAACACTATCTCGCCTGACCTTGGCTTTCCAACCAAAAGCATTAGCAAAACGTTCCTCTGGCTCTTTAACTTGGATACTCATCAGCAAACTCAACTTCTGTTCCGCTAGCTCAATCAATTCTTCCAGTTGTATAAACTTACGACTAGTTTTCTCCTTGCACAACAAAAACTGTTGTTGCACCAAGTCATCAAAAGCTATATCATTTTCATCTTCCATATGCATCATCACTCTTTTTTTGATTCAGTCTCTTTCAGCACAATATCAACTAGCTGATTCTCCAAATCACACAACACTACTGAATACCCAATTCGAACTTTTTAGAGGCAAGTTATCAAACAGTTTCAGTGCACTACTGAACTACACTCTTAGTACTTCACAACCTCCAGAAACAACACCAATTCACAACTTCTTCGTAGCAACACACAATTCAATTGCACCATAAACAATACTTATACAGCAAAAAAATAATCTCAATTACACCTTACTTCTCAGAGACACACACTACAGTTAACAATTCACCAAGTTTCGCACTACTCACAGAGTTTCACCAAGCAATGCAGTAAGAACAATCACAAGTACTGATCTCAACTAAACAAGTAACAATTGACTCATATTGATCAATGCTCCACAAAACAATCAATTCACAACTAAAACACAACAGAAACAACTTAAACGACTGCAAAAAACAACAGATCTACTCGTTGAGACAGAAAATCTAACACCTGGTGTGCAGAAACCCTAACTTCCAGAATACAATTGCAATTACTGTGATTATAACTTCGCTCTGCTCGGATTCAAGTGCACAACTCAGTCGAAGCAATGGCTGATCGATTAGAACAGCTTTGATACCAATTTGTCAGGAACTAGTGAGTTCATGACTATTTTTTATGCATATTTTTGGTATTTTTTGTTTAGGAATGTAAACTAACAGCAAAGGATAGTGATTAACAGTGAAATAGAAGAGATTTGAGATGAGAATCAGAAGAAATAAGATGAGAAACAGATCAGAAACAAAGTTTAGATGAGGGAGAGAATTCTGTTCTAGAGAGAGGGAGAGAATTCTGTTATAGAGAGAGAAAGAGAATTGGAGGCAAAATGCCAATTTCATATATTCATAATGCATAATAGAAAATACAACTGGTAGATCTATTTATAGACTCTACTAACTTGTTCTACTAACTTGTAATGAAAAGACACAATTACCCTCACTATTACTATCAGTACTCCAATTCCAATTATAGACTACTCATATTACTATAAACTTCTACTAGGGCCGATTCCTGACAGTGCTGCCTCTCAGTTGGCTGATTGCTTTTCATAACCACTTATCTTAGCTGCAGGTTATGCTTCTTTCTTGGATTTTTCAAGTCCCATCAACTGCAGGGTAAAAATTAAGATATTTCCAGGGCAATTGCTTTGTTCTTCACAATAAGAGCCTTGTATCCTTGTGAAAACCGACCATCAATTGATCAAATTTCCTGGAAATATTGAAGGCAGCAATCACAATGTTCTTCTCAGACGTAAAATAAAGCCATTAAACAGTCATAAAGATTTTGCAATCGCTGAATGAAGAGTCATACTGTACATGCTAACACACTACTATCGCATAAGCTTAGCTCATTTGTCAAGTAAAGTTGCTTAGCTGGATATTCAGGAGCGCTGCACCGTAAACGAAACTCCATCTACACGAACTTTCCTTGTCTTTTTTTCCCCATTAAATAGTTCTACTATTAATCAGTGAAAAATAACAAAGTTTGTGTGAAGTGCATCATCTAAAGTAACAGTCCAAAGTTGCATTCCTGAGTAAAAACTTTACAACAAAGGGAATCCGTTCCACTCTCCACATGTATTTTACGAAATAAATTTTCGATTGCAAAGGAGATTACAAAATCCTGTGATGTAGATGTTTAACATAGGAGTTGTGATCACAGTCACATTTTGAAATCAGTGGTACATTTGTAAAGAGAACCACTTTTTTCTGATTCTTTTTTAAGTTGGGATAGATCAATGTACTATCTTAACTCAATGAAGTTTTGGCCTGCCCGGCAAACTGGAAATTCTAAATTCCATTCACATCAGAAACTAGGTTATATAAACTCTCATCCCTCAATCTCTAACATGTATCCCTCTCTTCCTTCAAACTTTAAGTATCTTTATACGTATCTAAGAATGACTATGGGTTTCTCTGTTGAAAGAAAATTTATCATTGCCGTTCTTATACTTTTAGGAGCATGGGCTTGTCAAGCAACATCACGAACACTTCCAGAAGCATCAATGTTGAAAAGGCACGAGCGATGGATGACACAATATGGTCGTGTGTACAAGGACGAAGCAGAGAAGTACATGCGTTTCCAGATATTCAAAGACAACATCAAGTTCATCGAAGAATTTAATGAGGATGGTAAACAGAGTTACAAGCTAGGAATTAATGAATTTGCAGACCAAACAAATGAGGAGTTTCAGGCCTCACGAAATGGTTACAAGAAGAAATCTAGTCCAAGTACCTCACAGACTACATTGTTTAGGTACGAAAATGTGACCGCAGTTCCATCTAGTATGGACTGGAGGAAAAAAGGAGCTGTGACGCCTATCAAAGACCAAGGCCAATGTGGTAAGCATAAATTGGTATATAGTTCTCAATTATATATTATTTTGTTCCTCGGAACTCCTCAACCTAACTCTAATGTAATTTATTTATGAACAATAGGAAGCTGCTGGGCATTTTCAACCATAGCTGCCACAGAAGGAATAACTAAACTTAAGACTGGAAAACTAATTTCACTCTCAGAGCAAGAACTCGTAGATTGTGACAAAAGTGGGGAAGATCAAGGTTGTGAGGGTGGCTACATGGAAGATGGCTTCGAATTTATTGTAAAGAACAAAGGGGTAGCTCTAGAAGCATCTTATCCTTACACTGCAGCTGATGGAACTTGCAATGCCAAAGAAGAAGCTTCACGAGCAGCCAAAATTAGCGGTTATGAAAAGGTTCCAGCCAACAGCGAGACAGCTTTGCTGAAAGCAGTTGCCAATCAGCCAATATCAGTTTCCATAGATGCAAGTGGAGCTGCGTTCCAGTTCTACTCCAGTGGGGTTTTTACAGGAGAATGTGGAACAGACCTTGATCACGGTGTCACTGCAGTTGGCTATGGGAAAACCAGTGATGGCACCAAGTACTGGCTAGTTAAAAACTCATGGGGCATGAGCTGGGGAGACAGCGGATACATAATGATGCAAAGGGGTGTTGCTGCCAAAGGCGGCCTCTGCGGTATTGCTATGGATGCATCCTATCCAACTGCTTAGACCTTCCTATTAATGTATATATTTACCTAAGACCTTCGTACTAAATGTATTTTAATTTCCGAAAGTTTTATGTTACGTACATGGCACAAGCAAGTGTAATTTTGTGAATATCAAACAGTGTACAAAAGTACATAAGATGTGTTCCAAAATTAATGGCAAGTTGTAAATCCTTACTGTTGTGCACTTGTGCCTATTTTTTGCAGCTACTGGATCAGAGGAACACAAACTCCTGGTCTTGTCCTTGGTTGTTAAAGTTTTACATCACAGGACTAGTGTGATTTAAACTGACTGAATTTTTTTAGAAATTACATGAAAGATATATCTTACAATGTTCTGGGCTACTCTTGGAATCTAATCTAATATTAGGACTAGATGAACAGCATGGGATGGAAACAAATTGAGCCTTTGGAGACCAGTCTAATCCTATGTTATAATCAATTAATGGGTATTCATTTCAGACATCAAATAACTACAAGAAATCATAACTAGTGTTACTTTTTGACAGCAACCATTTCTAATCACTTCTACTCCATATTGATTCACTAGAGTTTTACTTGACATCCTATGTCGTCACAAATGGCTACAAAGCCAAAGTTCCAGACTCGAAGAACTACTGCAATGGCTAAATTGCTAGATATAAATTGTCATTCTGTGGGTGATAGGAAAGGTAGGAAGCAATATGTTAAGACCGTCAACATCCCAAAAAGACATAAATTTACAACAACAAAAAAAAACAACGAACTTAGAAGACTAAAGATAGTATGATTCCATACAGTGTTACTCACAGGGTCTAATATGAGATTAAAACTTAGTAACCAACGTAGACAGCTGCATTAACTATGTAACAGTCATCATTTTTATCGCCCAGTTCTTCTACATGGGTACCGCTCGAGCATATGAGTCCACCATCCACAACTTCAATGTGCATAATGTCTCCACTGTCATATATTTATATATTCATTAGCTTCACCATCACCGCTTCCCAAATGTGCGGAAAATAATGGAACATAAATCATTGACTAGTTGATTTTCTTTCTCTATGTATATTCTAGTGCGAACTTTTCTCCCTGTTCTAGGGTAGTTGTACATATCTGAGATTGCTTGTTTTCTTCTTGGGGGTGGGGGTGTAAATTTTTATCAGATTAAGACAATGCCATAGAGTCCCAAGCCAAGTGATATTTTACATCAAAATTTTGAATTTGATTGGTGACTATTTCACAGAATCTGTCGCAAGGGCGAGTATTAAGTTAATCCAACTAGGCAATTCTGCTTTCAACAGATTTTTTAAGAGGTCAACATTTAAGAAAAGTAGCACTAAGCAGTTGTGTGATAACCTCTACTTTCTGGTTAAATACTAGTAAGGAGAACAAAGCCTTGTCTCCGAATGCAATTCCAGGATATCCGTGACACCATATATAATATCTGACTAATCATAGAAGAATCTTCAGAGAGGGAAATACTTACTAAGGAAACACGGATTTAACTTTTTGAATATCCAAGGAACTTTGCAGCGGTCGTGGAACACCTAGTTTGATTTGTAGCTTCATCTGATCTGATGAAACTCCAGGTACAGAGCCTGTACATGAAAAATTATTCGCACAAGTCAAGAGTAAATAGGTATAAATAAAATCTAAAATAGAAAATATTATTAATTACAAATCTTACAAAATCTATCTTTTTCAAGTTGTTGAATAATGTCAAAGCGACAAAGGATCATTTCCCTAAAGCTTTAAAAAATGAAACGAATGCAACTAATTGAAACCTATAAGTGAAAACTTAATTACATAATAAAACAACAGTTTAGAATTTTTTCACACCCCTACATTAAAGCTTAGATGATAAATAACAATTTCAGCACACTCAAAGTGAGTTGTATAGATAATTAAACTGAATTACAATTACATGAAACAATATGGAAAATCACCACATAAACTTAATTAATATCAACAAAAAACATGAAAGTTATGAGATCTTCCAATTTTAGACTGCATCCTTTTCAGGATGTATCATTTTCCCCCAGGTAGTTTTTCTTATTGGTTTTCCTAATATTAGAATATATGCAAGCGACTGATCTAGGATCACCCTGCAACTTGTTTCGAGGTTGAATCCTGCTTATAAGTAAATCAAGGACAAAACAATTTGGGGAAAGTATGGTGAAAACAAAGTTAAGTAAATGTCTTCAAGTGAAGCCATGTGTTTGTGACGCCATTGCAAATGCATCAAAGTGACTCTTACAGTCATGCTTAAAAAGCAGTGGAAGATACAGAAAATTAAGTTCTGATCGAACAAGCACGTGAAAAATAAATACTTACAACCAACAAATAGGTACAATTATCAAAAATTTAATAGAAATTCATCTTGCTATAGTATACAACTATGACAGAAATTAAAGAGTTGGAACAAGTAAAATAGGGGCACATGCCCAAATTTTAAAACAAATAATAAAGATTTAAGTATAACATGACTGGCAAACCAAAGGACACATACTAGCATGTTCCTCTCGGAAGCATGGTTCGTGGAAGGTTAGATTCACACAGACCACATACCTACTCCAAAGAGTCTTGCTTTGTTCAACATCCGCCTTTTGGAAAGAATCTCTTAAAGTTTAGAAATTTGTTGACAATCAAATTTACGATTTCCTTTTGTAAGTTTTTCAGAGTTTTTGACGGGCTTTAAAAAGGGGAACATGCCTAAAATTATCAGCTCTTGTTAATAATCAATTAAGCATACATTTTATTTTGCTAAACGCAGCCTATCTAACTCACGTGTTGATAAAAAAGCTTCACTATTGCCTATTTGCATTTATAATTGGAGCACATATGCAATGCACCTCAGACTTCCACTTAAAGCATCGAAACTAAGTGAATAAATACACCCTATAGGAAGGTGACAATATAACGACTCAATCAACAGTACCTCAATATAGGAGGGTTTGGAACAGAAGTTATGTAATTTTCTGGGGTTTGATCAGTAGCCATAGCTTTTGTGTTTGCTATAGTGGGTTAAATAACTGATAGTAGTGTTTCAGAAAGCTTGTTGTAATGATGTTCTTTGTTTTAATTGAGCTGTATTGATGTTCGAAATGAAGAGGATTAATATTTAGGAATATCTCTGTCTCAAAAAGAACGAGTTTATGATTTTTTTTATGTATTTTAATGTGTTCGGTTGAGATATGCGTGGATAATATCTTTTTTATTATGAACTTCAATACGTGCAAAATAAATAGTTCATTCTTTTTTAGACGAGGGAGTAATAAAACCTTTATAGGATGGAGTAGAAGTAAAGACTTTGTTTTCTATTGCCACGAGTACAAGATTTCCAACTTCTTCATCTTCACTGTCTGTGTCATCCCAGCTTTTACCTTCAGCAAGATAAGCTTTACCAAACTTGTTTTTCTTATATGTATCATGAGAGGTTTTCTTTGCTTGCCTTTGATTTCTACATTCAGTTGCAAAGTGTCCCAACTCATTACAATTAAAGCACCGAATCGTGCTTCTATCAACCATCCCTGTTTTATAGCCACCCCTTGTGCTATTTGAGGATGAAGAACCACCTGTCTGGTATCTGTCAGCATTTGTCTTGAACTTGAAATTAGGATTTCTCCTAAACCTGAAGTTTCCAAACCTCTTCACTATCAAGGCCATAGACTCATTTTCCAACTGTTCAAGCTCCTCCAAAGAATAGAAATCACCACCAGATTGACTTGTAGATGTAGCACCATACTCGGCTACAATCACATCCTTGTTAGGACTGGAAGGTAGAACAACCTTCGCTTCTTCCTGTTTTTGTGAGACTCCAGCTACTCTTCCTTCTCCGTAGATTTCCTTCTGCTGAATTTGTTCTAGCTCATAGGTTTTCAGAACACCATAGAGTCTTTCCAGTGAAATCTCACTTAAATCTCTTGCCTCTCTTATGGCTGAAATCCTGTGCTCTAGATGGGTTGGAAGTGTCAAAAGAAATTTCTTGTTTATTTCTTTGACAGTGTAGTACTTTCCATGAAGGTTCATATCATTGATTAATTTGTTGTATCTCTCAAAAATTTCAGAGATACCTTCCCCTGGATTTGATCTAAAATGCTCATATGCAAAAGTAAGAATTTCCATTTCGTTCTCTCTTACTTCTTCTGTCCCTTCATTGATTATCTCTATTGTTTCCCAGATATGCTTGGCATCTTTACAATTCAACACATGATTATGCATAACTGGATCCAGACAATCAACTAGAATTAACTGTAGATTTGCATCCAAAATAGAATCTTCTTTTTCATCGACTGTATATTCTTTTGGATCTTTAGGATAAGACCTTGCAGCAGCAACAACTAAGTTATTCTCAATAATCTCAGCTTCATAAATCATAGGAACCTTTGGACCAGTTTTCAGCACATTAAGATATTTTGGATTTGCCACTTGTAAAAATAGGAGCATCTTCTTTTTCCACATTGCATAGTGCTCTCTATCAAACATAGGAATTCTAACAGCTCCAGTCTCTATCAAATATGTTGAAGATCAAAATTAAGATTTCTTTTTGGAAATTTTTGAGAGCTTTTGACGGGCTTCAAAAAGGGGAACATGCCTAAAATTGTGTTGATAAAAAAGCTTCACTATTGCCTATTTGCATTTATAATTGGAGCACATATGCAATGCACCTCAGACTTCCACTTAAAACATCGAAACTAAGTGAATAAATACACCCCATAGGAAGGTGACAATATAACGACTCAATTCAACACTACCTCAATCGTAAAAAAACAAAAAACAAGCCAATATCAGGTAAACTCGAGCAAGAACTATATATTTGCATAAACAATGATAGATAATCGAAAAACCTCTTCGAAAAGCAGGGATAGAGTTGGAAGCAATAGCATCCCTACAAGCCCTCATAGCTGCTTTGGTAACATCTTGCCTGTACATTTAGCACAACCCCATTAATTCAATTCAAGAAAATATTCAATCTTTCATCAAAAAAATCAAAGAAAATGAAATCACAGTAATTTATACATATAAACATACCCATGTTGATCATAGCCAACACCCATTTCAACAAACAAGAGCTTGATAGAAGTGTTTGGAACAGAAGTTATGTAATTTTCTGGGGTTTGATCAGTAGCCATAGCCTTTGTTTTTGCTATAGTGGGTTAAATAACTGATAGTAGTGTTTCAGAAAGCTTGCTGTAATGTTGTTCTTTGTTTTAATTGAGCTGTATTGATGTTCGAAATGAAGAGGATTAATATTTAGGAATATCTGTGTCCAAAATGAACGAGTTTATGATTATAATTTTTTTATGTATTTTAATGTGTTTGGTTCAGATATTTGTGGATAATATCTTTTTTATTATGAATACGTGCAAAATAAAAATTGTTCATTCTATTTTAGACGAGGGAGTAATAAAACCTTTATATTGAATAAAATATTATTATAAGAAAATTATTTCTAAATAATAAATAAAGTTAATTTCGGTTTAATATAAATAGTTGAAGTTTAAATCAAATCTTAATTAAAAAATTTAAGCCTTTAAGAATTAAGATACGTATAAAATGTAATGAACATTTATAAAAGGATGGATATTTTGTATGATTTGATTTCAAATGAGAATTATGTATTCAGTATACTAGCTGATAACCCGTGTCAAGCACGGGCCGAATATAAGTCCATATTAAAATATTAATATTGATAAATTATTAAAAAATATTATTAAAAAATGTAGTTATCGAGAATTGAATGATAAAAATAATATAATAAATAATCACTATTTAATTATTTAGTTATAGACAATTGAATTGTGGATAAAACTAAAGAAATTAAATAAATAAATTTTGTTGCAAGGAATCGAACCCTCGATGAAGCTAATGAAACCCACATTTAGTGATAACCAAATTTGGTACTTTTGGTACTTTGGTACTTTTTAATACCGCGCGCGATTTTCACATTGTTTTGCTTATTAATAAAGAGTATTCTTTCTCTTATTATATTTTGTTAATGTTTACTCAAATTATTATCGATAACCGGTCTGTATAAAAAAGTTTACAGGTGTAAAATTGTATTTTTTGTTTAACTTAAAAACACCTTATAAAAAATCTAAAACCAACATATTATTACAGATGTAGTCATGTAGTTTTTTTGTCCTATCTACAAGTATTTCTTTTTTATCAATCATTTCTTTTCATTTCACTTCCATATTGATTTTATACGGTTTAACTTGACATCCTATGTTTGACACAAATGGCTTCAACCCAAATTTCCAGACTTAAAGTACAACCACAATGGATAAATTGCTAGAGATGTGAATAATGACTTGCAGTAAGCTATCATCCTGTGGATGATAGTAAAGGTAGGAAACAATTGTAAGAAAGTCCACTGCAATGCTAAAAAAGATGCTATTTTTATAAGTCACAATTGTAAGAAAGTCCACTGCAGTGTTTCCTATATAAGTCACAGTATGCTCGTTGGGGATAACCTCTGCTTAAGCCTTATCTCTGAAAATGCAAGGGCAGGATCTCTATCAGACCAAATCTACTATCTGATACAGAAGTTCAAATTTCAAAATACATCCTTTTTAGGATGTCAAAATTCTCCCTCGCGTAGTTTTCCTTATAGTATTTCCTAATCTTAAAAGAAACGCAAGCAATTGATCTCAGATCACCCTGTAAGTTGTTCCAAGGTTTATATCCTGGTTAGAGTAGAGCATGGGACAATACAATTTGAGGGAATACAACAACTCATCAATCATACAGGGAAAAACAAGTGAATTCGCAGGACAAAGGAGGAAGAATTATCTATTAGCATAACGTTCTCACAGGAGCCTCCTCACACGACCACTTTAACCTCTTCGAACCGAATCATCCAGTCTTTTCAACAACACTTCAAGTAGAATATTGAGTTCAGGTACTCCGGAGGAGCTTTTGCTTTTGATGAGACTGCACACAGACGAAAATAAAGTGGTCAGGTTCAGTGCAATGTACATATAGACAACAAAAAAATCGTGCAAAACAAGTGGAAGGGTAGCAGAGACACTGAATTTAAAAATTACACCTAAAATGCGCCAAAAACTGGCAAGCCACGTCTTAGTACAAAATTGGTTATCAGCGGATCTAGCAGAAGTGCACATTACAGAGTACGATATAATTAGCATACTGTACTTCCAAATTACTAGTAAAAACGATCACAACATAAACTTTGTGGTACCCAATATGAAGCATGTTAACACAGCAGCTGCAATATGCGTATAGTTCAAAAACTACTACAAGCTTGAGTACCAGTTGTGATGGTGGCACTAGAATTGTGCATTATCCGAATTCCTAGGGGAGACTCCTCTCGGTTCTTGCTTATCTTCAAAACGGACTTCAAATAGATCCAACAAAAGCATTATCTTGCAAATTTATAATTACATATCAACCTTAAAGAGAATCCTTGAACCTATCTTTGAGTTGTTGTAGTTCCATCTCCAATTCCTCTATTTTTCTTTTCAAGCATGCCTTTTCGCCCGTAGACTTCAACTGTATATTGTATTTCTCCTGTTTGGCTTGCTCAACTAATTTCTCGGCAATCTTGAGATTTATCTTTCCCAACTCAACCTCACTTTGGACTTCCTTCAAGTCTTGAGTCATCTTGTATTTCTCATGTTTTGTCTTGCTCAATTAATTTCTGGACAATCTTGAGATTTTTCTTTCCCAAGTCGGCCTCACTTTGGAGTTCCTTCAAGTCTCGAGTCAACTTAGATATTTTAACATCAGATTCATCAGCCTCCTCTGAGAGCTTTTTATAACTTTCAAAGAGTTCATACATAAAAGCACCCATCTGCGAAACAAAAAAAGGGAAAGAAAATCAAATTTAGGGCTGAGACGTGGCTAGAAACAAGAAAAGTGTTTTTACTGAAAAGACACTCACCCGAACAAATTGAAGCTTCATTTCTTCCCCTCTTTCCATGAAGTCGATGTTCTCCACCTCGGCCTTAATGCTTTGATCCCTATGGGAGGGCAAAGTCTTCCAAAGCTCAGCAGCAACTTTTCGGGCCTTGACTCTGTCACTATCCCACAAAGAAGTTTTTTCTTTCTCAGTAAAGTTTGGGAAATAATCTTGAGTCCTAGAGTGCGACCTCGGGGAGCAACATTGTTTCTTCGGATTAGTCTCCTCACCAAGAGCACTTAAAAGAGGGGGTGTCGCAACTTCTCTCCTTTTGGAGCCCTTAGTTGGGGACTGAGTCTCACTCTCAGACACTGCACAAGAAATCAGCTCTGGAACAATACTATAAACCCGAAACAGAACAGCTAAAGTTCAATATATCAACATTCATTAAAACTTGTCTTTTTTATGGTGCTGTATGGTGATCTTCTTGGCTCAGATTCCGAATACCTTAACACCGTTCTATTATCTGATCTAGTAAGTGTGCCCGTAGTGTTTTAATTGAATCTTTTTGTAAAATTCAACAATATATCAAGAATGTGTCAAAACTCAGAAACTACACAAAACCCTAAACTCAAAAGCCCATTAAGACCCTTTTAGAAAATTATTCGTGCTTGTGTTAACAAACTAGTGTCAGAACTACTGTAAACCCTAGATTCTAAAACCCCATAATCCAAATACTTAAGTTGTGACACAAATCTAATTGTGCGACTGCCGAGTGCAGAGTTAAACTAATTGTGCATGCAAAGTTACAAACAACTTGGGATAATATGAGTTATTTTAGAAGGTCAGTGAAAGCACTAGGTCATAGACGACACTATAATGTTTCATTTCAGTATATATACTTGATTCTGAATTATTACGACATTGTTTGAGGTGTGATCTTAAACAACGGTGTTAGGCCGTTCGGGACAGAATTAGAGATTATTAATCTCGGATTAATCGAAAAAGAAGTAATTAGTTTCGATCACAAAGTAGAATCTAAAACTACTTCAAATATTATTTAGCCCAGACTCATATAATTAAATTATTAGGCATAAACATATGAGCCATTTTACAGGATAAAATCACTTTGCTGCAGAACTTGCGGACTCTGCAAATCACAACATAAGCGTTTCCATGTAACTTAAGATTTCATTCACATAATATAACAAACTATCTAAATATTAGCAGACAAAGAGCTCATGCAAGTGCTGTGAAGTTTCTAAGCAATTTATTTTCTTTTCTTTACTTAATGAATGAATTCTTGACTAATATAAATAGGGATGTCGAGCCCTGAGATGAAAATATGAATATAAACATATACTACTTAGATCAGAGGCATTTTAATTTAGCTCTTTGTAGTTATTGTCACTTTCAATATTTTTTTTAAAGAAACATAGACCCTGGGATTTCTCTTTCTATAGATTTCAAGGTTGCAATGGAGGTCAAAATGTTATCTCGTAAAATGGTGAAACCAGCGGATCCAACCCCAAAGCACCTGATAACCTCCGAACTGTCCTTTTTTGATCAGATGCAACCTCCAGTTTACATTCCCACAATTTACTTTTTTCAATCCGGGAGCACTAGCAGACACCGCTTAGAAACATCATTATCGGAGACCCTGATTCGATTCTATCCTCTAGCAGGAAGATTCTCCATTGATGGTTCATGTGTCATTTGTAACGACGAAGGGGTTGAGTACTTGGAAGCTGAAGCACTTGATGTAACACTAGCTGAATTGCTTGACAGTGCGCCTACAAATCTTGAACTTTTAAATTGCCTTGTCCCATGGGACATACAAAAGCCTACTATGGACATGTCTCCCATTGTAGGTATACAACTGACCATGTTCAAGTGTGGGGGACTCGTAGTATGTACACTTTGTTCACATATGAAGCTTGATGGATTCTCCGGATCCACATTCTTTCGTGAATGGTCCATTGCATGTAGAGCTGGACTTGATGAAGCAATGGTTCCGAACTTCTGCATACCTTCCATATTTCCAAGAAGAGATTTATCCGGAATGATCAAGCCTAGTGGTTCTCCATTTTTGAAGAATACAAAGATTGTTACAAAGAGGTTTGTGTTTCATCAGAAAACAATACTTGGCCTAAAATCAGAAGTAAGGGCCAGCAGTGGAAATGTTATTAACCCTTCACGTGTAGAGGTTCTAGCTTGTGCTATATGGAAGGTTCTAATTAGTATTGATGAAGCAAAACATGGAAGTTTAAGGGATTCAACACTTTGTACTTCAGTAAACTTGAGAGGAAGAACCGGAATCAAAGATATTCCACAGAATGCTTTTGGAAATTTTTACTTTCAAATTCCTATAAGATTTAAGCGCGGAAATGGTACTAAAGCTGAGAAGTTGGAGTTGCATCACTTGGTGAGTTTGTTCAGTTATACCGTAAAGCATGAAATACTGGAATGCTCAAAAATTTCGGACCCTAATGAGGTAATGGCAAAGGTGGCTAAAAATATTAATGTTATACGCGAAGACAAGGGAAACGATGGAGTAAATTTCAGGTTCTTTAACACATTATGCAACTTTCCGATGTACGATGATGTTGATTTCGGTTGGGGGAAGCCGGAGTGGGTGGGTGTCACAAACGTCCCTGTAGAACTTGTTGTTCTAATGGACAGCAAATGTGGGACAAAGATTGAAGCAATGGTGAGCTTAACTGAAACTGATATGCATGGGTTTCAGAATCATCCAGATATTGTAGCTTTGACTTCAATGATGGAGTAGTGTATACTCATTTTATTGCAGTAAGTTGTTGGATTATTTCACCAACATCTAATAACAGCTTCTAATAAGTTTAAATTAATTATGTTATTTATATTGATTTTCTCTAGATGCAAAATAATGATAACCAAGAGCTAAAGATTAAATTATCAACGCCAAACAAATAGAAAAAGTGACCAACTTTATAGACCCGGCAATTTTATACACGACACGAAATGACACGAAAATTTAGTGTTTGTGTTTGTATTTTAAGTATACGACACGAAAATACACGAACACGAAAGTACACGACCCCGATTTAGTGTCGTTTTTGGATTTACCCTTCAAGTACACGACACGACACGAAGTACACGACATAAATAAATATATAAATAATTTAAAAAATATATTATATATATAATATAATACTAATTGATATTACACGAAAATAATGTGAACTTTAAGAAATTTCATGTAAAAATTCGTGTTTTTGTTATTATTCGTGTCTATTTCGTTTCGTTTAGTTTCATGTACACGAATGGTACACGAAAAAATTCAGGTATCTCGTGTCGTGTCGTATCAAGTCGTGTATCACTCGTGTCGTGTTCGTGTTACAGTTTCAGGTACACGATTTGAATTCGTGTCGTTTTCGTGTATAGCCAAAAAGTACACGAAACACGAAATTACACAACACGACTGATTTGCCAGGTTTACAACTTTATACAAGTCCACAAGTGATTTCCATGTTTTTATGATTTGAAAGCATTTGAGACAAGTTATAAGTTTTCAAGACCAATAATGTGCAAGAATAGCACCTCGGAACCACCTCCATATTGTACAAATCTAGAAGAAATGGGGCAGATAAACAGGCTTGTTGTACTGCACAAAAAGAGATGCTCATCCTCGAATTTCTCATTAATTATGAATACATTATGGCAGCATTTTCTAGCAAGTGTTCTATCTTAGACTTTACAACAAAATGTGATGCCACACTATATGAAGCTTGGCAGTTACTGTTTCCTCTTTAGGCCTTAGCATTTGGAAACTCGGTGTTCGACTTTTCTCTGTCACCCCCCCCCCCCCCCCCCCCCCCCTCCTCCTATTATACAATCACTGATCTTCCACTAAGTTTGTAGAATTCAGAAAGTTCAATAAGATGCAGACCTGCAAGCATCTCTGTTACTGATTTTGGCATTGGATACGGCACAATTTTACTTTATCTCTAAGCTCTTGAAAAGCCCTCATTGTTTCTGCATCAAAACCTCCTGCAAACTGCCCAAGTCCAGGATACAAATAATTCATAATCCACAACAAAACTGCAGGCACCAAGCTTCAATATACGTCAAGATGAAAATTTATACCTGATGTGCCCGAAACGCGAACTTTACTCCTTGAACTATCAATTCTTCTTCTTCAGGGCCACCACCTACCATTTCAAGCTCTGCTGATACTCTTTTCATGTACTTCATTGCTAATTTTACAGATGCTAGCTTGATCTGGTCAAGGCCATAGAAACATTAGTTATGCCATGATCGTGACCTAGATCTACTTAAATTTTTTTATTGAGTAGTATAAAGTTACAAGCAGCTTAGAACCACAAGCATACAACAACAAGATAACTGAAGTCATGGATATAGAAACATAAAATAGTGCTCCCTATTTCCATTGATTGGGTGTGAAGTGCCTGAAATTCATTGAATCCAATTATGTTTCCATGTACGTAGTACATGTTTAAGGATCCTGTTTGGTCCTCTCAGCTACTTAAAAATAGAAAGACTGGTGAGTTAGTAAGAATCAGTTTCACTTTATAACCTCCACAACACAAGCTAATGCTTAAGAAAACCAAAATACATGGAAAAAAGTAACAAACTTTATTTTCTTGGGGAAAGCTGATTAAATTGGTATTTTTTACCTTCTTCAAAGTAAATGACAACTTTAACTTTTATTTATTAATAATATGAGCAAGATATCTTGGTATTAGTACTCAATTTATTGGAATGTATAAAAGGTCAACTAGGAGAATCTGATCCTCTATTTACTCACTAAATGAACATAAAATAGTACTAATAAGAAAGCAGATGCCTATTTGGAAATATGGGGACTTCTCAATGTGCGCATGCAGGTATGGCCAAAGAAACTAAGACTAGACTTTTCCAGCACTTTGGCATCTAGTTCATATTAATGTTAATAAATATATTTGCATACTATTATAATATTTCGTATACCTGTCTTTTTTTTTAAAAACCTCCACTAATTTATCAAGTACATGACTTGCCAACCACCTAGTAAAATACTAAAATAGCAACCACTACAGAGTTCTTGAAAGAGCTTCTCCCCAACTCCAGTTTAATGGTCTGTGTCCTACTTATAGGTTATCCGCCCGATTAATTGTATGCATGGATCCAAAATGCCAACATGAAGGGAGAAATCGATACGGAGTAATAGTAAAATATACCAACACATCAAGTGAACCTGACCACTTCTTTCAAATGCTATGATACACCACCAAAGCTAGTTGGTGTCTTTGCAACTATAGTGCATTATCAGTCACATACTCGCATTACACACAGATATATGGTTACTGTCTTTGCAACTATACTGCAATATCTGTCACATACTCACATTACACGCAGCTATATGGTACTGAGAGAAACATTGATTGCAATATAATTGTTTTACACAAGCAAAATTAGAAAAATGTAGCAACAACATGATTAAATTTACAAAAACAAGTGCAAGGCATCAGAGCCTGTCTTATATTAAAAAAGAAAAAAAGAAACTAAAGAGGAAATTTGCTACCTGACTTGTAAATCCAGAATTTAGCATCCAATCAATTGGAATTTGGAACCCTTCATAACGTTGAGCAGCCAATTCCCTAGTGCGTGAGAGATTGTAAGCACCGTTCTCTAGTCTGTGCAATCACAGTTGTGTGCTGGTTTAGCAAGCAATAATCACTCTTACCATGTAATTGTATGAAAATACAAGGCTAAGCTGTTATCTTACTTTTCAAATAAGGCTTGCATTTTTTTGAGAGCAGGGGCAAAAGGTAACTGAGGATCATCCTTAAAAGAAGATGCCTCCGATACCAGCTTATTGACATCACAATACCCAAATGCTGCTTCTCTTAACGTATCCGCTTTCTTCTCTGGCCATTGGAAGTGTTTAAGTACTGCTCTTTCATCAACCTAAAAGTAAGTCACTCAAAGTTATATATGATTAACGACATTGTGCTACAGCACAGCATGATTTAGACAAGTTATAGTAGTTGTAGAAGGATTTTGTTTACCAGGTAAGAAAGCTCTTCATCAAGCCATTTAACAAAAGCAACAACATCTTTAATGTCTGTAAATTTAGCCTCCTCAACTTCTTTGATCAAGAACCTAATAAAATCACCTTGTGTTTCAACATCTGATTTAATCTGAATTCAATACAACACAACACTTAGTCACAAACACAAAAAGTAATCTCACACTTATTATAGATGCACCCGATATCTTACAAATCCAGAAGAACAATATGATTTAGAACTAATCACCCTCAAATCAAGACTACAATCGATCAAAGAAAATACTGTATTTGCAGCTACAAAATAATATATAAAAACAGGACAACAAATTGCACTTACAGCAAGCAAATGGGCTGACCGGTTCTCAATCTCCCCGATCATATTCCGTGTAGTGGCAGTCCCCGGCATCCCATCACTCCCTCCCCCACCTCCAGAATCTCGCCTCGAATCTCTCCTCATCAAAGAATGATAAAACTCCACAACCTCCGGCACTCTCCTCACCTTCCCCTCCCCCGCCAATAACCCCTTTGGTGGCGGTGGTGGAGGCGGAGGTGTCACCTTCAATAATCCCGGAGCTGAAACCGATGACTCAACACATTCCGAAGAATCAGAACAAGAAACATTCAGCCTAGGTGGAGGTCTTGGAATTCTAGGCAACCGAGATTCAGCTGACACAACAAACTCAACACTCTCTTTCGAACAATCAGGCAATGTAAGTTCTAATTCTACCGCCTTTTCTTTCACTTTCGATTGCTCTAAATAATCAAATTTCTCAAGAACATTCACATTCTTCTTCACATTAAATTTCCCCTTAAACCTCTGTGATTTCGACAATTCTTGAACATCCTTTATTCGACTCAACTCCGAAACCTTTTCTTCCAAACGCTTAACTCTCTCCCCATTCTCTCTACTCTGCTCAGACAATTTACAATGCAACATCTCCACTTCTTGTCTCAACCTCTCATTCTCATCCTCTAAACACCCCACCATTTTTTCAGCTCTTCTAACCTCACTCTCTTTCCGGGCAAGCTTATTTTCGAGACTCGAAACAATCTCAGCAGCCTCCTTAAATTTCCTCAGCTCAACAATCTCTGCCATCAAAAGGGTTTCTCTCTGGCGCATTTCATCAAGCAGGTGGTGAAGCTCAGCTGCATCAGGTGGGCGTGGCTGAACTTGTGCGGAGGCGCGTGGGAAATAAACGCCAAAAGAGCGTGAAGGGCATTTTTGGGTAGTCTTATCTGAGCTTAAAGAAGATGGTGTTTGCTTTCTTGGTCCAGTTGGTTTAGGGTTTGCTGATGTTCTTTGAAGCCCCATTACTTTCCCAGTTACCATTTCTCCAAAGATGTTTGTATATACAATAAGTGTATCTATATATTTTTGGGATTGTAAGTATTCTTACATTGATGCAATGTAGATGGTTATGGAGGGGGGGATGGAGTGAGTTGGAGGGAAAATGAAGTAGCCAAACAAGTCTTTGTCTACTCACTGTGTGTGTGAGAGAGAGAGAGAGAGACTGACAGAGGGAGAGTAAATAGAGTAGACCGAGTGAGTGGGAACAAGGAGAGTTTAGTCTTAGGACAACAAGACAACATTTGTATTGCACGCTTAGAGCAAGTCCAAGAGCTTACTTATAACATGTCCTAAGCTCAAATATAAGTAATCTAGCAAAAAATGATGCTCCAACAATGTCCTAGTGGTTACCTAAATCACTAGGACATCCATCTCATTACCTATTAATAGGTAACCACTAGCCATTACCTATTTAATTTCCATGAATAAAAAATTCACTTCCCTCCTTTTCTACATTACTTTTTTCTCTCTTTCTTCCACTCTTTTTCTCTCTCTTTTCAAATATATTATTATAATAATAATAGGGAATGAATATAAGTAATGTTGTTGGAGTTCCTACAAGAAATCAAGTCCCTAAATCACTAGGACACATTATTATATAATATTTATAAGTAACCAACTAGGACATTGTTGGACTTGCTCTTATAAACATTTTATTTTATTTTTTGTTTTCTTTTTAAGTGGCACTAATATGCTTAATTTTGATGCTTTGTAGTGTAGCTTTTTGTCACTGCTTAACATTTTCTGTTTAGGTGGAATAATCTTTTGCTTAAGCATACATTATTCAAATGGTTGATGTTCTGAATTACGATTCGGGTTAAATCACATAATTCGCAAAAACTAATTCGATTTTGAATCGATTCAAACTGAAACCAAAGTGTGGTTCGCGGTTTTGGTTCAATTACTTTAAAAAACTGCGGATCGTGGGTTGATTTCGGATTGACAAGAACTCAACCCGCTCTCAATCCGAACCACATCTATATACTTATATATATAGGTCATTGCTCCGTGAAGAACACTCTTATATAAAAAAACAATAAAGAACACCATAGAATTTTACATAAATTGTATGTTGATTCTAATTTTCTCACCAAAAAAGTTTTATTACGAATAAAAATAAAATCTAACAAAAAATTAGAAACAAATAAAACATGATTACATGTAATTTTATTGTGATAAATATATATATAAGATTCTGTACTAGATTATATGTAATGTTTAATTTTTAAATTTAGATGAGATTCTACGTTAAATTCGATATGTTAGGCTTAATTGTTGTTCAATTTTATGATTATAATTTTAAAAAAAAAAATATGAAAAATAAAGTGTTTATGATTGTGTTGTTTATTATTCTTTATATAAGGTGTTCTTTCTAGAATGCAACTATATATATATATATATTAATTAAAGTAATTTTATCTTATGAATCTCAAATTAAATCATAAATTTTATATTAATTTTCGTATCCAATATTTCATTGTTGCAACTAAATTGAACGTTAGTCATTTGCGGTTAATACTTTGTTATGTAGGAATAATTTTTATTATTTATGCACATTTAAAGAAGGAAAATTTGAATTTCATAAGTATTTTTATTTCCTAATTTTACTTATCAAACTATCTGGGCAAATTTAAATCGGAAAGGTATTATTTTATTTTATAATTTTGTTAACCAAATTTTGTCGAGAACCGTCAAAATCCGTTAATCTGGATTGACTAAAACCGAATGGTTTGGTTTTGTTGGTTTACGAGTTACGGTTTTATTTGATTTTTTCAAGAACCGCTATTTTACGGTTTGGTTCCGGTTTGATATCTAACTCGAATCAAATCGGGCCGCGATCACCACTACTCTAAACTGTCAGTAACGAAGGTAATAAATTTAATTTTTCGTTATAAAATTTGAATAATTTTGTATTGATAGGATTTTGGGACGGGATGGGGAGGAAGACATGGGACGAGAAATTGAAATAAAACACGAAAATAATGAATATGAGAAGATGATTTTAATGTAAGTTTTTGTAGAGTTTGTATTGCAAAATGGATGATAAGAGCATCTTCAATGGGGTTGGCTAAATTGATTAAATTGATTAGCTATATTGCTGTAAATAAATAATTAGCTAAAATTTGTTGAACATGTAAGTTATTATGTTTCAATGGAATTGGCTATAATGGTTTGCTATATTCTAAAAATAGTAATTGATTATTATTTGAAGTTGTTAAAAATATAAAATATTATTCCATTATGATAATAGATGATGCGTAAATTTGTTACAGGTTTCTAGAGGTTCATCAAATATAGTCAATGTCATCACGTTGGCTAAAATTATAGACAAGAGGTTTGACCCATTGAAGTGATACATTTTTTACATATTTTTTTTAAATTTTATTTTTTGTATGTCATCTAGGATTTTAACTAAGGGCTTTTATGGGTTGGAGATGCTCAAAGTTATTGAATGTCCTATTAAGCTCGAAAAGAAAAAGTTTATGAACACATTAAACACAAAACTTGGATAATCTTTTATAGAATGCTACGGACATCAAAGTCAAGAACGCCTTGAAGACTTTTGTAAAGAAAATAGAAAGTAAATCATATGGTGATGAACATGGCTAGCATCGATCAAGATTCTCAGCACAGCTGTATCTCCATGCTCTTCTTGCTTTAAAATGAGGAAGTTGTTTTAATCTTTAGAACAATTAATACCGGTCAAATACGTTTTTACTATGTTTAAGGGCTGCAACAAGTATCCCAAGTAGTCGGTTCTTTTTTCTTCCCCAGTTACACAAGACTGTTGCATTTTTTTTTAATCAATATTTATACTCTTTATTTAAAAAAAGAAACCACCTCTTAATGGTATATCATATTATTTTTATCTTAATTATCTTAATATTATTAATATAATTTTAAATAAATATAATAAGATTTATTATTAAATTAAAAATCTATACTTACTCTTTATTAAAAGCAAAACATCTAATGGTATGGTATGTCATGTATACCGCAGTATACATATATTTATTATCTTAATAATCTTAATATAATTAACATAATTCTAAATTAATATAATACGATTTATTATTTAATTAAAAGTTAATATTTATTACTTTATTAAAATCAAAAACCAATATAGTATGTCATATACAGCGGTAAACATATAATTATTATATTAATATAATTAACATAATTCTAAATTAATATAAACAAAATTTATTATAAAATCAAAATCAGATATCCAACTTAATGTTATGATATGTTATGTATACCGCCGTACACATATAATTTGATTGAAATCAAAAGATTTTTTATATTACCTATTATTTTATAAGTTACTTTCGATCAGTATAATTCTTATCTCTCTTACTTTCTAACAATTACAGATAGATATTTTATATGTCCCGTCGATCTTACTATGTTCTCACGCCCCATTCGGGACGGGAATTTGAGACATTATTCGTGTTCAGGACATAGGAACAGAGAGAAATATAAAAACAATTCGGGGATTGGTGGCGGGAACGGAGAAAAGTACATAAAAATAATTCGGGATTGGGGACTTGATTGATAATGAAAACTCTTTTTCGTTGGAACACAATAGTACAAAGCCAAATTTGGATATCTCTGTTACTTCTAACAACTACATATGGATATTTTATCCGTCCCGTCGATCTTGCTATGTTCTTCACCCCATTCAGGACGAGAATTTAAGAAATTATTCGTGTTCAGGACAAGAACAGAGAGAAGTATAAAAACAACTCGGGGATTGATGACGGGAATGGAAAGAAGTATAATAAAATTATTCGAGGGATCGGGGGACATTATTGATAAAGAAATTTTCGTTGCAAAACAATAGTACAAAGCCAATATTTGGTTAGTACGATATATCTAAATTAATTGGTTTCATTCCAAACTCATGTTCGATTTGCTGCAACTACATAATTATATAAGTTAGTTATTTATTCAATTTCAATTCTTTGATTTTATCAAATATTTGATTATTTCTATCGACATAATTAAATCATATTTATTTATTATAGATTTTCATATTAATTTAATGTTAAATTCTCTACAAGTACATATTTAAATAAAACTTATACATTATTTTTATTCTCAATATTTTAAATTATTTTTTTAATAATTTAATTTTTATTCTTCCTTCGTGCTTAGCCCGAGTTATCGCTAGTAACCTTTATATCTCAAATTCGTAAAGATCACAAGCACAAACCTCAGTTTCATATAAGATAAAACACCGCGATACTAGTAGATCAAGAGATTATTGATCGTAATCTCGTACCTTTTGGTTATTGTAACTACATACACAACCTTTGATAGTGATCATTAAGTTAAAATGAATTTTGTATCAACTTTCGAACTTAGGATCAACATCCACACTTATTTCCTGTGTTCGAATTTTTTCTCGCACTTACGAATGACATCTTATCTTCGCAATATGTGAAAAAACCATTTGAATTCAGTCCTGTGACTTAAAATAACTCTTCATTATCATGTCACTGCACTCCCCATCTCCCTTTAAGTTCAACAAGAGTCCATATGATGAGAGAAATCATAGGGTGCTTTGGCCCTATTTTAAAGTCCCAATGGTAAGGGGTCAATGTGTTGATTCAAAGGATCATGAGTTCTACGACTCAACTTAACTATTTAAAAAAATAAAATTAAAGAGAAATCATATGGTGCATTGGCCCTATTTTAAAGCCGCGTGATACATGAAAATTAACTGAATAAAACAAATCTTGTCCAAAAAAAAACCAAAAAAATGATTAGGAAAAAAAACAAATGATAATACCAAATTTAATTTGCAAAGCAATAACATAATTTATTTTGGAAATTAACGATGCCAGAGCATAGCGCGATAATTAGGACAGGCAGAAGGCAGATGGAAAGGAATGTAATATATTGCAATGGAAAATAATAAATGAATTGTGGTCCTTAATTTTAATTATTTATTTAATTATTTTTTACATTGGCCCTATATTTGGATCAATGACATCTCATGTACACATGCAAGAAGCTGTTACACTGCTCTAGATACCAAAACTTCCTACTGAACCATCACATTCATGTTGATGAAAGGAGCTGTTATTTTGCTATATATACACATGCAACCCAAATCAATAAAAAGGCAGTTGTGATAGATATGTAACATAACATTATGCATTTATATATTGAAAATTGCAATCACCACCTACAAATTACAATGGCATTTCAGTTTCAAACTTGTGCTAACAAACAATGGTACTTTTTGGCTGTATGTAAATATGTTTGGTTTCTAGCAATTTCAGCTAGGTTTTTAAGCAGTTATCTAGATAGGATTCACATGTTTGTACACTTATTAATTAGGGTTAGAATTGGTTCCAAAATCATCAACCTTTATTGTCCATTCATGCAATAACAACAGGGTCTTATCCAGGTGAAAATAGTATATGGTGTTTACACATTGTAAGATTATAGCTCTCGAGTCTGCACTATTATGTTTTGTGCATAGGCGAAATAGTCTCAAATTATTTGACTTTTTACATATATTTTGATCAATAAAGGTGTATTTTCCGAACACCTTGAAAGTTTTATAAAGAGAATGATACACAAAAAAAGATAACATTTTATGATCGTTTACATTGATGTATATACAAGATGATATAAAACTTAGTTTCAAAAAAAAAAAAAAAGATGATATAAAACTTGGAATTACATAATGTATCTTGTCACTATATATATCTACATATTCTAACTAACGTCTGTCAGCTATAGAATATAACAAACTTTCTTTCTAGAAGCTATCAACTTGTGCTGAGCTGTCATGCTGACATGTCACTCTGCTTGAGATATAGTACCGTTATCATCCCCCCTTAAGCTTGGAGAGGAAAACAGATTGAACACTCCAAACTTGGAGAGTAAAAACCGCATAGCATATGAAGGAATGGACTTGGTAAATAGGTCAGTTGGTTAATTCTTTGATGCAAGATAAGCAGTCTCAATAACTCCTTTAAGCAATTTCTCACGAACCAAATGATAATCGATTTCGATGTGTGTTAACGGAGGAATTTGGTGATAACAAATTTCGGGGATTGCTGGAATAACGAAATTGTGAAAATAGGGGGATTTGGGATTTTTGGATGTTTGGGGCTGGACTTGAAAGGTGTCTCGACTTGTTAGATATGTCGGATCCTATTCCAAGATGCCTGCGTACCCTGTTTATATATAGGGATCAAGCCAACGCAGTTCTGTGATAGGATAATATTTTTAATCCCTGTGATTGTTAAGGGATATGTTGAGATAAGTTGATTTTATCTTTTTAGAGTTATATTAGCGTTGAGATTCTTTCCTGATTTGAAAGAATCGTTTGGAGATATTTTTTAGTAATTGATTGATTTAGATTGATTGTTTCCTCGTTTGAGAGAGAGGATATTACTTAGTGGTTAAGCAATAATTATTATTAGATCAATATTGGGAAATTAGGAGATAATTGAGGCAACCGAAATTATGGCGTAACAACTACCCCCCAGTTCTTCAGTGCAGCTTGATGGACTGGAGAACTAAGCGTGCTTTGATCTTCCGAATTTCCTGAGTCAATGAAACAACTAGGAGTAGAAGATTAGCAGATAATATGACGAAGATAATTACCCGTAATATGCCTGTAAAATCGAGAGAGACAACATGATGTGCCCGTAATATGTCTGTGCTTGCGAGAGACAACATGCGAGATGTGAGAAGAACATATGTACGAGTAACTTTGTAAGTGTAGGAGAAAGAGAATTAGATAATTACCTCGCCTTCTTATACACTCTATGCAAAACAGAGTTTAAGAAAAGGGAAGAGTAACCTCGCCTTCTTATACACTCTATGCAAAACAGAGTTTAAGAAAAGGGAAGAGTAACCTCGCCTTCTTATACACTCTATGCTAAGCAGAGTTTAAGAAAAGGGAAGTGTAACCTCGCCTTCTTATACACTCTATGCAAAGCAGAGTTTAAGAAAAGGGAAGTGTAAAATCGCCTTCTTATACACTCTATGCTAAGCAGAGTTTAAGAAAATGGAAGTGTAACATCGCCTGCTTATACACTCTATGCAAAGCAGAGTTTAAGAAAAGGGAAGAGTAACATCGCCTTCTTATACACTCTATGCTAAGCAGAGTTTAAGAAAAGGGAAGAACTATATTCTTGGTGAGCTTTCCGGAAGTACGGATAAGCACCCCGGAAGTACGGGTTTACCAAGGTACTCCAAGCAACACCTTCCATAAAGAAGAGCCTTCAAAATAATTCCAAGCAACACCTTCATAAAGAAGGCCTTAAAAAATAATTTTCAAGCAACACCTTAAAGAAGAGCCTTCAAAAATAATTCCAAGCAACACCTTAATCAAAGAAGGGCCTTCAAAAATATTAACATCTTCAATAGAGGGTCTTCAAAAATAATTTCCAAGCAACACCTTAAAGAAGGGCCTTCAAAAATAATTCCCAAGCAACACCTTACAAAAGGGCCTTCAAAAATAATTCAAGCAATACCCTCCGCAAATAAGGGTCTTCGAAAATATCACACAGAGACAACCACAAAATCTAAGAATGTCCAATGTTTACGAGTAAATGTATGATGCACATGATGATATGAATGAATGCATGATGCGAATGATGCACATGATTATATTAATAAATGCATGATGCGAATGATGCATGGCCTTCAAAACAAGATTACCCCGAAGGGTCTTCAAAAAACGATCACCACTTAGGGACTTCAAACAAGATTATCATCTTCAAAAGAGGGTCTTCAAAAATAATTTCCTCTTCGAAAGAGGGTCTTCAAAAATATTATCCCTTATCAGATAAGGATCTTCCACACTTATTTTTGTCCATGCACGAGCTAGTGAAGTAATCAAATCATGTGCTACGAATATTGCATCACAATTCTTTAACATCTCCATTATTCAGATTCTGTCCAGATCCGTTTTTTACCTTTTTGGCCCTGTAAACGATATTTTCCAAGAACGAACCATCGCCTTCACCGTTCAGCTCCTCCATTAAAGCAGCTCCAGATCCATAATAACCCCTCATGCGTATCGTATAGATTGATTGTCCTCCACAATCAAAAATTATCCCCTCCTTCTAGCGCCAATTGTTAACGGAGGAATTTGGTGATAACAAATTTCGGGGATTGCTGGAATAACGAAATTGTGAAAATAGGGGGATTTGGGATTTTTGGATGTTTGGGGCTGGACTTGAAAGGTGTCTCGACTTGTTAGATATGTCGGATCCTATTCCAAGATGCCTGCGTACCCTGTTTATATATAGGGATCAAGCCAACGCAGTTCTGTGATAGGATAATATTTTTAATCCCTGTGATTGTTAAGGGATATGTTGAGATAAGTTGATTTTATCTTTTTAGAGTTATATTAGCGTTGAGATTCTTTCCTGATTTGAAAGAATCGTTTGGAGATATTTTTTAGTAATTGATTGATTTAGATTGATTGTTTCCTCGTTTGAGAGAGAGGATATTACTTAGTGGTTAAGCAATAATTATTATTAGATCAATATTGGGAAATTAGGAGATAATTGAGGCAACCGAAATTATGGCGTAACAATGTGTTTGGTTCATTCATGAAACACTGGATTGGAGGCAAGGTAGAGAGCAGACTTGTTATCACAAAACAACGTAACATGAGACAAAGATGCAACCCCCAACTCCTTAAAGAGGTTTAGTAACCATGTTATTTCACAACAAACATCTGCTAAAATACGATACTCTGCTTCTGCAGAGGAACGAGAAACAGTAGCTTGGCGTTTAGATTTCCAGGACAACATGGATGAACCAAGAGTAAAACAGTATCCAGTTAAGGAACGTCGAGTAAGATGACATCCTCCCCAGTCTGAATCAGAATATGCACTAATAGATAAAAGACTTGTAGCCGATAGTAAAATGCCTTGACCAAGAGTATGTTTGACATACCAAACCACTTTGAAGGCTGCATCTAAATGACACTTTCTAGGTGTCGCCAAGAATTGAGACAAGACATGTACATCATAACATAAATCAGGACGAGTAATCGTCAGATAAATCAAACGCCCCACTAGCCTTCGATATGCAGCAGGATTTTTCAGAAATTTAGAAGTAGTATCAGACAACATTGTATGATTCTGTTCAATTGGCACCAAAGAAGTCTTTGCAGACTCAAACCCAACATCTTTAATGATATCAATTGAATACTTTCGCTGATTAAGGCAAATGCCTTGAACATACCTTGCAATTTCGATGCCTAAAAAATACTTCAACGGCCCCAAGTCCTTAATTTTGAAATGGGAAGCAAGATAAGCTTTAATTTTCTGAATAAGCTCAACATTATTTCCAACAATCAATATGTCATCGACATAAACTAAAACAACAATAATGAAGGAAGCAGTTCAAAAAACAAACAAACTATGATCTGTGTGAGCCTGTGTAAAACCATAAGCAAGTAAGACATAATAGAATTTTTTAGCCCAAAAACGAGGAGCCTGCTTTAATCCATAGATAGACTTGATCAAACGACAAACGAGAGGTCTATCTGAGGTAGACACTAGATGTTCAGCAGGAAGAACATAACCTGGGGGAATTGCCATATAAGCTTCTTCTTGTAATTGACCATGTAAAAAAGCATTTGCTGCGTCCATTTGAGTAACAGACCAGCCATTAACAGCAGCTAGTGACAACAGAACCCGTACCGTAGCCATCTTTGCAACAAGTGCAAAGGTGTCAAAATAATCTAAACCCTCAGTTTGAGTGAAACCCCGGGCTATCAGATGCGCCTTAGCCTATCCATAGTACCATCCGGTTTGAATTTGACTTTATATAACCACTTAACCACCTTCTTGCCATGTGGTAGAGGTACAATTTGCCAAGTATTATTGGCCTCAAGAGCAGCTAACTCCACAGACATAGCTTCACACCATACAGGATATTTACAAGCAGCAAAGTAGGATCACTACGTCATAGATGGCCTTTTACAACATCTGGGTATGGGTGTTACCTTCTTGCATGTTACCTTAGCTATGAAATTTTGGACCTATTACAATATCATAGTTTTGGTGTTACCATATCCATAAACCCATGTTACTCTTACTGTAAAAAGGTGTTGTAAGTGAGTAACACCGCGAGGGTTACCTTAGAGTATTAATTTTGAATTTTTTATTTAAAATTAATAATTCAATAATTATTTCACTTTAAAAGTAATTAATTTTTAAAAAATCATTGAATAATAAAAGTAATATTTTTATAAAAGTAATATTCTGTGAAATAATTGAATTATTTATATTTTATAAAATGTTTTTAATCATTTTATATTAGAAAAGGTTTTTTTTTAAAATTCAAAATCGTTAAATTTTGATTAAAACCAATAAAAACTTTATTAGAGAAAGTAACAGCTTGAAAAACTAATTTTAACAATAGATTTAAAAATAGATTGTAAGAGCGAAATAATTAAAATAATAAATCATAATTTAATATCAAACATATTAGCATAAATTTGTGATATTTTTGTTTTAGAGTATTAATTTTGAATTTTTTATTTAAAATTAATAATTCAATAATTATTTCACTATAAAAGTAATTAATTTTAAAAAAATCATTGAATAATAAAAGTAATATTTTTATAAAAGTAATATTCTGTGAAATAATTGAATTATTTATATTTTATAAAATGTTTTTAATCAATTTATATTAGAAAAGGTTTTTTTTTTAAAAATAATCAAAATCATTAAATTTTGATTAAAACCAATAAAAAATTTATTAGAGAAAGTAATAGCTTGCAAAAGTAATAGCTTGCAAAACTAATTTTAACAATAGATTTAAAAATAGATTGTAAGAGCGAAATAATTAAAATAATAAATCATAATTTAATATCAAACATATTAGAATAAATTTGTGATATTTTTGTTTTAATAAAAAACCTACACTAGGGAGCGGCAAATGAAATTGGGGAAATACACTGAGTGGCAAAAATGAAATTGGGTCAAATACTGAGCGGGGGAAAAATTGGGTCATTCTCTCGTTCTCTCTTCTCTCTTCTAGCTTCTCATTCTCTATCAAGGATAAATTAGGATTTGCGGTGATTAATCGAAGCTTGGCGGATGGATTCAATTAGGTTCAAGCTGGGTTTAATTGGAGCTTGGTGGAGGGATTCAACTAGGGTTCGAGATGGGTTTAATCAAAGCGGGCTTTGTGTTCCAAAGTGTTTCATATCAATTTGAGGTATAAATCTCTCTTCATATGCTTTGATTTGTATACGTTTGAGGTATAAATCTCTCTCTCTCTCTCTCTCTCATTATCATACTCTGTTAAAGTCTCCTTTCTTTTTCTTTTTAATTTTTGTTATAAAGGTTATTACCAACAAGTACCATGGACGACCAACAAGTAAAGTACTAAGATATCTCAAGGTAAATACTTGCACACAAAAGTGTGGTTCTAATGTTGATTTGTCTTTTTTTATTCATATACACACATAAGCTTTATAAGTTGTCATCTTATCATAGTTTTTTAAGTTGACCTTCGCCTAATGAAGCTTGATATACATGTGACTGATTGTATTTTCGGATCCTCTGATCATCATTCAGTAGTCCTTTCATTTACTTATAAAATTGCTGAAAAACTTGGGACATTTTCACTGTTGTTGTATAGGGAACTGCTAGATCTAAAACAGAGCCTGTTGTTGTATACCACCACTTCCGTATTCAAACAATGGGATTCGGTCTAACTTCCTCTTTTTGAGATAGAGTATTCGGTACACTACCGGAAACAAAATCAGCTGCAAAGAGTAGATAATGTAATGTAAGGTTGCATTTGTAAGTAATACTGTGACCAAGTACTAGTGCTTGTGCCATTCTTTTGTTCCTATATTATTTTGTTCCCTCACCGTACTGCCATTGTTTAATTTTTGGGAAGTAGATTTGATATGTTTAGAAGTTGATATATTGGTTAAATATGTATAAAAATAATTTATGATGTTGGAATAATTGTCTATATTTTCGTTTGAGAATTAACTATCAGGAGGCAATATGGTCTTGTTGGGTTGATATTTTCATGGTGTTGCTTTTATCTTCGAAAGACGTATATGTAAAACGTGAATTTAAGCAAGTTGCAGGTAAATTTAAATTAATTTGAAACCCGTACTAATTGTTTTTTATTTCTATTCTTCTTTTGTACATTCAATATTTCTTTCAGAATGAGAGCTATTTTACGTTAGGTGATTTGAATATTTCTTTCAGCCTGTCCATTTGCGATTACTCTTTATTGAATGGTCTCCTCGTGATTCAGTTCAATTTATTGAATGGTCTCCTGCTGCGTGCCCTCGTGCATTATTAATAGCTAATTTCCATGGTCGGATCACCATTTGGACTCACCCTACACAGGTAAGCTGTTATTGTTTAAGTACTTAAATTAAATACCGGTCCTAACAGCACCGCTGCACAACCTTTTGGCACATACTGCTGAGGATGCATTTAAATAAAACTTTGTTTGGTGTTTCATGATGTCATGCTAAGTTATTTTAAACATTGCTATATATTCTTGAGCTTACATCTGATATGCTTACTCAGGGAACAGCTAACCTTGTAAAAGATGCTAGTTGTTGGCAGCGAGATTATGAGTGGGGGCAGGATATTGCAGTTGTTACAAAATGGTTATCAGGGATGTCTCCGGTATGCTATTTATTGTTGTCCTCTAGTCTGATCTGATTATATGGATCGTGGATAGTGATAGTCCTTTGGCGTTTGTGTTATGAACTTCAGTACAGGTGGCTTTCCTCCAAATCTGGCAGCAACACACAGACAACTTTAGAAGAGAAATTCCTTTCCCAGCAGCCTCAAGCTTCAGGTAGGTTTCCTGTTAGCCTGTTATTATGACTGTTTGCAGAGTCTTAATAGTTTTTACCTAGGAATGCGATCTTGATCGTAGTTAAGTCATATTGGAGGTTCTTTTTATCTCGAATAGAAAATACAATAAAACCTTTGGATGCCTTTTACTAGTCAAGACAAGTCATGCTGTCCAGGACTCCAAGTGCTATTGCCAAAAATTATGATAAAGTTCTGGTACTAAGTTTAAAGTTTTGGTCCATTGCAACATTATATAAAGCTCACATGAAATAAATAGGACACCATTGTTAGGTGGTCTAATCAAAGAGTAATTGAGGTTGAAATGCTTCTTTTCCATTGTGTGTGGATGGGGTGGGTGGCGATTGTATTTAGAGAGTTTAGAGAGAGAGAATAGAGAGAGTTAGGTGATCTAAAACCCGTACTAATTGTATGATTTTTGGAATGTCACTCATGGAATCGCCAAGTTGGCGATTGATGCTAGGAGTTCTTTCTGCCCCCTCTGTTATATATTTCTTACTAGTTGTACTATATGTACCCGAATCTCCTCGATGGCTTGTGAGTAAAGGAAAGATGACTGAGGCTAAACAAGTCTTACAGAATCTGCGGGGCAGAGAAGATGTTTCAGGTAAATTTGCATTGATATGTTATTTCCTTGACAATTCGATATTATTAGTGGCTACGATCTGGATTTACTATATAGTCCTGACCTACCTTTTGAACTACGTGGTAGGTACTCTTGAGTTTTTAATGCAGGTCTTGGCACCCAATTGGTTATATTTTTCATGCCAACGATGTCTATTTCTAGAGGAGTGTTACTTTCCATTTTCGGAATCATGGATATTATGAAACCATTCTTACAAAATGTTCAGAATTGCAAACTGTTAAATCCCGTAGTTTCAATCCTGTATGTTCAATGCTTTTTGTTAGGCCGAATACACAATATATAATCAAGTATGTATGAGAATAACAATCAAGAACACAGGTTTGTAAATCAACAAACTGAATTATATTAAATAATTCTCTCTTAGTGATGTTAATGAATCACAAAGAGCTACTAGGTTACAAGAATAATAATTCTATGTTCGCGTCCCTTCTAGGGATAACCTATCTGTGTTTATATAGTACACAGCTACTTACAATCCATCTCTAATTGATATTCCTATAAGTTAGCTATACAATTGATATCAATTAAGGATTGCTTCTTATCTTCTATTCCGTTTCCTTAGCTGTATCAATATATTCTGCTTCTTTCCATCTTCAGAATATATTGCTTCTAGAATCTTTATCTTTGCACCGACAGCTAAGTCAACTATCACCCTGTCAGACTTTAACAAACTCTGACCGGCTTCCATGTAAACTCTTCACCCAGTCAGACTTTATCAAACTCTGACTGGCTTCTATATAAACTCTGGTATGTACCTGTTACTTAAACACTGATGAACAAACGTCAGCAATTATATCTAACAATCTCCCCCAACTTGTTCATACCAAAATGTACAAGTTAAAAAGATAATTGATGATGTCAAAACATATAACAAATGCAGTGTTTAAAATATAACAGAGTTTAATTTTAAGACAGAGTTTAAATTTAACTTAGAATAGAAAACATAAAAACTTACAGTCAGACTTTACTTGACTTCTTCAATATCAGGTACTGTCCTGAGATAATCAATCAGCAGTCTTCTTTCAGCCTTCTCTAGCTCATCCACCATAATCTCTTTTAGCTCTTTAAGTTCTGAATCACTCTCCCCCGTTTGGTAGATAGCAGCTCTTAGAGAATATATGCTGTTTCTTCTCATATCATTTCCTAGCCGAATGTAATGAGCTTTGTCTGACTCTAGGTTGAATTCTAAAACTTTTGTTCCAAGTGCTGTTTTAAATCTAGCACTGTTTCTCTTCATCTCTACTAACTTTCCATTATGATCCCTATACTTTGGAATGTAAACACTTGATACTCCTCCTCCAAGCATAGCTTTAGATCTCAGCATCTTTTCTCTCAAAACTTGAGCAACATCAGGAGTATGTCTGTTTTTGACTTTTAGAAGATAAAGCACATATTCCAGTTCTTCCCATGATTTGAGATTAACATCAGATTCTCTAACTTTATAAACTCTTCCATCACTCATGAAGTATAACAAAAACTGCTTCTTCAATATTCTGTGAAAAATCAACTGAACAGATTCTAACTTATCAAGGTTTTCTTGTGTAACCCCAATACCAGATTCTGCCAGTGAAATGTTATCTTGAGATCTGTTATTTATTCTTCTCTCTCTGTGTGATCCCAGTCCAGATTTATCAAAAGCTTCTTTTCCCAATACAGTTCTGGTTTCTGAGAATTTCACAGCTTCAAGCTTTAATTCTTCAAGAATTTTAGGTTTGCTGAATCCTGGAAGTTGTGTAGATTTCTGTACAACTTGAGCAACGTCAGAGGTTGTCATAACTTTAGTAGAAACATCAACTTGAGCAGCGTCAGAGGTTGATTTAGCTAATCTTGTTTCAACTTGAGCAATGTCAGAGGTTGAATAAATCTTCTTAGGTAACTGTTCTTCTTCTACCAGTTTACCTTTTCCTTTGTCAGTATTTTTAATCACAGGCCTCCTTGAGTACTGTAAACTCTGATCAGAGTTTACATTCTCTTTGATAACAATTCCTTTTTCTTTCTTTCTAGGAGCCTTGATTTCCTTCTGTTTGTAGATTCCAGCTTCAAGATTCTTCTTGTGTTCTTCAGCAAGCATTTGCTCTTCAGCTTGGATATCTTCAATTGTAATACCTTTTCCATGTTCTGCCATAAACATCTTAGCAGCAATTTCCTCATCAATAGATGGCTTATCAGAGATTATCAAACTTTTGAATCTTGAACCACTGGCAGAGTTTACATGTCCCTTTCCAGAGTTTGATCTTTTATCAGAGTTTGATCTTCTTGAAAGTAGTCTGCTATCAGCATTTGACCTTAAGCTCTTTCCATCTCCCTTGTGTCCATCATCATTACCATCATCCCTCCGTCTCAGAGTTTGAGTGTCTTTGCATTTGTCACTTGGTACACTCTCCCCCTTTTTGACATCATCAGAAAGTAGTACTGATGTCAACAACTCAATAGCATTAGAAATTGATGTCAGTTGGGCAGACATAGCAGTCTGGTTGTCCTCAAATGTCCCAAGCCTCTTCTGAATGTCATCAGAGTCCTTAGCTTGCTTCTTGAACATGGAATTGTAGTAAGTCCTATCATTCTTCAGAGTGAGATCTCTCAGACCAACTTCATTCCTCAAAGCAGTGACTTCCTTATGAGACTCATCAAATCTGTTGTGGAGAGATTTAATTTGAATCACAGTAGCCTTCAGACTTGTAAGAATATCAGGACTTGAAATTGTCTTCACAGAATCTCCAAGAAAATCAGCAGCCCTCTGTGCTGAAAAGATACAATCCGCAGCAGCCCATCTATTGTAGTACATATCTTGAAAATGCTCAGCTGTAGCTCGATTGACCTCTCTTAGCTCATCAGAGTTTGCTTGACTCTCAAATAACTCCTCTTGAGAATGATCAGAACTATCATTATCATTATCATTATCATTCTCTGCTGTATTCTCTGCAGGAATATTCTCAGCATCAGGTTCTGGAATCTCAGAGTTTGCAGTATGCAGGAACTCTGCTTCTTTTGTTACAATCTCAACAACAGATTGTTGTAAAGCTTCAAGAACAAAAACATCCTCAGAGTTTATAACAAACTCTGCTTCAACAGGAACATTCTCTGTTGCATCCTTATCAGCAACATCAGGATTTGTAGCAACAGTCTCTGTAGCATTAGCATCCAAAGTCTGATCGACTTCCTCACCTTTCTTAAGATCAAAAGAAATTATTTCAGTGTGAGAAGCCATAGATTCTGCAAGTTCAACAGTATCTTGATCAGCTTCCAAACCTTCAGTGAAATGTTCAGAGTTTATAGAGAGATTTGCTTCAACATCCATATCAAATCCCTGTGGTTCAAAAATCTCAGCCTCAAAATTTTCTGTAGCCTCCTGAACAAGAATTTCAGGAGCTTCATTTGCAGCTTCCTCAACTACATCATCAGCATTTGATGTAGGAGCTTCATTTTGAAGAACAGTCTCCATAAAAACTCTATCCTCAGGAACAGCATCATCATTTGGAATCTCAAGATCATCAACAACAGTTGAAGAGATATTCTCAGCACCAAACAAATGTGCTGCTACCAATCTTCTTTTTCTCTGATGAGGAGTTTCTTCATCAGTTTCAGTTTCTTCATCAATAGAATTAGACTTTTCCCTATTTGCTCTTCTTTTAATCATTCTTCTTTTCTGAGGCATATTGTCAGCATTTGATGCCCCAGCTTCAGTGTTTATCCTGACAGACTTAACAGCCCTTACTTTAGATTTCTTTGACCTCTGTGGTTGAGACACAGAAGGTCCAGCTTCAGTGTTTGCCAGTTGTGGTTGTTGTTGTTGTTGTAAGTTGACCAAGAATTGTTGCACAGACTCAGGCAACAGTAACACACCAACATCTCCTTTCTTGTTATCCTTGTTAGTGAGATCAGAAAATATGCGTTTATGCAATTTAAATGAGAGGATAACATCATCCTCTACAATCTCAACATTAGGACAACAAAAGTTGAATATTAACTGACAAAATCTAGAGAAGTAAACAACATTTCTATTCTCTAGCATTTTCTCACCAATATTAGTTAAAACTAATCTAGCAACATCAAATTGACTGCCATAGAGAAGAGAATACCCGATCTGTAGACTATCCGTGGGAATCGCATCCCAATTCGTGCACTTCTTTCCAAAAGCCCGAGTAATGCAATCGAAAAAGAAGCTCCACTCCTTGCGCAAAAATGGCCTTTTGAGTTGACCTATCTTTGTCAAAGGTCCAGAGTATCCTATCTCCCTCATCATTCTGACTAACTCAAAGTCTCCAACAGTTGTGAATGCATTGAAATCTTCAAGACCCAAAGCATCACGAACAGTAGTAGGAGTAACAGTAAATTCATCTCCTTGAAACTCAAAAATGATAGATGGAGATCCAGACGCTCCTCCATCATCATAAGTACCTGTCTGCCAAAAAGTCCTTATTTGTGACGCAGACAGCTTCGACGGTGCGGTGAGAGCAGTACCGATATCAGAGTTTGACAAGAAACTCTGAATCAAATGAAACGCCTCCGGTGCGTTCTCATTTGCCAAAGGAGCTGAGTAGTTATTAGGAACAAATTCTAACCCAGAAGCAGTAAACATTGTTGTAGCCATTAGAACAGTTTAGAAGAAAACAAACAGAGAATAGATTATAGTGTATGCAGTGAAAGTGTTTGAGACAATGTGTGTGAGTAAAAGCTTATGAAAAGTTGAGGTGTGTAAAAGATTGAACCGTTTATGTGTAGTATATTTAAATAATAACTGTGAAGATTAAAACTCAAACGTTTTAATCATTACTACACACAACAGGCTTCTTTGAAAAGTGTGTGAGTGGAACAGATGTCAAACGTGCATATGCTGACAGCTGTATGTAACAACTTCCAATACACACGCGCAGTAAAAATAGCCATAATTACCGCATGTCACATTGTTCAAAATACTTAATCTCTCTCTCCTCTGTTTAATACAAATATGAACCGTTTGTTATCATACTCTTTCGAATTTCTAAACAAATGTCTAATCTCAAAATTATAAAATGTCTGAAACCAATAAAATTTATTTTAATCATCAGAGATTAAAATTAAATTACCTCGGCGTATTTCACACAATACATCAGTGTTTACCATTTGTCCTTCTTTGTCAATAAACTCTTTTCTCAAACTGTACAGATGTGAAAATATGTGTGTGCTATAGCAGAATTTACCGAATATTAATATTTAGACCATCTCAAAGTGCATAAAATCCATAAACTAAAGTAGTAAAAACTGGTTGCCTAAACTCTCATGTATAAAATAAAATCTGATTCTTATGTCTAAACTCTGTATACAGATATCCTTTCATTTGGATATATCTTTTATTTTTCACCCCCTTTATATATATTTTTTTGTTTTTTGTTTTTTGTTTTTTTTATTATTTTTCCAGTAATCAGTGGTTGACACTAGTCACCAAAAATCAAAGATTTTAGCCCTTATTTCATACAATAAGTTCCTGGATCTTCCTAGGCACAACATGATCTCAAAGGAATTTGTGCTCTGTTTGGCATCTTTTGATTTGAGGGTGAATTATTTGCAATTAATAATCATAGTTTAGACTTATCATCAGTTAATACAATTAATTTATGAGAGAAAATGCAAACAGCTAATACAGACTCAGTGTATAGGATCAATAAACTAAGAGATGCTATAAATATAGAGACAGTATCATGTTGTGTTAACTTACTGCACATATTTGAGATCAGAATCTATACAACTCTAAAGGATTCATAATTACTTACTGAGAATTATGCTTCATACAATTTTCTTCATTGGTCCTTATGTTTCAGACAAAATTACAATCAGAGTATAGCATTAGACTGTTACTATCAGAGTATGATCAACACCTTATGACTAACAGAGTTTAACATCAGAGTTTACTTTCAGAGTTTATGATACTGGTACTCATAACAGTTAATACATGCAAGGAATCATGAGCATAAAAAATCAAACATGTATAGTTTTTGAGTCTAACCCGTATCTCTAGTCAAAACCAGAGATCAGTCCAAGTTCATTTACCAATCTTGTAAAAGTAGCTTCACTCAAAGGTTTGGTGAAGATATCTGCAAGTTGTTGGTCTGTAGACACAAAATGAAGCTCAATGTTTCCTTCTTCCACATGTTCTCTGATAAAATGATATCTTATGCTGATGTGCTTGGTCATGGAGTGCTGTACTGGATTTCCTGTCATAGCAATAGCACTTTGGTTATCACAGAAAATAGGTATTTTAGAGTACCTCAAACCATAATCCAGCAACTGATTCTTCATCCATAGAATCTGTGCACAACAGCTACCAGCTGCTATATACTCTGCTTCTGCAGTGGATGTGGAAATTGACTTCTGTTTCTTGCTATACCAAGAAACCAATCTGTCACCTAAGAATTGACAGCTTCCACTTGTACTTTTTCTGTCTATCTTACAGCCTGCAAAATCTGCATCAGAGTAACCAATTAGCTTAAACTCTGATTCTCTAGGATACCACAAACCCAAGGTTATGGTTCCTTTGAGATATTTGAAAATCCTTTTTACAGCTGTTAGATGAGGCTCTCTGGGATCTGCTTGAAATCTTGCACAAAGACATGTTGCATACATGATATCAGGTCTACTTGCAGTAAGATACAGTAAAGACCCTATCATTCCTCTGTAGTTTGTCATATCCACTTTAGCACATGTGTCTTTGTCTAGCTTTGTTGCAGTAGCCATGGGAGTTGGAGCAGATGAACTATCAAGCATACCAAATTTCTTTAGAAGATTTCTGGTATACTTTGCTTGATTGATAAAAATCCCATCATCTGTTTGCTTGACCTGTAAGCCTAGAAAATAACTAAGCTCTCCCATCATGCTCATTTGGTACCTGGACTGCATAAGCTTTGCAAACTTCTTACAAAGTTTGTCATTAGTAGATCCAAAAATAATATCATCTACATAAATTTGAACTAAAAGCAAATCATCACCAGAATTGAAATAAAACAAGGTTTTATCAATTGTACCTCTTGTGAACCCACTTTCTAAAAGAAATTGAGCAAGAGTTTCATACCATGCTCTTGGTGCTTGCTTTAGTCCATATAATGCCTTGTCAAGCCTGTAGACATAATCTGGATGCTTGAGATCTACAAATCCTGGTGGTTGTTCAACAAACACTACTTCTTCAAGCTTCCCATTGAGAAAAGCACTTTTTACATCCATCTGAAAGACTTTAAACTTCTTGTGTGCAGCATAGGCCAGAAAAATTCTTATGGCCTCCAATCTTGCAACTGGAGCAAAGGTTTCATCATAGTCAATTCCTTCCTGTTGTGAATAACCTTTAGCCACAAGTCTAGCCTTGTTTCTTGTAATCACACCTTCACTGTCAGTCTTGTTTCTGAAAACCCACTTTGTACCTACAATTGATCTATTCTTTGGTCTAGGTACAAGTGTCCAGACTTCATTTCTTTCAAATTCATTTAACTCTTCTTGCATTGCTGTAATCCAATTAGCATCTTGAAGAGCTTCCTCCACTTTCTTTGGTTCTGTTTGAGACAAGAAAGCATGATACAGACACTCATTATTTGTTGCACTTCTAGTTCTCACACTAGCATCAGGATCTCCAATTATGAGATCAGGTGTGTGTGCATGTGTCCACTTTCTTGCTGTTGGTAAGTGGTTTCTTGCATCATTATTGGATCCTCCCCCTTGATCCATGCTCTCCTGATTCATATGTTGACTTTCTGCAGTATCTGAGGCTCCCCCTGAATTGGATGGCTCAGAGTTTGAACTGTCAGAGTTTGAATCAGTTTCCTCAACTGACTCACTTGCTGTGTCTTGTTGAGCTTCTTCACGCTCCCCCTCAACTGGTTCTCTATTTTGTTCAATTTGAGAATTTCCAGTTTCTCCAGTATTTACCAGTAGAGGTTCAGAGTATGCTTCGTCAGAGTTTGTCAGAACCGCTTCATCAGAGTTTGTCGGTACTGTTTCATCAGAGTTTACATCATCAGAGAATAAACCTTCATTTTCAAAACGCAGTTGATCATATCCATCTAAGTCATCAAGTCCAGTTATTTTCTTGTCATCAAATGACACATGTATGGATTCCATGATCACTTTAGTTCTCAGATTGTAAACTCTGAATGCTTTTGTTGACAATGGATAGCCAGCAAAGATTCCTTCATCAGCTTTTAACTTGAACTTGGTCAACTGTTCAGGATGAGTCTTCAACACAAAGCATTTGCATCCAAATATATGAAAATATTTCAAATTTGGCTTCTTATTTTTCACCATCTCATATGGTGTTTTCCCATGCTTGTTGATCAGTGTAGCATTTTGAGTAAAACAAGCAGTTTGAACAGCTTCTGCCCAGAAATAAGTTGGTAATTTTGCTTCTTCAAGCATAGTTCTGGCTGCTTCAATTAAAGTTCTATTTTTTCTTTCAACTACACCATTTTGCTGTGGAGTTCTAGGTGCAGAAAATTCTTGTTTCACTCCTCTTTCTTTGCAGAAAGCTTCCATGATTGAGTTTCTGAATTCAGTTCCATTATCACTCCTTATAATTTTGACTTTGTGCTGTGATCCTTTGTCCAGTAGATTTACATGATCCATCAGAGTTTGAGCAGTTTCATCCTTCTTTGATAAGAAATACACCCATGTATATCTAGTATATTCATCAACAATTACTAGAGCATATTTCTTTCTGCCCATGGACATCACATTCACTGGTCCAAAGAGATCAACATGTAGAAGATGATAGGGTTCCACTACTGAAGATTCAGATTTGCTCTTGAAAGATGACTTCCTTTGCTTGGCCTTTTGACAAGAATCACATAGGCCATCTAGGCTGAGTATTGATTTTGGGAGTCCCCTTACAAGATCCTTTCTTATTAGCTCATTGATGTTGTTCAAATTGAGATGAGAGAGCTTCTTATGCCAATTCCAACTCTCTTCATTTGACATTCTTGCAGTCAGACACACTGTTTTTCCATCAGAGTTTGTTACCAAACTTGCTTCATAAATGTTGTTGCGCCTGTGTCCAACTAGAACAACTTTTCCAGTAGATTTACTGATAACTTCACAGTATTCAGTGTGAAAATCTACATGGTTTCCTCTGTCACAGATTTGACTCACAGATAGCAGATTATGCTTGAGTCCTGAGACAAGAGCTACATGTGTGATGATGACACTTCCAAGATTTATATTGCCATATCCCAGAGTGTGTCCTATGTTGCCATCTCCATAGGAAACCTTTGGGCCAGCCTTCTCCTTAAAGTCTGATAGCAGGGCTTTATTTCCAGTCATATGTCCTGAGCATCCACTGTCCAAGATAAGTGTGCTCTCTTTTATACCCTGCAATCACAAACAAACACTAAGTGTTAGTTTTAAGGACCCAGACTTGCTTGGATCCTTTGTCTTTCTTAACAGTGTTAGTTTTTGCAGCGGAATTACTATCAATAGAGTTTAAACTAACATTGTCAGACTTTACACTTGCAGAGTTTGCTCTAACCCATTTCAAGTTGGGCTTTAGCTCATAATAGTTGTGATAAATAGCATGATAACTCTTGCAAGTATAAATGGAATGCCAAGTGCTCCCACAGTGTGTGCATAAAGTCTGTGGTCTAACCCTAACATAATCATTCTTTACTCCTGATGTAGAAGATAAAGAATTAATATGTTTGTTCTTATTGCAAAATCTAGCAAGATGATTAGAACTACCACAATTATAACATGTTTTTCTTGGAGCACCAGCAGTAGGCAAGTGATTATTTCTATTATTTATGCCTATCTTTCCATTCCTATTCTTCTTGAACCCTTTTGGTTTCATGGCAGATTTTACCTCTTTCAGCTTATGATTGAACTGTTTTCCTGTCATCAAGCCAACATTAACCTGTTTTTCACAAGTTTTTACTGGTTTTCTAACAGCTTCTATTTCCATAAGATTTTCTGTTATAATATTTTCCTGTCTTTCACAGGTTTCATCTGATTTCATATCAGCTTCTCTTACTACAACAGATTTTAACTTATTGGTTTCTGGAACAAATATGACAGGTTTAAGTTGTGGTTTAACCTTAACCTTGTCTTTAAACCTAAGTTCATCATTTTCACAATAGCCTAAACCTACAGAGTCTGTCTGAAACACTTGATGAGTGTCTCTTCCAGAGTCTGTCCAAGTCTTGATTATTTTTCTTTCTTTTTCTAGATCAGATTCTAATTTCTTATATCTTTTGAGCAACTCCTGTTCAACATAAACAGCATCATCTCTTTCTTTTTGAATCTGCTTCATCTTTTCAAGTTCTCCTTCAAGAAACTTGTTCCTATCTTTAAGACTAAGATTCTCAGATTTAATTCTCTCATTTTCTAAAGTCTGATCCCTATAGCTAACATGTACACTTTTCAGATATACTCTTAACTCAGATATATTATCAGTATCATAAGCATAAGTAGTTAGGGGTACCTTATTTTCAGATGATTCAGTCTCATCTCTGACAGTTGCCATTAGAGCATAATTTTCTCCATCATCAGAGTCTGAAGTATCTGCCCAGTCTTTGCCTTTAGAGATGAGTGCTTTCTCAGATTTGCCTTTCTTGCACTCTGGGGCATAGTGACCCATCTCCTTACACCTGTAGCACTGGATTTCAGATTTATCCTTCTTGCCAGACTTGGTCTCCCTTCCATCAGACTTTCTAAAACTTTTCCTTTCAGAGTTTGAATCTTTCCTTGAGAATCTCTTTCCTTTCTTAAAGTTCTTGAATCCCATCTTCTTGAAGGTTTTCACCATCAATGCAGCCATTTGCATCATCTGTTCTTCATCATCCTCAGAGTCAGAAGCTTCATCAGAGTTTGAGTCATCATCAGAGTTTGATGACTCACTTTCAGATTTAATGACTAAAGCCTTTCCCTTGGCTTTCTTCCTTGATGATTCCTTCTTGATGGGCTTCTCCTCAACTTTGAGAGCAACATATTTTGTCTTTTTACTCAATCTTCTATTCCTTTGTTCTATCTCCAGTTCATGAGTTTTCAACAACCCATAGATTTCATCAAGATCTGTATCAGCAAGCTCATAATTATCTCTTATTGTGGTTGTCTTTAAATCCCACTTTTCAGGTAGAGATAACAAAAACTTGAGATTAGACTCTTCAAGCTCATATTCTTTATCAACCAGAGACAGATCATTCAATAGTTTGCAAAATCTGTCATAAGTCTCAGTCAAGGTTTCATTAGGTCTTGAATCAAAGTGCTCATACTCCTGTGTGAGTATTGTCTTTCTGTTCTTCTTAATAGCACCTGTTCCCTGGCATCTGACTTCTAAAGCATCCCATATCTCTTTGGCAGTCTTGCAGCCAATTACTCTGTTAGACATTACATTATCTAAAGCACTGTGGAGAAGATGTCTAACCTTTGCATCTTTTGCAATTGATGAGATGTCCTCAGGAGTCATATCTTTCTTTTCCTTTGGAACAGTCTTTTGTTCTTGACCATCAACAACAGGAGATAATTTAGTCGGCATATGAGGACCATCATATATTCTGTCAAGGTATTCTGGATCTGTAGCCTCCAGAAACATGGTCATCTTCACCTTCCAAATTGGATACTCCACTGCTCTGAGAATTGGAACCCTGATTGTTTCATATCGACTCACAGAATTAGGTTTAACCTGTTCAACCTTGGGAGAAGTTTGATTTTCTTCAGACATGATTAATACTGTGTTTGAATCGTAAAACTGTATATATTAAACAGCCTTGGCTTTGATACCAATTGTTAGGCCGAATACACAATATATAATCAAGTATGTATGAGAATAACAATCAAGAACACAGGTTTGTAAATCAACAAACTGAATTATATTAAATAATTCTCTCTTAGTGATGTTAATGAATCACAAAGAGCTACTAGGTTACAAGAATAATAATTCTATGTTCGCGTCCCTTCTAGGGATAACCTATCTGTGTTTATATAGTACACAGCTACTTACAATCCATCTCTAATTGATATTCCTATAAGTTAGCTATACAATTGATATCAATTAAGGATTGCTTCTTATCTTCTATTCCGTTTCCTTAGCTGTATCAATATATTCTGCTTCTTTCCATCTTCAGAATATATTGCTTCTAGAATCTTTATCTTTGCACCGACAGCTAAGTCAACTATCACCCTGTCAGACTTTAACAAACTCTGACCGGCTTCCATGTAAACTCTTCACCCAGTCAGACTTTATCAAACTCTGACTGGCTTCTATATAAACTCTGTTATGTACCTGTTACTTAAACACTGATGAACAAACGTCAGCAATTATATCTAACACTTTTAAGAAAATGTACAATGCAAATATTATTTTGAACAGCTCGTCATCTATATAATTTGTTTAAATTATGACATAATTTACCACAACTTTTGTAAAATCATATTGCAGCTTCGCGGAGTTATGATCTTGATGAATTTGCTAAGAAAAAAATTCTTATTATGTTAATAAAACATATACTCTATTTGCTTGTTAAGAATATATATTTCCATGTTTGTCAACTTAACTCCGTAACTTTTTGTTTGATGACAGAGCCATGCTAAATTTTTGTTGCTTCTTTCATTCACAGCTGAGATGGCTTTTCTAGTTGAAGGTCTGGAAGTTAGTGGCGATACATCCATCGAAGAATACATTATAGGCCCAACCAATGACCTTACTGAGGATCGGGATCCAGAGGCAGAAAAGGAGCAAATCAAATTGTACGGACCTGAAGCAGGACTCTCATGGGTTGCAAAACCTGTTAGAGGACAGAGTACTATTGGTCTTGTATCACGCCATGGAAGCCTTGTAAACTAGGGCAGGCCCCTTGTGGATCCTATTGTGACTCTCTTTGGCAGTGTCCAGGTACTTTTGACTTTCTTGTACCCTGACTTTCTTATACCCTGATATTCTGTTGTCTTCTTACTTATACGTTGGTTTCTCACTGTTCTGCTTATGTTGTACCCAGGTCCTTAATATCCAACCTAAGATATAGGCGGAGTTACCCCCCACCCCTCAAAACTCCATCCCACTACTACTGTAACATGAAACTTGCTGAACTAGTACCCGTGTACCAGACATGGAAGCAAAGCTAGAAAGGAAGGTCAATGAAGAAGTGGATGCTAAGGTAAATCAGAAGGTCCGGGACAACTTGGCCATTGTCCTAAAAAAATTGTCTGAAGCAAACCCCGGCTTGCATATTGATTTGGGTCAAATTTGTGTCACAGTTTATAGTGACACAATAGGAGATGGTACTCTTGTGACTGGCGGTACTAGCTCTTAGAAATCCACATAACATTACCTTTTGAACTGTTGTCATGGTTTTTCTATTGTGTTTGTTATGTCTTCTAGTACACTTTAACGTTGTAATTACTTTTGTTCTTAACTTGGTGTTGGCGGATTTGATGAGATTATGTAGTTGGGTTTGTGATTGGAGACGTAGTCGGTTGTTTATGATGGGATTATGTAGTTGGATGATGTACTTGGTTTGTGTGAATTGGTTGTTTTTCTAATGGGAAATGCTCTATTTAAACTTTACATTTTTATTTAGTTAAACTACAGGTGTTACCTTAGGTACTATACTGATGTTACTAAATGTCTTCATTGGCAACACCTAGCGTGTTGCAATAGGTGTTACAATAGGTGTTACCATAGACTGAAACGTGTTGCTGCACATTTTGTGGACCCCACGTGTGGGACCCACGTACGGGATCCACGTTTGGGATCCACGTGTGGGCCCCACACGTGGAGCCCACTGATTTCAAAAAATTCTAATATCTAAGGTAACATAGATTTGGTGTTGCAATAGAGTGGTTACTATGTTGCTGTAAGCTATCTTTGGTAACATAAAAGACTATGTTAGCCTAGGGTAGGCGACATGTTGCCTTTGACGCCAAAGGCAACTGGGAGAGAAACTAACACAGCCCTGATGTTACCTTAGCCCTTTTTGGGCCTATAGCAACATTATATTGGGTCTAAGGTGACATAGTTCAGTAGTTACTGTAGGCCATCTATGGCGTAGTGGATGTTGGTTCAGGAACAGAGGCCACATTAGCAGTAAAGGCTTGATATTAAGGAGAGAAGTGAGTAACTTTAGAACCAACAAAGTGCATATGTGAAGGTAATCCGGTAAGGTTGTTGCCCAGTAATAATCTATTGTAGAAGGGGGGGTTGAATACAATAGAGTAAGATAATCGACTTCTTAATGTATATATCACAAATATGAAAAGAAAGATAACAGCTTTATTAAATCTGATATAAAACTGTTACAAACTCTCTCAAGAAATTCTGATGTTCTTGAGAGCTGCTAGTTTACAAAAACTCTCTCAAGAAATTCTATGTTCTCGAGAGCTTCTATTCGATTATGTTTTCTCTCGAATCAATTCATAAATCGAAACCAAGACTGTGTTTATATAGTGCACACAGCTTCTCTATCAATTACAAGATAAGTCCTAATCAATAACAAAGATAGAAACATATCTTTAATCGATAGCTGCATCCTACAAACCAGGAACAAATAGAATAAACTTCCATGTTTATCTAGACTCCAAATATAACTCGAAGTAGGAATCCTGATCAGCTTCAAGTTCTGATGATCAATCCTGATCATAGTCTGAGTAGGAATCCTGATGATCAATAAGATACTGACGCTTGATCAAATACTGATGACCATGCAATACTGATGACGTCAGCAATCCTGATCAGTTGAGTCTAGCTTCTGACGATCATTGAATTCTGATCTAACAATCTCCCCCAATCTCATACTTTGTGAAATAAAGTATAGATTCCAAATATTCAATGATGTCAAAAACATGTATCAAAATGTACGAGTATCTTCAGAAACAACTTATCTGTTTAAGCTTTTTGATAGAACAGATTCATCTTCAAGAAGTTGGATAATAAACTTTCTTCTTTTTCTTCAAGAATTTGAATCAGTCTTTCCTTAAGATTTCTGAGTTCTTCATCTTCCTCATTAATCTGGTAGATAGCTGCTCTGAGATTCTGTATGGAGCTTTTCTGTAGACTGTGCTTTTCAAGCAAAAGATAAGCAATTTCCTTCCCATCAGGATTGAGAGTAAGTTGGGTCATACCAAAAGTTACTTCTTTAACAGCAGTACCTCTTTGCATTTCCACATCCTGACCTCTTTGATTTAAGTACATGGGAATATAATTACCATCGAAATTACTGTTTCCATCCAGTCTTCTTCTTATAGTTGACAAAATCATGTCAGCCCATACTATGTACACTTGGTTCTTCCATCTTAACAGATAGTGAACATATTTCAGTTCCTGTGTAGTTTTCATCAGCAGATCTTGAATAGATAGAATCTTCACACTACCATCTTTCATGAAGTACAGAAGCTTTTCTTTCTTTTCAAAACCATCATGACAATCTATAACTATATCAACAACTAATAAATTGTTCAGGTTTTCAGAAGTTAAAGTACCTCCAATTTCAGTTAAGGAGTAAGGATCAACATAAGTCATGTTTAGAAATTCAGCATCCCTGTGTCCAATACCTCCTCTTGTGTAACTTGACATTTGCTTCAGATTCGAAAACATCTTTAACCAGAGTGTTTTTGATCTAGCCATATCAGACAAATCAGCAACACTTGAAGCACTTGTTATAATTCCACCAGTCTGAAAATTGATAGGTGTATCACACTTCAGTGTACTTATGTGTTCCCACTTCTTGTCTTTCTCCTTTTCATGAGTGTAGCTTCTTTCAAGTAAAGATTCTTGCCTGCTTGTATTTCTCCATTGTCTTTCATTTGAAACTTTAAGCCTTTGTAGATAGAGATTGAAATCTTCATTTGTTCTCTTTGAAATATCTCTTCTTCTGGCTTCTTCTTCTTCATCTACTTCTTTGTTGTGACAATCAACAACAGTAGATAAGATTATCAAATCAACCTCTTGCAGAATTTCAGATTCATCAGGATCTTGAATGATGTCAGGATTAGAATCTTCAATTTGATTTGTATTGCTGAGAGTTGATTTACTTGATTTTCTTCTCAATTCAGGTTCTTCTTCAACAATTCCATCATCACCAAAAGTAGATCTGTCAGGAACTACTAGAGTTTGAATAGGTTCAGGAATTTCTTCAATTCTTAACCCTCTAGACCTTGTCTGTCTAGGTACTGTTTGAGTTGAAGAACCTCTTTTACTTCTTCTAGCACCTCTCCTACCTCTGCTTCCTCTACCTCTAGCAGGAGCAGTATAGCTTTCCATTGTCTCTCTTTGTAGTCTCAAGAATTCTTCATGTGAGAGATCTGGATATTCTTCACTTGCTGTAGAGAGTGCTTTTCTTGCATATAATTGTTGAACTCTTTTATCAGTGTGATATAGAGTAACAATTCTGCCGTCTTTTGTAGAAAACTTCTGGAATAAATTTGATGCATCTTCAGGATTATCAATAATTACTTCTTCATCACCTTCAGGAATTGTAGCAAGAATGTGTCCATGACCAGGTGTCAGGATTTGATCTTCCGTCAGGATCTGAGATTGCACCAATGTTCTTACTGTCTTAATTCCAGAATCAGAAACATGAGTTGACTGCGTTGTTTGACTTTGAGAAGTTTGGATTGTCTTCATAACAACAGCATCAGAGGTTTCTCCTTGTATCACTTTGTCACCACCATCATCTCCAGTATCATCATCATTATTTCTTAATACTAGATCAGGTGTACATTTTGTCTGAATAACCTTCTCCCCCTTTTTGACATCAGGATTTGACAATAATTGCAAAATTAAGGAAAGAGAGGCTTGAATTTCAGTTACCTTAGTATCCAGAGAATCAATTCTTTGATTGATTGAGGTTTATTCTGAAACAACATATTTCACTTGGGATTCCACTACCCTTAGTTGTAAAGTAGTAGGCACCTTTGTAAAATTATTAAAGATATCAGTCCTCACTTTTTCAGTTGAGCCCTTGATAGAATTAATCTCACTTTTCAGGCTTTTGGATAACAGAGTAGTAGCCTTCAGATGATTCTTCAAGTCTTGATTCTCTATAGATTTCACTGCATTATAGGCATGTTCAATAGCAGAAGAAAAACTGATAGATTCATCAGATTGATGCCATGAATTGTTCCATTCATTCTGTCTAAATGCCTCTGCAGGATCAAAGGAAGGAATAGAAAAATCTTGTCTCTGATCTTTCCCAGTGGAAGCATTGCTAGCCATATATGTACGTGATGAACCAAAATTAGTTCCAAGACTAATCTTGAGTGCTGTAGCAATCTGGTCCTTCTCTTTTCGATTCTCATTATCATCATCACTATCATCATCAGAATTATCATCATCAGTATCATGAGTAATATCAGGATCAGGAATAGCAATACCTTTCAGTTTATCCTGTGGTTCTGAGATAGGATGATCCGTCGGTCTTGAACGAAGTGGCTGTATCAAAATAGGTTCATTATCAGGAGCACCACTAGCGTCAGGATGAACATCGTCAGGATTTGATATGCGTGCATCAGTATTTGCTACCAGTGGTTCTTGTGGAGCTTGAGGTTCAGAAGCTTCTTCAACACTTTGAGTTAAAGGTTCTTGTGTGCTTCCCTCATTGACAATGTTCTCGACCAATCTTTCAACAGAAGTTGTAGCTTTGCCTGCATCTTCACTTTGAGAAGATGGTTCTTGTGTAGCTGGAATGTTGATGTCTTCATTCTCCCTTTGAGAAAATGGTTCTTGTGTGACCATTCCACTAGCTAAGCCTTCACCCAAACTTTGATTGAGTGGTTCTTGTGTGGCAGGATCAACAGTAGCTGCTGAATTACTCTGAAATTCAGGTTCTTGTGGGCTTGATCCTTTCAGCTTCTTCTATCTCTGATAGACTAACTCTTCTGCATTCCTCTTTTTCTTTGATGTAGGTGTAAGACCAACCAAGGAAGCAGTTGTAGAAACCTTCTCCCAAGAAATTTCTCTAATCTGAGATGGAGAGGCTGGAGAGTCTGATAGAGAGACAACTTTTGTTGTTGCATCAGGAATACTAACATCAGGATTTGCTAGAGCATCAGGAGTAGATGACTCATCAGGATTTGATGTCTGAATATCAGTATCCTTCATTTGCACTGTCAAAGGAATATGATACCTGCTCTTTGATAATTTCCTTGTCTTTTGTGGTTTTGATAAAGGTACCACAGCTTTAGTAGCAGTATCAGCAACTTCCTTGTTCACATTCATCACAGAGGATATAGGTAAGTCATCCTCTGAATCACTTTCATCAATCAACCTTAACTTCCTTTTCACAGGAACATTCTTAACAACCTTATCAGCTTTCTTCACCAGGACCCCTTGTACACCCCCTTGTATCTTCTTTTTAGTGAGTGGTGTAGAGGAAAAATCCTTTGAACCTGATTGCCTTCCAGACACATCAGTTCTAGCTGATTTCTTTGATTTTACAACTAAAGTCTTTTGAGAGACAGTAGAGGTGGTTGTTAACTGTTTAGACTGTTTAGGTTGCATGCTTGTGTCAGGAACAAGGTGGGTTGGGCCTTGCCCCATAGCATTAGAAAGTAGTCCATAACGAGTAGGCATTTTCTGATGTAAGAAAAACCTAACCTCATCAGGAATAAAAGCATTTCCGCAAAATATTTTGCCATATCAGGATTGAAAAAATATTCAATAAGATTAAAATAAAATTTTATTTAAGAAAACAAAATTTATTTTAACAATCCTGAATAGCGTTTTGGTTTAAGAAAAATAACCAAATTAATGATCATAGAATTAAAACACGCTTACCAGCAAACGAGGCAAAAATATTTATGGAAAACCGAACCGTCTCCTTGAGATTGTAGAAATGACCTGCACCCTTCATCAGTCTGTTTAACTTGAAGACCCAGAAAGTAACTCATTTCTCCCATCATGCTCATTTGATATCTTGACTGCATAAGCTTGGAAAACTTTTCACACAGCTTATTGTTTGTTGACCCAAAAATGATATCATCAACATAAATCTGAACTAACAGCAACTCCTTACCATGATTCAAATAAAATAGAGTTTTATCAATTGCACCTCTTTTGAATCCACTTTCCAGTAAGAATTGAGCTAAGGTTTCATACCAAGCTCTTGGAGCTTGCTTTAGTCCATAAAGTGCCTTATCCAGTCTGTAGACATGATCTGGATATGTAGGATCAATGAAACCAGGAGGTTGTTCAACATAAACTTCTTCCTCCAGTTCACCATTTAAGAAAGCACTTTTAACATCCATCTGGAAAACCTTGAATTTCTTATGTGCTGCATAAGCAAGAAATATCCTGATGGCTTCTAGTCTTGCAACAGGAGCAAAAGTTTCATCATAGTCAATTCCCTCTTGTTGGGAATACCCCTTTGCAACTAGTCTAGCTTTATTTCTGATAATGACTCCATCAGAATCAGTCTTGTTCTTGAAAATCCACTTTGTACCAACAATTGATCTATTCTTTGGTCTTGGTACCAGTTTCCAGACTTCATTCCTTTCAAATTCATTCAGTTCTTCTTGCATTGCAGTAACCCAATCAGCATCTTTAAGTGCATCTTCAACTTTCTTAGGCTCCTCCTTGGACAGAAAGTTATTGTATAGACATTCATTCTGAGTTGCACTTCTTGTTTGAACACCTGCATCAGGATCTCCAATTATCAAATCAGGAGTATGATCTTTTGTCCATTTCCTTGCTGGTGTCAAATTGTTTCTTGAAGTAGATGCTCCCCCTGGATTGGTGTTATCTTGATTGAAAGAATTTGATTGATTTGAAGCTCTCCCTGAATTATTGCTATGCCCTCCTGATGTGTTATCAGGATCTTCACTTGAATCAGTATCTGAAGAATTCTGTCCTGATGATTGAGTTCACTCTGAACTTGTAGTTGAATGCCGTTGCTCCCCCTCAACATTAGCACTACTAGTTGTATCACTGTTGTTTGCATCATCAGTATTAGCATCATCAGTACCTGGTGAGTCATCAGGATTTGGTGACCCATCAGTATCTGATGAATTGACAGGATCTGATTCAATTTCTTCAGGTTCCTTGGAAGCTTCATTTTCAAATAACAATCTATCATGCGAGTCTTCAATGATTCCAGTTATCTTCTTATCATCAAAAGATACATGAATTGACTCCATGACAGTTCTTGTTCTCAAATTAAAAACTCTGAAGGCTCTTGATGTAGGATAACCTATGAATATTCCTTCATCAGCCTTTGTTTCAAATTTCCCTAGCTGTTCAGGATGAGTTCTGAGAACAAAACATTTACAGCCAAACACATGCAAATGCTTCAGACTTGGTTTCTTCTCCTTGAGTGACTGATAAGGAGTGACACCATGCCTGTTTATCAATGTGAGATTTTGTGTATAGCATGCTGTGTTGACTGCTTCTGCCCAGAAATATGTAGGTAATTTAGCTTCTTCCAACATAGTTCTGCCAGCTTCAATAAGAGTTCTATTCTTCCTTTCTACTACTCCATTTTGCTGAGGTGTGCCAGGAGCAGAGAATTGTTGAATGATTCCTTTGTATTTGCAGAACTCTTCCATCTTTGAATTCTTAAATTCAGTACCATTATCACTTCTCAGAATCTTGACTTTGTGCTTTGTGGTTGTCTCAATCATCCACACATGATCCAACAGAACTTCAGGAGTTTCATCTTTTCTATGCAGAAAATACACCCAGGTGAATCTAGAATATTCATCAACAATTACAAGAGTGTACCTTTTCTTACTGATGGACATGATGTTGACTGGACCAAACAGATCAAGATGTAGCATGTGATATGGTTCTTCAATAGAGGATTCTGATTTACTCTGGAATGATGTCCTTCTTTGTTTTGCTTTTTGGCATGCATCACAGAGTCCATCAGGTGTATATAAGACATTAGGTAATCCTCTTACTTACTCTTTCTTAACCAACTCATTGATGTTGCTGAAGTTGAGATGAGAAAGCTTCTTGTGCCAATTCCAACTTTCATCTACTGAAGCTTTACTGATGAAACATGTAGGGGAGCCATCAGTATCTGAGAGAATGTTGGCTTCATATATGTTACCATGCCTGTAGCCAGTTAGTGCTATCTTCCATGTTGCTTTACTGACTACTTCACAATGTGTGGAATAGAAATTAACATGATAACCTCTGTCAGTGATTTGACTAATACTCAACAAGTTGTGTTTTAGTCCCTTCACTAGAGCTACTTTTTCAATGATGACATTTCCAATGATTATATTGCCATATCCCAAGGTTTGTCCAATGTTGCCATCTCCATAAGACACAGTTGGGCCAGCTTTTTCCTCATATTCTGATAACAGGGCTTTGTTTCCAGTCATGTGCACAGAACATCCACTATCCATGATTAACACATTTTTCCTTTTACCCTGCATCAGAATAGTAAAACACTAGTCAGAATGTTTAGGAACCCACACTTGTTGGATTCCTTGTTCATGCATTTTATTAAATTTAACAGCAGAAGACTTTTTGACTTTAGAAGTCCTGACAGGATTTACTCCATCAGGATTTGCTTTGTCAGTATCAGTATTAACAAAAGCATGCTTCACTATGACATTTTCAGTTCTATCAGACTTTGTACTACTTTCAAACTTAGGCAATGGATCATAAAAGTTATAGTACAAATCATGATACTCTTTACATGTATAAATAGAATGCCATAGACTACCACAATGAAAACAGGACTTCTGCGGTTTATAGAGTACTGATCTATTCCTAACATCAGACTTAGGAATATCAGTAATCTTCTTCTTACTCTTCTTACAATCAATAGCAAGATGATTAGAGTTACCACAGTTAAAACAACACTTTCTAGGTGCATTTGGGATGTATTTATAACCATTCTCTTTATTGATCCCAACTTTACCATTCCTGTTTCTCTTAACAGTAGCTTCCTTTTTCTTATCTGTAACCTCACAGATTTTATCTTTAAGCTGTTTCTGAGACAATAGACCTACATTCTTAGTGACTTTGTTCATGACAGGTTTAGACTTTATAATTTTAATTCCTTGAGTAGAAGAAGATCCCTTTTCAAAAGTAGAATTGGAATCCTTACCAAAAACAAAATTAACAGGAGTAATCTTAGATTTGGTTGAGTCTATAACATGTCTATAGGTCTTTGGACTGACTGTCTCATCAATGACAATTTTCTCTGCTAATTTCTTATCTTCATCTGACTTATATCCTAGACACTCTTTCCAATTCTTAGAGGTATTAATCTCATGAAATTTCCTACCAGAGTCTGTCCAGGTTCTGATTTTCTCATTAGCATATTCAAGTTCTTTTTCAAGGGAAGTACATTTAGATGTCATCTCTAAGTGCATGTGTGTAGCATTATCACATTCTTTTTGTACTTCTTGCATACGAGAAAATTCAGCTTCTAATATCTCATTCCTCTTTCTAAGGTCAGACATCTCAGATAAGATTCTAGTATTCTCAGCAGTTTGACTTCTAAAGCTAATATGTAATGACTTTAGAAAACGTCTTAACTCAGAAGCATTATCAGTATCAAAATCAAAGATAGTATTTAGTACCTTATCATCAGGAGCAGCAGTTACATCAGCATTGGCCATTAACGCATAGTTGACTACCTCAGTATCAGATTCTGAGGAAGAGTCCATCCAATCCTTGCTTGATGTGATGAGTGCCTTTGTCTTGTTGCATTCAGAAGCAAAGTGACCCATACCATTACACTTGTAGCATCTAACCTTTGACTTGTCAAATTTGCTACCCTTGCTGTCCTTTTTGATATACTTATCTTTGTCTGCTTTGAAGGTCTTTTTCTGAAAGTTGTCTTGTCTTCTATTCTTCCTGAACTTCATCCTTATCACATTCTGTTGTCTTCTTACTTATACGTTGGTTTCTCACTGTTCTGCTTATGTTGTACCCAGGTCCTTAATATCCAACCTAAGATATAGGCGGAGTTACCCCCCACCCCTCAAAACTCCATCCCACTACTACTGTAACATGAAACTTGTTGAACTAGTACCCGTGTACCAGACATGGAAGCAAAGCTAGAAAGGAAGGTCAATGAAGAAGTGGATGCTAAGGTAAATCAGAAGGTCCGGGACAACTTGGCCATTGTCCTAAAAAAATTGTCTGAAGCAAACCCCAGCTTGCATATTGATTTGGGTCAAATTTGTGTCACAGTTTATAGTGACACAATAGGAGATGGTACTCTTGTGACTGGCGGTACTAGCTCTTAGAAATCCACATAACATTACCTTTTGAACTGTTGTCATGGTTTTTCTATTGTGTTTGTTATGTCTTCTAGTACACTTTAACGTTGTAATTACTTTTGTTCTTAACTTGGTGTTGGCGGATTTGATGAGATTATGTAGTTGGGTTTGTGATTGGAGACGTAGTCGGTTGTTTATGATGGGATTATGTAGTTGGATGATGTACTTGGTTTGTGTGAATTGGTTGTTTTTCTAATGGGAAATGCTCTATTTAAACTTTACATTTTTATTTAGTTAAACTACAGGTGTTACCTTAGGTACTATACTGATGTTACTAAATGTCTTCATTGGCAACACCTAGCGTGTTGCAATAGGTGTTACAATAGGTGTTACCATAGACTGAAACGTGTTGCTGCACATTTTGTGGACCCCACGTGTGGGACCCACGTACGGGATCCACGTTTGGGATCCACGTGTGGGCCCCACACGTGGAGCCCACTGATTTCAAAAAATTCTAATATCTAAGGTAACATAGATTTGGTGTTGCAATAGAGTGGTTACTATGTTGCTGTAAGCTATCTTTGGTAACATAAAAGACTATGTTAGCCTAGGGTAGGCGACATGTTGCCTTTGACGCCAAAGGCAACTGGGAGAGAAACTAACACAGCCCTGATGTTACCTTAGCCCTTTTTGGGCCTATAGCAACATTATATTGGGTCTAAGGTGACATAGTTCAGTAGTTACTGTAGGCCATCTATGGCGTAGTGGATGTTGGTTCAGGAACAGAGGCCACATTAGCAGTAAAGGCTTGATATTAAGGAGAGAAGTGAGTAACTTTAGAACCAACAAAGTGCATATGTGAAGGTAATCCGGTAAGGTTGTTGCCCAGTAATAATCTATTGTAGAAGGGGGGGTTGAATACAATAGAGTAAGATAATCGACTTCTTAATGTATATATCACAAATATGAAAAGAAAGATAACAGCTTTATTAAATCTGATATAAAACTGTTACAAACTCTCTCAAGAAATTCTGATGTTCTTGAGAGCTGCTAGTTTACAAAAACTCTCTCAAGAAATTCTATGTTCTCGAGAGCTTCTATTCGATTATGTTTTCTCTCGAATCAATTCATAAATCGAAACCAAGACTGTGTTTATATAGTGCACACAGCTTCTCTATCAATTACAAGATAAGTCCTAATCAATAACAAAGATAGAAACATATCTTTAATCGATAGCTGCATCCTACAAACCAGGAACAAATAGAATAAACTTCCATGTTTATCTAGACTCCAAATATAACTCGAAGTAGGAATCCTGATCAGCTTCAAGTTCTGATGATCAATCCTGATCATAGTCTGAGTAGGAATCCTGATGATCAATAAGATACTGACGCTTGATCAAATACTGATGACCATGCAATACTGATGACGTCAGCAATCCTGATCAGTTGAGTCTAGCTTCTGACGATCATTGAATTCTGATCTAACAATCTCCCCCAATCTCATACTTTGTGAAATAAAGTATAGATTCCAAATATTCAATGATGTCAAAAACATGTATCAAAATGTACGAGTATCTTCAGAAACAACTTATCTGTTTAAGCTTTTTGATAGAACAGATTCATCTTCAAGAAGTTGGATAATAAACTTTCTTCTTTTTCTTCAAGAATTTGAATCAGTCTTTCCTTAAGATTTCTGAGTTCTTCATCTTCCTCATTAATCTGGTAGATAGCTGCTCTGAGATTCTGTATGGAGCTTTTCTGTAGACTGTGCTTTTCAAGCAAAAGATAAGCAATTTCCTTCCCATCAGGATTGAGAGTAAGTTGGGTCATACCAAAAGTTACTTCTTTAACAGCAGTACCTCTTGACGATTAGGTAGATGCAAAGAAGTAGTAAATGGTTTAAGATTTGAAAGAAGATGAAAGTGAGGAGTAATGTGGTCTGTAGCCCCTGAATCTAGAATCCACAAATCAGAACTAAAAGGTATGGTATTATTGGCATGACAGACAAAATGTTTAGTAGTAGCAGTACTTGACAGATGAATTGATAAATTTGCAAACCAAATATTAGTTGTACTTGCTTGTTGAGTATTGGATGACATTTCCTTAAAACCATTCTGAATCAAGGCCAACAGTTGCTTATATTGTGAACTAGTAAAAGTATCTTTAATGTCATCAGAATTGACATCGGCTTTAGAAGAGACAGAAGCAGATTGAAGACATCCTAGAGCATCATTGGTAACATTGTAAGCATGAGCTGTCTTAGAATTAGAAGAAGAAACAAATCCTTTATGATTTCTAGGTTTAGGCTTTGATTTCCCATACATTTTGTGCCACTCAGGGAAGCCATAAAGACAAAAACATTTATCTTTTGTGTGTCCAGTCATTTGATAAAAGTCACAGTAAGTAGTGGAGTCAGATGGCTTAGAATTAGACTTGTTGTTCTTATTAGCAAAACCAGACTTCTGAAAGCTCTGAGATTTAACAAACATAACAGCACTCTCAGTAACAGAGGTAAACTTATAATCTCTCTGATTCTCTTCTTGTAACAAGACATTGTAGGCTGCACTTAAGCTTGGAGTAGGAGACATCAAAAGTAAATGACTATGCACAATAGTGTATTGTTCACTTAATCACATCAAGAACTGAGATAACTTAACATCATTCGGGTATTTCTCAATTTTCACATTGTTCTCACAGGTGCATTTTCCACAATTACAACGAGGCACATCATCTAGTTCATCTAACTCATCATTCAAGGTCCTAAACTTTGTGAAATATGCAGAAATACTCATATTGCCTTGAGACATATAAGCAAGAGCTTTCCTCAAATTAAACAACTTAGGCACATTTATTTGTGCAAAGCGCATAGCTAAATCATCCCAAATAGCCTTAGTTGTACTCATATACATCACATTTTGACGAATTTCAGAGGATATTGTATTCATCAACCAAGAAATAACAACATCATTACATCAATTCCAATATAATATCAATGGGGGATTAGTAGCAGGTTTAACACATATTTCGTCAATAAAACCTAATTTCAGTTTAGAAGAAAGAGCAATCTTCATAGAACGACTTCATTGATTATAGTTTTGATCGGATAGTGTTATAGTAGTTAAAATCATACCTGGATGATCAGATGGATGTAAGTAATACTGATGATTTGCATCAATTACTGTACCAGAAGTAGCAACTGAGTATGTAGTAGCCATTGACGAAGTAGATGAATCAGGTAATCAAGAACACAGATCTGCAATTAATCACCAATTGCACATAATCTCTACACACAAATATCAATTGCAACTGCAACACATATTATGTTCAATCACAAGCAATGAGAGAGATCAAGAAATGGCGAGAGAGATTTACAGAAGTCTCAAATGTACAAGTAAATCAAGCTTTGTAACAAAGATTTGAAGAGATTTTAATGATGAAATAGGCAAAATAGTGATATATTAGCTCTGATACCATGAAAGTTTTATAAAGAGAATGATACACAAAGAAGATAACACTTGATGATCGTTTACATTGCTGTATATACAAGATGATATAAAACTTGGAATTACAGAATGTATCTTGTCACTATATATATCTACATATTATAACTAACTGCTAGCTAAATATTGTAACAAACTTTCTTTCTAGAAGCTATCAACTTGTGTTGAGCTGTCATGCTGACATGTCATTCTGATTGAGATATAGTACCGTTATCACACCTCAACTCGACATACCGCCTCAGTCCCAACACGTGATATTTAAATTGAACTAACTGAAAAATAAGACCACATTGGTGGCCCTTCAACCTGTACTTTTTACATATATTTTGAAATGAATGGAAGAGAGAATACTTCAAATTATTTTTAAAATCTGTTTTCTTGACTATGTTTAATTATTCATGTACATGGTGGTCTGGAACACAATTTTTTTTCCATAAGTTAAAGCAAGAGCAAGACAGAAATAATGATAACCAATACTAACCAAAATAACGATTGTCTCTTGCCTTCAAACCAATACAATGTTTTAAAAGCACCCGCAAAACCACTCCAAGGGCGAAGTGCATCTGCAATCTTGAACACCCCTTCACAATAATGTTCATATGACATCTAAACCATATCAATTATATAATTTGTTCAAAATATATTTCATTTTAATGAAAGACTTCTGTAAATTATAATTTTAACTATCCCAAATTAATCTTTTATATTTATTGATTCTCAGCCGATTAGCTAAACACATTTACTTCATCTTCAACTAAATACTTACTCATAGGTTATGCAAGTTTAAATATAGAAAACATAAGCCGCTCTCCCTCCCCCTTCACATAAAATCCTAATATTTGTTTCAGTTCAGCGGTTGTCATAGGCCTTTTTTGGTTGATGATAAGTCCCATATTTGATCTTTTCTCTCACTTTTATTTTCAAGTTTAATAAATCTCTCGTCATTGAGAGTTTTAGTATCACATTAGTGGATTTTCTCTACACATATTTTGGGTTTGTTCTCTCTCTCTCTCTCTTTACGAGAGTTTGGTTTATTTTAGTATCCGGGATCGTAGATCTACGGGGTTTAAAATATTGGTTCATTGATTTGGATTGTATGGGATCGTAATTATGGTCAGTTTTTCAAATACGTTTTGACGCATTGGATATATATTTTTTTCATGACTACAATAGATTGTTAGACTGTCTCTTCAAGAAGGCTGCAAGTTTTAGCGATATGAGCGAGAGATCTACCGCAATGAATAATCTACTCAACAATCGTAGCTCGAATGAAGAAATTTCTGATTTAATCTATTTTATTACGTGTTTATTTAATATTGATTATTTTTGTAGATGTCGTAGGGTCGTTTATTAATAACTTAATTAGCTATTAAAAAAACCAAATTCTTAGTCTCTTTTGACTTTTTTCTAATCATTTGATTTTATCTTAAAAGTAAGTATAAGATATTTTTTTTTAATATAACTAATCTTTATAATTATTAATTATTTTACCTTATTTTTGTTATTTTTTTCAGTACTCTACTTGAAAATGCTGTAAGTTCCTAACTAAGTACCCGGTTCTAACAATTTATGGTATACAATATTTATTACTATAAAATTAAGCAATGTGACATTGTGCGTGTTTGGGGTATCACAAAAAAGTTGATTTATAACTTAAAATGAGTAAGTCCAGTATAAGTGATAAGTTGATGAATTCTTAAAAGTTATACGGGTGTTTGGATAAATTTACTTATAAGTTAGTGAAGAATTTGCTAAATTAAATTTGAAAAAATAATTTTTAAATACAATGATTTCAACACTTGTATTTTAAATTAAAAAAATATTTAAAAACACAAATGTAAAAATATAAAATATTAGAAAAATAAAGAAATCAAAGAATAAGTTGATAAGCTAAGTAAAATGTTGGTGATTTCTAACATTCAACTTATCAACTTATAAATTATAAGTTATCAAATAAGCTGTTTACACAAACACCCCTGCTCTTATATCAAGTTGCTCTTATCAACTTATAATACATAAGTTACAGCTTATAATGTGCGTGTTTGGGGAATCATAAAAAAGTTAACTTATAGTTTCAAAAAAAAAAAAAAGTTAACTTATAGCTTAAAATGAGTAAGTGTCATGTAAGTGATAAGTTGATGAATTCTTATAAGTTATACGGATGTTTGGATAAATTTACTTATAAGTTAGTGAAGAATTTGCTAAATTAAATTTAAAAAAATAATTTTTAAATACAATGATTTCAACACTTGTATTTTAAATTAAAAAAATATTTAAAAACACAAATGTAAAAATATAAAATATTAGAAAAATAAAGAAATCAAAGAATAAGTTGATAAGTTAAGTAAAATGTTGGTGATTTCTAACATTCAACTTATCAACTTATAAATTATAAGTTATCAAATAAGCTCCCCTCATAAGCTCTTATCAACTTATAATCAGTGTTGTAAAAAGCGGGAATCAGAGTTAATCGGTGAAGGCACCGTCCAGGGATTAATCGGGTAATCGGGGATTAATCGGAATGATTAATCGGATCATTAATCGGAATCAATTTAATAATATTTTTTATATACAATTATATTCATATATATAATTGTTTTGTTATTTCAACTAAACATATGTTATTATCATATATTTATGCAAATATGTTAAAAATGTAATATAATTGTAATAAATAAAATTTTGAAGGTTTAACTTTTCAATTAAAGATCAATTTAAGAAGAAAAATAAAGAGAATTTATGATTTAGACATCTAAAATTATAATTATATGTACAAAAATAATGTGGGCGTTTGGGGTATCAAGAATAAGTTGACTTATAGCTTAAAATGAGTAAGTGCTTTATAAGTGATAAGTAGAGCTGAGCTTATAAATCCCTAGAGTGTTTGGTAAATCAGAACTTATAAGCAGTAGAGTGTTTGGGTAAATCAGAACTTATAAGTTAACTTTTTTTTATTATTTTTAAAATATTTATTTTTTAATATATATATAAATGGATATCAATGGATAGATCTCGATGAGTAGAGAAATTTGATATATACATATCAATTTTTTAATGAACGGATCAAAAGATATATGGTTTTGAAGATTTGAAGGATATTATATATTGCGTGTATCGAGAATAAGTTATAAGTTATAAGTTGAATGTTAAGGATTCTTAACATTCAACTTATCCATTTTAAGTAGCCATAAGTTGGTTTCACTTATTTTGGCAAACACCCCCCATAAGCTGAAATGGGTTTATAAGCTATAAGCTTATAAATAAGCTGATAGCCAAACAGACCCAATATTTTTTCTTATTATTTAATCAAGTTTCTACATTTTAAAATTTTAATTATTATTTTTTAATTTTAACTATTTTTTATTATTTTTAAATAATTAGCCCGATTAATCCGATTTTTGACCAATTCAGCCGATTTTTGACCATTTTTCCGAAAAAATGATTAATTGACCGATTTTCGCTTAATCAGTTCGGTGACCCGCCGTTTAGCGATTAATCGCCGACTTTTAGAAAACTGCTTATAATAAATAAATTATAACAGCCAAACAGGCCCAATGTAAGCCAAACAGGCCGATTATAAGAAAAAGAGTTCTTTACTTATCAATATTTCAGTTGGTTATGAGTTTTATAATGATATAATCGATCAATTCAACATTTCTGTGGTACCTAGTATTTACGTTTTAATTATAACTCTGATCCTCTGTATTTGTTGAATACGTACTCATTTTCTATATTTATCCACGTCATATCTCGTTAAAATATGAAACAGCTGCTTCAATGATATTTATAAGATAAAATGAAATACTTACGAATTCAAGAAATTTAAGTTAATAATTTTGAATATTTGTTTAGCTAAATATTTAGGCACTCCCCTTAAAAGATGGTTTAAGGATACACATCCCGAACCAATCGTTACAAATGCAGTATTTAATAACAAAACATCAAGTGAAGCCCAGTGCCCCTGTTGCCTTCTGTATATGCAGTCATTTAATTAAGACAACTTAATTATGCATTCAAGCTATGAGCTATAAATTCGTTAACGGGTCACTAATGTTTCTAATATAGGCCCAAATTTGGGGTCTCAGAACCCAGATTATCCATATTCATGAAAACTGGGCTTCACAATGGACATGCATTTTATTTGAATAAAATTGTGGTGATTGAAAATCGAACAGACAAAAGTTGCACCGAGATTCTGATTAATATGAAAAGGAGAATGAATGAAATTATTGTACTGTACTACATAACAAGTATATTTTCACAAGTACCTTAAAATTATATATTTGACCATATTAAAGAAAAATTCATGCAAAATAGATATTGTAAAGCATAATGTAACATAAGATATAAAAGAGATAACTACAACTCAACAAAGGACAAGACAGACAATAATATTAACAGAAACACAGGAATCCAGAATCAAAGAAGAAAAGGTAAACTCAAAAAATCAAAATACGTTATGTATTCTTGAAGTCCGTAAACAGGTCACGGAAAGAAGTTCATGAAAATGTTCAAGCCTCAGTGACAGCAAAAGAAACAAGACTTGGAAGACGACAGAAGTATGTGAATGATTTAGGGTTCAGTACCACGGGATTCCAGTGATGAAGCAACCAGAACGACAAGGGACGTATCAGCAGCATTGAATTGAAGACATAAAAGAAGAATTGATCAAGTGTTATTCATCTGTGAACCAGACCAGTTGCACTAGGTGACGGCACTAAAAAGATCAAGTTGTTTTATCGTCTCAGAAGAAATTGATACAGTCTAAAACTAGACACCCGGGAGTAATTACTAAAGGACAAAAGTAAAGGAAATGAATTCGATAGTTTTTCATTTGTGAAAACTATCGAATGAGTTTAAAAGTAATTATTTGAAAACCACTTTTACTTTATTTGGTATTCGATAGTTTTGTTTTAAAAACTATCGAATGGTAAATAAAGTAATTCCATTCGATGGTTTTTAATTGGGAGCAGGTGAAAAGTTTTCTTTGTCTGACAGGTTGAAGAAGATCCAACGACCAGGATTGTTTCTACAATCTAAGTTCGATGGTTTTCTAATCTAAGTCTACAATTAATACTGAGAGAAGATGGTGTCTTCTTCAGTTAAGGCATTTCTATACAGAGACATTACTACGAGAGAGAAGTGAGCCGGAGAAATTATCAGAGAATTAATAGTGCTCAGAACTTGATCATTGTTTTGTATTTGTGTAACCTTAAACTCATTGAAGCTAATCTACGGATTAGAAATTGTAGCACCCCTCGAGGTTTATATTTATAAAAAGATATATTCCTCGAAACTTGATTTGGTTTGGTGTGTTTGATTTCGTTATAGAACTGAAAGATTAATCCGCGAACGAAATTAAATTATTTGTGAGTATCGTATTCAACCCCCCCCCTTCTACGATACTTTGGACCTAACAATTGGTATCAGAGCTACTTGATTGACATATAAATCAGATCCGGTGAATGAGACCAAAATCAAACGTAGCGTGAAAATTCGAAGCAAATTTTTTAACTTTCAAATTTTTTCATTTAATTGGAATTTCTTGAATTTTAAACAATTTGAAATTTTCAGAAACCATGAGTGCTCCAAAGACAACCGCTGGTATTAAAGTTCCCCTGTTTACTAGAGATGATTTCGGTTTGTGGAAGATGAAGATGCTGTTATTTATCAAGGCATCTAATCCGTTGTATATTGGTATTTTAGAAAACGGACCGTTTGTACCAATGAAACCAGTTGCTGAATCTACAGCTCCTGATGGTAGCAGGATTCCTTCAGGCACCCAACCTAAGGATATTAGTGAATTTACATATTCTGACAAAGAACTGATTCGATTGGACACCGGTTTAATGTTGATATTGGCGGACTCCGCAGACAAGGAAATGAGCTATTAGTTGATGAACTGTACAAGCGGGAAACATATGTGGGATACCATTAACTTAATAATGGAAGGAACTGAAGACGTGCAGGAAAAGAGATTGGACATCCTGACTTCTCAATACGAAGCGTTTAGGTCTCTGCCAGGAGAAAGTATAACTCAGGTCTTTGAGAAATATACTAAACTCCTCAATGAATTGGCAATGAAAGGAAAGACCTATCCACTGAGAGAATCAAACAGGAAGTTCATGATGACGCTGCCCCATCATGTAGAACACAAGTCATCATCCATAAGGGAAAGATTTGACTTCACAAAGATGTCATTAGAGATGATCTATGGGAAGTTGAAGACCTATGAGATGGAACAGGAACAAAGAGTGATAATCTACGGACCAGGGACAGTGGACAGCAAGCACAATGCACTTGTGAGATCAGCAGCACTTGTAGTGGATGAACCAAGAACTTCTGAGATTCAGGTTCAAACCCCTAGAGCTGGAAAGGAGGTGATAATAGAAGCAGAAATGGATTCTGTGAATCTGGGTGTTGATGAAAGTGATTACTACACCCTAGAAGAGCTTGAGCAAATGGAAGACAAAACCATGGCGTACTTAGCTGCAAAGTTTAGTCATATTCATTTCAAGAGAAACCCTAAGTATAAGTTCAAGGGCTCAACCAACAGATTCCAGAATAGCAATTATACACCTAGTACAGGCTTTAAGGGAGGCTACAAGACTGGCATGATTGATAGAAGCAAATCAAGATGCTACAACTGCAATGAGTTAGGGCATTTCACCACTGAATGCCGGAAGCCTCGTCAAGCAAGAGACATGAAAGATGTCTATGGAAAGAAGGATTCTTATGATGAGTTGAAGAGGGAGAATGCCAAGCTTAAACAGCAACTGGAGGCATTTTCTGGAAAGCAGAAAGGGAAAGCTTATATAGCAGAGGGAAAGCACTGGGATGATACTGATTCGGATGAAGAGGAGGAATATGTAAATGTTGCTCTAATGGCTGACTCTTCAGAGGAATCACCTCAATCATCTCAGGTACATATCTTAACTACAATTGATATGTCTAACTCTGAGTACAAGAAAACTGTGCAAGATCTTAGTGTAGAATTGTTTAATGTACACACAAGCATACTAGCATCAGAAATGGAAAATGCTAAACTAGTTCTTAAGATTAAAAATCTAGAATCTAAAAATGAAGAACTAGAGCTTGTAGTTGTAACATTAGAAGATCATTAGCAAAAGAATGAGTACTTAGAGAACAAGGTCAAGTGTAATGATGAGATAGAGACTATCCTCAGGAAGCAGATTTCAGATTTAGATTTGAAGCTGAATGCTTTTAAGAATTCCGCTCTAATTGCCAAGGAGATCATTGATACTCAGGCCGTAGAGAATAAAACTGCTATAGGACTTGACTATAACAAGAAAGCTGGTAAGAAGATTTTGGAATTCCCTGTGACACCTTCAGTTGTCAAAAGGAATACTCCACATATTCTTAAGAATGTTGATTGTCCAGTTTTTGTTAAGCCTTTTCTACCACTTTTTCATGAGGATGATCTTTACATAGCACAAGAATTGCTTGAGGAGGATTTGTTGAAGGAAAAAGAGGTAAAGACTAAGTTGCCTAGGAAATCAGTAAAAAATGAATTACCTAAACCTGATTTACCTAAAACTGAAGTAGGTTCCTTAGTTAGTAATGTTAAAAAGAACAGGAATGGGAAAAAGAAGATTGCTAATTAGGAAGTTGTTCCATTTTCTCCCATTGCATCTAGGAAGTTGTGCACTCTCTATAATTCTGCTGGACACCTTACACATGCATGTAAAAAGGTTAAAGTAGAAACTGCTAATACTTCTGAAAAGCATAACATGTCTGACATGCCTGATCTTCATGAACCCTGTGGAAAGAAAGAGTGTTTGCTATGTAAGTACAACATCATGCATGCTTATTTTAAGTTGATGAATGATAATAGCAACAACACTGATAATGTTAAATCCACAGATACTATGAATATCAAACAGGGTAAGACTAAATTGAATGTTACTCCTGTTAAATCATCTAAACCTTCAGGACCCAAACAATTTTGGGTACCAAAGTCCGCTTAATCAATCTGTGATTGCAGGGTAAGGTTAAAAACTCAAAGGTCGTGTGGATTCTGGATAGTGGCTGTTCTAGACACATGACAGGTGAAGAGTCCCTGCTTACAGAGGTGGTTAAGAAGACCGGCCCGATTGTAACCTTTGGAGATGACAGCAACGGATTCACTACGGGATATGGTAAATTGAAAGCTGGAAATGTCATCATTGAAAACATCTCTCTTGTTGAAGGATTAAAGCACAATCTTTTAAGCATCAGTCAGTTCTGTGATAAAGGCTACAATGTAGATTTCAGAAAGGACAAGTGCTTGATCACCAACAGGAAGGATGAGAAGCTTACTCTACTGGGAGTGAGAAAAGGAAACTTGTTTATAGCTGACTTAAGTTCTACCAGTGAAGGAGAAGTTACATGTTTCTATGCAAAGGCATCTTCAGAACAAAGTTGGCTATGGCACAAGAAGCTCTCACATCTGAACTTCAAAACTATGAACTCTTTGGTAAAGAGAGAGTTAGTGAGAGGGTTGCCCCTGATGGAATTCAATCAGGAGGGACTATGTGAAGTATGTGAAAAGGGGAAGTCGAAGAAAGCATCACATGGAAGCAAAGGAATGACAAGCATTGCTGAACCATTACAGATGATTCATATGGATTTATTTGGTCCAGTAAATGTTATGTCACTTTCAAGAAAGAGATATGCATTGGTGATGGTGGATGACTACTCCAAGTACACGTGGGTGTTGTTCATACAATCAAAGGATGAAGCAACACAACTAATCATTGATCACATCAAGAAGATAGAAGTGGAAGCTAAGCTACCTGTGCGGACAATCAGATCAGACAATGGAACTGAATTCAAGAATGCAGTTCTTAATGATTTCTGCTCAGAGAAAGGAATATCAAGACAGTATTCAACACCAAGAACTCCTCAACAGAATGGAGTAGTGGAAAGGAAAAACAGGACCTTGGTTGAAGCAGCAAGGACCATGTTGAGTGAATCAAAACTTCACACTTACTTTTGGGCTGAAGCAGTGAATACAGCTTGCTACACTCAGAATCGTACCCTGATCAACAAAGATCATGAAAAGACTCCGTATGAGTTAATGGCCAACAAGAAGCCAACACTGAAGTACTTTCATGTGTTTGGTGCAAAGTGTTTTGTACTTAAAGATGGAGAACATCTTGGCAAGTTTGATGCCAAAGCAGATGAAGGCATTTTTCTGGGCTATTCTCTGGAATCTAAGGCCTTCAGGGTATATGTGATTGAAGATAAGAAGGTGTTAGAAAGCTTTAATGTAACATTTGACGACACCAAAAGACCAGGCCTGCAAACTGGAGAGAACTCTGAATCCTTGGTATTTGAAAATCTATCAGGAGATCTCTCTGACAATGAAGAAGTACCTGAAGTTGTTACATTTATTAATAATAATAATAATGATAATGATTCTGGACAAAGTGGTGACCAAAGTGGAGATCCTCAAAATTCTACAGGATCCACTAGTCAGTCTACAGAATCATCAGATCAAACCGTCAACAACTCAGGGGGGGCAGGAGAAGGATCAACTAGTCACACTCCACAACATCTAGAACAAGGAGAATCATCAAGATCGCATCTGCCAAGACAAAGGGTATGGAATAGAGATCATCCCTTTCACTTGATCATTGGTGATCCAGACACAAGAGTGAGAACTAGGAGAATATCACAAAATGAATGTCACTATTCTGGGTTTCTTTCAGAAACAGAACCTAAGAAAGTTGAAGATGCTCTAGATGATCCAGATTGGGTAATTGCTATGCAAGAAGAACTCAATCAGTTTGAAAGGCAGAAAGTTTGGAAGCTGGTACCCAGGCCTAAGGGAAAATCTGTTATTGGAACAAGATGGGTATTCAGAAATAAGTTGGACGAAGATGGCATTGTGACGAGAAACAAAGCCAGACTGGTTGCTAAAGGTTACTCTCAAGAAGAGGGTATAGATTATGATGAAACCTATGCACCAGTAGCAAGACTTGAGGCCATCAGAATGTTTCTGGTATTTGCTGCACATTCCAATTACAAAGTATATCAAATGGATGTGAAGAGTGCTTTTCTGAACGGGGAGTTAGAAGAAGAAGTGTATGTGGAACAACCTCCAGGTTTTGAGGATTCAAAACTGGCAGACTTTGTGTACTTTCTATTCAAAGCTCTCTATGGACTCAAACAAGCTCCGAGGACATGGTATGACACTCTCTCTGAATTCTTACTTGAAAATGATTTTACAAGAGGTGTTGTAGACAAAACTCTCTTTGTCAAAAAGCATAAAAATGATTTGATATTGGTGCAAGTATATGTTGATGACATAATATTTGGTTCTACTAATGATGATCTATGCAAGAGATTTGCTAAGTTAATGCAGAGTCGTTATGAAATGAGCATGATGGGTGAATTGTCATTCTTTCTTGGACTGCAAGTATACCAAAGACAAGATGGTATATTCATTTGTCAGTCCAAGTACATCAAGGATCTTCTTAAGAAGTATCAAATGGAAGACTCATCTACAACAAAGACTCCTATGCCAACTGCCACTAAGCTTTATAAGGATGAAACTGGTAAGAAGGTTGACATCACAGGCTACATAGGTATGATAGGCTCATTACTTTATCTTACTGCAAGTAGACCAGATATAATGTTTGCAACATGCTTGTGTGCTAGGTTTCAGTCTGATCCTAAAGAATCTCATCTAATAGCTGTTAAGCGAATATTTAGATATCTTAAGGGGACCCCAAATCTTGGAATTTGGTACCCTAAAGATACAGGATTTGATCTTATTGGATATACAGACTCTGATTTTGCAGGTTGTAAGATTGATCGGAAGAGTACTTCAGGAAGCTGTCAGTTTCTTGGAAGAAGATTGGTTTCCTGGTATAGCAAGAAGCAGCATTCAGTGTCCACGTCAACAGCTGAGGCTGAATACATTGCTGCTGGTAGCTGCTGTGCTCAGATCTTGTGGATGAGAAACCAACTCCGTGACTATGGACTTTTGTTGACAAAGATTCCAATCTTTTGTGACAACACAAGTGCCATAGAAATCTCTAACAATCCAGTGCAACACTCGAGGACGAAGCACATCGACATCAGGTATCATTTTATCCGAGAGCATGTCATGAATGGAACTGTGGAGTTACATTTTGTACCCACAGAGGATCAAATTGCAGACATCTTTACTAAACCGCTTGATGAATCCACTTTCAATAAGCTGGTTGGTGAACTTGGGATGTTAAATCTTTCTAATTGATTTTGATTAGAAGTCAGTAACTGCAGATAGTCCTGGTGAATACATGAGTTTAAGAATTGATATATCCTTAGGACTCGTGAATTTATTTTCTGGAGCAATTCTCGTAGTTAGGATTTTTGTACTAATTTTATGTCATAATATGGATGATATATCTTCTGGCATTTAATTAGTTATTAATTCTAAAAATTATTTAGGTGCTAATATTTGTTCTAAATATTCTGGCATCTATTTAATTTGAATTAATTTGCTTTGTTTTTAACATTGTAGATTAATGCGGCATAATTGATTAGATTTTAATTGGTTAATATCACTCAATGATATTTAATTGATTTTAGTCTAAGAAAATTGTAAATTTTCTGTTAAGAATTGATTTTGGTAAATTTGAAAAGATTTATTAGAATTAAAACTAGACAGGAAATAAAAATTCTGATTTTTAGAACATGAACAGGTTTTAAGAATTGGAAAGAAGCAAAAAAATTCGAATTTTTAGGAAATTCGATAGTTTTTCAAGTACATAGAAAATTCTATCGAAATTTATTTTCGATAGTTTTTTAAAAGGAAAAGAAAAACTATCGAAATCAATCTTCGATGGTTTTTTGAAATTAAACAGAAAAATATATCGAAGTGAATTTATTAATTCAATAATCAAATTCTCGATAGTTTTTCTCACAAAAGATACCTCGATAGTTTTTAGTTTTAATTAGAAAACCTTCGATAGATTTTCAGAAAACTGTTAAAATTCTAAACTCTCATTCACTTCGATAGTTTTTAAGAAAACCATCGAGGTACAGATGACAGTTTTGCCCCTCTGAAAGTCCATCGACAGTTCAAATAAAAACTATCGAACAGTTAAATGGCATTTTTGCCCCTGTCAATTCAAAAAGTATATAACAGCCCCTTACGTTTTTTTTTCTTCTTATTCTCAGATCTAAGGGATTTTGTTTTTATGCTTACAAGAATAGATACAATCACAGAACCATCACCATCGATAGTTTCTCAAGTTTTAATTGATTAAACATCACAAAAAACAATCTTTTACCACAGTGATTTCAATTTTTCCTAGAATCTACTGTGTCTTACTGGTTAGGTTGGTTTTTGTTCTAAGTTTTTCAAGAAAAACTATCGACCTTGATAGTGTGGATCCCAAGTACTTGTTAACAGTATTCATACTTAGAAATTGATTGTTAATCAATAGATTTCTAAGTTTAAGTCCTAATTCGAAAGTTGACAAATTAGGGTTCTTCATTTTTGGGTTTGTGTTTTGTTCGAAGTTGTGTTAGTAAAAAAAAGGGGGTAATTTGGTTTTTTTTTTGTTATTTTGTTAAAAATTTGATTAATTAGTAATAATTAATTAAATTTAAGTGAAAAATTAGTTTTGGTTTAAAATTAATTTTCTGGAAATTTGAAACGTAATGGCTGGAGAATTTATCGTAACCAAAACTAATCATGTCTCGTTTCAAAATCTGCAAGCCATTACGAATCCTCAAATTCGTGCATGGGCAGAGTTTTTGAACACACGTTCGTTAGTGACATACGCTGTGAGTACTCCCGTAGTCCTTTGTATTGATCAATTGACTGTGTTGTACACATCCGCCACAGACACAAGTGAGAATAATGTCAGGTCTTTCAGTTTTGTTGTGCCAGGGGGCAGAACAATAAGGGTGACGGAAAATGATTTTAATAGGGTTTTACATTTTCCAACAGAAAACCTTGTTCCTGATCCCACAACTGAAGAAATACATGCTTTCTTCACTCTCATTAGAAGTCAACAACCTAACTTCTTTGTGGGGGAGTTTCTGAAGCATTACTTGCCAAAGCCATGGAACTTTTTCTTTCATACCCTAATTCATGTTTTTACAGCCAACCTAACAAATCTGCATGGTATTCCCTTATTCCTTCAAAAGATAGGGTTTGCCATTGCAAACAATAGGCGTATTAACATAGGAAGGATATTGATTGATCAAGTAATCGTGTGCATGGGACCACTAGATGAAAGAACGGGCACAGATGAAGATGTGCTTTGTTTCTATCCTAGGTTCCTACAGCTAATTCTCAATGATGTCTTAACAGATAATGAACGAGCAGGTTTTGAAGACGAGGACACACAGGAGTGTATGAAGATGAAGAGCAATGCCATAACCGCTCTGATAAGGAAGACTCATCTTCCAAGGGTACCCACTGTTCTCACAGAATATCTAAGAACGGTGCCCCTACCTCTTCTACCCCCAGGGGAACAGGTAAATGAAGGTAACATTCCTCAACCTGAACTTGAAATTGGTCCTGAACCAATGGATGTTGATCCAGAGCCCTCAGTGGCCATTCCAGACCAGGAGGTTGCAAACCCACAACCTCTAACCACGGTCGAAGAGCCTTTGGACGAGCCAAACGAAACCACAAACGAACCTCCTTCCCCTACTATACCTAGTATACAGACATCCCTGAGTGTCGAGGGAGATAGTGCCTTAGCAGCACCACATAAGGAGATACACCCTTCAACAGCAGCTCTGCCTACCTCTAAAAGGAGAAGAACAGAAACTGAGGCAACTGTTGATACTTCATTTCTCTCATCCAAAGCGCCCTTTATTGATTTTTCTGATGCTGATTGGGCTACGCTAACGAAAGCTATATCTGAACCAATAGCTCAATCAAGTAAGGAAGAATTGACGGAAGCAACTGGTGTTCCGACCATATTACGGTCAGGTTCACTGGTTGAAGGTTCTAAGAACCAAGAGTCTTCACAGACGTCGAGAGAAGGCTTTGAACTAAATGCACAATCTAAAGGGTCATTGTCTACCTCCCCAGATGGAACATATCTGGATCCTGCGGGTAAAGGGTCTGACGTAGGTGCAGATCGGCAACTCGGTGACGATGAATCAATTACTATTGAGGAGTCAACTGAGGTAAAGTCTTCACAGACTGTCGGGGAATATTCAGGATCTCTGCTGTTAAAAGAGCCTGTTTCTAACCCCCTAGAGATTCAAACTCTAGATCCTGTAAAGGATACATCATCCACGGATGATCAGCAACTTGGTTTAACCAAGGACGGGGACTTGCGAAGCCCCATTGCACCACCGGTGACCTCCTTAAGGACGGCTACGGTGTTTTCTTCTGCAGGTACAATCAGCACAAAGGATTTGAGTGAAACACAAACACTTACACCTGGCCTGAGTGGGAAAGGAAAAATGATTCAAACACCGACAGAAACGTTGAGTGTACACCCAGAGCCAAATGTGAGGAGTGACACCCTAACCCTACCTAATATTGATGATTTGCTGTTACCAACAGAAAGAGAGCTACAAGTTCAATCTTCCCTCAAGGAGATGACAGTTCGAGACGAAGAAGGAAATCCACTATTCAAGGTTCCACTGCGACCTTCCTTTGACCAAGGGATCTCCTCTAGTCAGGCCAATGCTTCTTTAAATTCTATTCAAGAGAAGGTTGACTTGGTTGCAGCTGATTCCAGAAGAACATTCAGGGTCATTGGCAGTGCATCTGGCACTATAACAGGTACGAAGCAGGTAGTGGACTCCTTAAAGAAGGAAGCTATGGAAGAACTAGTCGAATTGAGGATGGACGTCAGGGAACTTAAGGATGGATTCATGAATGAAGTAACTGCACTGTCACAAGGACATGAAGCTTTGAGAGAAGACGTTCTGGTTATCCGGGATGGTCAAGCGCGGGTAAAAGATGCAATGAATACCCTTTCAAGAGTGGAGTCTAAGCTAAACAAGAGGCTGGATCACATGGAAAAGACTACCAACTCAAGATTGGATGACATTGACCTGACGCTAGCTTCTATGAATGAGGTGAATAAGCAGATTATGGAGTTTTTGGAGAATCAAGGTGACGGAGTTCAGTCTATATGGAGTATGCTGAAGCAACAACAATCTGGACAACCTGGTCCTTCTAATCAGCAACCTGATCCTTCTACTTCCTTTTATGTTGAGGATGCTTTCGTCGAGGATTCCTCAACTAAGGGGGAGAAAGTTGGAGAAGGGGAGAAGGATAAATGGGGAGTTTGGGAAACAGTTGAAGCTATTCCTATCAGACAGTACTGGATAGAAGAACTTGTAGACGAAGAAAAGAGTGAAGAGGAATTTGAGGTCATGCAAGAGCAACCTACTCAAGAGGAGCATGAGCCATATTATCCAGAGCCCGTTGAACATCCAATCTGGGAGGATATTATGGAAGAAGAAGCAAATTCTCTTTCACCAGAAGAAGAAGCTGCCTTGGAAGCTGTAAGAGCTCAGAGAGCTGCAGTTGATGCCAGGCAAGCTGAGAAAGAGAAACAGCAAGCAATTCTGAGAAGTGAAAAACTGAAGAGATTCAAAGTGTATAATGAAGTGACGAAGAAGAAGATGATAGATCTGGCAAAGAAAGATGGTACTGAATGGGAAATGGCTTACAAAACCTTTTGCGGAGTTGAAGAAGGATTACAAGTCAACGACAATGCTGAGGTGGAAGTTATTATTCAGGACATCAGAAGTGCTAATCTTGAAAATCAGACTTACTTTAAAGCACTGAGAAGCTCTATAATTTGTCTGAATGCTGGGGTTAAAGCAAATGGTGCCTGGAGCTTATTAATCAGTTTTCTAGAGAAAGGTACATTTGTAATTTCCACTAAGTTTTTAGAACAGAGGACATATACAGAATTGCAGGCTATACTCATCAAGATCCAAAGAACTACAAGGCTAAATGAACTGCTCCGTGAGCATGTTAAGGAGATCGTGATGAAAGTCGGTCCAGAGATTACTGAAGATCCTCCAATGGTTAGATTCATGACGAATGACTTGTTCAGAATCTGCTTCTTGGCTGAGGACAAACTGAGGGACTACCCAAGCAACTATCTAATCTCAGTTGAGAAGTATCTTAGATCCACTGGATTCTCATCAACGGAGAAGGACAAAGCAGCAGACACTCTTAGAAGATTTCTAATGGAGAATGTTCCTTACTATAGGAAAAGAGTAGAAAGAGGATTGGAAGTGCATACCAGATTGCCAAACATGCCAAAGTTAAACAAGAAAGATGTTAACATTGCATGGTTATGGGCTGGAGTGGGTCAAGAGGTTGAATATATTGGAAGACACATCCAAGGAGCAATCCTTAAACCTGGAGAACCACTGCACTATCTATCAGTGATTGATTATCAAGCTGCTAACTCCGATCCAATGATTGAAGAAGGTGAGATTGGAATGGACTGAATATTGAAGCAAAGAACAAGAGAACTATCAGCTCAGACTAGAGGAGCAACTTCATTGTATAAAGTTTAATTGTTTTTTGATTTATGAAATCTGGAAATGTATATATATCTGATCCAGAATGCATTAATATTATTACGCTGTCTTACTTTAAGTAGTTTCATGTTTCCTTAGTTAGTTGAGTTATCCTCGAAGTATTTGCTTGTCGAACTCTATCCAAACAAATAGGGGGAGATTGTAAAGCATAATGTAACATAAGATGTAAAAGAGATAACTACAACTCAACAAAGGACATGACAGACAATAATATTAACAGAAGCACAGGAATCCAGAATCAAAGAAGAAAAGGTAAACTCAAAAAATCAAAATACGTTATGTATTCTTGAAGTCCGTAAACAGATCACGGAAATAAGTTCATGAAAATGTTCAAGCCTCAGTGACAGCAAAAGAAACAAGACTTGGAAGACGACATAAGTATGTGAATGATTTAGGGTTCAGTACCACGGGATTCCAGTGATGAAGCAACCATAATGACAAGGGACGTATCAGCAGCATTGAATTGAAGACATAAAAGAAGAATTGATCAAGTGTTATTCATCTGTGAACCAGACCAGTTGCACTAGGTGACGGCACTAAAAAGATCAAGTTGTTTTATCGTCTCAGAAGAAATTGATACAGTCTATTACTTAAACACCCAGGAGATCAGAGTAATCATTAAAGTCAAAAGACAAGAAAATGATTCGATAGTTTTTCTATTTAGAAAACTATCGAATGGAATGAAAAGTGATTCAAAGTAAACCAAAATGAATCAATTTGGCATTCGATAGTTTTGTTTTAAAAACTATCGAATGGTAAAATGATTTGTTTCATTCGATGGTTTTTCAAACCATTCGATGGTTTTTAAATTGTGGAGCAGGTGAAAAGTATTCTTTGTCTGACAGGTTGATGAAGATCCAACGGCCAAGATTGTTTGTTCAAGTTTGGTTCGATGGTTTTTCAATTGAAGACTACAATTAATGCTGAGAGAAGAGTGTGTCTTCTTCAGTTAAGGCATTCAACACAGAAACATTACTGAGAGAGAGAACTGAGCCGGAGAAATTATCAGAGAATTAATAGTGCTCAGAATTTGATCATTGTTTTGTATTTGTGTAACCTTAAACTCATTGAAGCTAATCTACGGATTAGAAATTGTAGCACCCCTCGAGGTTTATATTTATAAAAAGATATATTCCCCGAAACTTGATTTGGTTTGGTGTGTTTGATTTCGTTATATAACTGAAAGATTAATCCGCGAACGAAATTGAATTATTTGTGAGTATCGTATTCAACCCCCCCCCCCCCCCCTTCTACGATACTTTGGACCTAACAGATATACAAAATGTTATAAATTGAAATTGGTCCATTGGAAAAAGAATTATATTAATATTTTTATATTGTAAATCATGTTTATTTGCAATAAGTATATATTTGCTCATATTATATATACTATTAGATTACAAATTCTATATACAATCAATATATATCTATTATATATATAATAGAGCAACTAGGGGGTTCAATGAGTCAATTTATTCAAGTTAAATAAATTTATTATTATTTTGCATATCATTGATATTTATTATTACTTCAATATTTAATATTAAAATTTTATGATTATATATTATTTTTTATAGAAAATATTAAAACTTTTAAACATTAAATAAATTGTGACAATGATGATTGATAATTGTTAATTGAAAGAGATTACCAACTAATCTAGAGCTTCATTCACTATTGCAAAGTGATGCATATCAAATCTTATTTTGCTAAATTAAAAAAAAAAAAAAAAACTATTGACCTTATTGCATATTTCGTATCTAGGTTCGCTATTTGGTTCATTACATTTATTTGCTTATATAGCAGACGGTTTAGGGAGATCAAAAATAATTATAGACCAAATAAATGATGATAAAAAATAATGAATATGACGAGTGGACAATGAATATCAATCAAATAAGGAATTTGGATACGGAAGATGTAATAATAAGGAAATAGGTTTGTTTTTCGAAGTTAGCAAAATATGATTTGATCTGCATATCAAATCTTATTTTGCTAAATTTAAAAAACAAACTATTGGCCTTATTGCATATTTCGTATCTAGGTTCGCTATTTGGTTCATTACATTTATTTGCTTATATAGTAAACAGTCCAGGGAGATCAAAAGTAATTATAGACCAAATAAATAATGATAAAAAATAATGGATATGGTGAGTGAACAATGAATATCAACCAAATACGAAATTTGGATACGGAAGATGTAATAATAAGGCTAATAGGTTTATTTTTTGAAGTTAGCAAAATATGATTTGATCTGCGTCACTTTACAATAGCCAACGAGAATATTTTGTACCATATCAAATAATTTTTTTATAAATTTAGTATATCTTAAACAATAAGCTATATATCAAACAAATGTTATAGAAATATTGTACCAAATAGTTTTACTAACTACTTCAAAGTACTTCAAACAAGTTAAATAATATTTTGTTTTCTATAAAGTTACACGACGGTTGCAAAATAAGTCACACTCATTTAAAATAGTTCAATCTCCCGTAATTACAAGGCTGAAAGCACTTCAAAATTACAGGTCTTACTTATATTGTATGTCGTTATTAGATATGATCTTTTTCAATGAAAAAAGATTTCATTCGCAACAGAACCTATAATAGATTTCACATGCATGCATATATTTACATGATTAAATATATATGACATTTTCTAACAAAAACTGATCCCACTTACAACAAAACATATATTATATTTAATAAATCGGCTTATCATTTTATAACAGAAGAATGGAGAACATACCCGTGTCTCGCACGGGTTATAAAGCTAGTTATATATAGAAGAGGATTGCATGCTATCTATTTCAATTTGTACCCTTACTGTATACACTTGTATTTTTTTACTAATGTGCCCCAAATTTAATAAACACTAAAATAAATTTTAAAAATATGATTAATTAATAGTAACAAGTTTTCACAAATATATATATATTTTTTAAATAAGACATACTTTGTTTAACTATGAGTATAAAGTATGCACAAAATTTACGTTTTTTGTCTTTTTTAATATAAACGAATAATAAATTAAATAATTTTTTTATTTATAGATAAGTTGTACTATTTCATTATCTACTACACATGTTCATAGACAGTAAAATTTACAAGGAGAAAAAAATTGTTTTTTAGGATGAGATGAGAAAAGAGGGAGGCATTTTACACCGCCTATGTTTAATGCTTGTACTCCAGTTAAACTCCTTCTCCGAGAAGACACCAAGTTTCTACATAAAAATTAATAACTTTATCGTTTTAAATTTCCCTACTTCACTTTGAAAGATTCAATTTCTACGCGTATCGTTTTAAATTAAGGCAAATGCTAAATGAGAATATTAAGTATAGTGCAACGGACATCCCAACTCAGCAACCCTAGCAATTTATGCAACCGCGTTTCAGTTGATACAACTTATAGTAGCAAGCCAATATTATATAAATCGACTGACCATCCAAGAAGAAGAATCAAATTAATTTATGGCTAACCGAAGTTTGTTACAATTGCTCTACCGGCATAAATTTATATATATTTCATTCTTTCTCGGTATGTTCCGCAAACGGATTCTGGATCTCTTAAAGTTCTATATAAGGCCTTAAATTAACGAGTTACTATATCATTATAACCCAAAGAAGGAATGAATAAAATTTTAAATATTCAATTATTTTATACTTAATCTAGTTCAATTATTTCTTTCCTTTCATTCATTCTATTTCACTAATTCTAACCAAATACTCCCTCCGCCCCAATTTATCTGTGTTGTTTAATTTTTTTTTTGTTCAAATTGATTCAATTTTAACTATGAATTACAAATTAATTTTCCATTATTCTCAAAAACTGAAATGTACAAATTAATTAAAGTAGATAAGATATACTTCCTAGTAATATAATTTTAATAATTAATTTAGATTATATACTACATAAATGTTAAACAAGATAGATAATTGAGACGGAGAGACGGAGGAAGTACAACTTTGATGTTTATTAATTTCACTGATTGAGTTACAAATTAGAAATTAGAACTCTATCAAGTCGCCATCTCCCAATGAGAAAAGACAGAGTAAATGTCCTTTGATTTAGATGACAATGAATAAATTTATTTGAGGGATTTATTTTTGTTCAATTTAACATTTGTGATTGTGACAATGACAAAGATTGTAAAACATTATGTACAAGAAAAAGGAAATTTTGATTAGTCTAGGTGTTGCAAAGAACATATGTTGTGACCCATATCGTCAAAGTCTTCTCAAGGGGTAAAAAAAATATTATTAAAACTAATTTTTTAATCCACCCAAATCTATTTTATTTACTTTTATCAAATTTGGGTTCGAGCCAAGTATCATAATATATTTTTTTTGACAATAAGTATATTTGAAACATTTATTTTTCATTCTAATTCTAATACAATATATAATAAATCTAGGGTCAGTAAATCATTCAATTTTGTCAAACTTTGCACCAATTGGACGTCCACTTATGATGCACCACAGTGCACCAAATAATAGGTAAAAAGAGATATCGTTCCTTTTGAAAATCTGATGGATATTTAGAAATTTTAAATATTAATTTATTTTTTTATCATCTAATAAATTATGATATCATTAAAATTTTTGAAAATCATGTATATTTTGTAAACTAAACATTTATATTCTACAAACTCAATATATTTTGTAGAATAATATATTTTGCAATGTTTTGTTTGTAAAACATATATAATTTAAAAAACAAATCAATGAAATAGTGACTTTAATATAACATAATTGACAAAATATTACATTTTGCAAGATTTTTGTTGCAAAAGGTTTTCAATGAAAATGTGATCTCCATATAACTTAACTCTAATAAATATATATTAATTCTATAAATAGAAAAGGAAAGTCAACAGAGAAAATGATAAATAAATGAGGATTTAATACAAGTTGTGTTAAATAAAGAGATGAATAACTAATTGTCTAATTTGGAACAAGTTTTTTTTTAAATGTCAATCAGACAGAAAGAGGAAGTATAAATCAATTAATAATTAATTCGTCATTTCTGTAAATAAATCTTACGTGTTATAGTTTTTTTAACCCGAATAGTCGAAAATAAAAGTGTTCATTTTTTGAATAAAAAATGTGTTTAGTATTTTATTACCAAAAATAAGGTAATATATTTTTTTTCAAATATTTTTTTATTAAATAATTATTAGGCAAAAGGTGAAATGACTTTTAATTAAACTAGTTTATTAAGATTAATCCGCGCTTCACAATGGTTTCGTAATACTATTTCTATTTTTTTAAATTTTTTTTTTTACAAAATATGTTTTTAGATAAAATAATATTTCTGATATAAAATTAATGATTCTTTTGAAATTTCCGTTTCGTCTTGGTCATTTACCAAAAAATTGATTAAATAATAGGAAAGGACAATTGTTTGATAATTTTCACTACTTTAATATTATATAAAATATAATATTTATCATCATTTTTATTTTTCTCAAAATTTATATTTCAAAGAAAGCTTAGGAAAATAAAAGGTAAGAGAAGATTAAGATAATATATTTAGTTTGCTATGTTAATAAGTATAAGTAAAAAATTTAGAAAAATATTAAAATTTTATATTTAGTTTCTTCCTTAATAAAGATTTTAAAATTAAGAATATTAAAATTATATATTTAGTTTTATCCATTAATAAATATATTTAAAAGTCAATTAAGATATATTGTTAACAAAAAAAATTTAGAGAATATTAAAATTATCTATTTAATTTATTCCATTTATAAAAAATTTAAAAGTCGAATCTTAAAATATTAATAATTTTGAAATATTAAAAAAATGGATCGAAGTATATTGATACCATGACCCAAGGGAATATATCGTGTCTGTTTGCATAAAATATTAAATCGGTGCTAGCGTGACTTTCTATTTGAAGACTTTTCGTTATGAAAAATGTTAGAGCAAGTTCAACCACTTCTCTATATGAGCTCTTAAATTTAAATACAGAGAATATGACATCAAAATGGTGTTTGTATTTTAGACAGTGTTCTAAAAGTCGGCGATTAATCGGGATTAATCACCGATTAATCGCTACACGGCGGGTCACCGAATTCATTAAGCGAAAATCAGTCAATTAATCGTTTTTTCATAAAACGGTCAAAAATCGGCTGAATCGATCAAAAATCGGATTAATCGGTCAAAAATCGGGCTAATTATTAAAAAATAGTTAAAATTAAAAAAAATAATAATAAAATTAAAAGGTAGAAATTTATTAAACAATAGGAAAAAACATTATTTTTGTACATATAATTATAATTTTAGATGCCTAAATCATAAATTCTCATAAGTTTTTCTCTTAAATTGATCTCTAATTGAAAAATTAAACATTCAAGATTTTATTTATTACAATTATATAAAAATTTTAAAATATTTGTATAAATATATGATAATAACATATGTTTAATTGAAATAACGAAACAATTTTATAATTGTATATAAAAAATATTATTAAATTTATTCCGATTAATGATCCGATTAATCATTCCGATTAATCCTCGATTACCCAATTAATCCCTGGACGGTGCCTTCACCGATTAACTCTTTACAACACTGCTTTTAGATAATCATTAGTCATTCTTTATTTTATTTTTAAGAATAAAAAATTTCATTCCCTCCTATTATACACACTTGGTCGATTGGTCCTACTACTTTTCACTTTCTAAATAGTTATGTGTCCATGAATATTTGATAAGTTTCTAATAATAATATGAGTATCTCGCGTGCATAAATATTAAATATGAGTTTATAAATAAAAAACTTCCTCGTATTATGCCACCTCAATTGAAAAAAAAGTTTAACAATATATTTGGAATACATTAGGCTTTCGTTATTTATTTATTGTTCACACTGTCCAAATCTGTCCCTGTACATGTAATTTACGTGCTGGAACATGGATGTGCATATATACAATGTGATAAAGAGCACTGGAGTTCGAATTTTGGAGTATTGCGTGTTTTCTTTGAAAGATATACCACTTTATCGCTAAACATGATTATGCTTGCAAAATTGAAGATGCATTAAACAAAGAAGATCAAATTGGCTTCAGTGCCTCAGTCTTAGCACCATAACATTATTAAACAACTTTCAAAAGTAGTCGGGCCTTCCTATTGTGATTTGTGTACCCAAGTCTCACTCTAATAATTATTTTTTGATGAGTTGACTAATTTTTATTGGATGAAATTTTTGTGCATCAAGAGGATCATTATTATTAATGAAAGTCAAATCAATCAAAAAATGGCAATTAAGTTCTTATTGTGTGCCCTTGGACCCACATTAGAAAATCCGAAAGTAGTTTCATTTTGAGTGTGTTTTGTCCGAGATTTGTTGCTAAATGTTGCAATTAATTACTCCATCCGTCCCTCTTATTTCTTTACGCTTTCCTTTTTGGTACGTCTCTGTAAAATATAGGAATTTAAAATATTATAATTCATTAGTAATAATAATAATAATTCATAAAGGGATAGAAAAATAATTTTATTACTTTATATTTTCTAATAAGAAAAGAAATAAAAGTATATTTTTATAACTGAATTTATATTTTCAGATTTCTAATAGTAATTAGATGATTTAATAGTCTATATATTATACCCCTATCATATCATACACGAGTCGCAACAAATTAACAAACCGTAAAATAGTTAGGAGAAGAGACTGAGAGCAGCCGCACATTGGAATATTAGTGAAGCATTAGAGAAAATTTGGAGGTAGATTGTAGTGCAAACATCACACCATTTACAAGTAAGCTATTAGTTTTTTTTTTACTTATTCTAATTTACAATACTGAGCGACCTTAAGGTTATATGTCCTGTACATATACAAGTACACATTCATGAATTAGATGACTATGCTTATATTATATTAACTTAATGCTATGTCAAGTTCTTGGCCGTAAACATATGTTTCACTACTTTGAATTATAAATTGACAAATACATATTGACACATATTTTTGTTTCATAATTTGTTAACTAATATTTTAATTGTATAAACACCTCCTGGTTGTTTACTTTTCGGATGTTAAAAACCAATTAAGAGGTTGTAATGGACCTTGCAAAGGGTTATATTCTTAATCTTATATGCGTGTGTATAGCCTCTGTTATTCACTTAATGCCTTGATAGATAGAGCAAACTGAGTCTACGAATAAAACCTATTCATAATGGTCGATTAGATAATGAAGACATGAGATTATTGAAACTGATGCGAGGTTCTAATGTTACGTTAGGTTCAATAATTATTTCTTTTTCTTTTTCTAAAAGTTTGATAAGTTAATAATTTAAATTAAATAATAAATGAGCTCGATAATAAATTATATTTTGTAATTAGGTTGGGAGCCGCGAGTTTAACGAGTCGTGTGTGGATTTTGTTAGAATTTGAGATTTCGATTTTGAGGTAAAGATTCTCTCCTATTTTATTTAGCGATATTCCTCTTAGAAATATTTAAATTAAATTCTTTTTTACCTTAAATTTGTTTGTTTGATTTTGAATCATTTTGAAATATGAAAATTGTTTTTATTCTCAAAAGTATATTTAATTTTTTTTTGAAATACTTAAATATTTGTTTCTGCGATTTTCTGATATTGCGTATATTTTATATCTGTTGGAAATATTGAGAATATCTGTTATGTGAGATTTTAAAATGTTTTGCGAAATATTATATTTGAACCCTTAGTGATATAGGGTATACCGAGTTAACCAGTTGTAAGGGTACTACAGCCCTGTCATTACGGCACCAGTGGCATGACACTTCCATGGCAGTGTGATTGGTCATGGCGTATCTTTCTGTTCTGTTAGCTCTTGGGAGGAGCTTTTGCGCACTTTGATATTTGTTTCAGGATACGTGGGTGCACCCAGAGTTTGTGATTTGATTTGATTTGACGGTGATGTTGTATATGCCGTATATGTTATCTGATTTGTTGCACACATTAGGTACCCTATGATGTGTGTATTTGTTTATGTTCTTTTCTGATCTCGGTATGAAATATCTTACCCTTTTCGTTGCTTCAGCCATACTTGTTTTCAATTAATTATTTTTATTACAAACTTTCAAATATGAATATCTGTTTTTCTGTTTTATAAACTGTATTCCAAATCGTATTGAGCAATTGACTCATGCCGTATTCTTTTTCTGGCAGGTGCTTAGGGGGATCTGAGACTGGGTGATGGAGAACACTCTTTATTCCATTTATTAGGATTTGCTTATTTCTAGCATTATTAGACTTTATCATTCATTCGAGATTTTGGATTTTTCGTATTTATCGGTTTGAACTGTTTTGGAAGATAAATATTATTTTAGAGATTATTAGACTTATTTAAGTGTTATTTAGAAATTATTTAGTGCTCTGTTTACATGTTTATGATTTAATAAGCAATCCCTCATTTAATTTTAGATGGGGGTGTTACAGTCTCTCATTTCTTTACATACAAAAAATAGTAACATTTTATAATATAAAATCAAATCACATTCACTACTTTCCTCCACCGTAACTACTCTATACCCACTTTATACATTAAATATTGATTGGTCCCACCACTTTACTCATTTTTCTTACTTTTTCCTATTAATTTACACTTTTTCTTAACGTCTGTGCCGTCACCTCAATGTAAAGAATTGAGGAGGGCAGAGGGAGTACTTTGTCCTAAAAAATTACGCATCTTAGAAACATGTTAATTGAAAATTGAATTCTATAGTTAATAACAACATAAAGTTAAATGAAAAACTTATTTAATTTTATCCGTTATCTGTGTTTTTGAATAACTTATATAATTTTAATTATTTGATGATCTTTAATATATTAATAGAATGAAAAACACAACCGAATTTTTATGATCCTCAACTCTGCGATGATGTAATATCTATATCCGAACCCGATCCGAAAATTTAATTTATATATAATAAATTATGTAAAATATATAAATTTATATTACATAATTAGAGTTAAGTTCTATGAAGATCACATTTCATTGGAGACTTTGGAGATCATATATGTATTGCAAGCAAATTCTTGCAAAATATTATATTTTACTCATTATATTATATGAAAATCACTATTTCATTGATTTTTTTAAAAAGTATACACATTTTGCAAGTAGAACATTGCAAAACATAATGTTTTGCAAAACATATTGAGTTTGTAGAACATATGTGTTTAGTTTGTAAAACATATATGATTCTCAAGATTTTCAATGAAATAATGATTTTAATAGAACATTCTTTGCAAAATAATATTTTTTGCAATTTGTTGATTACAAAATATAATCTATTTTGTAATATTTTAATTGCAGAACATATACGGTCTTCAAGTCTCCAATGAAATAGTGGTCTTTATAGAAATTTTCTCTACATAATTATAGACATGTGTGATATATCTTCATATTATTTAAATAATTTTAATTCATATATCATATAATAAATTTTTTATTATAAAATTTTAAATTTTTAAATATAAATAATTATTTTTAATTATTTTCGGGTTAAACAGGTCATTTTCGGATTGATCGGGTACTAACAGATCGGGTTCGGGTTGAGAAAATTCAACCTGTTTCGGGTTCGGGTCAGGGGTTGACTCAAAAACAGGACCGGGTACAAGAGCAAACCCGACACGAAACCAACCCATTACCCAAAATTGACACCCGTACTTGGTCCTACTATTTTTCACTTTCTAAATTTTTGATCCCACAATTTTCCACTTACTAGTTCAAATATATTATTATTATAATATATAAGGATTGTTGTTGTAGTTGACATACAAAATGATGTTTCTAAATTATTAAAATTTCTTATTTTATAATATTTACAGGAAATGCACTAAGATATTGTTAGACTTGCTCTTAGGCACACCAAATTTTTTCTAAAAAATGTTCTTAAATATTTATGTGTCCATAAATATTTGGTAAGTTTCTAATAATAATATGAGGATTTCACGTGCATCGGGCATAAATATGAGTTTATAAATAAAAAACTTCCTCGTATTATGCCACCTCATTTGGAAAGAGTTTTAACAATATATTTGGAATACATTAGGCTTTCGTTATTTATTTATTGTTCACACTGTCCAAATCTGTCCCTGTACATGTAATTTACGTGCTGGAACATATGTGCATATATACAATGTGATAAAGAGCACTGGAGTTCGATTTTATAATTGTATATAAAAAATATTATTAAATTTATTTCGATTAATGATTCGATTAATCATTTCGATTAATCCCCGATTAATCCCTGGACGGTGTCTTCACCGATTAACTCTTTACAACACTGCTTTTAGATAATCATTAGTCATTCTTTATTTTATTTTTAAGAATAAAAAATTTCATTCCCTCCTATTATACACACTTGATCGATTGGTCCTACTACTTTTCACTTTCTAAATAGTTATGTGTCCATGAATATTTGATAAGTTTCTAATAATAATATGAGTATCTCGCGTGCATAAATATTAAATATGAGTTTATAAATAAAAAACTTCCTCATATTATGCCACCTCATTTGAAAAAAAAGTTTAACAATATATTTGGAATACATTAGGCTTTCGTTATTTATTTATTGTTCACACTGTCCAAATCTGTCCCTGTACATGTAATTTACGTGCTGGAACATGGATGTGCATATATACAATGTGATAAAGAGCACTGGAGTTCGAATTTTGGAGTATTGCGTGTTTTCTTTGAAAGATATACCACTTTATCGCTAAACATGATTATGCTTGCAAAATTGAAGATGCATTAAACAAAGAAGATCAAATTGGCTTCAGTGCCTCAGTCTTAGCACCATAACATTATTAAACAACTTTCAAAAGTAGTCGGGCCTTCCTATTGTGATTTGTGTACCCAAGTCTCACTCTAATAATCTAAAAGTCAACCAAGGGCAAAATATGCCAATAAAATGACTGTGAAATTACAGCTTTACCCTTATTTATCATATAATTACAAAAATGCCACCCCTCTATAGTTTATGCAAAAATTATATGAAATTTTGTTGCTTTCAGGATTCGAACACAAACCTTCCACTTACAAATAAAGTATCATAACCATTGTGCTACATTAATGTTTGAGTTACTTTAAAAATCTTATTAGATAAGCTACAGGTTCCCTTATAATCATATTTTCTCTTTTTTACTTTACTTTTTGATTAAATATATTGTTGGTTCATATTTCTTATAAAAAATAAATTCTAAATTATTCATAAATGTAACCAAATTCAAATTGGGAAAATATGAATTTGTTAAAATTCATCTCTATGTATATATTAGATTATTGGATAATGATAGGATAATATTTTAAGAAAGATAAATATTTCATTTACGTGTGGATATAATTGCATCATATAATTTTTAGATATATAAATTTAAAGTTGAGTTAAAAAATAATTCTACATCATAATCTAAAATATGTTTCAATTTACTTAATTTCTAAACTAGGCTGTTAGATAATGTGTGTAATGAATAATAGACTTAAAATAGATAGTTGAATTTAAAATTATATAAATACGAATATATATATATATACATGGAAAAAAAGAGCAAGATAATCTAAATGTATAATTTTACATACATAACCAATTTTTTTAAAAATCTACTTTTATATATTAAAAGATCATCAGAGGCAAAAAGAACCCAAAAAATGTTCATGAAATTACAACTTTACCCTTGTATTTTTAAAATTACAAACATGTCACCCCTTTATTACTGAAGATAGAAAATGTCAAATTTGTGTGTAAACATCGAGAATCGAAATGTTGGCCTCCTCGTAACAGTTTCATGTCATAATCGAGTGTGCTACATTGAGTTTTGAGTTTATTTTAAAATGATTATTAGATAAAGTATATTCGCTCATCATATTATCTTTTATTATTTCAACTTTTGAGTAAATAATATGTTGTTTTATATTATTAATACAACATGCTTATTCAATTTTTTAATAAAAAAATGTTAGTTTATATTATTATATAGCTCCATTTTTTAAAGTTTTCGTAGTTTTAATATATAATTATGTATTTCTTTACAAATTTTATTATTTCACCCTTAATTTTTTTGATTAAATGTTAATTATTATACGATTTATATTTTTATACAATACTATGTCACTTATTTGCTTTATACGAATTATTCAAGTATTGATAAATCTATAATCAAAATTTGATCTAAAATAAGTAACATATTATACATAACTTTTATATTTTAGAATTATACAAGGGACTGTAAAAAATGGGAATCATAGTTAGGGGTGTTGATGGATTAGGTTGTCGGAGGTTGGAAGTATTTTTGCAACCCAGTCTAATTAAATAAGTTTGAAATTTTTTAATCCAACTCACAAAAAATTAATTCATGGCCCAACCGTACTTATCATCCTTAAGTTTGCGCCGGATTGGGTTGGTTTGAATGTGTTAAATAATTTTTATAAAAAATAAATTTTACACAATGTCCTCATTTCAAAAATTCAAGTAAAGCTAAAATACGTATAACTTACGATTTTAGTGCTAATATATTTTTTATTAACATAATAATTTTAGTTATGTACACGTCTATAAATAAGATGTTATACTGTATTATATAATGTACAGTTATATATATATATAAATTATCGAACATTTTTAATTTAAATAGGGTTGGGTTAGGTCGGCTGAAATATATAAAACTGATATGCAACCATTAAAATCGGTTTGAAATTTTTTTAGACCCAATTAAGTATCAGGTTTTCTTTGTCGTCTTGGTTGGTTGAAAAAGGGGCTGGGTATATTTTGTTCATTTTAATCGGTTCGTAAGCCAATTTTCGACCGATTAAACCAATTTGTGCCCAGTTAATCCAAATTATATGATATCTAGATCGATTTCTATAAAAATTGATTTTCCGATCCGATTTTAACACATTCAGATTGATTAGTCACCGTCTAGCGGTTAATCGCCAGTGTTTAGAACATATATTATACATATAAATACAACTGAGTCTACACAGATGTTAAATTATTTAGGTATATGATGATTCATATAAGATCAAACACAAGATAATTTATAATTCAAATATTAAAATCGCACGTGATAGAATTTTATGGTTGTGTTAAAAAAAATGATTTTAAATTACATATATATAAATTTTCAATTTGTGTAATTTTTAAACTACGATCTTAGATATTTTATAATTAATACTAGACTAAACATATACAATTGTGTTTAAAAGGGTACAAATATGTACATATGAAGGAAAGAGTAAGATAACTTCAAGATTGACTTTTACATAAAATAAAGAAAATTTTATAATGTGTTCACTCTATAGTCTTACATGAATGACCAATTTTATATTTTATAAATATACTTTTATTTCATTAAAATTATATTACTTTACATATGTCTTATACACGAAATTAAAAGTAAGAAATTTTATGATGTATTTAAAGTATATTCGTACATTTGTGACCAATATTATATTACAAATATATTGTTATTTTATTAACAATACATGAGTTTACATACATTCATTTTATATACGGAGAACTCTGATAAAATAACCATTTAAATTATCTTGAATTTTTAAATTTGATAAAATTCACTTTACGACATTCAAAACTAAACTAATATTTTGAAGATTAAAAAAAATCATTTGATCTTTATCTTATAGAAATTTATCCAAATTTTATGAAATCTTATTCAATTAAAAATCTATATATAAATAATATGCATATATAATATAAATTCAAAATACTATCATTTACCATATTTACAAAATTATTTTGATATGTATATATATATATATTGGTGCGAATTTATTTTTTCAGTATATAAACAGGTCCGTGCCTCGCACGGGCTTTTACGCTAGTCTTTCTCTATATATTAAAAGCCAACAAAGGGCAAAGTTTACCATTTTAATGGCTGTGAAGTTACGATTTTACCCTTATATTTTCTAAAATTACAAAAATACCATTCTTTAATAAAAATGTAAAAATTGTGAAATTATGTTAATGATGGGAATCGAACCCTTAACATATCCATGTCAAACTCATGTCATAACCAACTGTGCTACACTTTGTTTTGAGTTTATATTCAAACTCTTATTAGATAAACCACCTCTTCTTCCAATTTTTTTATTTTTTGAGTTAATAAACATTGATTTATATTATTTTTAGAATATTGCACAATACATAGTTATAATAAATATTTTTAGCAATTGAACATAATCTACAATTCTCTTTTATCAATTTAAATTATTGATATATGTCATTTTAATACCTTGAATTTATGATTTTGCCCCTACATGCTAAAAAATTACAAAAACGTCAACTCTTTTATATTTATGCAAATAGTAGATAAGATTATGTTAGTGTAGTAAATTGAACCATTAATCTTCTCTAATCAAGCTCATGCATAAGTAGCATAGTACATTTTGTTTTAAGTTTTCTTTAAAATCTTATTAATGTTAATTTCTCTTCTTCTCTCATCTTCTTTTTTATAATTTTTTATTTTTAAATAAATAAAATGTTGGTTTATATTATTTATAAAATATTGCATTGTATATAATTACCAAAAATATTTTAATGGATTGAGCATACTCTACGATTCTCTTTCTTTTATTTTAAATGATTGATATAAAAAATAAAATTTTAAAAGAGTATAAGATTATAGATAACGTATAATTTCTACATAATAATAAGATTATAGATAACATATAAGATTAGAGTATAAAATTTTTATAAAATTTTAAAAGTAAAAAAATTGAGTGAGACGCCGCATGGATGACTTTTAAATAATATTAATAGATTTTGTAATAAGTCTCAGCCCTACGTTTATATCTGACAATGTTAAGACTGCATCGCCTATGTTATATACCGACAATTTTGTAATTTACTTCGCAAGATAGGGAATCTATCTACACAAATGATTTACATAAATATTTTTCATATTTTTTTGTAAATCTAACGGTACTAAAAGAAAAGATCGTACAAAAATAACAAATTACACAAAATATTATAAATTTCACCCGTAGAAAATAAGATTATTTTAATATTATAAATTTTATTTATTTGCATTAAATATATAACGGTTTGAACTTTATATCGTATTAGATTACAAATTGCGTCGTCTATCATATAAATTTTTTCATAAATTAATATACTCGATAATTATTACGTCATCTTTTCATCTATATGATTGAACTTACAATTTTTTTAAGAAAAATAATTTGAATTTAAGAACGTTTCGGTCGAAATAATACATATATAGCCGAATGTTTTAATTTCTTTTAAATGTTTTTAAAAATAGTAGACGAATGTTTTCATCTATAACATATTTTGTTTTTTGCAAATGTAACCATGCAACTATACATAGATAGTGGTTCATATTTTTTATATATAAATTACAATTTGCATCATCTATGCACTAATTTGTAATTTGTAAGTAACTTAATTAATACATTTAACAATTTTTACGTAACTACTGTTTCGTTTGTATGATTGCATCTACGATTTAAAAAAAAACACAATGTGAATTTAAAGGAGTTTGGATCGAAAAATATTTAATCAAATTAATATATATGAGATTTAAATTTTGGACTCTATTTCAATTATCTCTTAAATAATAACATATAAAAAAAACATAAATAAATAAGCACGAAAACAACTTGTTCTAAAATTGACCCAAAAATAATAGAATTACTTTTATATTGTAAATAATATTTATTTGTATCAAGTAGACAAAGACTCAAATTTTATATCCTATAAATTATAAATTGCATCATTAACCATGCCAATTTGTACATAAGTTAATATACTCAAAAACAATTATGTAATCTTTTTTCAAATATATGGTTGGATCTACGATTTCAATATATATATATATATGAATTTAAGGGCGTTCCGGTCGCCAATATATATGTATATATATTAAATTAATCTAAATGAGATTTGAATTTTGAATTCGATATTATTAACGCTTAATTAATTACATAAAATACATATATATAGTCAAGTTAAAATACATTATTATTAGTACACGATGATCATTTATAAAAAAAATTGGATTAAAATTTGTAACTGTAAAACGACATTCCAAACATATTATTAAAGTACTAAGTGTGTTCATATAATTTAATACAGTGATGGACACAAGAGAGAAGTGCGAAATCAGTTCCCAAGTTAAAAAAATAAACACGTGATATGAATACTCCATATTGCAATAGGTGCTCATCTCCCAAAGTATTTGTCTTGTGAGAGTGTGCAAAGATGCACCAACCTTCAGCTTCTTTTTAAAATCCTCTATCTCATTCACATGTGTTCGATTATATTACAACAACATTGTGTGCATTTAACGATTTATATTCTAGACTGCAAAAAAATAAAAAAAACCAAATCAATTGATCGCTGAAAAACAAACAACAACTACTAAGGCAAAATACCTATTTACAAATTATACTTTCTCCAACATAGAAAACTCCGGTAAACCTGATTATAATTGCAACAAGAACAATAGTTCGACCGTGTTTCAAATTTTACATTGTTTCTATTTGTTCTTAATATCAATAATACTCACTATGAACAAGTCCCAAAGCCTTGGGTTTGGCACAATTACGTTATCATATTAATTTACATACACTAATGTTATATACGGACTTTAGACTAAAAGATTTTAAGATGTGATCACGGTGTGTAGTCTTACGTACCTGACCAACTTTATATTTTATTTACAAGTATATTGTCATTTCGTTAAAAACACATTAGTTTAGATACATCCATATCATATATGAACAACTATACTAAAATAATCATTTAGATTATATTTAATTGTTGAATTTGATAAAATGCATTTCACGACATTTAAAAATAAATTAATATTTTGTCAAATGAAAATAATAATTTGATCTTTATTTTATAGATTTTTTTTCCAAATTTTGTGAAATCTTATTAAATATTAAAAAAAATTAAAAAAAATTTATACAAATATAAGATAAATTCAAAATTAATTTTAATTACAAAATTGTTTCGATATATATACATTTTCGTGCGAAAAATTATTTCAGTAAATAAGCAGGCCCGTGCTTCGCACGGGTTTTTAGGCTAGTTACTATATATAATATGCCAACACAAGGGCAAAAGTTGCCAATAAAATGGTCGCGAAATTACCGTTTTACCCTTTTCTTTTGAAAAATAACAAAAATGTCACTTGTATTTAATAGATGTGTTACTACAGAGATTTGAACCTCCAACCTCCTTCAAAGATATCCATGGGCTTAACCACTATGCTACAAGTCTTTTTGAGTTTATTTCAAAAAACTTATTAGATAACCCACGTCTTTTATCTCTTATATTTTTTTTTACTTTGACGATTGAATAAATAAAATGTTGGTTTGAATTATTTATATAAATTTGTTTTTCTTTTTTCCTTTTCAGCAAAATTACCGTTTTACCTTCTTTTTTTTGAAAAATAACAAAAATGTCACTCGTATATTATTATACAATTTTTTTTACAGAGATTCGAACCTCCATCCTCCTTCCAAGATATCCATGGGCTTAACCACTATGCTACATGCCTTTTTGAGTTTATTTCAAAAAACTTATTAGATAACCCACGTCTTTTATCTCTTATATTTTTTTTTTTACTTTGATGTTTGAATAAATAAAATGTTGGTTTGAATTATTTATATAAATTTGTTTTTCTTTTTTCCTTTTCATGCCACTCGTATATTTTTATACAATTTTTTTAATAGATGTGTTACTACAAAGATTCGAACCTCCAACCTCCTTCCAAGATATCCATGGGCAACCACTATGCTACATGCCTTTTTGAGTTTATTTCAAAAAACTTATTAGATAACCCACGTCTTTTATCTCTTATATTTTTTTTTTGCTTTGATGTTTGAATAAATAAAATGTTGGTTTGAATTATTTATAGAAATTTGTTTTTCTTTTTTCCTTTTCGTAATTTTATATATCTATATATTCAATCACTATATATTATTGCAGTTGTATGTTTTTAATTTAATATATATTAATTATGTTGATTATAATTCATAATTTATATTATACTTTATTTGAATTAAATTAATTATTCATGCATAAAATATACTATTAAAATTCGATCTAATATAAGAAATATTATACACATCATATCTCTCATTATTATTTATTTCTATAATTTTTAAACTAAGAACATTAGCATTCAAATTATACAAAAAATTCGTCTACCTACTCTGTTCGTCGCATCCATTTCTTAAAAATTTTCTTTTCCAGAATGTATTGTTCATTTGTTAACATTTTTTAAAGTAACATGTCATTCTTTATTAACTTATCTATATTTTTTTTCACCTTTCTAACCCCTTCCCCTTCAACCCCAGTGACGTTCGTGTCAAAAATCGGGGTGAGTTTTTAAAATATAGGATATTACATAGTATATAATTACATAATGATCAGTCAGACTGTTAGTAGGCGATAAAGTTTGGGAAAATTGAAAATTACAAGTTTTCAAAATAGAATTTCAAATTGTATTCCAAAAATTATTGTACGATGTTAAAAAAAAGTATAATCTTTCATAATAATAATAGAACTTTATCGAATACATTAAATTGATTCGTAATGTCATATAATCATTTTGATAAAATGAAATTCTAAATAGGGTTTGTAGGTCCTTGACGACATCCTCTACAACATACAACTGTAATAAAATTCAGTGATTGAATATATTGGTATATAAAATTACAAAAAGAAGCCTCCGGGCCTGTAAATGAGTTGGTGAGAGCACTGGTTATTGACCAAAGCATTCAAGGTTTGATTCATGGGAGCGTGGTGAATTCTTCCTGCACTCTAGGGTCTAGCGTGATACCGGTTGGAGTGTCCGGAAAATAAAATTTTGACCAAAATTACGAAAAGATGAAAAGAAAAACTAATTTATATAAATAATACAAACCAATATTTTATTTATTTAAACATCAAAGTAAAAATAATATAAGAGAAGAGAAGAAAGACGTGGATTATCTAATAAATTTTTTGAAGTAAACTCAAACAGGCATGTAGAATAGTGGTTAAACCCATGAACATCTTAGAAGGAGGTTGGAGGTTTGTTTCTTTGTACTAACAACTATTAATATATTTTTGCATAATAATATATGAGTGACATTTTTGTGACGACCATTTAATTGGAAATTTTTGCCCTTGTGTTGAGGTTTAATATATAGTAATAAATTGGATTAAAATGTGTAACTGTAAAACGATATTCCAAACACATTCTTAATGCATTTACTAAGTGTGTTAATATAAATTAATATAAATATGAACACATGATAGGAATGCAAAATCAGTTCCCAAGTAAAAAACCAAAAACAAATAGGTGACATGAATACTCCAAACTGTAATAGGTGTTCATCTCCCAAGGTGTTTATCACAAACTTGGGTGATGTGAGGGTGTGCAAAGATGCGTCGGCCTTCAGCTTCTTTTTAAAATCCTCTATCTCATTCATGCATGTTCGATTATATTACAATAACATTGCATGCATATAACCTATTCATAACCTAGATTGCAAAAAAAAAAAAACCAATCAAACTATCATTTCTCTGACACACAAAACACAGGTAAACCTGCTTATAATCACAAGAAGAACAATAGTACATTCGTGCTTCAAATTCTACATTATTTCAATCTGGTCTCAAAATCAATAATAGTCACTATAAACAAGTCTTAGAGCCTTAGTTACGTTTGTAATTCAAAGTAATTACACTATTCGTCAAAAAAATTCTTTACTCCTCACTATGCATGAACCATACTTCTCATTTTACGCTCTCAAACTTAAGACTACACAATCCTTAATCTAATAAATCGATCATGACCAACTTTTTCACGATAAAAATTATTGACATATCTATGCAGGCCCGTGCCTTGCACGGGCTGTTACGCTAGTTACTATATATTATATGGCAACACAAGGGCAAAGTTTGCCATTTTAATTCTTGTGAATTTACGATTTTACCCCTATTTTTTGAAAAATAACAAAAATACAACTGTTGTATTATTATACAAAAATATGTTAATATTTGCTAATGCAGAGAATCGAACCTCCAACCTCCTTCTAAGAAGTCCAAAGCATAACCACTATGCTACATTGCTTTTTGATTGTACTTTAAAATTTTTATTAGATAAGTCACATTATTTCCTCTAATTCTATATTCTTTTTTTTTTTGCTTTGAACCTTTGAGTAAAGGAAATATTGGTCCATATTATTTATATAAATCTATATTTTTTATTTACGTTATTATATATATATATATATATGTAAATGATCAATAATCGTTTTAAATGTTTATAATAGTTGTATATTTTTATTATAGTTGTATACACTCTGCTCGTCACATTCATTTCTTAACAAATTTCTTTTCAAAATGAACACTTCATTTGTTGATATTTTCTAATATTACATGTCATTCTTTATTAACTTCGGCATATCTCTAATTTACTCATTTTTTTCGTCAATTTTTTCACTTTTCCACCATTTTAATCCTCGACTGATGTCCGAGTCAAAAATCGGGGTGATGATTTAAAATGTAGAATATTACGGAGTATATAATTACAAAAAAAGTTTTCTTTCATTATAAATGATAAATGTAAAAAAATAAAATCTTTACACTCTCTTTGTCATGATTAATGATGAGTATGAAAAATAAAATTTATATGATATAATTTTACATGTTACACATGAATGTAAATTATTCTGGATAAAAAAATGTTTTCATTTTCATTTTTCTCTTTGGATATATATAAATGTATTATACTATTTAAATAAAAATATATAAATTCTATCTATAAAATCATACATAATATATAACTACGTCAAATATGAACTATATATCATAATTTTTAAGTATATAAAATATCAAATATTTGAGTTAAATTAGAAATGTTTTATTGATCAAACATTTAGACTTTGAGGGTTTTAAATGTATAATTTGACTAAAAAGATAAACATTTGAAAATGTAGAAGATACAATTGAATTGATTCCAAAAAGACGATAACTCAAAAACATGATCTATGTTTTAAATAAAAAATCAACATGATTAATATGCAATAGATGAAAATAAGATATGATTTTTCTCGATCATAAGAATTATAAAATTGTCTAACTATTAATGACGACCAGTTAGACTATAAGTTTTAACAATAAAAATTCAAATTGTATGTAAAAAATTATTGAATGATGTTAAAAAAAGTATAAGTCTTTAATAATAATATAATTTTATATAATATATTAATTGGATGCGTAATATCATAAAATCATTTTGATAAATGAAATTCTAAATAGGGTTTGTGGGCTTTGAGAACATCGTCGAATTATAACACTGAAGCTAATACACAATAAAATACAAGTAAAATTTATTTTTTGTATATGAAAAGGTTGAGTTTATTATTACAAAAATGTCATTCAATATTTTTATTGAAAAAATAGTATAACCTCGTATAAGTCTTCAGGTCAAAATCATGGTTATTTTTCACTTTTAAATAGATGAATAATCCATGGACATTTATAAAGTTAACACATTTACATTACTTTTTTTTTTAAAAAAATAGTCTTAAAAATGATATATTTATCAGTATATATTTATTTATAACACGTGCAAAGCACGAGTTATTTTTTGTATTATTTTACTTTTTTATTTAAATTATTATAATCAAATTAAATATAGTAACGAGTGGTTCACGTATTTTACCTTTATTTATGTTTTTAATTTTTGAGTTGTTCTGCCAGATCAACCGTTCAGAGTAAATGTTAATTTTAACATATTTGTAATAAATATTTATTTTAATATGTTGTTGATGAGATTCGAACCTTAAACTTCTATGTAGCATAACTTTTAGTAATACATCTAGATGTTACAATCAATTTGACTTCAAAGACCCATCAGTATCGATTGTGATTGAAAAGGATAACCAATATGAGTTGTGAACCAAATGATAAATTATACCCCATTTTGTTTATTATAGTTTAGTATAGATTATAGTTGATTCAGATTTCATTAATTTGTACCATATATTTATAAAATTATATAACTGAGCAAAATACATGAATTTTGAGAAATATATATAAGATAATTCAATTTGAGTTATATATGAATTTTTAAAATTTAGGATTTCAATTATTTATGATGATTGAGTTGAAACATTTACTTACGTCATTATAACATGAACCCACTCTATATGAAGGGGAAAAAAGATGGAACCAAAAAATAGTTGTTTGGAAATTATATATATGCACAAGTCATTAATGTTGTCTAATCATTCTTACATCGATAAAAATAATCACGCGCCTTTTATCATATAGATATTAGTTGGATATTACGAAATCTAATCAAATTTACAAGTATTTGATTCATGAAAATGGTATGCAATATTACAAATTTATGATAAATTGCAAATATTATCATCTAATGTATTTTTAATTATAAAATTATTTCGATATATGAACAAATTCAGTGAGAAATTATTTAATTAATATATAAAACAAGTCTCAAAACCTGACAAGGGTGTGTTCATCATTCAAAGTAGTTACATTATTCACCAACAAAATTTCTTACTACTCTCCACAACTCACACTTCTCATCTTACACGATCAAACTTACGATTACACAAACCTCACGTTAATAAATCGACCTTCTCGCAAAAAAATTATTGACGTTTCTACGAGGCCCGTGCCTTGCACGGGCTGTTACGCTAGTTATTTTTTGATGAGTTGACTAATTTTTATTGGATGAAATTTTTGTGCATGAAGAGGATCATTATTATTAATGAAAATCAAAATAATCAAAAAATATTAATTAAGCTTTTATTGTGTGTCCGGTGACACATTAGAAAATTTGAAATTAGTTTCATTTTGAGTGTGTTTTGTCCGAGATTTGTTGCTAAATGTTGCAATTAATTACTTTGTTCTAAAAAATTACGCATCTTAGAAAAATGTTATTTGAAAATTGAATTCTATAGTTAATAACAACATAAAGTTAAATGAAAAACTTAATTAATTTTATCTGTTATCTGTGTTTTTGAATAACTTATATAATTTTAATTGTATTTGATGATCTTTAATGTATTAATAGAATGAAAAAACACAACCGAATTTTTATGATCCTCAACTCTGCGATGATGTAATATCTATACACGTACACGTAACTACGCAAGTCTGTCAATCCTTCTTCAAGTGGGGATTTTCAGAAAACCATTATGGGTTGTGGACAGGGAATTAAGAGCATTATCAAGAGCCGCCGCCGGCCCCCCCTGCTTTCTTCTGTAACCCCTGCCTAGTTCGGTTAGCCTGATGAGAGTCGGTTAAAGATCATCTTCGCGAATAAAAGGGTACTCTTTTTCCTCAATAAGTTTTTAATGAGGCCCTCCAAATAAAATTTAGCTATAATTTCTTTTCATTCTTTTCATTATTGCTTTTTCTTATTTCATCGGATCTAAGGTCTTTAAGCCTTTTCCGATTTGTCTCGGATCAATTTTAGTTTAATTTGCATTTTGTTTCTCAGTTTGAATTTGTAATTCGTAATTTTATTTTGGTAGTTGTAATATCGGTTTATTTGGGTGTCTCACCGTTTTGTGTGAGTTTTGTTGGTTCTCACCGATTTGTGTGAGTTTGGCGTTTGATTTAGTGATGAAAGTGCTTAGGGTTTTGCATTTACGGTCGATAGCTCAAACTGGTTGTGGCAGAAGTGGCGAAGCGGGTACTGTAAATATCATCTTCAACAAATCGCGTGATTCCATCTCCAAGCATGGATTAATCAGTGATTGTTTCTGTATTTTGTTTGTTCGACGCGACTGTTTATGTAGATGCCGTATGGCTTTTTATTATTAAATTAAATTTCCATTGCTCAAAAAAAAAAAAAAAAGAGCATTCGTTGGACCTTGAACAATATTGACTTTAGTATTCAATTTTAACAACTTATTCTAATCTTTTTGTCACCAATAACAATTTCATTCATATTTCTCGAATCATTGCCAATCATATTATGAAGGAATGTTCATCACCAACTTCAAACAAAATTTAATAATCTCATGACTTTAAAGTATCAAGTTCTTTTGTTTAATAAAAGTAAATAAATCATTTATATTGTGATCTATAGAAAATTACTTTCAAGATGTACCGGAAGTTTAAAGTTACCTACCTTGTAGTGAGAATTGAATCTTTTGAGCAGTGTTGGAGAATAAATTCATGTGAACTTTAAACTGTTCAAAAATAAATTTGTGCGAGCTTAAATCTTAACAACGAAAGAGTTAAAGAGGAAAATAGCGAAGTTTGTATCATGGAGTGATTCCAACGTTAATATTTTTGTTCGAAAGAGAGAGATCACGAGGTTGCTTAGTTTAGAAAGATCGTATTGTGCTAATTAATGTTCAATACCATTACCATTCTGAACAGAATACAGTATATATTATTATTGCATGTAAACAAAAGAAAAAACGAAACAACTTTCCTAGGATATACAGAAAGGTGACAACATGCATTATCTTTTATTACTTTGACTTGGCAAATCAATTGCGTGACAAAGTCAAGAGAGGCATAATTTACATATATGAGTATGTAAATTATGAAGTTTTTACACTTATAAATACTGAACTACACAAGCAACAAACATCACACACTATTTCATTCTTCTCCTCAAAACAACAACACTTCAAGAGCTCTGCTTTTGTAAAATGGCTGAGAAAAAACTTGCAAGATTTTCAAGCTGTAGAGGGGTGGCATTTGAGATCAAACCTTCTAGCGATCCGTTTGCTATTAAAACCGCTCCGATTGATTATCCACCTCCTCCGAATGTAAGGCACTGGCTTCCATGGGGTAGTTCCAAAAGAATTACCCCTTCAATGGGAAGTTCCAGAAGATATGCTCCATCTATTGGAGGTTTGACACAAAGGACTTCTAGTAGTCACTTTTGTGATCTCGATATTGATGATGACGATGATGAAGATTATGATGGACTCATGGCAGACATTGAAGAAGGATTCGACAAAGAGGAGGAACAAAAAGATAGTAGTACTCTAGAGAGATCACCAACACAACTACTATCCAAAGTTGCTAAAAAACCAAAAGATGCTAGATTGTCTGTTATATTGCTTGATCAAGGATTGTTCACTGTGTACAAGCGCCTCTTTGTACTTTGCTTGACTATCAATATTACTCTCTTGGTGCTTGCTTCCACTGGAAATTTCCGTTATGCTAGAGACAAAGCTGCACTATTTTCTATTGCCAATATTCTTGCTTTGACAATTTGTCGTAGTGAGGCATGTTTACGAGGCGTTTTCTGGCTAGCTGTCAAGCTCTTGGGGCATTCTTGGGTGCCTTTACGCCTCAAAACTGCAGTGACATCTTTCTTACAGTGTCTTGGAGGGATACACAGTGGCACCGGAGTCTCATCAGTAGCATGGTTAATATATGCGCTAGTATTAACTATACAAGATAGAGAAAATACTTCAAATGCAATCATTGGAATTGCGTCAACAATCCTTTCTCTTCTGGTTTTATCTTGTTTGGCAGCATTTCCACTAGTACGCCATCTTCATCACAATGTGTTTGAAAGGATTCATCGGTTTGCCGGTTGGTCCAGTCTTGGACTACTTTGGGCATTCATCACACTCAAACTTACTTATGACTCCGAAACAAAGTCATACAAAAACTCATCCATATTAATTGAACACCAAGAATTCTGGTTTACACTAGCCATTACTATTCTTATAATCCTCCCATGGTTGACAGTGAGACGTGTCGCAGTTAAAATCTCAGCACCATCTGGCCATGCATCCATAATCAAGTTCCAAGGCGGTGTAAAGTCTGGCATATTAGGCAGAATAAGCCCATCACCAATGTCTGAGTGGCATGCATTTGGCATAATTTCAGACGGAAAACAAGAGCACATGATGCTTGCTGGTGCAGTTGGAGACTTCACAAAGTCATTAGTCTCTAATCCACCTAGTCATTTATGGGTCCGAACCGTGCATTTCGCAGGACTGCCATATCTAGTTAACATGTATAACAGAGTACTTGTGGTGGCCACTGGATCAGGAATTTGTGTTTTCTTGTCATTCTTGTTGCAGCCATCATCTGCAGATGTTTGTTTGCTGTGGGTGGCTAAAGGAATCGAACAAAATTTTGGCAAGGAAATCAAAGAAATGACTAGTGGATTTCCGAAGGACAAAGTTATCGTTCATGACACCGCAATACTTGGAAGGCCGGATGTGTCACAAATGAGCATTGATGCAGCCAAGAATTGGGGAGCTGAGGTTGTTATCGTGACGAGTAATCCTGAAGGCAGTAGAGATGTTGTTAATGCTTGCAAGGCCTCTGGAATTCCAGCATTTGGTCCTATTTGGGATTCTTAATTACTTCCATCCAAATATAGCCACTTAACTGCCTCAGGACTTGATATTTAATTTTTTTTAATCTGGAACATGTAACTACATGCATTTAGAGTTGTTTGCTTGGGTTTCACATGCATAATCATGTTCTATCGGAGGCCTGGCCACCATGGTAGAAATACATGTACAAATGATGTTTTAATTAAATTTTCTACTCAATTTGTGAATTTCTGTTTTCCTATAGGTATCAATTTCACTACTACAAGTAAAAAAAAAATAATGATCGAATTGCTTGGACATGTAGTTTGGTATCATTGTTAAGTATTTATGAATGATGTCCAGTTCTCTGATTGACTTTAATAAGTTGATTTGTACTATATAACCAAATTTGATAATTTGATACTTTTACGCGTCATTTACACATTATTTTGCTTATTAATAAAAACGTCTAGATTACTAAAAAAATATAGTCATTAACAAATTGGCATTAGATTTCTGATAAACATAAAATATTACACATTAACTAGTCTGAAAATAAATCCAGATAAATTCATACACACTAATTCAATCAAAGAGGAAGAATTTTGGGGTTGTGCAGACATGATACTCTTAGATATCCAGCACTAGCTTATAGATACTGTGGGTGTGATGCTGCTGTACACAAGGAACTGAAAGGAGGAATTGTATGAGGTCCTTCAAATAAATCTTGAAATATAAAGTTGTATGCTGCTTCCGTTAAGTGTATACCATCCCAGTTAACATACAGAGAAGAATCCTCACATACGGTTGCTGATGGTTGCCCGCACATTGCAGATGCGTCGTAATGATATGGTCCGTTTGCTCCACAACATGCTGTTATAGCGCCCTTGCTAAATCCTGCACAGCAACGTAGATAGTCTTACACTTAGTGGCGGAACCAGGATTCCAAGGGAGCCGAGACTTAAAATATGTACAGTTAATTTTGGAAAGTCAGCTAAGGACAGGGGATTAAGCACTGCCGTAGCATATTTATAGATGTGTGTGCGCTGTTACTATGCATTCCTGGATTCACTGCCATGAGTTAGAAATATTAGTGCAGGTTGCTCACCGAATTTGTCTGGATTGCGAAAAAGTTGCATTGCAGCGTTGTAGTAGTCAGCATATATAATAGTGGCATGAGGATGAGACTCCTGAATTCGAGCCAACGCAGTCTTAAGCACTGTATTATGGTGCATAGCGAAATCGTTTAACCAGTTGAGGCAGCCTGTCTGCGGATCATAATCTTTGGTAGAAGAATTGGTCATAAATGTTGTCAAATAAGCTACAGAGCATCCAATTGGGAAGTTTCCGGGGACTACCAATGTGCTAGCCCCCAAATCTATTAGGTCCTGCAGTATACAAAGCATTACATATTACAAACAAAAATCTACGACATATGCATATTATGTAAGTTGAAAGTGAAATGCGAATTTGAGTTACATCGACAGTTGAGACAATGGCATCAACGACGGGGGATACAAATGTTTCAACTACTTCCATGCTCACTCCAGCTAGCAATGCGTGATTATAATCGTTGCCTCCTATCTCTCCCACAAGAAACAGACTCCTTTGAAATAACTCGCCACAATCTGGGTACACATCAACGTATACATTTAAACATAAGTACTATGTTATTAAGTTGAATGTATGCAAAGAATGAAGAAGATTCAATCAAACTCCATTATCAAACTCTAAAGCTATTACAGAAAGGAGAAAGTGAATTGTACAAAGTGAAAAGTAACTCTAACTAACTTGGATCATTCTGTTATATACAATCTAGTTTGTTAGCTGTATATTTACATTTATGTCCATGAACTGATAATGTGAAAATACCAAAATACCCTAACAACTAACTAACTATCTAACTAACTTTCTGTTGTGTTGATGCATCTAATATATTAACATCCCCCTCAAGCTTGGGAGAGGAGAAACCATACCAAGCTTGGATTTCAGAAAGTTAAACTGCGGTGAAGGAACACTCTTGGTGAAGGAGTCAGCAAGCTGAAGATTGGAGGGAACATATGACAAATGCAGAAGACCTTCAAGAACCTTTTCTCTAGTGAAATGACAATCAATAGCAATATGTTTGGTCCTCTTATGAAAAACTGGATTTTGAGCAATATACATAGCCGATTGATTGTCACAATTCAAAGTAATAGGTTTAAGATTCTGAACACCAAGTTCCTCAAGTAAACGAACCAACCAAGTAATTTCAGAAGCTGCAGCAGACATGGCCTTATATTCTGCTTCAGAAGAGGATTTAGAAACAGTGGACCGTTTCTTTGATTTCCAGCTAATAGGAGATGAACCAAGTAATAACAAGTAACCTGTTATAGATCTCCTGGTGTCATGGCAAGCCCCCCAATCAGAGTCTGAGTAAGCTTGAAGAGTAAGTTGAGTACCAGCTTTTAACAAAATACCTTGACCAGCAGTAGAATGAACATAATGCAGCAAATGCTGTAAAGCATCAAAATGAGACAGAGATGGTTGTTGCATAAATTGGCTTAAAGTTTGGACTGAGTAAGCCAAATCTGGTCTAGTATTGGTAAAAAAATTGAGTTTCCCAACAAGTGTTCTATAGAAAGCAGGATCATCAAACAAAGTGGAATCATCAGAAACCAGTTTCAAATTTAATGGGAGAGGAGTAGCCACCTTCTTGAAAGTAGTAATCCCACAACCTGTTAATAACTCATTTGTGAACTTGGCTTGACTAAGAATGATTCCATCAGAAGTATACCCAATTTCAAGACCAAGGAAATAGTTGAGAAAACCAAGATCCTTAATACTGAAAACCTTATACAGATGAGCTTTAAGATCATTAATTTCAGTAACATTGTCACCAGTAAGAAGGATGTCATCAACATATACTGCTGCAATGGTGATGTGAATGCCAGATTTTTTAATGAATAAGGAGTAATCATTTTTGGACTGTTGAAAACCTTGAATATGAAGCTCATGAGTAATTTAGCAAACCACATTCTGCTAGCCTGCTTCAAACCATAAAGACTCTTTTTAAGCCTACAAACCAGGTTTTGAGGGTTAGGAATACCTTCTGGGAGCTTCATATAAACTTCTTCACTTAATTCCCCATGAAGAAAAGCATTGTTGATGTCAAGTTGATATATTTTCCAAGATTTGTGAGCAGCTAAGGCAATGATTGCTCTAACAGTAGCCATTTTTACAACAGGGGAAAAAGTCTCCATATAGTCAATTCCATATTTCTGAGTAAAACCTTTGGCAACAAGGCGAGCTTTATATCTTTCTACTCATCCATCAGCCTTGAGTTTAATTTTAAAAACCCATTTACAGCCTATAGCCTTCTTACCATGTGGAAGAGGCACTACATCCCAAGTATTATTCTTTTCTAAAGCTTGCAATTCTAATTGCATAGCATGGATCCACTTAGGATCAGAAGCAGCTTCAGCATATGAAGTTGGTTCCTTAAGTGAAATTGTGTGAGCAATTAAGGCTTTATGAGAAAGAGAGAAAAATTGTGATGAGACAAGGTTACACCAGTGAGAATTAGAACAAACATAATCTTAAAAGTGGACAGGTGTATTACTGATTCTACTGGATCTTCTAAAAGTAGGAATTATTATGGAGTTGTCAGAAGAAGAATTAGTAGAAGCATCAGCTGGTATAGTAGTAGAAGTGCTAGATGAAGTACTAGAAGAATGACTAGAAACAGTAGAATTAGGAGGAGAATGTGTATGTGCAGAAGAAGGAAATAGATTTGGAAAAGAATGATCAGAAACAGGGATATCAGTATGAACTGGAATGAAAAAAGGTTTAGGAGAAGAGACAATAGATATGATGTGAAAGGGAAAATGACTTTCAAAAAATTTAACATGTCTACAAACAACAATTTTGCTAGTAATAAGATTCAATAATTTGTATCCTTTAGTGGCAGGTGGATACCCTAAGAATACAGCAGGGTCAGCTCTAGGATCAAGTTTATGTCTACCAACTGAATTAGTAGAAACATAGCATAGACAACCAAAAACTCTTAAGGAAGAGTAATCTGGTTTATGACCATAAAGTTGTTCATAAGGAGAAAGATTATTTAAAGAAGTGAGAGGCATTCTATTTATTAAGTATGCAGCACATTGAACACATTCACTCCAGTAAGGTAAAGGAAGTTTAGATTGAAAGAAAAGTGCCCTAGTAGTTTTCATTAGATGCTTATGTTTTCTTTCCACCACCCCATTCTGTTGAGGTGTATAGGTGCAAGATTTTTGATGTAAAATGCCAAGGGAGTGATAAAGAGTTAAAATACCACCCTCACACAATTCTTTAGCATTATCTGTTCTAATGATCTTGACAGTATAATTGAATTGATTTTTGACAAAGGAAATGAATTTCTGAAGAATGGAAACACAATCAGATTTGTGATGTAAAAAATGAATCCATGTAGATCTACTGAAATCATCAACTATAATAAGGAACATTGAACAATGATTATAAGAAGGAATCTTGAAAGGACCCCAGATGTCTACATGTAAAAGCTCAAAGTTATGTAAAGTTTTGGTATGACTAGAAGAGAAAGGCAACTTGTGTTGTCTAGCAGCAGGACAGATAGTACAAATACTTTCAACAGATAGACCAGTGCTATCAATATTGCTTTGAATTACACTTAATCTTGAAAATGGGACATGCCCCATTCTTAAATGTAACAATTTTGCAGCAGTAATAGAACTAGAAGAAACTGGAGAATGAGCAAAAGCAGAAGTCTTAGGGTAAACTGAATTGTCTGAAGGAATGGATCTGTGAAACAATTTGGAATCAGCAAAGTACAAGCCATGAGCCATATTACCAAGAATGAGTGTTTGTTTCATTGAAGGCACCTGAATAGTACAAGAATCTTCAGGAAAGTGTACAGAATATTCATTGTTCTGACAAAGTTTGAAGACAGAGATGAGATTAAACTTGAAGCTGGGAACATACAAGACATTTTTTAGGATTATTGAATTATGAAGTGTTATATTCCCTATGTGTGTAACAGGTACTTGTATGCCATTGGGAATAGTAATATGATCATGATCAGAAGGAACATGAGTAAAGCTATCAAATAGTTCAAGAGAGTGACACATGTGGTCTGAAGCACCACTATCTATAATCCAATCAGTAGTGGAGTGTGAAGAAAGGAAACAGAATTTACCCGCAAATAGTGCAGTAGTGGATGATTCAGTACCTTCAGTAGATTCATGATCCTTTTGTTTGGAGCTAAGTAAACTCATCAGTTGTTTGTATTGATCAGGAGAAATCATAGGAGCAGTGTTCTCATAATTGTTCTCAATATCCTGTGAAGAGTCATCACTATCAGCAAATGCAGCACACCTTCTTTGAGAATTATCTTTAAAGTTTGGTGGATAGCCATGGATCTTAAAACACCTTTCAATACTATGCCCTGGGATTTTGCAATGATCACAGAAGTAATTAATTTTCTTCCCAGACTTGTAGTTGGAGACATTCATTTGACCATTTCTGTTTGATGACTAAGAGAACTGATAACCAAGCTTAGGACCCTGAAAATTCTGATAGTGATTTAGCATGTTACCAAATCTTGATCTTTCAACAGCAAAAGCAATTGGTTCAGCAACAGTAGAAGAGATACTACTGATTTCTTTATGTCTTTGTTCTTGCAGAAGCATCCTATAAGCCTGAGGAAGTGTAGGCATTGTTTCCATAATTAAGATATGAGACCTTACAGCAGTATAATTGGAAGTCAATTTCATCAAGAAAATCATAAGCCTCTGATCTTGTTGTATCTTAAGAAACTGTTGAGATAAATTGCAAGTGCAATTAGTACAAGCACAGGATGGGAGAGGTTTCAAATTGTCAAGCTCATCCCGTAACTTTTTGAGTTGAGTATAGTAATCAGCAATGGGCAAATTATCTTGAGAAGTATGAAAAATCTCTTGAGATATAGCATAGATCTGAGCAGAAGAAGGCTGACCAAACCTTTCTTCCAATTCAATCCAAATTTCTCTAGCAGTATCAACATACAAAATGCTAGCAGCTATCTGTGGCTCCAAAACTGTGATGATCCATCCAGTGACCATACTGTTACATCTAGACCAAGCTTTGTACGTAGTATCTGCAGAATCTGGTTTAGCTAATGTACCATCAATAAATGCCATTTTGTTCTTAGCAGTTAAGCCAATAACCATTGACCTTTTCCAATTTGCATATGACAAACCATTAAAAGTTGTTGACACAAGTTTCATTCCGGTATGATCCGAAGGATGCAAGTAATAAACTGAAGTCGCATCTTGAGTAAGTTCCATGATTAACTACGACGAGTGATCAATAAGATCTCAAGAAATTTTGAGAAATGATGAAAAAAAAATCAACAAATTTGAGAATAACAAGATTTCAATCAGTTTAGAACAATCGTGACACAGAATTGAACGAGCAGAAACAACAAATTTTAGAACAGGATTTTGTTGACTAAGCACAGATACAAACAGAATGTGTGCATAGAATTGAAGCAAGCAGAAAAAGAGAACAAAAAAAAAACTTATCGAAAAAGAGATTCAGAGAAATTTAACGAAAGAGATTCACAATCAGAGAGAGATTCACAAAGCTTAGAAAGTTTAGATTCAGAACGAGAGATTCTTACTGTACGATCGATTGTTCGGAGAAATCAATCAGAAATTTATGATGAAGAACAATGCCAAGAACGTAATCAAGAACTTGAATTCGTCATTTTCGAAACCTTTAGTTCTGATACCATGTTATTAAGTTGAATGTATGCAAAGAATGAAGAAGATTCAATCAAACTCCATTATCAAACTCTAAAGCTATTACATAAAGGAGAAAGTGAATTGTACAAAGTGAAAAGTAACTCTAACTAACTTGGATCATTCTGTTATATACAGTCTAGTTTGTTAGCAGTATATTTACATTTATGTCCCTGAACTGATAATGTGAAAATACCAAAATACTCTACCAACTAACTAACTATCTAACTAACTTTCTGTTGTGTTGATGCATCTAATATATTAACATACTAATGAGTTAGCATTTTGTACGTACTAATTAATTTATGATCTTTCATCCACATGGGGCTCTGTTTACAAAAGCTACACAGAGACACACACATGTCAATAAGACTTTGAGAGAAATCATCAATAAATCAGCATATATATAGAATTAATTATTTTCACATTTAATATCCTCATAAATTTTCACATTTCCAAGCGTTTCTAAAACTCTTAAGTTAATCATATGGGCCTGTTTGGCTGCAACTTATTAAGTTGACTTATAGCTTAAAATGAGTAAGTGCTTTATAAGTGATAAGTGGAGCTGAGTTTATAAGTCCTAGAGTGTTTGGTAAATCATAACTTATAAGCAGTAGAGTGTTTGGGTAAATCATAACTTATAAGTTAACTTTTTTTTATTATTTTTAAAATATTTATTTTTTAATATATATAAATGGATATCAATGGATAGATCTCGATGAGTAGAGAAATTTGATATATACATATCAATTTTTTAATGAACAGATCAAAAGATATATGATTTTGAAGATTTGAAGGATATTATATATTGCGTGTATCGAGAATAAGTTATAAGTTATAAGCTGAAAGTTAAGGATTCTTAACATTCAACTTATCCATTTTAAGTAACCATAAGTTGGTTTCACTTATTTTGGCAAACACCCCCCATAAGCTATTTTGGGTTTATAAGCCATAAGCTGCAGCTTTAAGCTGCAGCCAAACACGCACATTATATTGCTGCTATAAACAAGTTTACATGCGCAAATATTTCTGTTAGCTAGCGCCTAGCTAACAGCCTACAACACGCAAAGCCACATGCATGCACCATATAATCCATATAATTTAAATTCTCATATTAAAGTTATTTGCATCTCTTTCAAATTTATATAAACATGTTAGGGCCTTGTAAATTAAATTTCATTGAAGAGAACAGTTCGTAGGTAACGTCAGCTGGTAAGGACTAGAGGGTTTATTATGGGATGGTGGGTACTAGGTAGCGTCACTCAAGAATATAAAATATTCCGTTGCACAATATATAGTGCTAATAATTTAGTAGTCCTCTACAATTACAAATATAATTTTTATATATTCAAATGTAAAGCATCAAACTCATTGTAAAGGAGTAATAATTTTTATATTACTCCTTTCGTCCAGCTTTCGTCATTTCTTTAGGTTGGGTACTGATTGTTGAGTAACCAACTCATCTAAAACCTCAAGGTGTTAGAGGAAGGCCTCGTGTTCCTCATAAATTGTGAGAATATTGGGGGTGGCAGAGAGTCGAACTTGTGATCTCCGCCGACTAGAGCTCTGATACCATGTTGAGTAATCAGCTCATCTAAAACCTCAAGGTGTTAGAGGAAGGTCCCAAATGAATCTTATGCTATATTTCAACACTGATGTTAAGTAAAATTAATAAAGTAGAAAAAAAGTAAAAAACATGAGTTTAATGATGAAACTAATCAAGTAGTTAATTTTTATATAATAAAAAATTTATTACTTTTGAAAAGATTAGAAATATAAAGAATCGGGAGGATATCCCGAAAAAGAAAGGGTAAATATTAAGTTATTTAAAAATATAACTTTGCATGTGAAGATTAAATTATAGCAACATTTTTTAAAGGGCAAGATTAAATTATAGTAACATAAACAGGATAAAGACTGGTGGAATATGCCATTCCACGAGCTCATAACATAGTATGCCGTATATATGGAACTCACCAACTAATCTAATTACTTTACTTGTGGTGTTTTAAATAAATTTTGGAATAAATAATTTAATACTATAAAAATATTATAAAAAATTAGTATTTTTGATAATCTCTTTAAACTTATTCCTTTTATGTTATTTTATAATTTAAAATATTTTTAAAGTTACAAAAGTACACGTGGAAGAGAAAAAGAAGTGGATAAATTATTTTATTATAAAATATAAGTTAAGAGTGAGATGTTACTTTTAAAAATAAAGAAGGAAATTAGACTTTTAGTAATTTAATTTTTTCATAAATACCCGATCATAAAAACTTTTTTGCAAAAATACTATTTTTTTATAATTCTTTTACAAAAATACCAAAATATTTGCAAATGATCAACTTTTTGAAAATATTTGCAAAAATACAGTTTGCAACTAGATGTTGCAACTGCAACTAAAATCAACTAACTTATTAAAATTTAATAATTGAAATCATTTTGGTTGCATAATATGTTGCATAAGTTAGTGCGCTTGCAGGACATGTTATCTTCATTCACCCCCTTTTTCTTTGGTTGCATCTGTCTACCGTATTTTTACAAATATTTTTAGATTACATCTGGTTGCGCAGACCGTATTTTTATAAATATTTTCAGAAGTTGATAAAATTATAAAAATACTTAAAAAAAGTAGTATTTTTGATAATCTCTTTAAAAAATCACTAAAAATCTCTTGAAATTGCATTTTCCCTCACATTATTTATATTTTAAATTAAGAATTTAACTAAAAAGATTCTTAAAGATGTTTTAATTCTACCCCCTCATAACTATTTAGCACATGCTATTCTTTTTCTTTTCTTTATGATACTCCCTCCGTGTTAGAAATGAATACTACTAGAAACTAGACAGAGGGGGGGGGGTGAATGGATAGTTTGATATATTTTTCGAACTTGAAAACTAAGTAAACAACTGTATGTGATTATGATATGTAATATGCAGAAAGTAAATAACACACACAATCACTTTAATCTACTTTGTATAAGCAAATTAAACACTACAGCTTTCCAAGAAATTCACAATCGAATTTCTGGCTTCTAAACAAGAACAGTTTGAACTTGTTTGCTTACAGAGAAAAGAGCTTAGCAAATAACTATGTGTATCTCTCTTACAGCTTACAGTTGTGTGTGCACGATATATATATTCCCCTATACAAACTAGGCACACACAATATTACACAGCTACCCCTTCTGAAAGTCCAACTTGTCCTGCCATAAGAAGTTCACTGAGTCAGGAAGGACCACCTGCTTTTCGGAGTCTTTCCCGTTTCTGTAGCTGCTTGTCTCTTATCTTTCTCTCCAAGTTTAGCTGTAGATTTGCCATCTGTTCTTTGGACCACCTTGCCAGAACAAATGCTTCAGTATTTGTCTCCTTTGATTCTTGGTTCTGTACCTTAATTTGTCTTGTTATAAACGGCTAAGTGTTGATATCGTGAACTCCACTTTATCCCTGACTTCGCGATCTCCCTTGTGAGGACTACGCGATATAGCCTTTGAAGACTTTGCGACATAGGTCATTTGACGACTATGCGACATAGTTCATTTGACGACTATGCGACATAGTTCATTTGGCGACTATGCGACATAGGTCATTTGATGACTATGCGACATAGGTCATTTGATGACTATGCGACATAGGGCTCCTGAGGACTTCACGATCTAGGCTCTTTTGACTTTGCTGTCTTCAACACTTCACGACATGTGTCTTGAGGACTTCTCGACATAGTACAAAATGGACTATGCGATATAGCACTTCACGACATGGATATTGGTGACTTCACGACATAGCTTTCTTTTGACTTTGCTATATAATGCCTTAGATAAATTCCTGCAACTTATTTCTTCATGGCCTCATTCAACTCTATCCTGCTGCATGAACACTTCTGAACTTCTACCAGGATAATTATTCAATGGCCTATATACATTCTAGATGCAAGAACTTTACTAAGCTCATTATAAATCTGAGCATACATGATAAAGCTATTGTTCATGAGAACAAGACAAGTACATTTAGAGACCTATACTCTATCCCAGTGATATAAATCACTAGGTCATGTAGTGTGACAAAGTCACATAGTGTAGGCTTGTTAATAGTGGTATTCAGACATGTCTTGAGCCTAACAATCTCCCCCAAATTGTGAGTAAGATCCTTAGGCACAATTTCATGTCTGATAACAAGCCTAACTTACATAAAAAGGAAATTTAGTAACAGAGAGGACAATTCATGAACCTTGAGATCAGAAATTTGATTACATAGAAAAATTGAAAGCTTACAGATTACTTTTGTTGCTCAGCAGCTTCAGCTTCCAATTGCTTCTCTAGCAAATCATCATATATCTTCTTTTTCCTTATTTCTTCTCTTCTCTTCATGTCTATGATGGCTTCTTGAAGTTCTTCTCTTGCAATCAGTTCCTCAATGAGAGGTGAGCCTTCCAAATCATCAATTGCAGCCTTGAGTGCACTTTCTACGTAGGAATCAAGAAACTCCATCCTTATTTTGCTTTGACCTCCATGTGAGTTTTTGTACTCCACAATGTAAGGGTTTTGCTTGACCCTGCACAGCCCTTTCTGCCTTAGCTCTTTAGCCCTCTCCTCCATCTCAGCCATTTCTTTTTCTCTCTGTATCTTCTTCTCTTCAGTCTCTTTCCTCATGTTTTCTTCATAATCAGCATGCAGCTTCAAGTACCTGGCAATATCTATCTTCCATGTCCTTTCATCCTTTTCTTCAAAATTCAGTAAGGCATTTATCCTTTCAAGCTCATACTTATAGAAATATTGCCAGCTTCCTTGCTTCATTTTCCTTTCTCTTCCATCAGTGTACTTGATATCTAGATGATCCAACTTCACTTTGACTTCAAAGATCCTTTGAGCCCTCAAAAATGCTAGGGCATCTTCATCATAGTCCTCATCTAGTGGAAGCACATTGATGCCAATAACATTTGTGAGTTTTCCAGTCTTCTTTGTTATCCTTATCCTTTTGGGTACACTCTTGATCTTCAAATGCTTCACAAGAGATACCTTTCTTGAACAAGGAGAATTAGTCTTCAGTGCCACATCACTTGGAAGTAGCTTCATTCCTTTCCCCTTCATCCACTGTAACACTCCACTAGCTGTAACTTTGTGGAAGTGTTTTCTTGATATTTCTTTAGTGGCTTCATCTTTTATCTGTGGCAATTCAGGTTCAGAAGTCATGGATAATGATTTTGGAGGATCATTGCTAACAGTACCCACCCTAGACCTAGAGTCTTGTGTTGTGGTTAAAGTACTGCTAGCAATGTCCTTGACTTGCTGAATTCCACTCCTAGTTCTCTTCACTGTCTCCTTTGCCCCCTTTATGTCATCACCAGCATCTTTAGATTTCTTGGAAGATTTGCTTCTGCTGCTGTCACTTGGTCCATCCTTATTACTCCTTGAATGAGATCTCCTCCTGTAGGTTTTCTCCTCATCATCATCCTCCCCATCCTTCTTCATGTTCTTTTCTTTGATAGATTCAGGCAAAACACCATGAATCAGAAAAGATTGTAGAATGTTAATCATCTCTAATTCCTCTGCTGTCCTAGCTCCCCTCTTGGCCCTTAGCATTTGTAGTACCTGATTGATCTTTGCATTATTCCTCTTTGTCAAATCAGAAGGGATCACCAATTGGTCAATACTGCTGTCTTTAGATAGATTTTGGAAAATTATTGTCTTTGGCTTTGAGATAACCTCAGGCAGTCTTTGATTTTGACCTATCTTCAAATCATCAAACAATCTCTTGTTGTTAGCCCCACCTTGTTCTATTAAGTCCATAATTACTGACAGCTCAGTGAATCTCAGTTTCTCTAGAGTTTGAAAAGCAAGATGCCACAAGCAGTTGTCCTTGCATACCATGATTATCTCTCTTAGATGGACATCCTTGATTTTCCTTACTGCTACTGTGAAGTATTTGATGTTTTCCTTGAGCTTCATTCTGTAAGTCCTTGCATCTTCTTGTGTATCTCTGTAAGTGGCTTTCAGAAGCTCCAGGAAGGCCTCATCATGATAGACGTGAGAATTGGCAACTTCCTGTAGCTTGGCCTCTGTGATGATTAAAGCTTTGATGGGTTGAGCCTTGGGAGTAGGTTGAGCAGGTTGGGAAGTGGAGATATCTTTTGGCATTGTGGAGGGATAGAAGGTAGTGGTGACTGTGCTTTTCTGACCTTGTGCATTGATGACATCTACAGAGGGAAGAATAATTGGCTTTATGGTTTCCTCAGTGAGTTTGCCCTTGCCCTTATGCTTTGTGGGTACTCCCCCTCTCTTGTTCAGAATGACCTCCTTTTCTTTCTCCCCCTTAGGCTTGGAATCAGACAAGATGTCTTGAGCTTCCCCAGGGATAGGCAGGTTCATATGTCTCATCATGGATGTCATCATTTGTTGTTGCACCAACAAAATATTAGAGGTTGAAGTGCTTTGGTCATCCAACTTGTCATTCAGCTTTGCCAAAAAGTGAGAGAGCACTTTGTTGTCAGCTCTAAGATCAGCTACCTCCCTTTCCAAGTCATCCACCTTAGAGAACAATTGTTGAGATTTGAAAGAGTTGAGGGATTGGTCTTTGATTTTGGAGAAGTCAAACTTAGAGATGTCAGAAATGGGAACCTCATCAACAAGCTTGTTCCCATACTGATTCTTCCATAGGACTGTTAGCATGGAGTTTGAGTTGATATTGGCCTGCACCACATTGTCTAGCTTGGTGGAGAGCTTCTTCATATTATCAGAAACCATAGCTAGGGTGCAGTCCATCTTGGTAACATTGGAGGCAGTTTTCTGGACTTCTTTTAGAATGCCATCTACCTTGGGAAAGTCTGAAAGAAAACAGTTCCTGAGCTGAGCAGTAGAATGAGCTGTCTCTTCCTGAATGGTGGAGATTTCTGACTGAAGACCTTTCCCAAGAAAATGCATAGCTTTAAGCTGGCTCTTGTAGACATCATTAACTGCATCATAGATTTCAGCAGGAGAGAGACTTTTGGCATTTGACCCCAAGGCTGTGAGATAGTCCTCCCTGAGAAAAGCTAGAGCTTCTTTGAGCTTTACAGTCCTTTTTCCATCCAGCCAAGCATCCACATTTCCAGCTTGCTGGGCTTCATCCACAATTTTGTCCTGCTGTGCTTCAACATCCTCCTTATGAGAGAGAAGGATAGCCTCATAATCAGAATTTGGGAGAGTTGCAGTGAGAAGGTGTTGAGCAATTTTAGAGATCTCATCAATCTGTGCCACATGAAGATTTTGCAATTCTTCGTCCGTCAATTGTGGTGGCACAGAGGATGATCCTGAAGGCCTGTCATGTTGCACAGGCTTCAGCCATTCTGCTATTGTGGCCTGAGCCAAGTTAGAGCTGGTGCTAGGCACCTCAGGTGGGGTGAGTGAATGAGTTTCCTCCAGTCTTGGAATGACTGTGGAGTCTGATGTTGTCTCCATTGAAATGGGATGAGTGACAACATCATCTCCATGTGCCTGTGAAGGCAGGTCCATGTCCAAATGGAATGGAGAGTTTGGCATAGAGTCTCCAGTAAGAACTGGGGAACCCTCTATGTTTTTGTTGGTGTCATTAGGATATGCCCCAGCATGCATTCCCTGACCAACTAGATGTGGGTCCTGGGTGGTGAGCACAGTGTCATGCACCATGTCACTTGAGTTTGGCTCAATCACAGTTTTGGATTGTGATTGATCAGGTACAGATAAGTCATGTGAATGACCAACCTGTGGAGAAGAAATATTTGATGTAGATTCTGGAAGAGAAGTGTGGTGTAGACTAGATTTTAGCAACTCCCCCTGAGAAATAGGAGGAGTTTCAATTGTGATGTGCTCTCCACTCATGGTGTCAACATCCTTATTTCTCCTAGGATCAAGAGTGAGGTCTTGATCCTGTGCAGACTCAGTACAGATTGTAGTGGGGAGACTACTCTTTTCAATGCCAATAACCTGTTGAGAGGCCATTGACAGTAATAGGTGTACCCCTTTTTCCACATCTGAATCCTGTTGGGAGGATCCAGTGGTAGGTTTGGATTTGGATTTCTTACTTTGTCTGGTGAGAGGTGACTCAGGATTCTCACTTCCTACCCCTACAGATTCATTAATTACTTCAAGGGCTCTCTTCTTTGACTTCTTTTTAGTAACACCAATCTTTTGAGAGATTGATGCACTTGGCTGCCTAATTTCTTCAGTGGTGTTTTCAGTGGGGTTGCTGGATGGGATAGGGAGGCTTGGGTTAGACTGTGAAGCTCCTTCAGTCTCAGCCTCCCCTGTCCAGGAAAGAGCATGGTATATGGGCTTATCAAGTGGATAAGACGCAAATGTGTCCTGCATATGCTTGGTCACACTCAAGATCACATCCACTTGATTCCTTGTGTCCAATGAACCAAACAGAATCTTGGACATGGACTTGGAATAAGCCATCTTTGATTTATCAATACCCTCCAAGTCATGGACATTAGCATCAAGATAATTTAAAATAACTTGAAGAAAGCGAGGGTAAAAGATGTCATTACCTCTTCCACGGATTGTCCTCCCTAGCCTTTGAGCCAATTCCTTGAGGATTATTGCTCCAACATTGATTTCCTGATTGTAGGCTAGGGAATAGGCCAGCTTCACAGCAATGTGACTGATATGGTCCCATCCTGTCTTTCTGCAAAGGAACACCTTCTGGAGTGCATCAAATAGAAATGACCACTCCCTTCTTACAAATTTCTTGTTCAGCTTTCCAGTATCAATCTCATCTGCATACCGAATGAGAGTCATGAAGTCTACAATTTGAGCATCTGTAGCTTCTTGGTCATGACCCTCCACCTTGAACCCTAAAGCTTCATTTATCTCCTTCTCCCCAAACTGGAAGTGTTTGCCTCCAATTGAACAAGCTATCTCCTGGAACGAAGTTCCATCTTCCCTGGCCATAGTAGAAACCAGCGCCGTTCGCCAAAATCCTTCCAATACATCAACATACAACGTGGGGTTCAAGGTTAGGGCTTGGCTGAGGTAGGAATCATTCAGGAACCGTACAAAACACTTGTACCTGGGTTTAGCCTCAGCCTCAGAGGGAATGGTGAGAAGATTTGTTTCTTTGGGAATGGTTAAAGGAATAGGGGTTGATACTGTTTGAGATTTGGGTGCCATTTCAAGAGAGAAAGTAAGAAAGTGAGTAGAGAATTTTTGCTTAGGTTAGAAAGTTTGAGAGCAATAGACAAGATGAAAAGTTGCAAACGGTTAGAAAAAGGTATTTATATGATAGAGACACTGCGATATGGAGTTATGAATGTGTACAGTCTAAATGTATGTCGCGAAGTCAAAAATGGCCTGTACCGCAAAGTCTTGTAAAGTATATCGCATAGTCTCAACAATGAACTATGTCGCAAAGTCTTCAGAATGAAAGGATCGGGGAGACTTTGCGATATAGTAGAAATACCCTGTCTAAAGCTCTCTTTTTGGAATTTTAAGCAATTTGTCAGACTTTTATCAAATTTTGAAATAAAATTAATTTAAATCAAAATTCTGTTAACTATGGAGACTTGTCGATATAGTTATTCTAAGTCGCGAAGTCATAAAATTAACTATGTCGCAAACTCATGAAATGAACTATGTCGCGAAGTCTCACAATCTCAACAGTTTGCGATATAAGTCTGTTTAATTTGAACTATGTCGTGAACTCTGAAAATCATCTATATCGAGATGTCTTAAAAGCTCACAACTCCACTAACAAATATGATTTTGAAAAATATGCAGTAAAATACTGAAATATTTATAAATCATATCTCAGCTAATTTTCACTCCAAACAAATAGATCATTTAAATACAGTGAAAATTTACTGCTGCAGCAATTAACCAGCATATTTACTTAGAACAACTGAAGGAAGGATTGAGCATTCCAATTTCACTCACAAGTCTGTTAAAGACTGCTTCATTCAGAGGTTTGGTAAATATGTCAGCTAGTTGTTTCTCAGTTGGAACATAAGAGACATCTATGGTACCATTTGCAGCATGTTCCCTAATGAAATGGTACCTGATCTCAATGTGCTTTGTAGTAGAATGATTAACAGGATTGGCAACTATGGATATTGCACTAGTATTATCACACATCAGAGGAATATGTTCCAATACTAGTCCATAATCCATAAGTTGATTTCTAATCCAAAGCAATTGAGCACAGCAACTTCCAGCAGCAATGTATTCAGCTTCAGCTGTGGATGTTGCTGTGGACTGTTGTTTCTTACTAAACCAGGACACTAACCTTTGACCTAGGAATTGACAGCTTCCAGAGGTGCTCTTCCTGTCAATCCTGCATCCAGCATAATCAGAATCTGTGTAACCAACCAGGTTGAACCCAGTGCCCTTTGGATACCATAGCCCAAGATTAGGAGTCCCCTTCAGATATTTGAAAATTCTTTTGATGGCCATCATGTGAGATTCCTTGGGATCAGACTGGAACCTTGCACAAAGGCATGTGGCAAACATGATGTCTGGCCTGCTAGCTGTGAGATAGAGTAGGGATCCAACCATTCCTCTATAGACCTTGATATCAACTCTCTTGCCTTTCTTGTCTTCATCCAGCTTGATTGCAGTAGACATAGGAGTTTTAGCTGGGGATGACTCTTCTAAACCATATTTCTTTAAAAGATCCTTGACATACTTAGATTGGTTTATAAAGATGCCATCCTCCCTTTGATGTACTTGCAGGCCTAGGAAGTAGGTTAACTCTCCCATCATACTCATCTCATATTTACTTTGCATCAACTTAGAGAACCTTTCACAGAGTTTTTCATTTGAGGAGCCAAAGATGATATCATCCACATAGATTTGAACTAGAATGATATCATTTCCATGCTTCTTGAAGAATAGGGTTTTGTCAATTGTACCCCTGGTAAATTGATGCTCAAGAAGGAATTGAGATAGAGTTTCATACCAGGCTCTTGGTGCCTGTTTGAGTCCATAGAGTGCCTTGAGCAGTCTATACACAAAGTTTGGGAAGTCTTCATTTTCAAAGCCAGGTGGTTGAGACACATAAACTTCTTCAGCAAGATCACCATTGAGAAATGCACTTTTCACATCCATTTGATACACCTTAAAATCTGAGTGAGCTGCAAAAGCCAGAAAGATTCTGATGGCTTCTAGTCTAGCTACAGGTGCAAATGTCTCATCATAGTCAATACCTTCTTGCTGACAATATCCTTTAGCAACCAGCCTTGCTTTGTTCCTTATAACCACTCCTTCTTCATCCATCTTGTTCCTGAACACCCATTTGGTGTCAATAACATTCTTTCCTTTTGGAGGTGGCACTAGTTCCCATACTTTGTTTTTCTCAAATTGATTCAACTCTTCTTGCATGGCAACAATCCAATCAGAATTCTTCAAAGCTTCTTCAATTAATTTAGGTTCCTCTTGTGACAGAAAGCAGCTATACAGACAAGTGTTTAATGTTGCCCTTCTTGTTCTAACTCCCTCACTAGGATCTCCAATGATTTGATCCCTAGTGTGGGCTCTGTCCCATTTCCTTGTGTGCCCCTGTTCATTTCCTTGATCTGTTCCAATCTCATTTTGGTTGACAGTTGCATTCTCTTCTTCTCCCCCTGTGTTTGTGAATCCTTGCACAGGTGTTTGAAGAAGATTGTCAACTTCAAGAATTTCATTTTCTAGAACAGTTTGAACAGGGGATTCATCTTCACTTTCAGAATCCTCAAGATAACCTTGATTCTCAAATCTCAATAGCACACTGTCTTGATCACTTGTTTTCAGTCCTGGAGTTTTCTTGTCATCAAAGGTAACATCCATGCTTTCCATGACTTTGTGTTGCTCAGGTACAAATACTCTGTATGCTGTCCTTTCCAGAGAGTATCCAATGAAGATACCTTCAAATGCTTTAGCATCAAATTTTGCAACATGCTCAGAGGTATCTTTCATCACAAAGCACTTGCTTCCAAACACATGCAGGTGCTTGAAGGATGCTCTTTTTCCAGTCATTAATGAGTAAGGAGTTTTGCCAGACTTCTTATTGATCAATGTTCTATTCTGCACATAGCATGCTGTATTAACAGCATCAGCCCAAAAGCTAGTAGGTAGCTTTGCATCCAACAGCATTGTCCTTGCAACTTCAATGAGAGTTCTATTCTTTCTCTCAACTACTCCATTTTGTTGAGGTGTCCTAGGAGCTGAGAATTGTTGAGAAATTCCTTTATCTTTGCAAAACTCATACAATGTTGAATTTCTGAACTCAGTCCCATTATCACTTCTCAAAGCAACTACAGAGGAACCAGTGCTTTGTGCTTCTCTATCAACTCTCTTGATATGCTCTATTATGACTTGAGGTGCTTCATCCTTGGAGAATAGGAATTCCACCCAAGTATATCTTGAATAATCATCAACCATCACTAAAGCATATTTCTTTTTGGAAAGGGACATTACATTCACAGGGCCAAATAGGTCCATGTGAATTAGTTGCAGAGGTTTTGAGTTTGTATTGAGCAACTTGTTCTTGTGACTTGATCTTTTAATCTTCCCTTTCTGACAAGCTTCACATGCTCCATCTTGCACAAACTCTAAGGCAGGCAAATCCCTTATGAGTTCTCTCTTGGTTAGAGAGTTCATTGCCTGAACATTCAAGTGAGACAGTTTCTTGTGCCACAGCCAGAATTCCTCATTTGTGGCTTTTGTGTAGAAACAACAAATTTCTCCCTTATTTGCAGCCTGGAGATTAGCTACAAACAAGCTTCCTTTCTTCACACCAGTTAGAACAACTTCACCACTTTCTCTTTTTGAGATTGAACAAAGGTCTTCATCAAATTCCACTTTGAAGCCCCTGTTGGTGAATTGTCCAATACTCAAGAGATTATGCTTCAGTCCTTCAACAAATGCTACATCTTCAATAATGACATTCCCAGACTTGACACTGCCATATCCCATTGTATAACCAATGTTGTCATTTCCAAAGGTTACTGATGGGCCAGCCTTTTCTTCAAAATGTGATAGCAGGGCTATATCACCAGTCATGTGACTTGAGCAACCACTGTCCAAGATCCATATGACTCTTTTATTCCTGTTGCCCTGCATTCACAAAGTGACTAAGTTGTTTTTGGTACCCACACTTGGTAGGGTCCAGTTGAATTAGAAGCATACTTGTTAACACTTCTTTTGTCATGAGTTGCAATCCTCACAGTAGGGGATTCTGTTCTGTGAGTGTGTACATGTGTGTGTGATTCACAGGATTGTGCAGAGTCAAGTTTATGCTTAAGAGATAAACAATTAGCAATCACAGTCACATAGCATGTCATGCAATTTGGCTTTCCACAGAATGAATCATGACTAGAAAGTATGCTAGCAGAATGGTTACTTAGGTTATCAATTTCAGCTATCTCAGGCTTGTTACACTTATGAGTCAAATGATTGACAGATTGACATTTTTGACATTGTTTCCTGGGAGCATTTGGCACATAAGTATAGTTGTTTCCCTTGTTGACACCTACCTTACCATTTCTGTTTTGTTTCTTTTTCTTAACAACTTCTTTCTTGACTACAGGACTCTTGACAAGGTTGTCTTTGGTCTCTTTCTGACTGACAGATTCAGGAAGAGAGGAGGTGTTTTTAGCAGCCTCATCTTCTTCAAGAAGTTGTTGTTTAATGACCAAGAGTTCTTCATTAAACTCAACAACACTCTTTTTGAAGATGGGCTTTTCAACACTTGACAGAGTTGATGGGGTATTTTTGTTTACAAAAGATTCTTTTCCTTTGCCTTTTGCCTTCTTCCTTCCTTTGTCATTCTCATAGTCAAAACCAATTCCAACCTTGCAGTCTTCAGTGTGTTCCTTGTGATAGGTTTGAATAAGTTCAGATGAGTTTCTGTAGCTTCTCAGTTTTAATTCAGTTTCAGCAATTTGTTCTCTAAGAGCTTTCTCTATTTGTTCAGCACAAATTACTTTATTTTTGAGATACTCAACTTCCCTATTCAAACCATCAAGGCTCACAACCATTAACTCAAGTTTCTCATTCTTTTCTGTAAGCTCCAAGTTTTTAGCAGTTAGCCTATCAATTTCTTCATTAGCAACTAACATGCTAGTATGAATGTTAAACATTTCAGTACTCATGTCTTCAACAGTTTGCTTATATTGAGAGGGAGTCATTTCAAGAGAAGTAAGAATAGGTACCTGATTTGAGGAATCACCTTCATCAGAAAATGCCATCAAGGCATAGTTTGAGTACTCTGGTTCTTCTTCCTCATCAGAGTCATCCCAGCACTTTCCCTCAGCAATGAAAGCCTTACCCTGTTGTTTCTTGAGTAGAGCCTCATACTTTGCCTCAAGCTCTAAGTATGCTTTATCCTTCTTGATCTGTTTGGGCTTCTTGCATTCTGTTGCAAAGTGCCCAAGTTCATTGCAGTTATAGCATCTTATTTTGGACCTATCCACACTCCCAGATTTGTATCCTCCTTTTGCTGCACCAGCAATCCCTTTTCCCTTGTTGAAGGAGTTTGAGCTTCCTGAACCACCAGCATTCCCACCATTGAACCTGGGCTTGAATGGCTGCTTCCTCTTGAACCTAATGTTAGGATATCTCCTAGCCATGTAAGCAAAAGATTTATTTTCCATCTTTTCCAGCTCATCTATGCTGTAGAACTCATCCTCCTCAGGCAAATCATAAACAACTTGATTTTCTTCACCAGCATCATCATTATCTTCTAGTTCCTCAATCTTGACTTGACTGACTTTCAGAGACTCCATTCTTTGACCTAGATTGTCAGCAATGAGGGCACAAGAGGTATTTGCCATTAATCCTTGTTTTGCTTGAATGGATCTCTTCTGAAACAGCTCTAGCTCATATGTCTTTAACACACCATACAAGACATCAAAACCAATCTTTGTTAGATCTCTTTCTTTGAGGGAAGAGATTCTTGGTTCTAAATGGTCTGGCAGAGTCAGTAAGAATTTCATGTTAAGCTCTTCTGTCTCATAGTGCTTGTCATAGAGTTTGAGCTCATTTATCAGCTTGTTGAATCTCTCAAACACTTCTGTGATTCCCTCTTTTGGCTGTGCCATGAAGGCTTCATATTGTGAGACAAGAATCTGTTTCTTGTTCTTTCTTACTTCAGTAGTTCCTTCACAGAGCACTTCTATGAGATCCCACATCTTCTTTGCACTACTGCAGTGAGCAACAGTGCCATACATGTTGAAATCCATAGATTCACAGATGATAAGTTGGAGATGTCCATCCAGTGCTACTTTCTCCTTTTCAGGATCAGTGTATTTTGAGGGATCTTTAGGAACATGCCTTGCTGGTATTATCTCAGTGCCTACTGTAGTTTCACCAATCTCAATCAATGGAACAAAGGGACCATGCTTTAGAATATCTAAGTACATGGGGTTGGAAGCTTTGATGAAAAGCAACATCTTCTTCTTCCATAAACTGTAGTGCTCCTTGTTAAAGGGAGGAATCTTGATACTGCTTAGTTTCTGTGAGCTCATTCTTGATCTTTTACTGTTTGTATGTTAACAGCCCGCTCTGATACCACTTGTTAGAAATGAATACTACTAGAAACTAGACAGAGGGGGGGGGGGTGAATGGATAGTTTGATATATTTTTCGAACTTGAAAACTAAGTAAACAACTGTATGTGATTATGATATGTAATATGCAGAAAGTAAATAACACACACAATCACTTTAATCTACTTTGTATAAGCAAATTAAACACTACAGCTTTCCAAGAAATTCACAATCGAATTTCTGGCTTCTAAACAAGAACAGTTTGAACTTGTTTGCTTACAGAGAAAAGAGCTTAGCAAATAACTATGTGTATCTCTCTTACAGCTTACAGTTGTGTGTGCACGATATATATATTCCCCTATACAAACTAGGCACACACAATATTACACAGCTACCCCTTCTGAAAGTCCAACTTGTCCTGCCATAAGAAGTTCACTGAGTCAGGAAGGACCACCTGCTTTTCGGAGTCTTTCCCGTTTCTGTAGCTGCTTGTCTCTTATCTTTCTCTCCAAGTTTAGCTGTAGATTTGCCATCTGTTCTTTGGACCACCTTGCCAGAACAAATGCTTCAGTATTTGTCTCCTTTGATTCTTGGTTCTGTACCTTAATTTGTCTTGTTATAAACGGCTAAGTGTTGATATCGTGAACTCCACTTTATCCCTGACTTCGCGATCTCCCTTGTGAGGACTACGCGATATAGCCTTTGAAGACTTTGCGACATAGGTCATTTGACGACTATGCGACATAGTTCATTTGACGACTATGCGACATAGTTCATTTGGCGACTATGCGACATAGGTCATTTGATGACTATGCGACATAGGTCATTTGATGACTATGCGACATAGGGCTCCTGAGGACTTCACGATCTAGGCTCTTTTGACTTTGCTGTCTTCAACACTTCACGACATGTGTCTTGAGGACTTCTCGACATAGTACAAAATGGACTATGCGATATAGCACTTCACGACATGGATATTGGTGACTTCACGACATAGCTTTCTTTTGACTTTGCTATATAATGCCTTAGATAAATTCCTGCAACTTATTTCTTCATGGCCTCATTCAACTCTATCCTGCTGCATGAACACTTCTGAACTTCTACCAGGATAATTATTCAATGGCCTATATACATTCTAGATGCAAGAACTTTACTAAGCTCATTATAAATCTGAGCATACATGATAAAGCTATTGTTCATGAGAACAAGACAAGTACATTTAGAGACCTATACTCTATCCCAGTGATATAAATCACTAGGTCATGTAGTGTGACAAAGTCACATAGTGTAGGCTTGTTAATAGTGGTATTCAGACATGTCTTGAGCCTAACACTCCGTCCCGTTCATTTCTATACACTTTCCATTTTGGGATGTCCTCTCATTTCTATACATTCCAAAAATAGTAACTTTTAATAATATAAAACACTGTTACACCCACTACTTTCTCCACTATCTCTATTCTATAATAATATAAAACACTATTACACCCACTACTTTCCTCCACTATCTCAAATCTATTATTAAATATTGATAGGTCCCACCATTTTACCCACTTTTCATCTAACTTTACTCATTTTTTATATTTTTTCTTGGTGTCCGTGTCCAAACCTAATGTATATAACTCAATGGAACGGAGGGAGTATTCACTATATCGAAAAAGAACCAACTAGCAACTACCGAGATGTCACCTCATCTTAAAATGAACCAACAAGGTAGTAGTAATACTCCCTCCGTCCCAAAATAAGCACCGCTTTGACTTTTTGTACGTATTTTAAGGTGCGAAAAAAGTGACTTTCACTAATTATTTTTTAGATTTTCTTTTTCTGAATAAAAGTTTAAATGCCATATTTTTATTCAGAAAAAGAAAATTTAAAAAATAATATGTGGAAGTCACTCTATTTTACACCTTAAAATACGTGCAGAAAGTCAAAGCAACACTTATTTTGAGACGGAGGGAGTAATATTTTAGGTCGAGTAAAAGTCAAACGTGGCGTTAACTACGATATACCTGAGTCGAGGAAACACAACTCGAAGATCATTTATTGAAATATAGCATAAAATTCATTTGACGCATTCCTCTAACATCTTAAGAAGTCGTCGGGGTCACGAATTCGACTCTCTGCCACCCCAATATTCTGACAATTACTAGTAATCCACTCTTCAACCTAAAAATAAGATTTCGAGTGAAGGGAGAGGTGAAATGCCACCTCAACACCATTAGTGCTTTATATTCTTCTACAGTTGACAAACGAACAAACCCAATAGTGTTCCATAGAATCAACTGTTTCTCGAGCGCATCAATAAAAGAGTAAACTAGGCATTTTGAGAAGGAGTGGAACTGGGGTCATTCTATGCTAAAATCTGGCTAAACTAAATATTTTAGCTGAAAACTTTTTATAAGGCACAATTTTCCGTTAGAATGTGTTAAAAAATTTGTTATAAACCCGGGTTAACTTCTGAAAAGCAACCAGATTTTATTTAAATCTCAGCTGTTTTATGATCCGATTCCGCCACCACGGTATATACAGGAGTACTGGTTTTGGAATCCAAACTTTAATTATTAAATTTTGAGGTGAAATTCGTTTCTTATTTGTTATTGTTTTATCGTTATTCTACGTGAAACTAAGAAGTTAGTAACTTTTCACTCTTGGACATATTGTAAAAGTATTTTGGTCCCTCCATTTTGTGTGTTGTAATAAAGGTAAATTACCTGAGGAAGTTTGGCAAAGAGATGGTAGCAAATCCTTGAACCAACTCAATTGAGTCGCTAAGGAGCCATTCCTCACTGGAATATCAACTCCTCTTTCCTCAAAAAATGGCTTGTCCAGTGCCGTTGCTCCGGCCACCGCAAAATTCACTCCGGCGTAAAAACTCCCTATCGTGCTGCCTATGTACGGAGGTACCAATGGAAGTCCAAGATACTGAGCTGCACACATCAACAAATAGATATCGACAATCTATCATGTACAAAATACTAGATAATATAATGTACGTAAAATATATAATCTAAACTACTAATATGAATTGTATCAGAAAATATACATACTTGTATGAAAAAATATATTTCTCCCGAATAGTAGGTACAAATATTTTGGCAGAACTGATTTTCTAAATTCAGTAGAAACAAAATTATACTTCTTGACAATCGAAATGGTGGCGCCTACTTCACAGTTCAGACCTAAACTTTCCACCTATCTTTTTGACAAGAGAAGGATATGGCAAAAAAACATAACAAAAATCTGATTAACAAACAAACACCGAAACTGCTAAAGAAAACATACTTGAACCACAATTTCAAAACAGCCCGATTTCGACAAATTACCACTATTTTTAGGTGCAAGTCAGGTTTGAAATATATTTTCTGCTAATTTTTAACCACAACTTTAGGAAAAAAGATAGTGTACTAAAATTTGAAATTCAGCCGGACTGTGTTTAGATTCAGCTCCTACGTACATACATACCCAGGAAGTCGATAATGAGGCGACCATCGGAGCAACGTCCAGTTTGGGCCTGAAAGTAAGTCTGGCCATAAGGTGGCAAAGAGCCCGTGTTTGTGTTTGAGAGACGAATATCGTTTCCTGTGTCAGCTAGGGAGTCACCAAAGCTTATGATAGATTTCAACGGAGGTTCACATGATGATAATTCACATGCAACTCTTAAAATTGGAGATACTGATATCAAAACTATAAAACTTATAGCTAAAGTTTCCCGGAAAGTAAAGGAAGAAGAAGCCATGAGAAAATGTATACGTTATATTTTACACCAGCAGTATTATCAAATATGAATCCTAGCAGGCTATACTGAGTAGTGTCTCTCTATATATTTATAGAATTTGACAATGCACTAATGGAGTAGTGGTCATAAAACCGCGATAATGATAAACTTTTGTTAATTTTTAAAAGTTAGGCCGGCTTATTTTAGAATTTTTAACTAAAAATCATGATTTTATAAAATAATTTTGTTATGCCATATTTTGGCATGGTCCAAATTTCTCCGTTTAATAATTATTAATTCAGATTAATAATTAATTGCTTAACCAATAAGCAATATCCTCTCTCTGAAACGAGGAAAGAATCAATCTCAATCGACAAATAACGGAAAATATCTTCAAACGATATTCTTCAAATCATGGAAAGAAATGCGGAGATGCCGCGAGATTGTAGGAAAACGTGTGAAGACCGGACTATTTATGGGAACTTGAAGAGGATTGATAATCCTTGAACTATTTATGGGAACTTGAAGAGGATTGATAATCCTTGAACTATTTATGGGAACTTGAATAGGATTGATAATCCTTGAGCTGTTTATGGGAACATAAATCTTGACTATCTTATGGGATTGGACTGAATGAACTTATCCAATGACTTGTTTTCCAAGAACTACGTGAGGCTTGATCCCTATATAAATGGGTACGTAGGCACCTTGTATGGTATGGTGGTACAGTGGTACAGTGGTACAGTGGTACACGGCAATTGACACTTGGGAAAGAGGAAGAGAAATAACCCATTCTCTATTCAATTTCTGAGGAGTCATCATACGAGCTCAGCCCCCAAACATCCAAAAATCCTAAATCCCCCTATTTTCATAATTCGTTATTCCAGCAACCTCCGATTTTGGTTGTTACAAAATTCCTCCAACAACAATTGGCGCTAGAAGGAGGGGATTATTTTTTGATTGTGGAGGACAATCAAATCATCTACATCATGCAAAAAGGGGGTTTTATCGTATTTGGAGCGGCTTTAATGAAGGAGCAGAACGATGGAGGCGGTAATTCATGATTCTTTTCAAAATTAAGATAAGTTTTCTTATGTTTTTGTCCGTATACATAAGTTATCTTATAAAATTCGTAGTAAATTTAATACATGTCAGATTTTGATGATTTTTTATGATCCGGAAATCTTTCGTGATTTCCTATAACTTTCGTTCTTGGTGTTTTCTGAGATTATGTTCAGGTCTATTTTTGAAATAACAAAACATAATCAGATCCCGTTTTTCAGTATTGAGAATTTAATCAGCAGACGTTTTATTTGATTCCTGATTCGTTATAAGTCCGTTTCTGACGAGCCATATATCATCGGAAAGATCTTTTCGTTTTCTACATCTTTCATGTTTTGTGTTTTGCAAGAAAAGATCGTTTACAGGGGCAAAAAGATGAAAAACAGATCTGGACATAATCTGAATCATGGAGATGTTAAAGAATTGTGATGCAATATTCGTAGCGCGTGATTTGATTACTTCACTAGCTCGTGCATGGACAAAAATAAGTGTGGAAGGTCCTTATCTGATAAGGGTAATGTTTTCGAAAGCTCTATTTTCCAAGGAGGATTAATATCGAAGACCCCTACTCTCAGATGAGAGTCCATGAATAAAATTACATTATTGAAGGTCCATTGGTAGATGGATATTTCTTGGTTGGCACGAGATATTCCTACAATCACGGGAAGAAATGCGGAGATGCCGCGAGATTGTAGGAAAATGTGTGGGACCGGACGTGATATGATTGTCATGGGACATTCCTACAATCACGGGTAGAAATACGGAGATGCCGCGAGATTGCAGGAAAACGTGTGGGACCGGACGTGATATGGTTGGCACGCGACATTCCTACAATCACGAGAAGAAATATGGAGATGCTGCGAGATTGCAGGAAAACGTGTGGGACCGGACGTGATATGGTTGGCACGAGACATTCCTACAATCACGGGAAGAAATGCGGAGATGCCGCGAGATTGTATGAAAACGTGTGTGACCGGATGTGATATGGGCTGAAAGCCTGACATTTGAAATTGGGTATCTTATTAAAGCCTTAGCTCAGGGGCTCGCGGATGAACGAAAACACATCCTTATGTGGACAATGACTTTTGAAAAGTGTGTACGTCAATTCGGATTATATACAAAACGCCAAGTGACCGAAGAAATTTGGAAGCTCGAAGATTTTTAGTTCTCCACTGCAGCGAGCTACACTGAAAAACTGGGGGCTTGTTGTTATGCCATATTTTGGCATGGTCCAAATTTCTCCGTTTAATAATTATTAATTCAGATTAATAATTAATTGCTTAACCAATAAGCAATATCCTCTCTCTGAAACGAGGAAAGAATCAATCTCAATCGACAAATAACGGAAAATATCTTCAAACGATATTCTTCAAATCATGGAAAGAAATGCGGAGATGCCGCGAGATTGTAGGAAAACGTGTGAAGACCGGACTATTTATGGGAACTTGAAGAGGATTGATAATCCTTGAACTATTTATGGGAACTTGAAGAGGATTGATAATCCTTGAACTATTTATGGGAACTTGAATAGGATTGATAATCCTTGAGCTGTTTATGGGAACATAAATCTTGACTATCTTATGGGATTGGACTGAATGAACTTATCCAATGACTTGTTTTCCAAGAACTACGTGAGGCTTGATCCCTATATAAATGGGTACGTAGGCACCTTGTATGGTATGGTGGTACAGTGGTACAGTGGTACAGTGGTACACGGCAATTGACACTTGGGAAAGAGGAAGAGAAATAACCCATTCTCTATTCAATTTCTGAGGAGTCATCATACGAGCTCAGCCCCCAAACATCCAAAAATCCTAAATCCCCCTATTTTCATAATTCGTTATTCCAGCAACCTCCGATTTTGGTTGTTACAAAATTCCTCCAACAACAAATTTTATTAAAAATCGCGTTTCAGCTTAGGTTATCTCTCCGTGCCTCGGCCAAGAAGTGTCAAATATTCAAATAGGCTAAATTTTACCCTTATATCATTTAAGTGATTGGAATTTCCAATTTGTATGATGGCTAGATCTTAACTTTATTTTTCAAAGATGCAGTTCTAACCATTTTGTTGAGAAAAAAAAACTACAATTTTCTCTAAAAAATGATGATCATTAAATACCTTTACGAATAATAAAAATAATGTAGTATCTCCATATTGTAAAATTAAAACTGCAATCACTAAAATGTTAAGCGGGTAAAATTCAAACACTCCTTTGCATTTCATTCTAAAAAGTAAAAAGATAATATGTTTTTTAATTAGATTATAAATTTCTTAAGGCGGGGGGCCAGGGTGGTTCGGTACATTTTCTGGCCATCACTAAAATAATTTGTCATTTTCAACTGCAATTTAATTTCCTTTAAAAAAATAAATGATTGGACAATGTCAAACATATATTGGGCCTGTTTGGGTACTGAAAAATAAGTCAGCTTATGACTTATAAAGCCATAAGAGCTTATGAGGGTGTTTGTGTACTCAGCTTATTTGATAACTTATAACTTATAAATTGATAAGTTGAATGTTAGAAATCACTAACATTTTACTTAACTTATCAACTTATTCTTTGATTTCTTTATTTTTTTAATACTTTAAATTTATCTTTGTGTTTTTAAATATTTTTTTAATTTAAAATGCAAGTGTTGAAATCATTGTATTTAATAATTATTTTTTCAAATTTAATTTAGTAAATTCTTCACTAACTTATAAGTAAATTTATCCAAAGAATCCATCAACTTATCACTTATAAAGCACTTACTCATTTTAAGATATAAGTTAACTTTTTTGTGATACCCCAAACGTGCACATAATAATGAAAAGGAAAATGTTAGGTACTTCAAATTGTTTCCTGAAATATTTCTCAAATATCAAGTGAATTATTTTAATTCGTTATAATAAAATGGACTGTACCTGCATTCACACCAACCTTTTCAATTAAAATTTCTTAATTTGCCACATCAGGGAACGAATTTGGGGTATGTAGCATTGCTAAAACGGAAAATATAATACTCCCTCCGTCCCACTCAAACGGGCTTGTTTGATTTTTTTTGGTCAAACTGACCAAACTTTGACTAACTTTTAAAAATTATGGACTTATATTTCTTCGAATCTAAAAAATGTACGTTATAATATTTATTCATATTTTGTTATAATATTTTTTTCATTAATTATATTCAATATATAATATATATATAATTTACATTTCAAAATTAGTCAATTTGACCCAGAAAAGTCATACAAGTCAGTTGAGGGAGTAGTTTATACTAGGCAATTTCAAACGTTTTTAACCGCAAAACACATTGTTTAAGAAAAAAAGAAAAAAACTGCAAAACATGAGTTTTATATTGGACAATTTCATATATTATATGCACAAATTGAGTTATTCTGAGGAATTTTTGCGTGTACATATCATCAAAACAATCTTTGGCTTTCATTTGAGTATATATATATATATATATGTACAATCTGTTTTTAATGATCAAATTATTTTATCATATACTAGTGCTTACAATATTTAAGAAAAAACGATTGTCCCTTGCTTACTCGATCCGAAACATGTACCATGTGACCTTAATAAAAAATTGTTTAACACTTTGAAGTTTATTGTTAAAATTTTTGAAATTTTAATATTTCTGAAAACGTTATTTTTTGGAAAAAGTTAAAATTAGTACTTTAATACTACAAATTTTAAGAGAACTTATAAATGTTTTTAAAAAAAATAGTAGTTTAGAAATTATGTCAGTTTAAGGTAATCGTCCAAATTATCATATTATATTTTGTGATAATAATATACATATGTAATTTTAATTTAATTAAATTTTTTTCTAATTTTACATCATACTTTGAATATATAACTTATTTTAATTTTACACCATACATTTAACACATACTTATAAGATTAAGATAACCGTCCAAATTATAACTATATTTTGTGATAATAATATAAATATAGATGAAAGCATTATATATTTAAATTAAAACTTCTACTAATACTATTATACTCTAATTATGATTATATGTAATGCATTATTTATTAAAACTAGAATTTTAGTATTAATATGTAATTGTATAAGAATATTGTTGATTCATTACTAAATTTTTCTTGTTTTATATTTGATTATGATTATCTATATTGTAATATTTGTCAAAAGTGAGATTTAGTATTAGTTTAGCCTATTCACGGAGTCTGCCAGCCGTTCTTTTTCGCGAAAAGGCACCATTTTCGCGGAAAAAAAATGCTAAAGTTGGGGGAGAACAAACTTGTATCTACAAATAGGTTTCTTTTTTATTACTGTTATTTCTAAACCTAGAAACCTAACCCTTGAAAAAAATCAAATTCGACCAACTCCTAGAACACAAAATTAGAGCCAATGGTGAGGGAGAACAAACTTGTATTTGCAAACGAGTGGAATCGATTAGGAATGGTAGTGGTAGCCTCCAATCGCATCAAAATCCCCTGCCACACATAAAATCGCACACACTTTCGCACACAAATCACAGAAAGTTTGTATTTCATTTTTTATTCGAGTTTTTTCAGGTCATAGGGATTTTAAGGGCAATCTGTAGCGATCATCAGATGATAATTTGAATGTATTGTTCTTTCTGTTCATAAAATTCGCCTTACCCCCCCCCCCCGGGAAATTCCTCATTTCCTTTTATAGGAGGCCGGTGCCTTCGCCACCTGGCGATCTGCAGCCTAGACTAGGTGACGATGCTTTAGCCAGGTGCCTGCCTACATCCACGTAGAGTAGGTGACTGGTACAGCCTACGCCCCCAGGTGGAGAGTTTCTGGGCCCTGGGGGTGACTGGTCCATGCGAGGTCGACACGTGTCTAGTGACTGGGAGCCTGGCTACGGGGAACGAGACTACGGATTCCGTAGTCAGGACTCTTTGCGTAGATGAAAACTCTTCGGTTTGCTTTCTCCGTAGGTCGTAAGATAGTGGCAGTAGTTCTGGAGGCCATCTTTTCCCGCCATAGCGAGGGGGTCTTTTTTAAGAGGCCTACTCAGCGTATTCTTACAGAACATGGTGTGTGTTGCCAGAGACGCGTTTTTGTGAACCGTGATGGAATTGGAAAGAGAAAATGGAACGGGGGAGTGCACATCGTGGGGGAGAAAATAACCATCGAAGAAGTTATGTTCAGTATTAGTGCAAATTATAAATGAGGAAAGTTACTTTTTTTCCATCTAACCGGGCGAGACGGTTGAGTCCCCCTCTTTATTTCTAGGGCGCGTGTGGGCACGCGTCGATTTCTTCACGCATATATATATGCACACATACTCCAGTTTCTATTCCCATTGTCTCTATCACCTGTCAACTTTAATTGGCGAGGAGAGGGAATGAGATTCTTTCTGAAAGGGGATTCAGAACGCAAGGCCCGCATCTATGATACCTTCATTCAGGTGTTCCTTCTTCTCTTCTTTCCCCCTGTTTTCTTTCCTTTTCTGGGGCTACACACATTATATGCGAAAGACGGAGAATCGTCACTATAAGCCTCTTCGAAGTAATTAATTGTTTACTGAAATTAGGGTGTTAATGTTGTTGGGATGTGATCAATTAGGGTTTTAAATTGAGTGTTAAGTCATACAGTGACCATCCTTTCTTTCACATGTGTAGTTTTCCAACGGCTGTCAAATGACTAAAGAAAGAGAGTTACGGCTTCGGAGGAGGATGAGAGCGTTACGGACTCAGACAACGAGCAAGAATCGAAAGGGAGAATGACGAAGATCTAATCCGCAAGGTTAAGGAAGCCTATGAAATAGATTAATTAGAAGAAATGACTGAAATTAGGATTCAACCAGAATTGATCAAAGAGAAAGGGCTACATTAAGGAAAGAGTTATGGAAAAAGGAATAGATTCAATTACAGCAAAGAACGAGAAAGTATAAGGGATAAGAAGGAAGTGCAAGGATGTATATAAGAGGTTTAAAAGAATATTAATGTTGGTGAGTATCTAAGTACTTGAGGTGTCAGAAAATGAAGATAGAACGAGAGAGGTGTAGTAGACTATTACAACTAAGAGATTCCTGAATGGAAGTGGAAACGTATTAAGATAGACTTTGTGGTAGAGTTGCCAAGGCCTAGAGCTAATCATGATGCTATTTGGGTTATTAGTGATCGATTGACGAAAGATATTCATTGGATAAGTTGGTTCTTCTCTATTTGAACGAGATAGTAGTACGACATGGAATGACGGTTTCAATTGTATCTGACAGAGATCCGCGACTTAATTTAAGAATTCAGATAGACGGTCAGAATGAGGAGACCATCCAAATGACTAAAAGATAGACTATAGTTGTGTATTAAATTTTGAAGGTAATTGGAAGGATCACTTACCATTGGTTAAATTCCTTTACAACAACAATTATCATGACAATTTTGAAATGCTACCTTACGTCGATCTACCGCGTGTTGGGAAAGTTGCGTACGAATTTGCTTACCACTCCATATGTAGTGTATTCATAATGTATTTCATAGAATATGAACCCACAGAGATTTAGTTAAATTTGTTCTATGTTGAGTAACCGATTAAGATATTAAGTCAGTATGAGAAAGTGTTAAGTAATAGAACAGTCGAATTAGTAAGAGTTGGTGGAGGAATCCTAAGGTTGAGAAGTCAACCTAGGAATGTGAGAGTGAGATGTTGGGAAAAGTATGCGCATATGTTTGCACGAGCTGATTCTGAGGACAGAATCCTGTTAAGGGGGGAAGGATGTAAGATCCGGGAAAATTACGTGTTTATATTTGATGTAAAATGAAATTTTATTTTCATATCAAAATCTATTAAATGTTTTACCTGTTTAAATGCGTTGAGTTATCCGTTAAATGGTCAAAGATATGATGTTGAGATGTTATGTGAATATTTGTGGTGATTAGAAATTATTTTAAAAGGATGTCATTCTATTTTATTTTGTTTTAATTATCGAAAAGAAAATTTAGTTCGTTCCCTAATTATTCGGGAAATTGGTATATCGTTCGTACCAATATTTCATTCGTTAAAGTGGAAAATATTCGGGAACATTCGTAATAGAGGTATTTTGGTTCGTATATCTATTATTAAACGATTCTTATAGTTATCCATATATTCTGGATAATTATCGTCTCGTAAAACGTGTATTCTATTTATTCATATTAAAACGATCCATTGGATCAATATCGATCCAAAAATGTTGTTTGGGGTATTATTTTCCGTTTAATATAAAAAGGCGTATCGTACATTATTTTGCGTATAATCAAGCTTATTTTTCGTTAAATATCTAAAAATCTCTGAACCGTGTTCTTCGTGTTCTTGAGAATCAAACCAACTTTTGAAGGCGTTATCGGAATCCGATTTTGACGCTCTAGTAGTCGAATCGAATCTCTCATCATCCTCTATCCAAATCCATCATCAAAATTCGCGTGGGTATGATTTCTGAGATTTTCTTATTTTTAATTATTTAATAAATTCGAATTTTTATATTTAATTTGGGGAAATCTTGAATCCTTGTTGTTCTTGTAAATTGATAGCATGGTTGTGTTTATTATGTGATGTGGAGTATGTATACGATTTTTAATTTGAATTTCGAGTTAGATTTGGGGCAAATCGGAATATATGAATGTTTATCGGATTTTATACTTTTGATCGGAATTTGAGTTCGACCTAGTTGTTCTTGAAGAGGATTACACCACTAAACAGATCGTGGGATGCTGATTGTGTACGTGTGTATATTGTAAAGATTGGGGACGGTTTTCCGTTCACCAGAAAAAGCCATCACCGGTGGGTTCTCGGTTTTGGAGGTCGACTTCGACCGATTTCCGTGATGTTTGGAGCTGATTTAAGTAGTATATGATTGCCTTAGTAATCCCCGTGTTTTCCCCCTTAAAAATCGACGTGTTTGAGTGTGTTTGTGGTTGCCGGAATCTGGGTTGGGTGGCCGGAGTCCGGTGGTGTTCTTGGCTACCCACCGTGTTCTTGGCGACCCCCTTAAAAGTATTTATGGGATTTATTTTAAAAATAAATCAAAAATTGTTTTAAAAATTCTAAAAATCATATCTTTGATTTAAAAATACATTTTATTATTCAGAAAAATTAATAAATTAATAAATATTTATTTAAATCCGAAAATTGATTAAATTTAATTATTTTAATTATTTTTGATTAATAATTAATTAATTTAATTAATTGATTAATTCTTTAATCAGTTAATTCTTAATAATTAATTATTAATTAGATTTAATTATTTAAAATTAAGTTTAATTATTTTCTAGCTTGGTTTATTTATTTAAAAATAGTTGGAGTGTTGGAAGTAGTCAATTAAGTTTTATATTAATTGATTAAATTGTTTTTAAATCTTTATATTGGGATAATGATCCGATTTTTGACCTAAAAATATTTTGAGGGTTAAATTCTTTGAAACGAGAGTCAAATATTTTTCTAAAATTATTTCTTAGATGTTACGAGACTTATGTTATTTATTTATCACAATTAAATGACAAAATGTGTTATGTGAATTATGTGAACTATCTGGTTAGTGAGTCATTAATGCGAATAATTGTTTTGAGACTTGTTTAAATACTTTGGTCATGTCTAATATTATCATGAGGGGTAGTTAGAATAGAAATTTGTCAGTATTGTTAGAAAATGAGATTTACGAGACCGTTGACTTAGAGGTTGACTTGGATATTGACTTTTATAGTATAGAGACTTTTGACGAGCGTGATACGTGGGTTATTTATTTGATTAACCGTGATTATTCTATCAATTGAAATATGGTTATCTATGCAACAGAGGCTATGGGACGAGACGAGTCAGATTATCGAAGTATGTTAAATAAAAGATGTCGGAGAAGGAAGAGATATTGTTTACGACTGATTGGGTTATTTGCGAGGCGATTTAACACCAAGGGAACGTCAACACCCGTAGAGGACATTTGCAAGTATTTTCTTCCAACAGAGATATCAGTAAGATTAGTAAGTGCGTCGGAATTAAATTACAATTGTTTATGGAATGTGAGAATCATACTCTGAAGACTAAAGTACCATCACATGTTTGACTATCGAGGCAGATGCGTGGATTCAAAACGGTAGGATCAAATTAATGGTATTCATAAGAGCGTTAAATCGAAGAAGGACGGAAATAGAGAATCGTGCTACAAGACAGAAAAAGGAGAGAATCGTATTATCTCAGCCTTACGAAATAGCTAAGGACCAGAGGCAAGTGTCTATTCCTTTCACATATTATTGAGTGATATTATATTGAGTTATTATTACAAGTTGCATACTCTTCACTTAAATTTCAAATGTTGATTCTCTTGCATTGAATTGCAATTATGTTATTTAATCTCATAAATTGATGAGTATTCTTTTATACCTTTTTAGTTTAGATTCATATTTCCATGTTGATTGCAAAAATATAGTTATTGAATTGAAACGATTCAAAAAATAGTTATGGGCTGTATACTAAGGCTTTCTTTCAAAAATCTTGATTTAAAAATATTAGGTTGGAATATTGTCAACCTAGATGAGTGGGAACTTGTGAACCCTATGAGGGTAAAATTTTAATTTAAAATTCTGAAGTTGTGGTACGTGTTCTACAAGTGTTCTATTTTCCATCTTGCACCTATGCAAGCATTGTTATCCTTTCTTGTTAAAAGTGATTATCTGATCCAGTCCCTGATTCGAACTCATATATGTTATGCATGATTGAGTTTATTTCCTTCAAATAAAAGGCTTATCTATTATAAGTATATATTTGGAAGGACTTAAACTATTTCTGTCAGAAGTCAGTAAACCCTTGTTTTCCCTATTTATAAACTTCACCTTGAATTTTTCTTAAACTCGAACCTGACTTTCTTGTCACTTACCAAATTGGTGAATCTTAACTAATTCTTCCATAATGTGATAATTTATACTGTTGAGGTCATCTAGAGCCAGTTCTTTGAACCCTACTCTATATTGAGCTGTTGCAATTTCTGTTAATATCATAATGCCTGTTTTATATCAGACTTAACCTTTTTAATCATGTTATTGTTGATTCTTCATTATCATCCCAATTGTTGCATCGATCTCGTCAATGTTTATTATATTGTCACTTTTCATGTGCACCTCCCATTATTGTGTCGATCTCGTCGATACTAGATGTTCGCACAAAAACACGCAAGCGCACGTGGTCACAAGTAGTATATAGATAAATCAAGTTCGATCCCACAAGGACTGGTTTAGGTTGTAATAGTCTGTACTTATGCACCAATGTTTGGTTATTACTCACTGCTAAGACAAGTATCAAATTGGTTTTTTAATAACTAAAAGAATTATTAGTGAATTACTGATATGAATAGGCATGGGATCCTAACATCATTAAATATTTCATCTAGAGCCTCTTGTTCTTAATCTCTGTATGTGACAGTTGTGACAACTAACCAGATAACACGAATTTAGTACACGCTACCTTTCAGTATACGTATACCATACCACTTAAACATCCACAAATAGATAGAAGTTAAATGGACACCAGATATGCTTAGTCCCTATATGTCTATAGAGATTGAAAACATAGTGGTTGAATGAGCAGGTTATCTATTCAGATTACATAAGGTAGATGAAATGGTTAAAATCACCTACAAAGTATGCATGATACTCATACATAAACTTATGCTAGCATGACAAGTTCTAAATCCCTAAATCCACTTTCGCAATCAATAAGGATTAACAAACAATCATGAATGTTAGCTACGCATTCACAATGAATAAGCACAACCATGATAGGAAATCATTTCGCCACCACACACAGGGTATATAAAACAATTAACCACTAAACTCCATAAAAACTCTGTTAGAATCCCACGATAACGATTAGTTCATAAATGAACCGTTCATCATCGCAGGTTCTATTGAAAACATGATATAAAAACTAAGTTTTGAATTGATAATTGCAAATCAAATAGTATCAAGAATAACAATGTTTAGAAAAACGATAAAGAAGAATCCAAGTATTGCTTAATTGAGAGAAAATACAAAGAAAATGTAATCTTCTCCTCCAATCTAAGTCTCTTTTTTTTTCTTCAGTATTATTCCTCGACTTCCTTTTCTTGGAAATTAGGGTTTTCCCCTTAGAAAATATCCACCAGAAAATGACAAAGGCCCAAAACACGACCCGCTACCACTCTAAGCCCACAAAACAAGAAATCAGAAATTCCACCAGACGGAGACGCGCGGCCGCGCGCTAGCAAGCGCGGGCGCGCCTGGATTCCTCCCAATGAACACGCGGGCGCGCGGTATAAGGCGCGGGCGCGCCTGGCTCTCTGCCAAGATTCCTGCTTTTCTGATAATTAGCCAACTTTCTTGCCACTTTCTTTCCTCCAACATCCCTCAATTCCTGGAGCAAAAACCACCATTTAAAAGCATAATGACCACCACTTGATCCCATTTAGCTTATCTGCACACAAACACTAAAACTCATCATAACATCACACACTTGAGGCCAAAACAACCAATTTAAGCTGATTTTAAAGTGTTCCAAGTAGATATAAAACTGACTTATCACACCCCCGAACTTAAACTGATGCTTGTCCTCAAGCATAAACAGACTCGATATAAACTAATGCAATGCATGAATGCAACTAATATGATAATGCAAGCGATCCCCTCAACCTAACCATAATCCATGAATGAGCCAACATCTCACAGAATGCAATCTTCCAAACAGAGTTCAACCAAACTCCCCTTGATCAACCATACAAACACAAGAACGTGTGTGTGTGCAATGCTCACCAATATACTCCCAGACCAAATCAAGACCGTACCTATTCTTAGCTAAAACAACCACAAGTTGATAAACAGAATGAACGCTAGACACAAGAACCCTTAGGATACACCTCCATAGTCCACTTGAGTTAGACAGAAATTTATGCTTTATTACACAAAAACCACTATACACAACACATATGCTTATTTGACCGTGCAATGGCTGAGACCCCTAAAGGCTTGTACAATAATACCCATGTAGCGAGCGTTAGGTTAGTGGATCCCAGACCGGAAAAGTCTTAGGTCACTAGGCACAAAGTCCCCTAGAACTTAATTGCTCGAGTATTAAAGAGCTCAACCTGATCAATTCTGCATAAAACAACTAAACAACTCTTTTTTTTTTCTTTTCTTATTTTCTTTTTTTTTTTCAATTTCGGAATGAGTGCACTTTGCCTTTTTCTCATCCACCCTAGACTACTCATTTTTTTATCAATGAGCCGGCTACTAGCCATTTGACGCCTAGCCTTTATTGACAACTGGCATGAAATTCCTGGTTTCCCCCAAACTTATACTTAAGTGCACCTACATTTTCAAGAACCTAGCAAAAATTCTAGACATAAACAAGCAGTTAAATTCTAACACCCAAACAAGCATGGTCTGATCAGATTCAAAAGCAACCAATGAGACTTATGAAAAAGAATTGTTCCTATGCATGCAAACCAACCCTTAGGAGCTTAATCAGCCCTCTATTCATCACAACTACACTCAAATCAACATCGACTCACCACAGAAACAGTCAAATCTGAAGGGATCATGAAATATGCTATGCATGAGCAACTACATGAACTCACATTCTAGACAAACTATTCAACAGAATGCTCTATATGACATATATATATGCAAGAATATGAATGAATTAACTAAATATGCAATATGAAACCTATATGAATCCTACATGAGACACACTAACACTACTAATCCTTGACTACCACCCCCAAACTTACAATATTCAATGTCCTCATTGAAGGTAATAACAAGGAAAGTGCAGATAATACCTAAGAATCAGAATCATCACCACCATCAACAGGTGGTGTCTCCGGTGGTGTATCCGGTGGTGGATAAACAGAACCAACTCCAAAATCTGGCCAAGCCACATCAACTCCAGTGGCACGGAACGCAGTGCCCAATGCCTGAGTCAAATCCATAGCAAAACGGCGGTTAATGTCATGCATGGCATCAATCCGCCTAGTCAACCTCCTGTACTGAGCCCCTCCAAAACCGGCTCTATCCACCTCCTGCTGTATCCCAGAAGCACCCTGAAGCCCCGCTCTGGCGGCCTCACGAGTAAGAGCATCCATGCCATCATCATTCACGTTACCAAACCCTAAACCAGACGGATCCGTGGAACCACCATCCCAATCCTCCAAGCGCTGAATCGCCGTATGATCAATAGGAGCACTAGGTAACTGTAACTGCTCCTCTTCCGACCAACGGACACCCACTGCAGTGCATAGCTTAGTAACCACAGCAGCATGAGGAATCGCCGCCGTGGTACCACCCCTCAAGAATCTCACGATACTCCTATTTAGGAGAACCCCAAGGTCAACATACTTCCCATTGAGAATCCCCCACAGCACAATAGCCCTTTCCACAGTAACCTCATGCGCATGCGATGCGGGCGCGCGGTCCTCCCTGCCTTTTTTTTTCTTCTCACTGTACAAACAATAATACGTGGGTTGCCTCCCACAAAGCGCTTCTTTTACGTCAATAGCTTGACGTGCTTCCAAACTCATTCTGGAGTACCAAGAACCGTGGTTTCCGCTTCACGATTCCCACGTTCACCAAGGTAAGGTTTCAACCTTTGGCCATTGACCTTGAACGCCTCATCTGGTGACCTATCATAGATTTCCACCGCACCATGTGGAAACACTGTTTTAACCATGAACGGTCCCGACCATCTGGACTTAAGCTTCCCTGGGAAGAGTCTGAGACGAGAATTGAACAACAAAACTAGTTGACCCGGCACAAAGGACTTTTGCACCAACCGCTTGTCATGCCACCTCTTGACCTTCTCCTTGTATAATTTGTGATTTTCATAAGCCTATAGACAAAACTCATCCATTTCATTAATCTGAAGCAATCTCTTCTCTCCTGCTGCTGCCAAATCAAAATTCAACTTCTTTAACGCCCAATATGCCTTGTGTTCTAACTCGGCGGGCAAATGACAAGCCTTTCCATAGACCAACTGAAAAGGTGAAGTTCCCAATGGTGTCTTGTAAGCTGTTCTATAAGCCCAAACAGCTTCATCAAGTTTCAAAGACCAATCCTTCCTGGAAGGATTCACCACCTTTTCCAGAATACGCTTAATCTCTCTGTTAGACACCTCTTCCTGCCCATTAGTCTGAGGGTGGTAGGTAGTAGCAACCCGATGATTGATGTTATACTTAGCCATTAAGGCTGTAAACTTCCGGTTGCAGAAATGTGTGCCTTCATCACTTATAATTACCCTGGGAGTGCCGAAACGCGTGAAGATTTGCTTATGCAGAAAACTCAGTACCACTTTAGCATCATTGGTCGGTAAAGCCTTCACCTCGACCCACTTGGAAACATAATCCACCGCTAGCAAAATGTACTGGTTGTTGCATGAAGGAACAAAAGGGCCCATGAAGTCAATTCCCCACACATCAAAAATTTCCACCTCCAGTAGCATATTAAGAGGCATCTCGTTCCTTCTCGAGATATTACCAACCCTTTGGCATCGATCACATCTCAACACAAACTGATGAGCATCCTTGAACAGAGTTGGCCAATAGAACCCCGCCTGAAGTACTCGTGTAGCTGTCTTCTCGCCACCATAATGACCTCCATAAGTGGTGGAATGGCAATCACGCAAAACACCCTCTACCTCACTGTAAGGAATGCATCTTCGTATAACCTGATCGGCTCCCTGTCTGAACAGAAAGGGTTCGTCCCAACAGTACCATTTAACATCATGTAAGAACTTCTTCCTTTGAGCATAAGAGAATTCCGAAGGAATGACATTACTCACCAGATAGTTCACAATATCTGCAAACCATGGTTCTTCAGCTTGCACTCCAAAAAGTTGCTCATCTGGAAAGAATTCATTGATGAGAGATTTGTCCAATGAATTCTTACTGTGGTCTTCTAACCGAGACAAGTGATCAGCTGCCTGATTCTCAGTACCCTTTCTGTCTTTAATTTCCAGGTCGAATTCTTGAAGTAATAGAACCCAACGAATCAACCGCGGCTTCGAATCTTTCTTCGACATCAGATATCGAATAGCTGCATGATCAGTAAACACCACTACCTTGGTTCCAAGCAAGTAAGATCTGAATTTCTCGAAACTATATACAATGGCCAAGAGTTCCTTTTCTGTAGTGGTGTAATTCAGCTGTGCATCGTTGAGTGTTTTGCTAGCATAGTAGATCACATGAAATACCTTGTTTTTCCTTTGCCCAAGAACAGCTCCAACTTCAAAGTCACTAGCATCACACATCAACTCGAATGGTTTACTCCAATCGGGTGCGGTGATAACAGGTGCAGATGTTAACTTCTTTTTCAACAGCTCAAAAGCAGCTAAGCATTCTTCATCAAACTTGAAAGGAATATCCTTCTCCAATAAGTTGCACAAGGGTTTAGAGATTTTGGAGAAATCTTGAATGAACCGCCGATAGAACCCCGCATGACCAAGAAAACTGCGAATTCCCTTAACTGAGATTGGTGGAGGAAGATTTTCAATTGTCTCCACTTTGGCTTTGTCCACCTCAAGCCCCTTGCTAGATACCTTATGCCCAAGAATGATTCCCTCTTGCACCATGAAGTGACATTTTTCCCAGTTGAGTACTAGATTAGTCTCAACACATCTTTTCAGCACCATGCCCAAATTACTAAGGCACTCATCATATGACGCTCCAAAAACTGAGAAGTCATCCATGAACACTTCTACATTTATGCCAATCATCTCCGAGAAAATGGCCATCATACACCTCTGAAACGTAGCAGGTGCACCACATAGGCCAAAAGGTACGTGACGGAACGCGAAAGTACCAAAAGGACATGTGAAGGTGGTCTTCTCCTAGTCTTCTGGAGTAATACCAATCTGGTTGTAACCTGAATAACCATCCAACAAGCAATAGAATTCATGCCCCGCCAACCTGTCCAACATCTGATCAATGAAAGGAAGGGGAAAATGATCCTTCCTGGTAGCTTTGTTCAGTTTTCGGTAGTCCATGCAAATTCTCCATCCAGTAACTGTACGAGTCGGGATCAACTCGTTCTTTTCATTAGCCACCACTGTCATGCCTCCTTTCTTAGGCACACATTGCACTGGACTCACCCATGAACTGTCTGAAATAGGATAGATGATCCCAGCATCTAGCCACTTGAGAATTTCTTTCTTCACTACCTCCTTCATGATAGGATTAAGACGTCTCTGAGGGTCCACAGTTGGCTTGCTTCCTGGCTCTAGTGGAATTTTATGCATACAGTACGAAGGGCTGATACCCTTAATATCTGCTATAGTCCACCCAATTGCTGATTTAAACTCTCTCAAGATTCTGAGGAGTTTGTCTTCTTCACTACCTGACAAGTTAGATGAGATAATAACAGGTAAAGTAGATGAATCACCTAAAAAGGCATACCTCAAATGTTCTGGTAGTTGTTTAAGCTCAAGAGTGGGAGCTTTCTCAATAGAAGGCTTGAGACGTTCTTGTGATTTCTCCAACTCTGTTATGCCAAGAGAGTCAAAAGGCATGTCTAACCTCCTCTTCCACGGAGTTGCATTCAAATACTGAGCTTGTTCCTCTTTTTCCTTACCCTCAACATCAGATTCCCCCATAAGTGCTTTTTCCAAGGTGTCTGACTTGATCAATTTGTCAAACTCCTTGCTTATTGCAGAATCCACAAGATCTATAGAGAAACATTCTTCATCTTCTGTAGGAAACTTCATTGCATTGAAAACATTGAAGGTGACATTCTGGTCATGCACCCTCATCGTGAGTTCCCCTTTTTGAACATCAATCAAAGTGCGACCTGTAGCGAGAAACGGCCTTCCTAAGATGATAGGAATCTTCTTGTCTTCTTCAAAGTCCAGAATAACGAAATCAGCGGGGAAGATAAGCTTGTCAACCCTTACTAGGACATCCTCCACAATACCCCTAGGATATGTGATAGACCTATCTGCCAGCTGTAAAGACATGGTAGTAGGTTTAGGCTCCGGTAGCCCTAGTTGCAAGAAGACGGACAATGGGATCAGATTAATACTCGCTCCCAAATCACACAGACACTTGTCGAACGATAGATTGCCAATAGTACAAGGAATTGTGAAACTCCCTGGATCCTTAAGTTTCGGGGGCAAATTCTGTTGCAGAATAGCACTGCACTCCTCCGTTAGAGCAACGGTTTCCAAATCTTCTAATTTCAACTTTCTTGAAAGAATACCCTTCATGAACTTTGCGTAGCTCGGCATCTGTTCAAGAGCCTCCGCAAAAGGTATGTTTATATGCAGCTTCTTGAAAACCTCCAAGAACTTAGCGAATTGTGTGTCTATTTTCTGTTTCTGAAGCCTTCTAGGGAACGGAGGAGGGGGGTAGATTACCTTACCCTCTGTTTCTTGCTTAGAAGTGGCATCATGAGATGTATTGGGGTGTTTGCTCACCAATTTCTCCACCAAACTCTTCTTTTCAGGAATTTTCAACTTTTCTGGCAGAATTTCATGCGCGGACGCGCTCTGGGATGCGCGGGCGCGCTCCTCTTCCTGGAAATCAGGCGCGGGCGCGCTCTGGGATGCGCGGGCGCGCTCCTCTTCCTGGAATTTTCCTTCATCTTCTTCGTTTTCCTGAATTTCAGTGTTTTGGTCAGTGGTGACCTTCCCTGATCTCAATGTAATTGCCTTGACATGTTCCTTACTCTCCCGTTTGCCTGGATTAGTTTCCGTATCACTAGGGAGAGTTCCCTGTGGTCTGTTCAGCAACGCACTGGCTATCTGTCCAATCTGAGTTTCCAAAGTCTTGAGAGACGCCGCCTGGCTCTTGCACATCAACCTCAACTCTTCCAATTCTGACTTTTCATTAGAAGACTGACCATTGTGACCTTGAGGTTGCTGATGAAATCCTGGTGGTGGCTGATAAGGTTGTCTTGGAGCATATTGCTGCTGATAACCAGCAGGGTTGAATGGCTTAGCTCCAAATTGTTGACCTTGATACTGCTGCTGACCACCTTGATTGTTACTCCAGCTGAAATTCGGGTGGTTTCTGTTATTTGGATGATAAGCATTAGGAACTGGCTGTTGTGGCCTCTGAAAATTACTCACGAACTATGCTGATTCACTAGATATAGCACACTGATTAGTGTCATGAGCACCTGCACATAGTTCACATACACTAGCCACTTGCTACATTCCCATGTTAGATAGAGAATCCACCTTTATAGAAAGAGCTTTTAGCTGAGCTGCTAATGCTGTAGTCGCATCCACTTCCAGAATTCCTGCTGCCTTGCCATGTGTTAACCTCTGAGTAGGATTCTGGTACTCATTAGCAGCCATCATCTCTATAAGTTCATAGGCCTCCTCATAGCTTTTGGCCCAAAGAGCTCCACCTGATGCTGCATCAAGCATTGGTCTTGATTGACCTCCCAAACCATTGTAGAAACAGTTTATCACCATCCAATCAGGCATTCCATGGTGAGGGCACTTTCGTAGCATCTCTTTGTAACGCTCCCAAGCTTCACATAACGTTTCCCCTGAAAGCTGAGAAAACTGCGTGAGAGCATTCCTTATTGCAGCTGTTTTGGCCATTGGGAAGAACTTAGTGAGAAACTTTTGAGCAAGCTCCTCCCATGTAGTGATAGACCCTGCTGGTAGAGAATGTAACCAGCCCTTAGCTTTATCCCTCAAGGAAAAAGGGAAAAGTCTCAGCTTCACTGCATCCTCTGACACTCCATTGAACTTGAAAGTGTCACAAATCTCAATGAAATCCCTAATATGCATATTAGGGTCTTCCGTTGGAGAACCCCCAAACTGCACAGAGTTCTGTAGCATCTGAATCGTGCCAGCCTTGATCTCAAAGTTGTTAGCCGAGATAGCTGGTCTAACAATGCTTGACTGAATATCATTGATCTTTGGCTGAGAGTAATCCATCAAAGCCTTTGCTCCTGCTGCTACTGGTTCTCCCATAACTAGATTCAAGTTAGCTCCTTCTTCTTCCAGTTTATCTTTACGAGATTGAGAACGTGTTCGCATACACGCTCACTAGAGTATCTGGAACACACCAAACAAAGTAAAATTGATGAGAAAAACAATCTGAGTCAGTGAACTTTAACTGTCACTGATGACAAGCACATAAACTATATTAAAACTACACCGAGTCCCCGGCAGCGGCGCCAAAAACTTGTTCGCACAAAAACACGCAAGCGCACGTGGTCACAAGTAGTATATAGATAAATCAAGTTCGATCCCACAAGGACTGGTTTAGGTTGTAATAGTCTGTACTTATGCACCAATGTTTGGTTATTACTCACTGCTAAGACAAGTATCAAATTGGTTTTTTAATAACTAAAAGAATTATTAGTGAATTACTGATATGAATAGGCATGGGATCCTAACATCATTAAATATTTCATCTAGAGCCTCTTGTTCTTAATCTCTGTATGTGACAGTTGTGACAACTAACCAGATAACACGAATTTAGTACACGCTACCTTTCAGTATACGTATACCATACCACTTAAACATCCACAAATAGATAGAAGTTAAATGGACACCAGATATGCTTAGTCCCTATATGTCTATAGAGATTGAAAACATAGTGGTTGAATGAGCAGGTTATCTATTCAGATTACATAAGGTAGATGAAATGGTTAAAATCACCTACAAAGTATGCATGATACTCATACATAAACTTATGCTAGCATGGCAAGTTCTAAATCCCTAAATCCACTTTCGCAATCAATAAGGATTAACAAACAATCATGAATGTTAGCTACGCATTCACAATGAATAAGCACAACCATGATAGGAAATCATTTCGCCACCACACACAGGGTATATAAAATAATTAACCACTAAACTCCATAAAAACTCTGTTAGAATCCCACGATAACGATTAGTTCATAAATGAACCGTTCATCATCGCAGGTTCTATTGAAAACATGATATAAAAACTAAGTTTTGAATTGATAATTGCAAATCAAATAGTATCAAGAATAACAATGTTTAGAAAAACGATAAAGAAGAATCCAAGTATTGCCTAATTGAGAGAAAATACAAAGAAAATGTAATCTTCTCCTCCAATCTAAGTCTCTTTTTTTTTCTTCAGTATTATTCCTCGACTTCCTTTTCTTAGAAATTAGGGTTTTCCCCTTAGAAAATATCCACCAGAAAATGACAAAGGCCCAAAACACGACCCGCTACCACTCTAAGCCCACAAAACAAGAAATCAGAAATTCCACCAGACGGAGACGCGCGGCCGCGCGCTAGCAAGCGCGGGCGCGCCTGGATTCCTGCCAATGAACGCGCGGGCGCGCGGTATAAGGCGCGGGCGCGCCTGGCTTTCTGCCAAGATTCCTGCTTTTCTGATTATTAGCCAACTTTCTTGCCACTTTCTTGCCTCCAACATCCCTCAATTCCTGGAGCAAAAACCACCATTTTAAAGCATAATGACCACCACTTGATCCCATTTAGCTTATCTGCACACAAACACTAAAACTCATCATAACATCACACACTTGAGGCCAAAACAACCAATTTAAGCTGATTTTAAAGTGTTCCAAGTAGATATAAAACCGACTTATCACTAGACTATATTGTTATTCCTTGATGGATTCTTCATAGTTGAATTGTTTCCTGGAACGTGAGTTTTCCAACAATTGTTGTATTAAGGTTGTCGATTCTTCCGACACCTGATTGTCGAAGTAAGGTTGTCAATTGTACTGACACCTGAGGTATATAATATAGAATTAGAATGTTTTTAAAATGGGACCAATAATGGTCAGACGATATTTATGATCAGAATAACTTAAGGCCCAGATTGGCCAAGGATCAAGTAGAGGACTTTGCTATAAGCAAGTTCGGGGTTGATGCGTGACTGATCATCATCTCAACCTTTGATTTGATAAATGTGAAAAATCCAATTCTAATATCACTTCTTATATCTTAGTTGGATTACATCCATATGTTCTGTACTTGTGAGTTATGACCTGAATACTCAGGTTTATTTGTTCGCTTGAAGTTGTTAGTTCGTTGATTAATAAGAAGTGGTTTCAATCTTGCTGAAATCACTTACTCTTAATATATTGGATTCCAAATAGCCGAAATCCTCTTCCTTGATTCCATTGGCAATCGTGAGATATCTATCTTGATGAGTTTTATTCATACCGCATATTCAGTCGGTACCATATTGAAGTCTTGGAGTGCGTTCTTTATTCCATGGCCGAGAGCGTTGGCTCATTCTTACTCCTTGATTATTCTACCCTTCCAGAGTTGTTGGTTTCAGAAGATGTTGTGAATAGATCTGCTATCTTCAAAACTAGTATTTTTGTACAAGCTATGGTCTTAAAGACGTATGAGTTATATTTATTTCATATTTTCTACATACTATTGTAGTTATTGTTGTTCGGGTAACCGTGACGACCATTATAAATCATTTTGTGTTTTAAACTATTCAGTTGCGAGAAGCTGAATGAGAAATTGTGGTAAATTACCAAACTTGATTTGAGAATTTTAGAGATTACAAATGTTAAAACAAAAGCTTGTTTATTTGAAAATCCAAAGCTTATTTTGGAAACTTTTCATATTATACTTGATAATGCACTGCTGAGCAATTCTTTCGCTCATACTTGTTTTCTTTATATATTTTAGCCTTTCAGTAAGAAGGTGCATTGGCGAGAATTGTCCGCGTAGCTGGTCAGAGAAGGGAAAGGATATTAGCGTAAAGACGTTTTGATCCAGAGTATTTGGAGCTAGTGATAGGTTTTGTATATAGTTGATTTCTATTGAATATTATATTGTATAAGATTAGTTGCCTGGTATACTTCTTATCGAAGTTATACTAGTGTTTTAGATTATATGTAAAGGGAATGGTTGTAAAGAAGAAAATTTTATGTAATGGAATTTTGGATTCTTGTTTCTAGCACTATAACCTTTAAAGATTCTTGGTAGAGTTGGGGTCGTAGATGTATATTGTATTGGTTTAATGTTGAACATGTTGTTTTAATTGAGGATGCAGTGTGACGGCCAAATCCTTTGACCCCGGATTTGGGACGTTACATGATAGCTGGGGACTTATCTCATGATAGCTTTACTGAGAGATTCCTAGGAAAAGGAAAGGGCTACGACTTTGGAATTGAAGAAGGAAATGGAAGCTCAGGAACAATTAGAGGGGAGCACATCTAAGTTAGAGGAGGAATTGCAGACGGAGAGGGGAGTTTCTGTGAGCTTCCGGACGGCTCTGGATCTGTGCGATAAAGAACTTCTCAAACAAGCCGAAGAGTTGGCCAATACCACACCAGTTTTAGAACGAGTTGAGCGAGAGGCAAACATCACCTTTGAAGATTGTGTGAACCAGTATAAGGGTTCAGAGGCCTATGTCACAGAGCTGGAGATGAGAGCCGGGGAGTTTCACGAAGAAGGTTATAACGATTGTTTGAAATTCGTTGGAGTAGGTAACCTGGTGGACCCTACGGCTCACTCGATCGATAACTTTCGAGACTTCGAGATAGCTCTATTGGAGGCTGAAAAGGTCGAGGGAGAAGAGGCAGAAATGGGGAATCGAGCTAAAGCCGAAGCCGGAGGGAAAGTGCAAGAGGAGGAAGTTTGCGAGCCTGGAAAGGCCGATGGCAGCCCAGAAAAAGGGATTAACTCCAAGGGTGATCCTAATCCGGCTAAGGAGTGATGGGAGCTGGTTTGTCGGGTTCTATCCGTAGGGTCTGTGATGTTCTGCAGATATTTGTGCATGTTCTTTGATTTTAATCTTTGGTTTTTAAACTGCTTTTCGTTGGCCCTTTCAGCATTTAGGTTTTCCTATTGGAATGTATTTCTTTTGCGACTCTGTTTTCCATTACGAATTTGAGCATTTTGGTTTTTAAGTTGATCTCAAGATTATTGTTTTTCGTTTATTTATTTTTCGAATCGGATTGCGCGATAATTTGAGTTTCAAAAAATTGATAAAGAGTTCTTCCTGGGAAGGCGCGAATGAAAGGGTGGTCTTGAGTCATTTGTTTTGACCGCTTGACAGTCTCGGTAACTGTTAGGTCCAAAGTATCGTAGAAGGGGGGGGGGGGTTGAATACGATACCTACAAATTATTCAATTTCGTTCACGGATAAATCATTCAGTTCAACTACGAAATCAAATAAAACAAATCAAACCAAGAGTCGGGGAATATATCGTTTTATAAATATAAACCTCGAGGGGTGCTACAATTTCTAATCCGTAGATTAGCTTCAATGAGTTCTAGGTTATACACAATCAATACAATGATAGAATTCTGAGCAATATTAATTTCTCTGGTAATCTCTCTGGCTCAAACTTCTCTCTTCGTAATTGCTTCAGTGATGAACCTGGCTGAGGAAGACACTGCCTCTCTCTTAGTAATTGTAGTCTTTTGTTTTTGAAAACTATCGAACCAAAATTAAAGAATTAATCTTGGCCGTCCAATTTCCAATCAACCTGACAAGACAAATACTTTCCACCTGCTCCCAAAGTTAAAAACCATCGAATGTGTAAAAGTAATTTACCATTCGATAGTTTTTAATAAAAACTATCGAAATGTAAATTACTTTACATTTGAAATTCTTTCAACTTCTTAAATCATATTCGATGGTTTTCTAAATAGAAAAACCATCGAACTCTTTTCTTGTCTTTGACTTTAAAGAAAAGATCCTGAGCTCCTGGGTGTTTAAGTTTTAGACTGTATCAATTTCTTCTGAGACGATAAAACAACTTGATCTTTTTAAGTGCCGTCAACTAGTGCAACTGGTCTGGTTCACAGATGAATAACACTTGATCAATTCTTCTATGTCTTCAATTCAATGCTGCTGATAAGTCCTTTGTCGATCTGGTTGCTTCAAATAAATCACTGGAATCCTGTGGTACTAACCCTAAATCATTCATATACTTTTGTAGTCTTGAAAGTCTTGTTCCTTTTCCTGTCACTGAGGCTTGAACATTTTCATGAACTTCTTTCTGTGACCTGTTTATGGACTTCAAGAATACATACCATATTTTGATTTTTTGAGTTTACCTTTTCTTCTTTGATTCTGGATTCCTGTGCTTCTGTTAATATTATTGTTTGTCTTGTCCTTTGTTGAGTTGCAGTTATCTCTTTTACATCTAATGTTACATTATGCTTTACAGTAACAGTCAGTCATTTAATTTCATCAGAACTTGATGTGTGTTGATTTCCATGCACGCCTCTGCATCGGTCTATAAATAGCTTACGTTTTTCTTCTTCTTTTCATCTATTTAAAACATTCTCCATTGATTAAACACTATCAGGTAACAACTTATTTATTTTCTGTTGTAGCGAGTTAACTTCAGAATTTCTTTTTGCGTTTTTACTTTTAAATGGGCTAACTTTCTGTTTTGTTCCCCTTTTGTTTTCAGGAAAATGTACAACGGGAAGAGCGTGCTGGACTTGTCCTCCGAGGAGCTTCACGAGATAATGATGAGTGACTGGGACGAGTACATAGGAGTGATGTTCTCCATGGCCCAAGTAGCTCTGGAGGAATATGAGAGAGACGAGGCTGCTAAGAAAAAGGAGAAGGAGGATCGCGAAAAGACCATTCGTGAGAATGGCAAAGACGGGAAAGGTCCCCCAGGGTCAGGTTTGGCTGCCGCCACAGCTTAGACTAGGCTCTTAGTAATGGACCCAATCAATCTGTGATGGGCCATTCTTCTTTTGTAATGACAAAATTTTAATAAAACTTTTATTATGGCAATCCTGCTAGTCCTTTTTGCTTTTTCCGTTTGTCTTGGTTTGTTTGATTTTCGTGTATAAAGGTTTCCGTTAGTTTTATATACAACCCTTGTTTTACAAAACCAGTGCCGCTCGTACTCTAGTGCTTGTACTCTAGTTTATAAGGACCTTTTGACACAACCTGACATGTCGTTCATAATGGTTTTTAAGTTGTCCTCTAAATTTAAATAGTGAAATTTGTTCAGTATTGACAGCCATTTACGGAAAATACCCGTAAGCTAAATCTGAGGTACTTTGAATAAATAATTAGATCAAGCCTCTAACTGTCCCTTGTATATCCGGGTGATAAAACCCTTTCACGCTATGCCTTTGCGCAAGCCACATACGTTAGCTATTTCGATGGAGGAGCGTTTTATTGGAACCGGCTCATTTCCTAGCTTCACGTGAGCTACTTTCGTTAGTCTTTAAATGAGCAAGTGTTTTTCTAGCAATCCACACGCACCATAGCGTCTCGCGAGCAACATAAATTGGCGCTTTGAATGGAAGGATTATCTGTGCCATGCCCGTAGCCATAATGAAGTAGTGTGGCAAGTCCCACGGGCGTCTTATTGGGACCAGCTCATGTCGTAGCTTCATGTGAGCTACATATGTCAGCTTTTAAATGAGCGGGTGTGTCTTATTGGGACCAGCCCATGCCGTACCTTCATGTGAGCTACATATGCCGGCTTTTGAATGAACGGGTGTTTCTTATTGGGACCAGCCCATGTTGTAGCTTCATGTGAGCTACATATGTCGGCTTTTGAATGAGCGGTTGTTTTACTTGAAATACATCCATGTTGTAGCGTCTTGCGGGCTACATAAGTTGGCGTCTTAAATGGAAGGATTACCCGTGCCATGCCCGTAGCCATAATGAAGTAGTGTGGCTAGTCCTACGGGTGTTTGAATGGGCGGGTTAATGGAATCCTTGTACACAAAAGGCATGGCCTCAGGATGTGAGGCGAGGTTGTGACACTCGTAGTGTGCAAACCTTATTAAGGAATCAGACGTTTTACTATAAACAACCTCTCTAAGAAAACGGTCTACGGACCGCGTACGGCGGCTTCCATGTACTTTCATGCCTCATAAGGAGGTTGTGTTACACCCCAAAAACGAACCTAGTAACTTTTAAGTTACTCCATAGTTTGAAAAGAAAAATATAAGCAAAACATTAAAACTGTTCCTGTAGAGGGACCACCGGTAGAAAGGTACTCACGGGTAGAAACGTTTAAGATGAGTGGCATGCCACGTATTGGGGAGGACCTCTCCATGAAGGTGAGCAAGAGTGTATGTCCCTGCTTTGATTACTTGACGGATGAAATAAGGACCCTCCCATTTAGGATCCAGCTTCCGATTGTGAGTGGGGTTAGATGCTGCTGAAGAACGTAATACTTTATCTCCGACCTGAAACTCCCGGGGGTTGATCTTCCCAAAATACTTGGTCATTATTTGCTTGTAGTTGGCCATACGAATCACAACATTCACTACACCATATATGGTCTTTACCAACACTCGAAAACGATGTTGCCACGTGAAATGTTGGATTAGATGGCTAAAAGTCGATTAAAGAGAATGTATGGCAACATCATAATCAAATGTTGTCATTCATGTTTCCTTAGTTGCAATTTGGTCCTCAATGCCAACACGTACACTGATGTTGCCTTAGACACCCAAAAAAAGTGAAAAAAAAGCGGGGCAAAAATCCCGCTATACGTAAAATAAAAAGCCCGCTCTCTCGATTAAAATTCACTTCACCCTCTCAATTAAAACATTCTCTTACTCCCCTCTCCCGATGGTCTCTCTCAAAATTCACTTCACTCTCTCAATTAAAACATTCTCTTACTCCAGCCGCTCTTCCGTTGCTCTCTCTCACTGCTCACTCTCTCTCTCTCTCTCTCTCTCTCTCCCCCTCCCTCCCTCCCTCCCTCTCTCTCTCTCTCTCTCTCTCTCTCTCTCTCCATTCATCTCGGGTCATCTCCGTTCGTAGTTCATCTCAGTTGTAGCTCATCTCGGTTGTAGCTCACTCACAATTAATTCGTGGTATATTTACATCTAACTAAACCCTAATTTTTGGCAGTAGTTTGTAGATTTTTGGGGGCTTTAAAATTCTTAATTTTTGGGTTTTACAAACCCTAATTTTGGGGTTTAAATTGGGGCTTTATTTATTAACATATGCATGTATAAAGTTTATGCATGTACAGTTGGGGGTTTTATGTTTTATGATCTTATAAATTGTAATTGGGCATTTTTGTAATTGTAAAAATTTATAAAATTTATGCAATTGTTTTGAGTATGTTGTGTGTAATTTCGTTTGAGTTTGCTTTGATTTTTGTCATAACAGGACACGAATAACAGGGCATTATAAGACCCCAAAACTGATTAGAGCTTCGATTCGATTAGGGCTTTGATTTGGACTTCGATTGGAGGTAGCTTTCAAGTAAGTTCGATTAAAATATACGTATGTATATGTATAATTTGAGGTATGTGTATGTACGTTAAAAATTTTAATTATATGATACAAAAGTTACATGTTCGATTATATTTCATGCTCTTAATTTTATCTTCTTAATTTTGTGCAGATTCAAACTAGAATATAAAGGTCCCGGTTGTTTAAGGTAATTTTCTTGTTCTTTTGTGTTATTAATTGTTGATTGTATGATATATCATTGGTTATTTGGTGTTAGTTGTCACACCTCTGTCCTTGCATTGCATATAGATAGAAAACCATTCGCATTTTAATCAGTTTCACGTGCATAGTAGCAATAGCGTTGCCCTGGTTTCCAAAGCAAAATAAGATCGAAGCAATTTAGAAATTCAGACACAACACTCTATTTGCCTTTATCTTGCTAGCGTTGTTTGTATCATTCTTTAATAAACTGCAGGTGGCCTTTATATTCAGTTACAAGAGTTATAGTAATAGAATTGGGATAAATCTCATGGACAGGGAACAAACATACAAGAAAAGGGTTTGATCTTAGAAAATGCGGAGGGAGAAAAGGCGATTCCCTGTTTATTGGACAGCCAATCGACTTCACAGAGATATGTATATCAACTCTATCATATATACTATATTACAAAAACTTATTATAGTTTTCATCTATGTTTGAATATCGACATATAGCTGGTAGATACTAAGTTTAGGTTGCTATATATTCCACTGTGTTCATGTTCGCCAGGATACGTTATTTATAAAAGTATACTTTTTATACTTACTTAAGTTCAAGTGAGTGGAAATTTAACTCATACTAGTGTCTGTCTGCTGGAATATTTAAGCATGTGTAAGAACAGAACTCGGAAGTTCTATAATCATAAGTCTGACCTGTTTTTTTTTTTGACAAATGATTAAACAGTTGTAACTATGAAATTTGCCCAAGAATATATGTAAATATTGTTTAAGTGGTCTTATTTGTACCACTGTAGAGTTTGTTAATTTTTAAAGTAATAATTGTATGAGTTGCAGCCATAAAATACTAGTGGACGGGCCATGTATTCACCTGAACAATTGGCTAGCAGATTCTGTTAGGCTCAAGACATGTCTGAATACCACTATTAACAAGCCTACACTATGTGACTATGTCACATTACATGACCTAGTGATTTCTATCACTGGGATATAGTATAGGTCTCTAAATGTACTTGTCTTGTTCTCATGAACATTAGCTTGATCATGTATGCTCAAATTTATAATGAGCTTAGTGAAGTTTCTTGCATCTAGATTGTATATAGGCCATTGAATAATTATCCTGGTAGAAGTTCAGAAGTGTTCATGCAGCAGGATAGAGTTGAATAAGGCTATGAAGAAATAAGTTGCAGGAATTTGTCTAAGGCATTATATAGCAAAGTCAAAAGAAAGCTATGTCGTGAAGTCACCAATATCCATGTCGTGAAGTACTATATCGCATAGTCCATTTTGTACTATGTCGAGAAGTCCTCAAGACACATGTCGTGAAGTGTTGAAGTCAGCAAAGTCAAAAGAGCCTAGATCGTGAAGTCCTCAGAAGCCCTATGTCACATAGTCATCAAATGACCTATGTCGCATAGTCATCAAATGACCTATGTCGCATAGTCATCAAATGACCTATGTCGCATAGTCATCAAATGACCTATGTCGCATAGTCATCAAATGACCTATGTCGCATAGTCATCAAATGACCTATGTCGCAAAGTCTTCAAAGGCTATATCGCGTAGTCCTCATAAGGGAGATCGTGAAGTCAGGGATAAAGTGGAGTTCACGATATCAACACTTAGCCGTTTATAACAAGACAAATCAAGGTACAGAACCAAGAATCAAAGGAGACAAATACTGAAGCATTTGTTCTGGCAAGGTGGTCCAAAGAACAGATGGCAAATCTACAGCTAAACTTGGAGAGAAAGATAAGAGACAAGCAGCTACAGAAACGGGAAAGACTCCGAAAAGCAGGTGGTCCTTCCTGACACAGTGAACTTCTTATGGCAGGACAAGTTGGACTTTCAGAAGGGGTAGCTGTGTAATATTGTGTGTGCCTAGTTTGTATAGGTGAATATATATATCGTGCACACACAACTGTAAGCTGCAAGAGAGATATACATAGTTATTTGCTAAGCTCTTTTCTCTGTAAGCAAGCAAGTTCAAACTGTTCTTGTTTAGAAGCCAGAAATTCGATTGTGAATTTCTTGGAAAGCTGTAGTATTTAATTTGCTTATACAAAGTAGATTAAAGTGATTGTGTGTGTTATTTACATTCCGCATATTACATATCATAATCATATACAGCTTATACTTAGTTTCAAGAATCGAAAAATATATCAAACTATCCATTCACCCCCCCTCTGTCTAGTTTCTAGTAGTATTCATTTCTAACAAGTGGTATCAGAGCGTAGGCTGTTAACGTACAAACAGGAAAAGATCAAGAATGAGTTCACAGAAACTAAGCAGTATCAAGATTCCTCCCTTTAACAAGGAGCACTACAGTTTATGGAAGAAGAAGATGTTGCTTTTCATCAAAGCTTCAAACCCCATGTATTTAGACATTCTAAAGCATGGTCCCTTTGTTCCATTGATTGAGATTGGTGAAACTACAGTAGGCACTGAGATAGTACCAGCAAGGCACGTTCCTAAAGACCCTTCAAAATACACTGATCCTGAAAAGGAGAAAGTAGCACTGGATGGACATCTTCAACTTATCATCTGTGAATCTATGGATTTCAACATGTATGGCACTGTTGCTCACTGCAGTAGTGCAAAGAAGATGTGGGATCTCATAGAAGTGCTATGTGAAGGAACTCCTGAGGTAAGGAAGAACAAAAAGCATATTTTAGTCTCACAGTATGAAGCATTCATGGCTCAACCAAAGGAGGGAATCACAGAAGTATTTGAGAGGTTCAACAAGATGATAAATGAGCTCAAACTCTATGACAAACACTATGAGACAGAAGAGCTTAACATGAAATTCTTACTAACTCTTCCAGATCATTTGGAACCAAGAATCTCTTCCCTCAAAGAAAGAGATCTAACAAAAATTGGTTTTGATGTGCTGTATGGTGTATTGAAAACATATGAGCTAGAGCTGTTTCAGAAAAGATCTATTCAAGCAAAGCAAGGATTAATGGCCAATACCTCCTGTGCCCTTATTGCTGATAATCTAGGTCAAAGAATGGAATCTCTGAAAATCAGCCAAGTCAAGATTGAGGAACTAGAAGATAATGATGATGCTGGTGATGAAGCTCAGGTTGTTTATGATTTGCCTGAGGAGGATGAGTTCTACAGCATAGATGAGCTGGACAAGATGGAAAACAAATCTTTTGCTTACATGGCTAGGAGATATCCTAACATTAGGTTCAAGAGGAAGCAGCCATTCAAGTCCAGGTTCAATGGTGGGAATGCTGGTGGTCTAGGTAGCTCAAACTCCTTCAACAAGGGAAAAGGGATTGCTGGTGCAGTTAAAGGAGGATATAAATCTGGGAGTGTGGATAGGTCCAAAATAAGATGCTATAACTGCAATGAACTTGGGCACTTTGCAACAGAGTGCAAGAAGCCCAAACAGATCAAGAAGGATAAAGCATACTTAGAGCTTGAGGCAAAGTATGAGGCTCTACTCAAGAAACAACAGGGTAAGGCTTTTATTGCTGAGGGAAAATGCTGGGATGACTCTGATGAAGAAGAAGAACAAGAGTATTCAAACTATGCCTTGATGGCATTTTCTGATGAAGGTGATTCAAGTCAGGTACCTATTCTTACTTCTCTTGATATGACTCCCCTTCAATATAAGCAAACTGTTGAAGATATGAGCACTGAGATGTTTAATATTCATACTAGCATGTTAGTAGCTAATGAAGAAATTGACAGACTAACTGCTAAGAATGTTGAGCTTACAGAAAAGAATGAGCAACTTGAGTTAATGGTTGTGAACCTGGATGGTTTGAAAAAGGAGGTTGAATATCTTAAAAACAAAGTGATTTGTGCTGAGCAGATAGAGAAAGCCCTTAGAGAACAAATTGCTGAAACTGAACTGAAACTAAGAAGCTTCAAAAACTCCTCTGAACTTATTCAAACCTACCACAAGGAACACACTGAAGACTGCAAGGTTGGAGTTGGTTTTGACTATGATAATGACAAGGGAAGGAAGAAGGTCAAGGGCAAAGGAAAGGAAACTTTTACAAACAAAAATGCCCCAACCATACTGTCAAGTGTTGAACTGCCCATCTTCAGAAAGAGTGTTGTTGAGTTTGATGAGGAACTACTGATCATCAAGCAACAACTACTTGAAGAAGATGAGGCTGCTAAGAACACTTCTTCCTTTCCTGAACTTGTCAATCAGAAAGAAACCAAAGACAATCTTGTCAAGAGTCCTAAAGCAAAGAAAGAAGTTGTTAAGAAAAGGAAACAAAACAGAAATGGTAAAGTTGGTGTTAACAAAGGAAACAACTATGCTTATGTGCCAAATGCTCCCAGGAAACAATGTCAAAAATGCCTATCTGTTAATCATTTGACTCATAAGTGTAGTAAGCCTGAAATTGTTGAAGTTGACAACCTAAGTAACCTTTCTGCAAGCATAAATTCTAGTCATGATTCTTTCTGTGGTAAGCCAAACTGCATGACATGCTATGTGACTGTGATTGCTAACTGTTTATCTCTTAAACATAAACTTGACTCTGCACAATCTGGTGAATCACACACACACATACATTCTCATAGGACAGGGTCCCCAATCAGGGTTGAGAGGGTGAAAACTTCATGTGAGCCTAAGAGTGTAAACTCCAAAGCCACAGAAAAAGTGAAGTCTCCTACTATGAGAAATGCAATTTATGACAGAAGAATTATTAACCAAAATGTTCCTAAATCATCTGGACCCTACCAAGTGTGGGTACCAAAAACAACTTAGTCACTTTGTGAATGCAGGGCAACAGGAATAAAAGAGTCATATGGATCTTGGACAGTGGATGCTCAAGTCACATGACTGGTGATATGGCCCTGCTATCACATTTTGAGGAAAAGGCTGGCCCATCAGTAACCTTTGGAAATGACAACATTGGTTATACAATGGGATATGGCAGTGTTAAATCTGGAAATGTCATTATTGAAGATGTAGCATTTGTTGAAGGACTGAAGCATAATCTCTTGAGTATTGGACAGTTTACCAACAGAGGCTTCAAAGTGGAATTTGATGAAGACCTTTGTTCAATCTCAAAAAGGGAAAGTGGTGAAGTTGTTCTGACTGGTGTGAAGAAAGGAAGCTTGTTTGTAGCTAATCTTAAGGCTGCAGATAAGGGAGAAATTTGTTGTTTCTACACAAAAGCCACAAATGAGGAATTCTGGCTGTGGCACAAGAAACTGTCTCACTTGAATGTTCAGGCAATGAACTCTCTAACCAAGAGAGAACTCATCAGGGATTTGCCTGCCTTGGAGTTTGTGCAAGATGGAGCATGTGAAGCTTGTCAGAAAGGGAAGATTAAAAGATCGAGTCACAAGAACAAGTTGCTCAATACAAACTCAAAACCTCTACAACTAATTCACATGGACTTATTTGGCCCTGTGAATGTAATGTCCCTTTCCAAAAAGAAATATGCTCTAGTGATGGTTGATGATTATTCAAGATATACTTGGGTGGAATTCCTATTCTCCAAGGATGAAGCACCTCAAGTCATAATAGAGCATATCAAGAGAGTTGATAGAGAAGCACAAAGCACTGGTTCCTCTGTAGTTGCTTTGAGAAGTGATAATGGAACTGAGTTCAGAAATTCAACATTGTATGAGTTTTGCAAAGATAAAGGAATTTCTCAACAATTCTCAGCTCCTAGGACACCTCAACAAAATGGAGTAGTTGAGAGAAAGAATAGAACTCTCATTGAAGCTGCAAGGACAATGCTGTTGGATGCAAAGCTACCTACTAGCTTTTGGGCTGATGCTGTTAACACAGCATGCTATGTGCAGAATAGAACATTGATCAATAAGAAGTCTGGCAAAACTCCTTACTCATTAATGACTGGAAAAAGAGCATCCTTCAAGCATCTGCATGTGTTTGGAAGCAAGTGTTTTGTGATGAAAGATACCTCTGAGCATGTTGGAAAGTTTGATGCTAAAGCATTTGAAGGTATCTTCATTGGATACTCTCTGGAAAGGACAGCATACAGAGTGTTTGTACCTGAGCAACACAAAGTCATGGAAAGCATGGATGTTACCTTTGATGACAAGAAGACTCCTGGACTTAAAACAAGTGATCAAGACAGTGTGCCATTAAGATTTGAAAATCAGGGTTATCTTGAGGATTCTGAAAGTGAAGATGAACCACCTGTTCAAACTGTTCTAGAAAATGAAAGTCTTGAAGTTGACAATCTTCTTCAAACACCTGTGCAAGGATTCACAAACACGGGGGGAGAAGAAGAGAATGCAACTGTCAACCAAAATGAGATTGGAACAGATCAAGGAAATGAACAGGGGCATACAAGGAAATGGGACAGAGCCCACACTAGGGATCAAATCATTGGAGATCCTAGTGAGGGAGTTAGAACAAGAAGGGCAACAATGAATACATGTCTGTATAGCTGCTTTCTGTCATAAGAGGAACCTAAACTTATTGAAGAAGCTTTGAAGAATTCTGATTGGATTGTTGCCATGCAAGAAGAGTTGAATCAATTTGAGAAAAACAAAGTATGGGAACTAGTGCCACCTCCAAAAGGAAAGAATGTTATTGACACCAAATGGGTGTTCAGGAACAAGATGGATGAAGACGGAGTGGTAGTAAGAAACAAAGCAAGGCTGGTTGCCAAAGGATATAGTCAGCAAGAAGGCATTGACTATGATGAGACATTTGCACCTGTAGCCAGACTGGAAGCCATAAGAATCTTCCTGGCTTTTGCAGCTCACTCAGATTTTAAGGTGTATCAAATGGATGTGAAAAGTGCATTTCTCAATGGTGATCTTGCTGAGGAAGTTTATGTGTCTCAACCACCTGGCTTTGAAAGTGAAGACTTCCCAAACTTTGTGTATAGACTGCTCAAGGCACTCTATGGACTCAAACAGGCACCAAGAGCCTGGTATGAAACTCTATCTCAATTCCTTCTTGAGCATCAATTCACTAGGGGTACAATAGACAAAACCCTATTCTTCAAGAAGCATGGAAATGATATCATTCTTGTTCAAATCTATGTGGATGATATCATCTTTGGCTCTTCTAATGAAAAACTCTGTGAAAGGTTCTCTAAGTTGATGCAAAGTAAATATGAGATGAGTATGATGGGAGAGTTAACCTACTTCCTAGGCCTGCAAGTACATCAAAGGGAGGATGGCATCTTTATAAACCAATCTAAGTATGTCAAGGATCTTTTAAAGAAATATGGTTTAGAAGAGTCATCCCCAGCTAAAACTCCTATGTCTACTGCAATCAAGCTGGATGAAGACAAGAAAGGCAAGAGAGTTGATATCAAGGTCTATAGAGGAATGGTTGGATCCCTACTCTATCTCACAGCTAGTAGGCCAGACATCATGTTTGCCACATGCCTTTGTGCAAGGTTCCAGTCTGATCCCAAGGAATCTCACATGATGGCCATCAAAAGAATTTTCAAATATCTGAAGGGGACTCCTAATCTTGGGCTATGGTATCCAAAGGGCACTGGGTTCAACCTGGTTGGTTACACAGATACTGATTATGCTGGATGCAGGATTGACAGGAAGAGCACCTCTGGAAGCTGTCAATTCCTAGGTCAAAGGTTAGTGTCCTGGTTTAGTAAGAAACAACAGTCCACAGCAACATCCACAGCTGAGGCTGAATATATTGCTGCTGGAAGTTGCTGTGCTCAATTGCTTTGGATTAGAAATCAACTCATGGATTATGGGCTAGTGTTAGAACACATCCCTCTCATGTGTGATAATACTAGTGCAATATCCATAGTGGCCAATCCTGTTAATCATTCTACTACAAAGCACATTGAGATCAGGTACCATTTCATTAGGGAACATGCTGCAAATGGTACCATAGAAGTCTCTTATGTTCCAACTGAGAAACAACTAGCTGACATATTTACTAAACCTCTGAATGAAGCAGTCTTCAACAGACTTGTGAGTGAAATTGGAATGCTCAATCCTTCATTTAGTTGTTCTAAGTAAATATGCTGGTTAATTGTTGCAGCAGTAAATTTTCACTGTATTTAAATGATCTATTTGTTTGGAGTGAAAATTGGCTGAGATATGATTTATAAATATTTCAGTATTTTACTGCATATTTTTCAAAATCATATTTGTTGGTGGAGTTGTGAGCTTTTGAGACATCTCGATATAGATGATTTTAAGAGTTCACGACATAGTTCAAATCAAACAGACTTATATCGCAAACTGTTGAGATTGTGAGACTTCGCGACATAGTTCATTTCATGAGTTTGCGACATAGTTAATTTTATGACTTCGCGACTTAGAATAACTATATCGACAAGTCTCCACATTTGACAGAATTTTGATTTAAATTAATTTTATTTCAAAATTTGATAAAAGTCTGACAAATTGCTCAAAATTCCTACAAGAGAGTTTTAGACAGGGTATTTCTACTATATCGCAAAGTCTCCCCGATTCTTTCATTTTGAAGACTTTGCGACATAGTTCATTGTTGAGACTATGCGATATATTTTGCAAGACTTTGCGGTACAGGCTATTATTGACTTCGCGACATACACATAGCCTGTACATATTCATAACTCCATATCGCAGTGTCTCTATCATATAAATACCTTTTTCTAACCGTTCACAACTTTTCATCTTGTCTATTGCTCTCAAATTCTCAAACCTAAGCACAAATTCTCTACTCTCTTTCTTACTCTCTCTTTTGAAATGGCACCCAAATCTCAAACCGTATCATCCTCTATTCCTTTAACCATACCCAAAGAAACCAATCTTCTCACCATTCCCTCTGAGGCTGAGGCTAAACCAAGGTACAAGTGTTTTGTACGGTTCTTGAACACCTCCTACCTCAGCCAAGCCCTAACCTTGAACCTTACACTGTATGTCGATGTGTTGGAAGGATTTTGGCGAACGGCGTTGGTATCAACAATGGCTAGAGAAGATGGAACTTCATTCCAAGAGGTTGCTTGTTCAATTGGAGGCAAACACTTCCAGTTTGGTGAAAAAGAAATCAATGAAGCATTGGGGTTCAAGGTGGAGGGTCATGACCCAGAAGCTACTGATGCTCAAATAGTAGACTTCATGACCCTCATTCGGTATGCAGATGAGATAGATACCGGAAAGCTGAACAAGAAATTTGTAAGAAGGGAGTGGTCATTCCTATTTGATGCACTCCAGAAGGTGTTCCTTTGCAGAAAGACAGGATGGGACCATATCAGTCACATTGCTGTGAAGCTGGCCTATTCCCTAGCCTACAATCAGGAAATCAATGTCGGAGCAATAATCCTCAAGGAATTGGCTCAAAGGCTAGGGAGGACAGTCCGTGGAAGAGGTAATGACATCTTTTACCCTCGCTTTCTTCAAGTTATTTTAAATTATCTTGATGCTAATGTCCATGACTTGGAGGGTATAGATAAATCAAAGATGGCTTATTCCAAGTCCATGTCCAAAATTCTATTTGGTTCATTGGATACGCGGAATCAAGTGGATGTGGTCTTGAGTGTGACCAAGCATATGCAGGACACATTCGAGTCTTATCCACTTGATAAGCCCATATACCATGCTCTTTCCTGGACAGGGGAGGCTGAGACTGAAGGAGCTTCACAGTCTAACCCAAGCCTCCCTATCCCATCCAGCAACCCCACTGTAAACACCACTGTAGAGGTTAGTCAGCCAAGTGCATCAATCTCTCAAAAGGTTGATGTCACTAAAAAGAAGAAGAAGAGAACCCTAGCTATTATCCATGAATCCGTAGAGTTAGCAAGTGAGATTCCTGAGTCACCTCTCACCAGACCAAAGAAGAAATCAAAATCTGTAGCCACCACTGCATCCTCTCAACAGGATTCAGATGTGGAAAAAAGGGTACACCTGCTACTGTCTATGGCCTCTCAACAGGTCATGGGCATTGAAAAGAGCAGCCTCCCCACTGCAAGTTGTAACGAGTCTGCACAGGGTCAAGACCTCACTCTTGACCCTATGAGTGATAAGGGTGATCAAACACTAAGTGGAGAGCACATCAATGTTGAAACTCCTCCTATTTCTCAGGGGGAGTTGCCAAAATCTAATCTGAACCCCACTTCTCTCTCAGATTCTTCCACTAAAATTTCTTCTGAACAAGAGAGTCATTCTCATGACAATCTTGCCCTTGATCAATCACAATCCAGCCCTGTGATTGAGCCAACTTCAAGTGACATGGTGCTTGACACTGTGCTCACCACTCAGGACCCACATTCAGTTGGTCAGGGAATGCATGCTGAGGCATATCCTAATGACACCAACACAAACATAGAGGCTTCACCAGTTTTCACTGGAGACTCTGTGCCAAATTCTCCCATCCTTATGGATGTGGAAATGTCTTCACAGACATATATGGCTGATGTTGTAACACATCCCATTTCAATGGAGACAACATCAGACCCTACAGCCATTCCAAGGCTGGAGAAGACTCAAACTCACACATCTCATGAAGTGCCTAGCACTAGCTCTCACTTGGCTCAGGCCACAATGTCAGAATGGCTGAAGCCTGTGCACCATGACAGGCCTTCAGGATCATCATCTGTGCCTTCCCAAATGACAGAGGAAGCCATTCAAAATCTTAATGTGGCACAGATTGATGAGTTCTCAAAGATAGCTCAACATCTCCTCACCTCCAACCTTCCAAATGCTGATTATGAAGCTATCCTGCTATGCCATAAGGAGGACGTTGAAGCTCAACAGGAGAAGATTGTGAATGCAGCTGAACCAGAGGGAAATGTGGATGCCTGGTTGGATTCTAAGAGGACTGTAAATCTCAAGGATGCCCTAGCTTTTGTGAGAGAAGAATACCTCACTTCTCTGGCCTCCAATGCTAAGGATCTTTCTCCTGTTGTAATCTATGAGGCTGTAAATGATGTGTACAAGAACCAGTTGAAGGCTCTGCATTATCTTGGGAAAGGGCTTCAATCAGAGATTTCTTCAATTCAGGAGGAGACAGACAGATCCCTCACAAAGCTCAGAAACTCTTATCTCTCTGATTTTCCCAAGGTGGATGGTATCCTCAAAGAAGTCCAGAAAACCTCCACAAATGTGTCCATGATGGATGTGACTCTTGCCATGGTCACAGACAACATCAAGAAACTGGCTTCTACACTGGAAAATCAAGCAAAAACTACCATCACCACCAATGCTATGTTGAATGTCATGTGGAAAAATCAGTATGGTGATAAGCTGGTGGATGAAGTCCCTCTGTCAGACATCTCCAAATATGACTTTGCCAGGGTCAAAGATCAATCCCTAAACTCATTTAGGTCTCAACAACTATTCTCCAAGGTGGATGGCTTAGAAAGAGAAGTGGCCTCTCTCAAGGATGAAAACAGAATGCTATCTACATCTCTAAGCCAACTAAATGACAAGCTCGATGCTCAAGGCAACAACACAACAAACATCCTGCTGGTACAGCAACAGATGATGACTTCAATGATGAGATCCATGAACCTGCCTATTCCTGGGGAAGCTCAAGACATTTTGTCTGATCCCAAGCCTAAGGGGGAGAAAGGAAAGGAGGTCAATGTGAAAAAGAAAGGGGGAGTACCTGCCAAGCAGTCAAAACTTAAGGGCAAGCTCATTGAAGAGACAATAAAGCCAATCAATCTTCCCCCTGTAGAGGTCATCAATGCACAAGGTCAGAAAAGCACAGTCACCACAACATTCTATCCATCCACAATGCCTAAAGACATCTCAACCCCTCAACCTGCTATACCTACTCCAGTTGCTAAACCTACCCAAGCTACACTTATCACTGAGGCCAAGCTACAGGAAGTTGCCAACTCTAACATCTATCATGATGAGGCATTCCTGGAGTTTCTGAAAGCCACCTACAAGAATGCTCAAGGAGATGCACAAGTGTACAGAAAGAAGCTCAGGGAAAGTATCAAGTACTTCACAGTTGCAGTAAAGAAAATCAGGGATGTTTATCTGAGAGAAATAATCATGGTGTGCAAGGACAACTGCTTGTGGCACTTAGCATTTCAAACTCTAGAGAAACTGAGGTTTACTGAAGTGTCAATAATTCTGGAGTTGATTGAAAAGAGTGGGGCTAACAATGAAAGTCTTTATAATGACTTGGAGATGGATCAAAATCAAAGACTGCCTGAGGTCATACCCAAGCCAAGGACAGTAATTTTTCAAAGTCTATCCAAAGTCAGAAGTATTGACCAACTAGTCATTCCCAAAGATCTGCAAATGAAGAATAATACAAAGATCAATCAGGTGCTGCAAATGCTGAGAGCAAAGAAAGGAGTCAAGACAGCAGAGGAATTAGAGATGATTAACATTCTACAATCTTTTCTGATTCATGGTGTTTTGCCAGAATCTGTCAAAGAAAAGAACAAGAAGAAGGATGGGGAGGATGATGATGATGAGGAGAAAACCCACAGGAGGAGATCTCATGACACAAAGGGGGCAAAGGAGACAGTGAAGAGATCTAGGAGTGGAACTCAGCAAGTCAAGGACATTGCTGGCAGTACTTTAACCAAAACACAAGACTCTGAGTCTAGGGTGAGTACTGTTAGTAATGATCCTCCAAAATCAGTATCTAAGACTTCTGAACCTGAGTTGCCACAGAAGAAGGGTGAAGCCACAAAAGAAAAATCAAGAAAACACCTCCACAAGGTCACAGCCAGTGGAGTGTTGCAGTGGATTAAGGGCAAAGGAATGAAGCTTCTTCCAAATGATGTGGCAGTAAAGACAAAGTCACCTTGTTCCAGAAAGGTACCTCTTGTGAGGCATTTGAAGATCAAGAGTGTACCCAAAAGAATAAGGATAACAAAGAAAACTGGAAAACTCACAAATGTTGTTGGCATCCATGTGTTTCCACTTGATGAAGACTATGATGAAGATGCCCTAGCATTTTTGAGAGCTCAAAGGATCTTTGAAGTCAAACTGAAGCTAGATCATCTAGAGATTAAGTACACTGATGGAAGAGAGAAGATAATGAAGCAAGGAGGCTGGCAACATTTCTATAAATATGAGCTTGAAAGGATAAATGCCTTGCTGAACTTTGAAGAAAAGGAAGAAAGGACATGGAAGATAGATATTGCCAGGTTCTTGAAAATGCATGCTGATCATGAAGAAGACCTGAGGAGAGAGAATGAAGAAAGGAGATGTAAGAAAGAGAAGGAGTTGGCCGAGATAGAAGAAAGAGCAAGGGAGCTAAGAAAGAAAGGGTTGTGCAGGGTAAAACAAAATCCTTATACTGTGGAGTACAAAAATCATTATGGAGGAAAAAGCAAGATAAGGATGGAGTTTATACACTCATATGTGGAGAGTGCCCTCAGAACAGCAGCTGAAGATCTAAAGGACTCTCCTCTCATTGAAGAAATGACTGCTAGAGATGATATTCTAATGGCCATCTCTGAGATAAAGAAGAATGAAGAAATGAGGAAGAAGAAGATCTATGATGACTTCTTAGAGAAACAATTGGAAACAGAAGCTATGTAGCTCAAGGAAGAATTCTGTAAGCTTAAATTTTCAAGTTGTTATCAAATTCTGTGCTTAACTGTATCTTCCTTATATCTATTCTTTTTATGTTAGTTAGGCTTGTTATCAGACATGAAATTGTGCCTAAGGGTCTTACTCACAATTTGGGGGAGATTGTTAGGCTCAAGACATGTCTGAATACCACTATTAACAAGCCTACACTATGTGACTATGTCACATTACATGACCTAGTGATTTCTATCACTGGGATATAGTATAGGTCTCTAAATGTACTTGTCTTGTTCTCATGAACATTAGCTTGATCATGTATGCTCAAATTTATAATGAGCTTAGTGAAGTTTCTTGCATCTAGATTGTATATAGGCCATTGAATAATTATCCTGGTAGAAGTTCAGAAGTGTTCATGCAGCAGGATAGAGTTGAATAAGGCTATGAAGAAATAAGTTGCAGGAATTTGTCTAAGGCATTATATAGCAAAGTCAAAAGAAAGCTATGTCGTGAAGTCACCAATATCCATGTCGTGAAGTACTATATCGCATAGTCCATTTTGTACTATGTCGAGAAGTCCTCAAGACACATGTCGTGAAGTGTTGAAGTCAGCAAAGTCAAAAGAGCCTAGATCGTGAAGTCCTCAGAAGCCCTATGTCGCATAGTCATCAAATGACCTATGTCGCATAGTCATCAAATGACCTATGTCGCATAGTCATCAAATGACCTATGTCGCATAGTCATCAAATGACCTATGTCGCATAGTCATCAAATGACCTATGTCGCATAGTCATCAAATGACCTATGTCGCAAAGTCTTCAAAGGCTATATCGCGTAGTCCTCACAAGGGAGATCGTGAAGTCAGGGATAAAGTGGAGTTCACGATATCAACACTTAGCCGTTTATAACAAGACAAATCAAGGTACAGAACCAAGAATCAAAGGAGACAAATACTGAAGCATTTGTTCTGGCAAGGTGGTCCAAAGAACAGATGGCAAATCTACAGCTAAACTTGGAGAGAAAGATAAGAGACAAGCAGCTACAGAAACGGGAAAGACTCCGAAAAGCAGGTGGTCCTTCCTGACACAGTGAACTTCTTATGGCAGGACAAGTTGGACTTTCAGAAGGGGTAGCTGTGTAATATTGTGTGTGCCTAGTTTGTATAGGTGAATATATATATCGTGCACACATAACTGTAAGCTGCAAGAGAGATACACATAGTTATTTGCTAAGCTCTTTTCTCTGTAAGCAAGCAAGTTCAAACTGTTCTTGTTTAGAAGCCAGAAATTCGATTGTGAATTTCTTGGAAAGCTGTAGTATTTAATTTGCTTATACAAAGTAGATTAAAGTGATTGTGTGTGTTATTTACATTCCGCATATTACATATCATAATCATATACAGCTTATACTTAGTTTCAAGAATCGAAAAATATATCAAACTATCCATTCACCCCCCCCCCCTCTGTCTAGTTTCTAGTAGTATTCATTTCTAACAGATTCCATCGCCCTTCCCCGTTGCAGGTGATGTAATGAATAAGCTTAGAGTCTTCTTCGAAAGTCCATGGCCCTCTTCAGCGCAACTTGGAAACTCATTAGTAGGAATAATAGCTTCAAGTTTATGGTGTAAGAAATACAGAGGAGTTCAAACTTTAAGGTAGATGATTTACATGTCAGAGTTTAAAGGCATGCAAAGATTTATAGGACTACGAAAAGGTACTTTAATATAAGACATTCAAAGAAAATAAGATAATAGACCCCAGAAATAGTTTTTCAACATTATTTTAGCCTGATAATTTAACTGAACTACTATTCTCTTCAGAGTGATATACTTGTGTGACCATCTATCTATTCAAGTCTGCATATGTTTAATTAAAATTGAATTGCTTTTTAAAATTAAACCTAGCTTTACTTGGCTGTAAACCCTTGGTCATCCTTGGCCTGTAAACACACACGCACACTTAGGGGAGGAAGCAGGGGAAAGGAACCTAAGTCCCGGCTAATCTTCGAAAATCAATAGTAAAAATTTATTGTAGTCCCTGGTAGTGAAAATTTACAAAGAAAATTGTCAATTTTATGAAATATAAAATATTAATTGTGTTTAGTAATGGTTCTGCCACAATACGATCTCCTAGAACAAGTTCATTTGCATACAAAGCAAGAAGATTCTACCACCATTTAATCTGTAGTCTTCATGGACCAATGGATTCATAAAAAACATTTTAAGTTCATAAAGGCCTTTAACCCTTGCGCAAGAGATGGACGTAAAAGTGGAGAAGAAGTTTCATGAAAATGTCAAGATGATGATGTCCAAGCTGGCAGAAAAGTGTCCAGAGCTGAAGGTTGATATTGAAGAGCTAAGTGTGGCGCCACCTAACAGTGTCCAAGATGGTGATGCAAGTGGAGCTGACAATGATACTCCTTGATGCTTGGTTTTATTATTATAAAATCTTTTGAGACGTTATGTGTAGAACTTAGATTCATGGCACTCTTGGCCATATTTGACTTGTTTACGTAATCGTTGGTTTAAATATTACTTCAAATTTGTGTTCGGAGTTATTTATGTACTGAAGTTTGCATATGCAGTTGGTTTATGTTGAAAGTTGCATCTGTTGTTTGCTTGCTTGGTTTTTAGGATGGATTATGTTTTATATTAGGATGTTTCATTTTGGAAGAAATCTGTTACAAAATTACCAATAAAGATGTTGCCATAGCATGTAAAAATGTAGCTAAAACTTGAACAATGTCAACTAGTGAGTGTTACTATAATATGATAGGGTGTTGGCAAAAATGTGAACTGTTACATCATTGGCGTTGTTGTACAGGGACAAAGATGTTGGAATAGGCTGTATGGCAACATCACAAGGGTGTTGGGTTTGAGTAGATAGTGTTGGCATAGACTTTATGCCAACACCGGAAAGAGTGTTGGTATTTGCACAAAATGTTGGCATAAGTCGCAAAGCCAACATTATTCTGATGTTGCCATAGTTTGAAAAAATGTGTTGGAACAACCTCTAATTCCACATGGCGATTTCCAACACCTTCAAAATTGACCAAAGTGTTACTGTAATTCATATGGTAACATTTTTCAGCATTTTTAACACTTATTTTGGGTGTTGGCAAAGACCATGCATGGTGTAGTGATTTTCCCTGTGTTCTCCCAACAGATCCAAGTTGGTTCGAATACCTACCTCATTAGCAGTGGGGTCATATTGTTGAACCCACAAGGATGGTTCTCCTAGTTCTATGGGAATCACAGCTTCGGTGCCGTAGGTGAGTCTGAAAGGGCTCTCTCCTGTGGGCTTTCTGCTGTCTGTGCGATATGTCCAGAGAATGTTGGGGAGCTCATCGGCCCACATAGATTTTCGGTCGTCTTCCGGGTTCCAAGAAAACACATCTGCATATTCTCTTAACAACGCCACTAACCTTTCCTTTAGGACAGGCTCTATGGTGGATCCTATAGTTATCAATTTGGAGGGATTTCCTTCATACAACTCTATTGACTCAGTGGGCTCCCCGGGAATAGCCCGTGGGAATTGAGAGGGCTTGCAAGTTTTTTAAGCTCTTGAGGATCCAGTTCAGCGTCTTCAATCAAGAGAACTCGCGGAGGGACCGATTTCGTCGATCCAACATCATTTTCAGGAGTACAGTTTCCTTTAGGTTCCCCATAGTTCTTCCTCTTTATGGGATTGGTTTGAGCCAAACATAGGGAAACCGAATAGTAGAGACGAGAGGCTTTTCTGTCATATCTTATCTCTCCCGGACCCCAACCCGTAGGGAACTTTACTTTCATACGAGGAGTCAAAATAATGGCTCCCAAGAAAAACAGAGTAGGTCTCCCTATAATAACATTATACGAAGAAGCAATATCGATAATGTAATATTTGACAAGGGCGGTTACCTCTTGTGGGGGGGGGGTTCCAAATGTTGTGGGCAAGATGGTCCCTTGAATGGGCACAGAATTATTACCAAAACCATAGAGGGGTCCCCGTATATCTTCAGCCTTCTATTCTTCCCGTCTCTCTCCCAGATCCATTCTCCTCAAGGTGTGTCGAAAGATTATGTCTACGGAATAGGGATGACAAAAAAATCCGATCTGACGGATACCCGATCCGAAACCCAAAATTTTGGATATCCGAAATCCAGTTTTTTGGATTTGGATTTGGATTTGGATTTAATTTTCAGACCCGAAAATTTTCGGGTTTGGATTTGGATTTTATGATACCCGATCCGATACCCGATCTGAAATCCGCTATATATATTAATATTAAACATTCACATTGTTATTCTTGAAAGTTGAATGATTCAATGTATTGCCGAATTTAATCTGAATTTTTTGATTTAAAATTCGGGTTTCGGGTATCCAAATCCAGTCCAAATTAAATTTTCGGGTTTCGGGTATCCAAATCCAAATCCTATCCGAAATATTTCTGGATTTCGGATATACCCGAATCCGGTCCGAAATCCATTGGATCGGATTTGGATTTCAGTTTTCGGGTATTTTTCGGGTTCGGGTACGGTAAAAATTTTCGGGTTTGGATTTTGCCAAATCCGACCCGATTGCCATCTCTACTACGGAAGAGCCATTGTTTATAAGCACCTTTCGGACGTCTTGGTCAGCAGTATCTAGTTGAACCGTAAGGGGGCCACTACGACACACATCCCCTTCCGGATAGTCATCATATGTAAAAGAAATGGGAGTCTTTGAATACCTAAAGGCTCTTTGTGACGTTTCTAGTTGAAGCACTTCATGCATTTCTGTCAGGGGAGGTTCCCCTCCTATGATCATATCAATTACTCACTTAGGTTGGGGGTTGGAAACTGGAGGTTGTGGCTGTGGAAGGGCATTGCTGACCGTGTGGAGGTAGTTCCTCATCAATCCTTTGTTTACAAGCCTCTCCAGAAAATACTTGAGGGAGGTGCATTCATCAGTGTTATATCCAATACTGGCGTGGTAATCACAGAATCGTGATCTATCTCTCTTGTCTGCAGGGGTCCTCATGTGAGGGGGTGCTTGAAAATAATCTTGGCCTCAGATTTCCCTTAGGATGACAGAGGGGCTCTTGTTCAGTGGGGTGAAACTGGGTTCCTCCCGGGCTTTACGAGGGCGAGACCACCAGTCCGAAGGGAAATTTTTCTGACCTTTTCCCCTAAAGTCCTCTATCCCATCGACTTGCATTGCTGTATGCCCAGAACCGGAGGCTTCATCCCTAGAACTGGGGTAGTAGGCTCTGATTCTCTCGTCGGTCGCAATATAGGCCGGCGCAATTCCGTAGGCTTCATAAAGGTCTGCGGGTTCTTTGTTGCATAACTCCTTGCAGCAATCTCTGCACTCCTGATAATTCATGTTTCTGATAAAAGAATCTACGTCATTAGTTGGTCGTAGCTCTCTTAGCTTCGATGTCGCTGTCTTGAATTTCTCAATGTAATCCCTCAAAGATTCTCCAAGTTCTTGCTTGACGTTTTCCAGAGATATGGTGTGGACGACATATGGAGTGTTGATATGAAACTTGGCTAGGAAGGCTAACTTAAGCTCTTCCCAAGAGTTAATACTCCTCGGGGATAGTCCTGAGAACCACGTTCGAGCGTATACTTTGAGAGTGGATATGAATAGACGGCACTTGGTAATATCATTATATCTGTGACAAATCATCAAATTTTCATAATAACTCAAATGATCATTAGGGTCAGAAGTACCGTCGAAAGATTCCAGTACAGTGATTTTCACCCCTTGGTCTACTTGCGCTGCTTCCAGGATTTCAGTAAAAGACGACCTTCCAGTGCTCATCTCCATGAAAGGTGTCATCTCCATTTCCTCTAGCCTGCCAATCTAACCATCATTTCTCCCTATTCTTTAGGATGACGGGATTGAGCGTTCTGTTGAATTATGATGGGGGGGGTACGCCTACGATGTACGGGGGTCCTAAACCTTCTTCTGTGGCCAGACACGGGAGTGCACTCTCGTTGCGACCTACGTCTTTCAGGTCCTCCATGCCCAGAAGACTCTGGAAATACTGTCCTTTGTGATCCAGAAGAGGAGCGGCTTCCCAGGTATGGAGAGCTCCGGTTAGAACTTGAAGTTTGTCGATAGGGGGTTCTCCTTGATGACGAGCCCAACTGATATGACCCACGATGCTCTGGTTGCTGTGTATTAAAGGGTGGCGTGATGTTCTCTGGGTAGTATGGTGGGTGATGAACACCGTAATAATTTCTGGCCATCTGTGCTGTCAACCTGTCCATTTGTTCTTGCATATACCTCTGTCGGGCTCGCAAGTTAGAAAGTTGGATGTTAGTATGAGAATCAGACGGAGTGGATGGCGATGACCTCGTTGACCTTGATGAACGACTCCGATTACTTGATTCATAAGTCATGTTTTCCTTGTCCTTACTAGATCACGTGTTCTAACTAAACTTCCTGTGGTGTTCGTGGTCGTTGTTGTAACAGTTGCAAATACTCGATCCCCGGCAGCGGCGCCAAATGATGGCCGTAGGGATTTTAAGGGCAATCTGTAGCGATCATCAAAAGATAATTCTAGTGTCTTGTTCTTTCTGTTCCTAAAATTCGCCTTACCCCCCGGGAAATTCCTCATTTCCTTTTATAGGAGGCCGGAGCCTTCGCCACTTGGCGGTCTGTAGCCTAGACTAGGTGACAAGGCTTCAGCCAGATGTCTACTTGTCAGCCTACATCCACATAGAATAGGTGACTGGTACAGCCTACGCCCCCAGGTGGAGAGTTTCTGGGTCGGTTTCTGGGCCCTGGGGGTGACTGGTCCATGCGAGGTCGACACATGTCTAGTGACTGGGAGCTTGGCTACGGGGAACGAGACTACGGATTCCGTAGTCAAGACTCTTTGCATAGATGAAAACTCCTCGGTTTGCTTTCTCCGTAGGCCGTAAGATAGCGGCAGTAGTTCTGGAGGCCAGCAGTATTAGTTCAGCCTATTCACGGAGAGGATGTCTGCCAGCTGCTCTTTTTCGCGGAAAGGCACCTTCTTCGCGGAAAAAAATGCAAAAGTTGGGGGAGAACAAACTTGTATCTGCAAATAGGTTTCTTTTTTATTACTATTATTTCTAAACCTAGAAACGTAACCCTTGAAAAAAATCAAATTCGACCAACTCCTAAAACACAAAATTAGAGCCAATGGTGGGGGAGAACAAACTTGTATTTGAAAACGAGTGGAATCGATTAAGAATGGAAGTGGTAGCCTCCAATCGCATCAAAATCCCAGCCACACATAAAATCGCACACACTTTCGCACACAAATCACAGAAAGTTTGTATTTTGTTTTCTATTCGAGTTTTTTCAGGTCATTTTGATGAAGGAGGTTGAAAATACGACTAAGTTATTATGCTTAGCCTCTCCACGCTTTTTTAACGCGAAAAGAATTCAAAGACATTTTAGTAATTTATCAGTTAATGATAAAAAACGCTGATAGACTACTAATCGGCGGAAAAAAACAGCGAATATGCTGCAGAAAGTTTTTAAATCATGGATATTGGAAGGTCAATCTAACGGCTCAGGAACAGATTGTTAGATTACTGAATCCTAACAATGATTTAGGGGGAGTTCTTGGCCCCCTTAAGATTCCTAATATAAACGAGTAGTATACCCTCTAAGTGTATTGTTAAGCTGGTTAAAACTATTGTCTACTTTCCTCAATGTTAGGGTTCAAATTTTTTGCAGATGTTTTTTTTTAGCTTTTATGTTTTATACTTTTAATAACATATTTTTAAAAATAGTATAAACATTTCTAACTACTACTCGATTTTAAATTTCAAAAAAAAGTTTCTTTATTCTTTTTTCTGTGATTCAGTGATAAAAAAATGTTAATTTATATTTTATAGGGAAAATTATTTCTAAATACGTACTTGGGAAACTTACCTTATAATATACATGTCTTTCTAAATATAATGAAAATTAAATAAAAAGTAATTAATATTTTAATTTTTTTCAGTCCTAAAATGAATTTCTCTGCTAACAATCAATAATCAGAACCTGGACCAGGACCCATTACTAAACACCAAGAATTCTAGTTCGCAGTAGCCATTAATGTTCTTACAATCCTATCATGGATGACAATGAGACGTGTCACAGTTAAAATCTCAGCACCTTCTAGCCATGCATCCATAATCAAGTTCCAAAAGTCGGAGTAAAATCTGGCACATTAGGCAGAATAAGCTAATCACGGGCAGTCCGTCCCGTGCCGTGCCGGTTCTCAGGCGGGCCGTCCTCATCAAACATTAACCTGGGCACGACACGTTAGTATACACGAGGCGGGGCGAGCCGTGCCCTGCTAAAGAATGGTTGGCTCGTGCACGGCTACGCGGGTTAGCGGGCTATTTACGGGTCGGGCGGTTTAATTTTTTTTTTTTTAATTTTAATTAATTAAAAAAAAATGCTACAATTAATTTGAGAGGACTCCTCTCTAAAAAAATGGAACAAACCGCATTAACATATTAAAACAATTACAAACCAAACATATTAAAAAAAGGAAAATGCTAGACGCACAAAATTTGTTCCCAAAATTCTTCCCAAACAGACATGGCAATTCCTGATTCGTTGTAATAATAAGTGGACCCCCTGCATTCACACTAATAACACCAATCAAAACATTCCAAATTGCCACATCACCTATGTCATGTCATTTGGTAACAAATATTTGTACCAAATTTTGTGCCTCTAGCACTACTCTAAAAAAAATGCATGTTATCTGAATTTTTTTTAAAAAATGCATGTTAAAAAAACAAATTTTAAAAAATGCATGTTACTCTAAAAAAAATCTACTTTACGTTTTAGATTATTAATATTAACTAGCGTAACAGCCCGTGCAAGGCACGGGTCTACATAGAGATGTCAATAATTTTTATTGTGAAAAAGTTGGTCGTGATCGATTTATTAGCTTAAGGATTGTGTAGTCTTAAGTTTGAGAGCGTAAAATGAGAAGTATGGTTCATGCATAGTGAGGAGTAAAGAATTTTGTTGGCGAATAGTGTAATTACTTTGAATCACAAACGTAACTATGACAAGGCTCTAAGACTTGTTTGTAGTGACTATTATTGATTTTGAGACCAGATTGAAATAATGTAGAATTTGAAGCACGAGTGTACTATTGTTCTTCTTGCGATTATAAGCAGGTTTACCTGAGTTTTGTGTATCAGAGAAAGGATAGTTTGTAGATTGGTAATTTGCGTTAGAGAGCGGTTGTTATCTGTTTTTCAGGAATTGATTGGGTTTTTTTTTTTTTTTTGCAATCTAGATTATGAATAGGTTATATGCATGCAATGTTGTTGTAATATAATCGAACATGCGTGAATGAGATAGAGGATTTTAAAAAGAAGCTGAAGGCCGATGCATCTTTGCACACCTTCACATCACCCAAGTTTATGATAAACACTTTGGGAAATGAACACCTATTATAGTTTGGAGTATTCATGTCACCTATTTGTTTTTGGTTTTTTACTTGGGAACTGATTTTGCACTCCTCTCATGTGTTCATCTTTATATTAAATTACATTAACACACTTGGTAAATGCATTAATAATGTGTTGGGAATATCGTTTTACAGTTACACATTTTAATCCAATTTATTACTATATATTAAACCTCAACACAAGGGCAAAAGTTTCCGATTAAATGGTCATCACAAAAATGTCACTCATATATTATTATGCAAAAATATATTAATAGTTCTTAGTACAAAGAAACAAACCTTCAACCTCCTTCCAAGATGTTCATGGGTTTAACCACTATTCTACATGCATGTTTGAGTTTACTTCAAAATAATTATTAGATAATCCACGTTTTTCCTCTCTTATCTTATATTATTTTTACTTTGATGTTTAAATAAATAAAATATTGGTTTGTATTATTTATATAAATCGGTTTTTCTTTTCATCTTTTCGTAATTTTGGTCAAAAAGTGTATTTTCCGGACACCCCAACCGGTATCACGCCAGACCCTAGAGTGCAGGAAGAATTCTCCACGCTCCCATGAATCGAACATTGAATTCTTTGGTCAATAACCAGTGCTCTCACCAACTCATCTAGAGGCCCGGAGGCTTCTTTTTGTAATTTTATTTACCTATATATTCAATCACTGAATTTTATTACAGTTGTATATTTTTGATTAAATATATATTAATTATGTTGTTTAAAATTCATACTTTTATATTATGTATATTTATTATACTTTATTTGAATTAAATTAATTATTCATACATGAAATATACTATTGAAATTCGACCTAATATAATAAAATATTGTATATGTTGTAGAGGATGTCGTCAAGGATCCACAAACCCTATTTAGAATTTCATTTTATCAAAATGATTATATGACATTACGAATGAATTTAATGTATTCTATAAAGTTCTATTATTATTATGAAAGATTATACTTTTTTTAACATCGTACAATAATTTTTAGAATACAATTTGAAATTATATTTTCAAAACTTATAATTTTCAATTTTCCCAAACTTTATCGTCTACTAACAGTCTGGCTGATCATTATGTAATTATATACTATGTAATATCCTATATTTTAAAAACTCACCCCGATTTTTGACACGAACGTCACTGGGGTTGAGGGGAGGGGGTTAGAAAGGTGGAAAAATATATAGATAAGTTAATAAAGAATGACATGTTACTTTAGAAAATGTTAACAAATGAACAATACATTATGGAAAAAAAATTGTTATTAAATGGATGCGACGAACAAAATAGGTAGACAAATTTTTTGTATAATTTGAATGCTAATGTTCTTAATTTAAAAATTATAGAAATAACTAATAATGAGAGATATAATGTGTATAATATTTCTTATATTAGATCGAATTTTAATAGTATATTTTATGCATGAATAATTAATTTAATTCAAATAAATTATAATATAAATTATGAATTATAATCAACATAATTAATATATATTAAATTGAAAACATACAACTGTAATAATATATAGTGATTGAATATATAGATATATAAAATTACGAAAAGGAAAAAAGAAAAACAAATTTATATAAATAATTCAAACCAATATTTTATTTATTCAAACATCAAAGTAAAAAAAAAATAATATAAGAGATAAAATAAGTGGGTTATCTAATAAGTTTTTTAAAATAAACTCAAAATGCATGTAGCATAGTGGTTAAGCCCATTGATATCTTGGAAGGAGGTTGGAGGTTCGATTCTTTGTATTAACACATATTAAAACATTTTTGTATAATAATATACGAGTGACATTTTTGTTATTTTTCAAAAAAAAGGATAAAACAGTAATTTCGCGGCCATTTAATTGACAACTTTTGCCCTTGTATTGGCATATAATATATAGTAACAGATGCTAACATGCCAATATCAAGCTGACACTTTCTCCCTTTAGCTAAATCCAGATCGATTTTCAAGCTCCCAATATGGATTCACTTTGATCGTGATCATCAACTTTTTTAAAAAAAAAACACACTAGCTAGGTTCATCTTCTCATACACATATGCAATGCGTCTATACTCTATACGTAATTTACTAAATATATGTGCAGTGTACACTTGCATTTGCATGTTCGAGTCGAAGTCAGAAGGAAACGGTAACTTGCATGTTATTAGATGTGTCGAGCAGACGTTTTACGGGCGGGTCGTGCCGTGCTACCGTGATGTTCGTTATTTACAGAATTTTGACCCGTTTTCTGTAATGGTCCGTCGCGGGTTGATTCGAATCGTTACCAAACCGAGTTAAGCGAGCTATTTTACCGTGCCGTGCCCGAGTTGGCCATTCAGACCCGCTCGTATGTCAGCTCGGCAATGTCTGAATGGCATGCATTTGGCATAATCTCAGACGGAAAACAAGAGCACATGATGCTTGCAGGTAGAGGTGGCCACCCGGGCGTGCCGAGCCGGGGCGTGCCGGGTTGGGGGCGGGCCGGGTTGCTGAAGCCAGGGACGTGGACGGCACGGCTGGGACGGGCGGGGCGGGGCGGTTCTGCGGGAGAATAACTCGTGCACGGCTCGGCGGTTTAGGCGGGGCGGGGCGAGCGGTTTAGGCAGTGTTTAATATATTACAATTATTTTACAATCATGTACGGTAGGTACCCCATTAATGCATTGTAATGTCTACGGTTCTACTATATCTACAAAAAGAACAAAAGAATATTATTTAAAATTATACGAACATTTTTTAAATAAAAGAGGACGGTACCTCTATAAATTTTATTAATTAAAAAAATGTTACAATTAATTTGAGAGGACTCCTCTCTAAAAAAACGGAACAAACCGCATTAACATATTAAAACAATTACAAACCAAACAAATTATAAAAATACAAAACAAAACAAATGCTATCCACTATTTGATTATTGTTGTTCGTTGGTAGTTCAGGCGGCGTCGGAATCCGAAGTATCCATTGTCATCCACGGATCGTTTTCGCCGTCCGAGTCATCTTCTTTTCTTCCTTGTTGTCTTTTTGCGGCTTGATCCCAATCTTTTTTACAAACACAAATTTTTACTACGTCCGGCGCTAAACTCGTTCTCTTCTCGTCTAACACTCTTCTACCTGCACTAAAAGCGGACTCGGACGCAATCGTAGAAGCGGGTACGGCAAAAATATCCCTTACAATTTTTGCTAAAATCGGAAATTGTAACTCATGATTCTTCCACCATGTTAGTATTTCAAAATCTTCATTTAATTCATAATGATAAGAAAAAAATTCCCTAACCATACCATAAGAAGAAGCGGGTACGGGAGATGAAGTGGAAATTCTACATTTTTGTTTTTTACTCAATATAGAAGAAATTGTAGTATTAAACCTACTACGACCACCACTACTACCAGTACTACTAGGTTGTATAGAAGTTTGAACTTGTGGAGCATAAATATCTACAAGACGATACAACAAGTTTAAACATTGAGTAACATATACAACATGATCATATGAAACGTTTAAAACTTCATAATAATGCCCTAAAATTCCTTCTAAACCTTCCTTTCTAACACCGGGATCAAGAAGACATGCAACACCATAAATATAAGGAAATTCCGTAAAGTATTCGATCCACTTAATTTTCATGTCAACAATAATATCACTAAAATATGGATCTTTTTCATATTCTTTTAAAGTAGTAACTATATTAACACACTCAATAATAACATGATGTATATTTGGTTCATAAACATAAGAAAAAACCTTAGTAGCATGTGCAAAACAATCAAGTATGTTACGTACTCTAGATGCCAATTCCCAATCAAATTCGTTAATAGGTCCACCTTCGTATTGGTTTCTAGGGTCTTCATTATATAATTCGGTGATAATGATCTTATATTGAATTGCATCATTTAATAATTTAAAAGTCGAATTCCATCTCGTAGAACAATCGATACCCCACTTCTTCGGCCTAAATCCATTTTCTCTACATAATTTTTTATACTTAGACCTATATGTACCCGCATAACGTAGATACTTAACTACTTTCCTAATAGGCTCTAATAAACTCGTTATTTGTGCAATTCCCTTTTGGGCCGACAAGTTAATTATGTGAGCAACATCTAACGTGTAAAAATACTCCATCTAAAAGTAAAGGAATGTCGTTCTTAACATAATCCATGGCTTTGTTATTAGAAGCGGCATTATCTAAAGATATCGTAAATACCTTGTTAAACAGATTAAATTCCTTTATTGTATCTAAAATTCTTTGTTTTATGTTATAACCGGTGTGTGACTCATCCATAATATCAAAAGCAATAATTCGTTTTTCTATATGCCAATCACTAATCCAATGAATCGTAACACAAATATAAGGCTCGCCTTGACCCGAACTCCAACAATCACTAGTTAAAGAAACCATACCATCAAAATTATCGAAACTTTCAATTAATTGTGCACGTTGAGCATAATACTGTTTTTGTGTGTGACGTTTAAGTGTGTTCCTAGGAATTCTTCTAAATGCCGGGTTTAGTGAATGTTTAACCATGTGCTCTAAATTCGGACTCTCACCGTGGGAGAAAGGTAACTCGTCTAAAGTAATATAAGTAGCAAAATCTTCTATCATTCTATCTCTATTATAGGCAAAAGGCATACCTCCACCGGGAGACGAAGTCACGAAACCACCAATTTGTGTTTGTTGTGAACCTCCACGTGCCGCTCCACTTTCATGACTTTGCTTTGTTATTCCATGGTGATTTTTCAAGTGTCGATCAAGTGTACCCGTACCGCCCCCTTTAGTGTGAACAAAAGGATCTTGTTTTCGATTATTTTGAATACAAATCAAACAACAAACTTTAAATCGGTCCGGAACTTCCGTTGGATCTTTCAAAAAATAATTCCAAACATGTGACGAATGTCTCGTAACACTAGAAGAACCACCTACAAAATCAAATAAAATCTGATTAATTTCAAAACATAAAAAATCGAAATAAAAACCAAATAATTTTTTAAGCATAAAAACATATCTTTTTAAAAACATTTTATAGATAACAAATATAAAAAAAACTAATATAAAAAACATTTTCCCGAATATAAAAACTGAATAAATAAAAAAATAATAAAAAAAATAAAATACCAGTTTCGGATCGAGGAGGTGGCATCGATGTTGCTTGGGTTGAACCTTGAGATGATACGGTGCCTCTTCCTTCTTCCATTTTTTTTTAAGCTTCGTCGGAATTTGGCCGGAAATATTTAAAGCTTCGGAATGTTAGAGATTAAATACAGAATGAGCAGAGAGATAAAATAGAGAGATAGAGTGGGGTGGAGAAAAATGGGAGGATTGTGAAGGTATTTATAATAAAAAATGTAGCCGTTAAATGTAGTCGTTGTATGTGCCATTGCAGAAAAAAGGAAGAAAGATGTCGGAAAAATGTAGCCGTTGATATACAAATTATAATATATTGGAGTAGTGGACGACTGGACAGGACAGGTCACAGGAGTACACAGTCACAGAGTCAGAGTCAGAGACACAGTCTGTACATTCACATGCAAAGTGCAATTACATTACATATATAATAATATAATATATTACATTTACATTACATTAACCTATATATATATATTATATAATTACGTTGCATGCATGAATTACGGACGTGCCGGGGCAGGCAGGCAGGCGGGCCGTGCCGTGCCGCCGTGCCGTGCCGTGCCGCCGGTCCGTGCCGTGCCGGGCGCGGTTTTCGCTCCTTTAACCCGTGAACGCCCCGGTTTCTGCTGCGGTTCGTGCCGGTTCGTCTCGCCCCGTTACCGATCCGGTTTCACCGAGTTAAAACGGCGTGCCGTGCCCGGGTTGGCCGGTCGAACCCGCCCGGGTGGCCACCTCTACTTGCATGTGCAGTTGGAGGCTTTACAAAGGCATTAATTAGTCTCTGATCCACCTAGTCATTTATGGGTCCGAACCGTACACTTTGCATGATTGCCATCTATACTCTTTATTAATAAGCAAAACAATGTGAAAATGACGCGTGGTACTAAAGTATCAAAGTATCAAAGTACCAAATTTGATTATCACTTAATCCGGGTTCGATTCATCGCAATTACATAATTATACAAGATTTATTTTATTTAAATTATTTAGCTTCATCCGGGTTCGATTCCTTATAACAACGTAAATATACAAGATTTATTTATTTATTTTAAATTCAATAGTTTCATCGAGCGTTAGATTCTTTGTGTAATCATACCAGATTTATTTAGTTACTTTAATTTTTTTAACTTTATGCATAGTTCGATTGTCTATAACTACATAATTAAATAATTATTTATTTATCATATATTTTTATCATTCAATTTTTGAGGAATACATTTTTAAATAATATTTATTAATACTAATATTTTAATATCGACTCATGTTCAGCCCATGCTTAGCACGGGTTATAAGCTAGTATCTAGTTAAGTTTAAATATTAAAAAAAAAATAATAATAATAAATTTTGTGCACAATTTTGAACTAAAGTTTGACTATAAGAAAAGCAAATAGAATTGCTTGAACATGTACAACACTTGTTGTTAATGCTTGCAAGACCTCTGGAATTCTAGCATTTGGTCCAATTGGTGATTCCTAATTAGTTTCATCCAAATATATCCACTTAACTGTCTCAGGACTTGATATTTAATATTTATCAATCTGGAACATTTGGTGCATGTAGCTATATGCATTTAGAGTTGTTTGCTTGGGTTTCACATACATAATCATATTCTGTTGGAGACCTGACTACCATGGCAGAGATAAATGTACAAATGATGTTTTAATCAAGGGTCCTGGTCCCTGACAATTGATTGTCAGGGATCATTTATTTAACAATCTATTCCTGAATCGTTAGATCAATATTTCGACGATCAAGATTAAAAAAAAAAAAAAAATTATCATTCCGCGTATTTTTTCCGCGGAACACTATTCCTTCGCGAAAATTTATCGCGGAGCACTGTACCCGCTCCGCGATTATTTTCCGCGAAGCTTCAATTTTCGAGAAATACATTTTTAAATATTATTTATTAATAATTTATTAATACTAATATTTTAATATCAACTCATGTTGGGTCCATCAGTAATTCCTAATTATAGTTTCATCCAAATATATCCACTTAACTGTCACTTGATATTTAATATTTATCAATCTGGAACATTTGGTGCATGTAGCTATATGCATTTAGAGTTGTTTGACTACCATGGTAGAGATAAATGTACAAATGATGTTTTAATTAAATGATTATATATATCTTTAGCAGTGTTCTAAAAATTATCCGATTTTTTAAAAATCGTCGATAAATCGTTGATTTATCGTTTAAAAATATTTGACCGATTCGATTTTTGAAATGCGATATATCGCTATGAATTATTTTTAAATGGTTTATTATATTATATATAAGGATAATGTATTAAATATATTTAAAATATTACAATTTATCCGATTTTTGTTCCGATTTATCATTCCGATAAATCCCCGATTTACCGATAAATCGCTATACGACACCTCAACCGATTTATTCCGATTTTCAAAATATACAACCATGATATTTAGTGGTAAGAGTATATTTATTATCGTTTCAGATGTTGGGTTCGATTATAGCTCATATTTAAAATATCTGTGAACAGATAATTACAAATTGTAAGGTATATAAGTTTAAATATTAAAAAAATAATAATAATAAATTTTCTGCACAATTTTGAACTAAAGTTTGACTATAAGAAAAGCAAATAGAATTGCTTGAACATGTATTTTGGTGTCATTTGTTAAGTACGAAAGATTTCTGTCGAATGATTAAAATTATAAAATCGTGCAGTTTTCAACCGATCCATAATTATGTTTCGATCAACTGAACAATAATAAGAAATAAATTCATTCTGTTTCAGTCACACATAAAATAAATGGTGATATAAAGTTTTCTTGTTGACTAGTACGAGGCTCTCTTATGTAACACAGAGTAGTGACCGTAAAAATGTAAAGTTGATATCAAAAAATATATATTTAGTTACTAAAAAAAATAGACAGTCTCTTTAAAAAGTTTTGGCCTTGGACTTTTCATGTAAGATTTGCATACTTATTAAGCTAGTTACACATCATCCAACATTTGTATACTAATTAAAGTAGTATCTTCGCAGTGTCATTTTGATCGTAAAATTTCAATCTGGGTTAATTAGAATGATAATGAAATTTAAACATCTGCCAAATAACGAGAATGACTATAACATTTTAATACAAAAATGTACTTAAATCTCATTTTCATTTCCGTTAATGATCCATGTATAGTAATCCATAACAAAACATTTGACTGCATTATAATTTCTGATAAACATAAAATATAACATATTAGTCTGAAAATAATCCAGATGAATTCATACATACTAATTCAATGAAAGAGGAAGAATTTTGTGATTGCGCATATTATATTTATAATATACACATATATACAGGTGCAGTACATGATAATCTTAGATATCTAGCACTAGCTTATATATAGATACTGTGGGTGTGATGCTGCTGTACACAAGGAACTGAAAGGAGGAATTGTATGAGGTCCTTCAAATAAATCTTGAAATATAAAGTTGTATGCTGCTTCTGTTAAATGCAAACCATCCCAATTAACATACAGAGAAGAATCCTCGCATACGGTTGCCAACGGTTGCCCACACATTGCAGATGCGTTGTAATGATATGGTCCTTCTCCTCCACAGCATGCTGTTATAGCACCCTTGCTAAATCCTGCACAGCAACATAGATATTCGTACATTCAGTGGCGGAACCAGGATTCCGAGAAAGCACAGACTAAAAATATGTATAATTAATTTTCGAAAGCCAGCTAGAGGCAGGAGCTTAAGCATTGCATTATATATAAATTTATATATGCATTCTTGGATCACTGCCATGAGTTAGAAATATTAATGCAGGCGGCTCACCGAATTTGTATGGATTGCGAAAAAGTTGCATTGCAGCGTTGTAGTAGTCAGCATATATAATAGTGGCATGAGGATGAGACTCCTGAATTCGAGCCAACGCAGTCGTAAGCACTGTATTATGCTGCATAGCGAAATCGTTTAACCAGTTGAGGCAGCCTGTCTCTGGATTATAATCTTTCACCGACGAATTAGCCATAAATGCTGTCAAATAAGCTGCCGAGCATCCAATTGGGAAGTTTCCTGGCACTACCAATGTGGTAGCCCCCATATATAATAGCTCCTGTAATGTACAAACCAACATATTACACACATAAAACTTCATATTCATAAATTAATGTTGAAAGTGAAATGCGAATTTGTGTTACATCGACAGTTGAGACAATGGCATCAACGACGGGGGATACAAATGTTTCAACCACTTCCATGCTCACGCCAGCTAGTAATGCGTGATTATAATCGTTGCCTCCTATCTCTCCCACAAGAAACAGACTCCTTTGAAATAATTCGCCACAATCTGGGTACACATCAACATATATCTAAACGTAAGTACTATTAAATTAACCTTACAACGTGGATCATTTACGTTGTAATTCAGTGGTATTAAATCGGATGCAGAAGCCATTATTTTACACTATCTTATCCATATTATTTAAAGTGGATAAGTAAAATCTCATAATAAATATATTTCTATCTATTTTTAATAAATATCTACAATCTATCTTAACAATCACTTATCAGGAAATTGGACTTTTTACAGGAATATGTAAGAGCTTTTGTAAATTAAAATTTGATTAAAGTGATGAGACCGGACCCGGACTAAAAGCAACGCGTTGAGTGGAAGAGAATGGTTAGTAGGTAACTTCAGCTGTTGAGGAATAAAGGATTTCGTAGGGAATGGTGTGTCGCGTCACCCGAGAGTACAAACAGAGAATTTTAGAAATTGTGTTGTTGCACAATACTATAGTGACTAAGTTGCACAATTTTAGAAATTGTGTTGTTGCACAATACTATAGTCACTGACCAAAACCGAACCGAAACCGAAAAACCGATCCGAACCGAAATATTTCGGTTTGGTTTGGATTGAGGTTTTTCGAAGATTTCGGTTATTTCGGTTTTTCGGATTAAACCGAAATAAAATCGGTTCGGTTCGGTTTTCAGAATTATGGTTCGGTTAAAAATCGAAAAACCGAAATATTTTTATATGGTTTTTAAAATTTATATATATCTTAGCTTAAAATCCATGTGATGCACATATTGTTTGTAATGATTGTTATTTTTATGTTTTAATAGGTATTAAAATAAATAAATAAGGATTTGTCCGTGATATTTTTGAAAAAGAAAGTATTTAAGTACGGAAAAATAGAAAAAGTAACATGTTTTAGTTGAAAAAGTGTATTTCTCTGTATTTTTTTGAGAAAAAGCGGGAATTTTGTTTAAAAAAACCATGTATTTTAGTTGAAAGATAATTGATTATAAATAATGTTACTATTTAATAATAATTAATAATTTTTTTAAAAAATGTTTTTAAATTTCGGTTTTTTTATAAACCGAACTGAAAAACCGAATTATTTCGGTTCGGTTTTCGGTTCGGTTTTAGTAAAACTTCGGTTCGGTTCGGTTTCACAAAATCGATATTTCGGATTTTCGATTTTCTAATTCGGTTTGGTTTTTAACCGAATTAACCGAATGATCAGCCCTACTATAGTCACGTAGGTACAATTAGGATTTTATTTTTTTTATTAGTTATATCCAAGTTTACCTAGTGGCCTTTTTTTAAGGTAGCTTTAGCTTGAAAACGAGTGTTATAGCTTATCCTTTTCTTAATTTTCTAAGAAAATACTAATAGTTTTATTAATTGTTTAAATTGTGATAGATAATATATTTCAATATATAACTTTACATGTAAAGATTAAATAAATAATATAAACCGGATAAGAAGGATTGACGACTGATGGAATATATGTCCCTTCCACTAGCTCATTTCCCAGTATGCCGTATATATGTATCTATCACTCACCAACTTCGTATTTTACCAACCACCACCAACCTCCCTAGAACTAATCTAATTACTTGCCGTAATTTAAATAAATTTTGGAATAAATATTATCCACCAGCCTGAAACGATAATTAAACATAACAGACAACAATTAAACTTTAAATGTGATCTAATGAATGATTAAAAGACCAATTCCATCCCCATATTATGATGAAAATCAATTTTTCAGCGATGTTATAATGCAATTTACTTCTATAATATGTGTTATAGTAATGTCGTAGTTTTAAAAATAAGTTGTAAATCTATATTTTATAAGAAACTTAAAATACGTGTTAAACAATATAAATGTAAAAAACTTGTAAAAACATGAAAGGAATATATAGAGTATTTCAAAAATAAAGCAACTAGCAATGATTTGTCACCTCATCTTAAAATGAACGGATAAAGTATAAATAGATTAATATACTTGGTCCAGTAAAAGTTAAACGTGGCGTTAAATATGCATCTTAGCCGAAACACAACTCGACAACCATTAGTGCTTCATTTATTATTATTATTATATTATTATTTTTTTGCTAAACACATTAGTGCTTCATATTCTTTTTCATTTGACAAACGATTAAGGAATGAACAACACAATAGTGTTCCATTTCCATGGAATCAACTTCTACTCGAGCGTATCCATAAAAGAGTATACAAGACACATAATAGTTTTGAAATCCAATGTTAATTTATTAAATCTTGAGGTGAAATTCATTTCGTATTCATTCCTTCCGTTTAAATATAACAATCATATATGTTTTATCAAATTAATCAAATTTTGATTGATATTTATATATGTTTTATAATAATAAAATTTTAAATGAATATTTTCATAAAAAATATATATTTTATTTTCAAATATATTTTTAGGAATTTAAAAAATATATAAAAACAACTTTCAATTCCAATCAAAATTTGATTAAATTGATCCAACAAATCGTAACTTACCTGAGGAAGTTTGGCAAAGAGATGGTAGCAAATCCTTGAACCAACTCAACTGAGTCCCTAAGGACCCATTCCTCACTGGAATATCAACTCCTCTTTCCTCAAAAAATGGCTTGTCCAGTGCCGTTGCTCCGGCCACCGCAAAATTCACTCCGGCATAAAAACTCCCTACCTTGCTGCCTATATACGGAGGTACCAGTGGAAGTCCAAGGTATTGAGCTGCAAATTTCAACATACAGATGTCGACGATCTATCATGTACAAATATTAGTATTCTCATGAAGGACACTATAGTTCGTGCGCAAAACTTTGACGCAGAAAATGAAATCTAGCCGTTACTAAAAATTTTAATATCTGAAAACCCGAATATTAGGTACAAATATTTTGGCAGAACTGATTTTCTAAATTTAGTAGAAACAAAAATTATACTACCAAAACTTGTACTTCTTCACAACCAAATTGGCGTGGCACCTACTTCACAGTTCAGTCCTAAAATTTCAAGTCGGGTTTAAGATATATTTCCTGCTATTATTTTCAACCACGATTTGAGGAAAAAATTTATGTACTAAATTTTGAAGTTCAGCCGGACTATGTTTAGATTCCGCTCATTTATACGTACCGAGGAAGTCGATAATGAGGCGACCGTCGGAGAAACGACCGGTTTGGGCCTGAAAGTAAGTCTGGCCATAAGGTGGCAAGGCGGAGACCGTGTTTGTGTTTGGGAGGCGAATCTTGTTTCCTGTGTCAGCTAGGGAGTCACCAAAGCTTATGATATATTTCAACGGAGGTTCACATGATGATGACTCGCATGCAATTCTTAGAATCGGAGCTACTGAAATCAAGATTATAAATATACTATTTATAGCTATAGTTTCCCGGAAAGTTAAAGAAGAAGAAGAAGCCATGAGAAAATAAATATATCAACTTACACGAGCAGAGTATATTGTATAAATGCTAGAACGCGCGTGTCTATTTGTAGAATTTTGCGAAGGGACTAATGTTTTAGGGAGCCGGCTCGTTCGGTAAATTTTCTGGCCATCAACTAATAATTTACATTTGTACTTTCAAAAAACAAGTGCAATTTAGTTTAGACCTGGCAATGTCAAACCTAATAATGCAAATACGTTTGGCAACATGTCTTATAAATATCTTTGTCAACTTAATTTATGAGCTATTAAATATAATCAATATACTTATATAAAAAATATACTTATATAAAAAAGAAGACGGGGGCGGTGAGGTGGCGCCTCTAGAATCGCTTCGTTCTATTTTTCTAATTTTCTCAGCCTCTAGAATCGCTTCGTTCTATTTTTCTAATTTTCTCAATTTTTCACAATTTTTAATTTTATTAATTACAACTTCCTTTATTATTTTCGATTTTGTAGGAAGGAAATTGAAAATTACACTTTTATTATTTTCAAACTTGATAGAACTTTCTTTTATTATTTTTAAACTTGATAGAACTTTCTTTGATTTAGAAAATTACAACTTCCTTATTATTTTCGAATTTGTAGGACTTGATAGAACTTTGTTTGATTTAAAAAATTAAAACTTCCTTATTATTTTCGAATTTGTAGGCTTGATAGAACTTTGTTTTATTATTTTCAAACTTGATAGAACTTTCTTTGATTTAGAAAATTACAACTTCCTTATTATTTTCGAATTTCTAGGACTTGATAGAACTTTATTTGATTTAGAAAATTTCTTTGATTTAGAAAATTATAACTTCCTTATTATTTTCGAATTTGTAAGATATGATAGAACTTTCTTTGATTTAAAAAATTACAACTTCCTTATTATTTTCGAATTTGTAGGACATGATAGAACTTTCTTTGATTTAAAAAATTACAACTTCCTTATTATTTTCGAATTTGTAGGCTTGATACTTGAAACCCTGGTGTTTTGATGATAACACTATAGCAGCAAGCTGGGTTAAGTGTGTTGTACTAACATGGTTTTGCAGGAGATAAATACTGTGTATTTTCTAACAAAACATGTTGTAGCAGCTAGCTGGCAGACTAATTTTCTTTGCAGGCAGCAAGCTAGCAGAGAAATTTTGTATGCAGATAGCAAGCTGGCAACACTTCCAGCAGATAGAGTTTCAGTCCTATTTTATAGGAAATCTTCTAGGAACTGATTTGTAAGAACTCTATCAGTTATATAATTCGTGGATATATATATGGGCTCAAATAATTTCGAAATTATTTTCATATATATAAAATTCCTATATTATAGGAAGTTGTTTATAAACGTTTTATCTTTTAACAACTTCTATTCTTTTGGACTTTACAAACCAGTTGAAAACGTCTTTCTAAACGTTCTTATTCTCTCTATTCTTCTGGTTTCTAAACGTTATTATTCATGAACGTTGGGCTTGAATTAATCAAGGAACAAAAACGTGAGACTTGGTAGTCAAGACCGTTGGTTGTTAGATTAATTCAAAATCATTTGTTCATTATATAAATACTTGTGTGGTTTTCATTCTCAGTTGTTGGACAACGTTTTAAAGAAAACACAAGTACTATCAAAGGCTGATTTGCAAAATCTTTTTACATACTTGAGCTCTTATATATTATACGATATATATTCTTGATTAGAGTTCATAGTTTCGGTTGTAATTCTTTATATCTTTGTATTGTTCAACTTGTAAGTTGGTAGTTGCTGGTTTTGTGAGCTTGGAAAACTAGGGTTCAAGGAACTTGATAGCTAGAGGAGTTTATACTTGGTTTAGTATAGTACTTAGAGAGCTGCGTTCAAGGAACAAGGCGTTTCAGCAAGCTGCAAACAGTAACTGGGAGATCAGGGAGATATATTATTATATTGTGTAGTTGTAATTCACTTTGATCAATAATATATTCCTTTGCCGTGTTGGTAGAGGACCAGGACGTAGACCTATAGGAGATAGGGGTCGAACCTGGCTAAAATTGCTGTGTGTTCTTTACTTTCTGCATATTTTCTATACTGTTTTGAACAACGTAGCTAGCTGCCACTTTACATTTTGTGAACTCAGTAAGCTGCTAGACAGCAAAACTGACTGATTTTTGCTTCTTCAGTCACATAACTTGGTAATAATTAAAATCGGTCATTGTTAGTCATAACACCTATTCACCCCTCCCCTCTAGGTGTTTTCCTGAGTTGATCATTGGTGATAAATCAGAAGGAATCAAGACAAGGAAGGGTCAAGCCAATTTTTGTGCATTTGCGGCCTTTCTAGCTCAAGAAGAACCAAAGAATGTCAAAGAAGCACTTCAAGATGAGAATTGGATCATGGCAATGCAAGAAGAACTCAATCAATTTGAAAGATGTGATGTTTGGGAACTTGTGGAGCCACCTACAGATGCTTCAATCATTGGTACTAAATGGGTCTTCAAGAACAAAGTTGATGAATTTGGTACAGTTACTCGAAACAAAGCAAGACTAGTTGCACAAGGATATAATCAACAAGAAGGAATAGATTTTGAGGAAACTTATGCTCCGGTTGCAAGGCTCGAATCAATAAGGATGCTACTTTCATTTGCATGCTTCAAGAAGATCAAGCTACACCAAATGGACGTAAAAAGTGCATTTCTTAATGGATTCTTAAAGGAAGAAGTTTATGTCAAGCAACCCCCTGGTTTTGAAAATGAGAAATTTCCAAATCATGTTTTCAAGTTGAAGAAGGCATTATATGGATTGCGGCAAGCTCCTAGATCATGGTACGAAAGGTTAAGTAAGTTTTTGATCAAAAATGGATTCATTCGAGGTAAAATTGATCCCACATTATTTACTAAAGATAATGGTACTGATATTTTAGTTGTACAAATATATGTGGATGATATTATTTTTGGATCTACTAATGATGTTATGTGTAAGTGGTTTTCTAAGTGTATGCATAGTGAGTTTGACATGAGCATGATGGGAGAGCTCAACTACTTTTTGGGTCTTCAAATTAAGCAAACTCCAGAGGGTATTTATGTGCATCAATCCAAGTATATCAAGAATCTACTCAAAAGATTTGGATTTGAAAATATCAAGCCGAAATCAACACCAATGACTCCTGCCAGCAAGCTGACAGCAGATGAACAAGGTATAGATGTTGATGTTCGCAAGTATAGAGGTATGATTGGTAGTTTATTATATCTTACTGCCTCTAGACCTGATATAATGTATAGTGTTTGTGTATGTGCGAGGTTTCAATCTAAACCAAAAGAGTCTCACTTGAGTGCGGTTAAAAGAATATTCAAATATTTGAGTGGCACAATTACTCTTGGTTTATTTTATCCAATCACAAATGCTTTTGATCTTGTTGGGTTTAGTGATGCAGATTATGCAGGGTGTCAAACTGATCGCAAGAGTACAAGTGGTGTTTGTACATTTTTAGGACAGAGTTTGGTGTCTTGGCAAAGCAAGAAGCAAGCTTCTGTTGCATTATCCACTGCAGAAGGTGAATATTTAGCTGCAGGAAGCTGCTGTGCCCAAATTCTTTGGATGATACAAACACTCAGGGACTATGGCATCAAATGTGACAAGATTCCAATTTATTGTGACAATACAAGCACAATAAACATTTCAAAGAATCCGGTGAATCACTCAAGAACGAAGCATATTGACGTTCGACATCACTTCTTGAGAGACAATGTTGCAAAAGGAAAAATTGAGCTACTATTTGTTTCTACAGAATACCAGCTAGCTGACATCTTCACTAAGCCATTGGCCGAAGAAAGATTTTCTGTTCTTCGTAGGGAAATTGGCATGTGCAATGTCTAGACAGCAAGCTGCCTACAGTTTTCTGGTAATATTAGCTCACTTTGCATGATAATCCATGCTTATTTGAATTTTCTATTATTGATAACATGTGAATAACCTTTTTGATGAATAAGGGGGAGAAAATTCAGGATCATAGCATGTGTGATTTAGGGGGAGTTTTTAGTTACTCTTTGGGTCACATGATTTTAATGTGAATTTATGCTAATGTGAATTTATGCTAATGCTAAATTTTAACATGAAAATATGCTTAGCTGCTTGGATAGAATACTAATCTTTTTACAGAGGAAGCATAATTTTAGGGGGAGTATTTTGCTCCTGAATATTGGTGTGTAATCATCAAAAAGGGGGAGATTGAAAGCCTGGTGTTTTGATGATAACACTATAGCAGCAAGCTGGGTTAAGTGTGTTGTACTAACATGGTTTTGCAGGAGATAAATACTGTGTATTTTCTAACAAAACATGTTGTAGCAGCTAGCTGGCAGACTAATTTTCTTTGCAGGCAGCAAGCTAGCAGAGAAATTTTGTATGCAGACAGCAAGCTGGTAACACTTCCAGCAGATAGAGTTTCAGTCCTATTTTATAGGAAATCTTCTAGGAACTGATTTGTAAGAACTCTATCAGTTATATAATTCGTGGATATATATATGGGCTCAAATAATTTCGAAATTATTTTCATATATATAAAATTCCTATATTATAGGAAGTTGTTTATAAACGTTTTATCTTTTAACAACTTCTATTCTTTTGGACTTTACAAACCAGTTGAAAACGTCTTTCTAAACGTTCTTATTCTCTCTATTCTTCTGGTTTCTAAACGTTATGATTCATGAACGTTGGGCTTGAATTAATCAAGGAACAAAAACGTGAGACTTGGTAGTCAAGACCGTTGGTTGTTAGATTAATTCAAAATCATTTGTTCATTATATAAATACTTGTGTGGTTTTCATTCTCAGTTGTTGGACAACGTTTTAAAGAAAACACAAGTACTATCAAAGGCTGATTTGCAAAATCTTTTTACATACTTGAGCTCTTATATATTATACGATATATATTCTTGATTAGAGTTCATAGTTTCGGTTGTAATTCTTTATATCTTTGTATTGTTCAACTTGTAAGTTGGTAGTTGCTGGTTTTGTGAGCTTGGGAAACTAGGGTTCAAGGAACTTGATAGCTAGAGGAGTTTATACTTGGTTTAGTATAGTACTTAGAGAGCTGCGTTCAAGGAACAAGGCGTTTCAGCAAGCTGCAAACAGTAACTGGGAGATCAGAGAGATATATTATTATATTGTGTAGTTGTAATTCACTTTGATCAATAATATATTCCTTTGCCGTGTTGGTAGAGGACCAGGACGTAGACCTATAGGAGATAGGGGTCGAACCTGGCTAAAATTGCTGTGTGTTCTTTACTTTCTGCATATTTTCTATACTGTTTTGAACAACGTAGCTAGCTGCCACTTTACATTTTGTGAACTCAGTAAGCTGCCAGACAGCAAAACAGACTGATTTTTGCTTTTTCAGTCACATAACTTGGTAATAATTAAAATCGGTCATTGTTAGTCATAACACCTATTCACCCCTCCCCTCTAGGTGTTGATTCTCAATACTTTCTTTGATTTAGAAAATTACAACTTCCTTATTATTTTCGAATGTGTAGGACTTGATAGAACTTTCTTTGATTTAGAAAATTACAACAGACTTGATAGAACTTTCTTTTATTATTTTCAAACTGGATAGAACTTTCTTTGATTTAGAAAATTAGAACTTCCTTATTATTTTCGAATTTGTAGGACTTGATAGATCTTTCTTTGATTTATAAAATTACAACTTCCTTATTATTTTCGAATTTGTAGGCTCTTATGTTAATAATTGCAATTTTCTCTTTTATTATTTTCAATCTTGATAGAACTTTCTTTTATTATTTTCAAACTTGATAAAACTTTCTTTTATTATTTTCAAACTTGATAGAACTTTCTTTTATTATTTTCAAACTTTATAGAACTTTTCTTTTATAATACTTCTTGACTTTTAAACATAATGGATTTCCATGTTATTCAACTTACAAACACCTATAAATTAAAGGTCATTCATAACAAAAAATCTACACCGAATTTTTTTTACATAGCTTCAAATTTTTACAACCATATTTACAATCAATACAATTATGGCCTACAACATGTTGGATGCTTTGAACGACAGCAACTATACCTGGATGATAAGAGTACGAGTGTGTAGAATGTGGGAATCTGTCAATCCAAATACTGAAGAACTGATCAGTCTTGACATGATTTTGATCGATAAAAAGGTTAATAAATCGATATACTTATAACTTATTAGTTTGTCAAATTGTATGATGTTATTAACTTTTCTAAGATATGTTGTATGACAGGAAAAATTGATCCATGCTACAATCCCGAAGATTATGGTCTCTCGGTTCAAAAATCTTTTAGAGGAAGGCTCTGTGTACAGCATCACAAATCTGAAAGTTGTTTCAAGTACAGGGAAATATAGACCACTGTCACATGGGTCTAAATTGCTCTTCATACGCATAACGTTGCCTAAGAGATTGGAAGAAGGCATCGTCAACATATCACTGCATGGATTTCAGTTCATATGTTCGGATATGATTGATGCACGTATTAATGACACCAACATACTCTCAGGTTTTTGATGCAGTAATATATTAGAGTAATATATAAGTAATACTATTATATAAGTTATAATTCAAACTATCATGTTCTAATATTATTTTTTCTATGTTGATTTAGATGTTGTAGGCTGCTTGACCTACTTGGGTGGCATTGAAGTTGTCAAAGGCGGTTGGAAAAAAAGAGATCTCAAAATTGTCACAAATTAATAAGTTATGCATTATATTAATTTTAATATAAATGTTAATTGTTTTTTTATTTTTTTGTAATTTTATATTGCTTCTTTGATTACCCCAATTTATTTGTTTTACTTTTTTAATTTGTTCTAATTTTTTTCTTAAACAGCTCCATCACAAGTACCATAACTTTGTGGGAAAAGTTGGCTGAGATGGTTGATACAAATTTATACAAGGAGGATGGTGGACCCTATATAATAATTGTCACATCTACCCAGATTAAAAAATTTAAAAGTAATTATCTTTATTAATGTTTTTATAATATATAGTTTTAGAAATTACACATATATAAATCTATCTTATCTCGATTGAACGAATATCATTAGATATTATACAAATATTTGTTTCATTGATATTATTGATTTAATTCGTATATTAGTTTTTTAACCATTTATTTACTCTTATATGTGCAGATACAATTAGCTTTTCTACCACAATAAATAGTAAAATTTATACAAATCTGGATACACCGTATGAGTCATCCCTGAGAAAATAGTAATATTATATGTTTATATTGATTTTTATCAATATAATTTTTTTAATATATATATGGCAATGGTATCGGTCCAATAAAATAAAAAATCAAACTCTATAAACAAAAGGAATATGTAAATAATTTATAATATTACTTACCCAAATGCAAATATTACAGAATATATTTTATTTGATAATTTATATAATTTTATAGATATTTATTTCACAATTTTTATTATAATATTCTTTTTTTTAATAAATATATTCTAATGCCGCTGCGAAGTGCGGCTCAGTAACCTAGTAATCAACTAAAAATCAATGAATAATTTACTTTTGTTCCGGTTTATTTCCTATCACTTAAGTTCTTTATTTTTATAATAATTTGCATTTTCAAATATCTTTTTAATTTAAGATGCATCTATATTTTCAAATTATTGTATTGAACAATTATTTTTTAACTAAATTTAGTAAAAAATTCACTAATTTATAAACAAATTATCAAAGTACTTGTATAAATTATAAATATTTATTTGTTTAATTTTTTAATTTTTTTATACTCCCTCCTTCTCATCCAATTGTTAACATTTGAGAGAGGACTCTGCACGCATTTTAAGGTGTGTATAAAGTATAGCTCCATAATTTATTTTTAAATTTTTTCTTTTTTGAATAAAAATTTAAACATTTCTATTATCCAGAAGAAAAAAATTAAAATAATTAATGAAACCATACTTTATATATACCTTAAAATGCATGTTTAGACCTTTATTTCAAATATTAATAATTGGATAAAACTACTTATTTATTTTAAAATAAAATATAACATTTTAAGATACCCAAAAGGCACATGAATTATAGTGGACGATTTCAAACATTACACAAGTAATTTTAATTCAGGATTTCCAACAACCTCCGATTTCGTGTTATTACGAAATTATCCAACAACACATACACAATTTGAGTTATTCCAAGCAATTTTTGTTTATACATTTCATCAGAATAATCAGTCGCTTTAAGTTGAGAATACAATCTGTCGCTTTCAGTTGAGAATAATTTCGAGTTGGCGCACTTGAAAGGAAAACGAAAACGAGTCCACCTTTATGGAAAGTCGACAAGATCAAATTAACGGTCTTTTCAAAATTAAAAACAATAAAACATTTTACATATTCTAGAGTCTTCTATTAGATTTTATATAAAATTTAATTTTTAGCCGCATTTATTATAAATAAAAGGGGATAGAGTAGTTTGTAACTCTTAAAATTGAATAAAGAACTTAAAATCTTAAAAAATTTAAGAGTAAATAAGAATTTTTTAGAGCATAAAACGTTATCACTATTCTCAAATTTTAGGTTAAAAATCAAGATTAAAAAAAATTAGGTTAAAAATCAAGATAAAAATATTTCCGGAAACGCTGTAAATTGATATTAAAGTCAAGCACCTTTTTAATGTGCACATCAACACATGTTAAGAATTTCCTATTAGTTGTCCTTTTTTACTTTTAATTAAGGTCAAATTAATTAATCTTTAACTAATATTTACGTGTTCTCATTATATAATTTACAATTTTTGAAATATACATATAAAAGTAGATGAAATCTACTTTCAAATGATATAATATAAGTAATATTTAGTCAAAATTTGATCAATTTAATCATTTAAAAGTAAAATGGATAGAGGTAATATAATTTTGTTAGTTCCCAATACAATATTCAATGATATTTAATGAATTTTGCCATTATCATTTATCTCTAATGATTGGTAATTAAGCCCTTATCCACACCAAGTTTCAAGTTCCCAAATATTTTAATAAAAGATGGAGGGAGCCAATTTATGCACTATTTTTATTGAAATGACGATAAAAAACACCTATATACATAAATAAATTTGAAGTTGAAAATATAAATAAAAATATTTCGATCCAAAACTTAAGATATATTTTTATAAATGAAGAATTTTTATAAATGAAGAGCGTGCACACATTAGTTCCCCAAAAAAAAGTATTTCATCTTGCATCTATGTTTGTTATTGTCGGAATCTTATATTTATGTTGATGCAAGTTAATATTAACGAAAAAAAATCACAAATAGTTATACTACTAATCAATCAATATCAATCATCAATACTATTATATAAAGAAGAAGACGGGGGCGGTGAGGTGGAGCTCTTAGATCGCTTCGTTCTATTTTTCTAATTTTCTCAATTTTTTGAATTAATAATATTAAAAATTCGAAAAAATCTCAATTACCTTTTAAATGCTTACTAATAGAGGAAACATATAATATTTTTGCATTTAAAATCCCTACTAATGAAGAAACTAATATACAATAGATCTTTACTAATGAAGGAAACTAAATATCACTATTGGAAGAAACTAAATATTCAATTATAATATTCTTGCCTTCAAAATATCTAAATTAGAAAAAAAAAAGTGTATTACCTTACATTATTTTGAACTTTCCTCTATTATTATCTAAATATTCTCATAATTTTTAATGAAATTACTATCTTAACCTAGATCGCTTCGTTCTATTTTTCTAATTTTCTCAATTTTTTGAATTAATAATATTAAAAAATCGAAAAAATCTCAATTATTTTTTAAATACTTACTAATAGAGGAAACCTATAATATTTTTGCATTTAAAATCCCTACTAATGGAGAAACTAATATACAATAGATCTTTACTAATGAAGCAAACTAAACATCACTAATGGAAGAAACTAAATATTCAAATATAATATTCTTGCCTTCAAAATATCTAAATTAGAAAAAAAAAAGTGTATTACCTTACATTATTTTGAACTTTCCTCTATTATTATCTAAATGTTATCATAATTTTTAATGAAATTACTATCTTAACATACTCCTCTCCTAAACTTTCTTTTTTTATGTAATATAATAGAAAATACATGAACGTTTTGGTAAATAAGAAGTTAATAAATTAGATCGGTATTGCATAAGAAATTAAGTAATTAATACCAAAAACTAGAAAAAATCTCAATTGTCTTTTAAATCTTACAACTTCCTTTATTATTTTCAATTTTGTAGAAAGGGAATTGATAGAACTTTCTTTTATTTTCAAAACTGATAGAACTTTCTTTTATTATTTTCAAACTTGATAGAATTTTCTTTCAATTAGAAAATTACAACTTCCTTATTATTTTCGAATTTGTATGATTTTTATGTTAATAATTGCAATTTTCTCTTTTATTATTTTCAAACTTGATAAAACTTTCTTTTATTATTTTCAAACTTGACAGAACTTTCTTTTATTATTTTCAAATTAGGAGAAGACGGGGGCGGTGAGGTGGCGGCTCTCAAATCGTTTCGTTCTATTTTTCTAATTTTCTCAATTTTTCACAATTTTTAATATTAATAATAATTACAACTTCCTTTATTATTTTCGATTTTGTAGGAAGGAAGTTATAAAATTACAACTTCCTTTATTATTTTCAATTTTGTAGGAAGGAAATTGATAGAATTTTTTTTTATTTTCAAAATTGATAGAACTTTATTTTATTATTTTCAAACTTGATGGAACTTTCTTTCAATTAAAAAATTACAACTTCCTTATTATTTTCAAATTTGTAGGATCTTATGTTAATAATTGCAATTTTCTCTTTTATTATTTTCAAACTTGATAGAACTTTCTCTTATTATTTTCAAATTTGTAAGATTGGAGGAATTTGAAAATTACAACTTTCTTATTATTTTCAAAATTTTAGGGTCTTATGTTAAAACTTCCTTATTATTTTCAAACTTGATAGAACTTTCTTTTATCATTTTCAAACTTGATAAAACTTTCTTTGAATTAGAAAATTACAACTTCCTTATTATTTTCGAATTTGTAGGATCTTATGTTAATAATTGCAATTTTCTCTTTTATTATTTTCAAACTTGATAGAACTTTCTTTTATTATTTTCAAACTTGATAAAACTTTCTTTTATTATTTTCAAATTTGTAAAATTGGAGGAATTAGAAAATTACAACTTCCTTATTATTTTCAAATTTGTAGGATCTTATGTTAATAATTATAATTTACTTTTATCATTTTCAAACTATAATAGAACTTTATTAGAGTAATATATAAGTAATACTATTTTATAAGTTAAAATTCAAACTATAATGTTCTAATATTATCTTTTCTAATAATACTATATAAATATAAGTAATATTATATGTTTATATTGATTTTTATCAATATAATTTTTTTCATATATATATGACAATGGTATCGGTCCAATAAAATAAAAAATCAAACTATATAAACAAAATAAATATGTAAATAATTTATAATATTACCTACCCAAATGCAAATTTTACAGAATATATTTTATTTGATAATTTATATATTTTTGTAGATATTTATTTCATAAATTTTGTTCTAATATTCTTTTTCTTTAACAAATATATTATAACGCCGCTGCGAAGCGCGACTTAGTAACTTAGTACTTATATAAAGGAGAAGACGGGGGCGGTGAGGTGACGACTCTCAAATCGTTTCGTTCTATTTTTCTAATTTTTTTAATTTTTCACAATTTTTAATATTAATAATTACAACTTCGTCCATTATTTTCGATTTTGTAGGAAGGAAATTGAAAAATTACAACTTCCTTTATTATTTTCAATTTTGTAGGAACAGAATTGATAGAACTTTCTTTTACTTTCAAAATTGATAAAACTTTCTTTTATTATTTTCAAACTTGATAGAACTTTCTTTCAATTAGAAAATTACAACTTCTTTATTATTTTCGAATTTGTAGGATCTTATGTTAATAATTGCAATTTTCTCTTTTATTATTTTCAAACTTGATAGAACTTTCTTTCATTATTTTCAAACTTGATAGAACTTTCTTTTATTATTTTCAAATTTGTAAGATTGGAGGAATTTGAAAATTACAACTTCCTTATTATTTTCAAAATTTTAGGGTATTATGTTAAAACTTCCTTATTATTTTCAAACTTGATTGAACTTTATTTTATCATTTTAAAACTTGATAGAACTTTCTTTGAATTAGGACATTATAATTTCCTTATTATTTTTGAATTTGTAGGATCTTATGTTAATAATTGTAATTTTCTCTTTTATTATTTTCAAACTTGATAGAACTTTCTTTTATTATTTTCAAATTTGTAAGATTGGAGTAATTAGAAAATTACAACTTTCTTATTATTTTCAAATTTATAGGATCTTATGTTAAAACTTCCTTATTATTTTCAAATTTGTAGTATCTTATGTTAATAATTACAATTTCCTTTTATCATTTTCAAATATGTAAAAATTGAATTGGAAAATTGTAAATTTGTAAGATTTAATGTTAATTTCTTTATTACTTTCGAATTTTTAGGATCTAATGCATTATTATTTACAGCTTTCTTTCGTATTTTTAGAATTTGTAATAATTATTCATATACAGACCATAACTCAAACAGTTTCTTTCTTTCCTCAGCATCTTCGTTAACGACTAAAGAGTATGCTTATAAGGAAAGTTGTATAACTTTTACAAATTAACTTAATATCTAAAAGGTAAGTTACTATTTAATACTTTTTGACTTTTAAACATAATGAATTTTCATGTTATTCGCCTTACAAATACCTATAAATTAAAGGTCATTCATAACAACAAATCTACACCGAAACTTTTTTACATAGCTCCAAATCTTTACAACCATATTTACATTCAATATAACTATGACCTACACCATGTTGGATGTTTTGAACGACATCAGCTATACTTGGATGATAAGAGTACGAATGTGTAGAATGTGAGAACATGTCAATCCAAATACTGAAGAACTGATCAGTCGACATGATTTTGATCGATGAAAATGTTAATAAATCAATATACTTATAACTTATTAGTTTGTCAAATTGTATGATGTTATTAACTTTTCTAAGATATGTTGTATGACAGGAAAATTTGATCCATGCTACGATCCCAAAGATTTTGGTCTCTCGGTTCAAAGATCTTTTAGAGGAAGACTCCGTGTACATCATCAAAAATCTGAAAGTTGTTTCAAGTACAGGAAAATATAGACCACTATCACATGGGTCTAAATTGCTTCACTGCACGAATTTCTGTTCATATGCCCGGATATGATTGATGCACGTATTAATGACACTAACATACTCTCGGGTATTTTGATGCAGTAATATATTATAGTAATATATAAGTAATACTATTATATAAGTTAAAATTCAAATTATAATGTTCTAATATTATCTTTTCTAATAATACTATATAAATATAAGTAATATAATATGTTTATATTGATTTTTATCAATATAATTTTTTTCATATATATATGACAATGGTATCGGTTCAAAAAAATAAAAAATCAAACTATATAAACAAAAGGAATATATAAATAATTTATAATATTAACTACCCAAATGCAAATTTTACAGAATATATTTTATTTGATCATTTATTTAAATTTGTAGATATTTATTTCATAAATTTTGTTCTAATATTTTTTTTCTTTAACAAATATATTCTAACGCCGTTGCGAAGCGCAGCTTAGTAACCTAGTTACTAATAATTGTCGTGCATTATATATACAGCTATGAACTTTTTCTTAATTTTCACTTCCAGACCATGTTGTAAAATTTGGGAATCCCAACTAATCAGTTCAGCTACCGATTTAAGATAATCAGTAAATCGAGGATTAATTAAAAATAAAAATTAAAAGTATTTATTATTTATTAACCGATATGTGTTTATGGCATCATAGAATCTATATTTATTTGGATTTGATTAATCTACTATTTTAATTTTAATGATTTATTTATAAACATTCCGATAAATAAGTATTCGCAAAGATTAATCCAAATTTAAAAAGCAGATCAGCCAACCACCTTGTAAAGAATTAAATCGGAAATTAATCGATAATATCTGAGATTTTTAGAACCATGCTTCAAGATTAAGAATTATATCGTTTTTGATTGAGTATGTGTTTATGAAAAGTGGATTAACATGAAAAGTTAAAAATTATTCCAATATTTATCCTATTATGACATATGTTTCTATTTTTTATTTTATTTTTGGTAATCTGTCATATGTTTCTATATACATAGGGTGTTACTCTAGAAATCAAGACTAGCTTTAAAACTAAATATTAGTAGCAATTTTATAAATTTTATTAATTATAAACCCAAATAAATATTAGTTTATTCTTTTTAGTTTCCTGAAATGAATTTCTACTTGCAACACTTAATTTTTGAGTTAAGATGGTATTAAGAGAATATCCAACACTTAATTATTGAGTTAAGATGGTATTAAGAGAATATCCAACGTAATATGAGTAATAAAAACGGTTCTATTTGTATAATGAGAAATGATAAGGATATAAAAAAAAAAATCAAAATTCTGCCTAAATGACACATGACAAAATCTAATTGGTGATAATTCTCATAAAATTATGTGCCCATGTCATGTGTTATTTGGGAAGAATTTTGGGATCAATTTTTCGTATCTCTAGCTATTCTATAATATAGTATCAATTCTCCAAACAAAAAAATTAACAAAAATAATATAGTATCAATTTTAAAATACATCTCTTCAATTCAATGCTAAATTTGGTTTTAAAATAAAAAAAATGCTATAATTAATTTGGTTCTAAATATAGAAATGTGGCTATAATTGCCAAATAATTGAGAAAAATGAATAATTAAAATAATGGTGATATATATAATTTTGAATTTAAAATATAGATGGTTGGAATATAACTAAATTTAAATCTAATTAATGCTATTTTAAAATAATAGATTGAATTATAAATTCTATTTTAACATCAAAAATTAACTTTTTTTTCAATTTCATATTATAATAATAAAAATAACTATTTTAGCATTAATATTAGACTTACTCTAAAAGATTCAAAACTAATAAAACGTGCGTTGTTAAAAATAAAAAATGAAATTTAATGGAAACGTTACTCTTACCCATTCAATTTCCACTTCTTTGATACGGTTCAACCTGAAATGTTAGCTGTTCCCATTTTAAAATCAATAAATACATTTAAGAGACCTTTGGCCTTTTCAACTATACTTTTATATCAGCATATCATAGAGTACGAGTTTTGTATAGATTTTTTAAATTTCAAAGATATTTTTAATAATTATTATTAATTATATTATTTATTAAATAAAATGACTGCTTAAAAATTAAAATATTGTTTTATCTAATAATATAAATTTATTTCTTTTATTCGTATCCAATCTTAAGAAAAATACATTCTAAATATTATAATTATAATATATTATATATACTCGTACAAACTATAGTATCATAATAATTTTGTAAAAAGAAACAACTATTTAGATTATGTTATTAAACCAAAATATTAAAATTTTGATCATGTAGAGATCGGTAGGGGCTTATATAGTTTAATTGGTTGAAACGGGCATGTTCTTTTGTATGATATTCATATCAAAATTTGATTATTTTTGAAATTATAATCATTATAATAACCCAATCTAAATAACAAGAAAATCACGTACTATCTACTCCCTTTGTTCCATTTTATAATAAATTAGATTTATTTTTCAATTGTTGTTGGAGAAATTTCGTAACAATTCGAACCGAAGGTTGCTGGAATAACGAAATATGTAAATAGGGGGATTTAGGATTTTTGGATGTTTGGGGCTGAGCTCGTATGATGACTCCTCAGAAATTGAATAGAGAATGAGTTCTTTCTCTTCCTCTTTCTCGAGTGTCAATTGTCGTATCATAAAAAGTACCTACGTACCCCTTATACAGGGATCAAGCCTCACGTAGTTCTTGGAAAACAAGTCATTAGATAAGCCCATTCAGTCCAAACCCATAAATAGTCAAAATTTATCCATCCAATCTTCCCATAAATAGTTCAAGGATTATCAATCCATCTCACGTTCCCATAATAGTTCAAGGATTATCAATCCACCTCACGTTCCCATAAATAGTCCGGTCTTCACACGTTTTCCTACAATCTTGCGGCATCTCCTCATTTCTTTCCATGATTTGAAGAATATCGTTTGGAGATATTTTCCGTTATTCGTCGATTGAGATTGATTCTTTCCTCGTTTCAGAGAGAGGATATTGCTTATTGGTTAAGCAATTAATTATTAATCTGAATTAATAATTATTAAACGGAGAAATTTGGACTATGCCAAAACGTGGCATAATAACAATCCCCCAGTTCTTCAATGTAGCTTGCTGCAGTGGAGAACTAAAAATATTCGAGCTTCCAAATTTCTTCGGTCGCTTAGAGTTTTGTATATAATCTGAATTGGCGTACACGCTTTTCAAGTGTTATTGCCCACATAAGGATGTGTTTTCAATCATCCGCGAGCCCCCGAGCCGAGACTTTAATAAGATACCCAATTTCAAATGTCAGGCTTTCAACCCATATCACATCCGGTCCCACACGTTTTCCTACAATCTCGTGGCATCTCCGCATTTCTTCCCGTGATTGTAGGAATGTCTCGTGACAACCATATCACATCCAGTCCCACATGTTTTCCTGCAATCTCGCGGCATCTCCGCATTTCTTCTCGTGATAGTAGGAATGTCCTGTGCCAACCATATCACGTCCAGTCCCACACGTTTTCCTGCAATCTTGCGGCATCTCCGCATTTCTTCCCGTAATTGTAGGAATGTTTCATGCCAACCATATCACGTCCGGTCCCACACGTTTTCCTGCAATCTCGCGGCATCTCCGCATTTCTTCCTGTGATTGTAGGAATGTCCTATGTCAACTATATCACGTCCGGTCCCACACGTTTTCCTGCAATCTCGCGGCATCTCCGCATTTCTTCCCGTGATTGTAGGAATGTCTCATGCTAACCAAGAAATATCCATCTACCAATGGGCCTTCAATAATGTAATTTTATTCATGGACTCTCCTCTGAGAGTAGGGTCTTCAATATTAATCCTCCTTGGAAAATAGAGCTTTCGAAAACATTACCCTTGTCAGATAAGGACCTTCCACACTTATTTTTGTCCATGCACGAGCTAGTGAAGTAATCAAATCATCTGCTACGAATATTGCATCACAATTATTTAACATATCCATGATTCAGATTCTGCCCAGATTTGTTTTTTACCTTTCTGACCCTGTAAACGATGTTTTCTTGGAAAACACAAAACATGAAAGTTGTATAAAACGAAAAGAGCTTTCCGATGATATATGGCTCGTCACAAACGAACTTATAATGAATCGGGAATCAAATAAAACATCTGCTGATTAACTTCTCAATACTGAAAAACGGGATCTGATTATGTTTTGTGATTTCGAGAATAGATCGAAACATAATCTCAGAAAACACCAAGAACGAAAGTTTTAGGAAATCACAAAAGCTTTCCGGATCATAAAAAATCATCAAAATATGACATGCACTAAATTTACTACGAATTTTATAAGATAACTTATGTATATGGACAAAAGCATAAGAAAACTTATCTTAATTTTGAAAAGAATCATGAATCACCGCCTCCATCATTCTGCTCCTCCATTAAAACCGCTCCAGATCCATAATAACCCCCCTTGCGTATGATGTAGATGATTTGATTGTCCTCCACAATAAAAAAATAATCCCTTCCTTCTAGCGCCAATTGTTGTTGGAGGAATTTCGTAACAACTCGAACCGAAGGTTGCTGGAATAACGAAATATGAAAATAGGGGGATTAGGATTTTTGGATGTTTGGGGGCTGAGCTCGTATGATGACTCCTCAGAAATTGAATAGAGAATGGGTTATTTCTCTTCCTCTTTCCCGAGTGTCAATTGTCGTATCATACAAGGTGCCTACGTACCCCTTATATAGGGATCAAGCCTCACGTAGTTCTTGAAAAACAAGTCATTAGATAAGCCCATTCAGTTCAAACCCATAAATAGTCAAAGTTTATCCATCCAATGTTCCCATAAATAGTTCAAGGATTATCAATCCATCTCACGTTCCCATAAATAGTTCAAGGATTATCAATCCACCTCACGTTCCCATAAATAGTCCGGTCTTCACACGTTTTCCTACAATCTTGCGGCATCTCCGCATTTCTTTCCATGATTTGAAGAATATCGTTTGGAGATATTTTCCGTTATTCGTCGACTGAGATTGATTCTTTACTCGTTTCAGAGAGAGGATATTGCTTATTGGTTAAGCAATTAATTATTAATCTGAATTAATAATTATTAAACGGAGAAATTTGGACTATGCCAAAACGTGGCATAACATCAATAATTTTATTTTTTCTATATTTCTGTTACGACATATTTTCGGTGCCTCAATTATCTCCTAATTTCCCAATATCAATCAATCAATATCTCCAAACAATTCTTTCAAATCAGGAAAGAATCACAACGCTAATATAACTCTAAAAAAATAAAATCAACTTATCTCAAGATATCCCTTAACAATCACAGGGATTAAAAACACTATCATATCACAGAACTGCGTTGGCTTGATCCCTATATATAAACAGGGTACACATGTATCTTGGAATAGGATCCGACACATATAACAAGCCGAGACACCTTTCAAGTCCAGTCCCAAACATCCAAAATCCCAAAATCCCCCTATTTTCATAATTCGTTATTCCAGCAATCCCCGAAATTTGTTATCACCAAATTCCTCCGTTAACAACTAACGCTAGAAGGAGGGGATAATTATTTGATTGTGGAGGACAATCAAGCTATACAATACACACGGGGGGTTATTATGGATCTGCAGCGGCTTTAATGGAAGAGCAAAACGATGGCGGCGGTGGTTGAATTTAATTTACAATTTTATATATTCAGGAATTTTCGTACCGTGGTAGATCGGAAAGACCGGAGGCTACAGGCGCGCAATTTATGATCAAATCAGAGCTATAGGCGCGAGATGGATGACACCAGTTTTATACGAATAAGGAAAAATGACATCAAGGAAGTTAACATTTTTGCGTGACCTATTGATAAAAGAAGAGTTAAAAGTCTAAGAAATTTTTATACAACAGCCAAGGTGAATTAATCAGGTGGCAGTTACTACTTGACAGTAAGGACCCGCGAGTAAAATAAATAAATTTGAAGGTCATGTGCACGGGTACAAAAAACAAAAAACAAAGGACAAAGCTTGACATGTTATTACATGAATTAAGTTCGCGCATAACATCAATAAAATAGGAACATAACGAAGATAATTATCAAGAGCATCAAGCAGGCATTGAAGGTGAAAAAACTCCAACAATAGTGAACATTATTCGGACCAGCAAAAAACACCGAGATAAGTTTTTTCAGTTTATTTTAATTTTTTAATATTTGCGTATATTGTTGTACCGTACGTATATGCCAGACATATTTTTAGATTTGGAGTTAGATTATTTTAGAAGACCCTCTTTCGAAAAGGATAATATTTTTGAAGACCCTCTTCCAAGGAGCATAATATTTTTGAATATCCTCTTTTGAGAATAATAATATTTTTGAAGACCCTCTTTTGAAGAGGATAATATTTTTGAAGACCCTTTTTCGAGGAGGATAATATTTTAGAAGACCTTCTTTTGAAGATGATAATCTTTTTTGAAGTCCCTACAGGGTGATCGTCTTGTGAAGGCCCTTCGGGATAATCTTTTTTTGAAGGCCCTGTATCATTCGCATCATGCATTCATTAATATCATCATGTGCATCATTCGCATCATGCATTCATTCATATCATCATGTGCATCATACATTTACTCGTAAACATTGGACATTCTTAGATTCCGTGGTTGTCCCTGTGTGATATTTTTAAAGGCCCTTTTTTGATAAAGGTGTTGCTTGTAATAATTTTTTAAGGCCCTTTTTTATGAAGGTGTTGTTTGGAAATTATTTTTTGAAGGCCCTTCTTTGTGGAAGGTGTTGCTTGAAATTTATTTTTGAAGGCTCTTCTATAAGGAGGGTACTGCTTGGAATACCTTGGTAAACCTGTACTTCTGGGGTGCTTATCCGTACTTCCGGAAAGCTCACCAAGAAGAGAGTTCACCCTCTTATGGTGAAGAGAGTCCACCCTCTTATAGGTGAGGAGAGTCCACCCTCTTATGGTAAAGAGAGTCCACCCTCTTATGGTGAATAGAGTCCACCCTCTTATAGGTGAGGAGAGTCCACCCTCTTAAGGTGAAGAAGAGTCCACCCTCTAAAGGTGAAGAGAGGCCTCCCTCTTATGTAGAGAACAGTCCACCCTCTTAAGGTGAAAAGAGTCCACCCTCTTAAGGTGAGAAGAGTCCTCACTCTTATGGAGAGAAGAGTCCTCCCTCTTAAGGAGAAGATCCTCCGGGAAAATGCTCATGTTGTCTCCCTCGCATCTACAGGCAAATCACAGGTAATTATATGCTCCATATTATTTGCTAATCTTCTACTCCTTGTTGTTTCAATGACTCGGGAAATTCGGAAGATCAAAGTACGCTTAGTTCTCCAGTCCATCAAGCTGCACTGAAGAACTGGGGGGTAGTTGTTACGCCATATTTTCGGTTGCCTCAATTATCTCCTAATTTCCCAATATCAATCAATCAATATCTCCAAACGATTCTTTCAAATCAGGAAAAAATCACAACGCTAATATAACTCTAAAAAGATAAAATCAACTTATCTCAAGATATCCCTTAACAATCACAGGGATTAAAAACACTATCCTATCACAGAACTGCGTTGGCTTGATCCCTATATATAAACAGGGTACGCATGCATCTTGGAATAGGATCCGACACATATAACAAGCCGAGACACCTTTCAAGTCCAGCCCCAAACATCTAAAATCCCAAAATCCCCCTATTTTCATAATTCGTTATTCCAACAATCCCCGAAATTTGTTATCATCAAATTCCTCCGTTAACAATTTCTAATTATATAATTTATATAAATTTCAATTAAAACAATGATCAGTTTGAACAGTCAAAACTAAAAGAAATATATATAATGGAACTGATGGAGTGTTATTTTAGTAAGTATAGTTTATGTTTTCAGTTAGACTTAAGAAAATCCAATAACAAACATGTTAACCTAATTTAATGTACATTATCTCATAAGATAGTGTTAATAGTATATTTTAGATAGATGTCGTCTGAATTTTAGAAAAGGAGAAATTTTAGTTAGAGAATATAAAAAAAAATATTTGTTTTGGCTAACAAAGGTAATTGATTAATTATTAGTATTTACAATATTACTATTTTATGTTACTAAATTGAATTGTGTGGGATATTTTTGAAAAATGTGAGGTTTTACTTGGGAAAAATTTTAGTTAGAAAATATAAAAAAGAATATACACTTTGGCAAAAAAAAACTAATCGGTTAGTTATTAGTAATTATAAATATTATTATTTTATTTCATTAAATAGAACTGCCCGTGATATTTTTGGAAAATAAGAGGTTTTGGTTAAGAAAAATAGAAAAGTAAAACTTTTAGTTAGAAAATATAAAAAAAATATACACTTTGGCTAAAATAGGTAATTGGTTAGTTATTAACAATTATAATTTTATTATTTTATTTTAATAAATGAAATTGTCTGTGATATTTTTGGAAAAAGAGGGGTTTTAGTAAGTAAAAATAAAAAGCTTATACGTTTTAGTTAGAAAAAGGTAATTGCCCGTGATATTTTTGGAAAAGTAGGGAAATTTTTTAGAAAAAAAAAAGTAATGTATTTTAGGTGAAAAAAGTAATTGGTTATAAATAGGTAATTGTTGTGGATTAAAAAACGTACTTGTGAATTTACTGGTAGGGTTTAGGAGCTTTCGAGCTTTAATGGTTGTTCTCGTGTTTTGTGACTAAATCGGTCCTCACAAGATGCCTACGTATCTCAATCAATACTGAGAATCAAGCCAGAAAACGTAGTTCTATTGTGAAGGATCAGGGTCCTTATATAAGCATCAGGAGCCTCGTATTTAGAGTATATTTAGGAGACTTATCGAATAAGTCTCCTTTTTGATAATGGATAAACATTGTATTTCTTGGTGGACAAGTCTTTTCCTTGTTGTAGGATAAGGACTGTGACTCATTATTTCTTTTAATTGGGATTCTGGATCCTTCTGTGAAGTATTTATCATATTCTGGACTCCATTCATGAGCTGTATATTTTCCTTATTTATTAATTACGAAATTAATAAATAATTAGGGTTTCAGGCCTTGTTTATCGGGCTGTATTCTTGGACCAATCTAGGTGTAATTAATACATCATTAATTACATTTCTAGGATTACCTTTCTATCCATATCATTTGCCCCCCAACTTCTGAGAAAATCTTTTCGGGGTTTTCAAAGAAGTTATTGTTGATCTGTGTATTTTTTCCTGACTTTTTTCCTTTTTTCAGGAATTTTTGTATGCCAATAAATAAATAAATAAATGTATTTATTTATTATTATTATTTTCTTTTTTCAAGGGTATTTTCGACCTCGTTTTCGACCTCGAATCAGGTCTTTTTCGACCTCGATTTCGACCTCGATTTGGTACGAGGTCGAAGATTTCGACCTCGATTTCCCGTGCTTTTTCGACCTCGGTCGTTCGACCTCAACCTCAGTCTTTTTCGACCTCGATTTGGTACGAGGTCGAAGATTTTGACCTCGATTTCCCTTGTTATTTCGACTTCAGTCGTTCGACCTCAACACAGTCTTTTTCGACCTCAACAGGTCCCGGGTCGAAGGTTTCGACCTCGTTTTCCCGTGTTATTTCGACTTCAGTCGTTCGACCTCGACCTTAGTCTTTTTCGACCTCAGTCTAATACTTTTTCGACCTCAATTTGGTCTTAGGTCGAACAAATCGACTTCAATTTCATGTATGTTTTCGACCTCGATCATTCGACCTCGATCTAGGGTTCTTTCGACCTCAATTTAATACTTTTTGACCTCAATTTGGCCATAGTTCGAACAAATCGACTTCAATTTCGTATATGTTTTCGACCTCGATCTAGGGTTCTTTCGACCTCAATTTAATACTTTTCGACCTCAATTTGGCCTTAGTTCGAACAAATCGACTTCAATTTCGTATATGTTTTCGACCTCGATCTAGGGTTCTTTCGACCTCAATTTAATACTTTTTCAACCTCAATTTGGCCTTAGTTTATTTGGATTTCACTTGATCTCTTTTGAGCCTCAATTACTTTTATTGGGCCTTGATTTTTGAAGCCCAGTAAATAATTATGGGCCTTAACTGGCTGTAGACGGTTGCCCTTCTCTTGACCGGTTGGGTGGCCGGCTACTTCAGTTATAAAAGAGTGAGATTTCCATTTCACTCTTCACTTCTCACTTCAAGTTTCTAAAAAAAAATTCTCAGTTTTCTCTCTAGTTTCTCCGTGGTGAGGCGATTTTCGGCGAGTTTTCTTCAGCCACATTCATCATTTTCTGGGTTTTTTCCTTCAACGTATGAAGATTTCTGGGTTTTATACTTAAAGATTTCTGGAATTTCTTTTTGAAGTTTTGAAGATTTCTGGAAATTCCTCTTGAAGTTTTGAAGATTTCTGGAAATTCCTCTTGAAGTTTTGAAGATTTCTGGAAATTTCTCTTGAAGATTTGAAGTTTTCAATGGCTGATCGTACTGCTCAACGCCTTCAAAAGATGAATCAAGCTTCTAAGAGAGGTACCGTCACTATTCACTCTTCATATATGTCTTTGCAAGATATGATTAACGAACGTGGCGACGACTACCCTTCTGTATCTCACTTAGATTCCTTTGACTGTAGTAATAAATTTTATGAAGTTGATAAAATTAGGGATTATAACAAAATGTATAGAGTTAAATCCCCCCTTAGGCTTATCCCAGCTGGCCCAGGAGATCGTTTCTGCCATTGGCGTCCTGATGCTCTCTGCATTTACAAGGACGCCATTGTTGCAGGACTTAGGTTTCCTTTCCATGAGTTCATTCTCAAGCTATTAGCAGATGTTAGGATTAATCCTTGTCAACTCCCTCCTAATGCTTGGAGAATTATAATGAGTTTCATAGTTCTTTGTTTAAAGAACAATTTTCCTCTTTCTGTTTCATTATTTAGAAAAATCTTTCAATTTAAGAATAGTTCTGCAATTTCCCCTGGTTGATATCAACCATAGGGCTTCCACACCTCCAATATTCCACCCAAAATCCATCCCTGATAACAACCCCAAATGGAAAAATGAGTTTATGTATCTTGTTTGGGAAGGAGGGGATTGGGGCACCCTATTCCGTAAGTCGTTTAGTAGAGTCTCGGACGGTAGTCCCTATGAGATAGTCTTGACTGAGGAGGAGGCTCATGCCTATGCTGAGCTAACCAAGGACAACTATACTACCATGGCTTGGGAGCTTCTGGACGAGTTTCTCTTTAAGTCTCTGGGCTTATCGAGCGTATCAGACAAGGGTAACTCTCATTCCTTAGTTTCTTTTATTTATCTAAGATTTTCTCATACCTAATGTTTCTTTCTTATTTTCTTTTGCAGCTGCGGCCTTTATAAATAAAGGCAACGAGCCCGCGGATGGAGAAACTGCTAGGATGAAAAGGGCTCGTTTGGGAGGCAAAGATCCTCGGGGTGCTCTTGATGGTCCAGCCTTTCTAAGGCCTCATGAGGACTCTGTGGAGGAGGTCGAGGCTCCCCACTCATCCAAGGCCTCTGTTTGGCGCCCCAACTGGGGTATAAGGAAGAAAGACACTGTTGTTGGGGTGTCCAAGCACCGAGCTGAGTGGTCCTATCACTCTCTTACTCCTTGTGACTACAAGGACTTTTTTACCAACTCTACACTTGAGGGAGTGGAGCATGCAGGTTCTCAGGCCATGGCCGCGGTAATCTTTCTCTTCCTTTTCTTTTTGTAGATTACTTAACATGTTGCAAATTTCTTTCTTGACTTATGTTTTGTTTGCAGACTAATGCTAACTTCCAAGGGGCTCTCTTTCAAGCCAAGGCTTGGCGCTCATCTTCTGAGGCCAACCAAGGCAAGTTTGAGAAGTCTCGGGAGGAAGTGGGCTCTCTCAAGGATACCCTGGCTAGGAGGGAGAAGAAGTTGGTTGATTCCCAAGCTGAGCTGGTTGCGCTTAGGAAGAGCAAGGATGACTTTATCGATGAGTACCTTGACTCTCAGGAGTACAAGGACTTAATCGGTAAGCATGACGAGCTCCTCTTCCCAGTTCAGTTTACCAAGGGATGGGATGGTGCCTTGGCAGATGTCTTGGAGAAGATTCCTGGGTCGCTTAGTCTTTCTGACTTCCCAAGCCCTTATGCCTCTACCCCTTTAGAGGTGGCTTTGGCTGGAGAGAATGATATGGATGAGGATGACAGAATTCTGGACCTCGAGCATTCTTCTCCCCTAGGTCAGACAGTTGAACTCCTTCTGGTTCTGGCTCTAGCTCAGAAGAAGAGGAGGCTGATACTGGTGACAAAGGAGGAGAAGCCTAGTTTGTGTAGTTTTTTCTTTTGTAGCCATTTGTGGCTTTTATTTATGTAATATCTGCCTTCGGGCATAACTTAACTTTTCATAAGTTTTAATCTATCATTTCTTGACTTCCTTTCATTTCTGAAATTTTCGAATGTTTGTCAACACTCAATGCATATATACACTTATCATAAAAATATGAAAATGTTGAATAGAATCATAACTTGAAAATGGGTTCAACCCTTACATAATACTCTACTTTCTACCTCGAGTTAAAAACTCGGATTGGTTTCATCGACCTTGTTTCTACTTGTCCTAATAGCGAGTCCAGTTAGGAAACACTAAACATAGTAAACTTTTAAGTTTGCAGCATGCCAAGTTCTTGGCACTTCAATCCCTTCGAAGGTTTCCAACTTATATGAGCCTCGCCCAAACACGTTCTTGACTCGATACGACCCTTCCCAGTTTGGGGCCAATTTTTCTTTCTGTCCAACTCCGGATGCTTCAATCTTTCGGAGAACCAAGTCTCCTTGTCGAAAGAATCTTTCTTTAACCCTTAAGTTATAGTAGAAAGATGCCTTCTTCTGATGTTCAACTATCTTGGCATTTGCCTCATCTCTAACTTCATCAATTAGATCTAGAGCCAGCCTCAAGCCTTCTTCATTTGTCTCTGGTTCGTAAGCTTCAACTCTTGGAGATGTGTGAGTAATCTCCACTGGAACCACTGCTTCTGCTCCATATGCTAACAGAAACGGGGTTGCTCCAGTGGTGACTTTACAAGTAGTACGATATGCCCATAGTATGGGAAGCAATTCGTCCACCCAAGTGTTTCTAGTGCGCTTAACTCTTTTCTTCAGTCCATCCAAGATAATTCGATTCGCCACTTCAGCTTGCCCATTTGTTTGAGGGTGAGCAACAGAAGTGAAACGTAGCTTAATATCATTCTCCTCACCGTACTTCTTGAAATCCTCATTGTTAAACTGAGTTCCATTATCTATGACCAAGATTCGTGGAATCCCGTATCTGCATATCACATTCTTCCAGAAGAAATGCATTACTTGCTTGGTGGTTATCTTGGCTAAAGGTTTAGCCTCAATCCACTTAGTGAAGAAGTCGATTACCACTATCAAGAACTTTCTCTGCGCACTTGCCATTGGAAATGGTCCAAGTATATCCATTCCCCACATGGAAAATGGAATAGGTGAGTTTATGGATGTCAACATCTCTGGTGGTTGTCTAACCACTGGCGCATGATTTTGGCACAGTTCACATTTCTTCACATAGTTTTTTGCATCTGCAAGCACACTCGGCCAGTAGAAACCTAGACGAGTGATCTTATGAGCAAGGGCTCTGCCCCCCAAGTGCTGCCCATTAATTCCCTCATGTACTTCCCTTAGGGCCAACTCTGCCTCCTGGGGTCTCAAGCATTTCAAATAAGGAACAATGAAAGACTTTTTGTATAGGATTCCCTCAATCAAGGTATACCTTAGTGCTCTCACATACAACTTTCGTGCTTCCGAAGTCTCGTTGGGTAACCAACCACTTTCCAGATGAGATTTGATGGGATCCATCCAACAGCTAGCCACATCAATGGGTGCTATCAACTTCCATTAATGCTTGGGGTCTTCAAGACTTGGAATTATACACTCCCTGCATAGTTCTCAATCTCAGAAGAAGCAAACTTAGACAAGGCGTCAGCCTTCATGTTTTCTTCTCTCAGAATGTGTTCCACATAGCATTCATCAAATTGGGTCATAATGGCCTTAACAAGCTTCAGATACTTAGCCATGACCTCATCTCTTACCTCAAATTCTCCATTTACTTGGGAAACTACCAACCTCGAGTCTCCACATACTTTCAGAGTCTTAACTCTCAGGGCTCCAGCCAGCCCCAAACCAGCTATCAGGGCTTCATACTCAGCTTCATTGTTTGTCGTTGGGAAGTCCAGCTTTAGTGCATACTCTATGAGAAATCCATCAGGACTTTGTAGCACCAAACCTGCTCCACTTGATTTTGTTTTTGATGCTCCATCAAAATAGAGCACCCAACATTCTTTGGACACCATGTCTTCATCTTTCTTGTCTTCTATTACTACTTCCTGCCCCCCGACTTCCTGGTTGTCAATGGTGCATTCAACCATGAAGTCAGCGAGTGCCTGAGCTTTTATTGACGTTCGAGGCTTATACTTGATGTCGAACTCTCCCAACTCTATAGCCCATTTGATCAATCTTCCGCTAACTTGAGGACTGTGCAAGATGTTTCTTAGAGGTTGATTAGTCAAGACCTCTATCTTGTGTGCCTGGAAGTATGGACGTAGCTTTCTTGAGGCCATGATCAGGGCTAAGGCAAACTTCTCTATAGTAGAGTAGTTTATTTCTGCTCCATTTAGAATCTTGCTCACATAGTAGACATGCTTCTGAACTTTCAATTCTTCCTTAACCAAAACGGCTCCAAGACAAGTATTAGAAACTGCCAAGTATAAGTAGAGAATCTCCCCTAGTTTTGGTTTTGCCAACAATGGTGCTTCAGCCATGTACTTCTTCAAAAAAATTCAAATTTTTAAGTGCTTTAAAGAAAGGTAAGCACTTTTCTCCTGACTTAGAGATGAATCTCCCCAATGCTGCTACTCTTCCCGTTAGTTTCTGAACATCCTTGACGGACCGTGGTGGCTCCATGTCCAGGATTGCTTTGATTTTGTCGGGGTTAGCCTCGATTCCTCTCTTGGAAACCATCAGGCCTAAAAACTTTCTTGAGCCTACACCAAAGGCATACTTAGCTGGATTCAACATCATCTTGTGGTGCCTCAACACTTCAAATGCTTCCCGTAGATGGTTTATATGATCAGCCTTATCGAGGCTTTTAACCAACATGTCATCCATATAGACCTCCATGGTTTTTCCAATCAGGTGTTCAAAAATTTTGTTCACCAACCTTTGGTATGTTGCTCCTGCATTCTTAAGTCCAAATGTCATGACTAGATAACAGTAAACACCAAAGTCAGTAACGAATGATACCTTAGAGATGTCATCTTTGTGCATTTTGATTTGGTTGTATCCATTGAAGCCATCCATGAAAATCAGCATCTCGTGTCCAGCTGTGGCATCTATTAGAGTATCAATCCTTGGTAAGGGAAAACAATCCTTAGGACATGCATCGTTCAAATCAGTGAAGTCCACACACATCCTCCATTTTCCATTGGTTTTTTTGACTATCACTGGGTTAGCCAACCATTCTGGAAATTGAATTTCTTCAATGTTAGGCCGAATACACAATATAGAATCAAGTATATATGAGAATAACAATTAAGAACACAGGTTTGTAAATCAACAAACTGAATTATATTAAATAATTCTCTCTTAGTGATGTTAATGAATCACAAAGAGCTTCTAGGTTACAAGAATAATAATTCAATAATCGCATCCCTTCTAGGGATAACCTATCTGTGTTTATATAGTACACAGTTACACAATCCTTATCTAATTGATATTCCTACAAATTAGATATACAAGTTATATCAATTAAGGATTGCTTCTTATCTTCTATTCCGTCTCCTTAGCTGTATCAATATATTCTGCTTCTTTCCATCTTCAGAATATATTGCTTCTAGAATCTTCAATTCAGCACCGACAGCTAATTCAACTATCACCCTGTCAGACTTTAAATAAACTCTGACCGGCTTCCTTTAAACTCTTCACCCTGTCAGACTTTAAATAAACTCTGACCGGCTTCTGATAAACTCTGGTCAGTACCTGTTGCTTAAACACTGATAAACAAACGTCAGCAATTATATCTAACAATCTCCCCCAACTTGTTCATAATAAAATGTACAAGTTAAACATATAATTGATGATGTCAAAAACATGTAACAAATGCAGTGTTTAACATATAACAGAGTTTAATTTAAAACAGAGTTTAAATTTGACTTAGAATAGAAAATATATTAAAAACTTACAATCAGACTTTACTTGATTTCTTGAATATCAGGCACTGTCCTGATATAGTCTGATAGCAATTTCTTTTCAGCTCTTTCTAGCTCTTCCACCATGATCTTCTTCACTTCTTTCAACTCTGGATCAAATTCTCCAGTCTGATAAATTGCAGCTCTCAGAGAATAGATGGAATTCTTCCTCATCTCATTCCCTAGCTTAATATAATAAGCTTTATCAGATTCTAAATTGAATTCAAGAACTTTTGTACCCAGTGCTGTTCTGAACTTAGCACTGTTTCTTTTCATCTCAACAATCTTCCCATGTGCATTTCTGTATTTGGGAATGTATGCACTTGATACTCCTCCTCCAAGCATCATCTTCGATCTTAGCATCTTTTCTCTGATAATCGAAGCAGCATTGTGAGTATTTCTATTTTTGACTTTTAACAAGTACAGAACATACTCCAATTCTTGATAAGATTTGAGATTTATATCAGACTCTGCAACCTTATAAACTCTTCCATCATTCATAAAGTACAACAAAAATTCCTTCTTCAACACCTTATGAAAGATCATTTGAACAGAGTCTAGCATATCAAGATTTTCTTGAGTAATAATACCAGATTCTGCCAGTGAAATGTTGTCTTGAGATCTGTTATTTGTTCTTCTCTCTCTGTGTGAACCCAGTCCAGATTTATCATAGGCTTCTTTTCCCAATACTGTTCTGGTTTCAGAGAAATTCACAGCTTCAAGCTTTAAATCTTCAAGAATTTTTGGTTTGCAGAATCCTGGAAGTTGTGTAGATTTCTGTACAACTTGAGCAACGTCAGAGGTTGTCATAACTTTAGTAGTATCATCAACTTGAGCAGCGTCAGAGGTTGATTTTGCTAATCTTGTTTCAACTTGAGCAATGTCAGAGGTTGAATAAATCTTCTTTTTCAGGTTAGGCTCTTCAATCATTATGCCTTTACCCTTATCAGAATTTCCAATCACAGGTCTCCTTGTATATTGTATACTCTGTTGTGTATTCTCTTTGATAGAAATACCAACTTCTTTCTTTCTAGGAGCCTTGATTTCCTTTTTCTTGTAGATTCCAGCTTCAAGATTTTTCTTGTGTTCCTCAGCAAGCATTTGCTCTTCAGCCTGGATATCTTCAATAGTAACATTCTTTCCATGCTCTTTCATGAATATCTTAGCAGCAATCTCTTCATCAGTAGATGGATTAGTTGAAACAACTAAACTCTTGAGTTTTGAAGTAGATTGGCCACCAGAGTTTATCTTGTCAGAGTTTACTTGTCTATCAGAGTTTACTCTTGTCCTGCTTTGCCTTTGAGCAAAAATCTTTCTTTTATTTTCTTTGCTTCCCCCATCAGTAGAATCATCCCTCCGTCTCAGAGCTTGAGTGTCTTTGCATTTGTCTTTAGGTACACTCTCCCCCTTTTTGACATCATCAGAAAGTAGTACTGATGTCAGCAATTCAATGGCAGTAGAAATGGAATTCAGTTGAGTAGACATTGCATTCTGATTTTCCTCAACTTTCCCAAGCCTCTTCTTGATTTCCTCAGAATCCTTGGCTTGCTGCTTGAGCATAGTATAATAAAAAGTTCTGTCAGACTTGAAAGTAAGATCTTTCATACTGGCTTCATTCCTTAGATTTGTAAGCATTTGTTGATTCTCATCAAATCTATTATTAAGAGATTTGACTTGAACAACAGTTGCCTGTAAGCTTGTAAGTACATCAGTATTTGAGATCTTCTTGACAGAATCAGATAGTAAATCTGCAGCCCTTTGTGCTGAGAAGACACAATCTGCATCAGTCCATTTGTTGTAGTACATATTCTGAAAATGCTCATTTGTCTGTCTATTGACTTCCCTTGCTTCATCACTATTGACATCATCAGCCAATGAAACTTGAATACTAGGGTGTGAATGAGAACCCTCAACATCATTTCCAGCTTCTTCATTATTGTCTGCTTCATTTTCAGTAAGAATATTTTCAGCAGTAAACTGTGCAGCTTCATCAATTTTCTCCTCTACTACAGCTTCAGGAATATCAGAGTTAACCTGAGCAAAAACCTCTGCTTCCCTTTGAACAATCTCAACAACAGATTGTTGCAAAGCTTCAAGAATCAAATTCTCAGAGTTTAGCTCATCAGCAGTGACTTTTATCATCTGATTAACCTCCTCACCCTTGTCAAGATCACAAGAAATAATTTCAGTGTGAGTGGCCAGAGAATCTTCTATCTGATCAGTTACTTGATCAGCTTCCACACCCTCTGTATAATGATCAGAATGTATAGAGGTGTGTGCTTCAATATCAAAAACTCTGCTATCAGAATGAGTAGCAGCTTCCTCAACTACATCATTAGCCATTGATGTAGGAGTTTCTATATCCAAATCCATCATATTAGCATCAGTATTTATCCTGTCTAGATTGACAGCTTCAGTATTTGCAGCATCCTCCTGAACAAACACTTCAGGAGCTTCAGTGTTTACAAACACTCTGTCCTCATTAGCATTTAGAATTTCCTCCTCAACAATAATTGCAGGAGTATCTTGAGGAACAGTTTCAGTCACAATCTCCTCATTCTCTGATGCAGGAGCTGCAGTTTCCTCAGAAACTCTGTCCATATTGACATTTATAGCACCAAAAAGATGTGCAGCCACTAGTCTTCTTTTTCTCTGATGAAGAGTTTCTTCATCAGTTTCAGTCTCTGAGGCTTCAACAACAGACTTTGCCCTATTGGCTCTTCTTTTCTTTAGCCTTGTCTTCTCAGGTATCTCTTCAGGTCTTGATACCCCAGCTTCAGTTGATGGTCTCCTCGCAGGTTTAGTACCAATATGTTTGGTCCTACCTCCCCTTGCAGGTTTAACAGAAGTTGATGGAGGTAACTCTGTGTTTAAAGGTTCTGGTTGAGATTCAGCTTGTGTTTGTGGATTTACTTGAGCATCCACAAACTGTTGCACACAAGCAGGTAGCAAAAGGTCTCCAACAATTCCTTTCTTAACATCTTTGTTTACTAGATCAGTAAATACCCTCTTATGTAATTTAAAACAAGAAACATCTGCTTCAATTACATTTACTCCTTCAACACAATAAGAAACCAAAAGCTGACAGAATCTAGAAAAATAAACAACTCCTCTATTCTCTGTCATCTTCTCCCCTAAGTTAGTCAAAACAAGTCGTGCAAAATCAAAATGATTATCATATAATAAAGAATACCCGATTTGCAGACTGTCTGTGGGAATATCATCCCAATTTGTGCATTTCTTTCCAAATGTCCTCGTGATGCAATCGAAGAAGAAACTCCATTCCTTGCGCAGAAACGGCCTTTTGAGTTGCCCAATCTTTGTCAATGGCCCAGAGTAACCAATCTCTCGCATCATTCGTACTAAATCCTCATCACCCATTCCAACAGTGTAGGAAGGATACTCAGGAAACCCCATTGCATCTCGAATAGTACCAGCAGTAATAACATACTCTGTTTCTTCAAACTCAAAGATTATGGATGGGTTCCCAGTTTCACCACCATCATCATAAACCCATGTCTCCCAGAACGCCTTGATTTGTAAACCAGAAAGTTTGGCTGGTTCAACTAAAGCACGCCCAATCGCTGACTGAGCAAGAAACTTTTGAATCATATGAAATGCTTCTGGTGTGTTTGCAGTGTTTAGTGGTGCGGTATAGTTGTTTGGAACGAACTCTAACCCAGACGAAACGAAAGCTGTGGTTGCCATTAGAAGATTTTGAAGAAAGAACAAGTAATTGATGCGAAAGCTTAACAGAGTTTATGTGTAGAAAGGTGTTTGTGACTATGTGTGTGTGATAATAGATGTGTATGAGTAAGATGTGAAAAGTTTAACTGAAGATGTGTGTATTGTATTTAAAACGAAAATTAAAGATTAAAAACTGAAGAGTTTTTAATCATTAATACACAACTGTCTTACTCCTATAATCATGTGAGTGGGACACATGTCAAACGTGCATACGCTGACAGCTGTATTGAACAACTTCCAATACACACGTGCAGACGAGGAGACACCTAGCATCACATAAGACACTCAAAATATCCGCTTATTGGCCAAAAAAAAAAATCAATAATAATAAAATTATCGATTTTAATATTTCAGAAACATAATAACGAAGTACGAAGGAGCTCAACAGTCAGAAGAATAATGACTGTCTTGGAACTCCGCACTTTACTGTCCCCATAGCTTCGAGCCAAGCAAAACCTTTCAGTTGCCCTGTTGGATGCTATAAAAGCTGGAGCATTGTAACAACAGGCAATACATATATTAAAAAAAATACCATACATCAAATGGCAGGAACCTTTGAATTCATGGATGTAGAATCATTCTTGAATATGAACTGGCGTCAACAAGCAAACTATATTATTGATGAGTTTCTTGTTTTGTCATTTCTGAATGATGAAGGTCTCATTGCTGATGATGAAATAGCTGAAGGACCTATCTCCAATCCTTATGTGTACATCATTAGTCCTGGTCCATATGATGTGCCCATCCTTGCAGATGATCAAGCTGTGGAGATTTGTATGATGCTCTTTTATCAGAGCTACTTGACGGGTTCGAAGAAGAAATTCTTCTTGGAATCCTGCAAGCTGCAAACCAGAAAGAGAATTCGAGAGGATGATGATGATGATTCAACATCAGGGGGTTGTCAAGCCTTGGAAATCCCAGATGGTATAATGACCAGATAACCGAACAAGTAGCTAGACAAGAGTATGAAATTGTCTGAATGTAAACAAAGTTTGAATCAATTAATGAAAAAGATCCATTGTTTTGCTTTACATATCAGTATTAATGTTATGATGAATGTATAATCATAAATGAATTATCAGAACTACAGTCATCAGTATCTCATAGTAATTGTAAAGTGAAAGAAATGATATCACTTTAAACAGTAAACTAACATACTCATCAGCGCTACTAATCACCATCAGGACTTATCAAACACACTCTTTCTTTTCTCTGTTTAACGCAAAATAGATCCGTTACCAATCATACTTTTTCGAAAAACAAATGTCTAATCTCAAAATTATAAAATGTCTGAAACAAAGAAATTATTTTAACCATCAGAGATTAAAACAAAGTTACCTCGGCATATGTCACACAATACATCAGTGTTTACCATTTGTCCTTCTTTGTCAATAAACTCTTTTCTCAAACTGTACAGTTGTGAAAATATGTGTGTGCAATAGCAGAGTTTACCTTAATCAATATTTAGATCATCTCAAAGTGCATAAAATCCACAAACTAAATTAGTAAAAACTGGTTGCCTAAACTCTCATGTATAACATAGAATCTGATTTTTATATCTAAACTCTGTATTACTGATATCCTTTCATTTGGATATGTCTTTTATTTTTCACCCCCTTTATATATATATATATATATTTTATTATTATTATTTTTTTTTCCAGTAATCAGTGGTTGGCACTAGTCACCAAAAATCAAAGATTTTAGCCCTTATTTCATACAATAAGTTCCTGGATCTTCCTAGGCACAACATGATCTCAAAGGAATTTGTGCTCTTTTTGGCATCTTTTGATTTGAGGGTGAATTATTTGCAATTAATAATCAGAGTTTAGACTTTTCATCAGTTAATACTATTAATTTATGAGAGAAAATGCAAACAGCTAATACAGACTCAGTGTATAGGATCAATAAACTAAGAGATGGTATAAATACAGAGACAGTATCATGCTGTGTTAACTTACTGCACATGTTTGAGATCAGAATCTATACAACTCTTAAGGATTCATAATTACTTACTGAGAATTATGCTTCATACAAATTTCTTCATTGGTCCATATGTTTCAGACAAAATTACAATCAGAGTATAGCATTAAACTGTAACAATCAGAGTATGACCAACATTTTATGACTAACAGAGTTTAGCATCAGAGTTTAACCGACAGAGTTTATGACTTTGGTACTCATAACAGTTAATACATGCAAGGAATCATGAGCATTAAAAATCAAACATGTATAGATTTTGAGTCTAACCCGTATCTCTAGTCAGAACCAGAGATCATCCCAAGTTCATTTACCAATCTTGTAAAAGTAGCTTCACTCAAAGGTTTGGTGAAGATATCTGCAAGTTGTTGGTTTGTAGACACAAAATGAAGCTCAATGTTTCCTTCTTCCACATGTTCCCTGATAAAATGATACCTTATGCTGATGTGCTTGGTCATGGAGTGCTGTACTGGATTTCCTGTCATAGCAATAGCACTTTGGTTATCACAGAAAATAGGTATTTTAGAGTACTTCAAACCATAATCCAGCAATTGATTCTTCATCCATAAAATCTGTGCACAACAGCTACCAGCTGCTATATACTCTGCTTCAGCTGTGGATGTGGAAATCGACTTCTGTTTCTTGCTGTACCAAGAAACTAATCTGTCACCTTCCTGTTGTGAATATCCTTTAGCCACAAGTCTAGCCTTGTTTCTTGTAATCACACCTTCACTGTCAGTCTTGTTTCTGAAAACCCACTTTGTACCTACAATTGACCTATTCTTTGGTCTAGGTACTAGTGTCCAGACTTCATTTCTTTCAAATTCATTTAACTCTTCTTGCATTGATGTAATCCAATTAGCATCTTGAAGAGCTTCCTCCACTTTCTTTGGTTCTGTTTGAGACAAGAAAGCATGATACAGACACTCATTATTTGTTGCACTTCTAGTTCTCACACTAGCATCAGGATCTCCAATTATGAGATCAGGTGTGTGTGCCTGTGTCCACCTTCTTGCTGTTGGTAAGTGGTTTCTTGCATCATTATTGGATCCTCCCCCTTGATCCATGCTCTCCTGATTCATATGTTGACTTTCTGCAGCATCTGAGGCTCCCCCTGAATTGGATGGCTCAGAGTTTGAACTGTCAGAGTTTGAATCAGTTTCCTCAACTGACTCACTTGCTGTGTCTTGTTGAGCTTCTTCACGCTCCCCCTCAACTGGTTCTCTATTTTGTTCAATTTGAGAATTTCTAGTTTCTCCAGTATTTACCAGTAGAGGATCAGAGTATGCTTCGACAGAGTTTGTCAAACCTGTTTCATCAGAGTTTATATCATCAGAGAATAGATCTTCATTTTCAAAACGTAGTTGATCATATCCATCCTTGTCTTCAAGTCCAATTATTTTCTTGTTATCAAATGACACATGTATGGATTCCATGATCACCTTAGTTCTTAGATTATAAACTCTGAATGCTTTTGTTGACAATGGATAGCCAACAAAGATTCCTTCATCAGCTTTTAACTCGAACTTTGTCAACTGTTCAGGATGAGTCTTCAACACAAAGCATTTGCATCCAAATATGTGAAAATATTTCAAATTTGGCTTCTTATTTTTCACCATCTCATATGGTGTTTTCCCATGCTTGTTGATCAGTGTAGCATTTTGAGTAAAACAAGCAGTTTGAACAGCTTCTGCCCAGAAGTATGTTGGTAATTTTGCTTCATCAAGCATAGTTCTGGCTGCTTCAATTAAAGTTCTGTTCTTCCTTTCAACTACACCATTTTGCTGTGGAGTTCCAGGTGCAGAAAACTCTTGTTTCACTCCTCTTTCCTTGCAGAAAGCTTCCATGATTGAGTTTCTGAATTCAGTTCCATTATCACTCCTTATAATTTTGACTTTGTGCTGTGATCCTTTGTCCAGTAGATTTACACGATCCATCAGAGTTTGAGCAGTTTCATCCTTCTTTGACAAGAAATACACCCATGTATATCTAGTATATTCATCAACAATTACTAGAGCATATTTCTTTCTGCCCATGGACATCACATTCACTGGTCCAAAGAGATCAACATGAAGAAGATGATAAGGTTCCACTACTGAAGATTCAGATTTGCTCTTGAAAGATGACTTCCTTTGCTTGGCTTTTTGACAAGAATCACATAAGCCATCTAGACTGAGTATAGATTTTGGAAGTCCCCTTACAAGATCCTTTCTTATTAGCTCATTTATGTTGTTCAAATTGAGATGAGAGAGCTTCTTGTGCCAATTCCAACTCTCTTCATTTGACATTCTTGCAGTCAGACACACTGTTTTTCCATCAGAGTTTGTTACCAAACTTGCTTCATAAATGTTGTTGCGCCTATGTCCAACTAGAACAACTTTTCCAGTAGATTTACTGATGACTTCACAGTATTCACTATGGAAATCTACATGGTTTCCTCTGTCACAGATTTGACTCACAGATAACAGATTATGCTTGAGTCCTGAGACTAGAGCTACATTTATAATGATGACACTTCCAAGATTAATATTGCCATATCCCAGAGTGTGTCCTATGTTGCCATCTCCATAGGAAACTTTTGGCCCAGCCTTCTCCTCAAAGTCTGATAGCAGGGCTTTATTTCCAGTCATATGTCCTGAGCATCCACTGTCCAAGATAAGTGTGCTCTCTATTATACCCTGCAATCACAAACAAATACTAAGTGTTAGTTTTAAGGACCCAGACTTGCTTGGATCCTTTGTCTTTCTTAACAGTGTTAGCTTTTGCAGCGGAATTACTATCAACAGAGTTTAAGCTAACATTGTCAGACTTTACACTTGCAGAGTTTGCTCTAACCCACTTCAGATTGGGTTTTAGCTCATAATAGTTATGATAAATAGCATGATAACTCTTGCAAGTATAAATGGAATGCCAAGTGCTCCCACAGTGTGTGCATAAAGTCTGTGGTCTAACCCTAACATAATCATTCTTTACTCCTGATGTAGAAGTTAAAGAAATGATATTTCTATTCTTTGTGCAGTAATTAGCAAGATGATTAGAACTACCACAATTATAACATGTTTTCCTTGGAGCAGCACCAGTAGGCAAATGATTATTTCTATTATTTATGCCTATCTTTCCATTCCTATTCTTCTTGGACCCTTTTGGTTTCATGGCAGATTTTACTTCTTTCAGCTTATGATTGAACTGTTTCCCTGTCATCAAACCAACATTAACCTGTTTTTCACAAGTTTTTACTGGTTTTCTAACAGCTTCTATTTCCATAAGGTTTTCTGTTATAATATTTTCCTGTTTTTCACAGGCTTCATCTGATTTCATATCAGCTTTCCTTATTACAACAGATTTTAACTTATTGGCTTCTGGAACAAATTTCACAGGTTTAAGTTGTGGTTTTACCTTAACCTTGTCTTTAAACCTAAGTTCATCATTTTCACAATAACCTAAACCTACAGAATCAGTCTGAAACACTTGATGAGTGTCTCTTCCAGAATCTGTCCAAGTCTTGATTATTTTTCTTTCCTTCTCTAAATCAGATTCTAGTTGCCTATACCTTTTAAGCAACTCCTGTTCAACATAAACAGCATCATCTCTTTCTTTTTGAATCTGCTTCATACTTTCAAGTTCTCCTTCAAGAAACTTGTTTCTATCTTTAAGACTAAGATTCTCAGATTTAATTCTCTCATTTTCTAAAGTCTGATCCCTATAGCTAACATGAACACTTTTCAGATATACCCTTAACTCAGATATATTATCAGTATCATAAGCATAAGTAGTTAGGGGTACCTTATTTTCTGATGATTCAGTCTCATCTCTGACAGTTGCCATAAGAGCATAGTTTTCTCCATCATCAGAGTCTGAAGTATCTGCCCAGTCTTTGCCTTTAGAGATGAGTGCTTTCTCAGATTTGCCTTTCTTGCACTCTGGGGCATAATGACCCATCTCCTTACACTTGTAGCACTGGATTTCAGATTTATCCTTCTTGCCAGATTTGGTCTCCCTTCCATCAGACTTTCTGAAACTTCTCCTTTCAGAGTTTGAATCTTTCCTTGAGAATCTCTTTCCCTTCTTGAAGTTCTTGAATCCCATCTTCTTGAAGGTCTTCACCATCAATGCAGCCATTTGCATCATCTGTTCTTCATCATCATCAGAGTCAGAAGCTTCATCAGAGTTTGAGTCATCATCAGAGTTTGATGACTCACTTTCAGATTTAATAACTAAAGCCTTTCCCTTGGCTTTCTTCCTTGATGATTCCTTCTTAATGGGCTTCTCCTCAACTTTGAGAGCAATAGATTTTGTCTTCTTGCTGGATCTCCTGTTTCTTTGTTCTATCTCAAGTTCATGAGTCTTTAACAATCCATAGATCTCATCAAGATCTGTATCAGCAAGATCATAATTATCTCTGATTGTTGTTGCCTTTAAATCCCACTTTTCAGGTAGAGATAACAGAAACTTGAGATTAGACTCTTCAAGTTCATATTCTTTATCAACCAGAGACAGATCATTCAACAGTTTGCAAAATCTGTCATAAGTCTCGGTCAAGGTTTCATTAGTTCTTGAATCAAAGTGCTCATACTCCTGTGTGAGTATTGTCTTTCTGTTCTTCTTGATAGCACCTGTTCCCTGGCATCTGACTTCTAAAGCATCCCATATCTCTTTGGCAGTTTTGCAGCCAATTACTCTGTTAGACATAACATTATCTAAAGCACTGTGGAGAAGATGTCTAACCTTTGCATCTTTTGCAATTGATGAGATGTCCTCAGGAGTCATATCTTTCTTTTCCTTTGGAACAGTCTTTTGTTCTTGTCCATCAACAACAGGGGACAATTTAGTTGGCATATGAGGACCATCATAGATTCTGTCAAGGTATTCTGGATCTGTAGCCTCCAGAAACATGGTCATCTTAACCTTCCAAATCGGATACTCTACTGGCCTGAGAATTGGAACCCTGATTGTTTCATATCGACTGACAGAATTGGGCTTAACCTGTTCAGCCTTAGGAGCAGTTTGATTTTCTTCAGACATGATTAATACTGTGTTTGAATCGTAAAACTGTATATATTAAACAACCTGGCTCTGATACCAATTGTTAGGCCGAATACACAATATAGAATCAAGTATATATGAGAATAACAATTAAGAACACAGGTTTGTAAATCAACAAACTGAATTATATTAAATAATTCTCTCTTAGTGATGTTAATGAATCACAAAGAGCTTCTAGGTTACAAGAATAATAATTCAATAATCGCATCCCTTCTAGGGATAACCTATCTGTGTTTATATAGTACACAGTTACACAATCCTTATCTAATTGATATTCCTACAAATTAGCTATACAAGTTATATCAATTAAGGATTGCTTCTTATCTTCTATTCCGTCTCCTTAGCTGTATCAATATATTCTGCTTCTTTCCATCTTCAGAATATATTGCTTCTAGAATCTTCAATTCAGCACCGACAGCTAATTCAACTATCACCCTGTCAGACTTTAAATAAACTCTGACCGGCTTCCTTTAAACTCTTCACCCTGTCAGACTTTAAATAAACTCTGACCGGCTTCTGATAAACTCTGGTCAGTACCTGTTGCTTAAACACTGATAAACAAACGTCAGCAATTATATCTAACATTCAATGAACCCGGCTTTCAAAAGCTTATCTACTTCCTCCTTGATAGCCTCTTGCCTCTCTGGATCAAAATTTCTCTTTTTCTGTTTCATAGTCTTCCTTTCGGGATCTACATTCAATTTGTGTGTTATCAATTGGGGATCAATCCCTGGCATGTCGGCCGCTGTCCAAGCGAAGACATCGTTATTTTCTTGAAGAAAGGTTATGATCTTGCTTTTCAATGGCTCAGGTAACAATGCTCCAATGTAAGTAACCTTCTCCGGTTCACCAGGAACTAAGGGAATTGGGATTAGATCCTCAACTGGTTTCCCTCTTCTATCCTCATTATCTCTAGCATCCATGTCTTCAATGGGGAGAACCTGCCCCCCGATTCCATCAGGCCTTAACGCGGCTACGTAACAACTTCTAGCCATCTTTTGGTCACCCCGCTCTTCACCAATCCCATTTCTTGTTGGGAACTTGATTTTCAGATGATAAGACGAAGCAATAGCCTTGAACGCATGAAGACCTGTTCTTCCTAAGATCGCATTGTAGGTCGAGGTTGCCTTTATAACTATGAAGTTCAACATTTGAGTAGACGTTTTCGAACCTTGCCCCATTGTCATAGGGAGTTGAATTGTGCCTTCTACCTTTGATTCCACTCCATTGAACCCATAGATGGGCATATTCGAAAGTGTCAGCTAAGAGTCAGTATAACCCATCTTGATAAAAGCATCATGGAACAAGATGTCCACTGAAGCTCCATTGTCAACCAAAACTCTCTTTGTTTCAGAATTGCCTATCACATGTACGATTACTAAAGGATCATCGTGGGGAAACTTTACTCCTTCCAAGTTAGAATCGTCAAAACCTATTGTTATTTCTGTTCTGGCACGCTTCGGTGCTTCTCCAACCACAATCATTACCTTTCGGGCATAGGCTTTCTTTGAGTTTTGGGAAGACCCAACAACAGTTGGTCCTCCAAAAATCATGTTAATGAAAGGCCCTCGGGGTTTAGGATTACGATCTTGATCGTGGTCCCTTTTGTCGTAATCTTTCCTTTCGTAGTTTCCTCTTTGACTCCCTTGATTTCCATCCTTAGTGAACTTGTTGAGTTTTCCCCTTCGAATCAAAAACTTTCAGTTGTCTGCAATCATCTGTGTCATGACCGACTTCTTTGTGGAACCGACAGAATTGGTTTTGATTCCTTTTAGACATGTCAGTCCTCAGTGGCTTCGGCCATCGGAGATCTTCTTCTTTTGCTATTTCCATCAGAATTTGGCTCCTAGGAGTATTCAATCTTGCGTACTCCGTGAACCTTGGACCGAAATTGTTCTTCTTGGGTGGAGAATCAGAATCCTTTGATGTTCTAGGAAACTTTTCCTTAACATCATATTCCTGAGTTTCCTTTCTTTTCTTTGAATTTCCACTGCCACCAGCAGTGGGTTCATACTTTCTCATGCTTTCTTCAGCCTTGATGTACTTTCCAGCTCTATCTTGGAGCTTCAACATACTCTCGGGTGGATGTTTTGCTAAGGATCTCTTGAAGTGATCAACAGTGGTCCCTTGTTGTAGGGCTATCATAGCTACTTTGTCCTCCAAGTCTGGAACTTTCAGGGCCTCCCGGGTGAATCGGTTTATATAATTCCTTAAAGCTTCATTTTTTCCTTGTTGGATTCCCATGAATGATGCAGAACTCTTCTCATGCACCCTTCCACTGACAAACTGGTTGATAAACGCTTTGCTTAGTTCCTTAAAGGATCCAATTGAATTGGGAGGTAAACGACTATACCAATGTTGAGCGATGCCCGCTAGGGTTTGTGGAAAAGCTCTGCACTTAACCGTATCATTGGTTGGCTGCAACAGTAATGCATTAGAGAACGTTCTTACATGATTTACGGGATCTCCCATTCCATCATAAGCTTTGATCGTTGGCATCTTGAATTTCCTGGATATGTTAGCTTACATGATGTCTTGAGTAAAGGGTGGTGTAGGATCATCAGGATCTCCTAGGGGCAACAAAACACTAGGATCACCCCTTGGGGCTTCCGTCCTTTTTTTTCTTCTTGGTGCTGGATCTAAGTTGATTATCGGGATTCTCCCAGTTACTTGGCTTTGCGCTCTCGCGGCTTCCTCTTCTGCCAATAATTTCTTAAGTCTTGCGGTCTCTGCTTCATGGGTTGCAATCCTTTCTTTCGTAGTTTGGGATTGCTCCCGGTTCGTTTGGGAAGAACGTCTCCTTCTTGGGGCAAGATCCCTCTCCTCTCCAGTCGAGTCATTCTCATCCTCAGTGTAAGGAACTGAGTAATCTTGAATCAGGGGGTCCGTCGAGTTTGAGTTTGTTGGTTTTGGGGTCCCATACCTTATATGTAAGGGGGGACATATGCTTCATGGTAAGTTGGATTGAGACCACTGCCGCCCATCGTGGGTCGAGGGGGCATGCCATACCTTGGCATCCCAAGAGTTTGAGTTGCGTATTGGGGGAGATCCGTGTTATGAAGTTGAAGGCCACTTGGTGCATTCATGAGCAGTGGGGAGGTTGTGATTGGTTGCTGGAGAACGGTCTCTTGTGGATCAGGTCCATGAACGACCATTTGCAGGAGATTCGTTCCTTCAACCGAAATCGGGATTTTCGATCCTTGAGTGGTGGTGATCGGTGGTGGCTGGCTTCCTTGAGCGTCTGCCTCAGAGGTGAGAGGAAGCTCTTCAGATGTATGAGTATCTCGAGTCGTTCTTTGTGTGTTTGCCATAGTTGATGTTGTCTTCCCACAGACGACGCCAATGTTGTGGATTAAAAAACGTACTTGTGAATTTACTGCTAGGGTTTAGGAGCTTTCGAGCTTTAATGGTTGTTCTCGTGTTTCGTGACTAAATCGGTCCTCACAAGATGCCTACGTATCTCAATCAATGCTGAGAATCAAGCCAGAAAACGTAGTTCTATTGTGAAGGATCAGGGTCCTTATATAGGCGTCAGGAGCCTCGTATTTAGAGTATGTTTAGGAGACTTAGCGAATAAGTCTCCTTTTTGATAATGGATAAACATTGTATTTCTTGGTGGACAAGTCTTTTCCTTGTTGTAGGATAAGGACTATGACTCATTATTTCTTTTAATTGAGATTCTGGATCCTTCTGTGAAGTATTTATCATATTCTGGACTCCATTCATGAGCTGTATATTTTCCTTATTTATTAATTACGAAATTAATAAATAATTAGGGTTTTGGGCCTTGTTTATCGGGTCGTATTCTTGGACCAATCTAGGTGTAATTAATACATCATTAATTACATTTCTAGAATTACCTTTCTATCCATATCAGTAATATTATTCTTTAATAATATTTTTTTATAAATAAGTAAGGGCAATTAGGTAAAATCACAACATACAAAAAAAATATTTAGTATTATATCCAATGACTATACAAACCGATTACAAAAACTTTTAATGTTTCGTCTTTAATAGTATAGATAAACTAGGTTACTAAGCTGCGCTTCGCAGCGACATTAGAATATATTTGTTAAGAAAAAGAATATTAGAATAAAAATTGTGAAATTAATATCTACAAAATTATTTAAATTATCAAATAAAATATATTTTATAAAATCAACGGCATTAGAATATATTTGTTAAGAAAAAGAATATTAGAACAAAAATTGTGAAATAAATATCTACAAAATTATTTAAATTATCAAATAAAATATATTCTATAAAATTTGCATTTGGGTAGGTAATATTATAAAGTATTTACATATTCCTTTTGTTTATATAGTTTGATTTTTTATTTTCTTGGACCGATATCATTGCCATATATATATAAAAGGAAATTTATTTATAGGTTACTAAGCCGCGCTTCGCAGCGGCGTTACAATATATTTGTTAAAGAAAAAACATATTATAACAAAATTTATGAAATAAATATCTACAAAATTATATAAATTACCAAATAAAATATATTATGTAAAATTTGCATTTGGGTAGGTAATATTATAAATTATTTACATATTTCTTTTGTTTATATAGTTTGATTTTTTATTTTATTGGACCGATACCATTACCATATATATATGAAACAAATTATAAGTTTCTTCATAAATTTGAATTATTTTCTACTTCAAACATGTTAAAAAATTACTTATATATCTTTCTTATAAATTTGAATTCTCCTTACTTATAAATTCGAGTGTCTTTTTTATTTCGAATATGTTCAATACAAGTTTTAATTATTAAATTTCTATTTTGAATCTACTAAAAAAATTAATTACAGGTCTTGCCTATAAATTTAATTTTTTTTATAAATTTGAATACTTTTTTTAATTCGAATTTGTGATTTGATGAAGAAAAATTTTAGGCAACTTCAATGCCACCCAAGTAGGTCAAGCAGCCCACAATATCTAAATCAACATAGGAAAAATAATATTATGACATGATAGTTTGAATTATAACTTATATAATAGTATTACTTATATATTACTCTAATATATTACTGCATCAAAAACCTGAGAGTACGTTGGTGTCATTAATACGTGCATCAATCATATCCGGACATATGAACTGAAATCCATGCAGCGATATGTTGACGATGCCTTCTTCCAATCTCTTAGGCAACGTTATGCGTATGAAGAGCAATTTAGACCCAAGTGATAGTGGTCTATATTTCCCTGTACTTGAAACAACTTTCAGATTTTTGATGTTGTACACGGAGCCTTCCTCTAAAAGATTTTTGAACCGAGAGACCAGAATCTTCGAGATCGTAGCATGGATCAAATTTTCCTGTCATACAACATATCTTAGAAAAGTTAATAACATCAAATTTGACAAACTAATAAGTTATAAGTATATTGATTTATTAACTTTTTCATCGATCAAAATCATGTCAAGACTGATCAGTTCTTCAGTATTTGGATTGACAGATTCTCACATTCTACACACTTGTACTCTTATCATCCAGGTATAGTTGTTATCGTTCAAAGCATCCAACATGGTGTAGGCCATAGTTGTATTGATTGTAAATATGGTTGTAAAAATTTGAAGCTATGTAAAAAGGTTTCGGTGTAAATTTGAATGACCTTTAATTTATAGGTGTTTGTAAGGTGAATAACATGGAAATCCATTATGTTTAAAAGTCAAGAAGTATTATAAAAGAAAAGTTATATCAAGTTTGAAAATAATAAAAGAAAGTTCTATCAAGTTTAAAAATAATAAAAGAAAGTTTTATCAAGTTTGAAAATAATAAAAGAAAGTTCTATCAAGATTTTGAAAATAATAAAAGAAAGTTCTATTAAGATTGGAAATAATAAAAAAGAAAATTGCAATTATTAACATAAGAGCCTACAAATTCGAAAATAATAAGGAAATTGTAATTTTCTAAATCAAAGAAAGTTCTATCAAGTCCTACAAATTCGAAAATAATAAGGAAGTTGTAATTTTCTAAATCAAAGAAACTTCTATCAAGTCCTACAAATTCGAAAATAATAAGTAAGTTGTAATTTTCTAAATCAAAGAAAGTTATATCAAGTTTGAAAATAATAAAAGAAAGTTCTATCAAGCCTACAAATTCGAAAATAATAAGGAAGTTGTAATTTTCTAAATCAAACAAAGTTCTATCAAGTCCTACAAATTCGAAAATAATAAGGAAGTTGTAATTTTCTAAATCAAAGAAAGTTCTATCAAATTTGAAAATAATAAAAAAAAGTTCTATCAAGTTTGAAAATAATAAAAGTGTAATTTTCAATTTCCTTCCTACAAAATCGAAAATAATAAAGGAAGTTGTAATTATTAAAATTAAAAATTGTGAAAAATTGAGAAAATTAGAAAAATAAAACGGAGCGATTCTAGAGGCGGCACCTCACCGCCCCGTCTTCTCCTTTATATAAGTATATTGATAGATAGATGTGACAAGCATATTTATAGTCTTTAGTCATTTAAGCGATAAATTTTTGCTTATAAATTTAACGAAAAATTAAAATGAATGTACGATGATTTATTTTCAATTTAAATATATTTTTTATAATTACAATAATTTTCACGAATAGATAGTTTACCGACGCGCTCTACGCCACAAACTTGAATATTTATATAACATCACATGTCTCACCAGTTTTCAAAGACTTCACTCCAAAGCTATTAAGAGAATACAACATATTCAATTAGTCCAAAGTAGAAACTAGTCAATCTCTTTTGGCAACACTTGGCAGATTGGGCCCAGGTATTTTCCACCAACTTTTGACAATGAACAGGGTATGACTTATGGCCCTTATATATATTCCCACCTATTTTGTTGGTGAAATAGTTGTATTTCACATTCTCAAATGTAGGGCTGAGCATTTGGTTCGGTTAATCGAATACCGAATCGAAATAATTGAAATAATTCGGTTCGGTTAACCGAACCGAAATAATTCGGTTCTTAATTCGGTTTTAAAACTATGTGTTATTCGGTTTTTTTATCGAATTACCAAAATAACCGAAATAATCGAAAATATAAAATATTATATAAAATATATATATTTTATTTATATATGATATGTCATTTATGCTGCTAATTCTAGTTTCTTTCTTTTTTAGCTCAATTATTGATTCACGTAGTATATTGCTGCTGAGTTGCGGTTGGTATTTTGCATGTTATAGTTTGATATCAAGTTTCTAGGAGGAGAATATGACGCACTTTACTTTGTTTAGAAACATCATTTTCCAAACTTTATGTATTATTAGCATTTTATCTCATATTGAATCTCCTTATTTGTTTAAAATATACTACATGTTTGATGTTTTTGTTAATAATTGATTTTAATTCGAACTTTTGTTTCTAATTCGGTGTTCGGTTTTAACCGAAATAATTAATTCGATTCGGTAAATAACCGAAATTATTTTGGTTCTTAATTCGGTAATAGATTTTGCTCCTATTCGATATTCGGTAACCGAATTATAATTCGGTTCGGTTACCGAATTACCGAATACTCAGCCCTTCTCAAATGACGGATAGGATTTATTTGTAATAAAATCAAGCTGGTCGTAAAAATTATTTGATCAATTATTTACTTGTAATAAAATCAAGCTGACAATCGAAGACCAATTATTTAACAATTAATATTTTAATCATTGGATCAATTATTTGATAATCAAGATTACACAATACAGTAAAATTTAAACTGCACCTCTGTAATTTTTGGCAGAGCCATAGAGACTCCTCGAAAAGAACCACGTATAGAACGGATTATCAAAATACTCTTGACTTCATTACCCAGAACAACCAAACTAAAGTATTTTCTCACAGATATTGCATCAAACAGTTTATGGGCAGTGAAAATAACATTCATATTTAACCATACATACTCCCCAGTGAACCATTTACGTCAATCAGTTCATCAAGTCTCGGTTATGGATCAAAAAGTACATAACAAATTACAAACTTGAGATTAATTTAGTATTATCGGAGCAAACATTGGGAATTGTGCCTACAGTTAGGATAGAAGTTTTCGTCATTTTCAAAAGGAAAGATCAAAGAAGCTTGGAATCTTTACCTGGAAGGAAATACAGGTTGTAAGCACCAATTTAGGTTGTTCATACTTAGGTGGAAAAGATTACAAGGATAGGTAAAAGCTTTTCGACCTTGGAAAAATGTTCAAGTTTGGTATTAATGACATTTTACGCGAAAAATTATAAAAGAGTGATTTAATTTTTTTTTAATCTTAATCGTTGAATAATCGATTCGATGGCATAAAAATTGATTGTTAAAAAAAATTATCAGGGATCATGAGTCATGACCCATGATTTTAAATATATATACTGTTTTCATTTGGCACTGTTAGCCACTAAAGTCTTACAAGATGGTGGATATTAATGGAATTGATTACTGAAACCTCTCTTTAAATTGAGATTTGATAATAGGTAACCAATTTAATTTGAAACTTAAGGTGTTAGAGAATGCTCAACAAAATTTTATACTATTAATATTATATTATAATATTATTCAATATTATATTTCTATCAAAAAAGAAGTATCATCTTTTTTTGTGTTAACCTAAGAAAGTATTTTTTGTGTTTACAGAATCCTCCTGTGGTCGTTAGTCACTATATATATATATATATTTTTTTTTTTCATATTATATATCTTAATTATGTTTGTAATCTTGTGCATCGTAGAGTCACCCGAATGCAGCAAGTTTAAGAAACAAACATTTTCCGCTGTTTGATGAGCTTGGCAGAATTTTTGGTAAAAATAGGGCTTCTGGAAATGAGTCTGCAAATGCACTTGATGCACTCGAGGAATTAGAAGAAGAAGACAGAGACATGGAATCAGAGCAAGTCCACGACTTAAGCATAGAAGATGAGGGCACTCCTGCTACACAAAGTCGTCAAATGAAAACACCACCATCAGCTGCACCTGCAAGTACTAGGACAAAGGAGGCAAGGACTGAAACTATTGAAGCTTTAAAAGATTTTTCAAGCAAACTTGAAAAAATGAGTGGTGTAATGGAAAATGCTAGCGAACATATAGGACGACTTGCTAGTTGTTTTAAACATGAGTCTGAATCTGCTGAGAGAAGGATGCAGGTGACTTCACAAGTAATGAAAATTGAAGGATTAACTGCTACTCAAGTTCTTTTGGCATCAAAGAAAATAGCACTCAATCCATTGGAAGTTGATTTTTTCTTCGGCCTTCCTGATGATTACAGATATGCTTATGTCCAAGGTTTGTTGCTACCGGATGAGGCAAACTAGGAGCAGACACATTCCTATTATTTATCAATATTTACTTATGTTTAGGTGCAGACTATGATCATTGTTTTCTGAGTTTAGTTATTCTTTGTCTTACTGTTAATTTTTCTTTTTATGAATTTCATTTTTTATACATCTTTTTTAGTAAAAGAGATGGTTGCTGATTTGTCTATAGAAGAAAGAGGGTGATCTAATATTTGAAGCTGATAAAGTAGGTAATATTCATTTTAAGAAAAGGAAATTATTTCTAAGGACGTTACAGTCATTAAATTATATTATATGGGAAGTTGAAAGTTCAACCAAACAACATTTGGGAAGTTAATATCCGGGAAATATAAAATCTACCATGTCAACCAAACACTAATATTGTACTTCCCAGACATTTTATAATAACAGGCAGTGCAACTTACTGTAGGAATTAACTTCCCGTAGTTTACCAAACAAGCACTTATCTTTTATAATGTAAACTAGTCCATAAAACGCGCTTCGCGGCGGCATTATAAATTTTTTTAAAAAAATTTAATACATTCTTTTATCTTATATTATATCAAAAATATTAATTTTTAATAGTTAATATGGTACTCTCTAGACTTTAGTGAACCGATATCTCGTTAAACACGGATTTTTTATTGAGTCGTTCTCCCGTTAAAATCAAAACACAAATTTTAATGAAGTGGTGAGACTATACTTTAGATTTTAGGTATATTAAAACCAAAAGAGAGAATTTATAGTTCCTGTTTGCGAATGTTCTTCTATTGTGTTAACATGAATTCTTTTTCCCTTTAAATACGAAGATTTTTCGATATGAGAATAATATTAGATATGGATATATTTTCCTGAAAGTATAATTAACTTGTATAAAAAATTTAAAATAAATAATTTCTAAGAAAAGGATAAATAATTTTTGAAGATCGTTAAAATGCCACCTTATCACACTTGTATGCTACTTTTGATTGAACTTTTAATTATATGTCTTGTCTATACATTCAAACCCTTCTCCTCTATATATTAAGCACATATATTACTTCCAATAGAATTTTTAGTTAAATATCTAATCTTTAAATTAGAACTCTTCTCCTATATAAATTCGAACACATATTCTACTTTCATTAAAACTTTTACAAACATCTATTCCAATTTCAAGATAATTTTTAATTATATGTCTTCTGATAAATCCGAACTCTTCTCCTCTATAAATTCGAACACATATTTTAATTCAAGTAGAATTTTTAACTGTATGTCTTACCTATGTATTGAAATTATTCTCTTTTATAAATCCGTAAACTTATTTTACTTCCAGCTATTTTTTTTATTATATGACTTTTTTATAAACTCGAACTCTTTTACTTTATAAATCGAATATCTATTCTATTTGTAATAGAAATTTTAATTATATGTCTTACAAACACTCATTCTACTTCAGATAGAAATTTTAATTATATATCTTCACGTATTTCCTATAAATTCGAACTCTTTTATTCTATAAATTCGAATACTTATTTGACTTATAATATGTTAAAAGATATGTTTTTAATTTATTAGGATTTAAAATTTTAAAATATTATAAAAATAGATCGAAACGATTTTAAAGGCGTCATCTAAAAATTCTAAAAATGAATTAAAACGATCTTAGAGTTGCTACCTAAACTCCCTTTCAAACACATTATATCCTATATATAATTGGTATAAGGGAGTTTAGGTGGTTTGGTCGTCAGGGCTAAAATAGTAAATTATTAATTATTATTATTATTGTGAAAAAAGGAAAAATGTAGATATACTCGAAATACAAGCATATAAGCTCACGGTTAGTAATGAACTACTACTATATATCATTTTATTAGAAAGGAACGTGTAGTATCTAAATATTTTAGAATGAAAAAAATTAAAAAATTTAAATTCAGTGATTTAAAATTTAAAGGAATAAAGATTTCATCAATAATATACAAAACTATTTTAATAAAAAATGAATACTAATCAATTTTATAATAATATTTCTACTAAAAAGTAGTACTAGGTAAATCTACAAAAAGGATATATTGTATAAATTTAATATTGATGATCTAATATACAAAATCAATTAAAATGAAATTTAAAAAAAAACTAAATATACTAAAATATAAACAAAGTGAGTTAAGTTATATGGAGACTATCTTTTTTGATTACAAAATATGATCTATTTTGTCAAATTTAGATTGCAGAACGTATGTGGTCTCCAGATCTTCAAAAAAAAAAAAAAAAGGTCTCCGTAGAATTTAACTCTAAACAAAGTTAAAAAAATATAAAAATAATTATAAAGATTCCCGTGCTTTGCACGGGTATAATGCTAGTTAAAAAATAAATCATATAAATATTAAAGTACCTCGTCGTTACCTTTTGGTTGGAGGAAGAGGATTGATTAAGAATTTAAAATTTTCACATTTTAAGTTGACTGCGCGAACAACAATATCAAGAAAATTTAAACTTCACTTCTCTAAATCTTTTCTAAAAATTACAAATCCTAAATTAATTGAAGCCACCTTTTCCAAAAAAAAAAAAAATTAATAATAATCGAAGATGTAGTATATGCATATAAAGAAAAAGAAGCAATCAAAGCACAACTCACACAACTCTTAACATAAAAGAAAGCAATTAACAACACGGGCAATTAGCAAAAAGTAAAAAATAATTTAGCAACATAGGTAGAGAGATACATGCAGATAATTAGCTAGAAAAACAGTAAAATATAATACTAGTAATTTGTAAAGATTTCATCCCGATTTTACTTAATATTTTAATCTCGGTTCGTACTTGCACGGATTATCAACTAATAATATTAATACAACAAAAATATAACATAGAGAATATTTAAATTAGCAAAAAAGAAAAATATGGGCAGAAAAATTAGTATCCAACTCAGCTCAATTTTATCACTGATAACTCAGTTGCTACGCAACCAAAGAGAAGCTAAATCGGACCCGAGGCCTAAGATTTAACCAATGTAAATCGGACACGGTATATAGAATAAAATCTCGTTAAATTAATACTCGATACCATCATTAATTAATATTTTAACTATAGATTTTTTGTCACAACATAACAACGAAATATAAATTTTACTTCGATAAATTAATAACCTTAATAAATTAATAGAATTTATCGATAAAATCAATATTAATTTATAGAGATTTTATTGTACATACAAAGAAAAGAAGCGCTCAACTCTTAATATAAAAGAAAGAAGTTAACAACATGGGCAATTGAAAAAGATAAAATAATTTAGCAACAGAGATAGAGATACATGCAAATAATTATCTAGAAAAACAATAAAACACAAATCAATACCAGTACGGCAGTACATGTTACTATAAGGCTATGAAGTTGAATATTCTACCCTCACAGAACACTAGCAGTAATCTTTACGTGGGTCGTCCCGTATTTAAGCTGAAAATAGCAATATATGTATTCTACTCCTCTTTTTTATAAATTCGAACACCTATTATTAATTATAGTATTATTTATAAATTCGAACACCTACTCTACTTCAAATAAAATTTTATTATATGTCTTCTCTATAAATTTGAACTATCCTCCTCTATAAATTCGAACACCTATTTTATTTCTAATATACTAAAGAATATTTTTTCTCTGTAAATTTGAACTCTTCTACTCTATAAATTCGAATACCTATTCTACTTCTAATATACTAAAGAATATTTTTTTAATTTATTAGTATTTAAAATTGTAAACCTCAAGAAAAATTAGAAAAATAGATAAAAACAATCTTAGAAGCGTCACATCACCTCCCGTGTATCCTCCTTTATATGTATACTAGTTAAAAAAACCGCACTTCACGACGGCATAATAATTTTTTTAAAAAACTCTATCAAATAAATTACGAAAATTACTCGATCCTCGCTAATAATCCGTCCTCCCGTGAAACACACTTTTCTTTTTAATATCAAAATCTCAAATTTAATATATTGAATATATACTTGTCTTATATATTAATTTTTATGTTACCATACTCCTTTCTAATGAGACATTCTTTCGTTGAAAATACACATATACAACTTTACATATATTCTACTAATAGAACTTTTAGTTATGTAATACAAACGCTTATTCTACAGAACTTTTAATTGCAAGTACTTCTTTTATATCCGAACTCTTCTCCTCTATAAATCGAAACACCTATTCTACTTCAAATAGAACTTTGCAAGTACTTCTTTTATATTTGGACTCTTCCCCTCAACAAATTCAAACACATATTCTACTTCAAATAGAACTTTTAATTATATGTCTTCACTATAAATTCGAACTCTTCTCCTCAATAAATTCGAACACCTATTCTACTTCTAATATGTTAAAGGATATTTTTTTATTTATCAGTATTTAAAATTCTAAAATTCTAGAAAATTAGAAAAATAGATTGAGACGATCTTAGGAGCGCCACCTAACCTCCCGCGTATCCTACTATATATATATATATATATATATATATATATATATATATATATATATATATATATATATTGATTTATGCTGCTTGTTGCTCTGCTACGAAATTCATGCAGTTGATAGTAACGCGAGTTGGATGTTTAATTTTGTCACCACCGTATGAGAAACAATTATATTAACACAAATTTGGATGAGCGAGAATTCAAATTCAAAAGACCAAGACCTTTATCCTGTTGGAACGTACGATATAAAGTATTGTGTTTTATGATATAAATTAAAAAATTCGAAAAGAAGATTAACCTTAATCGCTACGGCGCAAGCGATTCAATTCCACGTTTTCTGCTGAATTTCTTGATTCCCTTTGAGCGAAGTGGGGCATTCGATCTCCCAAAATTTCATCTTCTAAAAGCCTCGAAATTCCAAAACCCTAGTTGTGTATGGCTGCCCCTAGGTCTCAATTTCGATTTCTGTTGTGTATCCAGTTTTAAGGAGAACGAGAATATATATATATGATTCAGTAGGGATCATGGGTCTTCCAATGGCATTATGAGTAAAGCCCAATGTCAGTAAATATTAATTCAATCCACTAAAGAATTAATATTTGCACTACGATTCCTAATACCGCAATTCTTTTATTATTTCATTCGGCTCTTATATTATTTGCTTATTAAATTCTCCCCGTTTAAGATATCGCATATTCATTAATTAAATTAATCATTGACAATTAATTTAATTAATATCTTATTTATCCTTGATCATCCACTCAACCTTATAATTATGTCAGAAATTAATCTGCATGCAGGGCTTCACATAATTATCTTAATGAGTTTTCAAGAGGACATCATCAACCCGAATATTATCAAGACATGAATTCTTCTGTAATTAATATCCCACTCTGCATGAAATGTCATTGCTCAATACATAATATTGTAATTAATAATTAATTAATAATATGTGTAATTTTAAGTCAAACTTTAGTCAATTTGACCACTAAAAAATCAAACAAGACACATAATATGAGATGAAGGGAGTACTAAAATATCTTTGTAGTTGCTCAAGGTCATGTGGTCTGTTAGGCTCAAGACATGTCTGAATACCACCATTAACAAGCATACACTATGTGACTATGTCACATTGCATGACCTAGTGAATTCTATCACTGGGATATAGTATAGGTCTCTCTATGTACTTGTCTTGTTCTCATGAACATTAGCTTGATCATGTATGCTCAGAATTATAATGAGCTTAGTCAATTTCTTGCATCTAGAATGTACATAGGCCATTGAATAATTGTCCTGGTAGAAGTTCAGAAATGTTCATACAGCAGGATGGAGATGAATAAGGCCCTGAAGAAATAAGTTGCAGAAATTTATCTAAGGCATTATATAGCAAAGTCAGAAGAAAGTTATGTCGTGAAGTCACCAATATCAATGTCGTGAAGTTCTATATCGCATAGTCAATTTCATACTATGTCGTGAAGTCCTCAAGACCAATGTCGTGAAGTGTTGAAGTCAGCAAAGTCAAGATGTACTAGATCGTGAAGTCCTCAGAAAGCCTATGTCGCATAGTCCTCAGAAAGCCTATGTCGCATAGTCCTCAAAATGACTTATGTCGCATAGTCCTCAAAAAGGCTAGATCACGAAGTCCTCAAAAGGCCTATGTCGCAAAGTCCTCAAGGCCATATCGCGTAGTCTTCACCAGGGACATCGCGAAGTCAGGAATGAAGTGGAGTTCACGATATCAACACTTAGCCGTTTATAACAAGACAAATCAAGGTACATAACCAAGAATCAAAGGAGACAAATACTGAAGCATTTGTTCTGGCAAGGTGGTCCAAAGAACAGATGGCAAATCTACAGCTAAACTTGGAGAGAAAGATAAGAGACAAGCAGCTACAGAAACGGGAAAGACTCCGAAAAGCAGGTGGTCCTTCCTGACACAGTTAACTTCTTATGGCAGGACAAGTTGGACTTTCAGCTAGGGGCATCTGTGTAAAAATAGGTGTGTGCACTAGTTTGTATAGGACTTATATATATATCTTGTACACCCTATTGTTAGCAGTAAGAGAGAGATACACAAAGTTTAATCTTAAGCACTCTTTTCTCTGTAAGCAAAACAAGGTACAAACTGTTCTTGTTTAGAAGCTAGAAATTCTGTTGTGAATTTCTGGAAAGCTGTAGTATTTAATTTACTTAATACAAAGTAGATTAAAGTGATTGTGTGTGTTGTTTATTTTCTGCATATTACATAGCACAATCATATATAGCTTATTTAGTTTTCAAGAATCGAAAAATATCTAAACTATCCATTCACCCCCCCCCCCCTCTGTCTAGTTTCTAGTGGTATTCATTTCTAACAAGTGGTATCAGAGAGTAGGCTGTTAACGTACAAACAGGAAAAGATCAAGAATGAGTTCACAGAAACTAAGCAGTATCAAGATTCCTCCCTTTAACAAGGAGCACTATAGTTTATGGAAGAAGAAGATGTTGCTTTTCATCAAAGATTCTAACCCCATGTATTTAGACACACTAAAGCATGGTCCCTTTGTTCCAATGATTGAGATTGGAGAAACAACCAATGGCACTGAAATAGTACCAGCAAAACATGTGCCCAAAGACCCCTCAAAATACACTGATCCTGAAAAGGAGAAAGTAGCACTGGATGGACATCTTCAACTTATCATTTGTGAATCTATGGACTTCAACATGTATGGTACTGTTGCTCACTGTACAAGTGCTAAGAAGATGTGGGATCTTATAGAAGTGCTGTGTGAAGGAACTCCAGAAGTAAGAAAGAATAAGAAGCAGATTCTTGTTTCACAATATGAAGCTTTCATGGCTCAGCCAAAGGAGGGAATCACAGAAGTGTTTGAGAGATTCAACAAGCTGGTAAATGAGCTCAAAATCTATGACAAACACTATGAGACAGAAGAGCTCAACATGAAGTTCTTGCTAACTCTACCAGATCATTTGGAACCAAGAATCTCTTCCCTCAAAGAAAGAGATTTAACAAAGATTGGGTTTGATGTGCTGTATGGTGTTCTGAAAACTTATGAGCTAGAGTTGTTTCAAAAGAGATATATTCAAGCTAAACAAGGATTAATGGAAAATACTTCCTGTGCCCTTATTGCTGACAACCTAAGTCAAAGAATGGAATCTCTTAAAGTCAGTCAAGTCAAGATTGAGGAACTGGAGGTTGAAGACACTGGTGATGAGACTCAAGTTGTCTATGATTTGCCTGAGGATGATGAGTTTTATAGCTTAGATGAACTGGACAAGATGGAAAACAAATCTTTTGCCTATATGGCTAGGAGGTATCCTAACATAAGGTTTAAAAGGAAGCAGCCATTTAGGTCCAAGTTCAACACTGGAAATGCTGGTGGATCTGGTGGCTCAAACACTTTCAATAAAGGGAAAGGGATTGCTGGTGCTGCTAAAGGAGGATACAAGTCTGGAAGTGTGGATATGACCAAGATAAGGTGCTATAACTGCAATGAACTTGGGCATTTTGCCACTGAGTGCAAAAAGCCTAAACATGTCAAGAAGGACAAAGCATACTTAGAGCTTGAAGCTAAGTATGAGGCTCTACTCAAGAAACAACAGGGTAAAGCTTTTATTGCTGAGGGAAAGTGCTGAGATGACTCTGATGAAGAAGAAGAACAAGAGTACTCAAACTATGCCTTGATGGCATTTTCTGATGATGGTGATTTCTCAAGTCAGGTACCTATTCTTACTTCTCTTGATATGACTCCCTTTCAATATAAGCAAACTGTTGAAGATATGAGTACTGAGATGTTCAATATTCATACTAGCATGTTAGTAGCAAATGAAGAAATTGATAGACTAACTGCTAGAAATCTTGAGCTTACAGAAAAGAATGAGGAACTTGAGTTAATGGTTGTGAGCCTTGATGGTTTGAAAAAGGAGATTGAGTATCTTAGAGAACAAATTGCTGAAAATGAATTGAAATTAAGAAGCTTCAAGAACTCCTCTGAGCTTATTCAAACCTATCACAAGGAACACACTGAAGACTGCAAGGTTGGAGTTGGTTTTGATTATGAAAATGATAAGGGAAGGAAGAAGTCCAAGGGCAAAGGAAAAGAATCTTTTACAAACAAAAATGCCCCAACCATACTGTCAAGTGTTGAAGAGCCCATTTTCAAAAAGAGTGTTGTTGAGTTTAATGAAGAACTTCTAATCATCAAGCAACAACAACTTGAAGAAGATGAGGCTGCTAAAGACACTTCTTCCTCTCCTAAGTCTGTTGTTCAGGAAGAAACCAAAGACAACCTTGTCAAGAGTCCTAAAGTTAAGAAAGAAGTTGTTAAGAAAAAGAAACAAAACAGAAATGGTAAAATAGGTGTCAAAAAGAGTAACAACTATGCTTATGTGCCTAATGCTCCTAGGAAACAGTGTCAGAAATGCCTATCTGTTAATCATTTGACTCATAAGTGTAATAAACCAGTAAATATTGAAGTTGATAACCTGAGTAACCATTCTGTAGGCATAAATTCTATCCATGATTCCTTATGTGGTAATTCAAACTGCATGACATGCTATGTGACTGTGATTGCTAACTGTTTATCTCTTAAGCATAAACTTGATTCTGCACAATCTTGTAAATCACACACACATATGCACACTCACAGGACAGGATCCCCAATCAAGGTTGAGAGGGTGAAAACTTCATGTGAGCCTAAGAGTGTAAACTCCAAAGCCACAAACAAAGTGAAGTCTCCTACTGTGAAGAATGCAATTTATGACAGAAGAATTGTTAACAAAACTGTTTCTAAATCAACTGGACCCTACCAAGTGTGGGTACCAAAAACAACTTAGTCACTTTGTGAATGCAGGGCAACAGGAATAAAAGGGTCATATGGATCTTGGACAGTGGATGCTCAAGTCACATGACTGGTGATATAGCCCTGCTATCACATTTTGAGGAAAAGGCTGTCCCATCAGTAACCTTTGGAAATGACAACATTGGTTATACAATGGGATATGGCAATGTCAAATCCGGGAATGTCATTATTGAAGATGTAGCATTTGTTGAAGGACTAAAGCACAACCTCTTGAGCATTGGACAATTCACCATCAGGGGTTTCAAAGTGGAATTTGATGAAGATCATTGTCTAATCACAAAAAGAGGAAGTGGTGAAGTTGTTTTAACTGGTGTGAAGAAAGGAAGCTTGTTTGTAGCTGATCTCAAGGCTGCAGATAAGGGAGAAATTTGTTGTTTCTATACTAAAGCCACAAATGAGGAATTCTGGCTATGGCACAAGAAACTGTCTCACTTGAATGTTAAGGCAATGAACTCTCTGACAAAGAGAGAACTCATCAGAGACATGCCTGCCTTAGAGTTTGTGCAAGATGGAGCATGTGAAGCATGCCAAAGAGGAAAGATAAAAAGATCAAGTCACAAGAACAAGTTGCTCAATACAAACTCAAAACCTCTGCAACTAATTCACATGGATCTTTTTGGCCCTGTGAATGTAATGTCACTTTCCATGAAGAAATATGCTCTAGTCATGGTTGATGATTATTCAAGATACACTTGGGTGGAATTCCTGTTCTCCAAGGATGAGGCACCACAAGTAATTATAGAGCATATTAAGAGAGTTGATAGAGAAACACAAAGCACTGGTTCCTCTGTAGTTGATTTGAGAAGTGACAATGGGACAAAGTTCAGAAATTCAACACTGTATGAGTTCTGTAAAGATAAAGGAATTTCTCAACAATTTTCAGCTCCTAGAACACCTCAACAAAATGGAGTAGTTGAGAGAAAGAATAGAACTCTCATTGAAGTTGCAAGGACAATGCTGTTGGATGCAAAGCTACCTACTAGCTTTTGGGCTGATGCTGTTAACACAACATGCTATGTGCAAAATAGAACATTGATCAATAAGAAGTCTGGCAAAAATCCTTACTCATTAATGACTGGAAAAAGAGCATCCTTCAAGCATCTGCATGTGTTTGGAAGCAAGTGTTTTGTGATGAAAGATACTTCAGAACATGTTAGAAAATTTGATGCTAAGGCATTTGAAGGTATCTTCATTGGATACTCTCTGGAAATGACAGCATACAGAGTGTTTATACCTGAGCAACACAAAGTTATGGAAAGTATGGATGTTACCTTTTATGACAAGAAAACTCCTGGACTTGAAACAAGTGAACAAGACAATGTGCCATTAAGATTTGAAAATCAAGGATATCTAGAGGATTCTGAAAGTGAGGATGAACCTCCTGCTCAAAATGTTCCAGAAAATGAAACTCTTGAAGTTGATGATCTTCTTCAAACACCTGTGCAAAGGTTCACAAACACAGGGGGAGAAGAAGAGAATGCAACTGTCAATCAAAATGATCCTGGAACAAGTCAAGGAAATGAACAGGGTCACACAAGAAAATGGGACAGAGCCCACACCAGGGATCAAATCATTGGAGATCCTGGTGAGGGAGTAAGAACAAGAAAGGCAACAATGAATACATGTCTGTATAGCTGCTTTCTGTCACAAGAAGAACCAAAAGTAATAGAAGAAGCTTTGAAGAATTCTGACTGGATTGTTGCCATGCAAGAAGAATTGAATCAATTTGAGAAAAACAAAGTATGGGAGCTAGTGCCACCTCCAGTAGGAAAGAATGTTATTGACACCAAATGGGTGTTCAGAAACAAGATGGATGAAGAAGGAGTGGTGATTAGAAACAAAGCAAGGTTGGTTGCCAAAGGATACTGTTGTTCACACAAAATCACACAAGCGTACGCGGTCACAAGTAATATATGAATAAGTAGAGTTCGTTCCCACAGAGACTAGTTTACCACAGTTATGCACTTATGCAACAATGTATGGTTATTGTTCAATGCTAAGACAAGTATCAAATTTGGGTTTTGATTATCTAAATTAACTAAGCAAATTACCAAGACTATAATTAACTAATGATTTTACTGTCGAATTACTTATGAGAATAAAACATGGGATCCTAACTTCATTACATACTTCATCTAGAGTCTTATGTCTTTAATCAATACATGTGACGGTTGTGACAACTAATCGGATAACACGAAATCAGTACACGCTACCTTTCAGTATATGTATACCAAACCACTCAAACATCCACAAAAGAGATAGAAGTTGAGCAGACACCAATTATGCTTAGACCCTATATGTCTATAAGATTTGAAAACATAACGGTTTAACGAGCAAGTTATCCATTCAGATTACATAGGGCAGGTAAGATGGTTCAAATCACCTACGAATCATGCATGACAAACATACATAAACCTATGCTAGCATGACAAGTTCTAAACCTCTATATCCACTTTCGCAATCAATAGAGATTAACAAACAACTTAGATGTTAGCTACGCATCCAAGAAGAATAAGCACAACCAAACTAGGTTATCAACAAATCATCACACACAAATCTTTAAAACAATTAACTACTAAAATCCATAAATAAATCCGTTAAAATCCCACGACAACGATTAGTTCATAATCGAACCGTTCATCATCGTGGGTTCTGATGAAAACATGATAATAAATATGTCTGGAATACTAATAAAGAGTACTGGTAATAAGGTCTATGAAAAACAACTTTACGAGAATCCAATGTATCGCCTAATTAGAAGAATACAAAGATAAGATGAAACTAGATCTTCGTAATCAGCCGTCTCTTTGTTCTCCTTGATGGTGGATAGATATATAGGTAGGTATATGGATATATATCTCTGAAATCGTCCACCAAGTGTTTAAATAGGCCTTTGTGTTGACTGGTCTCTGCTGGTTTCCAAAACAGAACTGAAAAAGGCTTTCTTCAGCATTTGTCAAGCGCGGGCGCGCTTCAATAGTAACTTCAGGCGCGGGGGCGCTTCATCCAAGCGCGGGGGCGCTTGTGGTTCTGCCAGAAATCTTCGAAAACTCATTTTCATGAGTTTTCTTCGCGCTCTCAAGTCCCGAAACTTCTCGACTTCCACAATAATGCTCAATCACCACCACATAATCAAATTAGCTCCACGACTCTGCCAACAATGCAACTATGCACGATCTAACACCAAACACATTAAAAAAAACCACGTACTTGAGTACAAACAATCATTTTAAGCCGATTTGAAGCGTTCCAAGTAGATATAAAATCCACTTATCAACTGTCAACAAGAGGGCATTGACTATGATGAGACATTTGCACCTGTAGCTAGACTGGAAGCCATCAGAATCTTTTTGGCTTTTGCAGCTCACTCAGATTTCAAGGTGTATCAAATGGATGTGAAAAGTGCATTTCTCAATGGTGATCTTGCTGAAGAAGTTTATGTGTCCCAACCACCTGGCTTTGAAAATGAAAACTTCCCAGACTTTGTGTATAGACTGCTCAAGGCACTCTATGGACTCAAACAGGCACCTAGAGCCTGGTATGAGACTCTATCTCAATTCCTTCTTGAGCACCAATTTACCAGGGGAACAATTAATAAAACTCTATTCCTCAAGAAGCATGGAAATGATATCATTCTTGTTCAAATTTATGTGGATGATATCATCTTTGGCTCTTCAAATGAAAAACTCTGTGAAAGGTTCTCTAAGTTGATGCAAAGCAAATATGAGATGAGCATGATGGGAGAGTTAACCTTTTTCCTAGGCCTGCAAGTACATCAAAGGGAGGATGGCATCTTTATAAACCAATCTAAGTATGTCAAAGATCTTTTAAAGAAGTATGGTTTAGAAGAGTCATCCCCAGCAAAAACTCCTATGTCCACTGCAATCAAGCTAGATGAAGATAAGAAGGGCAAAAGAGTTGACATCAAGGTCTATAGGGGAATGGTTGGATCATTGCTCTATCTCACAGCTAGCAGGCCATACATCATGTTTGCCACATGTCTTTGTGCAAGGTTCCAGTCTGATCCTAAGGAATCTCACATGATGGCTATCAAAAGAATCTTCAGATATCTGAAAGGGACTCCTAATCTTGGGCTATGGTATCCAAAGGGCACTGGGTTCAACCTGGTTGGTTACACATATTCTGATTATGCTGGATGCAGAATTGACAGGAAGAGCACCTCTGGAAGCTGCCAATTCTTAGGTCAAAGGTTAGTGTCCTGGTTCAGTAAGAAACAACAATCCACAGCAACATCTACAGCTGAGGCTGAATATAATGCTGCTGGAAGTTGCTGTGCTCAATTGCTTTGGATTAGAAATCAACTCATGGATTATGGACTAGTGTTAGAACACATTCCTCTGATGTGTGATAATACTAGTGCAATATCCATAGTTGCCAATCCTGTTAATCATTCTACTACAAAGCACATTGAGATCAGGTACCATTTCATTAGGGAACATGCTGCAAATGGTACCATAGAAGTCTCTTATGTTCCAACTGAGAAACAATTAGCTGACATATTCACTAAACCTCTAAATGAAGCTGTCTTCAACAGACTTGTGAGTGAAATTGGAATGCTCAACCCTTCATTTAGCTGTTCTAAGTAAATCTGCTAGTTAATTGTTGCAGCAGTAAATTTTCACTGTATTTAAATGCTCTATTCATATGGAGTGAAAATTAGCTGAGATATGATTTATAAATATTTCAGTATTTTACTGCATATTTTTTTAAAATCATACTTTTCTGAGAAGTTATGAGTTTTTAAGACATCTCTACATAGGTGATCTTGAGAGTTCACGACTTAGTTCAAATCAAACAGACTTATATCGCAAACTGTTGAAACTATGAGACTTTGCGATATAGTTCATTTCATGAGTTTGCGACATAGTTTATTTTATGACTTCGCGACTTAGAATAACTATATCGACAAGTCTCCATATTTGACAGAATTTTGATTTAAATTAATTTTATTTCAATTTTTGATTTAAGTCTGACAAAATGCTTAAAATTTCAAAAAGAGAGTTTTAGACAGGGTATTTACACTATATCGCAAAGTCATCCAAATCCCTCTATCTTCAAGACTTTGCGATATAGTTCATTTCTGGACTCCGCGATATACTTTGCAAGACTTTGCGGTACATGCCATTTTTAGACTTCGCGACATACAATTAGTCTGTACATATTCATAACTCTATATCAGAGTGTCTCTATTATATAAATACTCTTTTCTAACCGTTCACAACTTTTCATCTTGTCTACTACTCTCAATTCTCAAACCTAAACTCAGATTTTCTACTCTCTTCTTCACTCTCAATCTCAAAATGGCACCCAAATCTCAAACAGTATCATCCCCAATTCCTTTAACCATACCCAAAGAAACAAATCTTCTCACTATTCCCTCTGAGGCGGAGGCAAATCCAAGGTACAAGTTCTTAAACACTTCTTACCTCCGCCAAGCCTCAACCCAAAACCCCACTCTATATGTCGATGTATTGGAAGGGTTCTGGAGAACAGCGTTGGTTGCAACAATGGCAAAGGAGGATGGGACTTCATTTCAGGAAATTAACTGCACAATTGGGGGAAAGCATTTGCAGTTTGGAGAAAAGGAGATTAACGAGGCCCTGGGGTTCAAGGTTGAGGGTCATGATACTGAAGCTAGTGATGCTGAGATGGTAGCATTCTTGGATCTAATCAAGTATGCAGATGAAGTTGACATGGCTAAGTTGAACAAGAAGCATGTCAGAAGGGAGTGGTCGTTTCTTTTTGATGCACTCCAAAAGGTGTTCTTATGTAATAACCCCAAATTTTGGACTTAGTTAATTTTTGTTTTTATTTGATGAATAGTAAATTTCTGAACCGAAAAAGATTTTCAATCCACCCTATGTACGAGTCGGGATAATGAACTTTCAAAGTCATATTAGTGATCTACGGAGTAAATAAGTGTATGCAAAGACGATCGGATTCAGAAATTCCAAATTTTATTTTGGTGTAGTATTTGACCGGGCAGTGAATTATATATTATTATATTCAAGAAATGAGATATTAAATTTGAGGATTTGAGGATTTAATATTTTGGAATTTTATTATATTTTATTTGAGAATATTCGAAGAAACGCAAGAACATTTTCTAAGAACAAGGAATAAAGAGGGAATAGATAAGGGATGTTGGAGTTAATATTGATTTAAGGGATTGTGCCACAGTGGAGTAATAAAATGCAACATATAAGCTGTAACGTATTGATTTTATTAAAAGGACACAAAGACGATCCAATTGGTGGAAGAAGAAAAACCAAGGTGTCATGCATGAAAGTCAACCAGAAAGCTAATGGTGTATTTGCAACATTGGCAAAAATGGAGTTGTTTGATGAGAGGCCAACACTTGGACCAATGAGAGAGCAACAAGTGGACCAATGGGTGGTTAACAACACAAAAAGAAAAGATGCATCCAAGTTGAAAAACAAAACAAAAGTAAGATGATCAAAAGCTCTCCAATCTGCCAAACAAGAGCACAACTCAAAGACAAATTCATATCTCCACTTCTATCCATCCATAAATCACCAAATGTTTACCGTAGCTTCTCCACTCCATGGGTTAGGTTCGTTCAAAATTTCATGGCAAACAAAGGGGTGTAGCCTAGTCAAATCCCTTCCCCAAGTTGAAGATTCCAATCTACCCTGTTCCTGGCAGTTTCTGCCATCGATCTTAAAACGCCCATAAGTAGAGCTTCAAGCATTACCTGGTATGATCTAGGACTCAAAGGAAATCCCTTGAAGATCATAAGGTGTGGTAAAAGATTTGAGAACGAAACTCTTATTTTTCGATTTTATATGATTTTTACAAGATGGTGTGTTCTAGGATGATTAGTTACTAACTTAGTTTTCATATTTTGTTTCTTGATGGTTTGGCTTCCAAAGGATGTTCTAAGCAAGGTTTAAGAGTTGTAAAGTCTTTAGAGCACTTCTAATCTTCAAGCCAAGGTATAAATCTTTGGAACCCCTTTGATGAATATTGTGTTTTAATGGAGTTTTGATGTGGTATGCATGTTTAGAGGCATGAATCTTGTGTGGTTGTTATGAAAATGGAAAAATAAGTATTGTAGCTCTAAGACCTGTTGAGGCAGTGAGGAAGATGATTAATGGTGTATATAAGTCTTGGGTGTTGGTTGAATGCTTATTGGGTTGGTTAAAAATTGGTTTATTCGATTTTAAGCCATCGTAATGCCCGATTTTTGATAACTCTAAACACTGCCTAGAATCCGAAAACCTAACTGCCTCTTTTGGTTCAATGATGAACATGAGTGTGTAGAGCTTTGTTTCTAGTTTACGTGAGCGCAAGAATCATGTCATTACGATTTACGGTTTAGGAGAAACATGTGTTTTAGTGTAAGGCGTTTGTAAAACCAAACCGTGCCACTTAGTCAACTTTGAGGCTATGATCGAACCACTTAGAGGTCATAATAAAATGTGAAACTTTGTGATAACATGCTGGGTATGTTTAGGAAGACCCTCGAAAAGATTTCGTGCAAAAAGGATTAAATCTCAATTTTATAAAAATGCGTGAGCGAACATGCTCGAGTAGAAGTTCTTAAGGAGTTAACTTGAAAATGGACTTTGTACTTGAGATAGTATATACTTAGTATGGTGAAAGCGTTTAAGTTATTAATCTTGAACCTTGTGTTGATTCTAGATTACTGGACCAACCTGAGACTTACTGCTACTTCGGGATTTCCAGGCAAGTTTACTAAAACCTTACTCTATTGTTCAGAGTAGGTATATTTTCAAATGTATAATACTTGGTTATTCAAATGTTTATGTGTACTCTTTGTTCCAAGTATCGTGCAAGTTTCTCAAAACCCGAAGCTCTAGCATTCGGCTATATTTTTTAAACTGTTGTTGTTGTGATATGACTGCTACAAATGCACGAACTGTTTTACTTATCATATAAGCTTTCAAATGCTGAACGGTTGTTCATATGCTATTTATCGATATAGATATAAACTGGAGTACACGAGGCTCTACGATGTAGAGCGTACTATATTCTACTTATCAAAATATTTAATTCCTGTTGATGCAAGTTTTCGAAACCTATGCTTACTGTTGTTGTGATAATAAAATGCTTTCATATATGATATGCAAATGAGAAGTATACATGTTTTATTCCCAAGTACATTGCGATATATAAATTGCATGCTTGTCTTTGAACTGCTATATATAGTGAACTTGAGGTTACGATTTAATTATGGGCTTCTAAGCTAAATATGGGATATTAGTTAGAAGCCAGATTTTTATAAATGCCCTTGGTAAAGGGCGAATGATTTTATTCTTTAAACCGGAAGTAGTTATATTTTCCTTATATGTTAAAGATTATTTTTCCGATAAAGATATCGGGTAATTGTTATCTGATGATTATTTATTTAATGAATATTATCTTGAATATTCATTCAAAGTTTATTTATTTAATGAATATTATTTTGAATATTCATTTAATCATTATTTATTTAATGAATATTATTTTGAATATTCATTCAAGGTTTATTTATCTAATAAATATTATTTTTGAAAATTCATTTAAAAGTTTATTTATTTAATAAATATTATTTGATTATTTATTAAATACTTTTAACACGTTTTAAAATGAGTTGTATTATTTAAAGTTTATCCTCGACCTTCAATAATTACGAAGGATATTCTAAGCTGTACTATTAAATATTTTAAATCAAGGGGAGGTTCCCAAACACTGTTTTTCCATTTAAATCTATCTTTTAAGAGGATTTAAATACTCGCTCAACTACCAAAAATATGGGAAACCTGATTTAAGTGACTGCTACTCATTTTAAACTCTCAACTCAAAACTGTCAGGGGACAGATATTTTCTCGGAGCAATTTAATTGCTGCAAGTCAAATGTTGTGTTACCACCTCAACGATCAAGGGGTAAATTGATGGAACAAGTCGATATCCATTAACAAGCAATAGCTTGGGAAATATTGGAGAATCTTCCTTTCCAACCTAGATATAACTACGTAGTGGAGTCGTATCAACAAGTATTACACTTGGGGAAAGGGGGACGATCTTTACGTTTCAGAGTCATGGATTTCATCCGAACTAGGAGCAGTGTAAGAGGTCGAGTCGCGCCGACCCATCATTTTTATTGCCCCAAATGGGCCGGGGAGATCCAGAAAGGCGGTGGACGATGTCAGGCTGTCGTGTTCTTCCATCTACATGTAGAAAACATTTTTTAGTTGTACGACCTGCTACTGATCATAGTGAGGTTGGGACAACTGGCGCGGTGATTACTCCAGTATTGGTTCATCATACAATTTGGATACTTCTGCAACATGTATTGAAAGGGACTAAGGATAACACCCTTGGTTCAGGTTTACCGATCATGTTGGCAGGGGGTTCATCATCCAATTTGGATAATTCTGCAACATGTATTGAAAGGGACTAAGGATGACATCCTTGGTACAGGTTTACCGATCATGTTGGCAGGGGGTTGAAAAGTGTTCAAAAATGAAGTTACAATAAATCCTTGCAACTTCATCTTTTATTTTATGAGTTATGACTCTGATAAAACCTTACTCAGATTATATATGCATAAGTGGATTTTGGGTTACGGAATCATTATATTAATTTTCCTCGTAACTTCATCTTTTATATTATGCTAGTATTTTATCCGTTTAATACGTAGCATGTGGTTATAAAGATATTGAACTGTTTGGTATTTTGAATCAATAAATAGGCTTTAAGCCTTGTAGCTAATGTTAACCTCTATTTTAAAAAGATACGTCTTGAGTCTTGGTTTACCATACTGATACCAAGGATTTCCTAAAGGATTTACGAAGAGTATATGAGTATGATTATAAGTCATACGGTATTTTAAACGGTATACTATTTTCGGGTTAGACCCTAGTAGTGATAAAAGCTTTGATCCCATATGGATTATCTCCCTAAAAGGTTTAAAGATTTAAACTGGGATAGATTTCTTGCTGAGCACTATTAGCTCATTCTTGCTTTATTAAATCTTTCAGCATGAGGAAAATATTGCCGAATCCACCCCGTGTTACGAAAGAAAGGGAATGGAGAGACCACCCTGTAGTTAGTTGATGCAGGATGGATACTGTCGGTGTGAGCAGAATAGTTGCAGCTTGAATTAGTGAGAATTATTTTGAGTGGGTTTGTATTACTAAACCTTGTATAGAATTGTGAGGTCTATTTTTGTAACTTCAGGTAGAGGTTGTAAATAATAGATGAGATCCTGGATAGTACATTTGGGTTGTAATAACAAATGTTGATAATTGTTGCTCATTTCCAAGGCTATAACTTGTGTGTGTGTGCGTAAGTGATTGGGGTCTTTGGAGTTGTATTATGAGAATGTTGTAAGTAATGCAGGTATTGTATCATTGATGGAGCGTGACAACCCAGATTCCTGACCCCGGATCCGGGGTGTTACAGAAATGGTATCAGAGAGTTAAGTTATAAACTTGGATATGAGAATGTTAAGAGTTATATCGAAGTAAGAGAATGACGAGAGGACTCATATAGAGTTCGTTAAGTGGACTACCGGAAGTAGTGCCACTGAGGATGTTAAGATTAAAGAGTTTAGTTGAGGACTTATCGGAGGACCGATAGGACCGTTGAAGATCATCATAATGATGAGAAGGACGTTTAGAATTGTACAGGGATTATCAAAAACATTAAGATAAGACGCGAAGCAGAGTCTCGGTTGCAGTTGGGGTAAGGTCGGAATGACCAATACCAATGGATAACTTGACTTAGTAAGAACCTAAGTGTTTGAAGTTCATCGTAGTTTGCCACGAGAAGGCATCACATGTGAAGATTGAGACGTTTGCAGTCCTTTACGCGATCCGAATTACTAAATTGCGTGGACTAGTTAGGGCATTATCTTGTGTATGAGGTCCAAGCCTTGAGAACAACGATTCCACAAGAGTTGGTGTCTTTTCCGTCGATGGGTATTTTGTTACCTAAAAAGGAGACTGTTGCGTACGTATAGTACCGGAACGTTATCGTGAGACGAACGTGCTAAATCGCATCGCGAGTACATTTCGTACTATAGGCCATGGTGGCTCAACTCAGAAATCAGAGATATGAAGAATGAATAGCGTGATTCTGATAAAGACACGTATGGTTGCAACGAGCAATGCGACAATCTCAGGACCTACGAGGAACGAGACCTATGGTGGCCTGGGGTTGGATTCGTTCGATACGATTAGTGTTAAGAAATTACATATACGTTAATCGACCTTCATCTTTTGAGGATGTGTTGATGCAGCCGTAGGAGGCCCAATCTCTGAACGATTATAGGGGAATGGCGAATATGTTTCGAACTCCCGACCTATTTAAGGACTTGTACAATTTTGAGGTACCGTTGGTTAGTACCATAAGCCATAAAGGTAGAAAGATAAGATCATCCTCGTACGGGTGATGTTAGAAATTATGATGACCATTGACTTCTTGGTATCTACTTGCTGGTACACTCCTCAATCTAAAACTGTTCATGCCCGTGTTACCTTGAATAATTCATGTCAGGTAACCTTTCTAGTTTCCTACTTCAACTTGGGATGCAACCAACAATTGCTATATTCATTTTATTTCTTTTCTTTTCTCCTCTCATTATCTTTGAGGTTTAAATACGCAGAGTTAACTTACCATTACTCATCGGAGCGCTTTGTTCGTGCCCTAGGATGACCGGAAGAGGGAACCATTATTCATCTATCCTTCTAGGTCTATATTTTATTCTTTATTATTTCAATTATCTAAGGAATGTTCAATTAATGCTTCCTTAATTATTTGACGAATATTCTTTAACGATTATTTTGATATTCGATTTCTTTTTTTTTCATACTTGGACTCCTCAGTCGAGTTCATAAATATCTAGCTATGTGTCTAAAACATAGATGATGTATATTTCAGAGACTACTCGTAAATTCTTTTCTTCTATTAAGGAGAGATTTGCACCTCAGACGTTGAAATCGTGGAAAGGATATCAATTTGATATTGATATTCCGAATTTAATTCTATCGAGGAATTTGACAAAGTTTATGTACGGAGACACCATTGGGTGGACCGTTTCACTGATGAGAAATGTTTGGTGGAAGGTTATCGATTGTTCCGATACCAAGAACCATTTATTCAAACCTTATATTCTATTCAAAGGTTATAATTACCTTGTTTGTCCCAAACTTATTTATCCTTCTTTTTCAATTCATTATCCGAGTAGTCAAAATTTTGTTTTCTTTCTTTCTTCGGCTACGATGTCGAGATTTTGTACTAGTAGATTGAAAATGGCTAATTATATGTGCCATGATGAGTGACTAGTTAATTGTTCTAACTAGTTGAAATTTTAATGATATGATGAGAATCTAGCTAATCATCCTAGCTAGATGTTGCGTCCCAAACTAATCGAACTAGCAAATTTTGTTCAGCTAGTTGTAAATGTTTTTTTTGAAGTGAACTAGTTATTGTTTCAATAAGTTCAACTTTCGATCAAATTTATATAAGTGAGTTCACAATGCATTTTATATGCAGTGAATTGTGATGATGAAATTTCCAAATGATAATTGATTGAGACCTAATAAGGTCACCCATTCGACAAGAATTCTTAAAAAGATTGATAAAATATTTTCTTGCTTGAAGTATTCTTGGTACCATGCAATTATTTTCCTTAGTATTCGGAAAAAGAGAGTGTTGAAGCTTAGAGCTAACACAAATGAGTCCGATAACTTATGAATCGAAGTTTACGAAAATTGCCAAGGTTTGTTTCGCATGATACGAATTCAGAATAACGGAGTGTTCGAAACGACTAATTATGTTACCCTGGTTAATGAAACGACTTTAATAGAAATGGAAGCGAAGTGGACGAGAAAGAAATGGGCATAAAGAAAATAGAGTATGAAACACGAATAGATTGAGGAAGAAAGAAAGTAAGAATTCAGATTATTGGGCGAGGGAATGTATGACCTCCAAGGAGGTGAAACTTGTTTAGCGACTGTGATGGATACGAAACGGGAGGTACCTAGTGTACAGACTATCCCTGTGGTTAACGAATTCGAGGATGTATTTCCAGAAGATCTTCCGGGGTTACCACCCGATAGAGAAATAAAGTCTGGTATAGAATTAGCTCCAAGAACGGCGCCAGTTTCGAAGGCCCCGTACCGACTAGCTCCAGTCGAGATGAAGAAATTAGTCGCTCAATTGTAGAAATTGTTAGGGGAAGGAATGATAAGACCAAGTGCGTCACCGTGGGATGCACCCGTGTTATTGGTGAAGAAAAAGGACGACAACATGAGGCTGTGCATAGAGTATCGAGAGCTAAATAGGCTAATTGTTAAGAATGATTACCCCTGCCAAGGATCGGTGATTTGATCGATCGGCTGCATGATGCAGTTAAATTCTCGAATATTGATTAAGAACTGGATACCACCAATTGAATATTAAGCCTGAGAACGTACCCAAGACTGCGTTTCGCACCAAGTATGGACACTACGAGTTTTTAGTAATGTCGTTTGGGCTGACGAATGCCCTTGCAGCTTTTATGGACGTGCTGAATCGACTTTTCAAGAAGTATTTGGATAAGTATGTCATAGTGACATCGGCAATATTTAGGTTTACCTCAAAGACCGAGGAAGAACATGCAGAACATTTGATGATCGTGTTAGAAGCACTGAGGAGAGAAAAGTTATATACCAAGTTCTCAAAGTGCGAGTTTTAGCTAAAGGAAGTACAATTTTAGGACATGTGATCAACAGTAAAGGAGTACTGGTTGACCCTGCAAAGATAGGAGACGTTTCAAACTAGGAAAGACCAACCACACCAACTGAGGTGAGTAATTTTGTGGATTTAGTCGGATATTACCGAAGATGTGTACAAGATTTTGCTAAGATAGCAGCCCCACTGACCAGACTTACTCGAAAGACTGAAAAAGTTGAATGGATCGAGAAATGTGAGAAAATTTCCAGGAATCATAAGGTATATTTTACCAAGTTGGGATTCCAAATGTTCAAGAAATGAAAGATGCTAAATCTTCGGAATGACTAATAAGAAGAACTGAAAGGATGAAGTTTGAAGTCACGAGAACATAAAGGATTATTTAAAGGTCCTGAATGAGCCAGAACGAATTAAGGAATAAAGATCTGTCATAAAGAGACAGCTACACCGAGAGTACAAAAAGGTAAAGAAAGTTAAGGAAATGTTATAAGTGGTCGGATAAATAAAAAGATTTATCGATTGGTAAACAAATATTGGATATGTCAGAAAATGAAGGCAGAACAAAGACCTAGTTGACTATCACAGTTAATAGAGATTCCTGATTAGGATTGTAATTTTACTATAATGGATTCTGTGATAGGTTCAACAAGAATCAAGTCGGACTATGACGTCAATTGAGCTATAATTGATGGATCAAATGTGTGTACTCATATTTTGTTATCAGCAAGAGATCGTTAACCGAAGAGTTACGAAAGAGATAGTTGGGTGATGTGGAGTTCCAGTCACCATCGTGTCAGATAAGAACCAATGATTGAACTCCCGATTCGGGAGGAGTTTTCCAAACATGTTTGGCAACGATATTTAGAGCGAGTACTACGTAGGATCCGCAGACCGACGGACCGACCGAAAGAAACATTTCAGACAACCGAAGTTACGTTAAGTGTTGTACCGCCGATTGCAAGAATAATCGAATGTTGATAGAAAATGGGTGTATGTGAACATAGCCAAAATTGGCTTATATAAAGCGTCCGGTAGATATCACAGACCGGAATGAGAAAGTGTTGTAATGAAACCAGAGAGTTGAAGAGTCAACCTGGAAACTGGAGATTACTATATTGGAAGAGTAACCTCGGCTATTTTCTTAGATTCCGGGACGGAATCCTTTTAAGGAGGGGAGACTGTAATAACCCCAAATTTTGGACTTAGTTAATTTTTTTTATTTGATGAATAGTAAAATCCTGATGAATTGTAAATTTCTGAACCGAAAAAGATTTTCAGACCACCCTATGTACGAGTCGGGATAATGAACTTTCGAAGTCATATTAGTGATCTACGGAGTAAATAAGTGTATGCAAAGACGATCGGAATTCAGAAATTCCAAATTTTATTTTGGTGTAGTATTTGACCGGGCAGTGAATTATATATTATTATATTCAAGAAATGAGATATTAAATTTGAGGATTTGAGGATTTAATATTTTGGAATTTTATTATATTTTATTTGAGAATATTCGAAGAAACGCGAGAACATTTTCTAAGAACAAGGAATAAAGAGGGAATAGATAAGGGATGTTGGAGTTAATATTGATTTAAGGGATTGTGCCACAGTGGAGTAATAAAATGCAACATATAAGCTGTAACGTATTGATTTTATTAAAAGGACACAAAGACGATCCAATTGGTGGAAGAAGAAAAACCAAGGTGTCATGCATGAAAGTCAACCAGAAAGCTAATGGTGTATTTGCAACATTGGCAAAAATGGAGTTGTTTGATGAGAGGCCAACACTTGGACTAATGAGAGAGCAACAAGTGGACCAATGGGTGGTTAGCAACACAAAAGAAAAGATGCATCCAAGTTGAAAAACAAAACAAAAGTAAGATGAGCAAAAGCTCTCCAATCTGCCAAACAAGAGCACAACTCAAAGAACAATTCATATCTCCACTTCTATCCATCCATAAATCACCAAATGTTTACCGTAGCTTCTCCACTCCATGGGTTAGGTTCGTTCAAAATTTCATGGCAAACAAAGGGGTGTAGCCTAGTCAAATCCCTTCCCCAAGTTGAAGATTCCAATCTGCCCTGTTCCTGGCAGTTTCTGCCATCGATCTTAAAACGCCCATAAGTAGAGCTTCAAGCATTACCTGGTATGATCTAGGACTCAAAAGAAATCCCTTGAAGATCATAAGGTGTGGTAAAAGATTTGAGAACGAAACTCTTATTTTTCGATTTTATATGATTTTTACAAGATGGTGTGTTCTAGGATGATTAGTTACTAACTTAGTTTTCATATTTTGTTTCTTGATGGTTTGGCTTCCAAAGGATGTTCTAAGCAAGGTTTAAGAGTTGTAAAGTCTTTAGAGCACTTCTAAGCTTCAAGCCAAGGTATAAATCTTTGGAACCCCTTTGATGAATATTGTGTTTTAATGGAGTTTTGATGTGGTATGCATGTTTAGAGGCATGAATCTTGTGTGGTTGTTATGAAAATGGAAAAATAAGTATTGTAGCTCCAAGACCTGTTGAGGCAGTGAGGAAGATGATTAATGGTGTATATAAGTCTTGGGTGTTGGTTGAATGCTTATTGGGTTGGTTAAAAATTGGTTTATTCGATTTTAAGCCATCGTAATGCCCGATTTTCGATAACTCTAAAAACTGCCTAGAATCCGAAAACCTAACTGCCTCTTTTGGTTCAATGATGAACATGAGTGTGTAGAGCTTTGTTTCTAGTTTACGTGAGCGCAAGAATCATGTCATTACGATTTACGGTTTAGGAGAAACATGTGTTTTAGTGTAAATCGTTTGTAAAACCAAACTGTGCCACTTAGTCAACTTTGAGGCTATGATCGAACCACTTAGAGGTCATAATAAAATGTGAAACTTTGTGATAACATGCTGGGTATGTTTAGGAAGACCCTCGAAAATATTTTGTGCAAAAAGGATTAAATCTCAATTTTATAAAAATGCGTGAGCGAACATGCTCGAGTAGAAGTTCTTAAGGAGTTAACTTGAAAATGAACTTTGTACTTGAGATAGTATATACTTAGTATGGTGAAAGTGTTTAAGTTATTAATCTTGAACCTTGTGTTGATTCTAGATTACTGGACCAACCTGAGACTTACTGCTATTTCGGGATTTCCAGGCAAGTTTACTAAAACCTTACTCTATTGTTCAGAGTAGGTATATTTTCAAATGTATAATACTTGGTTATTCAAATGTTTATGTGTACTCTTTGTTCCAAGTATCGTGCAAGTTTCTCAAAACCTGAAGCTCTAGCATTCGGCTATATTTTTTAAACTGTTGTTGTTGTGATATGACTGCTACAAATGCACGAACTGTTTTACTTATCATATAAGCTTTCAAATGCTGAACGGTTGTTCATATGCTATTTATCGATATAGATATAAACTGGAGTACACGAGGCTCTACGATGTAGAGCGTACTATATTCTACTTATCAAAATATTTAATTCCTGTTGATGCAAGTTTTCGAAACCTATGCTTACTGTTGTTGTGATAATAAAATGCTTTCATATATGATATGCAAATGAGAAGTATACATGTTTTATTCCCAAGTACATTGCGATATATAAATTGCATGCTTGTCTTCGAACTGCTATATATAGTGATACTTGAGGTTACGATTTAATTATGGGCTTCTAAGCTAAATATGGGATATTAGTTAGAAGTCAGGTTTTTATAAATGCCCTAGGTAAAGGGCGTATGATTTTATTCTTTAAACCGGAAATAGTTATATTTTCCTTATATGTTAAAGATTATTTTTCCGATAAAGATATCGGGTAATTGTTATCCGATGATTATTTATTTAATGAATATTATCTTGAATATTCATTCAAAGTTTATTTATTTAATGAATATTATTTTGAATATTCATTTAATCATTATTTATTTAATGAATATTATTTTTGAATATTCATTCAAGGTTTATTTATCTAATAAATATTATTTTTGAAAATTCATTTAAAAGTTTATTTATTTAATAAATATTATTTGATTATTTATTAAATACTTTTAACACGTTTTAAAATGAGTTGTATTATTTAAAGTTTATCCTCGACCTTCAATAATTACGAAGGATATTCTAAGCTGTACTATTAATTATTTTAAATCAAGGGGAGGTTCCCAAACACTGTTTTTTCATTTAAATCTATCTTTTAAGAGGATTTAAATACTCGCTCAACTACCAAAAATATGGGAAACCTGATTTAAGTGACTGCTACTCATTTTAAACTCTCAACTCAAAACTGTCAGGGGACAGATATTTTCTCAGAGCAATTTAATTGCTGCAAGTCAAATGTTGTGTTACCACCTCAACGATCGAGGGGTAAATTGATGGAACAAGTCGATATCCATTAACAAGCAATAGCTTGGGAAATATTGGAGAATCTTCCTTTCCAACCTAGATATAACTACTTAGTGGAGTCGTATCAACAAGTATTACACTTGGGGAAAGGGGGACGATCTTTACGTTTCAGAGTCATGGATTTCATCCGAACTAGGAGCAGTGTAAGAGGTCGAGTCGCGCCGACCCATCATTTTTATTGCCCCAAATGGGCCGGGGAGATCCAGAAAGGTGGTAGACGATGTCAGGCTGTCGTGTTCTTCCATCTACATGTAGAAAACATTTTTTAGTTGTACGACCTGCTACTGATCATAGTGAGGTTGTGACAACTGGCGCGGTGATTACTCCAGTATTGGTTCATCATCCAATTTGGATACTTCTGCAACATGTATTGAAAGGGACTAAGGATAATACCCTTGGTTCAGGTTTACCGATCATGTTGGCAGGGGGTTCATCATCCAATTTGGATAATTCCGCAACATGTATTGAAAGGGACTAAGGATGACATCCTTGGTACAGGTTTACCGATCATATTGGCAGGGGGTTTTCTGCAACATGTATTGAAATGGACTAAGGATGACATTCTTGGTACAGGTTTACCGATCATGTTGGCAGGGGGTTGAAAAGTGTTCAAAAATGAAGTTACAATAAATCCTTGCAACTTCATCTTTTATTTTATGAGTTATGACTCTGATAAAACCTTACTCAGATTATATATGCATAAGTGGATTTTGGGTTACGGAATCATTATATTAATTTTCCTCGTAACTTCATCTTTAATATTATGCTAGTATTTTATCCGTTTAATGCGTAGCATGTGGTTATAAAGATATTGAACCGTATGGTATTTTGAATCAATAAATAGGCTTTAAGCCTTGATTCTAATGTTAACCTCTATTTTAAAAAGATACGTCTTGAGTCTTGGTTTACCATACTGATACCAAGGATTTCCTAAAGGATTTACGAAGAGTATATGAGTATGATTATAAGTCATACGGTATTTTAAGCGGTATACTATTTTGGGGTTAGACCCTAGTAGTGATAAAAGCTTTGATCCCATATGGATTATCTCCCTAAAAGGTTTAAAGATTTAAACTGGGATAGATTTCTTGCTGAGCACTATTAGCTCATTCTTGCTTTATTAAATCTTTCAGCATGAGGAAAACATTGCCGAATCCACCCCGTGTTACGAAAGCAAGGGAATGGAGAGACCACCCTGAAGTTAGTTGATGCAGGATGGATACTGTCGGTGTGAGCAGAATAGTTGCAGCTTGAATTAGTGAGAATTATTTTGAGTGGGTTTGTATTACTAAACCTTGTATAGAATTGTGAGGTCTATTATTGTAACTTCAGGTAGAGGTTGTAAATAATAGATGAGATCCTGGATAGTACATTTGGGTTGTAATAACAAATGTTGATAATTGTTGCTCATTTCCAAGGCTATAACTTGTGTGTGTGTGTGCGTAAGTGATTGGGGTCTTTGGAGTTGTATTATGAGAATGTTGTAAGTAATGCAGGTATTGTATCATTGATGGAGCGTGACAACCCAGATTCCTGACCCCGGATCTGGGGGTGTTACATCTTATACAGGAAGACAGGATGAGACCAAATCTGTCACATTGCTGTGAAGTTAGCCTACTCCCTAGCCTATAACCAGGAGATAAATGTAGGAGCAATAATCCTTAAAGAATTGGCTCAGAGGCTAGGGAGGACAATTCGTGGTAGAGGTAATGAAATCTTTTATCCTCGTTTCCTTCAATGTATTTTAAATTATCTTGATGCTAATATACATGAACTTGAGGGTATAGATAAAAACAAAATGGCTTATTCCAAGTCCATGTCCAAAGTTCTATTTGATTCATTGGACACAAGGAATCAAGTGGATGTGATTCTTAGTGTGACCAAGCATATGCAGGACACATTTGAATCTTATCCACTTGATAAGCCCATATACCATGAACTTTCCTGGACATGGGAGGCTAAGACTGACGGAGCTAGACAGTCTAACCCCAGCCTTCCTATCCCATCCAGTAACCCTACTGCAAACACCACTCTAGTAGTTAGGGAGCCAAGTGCATCAATCTCCCAAAAGGTTGGTGTCACTAAAAAGAAGACAAAAAAGAGAGCCCTTGAAATATTCAATGAAACTGTAGATTTAGGTAGTGAGGAACCTGAGTCACAGCTCACAAGACAAAAGAAGAAATCCAAATCTATAGCCTCCACTGAATCCTCCCAACAGGATTTAGATGTGCAAAAAGGGGTACACCTATTACTGTCAATGTCCTCTCAACAAGGCATTGGTATTGAAAAGAGTAGCCTCCCCACTACAACCTGTGAAGAGTCTGCACAGGGTCAAGAACTCACTCTTGACCCTAGGAGAAATAAGGGTGTTTACACACTGAGTGGAGAGCACATCACACTTGAAGCTCCTCCTATTTCTCAGGGGGAGTTGCCAAAATCCAATCCACACCACACTTCTCTTCCAGAATCTACATCTAATATTTCTTCTCAACAGAATAGTCATTCTCATGACCTTTCTGCAATTGATCAATCACAATCCAAATCTGTGATTGAGCTAATCTCAAGTGACATGGTGTATGACACTGTGCTCACCAACCAGGAACCACATCTAGTTGGTCAGGGAATGCATGCTGGGGCATATCCTAATGACACCAACACAAACATAGAGGATTCACCAGTTCTCACTGGAGACTCTATGCCAAACTCTCCATTCCTTATGGACATAGACATGCCTTCACATGCACATGGAGATGATGTTGTCACTCATCCCATTTCAATGGGGACAACATCAGACTCCACAATCATTCCAAGACTGGAGGAAACTCATACATCAAAACCCCCTGAGGTGCCTAGCACCAGCTCTAACTTGGCTCAGGCCACAATGTCAGAATGGCTGAAGCCTGTGCAACATGATAGGCCTTCAGGATCATCATCTGTGCCCTCATAATTGACGGAAGAAGAACTTCAAAATCTTCATTTGGCACAGATTGATGAGATCTCAAAGATAACTCAACATCTCCTCACAGCTAACCTTCCAAATTCAGACTATGAAGCCATTCTTCTGTGTCACAAGGAGGATGTTGAAGCTCAACAGGACAAGATAGTGGATGAAGCCCAACATGATGGTAATGTTGATGCCTGGTTGGATGGCAAAAGATCTGTGCAGCTCAAGGATGCCCTAGCCTTTCTCAGGGAAGAATATCTCACATCCTTGGGGTCCAATGCCAAACATCTTGCTCCTACAGAAGTTTTTGAAGCCATGAATGAAATGCACAAGAATCAGCTGAAGGCTCTGCATTATCTTGAGAATGGTCTTCAATCAGAGATTTATTCCATCAAGGAGGAAACAGAAAAATCCCGGAATCAACTCAGAAACTCCTATCTCTCTGATTTTCCCAAGGTAGATGGCATCCTTAAAGAGGTTCAGAAAACAGCTGTCAATGTCACCAAGATGGACTACACCCTAGCTTTGGTCTCAGATAACATGAAGAAGCTTTCTGCCAAGCTAGATAACCAGGTGCAAGCCAACATCAATTCCAACTCCATGCTGACAGTTCTGTGGAAGAATCAGTATAGGAACAAGCTTGTAGATGAAGTTCCCATTTCTGACATCTCAATGTTTGACTTCTCAAAGATCAAGGATCAATCCCTCAATTCATTCAAATCTCAACAACTTTTCTCAAAGGTGGAGAGCTTGGAAAGAGAGGTAGCTGATCTGAAAGCTGAAAACAAAGGTCTATCTCACTCATTGGCGCAACTTAATGCCAAAATGGATGATCAAACCAACTCAACTTCTAATATCTTGTTGGTACAACAACAAATGATGACATCTATGATGAGACACATGAACCTGCCTATTCCTTGGGAAGCTCAAGACATCTTGTCTGATCCCAAGCCTAAGGGGGAGAAAGGAAAGGAGGTCATTCAAGAAAAAGAAAAGAAGCAAAAACTGAAAGGGAAGGTCATTTCAGAGAAAGAGCTCAAGCCAATCACATTTCCTACTGTTTCTGTCACCAGTCTAACTAGCCAGAAAAGTAGTGTAACTACAACATACTACCCTGGCATAATACAAAGTGATGTCTCTACTCCTCATATCTCCACAAAAGCTCAACCTGTCAAAGCAAGCATTATCACTGAGGCAAAGCTACAGGAAGTTGCCAACTCATACATCTATCATGATGAGGCCTTCCTGGAGTTTCTGAAATCCATCTTTATCAGTGTACAAAGTGACACCAAGACCTACAGGAGAATGATCAAGGAAAACATCAAGTACATAACTGTGGTAGTCAGGAATATCAAGAATGCCTATCTAAGAGAAATTATTATGATATCTAAAGAAAATGACCTATGGCATTTGTCTTTTCAAACTCTGGAGAAGCTGAGATACTCTGAACTAGATGTCATTCTAGAGCTAATAGAGAAGGAAGGTGACAACAACAGGATGTTGTATGAGGATTTGAAGAAGGACCAGTTTTCAAGACTGCCTGAAGTCATCACAAATCCAAGAACAATCATTTTTCAAGGACTCACCAAGGCAAACTCAATTGATCAACTAGTCATCCCTGCTCAGTTGAACATGAAGAACAAAGATAGAATTAACAGTGTGCTTCAAATGCTAAGAGCCAAGAAAGGACTCAGGACTGCTGAAGAAATAGAGATGATTCAAATTCTACAATCATTTCTGGTACATGGAAGAGTTCCTGAATCACTCAAAGCGAAGAAAAATGAGAAGGATGACAAGGATGAGGACAAAGACAAAAGCTACAAGAGGAGGAGTCAATCAAGGAGTGATAAGGATGGTGGAAGTGAGAGTAGCAAAAGCAAAACCTCAAAGAAGACTAAAGATGATAATGATGAAGTGAAGGACTCTCAGGGAAAGAAGGAAACTGTTAAGAAGACAAGTGGAAATCAGCAAGTCAAGGACATTGCTAGCAATACCTTAACCAAAACACAAGACTCTAAGTCTAGGGTGGGTACTGGTAGTAATGATCCTCCAAAATCTTTATCCAAGACTTTTGAACCTGATTTGCCACAGAAGAAAAGTGAAGCCACAAAGGAAAAATCTAAAAGACACTTCCACAAAGTCACAGCTAGTGGAGTGTTACAGTGGATGAAAGGGAAATGAGTGAAGCTGCTTCCAAGTGATGTGGCACTGAAGACTAATTCTCCCTGCTCCAGAAAGCTACCTCAAGTGAAGCATTTGAAGATCAAGAGTGTAGCCAGAAGGAAAAGGATAACAAAGAAGAATGGGGTAATCACTAATGTAGTAGGGATCAAAGTGCTTCCTCTGGATGAAGACTATGATGAAGATGCCCTAGCATTTTTGAGAGCTCAAAGAATCTTTGAAGTCAAGGTGAAGCTAGATTATCTAGAGATCAAATACACTGATGGAAGAGAAAGGAAAATGAAGTAAGGAGGCTGACAATACTTCTCAAAGTATGAACTTGAAAGGATAAATGCTCTTTTAAACTTTGAAGAAAAGGAAGAAAGGATGTGGACAATAGAGATAGCCAGGTTCATGAAGATGCACTCTGATTATGAAGAAAAATCAGAGGAAGGAAAATGAGAAGAAGATACTTCAGAAAGAGAAAGAAATGGCTGAAATGGAGGAAATAGCAAAGGAGCTGAGGAAGAAAGGGCTTTGCAGGGTAAAACAAAATCCTTATGTTCTGGAATACAAAAACTCACATGGAGGCAAAAGCAAGATAAGGATGGAGTTTCTGGACTCATATGTGGAAAGTGCTCTTAAAGCTGCAATTGATGATCTAAAAGACTCTCCTCTCATTGAAGAACTACTTGCAAGAGAAGAACTTCAAGAAGCCATAATAGACATGAAGAGAAGAGAAGAAATAAGGAAGAAAAAGATTTATGATGATTTGTTAGAGAAACAATTGGGAACAGAAGCCATGTAGCTCAAGAGGAAATTCTGTAAGCCTAAATTTCCAAGTTGTTATCAAATTGTATTCATCAATTTATTCTCCTTATATCTATTTCTTTTTATGTTAGTTAGGCTTGTTATCAGACATGAAATTGTGCCTAAGGATCTTACTCACAATTTGGGGGAGATTGTTAGGCTTAAGACATGTCTGAATACCACCATTAACAAGCCTACACTATGTGACTATGTCACATTGCATGACCTAGTGGATTCTATCACTGGGATATAGTATAGGTCTCTCTATGTACTTGTCTTGTTCTCATGAACATTAGCTTGATCATGTATGCTCAGAATTATAATGAGCTTAGTCAATTTATTGCATCTAGAATGTACATAGGCCATTGAATAATTGTCCTGGTAGAAGTTCAGAAATGTTCATGCAGCAGGATGGAGATGAATAAGGCCCTGAAGAAATAAGTTGCAGAAATTTGTCTAAGGCATTATATAGCAAAGTCAGAAGAAAGCTATGTCGTGAAGTCACCAATATCAATGTCGTGAAGTGCTATATCGCATAGTCAATTTCATACTATGTCGTGAAGTCCTCAAGACCAATGTCGTGAAGTGTTGAAATCAACAAAGTCAAGATGTACTAGATCGTGAAGTCCTCAGAAAGCCTATGTCGCATAGTCCTCAGAAAGCCTATGTCGCATAGTCCTCAAAATGACCTATGTCGCATAGTCCTCAAAAAGGCTAGATCGCGAAGTCCTCAAAAGGCCTATGTCGCAAAGTCCTCAAGGCCATATCGCGTAGTCTTCACCAGGGACATCGCGAAGTCAGGAATGAAGTGGAGTTCACGATATCAACACTTAGCCGTTTATAACAAGACAAATCAAGGTACATAACCAAGAATCAAAGGAGACAAATACTGAAGCATTTGTTCTGGCAAGGTGGTCCAAAGAACATATGGCAAATCTACAGCTAAACTTGGAGAGAAAGATAAGAGACAAACAACTACAGAAACGGGAAAGACTCCGAAAAGCAGGTGGTCCTTCCTGACACAGTTAACTTCTTATGGCAGGACAAGTTGGACTTTCAGCTAGGGGCATCTGTGTAAAAATAGGTGTGTGCACTAGTTTGTATAGGACTTATATATATATCTTGTACACCCTATTGTTAGCAGTAAGAGAGAGATACACAAAGTTTAATCTTAAGCACTCTTTTCTCTGTAAGCAAAACAAGGTACAAACTGCTCTTGTTTAGAAGCTAGAAATTCTGTTGTGAATTTCTGGAAAGCTGTAGTATTTAATTTACTTAATACAAATTAGATTAAAGTGATTGTGTGTGTTGTTTATTTTCTGCATATTACATAGCACAATCATATACAGCTTATTTAGTTTTTAAGAATCGAAAAATATCTAAACTATCAATTCACCCCCTCTGTCTAATTTATAGTGGTATTCATTTTTAAGATGGTCAACCCTCAACACCAACAACATAGGTGGTGCTAGGGCTGTCAAAAAAATCCGAAAAATCTGATATCCGTCCGAAATATTTGTATTCGTATCCGGAATAAAGCGGATTTTATCCGTATCCGAAATAAAGCGGATATTATCCGTATTCGAATTCGGTAGTTGCGGATACGAATATGGATATAGGCGCATCCGTATCCGATAATATCCGAATCCGAAATTAAATAAATATGATAAATAAATAATATTATATATATATATATATATATATAGTTACATATTATTTAGAAATTATATTTTAAGTTTACAGAATATATATATATATATATATATATATAATTTAATCATTAAACAATATATTTATATAAGTTGTAGATAATTGTAAACATATATATATATATATATATATTTATATATATATTACAAATTTAATATTTTAAAATAAATAAAATTATACTAAAAAGTAAATTTTTGAAAAAAATAAAATAGACTTTAATAAATTTAAGTTTTAGTTTAGTTTACTTTTTTTAAAAAAAAATTAAAATTTTTATTATTTTTTCAAATTTTTTGAATTAAAATTTAATATAAAAACTAAAAAATTCTGACTGAAATTCGGATTCGGATATTATCCGTATCCGGATAGTATCCGGCGGATTCGGATTCGGATATTTTTATTTAAATATTTTCGGATTCGGATACGGATCCGGATACGAATTCAGATTTTCGGATTCGGATTCGGATACAGGCAAATCCGTATCCGAATTATCCGTTTGACAGCCCTAGGTGGTGCAACTGAAAACAGTGTCATAAAAAACGGTCGAGGCTGCCATTGGGCGCCTAGGTGGATAAACAATGTTATATTTTTTAAAAACGGAGTAAAAATCATATTTTTAACAATTGATAATTAATTGGGTCCAGACGGATCTAAGCAGGTTTAGACACGATTAATTGATCAAAATTTAGGCGGGATTAATCGGTTAAAAATAGAAAAAATAATCATTTAGAGATAAATTGTAAAATTTCAATTTTTTACCAAAAAATTAAAATAAATATATATAACAAGGACTTTTACCTATTGTATTTGATAACAAAATAAAAATATTTATATATTTACATATTTTATGTGTATAAAAGTTAATTTTGGATATTAAAATTAAATTTTATTCATAATAATATTCAAATACATCCAATTAATAATTTCGATAATCATCAATTATATTTATATAATAATTAAATTAAAATCTAGAAATTAAATAAATAACTAAATGTGATAAATTATACATCGTAGTAAGCGAAATTTAAAATATAATAATGAGATCCTACTTAAATGAAATTGTAATGTAAAGAAAATGAGTCACATCATCAATAAATAGAATTAATTCACTAAATAAATAATGATACTTGAAATTATCGAATTCCATATTTGGATCGGATTTCAAATTCGGATTGGATATCATTTAGTTACACTTAAAATTCAAATTTCAAGTCCAAACTTTTTTCAGTTAAAAAAATAAAAAAGAATTAACAAAAATATAATTTTTTTACGATTTTAATATCTTTTAAAAATATTTAAAAAAACTACGGTTTGCAATCGAAAACAACTAAATGCAACTTATTTTTACGTTTTTGTGAAAAATAATTGAAGTTGTTTTTCGTGCATCCAATTACCTTTAGTTACAAAATCATATTTTTACAAAACAATTTAAAATTCATATTTTTTGCAAATATCTTTTTAAAAAATGTATATTTGCAAACGCAGTTAAAAAAAAATGGAATTTTCAAAAATTCTCAAAACTAAATTCAAATTCAATCCAGATAAAAATTCAAATTAATCACAGAGAGCACAACTGATGAACCTCGTGCACCCAACACTCCGCGTCTTTATGGATTAAACAATCAGGCACTGGGTTTTCTCCAACATTTTATATGGTGTGGGAGCCCCTGTTTGGTTGACAAGCAAGGCTGTTCACAATACTGTATGGCAGGGCCGGCCTGGAATTCAATTACGAATGCCTGTGCAGAAACTTCAGAAAAGGTGAAGGAAAAAAAAGGCCCGGGTGGGAAACGATATGCAGTAGGCTTCATAACAATTTAATTACACTATTTAATGAACGTTAAATTGAGAATTTAAACCACCTGCCAGGCTAATGAAATTAATCAATGCTGAAACTTGAGACTTGATAATGGAAAAAGGTGCCTTGATTAAAGAAATTGCTAGGTCTACTATCACCGTCACGCACACACAACATGGGCATATGCATGTCAGTGCCAACCTGCACTCATAATTAACCACACATACCTTATCAATATCATCATCACACACAATAATAATTTTACCAAAACAAAAACCATGATCAACGTAAAATCTAAGCGCATGGATTTGTATATAAAGAGAGTGGGGAGAGGACTTACCCTACAATCCAGATGACAACTCCGATTAGGGACAGGATCAGCGCGACGAAAGCGAAGGGCAGACCTAAGAGAAATCCCAGAGGCCTGCATTGACAACCATCATCATCCTCCCCTGAACCACACATCTTTTTGTTGTTATTCTCTTAGCTCCTCTCTTCTTGTATATGAATGATTGTGCGTTTCTTGTTTATTTTCTTTACAATTTGTTGTAAACAACCAAAACTAAACAACTCACACCCTTTAGCGGACAACTCAAGCAATTGACAGTTTATAATTTTAGATGCAACAACTTCTACATATAGGTGTATTAAAAGAAAATGCACCTATACAGACATATATACAAAAAGCAAATTCAGTTTTGCCAGCCTAACAGCTCAACTGTGGACGAACAACTTCGCGTCATGCTGGTACAATAATTTTCTTTACAAGTTGCAATATTTCTTTTAAAATTTTAAACAACTTTGAATATCTGGATTATGTTAACTAATTTAATATTCTCAAAAATTATGATTATATTTAAGTTAAACTAAAAAACCGTAAAATCTCATTTTATAATAGATTGGGTACTCTTTGTTGGTTATGTATTTAAATCAGGTAAACATAAATTACACCGCAGTCTACAAACAAGCAGCCAGCCTCAAGAGAAAGGCTGATGGCAAACAAATACTAGTCTCGATAATGGGTTTACAAAAATGTGCATATGCAAAAGTTATGTGATTAAAACAACTAGATACTTTTTCTAATCAATAATCTTCTCTTTTATCTATCTATCTATCTATCTATCTATTACTATCTATCTATCTATCTATTACTATATATAATAGGTCAACACAAGGACAAAAGTTGCCAATTAAATGGTCATGAAATTACCATTTTACCCTTTTTTATGAAAAATAACAAAAATGCCACTAGTATATTATTATACAAAAAAAATTTAATAGATGTGTTACTACAGAGATTCGAACCTCCAACCTCCTTCCAAGATATCTATGGGCTTAACCACTATGCTACATGTCTTTTTTAGTTTATTTCAAAAAACTTATTAGATAACCCACGTCTTTTATCTCTTATATTATTTTTTTTTACTTTGATGTTTGAATAAATAAAATGTTGGTTTGAATTATTTATATAAATTTGTTTTTCTTTTTTCCTTTTCAGCGAAATTACCGTTTTACCCTTTTTTTAAAAAAATAACAAAAATGTCACTCGTATATTATTATACAAAAAAATTTTAATAGATGTGTTACTACAGAGATTCGAACCTCAAACCTCCTTCTAAGATATCCATCGGCTTAACCACTATGCTACATGCCTTTTTGAGTTTATTTCAAAAAACTTATTAGATAACCCACGTCTTTTATCTCTTATAATATTTTTTTGTTTACTTTGATGTTTGAATAAATAAAATTTTGGTTTGAATTATTTATGTAAATTTGTTTTTCTTTTTTCCTTTTCATGCCACTCGTATATTATTATACAATTTTTTTTTAATAGATGTATTACTACAAAGATTCGAACCTCCAACATCCTTCCAAGATATCCATGAACTTAACCACTATGCTACATGCCTTTTTGAGTTTATTTCAAAAAACTTATTAGATAACCCACGTCTTTTATCTCTTATATTTTTTTTTTTGCTTTGATGTTTGAATAAATAAAATGTTGGTTTGAATTATTTATATAAATTTGTTTTTCTTTTTTCTTTTTCGTAATTTTATATATCTATATATTCAATCACTATATATTATTGCAGTTGTATGTTTTGAATTTAATATATATTAATTATGTTGATTATAATTCATAATTTATATTATACTTTATTTGAATTAAATTAATTATTCATGCATAAAATATACTATTAAAATTCGATCTAATGTAAGAAATATTATACATATTATATCTCTCATTATTAGTTATTTCTATAATTTTTAAATTAAGAACATTAGTATTCAAATTATACAAAAAATTTGTCTACCTACTCTGTTCGTCGCATCCATTTCTTAACAATTTTCTTTTCCAGAATGTATTGTTCATTTGTTAACATTTTCTAAAGTAACATGTCATTCTTTATTAACTTATCTATATTTTTTTCCACCTTTCTAACCTCCTCCCCTTCAACCCCAGTGACGTTCGTGTCAAAAATCGGGTCGAGTTTTTAAAATATAGGATATTACATAGTATATAATTACATAATGATCAGTCAAACTGTTAGTAGACGATAAAGTTTGGGAAAATTTCAAATTACAAGTTTTGAAAATAAAATTTCAAATTGTATTCCAAAAATTATTGTACGATGTTAAAAAAAAAGTATAATCTTTCTTAATAATAATAGAACTTTATAGAATACATTAAATTGATTCGTAATGTCATATAATCATTTTGATAAAATGAAATTCTAAATAGGGTTTGTGGGTCCTTGACCACATCCTCTACAACATATACAATATTTCTTATATTAGGTCGAATTTCAATAGTATATTTTTTGTATGAATAATTAGTTTAATTCAAATAAAGTATAATAAAGATATATAATATAAAAGTATGAATTTTAAATGACATAATTAATATATATTTAATCGAAACATACAACTGTAATAAAATTCAGTGATTGAATATATAGGTATATAAAATTACAAAAAGAAGTCTCTGGGCCTGTAGATGAGTTGGTGAGAGCACTGGTTATTGACCAAAGCATTCAAGGTTTGATTCATGGGAGCGTGGGGAATTCTTCCTGCACTCTAAAGTCTGGCGTGATACCGGTTGGGGTGTCCGGAAAATAAAAATTTTGACCAAAATTACGAAAAGGTGAAAAGAAAAACTGATTTATATAAATAATACAAACCAATATTTTATTTATTTAAACATCAAAGTAAAAATAATATAAGAGAAGAGAAGAAACACGTGGATTATCTAATAAATATTTTGAAGTAAACTCAAACATGCATGTAGAATAGTGGTTAAACCCATGAACATCTTAGAAGGAGGTTGGAGGTTTGTTTCTTTGTACTAACTATTAATATATTTTTGCATAATAATATATGAGTGACATTTTTGTGACGACCATTTAATTGGAAATTTTTGCCCTTGTGTTGAGGTTTAATATATAGTAATAAATTGGATTAAAATTTGTAACTGTAAAACGATATTCCAAACACATTCTTAATGCATTTACTAAGTGTGTTAATATAATTTAATATAAAGATTAACACATGAGAGGAGTGCAGAATCAGTTCCCATGTAAAAAACCAAAAACAAACAGGTGACATGAATACTCCAAACTATAATAGGTGTTCATCTCCCAAGGTGTTTATCACAAACTTGGGTGATGTGAGGGTGTGCAAAGATGCGTCGGCCTTCAGCTTATTTTTAAAATCCTCTATCTCATTCATGCATGTTCGATTATATTACAACAACATTGCATGCATATAACCTATTCATAACCTAGATTGCAAAAAAAAAAAAAAATCAATCAATTCCCGAAAAACATATAACAACCGCTCTCTAACGCAAATTACCAATCTACAAACTATCCTTTCTCTGACACACAAAACACAGGTAAACCTGCTTATAATCGCAAGAAGAACAATAGTACATTCGTGCTTCAAATTCTACAATATTTCAATCTGGTCTCAAAATCAATAATAGTCACTATAAACAAGTCTTACAGCCTTGGCATAGTTACGTTTGTGATTCAAAGTAATTACACTATTCGCCAAAAAAATTCTTTACTCCTCACTATGCATGAACCATACTTCTCATTTTACGCTCTCAAACTTAAGAATACACAATCCTTAATCTAATAAATCGATCACGACCAACTTTTTCACGATAAATATTATTGACATCTCTATGCAGGCCCGTGCCTTGCACGGGCTGTTACGCTAGTCCTCTTCTATATATTATATATAATAGAAGAACACATGGATAATTTAGGGGTATTTGAGCCAATAAACCTCCTGTGAAATTATTATTTTACCCTTACATATTACAAAATTACATGCAATGCCACTACTCTCTTATCTATGGAAAAAATTTAAGTAAATAATGTTTTAGTTAGGTATCGAACCCCTGACATTCGCCAAATAAGCCATCCTTATAACCATTGAGCTACAAGACTCTTTTTGATTTTAATCTAAAAATCATATGACATAAACCTCACATCTTTCTTATCCTATATTTATTATTATTTAAATTTTTGAGTGAAAATTAAGGTGATTTATAATATTTATTAAACTTTATTTTTTTAATACTTAAAATATCATACAGAATCATATATACTACCAGTCTTATAAAATATTAATATTAAGTTTTAAAAAGAATATTATGTGTGGTGCTTTTTATTTTTCTTTTAACTAGACAAATATTTTGTATATGTATCGATAACTATAATATATTCTATTTTCTTGCATCAGAGTCGAACTTTTCTTGTACTACGCAGTATATTTGAATTATTCAAATATTTAATATATAAAATGTATTATTAAATGTTGAGATAACATAAATAACATATTACAAGTAGTTTATTTACATATTTATGACTTATTTATTTTTAAATTAATGAAATTAGTGTTAAAACATGTGTAAAAATTAGACAATAATTTAGGTATGGGCGATCGGTCACTTCGGGGTCGGGGAGACTCCGAACATGAACTCATTCGTCGAACCCGCCTCAATGCTCGAATGAGGATTACTTTATTTATCGCACAATAATCATTGTTAAAAAGCACATATTGATAACATGTATACATGATATTTATAATTATTTGTTCTTATCTATACTATATACTACAAGTATAGAGTCAGTGTGATGCATACAACATTCATATTCTTCTTATTTTACATTTATATTTACTTTGTTTGAAGTTCATTTTAAATTTGAAAAGTTTTATGTGATTGTTGAACTGACGTGTGTATTTATGTTTGAGTATGATTAAATTGTGTTTTAAGAGTTTTCTGTTTAACGATATTTTAAAAATATATTTAATTAAAATTGTTGTTTTTAATAAATTAAGGTCAAATTGCAAAAGAAAAGGGACTAGAGTGCAAATAGCAGAATATGAATGTCGTATTGACCGACCGACTACCAAACTATATTTTGAAAAAAAATTGTTCTTTTTAATAAATTAAGTAAAGTAGTAAAAATAAAAGAACTAAAGTACAAATATCAAAATATGAGAACCGTATCGACCGATTATCAAACGTTCAATGTTTCGGCTTTAATAATACATTATATATATATATATAATAACTAAAAAACATAAATAAAACATATGAAAAACTATTTGTTTTGAGTTAAAATATAGTAAAAGATGAGATAATAAAAATAAATAGATAGTACAATAAAACAATTAAATGAATTATATATTCTAAAATTTTGATAATAATTTGTGTAAACAATAAACAGATTAAAATATATAGTCTATAACAAATTTAAAAAATTAGATCAAATCACATTATACAGCCCGAGTTATTTAAAATTATAGTCCCCGATCAATCAAATTATCTATATAAATAAAAGTAAGTACATTATAACATACGAAAAAAAATGTGCAACCATACCTAGAAAAAAAAATTAACCGCAAAGAATAGAAATTTATGTTAATTGCTAGAAAAATGACCGGTGTTTTAATTAGTAAAGATATTTTCCTGGATAAAGTTGTATTTTGAAAAAAATAAAGCATGGATTCATTGTCAAAACACGGACAGAACTCAGAAGGCATATGAGCAATTTTAACTTACGATGATATAAGCAAAAAATATTTATCTAGCCATAATTGATCAATTCTCAAGTTCAGAGTTAAAAAAGTCTGTTTGTTTGGAAGAATTGAAACACATCGAAATGGTACCAAACGTACTTAATAATAGAATGATTTGGCACAAGGTAGTTCCACTTACACTACAAGAAAATTGTTAATAGACATCACTGCTTTCACATCGGTTGTAGACGCGCCCGATGTAAAAAGAGATTATTACATCGGTTGTAAAATAACGGATGTCTATATGTGTTTCAGACATCATCCCGTTGTCAAACCGATGTCTTAGGTACACTTTAAAAAATAAAAAATGAGCGCTTGTCCAGTTTTTCCCCCCTTATCCAATTTTTTCCCCCCTTGTCCAAATTTTCCCACCTTAAACCAATTTCCCCCTCTTTCCTAATATTTTTGCTTTCCCCCTCTTTTCTAATATTTTTTTCGGACAAAATTAAAAACTAAAACCTCACAACTCACAACTCTAACCTCGACTAAAAACCTCTCTCAAGAACCCTAAAATCAAGAACCTCCTCCAACTCTCATCTAAAATCAAGAACCCTAAATTCACTGCTCATCTCGGAATCAAAGTGGCAATTTCTCATCTCAACTCTCAAAATCGATTTATTTCCTCTAAATCGTTTTGTTAAAGAACCAAAATCGAAGCTCAAAAGCTCGAATTGGTACTCAAATCTGTCGATACCCAATCTGTTCTCAAAAGGTACTCTTTTATTTCTCTAATTGATGTTGATTTATAGGTTTATAGGTTGAATTGATGGTTCATAAAGTGGGTTTCGTTGTTTTTGCCCAATTTTTGTATTTTTCACTATTTGGATCCGAAATTGATTTTAGGGTTCGATCTAATTGTTGATAATTCGTGCAATTATGATCAATTATTGTTCATGTATGTGTTGATTATTATTGGTAGTGTGAGCTTCCAGAGAAAAAGGGTGAAAAGTGCTTCATCATCTAAAAATTACCATGTCTTAGACGACAACCTCATATGAGCTATTTTGTGCGAAAAGGAAGCTGTGCCTGCTGTGTGTGGCATTAGAGCCATTTGGGTTTCTCCTGCGAACAGAAGAAAACAAATTGCCACCCATTTGCTTAATGCTACAAGGTATGTCAAGATTGTTGCCTGCTAAGTTTTGATATAAATGTATAGAGGGAGATTTGAATGTAATCGTGCGTGCTTGTGTTTGTTTAGGGACAACACTAATCTCCGTATGAATGATTGTACCTGTAGGTGAAGCTGTGGCCATCAATTGGTTGGGGGCACTAAGAAGAATCGAGGTACAGGGAAAGACGGGCTTCATTAACATGCTTAGAGTAGTAATTATCATAGAAGAGAGCTTTGTCCCGCTAAGCAGCAATCAAACTGAAATTGGTGTCTTTGAAGAAACAAGGGACTATTGAAAAATGTATAGAAGTAATGATCAAAAGAGAGCAAAAACACCTAATAGCAGTTCATGAAACACAGATAGCAATATATGAAGCACCTAAACTGGAATGCCTGAAGCAGGTACTGTACTTGGGCTAACTAGTTGGATCAAGTGTTTCCCACTTGCTAGATCATGAAATTGTTTGCTTCTGTTGTTTGCATAATTTCTATATTGTTTGATTTCTTCCTGCATTTAAATCTATTCTGCTGCACCATCAGCATATTACTCTGTTTGCGTATGATCATGTCTCATGAATCAAGTTGTTAGTTCTCCAGTTGCTAAATTTGTCAGTCTACAGCATCTAATGACTTGAATGACGCTAAAGCAGCTGAAGACTCAGCTGCATGCATCGCTTTATCAAAAAATGAACTCTTCCGTCATGTCTGCTTCGGGTGGGAAAGTTTCCTTGTTTAATATGATGACCTTCAAGGTCTGTTGTAATCTTTTCTCTTTTTTCTCTGTGCATTCATTGCTTCTTAAGTACCATATTACACTATGGTTGCACACCATGTTTTGAAAAATGGTTTATTTATTTATTATGAACTCAATTCTGCAGGTCATGACAACATTTATGCCTCCTCCTCCAGCAGCCACCTATCTGGCATTCCATCCCCAAGATAATAATATTATTGCCATTGGAATGGAGGATTCAACTATTCAGATATATAATGTCAGGGTTGATGAGGTAATTAGCCTATAGTTTCATGTCAAGAGGGTGCTCTACTTGTTTGGAGAATTGCAAGGAAATGCTGCAAATGTTTATTGCAATAATAGTCCTATGGTCATAATTCCTTTTTCTTGACAGTTGTTGGACCATAGTGTTTTTTTGAAGGTGTCAGTTTAGATTTCTAAGATGACAGATTAAATTTTTGAGTTCTCAGAAAACAGCATAACAGGCTGGAAAATAATCAACTATGAGAAGTATTTAGTTAGCTTAACTTATTGGTTGTGGTTTATAGCATCAATAAGATAATAAATATATTAGAATCTTCGTTAGATCTGAATTAGCATAAAAAAATTGTTCGAATAGTGAGGTTTAATCTTTTTTTTTTCTGCATAATTAGGCGCCAAGATAAGACGGTAAACATTTCTAAACATAAGATTCTCTAATATCATTGTGCTTATCTTGATGATTAATTAATACAAAAAAAATTGAGTCGATCCTTGTCTCAGTCTTCAAAATTCTCGAATTCTTATGTTCTTTGAGTTCTTATAAATATTGATTGTATATGCATCAATGATTTTACAGGTCAAAACCAAACTAAAGGGTCACCAGAAACCAATCAGAGAATAAGGAAATGCAAGAGAATGGTAGGTATCATGTGGAAACCTGGTCTTAGCCTTTAATCAGAGAATGCTAACAGTTTAGGTAGATCTTCGTTAGAATTTTTAGATAATTTTTAGATAATGATCTTTTTTATAATGTGTCTATCTCTGTTGTTTACAGGGCAAAGAATCTTCTGGAATTCTTGATTGACGTCAATTGATGCTAGAGGCATGTGAAGTGAATACAGTATCTGAATATGATTGCATTGATTTGTTAAGTGATGTAGTAATTGCCAATGGTAGATTTATTTTGCGGATTGAATTGCTAGTTGGTAGGTACTTCTGCAAATGTTTTGTAGTGTTATTTAGTGTGTTTTGTTGCTTGAATGTTGATGGATGTGTAGTTAATTTTAGGGAATGATGATGATGGATGTGTAGTTAGTTTTGTGGATTGATTTGTTTGTGGTTGGATATATTTTCTGAATGATGTAATATAAATGGTTGGATATATATTGTGAATGGTCCAATTTTTTTTTTTTTTTTTACGCTTGGAAAGACAATGATTTATTTAATATAAGCTCAGAAACTAATATCTAATGGTAACAAATACATAAATTTTTTAATAAATACTGATGTCTAAGATCTAAATATACATCAATTTTATTGTGGCAAAACTGATGTCTAACACAAAGATATGCATCACATTTTTCCTGTAAATACTGATGTCTAAGAAATAAATAGAAATCACTTTTTATTTATAAAATCCGATGTCTAAATCCAAAACAGACATCGGAACAAAGTGATGTCTAAGAGAAGAATCTAAATCAGTTTTTTTTAGGCAAACCGATGTGTATGTAAGTACAGACATCGGTTTCTGGCCGATGTCTAAGATAGACATCACCGACTAAGACATCGGTTGGCAAACAACATAGACATCGGCCAGAAACCGATGTCTATTGACCCTTTTCTTGTAGTGTTAAGTCAATTAGTTACATTGTCCTATGTTTTGAAAGTTAGATAGACAGGGGAAGAGAAATAAAGGTAAAAAATGCTTAAAATTAAGAGGTCAGAAGAAAAGACATAAAAGAGTTACAAAGAAAGTTTTAAGAACTGAAAACGCAAGGTCTAAATAGAGTATTAGAATATTTAGGAAGACTTTTGAGTAAAATCAGTACTAAAACCAACAATCTCATATTGCAACATCTTGAAGGCTATTTAGTTTCTACCTTGAATATTGTCGGAGATGAACTAAATGAATGCATCATTTTTGAAGAACTTGAAAAATTTTAGGATTATAATTTTAAAAATGTCGTCTTAATTAGAAAACATTCATATAATACTCTAATTCTATTCTATGATCCACGACAAAAATTAAAAACAAACATATTTATCAAAACTACTCGTATTAGTTTTGAAATTATAAACTTCAACATATTTAAGCAAGTACAACATAATCATAACATTAACAATAAAAACTCTATGAACATCAAAAACATACAATCATATATGTCAAATGACATTGATAATGTGTAGTTTAGTTTAAAATCACAATCTAAGCTAGCGGCCCGTGCCTTGCACGGGTTTTTATGCTAGTTTATATATAATAGGAGAACAAGGAGATATTTTAGGGGTATTTTGATCCAATAAATCCCCTGTGAAATTACAATTATGCCCTTACATGTTACAAAATTACATGAATATGACACTCTCTTATTTAATGAGAAAAATATAAAACTAATTTTGTTTTAGTGGTGAATTGAACTTCTAACCTCCTCTATAAAATCCGTCCTTCTAACCATTTGTGCTACATAGTTTTTTTTGTTTTGTGTTAAAAATTATTTTACATAAACCCGATATCTCATTTGTCTTATTTTTACTATTACTTTAATTTTTGAGTAAAAAAAATGGTGATTCACACTATTTTTGAACTTTTGTATTTTAGTTTTCAAAATATGGTACATGATTATATACACAATCAATTCAAAAAAAATTCCTTACTTTCTTATTCAATTGAAACATAAGTTAATTTTATTTTTATAGTGAATTAAACAACTAATCTCATCTAAACAATTTATCCTTCCAACCATTGTACTACACAACCCAGGTAGACACATGACATTTATCACGTGTTGGCGTATCCGTCACCAGTCCAAAGTCCGAATGGTCTGGATTGTAGTCTCGTTATCATTTAACTGGAAACTAACAAATTATACGAGACAATAATAATTCGACACAAAGATTAATAGCATAAATCCATAATTTTTACTTGGTCTTGCACATGTGTATCATGAGATCATTACGGGAATAATGTGTTAGGAATGAATATCACCTAGAAACTAGACAGAGGGGGGGGGGGGGTGAATGGATAGTTTGATGGATTTTTGCTTTCTTGAAACTAAATATAAACTGTATATGATTATGCTATGTAATATGCAGAAAGTAAGCAACACACACAATCACTTTAATCTACTTTGTATAAGAAAATTAAATACTACAGCTTTCCAAGAAATTCACAATCGAATTTTTGGCTTCTAAACAAGAACAGTTTGTACTTGCTTGCTTACAGAGAAAAGAGCTTAAGATAAAAACTATGTGTATCTCCCTTGCTGCTAACAATAGGGTGTGCATGATATATATAAGCCCTATACAAACTAGTGCACACACCCATTTTTACACAGTTACCCCTTGCTGAAAGTCCAACTTGTCCTGCCATAAGAAGTTAACTGTGTCAGGAAGGACCACTTGCTTTTCAGAGTCTTTCCCGTTTCTGTAGCTGTTTGTCTCTTATCTTTCTCTCCAAGTTTAGCTGTAGATTTGCCATCTGTTCTTTGGACCACCTTGCCAGAACAAATGCTTCAGTATTTGTCTCCTTTGATTCTTGGTTCTGTACCTTGATTTGTCTTGTTATAAACGGCTAAGTGTTGATATCGTGAACTCCACTTTATTCCTGACTTCGCGATGTCCCTTGTTCAGACTACGCGATATGGCATTTGAGGACTTTGTGACATAGGCCATTTGATGACTATGCGACATAAGTCATTTGACGACTATGCGACATAAGTCATTTGACGACTATGCGACATAAGTCATTTGACGACTATGCGACATAAGGCTTCTGAGGACTTCACGATCTAGGCTTCTTTGACTTTGTTGACTTCAACACTTCACGACATGAGTCTTGAGGACTTCTCGACATAGTACAAAATGGACTATGCGATGTAGCACTTCACGACATAGATATTGGTGACTTCACGACATAGCTTTCTTCTGACTTTGCTATATAATGCCTTAGACAAATTTCTGCAACTTATTTCTTCATGGCATTATTCATTTCTATCCTGCTGCATGAACACTTCTGAACTTCTACCAGGACAATTATTCAATGGCCTATATACAATATAGATGCAAGAAACTTTGCTAAGCTCATTATAACTTTGAGCATACATGATCAAGCTTATGTTCATGAGAACAAGACAAGTACATTTAGAGACCTATACTATATCCCAGTGATAGAACTCACTAGGTCATGTAATGTGACATAGTCACATAGTGTAGGCTTGTTAATAGTGGTATTCAGACATGTCTTTGAGCCTAACAATCTCCCCCAAATTGTGAGTAAGATCCTTAGGCACAATTTCATGTCTGATAACAAGCCTAACTTACATAAAAGGAAATTAAGTAACAGAGAGGACAATTTATGAACATTGAGATCAGGAATTTGATTACATAGAAAAATTGAAAGCTTACAGATTATCTTTGTTGCTCAGCAGCTTCAGCTTCCAATTGCTTCTCTTGTAAATCATCATAAATCTTCTTTTTCCTTATCTCTTCTCTTCTTTTCATGTCTATGATGGCTTCTTGAAGTTCTTCTCTTGCAATCAGTTCTTCAATGAGAGGGGAGTCTTTTAGATCATCAATTGCAGCTTTAAGAGCACTTTCCACATATGAATCCAGAAACTCCATCCTTATCTTGCTTATACCTCCATTGGAATTTTTGTATTCCAAAACATAAGGATTTTGTTTTACCCTACAAAGCCCTTTCTTTCTCAGATCCTTTGCTCTTTCCTCCATTTCAGCCATTTCTTTCTCTTTCTGAATTATCTTCTCTTCATTTTCCTTTATTAGGTTTTCTTCATAATCAGCATGCATTTTCAAGAACCTGGCAATATCTATCTTCCATGTCCTTTCTTCTTTTTCTTCAAAATTCAGTAAGGCATTTATCCTTTCAAGCTCATACTTATAGAAATATTGCCAGCCTCCTTGCTTCGTAATCCTTTCTCTTCCATCAGTGTACTTGATCTCTAGATGATCCAACTTCACTTTGACTTCAAAGATCCTTTGAGCCCTCAAAAATGCTAGGGCATCTTCATCATAGTCCTCATCTAGTGGAAGCACATTGATGCCAATAACATTTGTGAGTTTTCCAGTCTTCTTTGTTATCCTTATCCTTCTGGGTACACTCTTGATCTTCAAATGTTTCACAAGAGATACCTTTCTGGAACAAGGAGAATCGGTCTTCAGTGCCATATCACTTGGAAGTAGCTTCATTACTTTTCCCTTCATCCACTGTAACACTCCAGTAGCTATGACTTTGTGGAAGTGTCTTTTTGATGTTTCTTTTGTGGCTCCTTCTTTCTTCTGTGGCAATTCAGGTTCAGAAGTCTTAGATAATGATTTTGGAGGATCATTACTAACAGTACCCACCCTAGACTTAGAGTCTTGTGTTGTGGTTAAAGTACTGCTAGCAATGTCCTTGACTTGCTGAATTCCACTTCTTGTTCTCTTGACTGTTTCCTTAGTCCTCTTAGAATCCCTCTTGTCATCATCAGTACCTTTTGTCTTCTTTGAGGATTTGCTCCTGCTACTGTCACTTGGTCCATCCTTATCACTCCTTGAATGAGATCTCCTTCTGTAGGTTTTCTCCTCATCATCATCCTCACCATCCTTCTTCTTGCTCTTTTCTTTGACAGATTCAGGAATGACTCCATGAATCAGAAAAGATTGTAGAGTGTGAATCATTTCTAGTTCCTCAGCTGTCCTAGCTCCCCTCTTGGCTCTCATCATTTGCAGCACCTGGTTGATCTTTGCATTGTTCTTCATTGTTAGGTCTGAGGGAATTACTAGTTGGTCAATATTGCTGCCTTGAGATAGACTTTGGTAAATTATTGTCCTTGGTTTGGATATAACCTCAGGCAATCTTTGATTTTGGTTCATCTTCAAGTCAGTATAAAGACTTTCATTGTTCATCCCATTCTTTTCAATCAATTCCAGAATGATTGACAGCTCAGTAAATCTCAGTTTCTCTAGAGTTTGAAATGCTATGTGCCACAGGCAATTGTCCTTGCACACCATGATTATCTCTCTTAGATGGACATCCTTGATTTTCCTTACTGCAACTGTGAAGTACTTGATGCTTTCCTTGAGCTTCTGTCTGTAAACCCTTGCATCTTCTTGAGCATTTCTGTAGATGGTTTTCAGAAACTCCAGGAAGGCCTCATCATGATAGATGTTTGAATTGGCAACTTCATGTAGCTTGGCCTCTGTGATAACTAAAGCTTTGACAGGTTTAGCATTGGGAGTAGGTTGAGCAGGATGAGGAATTGAGATGTATTTAGGCATTGTGGATGGATAGTAGGTGGTTGAGATTGTACTTTTCTTGCCTTCTGCACTTATGACCTCTACAGGGGGTAGAGTGATTGGCTTTATAGTTTCTTCTGTGAGTATGTCCTTAAGCTTTTGCTGCTTGGCAGGTACTCCCCCTCTCTTTTTCAGAATGACCTCCTTTTGTTTCTCCCCCTTAGGCTTGGAATCAGACAAGATGTCTTGAGCTTCCCCAGGGATAGGCAGGTTCATTTGTCTCATCATAGAAGTCAGCATTTGTTGTTGCACTAGCAGGATATTGGAGGTGTTGTTGCCTTGGTCATCCAGCTTGTCATTGAGCTGGTTTAAGGATTTAACAAGTATCTTGTTTTCATCTTTCAGAGAGGCCACTTCTCTTTCTAGATCATCCACCTTGGAGAATAGCTGTTGAGACTTGAAAGAGTTGAGAGATTGATCCTTGATCCTGGAAAAGTCAAATTTGGAGAGTTGAGAGTTGAGAGATTGAGTTGATGTTGGCCTTGACTTGATTTTCCAATGTTGTAGCCAGCTTCCTGATGTTGTCTGTGACCATGGCTAGAGAGAGATCCATCATGTTGACATTAGAGTTGGTTTTCTGGATTTCTTTGAGGATGCCATCCACCTTGGGAAAATCAGAGAGATATGAGTTTCTTAGCTGAGTGAGGGATCTATCTGTCTCCTCCTGGATTGAATAAATCTCTGATTGAAGCCCTTTCCCAAGATAGTGCAGAGCCTTCAATTGATTCTTGTAGATGTCATTCACAGCATCATAAACTGCAGCAGGAGAGAGATCTTTTGCATTGGAGCCTAGAGAGGTGAGGTAGTCTTCTCTCAGAAAAGATAGGGCATCCTTGAGTTTGATAGACCTCTTAGCATCCAACCAAGCATCCACATTTCCCTCTGGTTCAGCTGCATCCACTATCTTCTCCTGCTGTGCTGCAACATCCTCCTTGTGGCAAAGAAGAATATCCTCATAATCAGCATTTGGCAAGTTTGAGGTGAGGAGGTGTTGAGCTATTTTTGAGAACTCATCAATCTGTGCCACATGGAGATCTTGAATTGCTTCTTCTGACATTTTGGAAGGCACAGTTGATGATCCTGAAGGCCTGTCATGTTGCACAGGCTTCAGCCATTCTGACAGAGTGGCCTGAGCCAAGTGAGAGCTAGTGCTAGGCACTTCATGAGATGTGAGTTTTTGAGTCTCCTCCAGCCTTGGAATGGCTGTAGAGTCTGATGTTGTCTCCATTGAAATGGGATGTGTTACAACATCAGCCATATTTGTCTGTGAAGACAGTTCCACATCCCTAAGGATGGGAGAATTTGGCATAGAGTCTCCAGTGAAAACTGGTGAATCCTCCATGTTTGTGTTGGTGTCATTAGGATATGCCCCAGCATGCATTCCCTGACCAACTAGATGTGGTTCCTGGGTGGTGAGCACAGTGTCATGCACCATGTCACTTGAGTTTGGCTCAATCACAGTATTGGATTGTGATTGATCAATGTCAGAAAAGTCATGTGAATGACTAATCTGTTGAGAAGAAATGTTAGATGTAGATTCTGGAAGAGAAGTGTGGTGTAGATTAGATTTTGGCAACTCCCCCTGAGAAATAGGAGGAGTTTCAAGTGTGATGTGCTCTCCACTCAATGTGTCAGCATCCTTATTTCTCCTAGGATCAAGAGTGAGTTCTTGATCTTGTGCAGACTCAGTACAGGTTGTAGTGGGGAGACTACTCTTTTCAATGCCAATAACCTGTTGGGAGGCCATTGACAGTAATAGGTGTACCCCTTTTTCCACATCTGACTCCTGTTGGGAGGATCCAGTGGTAGGTTTGGATTTGGATTTCTTACTATGTCTGGTGAGAGGTGACTCAGGATTCTCACTTTCTATCTCTACAGTTTCTTGAATCACTTTTAGGGGTCTCTTCTTAGTCTTCTTTTTAGTAACATCAGTCTTTTGGGAGACTGATGCACTTGGCTCCCTAATTTCTACAGATGTGTTTGCAGTGGGGTTGCTGGATGGGATAGGAAGGCTAGGGTTAGACTGTGTAGCTCCTTCAGTCTTAGCCTCCCCTGTCCAGGAAAGCTCATGGTATATTGGCTTAGCAAGTTGATATGATTCAAATGTGTCCTGCATATGCTGGGTCACACTTAGAATCACATCAACTTGATTCCTTGTGTCCAATGACCCAAATAGAATCTTGGACATGGACTTGGAATAAGCCATTTTAGTTTTATCTATACCCTCCAATTCATGGATATTTGCATCAAGATAGTTTAAAATAACTTGAAGGAAACGGGGGTAAAATATTTCATTACCTCTACCACGAACTGTTCTCCCTAACCTTTGAGCCAATTCCTTGAGGATGATTGCTCCAACATTGATCTCCTGATTGTAGGCTAGGGAGTAGGCCAGCTTCACAGCAATGTGACTTATTTGGTCACATCCTGTCTTCCTGCATAAGAACACCTTTTGGAGTGTATCAAAAACAAACGACCACTCCCTCCTGACATGCTTCTTGTTCAACTTAGCCATGTCAACCTTATCTGCATACTTGATGAGGTCCATGAAAGCAACCATTTCATCATCATTAGCTTCAGCAGCATGACCCTCAACCTTGAATCCCAGAGCTTCATTAATCTCTTTTTCGCCAAACTGGAAGTGCTTACCCCCAATTGTGCAATTCACTTCCTGAAATGAGGTTCCATCGTCCCTCGCCATTGTTGCAACCAAGGCTGTTCTCCAGAACCCTTCCAACACATCGACATACAGAGTGGGGTTCAGGGTCAAGGCTTGGCGGAGGTATGAGGTGTTTAAGAACCGTACAAAGCACTTGTACCTGGGATTTGCCTCCGCCTCTGAGGGAATTGAGAGTAGATTTGTTTCTTTGGGAATGGTTAAAGGAATTGAGGATGGTACTGTTTGAGATTTGGGTGCCATTTCAAAAGAGAGAGTGAAGAAGAGAGTAGAGAATTTGTGCTTAGGATTGAGAGTTTGAGAGCAATAGACAAGATGAAAAGTTGTGAACGGTTAGAAAAGAGTATTTATATGATAGAGACACTGCGATATGAAGTTATGAATATGTACAGATTAATTGTATGTCGCGAAGTCAAAAATAGCATGTACCGCAAAGTCTTGCAAAGTATATCGCATAGTCTAAAAATGAAATATGTCGCAAAGTCTTAAAGGTGGAAAGATTTGGGGAGACTTTGCGATATAGTATAAATACCTTGTCTAAAACTCTCTTTTTGGAATTTCAAGCAATTTGTCAGACTTTTATCAAATTTTGAAATAAAATTAATTTAGATCAAAATTCTGTCAAATGTGGAGACTTGTCGATATGGTTATCCTAAGTCGCGAAGTCAAAAATGAACTATGTCGCAAGCTCATGAAATGAACTATATCGCGAAGTCTCACAATCTCAACAGTTTGCGATATAAGTCTGTTTTATTTGAACTGTGTCGTGAACTCTGAAAATCATCTATATCGAGATGTCTCAAAAGCTCACAACTTCACCACCAAATATGATCTTGAAAAATATGCAGTAAAATACTGAAATATTTATAAATCATATCTCAGCTAATTTTCACTCCAAATAAATAGAGCATTTAAACACAGTGAAAATTTACTGCTGCAACAATTAACTAGCATACTTACTTAGAACAACTAAATGAAGGATTGAGCATTCCAATTTCACTCACCAGTCTGTTGAAGACAGCTTCATTTAGAGGTTTAGTAAATATGTCAGCTAATTGTTTCTCAGTTGGAACATAAGAGACTTCTATGGTACCATTTGCAGCATGTTCCCTAATGAAATGGTACCTTATCTCAATGTGCTTTGTAGTAGAATGATTTACAGGATTGAAAACTATGGATATTGCACTAGTATTATCACACATCAGAGGAATGTGTTCTAACACTAGTCCATAATCCATGAGTTGATTTCTAATCCAAAGCAATTGAGCACAACAACTTCCAGCAGCAATATATTCAGCCTCAGCTGTGGACTGTTGTTTCTTACTGAACCAGGACACTAACCTTTGTCCTAAGAATTGGCAGCTTCCAGAGGTGCTCTTCCTGTCAATTCTGCATCCAGCATAATCAGAGTCTGTGTAACCAACCAGGTTGAACCCAGTTCCCTTTGGATACCATAGCCCAAGATTAGGAGTCCCTTTCAGATATTTGAAAATCCTTTTGATAGCCATCATATGAGCTTCCTTGGGATCAGACTGGAACCTTGCACAAAGGCATGTGGCAAACATGATATCAGGCCTGCTAGCAGTGAGATAGAGTAGAGATCCAACCATGCCTCTGTAAACCTTGATGTCTACTCTTTTGCCTTTCTTGTCTTCATCAAGCTTGATTGCAGTGGACATGTGAGTTTTTGCAGGGGATGAGTCTTCTAAACTATATTTCTTCAAAAGATCTTTGACATACTTTGATTGGTTTATGAAGATGCCATCCTCCCTTTGATGTACTTGCAAACCTAGAAAGTAGGTTAATTCTCCCATCATACTCATCTCATATTTTCTTTGCATCAACTTAGAGAACCTTTCACAGAGTTTTTCATTTGAAGAGCCAAAGATGATATCATCCACATAGATTTGAACAAGAATGATATCATTTCCATGCTTCTTGAAGAATAGGGTTTTGTCAATTGTACCCCTGGTAAATTGATAATTAAGAAGGAATTGAGATAGAGTCTCATACCAGGCTCTTGGTGCCTGTTTGAGTCCATAGAGTGCCTTAAGCAGTCTGTACACAAAGTCTGGGAAGTTTTCATTTTCAAAGCCAGGTGGTTGAGATACATAAACTTCTTCAGCAAGATCACCATTGAGAAATGCACTTTTCACATCCATTTGATACACCTTGAAATTTGAGTGAGCTGCAAAAGCCAGGAAGATTCTGATGGCTTCCAGTCTAGCTACAGGTGCAAATGTCTCATCATAATCAATGCCTTCTTGTTGACAGTATCCTTTGGCAACCAGCCTTGCTTTGTTTCTAATTACCACTCCTTCTTCATCCATCTTGTTTCTGAACACCCATTTGGTATCAATAACATTCTTTCCTTCAGGAGGTGGAACTAGCTCCCATACTTTGTTTTTCTCAAATTGATTCAATTCTTCTTGCATGGCAACAATCCAATCAGAAATATTCAAAGCTTCTTCAACTACTTTAGGTTCCTCTTGTGACAGAAAGCAGCTATACAGACATGTATTCATAGTTGCCCTTCTTTTTCTAACTCCCTCACCAGGATCTCCAATGATTTGATCCCTAGTGTGGGCTCTGTCCCATTTCCTTGTGTGCCCCTGTTCATTTCCTTGATCTGTTCCAAGCTCATTTTGGTTGACAGTTGCATTCTCTTCTTCTCCCCCTGTGTTTGTGAACCCTTGCACAGGTGTTTGAAGAAGATTGTCAACTTCAAGAATTTCATTCTCTAGAACAGTTTGAACAGGTGGTTCATCTTCACTTTCAGAATCCTCAAGATAACCTTGATTCTCAAATCTTAATGGCACACTGTCTTGATCACTTGTTTTAAGTCCAGGAGTTTTCTTGTCATCAAAGGTAACATCCATGTTTTCCATGACTTTGTGTTGCTCAGGTACAAACACTCTGTATGCTGTCCTTTCCAGAGAGTATCCAATAAAGATACCTTTAAATGCCTTTGCATCAAATTTTCCAACATGCTCAGAGGTATCTTTCATCACAAAACACTTGCTTCCAAAAACATGCAGATGCTTGAAGGATGCTCTTTTTCCAGTCATTAATGAGTAAGGAGTTTTGCCAGACTTCTTATTGATCAATGTTCTATTTTGCACATAGCATGCTGTGTTAACAGCATCAGCCCAAAAGCTAGTAGGTAGCTTTGCATCCAACAGCATTGTCCTTGCAGCTTCAATGAGAGTTCTATTCTTTCTCTCAACTACTCCATTTTGTTGAGGTGTTCTAGGAGCTGAGAATTGTTGAGAAATTCCTTTATCTTTACAAAACTCATACAATGTTGAATTTCTGAACTCAGTTCCATTATCACTTCTCAAAGCAACTACAGAGGAACCAGTGCTTTGTGCTTCTCTATAAACTCTCTTGATATGCTCTATTATGACTTGAGGTGCTTTTTCCTTGGAAAATAGGAATTCCACCCAAGTATATCTTGAATAATCATCAACCATCACTAGAGCATATTTCTTTTTGGAAAGGGACATTACATTCACAGGACCAAATAAATCCATGTGAATTAGCTGCAGAGGTTTTGAGTTTGTATTGAGCAACTTGTTCTTGTGACTAGATCTTTTAATCTTTCCTTTCTGACAAGCTTCACATGCTCCATCTTGCACAAACTCCAAGGCAGACAAATCCCTGATGAGTTCTCTCTTGATTAGAGAGTTCATTGCCTGAACATTCAAGTGAGACAGTTTCTTGTGCCATAGCCAGAATTCCTCATTTGTGGCTTTAGTGTAGAAACAACAAATTTCTCCCTTGTCTGCAGCCTTGAGATCAGCTACAAACAGGATTCCTTTCTTCACACCAGTTAGAACAACTTCACCACTTTCTCTTTTTGAGATTGAACAATGATCTTCATCAAATTCCACTTTGAAACCCCTGTTGGTAAATTTTCCAATACTCAAGAGGTTGTGCTTTAGTCCTTCAACAAATGCTACATCTTCAATAATGACATTTCCAGATTTTATACTACCATATCCCATTGTATAACCAATGTTGTCATTTCCAAAGGTTACTGATGGGCCAGCCTTTTCCTGAAAATGTGATAGCAGGGCTATATCACCAGTCATGTGACTTGAGCATCCACTGTCCAAGATCCATATGACTCTTTTATTCATGTTGCCCTGCATTCACAAAGTAACTAAGTTGTTTTTGGTACCCACACATGGTAGGGTCCAGTTGATTTAGAAACATTTTTGTTAACAATTCTTCTGTCATAAGTTACATTCATCATAGTAGGATACTTCATATTGTTTGTGGCTTTGGAGTTCACACTCTTAGGCTCACATGAAGTGTTCACCCTCTCAACCCTGATTGGGGATCCTGTCCTGTGAGTGTGCATGTGTGTGTGTGATTCACTAGATTGTGCAGAATCAAGTTTATGCTTTAGAGATAAACAGTTAGCAATCACAGTCACATAGCATGTCATGCAATTAGGCTTACCACAGAAGGAATCATGACTAGAGTTTATGCTAGCAGAATGGTTACTCAGGTTATCAACTTCAACATTTACTTGTTTGTTACACTTATGAGTCAAATGATTAACAGATAGACATTTCTGACATTGTTTCCTGGGAGCATTTGGCACATGAGCATAGTTGTTGCCCTTGTTGACACCTACCTTACCATTTCTGTTTTGTTTCTTTTTCTTAACAACTTCTTTCTTTGCTTTAGGACTCTTGACAAGACTGTCTTTGGTCTCTTTCTGACTGTCAGATTCAGGAGAGGAAGAAGTGTCTTTAGCAGCCTCATCTTCTTCAAGAAGTTGTTGTTTGATGATCAATAGTTCTTCATCAAACTCAACAACACTCTTTTTGAAGATGGGTTGTTCAACACTAGACAGAATGGTTGGGGCATTTTTGTTTGTAAAAGATTCTTTTCCTTTGCCCTTTGCCTTCTTCCTTCCTTTATCATTCTCATAGTCAAAACCAACTCCAACCTTGCTATCTTCAGTGTGTTCCTTGTGATAGGTTTGAATAAGTTCAGAGGAGTTCTTAAAGCTTCTTAGTTTCAATTCAGTTTCAGCAATTTGTTCCCTAAGAGCTTTCTCTATTTGTTTAGCACAAATCACTTTGTTTTTAAGATACTCAACCTCCTTTTTCAAACCATCAAGGTTCACAACCATTAACTTAAGTTCCTTATTCTTTTCTGTAAGCTCAAGATTTCTAGCAGTTAGTCTATCAATTTCTTCATTTGCTACTAACATGCTAGTATGAATATTAAACATCTCAGTACTCATATCTTCAACAGTTTGCTTATATTGAAGGGGAGTCATATCAAGAGAAGTAAGAATAGGTACCTGACTAGAATCACCATCATCAGAAAATGCCATCAAGGCATAGTTTGAGTACTCTTGTTCTTCTTCTTCATCAGAGTCATCCCAGCATTTTCCCTCAACAATAAAAGCTTTACCCTGTTGTTTCTTGAGTAGAGCCTCATACTTAGCTTCAAGCTCTAAGTATGCTTTGTCCTTCTTGACCTGTTTAGGCTTTTTGCACTCAGTGGCAAAATGCCCAAGTTCATTGCAGTTATAGCATCTTATTTTGGACCTATCCACACTCCCAGATTTGTATCCTCCTTTAACTGCACCAGCAATCCCTTTTCCTTTGTTGAAAGAGTTTGAGCTACCTGAACCACCATCATTTCCACTATTGAATCTAGACTTGAATGGCTGCTTCCTCTTAAACCTGATGTTAGGGTATCTCCTAGCCATATAAGCAAAAGATTTGTTTTCCATCTTGTCCAGTTCATCTATGTTGTAGAACTCATCCTCTTCAGGTAAATCATACACAACCTGAGTTTCATCACCAGTGTCATCACTTTCCAGTTCCTCAATCTTGACTTGACTGATTTTTAGAGAATCCATTCTTTGACCTAGATTGGCAGCAATAAGGGCACAAGAGGTATTGGCCATTAATCCTTGTTTTGCTTGAATAGATCTCTTTTGTAACAGCTCTAACTCATATGTCTTCAAAACACCATACAACACATCAAAACCAATCTTTGTTAGATCTCTTTCTTTAAAGGAAGAGATTCTTGGTTCCAAGTGATCTGGAAGAGTTAGTAGGAACTTCATATTGAGCTCTTCTGTCTCATAGTGTTTGTCATAGAGTTTGAGCTCGTTTATCAGCTTGTTGAATCTCTCAAACACTTCTGCGATTCCCTCTTTTGGCTGAGCCATGAAGGCTTCATATTGTGAGACAAGAATCTGCTTCTTGTTCTTTCTTACTTCAGTAGTTCCTTCACAGAGCACTTCTATAAGATCCCACATCTTCTTGGCACTAGTACAGTGAGCAACAGTGCCATACATGTTGAAATCCATAGATTCACAAATGATAAGTTGAAGATGTCCATCTGGTGCTACTTTCTCCTTTTCAGAATCAGTGTATTTTGAGGGCTCTTTGGGCACATGTTTTGCTGGTACTATCTCAGTGCCATTGGTTGTTTCACCAATCTCGATCATTGGAATAAAGGGACCATGCTTTAGAATATCTAAATACATGGGGTTAGAAGCTTTGATGAAAAGCAACATCTTCTTTTTCCATAAACTGTAGTGCTCCTTGTTAAAGGGAGGAATCTTAATACTGCTCAGTTTCTGTGAACTCATTCTTGATCTTTTCCTGATTGTACGTTAACAGCCTACGCTCTGATACCACTTGTTAGGAATGAATATCACCTAGAAACTAGACATAGGGGGGGGGGGTGAATGGATAGTTTGATGGATTTTTGCTTTCTTGAAACTAAATATAAACTGTATATGATTATGCTATGTAATATGCAGAAAGTAAGAAACACACACAATCACTTTAATCTACTTTGTATAAGCAAATTAAATACTACAGCTTTCCAAGAAATTCACAATCGAATTTCTGGCTTCTAAACAAGAACAGTTTGTACTTTCTTGCTTACAGAGAAAAGAGCTTAAGATAAAAACTATGTGTATCTCCCTTGCTGCTAACAATAGGGTGTGCATGATATATATAAGCCCTATACAAACTAGTGCACACACCCATTTTTACACAGTTACCCCTTGCTGAAAGTCCAACTTGTCCTGCCATAAGAAGTTAACTGTGTCAGGAAGGACCACTTGCTTTTCGGAGTCTTTCCCGTTTCTGTAGCTGTTTGTCTCTTATCTTTCTCTCCAAGTTTAGCTGTAGATTTGCCATCTGTTCTTTGGACCACCTTGCCAGAACAAATGCTTCAGTATTTGTCTCCTTTGATTCTTGGTTATGTACCTTGATTTGTCTTGTTATAAACGGCTAAGTGTTGATATCGCGAACTCCACTTTATTCCTGACTTCGCGATGTCCCTTGTTCAGACTACGCGATATGGCATTTGAGGACTTTGCGACATAGGCCATTTGATGACTATGCGACATAAGTCATTTGACGACTATGCGACATAAGTCATTTGACGACTATGCGACATAAGGCTTCTGAGGACTTCACGATCTAGGCTTCTTTGACTTTGTTGACTTCAACACTTCACGACATGAGTCTTGAGGACTTCTCGACATAGTACAAAATGGACTATGCGATGTAGCACTTCACGACATAGATATTGGTGACTTCACGACATAGCTTTCTTCTGACTTTGCTATATAATGCCTTAGACAAATTTCTGTAACTTATTTCTTCATGGCCTTATTCATTTCTATCCTGCTGCATGAACACTTCTGAACTTCTACCAGGACAATTATTCAATGGCCTATATACAATCTAAATGCAAGAAACTTTGCTAAGCTCATTATAAATTTGAGCATACATGATCAAGCTTATGTTCATGAGAACAAGACAAGTACATTTAGAGACCTATACTATATCCCAGTGATAGAACTCACTAGGTCATGTAATGTGACATAGTCACATAGTGTAGGCTTGTTAATAGTGGTATTCAGACATGTCTTTGAGCCTAACATAATGTGATGCCCCGCAATTTTTACTTGGTCTTGCATATGTGTCTGCTACACTTAAATTATTCAATAATCAAATATCATGTCAAATGTTACATAATTATACTTTTGTTAGTTTCAGTTATGCGCACAAGTCACTTCATATTTTAGCACTTTATACACATACTCAGGTTAACTTCTGATTTAGAAATAAACAAACCATAATGTTTAACCTCGTACTGATGTAATACCACATTAGTTTACGCCTAAGAATACTATATATTTCATGGCGAGTGGTGGATGTAGATAAAAATTCTGATAGGGACACAATATATACAAGATACTTTTGTCACAATCTATAAGATCGATTGTTCATAATATTAAATTTTCTTTGTCTTTTATAATATCTTTTTTACATTTTTAATATATAACTAAATATTTTGTTCTACAATTATTTTAGGGTCACTCAAACTTTTTTAGTGAAGGCACTTGATTAAATGTTCACATTTATACGATAGATTACTAATAAAATTTATTTGTAAACATTTCTCGGGGACACGTGTCCTCGTAGGCCTCTACGAGGAAATCATGTAAACTCAATCATGGTTTCTATTTGTTTCAAAGGCTAATATGTTAATTTAGTGTCTTATATGGCTGAAAATACACATATTGTAAAACCATGTGGCTTTTCATGAATTTTATAACGACACACTATTTGCTAGGTTTCTGAAACAGGTGGTAATTATGCACGTAGTCTTCTGATCGCTTTGCTGCCAATAGAAATTCTTGTACGAGCCAGGGGTTATACATATAATCATAATACCATATATATCAAAACTTTAGACCGCTCATGGTTGTTCAAAACAAATCAGTAATATTAATAAATTAATACTGAGTTGATTTAAACAAATCAAAAATATTAAAGAATTAATATTGATTTGATATGAGAGCCTCTTCCCCATTTCGCACACTAAGTGCTTATCTATGCATTGATTACCGTAGTATCTTTTTAGTTCAGTGTATATCTTAGTTTCTAATCGCAAGTTGCAAAATCAGGTGAAAATGATATGCATTATATTTTAGATGACAAAACTATACATTTCAGATGTAGTTTTTTCGAAGGTTAGAAACCATTTTCATGGGTAACATTGCTTCATAAACAGATGTTGCACGTATATTTTATTTTTGGGTGTAATAGCAGATAATATATATACAAGTGAAAACCAGTCTATCTTTCAAAAAAAATTTCCACTTACAATGCATTACAAGAAAAATACTCAGATTTATTTATGGCTAAATTTTTTTAAAACGAATCTATATATTTTGCTTCAAGATACGAAAACTGAGATTTTGCTTTTCAGGTTGGCGAGCGTATTATCGAATATTGATTCGCGATTGACACTTTCAAATACCTACTACATCTTTTGTTTGCACACTTTTTAATAAAGGTCATGACACAATATACCACCACCCAACAACCTAAACAATCATTGAGGAATGGGTGCTTCCAATTACATTTTCATATATTTTAAGAAAACTTCTACTACCCATACACTTCATTTTGTAACAACGCCTGTGCAATCAGAATTTTTTAATACTAAATACGACGTATTTCTGTGCAATGCTAAAAAATGGCCCAGACACAAGCTATTATGCTAGTTGTTCAATAATGTTATAAAAGTCACTTTGGCTTTGATACTTAACGTTATTGACTGGTTACAGTCATATGTCTGATCATGTTCATGTTATATCTGCCAAAGAGCTCTTTGGCAGTGCTAGCTCAATGATTAGCAAAAAAAATTACAGTATACTACAATATTGATCAAGTAAATTTTAGTTAACAGAATAGTTGCTGTGTGCAGCAAAAAAAAGGGTAATATTCCTTGTAACATGGTTGCTTTTTATTTTGTGTATCTGTGACATTGTAATTTAGTGGATGTTTTCATTAAAAGAGATTTGAGTCTTTGTGCCGATATTTGTACTTGTGAGCAGTTGAACTTTTACTAGCTTAAAATTTGTGCGATGCACGGATTGTTAATTGTTATTTTATTATTATTTTTTTAATTGTATTTGTTAAAAAAATAAGTAGGCATGTAAAAATAACTAAACACTTTTAATTAATTAAAAACATTAAAACATATTTTAAAATAAATAAGTAAGGGTTTGCTTGTTATATTTTTGGAAAAATAGGGGTTTTAGTATGAAAAAATAAAAAATGTAACATATATTTAGTTTAAAAAGGTAAATGTCCGTGATATTTTTGGAAAATGAGGTTTTAAAATTTAATAATTTAAAGTATTTAAATACGTTTTAAAATAAATAAGTAAAGGGTTTGTCCGTGATATTTTGAGAAAAAAAATGGATTTTAGTGAGAAAAATTGAAAAAGGCAATTTTCCGTGATATATTTAGAAAATGAGGGACTTTGTTAGAAAAAATCTATAATGTGTTTTAAGTGAAAAGGTAATTTGTTATAAATAGGTATTTGATTATTTATATTTTAATATTTTTAGTAATTGCATTTGTTAAGAAAAATAAGTAGACATGTTAAAATAAGTAAACTTTTAAAAAATTAATTATAATATCAGGTTTAAAAATAAATAACTAAAGGTTTGTCGTGATATTTTTGGAAAATGAGGGGTTTTAGTAAGGAAAAATAGAAAAACTAACATGTTTTAGTTTAAAAAGGTAATTGCCCGTGATATATTTGAAAAAGTAGGGGAATTTTTTAGAAAAAATAATAAAAAAATAATGTATTTTATGTGTAAAAGGTAATTGATTATAGATAGGTAATAATATTATTTAATAATCACTACAAGAAAAACAGCTTCAGACAACGGGGGTTGCCCGTTGTGTAACACCCTGTTTTCCTATTGTCTATTGAGACGCTGTCTCTTACGCATATCACACAACGGTGCAGAATCGTTGTGTGACACACTTACCACAACACACACTACTTACAAAACTGTTGTCTAATAACCAGAAACAACAACACATTTTTTTAGAAAAGTGTTGTAAAGATTCATCTCCAACAAGACGTTCTTATTAAAATTTTGTTGTTGTTCGCTAAATAGACAGTAGTTTTCAACTAAAAAGAACTTGTTTTAATTTTTGTTGTACAACGGTTTTTCTGCTAAAATGGTTGTTTGGTTTAGATTTCAACAATGGTCTTCTTGTTCGGAAATATTGTGTTTGTTCATTCTAGACAACACTTTGTTGTTTAATGTTTGTTGTCCGAGTTCATTGCACTCAACATAACAATATTGTGTTATGTTGCGTTTTATGAAGTTAGACAACGGACATATTGTTTTGTATGTTGTATGAATTTCTCATTCACAACGGTTTGTTCAGGACAACTTGTTGTTTAAATTTGTTTTCAACAATGGTTTTTTTGGTGGTGATGGATGTGTTTTTGTTTTCTAGACAACGTTTTAGTAACCTTTATTTTGTTCCTTAAGTTGTGACAGAATGGTCTTTAGATTTGTAAACTGTTGTCTGAATATCTACAGACAAGCTATTGCAAATTGATTTTTTTTTTCATTTTTGTGTTGTATGAGCTTTATTTTACAATGGTTTGGTTATAAAAGTATTGTATTAGTCAAAACCACATGATACTTTTGTGCAGCCTGGGTATTGTCTTTAAGTGTATTAAACAATGGTTTTGTATATACACACAAAACAGGTCAAAAATATTTGATCAACAACCATTACAAAACAACTAAACCAAGGAACCATTGCATTACAAGCAATATCCATTACAACCAAAGTAAGTTCTAACCAAACCATACCAACACAATCAAAATAATCCATTGATACCAATACATCCAGAAGAGGGTAACGACAACATTGGACATTCACAAAAGACTGTTTTCAACGGAAGCAACATATTTTGAGATATAAAGACAGATCCAGTACCGTTTATATTTACTAAACTCAATCTGTATCCAAATGCATAAACAGAAAAATGAACAATCTTTTCAGGAACTCTCAGGAGAATGAAATCCCTCATGTTACTTACACAGCTCTGAGTTTGGAATAAGTAGCGATTTCCTTCGGAATAACACCATGTAAACTGTTCTGGTGAAGTGCCCTGATGTAAATAAACAACATAAATTATCAAAACCACTCACAAACAATAGAACTCAATAAATTTTTACATAGTTATATGAAATTACAGCCTCTGTAGTCTTCCACTGAACTCCTGTACAGTGAATAAACACACTCTTTAACATAACAATGAACATATTTTCTCTATCCTAGTTCTTTCAATTGTTTTTAACCAATCTACATATGAAGAAACTAAGCAACAGTGCACCATTACGTCCATTCCTTGACGGATCCATCTCCTGAACACATCAATCCTTACATCAAACTGTTTAACATAACAATCTCCCTACTTATATGAAGTAGCTGCATTAGTATAATACGTATGATTTTATATTAGTTTGCTGAGAATCCGTTGAGGTAAATCCAGGCAAATATAACACAGGCACAAGAACTTAACACTTACACATACTCTGAAATAAATTTTAGTGAACCTTAAAATAAGTGCAAAAAGTGGAATGAGAGTTTGACCTTAAAATAAGTACAATAATAGATGTATATACACTCAGTCCAGGCTAACTTGAAATTATTAATATGTTTACAAAGTATATGATGCATGTATTGGACAGTTAGACTATTACTTAGTATACATGATCTTGGTTACATGAAACCTAAAAGTGAACAATGTTTAAAACTAAATTAAACATTACTGATTTCAAAATAAATAAAAAAGAGTTAAAATTTTACTACATGAATTTTTGATTCAAATCACAAGTTTGCTCTGCTCTGCCGCAACAGATTTATGAAGGACGGGTTTTGGTTGCCTTACTACAACCATCTCAAGAAAACAATAACTCAGTAAGAAGAGATCATTTTCCTTTTTAGTCGCCACTTAAAGAACTAGCTAGTAAGAACATTGATAACTACCTACGTTAATATAATCAGTCAAGAACTAAATCAATGCATCTGAATAAGTAAGAAACTAGTAGATTTTGTTCGAAGAACCTTAATAGTACATATTAAATCAATTCACACAGCTCCACATAAGTTTCTGACATATAAACTTTAATTAGTGTTTACGCTTGTACAAATGATATAAATGTCCTTCCATTCCTACGCACAATTTGCAAATACCTTGTTAAACATGAAACAAACAGAAACGTAAACAATTAGTAGCAATAACTTACAATTCAGATAACAGGGCATAAAGTATAGGAAAAGGTTTCACGAAGAGCCACTAACCAGGCCTAAATACATGTGGATGTCGTAGTCCTTCTGCATCTGCCTCTCCTATATCAACTAAATTAGTTTCACATCATTTACAAAAATTAAAACCCTAATTTAAATAATACAAACATTATAACAATAAACTCACTCTTGGCGAAGAGGTACTTCTCACTCTCGGAGTTCCTTGTTAAAATACTCATAAGTAAACAAAATTTTAATTTTTGTCACTGAAATTACTCTAATCTCTTGATGTCAAGAACATTCTGTAGTTCAAAAATAGAAAAATATATCACCAATATAAACTCAAGTTCAATAAGTCTTGTATGAACACTTACACACAAGTCTATTATTCAGTTGCTTAGTCTGGGAAGACACATAAACATGACATCTATTTACATATTTGTCTGGTTTAGCTTCAACAAATGTATAAAATAGCTTTATTTGTCTGTTTTCCTCATAAGAGACGCATAAACACCTAGTCGAGCAAATACAATCAAAAATAGCAAATACAATCAAATATCATCAGAAAAAAAAAAGATTCGAGCAAAGTACCTAGTCGACCAAATCGAGCAAGCTACGAACTAGTACTACAAGCTCCAAGCTAGTAAATGAACAAGCTCAAGCTACGCTCGAGATCTGTTACATAAATCGAACAATTACGTTAATTCAAATCGAATAAATAGAGATAGAATATTGAATAAATATGCTTCGAATCAAACTAATATTGAAAAGAGATTGGACAAATATTGAATAAATTGAAAGGGGATGGATAGAATCGAACAATTTGAGCGGGGTTAGGGTTAATTTGAGCTAATTGAAGCTTTTATATCAGGTAATTCCAATTTGTAGTTTGAATTGTCGAGAGGGGGTAGAGTGTTTGTAGGTAGAGTGTTTGGAGAGAGAGAGAGGGGTTAGAGACAGAATAGAGGAGCTCAATGTAAAGTTTTTGAGGGAAAATAGCCATTGAATTATTTTGTTAGAGTGGGAAATTGTCCGCCCAAAAATTTCACCTCGTGTTTTGTGTTTTTTATGTTTGGTGACTTGGTGCCTTGTTATATTACTTTTTATTTTGAAAATAAAATTTTAACTTTTTTTTTAATTTTAAATTTATAAAAAACACAACTATTTTCCCTTATTTATAAAGTCATTTTAAATTATAAAGTAATTTATAATTTTAAGTTTATAAAATTTAAATTTAATGATGTGTAATTGTACGGATGATAATATCTATTTATGTGCAAAAATAGATAAATTATAAAAACATTATCTTGTGCGATTTAAAAAAAAATCTATAAGGTTGGATAGTCAATAAATATTTTTAAAAAAATCGAAAGATCAATTTGGGACGAAACAGTAGTGAGAAGTGTCACTCAAATCAGAAGTTGATCGTTAAGATCTCAAATCAAATTATTTTTTTCTAAAATTTTAAACATCATTAAAATGCATAGATCTTGATATCCATACGGTTGGATGGTCGATAAATATTTTTAAAAAAATCGAAACATCAATCAAGGACGAAACACTAGTTAGAAGTACCAGTCAAATCACTAGTTGACCATTAAGATCTCAAACCAAATAAATTTATTTTTTTCTAATTTTTTTGGAATATCATTAAAATACATAGATCTTGATATCCATACAGTTGGATCGTCGATAAGTATTTTTAAAAAAATCGAAACATCAATCTGGGACGAAACACTAGTTAGAAGTACCAGTCAAATCACTAGTTGACCGTTAAGATCTCAAACCAAATAAATTTATTTTTTTCTAATTTTTTTGGAATATCATTAAAATACATAGATCTTGATATCCATACGGTTGGATTGTCGATAAATATTTTTAAAAAATCGAAACATCAATCTACGACGAAACACTAGTTAGAAGTACCAATCAAATCACTAGTTGACCGTTAAGATCTCAAACCAAATAAATTTATTTTTTTCTAATTTTTTTGGAATATCATTAAAATACATAGATATTGATATCCATACAGTTGGATCGTCGATAAGTATTTTTAAAAAAAATCGAAACATCAATCTGGGACGAAACACTAGTTAGAAGTACTAGTCAAATCACCAGTTGACCGTTAAGATCTCAAACCAAATAAATTTATTTTTTTCAAATTTTTTTGGAATATCATTAAAATACATAGATATTGATATCCATACGGTTGGATAGTCGATAAATATTTTTAAAAAAATCGAAACATCAATCTAGGACGAAACACTAGTTAGAAGTACTAGTCAAATCACTAGTTGACCGTTAAGATCTCAAACCAAATAAATTTATTTTTTTCAATTTTTTTTTGGAATATCATTAAAATACATAGATCTTGATATCCATACAGTTGGATCGTCGATAAGTATTTTTAAAAAAATCGAAACATCAATCTGGGACGAAACACTAGTTAGAAGTACCAGTCAAATCACTAATGACCGTTAAGATCTCAAACCAAATAAATTTAATTTTTTCTAATTTTTTTGGAATATCATTAAAATACATAGATCTTGATATCCATACGGTTGGATAGTCGATAAATATTTTTAAAAAAATCGAAACATCAATCTAGGACGAAACACTAGTTACAAGTACCAGTCAAATCACTAGTTGACCGTTAAGATCTCAAAGCAAATAAATTTATTTTTTTCTACATTTTTTTTAATATTATTAAAATACATAGATCTTGATATCCATACAGTTGAATCGTCGATAAGTATTTTTAAAAAAATCGAAACATCAATCTGGGACGAAACACTAGTTAGAAGTACTAGTCAAATCACTAGTTGACCGTTAAGATCTCAAACCAAATAAATATTTTTCAAAAAATCGAATACAACAAGTGTGTGATAATATTAAATATTCAAGATTCCTATTATAACATTGCATCAAGTGTGTGACACTTATGTATTAAGGACAACAAATAAAATTTCTAAAAAAAAAATCAGCGATTTTGATATAGACAACGATTTAGCTAATAAAAGCGTTGTAACGTAATTACTCACACAATGATTTTATAAAAAAATCTGTTGTGTATATCATACAACGGTTTAACAAAATAAACAATTGTTACAAAGAATATTCAACAACATACGGATCAAAATGGAAACCATTGTTTATATTATACAACAGTTTTTCGACCAAAACAGTTGTTAAGTACTATAACTTACAACACTTTGTTAAAATAAACCAGTGTCTTAAACATTTTTGAAATCGTATGAACAAAACATACGTTAGTCAAATCAGTAGTTGACCGTTAAGATCTCAAACCAAATAAATTTATTTTTTTCTGAAAATTTTGTAATATCATCAAAATACATAGATCTTGATATCCATACGGTTGGATCGTCGATAAGTATTTTTAAAAAAATTGAAATATCAATCTAGGACGAAACACTAGTTAAAAGTACTAGTCAAATCACTAGTTGACCGTTAAGATCTCAAACCAAATAAATATTTTTCAAAAAATCGAATACAACAAGTGTGTGATAATATTAAATGTTCAAGATTCCTATTATAACATTGCATCAAGTGTGTGACACTTATGTATTAAGGACAACAAATAAAATTTATTAAAGAAAAATCAGCGATTTTGATACAGACAACGATTTAGCTAATAAAAGCGTTGTAACGTAATTACTCACACAATGATTTTATAAAAAAATCCGTTGTGTATATCATACAACGGTTTAACAAAATAAACAATTGTTACAAAGAATATTCAACAACATACGGATCAAAATGGAAACCATTGTGTATATTATACAACAGTTTTTCGACCAAAACAGTTGTTAAGTACTATAACTTACAACACTTTGTTAAAATAAACCAGTGTCTTAAACATTTTTGAAATCGTATGAACAAAACTTACGTCAGTCAAATCAGTAGTTGGCCGTTAAGATCTCAAACCAAATAAATTTATTTTTTTCTGAAAATTTTGTAATATCATCAAAATACATAGATCTTGATATCCATACGGTTGGATCGTCGATAAGTATTTTTAAAAAAATCGAAATATCAATCTAGGACGAAACACTAGTTAAAAGTACTAGTCAAATCACTAGTTGACCGTTAAGATCTCAAACCAAATAAATATTTTTCAAAAAATCGAATACAACAAGTGTGTGATAATATTAAATATTCAAGATTCCTATTATAACATTGCATCAAGTGTGTGACACTTATGTATTAAGGACAACAAATAAAATTTATAAAAAAAAAATCAGCGATTTTGATACAGACAACGATTTAGCTAATAAAAGCGTTGTAACGTAATTACTCACACAATGATTTTATAAAAAAATCCGTTGTGTATATCATACAACGGTTTAACAAAATAAACAATTGTTACAAAGAATATTCAACAACATACGGATCAAAATGGAAACCATTGTGTATATTATACAATAGTTTTTCGACCAAAACAATTGTTAAGTACTATAACTTACAACACTTTGTTAAAATAAACCAGTGTCTTAAACATTTTTGAAATCGTATGAACAAAACATACGTCAGTCAAATCAGTAGTTGACCGTTAAGATCTCAAACCAAATAAATTAATTTTTTTCTGAAAATTTTGTAATATCATCAAAATACATAGATCTTGATATCCATACGGTTGGATCATCGATAAGTATTTTTAAAAAAATCGAAATATCAATCTAGGACGAAACACTAGTTAAAAGTACTAGTCAAATCTCTAGTTGACCGTTAAGATCTCAAACCAAATAAATATTTTTCAAAAAATCGAATACAACAAGTGTGTGATAATATTAAATATTCAAGATTCCTATTATAACATTGCATCAAGTGTGTGACACTTATGTATTAAGGACAACAAATAAAATTTATAAAAAAAAAATCAGCGATTTTGATACAGACAACGATTTAGCTAATAAAAGCGTTGTAACGTAATTACTCACACAATGATTTTATAAAAAAATCCGTTGTGTATATCATACAACGGTTTAACAAAATAAACAATTGTTACAAAGAATATTCAACAACATACGGATCAAAATGGAAACCATTGTGTATATTATACAACAGTTTTTTGACCAAAACAGTTTTTAAGTACTATAACTTACAACACTTTGTTAAAATAAACCAGTGTCTTAAACATTTTTGAAATCGTATAAACAAAACATACGTGAGTACTAGTCAAATCAGTAGTTGACCGTTAAGATCTCAAACCAAATAAATTTATTTTTTTCTGAAATTTTTGTAATATCATTAAAATAAAGTGATCTTGATATTCATGCGGTTGGATCGCCGATAAAGATTTTTTTTTAAAATCGAAATATCAATCTAGGACGAAACACTAGTTAAAAGTACTAGTCAAATCACTAGTTGACCGTTAAGATCTCAAACCAAATAAATATTTTTCAAAAAATCGAATACAACAAGTGTGTGATAATATTAAATATTCAAGATTCCTATGATAACATTGCATCAAGGGTGTGACACTTATGTATTAAGGACAACAAATAAAATTTATAAAAGAAAAATCAGCGATTTTGATATAGTCAACGATTTAGCTAATAAAAGTGTTGTAACGTAATTACTCACACAATGATTTTATAAAAAAATCTGTTGTGTATTTCATAAAACATAAAGTATATGTATAAATCGAATACATAAAACATACGTGAGTCGCGACATATATATATTAATATAAGACAATTTACTCATGTCTTTGTAATTAAATTATATCAATATTGTTTTTAATAATATTGGGTATGTTACTTGGATTTTATTCTAAGATTGGTATGTCCCTATTTTTTTTAAAGTACTCTAATTCAGACAACACTCTACAACTACCGTTGTTTGTAGACTTAAACAATAAATGTTAACAAACACTTGTCTCATTCCCACAACGGTTTGCTGCACCATTGTCTCAGGATTATTCGCACAATACGACTAAAAAAACAGTTGTATCATTATAACAACGGTTTTCTGTAGCATTGTCTTAGGTTTATTCACACAATACTACTGAAAATAGTTGTCTATTGGTCACGCTTACGCAACGGCACTTTAAAAATACCGTTGTCTAATTCAATTTTCTAGAAAATGGTTTTTAAACCGTTGTAATCACCCTGGATTAGATAATACTTTTTCGAGGTTGAAAAATAACCGTTGTCAGTTAATTCTGGGCAACACTTTTTCGACCGAGCGTTGTGTGATCAGTGTTGTCTGATTGCGTTTTTCTTGTAGTGAATATATTTCTATAAATAAGTAAGGTTAATTAAGTAAAAACACGAATTTAAGAAAAAGCAATTAAGTAAAATCACAACTTAACATACCGACCGACCAAAATTTTAATGTTTGTCTATTATATAATAGTATTGATTGATTAACTTTACGATTATTTTTTGTTTTAACGATAAATAACTAATTTCATTGATTATTTTATATTTTTGCACTCTTGGAATAATTCAAATCACTTATTCTTCTTCCTTGTCCGATGCATTCCTCGGAAATTTGGCAAGGCCACATCAATTATAATGTAAGCACTCAATTACCCGAAAGATAGGGGAATAAATTTCAAACTATAAAACATACCTCAACTAGTGAAATTCACACGTTGCTACTGATCCCACAAGATGAATGGTGCAAAATGCAACCAGAAAACAACAGGCCAGAGATACTCTCCGAGGCTGTTTCTAGCCACTCAAAATGCCGGTGGTGGTGTCTCCTGCACCAAAAGTCTTTATTGAGGTGAAGGTAGGCAGAGGAACTGAGAAGAACACAGGTAGGGCAACAAACAAAACCTATAGAATAGAGAGTTGATGAACAATATTGATAATATGTTATTTGTGTGTCGAGTGTCGTTTCTACCGGTCTTAATTTTACCAGCTTACGTTTAACTTTTGAACTCAACGAAATGGTGTGTCGAGTGTCGTTTCTACCGGTCTTCCAGTAACAGAGAAGAGTAAATAGATGTAAATAGACTACTAGTATTGAAAAAGTCGAGAGTGTTTTACCTTTCCATTCAAGAAAATTTAATCAAATCTTATTTCCAGCACGGTAACTTTCTGCCATCAGCGCCAATCCAACTGAGGCCTATGTCTTTGAATATTCCTCTTTCTTTCGTCACTTCTATGTGAGCAACTCCAATGCAACACTATAATGGTGTAAAAATTACACCTAATAAACAGGGTGACACCAAATTTCGTGTCAAAAGTACATTTGGTGTAACTTTTACACCAAATTTGGCGTATTTCATAATTCATATATTGCCTTTGTGTTTGTTAACAAAAACAAAATTTATTCCTCTCATCCCTATCTATTTCTTGTTTTATCCCAACAAAATACTTGCTTTTGAAAAAGTGAAAATATCATATCTTCTTTTAGACATTTAGTGTAAGATATACTGTAAATGGATTGGAGTTACTTTTGTGAATAGCATAATTTTCACACTAAAATAGTGTAAAAGTTACACTATTATAATGTTATGGACTATCACAATCTAACTAGTACGAGAATGTGTAATTCATATGTTAATTTGTGTCGGTTCTGTTGGGTTGCAATTTGGGCCTGCCAAACAAGTTTGGGCTTGTTATATAGGCTTTTGGATGCATAGATATACCATCTTCACTTCCGTTAATCGGTCAATTTATTTGATGAAATTATTTTGCTAGTAATTTAAATCAAAATAATTAATCCGTCCAACAAATCAATGAATTGTTGGACTTTTATCAATACAACAAGTGTTTTTTGATTTATCAATCAAATTAATGGTTATCGATCCATCAATTACTCTGTCAATTTTTGATGAAATTACTAACAAATTGATGGAGTTTAATTTTTTTTGATGTATCAATATAAAAATGCTACATTTACTAAACTTCATCAATCAGTTTGATCGGTCTAACAAATCAATTACAACATGAAGCAAAATATATCTATATACTATCAATACTATTATATAATAGACGAAACATTAAAAGTTTGGTCGGTCGATATGGTACGTGATTTTACTTAATTGCCATTAACTGTATTTCGTGTTTTTACTTAATTAACCTTACTTATTTATAAAAATATATTATTAAATAATAATATTACCTATTTATAAACAATTACCTTTTTTCCCTAAAATACATTATTTTTTTTAACAAATTCCCCTACTTTTTCAAACATGGCAATTACCTTTTTTAACTAAAACATGTTAGTTTTTCTATTTTTCCTTACTAAAACCCCTCATTTTCCAAGAATATCACGGACAAACCTTTAGTTATTTATTTTTAAACCTATAATATTATAATTATTTTTTAAAAGTTTACATATTTTAACATGTCTACTTATTTTTCTTAACAAATGCAATCACTAAGAATATTAAAATATAAATAATCAAATACCTATTTATAAACAATTACTCTAAAACACATTATAGATTTTTTCTAACAAAGTCCCTTCTTTTTTAAATATATCACGGAAAATTGTCTTTTTCAATTTATTTTTTCTATTTTTCTCACTAAAATTCATTTTTTTTCCAAAAATATCACAGGAAACCCTTTACTTATTTATTTTAAAACGAATTTAAATACTTTTAATTATTAAATTTTAAAACTTCATTTTCCAAAAATATCACGGGCATTTACGAAAATAGTAACTAACTGATTTTCTTTTATAATTAAAACACTTTTTTCTAATAAAATTTACTCTTTTTTTTTTCCAAAAATATCACGGGCAATTATCTTTAAATTAAAAATATTACCTTTTTTATTTGTTCTCACTAAAATCTCTCTTTTCCAAAAATATCATGTGCAACCCTTACTTATTTATTTTAAAACCTATTTTAAATGCTTTTAATTATTTAAAAAAACTTATCTATTTTAACATGCCAACATATTTTTTTAACAAATAGAATTAATATAATTAAAACACTTCTAAAAATATCATGGACAATTACTTTTTTTTAATTAAAACATGTTAGCTTTTATATTTGTTCTTATTATTAATATTATTTTAATGAATAATAAAATAATATTAATATTATCACATTTATCTTCCTCAGCCCCATTTGTATTCTTTACTTATTTTTTTCTATGTTCCAATTAATATTTAAGTTTCTTATTTTATAATTTATCATATTGATTTTAATTCTTTATTTAATATTTTATGTTCCTATTAAATTTTTTAGTTTGTCAATTTTTAATCTTCTTTGATAGTCCATGCAAGGGCTAGTATAAATGATTGATTATCAATCAAATATTCGAATTAAGCAAAATAATGATAACGTGGGGTGTACAATAGTCACGAGAAGCAACAAAATGCTACACGGTAGATGATTATAAAAGGGAGGCACAAGAATACTGATTACTGAATATCAATTTTAGCTTCATGTTACTTTCACTACATTTCTAAAACTTTCTTTTACAATAAATCCGTAATAGTAACACTCCCAAATATAGTAAGTTTAAAATAAAAAATATTCAGTGAATTGATACTGTAATTTCGAAAATCGAGATTTTGAATATTAGTGGTGCAAATCTTTTATATATATAATAGGAGAATACATGGGTAAAATGAGCAAATAAAACTCCTATAAAATTACCCAATTAATCCTATTTTAACGCATTTACGTGTCTTTCACGCAACAAAACTCTCGTCTCAGCGATATAGAGTATTTGACTTCATCTTTGGCGATTGATTTTTCAGAGTTAAGGCAATGCACTGATAGTTATTCATTTTTTGCAATTGTGTCAGAGTCATGGCTAATCGGCTAATCCTCCACTCCATCCTTCCAATTTCACTGGTAATCTTCACTTATTTGCTTCAATATCAATTTTAATTTCATGTTAATAGAAAATTTTATTTGTCTATATATAATTATATATATACTAGGGTATTATATGTCTTAAATTCTAGGTGGATCAAGGTGAATTGTGTAATCCTTTTAATGGCCATCTAGGTACCGGAATCGAGTGTTGTGTTTGATTTAAGAAGTTCCCAGAGGAATTAAGTATTATAAATTCAGTGAACGGATTTGCGTTTTGCCCTGTAATTGCAATACTTGTGGTGTGTGCCATGTGTAGATTGTTTGGCTTGTGCCATTTAAGCGTAGTCAATATATATTAGCTTGGTTCGATGACAATGTCTTGTAAAAGTTGGATACTCACTCGCATGGGTAACAGTGTCAAATATATTACTGTAATTTGCCCCTTCCGTGGGTTGTGTTCTGCGGCAGAAGAGTTAACGAGCCCAATAGCCGAAGGGAATGTAGAAGCTACACCCACAATTCATTGCTCAATGTCAATTTTGAACCACATTTTGAGTCGAACTATAAGGGCATCGGTATATGTGGTTGCAATTCCTTCAACTACTCCAAATGCTCAATATTAATAAGTGCCTATAAGGTTTTGATGGGTATGTATTCCACTACACTTGGCTTTAATATTCTTGGATATCCCAGTATCACTTACCCGTAACTGTCCCTACTCTTGATTAACAACCTTTACATGATCTTTTTTTGTTATTAATTTATTGTATAGTAGAGTTGTTTCAATATATTTTCTATACCTACTATATAACTTTTGATGAATCATACGGTATAAGATGGCTAAAATTTTATAGGGAACTTGCACAAAAGTAGGATACGGCAGGTTAATAATTTATATTTCGAAAAACGTTAATTCATAACATTTGATTTCACAACAACTTTGTTCAAGAATAAAGATCACTGAAATTTAAAAATTGTTTCTCTTTGGTTTATCTTCACCTTTAACCTGAGCACATATTTTATATGTAAAGAAGACCTTATTTCTCAAAAGAATACCCCTTTAACTCTATAGCGTAATTTACTTATCCGTGCATAATTATACACCCTCAACAGAAAACACAGCAGCAACCATAATAAGTCACAAAGAAACGAGAAAAATTGTGATGTAAATTGTCATAATGTTGGTTTTATTTGATCATGTAAACAAGCCAATACAGCTTAAAGTAATGTTAAATCATTCTCTGTAAATCATACATAGTTGCACTAGATTAGAAATGAATATACACAATGTTTTGAATAAAAAATGTTGTTTATTTCTTAGCTGAGGGACTCCTGATTAGATCTTGAAAGCATTAGGACAACTAAAATATTGAATAGTATGGCCATGTCCAAGTTTTTGTACAAACCTTTTAAATGTGTACATATTCTACCTTGGTTGCAAGAGGCGTTGACATGGGAAAACCTGGAACTATCGTCATTGTGATTGCTTAATTACCTTTACTGATTGTATGCATGTAAGTTCTTTGTCATTTACTTATTATGAAACTTTTTGCTCTATTGACAAAAATATAGATATATATGGCATTCACTGTATTATCTACCCTATTAATAGAAGCATAAATGACATTCACTGTATTATTTACTCACTTTCCACTAAATCATGAGGGTCACTGAGAAAGATTAACATAAAAAATTTTGCTTGTGTAAATATACTATATCTATTATGCGAGAACACACCACTTTTAGTCCCGATCAAATTTATTTTACGTTAAAAGACTGACATGCCCTTCCAAGCCTGCTCCCGAACCGCCGCTCCCTAACTCAACACAAATGAAAAGCTATCTTTGTCTTCTCAATTCCCTATAAATTATAATCCCTCTTGTCTTCTTAAATCCCTCTCCACCTTATCTGAACCTATTCATATGTCACCTCTTCGAGCACTAATCCACCCTGAGCTTCATCCATCGCCTCTCTTCTGATCATCCCCGTGCAAGTGTCGATTATATTGTTTGGTTCGGGTGAGCTCGGTGTGGCACCGACATCCTCCACTGGGACCGAGGGCCAAATTGCCTAAAAAGGTGCAGAATCTATCAACCTTATGTTTGTTCGTTTTTTCATCAAAATAATGAAAAAGTATGAGAATTGTTGTTTAAATATGCAAGAGGACTAACAATGTTTGTTTAATACTCCCAGAAAAAGTTGATTGCCAGTTACACAAAATAGCACATTTGCACATAATTAAAGAATTTTGTGTTGCTACAACATTATGCTTTTAAGTGTTCTTAATGGAATTTTTTTTATATATATTACAATGTATATAATGGTTGTCAAATTTCTTAAAATTCAAGTGACAGAGTGTCTTTGGCAGGATGTGAAGATAAGAAGTTGCAAGAAGTTGAGTTTGTGGATGTACATTTTATGGTTGTTATCTTGTTACAATGTATCGTGTCATTGATGTGGATTTATGTATAAACTATTCTTGCAATCAAAAATATATAGAGGAGCGCCGCATCTGTGAAGTTTTTGAAAATCTCAATTGTGCTCTTATGTCTATACTGTCATTCTCTTTTAAGGAAAGATTGGTTCGTATGGCAAGGTGGACACATTGCAAACTTTGCATAGTTTAGTGGAAAATAGGTTGACTTCTTTGGTATAAGTTACCTTTTAATGTTCCATAACTTAGTCAGGGTCTCTAATTATATTTAGTTATTCTTGCAGATGAACTAACTGTTTTTGAAGATTCTTGCAGAGGTAATATGGAAAAGCAGTTTCATGCCTGGAGTGGCGGTTCTAGTTACTTTGCAGATACATGTAATTGTGTCTACATCATGCTTTATTGTTTTTTAATTATTCATCATAGTATCGGTATTGTGGTAGGGCCATGATGAACAACTATATTTCCTTAATAATAAAGTAATATGTCGACGACTAAATTTTGATAGACACGTTAAATCTATATCTGGTTTGTCCAAAGTTGACAAGGATCCCAGGTTGTGAATTCCCATGCTTAAAGAGTGTAAAACCTATGGTTAAAACATTGAGTAGGCATATAAGCTCTCGTGCGCATCAAAAACCAAAGTAAATCAGTGATGCAGGAAGATGAATAGTGAGCTTTCCAGTGAGATTGTTACTTTAGTGTTAGGAATTTCCTTCGCTCATAGTCAACTTTTATGCTTATGTGGAAAATCATGTTCATGTAAAGCTCACTCTTTAGGGAGCTATTGATAATAATAAATATTTGTCAAAGGCATGAACCTTATATATTTGTATATGTTGTTCATCGAAAGGTAATTTGGCAAAGCATGAAAGTACTTTTTCATCTTAATGTTACCAATCGTCTAAATCATATTATTTTATTTTAAAACCTTACTAAGTTAAGTAACTAAGTACTCATCAGAAAGCAGTTCATGCCATCATTTTTGCTTCTGTTCCTCTGTTCCTCTGATTCTATGTTATATTATTTTAATTTTGTTTTTGGTATATACAAGCCTACTTTTTTATTTAAACTAAGGTTTAAATTTGTATAGAAAAAAAAGACTTAGTGCTTACTAGAGGTCTGTGTCTGTCATCTAAAATAATTAATGATCATGAAACTTTTAGTTCAGTCCTAATTGTATTGTTATGTTGTATATGTCAATGGTGTGTTTACCTAGGACCAATATTGTTTCTAAGCTTTTTACGTGCTATGCTTGCCCACTTGAGGTCTGTAAGTCATTCAAATTTGAGCAAATATCTCGCTTGAATTATTCGGGTGCTAAGCATCAATTATTCATGCTCCAAATTAGAAAATTTGGAGGATTACACCATTTCCTTTGGTGCAAAAACTGAAGAAGCAATTACAAGTTCCTTTACATCCTTTAGCAAGGTCGTTTCCTGACCATCTTTGTCATTCATACACATATTTTTGTTCATATCTCATCTAAATTTCTAAATGCTATTTCATGCAGATTTCTATTATTGTAAATTTTAATCGACGCAGGGGTAGTTAAAATCTTAATTTCGATATCGAATACTAAACATGTTGTTTGTGCAAAACAGTCTATATTTTGTTTTTTCCCCTGAATCTCAATAGATGTTGAACCTGTAATCATTGTCACAAAATGTGTTTATATACAAATTATAATTATTGTATCCTTCAATAATTAAGTATATGAGACATAAGGTAATTGTTTTGTGTGTTTCTGTTGTACCAACTCTAATTTAATAGGTAGATACAATGTTAATTAGAGTAGAAACCCTCTAAATTTATACTCTCTAAAGTGACAAGGTAATTGTTTTGTGTGTTTCTGTTAGGCTCAAGACATGTCTGAATACCACTATTAACAAGCCTACACCTTATGACTATGTCACTCTACATGACCTAGTGAATTTCATCACTGGGGTATAGTATAGGTCTCTATTGTACTTGTCTTGTTTTCATGTACTTAGCTCTATTCTGTATGCTCAAGTTTATAATGAGCTTAGTAAGTTTCTTGCACCTAGAATGTATATAGGCCATGAAATAATTGTCATGGAAGAAGTTCAAATTGTTCATGCAGCAGGATAAAAGTGAATAAGGCCATGAAGAAATAAGTTGCAAAAATTTATCTAAGTCCCTAGATCGTGAAGTCAGAATGAGCTATGTCGTGAAGTCCTCAAAGTCCATGTCGTGAAGTGCTGAGATCGCATAGTCTGAAATGAACTATGTCGTGAAGTGTAATAACCCTAACTTTAGAAAGGCTACAGTGCCTAAATGAATAGTGATCTCGAGGAATTTAGGAAAATGGTGTGTAGGTACTCTATATTGGAAATGGAAAATGAGTAAACAGAAACCATATTAGTGATATACTATGAAAATAAGTGACTCGAAATGATAACGGATTTCAGAAATTCCTGAATATGGATTTTTGAGGATTTTAAGTTCGAACGAGCTTCTATTTATTGGATATTAAGGAGCATAGAAATATTAAAAGATTTATATATTGAGGAATTAGTGAATTTAAGTTAAAACAAAGGATTATTAAGTTAAAGAAATATCAAAGGAATTTGGATTGTTAAACGATTCTAGAACCACTGAAATAACGAGGTATATTCGAAACGAATCGTGATTAAACGAGTATGGAAACGAAACAACCAAGATCACAAATATAACAAGGATACATACCACATTATTATTTACCAAGATTGTTAGTATTTTACTTAGAAAATCAAGGAATGGATTAAAGGATTAAACAAGTGACATCATTAGTGATATCATCCTCCACTAACACTTGATTAAGGGCAAATTAGTCATTAACCATAGCAATTATCTACAAAACTCTAGAATCATCAAGAGACTAAGCTAGATAAGATTTACCAACACAAAAATCTCTCCCCATCCTCATCTTCACCACAAAACATCATTTCTCTCATTCTTCCAAAAACTGTCCAGCAGGCCTAGCAAGGAGAAGAAAAATTCATATCTCCATTTATATCCATGATAAAATCACCAAATTTTAACCACAATCTCTCCACTCCATGGTCAATATTCGCTCAAAATTTCATGACAATCCAAGTAGTATAGCCTAGTCAAATCGCCTCCCCAAGTTGAAGAAGCAAACTGTCCTGGTGCTTGAGAGTTTCTGGACCGATCTTCAAACGGCCATATCTCCTTCATTACTCAATGAAATTTGGTGTTATTTAGCTTTTTGGAAAGGTATTGAGATGCTCTACAACTCTTCTTTAGGACCCTCATCCAGAAAAGCATGTTAAGAGCCTCGTTTTTGCAGTTGTTTGAACTGATGTATAGTAACTCTAAGAACTAACTTGTGTTTTATGGTTTCTTTAGACTATCCAAGCTACTTTAAGGTTGTTTAAGGACTAGCCAAGGATTATTAAGTGTTGTTAAAGCTTCAAGGAAGGTATGGAGTTCATGAACCCTTAGTATTATCTTGAGGTTATGATGATTTATGGTTAGTTTAGTGATTAAGTGTATATTAAGCATGAAATCATGGTTATATGTATGTTTATAAGTGATTAATTGAATATGGAGGTGGTATGGACTTGTAACCATGGCTGGTATGATGACCACATGGTGTAGGTGATGATGTATGTGTTGGAGGATGAGTTTGGAGATGAGAAAAATTTGGAAAGTATGAAAGTATAGCCGTTATAATGCCCGATTTTCGTTAGGACAAAAACTGCCCTGTTTTGGACAACCATGCCCGTACGGTAGCATTCTGCCTAGGGTACTAATTGACCATGAGATGATAGAGCTTAGTTCATAGATCGTTTTGATATAAAGTACGTTAAAATCTGATGAACGGTTTAGGAGAAAAGTCAGTTTTAGTGAAAGGCATTCGAAAACCGAGAAAACGTATTTGTACCAACTTTGAGGCCATAATTACCATACTTAAGCATTGTTAAAAACTATGAAATTTTGGGATATTGTAGTAGGGTGGTCAGAGAGCCATTACCAGTTGACCTTGTGTCAAAATTCGTAATTTATATTTTATGAGAAATTTTACAGTCGAGTGTGGTCGATAAGGAATCCTAAAGGAAATGGTGTAAATCGCTAAAACTTTTATCGAGTCTAAAAGTGGATAAGTTCTTGGAACTTTTGGTCTATAAATGGTATGTTAAACTTACATTATGCGTCAAGGGTGTTATTATATATATTTAGGGGTTAAGTGGTTAAGTGAAATATATTTCTGATGGTGATACTTTTCGTTTCTATAGAAACTCGAGACGAACACGGGAACGTACCTCTGGGACTTAGGGATCGAGGCAAGATTTCTTTTACCCTTATTTTGATAAACTGTTTATGTTCAAAGGAAATGGTTTTGGTGAACAATATATGAATCTTATACGGTGAGATGATTTGGGATATATTCCCTATTTACTGAAATCCTTGAATATGGATTATAGATATGAATAAGAATATGGAAAGAGCGGATATATTTTATGTTTCAAAGAATGGTATCAGTTGTTATCTAGAGTTATTTATGGATCATTTTATATTAAAATATTATTTTAAAAGTAGTTACGATTTTAATAAATATTATTTGATTATTATTTTAATACTTTTAAAATAGATGGAATAATGTATGTATATAAGAATGTATTGGAGTTCATTGAATACAGAGAAGATGTACGAGTCATAAGCAAAATGTTATGACATATGGTTTTAAAAAGGTGATATTATATGATAAATGGATGGATATGATATATGTGAATGGAAAAATGGGAAATGGTGATTGATAATGGAAAAATGATTTGACAAAAAGGGGGATAGCAACCAAAAGCGTAAGAGGCTGTGTGCGGCACAGTCCAGCACTCAATATTTATTCCGGCCCAAGAGTTGCCGAGGGAGGATGTAGCAGGGAAGCCTTCCTCCAGGGATGATTGTCATCAACCAAAAGCGTAAGAGGCTGTGTGCGGCACAGTCCAGCACTCAATATTTATTCCGGCCCAAGAGTTGCCGAGGGAGGATGTAGCAGGGAAGCCTTCCTCCAGGGATGATTGTCATTCCTTCTACTAGTAGTAAACAGAGAGCAGATACGGTTAGGCGACTGATCATCGTCCTACGTATCTGGCGCTAGCAGATATCCCCAGAATTTTCTTTAAAGGAAATTTATAATGATTTCAGATTGGTATACTGAACAGGGAAAATGAGACGGAATAATGGAATGATTTTGTATTAGAAGAGAAACTGATTTTATATTATTCTAGATTTCTTTTCTTATAATAGTAAGTGGATGATGTGTTATTAAATAAGAATTTTATTCCCTCCTAAGGTCTATAATTGGTTTCTAGTTATATATATTTATACATGTTTAAAAATTCTGATTTCTAGTTTACAATATTATCTTGCTGAGCTATTATAGCTCACTCTTGCTACTTATGTATATATAACAGTTAGGTCAAATGCCGATACTGCGCACTACACCCCGCAAGAGGGTAAGGGGAAAACGACCTTTTGAGCGAGTGCTGGCGACTATCCCTGAGGTAGCTGATAACGAACGGGTGTTGGTAGACTTATGTACATTAAGTGTGTAAGTTGTGTAATAAGCTTTTGGTTGTTGAAATGCTTCCTGTAGAAGTATTGTTCAACAATGTACTTAGTAGGATTCTGGGTTTGTAATAACTGTTTAACTTTAAACTTTTAATATTGTGGATGTTGTTCTCTGAGCATATGACTGGTGTGAGTGTATTAGTGAGGGGTCAGTTGTGTAAGTATTATAAAAAAAAAAAAAAATCAGAGTGTTATTGATAATAAGTGGAAATTGGACCGTGATGACCTGGATCCTTGACCCCGGATCTAGGGGCGTCACAGATGGTATCAGAGCTAAGAGTCATAATGCTCAGGAACAAAAGTGATAATAATAAATATATCAGTGATAATATAAATTGTGAACTCCCATCGAGTTCAAGGGTGGTATATCGCATGTAGCATTTATTCTAAGTAGTGATTATAATTTTATAGATTATTACTAATATAAGTTTATGTTTGAGTATAGGGAAAGGAAATGGGTGAGCCGAAGTTAAGGGTACTTAAATCTTCTTGAGTTTAAGGGAGTTTGAGATAATATTGTAAGTGGATTGGTGAACAGACACTGATTGTTTCAATTGATTGTGGAGATGAAATGATGAAACTGAGATTGGTCGGTAAAGCAAAGATATACCTTAAGGACTAATAAGACAGATTGAGAAATTCCGAGATTGACTTAAATGAAAATGCTATTATGCCAAAAGTGTTAAGTTTATGTAGCACACGGGATCGATATGAGAAAGGGAATATTTGATGTGTCGGGAAGTGTACGTTAGAGAATCTCGTGAGTATACGGGATATGTTAGAATATACAAATATAAAGTATAGTTTGAAGGGTCCTTGATACCGGAGCAGTGTTAGGCTAAGACAATCAATATTACGTAAGTATATCGATTAGAAGGTTAGGTTCTATTATGGATAAAGGCAGAAAGTATTGAGCCAAGTCACGACTAGGTAAATGACGATAATTGGGAATACTAGACGATAGGTTAAGGATAAATGGTGAGTACTAAGTTTAAGAAATTTTGGAAAGTACGCAGTCTAAGATATAAATGGTATTTGAGGAAAACCTTCCATTATTTGGATTTTCAATTGGGCAGAGGCTATTAACAGTAACTACTTTCAAATTTCCTAAAGCCCTGCTAAATTATATTATTGAGTTTCAAATTTTCCTCCACCGGTGGGTAATTATTCATTAAGGGCCAGTATTTTTTTTAAACTTTCTGGTACCCTTGAAATGTGTTTCAAAATTGTATTTTATCTATCTTAGCCAAAATATTCCTCTAAGATTATTTTCGGAAGATGGTATTTATCATCGTGATTTAAATTTTCTTTAAATTTCCTACTCCAACTAAGAGGAACAATCCTATATGTATACACAAGGACGATCTGTCTGTGTGATTGAAAGTCGGAGGGGACGCCCTCACTTGTGTGACATAGGGGTTCTTCCATTATATTGATTTCTCAGATATCCTTTGGTTTCAAATAAAAGTTCTTTAAAACTTTTCATTTTATAAATTGTTGTGGGACCCTTTCTTGTTTCTGGGTTCGTTTCAATTCAAAGTCTTTTAAATTCTATTAATTGTTTCGAATATAGAAGATTTCATTAATGGATGGAAGCAATGTTTATAGTATACGTGATTATACAAGGAAACTTGATATTCCAAGGGAAATTTCAATAAGAGATAATTAGAGCTAGAAGCGTTTTAATATAAGAGAGGAAGAAATTTCGTGAGAAGAAATGGGTATATTTGATGATTAGTAAGAGAAAAGAATTTGAGGAATTTTAAGGCATAATTGAGATTTACTATTGAGAGTAAGGTGTATTTTGAGGATAGAGTCAGAGGATAAACAAAGGAAGTGGGGATAATTAATGAAGGAATTTCGAGGTGCAATAACTATTAGTGGGGGAAGGCTAATATTGTGACTAATACCCTAAGTAACAGAGAGAGATTAAAGATGTTAAAGGATTAATCCAAAAGGTGTGAATGAGTAAAATTTGAGGTAAAGATTTTGATGAGAATAATAAAGGGAAATTACAGAGGTGGAATAAATAGTATGTCATGAAGGAACTAAGGTGGATCAGCAAGATGTAAAGAGCGTATAGTGAACAATAGACATATGAGATAAGGTATCCGGAGGAAATTGCAGGTACACTCTAATTTAACCTCTTAAGTGTAAATGTTTGGTTAGGGATCGACTCGGTCAATAAATGGTGTAAATAAGTTAATAAAATAGATAAGAATAATCTATCTGTTAGGAAGTAAGATATGCTGATTCAGTGAGAGAGAGTAAGAGTATTTTTGGAAAAGCACAAATGTGTTTAAGTACGAACAGGAAATATATATTATAATTGATATTTTCTTACAATTGTTTCAAGGAATATTAGTAGAATTTATTTTCTGGAAAGTTTTACAGAGATGAGATATAGGAAGATTGAAGTATTAATATTTTATGTCGTGATAGAGATCGTAATATAGTCAAAACATAAGTGAGATACACTACCATTCAGAAAAGGCCAATGTGGTGGCCGATACCTTAGTTAAAAGAGAAAGGAGGAATGAGATAATATAGAATGACTGAAAACAGGAGGGGATTTGCAAGGAGAAGATAATGAAAGTGCTGCTATAGATAAGCTAAATGGCATGTTGATGAATGACAAGCAAGTGTATGTTGGTGTATTTTTGCGTAATCAAGGTAGAGATATTATGGAAGAACTAAAGGATAAAGGGAGTAGTGTGGAAATTTGAAATTGTCATGTGAGGAAGGTATCCATTCATATTTTCAACCTGATTCCGGGACGGAATCCTTTTAAGGGGGGAAGAATGTAATAACCCTAACTTTAGAAAGGCTACAGTGCCTAAATGAATAGTGATCTCGAGGAATTTAGGAAAATGGTGTGTAGGTACTCTATATTGGAAATGGAAAATGAGTAAACAGAAACCATATTAGTGATATACTATGAAAATAAGTGACTCGAAATGATAACGGATTTCAGAAATTCCTGAATATGGATTTTTGAGGATTTTAAGTTCGAACGAGCTTCTATTTATTGGATATTAAGGAGCATAGAAATATTAAAAGATTTATATATTGAGGAATTAGTGAATTTAAGTTAAAACAAAGGATTATTAAGTTAAAGAAATATCAAAGGAATTTGGATTGTTAAACGATTCTAGAACCACTGAAATAACGAGGTATATTCGAAACGAATCGTGATTAAACGAGTATGGAAACGAAACAACCAAGATCACAAATATAACAAGGATACATACCACATTATTATTTACCAAGATTGTTAGTATTTTACTTAGAAAATCAAGGAATGGATTAAAGGATTAAACAAGTGACATCATTAGTGATATCATCCTCCACTAACACTTGATTAAGGGCAAATTAGTCATTAACCATAGCAATTATCTACAAAACTCTAGAATCATCAAGAGACTAAGCTAGATAAGATTTACCAACACAAAAATCTCTCCCCATCCTCATCTTCACCACAAAACATCATTTCTCTCATTCTTCCAAAAACTGTCCAGCAGGCCTAGCAAGGAGAAGAAAAATTCATATCTCCATTTATATCCATGATAAAATCACCAAATTTTAACCACAATCTCTCCACTCCATGGTCAATATTCGCTCAAAATTTCATGACAATCCAAGTAGTATAGCCTAGTCAAATCGCCTCCCCAAGTTGAAGAAGCAAACTGTCCTGGTGCTTGAGAGTTTCTGGACCGATCTTCAAACGGCCATATCTCCTTCATTACTCAATGAAATTTGGTGTTATTTAGCTTTTTGGAAAGGTATTGAGATGCTCTACAACTCTTCTTTAGGACCCTCATCCAGAAAAGCATGTTAAGAGCCTCGTTTTTGCAGTTGTTTGAACTGATGTATAGTAACTCTAAGAACTAACTTGTGTTTTATGGTTTCTTTAGACTATCCAAGCTACTTTAAGGTTGTTTAAGGACTAGCCAAGGATTATTAAGTGTTGTTAAAGCTTCAAGGAAGGTATGGAGTTCATGAACCCTTAGTATTATCTTGAGGTTATGATGATTTATGGTTAGTTTAGTGATTAAGTGTATATTAAGCATGAAATCATGGTTATATGTATGTTTATAAGTGATTAATTGAATATGGAGGTGGTATGGACTTGTAACCATGGCTGGTATGATGACCACATGGTGTAGGTGATGATGTATGTGTTGGAGGATGAGTTTGGAGATGAGAAAAATTTGGAAAGTATGAAAGTATAGCCGTTATAATGCCCGATTTTCGTTAGGACAAAAACTGCCCTGTTTTGGACAACCATGCCCGTACGGTAGCATTCTGCCTAGGGTACTAATTGACCATGAGATGATAGAGCTTAGTTCATAGATCGTTTTGATATAAAGTACGTTAAAATCTGATGAACGGTTTAGGAGAAAAGTCAGTTTTAGTGAAAGGCATTCGAAAACCGAGAAAACGTATTTGTACCAACTTTGAGGCCATAATTACCATACTTAAGCATTGTTAAAAACTATGAAATTTTGGGATATTGTAGTAGGGTGGTCAGAGAGCCATTACCAGTTGACCTTGTGTCAAAATTCGTAATTTATATTTTATGAGAAATTTTACAGTCGAGTGTGGTCGATAAGGAATCCTAAAGGAAATGGTGTAAATCGCTAAAACTTTTATCGAGTCTAAAAGTGGATAAGTTCTTGGAACTTTTGGTCTATAAATGGTATGTTAAACTTACATTATGCGTCAAGGGTGTTATTATATATATTTAGGGGTTAAGTGGTTAAGTGAAATATATTTCTGATGGTGATACTTTTCGTTTCTATAGAAACTCGAGACGAACACGGGAACGTACCTCTGGGACTTAGGGATCGAGGCAAGATTTCTTTTACCCTTATTTTGATAAACTGTTTATGTTCAAAGGAAATGGTTTTGGTGAACAATATATGAATCTTATACGGTGAGATGATTTGGGATATATTCCCTATTTACTGAAATCCTTGAATATGGATTATAGATATGAATAAGAATATGGAAAGAGCGGATATATTTTATGTTTCAAAGAATGGTATCAGTTGTTATCTAGAGTTATTTATGGATCATTTTATATTAAAATATTATTTTAAAAGTAGTTACGATTTTAATAAATATTATTTGATTATTATTTTAATACTTTTAAAATAGATGGAATAATGTATGTATATAAGAATGTATTGGAGTTCATTGAATACAGAGAAGATGTACGAGTCATAAGCAAAATGTTATGACATATGGTTTTAAAAAGGTGATATTATATGATAAATGGATGGATATGATATATGTGAATGGAAAAATGGGAAATGGTGATTGATAATGGAAAAATGATTTGACAAAAAGGGGGATAGCAACCAAAAGCGTAAGAGGCTGTGTGCGGCACAGTCCAGCACTCAATATTTATTCCGGCCCAAGAGTTGCCGAGGGAGGATGTAGCAGGGAAGCCTTCCTCCAGGGATGATTGTCATCAACCAAAAGCGTAAGAGGCTGTGTGCGGCACAGTCCAGCACTCAATATTTATTCCGGCCCAAGAGTTGCCGAGGGAGGATGTAGCAGGGAAGCCTTCCTCCAGGGATGATTGTCATTCCTTCTACTAGTAGTAAACAGAGAGCAGATACGGTTAGGCGACTGATCATCGTCCTACGTATCTGGCGCTAGCAGATATCCCCAGAATTTTCTTTAAAGGAAATTTATAATGATTTCAGATTGGTATACTGAACAGGGAAAATGAGACGGAATAATGGAATGATTTTGTATTAGAAGAGAAACTGATTTTATATTATTCTAGATTTCTTTTCTTATAATAGTAAGTGGATGATGTGTTATTAAATAAGAATTTTATTCCCTCCTAAGGTCTATAATTGGTTTCTAGTTATATATATTTATACATGTTTAAAAATTCTGATTTCTAGTTTACAATATTATCTTGCTGAGCTATTATAGCTCACTCTTGCTACTTATGTATATATAACAGTTAGGTCAAATGCCGATACTGCGCACTACACCCCGCAAGAGGGTAAGGGGAAAACGACCTTTTGAGCGAGTGCTGGCGACTATCCCTGAGGTAGCTGATAACGAACGGGTGTTGGTAGACTTATGTACATTAAGTGTGTAAGTTGTGTAATAAGCTTTTGGTTGTTGAAATGCTTCCTGTAGAAGTATTGTTCAACAATGTACTTAGTAGGATTCTGGGTTTGTAATAACTGTTTAACTTTAAACTTTTAATATTGTGGATGTTGTTCTCTGAGCATATGACTGGTGTGAGTGTATTAGTGAGGGGTCAGTTGTGTAAGTATTATAAAAAAAAAAAAAAATCAGAGTGTTATTGATAATAAGTGGAAATTGGACCGTGATGACCTGGATCCTTGACCCCGGATCTAGGGGCGTCACATGAAGTCCTCAAGGCACATGTCGTGAAGTGTTGAGATCGCATAGTCTGAAATGTACTATGTCGTGAAGTCCTCAAAGTCCATGTCGTGAAGTGCTGAGATCGCATAGTCTGAAATGAACTATGTCGTGAAGTCCTCAAGGCACATGTCGTGAAGTGTTGAGATCGCATAGTCTGAAATGTACTATATCGTGAAGTCCTCAAAGGCTATATCGTGAAGTCCTCAAAGGCTATATCGTGAAGTCCTCAAAGGCTATATCGTGAAGTCTGAAATATGTCATATCGCATACTCCTAAAATACTCATATAGCAAAGTCAGAAATGCTCTATGTCGACAAGTCACAAGATAAGGAGTATACTGGAGTTCACGATATCAACACTTAGGCGATTTACAACAAGACAAATCAAGGTACAGTATCAGAGTTCATTGAGACAAATACTGAAGCATCTGTTACGGTTAACTGGTCCAAAGACATATGGCAAATCTACAGCAAAACTTGGAGAGAAAGAATGGAGACAAGAAGCTACAGATAATGGAAAGGACGACATAAAGCAAGTGGTCCTTCCTGACACAGTTATCCTCTTATGGAAAAACAAGTTGGAATTACAGTTAGGGGTAGCTGTGTAAATAGGAGTGTGCACTAGTTTGTATAGGTATTATATATATTGTACACACCCTATAGTTAGCTGTAAGAGAGATACACATAGAAATATTCAAGCACTCTTTTCTCTGTAAGAAAACAAGAAAGCACTGTTCTTGTTTAGAAGCCAGAATTTCACTTGTGAAATTTTGAAAGCTATAGTATTTGTTTTACTTTATACAAAGTAGATTAAAGTGATTGTGTGTGTTCTGTTCATTTTATTTCCGCATTTTCATACATACAAAATCTAATACAGTTCTTAGTTTTAAAGAATCGAAAAACATTCAAACTATCCATTCACCCCCCCCCCTCTGTCTAGTTTACTAGTGATATTTGTTAGGTCCAAAGTATCGTAGAAGGGGGGGGGGGTTGAATACGATACTCACAAATAATTCAATTTCGTTCGCGGATTAATCATTCAGTTCTATAACGAAATCAAACACACCAAACCAAATCAAGAGTCGGGGAATATATCTTTTTATAAATATAAACCTCGAGGGGTGCTACAATTTCTAATCCGTAGATTAGCTTCAATGAGTTTAAGGTTACACAAATTCAATACAATGATCAAGTTCTGAGCACTATTAAATTCTCTGATAATTTCTCCGGCTCAATTCTCTCTCTCAGTAATGTCTCTGTGTAAAAATGCCTTAACTGAAGAAGACACTCTTCCTCTGTTAGTAATTGTAGTCTTTGATTTGAAAACTATTGAACCACAATTGAAGAATCAATCCTGGCTGTCCAATCTTCATCAACTGGAAAAACAAGTAAGACTTTTCACCTGCTCCTACATTTGAAAACTATCGAAAGAATAAATGAATTTACCATTTGATAGTTTTTAAATAAAAACTATAGAAAAGTAAATTACTTTACTTTAGTTTTCAAATGGTTTTCTTAAATCTCATTCGATAGTTTTCTAAATAGAAAAACTATCGAAACCTCTTCTTGTCCTTGATCTTTTAGAAAAGCTTCTGAGCTTCAGGGTGTTTCAGTTTTAGACTGTATCAATTTCTTCTGAGACGATAAAACAACTTGATCTTTTTAGTGTCGTCACCTAGTGCAACTGGTCTGGTTCACAGATGAATAACACTTGATCAATTCTTCTTTTATGTCTTCAATTCAATGCTGCTGATACGTCCCTTGTCGTTCTGGTTGCTTCAATTAAATCACTGGAATCCTGTGGTACTTAACCCTAAATCATTCACATACTTCTGTCATCTTGAAAGTCTTGTTTCTTTTACTGTCACTGAGGCTTGAACATTTCCATGAACTTCTTTCCGTGACCTGTTTACGGACTTCAAGAATACATACCGTATTTTGATTTTTTGAGTTTACCTTTTCTTCTTTGATTCTGGATTCCTGTGCTTCTGTTAATATTATTGTCTGTCTTGTCCTTTGTTGAGTTGCAGTTATCTCTTTTACATCTTATGTTACATTATGCTTTACAATCTCCCCCTATTTGATTGGATAGAGTTCGACAAGCAAATACTTCGAGGATAACTCAACTAACTAAGGAAAGATGAAACTAATTAAAGTAAGACATCATAATAATATTAAATGCATTCTGGATCAGATATATACACATTTCCAGATTTCATAAATCAAAAAACAATAAAACTTTATACAATGAAGTTGCTCATCTAGTCTGAGCTGATAGTTCTTTTTGTCTTTTGCTTCTTGTCTTCAGTCCATTTCGATCTCACCTTCTTCAATCATTGGATTGGAGTTAGCAGCTTGATAATCAATCACAGAAAGATAGTGCAGTGGTTCTCCAGGTTTAAGGATTGCTCCTTGAATGTGTCTTCCAATGTACTCAACCTCTTGACCCACTCCAGCCCATAACCATGCAATGTTAACATCTTTCTTGTTTAGCTTTGGCATGTTTGGTAATCTGGTATGCACTTCCAATCCTCTTTCCACTCTTTTCCTATAGTAAGTAACATTCTCCATTAGAAATCTTCTAAGAGTGTCTGCTGCCTTGTCCTTCTCCGTTGATGAGAATCTAGTGGATCTAAGATACTTCTCAACTGATATTAGATAGTTGCTTGGATAGTCTCTCAGTTTGTCCTCAGCCAAATAGCAGATTCTGAACAAGTCATTCGTCATGAATCTAACCATTGGAGGATCTTCAGTAATCTCTAGACCGACTTTCATCAAGATCTCCTTAACATGCTCACGGAGCAGTTCATTTAGCCTTGTAGTTCTTTGAATCTTGATGAGAATTACCTGCAATTCTGTGTACGTTCTCTATTCTAAAAACTTAGTGGAAATCACAAATGTACCTTTCTCAAGAAAATCGATCAATATGTTCCAGGCTCCATTTGCTTTAACCCCTGCTTTCAGAAAGATCATAGAGTTTCTCAATGATGTGAAGTAATTCTGATCTTCAAGATTGGCACTTCTGATGTCCTGAATGATAACCTCTGTTAGGTCCTGATAAGTTTGTAGAAGGGGGGTTGAATACAAACTATACCGTTTTATCGAATTTGTCCGTTAAATGAATTAACTGTTTAGAACAAATTAGTGCGGAATAAAAACTGAAACAATATTCAAGTTAAATAGAAACTCTATTAAACTTGAGAGGTGTTACAATTCAGTGCACAGATTACAAGGTTCTTGTTAAAACAAATCTAGAATAAATTCGACATGAATTTATCTATTTTTGTAATAAAAAGATCGAATACTAAAAAGTAGTTCGATTGAAATTCTAGGGATTATGATCCGCTAGATTGCCAAATGAATACAAGTAATCAAATTCTAATGGATTGGATATAACTTTGCTTATCAGAATTTATTAAAAGAATTTAATTCAGCTATGCAGTTGGTTCGCTTGAATGCAGAAGAGAGTAAAATGAGAAGCTGTTTTCTTTTCTGTCTCTTTAAACAATGTAGTCTCACTTCTGTGTCTTTTGATCAAGTATATAACAAGTCACAGAATTGATTTCTCACGCGCCAACCCACTTGCATTTCTATTCTGGAAGTACTATCCATTTACACTAATAGTACTCTCGGTAGTACTATCCTTTAGTACTGGTAGTACTATCGGTAGTACTAACACAGATAGTACTACTAGTACAAATTAGATAGTACTACTAGTATAAATAGACTTAGGATAAAACAGATTTAATAAAATTCTACTTTTAATTAATTTAACAAATGAATTAATTCTATTAGAATTAATTCACTGATTAAATAAATGACCCAAATAATTTCATAAATAAATTAATTCTGAGAATTAATTTATACATTAAATTACTTAAGATCTAGATTGATTAATTTAATATATGAATTAATTCTGAAAGAATTAATTCATAGATTAAATTAAATATCTTATAGAATAATATTAAAAGAGAATTAAACTAATTCTTAGAACCACTGAAATTGATGACGAACTTCCACTGACTGACGTTGACACTCCATGTACTGTCTGGTTCATGAGCGACTAACTTTGATGGTTGTTCTTCATCTTTAACTTTAAGCTGTGATTCTTTTCTCTTTTTATTTAAACAAGGACTGTAACCTGTACTTTTTCCCGTCACACTTCTGAAACCTCTGTCACTTTAAATAGATCCACTTTCTTGAATACTTCACTGAGGCTTGATCAAATAAATGAACTTCTTCCAGTGTAGAATAACTTCAAGTCTATAGATGACTTTAATCTTCATTCTTTGACAGATATAACCTTCTGAGATTCCTGTGACATTTGATTTTTATTATTTACTTATTACATCTTAATTAAAGTTGAGTAGAATCCTCGGTGTTTACAAATAGGCCTAGACATATGCCTTTCAATCTCCCCCTATTTGTTTGTTAGACAATAACAACCAAATACTCTAGAGGATAACTCAACTAAAACAAGAAAAGATAAGACTTTTAAGAGCCAAGCAAATAATAAAAAGTTCTGGATTAAATATAACAATATCCAGATTCAAACAGTAAAGATAAATACAAGATAGATGTTCCTCTAGACTGAACATATGAATACATTTGCCTATCTTGATTTACCTAGCTCTAAACATATAATAATTACAAATGAGCTAAACCTATCATGCCTTCAGTCTCTAATTTCACCTTCTTCAGCTTCTTGCAAGGTGACTAGAAGATCTTTGTCAAGGACACGATCACTTTCAGAAACCACACAACTTGGCATTACTGGTTGATTGGTGATCTTCTTCAATCTATTCTTCATCTGAGCATATCTTGGAATTTTCTCCGTGCAGTAGTCTGAAATCATATCAGCAACTTCAGACTTCTCTACAGAAGCAAACCCAGAAGTTCTAAGAAGATTCTCCAACTTCACCAGTTGCATAGCAGTCTGTAGCTTCATGGAATCAGGATCCAGCCTCACTGTCTCTAACGTTGTACCTCTGTAGATTTTGACTTCATAAGGAAAATGTACAACTTGAGGACTGGCCTTCATAGCAGAATCTCTAAGCCGGTCATATAGAAGCTCATTCAAGCAAGAAGATCTCTTTACTTTACTCATCAGAATCCACAATTCAGATAGAGATCTTCTTTGTAGAAGGTCAAGAGAAATGGTGAATGACCCTTCAAGAGCACTTGAGACATAGATGAACAGTTCTTGCCTCACTTGATCAAATGCAGACGTAATCCTTAAGATATCTTCCTTCAATGCCTTCATGTATAATGAATTGTCTGGATTAACAGTCCTGATCTTCTCAAGCAGCTTCAGAAAAGTAGCATCATTGTTTGTGCCTCTCTGAGGGATATCAAACATCTCCCTTGCCTTATCCCATTTAAGTCCTTGCTTCATCCTAACATCCAATCTCCTTTCCTTGACATGAATACTATGAAGACGTTGTTTGTCTTCATGTTCAGCCTTTTGAATTTTCAGCTTCTGAGATATGATGTCGGAGACCTTGGCTTGCTCATCCTCCTTTCTTCTTAGCTCTGCTTGCTGTTTCTTCAACTCCTTTTGAAACAAAGGGTCAGGTGTATATAGATCAGCTTCATCTTCCCAATCATCAAAGTTGGCTGCCTCCTCAACCTCCTCCTCACCAAAAGCTTCTTCAGGTATGGTCTTCTGCAGATCACCAGATGTGTCAAAGTGGAAGTCATCCTGTTCACCATGGTAGTAGTAGGCATCATCAAAAGCAGACTCCTCCACTGATTGTTTACCTTTCCCCTTATCTCCTCCAGAAGCTTCTCCAGCTTCCCTTTCTTCTCCTTTCTTCTCCTTCTCCCCCTTAGTTGAGGAATCCTCTACAGTTTGAGCTGTGGAAGCCCTAGGATTCACCTCAGTTGTTCTCCTTATGTCTCCTCTTTCCCTTCCATCTCTTCCTTCATCAGCCTCATCATCCTCATCATCATCTCCCTCAAAGAATGTTCTTTGTTCTACAGTAGGTTGATGTGATTCCTTGATCATGTTGTACAGGTGCTTCATCCCTTCATTAAGATGCTCCATTCCTCCTTCAATCCTAGATATCCTTTGCTCATTAAACCTCTGGTTTTCATCAGATGTTTGCAGAATAAAGTCCACCTTGGTAGAAATAGCAGCAATCTCCTTGACACTCTCCGATATCTGAGCATTTGACGTTATAATATCAGAGATGTCTGAAGCCACCAGTACTTGAGATTGTTGGATTGAATTCAGCCTCGGGAGTAGATTATCCTTTAGTCCTTCCAGGTCATCTTTCACAGTACCCAGCTGATTTGATACAGAGGTGGTAGATTGTGCAACCACTTGTGCTTTCAGAAGATTGTTCTCAGCCTGGGTTTCTTGTAACTTCCTTTGTAACTCAGCTAGTTGGTTCAACAAAGCAGTGTTTGTGTCAGTGTGTGCACTCACCTCAATTGCTCTCAGTGGTGTTTCACTCAACTCACGTGCTTGTGTTTCACTCTGTGTTTGATTCATATCTCTCACCACTAACTGTCTGTCAAGATTCTCAGTAGATGTACCTGCAGGAGAAATCACCCTAGCCCCTTCAAGAGAGGTCAGTGGTGGTGCAATGGGAGTTCGCAATTCCCGATCCCTGAATGAGTCTGTCAAAATATTTGACATTGAATACTGAATTTCTTCAGGGACAGACTCATCAGGTTGCCTTTCACTTTCTCCAGTAAAAACTGCGAGTGAAAAATCCCTTAGGGGAGCCAGAGATGTTCCCTCTGGGAGGGGAGAAAATGATTCTATTATAGATGGCAAAGAATCAGATTTTCCCTCTGATGCCTGTGAAGGCACTTCTACCGTGACAATGGTAGGCACTGTTTCAGAACCTAAGTGCTCTCCTAACAAAGTGTCCTGAGTTTCTTGTATTTGGATGTCTTCTCCCATTGTGAGTAATGGGAGAGTGCTTGACTCATTACAGATTGCCAGGGCCCGATGGCGAATTTCAATAGATTCATCCTGTTCAGAGGATGTCTCCAGAGACTGTTCAATGGCCATTTCAAGATCCAAGTCCTTTTGGGAGGACATGGATGGGCTTACAGATGTCTCTCTATAGGTTTTTCTTTTCTTTAATGGTGGAGACAGAGCTGTTGGTGCACTCAGTGTTTCTTCACTACTTGACCTTTGTCTTATTAAAGAAGCAGTTCCAGGTTGAGAGGTTAAAGGATTAGACACTGTGTTTGGCTCTCTGACCTGGGATAGAGATTGTGGTTCTACAACCTCTTGGTCTGTCCTATCAACCACTTGGGTTTGAGCAGAGGTGCCAGATGATCCAGAGATAGGATGTATTACCTGTAGTGGCAGTTCCTCTGAAGTTCCAGCTGCAATGACTAGTTGTTGATCAGGAACAAAGGGTTCAAAAGTAGGTAGGTGAATGAAATGAGCCATGAATGGACTTACAACCACTGGTGTCATATTCCATTTACTAGAAGTATGGAGTCTTTGATAGAACTTACTAAAAGTAGTAGGAGAAGGAATAGATACAGCATTTAAAAACAACTCCTTGTGAGCATCAGATAGCACATGATTGATTAAGATAGTGAGAAATCTAGGATAAAAACACCTGACATTTCTACCACTATCATGATCAATCCTGGCATTAGATACTCTCCTAACTATAAGACTCCAGATAAGATGACCAATGTTAAGTCTAACATTAAACACAATAGCATAAGCAATGTACTGCAACAAGGATGGAATATGTTGAAAATTGCTCTTAGTACAATTGCTGAAAACCTTAGCTAAAGTGTCAAATAAGATATCCCATTCACAGACTAGATTTGCTTTACTGAGTTTAGGCAACTCCAAAGGACCTTGATAATGAATTCTGTTGAAAAACTGAATTAATTCATCATCAGAAGGAGTCCTATCAAAGTTATCCCTAGGAAGTTGAAACACTTCACAAAACAAATCCTCAGTAATAGTATATTGTGTGTGCTCAATAGTGAAAGATATAGAATTTAAATTCTCAGAAATCACAGCAGTAGAACACAACAATCTCAGTGGTTCAATCTTTAAATCAGCAGATAAACATATAGCACGACTCACACAACACTGCGAATTTAAAAACTGAATCCAAGGTCGAAAACGATCAACCGGGCATTTCAAAGGATCAAAATACCCAATGTAATTGTTTTTAACAACCTCAAAATTCTGAGCCATAATTTACTAATTAAGAATTAACACAGAAAATCAAAAACTTAAATAATTATGAATAAATCGAATTTAAGGATTTTAAAATTAATTAAAAATTAATTAAAAATCCAAATTTTCAAAGTTCTCCAAAAATTACCAAATTTTAGTATGTTGATCCTTGACTCAAAACACACACTGTACTATTTTTAGAATCAGAAAATAACTTCTAGAACCCTAAAAACGAATGCCAAAACTCTTGAAATTCGAAAACTCAAGAACACAAAAACTTGATGAAAATTGGATTTTAACCACTCAAATTAATGGGCTTGAGAAGATCTAAACAGTGATGGTTTCAGAATTAAAAACAAGCAAGAAACGAACTCAGAAATTGAAAATGAAATGGACAGAGTTTCGTTTCTATAGAACAAAAGAGAGAGAATAGAAACAGCAGTTATGTAAACACATGAACTGTAAGGACTCAGTAATAAAAAAAATTACTATACATACATATATATAATTACGCTGTAAGTACTATGGTAAAAAGACAAAAATATATATATATATATACTGATAGTACTAGGGTAAATATAAATTATACTAATAGTACTAAGTAAAAAAAAAAAAAAAAAAAAAATGCCTAGCAGTACTACCAAAACACGGTAGTACTAACACATATAAATAAATAAAATAAAAACAAAAGACTAGGTAGGACTATTAACAAACCTGGTAGGACTATTAATTTAATAAAAAGAAAATGCTTAGAAGTACTATGAATAGAACTGGTAGTACTATCAAGGGATAGTACTACCGATAGTACTACTAGTATAAAACTAGTAATACTAAAGAAAATTAATTAAAAATAAAGGAAAAATGCGGTAGTACTATGAAATGAACTAGTAAGACTATCAGAATAGACAGAATTTAATTAAAAATAATAGTAGAAATACTATCTAAACTACGGTAGTACTAATCTAAAAATAACTAGTAGTACTATCACAGGATAGTACTACCGATAGTACTACTAGTTCAAAACTAGTAATACTAACGAAAATAAGAAAATAAAATAGAAAAGCAGTTCTAAAATAAAAAGAAAATGCTGAAAAATACTAAAACTTTACAGAAAAATGCAGAAATAATATAGAAATGCATGAAAAATACTTACAAACCTAGAAAAATTCACAGAAAAATCCATAAATCCTAGAAAAATATGCAGAATATTATAGAAATGCATAAAATTAATATAAACTTGCAGAAATATTTAAACAACAATATTTACAATCTGAAAAATATCTAAATAATTCTAAATAAATATATTTTCAATAAAAATACATTTCTCCACCTTAAAAAAATATGAGAAAAATATTTTTAATGAAAATAAAATATTCAGAACCATTTAAATCAACAAGCATGCAATTATTAAATGAGAACTCTCAGTGAAAATCATTAACAAAGCAAAAGAAAATGAATTATGAAAGAACAAACGTGACAGAGATATTGTTAATCACTAAGACTGTTTAACATACCCAATTTACCAACTAACTTGATAAATGTGGATTCATCAACAGATTTAGTGAATATATCTGCAGTCTGTTCTTCTGTGGGTACAAAATGTAACTCCACAGTTCCATTCATGACATGCTCTCTGATAAAATGATACCTGATATCAATGTGCTTCGTTCTCGAGTGCTGCACAGGGTTGTTGGAGATTGCTATGGCACTTGTATTATCACAAAATATGGGAATTTTGTCTAATGCAAAGCCATAGTCCTTTAATTGATTCCGTATCCATAAGATCTGAGCACAACAGCTTCCAGCAGCAATATATTCAGCTTCTGCTGTTGAATTGGAAACTGTTTGTTGTTTCTTGCTATACCAGGAAATCAACCTACCTCCTAGGAATTGACAACTCCCAGAGGTACTCTTTCTATCCACAACACTACCTGCATAATCAGAATCTGTATATCCAACAAGATTAAAACCAGAATCTTTAGGGTACCAAATACCTAGATTAGGTGTACCCTTAAGATATCTCAAGATTCTTTTCACTGCAACGAGATGAACATCTCTAGGGTCCGCTTGGAACCTTGCACACAAGCATGTAGCATACATAATATCTGGTCTACTAGCAGTAAGATAGAGTAAAGAGCCAATCATACCTCTGTAGCTTGTAACATCTACCTTGATAGATTTGTCAGAAGCTCCAAGTTTGATTGCTGTTGAAGATGGAGTCCTTGCTGATGCTGAATCCTCCATGTGATACTTCTTGAGGAGTTCTTTGAGATACTTGGATTGACAAATAAATATACCATTTGACCTTTGACTTACTTGCAATCCAAGAAAGAACTTCAGCTCACCCATCATACTCATTTCAAACTTACTCTGCATAAGCTCAGCAAATCTCTTACAGAGATTATCATTAGTAGACCCAAATATGATGTCATCCACATAGACTTGGACTAATATCATATCATTTTTGTGTTTCTTTGAAAAAAGAGTTTTGTCTATGATACCTCTAACAAAACCATTTTCTAAAAGAAAACCAGAGAGAGTGTCATACCATTTTCTTGGGGCTTGTTTGAGACCATAGATAGCCTTGAAGAGAAAGTACACAAAGTCCAGCAGCTCCTGATTTTCAAAGCCAGGGGGCTGTTCCACATACACTTCTTCATCAAGTTCACCATTCAGGAATGCACTCTTAACATCCATTTGATAGACTTTAAAATTGGAATAAGCAGCAAATGCTAAGAACATCCTGATGGCCTCAAGTCTAGCCACTGGTGCATAGGTTTCATCATAGTCAATGCCTTCAGCTTGAGAATACCCTTGTGCAACCAGTCTTGCCTTGTTCCTAGTAACAATGCCATCCTCATCTAGCTTGTTCCTGTATACCCATCTAGTACCAACTACTTTCTTGTTCTTTGGCCTGGGTACCAGCTTCCAGACTTGCTGTTGTTCAAATTGATTGAGTTCATCTTGCATAGCAATCACCCAATCTGGATCAGTCAGTGCTTCCTCAGTTTTCTTTGGTTCCATTTTAGATAGAAATGCTGAGAAAAGACATTCATTCTGAGAAGCTCTTCTAGTTTTAACTCCAACATCTGGATCACCAATGATCAACTCAAAAGGATGAGCTCTATTCCAAACAGTCTGTCTTGGAAGATTTGATCTTGATGATTCACCTTGAAATTCACTTTGATGTTGTGAGTGACTAGCTGATCCTTCATTTGCTCCCCCTGAGTTGTTGCCTGTTTGCCTTGATGATCCTTCTCCAGTGCTGGTGGTATCTCCATTGTTCCCAGTGTTTCCACCACCATCACCAGGATCATTATCATCATTGTTATTATCATCACCAGCAATAACTTCAGGTGGGGCTTCATCATCTGATTCTGAGTCTGGCAAGTTATCAAACTTCAGCTCTTCAGATGAATCTTCTTTTTGGATATTGGGGAACTTAGTGTCATCAAAAGTAACATTGACACTTTCCTTTACTGTGTGACTGCCAACTACATAAACCCTGTAAGATCTTCTGGAATAACCAACAAAAATGGCTTCTTGTGCCTTTGCCTCAAACTTGCCACGTTTAACATTCTCATCTAAAAGCACAAAGCATTTTGCTCCAAATACATGAAAGTACTTGACAGTTGGTTTCTTGTTGTTCATGATCTCATACGGAGTCTTCATTAGGTCTTTGTTGATTAAAGTTCGATTCTGAGTATAACAAGCTGTATTCGCTGCTTCAGCCCAAAAGTACATTGGAAGTTTGGACTCACTTAACATAGTCCTAGCAGCCTCAATCAATGTACGATTCTTTCTTTCCACTACTCCATTTTGTTGAGGAGTTCTAGGGGTAGAATACTGTCTTGTTATTCCTTTATCAGCACAAAAGTCATTCAGAATGGCATTCTTGAATTCCGTACCATTATCTGACCTTATGGCTCTAACAGGGAATCTAGAATCCAGCTCAATCAACTTTACATGGCTAATCACCAGGAATGGGGTCTCATCCTTGGAATGTAGGAATAAAACCCATGTATATTTTGAATAGTCATCAACAATCACAAGTGCATATTGTTTCTTTGACATGGACATCACATTAACTGGACCAAACAAATCCATGTGCAGTAGCTGAAGAGGTTCAGTTATTGATGATGTGTCAGTGCCCTTGTGAGAAGCTTTCTTTGACTTTCCCTTCTGACATGCCTCACACAGTCCTTCCTGTGTAAATTCCATCTGAGGCAAACCTCTAACTAATTCCCTCTTGACTAAAGAGTTCATAGTTTTGAAGTTAAGGTGAGACATCTTCTTGTGCCATAGCCAACTATCATCTGATGAAGCTTTAGCATAAAAACAATTCACTTCATCTTTGAATCCCGAGTTCAGATCAGCTATGAACAAGTCACCTTTCCTTACTCCTTGAAGAGCAGGCTTTCCATTCTTCTTGTGAGTGATCTGACACTTCTCTCTTTCAAAGGAAACAGCATATCCTCTGTCACAGAACTGACTGATGCTGAGAAGATTGAACGTCAGACCTTCCACAAATGAAACATCTTCAATGATAACATTTCCGTACTTCAAACAGCCATATCCTTTCGTAATACCCTTGCTGTTATCTCCAAAGGTAACTACTGGGCCAGCTTTCACAATCATATCTGATAGCAGGGCTCTATCTCCGGTCATATGCCTTGAACAGCCACTGTCCAGAATCCACATAACTCGGTTTACCTGTTTAACTCCCTGCAATATCAGATTGATTAGTCCTTCTTCGGAGCCCAAAATTGATTGGGTCCGGCATACTTAAAGAACTGGCCTTTGTCAGGCAAAACAACATTTCTAACTAAAACTACTTCATCCTCTTTCACATAAGAGCGTTTCCATTTATAACCAGCCTTAACACATTTCTGAGTAGGCTTAGGGATAAATGAATCCACTCTAGTCTGAGGAGGACTAGTAGTCTTTGTTTTAACATGCTTCTTATTATTAACATGTTGACGTGGAGCAGTCTTATCACTAGATACATGCTTTTTATTAAAGAAAGCATACATAACATTAAAAGCACAAGACATGCAATTACCCACACCACATGCTTTATGAGAAGAATTAATAGCAGGCATGTTAGTTCTACAGTTGTTTTGATCCAATTTATGGATATCTGATTTAGCCTTTTTAGTTGTAGCAACTTTGACTGGAATATCAGATACACACTTTTTGGATTTCTCAGCTTCTAAGGCAACATCTTCTTCATGAATCTCCTCAGCAATAATGATAGAAGATTCATTCAGAGGCTCTGCCTCAGACTCCTTACAGAAGGGTGTTTTAATACCCTTAAGAATATAAGGAACAGCCTTTCCTTCTTCTCTGACCCTACAAGGTGTATTAATACCAAGCAATCCTATAGCCTCATTATAATCATAACCTATACTGACATGATTACCAATAGCTTGTTTATTGAAAATTTCTTTAGCCGTCTTACAAGAGTTGTAATAGGCATTAGCTTTGGTTTTGAGCTCACTAATCTGCTCTTTGAGAATGGTTTCCAGTTGAATATAACATTTAACCCTATTCTCCAGAAAAGCAATTTTCTCATTAAGTTCATCCTGATTAACATGCACAAGTTTCAAATCTTTTAATTCCTTTTCAAGATTTGTGTTTAAAAGATTTATTCTATCATTTTCAGTGCGTGCACAACTTATGGTGCCACCAAGATGATAAATCATTTCAGCGTCAGTAAAGGTTACCTCTGACATGTATCTGGATGAAGTGCTTTCCTCTTTAGCCATTAAAGCAAGATTCCCAATCTCACCTGCTTCTTCATCACTGTCAGTGTCATCCCAACTCTTTCCTTCAGCAACATAGGCCTTCCCAATCTTGTTCTTCTTGCTAGAATCAAATGTGTTTCTAGTCACTTACTTTGGCTTTCTGCACTCAGTAGCAAAGTGACCCAACTCATTGCAATTGTAGCATCTGATTATACTCCTTTCCACAGTTCCAGTTTTGTAGCCACCCCTTGTGCCACTTGAAGATGAAGATCCACCTCTCTGAAATCTGGGTCTGAACTTAAGATTGGGATTCCTCTTGAATCTAAACTTCCCAAACTTTCTGACTATCAAAGCCAAATCACCATCCTCCAGCTGATCAAGTTCTTCCAAAGAATAGAAGTCACCACCAGATTGATCAATGGATGTTAATCCATATTCAGCATCAATAACATTCATGTGAGAACTGGAAGGTTGAACAGCCTTCACTTCCAGTTTCTGTGGGACTTCAGCAGCCAATGCAGTGGAGGTACCAACAATCCTTCCAGTTCCATACAGCTCCTTCTGTTGAATCTGCTCCAGCTCATAGGTCTTCAAGACACCATACAATCTTTCCAAAGCAAGCTCATTCATGTCTCTTGCTTCTCTAATAGCAGATATCTTGTGCTCCAAATGAGGTGGAAGGGTAAGAAGGAACTTCTTGTTAATCTCTTTGTTGGTGTAGTGCTTCCCATTGAGATTTAGATCATTGATTAATTTGTTGTATCTCTCAAACACCTGAGAGATACCTTCACCTGGATTTGATCTGAAATGCTCATATTGTGAAGTGAGAATTTCCAGCATATTCTCCCTAACTTCCTCTGTCCCCTCATTGATTATCTCTATTGTTCCCCAAATGTGTTTGGCAGTTTCACAATTTAGAACATGATTATGCATGATAGGATCAAGACTCTCAATAAGGATCAACTGAAGACAGGAATCCAAGGTAACATCCTCTTTCTCATCAGGAGTGTATTCCTTGGGATCTTTAGGGTACATTCTAGCAGCCCTAGTCACAACATTATCCTCAACAACTTCAGGATCAATAATCATAGGGAGTTTGGGACCACTCTTCAGCACATCCAAGTATTTAGGATTTGCAACCTTAAGAAATAGGAGCATTTTCTTCTTCCACATTGGATAATGCTCCTTGCTGAATATTGGGATTTTAACTGTCCCCACTTTCTGTGTAGTAGACATCTTTTGAGATTTTTAGAATTTAAATAAAAAATCAGAGTTTAAAAGAAAAATCTCAAAACAATTGGATCTTTGATTTGTATATCAATCAAAAGGCTCTGATGCCAATTGTTAGGTCCTGATAAGTTTGTAGAAGGGGGGTTGAATACAAACTATACCGTTTTATCGAATTTGTCCGTTAAATGAATTAACTGTTTAGAACAAATTAGTGCGGAATAAAAACTGAAACAATATTCAAGTTAAATAGAAACTCTATTAAACTTGAGAGGTGTTACAATTCAGTGCACAGATTACAAGGTTCTTGTTAAAACAAATCTAGAATAAATTCGACATGAATTTATCTATTTTTGTAATAAAAAGATCGAATACTAAAAAGTAGTTCGATTGAAATTCTAGGGATTATGATCCGCTAGATTGCCAAATGAATACAAGTAATCAAATTCTAATGGATTGGATATAACTTTGCTTATCAGAATTTATTACAAGAATTTAATTCAGCTATGCAGTTGGTTCGCTTGAATGCAGAAGAGAGTAAAATGAGAAGCTGTTTTCTTTTCTGTCTCTTTAAACAATGTAGTCTCACTTCTGTGTCTTTTGATCAAGTATATAACAAGTCATAGAATTGATTTCTCACGCGCCAACCCACTTGCATTTCTATTCTGGAAGTACTATCCATTTACACTAATAGTACTCTCGGTAGTACTATCCTTTAGTACTGGTAGTACTATCGGTAGTACTAACACAGATAGTACTACTAGTACAAATTAGATAGTACTACTAGTATAAATAGACTTAGGATAAAACAGATTTAATAAAATTCTACTTTTAATTAATTTAACAAATGAATTAATTCTATTAGAATTAATTCACTGATTAAATAAATTAAATAAATGACCCAAATAATTTCATAAATAAATTAATTCTGAGAATTAATTTATACATTAAATTACTTAAGATCTAGATTGATTAATTTAATATATGAATTAATTCTGAAAGAATTAATTCATAGATTAAATTAAATATCTTATAGAATAATATTAAAAGAGAATTAAACTAATTCTTAGAACCACTGAAATTGATGACGAACTTCCACTGACTGACGTTGACACTCCATGTACTGTCTGGTTCATGAGCGACTAACTTTGATGGTTGTTCTTCATCTTTAACTTTAAGCTGTGATTCTTTTCTCTTTTTATTTAAACAAGGACTGTAACCTGTACTTTTTCCCGTCACACTTCTGAAACCTCTGTCACTTTAAATAGATCCACTTTCTTGAATACTTCACTGAGGCTTGATCAAATAAATGAACTTCTTCCAGTGTAGAATAACTTCAAGTCTATAGATGACTTTAATCTTCATTCTTTGACAGATATAACCTTCTGAGATTCCTGTGACATTTGATTTTTATTATTTACTTATTACATCTTAATTAAAGTTGAGTAGAATCCTCGGTGTTTACAAATAGGCCTAGACATATGCCTTTCAACCTCCACCTCAGCATTGTCGTTGACTTCTAATCCGTCTTCAACTCCGCAAAAGGTTTTATAAGCCATCTCCCAGTCACTTCCTTCTTTCTTTGCCAGATCCATCATCTTTTTCTTCCTCACTTCACTATACATTTTGAGCCTCTTCAATTTTTCACTTCGCAGAACTGCTTGTTGTGTCTCTTTCTCAGCTTGCCTGGCATCTATTGCAACTCTTTGAGCTCTTATCGCTTCCAAGGCAGCTTCTTCTTCTTGTGACAGAGGATTTGCTTCTTCTTCCATAATATCCTCCCAGATTGGATGTTCAACAGGCTCTGGATAATATGGCTCATGCTCCTCCTGAATTGGTTGCTCTTGCATGACCTCAAATTCCTCTTCACTCTTCTCTTCTTGTACAAGTTCTTCTATCCAGTACTGTCTTATCGGAATAGCTTCAACCGTTTCCCAAACTCCCCATCCATCCATACCTTTCTCCCCATCTCCAACTTTCTCCCCCTTAGTTGAGGAATCCTCGATAAAAGCATCCTCAGCATAAAAGGTAGTATAGGGATCAGGTTGCTGATTTGAAGGACCAGGTTGTCCAGTTTGCTGGTTTCTTAGCATAGTCCAGATTGACTGTACTCCGTCACTTTGGTTTTCCAAGAAATCCATAATCTGCTTATTCATCTCATTCATAGAAGCTAGCTTCAGGTCAATGTTATCCAATCTTGAGTTGGTAGTCTTTTCCATATGATCCAGCCTCTTGTTCAGCTTAGACTCCACTCTTGAAAGTGTATTCATTGCATCTTTTACCCGCGCTTGACCATCCCGGATAACCAGAACGTCCTCTCTCAAAGCTTCCTGTCCTTGTGACAAAGCATCTACTTCATTCATGAATCCATCCTTTAGTTCCTTGACGTCCGTCCTCAATTCGATCAGTTCTTCCATTGCTTCCTTCTTCAAGGAGTCCAATGCCTGCTTCGTACCTGTTATAGTGCCAGATGCACTGCCAATGACCCTGAATGTTCTTCTGGAATCAGCTGCAGCCAAGTCAACCTTCTCTTGAATAGTCTTTAAAGAAGCATTGCCTTGACTAGAAGAGATCCCTTGGTCAAAGGAAGGTCGCAGTGGAACCTTGAATAATGGATTTCCTTCTTTATCACGAACTGTCATCTCCTTGAGGGTGGATTGAACATGTACCTCTCGTTCGGTCGGTAATAGCAAATCATCAATATTTGGAAGGGTTAGTGATAAGTGGATTTCGTATCCACTTGGATCGTTCTAAATTGGCTTAAATTGGCTGTTTGTACTCAAGTACTTGTCGTTTTAATGTGTTTTGAGTTAGTAAGTGCAGAGTCGTATTGTTGGTGGAGTATTTGAGTTATCTTGACTTGGTGGTGGTGAATGAGCTTTATTGTGGAAGTCGTGAAGTTGCGGGACTTGAGAACGTGAAGAAAACTCAAGAAAATGCATTTTGAAGAAATCTGGCAGAAAGTCAAGGGTCCCCTCCCCCTTCCAGGCGCGCCCGCGCTCACTCCAATTCATTTCAAGGGCGCCCACCCCCTTTCAGGCGCGCCCGCGCCCTAAACATGCTGAAGAAGGCAATTTCAAGTCAGAATAGGAAAGTTGCCAAAAGACCAGTCAGCCCTGCAGCTTATATAAACTATTGGTGGACGAATTATGAGAGATACATTGAGATATATACATACATATTCATCCACCGGTGAGGAGAACAAGAAGACGGCTGATTATGAAGATCTACTTTTCATATTATCTTTGTATTCTTCTAATTAGGCGATACTTTGGATTCTCGTTTGTTCTTTCATAAACCCTAGCACTTTTATTCAGTATTCTAGACTTATTATTATCATGTTTTCATCAGATCCCACGATGATGAACGGTTCGATTATGAACTAATCGTCGTCGTGGGATTCTAACGGATTTATTTATGGATTTTAGTAGTTAATTGTTTTAAAGATGTGTGTGTGATGGCTAATTGATATCCTAGTTTGGGTGTGCTTATTCTTTTTGGATGCGTAGCTAACATCTAAGATTGTTTGTTAATCTCTATTGAATGCGAAAGTGGATATAGAGGTTTAGAACTTTCCATGCTAGCATAGGTTTATGTATGTTTGTCATGCATGATTCGTAGGTGATTTTAACCATCTTACCTGCCCTATGTAATCTGAATGGATAACTTGCTCGTTAAACCGTTATGTTTTCAAATCTTATAGACATATAGGGTCTAAGCATAATTGGTGTCTGCCCAACTTCTATCTCTTTTGTGGATGTTTGAGTGGTTTGGTATACGTATACTGAAAGGTAACGTGTACTAATTTTGTGTTATCTGATTAGTTATCACAACTGTCACATGCATTGATTAAAGACAAAAGACTCTAGATGAAGTATTTAATGAAGTTAGGATCCCATGTTTTATTCTCATAAGTAAATCAACAGCAATCTTTAGTTTAATATAGTCTTGGTATTTTATTTAGATAATTTAGATAATCAAAACCCAACTTTGATACTTGTCTTAGCATTGAACGATAGCCATACATTGTTGCATAAGTGCATAACTATAATAATCAAAGCAGTCTCTGTGGGAACGAACTCTACTTATTCTTATATTACTTGTGACCGCGTATACTTGCGTGATATTGTGTGAACAAGTTTTTGGCGCCGCTGCCGGGGACTCGGTGTTATTTATATAGTTTTGTGCTTGTCATCAGTGGTCGTTAAAGTTCACTGACTCGGATTATACTCATCAATTTTACTTTGTTTGGTGTGTTTCAGTTTCTTTAGTAAGCGTGTATGCGAACACGTTCTCAATCTCGGAAAGAAGAACTTGAATCAAGTCTAGTTATGGGAGATCAATTAGCACCAGAAACGAAGGCTTTGAAGGACTATTCTCAACCGAAGATCAATGACATTCAATCTAGAATTGTCAGGCCGGCTATTGCAGCTAATACTTTTGAAATCAAGCCTGGCACGATTCAGATGTTGCAGAATTCTGTTCAGTTTGGGGGTGCTCCGATGGAAGATCCTAATATGCATATTAGGGATTTCATCGAGATTTGCGACACCTTCAAGTTTAACGGAGTGTCAAAAGATGCTGTGAAGCTGAGACTTTTCCCATTTTCTCTGAGGGACAAGGCTAAGGGCTGGTTGCACTCTCTACCAGCAGGTTCTATTACTACATGGGAGGATCTTGCTCAGAAGTTTCTCACTAAATTCTTTCCTATGGCCAAAACCGCTGCAATCAGGAATGCTCTTACTCAGTTTGCACAACACTCTGGAGAAACTTTATGTGAAGCTTGGGAGCGCTACAAGGAGATGCTTAGGAAGTGTCCTCATCATGGAATGCCTGATTGGATGGTGATCAATTGCTTTTATAATGGACTGGGAGGTCAATCACGACCAATGCTTGATGCAACATCAGGTGGAGCTCTGTGGGCTAAGAGCTACGATGAAGCTTATGAACTTATTGAGATGATGGCTGCTAATGAATACCAGAATCCAACTCAGAGGTTATCACAAGGCAAGGTAGCAGGGGTTCTGGAAGTGGATGCAGCTACAGCCATAGCAGCTCAGTTAAAGGCTTTGTCCATGAAGGTAGATTCTTTGTCTAACTATGGAGTTCAGCAGATTGCTAGTGTTTGTGAGCTATGTGCAGGTGCTCATGACACGAATCAGTGTGCCATATCTAGTGAATCGGCGCAGTTCGTGAGCAATTTTCAGAGATCACAGCAGCCAGTGCCTAATGCCTATCATCCCAACAACAGGAACCATCCTAACTTCAGTTGGAGTAACAATCAAGGAGGCCAGCAACAACCACAGCAACCGTATCAACAGTTTCAAGGTCAGCAATATGGAGCTAAATCATTCAACCCTTCTGGTTTTCAGCAGCAGTATGCTCCAAGGCAACCGTATCAACCACCAGGGTTTCAACAACCATCTCAAGGCAATGTTGGTCAATCGTCTAATGAAAAGTCTGAATTGGAGGAATTGAGGCTAATGTGCAAGAGCCAAGCTGTTTCCATCAAGACTATGGAGAATCAAATCGGTCAGATTGCCAATGCATTGTTGAATAGACCACATGGAACTCTCCCTAGTGATACGAAAGCTAATCCAGGCAAACGGGAGGTCAAGGAACATGTCAAAGCAGTTACCTTGCGATCTGGAAAGGTTACGAATGATTAGAATGCAGAAACGGATGAAAAAGAAGAAATTTTGAAAAATGGCCAGAAGGTGGAGCGCACCCTCCCCCTCTCAAGCGCGCCCTCCCCTACCCTTCTGCCAGAAAATGAAGAAAAAGTTGAAAAAGCTAGTTTGGGGGTGAACGAAGCGGAAAATGTTGACCATTCTTCTGAGAAACCTCTTCCGAAGCAACCTACTGAGACCAAGGAGGTCTATCCTCCTCCGCCATTCCCTAAACGTCTTCAAAAACAAAAGTTGAATAAGCAGTTTACCAAGTTTCTCGAAGTTTTCAAGAAGCTGCAGATCAATATACCTTTTGCGGAAGCTCTTGAACAAATGCCGAGCTACGCAAAGTTCATGAAGGGTATTCTATCTCGGAAGTTAAAACTCGAGGAGTTGGAGACCGTGGCTTTAACTGAAGAGTGCAGTGCTATCCTACAGCAGAAGTTACCTCCAAAGCTGAAGGATCCAGGAAGTTTCACCATACCATGCACAATCGGCAATCTATCTTTCAACAAGTGCTTGTGTGACTTGGGAGCTAGCATTAATCTGATGCAGTTGTCTGTTTTCATGCAACTTGGGCTGCCTGAGCCTAAACCTACAAACATATCCTTACAGCTGGCTGACAGGTCTATTACATATCCAAGGGGTATAGTGGAGGATGTTTTGGTTAAAGTGGATAAGCTCATTTTTCCTGCTGATTTTGTTATTCTAGACTATGAGGAAGACAAGAAGATTCCAATTATCTTGGGAAGACCGTTCTTAGCTACATGCCGAACTTTGATCGATGTGCAGAAAGGAGAGCTTACAATGAGGGTTCAAAATCAGAAGGTCACTTTTAACGTGTTCAAGGCAATGAAATTTCCAACTGAGGAAGAAGAGTGCTTTAATTTGGAGATGGTCGATTCTGTCGTCAATACAGAGGTTGAACAACCGCTGAAGTCAGATACAGTGGAGAAAGTCTTGATGGGGGATTCTGATATCGAAAACGAAGAAAGAGCAGAGCAACTTCAGTTGTTGAATGCACCTCCATGGAAAAGAAAAATTGATGCACCAGTCGATTCTCTTGGATTAGCAGAGCTGAACAATTCTCAGGAGCGACTTAAACCATCTATGGAAGAAGCTCCTACACTTGAATTCCAACCACTACAAGATAAATTGAGGTATGGTAAAGTCTATGAGAGGAACAGGCTATATAAGGAGAAGGTTGAGGACTGGCATGAAAGAGGGGTGGTGAAACATTCATTTGTGCCTGGTCAGCTAGTTATGTGTTTCAAGTCTCGTTTTAGATTTTTTCCAGGAAAGTGTAAGTCGAGGTGGTCGGAGCCTATCACGGTTAAATCAGCATTTCCGCATGATGCAGTAGAGATTTTCCATAAGTTTCCGGACGAAGCGTTTAAGGTTAATGGTCAGTGGCAGAATTATGACGTTGGTAATACGGTGAACCGTGAGTCGACGTTCACCATTCTTGCGACTGGATGAGAAGGATTCACGTCAAGCTATTGACGTAAAACAAGCGCTTCGTGGGAGGCAACCCACGCGAATATGTAGTATTAGTATTTTGTGTTAGAGTGAAAAAAAAATATTGTGAACAGTAGCAGAGCGCGCCCGCGCCTGATGAGCGCGCCCGCGCAGGGGTTACTGTTCACAGAAGAAAAAAAAAGACAAAAAAGAGTTTGTGTTGTTTCCCCCTAGGATCCATCTGGGATTCAGCGAGAGGTTGATAGGTCTGACTTTGGTGATGTGCAGTATAGGCGGCTGACTCGGCGCATTGATGCGATGCATGACAGTCATAGCCGTTTTGCTCAGGAGTTGACTCAGGCTTTGGGTACTACATTCAGAGCTACTGGAGTTGACATCGCTTGGCCTACCTTTGGAGTTGATTCTGTTTATCCACCACCGGATACACCACCCGAGGAGGGTGGTCCTGCTGATGATTAGGTATTCTCTGCATCTTTCCTTTTTATTACCTTCAATGAGGACATTGAATATTGTAAGTTTGGGGGTGGTAATTAGGGAAGGTTAGTGTGTGTGTTCATATAGGATTCATATTGCATTTTTAGTTAGTTCATTCACATCTTTGCATGTTTTTGTCATTTAGAGCATTCTGTTTTGCATATTTGTTTATCTATCATGTGAGTCCATTTAGTTGCATTTGCATAAGCATGCATATTTCATGATCCCGTAGGAATTGACTATTTCTGTTGGTGAGTCGATGTTGATGGGAGTGTGGTTATGATGAATAGAGGGTTGATTAAGTTCCTATGAATTGACTTGCATGCCAGAAACAAAATAATTTCACAAGTCTCATTGGTTGGTTTTAGATTTGATCATACCATGTTTGTTTAGATGTTAGAATTTAATCACTTGCTTATATTCAGAATGTCTTCTATTCTCTTGAAATACAAAGAAGCACTTAAGTATAAGTTTGGGGGAAACCAGGGATTTCATGCTAGTTGTTAATAAAGGCTAGGTGTCAAATGGCTAGTAGCCGCTCATTGAAAAGATGAGTAGTCTAGGGTGGGATGAGAAAAAGGCAAAGTGCACTCATTCCGAAATTGTTAAAGAAAAAAAAGAAAAAAAAAGTGAAAAAAAAGAAAAAAAGAGTTGTATTAGTTGTTTTATGCAGAATTGATCAGGTTGAGCTCTTTAATACTCGAGCAATTAAGTTCTAGGGGACTTTGTGCCTAGTGACCTAAGATTTTTCCGGTCTGGGATCCACTAACCTAATGCTCGCTACATGGGTATTATTGTATAAGCCTTTTGGGGTCTCAACCATTGCACGGTCAAATAAGCATAAGTTTTGTTTTGTGTGTCGTAATAAAGCATGAATTCCTGTCTAACTCAAGTCGATTATGGAGGTGTCTTTTAGTGATTTCTTGTGTCTAGAGTTCATTCTGTTTATAAGCTTGTGGTTGTTTTGGTGAAGAATAGGATATAGTTTTGGTTTAGTTTGGGAGTATATTGATGAGCATTACACACACGCACGTTTCTGTGTTTGTTTGTTAGTATAAGGGGATTTGGTTGAACTCTGTTTGAAGGATTGCATTCCTTGAGATGTTGGCTTGTTGATTGGTTTTGGTTAGTCTGAGGGGATCGTTTGCATTAGCATATTAGTTGCATTCATGCATTGCATTGTATTTAGAGTATGTTTATGCTTGAGGACAAGCATCAGTTTAAGTTTGGGGGTGTGATAGGTGGATTTCATATCCACTTGGATCGTTCTAAATCGGCTTAAATTGGCTGTTTGTACTCAAGTACTTGTCGTTTTTAATGTGTTTTGAGTTAGTAAGTGCAGAGTCGTATTGTTGGTGGAGTATTTGAGTTATCTTGACTTGGTGGTGGTGAATGAGCTTTATTGTGGAAGTCGTGAAGTTGCGGGACTTGAGAACGTGAAGAAAACTCAAGAAAATGCATTCTGAAGAAATCTGGCAGAAAGTCAAGGGTCCCCTCCCCCTTCCAGGCGCGCCCGCGCCCACTCCAATTCATTTCAAGCGCGCCCACCCCCTTTCAGGCGCGCCCGCGCCCTAAACATGCTGAAGAAGGCAATTTCAAGTCAGAATAGGAAAGTTGCCAAAAGACCAGTCAGCCCTGCAGCTTATATAAACTATTGGTGGACGAATTATGAGAGATACATTGAGATATATACATACATATTCATCCACCGGTGAGGAGAACAAGAAGACGGCTGATTACGAAGATCTACTTTTCATATTATCTTTGTATTCTTCTAATTAGGCGATACTTTGGATTCTCGTTTGTTCTTTCATAAACCCTAGCACTTTTATTCAGTATTCTAGACTTATTATTATCATGTTTTCATCAGAACCCACAATGATGAACGGTTCGATTATGAACTAATCGTCGTCGTGGGATTCTAACGGATTTATTTATGGATTTTAGTAGTTAATTGTTTTAAAGATGTGTGTGTGATGGCTAATTGATATCCTAGTTTGGGTGTGCTTATTCTTTTTGGATGCGTAGCTAACATCTAAGATTGTTTGTTAATCTCTATTGAATGCGAAAGTGGATATAGAGGTTTAGAACTTGCCATGCTAGCATAGGTTTATGTATGTTTGTCATGCATGATTCGTAGGTGATTTTAACCATCTTACCTGCCCTATGTAATCTGAATGGATAACTTGCTCGTTAAACCGTTATGTTTTCAAATCTTATAGACATATAGGGTCTAAGCATAATTGGTGTCTGCCCAACTTCTATCTCTTTTGTGGATGTTTGAGTGGTTTGGTATACGTATACTGAAAGGTAACGTGTACTAATTTTGTGTTATCTGATTAGTTATCACAACTGTCACATGCATTGATTAAAGACAAAAGACTCTAGATGAAGTATTTAATGAAGTTAGGATCCCATGTTTTATTCTCATAAGTAAATCAACAGCAATCTTTAGTTTAATATAGTCTTGGTATTTTATTTAGATAATTTAGATAATCAAAACCCAACTTTGATACTTGTCTTAGCATTGAACGATAGCCATACATTGTTGCATAAGTGCATAACTATAATAACCAAAGTAGACTCTGTGGGAACGAACTCTACTTATTCTTATATTACTTGTGACCGCGTATACTTGCGTGATATTGTGTGAACAGTTAGGGTGTCACTCCTCACGTTTGGCTCTGGGTGTACACTCAACGTTCCTGTCGGTGTTTCACTCATTTTTCCTTTCTCACTCAGGCCAGGTGTAAGTGTTTTTGTTTCACTCAATCCCTTTGTGCTAGATGTACCTGCAGAAGAAAACACCGTAGCCGTCCTTAAGGAGGTCACCGGTGGTGCAATGGGGCTTCGCAAGTCCCCGTCCTTGGATAAACCAAGTTGCTGATCATCCGTAGATGATATATCCTTTGAAAGATCTAGAGTTTGAATCTCTAGGAGGTTAGAATCAGGCTCTATTAACAGCAGAGATCCTGAAGCTTCCTCAATAGTCTGTGAAGACTTTACCTCAGTTAACTCCTCAATAGTAATTGATTCATTGTCACCGAGTTGCCGATCTGCACCTACGTTAGACCCTTTACCCGCAGGATCCAGATATGTTCCATCTGGGGAGCTAGGCAATGACCCTTTAGATTGTGCATTTAGGTCAAAGCCTTCTCTCGACGTCTGTGAAGACTCTTGGTTCTTAGAACCTTCAACCAGTGAACTTGACCGTAATATGGTCGGAACACCAGTTGCTTCCGTCAATTCTTCCTTACTTGATTGAGCTATGGGTTCAGATATTTCTTTTGTTAGCATTGCCCAATCAAAATCAGAAAAATCAGTGAAGGGTTCTTTGGATGAGAGAAATGAAGTATCAACAGTTGCCTCAGTTTATGTTCTTCTCCTTTTAGAGGAAGGCAGAGCTATTGTTGAAGGGTGTATCTCCTTATGTGGTGCTGCTTTGGCACTATCTCCCTCTACACTCAAGGATGTTTGTTTACTGGGTATAGGAGGGGAAGGAGGTTCGTTTATTGTTTCATTTGGCTCTACCAAAGGCTCTTCGACCGTGGTTAGAGGTTGTGGGTTTGCAACCTCCTGGTCAGGAATGGCCACTGAGGGCTCTGGATCAACATCCATTGGTTCAGGTGCCATTTCAGGTTGAGGTGGAGGAATATTATCTTCTATTACCTGTTCCCCTGGGGGTAGAAGTGGTAGGGGCACCGTTCTTAGATATTCAGTGAGAACAGTGGGTACCCCTGGAAGATGATTCTTTCTGATCAAAGCAGTTATGGCATTGCTCTTCATCCTCATGCACTCCTGTGTGGCTTCACCTTCAAAAATCTCCCGTTCATTATCTGTTAAGATATCATTGAGAATTAGCTGTAGGAACCTAGGATAGAAACAAAGCACATCGTCCATGCCTGTTCTTTCATCCAGTGGTCCCATGCACAGAATGACTTGATCAATCAGTAGCCTTCCTATGTTAATATGCCTATTGTGAGCAATGGCAAACCCTATCTTTTGAAGGAATAAGGGAATACCATGCAGATTTGTTAGCTTGACAGTAAAAACATGGATTAGGGTATGAAAGAAGAAGTTCCATGGCTTTGTCAAGTAATGCTTCAGAAACTCTCCCACAAAGAAGTTAGGTTGTTGACTTCTAATGAGAGTGAAGAAAGCATGTATCTCCTCAGTCGTGGGATCTGGAACAAGGTTTTCTGTAGGAAAATGTAGGATTCTATTAAAATCATGTTCCGTCACCCTTATTGTTCTGCCCCCTGGCACAACAAAACTGAAGGATCTGACATTATTCTCACTTGTATCCGTGGCGGTTGTGTACAACGCAGTCAATTGATCGATACAAAGGACCACGGGAGTACTTAAAGCATATGCCACTAACGAATGTGTGTTCAGAAACTCTGCCCATGCACGAAACTGTAAGTTCGTTATGGATCGCAAGTTCTGAAATGAGACATGATTAGTTTTGGTTACGATAAATTCTCCGGCCATTTTAAATTTCCAGAAAATTAAATATTAAACCAAAACTAAATTTCCACTTAAATTTAATTAATTATCACTAATTAATCAAACTTATGACTAAAATAACCCTTTTTATTCCTTAAAAACACAAACTTGAACAAAACACAACTCAAATTAGAACCCTAAAAAAAAATTGTTAACTTAGATTAAGAACAATAATCCACAAAAAATTAATTGTGAAATAACCAATTTCTAAAGAACAAATCTGTTAACACTTTTGTAAGGTTCAAAGTTCAAGTTCGATGGGTTTTCTTCCTTTATATGTATCAAAACCTCAAAAAGCAACAATCTTCACGGTTAAAAACACTTAACAGTGAAGGAATAGTAACTTTCTCAGATTGTACTCGGTTAATTTTGAAGAAAAATATCGATAGTGATGTTCTGTGTGTGTAAGTATTCTTGTATATATAAAAACCTTTTCTTAGATCTGAGAATAAAAACAAGACAAAACGGCTAAGGGGTTCTTATATACACTTTTGAACTGACAGGGGCATATTAGTCATTCTACTGTTCGATAGATTTTATTAACACTTCCGATGGTTTTCTATGAGGGGCAAAAATGTCATCTATACTTCGATGGTTTTCTTAAAAACTATCGAAGTGTATGAGAGTAGAATTTAAAACGGATTTCTGAAAAACCATCGAAAGATATGTCTTTGTAAAACCAAAAACTATCGAACTGTTTTTAGAAAAACTATCAAGAATTTAAATATAAAATTAATTAAATTCACTTCGATGCTTTTTCTACTGATTTTCAAAATGTATCGAGAATTTTAAATATAGAATTAATTAAATTCCTTCGATATATTTTAAAATGATTCTCAAAAACTATCGAAAGGTGTTTTCGATGGTTTTTCTTTTCCTGTTTACAAACTATCGAATTTTGACTTCGATGGTTTTTATTTAGTACTTAGAAAAACTATCGAATTTTCTAAATTCGATGGTTTTTGCTTCTGTTCAAATTTTAAAACCTGTTCATGCTTCAAAAATCAAACTTTTTGATTTTCTGTCAAGTTTTATTTTGAATAAACTTTTACAAATTTACCAAAATCAATTGTTAACATAAAATTCACAATTTTCTTAGAATAAAATCAACTAAATATCATCAAATGATATTAATCAATTAAAATCCAATAAATTATGCTGCATTAATCTACAATGTTAAAAACAAAGCAAATTAATTCAAATTAAATAGATGCTTAAATATTTAGAACAAATATTAGCACCTAAATAATTTTTAGAATTAATAACTAATTAAATGCCAGAAGATATATCATCCATAATTATGACATAAAATTAGTACAATAATCCTAACTACGAGAATTGCTCCAGAAAATAAATTCACGAGTCCTAAGGATATAAAAATTCTTAAACTCGTGTATTCACTAGGACTATCTGCAGTTACTGACTTCTAATAAATATCAATTAGAAAGATTTAACATCCCAAGTTCACCAACCAGCTTAGAAAAAGTGGATTCATCAAGTGGTTTAGTAAAGATGTCTGTAATTTGTTCCTCTGTGGGTACAAAGTGTAACTGTTAGATATAATTGCTGATGTTTGTTTATCAGTGTTTAAAGTACCAGGAAACTATCAGAGTTTGGCTGGAGGACCAGTCAGAGTTTGTTAAAGTCTGATGGTCAGAGTTTGCTTAGCTGTCAGTAAAGTCAATGAACATTCTAGAAGCGATATTCTTTGAAGATGGAAAGAAGCAAAGAGATATCGAGATGGCTAAGGAAATGGAACAGAAGACAGAAGCAATTCTTAATTGATTCTGATTGTATAGCTAATTTATAGGAATATCAATTAATGATTGTATGTAGCCGTGTACTATATAAACATAGATAGGTTAACCCTAAAAGGGATGCGAATACGTGAATTATCATTCTTGTAACCTAGCAGCTCTCTGTGATATTTTACATCACCGAGAGAGGAGTTTTTAATTCCATTCAGTTTATTATTCATAAACAGTGTTCTTATTGTTATTCTCATACATATACTTGATTATATATTGTGTATTCGGCCTAACAATTGGTATCAGAGCCTAGGCTGTTTAATATATACAGTTTATTGATCCAAACACAAGAATAATCATGGCTGAAAATACCCAGGCAGGTTCTAATGTTCAGAAGGTTCAACCAACTTCTGTAAGTTGATATGAGACAATCAGGGTTCCAATTCTAAGACCAGTGGAATATCCTATATGGAAGGTAAAGATGACCATGTTTCTAGAAGCCACAGATCCAGAATACCTTGATATAATCTATGATGGTCCTTATATGCCAACAAAACTGTCACCAGTTGTTGCTGGTCAAGAACAAAAGAGCGTTCCAAAAGAGAAGAAAGATTTGACTCCTGAAGACATCTCATCAATTGCAAAGGATGCAAAGGTTAGACATCTTCTCCATAGTGCCTTAGATAATGTCATGTCTAACAGAGTTATTGGCTGCAAAACTGCCAAAGAGATTTGAAATGATTTAGAAGTCAGGTGTCAAGGAACAAGTGCTATAAAGAAGAACAGGAAGACTATTCTTACACAGGAGTATGAACACTTTGACTCTAGACCTGATGAAACTTTGACTGAGACATATGACAGATTCTGTAAACTGTTGAATGATTTATCTCTTGTTGATAAAGAATATGAACTTGAAGAGTCAAATCTCAAGTTTCTTCTATCTCTACCTGAAAGATGGGATTTAAAGGCGACAACAATAAGAGATAATTATGATCTTGCAAAAACAGATCTTGATGAAATTTATGGGTTGCTTAAAACTCATGAACTTGAGATAGAACAAAGAAACAAAAGATCTATAAAGAAGACAAGATCTGTTGCTCTCAAAGTTGAAGAAAAACTTCTTAAGAAAGAGACATCAAAGAAGAAAGCTAAAGGAAAGGCTTTGGTCATAAACTCTGAAAGTGAGTCATCAAACTCTGATGATGACTCAAACAATGATGAATCATCTGAAACCGAGGATGATGAAGAAAAGATGATGCAAATGGCTGCTTTGATGGTGAAGACTTTCAAGAAGATGGGTTTCGCGAACTTCAAGAAAGGAAAAAGATTCTCTAGGAGAGATTCAAACTCTGAAAGGAAGAATTTCAGAAAGTCTGAAAGAAGGGATATCAAATCTGGGAAGAAAGACAAGTCTGAGTGTTAGATCAGAATTCAATGATTGTCAGAAGCTAGACTCAACTGATCAGGATTGCTAACGTCATCAGTATTGCATGGTCATCAGTATTTGATCAAGCGTCAGTATCTTATTGATCATCAGGATTCCTACTCAGACTATGATCAGGTTTGATCATCAGGACTTGAAGCTGATCAGGATTCCTACTTCGAGTTATATTTGGAGTCTAGATAAACATGGAAGTTTGTTCCTGGTTTGTAGAATGCAGCTATCGATTAAAGATATGTTTCTATCTTTATTATGATTAGGACTTATCTTGTTATTGATAGAGAAGCTGTGTGCACTATATAAACACAGTTTTGGTTTCGATTTATGTACTAATCAGAGAGAGAACATAATCGGAGAGAAGCTCTTAAGAACAGAATTTCTTGAGAGAGTTTTTGTAAGCTAGCAGCTCTTAAGAACATCAGAATTTCTTAAGAGAGTTTGTAACAGTTTTATATCAAAGTTAATAAAGCTGTTATTGTTATTGTTATTGATCTTTCATATTTGTGTTATATAAAGTCGAGAATCTTATACAATTGTATTCAACCCCCTTCTACAATTGTTATTTACTGGGCAACAATTGGTATCAGAGCAAACTGATTTAATTCTGAATCAGATATGATCTAAAGATGTCGACGACCAAGTATGAAAGCATGAAGATTCCCATCTTGAAGATATCAGAATATCCTACATGGAGGGTAAAGATGCTGATGTACCTGGAGGCTATGGATCCTGACTACTTGGACAGGATTCGTGATGGACCATATATACCAACAAAGTTCGTAGAACGAACAGATACAGTACCAGAACATTATGTGGTCAAAGCTAAAGCTGAATGGACTCCAGAAGAAAAAGCTCATGTACTCAGGGAACCAAAGATAAAGAATATCTTGCATAATAGCCTTGATGCTGTTATGTCAAACAGAGTGATTGCATGCAAGTCTTCAAAAGAAATCTGGGATACTTTGGAAACTCAGTGCCAGGGATCTGCATCTGTTAAGAAAAACAGAAGGGCTCTATTGATTCAAGAATATGAGCAATTCGATGCAAGACCTGAAGAGAGCCTGACTGATCTATATGATAGATTTCTGACACTATTGAATAGCTTATCCTTAGTTGACAAAGTATATGAAACTGAAGATTCAAACACCAAATTTCTTAGAGCTTTACCTGAAGAATGGGATACTCAGACCTCAATCATTAGACACCAGTATGATCTGAACATTGTGTCTCTTGATGAGATCTATGGGATGCTAAGAACTCATGATCTTGAAGTTCAACAGAGAAAGAACAAGAAAAGCAGCAAGGCAAAGTCAATTGCTTTGAATGTAGAAGCAAAATCAAAAGAGAAAGCTATGGAGGTCTCTAGAAGGAAAGTAAGAGTAGCTGAGTCAGATCCTGACGACTATTCATCAGATACTGATGGCAATCCTGATGCCAATACTGGTGATGATTCTTCTGACTCAGACATGGAAGAGATGGTTGCTATGATTGTCAGAAACTTCAGAAGGATGAAGTTCAGGAAGAATAGAAGACAAGGCAACTTTCAGAAAAAGACCTTCAAAGCAGACAAAGACAAGTATATCAAAAAGGACAGCAAGGGTAGCAAATTTGACAAGTCAAAGGTTAGATGCTACAAGTGTAATGGTATGGGTCACTTTGCTTCTGAATGCAACAAGACAAAGGCACTCATCACATCAAGCAAGGATTGGATGGACTCTTCCTCAGAATCTGATACTGAGGTAGTCAACTATGCGTTAATGGCCAATGCTGATGTAACTGCTGCTCCTGATGATAAGGTACTAAATACTATCTTTGATTTTGATACTGATAATGCTTCTGAGTTAAGACGTTTTCTAAAGTCATTACATATTAGCTTTAGAAGTCAAACTGCTGAGAATACTAGAATCTTATCTGAGATGTCTGACCTTAGAAAGAGGAATGAGATATTAGAAGCTGAATTTTCTCGTATGCAAGAAGTACAAAAAGAATGTGATAATGTTAAGCACATGCACTTAGAGATGACATCTAAATGTACTTCCCTTGAAAAAGAACTTGAATATGCTAATGAGAAAATCAGAACCTGGACAGACTCTGGTAGGAAATTTCATGAGATTAATACCTCTAAGAATTGGAAAGAGTGTCTAGGATATAAGTCAGATGAAGATAAGAAATTAGCAGAGAAAATTGTCATTGATGAGACAGTCAGTCCAAAGACCTATAGACATGTTATAGACTCAACCAAATCTAAGATTACTCCTGTTAATTTTGTTTTTGGTAAGGATTCCAATTCTACTTTTGAAAAGGGATCTTCTTCTACTCAAGGAATTAAAATCGTTAAGTCTAAACCTGTCTTGAACAAAGTTACTAAGAATGTAGGTCTATTGTCTCAGAAACAGCTTAAAGATAAAATCTGTGAGGTTACAGATAAGAAAAAGGAAGCTACTGTTAAGAGAAACAGGAATGGTAAAGTTGGGATCAATAAAGAGAATGGTTATAAATATATCCCAAATGCACCTAGAAAGTGTTGTTTTAACTGTGGTAACTCTAATCATCTTGCTATTGATTGTAAAAAGAGTAAGAAGAAAATTGCTGAAATTCCTAAATCTGATGTTAGGAATAGATCAGTACTCTATAAACCGCAGATGTCCTGTTTTCATTGTGGTAGTATATGGCATTCTATTTATACATGTAAAGAGTATCATGATTTGTACTATAACTTTTATGATCCATTGCCTAAGTTTGAAAGTAGTACAAAGTCTGATAGAACTGAAAATGTCATAGTGAAGCATGCTTTTGTTAATACTGATACTGACAAAGCAAATCCTGATGGAGTAAATCCTGTCAGGACTGCTAAAGTCAAAAAGTCTTCTGCTGTTAAAATTAATAAATTGCATGAGAAAGGAACCCAACATGTATGGGTTCCTAAGTGTTCTAACTAGTGTGTTACTATTCTGATGCAGGGTAAAAAGAAAAATGTGTTAGTCATGGATAGTGGATGTTCTGTGCACATGACTGGAAACAAAGCCCTGTTATCAGAATATGAGGAAAAAGCTGACCCAACTGTGTCTTATGGAGATGGCAACATTGGACAAACCTTGGGATATGGCAATATAATCATTGGAAATGTCATCATTGAGAAAGTAGCTCTAGTGAAGGGACTAAAACACAACTTGTTGAGTATTAGTCAAATCACTGACAGAGGTTATCATGTCAATTTCTATTCCACACATTGTGAAGTAGTCAGTAAAGCAACAGGGAAGATAGCACTAACTGGCTACAGGCATGGTAACATATATGAAGCCAACATTCTCTCAGATACTGATGGCTCCCCTACATGTTTCATCAGTAAAGCTTCAGTAGATGAAAGTTGGAATTGGCACAAGAAGCTTTCTCATCTCAACTTTAGCAACATCAATGAGTTGGTTAAGAAAGAGTTAGTAAGAGGATTACCTAATGTCTTATATACACCTGATGGACTCTGTGATGCATGCCAAAAAGCAAAACAAAGAAGGACATCATTCCAGAGTAAATCAGAATCCTCTATTGAAGAACCATATCACATGCTACATCTTGATCTGTTTGGTCCAGTCAACATCATGTCCATCAGTAAGAAAAGGTACACTCTTGTAATTGTTGATGAATATTCTAGATTCACCTGGGTGTATTTTCTGCATAGAAAAGATGAAACTCCTGAAGTTCTGTTGGATCATGTGAGGATGATTGAGACAACCACAAAGTACAAAGTCAAGATTCTGAGAAGTGATAATGGTACTGAATTTAAGAATTCAAAGATGGAAGAGTTCTGCAAATACAAAGGAATCATTCAACAATTCTCTGCTCCTGGCACACCTCAGCAAAATGGAGTAGTAGAAAGGAAGAATAGAACTCTTATTGAAGCTGGCAGAACTATGTTGGAAGAAGCTAAATTACCTACATATTTCTGGGCAGAAGCAGTCAACACAGCATGCTATACACAAAATCTTACATTGATAAACAGGCATGGTGTCACTCCTTATCAGTCACTCAAAGAGAAGAAACCAAGTCTGAAGCATTTGCATGTGTTTGGCTGTATATGTTTTGTTCTCAGAACTCTTCCTGAACAGCTAGGGAAGTTTGAAACAAAGGCTGATGAAGGAATATTCATAGGTTATCCTACATCAAGAGCCTTCAGAGTTTTTAATTTGAGAACAAGAACTGTCATGGAGTCAATACATGTATCTTTTGATGATAAGAAGATAACTGGAATCATTGAAGACTCGCATGATAGATTGTTATTTGAAAATGAAGCTTCCAAGGAACCTGAAGAAAGTGAATCAGAAGCTGTCCATTCATCCAGTACTGACGGGTCACCAAATCCTGATGACTCACCAGGTACTGATGAGGCTAATACTGATGATGCAAACAACAGTCATACAACTAGTAGTGCTAATGTTGAGGGGGAGCAACGACATTCAACTACAAGTTCAGAGTCAACTCAATCATCAGGACAGAATTCTTCAGATACTGATTCAAGTGATAATCCTGACAACACATCAGGAGGTCATAGCAATAATTCAGGGAGAGCTTCAAATCAATCAAATTCTATCAATCAAGATAACACCAATCCAGGGGGAGCATCTACTTCAAGAAACAATTTGACACCAGCAAGGAAATGGACAAAAGATCATACTCCTGATTTGATAATTGGAGATCCTGATGCAGGTGTTCAAACAAGAAGTGCAACTCAGAATGAATGTTTATATAATAACTTTCTATCCAAGGAGGAGCCTAAGAAAGTTGAAGATGCACTTAAAGATGCTGATTGGGTTACTGCAATGCAAGAAGAACTGAATGAATTTGAAAGGAATGAAGTCTGGAAACTGGTACCAAGACCAAAGAATAGATCAATAGTTGGTACAAAGTGGATTTTCAAGAACAAGACTGATTCTGATGGAGTCATAATCAGAAACAAAGCAAGACTAGTTGCAAAGGGGTATTCCCAACAAGAGGGAATTGACTATGATGAAACTTTTGCTCCTGTTGCAAGACTAGAAGCCATCAGGATATTTCTTGCTTATGCAGCACATAAGAAATTCAAGGTTTTCCAGATGGATGTTAAAAGTGCTTTCTTAAATGGTGAACTGGAGGAAGAAGTTTATGTTGAACAACCTCCTGGTTTCATTGATTCTAAATATCCAGATCATGTCTACAGACTGGATAAGGCACTTTATGGACTAAAGCAAGCTCCAAGAGCATGGTATGAAACCTTAGCTCAATTCTTACTGGAAAGTGGATTCAAAAGAGGTGCAATTGATAAAACTCTATTTTATTTGAATCATGGTAAGGAGTTGCTGTTAGTTCAGATTTATGTTGATGATATCATTTTTGGGTCAACAAACAATAAGCTGTGTGAAAAGTTTTCCAAGCTTATGCAGTCAAGATATCAAATGAGCATGATGGGAGAAATGAGTTACTTTCTGGGTCTTCAAGTTAAACAGACTGATGAAGGGATTTTTATTAATCAGTCTAAATACACAAGGAATTTACTGACAAGGTTTAACATGCAAGACAGTACTCCTGCTTCAACTCCCATAGCTACAGCTACCAAACTTGATCCTGATCAAGGTGAAGAGGTAGATGTAACTCACTACAGAGGAATGATTGGCTCTTTATTATATCTCACTGCCAGTAGACCAGATATCATGTTTGCAACCTGTCTATGTGCAAGATTTCAAGCAAAACCTAGAGAACCACATCTGATTGCAGTCAAAAGAATTTTCAGATATCTCAAAGGCACTCCTTCACTTGGCCTTTGGTATGCAAGGGAATCAGATTTTGGGTTGTGTGGTTATTCCGATGCTGATTTTGCAGGATGCAAAATAGACAGGAAAAGTACTTCAGGAAGTTGTCAGTTTTTGGGTGGAAGACTAGTTTCATGGTTCAGTAAAAAGCAGAAATCTATTTCCACTTCAACTGCAGAAGCTGAGTACATTGCTGCAGGAAGTTGTTGTGCTCAGATAATGTGGATGAGAAATCAGTTGTTAGATTATGGCCTGTCATACTCAAAAATCCCTATTTATTGTGATAACCAAAGTGCTATTGCAATGACAGGAAATCCAGTTCAGCATTCTCTTACTAAACACATAAGTATCAGATATCACTTTATAAGAGAACAGGTTCTGGAAGGAACAATTGAACTTCATTTTGTTCCTACTGATCAACAACTAGCTGATATATTCACCAAGCCACTACCTGAAGCTACGTTCAATAAGTTGGTGAATGAACTTGGAATGATGAATTTTGAGAATTTCTGAGGAAAAGCTACAGAGAGGAAATCCTGATAACTGTCAAATCCTGATGGTTATTCAGAAAGGTATGTATCTTTGATCAAATCCTGATAGGACTCAATCCTGACAGGAAGTCAACTGGTCAATTCTGATGTACAGGTCAGTATTTACATTGCTAAATTTGTGCCTAATTTTTCGTCCGTATCTGCTAATAGACGATTAAGTTTTAGTAGGACAACTGTATACGCGCGTGTGTTGCTCTATTATAGATATATCTATATATACACATAAAAAGCGGTGCAGTTTTATTTAATGACACACGTAATCTGTCCACTAATTAGTTATACACAAATCATATTTTGCCACCTGTCATTGAGAGTAATATTTTGTTTTAACAAAATACTTTTCATTGTTTTACATCTTTTATTACTCTCTCATCATCAGTTTTTCGTTTTTATCTCTCTCTGTGCTTTCATACCCTAATTGCTTCAAATCTTAATTCTCGTGTTTTCAAAAGCATTACAATGGCGTCTTCATCTTTCATGAACAAACAAACAGTAATTCGTGATATTACTTTTGCCACTAATAACTTTGTAGCCATACTAGACCATCAAGAATTGCCTACTGAGTTCCATATAATTCAAGATTTTCTTACTTCAAGCCCATTGAAGTATGCTTTAACAGAGCCTGCAAGTGTTTCTTTTAAGTCTGTACTGCAGGTTTGGAACACAGTTGTTTTTGGTCAAAGTTCTACAGGAACCATTCTGATGCAGTTTGAATCAAATGGGGTAACTCATCATGTCACCCCTGCTGTTATTGAAGAGGCATTTCATTTGCCTATTCTGGGTGAAAAAGTTCCTAGGGTGATTTCAGACTTTGCTCTATTTGAGTTTGTCAAGAAACTGGGCTACAATGGAGAAGTAAAGAGATATGGAAATCTCTTTAGGACAAAGCTTAAGAAGGAATGGAATTTCTTCTTTGATACAATCAGCCGCTGTTTCCTGAACAAGACATCAAATTTTGATGCTCTTCCATCAGGATCTCTTAAAATTGGGTACTCTCTTATCCATTCTACAGTGTTTGATTATGGGTCTTTTATCTTAAAAGCTTTAAGTGATAGGAAATCAGATAAGTTGGGTTCTGTCTGTTTTCTTAGATTTTTACAGTTGATATTTAATCACTTTTGTCCTAATGTTGTTTTTGAGGATGATGTAGTTCTACCAATCTGTAGAATTACTGAGAATAATATTAAGTCCTTAGTCAACAGTGATAAGGCAAATGGTTTTATAGGAAATGCTTTTATTCCTGATGAGGTTAGGTTTTTCTTACATCAGAAAATGCCTACTCGTTATGGACTACTTTCTAATGCTATGGTACAAGGACCAACCCACCTTGTTCCTGACACAAGCATGCAACCTAAACAGTCTAAACAGTTAACAACCACCTCTACTGTCTCTCAAAAGACTTTAGTTGTAAAATCAAAGAAATCAGCTAGAACTGATGTGTCTGGAAGGCAATCAGGTTCAAAGGATTTTTCCTCTACACCACTCACTAAAAAGAAGATACAAGGGGGTGTACAAGGGGTCCTGGTGAAGAAAGCTGATAAGGTTGTTACGAATGTTCCTGTGAAAAGGAAGTTAAGGTTGATTGATGAAAGTGATTCAGAGGATGACTTACCTATATCCTCTGTGATGAATGTGAACAAGGAAGTTGCTGATACTGCTACTAAAGCTGTGGTACCTTCATCAAAACCACAAAAGACAAGGAAATTATCAAAGAGCAGGTATCATATTCCTTTGACAGTGCAAATGAAGGATACTGATATTCAGACATCAAATCCTGATGTTAGTATTCCTGATGCAGCAACAAAAGTTGTCTCTATATCAGACTCTCCAGCCTCTCCATCTCAGATTCAAGGACATTCTTGGGAGAAGGTATCTATAACTGCTTCCTTGGTTGGTCTTACACCTACATCAAAGAAAAAGAGGAATGCAGAAGAGTTAGTCTATCAGAGACAGAAGAAGCTGAAAGGATCAAGCCCACAAGAACCTGAATTTCAGAGTAATTCAGCAGCTACTGTTGATCCTGCCACACAAGAACCACTCAATCAAAGTTTGGGTGAAGGCTTAGCTAGTGGAATGGTCACACAAGAACCATTTTCTCAAAGGGAGAATGAAGACATCAACATTCCAGCTACACAAGAACCATCTTCTCAAAGTGAAGATGCAGGCAAAGCTACAGCTTCTGTTGAAAGATTGGTCGAGAACATTGTCAATGAGGGAAGCACACAAGAACCTTTAGCTCAAAGTGTTGCAGAAGCTTCTGAACCTCAAGCTCCACAAGAACCATTGGTAGCAAATACTGATGCAAGCATATCAAATCCTGACGATGTTCATCCTGACGTTAGTGGTGCTCCTGATACTGAGCTTATTTTGATACAGCCACTTCGTTCAAGACCAATGGATCATCCTATCTCAGAATCACAGGATAAACTGAAAGGTATTGCAATTCCTGATCCTGATAAATCTCATGGTTCTGATGATGATAATTCTGATGATGATAGTGATGATGATAATGAGAATAGAAAAGAGAAGGAACAGCTTGCTACAGCACTCAAGATTAGTCTTGGAACTAATTTTGGTTCATCAAGTACATTTATGGCTGGCAAAGCTTTTACTGGGAAAGATCAGAGACAAGATTTTTCTACTCCTTCCTTTGATCCTGCAGAGGCATTTAGACAGAATGAATGGAACAATTCATGGCACAATTCTGATGAATCTATCAGTTTTTCTTCTGCTATTGAACATGCCTATAATGCAGTGAAGTCTATAGAGAATCAAGACTTGAAGAATCATCTGAAGGCTACTACTCTGTTATCCAAAAGCCTGAAAAGTGAGATTGATTCTATCAAGGGTTCAACTGAAAAGTGAGGACTGATATCTTTAATAATTTTACAAAGGTGCCTACTACTTTTCAACTAAGGGTAGTGGAATCCCAAGTGAAATCTGTTGTTTCAGAACAAACCTCCATCAAACAACGAATTGATTCTCTGGATACTAAGGTAACTGAAATTCAAGCCTCTCTTTCCTTAATTTTGCAATTATTGTCAAATCCTGATGTCAAAAAGGGGGAGAAGGTTATTCAGACAAAATGTACACCTGATCTAGTATTAAGAAATAATGATGATGATACTGGAGATGATGGTGGTGACAAAGCGATACAAGGAGAAACCTCTGATGCTGTTGTTATGAAGACAATCCAAACTTCTCAAAGTCAAACAACGCAGTCAACTCATGTTTCTGATTCTGGAGTTAAGACAGTAAGAACATTGGTGCAATCTCAGATCCTGACGGAAGATCAAATCCTGACACCTGGTCATGGACAAATTCTTGCTACAATTCCTGAAGGTGATGAAGATGTGATTATTGATAATCCTGAAGATGCATCAAATTTATTCCAGAAGTTTTCTACAAAAGACGGCAGAATTGTTACTCTATATCACACTGATAAAAGAGTTCAACAATTATATGCAAGAAAAGCACTCTCTACAGCAAGTGAAGAATATCCAGATCTCTCACATGAAGAATTTTTGAGACTACAAAGAGAGACAATGGAAAGTTATACTGCTCCTGCTAGAGGTAGAGGAAGCAGAGGTAGGAGAGGTGCTAGAAGAAGTAAAAGAGGTTCTTCAACTCAAACAGTACCTAGACAAACAAGGTCTAGAGGGTTAAGAATTGAAGAAATTCCTGAACCTATTCAAACTCTAGTAGTTCCTGACAGATCTACTTTTGGTGATGATGGAATTGTTGAAGAAGAACCTGAATTGAGAAGAAAATCAAGTAAATCAACTCTCAGCAATACAAATCAAATTGAAGATTCTAATCCTGACAATATTCAAGATCCTGTCGAATCTGAAATTCTGCAAGAGGTTGATTTGATAATCTTATCTACTGTTGTTGATTGTCACAACAAAGAAGTAGATGAAGAAGAAGAAGCCAGAAGAAGAGATATTACAAGAAGAACAAATAAAGATTTCAATCTCTATCTACAAAGGCTTAAAGTTTCAAATGAAAGAAAATGGAGAAACTCAAGCAGACAAGAATCTTCGCTGGAAAGAAGCTATGCCTTTGAAAAGGAAAAGGACAAGAAGTGGAAACATATTAGCACATTAAGTTGTGATACACCTATCAATTTTCAGTCTGGTGGAATTATTACAAGCGCTTCAAGTGTTGTTGATTTGTCTGATATGGCTAGATCAAAAGCACTCTGGTTAAAGATGTTTTCAAATCTGAAGCAATTATCAAGTAATTCAAGAGGAGGTATTGGACACAGAGATGGTGAATATCTGAATATGTCATATGTTGATCCTTACTCCTTGACAGAAATTGGAGGTACTTTAACTTCTGAAAACCTGAACAATTTATTAGCTGTTGATATAGTTATAGATTGTCATGATGGTTTTGAAAAGAAAGAAAAGCTTCTGTACTTCATGAAAGATGGTAGTGTGAAGATTCTATCTATTCAAGATCTGCTGATGAAAACTACACAGGAACTGAAATATGTTCACTATCTGTTAAGATGGAAGAACCAAGTGTACAAAGAATGGAGTGACATGATTTTGTCAAATATAAGAAGAAGACTGGATGGAAACAGTAATTTCAATGGTAATTATACTCCCATGTACTTAAATCAAAAAGGTCAGGATGTGGAAATGCAAAGGGGTACTGCTGTTAAAGAAGTAAATTTTGGCATGACTCATCTTTCTCTCAATCCTGATGGGAAGGAAATTACTTATCTTTTGCTTGAAGAGCACAGTCTACAGAGAAACTCCATACAGAATCTCAGAGCAGCTATCTACCAGATTAATGAGGAAGATGAAGAACTCAGAAATCTTAAGGAAAGACTGATTCAAATTCTTGAAGAAAAAGAAGAAAGTTTATTATCCAACTTCTTGAAGATGAATCTGTTCTATCACAAAGCTTGAACAGATAAGTTGTTTCTGAAGATACTCGTACATTTTGATACATGTTTTTGACATCATTGAATATTTGGAATCCATACTTTATTTCACAAAGTATGAGATTGGGGGAGATTGTTAGATCAGAATTCAATGATTGTCAGAAGCTAGACTCAACTGATCAGGATTGCTGACGTCATCAGTATTGCATGGTCATCAGTATTTGATCAAGCGTCAGTATCTTATTGATCATCAGGATTCCTACTCAGACTATGATCAGGTTTGATCATCAGGACTTGAAGCTGATCAGGATTCCTACTTCGAGTTATATTTGGAGTCTAGATAAACATGGAAGTTTGTTCCTGGTTTGTAGAATGCAGCTATCGATTAAAGATATGTTTCTATCTTTATTATGATTAGGACTTATCTTGTTATTGATAGAGAAGTTGTGTGCACTATATAAACACAGTTTTGGTTTCGATTTATGTACTTATCAGAGAGAGAACATAATCGGAGAGAAGCTCTTAAGAACAGAATTTCTTGAGAGAGTTTTTGTAAGCTAGCAGCTCTTAAGAACATCAGAATTTCTTAAGAGAGTTTGTAACAGTTTTATATCAAAGTTAATAAAGCTGTTATTGTTATTGTTATTGATCTTTCATATTTGTGTTATATAAAGTCGAGAATCTTATACAATTGTATTCAACCCCCTTCTACAATTGTTATTTACTGGGCAACAATTCTGATGCTGTTGTTATGAAGACAATCCAAACTTCTCAAAGTCAAACAACGCAGTCAACTCATGTTTCTGATTCTGGAGTTAAGACAGTAAGAACATTGGTGCAATCTCAGATCCTGACGGAAGATCAAATCCTGACACCTGGTCATGGACAAATTCTTGCTACAATTCCTGAAGGTGATGAAGATGTGATTATTGATAATCCTGAAGATGCATCAAATTTATTCCAGAAGTTTTCTACAAAAGACGGCAGAATTGTTACTCTATATCACACTGATAAAAGAGTTCAACAATTATATGCAAGAAAAGCACTCTCTACAGCAAGTGAAGAATATCCAGATCTCTCACATGAAGAATTTTTGAGACTACAAAGAGAGACAATGGAAAGTTATACTGCTCCTGCTAGAGGTAGAGGAAGCAGAGGTAGGAGAGGTGCTAGAAGAAGTAAAAGAGGTTCTTCAACTCAAACAGTACCTAGACAAACAAGGTCTAGAGGGTTAAGAATTGAAGAAATTCCTGAACCTATTCAAACTCTAGTAGTTCCTGACAGATCTACTTTTGGTGATGATGGAATTGTTGAAGAAGAACCTGAATTGAGAAGAAAATCAAGTAAATCAACTCTCAGCAATACAAATCAAATTGAAGATTCTAATCCTGACAATATTCAAGATCCTGTCGAATCTGAAATTCTGCAAGAGGTTGATTTGATAATCTTATCTACTGTTGTTGATTGTCACAACAAAGAAGTAGATGAAGAAGAAGAAGCCAGAAGAAGAGATATTACAAGAAGAACAAATAAAGATTTCAATCTCTATCTACAAAGGCTTAAAGTTTCAAATGAAAGAAAATGGAGAAACTCAAGCAGACAAGAATCTTCGCTGGAAAGAAGCTATGCCTTTGAAAAGGAAAAGGACAAGAAGTGGAAACATATTAGCACATTAAGTTGTGATACACCTATCAATTTTCAGTCTGGTGGAATTATTACAAGCGCTTCAAGTGTTGTTGATTTGTCTGATATGGCTAGATCAAAAGCACTCTGGTTAAAGATGTTTTCAAATCTGAAGCAATTATCAAGTAATTCAAGAGGAGGTATTGGACACAGAGATGGTGAATATCTGAATATGTCATATGTTGATCCTTACTCCTTGACAGAAATTGGAGGTACTTTAACTTCTGAAAACCTGAACAATTTATTAGCTGTTGATATAGTTATAGATTGTCATGATGGTTTTGAAAAGAAAGAAAAGCTTCTGTACTTCATGAAAGATGGTAGTGTGAAGATTCTATCTATTCAAGATCTGCTGATGAAAACTACACAGGAACTGAAATATGTTCACTATCTGTTAAGATGGAAGAACCAAGTGTACAAAGAATGGAGTGACATGATTTTGTCAAATATAAGAAGAAGACTGGATGGAAACAGTAATTTCAATGGTAATTATACTCCCATGTACTTAAATCAAAAAGGTCAGGATGTGGAAATGCAAAGGGGTACTGCTGTTAAAGAAGTAAATTTTGGCATGACTCATCTTTCTCTCAATCCTGATGGGAAGGAAATTACTTATCTTTTGCTTGAAGAGCACAGTCTACAGAGAAACTCCATACAGAATCTCAGAGCAGCTATCTACCAGATTAATGAGGAAGATGAAGAACTCAGAAATCTTAAGGAAAGACTGATTCAAATTCTTGAAGAAAAAGAAGAAAGTTTATTATCCAACTTCTTGAAGATGAATCTGTTCTATCACAAAGCTTGAACAGATAAGTTGTTTCTGAAGATACTCGTACATTTTGATACATGTTTTTGACATCATTGAATATTTGGAATCCATACTTTATTTCACAAAGTATGAGATTGGGGGAGATTGTTAGATCAGAATTCAATGATTGTCAGAAGCTAGACTCAACTGATCAGGATTGCTGACGTCATCAGTATTGCATGGTCATCAGTATTTGATCAAGCGTCAGTATCTTATTGATCATCAGGATTCCTACTCAGACTATGATCAGGTTTGATCATCAGGACTTGAAGCTGATCAGGATTCCTACTTCGAGTTATATTTGGAGTCTAGATAAACATGGAAGTTTGTTCCTGGTTTGTAGAATGCAGCTATCGATTAAAGATATGTTTCTATCTTTATTATGATTAGGACTTATCTTGTTATTGATAGAGAAGCTGTGTGCACTATATAAACACAGTTTTGGTTTCGATTTATGTACTAATCAGAGAGAGAACATAATCGGAGAGAAGCTCTTAAGAACAGAATTTCTTGAGAGAGTTTTTGTAAGCTAGCAGCTCTTAAGAACATCAGAATTTCTTAAGAGAGTTTGTAACAGTTTTATATCAAAGTTAATAAAGCTGTTATTGTTATTGTTATTGATCTTTCATATTTGTGTTATATAAAGTCGAGAATCTTATACAATTGTATTCAACCCCCTTCTACAATTGTTATTTACTGGGCAACACTGAGATCCAGTGCTACAAGTGTAAAGAGATGGGTCACTATGCTCCAGAGTGCAAGAAAGGAAAATCTGAAAAAGCACTCATCACTAAAGGAAAAGACTGGGCAGACACTTCAGATTCAGATGAGGATGTCAACTATGCTCTCATGGCAACTGTCAAAGAGGAATCTGAATCATCTGAAAATAAGGTACCCCTAGCAACTTATGCTTATGATACTGATAATATATCAGAATTGAGAATTTATCTTAAAAGCATACATGTTAGCTATAGGGATCAGACTTTAGAAAATGAGAGAATTAAAACTGAGAATCTAAAGCTTAAAGATAGAAATAAATTTCTTGAAGAAGAACTTGTTAACATGCAACAAGTTCAAAAGGAAAGAGATGAGGCTGTTTATGTTGAACAGGAGTTGCTTAAGAAATTTAGGCAATTAGAATCTGATTTGGAAAAAGAGAGAAAGGTAATTAAAACCTGGACAAACTCTGGTAAGGACACACATCAGGTATTTCAAACAGATACAGTTGGGTTAGGTTATTGTGAGAAAGATGAACTTAGGTTTAAAGATAAGGTTAAGGTTAGAACACAACTTCCACCTATGAAATTTGTTCCTGAATCCAGTAAGCTAAACTCTGTACTTGAAAAAGAAACTGTTAAGGATAAACCAGTAAAAACTTGTGTTAAACAGGTTAATGTTGGTTCAATGACAGAAAAACAATTCAAGTATAAACTCAAAGAGGTAAAGCCTGTTGAAAAACAGAAAGTGTCCAGGAAGAATAGAAATGGAAAAGTAGGCATTAATAAAAGCAATAATCATTTGCCTATTTCTGATGCTCCTAGAAAAACATGTCATAATTGTGGTAGTACTAACCATCTTGCAAGTTTCTGCACGAAAAACAAAGACATTAATTCTTTACCCTCCAAGTCTGGAGTTAAGAAGGATTATGTTAGGGTTAGACCACAGACTTTATGCACTCACTATGGGAGTACTTGGCATTCTATTTATACTTGTAAGAATTATCATGCCATTTATCACAACTATTATGAGTTGAAGCCAAATTTGAAATGGGTTAAAGTTGATTCTGTAAGTGTAAACTCTGATACTGTTAGCTTAAACTCCGTTGATAAGAATTCCGATGCAAAAGCTAACAATGTTAAGAAAGCCAAAGGATCCAAGCAAGTCTGGATCCTTAGATCTAACTCTTTGTAATTGTTTGTGATTGCAGGGCATAAGGGAAAGCACCCTAGTCTTGGACAGTGGATGTTCAGGACACATGACTGGAAATAAAGCCCTGCTATCAGATTATGAGGAGAAAGCTGGCCCAAAAGTTTCCTATGGAGATGGCAACATAGGACGTACTATGGGATATGGCAATATCAATCTTGGAAGTGTCATCATCACCAATGTAGCTCTAGTCCCAGGACTCAAGCATGACTTGCTATCTATGAGTCAAATCTGTGACAGAGGTTACCATGTAGATTTTCAACATGAATACTGTGAGGTTATCAGCAAATCTACAGGGAAAGTTGTTCTAGTTGGACACAGACGGAATAATATCTATGAAGCAAGTTTGGTAACAAACTCTGAAGGAAAAGTTGTGTGTCTGTTTGCAAAAATGTCAAATGAAGAGAGCTGGAAATGGCATAAGAAGCTCTCTCACCTAAACTTGAACAACATCAATGAGCTAATTCGAAAAGATCTTGTAAGGGGACTTCCAAAGTCAATACTCAGCTTAGATGGTCTGTGTGATTCTTGTCAAAAGGCCAAGCAAAGGAAGTCATCTTTCAAGAATAAATCTGAATCTTCAGTTGTGGATCCTTATCATCTTCTTCATGTTGATCTATTTGGTCCAGTAAATGTAATGTCTCTAGGCAGAAAGAAATATGCTCTAGTCATTGTTGATGAGTATACTAGATACACTTGGGTGTACTTTCTAGCAAAGAAGGATGAAACTGCCTTAATACTGATGGAACATGTAAAGCTGCTGGACAAAGGATCACAGTTTAAAGTGAGAATTATCAGGAGTGATAATGGTACTGAATTCAGAAATGCAACAATGGAAGAATTTTGTAAAGAAAGAGGAGTGAAGCAAGAATTTTCTGCACCAGTGACTCCACAGCAGAATGGAGTGGTTGAAAGAAAGAACATAACTTTAATCGAAGCTGCCAGAACAATGCTTGATGAAGCAAAATTACCAACTTATTTCTGGGCAGAAGCTGTTCAAACTGCTTGTTTTACTCAAAATGCTACACTGATCAACAGGCATGGGAAAACACCATATGAGATGGTGAAGAATAAGAAACCAAACCTGAAATATTTTCATATTTTTGGGTGCAAATGCTTTGTGTTGAAAACTCATCCTGAACAGTTGACCAAGTTTGATTTAAAAGCTGATGAAGGAATTTTTGTTGGATATCCGCTATCAACTAAAGCATTCAGAGTTTATAATCTGAGAACTAAAGTGATCATGGAATCTATACATGTGTCATTTGATGACAAGAAAATAACTGGACTTGAAGATGAATAAAATCATGATCAACTACGCTTTGAAAATGAAGATCTAAACTCTGATGATGTAAACGCTGACAAAGCAAATCCAACAAACTCTGATGTAGCATACTCTGATCCTCTACTGGTAAACACTGAGGAAATTTCTCAGACAGAAGAAAATAGAGAACCAGTTGAGGGGGAGCATGAAGATACTTCAGCAACATCTCAAAATGATGACTCACATTCAGAAAGTGAGTCAGCTGAAGAATCTAACACAAACTCTGAAAGTTCAAACACTGAGCAGTCCAATTCAGGGGGAGCCTCTGAGAATGCAAATGGTCAACAAGAAAATCAGGAAAGCATGGATCAAGGGGGAGAATCCAATAATGATGAAAGAAGCCACTTACCTACAGCAAGAAAGTGGACTCAGGCTCATACGCCTGATCTGATTATTGGAGATCCAGATGCAAGTGTGAAAACAAGAAGTGCCACAGCAAATGAATGTTTGTTTCATGCATTCATATCTCAAACAGAGCCTAAGAAAGTGGATGAAGCTCTTCAAGATGCTAACTGGATAACAGCAATGCAGGAAGAATTGAATGAGTTTGAAAGAAATGAAGTATGGACACTTGTACCAAGACCCAAGAACAGGTTTGTTGTTGGTACAAAGTGGGTTTTCAGAAACAAGACTGATAGTGAGGGAGTAATTACAAGGAATAAAGCTAGACTTGTGGCAAAAGGATATTCACAACAGGAAGGAATTGACTATGATGAAACCTTTGCTCCAGTTGCAAGATTGGAAGCCATAAGGATTTTTCTAGCATATGCTGCTCACAAGAAATTTAAAGTCTTCCAGATGGATGTGAAAAGTGCTTTTCTCAATGGGAAACTTGAAGAAGAAGTGTTTGTTGAACAACCACCAGGGTTTGTGGACCCCAAGTATCCATATTATGTCTACAGGCTTGACAAAGCACTTTATGGACTAAAGCAGGCACCTAGAGCATGGTATGAAACTCTAGCTCAATTTCTTTTAGAAAGCGGGTTCACTAGAGGTACAATTGATAAAACCTTGTTATATTTCAATACTGGTAATGATTTGCTTTTAGTTCAAATCTATGTGGATGACATAATTTTTGGGTCTACTAATGACAAACTCTGTAAGAAATTTGTCAAGCTTATGCAGTCCAGGTACCAAATGAGCATGATGGGAGAGCTTAGTTATTTTCTAGGCTTGCAGGTAAAGCAAACGGATGATGGGATTTTTATCAATCAAGCAAAATATACCAGAAATCTTCTCAAGAAATTTGGTATGCTTGATAGTTCATCTGCCACAACTCCCATGGCTACTGCAACAAAGTTAGACAAAGATACAGGAGCTTCAGTAGATATGACAAACTACAGAGGCATGATAGGGTCTCTTCTTTATCTCACTGCAAGCAGACCAGATATCATGTATGCAACATGTCTTTGTGCAAGATTTCAAGCAGACCCCAGAGAGCCACATCTAACAGCTGTGAAGAGGATTTTCAAATATCTCAAAGGAACCATAACCTTGGGTTTGTGGTATCCTAGAGAATCAGAGTTTAAGTTAATTGGTTACTCTGATGCAGATTTTGCAGGCTGTAAAATTGACAGAAAGAGCACTAGTGGAAGCTGTCAATTTCTAGGTGACAGACTAGTTTCTTGGTACAGCAAGAAATAGAAATCAATTTCCACATCCACAGCAGAAGCAAAGTATATTGCTGCTGGTAGCTGTTGTGCACAAATTCTGTGGATGAAGAATCAATTGCTGGATTATGGGTTAAGGTACTCTAAAATACCTATTTTTTGTGATAATCAAAGTGTTATTGCTATGACAGGTAACCCAGTACAGCATTCCATGACCAAGCACATCAGCATAAGGTATCACTTTATCAGGGAACATGTGGAGGAAGGAGATATTGAGCTTCACTTTATGTTTACAGAACAACAGCTTGCAGATATCTTCACCAAGCCTTTGAGTGAAACTACATTTATAAGACTGGTAAATGAACTTGGAATGATCTCTGGTTTCGACTAGAGATACTGGTTAGACTCAAACCTTACTCATCTGTGATAATTTGCTCATGTTTCTATGCATATGTTAACTGTCATGCAAATCATGTTGTTAAACTCTGGAAGCATACTCTGATGATAAACTCTGATGTTATACTCTGATTGTGGTATTGTCTGAAACATAATGGCCGATGAAGAAAATAGTATGAAGCATGATTCTCAGTAAGTAATCATGAATCCTTCTGAGTTATATATGATCTAATCTCAAATGTGTGCAGAAACTTTACACAAGCATGATACTGTCTCTATATTTATAGCATCTCTTAGTTTATTGATCCTATACACTGAGTCTGAATTAGCTGTTTGCACTTTCTCTCATAAATGATATACGTTAAATGATGTTAGTCTAAACTCTGATAATTAGTTGCTGTTAATTCACCCCTAAGCAAAAGATGCAAAAACAAGCACAAATTCCTTTGAGATCATGTTGTGCCTAGGAAGACCCATGAACTTATTGTATGAAATAAGGGCTAAAATTTTCAAATTTTTGGTGACTAGTGCCAACCACTGATTACTGGAAAAGATTAAAAATAAAAAATAAAAAAATAAAATAAAATAAAATAAAAAATTTAAAGGGGGTGAAAACAAATGTATACAAATATAGGTACAGAGTTTAGATGAAATCAGAATATGTTTTACATATGAGAGTTTGGGCAACCAGTTTTTACTGATTTATTTTGTGGATTTTATGCACTTTGAGATGCTCTCAATATTTATATTCAGTAAACTCTGCTATTCACACACAAATATTCACAACTGTGCATTTTGAGAAAAGAGATTATTAATGAAGGAGGAGAATTGATAAAAACTGATGAACTGTGTACTCTACGCAGAGGTAATTTATTTTTAATCTCTGATGATTAAAATAAATAAATGTGTTTCAGACATTTCATAATTATTGAGGAACATTATTTTTGGAAAATAGAGAGTATGATTGATAACGGTTTGTTGAGTTTTTGAAAATGAAGAAAGGTGTCTAGAAAATAGCAGTAATTAGTGCCTTTTACTGCGCATGCGTGTTGGAAACAACCACGATTTAGTGCTGTCAGTTAATGCCTATGTGCCAACTGTTCCACTCACACATTATTCGAGTAAGCCTGCTGTGTGTTTTAATGATTAAAACTCTTCAGTTTTAATTCATATTTAATCATTATACACACAACGTTCAAATCTTTTACAGACTTACTCTATTCACAGCACAGCACAGTTTCACATACACATATTCACAAACACTTTTCTGCATCACTTTCTCAAACACTTTCTCGAAGCATAAACTCTGATTTATTTCAAATATTCTAATGGCAACCACCATGTTTCAATCTGTTGGTCTCGATTTTGTCCCTAATAACTATGCAACACCACTATCTACTGAGAATGCACCAGAGGCGTTTCATCTGTTTCAGAGTTTTCTCGCTCAATCAGATATTGGGCAAGCTCTTGTGGAGCCAGCAAAGCTTTCTGGACTTCAAATCAAAGCTTTCTGGGAAACTGGCGTTTATGATGATGGTGGAGATTCTGGAACTCCTTCTATAATCTTTGAGTTTGATGAACAAGAGTATGTGGTTACTCCAACCACTGTTAGAGATGCTCTTGGGTTTGAAGACTTTAATGCTTACACCATATCTGTTGGTGACTCTGATCTTCACCGTATGATGAGGGAGATTGGTTACTCTGGGCCTTTGGCAAGGACAGGTAATCTGAAACTACCGTTCTTGAGGAAGGAGTGGAGTTTCTTCTTCGATTGTATTACAAGGGCATTCGGAAAGAAGTGTACCAATTGGGATGCAATTCCAATTGACAGTCTGCAAATCGGGTATTCTCTTATCTATGGCAACAATTTTGATTTTGCTAGACTTGTTTTGAATAACTTACGAGAAAAGATGACAGAGAATAGGAGTGTAGTCTATTTTGCTAGTTTCTGTCAATTAATCTTTTCCATTTGTGTTGATGGGGTTGAGATAGCTGAGGAGGATGTCATTTCCTCATTTAAATTGCATAAAAGAATATTCTCTGATTTAACAAACAAGGATATTAAGAAAGGGAATGTTGGAGACTTGTTGCTTCCTGCCTTAGTTCAACAGTTTTTACAACCTCAACCACAACCTCAACCAGAGTCTGAACCTCTTCCATCTACATCTCAAAAACCAAGGGCTGGGGTAGGACTAAGCATAGAGCGTTTAAGGCTGTCCAGGCTGCTAAACCTCTAAATACTGATGATGTTCCAGTATCTGTTGGTACTTCAAGGAGAAAGAAGAGGGCAAATAGACCTGTTTCTGATGCAAATATGCCTTCTGATGAAACTGAATCTGCTAATGCTAAGAAAAGGAAGCTTGTTGCTGCGTATCTTTTTGGTGGATTAGTTCCAGAAACTACTACTGCAGCAGCTTCAGAAGTTGATCTTGAAGATGTTATTGAAGATGCTACTGTGCCTGAGGAAGCCAGAGCAAATACTGCTGAAAATGTTGAAGTTAATGATGATTTTCTTGAACCAATTATGGAAATGGATTTTGAAGATAATCTTGAAGCACATCCCTCTGCTACTCTAGAAGAGTATGGTAGTATTAATGAAATAGAGGATGTGGCAGCTGATCAACCCACAGTCATATTTGATGAGTCCTTAGCTACTCATACAGAGATTCTCTCTGTCAATCACCAGGTACTTGAAAAAGGTGAAGAGGTTGATCAGACAGCAAAGGCTGTAGCTGCAGAAACTGTTCTTGAAGAAACTGCAGAAAATTTTGTTGAAGCCACTGCAGAGCCTGTTGTTGAGGCTGTACAAGAAGAGAATGTTCAAGAGAATATAAACTCTGAGAATCTTGCACATGAAGGTGCTCAAGAAACATTTGCTGAAAATATTCCACATTCTCCAAGTGCTGAGTCTTCTGCAAAGTCTGATGATCAAGCTGATTCATCTTCTCAAAGACTTTCTGCTCAACAAAATCCAAAGGACATTCAGCATACCACTGAACTTCACTTTCAGAATATGTACTTTTCCAAGTGGTCAAACAAGGATTGCATATTTATTGATCAAAGGGCTGCTGACTTTGTAACAAAATCTGCTGAGTCAATTACAAATCCAGAACTTCTTACACATCTAAAGGCAACAATTGTTCAAGTCAAGTCTCTTCACAATCATTTTGATGAAACTCAGAAGTCAGTTACTGGGTTGAGAAATGATGTGGTTTCTAGAGATATGTCTCTAAAGCAAGATAAATCTATGCTGCTTACTCTGGTCAAAGATCAAGAAGTTCTCAAGAACAGATTAATCAAAGTTGAAGAAAATCAGAATGTAATGTCTGAGAAGATTGATTCCATAGTTGCTTCTATAGAATTGCTCACCTCAGTATTGCTTCAAGATGATGTCAAAAAGGGGGAGAGAGTACTTAAAGACAAATGCAAAAAGTCTCAAACTCTGAGTAGACAGGATGATTCTACTGATGGTGGTGCAAGAGGGAAAGAGTTTAAATCTAAATCTACTCTACAGCAAGGAAAGCTAAGATCGAACTCTGATGCTACAAACTCTGAAAGGATATACACTGGTGCTCAATCTACTTCAAGAGCTAGAAGCTTATTGCTTACTTCTCATCCAGTTACTGATGAAGAGATTGTTGCTCAGCTGTTTCTAGAAGAATATGGTGCTGATGCAACCATAGAAGATATCCAAGTTGAAGAATTGATGCTAGCTGAAGAGCATGAAAAGAAATTAAAGTCTGGGAAGTTCAAGAAAGTCAAGAAGGTTTTAAGGCCAAAGGAGAAAGGAATTGTAATCAAGGAAAATGTAAACTCTCAACAGAGTTTACAATACTCAAGAATGCCAGTTGAAGCCAGCTTAGATAAAGGCAATGGAAAGCTTGTGGAAGAAAATCAGTTATTGAAGAAAGCTCAAACAACCTCTGACAGTGCTCAAGTTGTTCAAACATTGGAAGCTGTGACAACCTCTGATACTACTCAAGTTGTACAGACTCAGCTATCTTCACAACTCCAAAGGACTTTTGCTAAGCCAATCACTGTTCAGCATTCTCTGATTCCAGCAAATATAAATATTCTCCAAAGCAGAACTATCATGGGAAAGGAATCAAGAGATAAACCTGGACTGGGATCTCATAGAGAAAAGAGAGTGAATAACAGTCCTATGGATCAAACTTCATTAGCTGAACCAGGTGTTGGTGTGACTCAAGAAAATCTTGATGCTTTAGAGTCGGTTCAGTTAATTTATCATAAAGGATTGAAGAAGGATTTTCTGTTATACTTCAAAGCTGATGGCAGAGTATACAGAGTTGGTGAAGCTGATATTGGATTAAAGCTGAAAGAAGAACTAGAGTATGTACTGTATATACTGAAGATTAAAAATCAAAGAACTCATCAAGTAGCTGAGGTGTTAAGAAGCAGGATGATGAAAGCTAGAATTCTTTGTGGCTTAAAGTCTGTTGGTTCTTATATACCAAAGTACAGAGACTACAATGGAAAGCTTGTTGAGATGCAAAGGAACAGTGCAAGACTCAGAACAGATCTTGGTATAAAAGTGTTGGAATTTAATCTGGAATCAGATAAATCCTTCATAATAAAGCTAGGAAATGATATGAGGAAAAACAGTATCTATGCTCTAAGGGCAGCTATCTACCAAACTGGAGAGAGTGATCCAGAGTTGAGAGAGCTAAAGAGGATAATGGTAGCTGAGCTAGAGAGAGCTGAAAGAAGACTACTTATGGACTACATCAGGACTGTGCCTGACATTGAAGAGATTAAGTAACTGAAGTCTGTAAGTTTTTAAAGTTTTCTGTTCTAAGTAAAGATAAACTCTGTGATTTTATAAACACTGCATTTGTTATATATGTTTTGACATCATCAATTATCTATTAACTTGTACATTTTAGTATGAACAAGTTGGGGGAGATTGTTAGATATAATTGCTGATGTTTGTTTATCAGTGTTTAAAGTACCAGGAAACTATCAGAGTTTAGCTGGAGGACCATTCAGAGTTTGTTAAAGTCTGATGGTCAGAGTTTGCTTAGCTGTCAGTAAAGTCAATGAACATTCTAGAAGCGATATTCTTTGAAGATGGAAAGAAGCAAAGAGATATCGAGATGGCTAAGGAAACGGAACAGAAGACAGAAGCAATTCTTAATTGATTCTGATTGTATAGCTAATTTATAGGAATATCAATTAATGATTGTATGTAGCTGTGTACTATATAAACACAGATAGGTTAACCCTAAAAGGGATGCGAATACGTGAATTATCATTCTTGTAACCTAGCAGCTCTCTGTGATATTTTACATCACTGAGAGAGGAGTTTTTAATTCCATTCAGTTTATTATTCATAAACAGTGTTCTTATTGTTATTCTCATACATATAATTGATTATATATTGTGTATTCGGCCTAACAGTAACTCCATAGTTCCATTCATGACATGCTCTCGGATAAAATGATACCTGATGTCGATGTGCTTCGTCCTCGAGTGTTGCACTGGGTTGTTAGAGATTGCTATGGCACTTGTGTTGTCGCAAAATATTGGAATCTTTGTCAACAAAAGCCCATAGTCACAGAGTTGGTTTCTCATCCACAAGATCTGAGCACAGCAGCTACCAGCAGCAATGTATTCAGCCTTAGCTGTTGATGTGGACACTGAATGCTGCTTCTTGCTATACCAGGAAACTAACCTTCTTCCAAGAAACTGACAGCTTCCTGAAGTACTTTTCCGATCAATCTTGCAACCTGCAAAATCAGAGTCTGTGTATCCAATAAGATCAAATCCTGTATCTTTAGGGTACCAAATTCCAAGATTTGGGGTCCCCTTAAGATATCTAAATATTCGCTTAACAGCTATTAGATGAGATTCTTTAGGATCAGACTGAAATCTAGCACACAAGCATGTTGCAAACATTATATCTGGTCTACTTGCAGTGAGATAAAGTAATAAGCCTATCATACCTATGTAGCCTGTGATGTCAACCTTCTTACCAGTTTCATCCTTATCAAGCTTAGTGGCAGTTGGCATAGGAGTCTTTGCTATAGATGACTCTTCCATTTGATACTTCTTCAGAAGATCTTTAATGTACTTGGACTGACAAATGAATATACCATCTTGTCTTTGGTATACTTGCAGTCCAAGAAAGAATGACAATTCACCCATCATGCTCATTTCATAACGACTCTGCATTAACTTAGCAAATCTCTTGCATAGATCATCATTAGTAGAACCAAATATTATGTCATCAACATATACTTGCACCAATATCAAATCATTTTTGTGTTTTTTGTAAAAGAGAGTTTTGTCTACAACACCTCTTGTAAAATCATTTTCAAGTAAGAATTCAGAGAGAGTGTCATACCATGTCCTTGGAGCTTGTTGAGTCCATAGAGAGCGTTGAATAGAAAGTACACAAAGTCTGCCAGTTTTGAATCCTCAAAACCTGGTGGTTGTTCCACATACACTTCTTCTTCTAACTCCCCGTTCAGAAAAGCACTCTTCACATCCATCTGATATACCTTGTAGTTGGAATGTGCTGCGAATACCAGAAACATTCTGATGGCCTCAAGTCTTGCTACTGGTGCATATGTTTCATCATAATCTATACCCTCTTCTTGAGAGTAACCTTTAGCAACCAGTCTGGCTTTGTTTCTCGTTACAATGCCATCTTCGTCCAACTTATTTCTGAATACCCATCTTGTTCCAATAACAGATTTTCCCTTAGGCCTGGGTACCAGCTTCCAAACTTTCTGCCTTTCAAACTGATTGAGTTCCTCTTGCATAGCAATCACCCAATCTGGATCATCTAGAGCATCTTCAACTTTTTTAGGTTCTGTTTCTGAAAGAAACCCAGAATAGTGACATTCATTTTGTGATGTTCTCCTAGTTCTCACTCATGTGTCCGGATCACCAATGATCAAGTGAAAGGGATGATCTCTATTCCATACCCTTTGTCTTGGCAGATGCGATCTTGATGATTCTCCTTGTTCTAGATGTTGTGGAGTGTGACTAGTTGATCCTTCTCCTGCTCCCCCTGAGTTGTTGACGGTTTGATCTGTTGACCTTGTTGATTGACTAGTGGATCCAGTAGTAGTTTGAGTATGTCCACCACTATCACCACTTGGTCCAGAATCATTATCATCATGATTATTATTAATAACTGTAACAACTTCAGGTACTTCTTCATTGTCAGAGAGATCTCCTGATAGATTTTCAAATACCAAGGATTCAGAGTTCTCTCCAGTTTGCAGGCCTGGTCTTTTGGTGTCATCAAATGTTACATTAAAGCTTTCCAACACCTTCTTATCTTCAATCACATATACCCTGAAAGCCTTAGATTCCAGAGAATAGCCCAGAAAAATGCCTTCATCTGCTTTGGCATCAAACTTGCTAAGATGTTCTCCATCTTTAAGTACAAAGCACTTTGCACCAAACACATGAAAGTACTTCAGTGTTGGTTTCTTGTTGGCCATTAACTCATACGGAGTCTTTTCATGATCTTTGTTGATCAGGGTTCGATTCTGAGTGTAGCAAGCTGTATTCACTGCTTCAGCCCAAAAGTAAGTGGGAAGTTTTGATTCACTAAACATGGTCCTTGCTGCTTCAACCAAGGTCATGTTCTTCCTTTCCACTACTCCATTCTGTTGAGGAGTTCTTGGTGCTGAAAACTGTCTTGATATTCCTTTCTCTGAGCAGAAATCATTAAGAACTGCATTCTTGAATTCAGTTCCATTGTCTTATTTGATTGTCCGCACAGGTAGCTTAGCTTCCACTTTTATCTTTTTGATGTGATCAATGATTAGTTGTGTTGCTTCATCCTTTGATTGTATGAACAACACCCACGTGTACTTGGAGTAGTCATCCACCATCACCAATGCATATCTTTTTCTTGAAAGTGACATAACATTGACTGGACCAAATAAATCCATATGAATCAGTTGTAATGGTTCAGCAATGCTTGTCATTCCTTTGCTTCCATGTGATGCTTTCTTCGACTTCCCTTTTTCACATGCTTCACATAGTCCCTCCTGATTGAATTCCATCAGGGGCAACCCTCTCACTAACTCTATCTTTACCAAAGAGTTCATAGTTTTGAAGTTCAAGTGTGAGAGCTTCTTGTGCCATAGCCAACTTTGTTCTGAAGATGCCTTACTGTAGAAACATGTAACTTCTCCTTCACTGGTAGAACTTAAGTCAGCTATAAACAAATTTCCTTTTCTTACTCCCAGTACAGTAAGCTTCTCATCCTTCCTGTTGGTGATCAAGCACTTGTCCTTTCTGAAATCTACATTGTAGCCTTTATCACAGAACTGACTGATGCTTAGAAGATTGTGCTTCAATCCTTCAACAAGAGATATGTTTTCAATGATGACATTTCCTGTTGCCCAGTAAATAACAATTGTAGAAGGGGGTTGAATACAATTGTATAAGATTCTCGACTTTATATAACACAAATATGAAAGATCAATAACAATAACAATAACAGCTTTATTAACTTTGATATAAAACTGTTACAAACTCTCTTAAGAAATTCTGATGTTCTTAAGAGCTGCTAGCTTACAAAAACTCTCTCAAGAAATTCTGTTCTTAAGAGCTTCTCTCCGATTATGTTCTCTCTCTGATAAGTACATAAATCGAAACCAAAACTGTGTTTATATAGTGCACACAGCTTCTCTATCAATAACAAGATAAGTCCTAATCATAATAAAGATAGAAACATATCTTTAATCGATAGCTGCATTCTACAGACCAGGAACAAATAGAATAAACTTCCATGTTTATCTAGACTCCAAATATAACTCGAAGTAGGAATCCTGATCAGCTTCAAGTCCTGATGATCAAACCTGATCATAGTCTGAGTAGGAATCCTGATGATCAATAAGATACTGACGCTTGATCAAATACTGATGACCATGCAATACTGATGACGTCAGCAATCCTGATCAGTTGAGTCTAGCTTCTGACAATCATTGAATTCTGACCTAACAATCTCCCCCAATCTCATACTTTGTGAAATAAAGTATAGATTCCAAATATTCAATGATGTCAAAAACATGTATCAAAATGTACGAGTATCTTCAGAAACAACATATCTGTTTAAGCTTTGTGATAGAACAGATTCATCTTCAAGAAGTTGGATAATAAACTTTCTTCTTTTTCTTCAAGAATTTGAATCAGTCTTTCCTTAAGATTTCTGAGTTCTTCATCTTCCTCATTAATCTGGTAGATAGCTGCTCTGAGATTCTGTATGGAGTTTCTCTGTAGACTGTGCTCTTCAAGCAAAAGATAAGCAATTTCCTTCCCATCAGGATTGAGAGAAAGATGAGTCATGCCAAAATTTACTTCTTTAACAGCAGAACCCCTTTGCATTTCCACATCCTGACCTCTTTGATTTAAGTACATGGGAGTATAATTACCATTGAAATTACTGTTTCCATCCAGTCTTCTTCTTATTGTTGACAAAATCATGTCACTCCATTCTTTGTACACTTGGTTCTTCCATCTTAACAGATAGTGAACATATTTCAGTTCCTGTGTAGTTTTCATCAGCAGATCTTGAATAGATAGAATCTTCACACTACCATCTTTCATGAAGTACAGAAGCTTTTCTTTCTTTTCAAAACCATCATGACAATCTATAACTATATCAACAGCTAATAAATTGTTCAGGTTTTCAGAAGTTAAAGTACCTCCAGTTTCTGTCAAGGAGTAAGGATCAACATATGACATATTCAGATATTCACCATCTCTGTGTCCAATACCTCCTCTTGAATTACTTGACAATTGCTTCAGATTTGAAAACATTTTTAACCAGAGTGCTTTTGATCTAGCCATATCAGACAAATCAACAACACTTGAAGCGCTTGTAATAATTCCACCAGACTGAAAATTGATAGGTGTATCACAACTTAATGTGCTAATATGTTTCCACTTCTTGTCTTTTTCCTTTTCAAAAACATAGCTTCTTTCCAGTAAAGATTCTTGTCTGCTTGAATTTCTCCATTGTCTTTTATTTGAAACTTTAAGCCTTTGTAGATAGAGATTGAAATCTTTATTTGTTCTTCTTGTAATATCTCTTCTTCTGGCTTCTTCTTCTTCATCTACTTCTTTGTTGTGACAATCAACAACAGTAGATAAGATTATCAAATCAACCTCTTGCAGAATTTCAGATTCATCAGGATCTTGAATATTGTCAGGATTAGAATCTTCAATTTGATTTGTATTGCTGAGAGTTGATTTTCTTGATTTTCTTCTCAATTCTGGTTCTTCTTCAACAATTCCATCATCACCAAAAGTAGATCTGTCAGGAACTACTAGAGTTTGAATAGGTTCAGGAATTTCTTCAATTCTTAACCCTCTAGACCTTGTCTGTCTAGGTACTGTTTGAGTTGAAGAACCTCTTCTACTTCTTCTAACACCTCTCCTACCTCTGCTTCCTCTACCTCTAGCAGGAGCAGTATAGCTTTCCATTGTCTCTCTTTGTAGTCTCAAAAATTCTTCATGTGAGAGATCTGGATATTCTTCACTTGCTGTAGAGAGTGCTTTTCTTGCATATAATTGTTGAACTCTTTTATCAGTGTGATATAGAGTAACAATTCTGCCGTCTTTTGTAGAAAACTTCTGGAATAAATTTGATGCATCTTCAGGATTATCAATAATCACATCTTCATCACCTTCAGGAATTGTAGCAAGAATTTGTCCATGACCAGGTGTCAGGATTTGATCTTCCGTCAGGATCTGAGATTGCACCAATGTTCTTACTGTCTTAACTCCAGAATCAGAAACATGAGTTGACTGCGTTGTTTGACTTTGAGAAGTTTGGATTGTCTTCATAACAACAGCATCAGAGGTTTCTCCTTGTATCGCTTTGTCACCACCATCATCTCCAGTATCATCATCATTATTTCTTAATACTAGATCAGGTGTACATTTTGTCTGAATAACCTTCTCCCCCTTTTTGACATCAGGATTTGACAATAATTGCAAAATTAAGGAAAGAGAGGCTTGAATTTCAGTTACCTTGGTATCCAGAGAATCAATTCGTTGTTTGATGGAGGTTTGTTCTGAAACAACAGATTTCACTTGGGATTCCACTACCCTTAGTTGAAAAGTAGTAGGCACCTTTGTAAAATTATTAAAGATATCAGTCCTCACTTTTTCAGTTGAACCCTTGATAGAATCAATCTCACTTTTCAGGCTTTTGGATAACAGAGTAGTAGCCTTCAGATGATTCTTCAAGTCTTGATTCTCTATAGACTTCACTGCATTATAGGCATGTTCAATAGCAGAAGAAAAACTGATAGATTCATCAGATTGGTGCCATGAATTGTTCCATTCATTCTGTCTAAATGCCTCTGCAGGATCAAAGGAAGGAGTAGAAAAATCTTGTCTCTGATCTTTCCCAGTGAAAGCATTGCTAGCCATATATGTACTTGATGAACCAAAATTAGTTCCAAGACTAATTTTGAGTGCTGTAGCAAGCTGTTCCTTCTCTTTTCTATTCTCATTATCATCATCACTATCATCATCAGAATTATCATCATCAGAACCATGAGATATGTCAGGATCAGGAATTGCAATACCTTTCAGTTTATCCTGTGGTTCTGAGATAGGATGATCTATTGGTCTTGAACGAAGTGGCTGTATCAAAATAGGTTCATTATCAGGAGCACCACTAGCGTCAGGATGAACATCGTCAGGATTTGATATGCTTGCATCAGTATTTGCTACCAATGGTTCTTGTGGAGCTTGAGGTTCAGAAGCTGCTTCAACACTTTGAGTTAAAGGTTCTTGTGTGCTTCCCTCATTGACAATGTTCGCGACCAATCTTTCAACAGAAGCTGTAGCTTTGCCTGCATCTTCACTTTGAGAAGATGGTTCTTGTGTAGCTGGAATGTTGATGTCTTCATTCTCCCTTTGAGAAAATGGTTCTTGTGTGACCATTCCACTAGCTAAGCCTTCACCCAAACTTTGATTGAGTGGTTCTTGTGTGGCAGGATCAACAGTAGCTGCTGAATTACTCTGAAATTCAGGTTCTTGTGGGCTTGATCCTTTCAGCTTCTTCTGTCTCTGATAGACTAACTCTTCTGCATTCCTCTTTTTCTTTGATGTAGGTGTAAGACCAACCAAGGAAGCAGTTGTAGAAACCTTCTCCCAAGAATGTCCTCGAATCTGAGATGGAGAGGCTGGAGAGTCTGATATAGAGACAACTTTTGTTGTTGCATCAGGAATACTAACATCAGGATTTGATGTCTGAATATCAGTATCCTTCATTTGCACTGTCAAAGGAATATGATACCTGCTCTTTGATAATTTCCTTGTCTTTTGTGGTTTTGATAAAGGTACCACAGCTTTAGTAGCAGTATCAGCAACTTCCTTGTTCACATTCATCACAGAGGATATAGGTAAGTCGTCCTCTGAATCACTTTCATCAATCAACCTTAACTTCCTTTTCACAGGAACATCTCTAACCACCTTATCAGCTTTCTTGACCAGGACCCCTTGTACACCCCCTTGTATCTTCTTTTTAGTGAGTGGTGTAGAGGAAAAATCCTTTGAACCTGATTGCCTTCCAGACACATCAGTTCTAGCTGATTTCTTTGATTTTACAACTAAAGTCTTTTGAGAGACAGTAGAGGTGGTTGTTAACTGTTTAGACTGTTTAGGTTGCATGCTTGTGTCAGGAACAAGGTGGGTTGGTCCTTGTACCATAGCATTAGAAAGTAGTCCATAACGAGTAGGCATTTTCTGATGTAAGAAAAACCTAACCTCATCAGGAATAAAAGCATTTCCGCACAAAATATTTTGCCATATCAGGATTGAAAAAAATATTCAATAAGATTAAAATAAAATTTTATTTAAGAAAACAAAATTTATTTTAACAATCCTGAATAGCGTTTTGGTTTAAAAAAAATAACCAAATTAATGGTCATAGAATTAAAACACGCTTACCAGCAAACGAGGCAAAAATATTTATGGAAAACTGAACCGTCTCCTCAAGATTGTAGAAATGACCTGCACCCTTAATACACATTCTCTATAAAAGAGAACTGTTAAGCATAACATCATTTATTTATTAAAAGCACAAACCCTTTCCAGAGAAAAACTTACGAAAACCTTTCACCTTCTTCGTTTTTCAATGGCTGCCAACAATCAAAACAACATACCTGATGAAGAGCTTGACTTGATTTGGCAAGTGATGGATGAGGCTCTTGCTGAGATGGAGCCACAACCAGTTCCTGATCCTCAGGAATATGAAGCGTTTATAAACGCTATGGTTGATGTGGTGTGGCACGACTTTGTGCAAGCCAATCCTGACTGGAATCCTCTTGAGAATCTCATCTATGAAGAGGATGAAGACGATGAGGATGATGAAGAGGATGAGGATCTCGTTGAAGAGCGAGAGAGGAGAAGAAAGAAGGTGCTTGATGCAAGTGCTTCATGCACGGTGGAGGCAAGGAAGCATCCCGGTGATCACGATGACAATCCGCCTTCAAGTGCATCTGCTCCTCTTCTTGTCCTTTAAGGATGGACATAGAAATCTTCCAATCCTGATGGACTGTGAAGCTGCTCAGGAGCATTCATGCTAATTTGCAGGGCACGTGTTCATGCTTATCTGTAAAGCACGAGTTCCTGAGTAGAAAATAGACTAGGAAAACAAATATGTAATTTCCATATTTCATGTGTAATGTATCTTCAAGTATTAATGAAATTTGTCTATTTTCTCAATTGTTTGCTTTTTGTACTTGCCTGCAAAATTTGTTAGTAACACTCATAGTGAAATTGAGATGATAAATAATAAACTCTGATAATAATGACATTGATAATTAAGACTGAAAACTTAATCAAAGACTAAGTAATAATCTAATTGTCCAGAGTTTACCAGGAGTGTTGATGACAAATTAGCATTGAACCTCTGGTTTTCATACCAGCTTCAATATCTGAGCATCAGGATTTGACCAATTGATTTCCTGTCAGGATTGAGTCCTATCAGGATTTGATCAAAGATAACATACCTTTCTGAATAACCATCAGGATTTGACAGTTATCAGGATTTCCTCTCTGTAGCTTTTCCTCAGAAATTCTCAAAGTTCATCATTCCAAGTTCATTCACCAACTTATTGAAAGTAGCTTCAGGCAGTGGCTTGGTGAATATATCAGCTAGTTGTTGATCAGTAGGAACAAAATGAAGTTCAATTGTTCCTTCCAGAACCTGTTCTCTTATAAAGTGATATCTGATACTTATGTGTTTAGTAAGAGAATGCTGAACTGGATTTCCTGTCATTGCAATAGCACTTTGGTTATCACAATAAATAGGGATTTTTGAGTATGACAGGCCATAATCTAACAACTGATTTCTCATCCACATTATCTGAGCACAACAACTTCCTGCAGCAATGTACTCAGCTTCTGCAGTTGAAGTGGAAATAGATTTCTGCTTTTTACTGAACCATGAAACTAGTCTTCCACCCAAAAACTGACAACTTCCTGAAGTACTTTTCCTGTCTATTTTGCATCCTGCAAAATCAGCATCTGAATAGCCACACAACCCAAAATCTGATTCCCTTGCATACCAAAGGCCAAGTGAAGGAGTGCCTTTGAGATATCTGAAAATTCTTTTGACTGCAATCAGATGTGGTTCTCTAGGTTTTGCTTGAAATCTTGCACATAGACAGGTTGCAAACATGATATCTGGTCTACTGGCAGTGAGATACAATAAAGAGCCAATCACTCCTCTGTAGTGAGTTACATCTACCTCTTCACCTTGATCAGGATCAAGTTTGGTAGCTGTAGCTATGGGAGTTGAAGCAGGAGTACTGTCTTGCATGTTAAACCTTGTCAGTAAATTCCTTGTGTATTTAGACTGATTAATAAAAATCCCTTCATCAGTCTGTTTAACTTGAAGACCCAGAAAGTAACTCATTTCCCCCATCATGCTCATTTGATATCTTGACTGCATAAGCTTGGAAAACTTTTCACACAGCTTATTGTTTGTTGACCCAAAAATGATATCATCAACATAAATCTGAACTAACAGCAACTCCTTACCATGATTCAAATAAAATAGAGTTTTATCAATTGCACCTCTTTTGAATCCACTTTCCAGTAAGAATTGAGCTAAGGTTTCATACCATGCTCTTGGAGCTTGCTTTAGTCCATAAAGTGCCTTATCCAGTCTGTAGACATAATCTGGATATTTAGGATCAATGAAACCAGGAGGTTGTTCAACATAAACTTCTTCCTCCAGTTCACCATTTAAGAAAGCACTTTTAACATCCATCTGGAAAACCTTGAATTTCTTATGTGCTGCATAAGCAAGAAATATCCTGATGGCTTCTAGTCTTGCAACAGGAGCAAAAGTTTCATCATAGTCAATTCCCTCTTGTTGGGAATACCCCTTTGCAACTAGTCTAGCTTTATTTCTGATAATGACTCCATCAGAATCAGTCTTGTTCTTGAAAATCCACTTTGTACCAACAATTGATCTATTCTTTGGTCTTGGTACCAGTTTCCAGACTTCATTCCTTTCAAATTCATTCAGTTCTTCTTGCATTGCAGTAACCCAATCAGCATCTTTAAGTGCATCTTCAACTTTCTTAGGCTCCTCCTTGGATAGAAAGTTATTATATAAACATTCATTCTGAGTTGCACTTCTTGTTTGAACACCTGCATCAGGATCTCCAATTATCAAATCAGGAGTATGATCTTTAGTCCATTTCCTTGCTGGTGTCAAATTGTTTCTTGAAGTAGATGCTCCCCCTGGATTGGTGTTATCTTGATTGAAAGAATTTGATTGATTTGAAGCTCTCCCTGAATTATTGCTATGCCCTCCTGATGTGTTATCAGGATCTTCACTTGAATCAGTATCTGAAGAATTCTGTCCTGATGATTGAGTTGACTCTGAACTTGTAGTTGAATGTCGTTGCTCCCCCTCAACATTAGCACTACTAGTTGTATCACTATTGTTTGTATCATCAGTATTAGCACCATCAGTATCTGATGTGTCATCAGGATTTGGTGACCCGTCAGTACTGGATGAATTGACAGGATCTGATTCACTTCCTTCAGGTTCCTTGGAAGCTTCACTTTCAAATAGTAATCTATCATGTGAGTCTTCAATGATTCCAGTTATCTTCTTGTCATCAAAAGATACATGTATTGACTCCATGACAGTTCTTGTCCTCAAATTAAAAACTCTGAAGGCTCTTGATGTAGGATAACCTATGAATATTCCTTCATCAGCCTTTGTTTCAAATTTCCCTAGCTGTTCAGGATGAGTTCTGAGAACAAAACATTTACAGCCAAACACATGCAAATGCTTCAGACTTGGTTTCTTCTCTTTGAGTGACTGATAAGGAGTGACACCATGCCTGTTTATCAATGTAAGATTTTGTGTATAGCATGCTGTGTTGACTGCTTCTGCCCAGAAATATGTAGGTAATTTAGCTTCTTCCAACATAGTTCTGCCAGCTTCAATAAGAGTTCTATTCTTCCTTTCTACTACTCCATTTTGCTGAGGTGTGCCAGGAGCAGAGAATTGTTGAATGATTCCTTTGTATTTGCAGAACTCTTCCATCTTTGAATTCTTAAATTCAGTACCATTATCACTTCTCAGAATCTTGACTTTGTACTTTGTAGTTGTCTCAATCATCCTCACATGATCCAACAGAACTTCAGGAGTTTCATCTTTTCTGTGCAGAAAATACACCCAGGTGAATCTAGAATATTCATCAACAATTACAAGAGTGTACCTTTTCTTACTGATGGACATGATGTTGACTGGACCAAACAGATCAAGATGTAGCATGTGATATGGTTCTTCAATAGAGGATTCTGATTTACTCTGGAATGATGTCCTTCTTTGTTTTGCTTTTTGGCATGCATCACAGAGTCCATCAGGTGTATATAAGACATTAGGTAATCCTCTTACTAACTCTTTCTTAACCAACTCATTGATGTTGCTGAAGTTGAGATGAGAAAGCTTCTTGTGCCAATTCCAACTTTCATCTACTGAAGCTTTACTGATGAAACATGTAGGGGAGCCATCAGTATCTGAGAGAATGTTGGCTTCATATATGTTACCATGCCTGTAGCCAGTTAGTGCTATCTTCCCTGTTGCTTTACTGACTACTTCACAATGTGTGGAATAGAAATTGACATGATAACCTCTGTCAGTGATTTGACTAATACTCAACAAGTTGTGTTTTAGTCCCTTCACTAGAGCTACTTTTTCAATGATGACATTTCCAATGATTATATTGCCATATCCCAAGGTTTGTCCAATGTTGCCATCTCCATAAGACACAGTTGGGCCAGCTTTTTCCTCATATTCTGATAACAGGGCTTTGTTTCCAGTCATGTGCACAGAACATCCACTATCCATGACTAACACATTTTTCTTTTTACCCTGCATCAGAATAGTAACACACTAGTTAGAACACTTAGGAACCCATACTTGTTGGGTTCCTTTCTCATGCAATTTATTAATTTTAACAGCAGAAGACTTTTTGACTTTAGCAGTCCTGACAGGATTTACTCCATCAGGATTTGCTTTGTCAATATCAGTATTAACAAAAGCATGCTTCACTATGACATTTTCAGTTTTATCAGACTTTGTACTACTTTCAAACTTAAGCAATGGATCATAAAAGTTATAGTACAAATCATGATACTCTTTACATGTATAAATAGAATGCCATAGACTACCACAATGAAAACAGGACTTCTGCGGTTTATAGAGTACTGATCTATTCCTAACATCAGACTTAGGAATATCAGTAATCTTCTTCTTACTCTTCTTACAATCAATAGCAAGATGATTAGAGTTACCACAGTTAAAACAACACTTTCTAGGTGCATTTGGGATATACTTATAACCATTCTCTTTATTGATCCCAATTTTACCATTCCTGTTTCTCTTAACAGTAGCTTCCTTTTTCTTATCTGTAACCTCACAGATTTTATCTTTAAGCTGTTTCTGAGACAATAGACCTAGATTCTTAGTGACTTTATTCAAGACAGGTTTAGACTTAACGATTTTAATTCCTTGAGTAGAAGAAGATCCCTTTTCAAAAGTAGAATTGGAATCCTTACCAAAAACAAAATTAACAGGAGTAATCTTAGATTTGGTTGAGTCTATAACATGTCTATAGGTCTTTGGACTAACTGTCTCATCAATGACAATTTTCTCTGCTAATTTCTTATCTTCATCTGACCTATATCCTAGACACTCTTTCCAATTCTTAGAGGTATTAATCTCATGAAATTTCCTACCAGAGTCTGTCCAGGTTCTGATTTTCTCATTAGCATATTCAAGTTCTTTTTCAAGGGAAGTACATTTAGATGTTATCTCTAAGTGCATGTGCTTAACATTATCACATTCTTTTTGTACTTCTTGCATACGAGAAAATTCAGCTTCTAATATCTCATTCCTTTTTCTAAGGTCAGACATCTCAGATAAGATTCTAGTATTCTCAGCAGTTTGACTTCTAAAGCTAATATGTAATGACTTTAGAAAACGTCTTAACTCAGAAGCATTATCAGTATCAAAATCAAAGATAGTATTTAGTACCTTATCATCAGGAGCAGCAGTTACATCAGCATTGGCCATTAACGCATAGTTGACTACCTCAGTATCAGATTCTGAGGAAGAGTCCATCCAATCCTTGCTTGATGTGATGAGTGCCTTTGTCTTGTTGCATTCAGAAGCAAAGTGACCCATACCATTACACTTGTAGCATCTAACCTTTGACTTGTCAAATTTGCTACCCTTGCTGTCCTTCTTGATATACTTGACTTTGTCTGCTTTGAAGGTCTTTTTCTGAAAGTTGCCTTGTCTTCTATTCTTCCTGAACTTCATCCTTCTGAAGTTTCTGACAATCATAGCAACCATCTCTTCCATGTCTGAATCAGAAGATTCATCACCAGTATTGGCATCAGGATTGCCATCAGTATCTGATGAAGAGTCGTCAGGATCTGACTCAGCTACTCTTGCTTTCCTTCTAGAGACCTCCATAGCTTTCTCTTTTGATTTTGCTTCTACATTCAAAGCAATTGACTTTGCCTTGCTGCTTTTCTTGTTCTTCCTCTGTTGAACTTCAAGATCATGAGTTCTTAGCATCCCATAGATCTCATCAAGAGACACAATGTTCAGATCATACTGGTGTCTAATGATTGAGGTCTGAGTATCCCATTCTTCAGGTAAAGCTCTAAAAAATTTGGTGTTTGAATCTTCAGTTTCATATACTTTGTCAACTAAGGATAAGCTGTTCAATAGTGTCAGGAATCTGTCATATACATCAGTAAGGCTCTCTTCAGGTCTTGCATCGAATTGTTCATATTCTTGAATCAAAAGAGCCCTTCTGTTTTTCTTAACAGATGCAGATCCCTGGCACTGAGTTTCCAAAGTATCCCAGATTTCTTTTGAAGACTTGCATGCAATCACTCTGTTTGACATAACAGCATCAAGGCTATTATGCAAGATATTCTTTATCTTTGGTTCCCTGAGTACATGAGCTTTTTCTTCTGGAGTCCATTCAGCTTTAGCTTTGACCACATAATGTTCTGGTACTGTATCTGTTCGTTCTACGAACTTTGTTGGTATATATGGTCCATCACGAATCCTGTCCAAGTAGTCAGGATCTATAGCCTCCAGGTACATCAGCATCTTTACTCTCCATGTGGGATATTCTGATATCTTCAAGATGGGAATCTTCATGCTTTCATACTTGGTTGTCGACATCTTTAGATCGTATCTGATTCAGAATTAAATCAGTTTGCTCTGATACCAATTGTTGCCCAGTGAATAACAATTGTAGAAGGGGGTTGAATACAATTGTATAAGATTCTCGACTTTATATAACACAAATATGAAAGATCAATAACAATAACAATAACAGCTTTATTAACTTTGATATAAAACTGTTACAAACTCTCTTAAGAAATTCTGATGTTCTTAAGAGCTGCTAGCTTACAAAAACTCTCTCAAGAAATTCTGTTCTTAAGAGCTTCTCTCCGATTATGTTCTCTCTCTGATAAGTACATAAATCGAAACAAAAACTGTGTTTATATAGTGCACACAGCTTCTCTATCAATAACAAGATAAGTCCTAATCATAATAAAGATAGAAACATATCTTTAATCGATAGCTGCATTCTACAGACCAGGAACAAATAGAATAAACTTCCATGTTTATCTAGACTCCAAATATAACTCGAAGTAGGAATCCTGATCAGCTTCAAGTCCTGATGATCAAACCTGATCATAGTCTGAGTAGGAATCCTGATGATCAATAAGATACTGACGCTTGATCAAATACTGATGACCATGCAATACTGATGACGTCAGCAATCCTGATCAGTTGAGTCTAGCTTCTGACAATCATTGAATTCTGACCTAACATTTCCAACTTTTAATTTACCATATCCCGTAGTGAATCCTTTGTTGTCATCTCCAAAGGTTACAATCGGGTCGGTCTTCTTAACCACCTCTGTAAGCAGGGACTCTTCACCTGTCATGTGTCTAGAACAACCACTATCCAGAATCCACACGACCTTTGAGCTTTTAACCTTACCCTGCAATCACAGATTGATTAAGCGGACTTTGGTACCCAAAATTGTTTGGGTCCTGAAGGTTTAGATGATTTAACAGGAGTAACATTCAATTTAATCTTACTCTGTTTGATTTTCATATCATCTGTGGATTCAACATTATCAGTGCTATTGCTACCAGATGCATTCATCAACTTAAAATAAGCATGCATGATGTTGTATGTACATAGCAAGCACTCTTTCTTACCACAGGGTTTATGAACATCAGGCATTTCAGACATGTTATGCATTGCAGAAGTATTAGCAGTTTCTACTTTAACCTTTTTACATGCATGTGTAAGGTGTCCAGCAGAATTACAATTGGTGCACAACTTCCTAGATGCAATGGGAGAAGAAGAAACAATATTCTGATTAACAACCTTCTTTTTCCCATTCCTGTTCTTTTTAACACTGTCAACTAAGTCACCTATTTCAGTTTTAGGTATAACAGTTTTTACTGAATTCCTAGGCACCTTAGTCTTTACATCTTTAACCTTCAACAAATCCTCCTCAAGCAATTCTTGTCTTATGAAAAGATCATCCTCATGAAAAAGTGGTGGAAAAGGCTTAACAAAAACTGGACAATCAACATTCTTAAGAACATGTGGAGTATTCCTTTTGACAACTGAAGGTGTCATAGGGAATTCCAATATCTTCTTACCAGCTTTCTTGTTATAGTCAAATCCTATAGCAGTTTTATTCTCTATGGCCTGAGTATCAATGATCTCCTTAGCAATTAGAGCGGAATTCTTAAAAGCATTCAGCTTCAGATCTAAATCTGAAATCTGCTTCCTGAGGATAGTCTCTATCTCATCATTACACTTAATCTTGTTTTCTAAGTACGCATTCTTTTGCTTAAGATCTTCTATTGTGACAGCTACAAGCTCTAGTTCTTCATTTTTAGATTCTAGTTTTTTAATCTTAAGAACTAGTTTAGCATTCTCCATTTCAGATGCTAGCATGCTTGTGTGTACATTAAACAATTCTACACTAAGATCTTGCACAGTTTTCTTGTACTCAGAGTTAGACAAATCAATTGTAGTTAAGATAGGTAACTGAGATGATTGTGGTGATTCCTCTGAAGAGTCAGCCATTAGGGCAACATTTACATACTCTTCCTCTTCATCTGAATCAGTATCATCCCAGTGTTTTCCCTCTGCTATATAAGCTTTCCCTTTCTGCTTTCCAGACAATGCCTACAGTTGCTGTTTCAGCTTGGCATTCTCCTTCTTCAAATCCTCAGAAGAATCTTTCTTTACATAGACATCTTTCATGTCTCTTGCTTGACGAGGCTTCCGGCATTCAGTGGCGACATGCCATAACTCATTGCAGTTGTAGCATCTTGATTTGCTTCTATCAATCATGCATGTCTTGTAGCCTCCCTTAGAGCCTTTACTAGGTGTATATTTGCTCTTCTGGAATCTGTTGGTTGAACCCTTGAACTTGTACTTAGGGTTTCTATTGAAACGAATGTGGCTAAACTTTGCAGCTAAGTACGCCATGGTTTTGTCTTCCATTTGCTCAAGCTCTTCTAGGGTGTAGTAAACACTTTCATCAACACCCAGATTCACAGAATCCATTTCATCTTCTATTATTACCTCCTTTCCGGCTCTAGGGGTTTGAACCTGAATCTCAGAAGTTATTGGTTCATCCACTACAAGTGCTACTGATCTCACAAGTGAATTGTACTTGCTGTCCACTGTCCCTGATCCGTAGATTATCACTCTCTGTTCCTGTTCCATCTCATAGGTCTTCAACTTGCCATAGATCATCTCTAATGACATCTTTGTGAAGTCAATTCTTTCCATTATGGATGATGACTTGTGTTCTACATGATGGGGCAGCATCATCATGAACTTCATGTTTGATTCTCTCAGTGGATAGGTCTTTCATTTCATTGCCAATTCATTTAGGAGCTTAGTATATTTCTCAAAGACCTGAGTTATACTTTCTCCTGTAAGAGACCTAAAATCTTCGTACTGAGAAGTCAGGATGTCCAATCTGTTTTCCTGCACGTCTTCAGTTCCTTCCATTATCAAGTTAATGGTATCCCACATGTGTTTCCTGCTCAGTTCATCAACTGATAGCTCATTTCCTTGTCTGCGGAGTCCGCCAATATCAACATCAAACATGTGTCAAATCGAATCAGTTCTTTGTCAGAATCTGTATACTCAGTAATATCCTTAGGTTGGGTGCCTTGAGGAATCCTGCTACCATCAGGACCTGTAGATTCACTAACTGGTTTCATTGGTACAAACGGTCTATTCTCTAATATGCCAATATACAACGGATTAGATGCCTTGATAAATAACAGCATCTTCATCTTCCACAAACCGAAATCATCTCTAGTAAATGGGGGAACTTTAATACCAGCGGTTGTCTTTGGAGCACTCATGGTTTCTGAAAATATCAAATTGTTTAAAATTCAAGAAATTCCAATCAAATGAAAAATTTTGAAAGTTAAAAAAATTTGCTTCGTATTTTCATGCTACGTTTGATTTTGGTCTCATTCATCGGATCTGATTTGTATATCAATCAAGTAGCTCTGATACCAATTGTTAGGTCCAAAGTATCGTAGAAGGGGGGTTGAATACGATACTCACAAATAATTCAATTTCGTTCGCGGATTAATCATTCAGTTCTATAACGAAATCAAACACACCAAACCAAATCAAGAGTCGGGGAATATATCTTTTTATAAATATAAACCTCGAGGGGTGCTACAATTTCTAATCCATAGATTAGCTTCAATGAGTTTAAGGTTACACAAATTCAATACAATGATCAAGTTCTGAGCACTATTAAATTCTCTGATAATTTCTCCGGCTCAATTCTCTCTCTCAGTAATGTCTCTGTGTAAAAATGCCTTAACTGAAAAAGACACTCTTCCTCTGTTAGTAATTGTAGTCTTTGATTTGAAAACTATCGAACCACAATTGAAGAATCAATCATGGCCGTCCAATCTTCATCAACTGGAAAAACAAGTAACACTTTTCACCTGCTCCTACATTTGAAAACTATCGAAAGAATAAATGAATTTACCATTCGATAGTTTTTAAATAAAAACTGTTAATCCCAAATGACCTAACAGAATTGTAGAAGGGGGGGTTGAATACAATTCTAGATATTTTAAACTTAAAACAACTTTCGAAATAAAACTGAACTTATAAAATAAAAACACAAGCAGTTAAATAATTTCAGTTGGATTGTTTGATGATCCAACTGAAGTGTTTTTATTGCGGAAATAATCTGTGATACAAAATGTACACAGCTGCTCAGTTACAAGAATGTAGAGAAGTATGCTCTCAAAGATAACTAATACAATCTATTTGTTTTTCTTCTCACACACTTATTTTAACTGCTACACTTGGTTATATATATTCCCAAGTTTACAATGCTATTTTTGGCTACTCTAAAGTACACTAAAGGTAACCGCCAGTAGCTTACTTTTCATCCCTTTTGTCCAATGGTCCTTGGAGACCTTTGTCTTATGTCTTCAGTCTTATAGTGATCCCACTCAAAAACCAGATTGGAAATTGGAATGTTTCCTTATTCCCTATGTCCATTTTAATGGCTTCCAATGCAAAGTACACTTCCAAATCTCCCTTTTGATCTGTCAGAAAACTGTCACTATCACTTTGTCAACTATTCAGAAAAGCAATAATGATTCGTTGATAGCAGGGAGATGTGTTTCGTTGATAGCTTTATTCTTCATTCCGTTGATGGTGTATTCCTCGTTTCGTTGATAGAGTAATCTTCATTCCGTTGAAAGACTAATCTTCATACCGTTGATAGAGTAATCTTCATACCGTTGACATGTCTTCACTTAGGCAAAATTACATGGCATAATATATTTACAATTCACCAGCCTATTTTGCCTATCTAGTACTAAGTCAACATGACTTATAAAACCTATCTAATACATACAACAAAATGCACATCAAACTGTGAAGTATTGTACAGTGCAATTGCTACATCACTCATTTCGTTGATGAGCTTCCTGTCAACGAAACGCTGCAAAGCATGTCATTCCGTTGACAGTTACAAAATGACTTAATACAAAATCTACTAAGTGTTTTTATAATTATCATCAAGAACAACATATTCCTAACAATCTCCCCCAATTTATGACTGATAGAATAACAGCCATAAATCAAGAGCCTTGATGATAACAAAAACACTCAGTCAAATTACACATGATAAAAATAGAAATTGCATTAAGCTTCATTGAATTTAATTGATATACAAAGTAGCAAATCTTACAAAACAAGTGCACAGAGTTGCTCCTCTAGTCTGAGCAGATTTTTCATCTTTGCCTCTGTGGTCTTGTTTTCTTCCCTTTTCTTGCATTGTTCTCCTCAATCTGAGCTTGAAGTCTTCTGTAGAAAATCTTCTCTTCTTCATCTTGATTCCCCAACCTGGATTGCATTAATCTGAGAGTTTCATTGGATGCCTTTTCCAGTTGGTCTTCTATTCTGAAGAATCTTCTACAGTTGTCCTTGTCTTTGAATTCCATCATCCAAAAAGGTTGGAGATGAATTTTCTTTCCTGTTTGAGGGACCTTCAATACTCTGGGAAGTGCACCAGGCTTGTTCCAGCTAGCTTTGATTTGGCAAATTTTGGAGACAACCTCAGACTTGGCTGTTTTGGTAAAACCAAAATCTTTCTTCAGACATTTAAACACAGATAGCAGTGTCTGATAGTCTTCTCCCAGAATTTTATGTAGAGGCCAAACCTGTTCTCTCCCACCCTTGTAGACAAACACCAATCTCTCTGGTAGTTTGTAAGAATCTGCTATTCCTCTCACTTCAACCAGGTCATCAAGATTGATATGTAGGTCAGACTCCTCCCTGATATCAGCAATGTAGATGAAGTCTTCTGGGTTGGTAGGGGGTTTCTCAGCTTGTGGTCTCCTTACAAGAATTGGCTTAGCCTTGGCAGCCCTCTGCTTAGATTTCTTCTTTGGATCCATTTCAAAGAGGAATTTTGGAAAGTTGGCCTCATCAAACTCAATTGGCTCTCCCTTTGGCTCAATTGGCTGATCATGGAAATTGACAGGATGTTTAGGATCACAGGCTAACTTTACCTCAGAAACTGGATCAGGAATTGTTGGAGGTGCAATAGGTACAGAAGAGTCTGTTGCAATACTCTGAGAGTCATCATTCTCAAAGGCTATGTTTCTCCTAGATCTTGCCTTTGGTTGCCTTATGCTCTTCTTTGTACTCCTTTCCTCTCTGGCTTTTTCTTCTAGCTGTCTTTCTTCTTCATCAAGAGATTGAGCAACTGCAAGTGCTTGCATTGCTGCTCTTTCTGACTCTTCAGCCTTAGCTTCAGCAAAGTTTGGGTGACCAGCCCAAACACAGATTTCTTGTCCATTCCTGTAGACAATTGCCCTTTGCTTCCTTATCTCAGGATCATTGCTTTCCTTGCATTTTGTGATAAGTAGTCCAAGAAGCTTAAGCTCATCTAGATAAGGTGCAGGATAGAAAATCCTTGTTATGTTTTTGCCCTTTGGTTTAGCAGGGGACTTGGGAGATAAGCTTCTTTGAAGTGTAGCTTGTTCCACATCCCTAATGCATGAAGTTTGTCCTTTTTCCTTCCTTGGACCTTGAGTGACTCCATGTAGAAGGGGCTCTACCTCATAGAAAGAATTAGTCTGTGGCTCCCATTCCGTTGACACTAATACCATGGCATTCATTGATGGTGTTGTAGAAGTAGCTTGATCCGTTGATGAATTTGAATTCTTTGCAGTTTCAGCTATCTTCTTGACTCTTGCATCTATGTTAGCCCAATGGTCTTTTATCTGTTCAGCAAGTGTTAGCCTCATAGATGCTTGTTTAATCAAGTCAATACCATCCAGTTTATCCTTTCCTGACTCCCCCATAGCTAGTGGCTCCTTTGGCAGGGAAATGGCTGGGACCATAACCTTTGTAACTTGAATGTTAAGCTCCTTAGATTTCTCCCCCTTTTTGTTATCATCAAAAGGAATGACTGGGAGTCCTTGAGCTGCCACTAGCTGGGCTAAAAGTTGGGTTTGCTTCTCCTGTCCCCTTTGCATTTGAGATAAAGTAGCTTCCACCTTGTCCACTCTAGAAGAGAGAGTCTTCAAGGAGGTAGCCACCTCAGGTTCCTTAGAGAAAAACCTGTTCATCTTGGACACAGTGAGAAGGGGAAGCTTTTCATCTAGCCTCCTGTCAGTAACATCCTTAAGATTGCTAATGGAGTCCTTGATTTCTCTAGCTTCAATCCTTGTCTGCATAATCTGTAGCCTTTGGATTTCCAGTGAATCCATAATAGCCTTGTAGAATTTCTTGTCATTGGCATTTGCAGACTCATGAGCCAGATAGGCCTCATTGTACTACCTTGTGATTGCAGTATCCAGTGTGATTCTTCCTTGCAAATCCTGAGAAAGCCAGTTTGGTGTAGGGGGCACCACAGAAGTCCCAGTCTGTGAAGTGATAGCCACCTGTACATTGTCACCAAAACTGTCATCGCCATCAGAAAAATCAAATTCACCACTTGTTGTAGCTCATGGAGACAGATTGGTGATTGCATCCTTTGCTCTTTGCATAGATGCAGTTGTGTGGATTAGGTTGAAAGACCTTTCTGCCTCCACATTGCCCTGCTGAGCCATAACTTGATAGGCTGGCACAGGATCAGTAAAGGTCTCAGAATCCAGGGAAATACTATCCAGAGTTTGTTGAAAATGCTCTTGGAAAGTAAGTTCCCTTTCTCCCTCATAAACCTCCATTAACTCACTTGCAATGGCTGCTGCCTCCCTTGCTGCTCCTGTAGTCCCTTCTCTCTCTCCTCTATTTTCTTGCATCATGGGCTACCCATGGCTCACACCTCTCACACCCTCACCTTCACCTACTAAGGTGGAACCCTCAGCCTCTTCTTTTGCCTGACTAGAAGAAATAGTCAGCCTCTCACTCTCAGGCTCTCCTTTTGCCTGGCTGCAAGCCAGCCTCTCAGTTTCACTCTCTCTCATTCCTAGAAGTGTTTAAACTACCACTAGATCATCTGCACTAGTTGTGGAAACAACTTGATTTTCAATAAGAGGTGCAGAATGAACTATCAACGGTATGGTAGTTTGAACTGTCAACGGTATGGATACCGTTGATGGAGAAACACTTGTCAACGAAAGAGACTGTTTCGTTGATGAGGTCAAGAAAGCACTTTGAGAAAGTGAAATTACAGTAGAATCTGTGGTGATTGATTTTAGAGATTGTTCCACAGATCCTCTTGTAACTTCAGAAAAGGATGATTGGTGGCCCAACAAATCACTTAACAAGTGATGTCACCAATTTCAGAGTGGGGCTTCTCCAAGAAAAGAGTTGGAGAATCAGGGATAGATGAATGGATCATATCCACATCTAATGATTGAGTTGGTGAATTTTGAGGAGTTGGTTCAAGATTTATATTTAGAGAGTGGGACTGTAACCTCAGAGTAATGATAGGGGTTACATCAAACTGAATTTGAGATACTGGAAGTGTTGCTTCCAGTGTGTGTGCACCCTGTGAAACCTGGGATTTTTGTTTCACTCTCCTTTGGTATTGGGAAATTGTAGACTGTGGGCTTGAAGTGTCCCTTACCCTCTTGGAGTGTGCTCTTGGAGGAGAGCTTGTTTCAATAATTACATCCTTTTGGGAGGATGCAACTAGACTTGTGCTTAAATCCATATTACTCATTGTGCCTTATTGGGAAGACACAATGGGGCTAGGCTGGATCTCACTCATCTCTCCCACCTTATCCTTAGGGTTTCTTTTATGTTCACCCCTTCCCTCACCTCTCACAACACCTACACCACTCCCCTTTGGTTGTGTAGTGGATTTTACAACAGGTGCCTTTTGGGAAGCACCTGAGGTTGGCTTGGAGGATTTCTTTGATTTTGGTTTTGTTGCTTGGGCAGGAGCCTGTTGGGTCACAACTACAGACTCCACAGCAACATGGTTGGGTAAAACAGTAGAAGTAACAGCTATACTAGCAGGGATAGCAGTAGTTACCTCAATTATTGGCAGATACACCACTGGAACATCACCATTGTGGTTCAGCCTCAGTATGTCTGTCAATACTCTCTTTTCTTGCACAAAGCAATCAAACCTAGAAACAGGGTTAGAGATAACCAATGGTGCTTGTTACGACCAAACTCAACACGCAAGTGCACGTGATCTCAAGTAATACAGATAGCAAATAAGGTTCGTTCCTACAGGGACTCGTTGTTTGTCTAGTTAATTCACTCACCAATGTATGATTATTATCCGATGCTAAAACAAATAACAAAGTGGATTTTTGTTATCCCTATAATTAATCTAAGAATTATAACTAATTATCAACTACTTGAACTGAGATTTATGTCGAATTACTTATGCGAATAAAACATGGGATTTTAACTTCATTAAACAATCCATCTAAAGTCTTCAATTCTCTAGCCCTTTCATGTGATTTGTTAATACCTGATCGAACACACAAAACTGATATAAGCCAACTTTCGTTGTACCAATACCATCCTAAATAATATCCACAATTAAGATAGAAATCACTTAGTCTCCCAATTATGCTTAGTCCCTATATGTCTATAAAGATTGAAAACATAATGGTTGAAGTACAAGCATTCAATTGATCACATAGTCGTCATAAAACGGTTAGAGTTACGACACTAATTACGAATGATATTCTCACGCATAAACCTATGCTAGCATGGCAAGTTCTAAACTCTTAAATCCACTTTCGCTTCAATAAGAATTAACACACAATTACAGGAGTTAGCTACTCTCCTATAACGAATTAAAACAACCATGATAGGATATCGCATCAATCACACTATAGGCATCGAGAAAAATCAACAAATAAACTTCATGAATAAATCCGCTAAAACCCCATGACAACGAATTAGTTCATAATCAAACTAATCGTCACCATGGGTTCTAATGTAAACATGATGAAAGAAAATGAATTATATTGAATAAATATCAAGGTTCTAAAGAATACACCCAAACCAAGCATCCACAAGATAGAAAGAATACAAGAATAAATTGAAACTATCTTCTTCCTTCTTCTTCGTGCTTTAAAACTCCGTATATAATATGCAGTATATGTCTCTCTCGTTCTCTAGGGTTTTCTTCTCTTTATATAGGCCTCCAGGTGCAAATAAGTCGTACTGAATTGTAATTTGACTTCAACTCAAAAAATCAGCAAATCGGGTTCAAAACAGGAAATTTCGTCAGACAGACTGGCGCTGCCGCGCCACAATTGTATAGGATAGCGGCGCTGCCGCGCCACAATTACTGCTTCTTTTTTTCATCGGCGCTGCCGCGCCATAAGCAAGCTCAAACACGGCGCTGCCGCGCCGTGCCTTCTGTCCAGGACATAGAAAATGTTGTCCTCTTCGCGTGAGCTGTAAGATCGTCAGAATCGGACTTGTAGAACTCCAGATATGGCCAAAACAGTGAAGACTGCGCAACCTACCCGGAAAATCCGAATTTTAATCAAATTATCCTCCAACTCTTGGTTCTGCAAAACTTAATGAAAACACATTAAACACACCACATACTTGAGTTCAAGTCATCAATTTAAGCCGATATGAAGCGTTCCAAGTGGATTAAAAATCCACTTATCACACCCCCAAACTTAAACCGATGCTTGTCCTCAAGCATAAATAATATAACTATATACAACTAACTAGTACCACTTCCGTAGGTGATCACGGTTGCATTTGGCATATGCAACAAGCCCTTTAAACCCCTAGGCAGCCCTAGTGGACGAGTAAGGTCTCGTGAGGGCCTATAGCGAATGTACCCACAAAATCCATCTACTCATGCAACTAACAATGCAATGCATGTATGCAACTATATGGAAATGCAACGATCCCTTCAAACCAACCAAAACCAATCAACAAGCCAACATCTCAAAGAACACAGTCTTCCAAACAGAGTTCGACCAAATTCCCATCGACCAACAAGACAAACACAGAAACGTGCGTGTGTGCGATGCTCACCAATATACTCCCAAACTAAATCAAGACCATACCTACTCTTAGCCAAAACAACCACAAGCTTACAAACAGAATGAACGCTAGACACAAGAACTCTTAAGGGACACCTTCGCAGTCCATCTGAGTTAGACAAGAATTCATGCTTTATTACACAAAAACAACTACACACAACACACATGCTTATTTGACCGTGCAATGGCTGAGACCCCAAAAGGCTTATACAATAATACCCATGTAACGAGCTTTAGGTTAGTGGATCCCAGACCGGAAAAGTCTTAGGTCAATAGGCACAAAGTCCCCTAGAACTTAATTGCTCGAGTATTAAAGAGCTCAACGTGATCAATTCTGCATAAACACAAAACAAACACAACTTTTTTTTTCTTTTTCAACTTTTCTCTTCTTTTTTTTTTTCAACAATTTCGGAATGAGTGCTCTTTGCCTTTTTCTCATCCCACCCTAGACTACTCATCTTTTCAATGAGCCGGCTACTAGCCATTTGACGCCTAGCCTTTATTACAACTAGCATGAAATCCCTGGTTTCCCCCAAACTTATACATAAGTGCTCCTTCGTTTTCAAGAATCTAGCCAACATTCTAAATGTAAACAAGTGGTTAAATTCTAACACCAAACAAGCATGGTCTGATCAAATTCAAAAGCTACCAATGAGACTTATGAAATAGATTTGTTTCTGGCATGCAAGTCAATACTTAGAAACTTAATCAACCCTCTATTCATCACAACCACACTCCAATCAACATCGACTCACCAACGGAAATAGTCAAATCCTACGGGATCATGAAATATGCATGCAACTAAAATGGACTCACATGACAGATATAAATACTAATGCAAACAGAATGCCCTATATGACATGAACATGCAAAGATATGAATGAACTAACTACATATGCAATATGAAACCTATATGAACACACACACACACTAATATTACCATTCCTTAATTATCACCCCCAAACTTAAAATATTCAATGTCCTCATTGAAGGTAATAAGAAAGATAGTAGAAACATACCTAACACATGGGTTGCCTCCCACGAAGCGCTGTCGTTAATGTCATTTAGCCGGACAAATGTGAATCAAATCATGGTGGCTCGAAGATCGCATTTGACTTGTCCTTAGCAGAAGGACCATTCACCCATTGTTTGATAACCTTCTTGCTTTCTTCCCACATCTTTTCCAAATCAAACTTCACCTTGACTTTTCCATCAATCGATTTTTTCTTTTTCTTCTTTACACCTCTAAGGTGTTTATGCTTCTCCGTCGATTGATAAGAACACTCTTTTACCTCATCATCCTTGTTCCACCTTCTCAGCACATTATCTTCACACTCTTTAAAAATCACCAACTCATCATTCAGAAGGACATACTTCAAATGTGGTGGAAGTTTTCCAAGCCTGACATTCGAAAGATCTCGAATGGAAGAATTGTCAATGGAATCACTGATATGATGCTCGAACTTGTGCATGTCCGAATTTTTGCTCAACAACTGATCGAACTCCTTTCTCTGACCCGTATCAACCATCTTCAAGCTAAAACACTCTTCCTCCTCTGTCAGAAATTTCATAGCCTTGAACACATTAAAGATGACCTTTTGATTACTCACCCTCATTGTGAGCTCTCCCTTTTGGACATCAATAAGAGTCCGACCTGTAGCCAAGAATGGTCGTCCCAAGATGATAGGGATCTTCTTGTCTTCCTCAAAATCAAGAATAACAAAATCAGCAGGAAAAATCAGCTTATCCACCTTTACCAAGACATCCTCCACTATACCCCTCGGATATGTGATCGACCGATCAGCCAACTGTAAGGTCATATTAACTGGTTTCGGCTCAGGCAACCCAAGTTGCTTAAAAACAGACATTGGCATGAGATTAATGCTAGCTCCCAAATCACATAAGCATTTGCTGAAAAGTTGATTGCCAATAGTGTAAGGTATGGTAAAACTTCCCGGATCTTTAAGCTTCGGTGGCAATTTCTGCTGTAGAACCGCACTACACTCCTCTGTCAAAGCAACGGTGTCTAGCTCCTCAAGTTTCAATTTCTTCGAAAGAATGCCCTTCATAAACTTCGCATAGCTCGGCATTTGCTCAAGAGCCTCTGCAAATGGTATGTTAATCTGAAGCTTCTTGAAGACATCCAAGAACTTAGCAAACTGCTTGTCAAACTTTTGCCTTTGAACTCGTTTTGGGAATGGAGGAGGTGGAAACACCTTTTCTTCTACTACTTTCCGAGAATTTTCATTCTTCCCAGTTACGTGAGTCGAGAGAGTAGCATTAGGTACCAAATCAGGAACAGAATTGACCCCAGCGTCAAAATCACTTTTTTCTTCCAGAAGGGCCGGCGCTGCCGCGCCGTTTTTGTACTGGGGATCGGCGCTACCGCGCCGTACAAACTGACCAGAATTTTCATTTTTTTCCTCGGCTGAATTTTCTTCGTTCTGACCCTGTAGAATCTTTCCCGATCGTAAGGTTACTGCCTGGACCTGTTCCTTGTGATCTTTCTTGCCTGGATTCATCTCTGTGTCACTCGGAAGCGTTCCTGGTTGACGGTTCAACAATGCATTGGCTAGTTGCCCAATCTGATTCTCTAAAGTTTTCAACGACACCGCTTGACTCTTATACATCATTCGCAGCTCTTCCAGTTCAGACTTCTCAGACTAATTCAAAGAATTTCCTTGAGATGGTTGAAATCCAGGTGGATTGAATGTTTGCCTTGGAGCATAAGGTGGTGGTTGATAGTTCTGATTATATGGCCTTGCATTGAACTGCTGATTTTGTGGTTGCTGAACACCACCCTGATTGTTGCTCCAACTGAAATTAGGATGATTCCGATTGTTGGGATGATAAGCATTAGGCACTGGCTGCTGAGCTCTTTGAAAATTACTAACAAACTGTGCGGATTCAGCTGAGATAGCACACAGATTCGTGTCATGAGCTCCTGCACACAATTCACACACCATAACAACCTGATTAGTCCCAAGATTAGAAAGGGAATCTACCTTCATTGTCAACGCTTTGAGTTGCGCAGCAATAGCAGTAGCTGCATCCAATTCAAGTACTCCAGCCACTTTAGCAGGTGGCAAGCGTTGAGTAGGATTCTGAAACTCATTGGTTGCCATCATTTCAATAAGATTATAGGCATCCTCATAGCTTTTTGCCCATAGCGCACCTCCAGATGCAGCATCTAACATAGGCCTGGACTGAGCTCCCAACCCGTTATAGAAATTGCTGATTATCATCCAATCCGGCATTCCATGATGAGGACAACGTGCCAATATCTCCTTGTACCTTTCCCAAGCTTCCCCCAAAGATTCCTGGGGTTGATGAGCAAACTGAGAAATAGAATTCCTATAAGCTGCTGTCTTCGCCATGGAGAAATACTTCGTCAAGAACTTTTGAGCACAGTCTGCCCATGGTTTGATAGAACCTGATGGCATAGAATGTAACCAACTCTTGGCTTTATCCCTAAGAGAGAAGGGAAATAGCCTCAATCTGATTGCGTCATCTGTAACTCCGTTGAATTTGAAGGTGTCACAGATCTCAAGGAAGTCCCTAATATGAGCATTGGGATCTTCAGCAGGACTACCCCCAAACTGAACCGTATTCTGAATCATCTGAATGATGTTTGGCTTAAGCTCAAAATTATTAGCCCCAATAGCTGGACGAACAATGCTGGTATGAATGTCCTCCACTTTTGGCTGAGAAAATTCACTCAAAGCCTTCGCTGGTTGTGCTTCATCTGCCATATCTTCTTTTGATTCACAATTGTTTTCTACACTGATGTTCTCAAAGTCAAGTTTCCTTCGTGCTAGTTCTTCTCTTCTTGCTAATTCTTCTCTACGTGCTCGAGCTCGTGTACGCATACACTCTCAATAAGTACCTGAAATTCACCAACTAGAAAATTGGTGAGAAACGTCCTAGTCACCGAACTTTAATGACCACTGATGGTAAATACTGAAACTAAACAAATAAAACGAAGTCCCCGGCAGCGGCGCCAAAAACTTGTTACGACCAAACTCAACACGCAAGTGCACGTGATCTCAAGTAATACAGATAGCAAATAAGGTTCGTTCCTACAGGGACTCGTTGTTTGTCTAGTTAATTCACTCACCAATGTATGATTATTATCCGATGCTAAAACAAATAACAAAGTGGATTTTTGTTATCCCTATAATTAATCTAAGAATTATAACTAATTATCAACTACTTGAACTGAGATTTATGTCGAATTACTTATGCGAATAAAACATGGGATTTTAACTTCATTAAACAATCCATCTAAAGTCTTCAATTCTCTAGCCCTTTCATGTGATTTGTTAATACCTGATCGAACACACAAAACTGATATAAGCCAACTTTTGTTGTACCAATACCATCCTAAATAATATCCATAATTAAGATAGAAATCACTTAGTCTCCCAATTATGCTTAGTCCCTATATGTCTATAAAGATTGAAAACATAATGGTTGAAGTACAAGCATTCAATTGATCACATAGTCGTCATAAAACGGTTAGAGTTACGACACTAATTACGAATGATATTCTCACGCATAAACCTATGCTAGCATGGCAAGTTCTAAACTCTTAAATCCACTTTCGCTTCAATAAGAATTAACACACAATTACAGGAGTTAGCTACTCTCCTATAACGAATTAAAACAACCATGATAGGATATCGCATCAATCACACTATAGGCATCGAGAAAATTCAACAAATAAACTTCATGAATAAATCCGCTAAAGCCCCATGACAACGAATTAGTTCATAATCAAACTAATCGTCACCATGGGTTCTAATGTAAACATGATGAAAGAAAACGAATTATATTGAATAAATATCAAGGTTCTAAAGAATACACCCAAACCAAGCATCCACAAGATAGAAAGAATACAAGAATAAATTGAAACTATCTTCTTCCTTCTTCTTCGTGCTTTAAAACTCCGTATATAATATGCGGTATATGTCTCTCTCGTTCTCTAGGGTTTTCTTCTCTTTATATAGGCCTCCAGGTGCAAATAAGTCGTACTGAATTGTAATTTGACTTCAACTCGAAAAATCAGCAAATCGGGTTCAAAACAGGAAATTTCGTCAGACAGACTGGCGCTGCCGCGCCACAATTGTATAGGATAGCGGCGCTGCCGCGCCACAATTACTGCTTCTTTTTTTCATCGGCGCTGCCGCGCCATAAGCAAGCTCAAACACGGCGCTGCCGCGCCGTGCCTTCTGTCCAGGACATAGAAAATGTTGTCCTCTTCGCGTGAGCTGTAAGATCGTCAGAATCGGACTTGTAGAACTCCAGATATGGCCAAAACAGTGAAGACTGCGCAACCTACCCGGAAAATCCGAATTTTAATCAAATTATCCTCCAACTCGTGGTTCTGCAAAACTTAATGAAAACACATTAAACACACCACATACTTGAGTTCAAGTCATCAATTTAAGCCGATATGAAGCGTTCCAAGTGGATTAAAAATCCACTTATCAGTGCTGGACTAACATGGTTAGCCAACATCATCAGAAATCTAGCATAATAGATATTTTTCTTCCTATTTGCCTTATCACCCAACTTAGCACCAATTTCATACATAATTTGGGTGCTAAAGTTGTAATATCTATCAGTTAGGAGCATGGTAAATAGAATCAACATAGAATTAGTTAATGCATCAAAATTACTAATTTTACCAGAAAAGACCTTGAAGAATGCATCAGCTAAATAACTGTATTCCCTAACCAAACCTCTCCTAATTATTTTACCCAGATTATCAATAGGCAAAGAGTAGTTTATGGAATTTAGCATGTTAATCATTTCAGTATATGTGGGCAAAGCAGAGCAATTATTTTCAGGAAGGTGTAAGCATGCTTGCAACACTTCAGAATTGACTATGTACTCATTACCTTGAATGGTGAATTGCAAAGTGCAATTTGTCCCACTGTACTCACATGAGGTCCAAATGTGACGCCCTCCAAACCCGGGGTACAGATTTGAGGAGTCATCCGACCAACGGAACACTATTTAACACATGCATAATATATATAAAGACACAATTACCCCTTGACCAAGACCGCATCCAGATTATGGCAATGAACACAAGCTACTACAATCTTTTATTATTACAAACCAGTTTTATCAGAGTTATTACATCACAACTAAAGTTCAAATCTAGACATTAAATCTAGAAAAGCAAAACAACAACTACCCTGCCAATAACAGTGACTCGAGGGGCTCTCCTGACTGCTGGTGAACTATCGGTCACGCTATGCCAACTCATACTCTCGCTTCACTGGAATAGGGTTAGAAAACAACAAGCAAGAGTGAGCCAAAATTGCTCAGCAAACATCAACGAATCATTTCTATCACGGTGGTAAGGATATGAATTTAAGATATCAGAATCAACAATATTTAGCTAACACATGCTTTGTATCAATAATGATTGAAGTAAAGAATTAGAATTTGGCTTATACATTTTATTCAAATCAAAGGTTGTGCTGCTGGCCAGCCACGCATCAACCCCGGACTAGCTCATGTCATAGTCCTCTACTGGATCCCAGGCCAATCTGGGCCTTAAGTTATTCCGACCAATTACTGGTCCATTTTAAAAAAAACACATGCCAATTCTATAATAGGGTATAAACAATAACATGCTCAATAAGATAAACTGAATGTATAGTAATTGCAAAAGAGTTTCAACTGTTCGGTATCAAGTGAAGGTCGAGAAATAATCATGGAGTAATTTCAATGGTACAGTGTGCTCATTCAATAAGGGAATCAATATTGGTAATCGTTAATCAATAACCGTAAATGAGTAGTCAAGATGGAAGTCAAATAATCAAAGGTTGTCAATGATAATCAAAGGATGATAAATAGCAACAATAGGTGGTAAACAATAATCAAGTAAATTGGAAATAAGGGTTTCCGATGCAGATCAAATCAAAGAATCAAGAATTTCTAAGGAAATGGAATCAGTTGTCCAAATGCGGTTAAAAGATGGATAATTTGAATTGTTCTGGGGATAACGGTATTCAAGTAATCAAGACAATAATAATTTTATCACAAGTAAAGGCACAGATACTTGCCTGGTCTGAGCTGCTGTCGGATCGACTCTGCTCACTCTACTTTCCCCTTTCCCTTGCTCCGGGAACTCGATTCTATAATTTAAACAACTCATCACAATAAGTCTAACTATTCTCGTTCTACTCTCGACACTTATTCAATCAATAATCACATTTAAACAAGTAACCGGTTACGTATCGGACGTCCGGTATAATTTACGATATTTAAAACTCAGATATTTGCCCTAGCACGGGCATATACAGACTATAAAACACGACACACAATTAATATGAACCATATAGCACTTATAAACATTTTTAAAACATCATACGGAACTCAATTGAATTTTTAATAAGTCGTTACAAATTTTAAATCAAAAATCGGATTTTTAAATCCAATGTAAACATTTAAATGAAAATAAATCAATTAATAAAATTAATTGACACTCTTTAAATACTCAAACTATTTTTTTTTAAATAATTAAATAGGCTTGAAAATAATTAAACTGAATTTTTAATTAATTAAATCTAATTAATAATTAATTTTTAAGAATTAATTGATTAAAAGAATTAACCAATTAATTAATAAATTAATTATTAATTAAAAATAATTAAAATAATTAAGTTTAATCAATTTTCGGATTTAAAATAATAAATATAATTTATCAGAATTTTTCTGATATAAAAATATATTTTTAAAATAAAAATATGAAATTTTTTTAGTTTTTAAACTATTTTCGAATTAAATTTAAAAATAAAATTCAAAAACAGTTTTCTGAAAATGAATTAGGGTTTTGAAGATTGAAACCGGGTCGAAAAATCGGGTAAACGGGTCGGGAAGAACGAATCCGGGTCACCAAGAACAACCCGCCGGAATCTGGGTTTTCCAGAATCCGGCCGGCGTCCGGTGGCCGGACTTCGCCGTTTCCGATCAAAACAAAACCAAACTATAGGGCTTTTGTTCGCTTTTGCAAGACAAACACAACCCACATACACACACATCTGTCCCATGCCGGAATCGTGCCCAGAATTCATTCAAAGAACTCGCCGGCGACGACCTCGGCCGGAAACCCGATCTACTTAAATCCTACATGAAACTCAAAGATTAATATACCAAAATGAAGCTTATAACTCATACAATAAAAGCCCTTTACCAAAAACAATGTCAGATCAATATCAAGAACGTACGAATTGAAAGAAGAAATCGGGTCAAAACCCGAAAATCAAACCCAACTAAATCGAACATAAACATGAAATTAAAGCATGGATTCTTGCTAATTAGAACCCTAGGAACATGTTAGAAGCAACCAATTGAACGGAGAATCAACAGAATGAAAATCCCCAAATCGAATCAAGAACCCTAATTTTAATTCGAAACTTGTAAAATCAATATAAAATCGAATACTTACCAGATGATGATGAGGTTGGAAGATTCTGAAACTAGATTTTTGGGGCTTTGATTTGAGTATAAGAACTTCAAATTTGGACTTCAATAACCCTTAGAACGAATTGATTGAAGATCAAGAACACAAAATAATTATTTGGGAATTTCGGATTTTTTTGAGTAATTTCTGAAGAATTGCTAGGGTTATGAAGTCTGATTGGTCATTTTATATTTTTGGAAAAATAATACCCCAAATAACATTTTTGGATCGATATTGATTCGTTAGATCGTTTAAAAACCCTAATTAGGTCAAAAACACGTTTTACGAAAAGTAAGGGGTTAAAAAGGTTGATGATTATCCAAATTGATATATATCATTATATAACTAATGCTCAAGAATACTAGGGCTATAACAACTTCAATATTGATATAGAACGATAAATCCGTCCCCTTAAGCAATTAGGGTTCGGAACGATTTTTCCTTTTTCGGATCAAAAATTGAAATTAATTTGCAGAATCAAATAGGTAGGGTTAAATAGAATCCCATAACCCTTTCGATAACGATTCGAATACGAAAGACGAAGAATTAAAAATGAATGTACGAAATTTCAACGGGCTCTTGAATTATCAAAACGGCTCAAATTTGAAGAAAATTCCAAATGACGAAATTTTTGAAAGGGGCTTCCGACTCACCATTTAGCACATAATCACACACTAAATATCATATAATAATATTCCAATATTCCAAAATAAATATTTTAGATTAAATATATCATTTAATCAAATAATAAAATTCACGGATATTACATCCTTCCCCCCTTAATAGGATTCTGTCCTCAGAATCAGATCAAGGAAACAACTGGGGATACTTCTCTAACATCTCACTCTCTAACTCCCAGGTAGACTCTTCTACTTTAGGATTCCTCCACAAAACTCTCACTAACGCTACTGTCTTATTCCTTAGTACTTTCTCCTTACGATCCACTATCTGAATTGGTCGTTCTACATACGATAAATCTGCCTGGACCTCTATTGGTTCATACTCTATTACATGATTCGAATCTGGTCGATACCTCTTAAGCATAGATACATGAAATACATTATGAACGTGCTGCATATGCGGTGGCAATGCCAACTCGTAAGCTACTTCGCCCACTTTCTTCAAAATCTCAAACGGCCCAACATATCTCGGACTCAACTTCCCTTTCTTTCCAAATCTAACTAATCCTTTCCATGGTGAAACCTTTAGTAACACTTGCTCTCCTTCTTCGAATCCCACATCCTTTCTGGCTAGATCCGCATACTTCTTCTGTCGGTCTTGAGCTGTTATCAATCTTCTCTGAATCAATTGAACCACTTCTTTTGTTCGTTGTACTAGTTCTGGTCCTATCATTTTCCGTTCACCAACTTCTTCCCAATATACTGGAGATCGACACTTTCGTCCATACAAAGCTTCGTACGGTGGCATTCCGATGCTCGCGTGAAAACTATTATTATATGAAAATTCCACCAAGGGTAGATGATCGTCCCAACTGCCTTCAAAATCAAGTGCACACGTCCTAAGCATATCTTCAATAGTCTGAATTGTCCTTTCGCTTTGACCGTCCGTCTGCGGATGATAAGCCGTACTCATTCTCAACTCGGTGCCCAAACACTCTTGAAAACTCCTCCAAAATCTTGAATTGAATCGAGGGTCTCTATCAGACACTATCGATACTGGAACTCCATGTCGTACTACGATTTCTTTTATGTACATATGAACTAACTTATCCAGCGAGAATCTCTCGTTAATCGGAAGAAAATGCGCAGATTTCGTCAATCGATCCACGACAACCCAGATGGCATCATGGTTAGCTTTTGTTCTAGGCAATCCTACTACAAAGTCCATCGCAATGTGTTCCCACTTCCATTCGGGAATCTCCAATGGTTGAAGTAATCCACTTGGTCTCTGATGTTCCGCCTTAACTCTTTGACACGTAAAGCATTTACTTACCCATTCCGCAATCTCTCTCTTCATATCTGGCCACCAAAAGTTCGTCTTTAGATCTCGATACATCTTCGTACTCCCTGGATGAATTGAATACTTCGAGTTATGTGCTTCGTGCAGAATCTCACTTTTCAGTTCCGTTACGTTAGGTATCCATATCCGAGAAGCAAATCTCAAGATCCCTTTGTCGTCCGGTTGGCTACATATTTCCTCACCTGTCATTTTACTCACATCGTCGTTCATAACTTGCTCTTGGCACTTTCGTATCTTCTCCAACAATTCAGGTTGAAACGTCATGGTATAAATTATTTCCGTAGCGTCCTTCGGATTAATTACTTCGATTTCCAATTTCTCAAATTCCTTGTATAATTCTTTGGTCATCATTAGTGTATTTAATCTCTCTTTTCTGCTCAATGCATCTGCTACCACATTTGCCTTGCCGGGATGATAGTTGATAGAAACGTCGTAGTCCTTGATTAGTTCTAACCATCTTCGTTGCCTCATGTTCAGCTCTTTCTGAGTAAAGATATACTTCAAACTTTTGTGATCGGTGTAAATTTCACATCTCTCTCCATACAAGTAGTGTCTCCATATCTTCAAAGCAAACACAATAGCTGCTAACTCCAAATCGTGTGTAGGGTACTTCTGTTCGTGGGGTCTCAACTGTCTTGACGCATAAGCAATCACCTTGTCATGTTGCATAAGTACGCATCCTAATCCTTTGTACGACGCATCACTATAGATTACGAAATGACCTTGATCGTCTGGTAACATCAATACCGGTGCCGTAGTTAGTCTTTTCTTTAACTCTTGGAAGCCTTCTTCGCATTTATCGTTCCATATGAATCGCTCGCTTTTCCTTGTCAGCTTGGTCATTGGAGTAGCTATCTTCGCAAAATCTTGCACAAATCTCCGGTAGTATCCGGCTAATCCCAAGAAACTTCTGACTTCAGTCGGTGTCCTTGGTCTCTCCCAATCTTTCACTGCCTCTATCTTTGCTGGGTCCACTTTGATGCCTTCGCTGCTCACCACGTGTCCTAAGAAATGAACTTCTTTCAACCAGAATTCACACTTGGAAAACTTCGCGTATAGTCCTTCTTGTCTCAACGTTTCTAACACAATTCGCAACTGGTCTGCATGCTCTTCTTCTGTCCTTGAGTATATCAAGATGTCGTCGATGAATACCACTACAAACTTGTCCAAATATCTCTTGAAAATCCTGTTCATTAGATCCATAAAAGCTGCGGGTGCATTCGTTAGTCCAAACGCCATTACTAAAAATTCATAGTGCCCATACCTTGTTCGAAAGGCTGTCTTCGGTATGTCGTCTGGTCTAATCTTCAATTGGTGATATCCTGACCGTAGGTCGATCTTCGAAAAATGTACCGCTCCCTTCAGCTGGTCAAACAGATCATCTATTCGAGGTAACGGATACTTGTTCTTAATGGTCAGCTTGTTCAACTCCCGATAGTCTATACACAATCTCATGCTTCCATCCTTTTTCTTGACAAACAGTACTGGTGCTCCCCACGGTGAAACGCTGGGTCTAATAATTCCTTTTTCTAGCAAATCTTGCAGTTGATCAGCCAATTCCTTCATCTCCACTGGTGCCATTCTGTAAGGGGCCTTCGATACTGGCTCCGTGCCCGGTACTAAGTCTATCGCAAATTCAATTTCTCTATCTGGAGGTAAACCTGGTAATTCTTCCGGAAAAACATCTGGAAACTCATTTACGACTGGAATATCTTCTAACTTAGAAACTTCCTTATCTATATCTATTACATAAGCTAGATACGCCTCACAACCTTGCCTTAATAACCTCTTAGCCTGAATCATTGTCAGGAACCTCTTTCTTTGTTTCTCTCCTCTAAATATTATCTCTTTCTTTTCTAGGGTAATCAAAGTAACCCTCTTATTCTTACAATCAATACTTGCATCATGCTCAGTCAACCAATCCATCCCTAATATCACATCAAATTCACCTAACTTAAAAGGTAACAAGTCAACATAAAAACGATTTCCCAAAATCTCTATCTCACAACGGGGATAATATGAACTGACCGCGATACGATCCTGATTAGCTATCTCTATAGTCAACACTCCACTTAAAGGTTTCATTACGCAATTCAATCTACGAGCAAACGTTTCAGAAATAAAAGACTTCGTCGCTCCCGAATCTATTAACACTTGTGCAGGAATAGAATTTACTAGAAGTGTACCTGCCACCACGTCGGAATCTCTCACTGCTTCTCCCATTGACATATTGTAGGTCCTGGCTAACGGCTGGACGTTAACAACTGGGGGTGCTTCAATTGCCCGAATCATATTGTTCACGGTTGCTGGTGCTCTGCAGTCCTTAATCATGTGACCTGGTTTCTTACACCGATGACACACGATGCCTATCTTGCAATCCCGGGAATAATGTCCCTTCTGATTGCATTTAAAGCATGTGACAGTCAATCGATGGCATATCCCTAGATGTCGCTTCCCGCATGTCTTGCATTCTGGTAGTGGGGGTCTAGAAAGTCCCTGCTGACCGCCGGTTAGTAGACGGTTATCTTGTCCTACGTTTCCGGTGTCTGGTTTCCTGAAACTTGTATTCCTTCCGTGCTGAAATCCCAGCTTCTTATTTGCTTGCCCTTGAAAACTTCCCTGCTGCTGTCCCTTATCGGGTATCCCTGCTTTCCTTTTCTTGTTCTCCCTCTCTTTCATGTAAGAATCACTCTCTGCCTCTGCAATCATTGCCTTTTGGACCACCGCTGCATAGGTGTCCAACTCCAATACAGCTAACTTACTACGAATCCAAGACCTCAGTCCCTGCTGGAACCTCTTGGCCTTCTTCTTTTCCGTATCCACATAGGTTGGAACAAACCTTGACAACTCCGTAATCCTTGTTTCATATTGGGGCACTGTCATGCTTCCCTGCTTTAATTCCAAAAACTTCAATTCCATCTGATCTCTCATATAGTCCGGAAAATATCTTTCCAAAAACAACTCTGTGAATCTTGCCCACGTAATCAATCCCTCGGGCTCCATAGCCCTACTCGTTTCCCACCAATAACTAGCCTCATTCTTCAGAAAATAGCTTGCATACTCTGTCTTCTTATCCTCTGTCACCTCTATCAAGGCAAAAGCCTTTTCCATCTCTTTCAACCATGCCTTAGCCTCTACAGGGTCTGCTGATCCTTTAAATTCTGGAGGTTTTGCTGCCTGGAAAGATTTGAACGTAACTGCCGGTGCTGCTTGCTGGTGCTGTTGTTGATGCTGCTGATGCTGATGTTGCTGATGCTGTTGCTGCTGTTCTAAGAGCTGTTGCTGAAATGCACGTTGCTGCTGTGCTAATGCGGCAGTCTGTTGAGTAAGGGTATTTAACAACTGGATTACCATCGGGTCCACACGGCCCGTGGGAGGTGTATTTTGTTGACCTTCTTGGTCAGAAGTATCAGTTGAACGGGTTTGTCGTCTAGGAGCCATATCGCTAATGAATAAACAATAATTGGCTTAATCAAACAGTTCATATAAGAGAAGGAAGGATCACAATTGATATCTCGAAGGTTTACAGATCTTCTCAACGGTGTATGGATACACTCGTTGCAATAAGTAGAATAACAGTTATGATGCTGGAAATGAATGACAGGGGAATAAATACAGTTTTATAAAAGAGGTTTATCATATATATATAGATAGAGCTAGTACAAGCGTAGAACGCTTCAAAAGAAAATATATCATGGCTGAACCATAACTGCCGACCAGCAAGACAACAACAAAAATGCAACAACAACCCGAGGCGTTCCTATAAGCCCGGTGCACTGCTGATTCTACTATATGCATCTATATACTAACTATCTAGAACCATACATCCATGTCACATCTGTCTACTACCGATACCTGCTCACAGATCACCTGCTCCTGCCGGCCATAACGGGGGTCCTGAAACCTCTGCAATCTCACTCATCGCATAATCCAAAATCTGTCTCATCCCTGCTACTGTCTCTCCCTCTCGACTAGAAGCTAATCCATGCAATCGAGTCTCAACCAAAGTCCTCGTAACCCTAAACCTCATCTGAATGTCTCTCATCTGATCTCTAAGTCTGTCTCTCTCTCTGACAGCGGCTGCCTCGATCGAACGAATCCTACCCATCTCCATAACCTGTCCATAAAGGAAATCCTTCTCTCTTCTCACCCTCTGATACACATGGTGTGGAACTGGTGGCTCACATAACTGATACAAAGGCCCACAAACTGATGCCTGAGACGCTGGTGCTGGGGCTACTTGTCGGAGTGGAATAGGACAAGGTATCTGATCTCTCCTGACTACTGGGCCCTGATGCCTAGGCTGATATCGCACTGGCCGAGACGGTCCTGCTCTCTCAACGGGTGTAGGTATCTCTGCTATCGTATCCTCGGAAGGGTCTGAGTCTGAACTAGAACTAGGGGGCTGCAATTATAACCACATTTAATTACTACGCGTAATATCCCTAGTTGACCTCCTAGTATCCTTACGTGACTTCCTAACTCTCTATGTTATCCTGGACCCTAAGTCCTAACTTGTTTCAAATGCCATAACCTGTTTCTCTGATACCAACTGTGACGCCCTCCAAACCCGGGGTACAGATTTGAGGAGTCATCCGACCAACGGAACACTATTTAACACATGCATAATATATATAAAGACACAATTACCCCTTGACCAAGACCGCATCCAGATTATGGCAATGAACACAAGCTACTACAATCTTTTATTATTACAAACCAGTTTTATCAGAGTTATTACATCACAACTAAAGTTCAAATCTAGACATTAAATCTAGAAAAGCAAAACAACAACTACCCTGCCAATAACAGTGACTCGAGGGGCTCTCCTGACTGCTGGTGAACTATCGGTCACGCTATGCCAACTCATACTCTCGCTTCACTGGAATAGGGTTAGAAAACAACAAGCAAGAGTGAGCCAAAATTGCTCAGCAAACATCAACGAATCATTTCTATCACGGTGGTAAGGATATGAATTTAAGATATCAGAATCAACAATATTTAGCTAACACATGCTTTGTATCAATAATGATTGAAGTAAAGAATTAGAATTTGGCTTATACATTTTATTCAAATCAAAGGTTGTGCTGCTGGCCAGCCACGCATCAACCCCGGACTAGCTCATGTCATAGTCCTCTACTGGATCCCAGGCCAATCTGGGCCTTAAGTTATTCCGACCAATTACTGGTCCATTTTAAAAAAAACACATGCCAATTCTATAATAGGGTATAAACAATAACATGCTCAATAAGATAAACTGAATGTATAGTAATTGCAAAAGAGTTTCAACTGTTCGGTATCAAGTGAAGGTCGAGAAATAATCATGGAGTAATTTCAATGGTACAGTGTGCTCATTCAATAAGGGAATCAATATTGGTAATCGTTAATCAATAACCGTAAATGAGTAGTCAAGATGGAAGTCAAATAATCAAAGGTTGTCAATGATAATCAAAGGATGATAAATAGCAACAATAGGTGGTAAACAATAATCAAGTAAATTGGAAATAAGGGTTTCCGATGCAGATCAAATCAAAGAATCAAGAATTTCTAAGGAAATGGAATCAGTTGTCCAAATGCGGTTAAAAGATGGATAATTTGAATTGTTCTGGGGATAACGGTATTCAAGTAATCAAGACAATAATAATTTTATCACAAGTAAAGGCACAGATACTTGCCTGGTCTGAGCTGCTGTCGGATCGACTCTGCTCACTCTACTTTCCCCTTTCCCTTGCTCCGGGAACTCGATTCTATAATTTAAACAACTCATCACAATAAGTCTAACTATTCTCGTTCTACTCTCGACACTTATTCAATCAATAATCACATTTAAACAAGTAACCGGTTACGTATCGGACGTCCGGTATAATTTACGATATTTAAAACTCAGATATTTGCCCTAGCACGGGCATATACAGACTATAAAACACGACACACAATTAATATGAACCATATAGCACTTATAAACATTTTTAAAACATCATACGGAACTCAATTGAATTTTTAATAAGTCGTTACAAATTTTAAATCAAAAATCGGATTTTTAAATCCAATGTAAACATTTAAATGAAAATAAATCAATTAATAAAATTAATTGACACTCTTTAAATACTCAAACTATTTTTTTTTAAATAATTAAATAGGCTTGAAAATAATTAAACTGAATTTTTAATTAATTAAATCTAATTAATAATTAATTTTTAAGAATTAATTGATTAAAAGAATTAACCAATTAATTAATAAATTAATTATTAATTAAAAATAATTAAAATAATTAAGTTTAATCAATTTTCGGATTTAAAATAATAAATATAATTTATCAGAATTTTTCTGATATAAAAATATATTTTTAAAATAAAAATATGAAATTTTTTTTAGTTTTTAAACTATTTTCGAATTAAATTTAAAAATAAAATTCAAAAACAGTTTTCTGAAAATGAATTAGGGTTTTGAAGATTGAAACCGGGTCGAAAAATCGGGTAAACGGGTCGGGAAGAACGAATCCGGGTCACCAAGAACAACCCGCCGGAATCTGGGTTTTCCAGAATCCGGCCGGCGTCCGGTGGCCGGACTTCGCCGTTTCCGATCAAAACAAAACCAAACTATAGGGCTTTTGTTCGCTTTTGCAAGACAAACACAACCCACATACACACACATCTGTCCCATGCCGGAATCGTGCCCAGAATTCATTCAAAGAACTCGCCGGCGACGACCTCGGCCGGAAACCCGATCTACTTAAATCCTACATGAAACTCAAAGATTAATATACCAAAATGAAGCTTATAACTCATACAATAAAAGCCCTTTACCAAAAACAATGTCAGATCAATATCAAGAACGTACGAATTGAAAGAAGAAATCGGGTCAAAACCCGAAAATCAAACCCGACTAAATCGAACATAAACATGAAATTAAAGCATGGATTCTTGCTAATTAGAACCCTAGGAACATGTTAGAAGCAACCAATTGAACGGAGAATCAACAGAATGAAAATCCCCAAATCGAATCAAGAACCCTAATTTTAATTCGAAACTTGTAAAATCAATATAAAATCGAATACTTACCAGATGATGATGAGGTTGGAAGATTCTGAAACTAGATTTTTGGGGCTTTGATTTGAGTATAAGAACTTCAAATTTGGACTTCAATAACCCTTAGAACGAATTGATTGAAGATCAAGAACACAAAATAATTATTTGGGAATTTCGGATTTTTTTGAGTAATTTCTGAAGAATTGCTAGGGTTATGAAGTCTGATTGGTCATTTTATATTTTTGGAAAAATAATACCCCAAATAACATTTTTGGATCGATATTGATTCGTTAGATCGTTTAAAAACCCTAATTAGGTCAAAAACACGTTTTACGAAAAGTAAGGGGTTAAAAAGGTTGATGATTATCCAAATTGATATATATCATTATATAACTAATGCTCAAGAATACTAGGGCTATAACAACTTCAATATTGATATAGAACGATAAATCCGTCCCCTTAAGCAATTAGGGTTCGGAACGATTTTTCCTTTTTCGGATCAAAAATTGAAATTAATTTGCAGAATCAAATAGGTAGGGTTAAATAGAATCCCATAACCCTTTCGATAACGATTCGAATACGAAAGACGAAGAATTAAAAATGAATGTACGAAATTTCAACGGGCTCTTGAATTATCAAAACGGCTCAAATTTGAAGAAAATTCCAAATGACGAAATTTTTGAAAGGGGCTTCCGACTCACCATTTAGCACATAATCACACACTAAATATCATATAATAATATTCCAATATTCCAAAATAAATATTTTAGATTAAATATATCATTTAATCAAATAATAAAATTCACGGATATTACACCAAATCTCCTCGATTATCTCATTGTAGAGTGGTGTAGAGTGAAACATTGCGTAGCTCAGTTTGCAATTCATCATAAAATCCATCATCTTGAAGAAGATTCTGTTCGGGCTTTCCTTAACAACAAAAGGAATGGAGTTGTTCTTTTCGTAAATGAACCCTCCAGCAGACATGAGTTTCACGATGGGTGCCATTGTTGAGTAAAGAAAGCTTGAACTGTGATTTGCTTTGAGAGAGAAAGAGTAAGAAAGCTTTTGGAATTTTTGAGAGCAGGTAGAAAAGAATTAAAGAAAATAAAATTTCTTAAATACTCCCCCAAAAATTCTCAAAAATTAAGTCCAATAATAAATATGAATTAATGGATTGGCTTAAAAATGTAACCGTTACAATTAAAATATTACCATGATTTATACTTACAGGGGTGTATGCATAGATCGTGGTAAAAGACGTGACAATTTTCAACGGTTCAGATTAACTGCGCTATATCAACGAATTAGAATTGGCCGTTTAAGGTCCCGTCTATTTCGTTGATAAAGCTGCGTTTCGTTGATATAAAAGAGCTATCAACGAAACACCCAGAAAAATGCTAAGACTGTCAACGAAATGGTGCATTTCGTTGACATAGTAATTTTGACTTAGACAAAATTTCACTTTTTCCTGAGAAAATTAATTCACAGAAAAATCATAGCAAATTCCTGGCTACATTGTAACTTGCAAATATCTCAGAAATAATTAAGAGAAATTTAGCATACCTAGCTCACTTACTAATCTTGAGAATGTTGATTCATCAAGTGGCTTGGTAAAGATGTCTGCAAGTTGTTGTTCACTTGGAACAAAATGTAACTCCACAGTACCATTCATAACATGTTCTCTAATGAAATGGTACTTGATGTCAATGTGCTTGGTCCTTGAATGTTGTACTGGATTCTCAGTAATGGCAATGGCACTAGTGTTGTCACAGAAGATAGGAATTTTCTCAACTCTTAATCCATAATCAAGTAGTTGATTTTTCATCCATAAAATATGTGCACAACAACTTCCAGCTGCAATATACTCAGCCTCAGCTGTGGAGGTAGAAACTGAGTTTTGTTTCTTGCTGAACCATGACACAAGCTTGTTTCCAAAGAATTGACAGGTGCCAGTTGTGCTTTTCCTATCAATTTTACATCCTGCATAATCTGCATCTGAATAACCAATTAGTTCAAAGCCAGATTCTCTAGGATACCAAATGCCAAGGTTTGGTGTTCCTTTGAGATATCTGAAAATTCTTTTAATAGCAACTAAATGGGATTCCCTAGGATCAGCCTGAAATCTAGCACATAGACATGTAGCAAACATAATATCAGGTCTACTAGCTGTTAAATATAAAAGTGAGCCTACCATGCCTCTGTAACTTGAAATGTCCACAGATTTTTCCTTAGTATTCAATTCAAGTTTGGTGGCAGTAGGCATGGGAGTTTTGGCAGGAGAGCATTCCATTAAGTTAAATTTCATTAACAAATCATGAATATATTTTGTTTGACTAATGAAAATGCCTTCATTAACTTGCTTCACTTGGAGACCAAGAAAGTAAGTCAATTCTCCCATCATGCTCATTTCATATTTACTCTGCATAAGCTTGGCAAACTTTTGACAAAGTTTTACATCTGTAGACCCAAAGATTATGTCATCTACATATATTTGAACAAGTATAGTAGAGCCATTCACAATCCTATGAAAAAGAGTTTTATCTACAGTACCTCTAGTGAAGTGATTCTCAAGGAGGAACTGTGAAAGTGTGTCATACCAGGCTCTAGGTGCTTGTTTCAAACCATAGAGTGCTTTGAGGAGCAAGTACACATATTCTGGAAAATCATCATCTTCAAAACCAGGAGGTTGACTTACATACACCTCCTCTTCCAATTCCCCATTTAGAAAAGCACTCTTCACATCCATTTGATAGACTTTGAAATTGGCATGGGCTGCATAGGCTAGGAAAATCCTTATTGCTTCTAGTCTTGCAACTTAAGCAAAGGTTTCATCAAAATCAATTCCTTCTTCCTGTGAATAGCCTTTTGCAACCAATCTAGCTTTGTTCCTTGTGACTATGTCATTTTCATCCATCTTGTTTCTGAACACCCATTTTGTGCCTATGACACTCCTGTCATTAGGCTTGGGCACCAGCTTCCAAACATTGTTTCTCTCAAATTGGTTTAGCTCCTCTTGCATAGCTAAAACCCAATCTGGATCTAGAAGTGCATCCTCAACTTTCTTTGGCTCATCTTGAGACAGAAAGCTACTATATAGACATTCCTCTTGAGTTGCTCTTCTAGTTTGGACTTTTGAAGAAACATCACCTATAATAAGTTCAAAGGGATGATCTTTAGTCCATTTCCTTGAGGGAGGTAGATTTGCTCTTGAAGAAGTAGCTTCATGATCATGGTTGCCTTGATTGGATATATGTCCTTGAGAAACTCCCCCTGAGTTTGTTGTCCCTAATTGATCACTTCTAGAGGCATTTCTGTGACTGTCAACGGTATGACCATTTTGACTGTCAACGAAACGCTCATTCTGACTGTCAACGAATCCTCCATCATGACTGTCAACGAAATGACCATTTGGTCTGCTAGCAGCTATTCTTTTCAATCTAAATGCAGCAATTTCATCTTCGCTGCTGCTTTCATCTGTGCTAGATACAACAACTTTAGGCTGTTTCTCAATAGCCTTGACATGATTCACTTGATCTCCTTCCTCATTCTCAAAAGAAAGACTTTCATGGAAACCTTCATCACAGAGACCTTGAATTTTGAGATCATCAAAAACAACATGTACAGATTCCATAACAATGTTGGTTCTGAGATTATAGACTCTGTAAGCTTTCCCTGCTGCATATCCCACAAATATTGCTTCATCTGCCTTTGCTTCAAATTTCCCCAAATGCTCAGCTTGATTTCTCAGAACAAAGAACTTGCATCCAAAGACATGAAGAAAGTCCAATAGTGGCTTCCTTCTTTTGAGTAGTTGATAAGGGGTCATTCCCTTGGCCTGATTAATCAAAGAAATATTTTGAGTGAAGCAAGCGGTGTTAACTGCCTCAGCCCAAAAATAAGTTGGTAACTTTGATTCATCTAGCATTGTCCTTGCAGCTTCAATAAGTGTTCTGTTTTTCCTTTCAACTACACCATTTTGCTGTGGTGTCCTTGCTGCTAAAAACTCATGCAAAATACCATTTTCTTCACAGAACACCTTCATGTTTGAATTCTTGAATTCTGTCCCATTGTCACTCCTAATCCTTCTTACTTTGAAATCAGGATGATTGTTTACCATCTTGATGTGATTGATAATGATTTCACTTGCCTCATCTTTGGAGTGCAAAAAGAAAGTCCATGTAAATCTAGAAAAATCATCAACAATCACAAGACAATATTTCTTCTTTGAAATGGACATGACATTTACAGGGCCAAATAGATCCATATGAAGCAACTCAAGCTGTTGGACAATTGATGACTCTGTCTTTCTTTTGAATGATGCCTTCTTTTGTTTCCCCTTTTGACAGGCATCACACAAACCATCCTTGGAGAATTCCACCTGTGGAATTCCTCTAGCAAGATCTTTCCTCACCAAATCATTCATAACCTTGAAATTCAGATGAGATAATTTCTTGTGCCATAGCCAACTTTCATCCTTGCTTGCCTTGCTGAAAAGACAAGTGATGGTTTCTGGACTTGTGCTACTAAAGTCAGCAATGTACACATTCCCTCTTCTGAATCCATTCATGACCACATTGTTGTTTCCTACCTTAGAAACAACACAGGCTTCTTTTGAAAAAGTAACTAAAAATCCTTTGTCACAAAGTTGGCTGATACTAAGCAAATTGTGCTTAAGACCATCCACCAATCCAACCTCATTTATGATGACATTCTCTTTTGAAATCAAGCCATATCCCTTAGTGTAGCCTTTGTTGTCATCTCCAAAAGCAATACAAGGGCCAGCTCTTTCCTGAAACTCTGTGAGCAGGGTAGAATCACCCGTCATGTGTCTTGAACAACCACTATCCAAGTACCAAAGATTCCTTTTGTCTCCCTGCACACAATAAAATCAAATCAAGTTGATTTTGGTACCCAAGTTTCCTTGGGTCCTGTTTTGTTAGCCTTTGATTTTCCTTTTATATCATTTTTCACCTGAGACTCAGATTGATTTAAATCAACCTTTATCTTTGGTGCTGATTTCTGAGGGTTGATCACATTTTCATTCACAGTATGCATAGTTGGAGGAACAAACATGTTATTCACATTCCATGGCATTTGTGGCACATTAAACATATTCATGTCTGGATTAGGCACAAATGGCATGCTAGCATATGGATTCTGAAATTGTGCATATGGAGCAAACATGTTAGGCATAACAGGCATTGTAGGCATAGAACCATTCATTGCAGGCTTAGGCATTTTCACATTAGCAGTCTTCTTAACAGATTTGCAGTTAGTAGATAAATGACTAACACTTCCACAATTAACACATGTCTTTCTAGGAGCATATTTATCAGGTGTGTAATTGTTATGTTTGTTAATCCCTACTTTGCCATTCCTATTATTCTTTTTATTGCCCTTAGCCTCAACTTGAATTTTCTATACCTTGTCTTTCAATTGCTTGTTAGACAAGTGACCTACATTAGCTCTTTCAACAGGCTTCTCAACTTTCTTTGATTTACTAGACTCACCTTGAACAAAGTTCTTGGTGACAGGACCATACTTGTTATTAAGTCGAGTGAGTTGTTCTTTTCTTTTCTCTGTCAACGAAACAGCCTGATCGGTTGATGGTTCATCTGTCAACGAAACTTTGCATTCCGTTGACATATCAACCTTCAACAAATGATCATTGTTGTTTGTTGACTCTGTTTCTGATTCTAAGGTTTCACCAGCATACCCTAGCTACTCTTTGTTCTTTTTCCATGATTGCTCACAGAAAGATTCCATACCTTGAACATTAATGATGTTGGTAGCAACATTCCTGGAATCTTTCCATTTTGCAATCACACTTTGTTCTATTTCAAGTTGTGTTTTAAGAATTTCTTCCCTTTCTAACACGTTCTCAAGTTCCTTCTTAGCATCCCTACTAACACACCTCATTTTCTCAAATTCAATGAGTTGTGCTTCTAACATGGCATTCCTATCACTTAAGAGCAAATTAGTCTCTTTTATTCTTGAATTCTCTTTGGTAAGTGATTTAAGAGTAACACACAAATTATATAGTACAGTAGACATTTCATTTACTGCACTATCGCATTCCTCTTTAGAAAGCTCAGAAAGATTAGTAATTGTTACCTAGTTGCTTGAGGAGCTTGCTTCCTGCTCATGATTGTTAACCATAAGAGCCAAGTTGACATACTCAACATCATCATCAGAATCTTCACCATTACCAGCCCAATCATACTCCTGAGACATGAAAGCCTTTTCTTTTTGCTTGAGAAGTTCAAAGTATTTCTTTTTATAATCAACAGGCTCAAATTTCCTGTTACCCTTCTCAACTTTTGGCTGTCTGCAGTCTCCAGCAAAGTGACCAATTGTTAGATATAATTGCTAATGTTTGTTTATCAGTGTTTAAGCAACAGGTACTGACAAGAGTTTATCAGAAGCCAATCAGAGTTTAGTTAAACTCTGATAGGGTGAAGAGTTTAAAGGAAGCCGGTCAGAGTTTATTTAAAGTCTGACAGGGTGATAGTTGAATTAGCTGTCGGTGCTGAATTGAAGATTCTAGAAGCAATATATTCTGAAGATGGAAAGAAGCAGAATATATTGATACAGCTAAGGAAACGGAATAGAAGACTGAAGCAATCCTTAATTGATAACAATTGTATAGCTAATTTGTAGGAATATCAATTAGATAAGGATTGTGTAACTGTGTATTATAAAAACACAGATAGGTTATCCCTAGAAGGGATGCGATCATTGAATTATTATTCTTGTAACCTAGAAGCTCTTTGTGATTCATTAACATCATAAAGAGAGAAGCTGTTAATAAGATTACAGTTTTATTGATTCATAAACAGTGTTATTAATCATTGTTATTCTCATACATACTTGATTATATTGTGTATTCGGCCTAACAATTGGTATCAGAGCCAAGGCTGTTTAATATATACAGTTTTACGATTCAAACACAGTAATAATCATGTCTGAAGAAAATCAAAATCAAGTTCCTCCTGCGGCTGAACAGGTTAAGCCAAATTCTGTGAGTCGATATGAAACTATCAGGGTTCCAATACTCAGGCCAATAGAGTATCCGATATGGAGGGTGAAGATGACCATGTTTCTGGAGGCTACAGATCCAGAATATCTTGACAGAATTAATAATGGTCCTCATAAGCCAACTAAATTATCTCCTGCTGTTGGTGATAAAGAACAGACACTGATTCCAAAGGAAAAGAAAGATTATACTCCTGAGGACATCTCATCTTTTGCAAAAGATGCCAAGGTAAGACATCTTTTGCACAGTGCTTTAGATAATGTTATGTCTAACAGAGTAATTGGTTGCACAACGGCAAAAGAAATCTGGGATGCTTTGGAAGTCAGGTGTCAAGGAACCACTGCTATAAAGAAGAACAGGAAGACAATACTCACACAGGAGTATGAGCACTTTGATTCAAGATCTAATGAAACCTTGACTGAGACTTATGACAGGTTTTGTAAATTACTGAATGATCTGTCTCTGGTTGACAAAGAATATGAACTTGAAGAGTCCAATCTCAAGTTTCTGTTATCTCTACCTGAAAAGTGGGATTTAAAGTCAACAACAATCAGAGATAATTATGATCTTGCTGATACAGATCTTGATGAGATCTATGGATTGTTAAAGACTCATGAACTTGAGATAGAACAAAGAAACAGGAGGTCAAGCAAGAAGACAAAATCTGTTGCTCTCAAAGTCGAGGAGAAGCCCATTAAGAAGGAATCATCAAGGAGGAAAGCCAAAGGAAAGGCTTTAGTCATTAAATCTGAGAGTGAGTCATCAAACTCTGATGATGATTCAAACTCTGATGAAGCTTCTGACTCTGAGGATGATGAAGAACAGTTGATGCAAATGGCGGCATTGATGGTGAAGACCTTCAAGAAGATGGGATTCAAGAACTTCAAGAAAGGAAAGAGATTCTCAAGGAGAGATTCAAATTCTGAGAAGAAGAATTTCAGAAAGTCTGATGGAAGGGATACAAAGTCTGGAAAGAAGGACAAATCTGAGATCCAGTGCTACAAGTGCAAAGAGATGGGTCACTATGCTCCAGAGTGCAAGAAAGGAAAAACTGGAAAAGCACTCGTCTCTAAAGGCAAAGACTGGGCAGATACTTCAGATTCTGATGATGGAGAAAATTATGCTCTTATGGCAACTGTCAAAAATGAGACTGAATCATCAGAAAATAAGGTACCTCTAACTACTTATGCTTATGATACTGATAATATTTCTGAATTAAGAATTTATCTTAAGAACATACATGTTAGTTATAGGGATCAGACTTTAGAGAATGAAAGGATTAAAACTGAGAGTCTTAGTCTTAAAGAAAGAAACAAGTTTCTTGAAAGAGAACTTGAGAATATGAAGAAGATTCAAAAAGAAAGAGATGATGCTGTTTATGTTGAACAGGAGTTGCTTAAAAGATATAGGCAACTAGAATCTGATTTAGAGAAGGAAAGGAAAATAATTAAAACTTGGACTAATTCTGGCAGAGATACACATCAAGTTTTCCAAACAGATGCTGTAGGTTTAGGATACAGTGAGGAAGATGAACTTAGGTTTCAAGATAAAATTAAGGTTAGAGCTTTCACAAGTTCATATTCAACTCCTGTAACATTTGTTCCTGAGTCTGGAAAGTTAAAATCTGTAGTTGTGAAAGAAGCTGTTATGGAGCCAGTTGAAGCTTGTGTTGAACAAGTGGATATTGAATCTAAAACAGAGAAGCCTGTTGAGCTAGAAGCTGTTAAAGAACCAATTAGAGTCTGTGAGAAACAGGTTAATGTTGGTTTAATGACAGGAAAACAGTTTAAACATAAGCTCAAAGAGGTTAAGTCTGCCATGAAACCTAAAGGGTCCAAGAGAAATAGGAATGGAAAAATAGGCATAAATAGTAGAAATAATCATATGCCTAATGCTGGTGCTTCAAGGAAAACATGTTACAGTTGTGGTAGTTCTAATCATCTTGCTAGATTTTGTACTAAGAACAAGCATATTAATTCTTTAACTTCTACTTCAGAAGTAAAGAATGATTATGTAAGAGTAAAACCACAGACCTTATGCAAACATTGTGGGAGCACTTGGCATTCTATTTACACATGTAAGAGTTATCATGCAATTTATCATAATTACTATGAGTTAAAACCCAACTTGAAATGGGTTAGAGCAAACTCTGCTAGTGTAAAAACTGACAATGTTAGTTTAAACTCTGAGAAAGCAGATTCCGCTGCAAAAGCTAACACTGTTAAGAAAGGCAAAGGATCCAAGCAAGTCTGGATCCTTAAAACTAACACTTAGTGTTTGTTTGTGATTGCAGGGTATAATAGAGAGCACACTTATCTTGGACAGTGGATGCTCAGGACATATGACTGGAAATAAAGCCCTGCTATCAGACTTTGTGGAGAAGGATGGCCCAAAAGTTTCCTATGGAGATGGAAACGTAGGACACACTCTGGGATATGGCAATATTAATCTTGGAAGTGTCATCATCACAAATGTAGCTCTAGTCTCAGAACTCAAGCATAATCTGTTATCTGTGAGTCAAATCTGTGACAGAGGAAACCATGTAGATTTTCATAGTGAATACTGTGAAGTTATCAGTAAATCTACTGGAAAAGTTGTTCTAGTTGGACACAGGCGCAACAATATTTATGAAGCAAGTTTGGTAACAAACTCTGATGGAAATACAGTGTGTCTGACTGCAAAGATGTCAAATGAAGAGAGTTGGAATTGGCACAAGAAGCTCTCTCATCTCAATTTGAACAACATCAATGAGCTGATAAGAAAGGATCTTGTAAGAGGACTTCCAAAATCAATACTCAGTCTAGATGGCCTATGTGATTCTTGTCAAAAGGCCAAACAAAGGAAGTCATCTTTCAAGAGCAAATCTGAATCTTCAGTAGTGGAACCTTATCATCTTCTACATGTTGATCTCTTTGGACCAGTGAATATAATGTCAATGGGCAGAAAGAAATATGCTCTAGTAATTGTTGATGAATATACTAGATATACATGGGTGTATTTCTTGTCAAAGAAGGATGAAACTGCTCAAATTCTAATGGATCATGTAAATCTACTGGACAAAGGATCACAGCACAAAGTCAAAATAATAAGGAGTGATAATGGAACTGAATTCAGAAACTCAATCATGGAAGCTTTCTGCAAGGAAAGAGGGGTGAAACAAGAATTTTCTGCACCTGGCACTCCACAGCAAAATGGTGTAGTTGAAAGAAAGAACAGAACTTTAATTGAAGCAGCCAGAACTATGCTTGAAGAAGCAAAATTACCAACTTATTTCTGGGCAGAAGCTGTTCAAACTGCTTGTTTTACTCAAAATGCTACACTGATCAACAAGCATGGGAAAACACCATATGAGATGGTGAAAAATAAGAAGCCAAATTTGAAATATTTTCATATATTTGGATGCAAATGCTTTGTGTTGAAGACTCATCCTGAACAGTTGACAAAGTTCGAAGTAAAAGCTGATGAAGGAATTTTTGTTGGCTATCCATTGTCAACAAAAGCATTCAGAGTGTACAATCTAAGAACTAAGGTGATCATGGAATCCATACATGTGTCATTTGATGACAAGAAAATAATTGGACTTGAAGACAAGGATGGATATGATCAACTACGTTTTGAAAATGAAGATCTATTCTCTGATGATGTAAACTCTGACGAAGCAGGTTTGACAAACTCTGAAGGAGCATACTCTGAACCTCTACTGGTAAATACTGAAGAAACTGAAAATTCTCAAATTGAACAAATTAGAGAACCAGTTGAGGGGGAGCGTGAAGAAGCTCAACAAGACACAGCAAGTGAGTCAGTTGAGGAAACTGATTCAAACTCTGACAGTTCAAACTCTGAACCATCAAATTCAGGGGGAGCCTCAGGTGCTGCAGAAAGTCAACACATGAATCAGGAGAGCATGGATCAAGGGGGAGGATTCGATAATGATGCAAGAAACCACTTACCAACAGCAAGAAAGTGGACACAGGCACACACACCTGATCTCATAATTGGAGATCCTGATGCTGGTGTGAGAACTAGAAGTGCAACAAATAATGAGTGTCTGTATCATGCTTTCTTGTCTCAAACAGAACCAAAGAAAGTGGAGGAAGCTCTTCAAGATGCTAATTGGATTACAGCAATGCAAGAAGAGTTAAATGAATTTGAAAGAAATGAAGCCTGTTGTTAAAATGCTTTGAGTTTTTAAAGCATTCAAACAGGGTAACTGAAAGGTTTTTACTAGAATCGAAGCGCTTGGGATAAATAAGGTGCGGAGTTTCAAGACAGTCATTATTATTCTGACTGTTGAGTTCCTTTGTACTTTATTATTAAAATTGATAATTTTATTATTATTGATTTTTTTTTCTTCTTTTAAGCGAATATTTTGAGTGTTATATGTGATGACAGGTGTCTCCACGTCTGCACGTGTGTATTGGAAGTTGTTAGAAACAGCTGTCAGCGTATTTCCGTTCGACATCTGTCCCACTAACATACTTCTAATCTTTACAGTTATTATTTAATACACTACATACACACGATTCAATCTTTTACGCACTTCATCTTTTCCTAAGTTTTTATTCACACACAAACACTCAAACACTTTCAAAGCCTAGTACTTCTTGTTTTCAAATCTTCTAATGGCAACCACGGCTTTTGTTTCGTCTGGGTTAGAGTTCGTCCCTAACAACTATGCTGCTCCTTTGGCAAATGAGAACGCACCGGCGGCGTTTCATTTGATTCAGGATTTCTTGTCAAACTCTGATGTTGGAACTGCTCTAATGACTTTTTGGCAGACAGGCACTTATGATAATGGAGGAGAGTCTGGGTCTCCGTCCATAGTTTTTGAATTTCAAGGAGAAGAGTTTGTAGTGACTCCAACTACTGTTCGTGATGCTCTGGGCCTTGAAGATTTTAATGCTTTCACAATCTCTGTTGGAGATTCTGAGTTAGTTCGAATGATGAGGGAAATAGGATACTCTGGGCCACTGACAAAGCTTGGTCAGTTGAAGCGACCGCTCTTGCGAAAGGAATGGAGTTTCTTTTTCGACTGCATAACAAGGGCGTTCGGCAAGAAATGCACGAACTGGGATGCTATTCCCATGGATAGTCTGCAAATCGGGTTTTCTCTTCTTTATGGAGGTAATTTTGATGTTGCTAGGCTAGTTCTAAATAATATAGGTGAGAAAATGACTGAAAACAGAGGTGTAGTCTATTTTGCACGATTTTGTCAATTAATATTCTCTGAATGTGTTTCTGAAGTAGAGATAGCTGAGAATGATGTGATTCCATGTTTTAAATTACATAAACGAATATTCTCTGATCTAACCAATAAAGATAACAAGAAAGGAGATGTTGGTGTTTTGATGTTGCCTGAGCTTGTGCAACAATTCTTGATCAATTCACAACAACTACAATCACCATCAAATGCTGAAGCTGGGCCTTCTGTGTCTCAACCACAAAGGTCAAAGAAATCTACGGTAAAGGTTGTTCAGTCTGGTTTGCAACACACTGCAGCTGAGGCATCAAATGTTGATGCTGTGCCTCAGAGAAAAAGAATGAAGAAAAGGCGCGCTCAAAGGGCAAAGTCTGTTGCTACTGATTCTATTGCCGACTCAGAGACTGAAACTGATGAAGAAACTCTTCATCAGAGAAAGAGAAGACTAGTGGCTGCACATCTTTTTGGTGCTGTAAATATAACCATGGACAGAGTCTCTAAGGTCACTGAAGCTCCTGCATCAGAGAATGAGGAGATTGTAGCAGAAGCTGTTCCTCAAGCTACTCCTGACATTGCTGTTGAGGAGGATATTTTCAATGCTGATGAGGACAGAGTGTTTGTAAACACTGAAACTCCTGAAGTGTTTGTTCAGGAGGATGCTGCAAATGCTGAAGCTGTCAATCTAGACAGATTAAATACTGATGCTACTATGGATTTAGATGCTCCTACATCAAAGGCTAATGATGTAGTTGAGGAAGCTGCTACTCATTCTGATAGCAGAGTTTTTGATTTTGAAGCACACACCTCTATCTATTCTGATCTTTATACAGAGGGTGTGGAAGCTGATCAAGTCACTGATCAGGTAGAAGAATCTCTGGCCACTCACACTGAAATTATTTCTTGTGATCTTGACAAAGGTGAGGAGGTTACTCAGCTGATTAAAGTCACAGAGAAAATTGATGAAGCTGTGATGGAAAAGGAACAAGAGGCTACTGATGAGCTAAACTCTGAGAACATTATTCTTGAAGCTTTACAACAATCTGTTGTAGAGATTGTTCAAAGAGAAGCAGAGGTTTTTGCTCAGGCCACCTCTGATATTCCTGAAGCTGTAGCAGAGGAGAAAATTGATGAAGCTGCACAGTTTACTGCTGAAAATATTCTTCCTGAAAATGCAGCAGATAATATTGACGAAGCTGGAAATGATGCTGAGGGTTCTCATTCACATCCTAGCATTCAAGTTTCATTGGCTGATGATGTTAATAGTGATGAAAGACTGGAAGTTAATAGACAGACCAATGAGCATTTCCAGAATATGTACTACAAAAATTGGGCTGATGCAGATTGCATTTTCTCAGCACAAAGGGCTGCAGATTTGCTATCTGATTCTATCAAGAAGATATCCAATACTGATGTACTTACAAGTTTACAGGCAACTGTTGTTCAAGTCAAATCTCTTAATAATAGATTTGATGAGAATCAACAGATGTTTACAAATCTAAGGAATGAATTTTCTCTCAGGGATACAACTTTGAAGCTTGACAGATCATTTTACTCTACACAATTCAAGCAGCAAGCCAAGGATTCTGAGGAAATCAAGAAAAGGCTTGAAAAAGTTGAGGAGAATCAAGCTGAAATGTCTACTCAATTGAATTCTATTTCTAATGCTCTAGAATTGCTGACATCAGTATTACTTTCTGATGATGTCAAAAAGGGGGAGAATGTACCTAAAGACAAATGCAAAGACATTCAAACTCTGAGACAGAGGGATGATTCTACTGATGGGGGAAGCAAAGGAAATAAAGGAAAGGAGGTCATTGCTCAAAGGCAAAGCAGGACTAGAGTAAACTCTGGTAGACAAATAAACTCTGAAAAGATAAACTCTGGTGGTCAATCTACTTCAAATCTCAAGAGTTTAGTTGTTTCAACTAATCCATCCACTGATGAAGAGATTGCTGCTAAGATATTCATGAAAGAGCATGGAAAGAATGTAACTATTGAAGATATCCAGGCTGAAGAGCAAATGCTTGCTGAGGAACACAAGAAAAATCTTAAAGCTGGAATCTACAAGAGAAAGGAAATCAAGGCTCCTAGAAAGAAAGAAGTTGGTATTTCTATCAAAGAGAATATTCAACAGAGTGTACAAAATACAAGGAGACCTGTGATTAGAAACTCTGATAAAGGTAAAGGCATAATGATTGAAGAGCTTAACCTAAAGAAGAAAGATATTTCAACCTCTGACATTGCTCAAGTTGAAACAAGATTAGCTAAATCAACCTCTGACGCTGCTCAAGTTGATGTTTCTATTGAAGACATGACAACCTCTGATGTTGCTCAAGTTGTACAGAAATCTACACTACTTCCAGGATTCAGCAAACCAAAAATTCTTGAAGACTTAAAGCTTGAAGCTGTGAATTTCTCAGAAACCAGAACAGTATTGGGAAAAGAAGCCTTTGACAAATCTGGACTGGGTTCACACAGAGAGAGAAGAACTAATAACAGATCTCAAGACAAGTTTTCATTGGCAGAATTTGGAGTTGGAATTACTCAAGAAAGCCTTGACAAACTAGAATCTGTACAGATGATTTTTCACAAAGGAATCAAAAAGGAATTCTTGTTATATTTTATGGCTGATGGCAGAGTGTATAGATTTGGTGAATTTGATATCCAGTTAAAACTTTGGGAAGAGCTAGAGTATGTTCTATATCTACTTGAAGTAAAGAATAGAAGTACTTATGATGCTGCTCGAGTTTTGAAGGAAAGGATGATGAAATCCAAAGTTTTGAGTGGAGCTGGAGTATCAAGTGCATACATTCCTAAATACAGAGATGCACATGGAAAGTTGGTAGAAATGAAAAGGAATAGTGCGAGGTTCAGAACTGCACTAAATAAAAAGGTTCTTGAGTTCAATCTAGAGTCTGATAAATCTTTTTATATCAGACTTGGCAATGAAATGAACAAAAACAGCATATATTCTTTGAGGGCTGCAATTTATCAAATTGGTGAAGATGAACCAGAAATGAAGGAGCTGAAGAAGATTATGATTGCTGAATTGAATAGAGCTGAGAAGAAACTACTGTTAGATTATATCAGGACTGTGCCTGATATTCAAGAAATCAAGTAAAGTCTGACTGTAAGTTTTTAATATGTTTTCTATTCTAAGTCAAATTTAAACTCTGTTTTAAATTAAACTCTGTTATATGTTAAACACTGCATTTGTTAAATGTTTTTGACATCATCAATTATATGTTTAACTTGTACATTTTATTATGAACAAGTTGGGGGAGATTGTTAGATATAATTGCTAATGTTTGTTTATCAGTGTTTAAGCAACAGGTACTGACAAGAGTTTATCAGAAGCCAATCAGAGTTTAGTTAAACTCTGATAGGGTGAAGAGTTTAAAGGAAGCCGGTCAGAGTTTATTTAAAGTCTGACAGGGTGATAGTTGAATTAGCTGTCGGTGCTGAATTGAAGATTCTAGAAGCAATATATTCTGAAGATGGAAAGAAGCAGAATATATTGATACAGCTAAGGAAACGGAATAGAAGACTGAAGCAATCCTTAATTGATAACAATTGTATAGCTAATTTGTAGGAATATCAATTAGATAAGGATTGTGTAACTGTGTATTATAAAAACACAGATAGGTTATCCCTAGAAGGGATGCGATCATTGAATTATTATTCTTGTAACCTAGAAGGTCTTTGTGATTCATTAACATCATAAAGAGAGAAGCTGTTAATAAGATTACAGTTTTATTGATTCATAAACAGTGTTATTAATCATTGTTATTCTCATACATACTTGATTATATTGTGTATTCGGCCTAACACCAATCATTCCACAATTGAAACATTTAGACTTAGACTTTTCAATCCAGTTATTTTTGCTAGGTTGAAAGTCTCTCCTTGGTGGCCTTGCTTCTGAGTTTCTCTTGAACTTGAACTTAGAGAATTTTTTTGAAAGAAAAGCAATGTGTTCATCAATCTCATCTAAGTCATCCAAGTTGGTTGGTTCTGGTTCTTCTTCTTCTGTCATCTTGCCTTTACCCTTGCTAACATCACTCCTACAACTAGCTTGACTAGTTGTGGCTTTTGCAGCTTCTTCATTGTCATCTTCCAGTTGGTTCACAGATGCAATTAATGCAATAGATCCACCTTTCTTCTATACCTTTTCAATTTCTTCATCTTGCTCCATTTCCAACTCATATGTCTTTAAGGTTCCATAAAGCCTTTCAAGAGTGTTGTAATAACCCGGATTTTTGGTAAAATTTAAAACTTTTCTTATTATGATTAAGTGTATCAGTGAATAGTGAATTTGGTGGATGAATAGTGATTTTGAGGGTTAAGAAAATTTTTCATGACACCTATGTACGAGACGTAGTGTGGATATTCCGAAGTCATATTAGTGATCTACGAAGTAAATAAGTGAATGCAAAGACGATCGGAATTCAGAAATTCCAAACTTTATTTTGGTGTAGTATTTGACCGAGCAGTGAATTATATTATTATATTCAAGAAATGAGATATTAAATTAAGGATTTGAGGATTTAATATTTTGGAATTTTTATTTTATTTGATTTGAGAATTTAGAACGAAAACCACTGGGACAGTGAAACAAAGGTTCTAGAAACCGCTGATACTTTATAACGAGATTAAGCGATTAAGCGAACGAATCATGGATTAAGGATTGAAATTATGACAGGATTAAATATAGACATGGAAGTAACATGTAACAAGATTAATTTGAGGGATGCAACATTTGGATCATCCATGTGAAAGGAAAGCGAACCAGTAAAACTACTTTAGCCAAACGCATGCATGCGCGACACGTGTCCCTGCTTGCCACCATGATACTCCATGGCTTGACACGTGTCCTGGACATGCTGATGACTCACCATTTGATTACAAATATCACAATTATCAAAACAATCAACCAAAACCAACAAAAATAATTCTTTTTCTTCATTTCGGCAAAAACTAATCTGCCGGATTGTAAAGTTCATATCTCCTTCATTTCTCGGTGGAAAATGGCGATCTATGGCTCGTTGGAAAGGTCTTGAGATAACCTACATTTCCTATTTCACGCGTATTCTCCAGAAAAGCAAGGTAAGGACCTCGTTTTGCAAGTTCTTTCAGCTGGTAAATATTGACTCCGAGATTGCTAACTTGTTTTCTTGATTTCTTTGGATGATCCAAGCTTCCAAAGGTGCATCCAAGGCTAGAGGAGCCATTATAAAGCTTTGTTATGGTTCTTACGATATCAAAGAAGGTAAATATCGAACCCTTGCTGGTTATATGATGAGTTTTGGTTGAGTTTTGGCAAAGTAGTTAAAGCATGATGCGTTAGAAGAATATCCTTGAATGTTTGGTTTTGATTTGAGATGATTGTATTGAGTGGTGGTCAATGGACCTTACCACTGACCCTAGAGGTCATAAGTGATGGTTGGTGTGTGATATTGATGAATGGGTGGCCTTGTATGGCTTAGTAGAAGAGTTACAAATTTGGAAATGCTCGATTTAGAGCCGTCGTAATGCCCAAATTTTATCTACTGCATGATTCCCTGTTTCGTCTCTGTTCGAGTTCGACCCTTGAACTCCATTGCCCATGATTGTGTATTTTATGTTATAAGCTTCGTAATGATACGCGGTTCGCCTAATTTGGCCGAACGGTTTAAGAGATATGCTAGTTTTAGTGAAAGCGATTCGAGAAACAATGTCGCAGAAATATACCAACTTTGAGGTTACGTTTGAGGCCCTTAAAAATGGAATTAGGACAAGATTTTAATTATGGTACTAACATGGACAGTTAGTAAGTGACCTAAAAAGGTTTCGAGTCAAAAAGATCTTTTTCCGATTTTATAAAAATAAGGAAGTCGAGGTCGCGCAAGTGAAAACCACTGAAAACGAGACTTAGAAACCAAGGATCCAAATGGTTAAGTATAACTTGGAGTTGAGGATGGATTTCGAACCAAACTTATGATATAAGTATCTGACGAATAACGTGGACTTAGTATGAGCCTATAACGAGCTAGTAATTCCTTGGTTGTGTTTCGCTTTCGTGTTTAAGCATTGAGTACAAGTGGATTATCCAGGGGATTAATCGTGCGTTTGCTTTGACTTTGTCTAGGTTGTCCGGCATCGTCGCGAACCCCTATCACTTCTCGAGCATCAGGCAAGTTTACTAAACCTTACTCTATTATTCAGAGTAGGTATATTTTCCAATGTTCTATACTTGTGTATTCCCAATTTATATACCAAATCTTTGTTGCAAGTATTGTGGCAAATTTTTTAAATCTATACTTTGAAGTATTGATTATATATTATTGCTTTTGCCATGTGTGGAGTTATACAGTTTTGCGATACAGGTTATATATTGTATAAAATAGAGTTTGATTTTGGTTTATATACGAGCTTTGAGATAATGTACTTATGAACCGGTATACCTTGTAGCTATATATATAAGAGCATATTCATTGTTTTCGACTCTAAATCGGGAGTCGGTATTTTGAGATATGTAGATAACCGTGGAAACCCGGAGGGATTCCATCGGCAGAATACTATGTGTTTTGAGGAATGTTATTTGAGTATTATCTCGGTCGAGAAATACTATTTGAATACTATTTCAGTTATATATGCAAATGAGAAGTATACATGTGTTATTGCATACTTGTTTTCGAATTGCTATGTATAGCAATACTTGAGGTTATGACTTGAAGTTGGGGCTTATGAGTTAGATATGGGATATCAGCTATAAGCCAGGATTTTATATTTGCCCTAGGATAAGGGCGGGTGATTTTCTCTAAGGTCAGAAGTAATTATATTTCGGTATATGTTAAAGGTTATTTTCCGATAAAGATATCGGGTAACTGTTATTCGAGGGTTAATTATTTTATTTAAGGAATATTATTTATGAATATTCATCTGAGGATTATTAACGAATATTATTTTTTTGAATATTCATTTGAGGATTATTTATTTATTTAATGAATATTAGTTGTAAATATTCATTTGAGGATTATTTATTTAATGAATATTATTTTCAAATATTCATTTGAGGATTACTTACTTAATGAATATTATTTTCAAATATTCATTTAAGATTTACTTATTTAATAAAGATTATTAAGTATTATTAAATCAAAAAGAGGTTCCCAAAATAATGTTTTTCCATTTAAATCCGTCTTTTAAAGGGGATTTAAATGCTCGCTCAACTATCAAAAATATGGGAAACCTGATTTAAGTAACTGCTACTCTTTTTAAACTCTCAACTCAAAACTGTCAGGGGACATATATTTTCTCGAAGCAATTTAGTTGCTGCAAGTCAAATATTGTGTTACCACCTCAACGATCGAGGGGTAAATTCCTGGAACAAGTCGATATCCATTAACAATCATCGCTTGGGAAATATTGGAGAATCTTCCTTTCTAACCTAGATATGACTACTGAGTGGAGTCGTATCAACAAGTATTACTGTTAATCCCAAATGACCTAACAGAATTGTAGAAGGGGGGGGGTGAATACAATTCTTGATATTTTCTTAAACTTAAAACACTTTATAAAATAAAACTGAACTAAATAAATAAAAACACAAGATATAAATAATTCAGTTGGATTGTTTGATGATCCAACTGAAGTGTTTTTATTGCGGAAATAATCTGTGATACACAAGTACACAGCTGCTCAGTTACAGAGTTGTAGAGAAGAATGCTCTCAACGATAGCTAATACAAACTATTTGTTTTTCTTCTCTCACTCTATCTTAACTGCTACACTTGGTTATATATCCCCAAGTTTACAATACTATTTTTGGCTACACTGAAGTACACTAAAGGTAACCGCCAATAGTTTGCTTTTCATCCCTTTGTCCAGTGGTCCTTGGAGATCCTTGCTTTTGTCTTCATGCTTATTATGATCACTCCCAAGAGCCCAATTGGAAACTGGGATGTTTCCTTATTCCCCATGTCCATTTTAATGGTTTCCAATGCAAAGTACACTTCCACATCACCTTTAGATCTGTTCAGTAAACTGTCACTATCACTTTGTCAACTATTCAGAAAAGCAATAATGATTCGTTGATAGCAGGGAGATGTGTTTCGTTGATAGCTTTATTCTTCATTCCGTTGATGGTGTTTCTCTCGTTTCGTTGATGAGTAAACTCCATACCGTTGATGGTGTATCCTTGTTTCGTTGATAGAGTAATCCTCATACCGTTGACATGTCTTCACTTAGGCAAAATTACAAGGCATAACATATTTACAATTAACCAACCTATTTTGCCTATCTAGTACTTAGTCAACATGACTTAGATAACCTATCTAATACATACATCGAAATGCATATCAAACTGTGAAGTATTGTACAGTGCAATTGCTACAACACTCATTCCGTTGATGAGCTTCCTGTCAATGAAACACTGCAAAGCATGCTATTCCGTTGACAGTTACAAAATGACTTAATACAAAATCTACTAAGTGTTTTTATAATTATCATCAAGAACAACATATTCCTAACAATCTCCCCCAATTTATGACTGATAGAATAACAGCCATAAATCAAGAGCCTTGATGATAACAAAAACACTCAGTTAAATTACACATGATAAAAGTAGAAATTGCATTGAGCTTCATTGAATTTAATTAAAATACAAAGTAGAAAATCTTACTAAACAAGTGCACAGAGTTGCTCCTCTAGACTGAGCAGATTTTTCATCTTTGCCTCTGTGGTCTTGTTTTCTTCCCTTTCCTTGCATTGTTCTCCTCAACCTGAGATTGAAGTCTTCTGTAGAAAATCTTCTCTTCTTCATCTTCATTCCCCAACTTGGATTGCATTATTCTTAGAGTTTCATTGGATGCCTTCTCCAGTTGGTCTTCTATTCTGAAGAATCTTCTACAGTTGTCCTTGTCTCTGAATTCCATCATCCAAAAAGGTTGGAGATGAATCTTCTTTCCTGTTTGAGGGACCTTCAATACTCTGGGAAGTGCACCAGGCTTGTTCCAGCTAGCTTTGATTTGGCAGATTTTGGAAACAACTTCAGACTTAGCTGTTTTGGTAAAACCAAAATCTTTCTTCAGGCATTTGAACACAGAAAGCAGTGTCTGATAGTCTTCTCCCAGAATTCTATGTAGAGGCCAAACCTGTTCTCTCCCACCCTTGTAGACAAACACCAATCTCTCTGGTAGTTTGTAAGAAGCTGCAATTCCTCTCACTTCAACTAGGTCAACAAGATTGATGTGTAGGTCAGACTCCTCCCTGATATCAGCAATGTAGATGAAGTCTTCTGGGTTGGTAGGAGGTTTTTCAGCTTGTGGTCTCCTTACTAGAATTGGCTTAGCCTTGGTAGCCCTTTGCTTAGATTTCTTCTTTGGATCCATCTCAAAGAGCAATTTTGGAAAGTTGGCCTCATCAAACTCAATTGGCTCTTCCTTTGGCTCAATTGGCTGATCATGGAAATTAACAGGATGTTTAGGATCACAGGCTAACTTTTCCCCTAGAGCTGGATCAGGAATTGTTGGAGGTGCAGTTGGTACAGAAGAGTCTGATGCAATACTCTGAGAGTCATCATTCTCAAAGGCTATATTTCTTCTAGCTCTTGCCTTTGGTTGCCTTGTGCTCTTCTTTGCACTCCTTTCCTCTCTGGCTTTTTCTTCTTGCTGTCTTTCTTCTTCATCAAGAGATTGAGCAACTGCAAGTGCTTGCATTGCTGCTCTTTCTGACTCTTCAGCTTTAGCTTCAGCAAAGTTTGGGTGACCAGCCCAAACACAGATTTGTTGTCCATTCCTGTAGACAATTGCCCTTTGCTTCCTTACCTCATAATCATTGCTTTCCTTTCTTTTTGTGATGAGAAGACCAAGAAGCTTGTGCTCATCTGGATAAGGTGCAGGATAGAAGGTCCTTTCTGCGTTTTTGCCCTTTGGTTTAGCAGGAGACTTGGGAGATAAGCTTCTTTGCAATGTAGCTTGTTCCACATCCCTGATGCATGAAATTTGTCCTTTCTCCTTCCTTGATCCTTGAGTGACTCCATGCAGAAGGGGCTCTACCTTATATGAAGAATTGGTCTGTGGCTCCCATTCCGTTGACACTAAAACCATGGCATCCATTGATGGCTCTATTGAAGAAGCTTGATCCGTTGATGGATTTGAACTCTTTTCAGAATCAGCTAACTTCTTGATTCTTTCATCTATCCTGGACCAGTGGTCTTTAATTTGTTCAGCAAGCTGTAGCTTCATAGATGCTTGCTGAATCAGGTCAATGCTGTCCAGTTTAGCTTTGCCTGACTCCCCCATAGCTAGTGGCTCCTTTGGCAGGGAAATGGCTGGGACCATAACCTTTGAGATTTGAATGTCTAGCTCCTTAGATTTCTCCCCCTTTTTGTTATCAACAAGAGAGATGACTGGGAGTCCTTGAGCTGCCACTAGCTGGGCCAACAGTTGTGTCTGCTTCTCCTGTTCCTTTTGCATCTGAGATAAGGTAGCTTCCACCTTGTCCACTCTAGAAGAGAGAGTCTTCAAGGAGGTAGCCACCTCAGGTTCCTTAGAGAAAAACCTGTTCATCTTGGACACAGTGAGAAGAAGAAGCTTTTCATCTAGCCTCCTGTCATTAGCATCCTTGAGATTGCTAATTGAGTCCTTGATTTCTCTAGCCTCAATCCTTGTCTGCATCATCTGTAGCCTTTGGATTTCCAGTGAATCCATAACAGCCTTGTAGAATTTCTTGTCATTGGCATTTGCAGACTCATGAGCCAGATAGGCCTCATTGTACTGCCTTGTGATTGCAGCATCCAGGGAGATCCTTCCTTGTAAATCTTGAGAAAGCCAGTTTGGTGTAGGAGGCACCACAGAAGTCCCAGTCTGTGAAGTAGTGGCCACCTGATTGTCACCAAAGTTGTCCTCATCATCAGAGAAATCAAACTCACCACTAGCTGCAGCTTCTGGAGATAGATTGGTCAAGGCATCCTTTGCTCTTTGCATTGATGCAGTTGTATGAATCAGTTGTAGTGACCTCTCTGCCTCCACATTGCCCTGTTGAGCCAAAACTTGATAGGCTGACACAGGATGAGTAAAGGTCTCAGGATCCAGAGAAATACTATCCAGAGTTTGTTGATAATGCTCTTGGAAAGTAAGTTCCCTTTCTCCCTCATTGACCTCCATTGACTCACTAGCAATGGCTGCTTCCTCCCTTATGACTCCTGTAGTCCCTTCTCTCTCTCCTCTATTTTCTTGCATCATGGGCTCCCCATGGCTCACACCTCTCACACCCTCACCTTCACCTACTAAGGTGGAACTCTCAATCTCTCCTTTTGCCTGGCTAGAAGAAATACCCAGCCTCTCACTCTCATTCTCTCCTTTTGCCTGGCTGCAAACCAGCCTCTCAGTTTCACTCCCTCTCAATCCTAAAAGTGTCTCAACTACCACCAGGTCATCTACACTAGTTGTGGAAACAACTAGATTTTCAATAAGGGGTGTAGAATGACCTATCAACGGAATGGTAGTTTGAACTGTCAACGGTATGGATACCGTTGATGGAGAAACACTTGTCAACGAAATAGACTGTTTCGTTGATGAAGTCAAGAAAGCACTTTGAGAATGAGAAGTTACAGTAGAGTCTGTGGTGATTGATTTGAGAGTTTGGTCCACAGATCCCCTTGCAACTTCAGGAAAAATTGGTTGATGGCCCAACAAATCACTTAACAAGTGATGGCCACCAGCTTCAGAGTGGGGCTTCTCCAAGATTAGAGTTGGAGAATCAGGAATAGATGTATGGATCATGTCCACATCTAAAGATTGAGTTGGTGAATTTGATGGAGATAATTCAAGATTGATGTTTAGAGAATGGGACTGTAACCCCAGAGTAATGATAGGGGTTACATCAAACTGAATTTGAGATACTGGAAGTGTTGCTTCCAGTGTGTGTGCACCCTGTGAACCCTTGGACTTTTGCTTCACTCTCCTTTGGTATTGGGAAAATGTAGACTGTGGGCTTGAAGTGTCCCTTACCCTTTTGGACTGTGCTCTAGGTTGAGAGCTTGTTTCAATAATTACATCCTTTTGGGAGGATGCAATTAGACTTGTGCTTAAATCCATTTTACTCATTGTGCCTTGTTGGGAAGACACAATGGGGCTAGGCTGGGAAACACTTACCTCACCTTCCTTATCCTTGGGGTTTCTTTGACTTTCACCCCTTCCCTCACCTCTCACAACTCCAGACTCACTCCCCTTAGGTTGTGTGGTAGTTTTTACAACAGGTGCCTTTTGAGAAGCACCCGAGGTTGGCTTGGAGGATTTCTTAGATTTTGGTTTTGTTGCTGGGGCAGGAGCCTGTTGGGTCACAGCTACAGACTCCATAGCAACTGGGTTGGATGAAACAATGGAAGTAACAGCTATACTAACAGGGATAGCAGTAGTTACCTCAATGATTGGCAGATACACCACTGGAACATCACCATTGTGGTTCAGCCTCAGTATGTCTGTCAATACTCTCTTCTCTTGCACAAAGCACTCAAACCTGGCAGTAGGGTTAGAGATAACTAATGGTGCTGGACTAACATGATTAGCCAGCATCATCAGAAACCTTGCATAATAGATATTTTTCTTCCTATTTGCCTTATCACCCAACTTAGCACCAATTTCATACATAAGTTGGGTGCTAAAGTTGTAATATCTATCATTTAGAAGCATGGTTAGGAGAATTAACATAGAGTTAGTTAATGCATCAAAATTACTAATCTTTCCAGAAAAGACCTTAATGAATGCATCAGCTAAATAACTGTATTCCCTAACCAAACCTCTCCTAATAATCTTACCTAAGTTATCAGTAGGCAAAGAGTAATTTATAGAATTTAGCATGGTAGTTATTTCAGTGTTAGTAGGCAAAGCATCACAGTTATTATCAGGAATATGTAAACATGCTTGCAAAACATCAGAATTAACTATGTACTCATTACCTTGAAGAGTGAATTGCAGTGTGCCGTTTGTTCCACTATACTCACATGAGGTCCAAATCTCCTCGATTACTTCATTGTAGAGTGGTGTAGAGTGAAACATCGCATAGCTCAACTTACAGTTCCTCATGAAATCCATCATCTTGAAAAAGATGCTGTTCGGACTCTCCTTAACGACAAATGGAATGGAATTGTTCTTCTCATAGATGAACCCACCAGCAGACATAAGCTTGACTATGGGTGCCATTGTTGAGTGAGGAAAAGCTTCGAGCTGTATTGCTTGTTAGAGAGAAGAAGATAGAAAAACTTTTGGAATTTTTGAGAACAGGTAGAAATGAAATAAAGAAATTAAAATTTCTTAAATACTCCCCCAAAAATTCTCAGAAATTAAGTCCAATAATTAATCTAAATTACCTGATTCGCTTAAAAAGTAACCGTTAGAATTAAATATTACCACGATTTATGCTTACAGGGGTGTATGTATAGATCGTGATAAAGAACGTGAAATTTCAACGGTTCAGATTAAAAAGCGCTACATCAACGAATCAGGATTGGGCGGTTAAAGTCCAGTCTTATTTCGTTGATAAAGCTGCGTTTCGTTGATATAAAAGAGCTATCAACGAAACACCTAGAAAAATGCTAAGACTGTCAACGAAATGGTGCGTTTCGTTGACATAGTAATTTTGACTTAGACAAAATTTCACCTTTTCCTGAGAAAATCAATTCACAGAAAAATTATAGCAAGTTCCTGGCTGCATTTTAACTTGCAAAAATCTCAAAATAATTAAGAGAAATTTAGCATACCTAGCTCACTTACTAATCATGAGAATGTGGATTCATCAAGTGGCTTGGTAAAGATGTCTGCAAGTTGTTGTTCACTTGGAACAAAATGTAACTCCACAGTACCATTCATAACATGTTCTCTAATAAAGTGGTACTTGATGTCAATGTGCTTGGTCCTTGAATGCTGCACTGGATTCTCAGTAATGGCAATGGCACTAGTGTTGTCACAGAAAATAGGAATTTTCTCAACTCTTATTCCATAATCAAGTAGTTGATTTTTCATCCACAAAATCTGTGCACAACAACTTCCAGCTGCAATATACTCAGCCTCAGCTGTGGAGGTGGAAACTGAGTTTTGTTTCTTGCTGAACCATGATACAAGCTTGTTTCCTAGAAATTGACAGGTTCCTGTTGTGCTTTTCCTGTCAATTTTACATCCTGCATAATCTGCATCTGAATAACCAATTAGTTCAAAACCAGATTCTCTAGGATACCAAATGCCAAGGTTTGGTGTTCCTTTGAGATATCTGAAAATTCTTTTAATAGCAACTAAATGGGATTCCCTAGGATCAGCCTGAAATCTAGCACATAGACATGTAGCAAACATAATATCAGGTCTACTAGCTGTTAAATATAAAAGTGAGCCAACCATGCCTCTGTAACTTGAAATGTCCACAGATTTTTCCTTAGTATTCAATTCAAGTTTGGTGGCAGTAGGCATGGGTGTTTTGGCAGGAGAGCATTCCATTAAGTTAAACCTCTTTAACAAATCATTAATGTACTTGGTTTGACTAATGAAAATGCCTTCATTAACTTGCTTTACTTGAAGACCAAGAAAATAAGTTAACTCTCCCATCATGCTCATTTCATACTTACTTTGCATAAGCTTGGCAAACTTTTGACAAAGTTTTTCATCTGTAGACCCAAAAATTATGTCATCTACATATATTTGAACAAGTATTGTAGAGCCATTCACAATCCTATGAAAAAGAGTTTTATCTACAGTACCTCTAGTGAAGTGATTCTCAAGGAGGAACTGTGAAAGTGTGTCATACCAGGCTCTAGGTGCTTGTTTCAAACCATAGAGTGCTTTGAGGAGGAAGTATACATATTCTGGAAAATCATCATCTTCAAAACCAGTAGGTTGACTTACATACACCTCCTCTTCCAATTCCCCATTTAGAAAAGCACTCTTCACATCCATTTGATAGACCTTGAAATTGGCATGGGCTGCATAGGCTAGGAAAATCCTTATTGCTTCTAGTCTTGCAACAGGAGCAAAGGTTTCATCAAAATCAATTCCTTCTTCCTGTGAGTAGCCTTTTGCAACCAATCTAGCTTTGTTCCTTGTGACTATGCCATTTTCATCCATCTTGTTTCTGAACACCCATTTTGTGCCTATGACACTCCTGTCCTTAGGCTTGGGCACCAGCTTCCAAACATTGTTCCTTTCAAATTGGTTTAGCTCTTCTTGCATAGCCAAGACCCAATCTGGATCTAGAAGTGCATCCTCAACTTTCTTTGGCTCATCTTGAGACAGAAAGCTGCTATATAGACATTCTTCTTGAGTTGCTCTTCTAGTTTGGACTTTTGAAGACACATCACCTATAATAAGTTCAAAGGGATGATCTTTAGTCCATTTCCTTGAGGGAGGTAGATTTGCTCTTGAAGAAGTAGCTTCATGATCATGATTGCCTAGAATAGATATTTGTCCTTGAGAAACTCCCCCTGAGTTTGCTGTCCCTAATTGATCACTCCTGGAAGCATTTCTGTGACTGTCAACGGAATGACCATTTTGACTGTCAACGAAACGCTCATTCTGACTGTCAACGGAATGACCATTTGGTCTACTAGCAGCTATTCTTTTCAATCTTAATGCAGCAATTTCATCTTCACTGCTGCTTTCATCTGTTCTAGATACAACAACTTTGGACTGTTTCTCAATAGTCTTATCATGATCCATTTGTTCTCCTTCCTCATTCTCAAAAGAGAGACTTTCATGGAAACCTTCATCACAGAGACCCTGAATTTTGAGATCATCAAAAACAACATGTACAGATTCCATAACAATGTTGGTTCTGAGATTGTAGACTCTGTAAGCTTTCCCTGCTGCATAACCCACAAATATTGCTTCATCTGCCTTTGCTTCAAATTTCCCCAAATGCTCAGCTTGATTTCTCAGAACAAAGCACTTGCATCCAAAGACATGAAGAAAATCCAATAGTGGCTTCTTTCTTTTGAGTAGCTGATAAGGGGTCATTCCTTTGGCCTGATTAATCAAAGAAATATTCTGAGTGAAGCAAGCTGTATTAACTGCCTCAGCCCAAAAATAAGTTGGTAACTTTGATTCATCTAGCATTGTCCTTGCAGCTTCAATAAGTGTTCTGTTTTTCCTTTCAACTACACCATTTTGCTGTGGTGTCCTTGCTGCTGAAAACTCATGCAAAATACCATTTTCTTCACAGAACACCTTCATGCTTGAATTCTTGAATTCGGTCCCATTGTCACTCCTAATCCTTCTTACTTTCAAGTCAGGATGATTGTTTACCATCTTGATGTGATTGATAATGATTTCACTTGCCTCATCCTTGGAGAGCAAAAAGAAAGTCCATGTAAATCTAGAAAAATCATCAACAATCACAAGACAATATTTCTTCTTTGAAATAGACATGACATTTACAGGGCCAAACAAATCCATATGAAGCAACTCAAGCTGATGGACAATTGATGACTCTGTCTTGCTTTTGAATGATGCCTTCTTTTGTTTCCCCTTTTGACAGGCATCACACAAACCATCCTTGGAAAACTCTACTTGTGGAATTCCTCTAGCAAGATCTTTCCTCACCAAATCATTCATAACTTTAAAGTTCAGATGAGATAATTTCTTGTGCCATAGCCAACTTTCATCCTTGCTTGCCTTGCTGAAAAGACAAGTGATGGTTTCTGGACTTGTGCTACTAAAGTCAGCAATGTACACATTCCCTCTTCTGAATCCAGTCATTACCACATTGTTGTTTTCTCCTTTAGAAACAACACAGGCTTCTTTAGAAAAAGTAACTAAAAATCCTTTGTCACAAAGTTGGGTGATACTAAGCAAATTGTGCTTAAGACCATCCACCAATGCAACTTCATCTATGATGACATTCTCTTTTGAAATCAAGCCATATCCCTTAGTGTAGCCTTTGCTGTCATCTCCAAAAGCAATACAAGGGCCAGCTCTTTCCTGAAACTCTGTGAGCAGGGTAGAATCACCAGTCATGTGTCTTGAACAACCACTATCCAAGTACCAAAGATTCCTTTTGTCTCCCTGCACACAATAGAACCAAATCAAGTCGATTTTGGTACCCAAGTTTCCTTGGGTCCTGTTTTGTTAGCCTTTGCTTTTCCTTTTATATCATTTTTCACCTTGGGCTCAGATTGATTTAAATCAATCTTTATCCTTGGTGTTGATTTCTGAGGATTGCTCACACTTTCATTCTTAGCATGCATAATTGGAGGAACAAACATGTTATTCATATTCCATGGCATTTGTGGCACATTAAACATATTCATGTATGGATTAGACACAAATGGCATGCTGGTATATGGATTTTGAAATTGTGCATATGGAGCAAACATGTTAGGCATAACAGGCATTGTAGGCATGGAACTATTCATTGCAGGCTTGGGAATTTTCACTTTAACAGTCTTCTTAACAGATTTGCAGTTAGTAGATAAATGACTAACACTTCCACAATTAACACATGTCTTTCTAGGAGCATATTTATCAGGTGTGTAATTGTTGTGTTTGTTAATTCCTACTTTGCCATTCCTGTTATTCTTTTTATTTCCCTTAGCCTCAACTTGAACATTCTCTAACTTATCTTTCAATTGCTTATTGGATAAGTGACCTACATTAGCTCTCTCAACAGGCTTCTCAACTTTCTTTGATTTACTAGACTCACCTTGAACAAAGTTCTTGGTGACAGGACCATACTTGTCATTAAGTCTAGTGAGTTTATCTTTTCTTTTGTCTGTCAACAAAACTCCCTGATCGGTTGATGGTTCATCTGTCAACGGAACATTGCATTCCATTGACATATCAACCTTCAACAAATGATCATTGTTGTTTGTTGACTCTGTTTCTGATTCTAAGGTTTCACAAACATACCCTAGTTTCTCTTTGTTCTTTTTCCATGATTGTTCACAGAAAGATTCCATACCTTGAACATTAATGATGTTGGTAGCAACATTCCTGGCATCTTTCCATTTAGCAATCACACTTTGTTCTATCTCAAGTTGTGTTTTAAGAATTTCTTCCCTTTGTAACACGTTCTCAAGTTCCTTCTTAGCATCCCTACTAACACATCTCATTTTCTCAAATTCAATGAGCTGTGCTTCTAACATTGCATTCCTATCACTTAAGAGCAAATTAGTCTCTTTCATTCTTGAATTCTCTTTGGTAAGTGATTTAAGAGTAACACGCAAATTATACAATACAGTAGACATTTCATTTACTGCACTATCGCATTCCTCTTTAGAAAGCTCAGAAAGATTAGTAATTGTTACCTGGTTGCTTGAGGAGCTTGCTTCCTGCTCATGATTGTTAGCCATAAGAGCCAAGTTGACATATTCAACATCATCATCAGAATCTTCACCATTACCAGCCCAATCATACTCCTGAGACATGAAAGCCTTTTCTTTTTGCTTGAGAAGTTCAAAGTATTTATTTTTATAATCAACAGGCTCAAATTTCCTGTTGCTCTTCTCAACTTTGGGCTTTCTGCAGTCTCCAGCAAAGTGACCAAGCATTCCACAATTGAAACATTTAGATTTAGACTTTTCAATCCAGTTTGATTTGTTAGGTTGAAAGTCTCTTCTTGGTGGCCTTGCTTCTGAGTTTCTCTTGAACTTGAACTTAGAGAACTTTCTTGACAGAAAAGCAATGTGTTCATCAATCTCATCTAAGTCATCCAAGTTGGCTGATTCTGGTTCTTCTTCTTCTGTCATCTTACCTTTACCCTTGCTAACATCACTTCTACAACTAGCTCGACTAGTTGTGGCTTTTGCAGCTTCTTCAGTGTCATCTTCCAGTTGGTTCACAGATGCAATCAATGCAATAGATCCACCCTTCTTCTGTACCTTTTCAATTTCCTCATCTTGCTCCATTCCAAGCTCATAAGTCTTCAAGGTTCCATAAAGCCTTTCAAGAGTGTAGTCTTTGTACTCTTGAGTGTTTCTTAGAGAAACAGTCATAGGCTTCCATTCTTTTGGAAGTGCTCTTAGAAATTTAAGGTTTGAGTCCTTAGTTTGGTAGATTCTCCCATACAACTTTAATGCATTCAGAAGCTTTTGAAACCTACTAAACGTGTCATTTAGGGTTTCACCAGATTTAAAGTGAAAGTGCTCATATTGTTGTATAAGGAGTTGCATTTTGTTCTCCCTTACTTGCTCAGTTCCTTCACATAGTGTTCTGACAGTGTCCCATACTTCTTTGGAGGTTGTACAGTTTATGACATTGTCAAACATCTCTTACTCCAAACCATTAAACAGAATGTTCATGGTTCTCTTATCTTTATGGATTTCTGCAAGATCTTCAATAGTCCATTCTGAGACAAGTTTTGGAATTTCTACATCAGGAGCATCATCTGGCACTCCAATTCTAGATGCAAACTTCATGGGAACGTGTGGACCTTTCTCAATGCAGTCTATATATCTCTCATCCATAGACATGAGATGTAAATGCATCTTTACTTTCCAGTGAAAGTAATTGTCCTTATCAAGAACTGGTATCTTTACACCTGCATCCTTCTTCACCATGGCTTCTGTTTTTGGTCTTGATCTTTAAACTTCTTGTGTGTTAGAAGCTCGCTCTGATACCAATTGTTAATCCCAAATGACCTAACAGAATTGTAGAAAGGGGGGGTTGAATACAATTCTTGATATTTTCTTAAACTTAAAACACTTTATAAAATAAAACTGAACTAAATAAATAAAAACACAAGATATAAATAATTCAGTTGGATTGTTTGATGATCCAACTGAAGTGTTTTTATTGCGGAAATAATCTGTGATACACAAGTACACAGCTGCTCAGTTACAGAGTTGTAGAGAAGAATGCTCTCAAGGATAGCTAATACAAACTATTTGTTTTTCTTCTCTCACTCTATCTTAACTGCTACACTTGGTTATATATCCCCAAGTTTACAATACTATTTTTGGCTACACTGAAGTACACTAAAGGTAACCGCCAATAGTTTGCTTTTCATCCCTTTGTCCAGTGGTCCTTGGAGATCCTTGCTTTTGTCTTCATGCTTATTATGATCACTCCCAAGAGCCCAATTGGAAACTGGGATGTTTCCTTATTCCCCATGTCCATTTTAATGGTTTCCAATGCAAAGTACACTTCCACATCACCTTTAGATCTGTTCAGTAAACTGTCACTATCACTTTGTCAACTATTCAGAAAAGCAATAATGATTCGTTGATAGCAGGGAGATGTGTTTCGTTGATAGCTTTATTCTTCATTCCGTTGATGGTGTTTCTCTCGTTTCGTTGATGAGTAAACTCCATACCGTTGATGGTGTATCCTTGTTTCGTTGATAGAGTAATCCTCATACCGTTGACATGTCTTCACTTAGGCAAAATTACAAGGCATAACATATTTACAATTAACCAACCTATTTTGCCTATCTAGTACTTAGTCAACATGACTTAGATAACCTATCTAATACATACATCGAAATGCATATCAAACTGTGAAGTATTGTACAGTGCAATTGCTACAACACTCATTCCGTTGATGAGCTTCCTGTCAACGAAACACTGCAAAGCATGCTATTCCGTTGACAGTTACAAAATGACTTAATACAAAATCTACTAAGTGTTTTTATAATTATCATCAAGAACAACATATTCCTAACAATTACACTTTGGGAAAGGAAGACGATCTTTACGTTTCAGAGTCATGGATTTCATCTGAACTAGGAGCATGTGTAAGAGGTCGAGTCGCGCCGACCCATCACCTTATTGCCCCAAATGGGCCGGGAGATCCAGAATGGCGGTAGACAATGTCAGGCTGTCCTGATACTTCCATCTACATGTAGAAAACATATTTTGTTGTACAACCTGCTACTGATCATAGTAAGGTTGGTACGACGGGCACGGAGAAGGCTCCAGTATTGGTTCATCATCCATTTTGGATAATTCTGCAACATGTACTGAAAGGGACCACGGATGGCTCCGTTGGTACAGGTTTACCGATCATGTTGGCAGAGGGCATCTGCAACATGTATTGAAAGGAACCAAGGATGACACCGTGGTACAAGTTTACCGGTCATGTTGGCAGGGGGTCGAAAAGTGTTCAAAAATAAAGTTACAATAAATTCATGCAACTCCATATTTTATGAGTTATGACTCTGATAAAACCTGATTAAGGATATATATGCATAAGTGGATTATGGGTTACGGAAATATTATAATAATTTTCCTTGTAACTTCATCCTTTATATTAAACTAGTTTCTTATCTGTTTAAGGCATAACATGTGGCTATAGAAATATCTTTGAATTGTTATATTTTGGTAATCTGTTATAAGTTCTATGTTGATAGTCTGCTTATATTTTACATAGCAGATATTTCACGAAAAGGATATACTGAGTTACCTTGTTATTTCATCTTTTATATTATACTAGAACTTTGTTCAGAGTATGAATATTGAAAGTTGCAGAAATACCATGAAAATGATATTTGAAGTACAATAATGGTATTGTTTTTGGGAATACATTCCGATAAGGAAATTATTTCAGTATCGAGATATTTTGACAAATTATTGTCTTATAACCGCTTTATTCTGGGTTGAGTTAAAGGCAGGATTATGCCATATTTTTATCACCTTGCTGAGCTATCGCTCACTCTTGCTATTGTTTTATATATATTATATAGCAGCGAAGCAGGATGCCAATGGGACGGCACATACCCCGCAAGGCGTTTCCATAAACAGTTTCTAGCAGTGATCCCGAAGAGTAGTACGAACCAATCGAATCAGGCTACAGCTTTTGGTATTCAACTTATGTATAGACATGAATGGTATTAGAGGATTGTGAGCATCAGAAGGTTAAGTTGGTAATATAACAATACTTAGAAATTGTATCAGTAACAGATTCAAAAGACATTTGGGTATTGTAATAAAAATTATTTATTCCGCAGTTGTTGTATTGTGTCGTTTCTGAGACTCTAACCTGTGTGTGTGTGTGTGTGTGTGAGAGAGACATATGTTGTGGGTCATGAGCAGGTGAATTATGAATGGTGTGAGTAATACAGGTAAGGCAAGGAGTACATGGATCGTGACAACCCTAAATCCCCGACCCCGGATTTGGGGCTGTTACAGAGATGGTATCAGAGCGTTAGGTTACAATCCTCAGAAACGATAGGAGATCGAGTCTTACAATACCTGTAATAATGATAAGAGTATCTGGAGCTGAAATTGAGTTCGTAGTCGGGTTAGAGGACATGACCCTGACTGTTTAAGATGAAGCCCGAGAGGGGACTTCTTCTGGGAAACCGTACTTAGGACTTCGTGATTAGTCACCTCGAGTCGTATGAGTTATAGATTGATGGGATTCTGAGATACCAGACCCCGAGGCCTTCGAGTAGGCAATTGATGATGCGTTCCTTGAAATGGACGGAGACCCGATAAAGGAAGATCCATAGGAGGATCTAGAGGAAGACCCCATAGTGGGTCAAGGAAAGAATCTTGTAGAGGACGTGTTGATTGATAAAGATGTAGTATGTTACTTGAGGTCTAGTAATAAGACCGGACGAACCTTCAAGGGATAAATAAGTGACGAGACGAGAGTTTAAGGATCGTTCATGATTTATCAAGAGGTATGACAAAGAAAATGGAGTAGAGTCTCCAAGGCAGAAGAGGTAGAGGCAGTATAGCCAGTATCAGTGGATTGATTCGACTTGAACGAAACCTGTTACTCGTAGTCGGTTATAGTTGCCCATAAGGAGGTGGCATACGTAAGAACAAAGATGTTCAGATTTTCGCGAATGATTAAGGGTACTTAGTTGCCTAGAATAGTGGAAGGAATTGTTTTGGGCTATGAGATTTCAATCCCCCACGACCAGCGATTCCACTGGAAATGGTGGTCTATTACATCATTGAGGGATTTTATTATCTCAAAGAAAATTTTGGTTATATGTACCATGCAAATGTCATTGTAAGACAAGCACGCTAAGACGGAATCGAGAACGAGATTTACCACCCTCAGGAAACCAGGAAGGAATTATGAGGATAGAACAGAAAGGTCGGAAATCAGATCCGAGCATTACTAGTAGGTAAATAGATTGATCAAATTTCCCTGATTTTGGAGGGAAATTCAGCAAATTTTGGCAAACCTTGTTTTTCTGATTACCAGAGGATGTCACCAAAGAGAGTGGAAATTAGAGCGAACCCTGTGGATTGGGTAAGATAGTCGTTATATGAGTTGGTGGACAGACCCTGATTGCTATAATTGATTGTAGAGATAAAATGATGAAGTTGAGATTGGACGGTAAAGGCGAAATATATTTAAAGACCAAGACGGACTGAGAAGTTCCGGGATTGACTTAAATGAAAAGGCTATTGTGCCAAAAGTGTGGAGTACCGCCCAGTCGACATGAGGAATTGCCATTGCTATGGGCGACAGCGGTATCGAAGTCTTCTTATAAAACAGAACGCTTATTTGAGATGTCTGCGCCTAGTCGAATAGAATTCCCTGCGATTGCAAATGTTGATGGTTGAATTCTTAGCGACTATTATAAGTCGGCAATGACGTAAGTATCGAGCACCTTAGGGTGTGCCTGAAGAAGAAAAGCTTTAGAATGGAACGATTATCCATTAGAGGAGCCGACATAAAAAGGCATCCATAGAGACCTTGGTAGTACCCTCCCCATTTGCAAATTATGTGGGGTACCTCCCCAATCTATGATCTATCTTGACCTCTCTCCAGGAAAGAATTCTGATAAAGGGTATATTCCCTCTTCGAAGTTGTTTTATAACACTTGTGCTAAACCATATTCAGTTTCACTTGTGCCAGAGGCTGTCACAATGCCTACTTTCAGGTTTTCGAAGCCCTGTCAAATAATGTTATTTAAGCTTTTACTTTTCTTCAAATAATGAATGACCCTATGGTGATACCTCACCACTTGTTGTTAAGTACCAGTATCTTTCTGGTTATTCTTTGGAAACCGCACCTTTGGAATCTGTTCAATTTCATCCAAGGTATTCCTTTAAGAAATATTGTCGAAAGACGATAATCATTAAATTGATATCAAATTGCTTTCATACTTTTCAACTTCCACTGAGACGAACAACTCTATACTTATAGGGGCTACAAGGACTATCTGTCTGTGTGATAGAAGTCTGATGGGACGCCATCACTTGTAAGTTGTGAAATACAAGAAGGCTAATTACCTTTAGTAATGTCTCAATTGAGGCACACAACGTTGAGTTCTTATGATCATATTGATCTCTCGGTAAAATTCTCTTACCTCCAATAAGGTTACCTTAAAACTCATAACCAGTGTGTGACGTTTTCCTTGACATGGGAGCTGTCTTTTCAAGGCCCCATAATTTTTGTTATCCTCATTGAATTCTAAGGGGAGGCCAAGCAGGTCAAATAAGTCAAAATTCGCTGATAGGAATTAGATTCGCAACGAAATCGCCTATGACAGGAGCGAATCCCTAAGACGAATAGAATGTTAGTGAAATATCAATGAAATTGGTTTATTCTCCCAAGGATATTATGATAATGGAAAGCGTGTCAATCGATATATGTGAAAGGAATAGCGATGTGCCGTGAACTCCAGTGACAACGGTGTTAGATAGATGCCCTATAGTGGAATTGAGATTTTGGAGGAGTTGTTTACGAATGGACACTACCTCTGGGTTAGCAAGATAAGTACTGGCGATGGAGTCAGAGGGAGCTGGTATTGTGACTTGGGAGAGGTGCAGCGTGTGTTGTTTTTAGAGGAATAATTTTCGGAAATATATGGAGACCCGGATGAAAATGAAAGTTAAAGAGTTAAAACAAGAAACCATGACTGTGACCAAGTATGAGGCCAAGTTTTCCGAATTATTGAGGATTGTTCCGGAGTTTGTGAACACAGAAGAAAAGAAAGCAAGTAGGTTTCAACCAGGGCTACCTCCACAAGCAGCCACTGTCAGGACCTTTAAATAGCAGGTACCCTTCTATACTGTTTAGACAGAGCTAATGTATCGTTGTATATCAAGAAGTTGCATGCCAATTAAACCTTAAGGCCGAGCCACTAAGGGAATAATTACAAGTAGAAATAGTCAATCGAGGGATTTTCCCATAAGACTGGTACATCCAGGTTGTGAATTAGAAGTATGAGGTCGACACTTTTGATAGACCTGATTCTTTTCAAGTTGTGAGAAGTTGATATTATAATAAGAATGGGTTGGTTGACACCCAATGGAGCCCAGACTGATTGTAAGGGAGAGAGAGTAATAAATAAAGAATGGAGACAGATTCAGAGATTCTTGAATATAGTTCAGACTAAGAAACTATTACGCCAGAGATATGAGGCTTAATTAGCTCTTATGGGTGACGCCAAGAAAAGAGATACCAAGTATAAAGGGAACTACAATGGTTTTGGGAGATTGTACAAGGTTTTAATGATCTACCAGATATCGATTTGGATGACATGAGAATGAATACCGAGTATTCAGAGTATAGTGGGAATGAAAGAGTTAGTGACTCAGTTACCAGAGTTATTGTATAATGGTATGATAAGACCCAGTGTATCACCGTGGAGAGCCCCGGTGTTGTTCGTAAGAAAGAAAAATGGTAGTAGGAGATTATGTATCGAACCTCGAGAGTTGTATGAGTTCGACATGGAGAATAGGTACCCTTGTAAATGATTGTTTGATCAGCGAAAGAACGCTGTGTATTCCAAATTTATTTAAGGACTGGATATCACTAGTTGGAAGTTAAATCCGAGGAGATACCCAAGACTGCGATTCGTACTTGGAATAGACACTTCGAGTTTTCAGCGAGGTTATTTTGGGTTGACTAATGCACCCACAAATTTTATGGAATGTAATGAATTGGCTTTGAGTTACCCGTGATAGTAGATAGCATGAGATGGAGAAATGGCTAGAATTGATCTAGGATTATGACTGTGAGATACACTACCATCCGGGGAAGGCCAATGTGGTGGCCGATACCCTTGATTAAAATGAGACAGAGATGGATTCCGAGTGATCGGGAATTAAAGGATGAGATTTTACACAAAACCCAAGTTAGTCCAACAAACTAGAAAGACAAAAGATTTCACCAACAAGCGGCTAGTGACAACCAAGACAGACAGAGAAAGTATGCGGACTAAGCCCGCGAGTATAGAGATAATACTGCTACTAATAAGCTAAATGGCAAGTTGATGAATGACAAACAAGTTTATGCTGGTGTATTTCTGTACAAACAAGATAGAGAGTATGAGGTTAGAGATTCGTGATGCTAAAGGTATCTCCATGGAAAGAATTAATGAGATTTGAAAAGAAAGGGAAGTTGAGCCCGAGATTCATTGGGCCATCTGAGATTTTAAAACACGTCAGGAAGGTGGCCTACGAGCCAGCCTTACCCCCCAAAAAACTTGTAGAATGGTCATAACGGGGTTCATGTGTCAATGCTACGTCAGTATACTATAGATGCCCGACATATGTTAGAGTACGAGCAGGTAGATATACAACCTGGTCTGACTTACAAAGAACAACCTGTGGAAATCACAGATAGAAAAGAGCAAGTGCTAAGTGACGAGGTTGCCAAGCTAGTGAGAGGTTTGTGGAAAATCAAGAGGTGGAAGAATCCACCTGGGAGTTAGAAAGTTCAATGGAAGAGAAGTACCCCAGTTACTCCTAAGTTGATTCCGGGACGGAATCCTTTTAAGGAGGGGAGACTGTAATAACCCGGATTTTTGGTAAAATTTAAAACTTTTCTTATTATGATTAAGTGCATCAGTGAATAGTGAATTTGGTGGATGAATAGTGATTTTGAGGGTTAAGAAAAATTTTCATGCCACATATGTACGAGACGTAGTGTGGATATTCCGAAGTCATATTAGTGATCTACGGAGTAAATAAGTGAATGCAAAGACGATCGGAATTCAGAAATTCCAAACTTTATTTTGGTGTAGTATTTGACCGAGCAGTGAATTATATTATTATATTCAAGAAATGAGATATTAAATTAAGGATTTGAGGATTTAATATTTTGGAATTTTTATTTTATTTGATTTGAGAATTTAGAACGAAAACCACTGGGACAGTGAAACAAAGGTTCTAGAAACCGCTGATACTTTATAACGAGATTAAGCGATTAAGCGAACGAATCATGGATTAAGGATTGAAATTATGACAGGATTAAATATAGACATGGAAGTAACATGTAACAAGATTAATTCGAGGGATGCAACATTTGGATCATCCATGTGAAAGGAAAGCGAACCAGTAAAGCTACTTTAGCCAAACGCATGCACGCGCGACACGTGTCCCTGCTTGCCACCATGATACTCCATGGCTTGACACGTGTCCTGGACATGCTGATGACTCACCATTTGATTACAAATATCACAATTATCAAAACAATCAACCAAAACCAACAAAAACAATTCTTTTTCTTCATTTCGGCAAAAACTAATCTGCCGGATTGTAAAGTTCATAGCTCCTTCATTTCTCGGTGGAAAATGGCGATCTATGGCTCGTTGGAAAGGTCTTGAGATAACCTACATTTTCTATTGCACGCGTATTCTCCAGAAAAGCAAGGTAAGGACCTCGTTTTGCAAGTTCTTTCAGCTGGTAAATATTGACTCCGAGATTGCTAACTTGTTTTCTTGATTTCTTTGGATGATCCAAGCTTCCTAAGGTGCATCCAAGGCTAGAGGAGCCATTATAAAGCTTTGTTATGGTTCTTACGATATCAAAGAAGGTAAAGATCGAACCCTTGCTGGTTATATGATGAGTTTTGGTTGAGTTTTGGCAAAGTAGTTAAAGCATGATGCGTTAGAAGAATATCCTTGAATGTTTGGCTTTGATTTGAGATGATTGTATTGAGTGGTGGTCAATGGACCTTACCACTGACCCTAGAGGTCATAATTGATGGTTGGTGTGTGATATTGATGAATGGGTGGCCTTGTATGGCTTAGTAGAAGAGTTACAAATTTGGAAATGCTCGATTTAGAGCCGTCGTAATGCCCAAATTTTATCTACTGCATGATTCCCTGTTTCGTCTCTGTTCTAGTTCGACCCTTGAACTCCATTGCCCATGATTGTGTATTTTATGTTATAAGCTTCGTAATGATACGTGGTTCGCCTAATTTGGCCGAACGGTTTAAGAGATATGCTAGTTTTAGTGAAAGCGATTCGAGAAACAATGTCGCAGAAATATACCAACTTTGAGGTTAAGTTTGAGGCCCTTACAAATGGAATTAGGACAAGATTTTAATTATGGTACTAAAATGGACAGTTAGTAAGTGACCTAAAAAGGTTTCGAGTCAAAAAGATCTTTTTCCGATTTTATAAAAATAAGGAAGTCGAGGTCGCGCAAGTGAAAATCACTGAAAACGAGACTTAGAAACCAAGGTTCCAAATGGTTAAGTATAACTTGGATTTGAGGATGGATTTCGAACCAAACTTATGATATAAGTATTTGACGAATAACGTGGACTTAGTATGAGCCTATAACGAGCTAGTAATTCCTTGGTTGTGTTTCGCTTACGTGTTTAAGCATTGAGTACAAGTGGATTATCCAGGGGATTAATCGTGCGTTTGCTTTGACTTTGTCTAGGTTGTCCGGCATCGTCGCGAACCCCTATCACTTCTCGAGCATCAGGCAAGTTTACTAAACCTTACTCTATTATTCAGAGTAGGTATATTTTCCAATGTTCTATACTTGTGTATTCCCAATTTATATACCAAATCTTTGTTGCAAGTATTGTGGCAAGTTTTCTAAATCTATACTTTGAAGTATTGATTATATATTACTGCTTTTACCATGTGTGGAGTTATACAGTTTTGCGATACAGGTTATATATTGTATAAAATAGAGTTTGATTTTGGTTTATATACGAGCTTTGAGATAATGTACTTATGAACCGGTATACCTTGTAGCTATATATATAAGAGCATATTCATTGTTTTCGACTCTAAATCGGGAGTCGGTATTTTGAGATATGTAGATAGCCGTGGAAACCCGGAGGGATTCCATCGGCAGAATACTATGTGTTTTGAGGAATGTTATTTGAGTATTATCTCGGTCGAGAAATACTATTTGAATACTATTTCAGTTATATATGCAAATAAGAAGTATACATGTGTTATTGCATACTTGTTTTCGAATTGCTATGTATAGCAATACTTGAGGTTATGACTTGAAGTTGGGGCTTATGAGTTAGATATGGGATATCAGCTATAAGCTAGGATTTTATATTTGCCCTAGGATAAGGGCGGGTGATTTTCTCTAAGGTCAGAAGTAATTATATTTCGGTGTATGTTAAAGGTTATTTTCCGATAAAGATATCGGGTAACTGTTATTCGAGGGTTAATTATTTTATTTAAGGAATATTATTTATGAATATTCATCTGAGGATTATTAACGAATATTATTTTTTTGAATATTCATTTGAGGATTATTTATTTATTTAATGATGAATATTAGTTGTAAATATTCATTTGAGGATTATTTATTTAATGAATATTATTTTCAAATATTCATTTGAGGATTACTTACTTAATGAATATTATTTTCAAATATTCATTTAAGATTTACTTATTTAATAAAGATTATTAAGTATTATTAAATCAAAAAGAGGTTCCCAAAATAATGTTTTTCCATTTAAATCCGTCTTTTAAAGGGGATTTAAATGCTCGCTCAACTATCAAAAATATGGGAAACCTGATTTAATTAACTGCTACTCTTTTTAAACTCTCAACTCAAAACTGTCAGGGGACATATATTTTCTCGAAGCAATTTAGTTGCTGCAAGTCAAATATTGTGTTACCACATCAACGATCGAGGGGTAAATTCCTGGAACAAGTCGATATCCATTAACAAGCATCGCTTGGGAAATATTGGAGAATCTTCCTTTCCAACCTAGATATGACTACTGAGTGGAGTCGTATCAACAAGTATTACACTTGGGGAAAGGAAGACGATCTTTACGTTTCAGAGTCATGGATTTCATCTGAACTAGGAGCATGTGTAAGAGGTCGAGTCGCGCCGACCCATCACCTTATTGCCCCAAATGGGCCGGGAGATCCAGAAAGGCGGTAGACAATGTCAGGCTGTCGTGATACTTCCATCTACATGTAGAAAACATATTTTGTTGTACAACCTGCTACTGATCATAGTAAGGTTGGTACGACGGGCGCGGAGAAGGCTCCAGTATTGGTTCATCATCCATTTTGGATAATTCTGCAACATGTACTGAAAGGGACCACGGATGGCTCCGTTGGTACAGGTTTACCGATCATGTTGGTAGAGGGATTCTGCAACATGTATTGAAAGGGACCAAGGATGACACCGTGGTACAGGTTTACCGGTCATGTTGGCAGGGGGTCGAAAAGTGTTCAAAAATAAAGTTACAATAAATTCATGCAACTCCATCTTTTATGAGTTATGACTCTGATAAAACCTGATTAAGGATATATATGCATAAGTGGATTATGGGTTACGGAAATATTATAATAATTTTCCTTGTAACTTCATCTTTTATATTAAACTAGTTTCTTATCTGTTTAAGGCATAACATGTGGCTACAGAAATATCTTTGAATTGTTATATTTTGGTAATCTGTTATAAGTTCTATGTTGATAGTCTGCTTATATTTTACATAGCAGATATTTCACGAAAAGGATATACTGAGTTACCTTGTTATTTCATCTTTTATATTATACTAGAACTTTGTTCAGAGTATGAATATTGAAAGTTGCAGAAATACCATGAAAATGATATTTGAAGTACAATAATGGTACTATTTTTGGGAATACATTCCGATAAAGAAATTATTTCAGTATCGAGATATTTTGACAAATTATTGTCTTATACCCGCTTTATTCTGGGTTGAGTTAAAGGCAGGATTATGCCATATTTTTATTACCTTGCTGAGCTATCGCTCACTCTTGCTATTGTTTTATATATATTATATAGCAACGAAGCAGGATGCCAATGGGACGGCACATACCCCGCAAGGCGTTTCCATAAACAGTTTCTAGCAGTGATCCCGAAGAGTAGTACGAACCAATCGAATCAGGCTACAGCTTTTGGTATTCAACTTATGTATAGACATGAATGGTATTAGAGGATTGTGAGCATCAGAAGGTTAAGTTGGTAATGTAACAATACTTAGAAATTGTATCAGTAACAGATTCAAAAGACATTTGGGTATTGTAATAAAAATTATTTATTCTGCAGTTGTTGTATTGTGTCGTTTCTGAGACTCTAACCTGTGTGTGTGTGTGTGTGAGACATATGTTGTGGGGTCATGAGCAGGTGAATTATGAATGGTGTGAGTAATACAGGTAAGGCAAGGAGTACATGGATCGTGACAACCCTAAATCCCCGACCCCGGATTTGGGGCTGTTACAAGTGTAGTCTTTGTACTCTTGAGTGTTTCTGAGAGAAACAGTCATAGGCTTCCATTCTTTTGGAAGAGCTCTAAGAAATTTAAGGTTTGAATCCTTGGTTTGATAGATCCTTCCATACAACTTTAATCCATTCAAAAGCTTTTGAAATCTACTAAACATGTCATTTAGGGTTTCACCAGCTTTAAAATGAAAATGCTCATATTGTTGTATAAGGAGTTGCATTTTGTTTTCCCTAACTTGCTCAGTTCCTTCACAGAGTGTTCTAATAGTATCCCATACTTCTTTAGAGGTTGTACAGTTTATGACATTGTCAAACATCTCTTGCTCCAAACCATTAAACAGAACGTTCATGGTTCTTTTATCTTTATGGATTTCTGCAACATCTTCAATAGTCCATTCTGAGACAGGTTTTGGAATTTCTACATCAAGAGCATCATCTGGCAGTCCAACTCTAGATGCAAACTTCATGGGAACGTGTGGACCTTTCTCAATGCAGTCTACATACCTCGCATCCATAGATATGAGATGTAAAGGCATCTTTACTTTCCAGTGAAAATAATTGTCCTTATCAAGAACTGGTATCTTTACTCCTACATCCTTCTTCACCATGGTTACTGTTTTGGTCTTGATCTTTAAACTTCTTGTATGTTAGAAGCTTGCTCTGATACCAATTGTTAATCCCAAATGACCTAACAGAATTGTAGAAGGGGGGGTTGATACAATTCTAGATATTTTCAACTTAAAACAACTTTCGAAATAAAACTGAACTTATAAAATAAAAACACAAGCAGTTAAAAAATTTCAGTTGAATTGTTTGATGATCCAACTGAAGTGATTTTATTGCGGAAATAATCTGTGATACAAAATGTACACAGCTGCTCAGTTACAAGAATGTAGAGAAGTATGCTCTCAAAGATAGCTAATACAATCTATTTGTTTTTCTTCTCACACACTTATTTTAACTGCTACACTTGGTTATATATATTCCCAAGTTTACAATGCTATTTTTGGCTACTCTAAAGTACACAAAAGGTAACCGCCAGTAGCTTGCTTTTCATCCCTTTTGTCCAATGGTCCTTGGAGATCTTTGTCTTCTGTCTTCAGTCTTATAGTGATCCCACTCAAAAACCAGATTGGAAATTGGAATGTTTCCTTATTCCCTATGTCCATTTTGATGGCTTCCAATGCAAAGTACACTTCCAAATCTCCCTTTTGATCTGTCAGAAAACTGTCACTATCACTTTGTCAACTATTCAGAAAAGCAATAATGATTCGTTGATAGCAGGGAGATGTGTTTCGTTGATAGCTTTATTCTTCATTCCGTTGATGGTGTATTCCTCGTTTCGTTGATAGAGTAATCTTCATTCCGTTGAAAGACTAATCTTCATACCGTTGATAGAGTAATCTTCATACCGTTGACATGTCTTCACTTAGGCAAAATTACATGGCATAATATATTTACAATTCACCAGCCTATTTTGCCTATCTAGTACTAAGTCAACATGACTTAGAAAACCTATCTAATACATACAACAAAATGCACATCAAACTGTGAAGTATTGTATAGTGCAATTGCTATATCACTCATTTCGTTGATGAGCTTCCTGTCAATGAAACGCTGCAAAGCATGCCATTCCGTTGACAGTTACAAAATGACTTAATACAAAATCTACTAATTATCATCAAGAACAACATATTCCTAACAAAAACTATCGAAAAGTAAATTACTTTACTTTAGTTTTCAAATGGTTTTCTTAAATCTCATTTGATAGTTTTCTAAATAGAAAAACTATCGAAACCTTTTATTGTCCTTGATCTTTTAGAAAAGCTTCTGAGCTTCAGGGTGTTTCAGTTTTAGACTGTATCAATTTCTTCTGAGACGATAAAACAACTTGATCTTTTTAGTGTCGTCACCTAGTGCAACTGGTCTGGTTCACAGATGAATAACACTTGATCAATTCTTCTTTTATGTCTTCAATTCAATGCTGCTGATACGTCCCTTGTCGTTATGGTTGCTTCAATTAAATCACTGGAATCCTGTGGTACTTAACCCTAAATCATTCACATACTTCTGTCATCTTGAAAGTCTTGTTTCTTTTGCTGTCACTGAGGCTTGAACATTTTCATGAACTTCTTTCCGTGACCTGTTTACGGACTTCAAGAATACATACCGTATTTTGATTTTTTGAGTTTACCTTTTCTTCTTTGATTCTGGATTCCTGTGCTTCTGTTAATATTATTGTTTGTCTTGTCCTTTGTTGAGTTGCAGTTATCTCTTTTACATCTTATGTTACATTATGCTTTACAATATTCATATCTAACAAGTGGTATCAGAGCAGGCTGTTGAAACACAAACAGTAAAAGATCAAGAATGAGTTCACAGAAAGTAAGTAGTATCAAGATTCCTCCCTTTGACAAGGAACACTACAACCTATGGAAAAAGAAGATGTTGATGTTCATCAAAGCTTCAAACCCCATGTATTTAGACATTCTAAAACATGGTCCCTTCATTCCAATGATTGAGATTGCTGAAACAACTGTTGGTACTGAGAAAATACCAAAACATTATGAGCCTAAAGATCCTTCCAAATACACTGATCCTGAAAAAGAGAAAGTTGCTCTAGATGGAAATCTCCAACTCATCATTTGTGAATCCATGGATCTTAACATGTATGGCACTGTTGCTCATTGTAGTAGTGCTAAGAAGATGTGGGATCTCATTGAAGTGCTATGTGAAGGAACTCCTAAAGTAAGGAAAAACAAGAAACATATTCTTGTTTCTCAGTATGAAGCCTTCATGGCTCAACCAAAAGAGGGCATCACAGAAGTGTTTGAAAGGTTCAACAGGTTGATAAATGATCTTAAGCTCTATGACAAACACTATGAAACTGAAGAGCTTAACAAGAAGTTCTTATTGACTCTTCCAAGTCATTTGGAGCCAGGGATCCCTTCTCTCATGGAAAGAGATCTAACTAAGATTGGCTTTGATGTGTTATATGGTGTGCTGAAAACATATGAACTGGAGTTGTTTCAGAAAAGATCCATTCAGGCAAAGCAAGGCATAATGGCCAACACATCATGTGCCCTCATTGCTGATAATCTAAGCCAAAGGTTGGAAGCTATGAAAGTCAATCAAGCTAAGGTTGAAGAGCTGGATGTTAAGGAAACTATTGAAGAACCTCAAGTCACCTATGACTTGCCTGAGGAAGATGACTTCTACAGCATAGATGAACTGGATAAAATGGAGAACAAATCTTTTGCTTACATGGCTAGGAGGTATCCTAACATAACATTCAAAAGGAAGCAGCCATTTAAGTCTAAGGTTAATGCTAGTGGAGCTGGTGGATCAAGTGGTTCAAACAATTTCAACAAAGGGAAAGGAATTGTTGGTGCTGCAAAGGGTGGATACAAAACTGGAAGTGTGGATAGAACAAAGATAAGATGCTACAAATGTAATGAACTTGGGCACTTTGCTACAGAATGCAAGAAGCCCAAGCAAGTCAAGAAGGACAAAGCATACTTGGAACATGAAGCAAAGTATGAAGCTCTACTGAAGAAACAACAGGGAAAGGCTTTTATTGCAGAGGGAAAATGCTGGGATGCCTCAGATGAAGAAGAGGAACAAGAGTATGTAAACTATGCCTTGATGGCTTGTTCTGATGATGATGATTCTACATCTTCAAATCAGGTACCTATTCTTACCTCTCTTGAAATGTCTCCCTCTCAATACAAGAAAACTGTTGTAGATATGAGTACAAAGATGTTTAATATTCATACTAGTATGTTAGTTGCTAATGAAGAAATTGATAGGCTAACTGCTAAGAATATTGAATTTACAGAAAAGAATGAGGAACTTGAGTTAATGGTTGTGAATCTTGATGGCTTGAAACAGGAGGTTGAGTATCTTAAGAATAAAGTAGTTTGTGCTAAACAAATAGAAAAAGCCATTAGGGAACAAATTGCTGAAAATGAATTAAAGATAAGAAGTTATAGAAACTCTGCTGAGATTGTTCAAGCCTATCATGAGGAACATACTGAAAACATTAAGGTTGGAATTGGTTTTGATTATGAGAATGACAAGGGAAGGAAGAAGGCTAAGGGCAAGGAAAAAGAATATTGTAAACAAAAATGCCCCAACTATCTTGTCTGGTGTCAAAGAGCCCATCTTCAAAAAGAGTGTTGTTGAGTTTGATGAAGAATCAATGGTCATCAAACAACAACTACTTGAAGAAGATGAAGCTGCTAAAGACATATCTTCCTCCTCTAAATCACCAACTCAGAAAGAAACCAAAGACAATCTTACCAAGAGTCCTAAAATCACTAAGGAAGTTGTTAAGAAAAAAGAAACGAAACAGGAATGGAAAGTTAGGTGTTAACAAGGGTAACAGTTATGCTTATGTGCCGAATGCTCCTATGAAACAATGTCATAAATGCTCATCTGTTAATCATTTGACTCACAAATGTAATAAACCTGTTAACAATGAAGTGGAAAGTCTAAGTAACCATTCTGTTGGCATGAATGACATCCATGATTCTGTCTGTGGTAAACCTAACTGCATGACATGCTATGTGGCTATGATTGCTAACTGCTTATCTTTGAAGCAAAAACTTGACTCTACACACTCATGTGAATCACACACATATTCATACTCACAGGACAAGATCCCCAATCAGAGTTGATAGGGTAAAGACTTCATGTGAGCCTAAGAGTGTCAACTCTAAAGCTTCCAATACAATAAAGTCTCCTACTGTGAAGAATGTTGATTATGATAGAAGAATCAATTACAAACATGTTTCTAAATCAACTGGACCCTACCAAGTGTGGGTACAAAAAACAACTTAGTCATTTTGTGAATGCAGGGCAACAGGAATAAAAGACTCATATGGATCTTGGACAGTGGATGCTCAAGTCACATGACTGGTGATATAGCCCTGCTATCACATTTTGAGGAGAAGGCTGGCCCATCAGTAACCTTTGGAAATGACATCATTGGTTATACAATGGGATATGGCAGTGTTGAATCTGGAAATGTCATAATTGAAGATGTAGCATTTGTTGAAAGACTGAAGCACAATCTCTTGAGTATTGAAAAATTCACCAATAGGGGATTCAAAGTTGAATTTGTTGAATATCAATGTCTAATCTCCAAAAGAGAAAGTGGTGAAGTTGCTTTAACTGGTGTAAAGAAAGGAAGCTTGTTTGTGGCTAATCTAAAGGCTGCAGACAAGGATGAAATTTGTTGTTTCTACACAAAAGCCACAAATGAAGAATTTTGGCTTTGGCACAAGAAACTGTCTCACCTAAATGTCAAGGCAATGAATTCTCTAGCAAAGAGAGAACTCATCAGAGACATGCCTACTTTGGAATTTGTTCAAGATGGAGCTTGTGAAGCATGTCAAAGAGGGGAGATAAAAAGGTCAAGTCACAAGAATAAACTGCTCAACTCAAACTCAAAACCTCTGCAGTTAATTCACATGGACTTATTTGGTCCTGTAAATGTAATGTCCCTTTCCAAGAAGAAATATGCTCTAGTTATGGTGGATGATTATTCAAGATACACTTGGGTGGAATTCCTATTTTCCAAGGATGAAGCTCCTCAAGTTATTATAGAGCATATCAAGAGAGTTGATAGAGAAGCACAAAAAACTGGTTCCTCTGTGGTTGCTTTGAGAAGTGATAATGGAACTGAATTTAAAAATGCCACATTGTATGAGTTCTGCAAAGACAAGGGCATCTCTCAACAATTTTCAGCTCCTAGAACTCCACAGCAAAATGGAGTGGTAGAAAGAAAGAATAGAACTCTCATTGAAGCTGCAAGAACAATGTTGTTGGATGCAAAGCTACCTACTAGCTTTTGGGCTGATGTTGTTAACACAGCATGCTATGTGCAAAATAGAACATTGATCAATAAGAGGTCTGGAAAAACTTCTTACTCTTTGATGACTGGAAAAAAGAGCATCCTTCAAACATCTTCATGTATTTGGAAGCAAGTGTTTTGTGATGAAAGATACATCTGAGCATGTTGGAAAATTTGATGCAAAGGCATTTGAAGGTATCTTCATTGGATACTCTCTGGAAAGGACAACATACGGAGTGTTTGTACCTGATCAACACAAAGTGATGGAGAGCATGGATGTTACTTTTAATGACAAGAAATTCCCTGGACTTGGAACAAATGAAAAAGACAGTGTGCCATTGAGATTTGAAAATCAAGGATATCTTGAAGATTCTGAAAGTGAAGATGAGACACCTGTTCTAACTGTTCCACTGATGAAAGAAGTGAAGTTGATGATCACCCTCAAACACCTGTGCAAGGGAACACTAACACAGGGGGAGAAGAAGAGAATTCCAATGCTGGTGATCAAAATGACCCTGAGTCAAGTCAAAGAGATGAACAGGGTCATACAAGAAAATGGGACAGAGCCCACACTAGAGAACAAATCATTGGTGATCCTAGTGAAGGGGTTAGAACAAGGAGAGCTACAATGAATACATGTCTTTATAGCTGCTTTCTGTCACAGGAAGAACCAAAAGTAATTGAAGAAGCTTTGAAGCACTCTGACTGGATTGTTGCCATGCAGGAAGAATTGAATCAATTTGAGAAGAACAAAGTTTGGGAATTAGTACCACCTCCTGAAAATAAGAATGTTATTGAAACCAAATGGGTATTCGGGAATAAAATGGATGAAGAAGGTGTGGTTGTGAGAAACAAAGCAAGGCTGGTTGCTAAAGGATACTGTCAACAAGAAGGCATTGATTATGATGAGACATTTGCACCTGTAGCTAGACTGGAGGTCATCAGGATATTTTTGGCCTTTGCAGCTCATTCAGACTTCAAGGTGTATCAAATGGATGTGAAAAGTGCTTTTCTCAATGGTTATCTTGCTGAAGAAGTATATGTGTCCCAACCTCCTGGCTTTGAGAATGAAGAATTTCCAAATTTTGTGTACAGATTGCTCAAGGCACTCTATGGTATCAAACAGGCACCTAGAGCCTGGTATGAAACCCTTTCTCAATTTCTTCTAGAGCATCAATTCACAAGAGGGACAATCGATAAAACTCTATTCTGCAAGAAGCATGGTAATGATATCATTCTAGTTCAGATTTATGTGGTTGATATCATCTTTGGCTCTTCAAATGAAAAACTCTGTCAAAGGTTTTCCAAGTTGATGCAAAGCAAGTATGAGATGAGTATGATGGGGGAGTTAACCTACTTCTTAGTTCTGCAATTAAATCAAAGGGAGGATGGCATCTTCATAAATCAATCAAAGTATGTCAAAGATCTTTTGAAGAAATATGGTTTAGAAGATTCATCCCCTGCAAAAACTCCTATGTCAACTGCAATTAAACTTGATGAAGATAAAAGAGGAAATAGAGTTGACATCAAGGTTTACAAAGGCATGGTTGGATCATTACTCTATCTCACAACTAGTAGGCCTGATATCATGTTTGCAACATGTCTATGTGCAAAGTTTCAATCTGATCCCAAGGAATCTCACATGCTGGCAATCAAAAGAATCTTCAAATATCTAAAGGGGACTCCTAATCTTGGCTTATGGTATCCAAAGGGCACTGGGTTCAACCTGGTTGGTTACACTAATTCTGATTATGCTGGATGCAGAATTGACAGAAAGAGTACTTCAGGAAGCTGTCAATTCTTAGGCCAAAGGTTAGTATCCTGGTTCAGTAAGAAACAACAATCCACAGCAACATCTACAGCTAAGTCTGAATATATTTCTCTGGAAGCTGCTGTGCGCAATTGCTTTGGATTAGAAATCAACTCATGGACTACGGACTAGTGTTGGAACACATTCCTCTGATGTGTGATAACACTAGTGCAATATCCATTGTTGCCAATCCTGTTAATCATTCTACTACAAAGCATATTGAGATAAGGTACCATTTCATTAGGGAACATGCTGCAATTGGTACTATAGAAGTCTCTTATGTTCCAACTGAGAAACAATTAGCTGACATATTTACTAAACCTCTAAATGAAGTTGTCTTCAACAGACTAGTGAGTGAAATTGGAATGCTCAATCTTTCATTTAGTAGTTCTAAGTAATTATGCTAGTTAATTGTTGCAGCAGTAAATTTTCACTGTATTTAAATGCTCTATTTGATTGGAGTGAAAATTAGCTGAGATATGATTTATAAATTGTTAGGCCAAATACACAATATATATAATCAATATAAGTATGATAATAACGATTGAGAACACTGTTTATGAATCAACAACTGAATTATATAAATAACTCTTCTCTCAGTGATGTTAAAGAATCACAGAGAGCTGCTAGGTTACAAGAATAATGTATTCAGTATTCACATTCCTTTTAGGGTTAACCTATCTGTGTTTATATAATACACAGTTACATAATCAATCTCTAATTGATATCCTATAAATCAGCTATATAATTTATATCAATCTAGGATTGCTTCTGTCTTCTGTCCCGTTGATTTAGCCATCTCAATATATTCTGCTTCTTTCCATCTTCAGAATATATTGCTTCTAGAATCTTCATATTAGCACCGACAGCTAAACCAAACATTCACCCCGTCAGACTTTAATAAACTCTGACTGGCTTCCAGTAAACTCTGATGAGTAACTGGTACTTAAACACTGATGAACAAACGTCAGCAATTATATCTAACAATCTCCCCCAACTTGTGCATAATAAAAATGTACAAGTTAAATAGATAATTGATGATGTCAAAACATATAACAAATGCAGTGTTTAAAATATAACAGAGTTTAACTTTAACTTAGAACAGAAAACTTTAAAAACTTACAGTCAGACTTTACTTAATCTCTTCAATATCAGGCACTGTCCTGAGATAATCAATGAGAAGTCTCCTTTCAGCTTTTTCTAGCTCATCCACCATTATTTCTTTCAATTCTTTAAGCTCTGGATCACTTTCTCCAGTCTGGTAGATAGCAGCTCTCAGAGAATAAATGTTGTTCTTCCTCATTTCATTCTCTAGCCGGATAAAATAAGATTTGTCTGACTCTAGATTGAATTCCAAAACCTTTATACCCAGTGCTGTCTTGAACTTGGCACTGTTTCTTTTCATTTCAACAATCTTTCCATAAGCATCTCTGTACTTAGGAATATATGCACTTGAAACACCTCCTCCAAGAAGAACTTTGGATTTCATCATTCTGTCTTTTAGAACTAGAGCAGCATCATGAGTACTTCTATTTTTGATCTTAAGAATATATAGAACATACTCAAGCTCTTCCCATAGTTTCAATTGAACATCAGCTTCTCCTACTCTATATACTCTTCCATCAGACATAAAGTATAACAGGACCTCTTTCTTTAATCCTCTATGATCAACCATCTGAACAGACTCTAGTTTATCAAGGCTCTCTTGAGATACTCCAACACCAGGTTCTGCCAGTGATGAATGGTCAAAAGGACTGTTATTGATTCTCTTTTCTCTGTGTGAACCCAAACCAGATTTATCATAAGATTGCTTTCCATGTACTGTTCTGGTTTGAGAAAAGTTCACAGCTTCTAGCTTCAGAGTTTCAGAAAGTACAGGTCTTAAGAAACCTTGGAGTTGTGGAGCTAGCTGAGTTTGTACAACTTGAGCATTGTCAGAGGTTGTCACAACTTTAGTAGAAATATCAACATGAGCAACGTCAAAGGTTGATTGATTTAGCCTTGATTCAACTTGAGCAACGTCAGAGGTTGAATAATTCTTCTTTGGTAACTGTCCTTCTTCTACCAGTATACCTTTTCCTTTTCTAGAAACATCTACTGTAGGCCTCCTGGAATATTGTATACTCAGTTGAGTATTTTCCTTGATAGAAAGTGCAATTTCCTTTTTCCTAGGAGCCTTAACAGTCTTCTTCTTGTAAGTACCAGCTTCAACCTTCTTCTGATGTTCTTCAGCAAGAAGCTTCATCTCAGCATCCATATCTTCCACTGTGGCTTCACCACCATGTTCTTCCATAAAAAACTTAGCAGCAATCTCTTCATCAGTAGTTGGATTTGCTGAAATCACTAGACTCTTAAGTCTTGAAGAAGATTGACCACCAGAGTTTATTCTTTCAGAGTATGTCTGTCTAGCAGAGTTTGACCTAAGTCTCCCTTGCTCTTGAGAAGACTTTGACCTTTTCTCTGCTCCTCTGCTTCCACCATCATTAGAATCATCCCTCAGTCTCAAGGTTGGAGTCCTTTTGCATTTGTCTTTAGGTACTTTCTCCCCCTTTTTGACATCATCAGGAATAAAAACTGATGTCAGCAACTCTAGTGATGTCGCAATAGAATCAATCTTAGTAGATATTTCAGCCTGATTGCTCTCAACCTTGGTTAGCCTCTGCTTGATTTCTTCTTGATCCTTGATCAGAGATGAAAAGTTAGCTCTATCTTTCTTCAATGCTAATTCCTTAAGAGCAATATCATTACTCAATCCAAGGACAACTTTGTGAGTCTCATCAAAGCGATTGTGCAATGATTTGACTTGAACAATGGTAGCCTTAAAATATGTTAACAGCTCAGGATTAGAAATCTCTTCAGCCAACTTATGTACAAAATCAGCAGTCCTTTGTGTAGAGAAAATGCAGTCTGCTCCTGACCAATTAGCATAATGCATTTCTCTGTAATGAGCTTCAGTTGCATTTTGATTTTCTTTGATAGACTCTGCAGTAGGATCCCTTAGAAAAGGTATTGACTCATGATCATCAGAGTTTGAAAGTGCAGCATTGATCCCAGAGTTTGCATGATCAGAATTTACAGATGTGTGATCAGCATTATCAAAATCAACTCTAGCTTCATTAACATTTTCTGTTATCTGCTCTGCAATTTCTTCAGCAACATTGTCTGCAGTAGCCTCAGCGTTTATCTGTGCAGCTTCATGAATCTCAGAGTTTGCATTTACAAGAACCTCTGTTTCTACAGGAACAGACTCTGCAGCAACTTCTTCTGTTTGAACAATATTTTCTTTCAGAGTCTCTGCTGTAGCTTCATCCAATTGCTCTACAGCAGCTTCAACTACCTGATCAACCTCCTCACCCATTTCAGGAATTTGATTAGTAACAGAGAGATTCTCTGTGTGAGTAGCAAGGGACTCTTCAATAATCAGGGTGGGTTGATCAGTTGCCACATCCTCAGTATCACAAACACTGATACTAGGATGTGCTTCAAGAATTTTATCCATATCAAAATCAGCAAATAAAGCATCTTGCTCAAACATTTCAGCCTCTGTATCAGCATTTGCCATGTCAGGCACAGTGGCTGCTTCAATATCTTCAGTAGCCTCCTGAATAATAACTTCTGGAGCTTCATTATCCACAAAGACCCTGTCCTCATTATCATCATTTACAGCAGGCTCCTGAACAACAACTTCTGGAGCTTCATCCTGGACAGCTTCAGTGTCTGGTGTAGATTCATCCAAATTATCAAAAAGATAATTAGCTACTACTCTTCTTTTCCTCTGATGAAGAGTTTCATTATCAACATCATCCTCATCATCAGTTTTTGATCTATTTGCTCTTCTCTTCTTAGAATGACCAACACCCTTTGGCACAGAAGACTTGGACACTCCCACTTCAGTAGCTGGTTTAACAGACTTTACAGGTTTGGAACCAACATGCTTAGTCCTACCACTGGATTTATGTTTGACAGATGTAGATGGAGAAAGTTCTGTTTGTAAAGGTTCTGGTTGGGGTTCTGATTGAGAAGGAGTTTGTGTTTGTGGATGGATTTGATCATTTACAAACTGTTGCACAGATGCAGGAAGTAACAAATCTCCAACAACCCCTTTCTTAACATCCTTGTTGATAAGATCAGAGAATATCCTCTTGTGTAATTTAAAACAAGAAATAACATCTTCATCAACTATTTCTACCCCTTGAACACAGGCAGAGAATAAAATCTGACAAAATCTAGAAAAGTAAACTACCCCTCGATTCTCTGTCATTTTCTCCCCTAAATTAGTTAAGACAAGTCTTGCAACATCAAAATGATTATCATATAAAAGAGAATACCCGATTTGCAGACTGTCCGTGGGAATAGCATCCCAGTTGGTGCATTTCTTCCCGAACGTTCTTGTTATGCAGTCAAAGAAGAAGCTCCACTCCTTCCTCAAGAACGGTCGCTTCAACTGTCCTATCTTTGTCAAGGGCCCATAATACCCAATCTCTCGCATCATCCTTAGTAAGTCAGTGTCACCCATTCCAATTGTATATGAAGAAAACTCAGGAAACCCCATTGCAGTTCGAATTGTACCAGAAGTAATTACATACTCTGCTTCTTGAAATTCAAAGATTATAGATGGGTTGCTAGAATCACCACCATCATCATACATACCCGTCTCCCAGAAAGCCTTGATTTGTGAACCAGAAAGTGTTGTTGGTTCTACTAGAGCACGCCCAATCGCTGACTGAGCAAGAAATTCCTGAATCATGTGAAACGCCTCTGGTGCATTGGCAGTGTTTAGTGGTGCTGCATAATTGTTAGGAACGAACTCTAACCCAGAAGAAACAAACGTTGTAGTCGCCATTAGTAAGATTTGAAAGAATAACAATGAATCAGATGCAAAAGCTCGAAAGAGTTTGAAAGTAGAAAAGTGTTTGTGAATATGTGTGTGTGACAATAGATGTGAATTGGAGTAAGATGTGAAAGGTTTAAACGTATGTGTGTGTATTGTTTAAATATGAAATTCAAAATTAAAAACTGAACAGTTTTTAATCATTAATACACAACTGTCTGACTCCGTTAATCGTGTGAGTGGGACACATGGTACACATGCAATGACTGACAACAGTAATTGGCAGTTTCCAATGCACATGCGCAGTAAAAATAGCAATAATTACCGCCTTTTACACTTTCCTAGACACGCAACCTTTTTCTTCTGTTTAATACAAACTTGAACCGTTACCAATCATACTCTTTTGTTTTCAAGAATGTTTTCTCAAAATTGTTAACTGTCTGAAACAAATAATTAATTTTAATCATCAGAGATTAAAATAAAATTACCTCAGTGTAGAGTACACAATTCATCAGTGTTTACCAATCCTCCTCCTTTATTCATAATCTCTTTTCTCTCAATGCACAGTTGTGAAAAAATTGTGTGTGAATAGCAGAGTTTACTGAATATAAATATTTAGAGCATCTTAAAGTGCATAAAATCCACACAATAAATCAGTAAAAACTAGTTGTCCAAACTCTCATGTATAAAATAAAATCTGATCTTATCTAAACTCTGTACTATAAAATTTATTATTTTCACCCCCTTCGATTTTATTTTTTTATTTTTTTAATTTTTTTTTTTAATTTTTCCAGTAATCAGTGGTTGGCACTAGTCACCAAAAATCAAAGATTTTAGCCCTTATTTCATACAATAAGTTCCTGGGTCTTCCTAGGCACAACATGATCTCAAAGGAATTTGTGCACTTTTTGGCATCTTTTGATTGGAGGGTGAAATATTTGCAACTAATTATCAGAGTTTAGACTTTTCATCAGTTAATACAATTAATTTATGAGAGAAAGTGCAAACAGCTAATACAGACTCAGTGTATAGGCTCAATAAACTAAGAGATGCTATAAATATAGAGACAGTATCATGCTGTGTAAAATTTCTGCACATTTTGAGATCAGATCATATATTACTCAGAAAGATTCATGATTACTTACTGAGAATCATGCTTCATACAGGTTTCTTCATCGGTCCATATGTTTCAGACAATATCACAATCAGAGTATAACATCAGAGATTAACTTCAGACTTTAACCGACAGAGTATGACTGACACTTTATGACTAACAGAGTTTACTATCAGAGTTTAACATACTGGTACAAATAACAGTTAACACATGCAAAGAACCATGAGCATAAAATCAATCATGTATAGATTTTGAATCTAACCAGTATCTCTAGTCAAAACCAGAGATCATTCCAAGTTCATTTACCAGTCTTGTAAAGGTAGCTTCACTCAAAGGTTTGGTGAAGATATCTGCAAGCTGTTGGTCTGTAGACACAAAATGAAGCTCAATATTTCCTTCTTCCACAGGTTCCCTGATAAAATGATACCTTATGCTGATGTGCTTGGTCATGGAGTGCTGTATTGGATTACCTGTCATAGCAATAGCACTTTGATTATCACAGTAAATAGGTATTTTAGAGTACCTTAATCCATAGTCCAGCAATTGATTCTTCATCCATAAAATCTGTGCACAACAGATACCAGCAGCTATATACTCTGCTTCTGCTGTGGATGTGGAAATTGACTTCTGTTTCTTGCTGTACCAAGAAACTAATCTGTCACCTAGAAATTGACAGCTTCCACTTGTGCTTTTTCTGTCTATCTTACAGCCTGCAAAGTCTGCATCAGAGTAACCAATTAATTTAAACTCTGATTCTCTAGGGTACCACAAACCAAGGGTTATGGTTCCTTTGAGATATTTGAAAATCCTCTTCACAGCTGTTAGATGTGGCTCTCTGGGGTCTGCTTGAAATCTTGCACAAAGACATGTTGCATACATGATATCTGGTCTGCTTGCAGTGAGATAAAGAAGAGACCCTATCATGCCTCTGTAGTTTGTCATATCTACTGAAGCTCCTGTATCTTTGTCTAACTTTGTTGTAGTAGCCATAGGAGTTGTAGCAGATGAACTATCAAGCATACCAAATTTATTGAGAAGATTTCTGGTATATTTTGCTTGATTGATAAAAATCCCATCATCTGTTTGCTTTACTTGCAAGCCTAGAAAATAACTAAGCTCTCCCATCATGCTCATTTGGTATCTTGACTGCATAAGCTTGGCAAATTTCTTACAGAGTTTGTCATTAGTAGACCCAAAAATTATGTCATCCACATAGATTTGAACTAACAGCAAATCATCACCAGAATTAAAATAGAACAAGGTTTTGTCAATTGTTCCTCTAGTGAACCCACTTTCTAAAAGAAATTGAGCTAGAGTTTCATACCATGCTCTAGGTGCCTGTTTTAGTCCATATAATGCCTTGTCAAGCCTGTAGACATAATCTGGATGTTTGGGATCTACAAACCCTGGTGGTTGTTCAACAAACACTTCTTCTTCAAGTTTCCCATTGAGAAAAGCACTTTTCACATCCATCTGAAAGACTTTAAACTTCTTATGAGCAGCATAGGCCAGAAAAATCCTTATTGCCTCCAATCTTGCAACTGGAGCAAAGGTTTCATCATAGTCAATTCCTTCCTGCTGTGAATAGCCTTTAGCCACAAGTCTAGCCTTATTCCCTGTAATCACTCCATCACTATCTGTTTTGTTTCTGAAAACCCACTTTGTACCAACAATAGATCTGTTCTTTGGTCTTGGTACAAGTGTCCAGACTTCATTCCTCTCAAATTCATTTAACTCCTCTTGCATTGCTGTTATCCAGTTAGCATCTTGAAGAGCTTCTTCCACTTTCTTGGGCTCTGTTTGAGATAAGAATGCATGAAACAGACATTCATTATTTGTAGCACTTCTAGTTCTTACACTAGCTTCTGGATCTCCAATTATCAAGTCAGGTGTATGGGCTTGTGTCCACCTTCTTGCTGTAGGTAATTGGCTTCTATTATCAGTATTAGATCCTCCCCCTTGATTCATGCTCTCCTGATTTTCTTCTTGACCATTTGCATTCTCTGAGGCTCCCCCTGAATTGGACTGTTCAGTATTTGAACTTTCAGAGTATAACCCAGAGTTTCTATTTGATTCTTCAGTTGACTCACTTTCAGAATTTGAGTCACCATTTTGAGATGTTGTTGAAGTATCTTCACGCTCCCCCTCAACTGGTTCTCTATTTTGTTCTGTCAGAGAAAATTCCTCAGTGTTTACCAGTAGAGGTTCAGAGTATGCTTCGTCAGAGTTTGTTGGATTTGCTTCATCAGAGTTTACATCATCAGAGTTTAGATCTTCATTTCCAAAGCGAAGTTGATCATGATATTCTACATCTTCTATTCCAGTTATTTTCCTGTCATCAAATGACACATGTATAGATTCCATGATTACTTTAGTTCTCAGATTGTAGACTCTGAATGCTTTAGTTGACAGTGGGTATCCAACAAAAATTCCTTCATCAGCTTTTAAGTCAAACTTGGTCAACTGTTCAGGATGAGTTTTCAACACAAAGCACTTGCATCCAAAAATATGAAAGTACTTCAAATTTGGCTTCTTATTTTTCACCATCTCATATGGTGTTTTCCCATGCTTGTTGATCAGTGTAGTATTTTGAGTAAAACAAGTTGTTTGAATAGCTTCTGCCCAGAAATAAGTTGGCAATTTTGCTTCATCAAGCATTGTTCTGGCAGCTTCGATTAAGGTTCTGTTCTTTCTTTCAACTACACCATTTTGCTGTGGAGTTCCAGGTGCAGGAAATTCTTGCTTCACTCCTCTTTCTTTGCAGAAAGCTTCCATTTCAGAATTTCGGAATTCAGTACCATTATCACTCCTTAGAATTTTCACTTTGTACTGTGATCCTTTGTCCAATAGCTTCACATGATCCATCAAAGTTAAGGCAGTTTCATCCTTCTTTGCTAAGAAGTACACCTAGGTGTATTTGGTGTATTCATCAACAATTACCAAAGCATATTTCTTTCTTCCCATTGACATTACATTCACTGGACCAAAGAGATCAACATGTAAAAGATGATAAGGTTCCACAACTGAAGATTCAGACTTTCTCTTGAAAGATGACTTCCTTTGCTTGGCCTTTTGACAAGAATCACACAGACCATCTAAGCTGAGTATTGACTTTGGAAGTCCCCTTACAAGATCTTTTCGAATCAGCTCATTGATGTTGTTCAAGTTTAGGTGAGAGAGCTTCTTATGCCATTTCCAACTCTCTTCATTGGACATTTTTGCAGACAGACACACAGCTTTTCCTTTAGAGTTTGTAATCAAACTGGCTTCATAAATGTTATTGCGCCTGTGTCCAACTAGAACAACTTTCCCAGTAGATTTGCTGATAACCTCACAATGTTCAGTATGAAAATCTACATGGTATCCTCTGTCACAGATTTGACTCACAGAAAGCAGATCATGCTTGAGTCCTAGGACTAGAGCTACATTTGTGATGATGACACTTCCAAGATTGATATTGCCATATCCCAGAGTACATCCTATGTTGCCATCTCCATAGGAAACTTTTGGGCCAGCTTTCTCCTCATAATCTGATAGCAGGGCTTTATTTCCAGTCATATGTCCTGAACATCCACTATCCAAGACTAGGGTACTTTCCCTTATGCCCTGCAATCACAAACAATCACTGAGTGTTAGATTTAAGGATCCAGACTTGCTTGGATCCTTTGGCTTTCTTAACATTGTTAGCTTTTGCAGCGGAATCACTATCAACAGAGTTTAAACTAACATTGTCAGACTTTACACTTGCAGAGTTTGCTATAACCCATTTCAAGTTGGGTTTTAGCTCATAATAGTTGTGATAACTCTTGCAAGTATAAATGGAATGCCAAGTGCTCCCACAGTGTGTGCATAAAGTCTGAGGTCTAACCCTAACATAATCATTTTTCACTCCACACTTGGAGGGTAAAGAATTAATATTTTTGTTCTTCTTGCAAAACCTGGCAAGATGGTTAGTACTACCACAACTATGACATGTTTTTCTAGGAGCAGCAGAATTAGGCAGATAATCATTTCTTTTATTAATGCCTACTTTTCCATTCCTATTTTTCTTAAACATTTTCTGTTTGTTGACAGACTTTACTTCTTTGAGCTTATGTTTGAATTGTTTTTCTGTCATAGAACCAACATTAACCTGTTTATCACAGATTTTTACTGGTTCTTTAACAGCTTCTAACACAATCTGATTTTCACAAGTTTCAACTGGTTCCATAATAGCTTCTTTCACAACTACAGATTTTAGCTTACTGGATTCAGAAACAAATTTCACAGGTTTAAGTTGAGGTTTCACTTTAACTTTATCTTTAAACCTAAGTTCATCTTCCTCACAGTAACCTAAACCTACAGTATCTGTCTGAAAAACCTGATGTGTGTCTTTTCCAGAATTGGTCCAGGTTTTAATCACTTTCCTCTCTTTTTCCAACTTAGATTCTATTTGCCTATATCTTTTAAGCAATTCTTGTTCAACATAAACAGCATCATCTCTCTCCTTTTGAACTTGTTGCATGTTAACAAGTCTCTCTTCAAGAAATTTATTCCTTTCTTTAAGACCTAGATTCTCAGATTTGATTCTTTCATTCTCTAAAGTCTGATCCCTATAACTAACATGTATGCTTTTAAGATAAATTCTTAATTCAGATATATTATCAGTATCATAAGCATAAGTTGTTAGGGGTACCTTGTTTTCAGATGACTCAGCTTCATCTTTAACAGTTGCCATGAGAGCATAATTGACTCCCTCATCTGAGTCTGAAGTGTCTGCCCAGTCCTTGCCTTTAGTGATGAGTGCTTTCTCAGATTTTCCTTTCTTGTACTCTGGAGCATAATGACCCATCTCTTTACACTTGTAGCACTGGATCTCAGACTTGTCTTTCTTTCCAGACTTGGTATCTCTTCCATCAGACTTTCTGAAATTTCTCTTGTCAGAGTTTGAATCTCTCCTAGAGAATCTCTTTCCTTTCTTGAAGTTCTTGAATCCCATCTTCTTGAAGGTCTTCACCATTAAAGCAGCCATTTTCATCATCTCTTCTTCATCATCCTCAGAATCAGAAGCTTCATCATCAGTGTTTGAGCCATCATCAGAGTTTGATGACTCACTGTCAGATTTAATGACTAAAGCCTTTCCTTTGGCTTTCTTTCTTGATGATTCCTTCTTGACAGGCTTTTCTTCAACTTTAAGAGCAACAGATTTTGTCTTCTTTCCAGATCTTTTGTTTCTTTGTTCTATTTCAAGTTCATGAGTTTTAAGCAACCCATAGATTTCATCAAGATCTGTTTCTGCAAGATCATAATTGTCTCGTATTGTTGTCGCCTTCAAATCCCATCTTTCAGGTAGGGATAGAAGAAACTTGAGATTTGATTCTTCAAGTTCATATTCTTTATCAACCAGAGACAAATCATTCAACAATTTACAAAATCTGTCATAAGTCTCAGTCAAAGATTCACCAGGTCTTGAATCAAAGTGTTCATACTCCTGTGTGAGAATAGTCTTCCTGTTCTTCTGTTAGGAATATGTTGTTCTTGATGATAAGCATAAAACACTTAGTAGAATTTGTGTAAAGTCAATTTTGTAGCTGTCAACGAAATAGCATGCTTAGCAGTGTTTCGTTGACAGGAAGCTCATCAACGAAATGAGTGTTGTAGCAATTGCATTGTACAATACTTCACAGTATGATAGGCATTCTATTATATGTTTTAAGATAGGTTTTCTAAGTCATGTTGACTATGTACTAGATAGGCAAAATAGGTTGGTTAATTGTAAATATGTTATGCCTTGTAATTCTGCCTAAGTGAAGACATGTCAACGGTATGAAGATTACTCTGTCAACGGTATGGAGTTTACCCATCAACGAAACGAGGGAAACACCATCAACGGAATGAAGAATGAAGCTATCAACGAAACACATCTCATTGCTATCAACGAATCAATGTTGCTTTTTGAACAGTTGACAAAGTGATAGTGACAGTTTACTGAACAGATCTAAAAGGAGATATGGAAGTGTACTTTGCATTGGAAGCCATCAAAGTGGTTACTGGAAATAAGGAAACATTCCAATTTCCAATAAGGCTCTTGGGAATGATTATAATGAGCATGAAGACAAAAGCTAAGATCTCCAAGGACCATTGGACAAAAGGAATGAAAAGCAAGCTACTGATGGTTACTACTATTATTCTTTAGTTTAACCAAACGTAGAATTGTAAACTTGGGATTATATAACCAAGTGTAGCAGTTACTTTAGAAAGGAGAGAAGAAACACAAATAGATTGTATTAGCTATTTTTGAGAGCAATTCTTCTCTACAACCTTGTAACTGAGCAGCTGTGTACTTTTGTATCACAGATTATTTCCGCAATAAAAACACTTCAGTTGGATCATCAAACAATCCAACTGAATTATTTATATCTTGTGTTTTTATTTATTCAGTTCAGTTTTATTTTATAAAGTGTTTTAGTTTCAAGAAAATATCAAGAATTGTATTCAACCCCCCCTTCTACAATTCTGTTAGGTCATTTGGGAATAACAATTGGTATCAAAGCGAGCTTCTAACATACAAGAAGTTTAAAGATCAAGACCAAAAACAGAAACCATGGTGAAGAAGGATGCAGGTGTGAAGATACCAGTTCTTGATAAAGACAATTACTTTCACTGGAAAGTAAAGATGCATTTACATCTCATGTCTATGGATGAGAGGTATGTAGACTGCATTGAGAAAGGTCCACACGTTCCCATGAAGCTTGATTCTAGAGTTGGACTGCCAGATGATGCACCTGATGTAGAGATTCCAAAAACTGTCTCAGAATGGACTGTTGAAGATATTGCAGAAGTTCATAAAGACAAAAGGACCATGAACATTCTGTTTAATGGTTTGGAGCAAGAGATGTTTGACAATGTTATCAACTGTACAACCTCTAAGGAAGTATGGGATACTGTTAGAACTCTCTGTGAAGGAACTGAGCAAGTCAGGGAAAATAAAATGCAACTCCTTATACAACAATATGAGCATTTTCATTTTAAAGCTGGTGAAACCCTAAATGACACGTTTAGTAGGTTTCAAAAGCTTTTGAATGGATTAAAGTTGTATGGGAGGATCTATCAAACCAAGGATTCAAACCTTAAATTTCTTAGAGCTCTTCCAAAAGAATGGAAGCCTATGACTGTTTCTCTCAGAAACACTCAAGAGTACAAAGACTACACTCTTGAAAGGCTTTATGGAACCTTGAAGACTTATGAGCTGGAAATGGAGCAAGATGAGGAAATTGAAAAGGTACAGAAGAAGGGTGGATCTATTGCATTGATTGCATCAGTGAACCAACTTGAAGATGACAATAAAGAAGCTGCAAAGGCCACAACTAGTCGATCTAGTTGTATGAGTGATGTTAGCAAGGGTAAAGACAAGATGACAGAAGAAGAAGAATCAGAACCAACCAACTTGGAGGACTTAGATGAGATTGATGAACACATTGCTTTTCTGTCTAGAAAATTCTCTAAGTTCAAGTTCAAAAGAAACTCAGAAGCAAGGCCACCAAGAAGAGACTTTCAACCTAGCAAAACAAACTGGATTGAAAAGTCTAAGTCAAAATGTTTCAATTGTGGAATGCTTGGTCACTTTGCTGGAGACTGCAGAAAGCCCAAGGTTGAGAAGGGCAACAGGAAATTTGAGCCTGTTGATTATAAAAAGAAATACTTTGAACTTCTCAAACAAAAAGAAAAGGCGTTCATGTCTCAGGAGTATGATTGGGCTGGTAATGGTGAAGATTCTGATGATGATGTTGAGTATGTCAACTTGGCTCTTATGGCTGACAATCATGAGCAGGAAGCAAGTTCCTCAAGCAACCAGGTAACAATTACTAATCTTTCTGAGCTTTCTAAAGAGGAATGCGACAATGCAGTAAATGAAATGTCTACTGTATTATATAATTTGCGTGTTACTCTTAAATCACTTACTAAAGAGAATTCAAGAATAAAAGAGACCAATCTGCTCTTAAGTGATAGGAATGCAATGTTAGAAGCACAGCTCATTGAATTTGAGAAAATGAGATGTGTTAGTAGGGATGCTAAGAAGGAACTTGAGAACGTGTTACAAAGGGAAGAAATTCTTAAAACACAACTTGAGATAGAACAAGGTGTGATTGCAAAATGGAAGGATGCCAGGAATGTTGCTGCCAACATAATTAATGTTCAAGGCGTGGAATCCTTCTGTGAGCAATCATGGAAAAGGAACAAAGAGAAGCTAGGGTATGTTGGTGAAACCTTAGAATCAGAAACAGAGTCAACAAACAACAATGATCATTTGTTGAAGGTTGATATGTCAACGGAATGCAATGTTTCGTTGACACATGAACCATCAACCGATCAGGCTGTTTCGTTGACAGACAAAGAAAAAAATAAACTCACTAGACTTAATGACAAGTATGGTCCTGTCACCAAGAACTTTGTTCAAGGTGAGTCTAGTAAATCAAAGAAAATTGAGAAGCCTGTTGAGAGAGCTAATGTAGGTCACTTGTCTAACAAGCAATTGAAAGACAAGGTAGAGAAAGTTCATAATGAGGCTAAGGGAAATAAAAAGAATAACAGGAATGGCAAAGTAGGAATTAACAAACACAACAATTACACACCTGATAAATATGCTCCTAGAAAGACATGTGTTAATTGTGGAAGTGTTAGTCATTTGTCTACTAACTGCAAATCTGTTAAGAAATCTGCTAATGTGAGAATGCCCAAGCCTGCAATGAACAGTTCCATGCCTTCAATGCCTGTTATGTCTAACATGTTTGCTCCATATGCACAATTTCAGAATCCATATGCTAGTATGCCATTTGTGTCTAATCCTTACATGAATATGTTTAACATACCACAAATGCCATGGAACATGAATAACATGATTGTTCCTCCAACTATGCATGCTATGAATGAAAATATGAGCAACCCTCAGAAATCAACACCAAGGGTAAAGATTGATTTGAATCAATCTGAGCCCAAAGTGAAAATTGGTACAAAAGGGAATGCAAAGGCTAACAAGACAGGACCCAAGGAAACTTGGGTACCAAAATCGACTTGATTTGGTTTTATTGTGTGCAGGGAGACAAAAGGAATCTTTGGTACTTGGATAGTGGTTGTTCAAGACACATGACTGGTGATTCTACCCTGCTCACAGAGTTTCAGGAAAGAGCTGGCCCTTGTATTGCTTTTGGAGATGACAGCAAAGGCTACACAAAGGGATATGGCTTGATTTCAAAAGAGAATGTCATCATAGATGAGGTTGCATTGGTGGATGGTCTTAAGCACAACTTGCTTAGTATCAGCCAACTTTGTGACAAAGGATTTTTAGTTACTTTTTCTAGAGAAGCCTGTGTTGTTTCTAAAGGAGGAAACAACAATGTGGTAATGACTGGATTCAGAAGGGGGAATGTGTACATTGCTGACTTTAGTAGCACAAGTTCAGACACCATCACTTGTCTTTTCAGCAAGGCAAGCAAGGATGAAAGTTGGTTATGGCACAAGAAGTTATCCCATCTGAATTTCAAAGTTATGAATGATTTGGTGAGGAAAGATCTTGCTAGAGGAATTCCACAGGTGGAGTTCTCCAAGGATGGTTTGTGTGATGCCTGTCAAAAGGGAAAACAGAAGAAGGCATCATTCAAAAGTAAGACAGAGTCATCAATTGTCCAGCAGCTTGAATTGCTTCATATGGACCTATTTGGCCCTGTAAATGTTATGTCCATCTCAAAGAAGAAATACTGTCTTGTGATTGTTGATGATTTTTCTAGATTCACATGGACTTTCTTTTTGCACTCTAAAGATGAGGCAAGTGAAATCATTATCAATCACATCAAGATGGTAAGCAATCATCCTGATTTCAAAGTAAGAAGGATTAGGAGTGACAATGGGACAGAATTCAAGAATTCAAGCATGAAGGTGTTCTGTGAAGAAAATGGTATTTTGCATGAGTTTTCAGCAGCAAGAACACCACAGCAAAATGGTGTAGTTGAAAGGAAAAACAGAACACTTATTGAAGCTGCAAGGACAATGCTAGATGAATCAAAGTTACCTACATATTTTTGGGCTGAGGCAGTTAACACAGCTTGCTTTACTCAAAATATTTCTTTGATTAATCAGGCCAAAGGAATGACCCCTTATCAGTTACTCAAAAGAAAGAAGCCACTATTAGATTTTCTTCATGTCTTTGGATGCAAGTGCTTTGTTCTGAGAAATCAAGCTGAGCATTTGGGGAAATTTGAAGCAAAGGCAGATGAAGCAATATTTGTGGGATATGCAGCAGGGAAAGCTTACAAAGTCTTTAATCTCAGAATCAACATTGTTATGGAATCTGTACATGTTGTTTTTGATGATCTCAAAATACAAGGTCTCTGTGATGAAGGTTTCCATGAAAGTCTCTCTTTTGAGAATGAGGAAGGAGAACAAGTGAATCATGATAAGGCTACTGAGAAACAGCCTAAAGTTGTTGTATCTAGCACAGATGAAAGCAGCAGTGAAGATGAAATTGCTGCATTAAGGTTAAAAAGGATAGCAGCTAGCAGACCAAATGGTCATTTCGTTGATAGTCATGATGGTGGATTCGTTGACAGTCAGAATGAGCGTTTCGTTGACAGCCAAAACGGGCATACCGTTGATAGTCATAGGAATGCTTCTAGAAGTGATCAATTAGAAACAACAAACTCAGGGGGAGTTTCTCAAGGACAAATATCCAATCAAGGCAATCATGATCATGAAGCTACGTCTTCAAGAGCAAATCTACCTCCCTCAAGGAAATGGACTAAAGATCATCCCTTTGAACTTATTATAGGTGATGTCTCTTCAAAAGTCCAAACTAGAAGAGCAACTCAAGAAGAATGTCTATACAGTAGCTTTCTGTCTCAAGATGAGCCAAAGAAAGTTGAGGATGCACTTCTAGATCCAGATTGGGTTTTAGCCATGCAAGAGGAGCTAAACCAATTTGAGAGAAACAATGTTTGGAAGCTGGTGCCCAGGCCTAATGACAGGAGTGTTATAGGCACAAAGTGGGTGTTCAGAAACAAGATGGATGAAAATGGCATAGTCACAAGGAACAAAGCTAGATTGGTTGCAAAAGGCTATTCACAGGAAGAAGGAATTGATTTTGATGAAACCTTTGCTCCTGTTGCAAGACTAGAAGCAATAAGGATTTTCCTAGCCTATGCAGCCCATGCCAATTTCAAGGTCTATCAAATGGATGTGAAGAGTGCTTTTCTGAATGGGGAATTGGAAGAGGAGGTGTATGTAAGTCAACCTCCTGGTTTTGAAGATGATGATTTTCCAGACTATGTGTACTTCCTTCTCAAAGCACTCTATGGTTTGAAACAAGCACCTAGAGCCTGGTATGACACTCTCTCACAGTTCCTCCTTGAGAATCATTTCACTAGAGGTACTGTAGATAAAACTCTTTTTCACAGGGTTGTAAATGGCTCTACTTTACTTGTTCAAATTTATGTAGATGATATAATCTTTGGGTCTACAGATGTGAAACTTTGTCAAAAGTTTGCCAAGCTTATGCAAAGTAAGTATGAAATGAGCATGATGGGAGAATTAACTTACTTTCTTGGTCTTCAAGTAAAGCAAGTTCATGAAGGCATTTTCATTAGTCAAACAAAATACATTCATGATTTATTAAAGAAGTTTAACCTAATGGAATGCTCTCCTGCCAAAACTCCCATGCCTACTGCCACCAAACTTGAATTGAATACTAAGGAAAAATCTGTGGACATTTCAAGTTACAGAGGCATGGTAGGCTCACTTTTATATTTAACAGCTAGTAGACCTGATATTATGTTTGCTACATGTCTATGTGCTAGATTTCAGGCTGATCCTAGAGAATCCCATTTAGTTGCTATTAAAAGAATTTTCAGATATCTCAAAGGAACACCAAACCTTGGCATTTGGTATCCTAGAGAATCTGGTTTTGAACTAATTGGTTATTCAGATGCAGACTTTGCAGGATGTAAAATTGACAGGAAAAGTACAACTGGAACCTGTCAATTCCTAGGAAACAAGCTTGTGTCATGGTTCAGCAAGAAACAAAACTCAGTTTCTACCTCCACAGCTGAGGCTGAGTATATAGCAGCTGGAAGTTGTTGTGCACAGATTTTATGGATGAAAAACCAACTACTTGATTATGGATTAAGAGTTGAGAAAATTCCTATTTTCTGTGACAACACTAGTGCCATTGCCATTACTGAGAATCCAGTGCAGCATTCAAGGACCAAGCACATTGACATTAAGTACCATTTCATTAGAGAACATGTTATGAATGGTACTGTGGAGTTACATTTTGTTCCAAGTGAACAACAACTTGAAGACATCTTTACCAAGCCACTTGATGAATCAACATTCTCAAGATTAGTAAGTGAGCTAGGTATGCTAAATTTCTCTTAATTATCTTTGAGATATTTGCAAGTTAAAATGCAGCCAGAAATTTGCTATGTTTTTCTGTGAATGAATTTTCTCAGGAAAAGGTAAAATTTTGTCTAAGTCAAAATTACTATGCCAACGGAATGCACCATTTCGTTGACAGTCTTAGCAGTTTTCTGGGTGTTTCGTTGATAGCTCTTTTATATCAACGAAACGCAGCTTTATCAACGAAATAAGACGGGACTTTAACCGCCCAATCCTGATTCGTTGATTTAGCGCTTTTTATCTGAACCGTTGAAATTTGACACGTCTTTTACCACGATCTATGCATACACCCCTGTAAGTATAAATCATGGTAATACTTTAAGAGTAACGGTTATATTTTTAAGCCAATCCAGTAATTTACATTTATTATTGGATTCATTTTCTGAGAATTTTTGGGGGAGTATTTAAGAAATTTTATTTTTATTATTTCTTTTTACCTGTTCTCAAAAATTCCAAAGGCTTTTTCTCTCTTCTTCTCTCTAACAAGCAATTCAGTTCGAAGCTTTCCTTTAATCAACAATGGCACCTATAGTCAAGCTTATGTCTGCTGGAGGGTTCATCTATGAGAAGAACAACTCCATCCCTTTTGTTGTCAAGGAAAACCCGAACAGACTGTTCTTCAAAATGATGGATTTCATGAAGAATTGCAAGTTGAGCTATGCAATGTTTCACTCTACACCACTCTACAATGAGATAATCGAGGAAATTTGGACCTCATGTGAGTATAGTGGAACACACTGCACACTAAAATTCACTCTTCAAGGTAATGAGTACATAGTTAATTCTGATGTTTTGCAAGCATGTTTACATATTCCTGATAATAACTGTGATGCTTTGCCTACTAACACTGAAATAACTACCATGTTAAATTCTATAAACTACTCTTTGCCTACTGATAATCTGGGTAGAATAATTAGGAGAGGTTTGGTTAGGGAATACAGTTATTTAGCTGATGCATTCATTAAGGTCTTTTCTGGAAAGATTAGTAATTTTGATGCATTAACTAACTCTATGTTAATTCTCCTAACCATGCTTCTAAATGATAGATATCACAACTTTAGCACCCAACTTATGTATGAAATTGGTGCTAAGTTGGGTGACAAAGCAAATAGGAAGAAAAATATCTATTATGCTAGGTTTCTGATGATGTTGGCTAACCATGTTAGTCCAGCACCATTAGTTATCTCTAACCCTAATGCCAGGTTCGAGTGCTTTGTGCAAGAAAAGAGAGTATTGACAGACATACTGAGGCTGAACCACAATGGTGATGTTCCAGTGGTGTATCTGCCAATCATTGAGGTAACTACTACTATCCCTGTTAGTGTAGCTAACACCTCTACTGTTTTACCTTCCAATGTTGCTATGGAGTCTATAGCTGTGACCCAACAGGCTCCTGCCCTAGCAACAAAACCAAAATCAAAGAAATCCTCCAAGCCAACCTCAGGTGCTTCTCAAAAGGCACCTGTTGTAAAAACTACCACACAACCTAAGGGGAGTGAGTCTGGAGTTGTGAGAGGTGAGGGAAGGGGTGAACATCAAAGAAACCCCAAGGATAAGGAAGGACAGGTTAGTGTGTACCAGCCAAGCCCTATTGTGTCTTCCCAACAAGGCACAATGAGTAACATGGATTTAAACACAAGTCTAATTGCATCCTCCCAAAAGGATGTGATTATTGAAACAAGCTCTCCTCCTAGAGCACAGTCCAAAAGGGTAAGGGACACTTCAAGCCCAAAGTCTACATTTTCCCAATACCAAAGGAGAGTGAAGCAAAAGTCCAAGGGTACACATGGTGCACACACACTGGAAGCAACACTTCCAGTTTCTCAAATTCAGTTTGATGTAACCCCTATCATTACTCTGGGGTTACAGTCCCATTCTCTAAACATCAATCTTGAATTATCTCCATCAAATTCACCAACTCAATCTTTAGATGTGGACATGATCCATACATCTATTCCTGATTCTCCAACTCTAATCTTGGAGAAGCCCCACTCTGAAGCTGGTGGCCATCACTTGTTAAGTGATTTGTTGGGCCATCAACCAATTTTTCCTGAAGTTGCAAGGGGATCTGTGGACCAATCTTTAAAATCAATCACCACAGACTCTACTGTAATTTCTCATTCTCAAAGTGCTTTCTTGACTTCATCAACGAAACAGTCTATTTCGTTGACAAGTGTTTCTCCATCAACGGTATCCATACCGTTGACAGTTCAAACTACCATTCCGTTGATAGTTCACTCTGCACCTTTAATTGAAAATCAAGTTGTTCCCACAACCAGTGCAGATGATCTAGTGGTAGTTGAGACACTTCTAGGACTGAGAGGGAGTGAAACTGAGAGGCTGGCTTGCAGCCAGGCAAAAGGAGAGAATGTGAGTGAGAGGCTGGCTATTTCTTCCAGCCAGGCAAAAGGAGAGATTGAGAGTTCCACCTTAGAAGGTGAAGGTGAGGGTGTGAGAGGTGTGAGCCATGGGGAGCCCATGATGCAAGAACAGAGTGGAGAGAGAGAAGGGACTACAGGAGAAATAAGGATGGAAGCAGCCATTGCTAATGAGTTAATGGAGGTCAGTGAGGGAGAAAGGGAACTTACTTTCCAAGAGGTTTATCAGCAAACTCTGGATAGTATTTCCCTGGATCCTGAGACCTTTACTCATCCTGTGTCAGCCTATCAAATTTTGGCTCAACAGGGCAATGTGGAGGCAGAGAGGTCACTACAACTAATTCACACAACTGCATCAATGCAAAGAGCAAAGGATGCCTTGACCAATCTACCTCCAGGAGCTGAAGCAAGTGAAGACTTTGATTTTTCTGATAATGAGGATAGCTTTGGTGACACTTTACAGGTGGCCACTACTGCACAGACTGGGACTTCTGTGGTGCCTCCTACACCAAACTGGCTTTCTCAAGATATGCATGGTAGAAGCAATTTGGATGCTGCTATCACAAGGCAGTACAAAGAAGCATATCTAGCTCATGAGTCTGCAGGAGCAAGGGACAAGAAATTCTACAAAGCCATAATGGATTCTCTGGAAATTCAAAGGCTACAAATGTTGCAGACAAGGATTGAGGCTACAGAGATCAAGGATTCAATCAGCAACCTTAGGGCTGCTAATGATAGGAGGCTAGATGAAAAGCTTCCTCTTCTCACTGTGTCTAGGATGAACAGGTTTTTCTCTAAAGAACCTGAAGTGGAGTCCTCCTTGAAGACTCTCTCTTCTAGAGTGGACAAGGTGGAAGCCACTCTATCACAGATGCAAAAGGAACAGGAGAAACAAACTCAACTATTGGCCCAGCTAGTGGCAGCTCAAGGACTCCCAGCCATCTCTTATGATGATAACAAAAAGGGGGAGAAATCTAAGGAGCTAGACATTCAGATTACCAAGGTTATGGTCCCAGCCATTTCCCTACCAAAGGAGCCATTAGCAATGGGGGAGCTTGGCAAGCAGCAAAAGGATGGTATTGACCTTATACAAGAAGCTTCTATGAGGATGAGACTTGCAGAACAAATCAAAGAACATTGGTCCAACATAGAAGCAAAGTTCAAGAAGATTACTGAAGATAAGGACTCAAATCCATCAACGGAACAACCATCAACGAATGCCATGGCACTAGCATCAACGGAATGGGAGCCACAGACAAATTCTTTCTATCACCAAGAGCCCCTTCTACATGGAGTCACTCAAGGACCAAGGAAGGAAAAAGGACAAACTTCATGCATTAGGGATGTGGAACAAGCTACAATTCAAAGAAGCCTATCTCCCAAGTCCCCTGCTAAACCAAAGGGCCAAAACATAGCAAGGACTTTCTATCCTGCACCTTATCCAGATGAGCACAAGCTTCTTGGTCTACTCATCACAAAAAGCAAGGAAAGTAATGATTATGAGATAAGGAAGCAAAGGGCAATTGTCTACAGGAATGGACAACAAATCTGTGTTTGGGCTGGTCATCCAAACTTTGCTGAAGCCAAGGCTGAGGAATCAGAAAGAGCAGCTATGCAAGCTCTTGCAGTAGCTCAAGCTCTAGATGAAGAAGAAAGGAAGCAAGAGGAAAGCACTAGAGAGGAAAGGAGTTCAAAGAAGAGCACAAGGCAACCCAAAGAGAGAGCTAGGAGAAACATAGACTTTGAGAGTGCTGATTCTCAGAGTACTGCATCAGACTCTTCAATACCTATTGCACCTCCAACAATTGCTAATCCAGTTTTTGAGGGAAAGTTGGCCTCTGATCCTGCACATCCTGTCAATTTTCATGATCAACCAATCATGCCAAAAGAGGAACCAATTGATTTTGATGAGGCATACTTTCCAAAGTTCCTGTTAGAAAAGGACCAACCAATGAAGACAAAGAAGAGGCCTGTCAAAGCAAAGCCTGTTTTTGTGAGAAAGCCACAATCTCAAAAACCCCCTTCAAACCCAGAGGACTGCATGTACATTGCTGACATCAGGGAAGAATCCAGTCTACATCTTGACTTAGACAACCTGGTGGAAGTAAGGGGAATTGCAGCTTCTCAAAAGTTGCCTGAAAGACTAGTGTTCATATTCAAGGGGGGTAGAGAACAAGTGTGGCCTCTCTACAGAATTTTAGGAGAAGACTATCAAACACTACTCTCAGTGTTTAGATGCTTGAAAAAGGACTTTGGTTTCACCAAAACAGCCAAGTCTGAGGTGGTCTCCAAAATCTGTCAGATAAAGGCTAGCTGGAACAAGCCTGAGGCTCTTCCCAGGATACTTAGAGTTCCCTCAACAGGAAAGAAAATCCATCTTCAACCCTATTGGATGATGGAGTTTAAGGACAAGGACAATTGCAGAAGATTCTTCAGAATGGAAGACCAGCTGGAGAAGGCATCTAATCAAACTCTAAAGCTGATGCAATCCAAGCTTGGTGATCAAGATGAAGAGGAGAAAATCTTCTACAGAAGACTACAGGCCCAGATTGAGGAAAACAACTCCAAGAGAGGGAAGAAGACTATGCCACAAAGAAGTCACAGATGAAACATTTGCTCAGACTAAAGGAGCACTTATGGGCATTAGTCTTGTAAGTCTTATATTTTGTCTATAAAGTTTTGAAGCTTAATACATTTTCTACTTTTGTAATTTATGATGTATCTGAGTGTTTTTGTTATCATCAAGTCTCTTGATTTATGGCTGTTATTCTATCAGTCATAAATTGGGGGAGATTGTTAGGAATATGTTGTTCTTGATGATAAGCATAAAACACTTAGTAGAATTTGTGTAAAGTCAATTTTGTAGCTGTCAACGAAATAGCATGCTTAGCAGTGTTTCGTTGACAGGAAGCTCATCAACGAAATGAGTGTTGTAGCAATTGCATTGTACAATACTTCACAGTATGATAGGCATTCTATTATATGTTTTAAGATAGGTTTTCTAAGTCATGTTGACTATGTACTAGATAGGCAAAATAGGTTGGTTAATTGTAAATATGTTATGCCTTGTAATTCTGCCTAAGTGAAGACATGTCAACGGTATGAAGATTACTCTGTCAACGGTATGGAGTTTACCCATCAACGAAACGAGGGAAACACCATCAACGGAATGAAGAATGAAGCTATCAACGAAACACATCTCCTTGCTATCAACGAATCAATGTTGCTTTTTGAACAGTTGACAAAGTGATAGTGACAGTTTACTGAACAGATCTAAAAGGAGATATGGAAGTGTACTTTGCATTGGAAGCCATCAAAGTGGTTACTGGAAATAAGGAAACATTCCAATTTCCAATAAGGCTCTTGGGAATGATTATAATGAGCATGAAGACAAAAGCTAAGATCTCCAAGGACCATTGGACAAAAGGAATGAAAAGCAAGCTACTGATGGTTACTACTATTATTCTTTAGTTTAACCAAACGTAGAATTGTAAACTTGGGATTATATAACCAAGTGTAGCAGTTACTTTAGAAAGGAGAGAAGAAACACAAATAGATTGTATTAGCTATTTTTGAGAGCAATTCTTCTCTACAACCTTGTAACTGAGCAGCTGTGTACTTTTGTATCACAGATTATTTCCGCAATAAAAACACTTCAGTTGGATCATCAAACAATCCAACTGAATTATTTATATCTTGTGTTTTTATTTATTCAGTTCAGTTTTATTTTATAAAGTGTTTTAGTTTCAAGAAAATATCAAGAATTGTATTCAACCCCCCCCTTCTACAATTCTGTTAGGTCATTTGGGAATAACAATTGGTATCAAAGCGAGCTTCTAACATACAAGAAGTTTAAAGATCAAGACCAAAAACAGAAACCATGGTGAAGAAGGATGCAGGTGTGAAGATACCAGTTCTTGATAAAGACAATTACTTTCACTGGAAAGTAAAGATGCATTTACATCTCATGTCTATGGATGAGAGGTATGTAGACTGCATTGAGAAAGGTCCACACGTTCCCATGAAGCTTGATTCTAGAGTTGGACTGCCAGATGATGCACCTGATGTAGAGATTCCAAAAACTGTCTCAGAATGGACTGTTGAAGATATTGCAGAAGTTCATAAAGACAAAAGGACCATGAACATTCTGTTTAATGGTTTGGAGCAAGAGATGTTTGACAATGTTATCAACTGTACAACCTCTAAGGAAGTATGGGATACTGTTAGAACTCTCTGTGAAGGAACTGAGCAAGTCAGGGAAAATAAAATGCAACTCTTTATACAACAATATGAGCATTTTCATTTTAAAGCTGGTGAAACCCTAAATGACACGTTTAGTAGGTTTCAAAAGCTTTTGAATGGATTAAAGTTGTATGGGAGGATCTATCAAACCAAGGATTCAAATGAGAGTTCTCGACAAGGTATTTATACTATATCGCAAAGTCTCCTCTATACTCCTACCTTCTAGACTTTGCAACATAGCTCTTTTCCAGACTTTGCAATGTACTTTGCAAGACTTCGCGGTACAGGCTATTTTGAGACTTCACGACATTGAAATAGTATGTACATATCCATATCTCTATATCGCACTGTCTTAGTCATATAAATACTTTTTGCAAACACTTTCACATCTTTTCATCTTGTCGATTACTCTCAATTCTCAAACCATATTCCAAATCTTTTCAATCTTAAACTCAGAAATGGCCCCCAAATCTCAAACAACTGCATCATCTAATCCTTTAGTCATACCCAAAGAGACCAATTTTCTCACTATCCCTTCTGATACTGAAGCCAACCCAAGGTACAAGTGTTTTGTACGCTTTTTGAACACCTCCTACCTTCGCCAAGCCCTCACAATGAACCCACCCATGTATGTTGACCTTCTAGAAGCTTTCTGGAGGACTGCTACTTGCACTGTCATGGCCAGAGAGGATGGAACTTCGTTCATTGAGATTCATTGCACGGTTGGAGGAAAGCAATTGTAGTTTGGGGAGAAAGAAGTAAATGAGACTTTTGGGTTTAAAACTGAAAATCATGATGCTGAAGTCGATGACAAACAGATGGTGGATTTTATGGATTTCATTAAGTATGCTGATACAATTGAGATGGCCAAGCTGAACAAGAAGAATGTTAGGAGGGAGTGGTCATATCTGTTTGATGCTCTCCAGAAAGTGTTCCTGTGCAGAAAGACAGGATGGGATCAAATTAGCCACATTACTGTGAAGCTTGCCTACTCCTTGGCCTACAATCAAGAAATCAATGTTAGAGATATCATCACTCGAGAACTGGCTCAAAGGTTAGGCAAAACTCCACGTGGCAGAGGTAATGAAATCTTCTACCCTTGCTTTATTTAGTGCATTTTAAATCATCTAGATAATAAACTGCATGAAGTAGAAGGTATAGACACAACAAAGTTGGCTTATCCTAAGTCCATGTCCAAAGTCATTTTTGGAACATTGGACACTAGGAATCAAGTGGATGTGGTTTTAAATGTTACTGAGCATATTCAAGCAACATTTGAAACATATACACTTGATAAGCCCATATATCATTCACTTTCCTGGAAAGGGAAATTCTAAGAATGATGGAGCTTCAGAGTCTAACCCAAGCCTCCATATCCCATCCAGTCAACCATCTGCAAACACTACTCTAGTGATTAGGGAGCCAAGTGCACCAACCTCTCAAAAGGTTGTTGTCACTAAAAAGAAGAGCAAGAAGAGAGCCCTAGCTATTACTGATGATTCTGTAGATTTAGGTAGTGAGGAACCTGAGTCACAGCTCACCAGACAAAAGAAGAAATCCAAACAAATAGCCACCACTGAATCCTCCCAACAGGATTCAGATGTGATAAAAGGGGTAAACCTGTTACTGTCAATGGCCTCTCAAAAGGCCATTGGTATTGAAAAGAGTAGTCTCCCTACTACAACCTGTAAAGAGTCTGCATAGAGTCAAGAACTCACTCTTGACTCAGGTGAACAACAGGGTGGAACTACACTGAGTAGATAACACATCACTATTGAAACTCCTCCTATTTCTCAGGGGGAGTTGCCAAAATCTCATCTAAACCCCACTTCTCTCTCAGAATCTCTCAATGCTAATATTTTTTCTCAACAGGAAAGTCATTCCAATGACATTCCTGCCTTTGATCATTCACTCTTTGATTCTGTGAATGAGCCAATTTCAAGTGACATGGTACATGACACTGTGCTCACCACCCAGGACATACATTCTGTTGGCCAGGAAATGCATGTTGGGGCATATTCTAATGACACCAACAAAAACACAGAGGATTCACCAGTCTTTACTGGAGACTATGTGCCAACTTCTCCAATCCTGAGGGACTTGGAAATGCCTTCACAGGCACATAGAGATGATTCTGTAACTCATCCCATTTCAATGGAGACAACATCATACTCTACAACCATTCCAAGGCTGGAGGAAACTCACACACCTTTCATCTCTGTTGCAGAACCTCCTCATCTGTAACAGAAGTGCCTAGCACTAGCTCTAACTTGGCTCAGGCCACTTTGTCTCAATGGCTGGGGTCTTTGCAACATGACAGGCCTTCAGGATCATCATCTGTGCCCACTCTATTGACGGAAGAAGCCCTCCAAAGCTTAAATGTGGCACAGATTGATGAGTTCTCAAAAATTGCTCAACACCTTCTTACAGCTGGCCTCCCAAACAAGGACTATGAGGAAATTCTCTTATTTCATAAGGAGGATGTTGAAGCACAGAAAGACAAAATAGTTGATGAGGCTCAACAGGATGGTAATGTGGATGCTTGGTTGGATGCCAAGAGGTCTGTGAAGCTCAAGGATGCTCTAGCATTTCTCAGGGAAGACTACCTTACATCTTTGGGGTCCAATGCCAAAAGTCTATCTCCTGCAGAAGTTTATGATGCAGTCAATGAGGTCTATAAAAATCAGCTAATGGCTCTGCACTATCTTGGGAATGGCCTTCAATCAGAAATCTCCACTATCAAGGAAGAAATAGATCAATCATTGACAAAGCTCAAGAATTCTTATCTTTCTGATTTTCCCAAGGTAGATGGCATCCTCAAGGAAGTTCAAAAGACTGCTCAGAATGTCACCAAGATGGATTGTACACTAGCTTTGGTCACTGATAATCTCAAGAAGCTGTCTACCAAGTTAGAAAATCAGGTGCAATCCAACATCAATTCAAACTCTATGATCTCAGTGATGTGGAAGAATCAATATGGAGATAAGCTGGTGGATGAAGTACCACTCTCAAATATCACAAAGTTTGACTTCTCCAAGCTCAAGGATCAATCCTTAAATTCCTTCAAGTCTGAGCAACTATTCTCCAAGGTTGATAGGCTGGAAAGAGAGGTAGTTGAGCTCAAATATGAGAACAAAGGGATCTCTCACTCTTTGGAGCAGCTCAATTCTAAACTGGATGACCAAAGCAATGCCACCTCAAACATTCTGCTAGTCCAGCAACAGATGATGACTGCAATGATGAAGAGCATGAAACTTCCTATTCCTAGTGCAGCCCAAGGCATCTTGTCTGATATCAAGCCTAAGGGGGAGAAGGGAAAAGAAAGCATTATCCTGGAGAAGAAAGGGGGAGTCTCAGAAAAACAAAAGGGCATCCTGATTAAGGAAAAAGATCTAAAGCCTCTTACATTTCCTACAGTGACTGTCACCAGCAAAGATGGCCAGCAAAGTACTGTCACCTCCACATTCTACCCTGGCACAATGAACATGGATGTCAATGCTCCTTACATCACATCAACTGCTCAACCAGTAAAAGCAGATATTATCACTGAGGCCAAGCTACAGGAAGTTGCAAACTCAAACATATATCATGATGAAGCCTTCCTGGAGTTTCTAAAAGCCATCAAAGCTAGTGTAAATGGTCAAACCCTGAAATACAGACAAAAGCTCAATGAAAGAATCAAGTGTTTCACAGTGGTAGTCAGGAAGGTGAAAGAAGCCCATCTAAGAGAAATAATCATGATCTCCAAAGACAATTGCATATGGCATCTGTCCTTTGAATCTCTAGAGAAGCTGGAGTACACTGAACCGGATACACTTCTGGAATTAATTGAGAGGAAAGGGGAAAACAACAAAAGGCTATATGATGAACTTAAAAGAGATAAATTCCTGAGGCTGCCTGAGGTCATCACAAATCCAAGAACTATAATATTCCAAAGCTTCTCAAAGGCCAACTCCATTGATCAATTGGTGATTCCTACACACTTGGAAATGAAGAGCAAAGACAAGATTATTCAGGTGATCCAAATACTGAGAGCAAAGAAGGGATTCAGAACTGCAGAAGAAATAGAGACAATTCAAATTCTACAAACATTTCTTACTTCTGGCAGTATACCTAAATCAGCCAAAGTGAGGAAAGAAAAGAAAGAGGACAAGGATGATGAAGATAAGAGTGGTAGAAGAAGGAGTCTCCACATGAGTGATAAGGATGGGAAGAGTGAAAGCAGCAAGAGCAAATCATCTAAGAAATCTAAAGATGCTGATAGTGACAAGAAAGACACTCATGAAAAGAAGGAAGCTGAAAAGAGAAAGAGTGGAAATCAGCAAGCCAAGGACATTGCTAGCAGTATTTTAACCACAAAACAAGACTCTAAGTCTAGGATGGATACTGTTGGTAATGATCCTCCAAAATCTGAAACCAAGGCTTCTGAAACTGATTTACCACAGAAGAAAAGTGAAGCCACAAAAGTAAAATCTAAAAGACACTTCCACAAAGTCACAGTTAGTGGAGTTCTACAGTGGATAAAAGGGAAAGGATCAAAGTTACTTCCAAATGATGTGGCAGTGAAGACTAAATCTCCATGTTCCAGAAAGCTACCTCAAGTGAAGCATTTCAAGATCAAGAGTGTAGCCAAAAGAACAAGGATAACAAAGAAAAATGGAGTGATCACAAATGTTATTGGGCTAAATGTACCTCCTCTGGATGACTATGATGAGGAAGCCCTAGCATTCTTGAGAGCTCAAAGGATCTTTGAAGTCAAAGTAATACAAGATCATCTAGAGATCAAATACACTGATGGAAGGGAAAAAGAAATGAAAACTGGAAGCTGGCAATACTTTCCAATCTATGATCTTGAAAGGATCAATGCCTTGCTGAATTTTGTGGAAAAAGAAGAAAGAATTTGGAAGATAGAAATTGCCAGGTACTTGAAAATGCAATTTGATTATCAAGAAGAACTAAGAAAGTGGAATAAAGAGAAAAGAATTCAGAAAGAAAAGGAGATGGCAGAAATGGAAGAGAAGGTTATGGAGCTAAGGAAGAAATGGCTATGCAAAGTGAAGCTCAATCCTTATGTAGTGGAGTACAGAAACAAAAATGGAGGGATAAGCAAAATAAGGATGGACTTCCTGGACTCTTATGTGGAAAGTGCTCTGAAAACTGCTGTTGAAGACTTAGAAGACTCTCCTCTCTTGGAAGAATTGACAGCAAGGGATGAAATTCTTGTAGCCATTTCATAAATGAACAGAAGGGAAGCTAGAAAGAAGAAAGTCTATGATGATTGTCTAGAAAATCAAATGGAATCTGAAGCTGTTCAGCAACAGAAAAATCATCTATAAGCTATCATTTTCTGTTTGTAATCAAATTATGTTCATAATGTTCATCTGATGTTTTCTCTGAAATATGATTCCTTTAATGTAAGTTTGGGTTGTTATCAGACATGAAATTGTGCCTAAGTTTCTTACTCACAATTTGGGGGAGATTGTTAGGCTCAAGGCATGTCTGAATACTACTATTAACAAGCCTACGCCTTGTGATTATGTCACTCTACATGACCTAGTGAATTTCATCACTGGGGTATAGTATAGGTCTCTATTGTACTTGTCTTATTTTCATGTACTTAGCTCTATTCTGTATGCTCAAGTTTATAATGAGCTTAGTAAGTTTCTTGAACCTAGAATGTATATAGACCATGAAATAATTGTCCTCGAAGAAGTTCAAATTGTTCATGCAGTAGGATAAAAGTGAATAAGGCCATGAAGAAATAAGTTGCAGAAATTTATCCAAGTCCCTATATCGTGAAGTCAGAATGAGCTATGTCGTGAAGTCATCAAAGTCTATGTCGTGAAGTGCTGAGATCGCATAGTCTGAAATTAACTATGTCGTGAAGTCCTCAAGGCACATGTCGTGAAGTGTTGAGATAGCATAGTCTCAAATGTACTATGTCGTGAAGTCCTCAAAGTCCATGTCGTGAAGTGCTGAGATCGCATATTCTGAAATGAACTATGTTGTGAAGTCCTCAAGGCACATGTCGTGAAGTGTTGAGATCGCATAGTCTGAAATGTACTATATCGTGAAGTCATCAAAGGATATATCGTGAAGTCCTCAAAGGCTATATCGTGAAGTCCTCAAAGGCTATATCGTGAAGTCTGAAATATGCCATATCACATACTCCTAAAATACTCATATAGCAAAGTCCTCATATAGCAAAGTCAGAAATGCTCTATGTCGACAAGTCACAGGATAAGGAATATACTGGAGTTCACGATATCAACACTTAGGCGATTTATAACAAGACAAATCAAGGTACAGTATCAGAGTTCATGGAGACAAATACTGAAGCATCTATTACGGTTAAGTGGTCCAAAGACATATAGCAAATCTACAGCAAAACTTGGAAAGAAAGAATGGAGACAATCAGCTATAGATAAGGGAAAGGACGACAGAAAGCAAGTGGTCCTTCCTGACACAGTTAACCTCTTATGGAAAAACAAGTTGGAGTTACAGTTAAGGGTAGCTGTGTAAATAGGAGTGTGCACCAGTTTGTATAGGTATTATATATATTGTGCACACCCTATAGTTAGCTGTAAGAGAGATACACATAGAAATATTCAAGCACTCTTTTCTCTGTAAGAAAACAAGAAAGCATTGTTCTTGTTTAGAAGCCAGAATTTCACTTGTGAAATTTTGGAAGCTGTAGTATTTGATTTACTTTATACAAAGTAGATTAAAGTGATTGTGTGTGTTCTGTTCTTTTTATTTCCGCATTTTCATACATACATAATCTAATACATTTCTTAGTTTTAAAGAATCGAAAAACATTCAAACTATCTATTCACCCCCCCCCCCCCGTCTAGTTTACTAGTGATATTCATATCTAACAGTTTCCTATATGTATACATATAAATTAGGTAGTATATATTGTGTATTTTTCTTTTCTTTTTTTGAAGATATGCATATATACATTTAGTCATTTATAAGCTTGAGTTACCTAAACTTTATTATTAAAAGGTTTAATTTGAACTATTACAGGTATGCAGTCGAGGTTATCAGCTGTATTGAGTTTTCTGGTGAAGTACTCAAATTGAAACAATGCAAAGCTTTTGACAAACCTATTATAGTATCTTTTATTTTTAGATGTTATTTGTTTATAGTTTGGTTTGATTTTAAATAGGTAGGCTCTTTTTTGTGAGGTACAGCCGTACAAGTGGTGCGTTGTGCACTTATATCACATAGGCACTTATGTAATTGAACAAAACTTGACTTCTTTTTTTCAATATTATTTGAAGATTTTGTAGCATTAATTATTAGAGTATATAACATTTTATTGATTGGTAATCAAATTTGAGTTGGTTTCTTTAAGGGTTTTCCGTATATCATGTTAGATTGTTTGTGCTTTAAAAAAAAATATAGTAGCTATTAATATAACAAAGGGATTGTCAGAAGCTGAGAGTGAGTAGAATTTTTCTTCTAATATTAGCTGGGATCTGATCTGACGACTTTTAGTAGGAAGTTTTGCAGCTTGGAGGAGATTTGCATTCAAGCCAATTGGGATGCTTTGAAATACAATTTCTACATATTTACTAAAGTTGCTAGATAGTACCCCATGCCTCGCACGGGTTATTATGCTAGTTACAAATATATGCGCGTTCATTTAAATATCTTATACAAAGACAATTTAGGTCCCGTTTGGCATTGATGTTGGAGACAGCAACAATAGTTTTTTTTTATGAAAATCAGGTAAAATAATGTTTGGTAAATATTAAAAGCAGCTTTTCTGAAAAAACGCTTTTGATTGAAAAACTATTTTTAGAGAAAGCATGTCCCCTCATGCTTTTGAAAAAAAACTGTTTTTCAGTTGTTGCGGGAAGCAGCTATTGATTTTAACATCAAATCTCACCAACAACATTATGTTTTTATATTATACCCCAAAACATGCACATATAAAAAAATATTACCAAATAATTATCTGATTTTCATAATAGCACTTATTTTAACAGCATTTTTTCTAACAACACAACAATTTTTAACGGCAATCCCAATCTATATGCAAAATGTGCATACAACTTGACTAATATATAGTGTAAATATTTAGATTTTATTTGTTAGGTTTTTAAAATTTATTAACTCCTTGAACACAAGTTGCAGGTCGAATCTTTCCGTATTGTGTTTGCGAAAGCACTCCACATTCTGATTGTAGTCCTTGCAAGTTGCATGGACTATTATTAGGGAAAAATTTCTTCCAATCTTCTTGCTTGATTTTTCATTTTGTTTCTCCTAAATGTACTTGATTGCTATAAGTGAACCAATGAAAAATCGACAACGAACTATCAAATAATATTGATAAATATGAAACTTTTGGAGCTTTGAATCACATCGAACTCGGGTCACAAATGTTTTATTATTTATACTAGGGAATTTTTCCCCGCGCTACGCGCGCTCTAAAAATTATAATAATTTTTAAAATATTAATTTGAAGATAAATGTTTATATATTTTTGTTATTCACGATATTGACCTCGTGCAATTTATATTCATATGTATAACATATAATTAATGATAGCCTATGCTTTGCAAGATATTATTAAAGAAATTACAAAAATTTAGTTTGATAAATGTCAATTTAAATTTTAGAAAATAATTAAAAGAATGAATATATATAAAATATTTATTTTATTTAAATCAATGTCAAATTTGTCTCATATAAATAATAGCATTCATCTCCTCTTTTTTGTACTCGATTTATTCAAAAAAAAGGTACATCACTCAAGTTCTAATTACGAAAATGTAATATATCACAAATTTCGGTAACCACGTAAATGTATAACAAAGTTAACATAAAAATTCAATTTGAGATTTTTCCTCGTCGCCGTTAGGCGACGTCTCACCTTTTAAACATTGTAAAATTGAAAATTAATATACGTAATAAATATAAGTCAATTATGAAAAGGGTGATGAGAATAAGGAACTGTATCTAAGGTAATTGTTCTTAATGGTGTATTAAGTGAATATATTTTGATAGACAATCTTTTCTATAATATACACAATTTTTCAAAATTTTACACAATCTTTACTGATATACATAATTTTCATAATTTTTTAACATACGTCCATACAATTATATACCATCTGAGAAAAGTTACATGATATATGAAAAGTTACGCGCCCTCTAAAAATTACAATAATTTTTTAAATATTAATTTGAAGATAAATTTTTATATATTTTTGTTATTCACGATATTGACCTCGTGCAATTTATATTCATATGTATAACATATAATTAATGATAGCCTATGCTTTGCAAGATATTATTAAAAACAATTACAAAAATTTAGGTTGATAAATGTCAATTTAAATTTTAGAAAATAATTAAAAGAATGAATATATATATAATATTTATTTTATTTAAATCACTGTCAAATTTGTCTCATGTAAATAATAGCATTCATCTCCTCTTTGTTATACTCGATTTATTCAAAAAAAATGTACATCACTCAAGTTCTAATTACGAAAATGTAATATATCACCAATTTCGCTAACCACATAAATGTATAACAAAGTTAACATAAAAATTCAATTTGAGATTTCTCGTCGTCGCCTAACGGCGACGTCTCGCATTTTAAACATTGTAAAATTGAAAATGAATACAACTAATAAATATAAGTCAATTATGAAAAGGGTGATGAGAATAAGGAACTGTATCTAAGGTAATTGTTCTCAATGGTGTATCAAGTGAATATATTTTGATAGAAAATATTTTATAATATGTACAATTTTTCAAAATTTTACACAATCTTTACTGATATACATAATTTTCATAATTTTTTTTAACATACGTCCATACAATTATATACCATCTGAGAAAAGTTACATGATATATGAAACGTTACGCGCGATCTAAAAATTACAATAATTTTTTAAATATTAATTTGAAGATAAATTTTTATATATTTTTGTTATTCACGATATTGACCTCGTGCAGTTTATATTCATATGTATAACATATAATTAATGATAGCCTACGCTTTGCAAGATATTATTAAAAAAAATTACAAAAATTTAGTTTGATAATAATAAATTTAAATTTTAGAAAATAATTAAAAGAATGAATATATATATATATAATATTTATTTTATTTAAATCAATGTTAAATTTGCGTGATATAAATAATAACATTCATCTCCTCTTACTCGATTTATTCAAAAAAAAGGTACATCACTCAAGTTCTAATTACGAAAATTTAATATATCACAAATTTCGATAACCACGTAAATGTATAACAAAGTTAACATAAAAAATTAATTTGAGATTTCTCGTCGTCGCCTAACGGCGACGTCTCGCATTTTAAACATTGTAAAATTAAAAATTAATACAACTAATAAATATAAGTCAATTATGAAAAGGGTGATGAGAATAAGAAACTGTATCTCTTCCTTTAAAGTGCATATAATAATCTTTGTGTTGTACATCTCTTGGGATCATAAATCTATTTATTATAAGATTAATAATTTAAATATAAATATATATAAAAAAGTTTTAACTTTTTAATAATAAATATTTCAAATTTAGTATTTTCTTCTTGAATGTTAGATGCAACCTCAATTTGTATTAAAGACCATCCATTTTGAAAAATAAAGTAAATAGTATAAAATTTGATAACATCAATAAAAACTATATTTTTAAGGTACTCACTGTTTTAAATGGAGAAAATAAATTTATTTATAACATATACACTTAATAGTATTGAATTTTATTTATTATTATTATTATTATTATTATTATTATTATTATTATTTTGTATTATTTTCTTATTTTAGTGACTCAAATAAATTAAAATAATTTTGGTTGCAGCTAGGATTAAATTTGACAAACAAACAACATTATTATTACTTTTGAACTCTCCCATGAAACATCAAGAGAAATGAGAAATTTAGAAGTAAATGGGTGGGTTTGTACTTTGTAGCTCCTAGCAGTGAGTTGTTAATGTTTAAAGAAGGATGTCAAGATTAATTATCCTATTTCAAAGCTTGTGGTGAGAACCAAATATAGAACTCATGCATGGGTAGTTGTTCTCAGTAATGTTTTTATGGTATCCACTTTTCTAAGTATTTCTTGTTTAATTATGTTCTCAAGTACTTCTGTAGTTTGTCTCTGGTGAAATTTCAAAAGAAACATCAAAACTTAAATGCAAGATATTATCGAATCCACCAGCTCCCTCTTTTACTATTTCCAATGTCTGAGCAAATTTAATAGTACTTTTTATTTACAATCTCAATTTCGAGTAACTTCTTATAATAATCAGTTGAACAAAATAGTGAGAAATTAGCAGAAAAAATTAACACATACAAATAGTGAGATTTAGCTGGAACATGTAAATCAAAATCTAAAAGCATAAACTGCAACTTGACCTCATATTGTTTAAATAACTTAACTCGCCAACCTACACCACAACCTCTTTTTTGAGGCTCAATGATATAATAAGTATGTTTGAAATAGCAATAATCCATTCGTTATGGTACATCACACATGTGTTGTAGATGTAAATCAAAAGTGTTGATGTCTCTCTCAGCTACATAAGGACATAATGATAAAGTGATTAGAGTTCTGTGATGCACTTCCCGTTGATGTAATCAATGACTTGAGCAACTGCCTGCTCAAGTGCAGCAGCCACTACAGCTAAATTTTCTAGGAATTCCTCGGTAGTAGGCTTGTCACCGTCAATGATATCAGTCACAGCTTTATAAAAACCAGGGACTTTAAGAAGATCCGCTACGTAAGCAACATCTGCTCCCTCCATGTCTTTAACTGTTGCATCATTGGCGATGATAAATGATTCATCTTGCGGGCACATTTCCAAGGAGTCACCAACCTGAAACTTGCACGATTACTCAGTTAACGTATACCTTAATTTTTTATTTAACTTAACACTTGTAAATCTCAATCAGCTTCACAAATACACAGATCTCAAAACTGTCATATTATCTATTAACTGAATCCTATACTTTATTTGGTTGAAATTTTCAACAGAGAACCTATCAATCTGTTGTTCAACCCATGAAAAGTTTCCGCAATTAGATAGAAACGTATTACCGAACGCAAAGCAAATCAAGGTTCAATCTCTCGTAGTACAATCTTGAAAAAAATGAACTCCTTAAATCGCACATGCAATACACATAAGTCAATATGCATAGTAGGAAACATTGTTCAGAGTTTTTAAAGAGGAAACAGAAACGATTAGAACTAAGTGACACTAAGATTTGAATGTCTAGTACTCATAATAGTTTCATGTGCAAAATTTGTATCAAGTATTTTTCCAGTACTAATTGTTTGTTAAATTGCAAATTTCTGACACATTCTCTTCTGAAATTCTGAAAAGAAAGAAGAATTAGCAAACTTTATCCAATTTCCTGACGTGACCTATTTCATTGATACAGTTTAAAGGATCATGAATAAAATTTAATGAGTTTTTATCTTCTTATAGAAAGATATGGCTCTGTTTTTGTGCCACGTCTCATGAAAGTATAATTGGATGCCATAGTTCATAGAGTAAGATAGAAGAACATTACAATTAAAACAGTCATGGAATGTTACAGGCATACAAATCAGAATTAGCAAAGGTCACTAATTAAGTTTGCAGATTTCACTTACATTTTAAGCACTAACATTAGGCTCTGTCTCACCACTAATTAATAGAAGACAAACATAAAAGAGATATACAATTAGAGACAATCTTGCTGATTTATAAAGGAATAACAAAATCAATAATATTGCTTCCAATTAAGTAAGGATACATTATCCCTCATTTTTTGAATTCTATGTAGTGTGATTCCAAAAACATCACCTTGCAACACCCATGCATAGAAATCAATCACAACTGGACCATAAAAGTTCCATGAAAATTGACCAACATCGTTAAAATTAAAAACTTATGAACCAAAGAAAACACACCTTAAATGTTATCGGATCTGCTAAAAGCATGATATGACCTATATTTATGTTCATATCAATAATACTCAAATATATGGCAATATAAAACATAAAGAAGACAATCCTAATTGAAATATATAATGAAGAACAAACCTTTGTTTGAACTTTCATCAAACAGGTCAGCTGCATAATTAAATTACACACTGCAAAAAATAACTACAAAAATCGTCTAATAAAGTAAATGACGCTATAATAATTGATATGATTGTTAAGTGATTAAGAACATATACCTGGCTTCGTGGAATCCATATCCTTAACACTGCTCATGGGAACCAAACGATAAATCTTCGTCATTATAATACCTATATCATATAAAAATGTGAAAGTTATTGTCAAATAAGATGCCGATTTAGATATGAAGACAAATAAACTATACATATGGATTTATCAATTATGAATAACAAATAGGTCACTCATATATAAACACGATTATATATATATATATGGATCATATATTCACAGAGAGAAAATAAAGAAAAAATGAAGAAGCTAATGAACATGGATTTGAATTATGAAAGTGATAAATTGATTTCGATTCAAAATTAGATGAACAATTGTATAACTAATCCCGTGCAGGGTCGTCAAAAATTTAAATTTGAACAGCTGGACAATAGATGGATATGAAATCAAGGATTTGATATTAGCTTGTGATGTTTATTGACGGCGTAAATCATGGAGAGAATTGATTGAACCTTGGAATGGATAGTCCATATAATAGAATATGGGTAACTATATGGGTAATCCACGGATCTTGTCAAATATAATATAAATACAATATAAATGGGATCCATTGGGTAAATTTTTTTACCCATCGGGTAAATTCCTCATTACACTTTAAGAATATATAGATTAGTTGGGAGTTGCCGAGTTGGGACCAAAACTTCTTTACAAAAAAGAAGTACACGTCCACATGCACTTGAGAGGATAGTGAGTCAGTCAGAACGAGGCCGTTGGTAATTCTTTTTTTGAAAAACAGTGGAATTAATTCATTTATGAAAAGTCATACGGCATCTACAAATATAGTTGAGCCGAACAAACATAAAAGAGAAACAATCGTATATCCTCCTGAAGAGATAGTCAAACGATATGTTGAAAATGATATATTTACATGTACCCGATTCACCGCAACCTGTTTGAGCTATCGACCAAAATTGCAATTCCATACAAACTTTTATCACTAAATCAAAAATAGCCCTCACAATAAAGGAGAGAAAACAACACCTTCTCACCATGGAGAGAAAAACAAACCGAAATTACAAACTAAAAAAACCAAATTAAAAGAACTTAGATCTGAAAAACCCCACCCAAAGATGAAGATTTTTGAAAATTATTGAAGGAGAAAACAAAAAGAAAACAGGGAAGGAGAAAATGGGTCTTCTACGGTGGCTATGATTATTAGGTAAGGAGTGGAGGGGGAGAGGAGGCGGCGGGTGAGGAGAGAGAGGAGGTCGACTCTCATGGGAGAGAGATGAGAGAAGGCCGTTGGTAAATTAAAATTAATATTTATAATTTAAAGTTGCTCAAAGTGATAAGTTAAAACTAAAAATTTTAAGTTAATATTTATGTAGATAATTTTGTATTATGTGTAACTTATAAGGTATTAAAAAAGTAAAAATAAAAAAAAGTTTGATAAATGATACAGTTGAATGATGAGTACAAAAAAGTGATTACAATTTTGTAAATATGTAAATTATTTTGAAATTATAATAATACCCAGTTTATTTGTATAATTTTTTTTAATAATCTCAGGTAACTTCCTGAGTTAACCTCAGGAACATGATACTCTTTAATATACTATATTTTTAATGAAATTTAATTGTATATTAAAATTTATTTATAGTGTAATTATAAATTTATATTGGATATGTTTAATATGTAATTGTTAAATATAATTAAATTAGATATGATGTTGACATATTTCTATGTTCACACAGTTTTCTTGGATACAAGTATTGCGGGCCAAAAATGGAATAGAATCAACAAGAAAAAATCAACCAAACAACCAAGTGCGTGTTTGGGGTATTACAAAAAAATTGATTTATAGCTTAAAATGAGTAAGTGTCATGTAATAAGTTGATGAATTCTTATAAGTTATACGGGTGTTTGGATAAATTTACTTATAAGTTAGTGAAGAATTTGCTAAATTAAATTTGAAAAAATAATTTTTAAATACAATGATTTCAACACTTGTATTTTAAATTAAAAAAATATTTAAAAACATAAATGTAAAAATATAAAATATTAGAAAAATAAAGAAATCAAAGAATAAATTGATAAGTTAAGTAAAATGTTGATGATTTCTAACATTCAACTTATCAACTTATAAGTTATAAGTTATCAAATACGCTGAGTACACAAACACCCTTATCAACTTATAATATATAAGTTATAACTTATAATGTAAGCCAAACAGGCCCAAGTAAGAAATTACGACTTGAAGCTTTGAATTTTAATTTTTAGGAGAATTATTGATTTGGGTAAATTAATTTTGGCTTTGCAAGGGCACAAAGATCAGAGTATCTTTAAAGAAATGGGTAAACATGGTTTATCTCTTCGCTTTACTCTTCAAGCCGTTGATTTTTACAGGAAATATAGTTAATATAGTTTTGCTGAGAATATAGTCCTAATTAGCTTCAACATAGATGTAATTTCTAAATTTTGAATGAGAATGGGTATGAGCTGAGGTTTGGCCGGTTGTATGTTTGTGAACCAGGTCTTCGGACTTTTTCAATTGAATTTGTGTGGCTTGATTTGTTAAGGAGGGTTGATGTGGTTTTCATGACCTTAATTGTCATAATCCTTTTAAAAAAAACCGGATTGTGAATTTTCTTCTTGTGCATTCTATGAACTACTAGGTTATAGCCCGTGCTACGCACACGGGATTTTAAAAATTATTTTGTAAATATTATAAAAATAAGAATTAGACTAAATTAAATAAATTGAATAATTGTAAAATTTTGATCAAACAATACAAAGGTAAAAGAAATCATTTTAATACAATGAAACATTGTTTTTATCTGTAATAAATACATAATATATATGATAATGATAATATACATTAATTAACTTACCAAAATTAAAAGATTGATTCAATTATGTGTTAATGAGGTTACTATATATATTATAAATGATATTAATGATTTATAGATATGTATAAACTTTCTATAATTAATAATGGATATTGGGTCAAATAATGAATGTGGATCATATCCAAATGTAAATATGAATACTAAACCAAAAAATGGACTATCCAATAGGTCAAAATAAAGTTAAAAACTTCTCCCGAACCTAAATATGGATACCCAAACCTAAATATGGATACCAAACCTAAGAAATGGGTTATCCACAAATTTATAATATATAGATATGACAATTTCTCTGCTTTAAAAATAGAGGATGTTAAGCTTTATGACTCATTTTGGAACCAACACCAAAACTTGTTCGTTTGGTGTGGTACTAAGATTCAGGTCGATATTATTATTTTTTGGGAATATTGGGGGTGGCAGGAGTCGAACTTGGGACCCCCACCGACCAGACCTCTAATAACATGTTGAGTAACCAGCCGCTCTAAAACCTCAAGGTGTTAGAGGAAGACATTTTCGAGGATCTTATATTGTATTCTAACCCTCCCCCTCACTCGAAAGCCCATTTTGAAGTCGAAGAGTAGACCACGGACGCCCATTTTTTGGGGCATAATTTTTGCCTTTCGTGTCCCTCATAAATTGTGAGAATATTGGGGGTGACAGGGAGTCGAATCTGAGTGCTCCCGCCAGCCTGAGCTCTGATACCATGTTGAGTAACCAGTTCATCTAAAACCTTAAGGTTTAGAGAAAAGCCCCAATTGAATCATATAGTATATTTAATAGTTCTAATAGATTTTGATGTTGATCTTGATGAGTTGAATCATGTTAGGGGAGAGTTTGATGCTGGTTTTTCCAATGCTGCTTCGGGATATTGCATTAGTTGTGAAGGCTAAAGCTCATAGGAAAACACCTAGATATTGGTTGTAGATTGGGTTGCAAAGGGGCTTTCTGAATGATTTTGAAATGGTCCATCTGATAGGATCCAGGATGATAAGATCAAAGGATGCGAACTGCAGAAGATGCTAGAGATCCAAGAGGGAGTGCAACATCTTGTCCAAGCTGGCTGGTAGCTGAGAAGAAGTTTGGAGATGGTAAGAAGCATATTGTGATGCTTGTTGCAGAGAGGGTCTTGAAGCAGGGTGATGTTGATGCATCTACCGGATCTAGATGAGGGATTGCGGAAGGAATAATATTTACTTCAATTCTGTGATTTAAGCTAATCGAACTTTTGTTCGATGTTTGGTTTGTAACTTTGAACTTATTGCTTGTTTATTATGGTTTGTAAGTTTGAACTTGCTTCTCTCGAGGAGCTAGGGTTTCTATAATTGAACTCTCGTTTTATTATCTATAAACGTTAAATGATTACCAAAAAAAATACTGTAATTCATGAATATACGTGTTCTTTATTAAAATTTATTAATTGTTTAACCTTTTAACGTACTTTAAGAACATTTGATCGTTTAGTAAAATAAACTATTTTGAACTTTCATTTACATAAATTACAATTTTATTTTTTTATTCGGAAAAGTAATTATTAATTTTTTTACTGTGTAATCAAATTTTCTTAAAATATGTGCAAAACATAGATCACATGCTCTACAAGCCATCATAATGATAAGTATTGCAATGCATAAAATACATTACAATTTGAATTTTAAGCCGAAATTATTGTTATAAACCTATTCAGATATGAAAAAATGTAATAGTGAAAAAATTAGATAATTATTTAGTATTAATTTAAATAATTAGATACTAATTGACATGTATAATTATTTCTAACTCATTATCACTTAATAATATATCATAATAATTTTACAATTAAATGCATATATTAATTACATTTAACTCATTATTACTAACTAATACCTTTATATTAATTGACCCTGCATTATTACATATTATAAAAAAAAAAAAATCTATTATTAAAAAGTTAATAATTACTCTCTCCGTCCCCCTCAATTCTTTACATTGGGGGACGGGGCTCGACACGTATTTTAAGGCTCTTTTAATATATAATTCGATAAATTATTTTAAATTTTTTCTTCTTCTGAATAAAAATATAATGTTTAAATTTTTATTTAGAAAAATAAAGTTTTAAAAATAAGTTGTAGAGCTATATTTTATAGGAGTTTTAAAATACGTGTATTAAAAAACTGTAAAGAAATGAGAGAGACCGAAGGAGTACATTTAACTATCTATTAATATGCATATTAGTTAATAATATTTATAAATTAATATGTGAAAACATATATACATTTAAAATACATTTTTAAATCTGAAACATTAAAAATTATTGATCGGGTCAAGTTTTTAATTTAAAATCGCATATAACACTTGAACAAAGTAGCAGATGACAGTACATATTTATGTTAACATAAATCGTATGATTCATACATCACGCCTTTAACACGTAGTAATTTTTTAAAATATAACAAAAAATTTAAATTTAGAGCATGTTTGTACTTGTAGCTTTTGGAAGCATCACTTTTTTAATTTACTAAATGAAGCTAAGCATCAAAATTCAACATTGATCACTTGGTGCTGAATGAGTTTTATGTTATTACATAGAAAAAAATAGAGTTGAATCTGAATGCATATCTACAAATTCAACATTGATCACTTGATGCTGAGTGAGTTTTATGTTAGTGTATAGAAAAAAGAGAGTCAAATCAAGGTATCTGAATACATATATACTAGCATTTAACCCGTGCGATGCACGGATGAATTTTAGAATTTTTATATTATTATTTGTATTTTGATTATATAATTTTATTAGTAGAAAAATAAAATTTTAAAAATTAATAATGTATGTATGATGTTGGTGTAAGCATGTCTTTGTATTTTGAGGATAAATGTTTTTAATATATTGTCGACAGGAATACTATCTTGAACTTCTGAATATAGCTTAGGTAATATATAATGTGTTATTGACGGGATATAGCTTAGAAAAATAGGTAATATAAATATTTAATAATAATATGTTATTGACGGGATTCGAACCTTGAACCCGTGGGAACATTTTAAATATCTAAAAAGAAATATTTTTTAAATTATGTTGTTGACGGGATTCGAACCTTGAACCCGTGAGAGTATTTTGAATATCAAGAAAGAAATATTCTTTTAACATTACATCTAACGGTTCTCCTTTTATCTCTCTTTCAATCTAACGGTTGTTATTAAAAATACCAACTAACCAACAACCAACCAACCAAATAGAGGCTAGTTTGCTTATAATAATATAGTATAGAAACGTAAAATAAGAGGAAATATGTACTAGAGGTGGAGGTTTAATAAAATTAGATATTCGAAAATTAGATAAAAAAAGGAACACATCATAAATATTATATTCAAACAAACCGCCTAAATTATATATGTAATTACGTTTGAAGTTATCAAACTTACTCTTTCTGGATAAAAACTCAATTGTTATCTCCCCATAATAGCTAATGAATTAATTTTATGTCCTGATAAGTTTGTAGAAAGGGGGTTGAATACAAACTATACCGTTTAATCGAATTTGTCTTTTAAAAGATTTAACAAAGTAAGAACAAATTAATGCGGAATAAAACTGAAACAATATTCAAGTTAAATATAACTTATATTAAACTTGAGGAGTGTTACAATTTGATCACTGATTACAAGGGTTCTTAATAAAACAAACCTAGAATAAATTTGACATGAATTTATCTATTTTTGCAATAAAAAGGATCGAATACTAAAAAGTAGTTCAATATAATTTCTAGGGATTATGATCCGCTAGAATGTCAAAGCAGTATAAGTGAATTGATTCTTAAGGATTAAATGTTACAAACAAACATGAAATTAATTCACTGGCAGAAGTCAAGTTGCTCGGACAGTTGAGAAATAAAGATAGAGAAGGAATGAAATGTTTCTGTGTGTTCTGTCTTGATTTACTTTGTGTTGTAATGAATGAATGTCTTTTGTCTTGATTGTATTTAAAACACTGCCTTCCTTTTTAATCTCCACGTGCAAATCATTTAACAGAAATGCGTTAGGAAGACTATCAGGAAAACTACCAATTTGCCTTGGAAGACAATCGGGAAGACAATCAAATGCAAAGGGAAGACAATCGGGAAGACTAGGTTTTAGCCTAGGAAGACAATCGGGAAGACTCACTTGTGAGTCTTCCTAGTTTAAAAACTAAGTCTTCCTAGTTCAAAAACTAAGTCTTCCTAATTCATTTTTATTCTAATTTAAATAATTATCTCAATAAATTATGTATTAAATTAATTCTTTACAGAATTAATTTAATAAATAATTTACTTAATAGTAATAATTATTTATAAGAGAATAAATAGAATCCTTTGTCTTCACAATAAATTCCTGAATCACTAAAACTTAGATGAAGAATAAACATTTTAATACGTTGACACTCAATGTACTGTATGGTTCATGAATGACTAACGACAATGTATGTTCTTCATCTGTTTGACTTTAAGCAGTGATTCACTTCCTTTTCATTCTAGAACTCTGTAACCAGTATCTTTGTTGTCACCACTTGAAATCTCTGTCTCTTTAATAAATCCACTGAGCTTGAATACTTCACTGAGGCTTGATCAATAAATTGAACTTCTTTCAATGTAGAATTACTTCAAGTCTGTAGATGACTTTAATCTTCATTCTTTGACAGATAAAACCTTCTGAGATTCCTGTGAAATTTGATTTTTATTATTTACTTATTACATCTTAATTAAAGTTGAGTAGAATCCTCGGTGTTTACAATTAGGCCTATACATATGCCTTTCAATTAATATTGACGTGAAAGATGCTCCAAAAAAAATCACTTTCATTCTTTTCAATAAGGAGGTTGAATGATTTATAAGTGTCTCAATTGAAAACATCAGATCTGATGTTGACCATGTATTCTTAAGTTTACACAGTTTTCATCAGTTTTTAAGAAAAATAATAAAATACACTTAATAATAATTTGAACGCGTTGATCAAACCTAGAAACACATGTTAATAATGCAAGAAAAAATCGTTGAGGATATTCTTAATCATTGAATACCTCATATCTGAATTTGCAAACTCAACATCAACAGCGCCAATTCCAACGAGGTATCACTTTAATCACTAAAGTCGTCATAAATATCAAACGGATACCTCTATATATGTGTTCGAAAAATAAAAATAATTTATATTGAGTTCTACACATATTTCTTGAATGCTACCGCAACCAAATGAAAAGTTATGAACTCTAGTATTTATGATATTATATTTAGATTTTTAAAAAATTATTTACTATTTATTTTTAATTTTATAGTTATTTACTTTGATTTAATAAAAAATAAATAGTAAATGAATTTTTTAAAATCTAAATAAATTATCTGAAATACTATAATTCATAACTTTTCAATTGGTTATAGTAATATTGAACAAATATGTGTAGAACTAGAGAAAAGTTATTTTTATTTTTCGAACTCATATTTAGAGTTATCTCTTTGATGTTTATGATGACTTTAGTGATTGAAACGATACACCGTTGATATCAGTGATGAAAATGATATATGGTCTTCACTTCAGTGACCACTTTGATATTTAACTCAATTCCGCTCCCAATGACGAGACAAGGTCGAGCAAGAAACACAAAATCGTTGAAACATAAAACACCACGCAGCTATTATGACCGATAGACGACAAAAATAAAAAATCTATTGCTAATCCCTTAAATAATAAATCTTGAACCCCTTTTTATGGTTTTTTTACACCCCCTACCCCAAGACTTCATACAAAATTACATCAAATGTCGTCCCAAACTAATTACCTCTACATTTCAGCTACTATTCATGTGAATTTGCAGACAGATATGGGATGTTTCAGTAATGCTTTTCAGAAGTACATATTGTGTCTCATAATTTTTGTCCGAATACGGTTATCTGCTTCTTTTTGTCTGCATTTGTGAGAATGACAGAATGGCTTCTTTGCAAAAGATGGAAGGAGACAAAGTCACTGTAAATGAGTAAGCCAAAAAAATCCAGCTTGATTCGGATTTCTTTACCATTTTGATGCATATTTTCAGTAAAGATTTGGAAAATCATTTTGAAATTTGAAATTTCTCTCATTTCAACCCCACTATCTTCTTGGTTTAGATCTTTCTCATATCAAACAGCTTCTCATTCATAGTTTTTTCATTTTCATATCTTTCAAATGAAGGAGGTTCGTATGATTGGCCTAACTGTACCTTCATTTTATGTTTGTTGTTATTCTGATTACATGTTCTCTTTTGTTTCAGGAAAGATATAATCATCTCAAGCTGGACTCTTTCACATCTCTTCTTTTGGATTCTGGTCCTTTTATATGATTGGCTTTATCTTTGATTGTATTATGTTAACTTTTTGGTCTTAAGATCCTGCTCTGTTCTTATTTTAGGTTCCATTGTAAAAATAATTACACAAAGCCAGAACGCAAACAAAGAAAACAGATATGAGGCTTCTCAGATTTCTCATAATTACACAAAAGGAAGATATGGTATGTGTTTTGTTTCTGATTTATGATTAGGTTGTGTATTTTTAAGAGGAGGTTTTTTATTTTTGTTGATGTAATTTTAACCCTTTTTTAACAGCTCCATTGATGTCCAATAATAACAAGAATGATGTTAACAGTAGTATCTCTGATACTGCTGTTGGAGTTGGTTGTACTTCAATTAGGCCTCCTTTTTCTGTTCTTACAACAAGACAACCTTTTTCAAATATATATAACCGGGTTAATGGGATTGCAGGTATTTGTTTTCATGACTCATTTGTAGGTCTTTAGATTCTATTATTGTAAAGGTTGTTCTGTACTTATTTTGAATCCTCCATATGCAGGTGATGTTGTTTTCAAGTCTCCGGATTTATCATGTGTCACAACAAGAATTCCTTTATCAAATATTTCTAATAGTAGATTAAACCTGCATGAAAAAGGTAGAGGTTACTGTCTTTGCTGATTATAATGAAAAGAATAATGGAGATCACATTTTGTTGTCTTTTTTAATAGGTTGTGTTGATACAATGGATGAGAACATTTCAGCTCCTAACGAGAACATTTCATGTAGAAATTTCAGGTTGTGTTGTCCTTTGAATTTATTGTATGTAGCCTTTTGTCTCAATAAAGTTTGATGCTAATTTTACAGAACGCAATTCACCAATAGATGGAATTCATCACCTTTTTGGAGGTGAAAGTATATCCAAAAGATCATATTCTTTAGATCTATTGTTGTAAAGGTTGTTCTGTACTTATTTTGAATCCTCCATATGCAGGTGATTCTGTTTTTAAGTCTCTGGATTTATCATGTGTCACAACAAGAATTCCTTTATCAAATATTTCTAATAGTAGATTAAACCTGAATGAAAAAGGTAGAGGTTACTGTCTTTGATGATTATAATGCAAAGAATAATGGAGATCACATTTTGTTGTCCTTTTTTATAGGTTGTTGTTGGGATTTATGGGTGATAGCATAGAAACAACTTAACTTTCATTGTACTTAATTTTTCAAATTAAGTAGAACATACTGTCATAGCCAAAGTATGTTCTTGTAATCAGTATGTAATGTTATTCTAGTTGTATTGTTTGAAAGAAGTTCACTTATGTGTTCAAGCCTCAAAGAATGCTTTTTGGATGACAACATGAATAAAGGTTACTGTCCTAAAGCTGTGACAGTAAGATTACAAGAAGACAGAATGTTGCAAGTCACGACAGCATATTCACTCTGACAGCAACATTGGCGGAAGACTACGCGACAGCAACTATTGCCCTCGACACCAAGTTTGGGATCCTCGACAGCACTCTATGCGGGGAACTCATACTGTCACCAAAAGATCATTCCTGTGACAGCAAGCTTTGCGGCAAAAGTAACTGTCTCAATAAAGATCCTTATGCTAGGTATCTTTCTCAGTCAAATCCCGTGACAGTTTAAATGTTCAAGAAACAGGCGTGATGCAGCATCCCTAAGCTGCACCAAGTCTGCAAGACTACGACAGAAGCTTCAAAGCACTGCAAAACAAAAGCGAATCAATTCAAGAGCAAGGTCAAGTCTTTATCTGCTGAATTGGTTTAGCTGGAAATAGAATGAATCTAGGTTGCTTTCTTTGTAATGTATATCTGACATGTTAGCAATTTAGGAAAGTCACATGGGTAAGACAATCTGTAAGAAGCTGCCACTTGACAGTGACAGCAGCTTCACAAACCCGTGACTGATAGTGATAGGGTTAGTCTTATACCTACTATCAACTCATTCTAGAAAAGTAACGAACACAAGCAAGTGTCTTTGAAGAAAAACCCGAAGCTCGAGAATTCTTTCTTGAGGTTGTAGCAACACTTTGCAAAATAAATAAAACATTTATTTTGTGAATCTTGTTCTTACTAAATACTGTTCGTGATTGCATATATTGCTGATAACGTTTAATCTTGATTTTAGTTGTTGAAATTTAGATTGAATTTTATCAGTATTGCATTCATCCCCCCCCCCCTTCTGCAATACACAAGGACTAACAGTTGTGTTGATACAATGGATGAGAACATTTCAGCTACTAATGAGAACATTTCAGGTTGTGTTGTCCTTTGCATTTATTTTATGTAGCCTTGTGTCTCAATAAAGTTTGATGCTAATTTTACAGAACGCAATTCACCAATAGATGGAATTCATCACCTTTTTGGAGGTGAAATTAAATCCAAAAGATCATATGTAAGAGGAGGACAGATAGGATCGACATCTAAGGTAAAGAAGAAAAAAATTCGAAGAATGGACAGTTCAACATTAGCATAATCAAGTATTACCTTATTTGGACCTGATAGAGATACAAATTATCAAGTAGGAGCTGATGTTGACTACAATATAGGTAAATTATATTGATGTTGACTTTTGAATCAATCAAAGAAACCACTTCTCATGTATAATTGAATGTCATTTAGATGTGGCATCTGGTCAGACTGAGTTTGTGGAGGAGGATGCTGAAATGTTTTATGATTGATGGTCAGAGTTTAATTTCAATAAAGTATTTATTATTTGAATTTAGTTTTTCACCTTAGATTGAAGATTGTTATGCTAATTACAGAATTACTAGATGGAAGTGATAGTGATGAAGAAGATATAATGTCTGGTCATAAAAGCAGTCTTACGAAAGAAGGTATAAAAATGAAACTTTTGATTGGTTATAGAATTGAAATGTAAACAAAAATTATAATCAACAAACATGTTTATTCCAAACACAGGTTATTCCAGTTTGGGTCCTCCAAGTGCAAGATGTAGTAAATTTGATGTCATTATGTGGAAGGAAGAGCGTGTGAATAAACAAGTTACAAAAAGAACCCCTGAATTTGGTTTATGTTGTGGCAATGGTCAGATCAAGTTGCCAAAAGCTCCTTTGACTCCGTCGTATTTGATGCAGTTGTACAATGATGATGAGAAGTGTAAACATTTCAAGAGAAACATTCGGTTATATAATATGATGTTTGCTTTTACATCTATGGGTGGGAAAATTGACCATAGTATTAATATATGAAGTGTTCCTTATATTTATAGACTAAATGGACAGAATCATCATGTGTTTGGGTCCCTTATACCAAATGACAATGAAACTCCTAAATTCTGTCAATTATACATCTATGACACTGAGAATGAGGTACAGAATAGAATGAAGTGGGTTAGGGTTGATAATGGTGATGCTGTTGATGTAAACATTTTTAAGGGTTTGTTGGAGATGTTAGATTCAACAAATGAATTGGTTCCATTCTTCCGCATGGCCCGTGATCATTTCAAAGATGAACCTGTATCAGATCTGAAAATAGTAATGAGAGTATGTCGTGAGGAGAGTGGCCGTGAAAATTTTATTGGACCATCAAATAAAGTTGGGGCAATTATGGTTGGTGACTTAGAAGACACATGTGGGGAAAGGGATATTATTATTGAAAGTAAAGCTGATGGTCTTGAAAGGATATCAGACATTCATCCTAAGTTAATGGCCTTACAGTACCCTTTGTTGTTTCCTAAAGGGGAGGATGGATACCATGATGGTATTCCTTATGAAGCAACTAAAAACAACAAAGGTAAGAAACGTAAAAGAGTGACACGGATGGAATATTACTCCTACAGATTACAAGTACGACATAATGAATGTACATTAATTAATTGCTATACTTGATGTTCAATGCATTTCATTATTTTATTATGTGAAAAATAACAAATTGATTTCTTTCTTGCCTTCTAAAATATTAGGGAACACTGCACGGCTTGGTGGTCGATTGTTTCAGCAATATGTAGTTGATGCATTCTCATCAATTGAACAAGCGCGTTTATGGTGGTTCCGTACTCACCAAACTACTCTACGTAATGATCTTTATAGTAATATTACAAAAAGTTTGCGCATGGGTGAAGGTAGTACAACTAATGTTGGCAAGGGCTTCATCTTACCTGGTAGCTTTCTTGGTTCCAAAAGGTATATGCAACAGTGTTTTCAAGATGCTCTGGCAGTTTGTCGTTACATTGGACATCCCGACATCTTTCTTACGATGACTACGAATCCAATTTGGGATGAAATTGGGGAGATGATGAAACACATCCCAGGTTGTTTACCAATTGACTCTCCTGATATAATAGCCAGTGTTTTCAAACTTAAACTTGATCAGATTGTAGAGGACATAAAGAAGAAAGCCTATTTTGGAGAGTGTGTTGGAAGTAAGTTTTGGAGAGTGAGTATCTCAAAGAGAATATTCTAGAAAATATAATTAAAAAGTAAAGGACAAAAAAGACAGCTAGGTGGGTAGGTAGTATCTATTTAACACCACATACTGAAATCTATCCACATTACTCTCCATCTTCGAAACACAATGGATCTAAAGAAGATAAAGTGTAAGCAAGTAGGTAAGTTCTAACTGCTTCAAAAAAACTCAATCACTTCTACATAAATAAATTAGATATCAAATCATATTGATGACTACTGACTTTCTTAAACAGGATGGAAAACCAAGCATTATTCAACAAGTACGATAAAGTTCAACATCTGAAAACTGAAAGAACAGATTGGACAATACGTGTTCGAGCTCAAGCTGTTTGGAAAGGGATAAATAGAATGACCCAAGAATTTCGTGGTTTAAATGTGATCTTCATTGATGATTCGGTACATATATAATATTTAATATTCTTTTGCTTTTGTCATAAATACATTCTAAATTGTCTTACATAAATTCAATTATGTTGCTCCTCTTTTTGGTTTACATGTAGAACTCGAGAATTCATGCATTTTTTAGTGCCAAGATTTGTGATTTGTTTCCCAAACCCCCGAAAGAAGGTGGCATCTACGGCCTATCTAACTTTCATGTCAGAGTTTATAATGATGATGAGAAAAACAGAGCTGTGAGATTTGCGAAACACATATATTTTGCTAACCATACCCAATTAACACTAGAAGAGGACAATATCACCAATATTGCACCATATGCCTTTGATTTGTATGAACTAAACAATGTCAAGAAGTTTGTAAGTGATTCTCGCTTCTTGATTGCTATGAAACAAATCTCCAAAATTTATTCAAAAAAGTTAATGTTTTTTACAAGACTTTTTCTAATTCTTATTAGTCTCTTATCTTAGATGTTGTTGGTATAATAGAAGACTGCAATATGAAATGTGTTTGGTCAAGAGAAGATGAAAGCAAAATGCATATCAAGTTTAGGATAACTGATGCCATGTATAATGTACAACATACAATTGCAATCACATTTCTAACTTTATACGAACATAATGTCTTCTTGATGAAATTTGGTTAATTCTTAGGTCCGCAGTGAATGTAACATTCTTCAATACATTGGCTGAAGATTTGGAAAAAGAATTGAAAAACAGGAAAAAAGAACCAGTTACAATAATAATTGCATGTGCCAAAGTGAATGAACATGAAGGTTCTTAACATTCAATGTTTACTTCTTTCAACTGCAATTTTATTTATACTAGACATGCTTAGAATAGTATTTATATTAAAGATTTGTATGTTTAAACTTTTCATATAAAGGAGCCTTATGTTTGAACAACTATCCAGCTACTCGATTCTACCTTAATACCGACCACTACAGTGTCAAGCTAATGAAGGAACGGTAGGAAAATTTTATTTGAGTAATGTAAATGTTTAGTGCTTAATATAATTCTATGTACACCTTCTTCAAATAACTGAATATAGATTTTCAATTAATTTTTTTGTAGGCTTTTGGATCCTACATTCAGTATTAAAGAAAAGGTCGCGGAAGAGGGTAATGCACCTCCTATTTTCAGTGTGGCGGATATTAAAAAACTGCCCAAGGAATACGCTGAGGTATTCTTTAACTTTCAATTTTCAAGAAATAATAGAATTTAGAAGAATTTGTACTCTCTATACTGGTTCACATGTTTTTTAATATTATGAAGAGCAAAGTGAGGTGCCAAATTACTGTAAAAAAAGTGGAACAGAAGACAAATCGGTATGACTATGTTTGTACATCATGTGGAGAGGAGGTGGACATAGTGGAAGGAAGATATAAATGTCTGAAATGTGTAAGAAATATACCTTATCCTGATAAAAGGTTAGTCTTTACAAAAATATTTATATGTCTATATACTATAAGATTAGGTTTAGAAATATACCTTATCCTGATAAAAGAATTTTACACTATTTTTATTAGGTTTAGATTGGCAACCATGTGCAATGATACTACTGGGATACTTGCAATTGTATTTCCTGATGATGAAATACAACGCATTCTTGGAAAAAATGCCTTTGATGTGGCTGATGAAGTAAGAAATTGTTTATTCAAACTTTAAATTCACTAAAAATCGTACTGTTTATAATATAATGGTTTGATATTTAAGGTATGAGATGATATGACATTTCCTCTTGTGCTGAAATCTTTTGGAAAAAAAAAGAGTTTCTGGTCACATTGAAGATAGGTGAGAGAAATCTCAACAAGTCAAGCAATATTTACACAGCTATAGAACTTAATGATCCAGTTGAAAGTTTGGGAAATCACAGCCCAAAGAAAGTTGAACCTACCCAAGTGAAGGACAAGTCACTTACTATGGTAATCCAATGTTCTTACATGTTTCATATATGACTATACGTTTTAAGTATAAAATGATAGTAAATGTGATTAATATCTCCATTGTAGGAAATTGATGAGACTATTGACATACTAAGCAGCCCCCCTACTGCAAAGTCCTCAAACAAAGTACGAACAAGAAATAAAAATCAATTTGTGCCTTATGAAATGGAGGACAATGTTCCTATTTCAAAATATAAAGTAGTGAAGATTGAGAAGGTATATTATTTGTTCAACATTACTTTATTTTAGTTGAAGCTTTGTCTTTTATAATGTTAATTAATCAATGTTTTATGCAAAAATAATTTTAATAATGCAGGTGTAATGGATTGTCTTGGTTGTAATATGAACACTTTCATGTTGGTTGGATTTTTGGTTTTAAAGGAATTTCTAAAATATGGTTTTGGTGTCCCTGCTTATGACAGTCAAACATGACATATTTTTGGAGAATCTTATTATCTATTTTGAGAATGTGTATGCTGAACCTTTTTTAGGATGGTGACTACTTATGTTCAATTTCATGTAATTCTTTTATGAAATTTATTGGGATGCAGATCTTTCATGTAATATTGATACATTACTATTACATGTTTTTTTTAGTGTTTCAATGTTACCATATTGGAGACTTATCACAATCGTATCAAACAAATTTTCAAAAACTTGAACAACTGCAATAAGTTTGATTTGAATGTACACAGTACTTTTAAGTAATAAACTATTATAGATTGAACATGTAACAGTGTTTTCAAGATGTAAAGGTCCTTATGGTTCTGCAAAAACAAACCTATTGCCTCTATAAATATATTTCATGTTGTGATATGAAACTCACATTTTAAGTTCAACATTACACATTCAAATATAAAGAGAACATGTCAAGTAAGAAGTATGACAGTTTCAGAGATGTAAGGATAGGAAAATATGATTGGAAAGTGCAAGCAAGAGTACTTAATCTATGGAGAGGATACTCTAGGACTGGAGAAGCTTTTAAAGGATTCAACCTGTTACTACTTGATTCTAAGGTAAAGGAATTTAAATTTAGTAAAGATCATTCTATATAAAAAGTTTGCTTTATATTTTTCTATCATTATTGAACTTTTACAGAGAGCTAGAATGCATGCATTTGTCCCTGGAATGATAGCTGGTGAATATGAACAGAAGATTCAAGTTGGAAAAATCTACTACATAGAGAACTTCACAGTCAAAAAATACAGGATTGAAGACAAGTTTAGGTGTGTAAGAAATGAGAATCAGATCATCCTCAACGATGATACTATCCTGGAACCTTTAGAGGAGAATGAAGCATCTATAGAAAGATGTTGGTTTGATTTGTACGAGCTTGATGATCTCAGACCTCTATCAAAACAAAGCACATATCTAACTGGTAAGTAAATTAACAAAATCATTCCACGACATCTTTATTACAAATGTTAATACTAATGTTTGAGTTGTCTGCGTGAAGATGTCATTGGGGTGATTGAAGAACATGATCCTATTGGAAAGATAAGAAATGTAAATGGGGTGATACAATCACAGATCAAATTTAAAATAACTGATGGAAGGTAAATTTTTTGTGTTTACATATTCTATTAAAGCTATCAATGAAACCAACCTTAGTTTTAACTGATTTTATAAAATTTCTTTGTTTAAATTTGTAGTAAGAGTGTTCGAGTTACTTTTTGGGATGAATTTGTTGAGTACTTTGCTGAAATGCTTAAAGAAGAAACCGTGTATCCAATAATCCTAATCATTGGTAGTGCTAGAGTGACATTGTGGAGAGGTAATGTAATTTATACTTCTGTATAATAACAGAAAGTACTATTATTGACATCATTATTTACTAAACTGCAGAAGAGGTAATCTTAACAAATGTTGGAGCTACAACTTTCTATATAAACTGTAACCATCGCAGTGTGGTAGAAATTTGCAAAATGTGAGTTAAATCTGTCTTTTACAGAACTTATGTGACTTATATCTGTTCTTTTATGCACTAATATGAAGTAAATATGTATCACCAAATACATGTAGGATATTTCAACTTTATATACATCTAACAAACAAATATGTATAACCAGGAGTGCTCAGAATATGTTCTCAAAAAACAAGCTGGACAATGGAGGTAAACGTTGTGCCACAATTTATATGGTGAAAGATATAAAAAATCTGGGTGATGATTTTATTGAGGTATGTGTTACATTCGAATGGTAATTACTCCTTGTGTTCTTTGATATTAACGTATGTTCTTTGATGTAGAGCCACATTCTTTGTCAAGTTAAACTGACCAAATTCCAGCAAGTGAAAACATGGTGCCATCCTATATGCACTTCATGCTATGAAAGAGTACATGTTTTGAATAATGAAGAGACTTGCAGCTTCTGTAAGAGGGTTGTCCCATATGCAGATAAGAAGTAAAACTCTTTATAGATGTCGGAAGAATTTATTTACATAACACTTTTTACTAATGAATGTGTTAATAATCTGTTACAGATTTGAGGTTTATATTACTGCCAATGATGAAACTGGATCAATTGTACTCATATTGGAAGATCGTGAAGTGAGGACTTTAATGGGAAAGACTGTATTTCAAATGATGAATGAGGTTAGGTTAGTGACTTATGTATCAAAGATAAATGTAAAATTGTCTGAAGCAGAACATGTATTTTCTAATTTCTATCTTAAAAATAATAGGGGAACAAGCTGGAGGTCTTCCCAAATATTTTCCACACAATACTAAACAAGCATTACACAGTGAAAATCTGCTTAACAGAGGAAAATATGCACAGGAAGACAAATATCTATATGGTCACAGATATCATGGAAGGGTTTTATGCAGAAATGATTCATGAACAACAAACAAGCATTCATCATCCTATTGAATCTATGGAAAATCAAGTAAGATATAATGAGTAAATAATACATTATTCTAATATTCAACTTAAATGTATATCTAATTAAAAAATTTATTAAACAACCCTCGGGATCAAGTGTGCAGTTGGGGTCTACATCAACTATGAATCTGGCATCTGATAGTTAAAGAATGGCATGACAAAACTTCAGACTGATGGCTCAATGCAGAAAATGAAGAAGTAAGATGTCCAAGAAGGATACATCCACAATTTGAATCTGTTTTACCTAAGGAAACATATTTTTATCTTAGGTTTCCATTTATGTAATTCCTTCAAATTCTGAACTTTAAATGCATCCAATCAAATGAAGTGATTTCTATAAGAAAATGCATGGTTTTAATGAAAAAAAATATAAGAACTTCAAACTTATAAGAATTTCCAAACTTGAAAATATCCCAAACCGATGTACCATTAACAACAAAGAAAAAAAACCTATTACTGATAAACAATTCCAGAGAAGTTTTCAACATAATAAAATATCCAACAGGAATGAACAGTTAAAAACCTTTTAGTGATCATCACCTGGGTTCTTTATCACTCGAACAGTAAAATGATTGTATGATTCTCGACAGAACTGAAAAATACATAAGTCATCAACATCCAATTCCAAGCTGTTTCTAAACTCCAACCAACCATCATGAATGTAAGTACCTTTCCAATCACTTCTCTTCCGAACTTCAAGTCTCCAAGAACAGTTATTGTCGTACACATGTATGTAATCAATTCTTCCCCACATGTTACATATGTCCTGATAGTCACTAGAAATATCCTATCAAATAATAAATACAAATTTATTAATTCAATAAATTCAATTAAATAAATTTAAAAGAAAAAGCCAATGTCATGTGTATGAGGGTGTAAAATTGGGATATCTTACCACACCATAATAATCTGGTAACATATTTGATTGTTTGATTGTTAGGGCAAATCCAGAAGCTCTCACACCTATAACAATTTGTCCAAATACAGTTTCCAAATACAAATAAATTAGAGTCTACATATAAAAGTTAAAGGGAAATAATAAATTAAAATCAAATTTACCATTACAAAGAGGTGATCCTGGGAAGACAGTTTCATAGAGATGTTCATCAAAAGCAGATACATTAATCGCAGAAACCCCATCATATGTGAAAAGCAACATATGAAAACATTTCAAATCAGGAACTCCTAAAACTTCAGACATACGCCGCAAACAACTTATCTTACGAGTCTCCAAAGTAAATTTGGCCCAGAATACCTTTCCATTACTTAAAACAATTCTTAGTGACACCGTAAAATCATAACCACGTCGTTCCATGAATGTTATAGGTGCTTCCTGTAATTTGTAGTCAGGAAAAGAACATCTACTGAGAATTTTGTAACATAACACAAATCACCAAAAAATGGAATTTAACAAATATAATAACTTACAATGTCATCATGAAATCCAAACGTCGCATCAACAAACAGAGCAAATCGCCAACCACCATTACCAACAGTAACTAATATAACATATAAAAGAATACAACAACTATAATTAAAATACTCTAACAAAACCAAAAAATAGGATAACAGTTTAATCTAACAAAGTTCTTACCTCTTCTAGGATGACATGTCTGCAAATGGTGAATGACATGAGGATATTCAACCTCTGAACCATTAATACCTATAATGTACACATTGATATCCTCACGTCCAAAATACTCAAACAAGAGCATTTCACCCCCTTTCAACCCAAAATCCCGAAACAAACAATAAACCCCATTCAAAATTAGTCTCCCCTTATTAAAAAAAACTGGAAGTCGATAACCAGTACGTAGAATCAAATGAAAACTACCAGGTAGTCGATTGATGTATTTGGAACAGAAATCAGATGGAAGAGTCTATAAACAATTAAATACTTGATTTGATTAAAACTTTAACATACGATAAAACAAATAATACAATAAACTAATATAAGAACACTAACCATCTCATTCATGCCAATATCCTTACGACTAATAAGTTTGACAAACTTCTCGCATATCAAACCACACGAATCCATTTCTAAAGACAAAATAACAAAAAAATTGATATTATGCAACCATGGAGAAATTGAGTTTACTCATATATCTAACAAATTAAAGTATAATTAGATGAAGTTAGATTAGAAGAATACCTGTCAATTGCTCAAAGAAGGCACAAAACTTGAATTACAGATAGAAGAGAAAATTAAGGAGGAATGTTCAACACCGTTAACTACATTATAAAGGAGTTACAACCGTTTTATAAAATTAAGTACGATTAACTGTTCTATTTATTATATTATACTAGCCGAGAATAAAAATAAAATTATTGAAAATAAAATTTAAAATATAGAATACTACCTTAGGAACTTACCTAAGGTTAAAAGAAAATGCATGAGAATTTTAGTGACAATTTTGTAAATTTAAAAAGCACTCCCTGAATTTATAATAGTACCCTCGTGCATTAATATGAAAAACTATTGTAACCTCATGTAGTTAACTCAGGTCGCCCAGACGGAGATCAAGCCCATAATAATAAATATTATTTAGATATGTAGTTGTATAGAATTAAAACATGAAATTAAGATGAAAGTTGATAATAAATAAATATTATTAAATTATGTAATTACAGATAATCGAATCCTGAGTGAAATCAAATAAATGGAATTTAAATAAATAAATAACTTGCGTAAGTATGTAAGAGATATTTAATTTGATGCCACTGTACAATTAACTCAGCATTTGGTACAACTTGAAACTTTTGACTTTCAAGTTGCATCAGTATATTTTTGACTTCATCCACAAAAATACCATGTCGTTAATCGATCGTTATAAAATGCCCCGATCCTACCCGAACCTGAAAAATTCTCCAAATTCTTGACCCGAATGGAATGGGGAACAAATCGAGATAAGGTGGTGCGGATGAAATGTCCCCATCCGTAATAGTAAGAGAGATGGTAATTATATTAATGTAAGGTTCTTAGATAACTTATAGTATAAGAGATAATTGTTATAAATATAGAATTCTTAGAGGTAATTTTAGAGATACATTAATTGTGTTATTAATTTATATTAATATATTAAAAGATACATCAGTATATAAAAATTAATATTGATGAATGAATTCAAATTATCAATATATTCTTAGTTGCCGCAGGTACGCTAAACCTCTTATTTTTATTATTCGCATGCATAATCTTTATGTCTGCCATGACCATTTGTTTGATTAATTATTCTTGAAACTGTTTGTACACGTTTGTGCACCTTGTATGAATTGACTTTGATTTGTAAATTTCATTTTATGTTTGATAATTATGATACAAATATACGTCTTCTTTATCGATTAACTGAACATCTATAATTATTGGATTCATGTAAGATAAAGTATAAGCTCATGCGTAATTTTTTTAAATTTAATTTGTTAGTTTGATATTTGTTTTTGAAATTTACTATTTGTCATAATCTTGGTTCAGGTGTTTAATATTAATGTTAATTGTTAACAAATTAATTTTTCTTTCTTGCGTACACGTTAATTTGCAAAACCTTTTAATATGCAAGTTTTGTTAATATACAGGCGTGTATGATGATGAATATCATTAATTGTTTCTAAAATCACATGTTAAGAATGGAAAAGATCAGGGAGCTATTTACAATTTTACGTGCTAATTGGATTAAGCCGTATTGGGCATTTAAGGCCCATTCTCTTTTACTTATATAATGATTTGTTTTGTTATTGTTTCTGGCCTGATTGTGTTTATTATTAATGGTTAGTTTTCTTTAGTTTAATACCGTAAGCATGCTTGTTAGTTTCTGATCGTTGTTATTTAGTTTTAAATGAGTACTTAACTGTAGTGCATTTATGCTAGTACGTGTTAAATAAATAATTAACTGTTTCTGTGTTTATGTAATTAATTATAGGATCGATTGTGTTCTTTTCGGATTGTTGATTGTCGCTTTTGAGGTAAGTACTTTTTGACTTACTTTTATTTTCGGAAAAGATATTTTGACTCTGTTTTTCAAATTTCGTATAAGATATAAGAAATATTGTTTCGAAATGTATAAGATATAAGAATCGAGAATCTTCGAATTCCTCAGTCTATACATTTCGAACTCGTTCGTAATTTGTGCTATAGTTCCGGAACTAGCCTTAGATACCCTTAGTAGGCGCACAAGTGTGCAACTTTAGATACCTGTTAAGGGGGTGTAATTATTGAACTTTAGATTCCGGTCACTGGCAAAGTGTGGCGTATAAGAATAAGAATAAGATCCCGGCTACTGGGAAAGTGTGGTCGTAGAGCAAGACTGTGGTATTATAAGAATTTCGTTTCTGCTTTTGTATCTGTTTAAATTTTGGATTTTAAAAATAAACTTTGGGTTGGATCATTTTTCGCAAAGGCTTTTCAAATTATTATTGTTTTGAGAAAATCTGTTTTGCTAAAACACCCACTGATTTTTGAGAATATTTGTGAGTCAATTTGTTACTTGCTGAGCTGTGTAGCTCACTATTTCATAATATTTCAGGTTGGTACACTATGGAAGCTTGTTGAGAATATCGGTGTGAACTTGTGAATTTCGTGCTACGTAATTTGATGTAAATTATTGGTTAAGAATAATTGTGCTATTAGAATAAGTTTTGTTAAGTACAAGATATTGATTATTGAATTGAATATTGGATATATGGAGCTGCGTCTCCGATTTTATGTCTATACATTATTGAGTTTGACCGCTGTATTTAAATTTTGTGTGCTTTTGTATTTATTGAATAAATAAATGTATTTTATTTTTAGTTTCGATTTAGAATTAATAGTCCAAAAAGTCGGGCTGTCACAGTTGGTATCAGAGCCGACTCTCGAAAGCTTGATTCGTCGAGTTGCCAGAGGTGGGGACACGAAGGCTGGTGGTATTATCCCACAAAGGACAGAGGTCCGGAGGTGGGGACACGAAACCAGCCGGTATTATCCCACAATGGCTAGGGAGGAACGATCTTGGAACCTATGGGCTATCCCGATCAGGCTTGACGAGGACGTCAAGAGTTTAAGTGGGGGAGTTTGTAACACCCCAGTCCCACGTCAAGGAGATTTGGGATTTCTGTTCAGTTTATAAGGCAAAGTACTACTACTAGTTAGCACCAACAAATCATGATCTTTTAGGAGCCTGTGGTGGGCTAGTCGTTACCCAAGTTGGCTGCTGCATTTGGGCCAGTATGCTTTGACTTATTCGGACTCGCAATCGGGACTTGACCCGATTTTTGAAAAAGGCTCGGGATTTGACCCGGGTTGTCACATCGAGGTACGGATTTCTCTCCTTTTTATTCAGTGCTACTCAAGTTAGATATTGCTATATTTGTTTCATTCAAGATCAAGATATGTTTGTTTCATCATTATCCGTTTTGACTCTTAAAAATTATATTATAAACTGCTTTGATTAAATATCTACTTTTGCGGTTTTCTAAAAATAAAATCGTTTAAAAATATTAGAAGATATCTCTCTCAACTTTGTTCCAAAATATTAAAGTATCTGTTTTAGTTTTGTTCCGAAATGTTTAAATATATGTTCAACAACTTTGAAATTATTCATATTACATATACGTTTGGAATATTTGATTTATTTGCATTAAGTGTTTTGAAAATTGTGAAAAGTATTTTATTTGAACCCTTAGTGATATAGGGTATACCGAGTTAACCAGTTGTAGGGGGTACTACAATCATGTCATTACGGCACCAGTGACATGACACTTCTGTAACAGTGTGATTGGTTACTGCGTATCCTTCTGATAGCTCAGGAGGTGAGCTTTTTGCGCATTTGATATTTGTTTCAGGATATGTGGGTGCACCCAGAGTTTGATTTGATCTGTGATTTGATTTGGCGGTGACGATGTATATGTCGTACACGTTATCCGGTTTGTTGCATACATTACGGTACCCTATGATGTATGTATATGTATATGTATATGTTCTGTTCTGGTCTCGGTATGAAATATTCTACCCATTTCGTTGCTTCAGCCATGCTTATTTTTAAAATAAATATTTTATTAAAAATTGTCAAATTTGTATATCTGCTTTTTTTCTGTTTTATAAACTGTATTCCAGATCCGTACTGGACGTTTGGCTCATGCCATGTTCTTTTTCTGGCAGGTGCTTAGGGGGATCTGGGACTGGGTGAAGGAGAGCTACCCTCTATTTCATTGATTAAGATTATGGACTTGTAGAATTATTTAGGCTGTTTAATTATTATTTTAGAGATTTTAGTGCTCTGTATACAGGTTTATGATTTAATAAGTAGTCCCTCATTTAATTATAAATGTACTTCTTTATTTTTTGTACAAACCCGAAAGTAAGCATCATTATGAATTTTATTATATATTTTTTGTGACGCCCTCCAAACCCGGGGTACAGATTTGAGGAGTCATCCGACCAACGGAACACTATTTAACACATGCATAATATATATAAAGACACAATTACCCCTTGACCAAGACCGCATCCAGATTATGGCAATGAACACAAGCTACTACAATCTTTTATTATTACAAACCAGTTTTATCAGAGTTATTACATCACAACTAAAGTTCAAATCTAGACATTAAATCTAGAAAAGCAAAACAACAACTACCCTGCCAATAACAGTGACTCGAGGGGCTCTCCTGACTGCTGGTGAACTATCGGTCACGCTATGCCAACTCATACTCTCGCTTCACTGGAATAGGGTTAGAAAACAACAAGCAAGAGTGAGCCAAAATTGCTCAGCAAACATCAACGAATCATTTCTATCACGGTGGTAAGGATATGAATTTAAGATATCAGAATCAACAATATTTAGCTAACACATGCTTTGTATCAATAATGATTGAAGTAAAGAATTAGAATTTGGCTTATACATTTTATTCAAATCAAAGGTTGTGCTGCTGGCCAGCCACGCATCAACCCCGGACTAGCTCATGTCATAGTCCTCTACTGGATCCCAGGCCAATCTGGGCCTTAAGTTATTCCGACCAATTACTGGTCCATTTTAAAAAAAACACATGCCAATTCTATAATAGGGTATAAACAATAACATGCTCAATAAGATAAACTGAATGTATAGTAATTGCAAAAGAGTTTCAACTGTTCAGTATCAAGTGAAGGTCGAGAAATAATCATGGAGTAATTTCAATGGTACAGTATGCTCATTCAATAAGGGAATCAATATTGGTAATCGTTAATCAATAACCGTAAATGAGTAGTCAAGATGGAAGTCAAATAATCAAAGGTTGTCAATGATAATCAAAGGATGATAAATAGCAACAATAGGTGGTAAACAATAATCAAGTAAATTGGAAATAAGGGTTTCCGATGCAGATCAAATCAAAGAATCAAGAATTTCTAAGGAAATGGAATCAGTTGTCCAAATGCGGTTAAAAGATGGATAATTTGAATTGTTCTGGGGATAACGGTATTCAAGTAATCAAGACAATAATAATTTTATCACAAGTAAAGGCACAGATACTTGCCTGGTCTAAGCTGCTGTCGGATCGACTCTGCTCACTCTACTTTCCCCTTTCCCTTGCTCCGGGAACTCGATTCTATAATTTAAACAACTCATCACAATAAGTCTAACTATTCTCGTTCTACTCTCGACACTTATTCAATCAATAATCACATTTAAACAAGTAACCGGTTACGTATCGGACGTCCGGTATAATTTACGATATTTAAAACTCAGATATTTGCCCTAGCACGGGCATATACAGACTATAAAACACGACACACAATTAATATGAACCATATAGCACTTATAAACATTTTTAAAACATCATACGGAACTCATTTGAATTTTTAATAAGTCGTTACAAATTTTAAATCAAAAATCGGATTTTTAAATCCAATGTAAACATTTAAATGAAAATAAATCAATTAATAAAATTAATTGACACTCTTTAAATACTCAAACTATTTTTTAAATAATTAAATAGGCTTGAAAATAATTAAACTGAATTTTTAATTAATTAAATCTAATTAATAATTAATTTTTAAGAATTAATTGATTAAAAGAATTAACCAATTAATTAATAAATTAATTATTAATTAAAAATAATTAAAATAATTAAGTTTAATCAATTTTCGGATTTAAAATAATAAATATAATTTATCAGAATTTTTCTGATATAAAAATATATTTTTAAAATAAAAATATGAAATTTTTTTAGTTTTTAAACTATTTTCGAATTAAATTTAAAAATAAAATTCAAAAACAGTTTTCTGAAAATGAATTAGGGTTTTGAAGATTGAAACCGGGTCGAAAAATCGGGTAAACGGGTCGGGAAGAACGAATCCGGGTCACCAAGAACAACCCGCCGGAATCTGGGTTTTCCAGAATCCGGCCGGCGTCCGGTGGCCGGACTTCGCCGTTTCCGATCAAAACAAAACCAAACTATAGGGCTTTTGTTCGCTTTTGCAAGACAAACACAACCCACATACACACACATCTGTCCCATGCCGGAATCGTGCCCAGAATTCATTCAAAGAACTCGCCGGCGACGACCTCGGCCGGAAACCCGATCTACTTAAATCCTACATGAAACTCAAAGATTAATATACCAAAATGAAGCTTATAACTCATACAATAAAAGCCCTTTACCAAAAACAATGTCAGATCAATATCAAGAACGTACGAATTGAAAGAAGAAATCGGGTCAAAACCCGAAAATCAAACCCGACTAAATCGAACATAAACATGAAATTAAAGCATGGATTCTTGCTAATTAGAACCCTAGGAACATGTTAGAAGCAACCAATTGAACGGAGAATCAACAGAATGAAAATCCCCAAATCGAATCAAGAACCCTAATTTTAATTCGAAACTTGTAAAATCAATATAAAATCGAATACTTACCAGATGATGATGAGGTTGGAAGATTCTGAAACTAGATTTTTGGGGCTTTGATTTGAGTATAAGAACTTCAAATTTGGACTTCAATAACCCTTAGAACGAATTGATTGAAGATCAAGAACACAAAATAATTATTTGGGAATTTCGGATTTTTTTGAGTAATTTCTGAAGAATTGCTAGGGTTATGAAGTCTGATTGGTCATTTTATATTTTTGGAAAAATAATACCCCAAATAACATTTTTGGATCGATATTGATTCGTTAGATCGTTTAAAAACCCTAATTAGGTCAAAAACACGTTTTACGAAAAGTAAGGGGTTAAAAAGGTTGATGATTATCCAAATTGATATATATCATTATATAACTAATGCTCAAGAATACTAGGGCTATAACAACTTCAATATTGATATAGAACGATAAATCCGTCCCCTTAAGCAATTAGGGTTCGGAACGATTTTTCCTTTTTCGGATCAAAAATTGAAATTAATTTGCAGAATCAAATAGGTAGGGTTAAATAGAATCCCATAACCCTTTCGATAACGATTCGAATACGAAAGACGAAGAATTAAAAATGAATGTACGAAATTTCAACGGGCTCTTGAATTATCAAAACGGCTCAAATTTGAAGAAAATTCCAAATGACGAAATTTTTGAAAGGGGCTTCCGACTCACCATTTAGCACATAATCACACACTAAATATCATATAATAATATTCCAATATTCCAAAATAAATATTTTAGATTAAATATATCATTTAATCAAATAATAAAATTCACGGATATTACATCCTTCCCCCCTTAATAGGATTCTGTCCTCAGAATCAGATCAAGGAAACAACTGGGGATACTTCTCTAACATCTCACTCTCTAACTCCCAGGTAGACTCTTCTACTTTAGGATTCCTCCACATAACTCTCACTAACGCTACTGTCTTATTCCTTAGTACTTTCTCCTTACGATCCACTATCTGAATTGGTCGTTCTACATACGATAAATCTGCCTGGACCTCTATTGGTTCATACTCTATTACATGATTCGAATCTGGTCGATACCTCTTAAGCATAGATACATGAAATACATTATGAACGTGCTGCATATGCGGTGGCAATGCCAACTCGTAAGCTACTTCGCCCACTTTCTTCAAAATCTCAAACGGCCCAACATATCTCGGACTCAACTTCCCTTTCTTTCCAAATCTAACTAATCCTTTCCATGGTGAAACCTTTAGTAACACTTGCTCTCCTTCTTCGAATCCCACATCCTTTCTGGCTAGATCCGCATACTTCTTCTGTCGGTCTTGAGCTGTTATCAATCTTCTCTGAATCAATTGAACCACTTCTTTTGTTCGTTGTACTAGTTCTGGTCCTATCATTTTCCGTTCACCAACTTCTTCCCAATATACTGGAGATCGACACTTTCGTCCATACAAAGCTTCGTACGGTGGCATTCCGATGCTCGCGTGAAAACTATTATTATATGAAAATTCCACCAAGGGTAGATGATCGTCCCAACTGCCTTCAAAATCAAGTGCACACGTCCTAAGCATATCTTCAATAGTCTGAATTGTCCTTTCGCTTTGACCGTCCGTCTGCGGATGATAAGCCGTACTCATTCTCAACTCGGTGCCCAAACACTCTTGAAAACTCCTCCAAAATCTTGAATTGAATCGAGGGTCTCTATCAGACACTATCGATACTGGAACTCCATGTCGTACTACGATTTCTTTTATGTACATATGAACTAACTTATCCAGCGAGAATCTCTCGTTAATCGGAAGAAAATGCGCAGATTTCGTCAATCGATCCACGACAACCCAGATGGCATCATGGTTAGCTTTTGTTCTAGGCAATCCTACTACAAAGTCCATCGCAATGTGTTCCCACTTCCATTCGGGAATCCCCAATGGTTGAAGTAATCCACTTGGTCTCTGATGTTCCGCCTTAACTCTTTGACACGTAAAGCATTTACTTACCCATTCCGCAATCTCTCTCTTCATATCTGGCCACCAAAAGTTCGTCTTTAGATCTCGATACATCTTCGTACTCCCTGGATGAATTGAATACTTCGAGTTATGTGCTTCGTGCAGAATCTCACTTTTCAGTTCCGTTACGTTAGGTATCCATATCCGAGAAGCAAATCTCAAGATCCCTTTGTCGTCCGGTTGGCTACATATTTCCTCACCTGTCATTTTACTCACATCGTCGTTCATAACTTGCTCTTGGCACTTTCGTATCTTCTCCAACAATTCAGGTTGAAACGTCATGGTATAAATTATTTCCGTAGCGTCCTTCGGATTAATTACTTCGATTTCCAATTTCTCAAATTCCTTGTATAATTCTTTGGTCATCATTAGTGTATTTAATCTCTCTTTTCTGCTCAATGCATCTGCTACCACATTTGCCTTGCCGGGATGATAGTTGATAGAAACGTCGTAGTCCTTGATTAGTTCTAACCATCTTCGTTGCCTCATGTTCAGCTCTTTCTGAGTAAAGATATACTTCAAACTTTTGTGATCGGTGTAAATTTCACATCTCTCTCCATACAAGTAGTGTCTCCATATCTTCAAAGCAAACACAATAGCTGCTAACTCCAAATCGTGTGTAGGGTACTTCTGTTCGTGGGGTCTCAACTGTCTTGACGCATAAGCAATCACCTTGTCATGTTGCATAAGTACGCATCATAATCCTTTGTACGACGCATCACTATAGATTACGAAATGACCTTGATCGTCTGGTAACATCAATACCGGTGCCGTAGTTAGTCTTTTCTTTAACTCTTGGAAGCCTTCTTCGCATTTATCGTTCCATATGAATCGCTCGCTTTTCCTTGTCAGCTTGGTCATTGGAGTAGCTATCTTCGCAAAATCTTGCACAAATCTCCGGTAGTATCCGGCTAATCCCAAGAAACTTCTGACTTCAGTCGGTGTCCTTGGTCTCTCCCAATCTTTCACTGCCTCTATCTTTGCTGGGTCCACTTTGATGCCTTCGCTGCTCACCACGTGTCCTAAGAAATGAACTTCTTTCAACCAGAATTCACACTTGGAAAACTTCGCGTATAGTCCTTCTTGTCTCAACGTTTCTAACACAATTCGCAACTGGTCTGCATGCTCTTCTTCTGTCCTTGAGTATATCAAGATGTCGTCGATGAATACCACTACAAACTTGTCCAAATATCTCTTGAAAATCCTGTTCATTAGATCCATAAAAGCTGCGGGTGCATTCGTTAGTCCAAACGCCATTACTAAAAATTCATAGTGCCCATACCTTGTTCGAAAGGCTGTCTTCGGTATGTCGTCTGGTCTAATCTTCAATTGGTGATATCCTGACCGTAGGTCGATCTTCGAAAAATGTACCGCTCCCTTCAGCTGGTCAAACAGATCATCTATTCGAGGTAACGGATACTTGTTCTTAATGGTCAGCTTGTTCAACTCCCGATAGTCTATACACAATCTCATGCTTCCATCCTTTTTCTTGACAAACAGTACTGGTGCTCCCCACGGTGAAACGCTGGGTCTAATAATTCCTTTTTCTAGCAAATCTTGCAGTTGATCAGCCAATTCCTTCATCTCCACTGGTGCCATTCTGTAAGGGGCCTTCGATACTGGCTCCGCGCCCGGTACTAAGTCTATCGCAAATTCAATTTCTCTATCTGGAGGTAAACCTGGTAATTCTTCCGGAAAAACATCTGGAAACTCATTTACGACTGGAATATCTTCTAACTTAGAAACTTCCTTATCTATATCTATTACATAAGCTAGATACGCCTCACAACCTTGCCTTAATAACCTCTTAGCCTGAATCATTGTCAGGAACCTCTTTCTTTGTTTCTCTCCTCTAAATATTATCTCTTTCTTTTCTAGGGTAATCAAAGTAACCCTCTTATTCTTACAATCAATACTTGCATCATGCTCAGTCAACCAATCCATCCCTAATATCACATCAAATTCACCTAACTTAAAAGGTAACAAGTCAACATAAAAACGATTTCCCAAAATCTCTATCTCACAACGGGGATAATATGAACTGACCGCGATACGATCCTGATTAGCTATCTCTATAGTCAACACTCCACTTAAAGGTTTCATTACGCAATTCAATCTACGAGCAAACGTTTCAGAAATAAAAGACTTCGTCACTCCCGAATCTATTAACACTTGTGCAGGAATAGAATTTACTAGAAGTGTACCTGCCACCACGTCGGAATCTCTCACTGCTTCTCCCATTGACATATTGTAGGTCCTGGCTAACGGCTGGACGTTAACAACTGGGGGTGCTTCAATTGCCCGAATCATATTGTTCACGGTTGCTGGTGCTCTGCAGTCCTTAATCATGTGACCTGGTTTCTTACACCGATGACACACGATGCCTATCTTGCAATCCCGGGAATAATGTCCCTTCTGATTGCATTTAAAGCATGTGACAGTCAATCGATGGCATATCCCTAGATGTCGCTTCCCGCATGTCTTGCATTCTGGTAGTGGGGGTCTAGAAAGTCCCTGCTGACCGTCGGTTAGTAGACGGTTATCTTGTCCTACGTTTCCGGTGTCTGGTTTCCTGAAACTTGTATTCCTTCCGTGCTGAAATCCCAGCTTCTTATTTGCTTGCCCTTGAAAACTTCCCTGCTGCTGTCCCTTATCGGGTATCCCTGCTTTCCTTTTCTTGTTCTCCCTCTCTTTCATGTAAGAATCACTCTCTGCCTCTGCAATCATTGCCTTTTGGACCACCGCTGCATAGGTGTCCAACTCCAATACAGCTAACTTACTACGAATCCAAGACCTCAGTCCCTGCTGGAACCTCTTGGCCTTCTTCTTTTCCGTATCCACATAGGTTGGAACAAACCTTGACAACTCCGTAAACCTTGTTTCATATTGGGGCACTGTCATGCTTCCCTGCTTTAATTCCAAAAACTTCAATTCCATCTGATCTCTCATATAGTCCGGAAAATATCTTTCCAAAAACAACTCTGTGAATCTTGCCCACGTAATCAATCCCTCGGGCTCCATAGCCCTACTCGTTTCCCACCAATAACTAGCCTCATTCTTCAGAAAATAGCTTGCATACTCTGTCTTCTTATCCTCTGTCACCTCTATCAAGGCAAAAGCCTTTTCCATCTCTTTCAACCATGCCTTAGCCTCTACAGGGTCTGCTGATCCTTTAAATTCTGGAGGTTTTGCTGCCTGGAAAGATTTGAACGTAACTGCCGGTGCTGCTTGCTGGTGCTGTTGTTGATGCTGCTGATGCTGATGTTGCTGATGCTGTTGCTGCTGTTCTAAGAGCTGTTGCTGAAATGCACGTTGCTGCTGTGCTAATGCGGCAGTCTGTTGAGTAAGGGTATTTAACAACTGGATTACCATCGGGTCCACACGGCCCGTGGGAGGTGTATTTTGTTGACCTTCTTGGTCAGAAGTATCAGTTGAACGGGTTTGTCGTCTAGGAGCCATATCGCTAATGAATAAACAATAATTGGCTTAATCAAACAGTTCATATAAGAGAAGGAAGGATCACAATTGATATCTCGAAGGTTTACAGATCTTCTCAACGGTGTATGGATACACTCGTTGCAATAAGTAGAATAACAGTTATGATGCTGGAAATGAATGACAGGGGAATAAATACAGTTCTATAAAAGAGGTTTATCATATATATATAGATAGAGTTAGTACAAGCGTAGAACGCTTCAAAAGAAAATATATCATGGCTGAACCATAACTGCCGACCAGCAATACAACAACAAAAATGCAACAACAACCCGAGGCGTTCCTATAAGCCCGGTGCACTGCTGATTCTACTATATGCATCTATATACTAACTATCTAGAACCATACATCCATGTCACATCTGTCTACTACCGATACCTGCTCACAGATCACCTGCTCCTGCCGGCCATAACGGGGGTCCTGAAACCTCTGCAATCTCACTCATCGCATAATCCAAAATCTGTCTCATCCCTGCTACTGTCTCTCCCTCTCGACTAGAAGCTAATCCATGCAATCGAGTCTCAACCAAAGTCCTCGTAACCCTAAACCTCATCTGAATGTCTCTCATCTGATCTCTAAGTCTGTCTCTCTCTCTGACAGCGGCTGCCTCGATCGAACGAATCCTACCCATCTCCATAACCTGTCCATAAAGGAAATCCTTCTCTCTTCTCACCCTCTGATACACATGGTGTGGAACTGGTGGCTCACATAACTGATACAAAGGCCCACAAACTGATGCCTGAGACGCTGGTGCTGGGGCTACTTGTCGGAGTGGAATAGGACAAGGTATCTGATCTCTCCTGACTACTGGGCCCTGATGCCTAGGCTGATATCGCACTGGCCGAGACGGTCCTGCTCTCTCAACGGGTGTAGGTATCTCTGATATCGTATCCTCGGAAGGGTCTGAGTCTGAACTAGAACTAGGGGGCTGCAATTATAACCACATTTAATTACTACGCGTAATATCCCTAGTTGACCTCCTAATATCCTTACGTGACTTCCTAACTCTCTATGTTATCCTGGACCCTAAGTCCTAACTTGTTTCAAATGCCATAACCTGTTGCTCTGATACCAACTGTGACGCCCTCCAAACCCGGGGTACAGATTTGAGGAGTCATCCGACCAACGGAACACTATTTAACACATGCATAATATATATAAAGACACAATTACCCCTTGACCAAGACCGCATCCAGATTATGGCAATGAACACAAGCTACTACAATCTTTTATTATTACAAACCAGTTTTATCAGAGTTATTACATCACAACTAAAGTTCAAATCTAGACATTAAATCTAGAAAAGCAAAACAACAACTACCCTGCCAATAACAGTGACTCGAGGGGCTCTCCTGACTGCTGGTGAACTATCGGTCACGCTATGCCAACTCATACTCTCGCTTCACTGGAATAGGGTTAGAAAACAACAAGCAAGAGTGAGCCAAAATTGCTCAGCAAACATCAACGAATCATTTCTATCACGGTGGTAAGGATATGAATTTAAGATATCAGAATCAACAATATTTAGCTAACACATGCTTTGTATCAATAATGATTGAAGTAAAGAATTAGAATTTGGCTTATACATTTTATTCAAATCAAAGGTTGTGCTGCTGGCCAGCCACGCATCAACCCCGGACTAGCTCATGTCATAGTCCTCTACTGGATCCCAGGCCAATCTGGGCCTTAAGTTATTCCGACCAATTACTGGTCCATTTTAAAAAAAACACATGCCAATTCTATAATAGGGTATAAACAATAACATGCTCAATAAGATAAACTGAATGTATAGTAATTGCAAAAGAGTTTCAACTGTTCAGTATCAAGTGAAGGTCGAGAAATAATCATGGAGTAATTTCAATGGTACAGTATGCTCATTCAATAAGGGAATCAATATTGGTAATCGTTAATCAATAACCGTAAATGAGTAGTCAAGATGGAAGTCAAATAATCAAAGGTTGTCAATGATAATCAAAGGATGATAAATAGCAACAATAGGTGGTAAACAATAATCAAGTAAATTGGAAATAAGGGTTTCCGATGCAGATCAAATCAAAGAATCAAGAATTTCTAAGGAAATGGAATCAGTTGTCCAAATGCGGTTAAAAGATGGATAATTTGAATTGTTCTGGGGATAACGGTATTCAAGTAATCAAGACAATAATAATTTTATCACAAGTAAAGGCACAGATACTTGCCTGGTCTAAGCTGCTGTCGGATCGACTCTGCTCACTCTACTTTCCCCTTTCCCTTGCTCCGGGAACTCGATTCTATAATTTAAACAACTCATCACAATAAGTCTAACTATTCTCGTTCTACTCTCGACACTTATTCAATCAATAATCACATTTAAACAAGTAACCGGTTACGTATCGGACGTCCGGTATAATTTACGATATTTAAAACTCAGATATTTGCCCTAGCACGGGCATATACAGACTATAAAACACGACACACAATTAATATGAACCATATAGCACTTATAAACATTTTTAAAACATCATACGGAACTCATTTGAATTTTTAATAAGTCGTTACAAATTTTAAATCAAAAATCGGATTTTTAAATCCAATGTAAACATTTAAATGAAAATAAATCAATTAATAAAATTAATTGACACTCTTTAAATACTCAAACTATTTTTTAAATAATTAAATAGGCTTGAAAATAATTAAACTGAATTTTTAATTAATTAAATCTAATTAATAATTAATTTTTAAGAATTAATTGATTAAAAGAATTAACCAATTAATTAATAAAATAATTATTAATTAAAAATAATTAAAATAATTAAGTTTAATCAATTTTCGGATTTAAAATAATAAATATAATTTATCAGAATTTTTCTGATATAAAAATATATTTTTAAAATAAAAATATGAAATTTTTTTAGTTTTTAAACTATTTTCGAATTAAATTTAAAAATAAAATTCAAAAACAGTTTTCTGAAAATGAATTAGGGTTTTGAAGATTGAAACCGGGTCGAAAAATCGGGTAAACGGGTCGGGAAGAACGAATCCGGGTCACCAAGAACAACCCGCCGGAATCTGGGTTTTCCAGAATCCGGCCGGCGTCCGGTGGCCGGACTTCGCCGTTTCCGATCAAAACAAAACCAAACTATAGGGCTTTTGTTCGCTTTTGCAAGACAAACACAACCCACATACACACACATCTGTCCCATGCCGGAATCGTGCCCAGAATTCATTCAAAGAACTCGCCGGCGACGACCTCGGCCGGAAACCCGATCTACTTAAATCCTACATGAAACTCAAAGATTAATATACCAAAATGAAGCTTATAACTCATACAATAAAAGCCCTTTACCAAAAACAATGTCAGATCAATATCAAGAACGTACGAATTGAAAGAAGAAATCGGGTCAAAACCCGAAAATCAAACCCGACTAAATCGAACATAAACATGAAATTAAAGCATGGATTCTTGCTAATTAGAACCCTAGGAACATGTTAGAAGCAACCAATTGAACGGAGAATCAACAGAATGAAAATCCCCAAATCGAATCAAGAACCCTAATTTTAATTCGAAACTTGTAAAATCAATATAAAATCGAATACTTACCAGATGATGATGAGGTTGGAAGATTCTGAAACTAGATTTTTGGGGCTTTGATTTGAGTATAAGAACTTCAAATTTGGACTTCAATAACCCTTAGAACGAATTGATTGAAGATCAAGAACACAAAATAATTATTTGGGAATTTCGGATTTTTTTGAGTAATTTCTGAAGAATTGCTAGGGTTATGAAGTCTGATTGGTCATTTTATATTTTTGGAAAAATAATACCCCAAATAACATTTTTGGATCGATATTGATTCGTTAGATCGTTTAAAAACCCTAATTAGGTCAAAAACACGTTTTACGAAAAGTAAGGGGTTAAAAAGGTTGATGATTATCCAAATTGATATATATCATTATATAACTAATGCTCAAGAATACTAGGGCTATAACAACTTCAATATTGATATAGAACGATAAATCCGTCCCCTTAAGCAATTAGGGTTCGGAACGATTTTTCCTTTTTCGGATCAAAAATTGAAATTAATTTGCAGAATCAAATAGGTAGGGTTAAATAGAATCCCATAACCCTTTCGATAACGATTCGAATACGAAAGACGAAGAATTAAAAATGAATGTACGAAATTTCAACGGGCTCTTGAATTATCAAAACGGCTCAAATTTGAAGAAAATTCCAAATGACGAAATTTTTGAAAGGGGCTTCCGACTCACCATTTAGCACATAATCACACACTAAATATCATATAATAATATTCCAATATTCCAAAATAAATATTTTAGATTAAATATATCATTTAATCAAATAATAAAATTCACGGATATTACATCTTTTATATTATTGTTAAGATTTTAATTTATTTAAAATTAGTGTGTTACATTATAAGCGTACATTGGATACATGTAATTACAAGTCTGTTTCGTTTGATTTACTCTCGTCTAGCTCATACAACGGTTGTGCAAATAAATAATTTTGTACTTATTTGTATTCGTTAACTAATAATTGTTTATTTGTATAATTCATTTAATTAGCAATGATTAAAGTGATTGTTTTTTTTAATTTCACTAACTCTGAACTCGGTGAGCGTGCTTATTTAGTAATGTTTGAGCTATCTTAGTTGTCCAAGCTACTTTGATTGTAATTTTTTTTTAATATTTTGTAGGCATTAGTTTATAGTTTTTTTTTTCTTTTTTTTTCTTTTAAAAAGATAATTAAATATATAGTACTCTGACTTGGTATCATTTTTTTTATTATTAACATATAAGTGTGTTAAATGCTAATCTACGTGATTATATAAAAGTTCATTTTTTTTTTTAAATTTATGGAAGTACTATTAGCAGTACGTTTGATCCGGAACTATCTTAAAATTAACTAAAGAATTATATCATGCACGGACTATTTCTTTATTTAAATGGTAAAAAAATGTTAAAATTATCATCGATTAGTTTTTGACAATTGTGATCAATTTGTAATTTACGAGTAACCATTAAACTCGTGACTTAGAGTTAGGGGTAGTAGTCTTTGTTTAAAAATGTGAAGGCACTATTTGAGATATTTTTGATATTTAAGGTCAAAAAGTTATGCATATTAATATAGAAACATGGTTAGATTTAAACCCGTAGTGTGTGTTATATCATTTTACGGGTTCTGAACATTTTGCTATAACAGGAAATTTAAGTTAGGAAAAGCGTAAAATATTTTGTTAAGATTTTGTGGTGAACTCATTAGGATTGTAAAACCACCTAGAAATAATATATAGAGTCGAGAGCATTTTTTTTTAAAAAGAATTATTCATTTTAGTTTTGCATTTTTGTATCATTTGATTTCGGGAATAGAATTCTTTTTAAGGGGGTATATATGTAATATACAGGAATTTTAAATAAAATTTAGATGATGATGATGTAATAATAATAATAACAATAATAATAATAATAATAATAATAATAATAATAATAATAATAATAATAATAATAATAATAATAATAATAATTTGACACTTCCGTAACAATGTGATTGGTTATGGCGTATCCTTCTGATAGCTCTGGATGCGAATTTTTTGCGCATTTGATATTTGTTTCAGGATATGCGGGTGGACCCAGAGTTTGATTTGATTTGATTTGATTTGTGATTTGATTTGGCAGTAACGATGTATATGTCGTACACGTTATCCGGTTTGTTGCATACATTACGGTACCCTATGATGTATGTATATGTATATGTTTTGTTTTGATCTCGGTATGAAATATCCTACCACTTTCGTTGCTTCCGCCATGCTTATTTTTAAAATAAATGTTTTATTAAAAATTGTCAAATCTGTATATCTGTTTTTTTTTTATAAACTGTATTCCAAATCCGTACTGGACGTTTGGCTCATATCATATTCGTTTTTTAGCAGATGCTTAGGGGGATCTGAGACTGGGTGAAGGAGAGTTATCCTGTATTTCATTAATTAAGATTATGGACTTATAGAATTATTTAGACCGTTTAATTATTATTTTTAAAAATTTAATGTTCTGTATACAGATTTATAATTTAATAAACAATCTTCCATTTAATTATAAATGGGGGTGTTACACCAAAATTCAAGAAAGAACATCTAACAATATAGTAACAAATATTTCATTTTCAAAACATGCATGTAGTTCAGCAGCATGAGTTTATAGTATGCTCGTATAAACCTACTTTAATATAGGGCAATCAAGTACATCAATAAATTGAGTTATGCGAGGCATTTTAATTAAAAAATTAAATCCTTATATATAATAAGCGTAAGGGAGATCTTATCCAAAACTTTGGTCGGTCCTCAGTACCGTTAAAACAATCTCAACCGCTGGATCTGATATTTTTAAAAATAAACGATCAAGATTATATCATATAAAAATAGAAACTATTATCTAAAAAAGATATAAATCAAAGGGAATTTAATAAAAATATCAGTTCCATTAATACTAATATTCAATTCATGTTACATTAAATTAAATTAAATCCTTATATATAATAAGCGTAAGAGGGATTTTATCCAAAACTTTGGTCATGTACCGCCAAATCAATAAGGACCGTTGATCTTAAAATAGATGAATCAGAACCCTTAGATTTAATATTAAAAAAGATTTTGAAAGGCATATGTCTAGGCCTATTTGTAAACACCGAGGATTCTACTCAACTTTATTTAAGATGTAATAAGTAAATAATAAAAATCAAATGTCACAGGAATCTCAGAAGGTTATATCTGTCAAAGAATGAAGATTAAAGTCATCTATAGACTTGAAGTTATTCTACACTGGAAGAAGTTCATTTATTTGATCAAGCCTCAGTGAAGTATTCAAGAAAGTGGATCTATTTAAAGTGACAGAGGTTTCAGAAGTGTGACGGGAAAAAGTACAGGTTACAGTCCTTGTTTCAATAAAAGGAGAAAAGAATCACAGCTTAAAGTTAAAGATGAAGAACAACCATTAAAGTTAGTCGCTCATGAACTAGACAGTACATGGAGTGTCAACGTCAGTCAGTGGAAGTTCGTTATCAGTTTCAGTGGTTCTAAGAATTAGTTTAATTCTCTTTTAATATTATTCTATAAGATATTTAATTTAATCTATGAATTAATTCTTTCAGAATTAATTCATATATTAAATTAATCAATCCTAATCTTAAGTAATTTAATGCATAAATTAATTCTCCAGAATTAATTTATTTATGAAATTATTTGGGTCATTTATTTAATTTATTTAATCAGTGAATTAATTCTAAAAGAATTAATTCATTTATTAAATCAATTAAAAGTAGAATAAAATTAATTCAGTTTTATCCTAATTCTATTTATACTAATAGTACTATCAGATTTGTACTAGTAGTACTATCTATGATAGTACTACCGATAGTCCTACCAGTTCAAACTGGTAGTCCTACCGATAGTACTACAAGGCTTAATTGATAGTACTACCGAGTGTAATTCTAATAGAAATGCATTCAGTTGGATTGGCGCGTGGATATGCATCAAATGACTTGTTTAAACACAAGTCATTGTAATCAAAAGAGGCAGACAACAGAATTCAATACAGAAGCAAAAAGAAAAGTTTCATTTCTCTCTTCTGCATTCATTCGAAGCCAACTGCAAAGCTTTAAAATCATTCTTGTAATAAATTCTAGTCATCAAATTTATATCCAATCCACTAGAATTCAATTACTTGTATTGCTTGGACAATCTAGCGGATCATAATCCCTAGAATTACTATCGAACTACTTTTTAGTATTCGATCTTTTTATTACAAAAATAGATAAATTCATGTCGAATTTATTCTAGATTTGTTTTAACAAGAACCTTGTAATCTGTGCACTGAATTGTAACACCCCTCAAGTTTAATAGAGTTTCTATTTAACTTGAATATTGTTTCAGTTTTTATTCCGCACTAATTTGTTCTAAACAGTTAAATCATTTAAAGGACAAATTCGATAAAACGGTATAGTTTGTATTCAACCCCCCTTCTACAAACTTATCAGGACCTAACAATTGGCATCAGAGCCTTTTGATTGATATACTAATCAAAGATCCAATTGTTTGAGATTTTTTCTTAACTCTGAATTTTTTATTTTTCTAAAAATCTCAAAAGATGTCTACTGCACAGAAAGTGGGGACAGTTAAAATCCCAATATTCAGCAAGGAGCATTATCCAATGTGGAAGAAGAAAATGCTCCTATTTCTTAAGGTTGCAAATCCTAAATACTTGGATGTGCTGAAGAGTGGTCCCAAACTCCCTATGATTATTGATCCTGAAGTTGTTGAGGATAATGTTGTGACTAGGGCTGCTAGAATGTACCCTAAAGATCCCAAGGAATACACTCCTGATGAGAAAGAGGATGTTACCTTGGATTCCTGTCTTCAGTTGATCCTTATTGAGAGTCTTGATCCTATCATGCATAATCATGTCCTAAATTGTGAAACTGCCAAACATATTTGGGGAACCATAGAGATAATCAATGAGGGGACAGAAGAAGTTAGGGAGAATATGCTGGAAATTCTCACTTCACAATATGAGCATTTCAGATCAAACCCTGGTGAAGGTATCTCTCAGGTTTTTGAAAGATACAACAAATTAATTAATGATCTGAATCTCAATGGGAAGCACTACACCAACAAGGAGATTAACAAGAAGTTCCTTCTTACACTTCCACCTCATTTGGAGCACAAGATATCTGCTATTAGAGAAGCAAGAGACATGAATGAGCTTGCTTTGGAAAGATTGTATGGTGTCTTGAAGACCTATGAGCTGGAGCAGATTCAACAGAAGGAGCTGTATGGAACTGGAAGGATTGTTGGTACCTCCACTGCATTGGCTGTTGAAGTCCCACAGAAACTGGAAGTGAAGGCTGTTCAACCTTCCAGTTCTCACATGAATGTTATTGATGCTGAATATGGATTAACATCCATTGATCAATCTGGTGGTGACTTCTATTCTTTGGAAGAACTTGATCAGCTGGAGGATGGTGATTTGGCTTTGATAGTCAGAAAGTTTGGGAAGTTTAGATTCAAGAGGAATCCCAATCTTAAGTTCAGACCCAGATTTCAGAGAGGTGGATCTTCATCTTCAAGTGGCACAAGGGGTGGCTACAAAACTGGAACTGTGGACAGGAGTATAATCAGATGCTACAATTGCAATGAGTTGGGTCACTTTACTACTGAGTGCAGAAATCCAAAGCAAGTGACTAGAAACACATTTGATTCTAGCAAGAAGAACAAGATTGGGAAGGCCTATGTTGCTGAGGGAAAAAGTTGGGATGACACTGACAGTGATGAAGAAGCAGGTGAGATTGGGAACCTTGCTTTAATGGCTAAAGAGGAAAGCACTTCATCCAGATACATGTCAGAGGTAACCTTTACTGATGCTGAAATGATTTATCATCTTGGTGGCACCATAAGTTGTGCACGCACTGAAAATGATAGAATAAATCTTTTAAACACAAATCTTGAAAAGGAATTAAAAGATTTGAAACTTGTGCATGTTAATCAGGATGAACTTAATGAGAAAATTGCTTTTCTGGAGAATAGGGTTAAATGTTATATTCAACTGGAAACCATTCTCAAAGAGCAGATTAGTGAGCTTAAAACCAAAGCTAATGCCTATTACAACTCTTGTAAGACGGCTAAAGAAATTTTCAATAAACAAGCTATTGGTAATCATGTCAGTATAGGTTATGATTATAATGAGGCTATAGGATTGCTTGGTATTAATACACCTTGTAGAGTCAGAGAAGAAGGAAAGGTTGTTCCTTATATTCTTAAGGGTATTAAAACACCCTTCTGTTAGGAGTCTGAGGCAGAGCCTCTGAATGAATACTCTATCATTATTGCTGAGGAGATTCATGAAGAAGATGTTGCTTTAGAAGCTGAGCAATCCAAAAAGTGTGTATCTGATATTCCAGTCAAAGTTGCTACAACTGAAAAGACTAAATCAGATATCCATAAGTTGGATCAAAACAACTGTAGAACTAACATGCCTGCTATTAATTCTTCTCATAAAGCATGTGGTGTGGGTAATTGCATGTCTTGTGCTTTTAATGTTATGTATGCTTTCTTTAATAAAAAGCATGTATCTAGTGATAAGACTGCTCCACGTCAACATGTTAATAATAAGAAGCATGTTAAAACAAAGACTACTAGTCCTCCTCAGACTAGAGTGGATTCATTTATCCCTAAGCCTACTCAGAAATGTGTTAAGGCTGGTTATAAATGGAAACGCTCTTATGTGAAAGAGGATGAAGTAGTTTTAGTTAGAAATGTTGTTTTGCCTGACAAAGGCCAGTTCTTTAAGTATGCCGGACCCAATCAATTTTGGGCTCCGAAGAAGGACTAATCAATCTGATATTGCAGGGAGTTAAACAGGTAAACCGAGTTATGTGGATTCTGGACAGTGGCTGTTCAAGGCATATGACCGGAGATAGAGCCCTGCTATTAGATGTGGTTGTGAAAGCTGGCCCAGTAGTTACCTTTGGAGATAACAGCAAGGGTATTACGAAAGGATATGGCTGTTTGAAGTACGGAAATGTTATCATTGAAGATGTTTCATTTGTGGAAGGTCTGACGTTCAATCTTCTCAGCATCAGTCAGTTCTGTGACAGAGGATATGATGTTTCCTTTGAAAGAGAGAAGTGTCAGATTACTCACAAGAAGAATGGAAAGCCTGCTCTTCAAGGAGTAAGGAAAGGTGACCTGTTCATAGCTGATCTGAACTCGGGATTCAAAGATGAAGTTAATTGTTTTTATGCTAAAGCTTCATCAGATGATAGTTGGCTATGGCACAAGAAGATGTCTCACCTTAACTTCAAAACTATGAACTCTTTAGTCAAGAGGGAATTAGTTAGAGGTTTGCCTCAGATGGAATTTACACAGGAAGGACTGTGTGAGGCATGTCAGAAGGGAAAGTCAAAGAAAGCTTCTCACAAGGGCACTGACACATCATCAATAACTGAACCTCTTCAGCTACTGCACATGGATTTGTTTGGTCCAGTTAATGTGATGTCCATGTCAAAGAAACAATATGCACTTGTGATTGTTGATGACTATTCAAAATATACATGGGTTTTATTCCTACATTCCAAGGATGAGACCCCATTCCTGGTGATTGGCCATGTAAAGTTGATTGAGCTGGATTCTAGATTCCCTGTTAGAGCCATAAGGTCAGATAATGGTACGGAATTCAAGAATGCCATTCTAAATGACTTTTGTGCTGATAAAGGAATAACAAGACAGTATTCTGCCCCTAGAACTCCTCAACAAAATGGAGTAGTGGAAAGAAAGAATCGTACATTGATTGAAGCAGCTAGGACTATGCTAAGTGAGTCCAAACTTCCAACGTACTTTTGGGCTGAAGCAGCGAATACAACTTGTTATACTCAGAATCGAACTTTAATCAACAAGGACTTAATGAAGACTCCGTATGAGATCATGAACAATAAGAAACCAACTGTCAAGTACTTTCATGTATTTGGAGCAAAATGCTTTGTGCTTTTAGATGACAATGTTAAACGTGGCAAGTTTGATGCAAAGGCACAAGAAGCTATTTTTGTTGGATATTCCAGAAGATCTTACAGGGTCTATGTGGTTGGCAGTCACACAGTAAAGGAAAGTGTCAATGTTACTTTTGATGACACTAAGTTCCCCAGTATCCAAAAAGAAGACTCATCTGAAAAACTGAAGTTTGATAACTTGCCAGACTCAGAATCAGATGATGAAGACCCACCTGAAGTTATTGCTGGTAATGATAATAACAATGATGACAATGATTATGGTGATGGTGGTGGAAACACTAGTAACAATGGAGATACCACCAACACTGGAGAAGAATCATCAAGGCAAACAGGCAACAACTCAGGGGGAGCAAATGAAGGATCAGCTAGTCACTCACAACATCAAAGTGGATTTCAAGGTGAATCATCAAGATCAAATCTTCCAAGACAGACTGTTTGGAATAGAGCTCATCCTTTTGAGTTGATCATTGGTGATCCAGATGTTGGAGTTAAAACTAGAAGAGCTTCTCAGAATGAATGTCTTTTCTCAGCATTTCTATCTAAAATGGAACCAAAGAAAACTGAGGAAGCACTGACTGATCCAGATTGGGTGATTGCTATGCAAGATGAACTCAATCAATTTGAACAACAGCAAGTCTGGAAGCTGGTACCCAGGCCAAAGAACAAGAAAGTAGTGGGCACAAGATGGGTATACAGGAACAAGCTAGATGAGGATGGCATTGTTACAAGGAACAAGGCAAGACTGGTTGCACAAGGGTATTCTCAAGCTGAAGGCATTGACTATGATGAAACCTATGCACCAGTGGCTAGACTTGAGGCCATCAGGATGTTCTTAGCATTTGCTGCTTATTCCAATTTTAAAGTCTATCAAATGGATGTTAAGAGTGCATTCCTGAATGGTGAACTTGATGAAGAAGTGTATGTGGAACAGCCCCCTGGCTTTGAAAATCAGGAGCTGCTGGACTTTGTGTACTTTCTCTTCAAGGCTATCTATGGTCTCAAGCAAGCCCCAAGAAAATGGTATGACACTCTCTCTGGTTTTCTTTTAGAAAATGGTTTTATTAGAGGTATCATAGACAAAACTCTTTTTTCAAAGAAACACAAAAGTGATATGATATTAGTCCAAGTCTATGTGGATGACATCATATTTGGGTCTACTAATGATAATCTCTGTAAGAGATTTGCTGAGCTTATGCAGAGTAAGTTTGAAATGAGTATGATGGGTGAGCTGAAGTTCTTTCTTGGATTGCAAGTAAGTCAAAGGTCAAATGGTATATTTATTTGTCAATCCAAGTATCTCAAAGAACTCCTCAAGAAGTATCACATGGAGGATTCAGCATCAGCAAGGACTCCATCTTCAACAGCCATCAAACTTGGAGCTTCTGACAAATCTATCAAGGTAGATGTTACAAGCTACAGAGGTATGATTGGCTCTTTACTCTATCTTACTGCTAGTAGACCAGATATTATGTATGCTACATGCTTGTGTGCAAGGTTCCAAGCGGACCCTAGAGATGTTCATCTCGTTGCTGTGAAAAGAATCTTGAGATATCTTAAGGGTACACCTAATCTAGGTATTTGGTACCCTAAAGATTCTGGTTTTAATCTTGTTGGATATACAGATTCTGATTATGCAGGTAGTGTTGTGGATAGAAAGAGTACCTCTGGGAGTTTTCAATTTCTTGGAGGTAGGTTGATTTCCTGGTATAGCAAGAAACAGCAAACAGTTTCCAATTCAACAGCAGAAGCTGAATATATTGCTGCTGGAAGCTGTTGTGCTCAGATCTTATGGATACGGAATCAATTAAAGGACTATGGCTTTGCATTAGACAAAATTCCCATATTTTGTGATAATACAAGTGCCATAGCAATCTCCAACAACCCTGTGCAGCACTCGAGAACGAAGCACATTGATATCAGGTATCATTTTATCAGAGAGCATGTCATGAATGGAACTGTGGAGTTACATTTTGTACCCACGGAAGAACAGACTGCAGATATATTCACTAAATCTGTTGATGAATCCACATTTATCAAGTTAGTTGGTAAATTGGGTATGTTAAACAGTCTTAGTGATTAACAATATCTCTGTCACGTTTGTTCTTTCAAAATTCATTTTCTTTTGTTTTGTTAATGTTATTCACTGAGTGTTCTCATTTAATAATTGCATGCTTGTTGATTTAAATGGTTCTGAATAATTTATTTTCTTTAAAAATATTTTTCTCATATTTTTTAAGTGGAGAAATGTATTTTTATTGAAAATATATTTATTTAGAATTATTTAGATATTTTTCAGATTGTAAATATTGTTGTTTAAATATTTCTGCAAGTTTATATTAATTTTATGCATTTCTATAATATTCTGCATATTTTTCTAGGATTTATGGATTTTTCTGTGAATTTTTCTAGGTTTGTAAGTATTTTTCATGCATTTCTATATTATTTCTGCATTTTTCTGTAAAGTTTCAGTTACTTTCAGCATTTTCTTTTTATTTTTATTTAATTCTCGTTAGTATTACTAGTTTTATACTAGTAGTACTATCGGTAGTACTATCCCCTGATAGTACTACCAGTTCATTTTAATAGTACTGCTAGTGTTTTTGTTTATTTTTTGTTTTTTTTGTTTTTCCTTTTATTTCATAATACTACTAGTTCATTAGATAGTACTACCGCATTTTCCATTTTAATTATTATTATTCTTTTTCTGTTTTATTGATAGTACTACCGAATTTTGGATAGTACTTCTAAGTATTTTCTTTTACTTTTTACCTTTTTGATTTTCTTTTTAATTAGTGATAGTACTACCGTGTTTTCCTTTTCCTTTTACCATAGTACTATTAGTTCTTTTACCTTAGTACTACAGTATATATATATATATATATAAATGTATAGTAATTTTTTTTTACTGAGTACTACACAGTTCAAGTTTTAACTTAACTGCTTTTTCCTTTTTCTCTCTCGTTTTTTCTTAGAAACGAAGTGCTGCCATTTTGTTTTTCGATTTCCAGATTCGTTGCTTGCTTGTTTTTAATTCTGAAACCATCACTGAATAGATCTTCTCAAGCCCATTAATTCGAGTACTTAAAATCCAAGTTTCATTGAGTTTTAATTTTTCGAGTTTTTGAATTTCAAAGGGTTTTGTGATTCGTTTTTAGGGTTTTAATAAGTGTTTTTGAATTCTAAAAATAGTATAGTGTGTGGTTTTTGTCAAGGATTAACATACTAAAATTTGGTAATTTTTGGAGAACTTTGAAAATTTTGGATTTTTAATTAATTTTTAATTAATTTTAAAATCCTTAAATTCGAATTATTCATAATTATTTAAGTTTTTGATTTTCTGTGTTAATTTTTACTTAGTAAATTATGGCTCAGAATTTTGAGGTTGTTAAAAACAATTACATTGGGTATTTTGATCCGTTGAGATGTCCTATTGATCGTTTTCGACCTTGGATTCAGTTTTTAAATTCGCAGTGTTGTGTGAGTCGTGCTATATGTTTATCTGCTGATTTAAAGATTGAACCACTTAGATTGTTGTGTTCTACTGCTGTAATTTCTGAGAATTTAAATTCTATATCTTTCACTATTGAGCACACACAATATACTATTACTGAGGATTTGTTTTGTGAAGTGTTTCAACTTCCTAGGGATAACTTTGATAGGACTCCTTCTGATGATGAATTAATTCAGTTTTTCACCAGAATTCATTATCAAGGTCCTTTGGAGTTGCCTAAACTCAGTAAAGCAAATCTAGTCTGTGAATGGGATATCTTATTTGATACTTTAGCTAAGGTTTTCAGCAATTGTACTAAGAGCAATTTTCCACATATTCCATCCTTGTTGCAGTACATTGCTTATGCTATTGTGTTTAATGTTAGACTTAACATTGGTCATCTTATCTGGAGTCTTATAGTTAGGAGAGTATCTAATGCCAGGATTGATCATGATAGTGGTAGAAATGTCAGGTGTTTCTATCCTAGATTTCTCACTATCTTAATCAATCATGTGTTATCTGATGCTCACAAGGAGTTGTTTTTAAATGCTGTATCTATTCCTTCACCTACTACTTTTAGTAAGTTCTATCAAAGACTCCATACTTCTAGTAAATGGAATATGACACCAGTGGTTGTAAGTCCATTCATGGCTCATTTCATTCACCTACCTACTTTTGAACCCTTTGTTCCTGATCAACAACTAGTCATTGCAGCTGGAACTTCAGAGGAACTGCCACTACAGGTAATACATCCTATCTCTGGATCATCTGGCACCTCTGCTCAAACCCAAGTGGTTGATAGGACAGACCAAGAGATTGTAGAACCACAATCTCTATCCCAGGTCAGAGAGCCAAACACAGTGTCTAATCCTTTAACCTCTCAACCTGGAACTGCTTCTTTAATAAGACAAAGGTCAAGTAGTGAAGAAACACTGAGTGCACCCACAGCTCTGTCTCCACCATTAAAGAAAAGAAAAACCTATAGAGAGACATCTGTAAGCCCATCCATGTCCTCCCAAAAGGACTTGGATCTTGAAATGGCCATTGAACAGTCTCTGGAGACATCCTCTGAACAGGATGAATCTATTGAAATTCGCCATCGGGCCCTGGAAATCTGTAATGAGTTAAGCACTCTCCCTTTACTCACAATGGGAGAAGACATCCAAATACAAGAAACTCAGGACACTTTGTTAGGAGAGCACTTAGGATCTGAAACAGTGCCTACCATTGTCACGGTAGAAGTGCCTTCACAGGCATCAGAGGGAAAATCTGATTCTTTGCCATCTATAATAGAATCATTTTCTCCCCTCCCAGAGGGAACATCTCTGGCTCCCCTAAGGGATTTTTCACTCGCAGTTTTTACTGGTGAAAGTGAAAGGCAACCTGATGAGTCTGTCCCTGAAGAAATTCAGTATACAATGTCAAATATTTTGACAGACTCATTCAGGGATCGGGAATTGCGAACTCCCATTGCACCACCACTGACCTCTCTTGAAGGGGCTAGGGTGATTTTTCCTGCAGGTACATCTACTGAGAATCTTGACAGACAGTTAGTGGTGAGAGATATGAATCAAACACAGAGTGAAACACAAGCACGTGAGTTGAGTGAAACACCACTGAGAGCAATTGAGGTGAGTGCACACACTGACACAAACACTGCTTTGTTGAACCAACTAGCTGAGTTACAAAGGAAGTTATAAGAAACCCAGGCTGAGAACAATCTTCTGAAAGCACAAGTGGTTGCACAATCTACCACCTCTGTATCAAATCAGCTGGGTACTGTGAAAGATGACCTGGAAGGACTAAAGGATAATCTACTCCCGAGGCTGAATTCAATCCAACAATCTCAAGTACTGGTGGCTTCAGACATCTCTGATATTATAACGTCAAATGCTCAGATATCGGAGAGTGTCAAGGAGATTGCTGCTATTTCTACCAAGGTGGACTTTATTCTGCAAACATCTGATGAAAACCAGAGGTTTAATGAGCAAAGGATATCTAGGATTGAAGGAGGAATGGAGCATCTTAATGAAGGGATGAAGCACCTGTACAACATGATCAAGGAATCACATCAACCTACTGTAGAACAAAGATCATTCTTTGAGGGAGATGATGATGAGGATGATGAGGCTGATGAAGGAAGAGATGCAAGGGAAAGAGGAGACATAAGGAGAACAACTGAGGTGAATCCTAGGGCTTCCACAGCTCAAACTGTAGAGGATTCCTCAACTAAGGGGGAGAAGGAGAAGAAAGGAGAAGAAAGGGAAGCTGGAGAAGCTTCTGGAGGAGATAAGGGGAAAGGTAAACAATCAATGGAGGAGTCTGCTTTTGATGATGCCTACTACTACCATGGTGAACAGGATGACTTCCACTTTGACACATCTGGTGATCTGCAGAAGACCATACCTGAAGAAGCTTTTGGTGAGGAGGAGGTTGAGGAGGCAGCCAACTTTGATGATTGGGAAGATGAAGCTGATCTATATACACCTGACCCTTTGTTTCAAAAGGAGTTGAAGAAACAGCAAGCAGAGCTAAGGAGAAAGGAGGATGAGCAAGCCAAGGTCTCCGACATCATATCTCAGAAGCTGAAAATTCAAAAGGCTGAACATGAAGACAAACAACGTCTTCATAGTATTCATGTCAAGGAAAGGAGATTGGATGTTAGGATGAAGCAAGGAAGTAAATGGGATAAGGCAAGGGAGATGTTTGATATCCCTCAGAGAGGCACAAACAATGATGCTACTTTTCTGAAGCTGCTTGAGAAGATCAGAACTGTTAATCCAGACAACTCATTATATATGAAGGCATTGAAGGAAGATATCCTAAGGATTACGTCTGCATTTGATCAAGTGAGGCAAGAATTATTCATCTATGTCTCAAGTGCGCTTGAAGGGTCATTCACCATTTCTCTTGACCTTCTACAAAGAAGATCTCTATCTGAATTGTGGATTCTGATGAGTAAAGTAAAAAGATCTTCTTGCTTGAATGAGCTTCTATATGACCGGCTTAGAGATTCTGCTATGAAGGCCAGCCCTCAAGTTGTACATTTTCCTTATGAAGTCAAAATCTACAGAGGTACAACTTTAGAGACTGTGAGGCTGGATCCTGATTCCATGAAGCTACAGACTGCTATGCAACTGGTTAAGTTGGAGAATCTTCTTAGAACTTCTGGGTTTGCTTCTGTAGAGAAGTCTGAAGTGGCTGATATGATTTCAGACTACTGCACGGAGAAAATTCCAAGGTATGCTCAAATGAAGAATAGATTGAAGAAGATCACCACTCAACCAGTGATGCCAAGTGGTGTGGTTTCTGAAAGTGATCGTGTCCTTGACAAAGATCTTCTAGTCACCTTGCAAGAAGCTGAAGAAGGTGAAATTAGAGACTGAAGGCATGATAGGTTTAGCTCATTTGTAAATATTATATGTTTAGAGCTAGGTAAATCAAGATAGGCAAATGTATTCATATGTTCAGTCTAGAGTAACATCTATCTTGTATTTATCTTTACTGTTTGAATCTGGATATTGTTATATTTAATCCAGAACTTTTTATTATTTGCTTGGCTCTTAAAAGTCTTATCTTTTCTTGTTTTAGTTGAGTTATCCTCTAGAGTATTTGGTTGTTATTGTCTAACAAACAAATAGGGGGAGATTGAAAGGCATATGTCTAGGCCTATTTGTAAACACCGAGGATTCTACTCAACTTTATTTAAGATGTAATAAGTAAATAATAAAAATCAAATGTCACAGGAATCTCAGAAGGTTATATCTGTCAAAGAATGAAGATTAAAGTCATCTATAGACTTGAAGTTATTCTACACTGGAAGAAGTTCATTTATTTGATCAAGCCTCAGTGAAGTATTCAAGAAAGTGGATCTATTTAAAGTGACAGAGGTTTCAGAAGTGTGACGGGAAAAAGTACAGGTTACAGTCCTTGTTTCAATAAAAGGAGAAAAGAATCACAGCTTAAAGTTAAAGATGAAGAACAACCATTAAAGTTAGTCGCTCATGAACCAGACAGTACATGGAGTGTCAACGTCAGTCAGTGGAAGTTCGTTATCAGTTTCAGTGGTTCTAAGAATTAGTTTAATTCTCTTTTAATATTATTCTATAAGATATTTAATTTAATCTATGAATTAATTCTTTCAGAATTAATTCATATATTAAATTAATCAATCCTGATCTTAAGTAATTTAATGCATAAATTAATTCTCCAGAATTAATTTATTTATGAAATTATTTGGGTCATTTATTTAATTTATTTAATCAGTGAATTAATTCTAAAAGAATTAATTCATTTATTAAATCAATTAAAAGTAGAATAAAATTAATTCAGTTTTATCCTAATTCTATTTATACTAATAGTACTATCAGATTTGTACTAGTAGTACTATCTATGATAGTACTACCGATAGTCCTACCAGTTCAAACTGGTAGTCCTACCGATAGTACTACAAGGCTTAATTGATAGTACTACCGAGTGTAATTCTAATAGAAATGCATTCAGTTGGATTGGCGCGTGGATATGCATCAAATGACTTGTTTAAACACAAGTCATTGTAATCAAAAGAGGCAGACAACAGAATTCAATACAGAAGCAAAAAGAAAAGTTTCATTTCTCTCTTCTGCATTCATTCGAAGCCAACTGCAAAGCTTTAAAATCATTCTTGTAATAAATTCTAGTCATCAAATTTATATCCAATCCACTAGAATTCAATTACTTGTATTGCTTGGACAATCTAGCGGATCATAATCCCTAGAATTACTATCGAACTACTTTTTAGTATTCGATCTTTTTATTACAAAAATAGATAAATTCATGTCGAATTTATTCTAGATTTGTTTTAACAAGAACCTTGTAATCTGTGCACTGAATTGTAACACCCCTCAAGTTTAATAGAGTTTCTATTTAACTTGAATATTGTTTCAGTTTTTATTCCGCACTAATTTGTTCTAAACAGTTAAATCATTTAAAGGACAAATTCGATAAAACGGTATAGTTTGTATTCAACCCCCCTTCTACAAACTTATCAGGACCTAACAGATTTATTTTAATAATATAAACCAAATATGAGTAGTTTTCTAAGTTGACTAGAATTCTCAATGTAAAAATTCATAACTTCAAATTCTAAGTTGAGTAGGTTCATTTGATTCTTGGTCTATACTATAATCCTAAGTTGAGTAGGTTTTTTTATTTTAATTATATTCCTAAGTTGAATAGAACTAATGTAAAAAATCGTTATTTTATTCTTTTTCAGTTTCAGGGTAGTTTTAATTGGAAAAGAATTTTTTAAACTATCACTAAATTAAAGATTATTTTGTGAATTTTATGTGAGCCGTAAATTTGTTTTTAAATCTGATTTTTAGAACTCAAGATATAACATAAATAATGTATTGAGCGTATAAAACGTAATAAATAAAATCTTAAAACTAATAACATAAAATTAATATAATTATAAATATTAAAAAAAGAGTCGTGCATTACACGGGTTATAAGCTAGTAATAAAAAACAAGTCACAAACACTCATGCATTCCGATCTTATCTATTATATTAAAAATAAAATATTGAATGTTTCATCGGTAATTTAATCGTTCATAATTTGGTTATTCAATTCATAATTATTAGATCATTCAATCAAACTAGTTTATTAAGCCGCGCTTCGCAGCGGTTTTATAATAATATCTCTAAATTTTCTCAAAATACGTTTTTAAATAAAATAATATTTCTAATATAAAATTAAGTTTTGTTTTGAATTATATATATATAAAGTTCTAGATCGTTCAATCAAAAACTACGATTATACCTTCAGAGCTATTAAAATCTTCACTACCTCCAAATCTACTCCCAGTAACAAAAAAAATCAAAAAATATGAACAAACATCCTTTTTGTTGCTGGGAGAGTTTTTTATTAATAATGATCTCTTTTTGTCAAAACAAAAAACAACAACAACCTCTTCCTTTTAAAAAAAATAATAATTTAATGACCTTTTCACAATGTTTCTTATTCTTGTATGACTTTTGTTATATATGCACCGACTTATTGAATTTTGTTAAAAATGCATACACTAAATAAATTCTTCAGTCGAATAAATCTTAACATGATATTTTTGAAATAAATTTCTTAATATACAATTTTTATCTTTGAATTTTCGTGTATGAATTACAGAAAATATTTTACTAAAAGATATAATCTTTTCTCATAAAAATTAGAGCAATAACTATCTAAACGTTAAAAAACAATGATACAATTTGTTTTTGAAGACAGGATGAATTCTCCACTTTCAAGTTAACTTGTATAGAGGTGTATCAACTTTTAACTATAAATTCAAAACTAATAACGTACACACATAAACATATAAATCAATTCACAACTGAATGTACATGAAAATCACCTTGCTCGGCCTATTATTTTAACTGATTAACTGATGAATCCCCCTTCTTATTAATCCATGTCTTAACTCAATCAACAGTAATAGCAAATAACTTCTCTTGTCAAAGATTTTAATATGATCCTGCATTAGGATACAAACAAACATAATAAGATAAATAACATAAAGAAAAAAGTCTCATCATAATCATGTACTCATATACACACTTTTAACATGAACAAACAAAAAAGTAAAGAAGAACAATGTTGACAACACAAATTGCAATAGACAATTAACAGAGTTTAGGTGTATATTTATACTATTAATTAGTTGTTTGTATGAAAGTATTAAAGGTAATTAATTATTTACCAATTAATTACTTAATTTCTTATGCAATACCGATCTAATTTTTTAACTTCTTATTTATCAATATATTCTTGTATTTTCTATTATATTACATTAAAAATATAGTTTAGGAGAGCAGAATGTTAAAATGGTAATTTCATTTGAAAATAAATATTATGAGAATATCTAGATAATAATAAAGGGAAGTTCAAAATAATGTAAAGTAATACACTTTTTTTAATTTAGATATTTGAAGGCAAGAATATTATAATTGAATATTTAGTTTTCTCTATTTGTAATATTTAGTTTTCTCCATTAGTAAAGATCTATTGTATATTTACTTTCTCTATTAGTAGAGATTTTAAATGCAAGAATGTTATATTTACTTTCTCCATTAGTATGGATTTTAAATGCAATAATATTATATGTTTCCTCTATTAGTAAGTATTTAAAAGGTAATTGAGATTTTTTCAAATTTTTAATATTATTAATTCAAAAAATTGAGAAAATTAGAAAAATATAACGAAGTGATCTGAGAGTGCCACCTCACCGCCCCCGTCTTCTCCTTTATATAATAGTATTGATTGATTGATGAGAATCGATAAATTTAGTACTAAAAGTTATTAGAAAAATAGTCTATGTTTCGAATTATTACAACAACTTACTAAAATTATTTATTTACAATATTAATTTTAAAGATATAAATAAATATAAAATTTCATCAAACATGTATTGTCATATTTCATTTTTTAATATATATTATACATTATATATCTCTTATATAATTAAAAAAGTAAAATTAATAATTATATATTTTTAATTATATTCTTTTTTCCCGTTTAAACTGGAGAGGATGAAGCAGAAGTACTACCTAACGTCACGTCATCGACCAGATTTAGAAAGTTCTAAAGGGGCTGTATTCAATTGAGATTTTAAAGGATTTTTATGAATTTTTGTAATCTTGGTGTATTCATTCTAGATTTTAAAAAATGCTTTAAAATTTTGTGGTATTCAATAAAGATTTCAAAAAATCTTTTAAAATCTGGGTGTATTCAATTTAGATTTTAAAAAGTCTTTTAAAATCTAGTGGTATTCAATATGGATTTTAAAGAATACATTAAAATCTTGTGGTATTCAAAAGTCCATTGGACTTTTTTTTATTTGATAAAGTTGTGGATTTTCAAGGATTTGCTAGTGTATTTTGCATGTCTTGAAATCTTGTTAAAATCCATGAAATTTTGAAGGATTTGTTGGAAACTCCACTTTAAATCAGCAAGACTCTACGAGATTTTACACAAACTCTGCCAAAATCTACATAAAATTAAAATCAACAACAATCTGTTAAAATCTACAAATTTTTATCAATCCATTAAAATCCAAATTGAATACACCCTCCTAAATTTAGAATTTTTTTGTCAGGAGTTCTAAATTTAAACTGCTTTTCGCACGTCGGTCTTTCTAGTGACTAACTAAGGAGTTGTTTGATAAATCTGAATTAAAATAACTGAATCATTAAATTTACTGAATGAACTGAATGAATCATTTTTTTGAATGAAAAAGTATGACAATGTTTGATAAACATTTATATGAAATTATCTGAATAGCATTCAATTTATTTTTGTACTCTTAAATTCTTGGGAAATTATCCAAAATTATAATTTTACTCTTATTTTTTGAAAATTTATAAATTTATTTTCAAAAATAACATTTTTTTAAGTTTTATTTCGAAAATACTTGCAATCCTTCCAAACTAAAATGCTTTATTTCAAATTTTGAAAAATTGATTTTAATATTAATTTGTATTATATCAAGTTGTGTTTTTTATTGCAACCAGAATCAAACCGTAATTTTGAAAATGAAACTTAAAAAGTTATATTTTTGAATTTACCTATGTAAAATTATATTTTAAAAAATTATTGTATATTTCATATATATCTTAGCAAAAAATCTTTTGCCAACACACGAACATATATATCAGTAATATATATATTTGCAATAGTATAGATTTATAACCTACGTGGAGAATAAAAAATGGAAACTCCATTCATCATTTCAACACTTAACCAAAAAGCTGGAAGGTGATAACTTACCGAATAAGTGAATTTTGTTATCATTCAGTGTGTTTGATAACTGTATACAACAATTAAATGTCTTAATCAAAACAAAAAGTAACGATTAAGAGGTCATTAAAAGCATCTCCAATAAGAGTTGCCAACTCTTGTCATATCATTGCATAAATTAATTTTTTTATTTTATCTTTCTTTCATCACATTTTTTCAAAAAATAATTCAATAGTTAGCAACCTTTAATTGTAGCCTATGTGGTCCCATTATTGCATTCTAAATCACTCATAAACTAAAATAAGTATTTAAGATATGTACCTTTTGTACTTATATATGTGTTTTAACCATTTTGAAAAATTGTCAAAAGTTGACAATATTGAATATTGATTGACAACCTTTGGACTCCGATAAATAAACAACCAAGAGTGTCATGTCATGTCAATGTTGACAACCTCTTTACAACTCGTAGGAGATGATCTGAGGTGGAGAGTTCAAACCAAAAACTCACATTATAATCAAACGATAAGAATATTTCAATCGAGTAAAGATAATTCATCTGATACCCCGTAGAAAATTTCTATACTTAAGCGTTTATAAATTCATTTTTTTAATAGTTTTTTTTTTTTGCAAATTCAAACCACACATATTAAAAGATTACGCAAAAATTAGTGGATATATTAAATTACATAAAAATTAATTTTGTGTATTAAAACAATATTTAATCATAAAAAGATACAAAATCTGAATCGTTACATTCATAATATAAACGATATATAAAATGTCATGTTAAATTAGATGTATTTTTAATGGGTAAAATTTATAAAAGCTTGCACACCTACATATTTTCGCATAAGTTTTTTATCGGTACGGTTAGATTTACGAAAAAAATGATGAAAACATGATTTTAAGTAGACTTGACAATTCGTTCGTGACGTGTACTTTCATGTTTCATGTACATGAATACTAAATACAAAATCGACCCGTTTAGGTTCGTGTACCTTCCGTGTCGTGTACCTCTCGTGTCGTAAACTTTTCGTGTCGTGTTTTCGTGTGAATTTAAATGAAAATAAAAATAAATTAATTAGTAAAAATATTAAAATTTTCAATAAATTTTTACAAATATGGGTTTACATCATATTTATAAATATTAATTATCTAATGTAAATATTGAAATATCTAATATAAATATTAATATATAGATATTTATTTAATTATTTCGTGTAATTCGTGTCGTGTTGTGTATCCAAAGGATAAACACAAAACCAACACTAAATCTTGATCGTATACTTTTGTGTTCTTGTACTTTCGTTTTGTGCACTGAAAATGCAAACACAAAAACTAAATTTTCATGTTGGGTACCAAAAATGCAAACATAATTGCCGGGTCTAATTTTAAGAAGACTTAGATAGAAAAATTTTCCTACAGTAAATTCTCTTTATCCATTTCAATTTCTCTTCTTATTCATTTCATAACTTTTATTTACTCCGTTAGGTTGCTGCAAATATTTTAAAATATTTTACATTCCATTATCTCCACACAGGAAGCATTAATTAATTTTTAGTTACTCCTCCTGTCCTCCACACCAATTTCCATTTCTTTAAAGAATAATATATGTCAAAAATAAAGTTAGTTAAAATAAAGTTTTTCAACATATATTGCCAATAATTCATTAAAAAATGCGGATGAAGTTAAAAAAATTTAAAATTAAAAACTTTGAAAGTATAAAGATAATGGGTTTTAAAAAATTATGTTTAAATTATGAATAATGATAGGTACCCAAATCTGTTCCCAATTTTTTTTACCAAATACTCCCTCTGTCCCTCTCATTTCTTTACAGTTTTTTATATTGTTTGACACGCATTTTAAGGTTCCTATAAAGTATAATTCTACAACTTATTTTCAAAATTTTCTTTTTCTAAATAAAAATTTAAATATTATACTTTTATTCAGAAGAAAATACTTAAAATAATTTATGAAAATATATTTTATAGGAGCCTTAAAATACGTGCCGAGTCCCCGTTTCTCAATGTAAAGAACTCAGGGACAGAGGGAGTATGACATAACACGTGGTATATTTTAATTCTTTTTAAGAAAGTTATCATCTTAAGCATGACACATAAAAATTTGAAATTAATTTTTGCAATATTTAACATTTTTCTTAAATTACATCGAAAGAACAAACGAACATACTCCTAATATGGGATAAATTTCTTTACATCTACTTTCTACTTATATATATTAAATGACGTCTAAGGCCAAATTGAGCCCAAAAAATGGTTGTAAAATTACAATTTTACCCTTATTTGTTGAAAAATCACAAAAATGCCACTTTCTATAAATTATGCTAAAAATTAATTAATTTGTGTGCTCATTAAGAATCAAACCCTTGACTTCCTCTTAGCAAATTCATGCTTTAATCACTGTGCTAAGTTAACTTTTGATTTGTAATTTAGAATTCCTATTAGGTAAACCACATGATCTTCTTTTATTCTTTTCATAATTTAAATTTTAAGTATATAGAACGTTGACTTATATTATTTATATACCATTATTTTTGTTTTCGTAACTTTATATATAACTACATATCCGATCATGTTTGTAAATTTTTTATTATACATGTTTCTTTTCAATTAAAAAATACCTATTATATTGTTAATTTATATAATTTATATTTATTTAAACTGGTCAAGTATTTATACATAAAATATAATAATAAAATTTGATCTAATATAAATTATATATTAGATACAAGTATCTCATTATTCGTTAGTTAATATTTGAGTAAATTGCACTTTACCTCCCTTGTTTTTAGTCACTTTTTCAATTTAGTCTTAAATTTTTAATGTCGGCAGAATGCATCCCTCAACTTTAAATTTCGCTTCATATTGCATCTTTTTAATCATTTTTCGTCCAAAATAACTGTCACCGTTGATATGTATAGTGGTAAAATCGAAAGATTATTTCATTAAGTTTAAATAATAACTATTACTGTTAATATGCATAAGAGTAAATTCAATTATTTTGGACGAAAAATGAGTAAAGGGGTGCAAAACAAAGCAAAATCCAAAGTTGAGGGATGCAATCTGTCGACAAAAAATGTTTGAGACCAAATCAAAAAAGTGACTAAAGTTAAGGGGTGCAAAATGCTATTTACTCTTAATATTTTTTAAATTAAGAAAGTTAGCGTTGATATTTATTATTAAATTATGAAATAATTATTAAACAATTTGTTCGTCTCATTCATTTGTTAACAGTTTTATTTTCGAAATGTACACTCCTTTATTTTTATCTTTCCAAAAGACATATTATTATTTACAACTTTAATAAATCTCACATGTCACTAATTTGTCCATTTTTTTTTATCATTCCTTCACCGTTCACATCTTTCACAAAAATTTGATTTATGACGCAAAAAATTAGTGTTTGATTTAAGTTTTGATACACGAAGTTACACGGACACGAAAATAAATGATAAAAACATATAATGTTTTAATGACATGTATGGTAGATTTTGTGATTATACAACAACCGCTCATGTATATTATGTATACTTCCGCCAAAAAAACCTTAACTATCAATTTTTAGTTAAGGGGTTGTCATTAACCAAACAGTTGGTGATAAGGCCTCTCTTTACTGTTTTCTTTTGATTTCGTTTTCGATTTGTATAAGTCTCTCTCATTATTGAGAGTTTTAGTACCCCGTTTAGTGAATTTTCTCTACCCATTCTTCGGGCTTGTTCTCTTTCCTTGTGAGAGTTTGGTTTGTTTTAGTATCCGGGATCGTAGATCTACAGGATTTATAATAGTGGTTCATTGATTTGGATTGTATGGAGTCGCAATTACGATTAATTATTCGAATACGTATTGACGAATTTTATATATATATATATATATATATTTTTTTAATTATTATTTTATTATTATATTTTTAATATTTTATTAATTGTATTTGTTAAAAAAAGTAGGCATGTTAAAATAGCTAAATACTTTTAATTAATTAAATACATTAAAACATATTTTAAAATAAATAAGTAAGGGTTTGCCCGTTATATTTTTGAAAAATGAGAGGTTTTAATAAGAAAAAATAAAAAATGTAACATATATTTAGTTTAAAAAGGTAAATGCCCGTGATATTTTTGGAAAATGAGGTTTTAAAATTTAATAATTAAAAGCATTTAAATTCGTTCTAAAATAAATAAGTAAAGGGGTTCCTATGATATTTTTGGAAAAAAAATGAATTTTAGTGAGAAAAATTGGAAAAGACAATTTCCCGTGATATATTTAGAAAAGAAGAGACTTTGTTATAAAAAATCTATAATGTATTTTAGAGTAATTGGTTATAAATAGGTATTTGATTATTTATATTTTAATATTCTTAGTGATTGCATTTGTTAAGAAAAATAAGTAGACATGTTAAAATATGTAAACTTTTAAAAAATAATTATAATATTATAGGTTTAAAAACAAATAACTAAAGGTTTGTCCGTGATATTTTTTGAAAATGAGAGGTTTTAGTAAGGAAAAATAGAAAAACTAACATGCTTTAGTTAAAAAAGGTAATTGTCATGTTTGAAAAAGTAGGGGAATTTATTAGAAAAAATAATGTATTTTACGGAAAAAAGGTAATTTGTTATAAATAAGTAATATTATTATTTAATAATATATTTATATAAATAAGTAAGGTTAATTAAGTAAAAACACGAAATACAGGTAAGGGCAATTAAGTAAAATCACAACGTACCATACCGACCAACCAAACTTTTAATGTTTCCTCTATTATATAATAGTATTGATAGTATAAATAGATAAATTTATAATATTAGTATTTTATGCTACTAAATGGAATATCCCGTGATATTTTTGAGGTTTTAGTTAGGAGAAATATTAGTAAGAAAATATAAAAAAGAATATATATGTTTTTAAAAAAAGCTAATCGGTTAGTCATTAATAATTATAATATTATTATTTTATTTTATTAAATAAAACTGTTCGTGATATTTTTGGAAAATGAGAGGTTTTATTTAGGAAAAATAGAAAAGTAGAAATTTTAGTTAGAAAATATAAAAAAGAATATACACTTTGGCTAAAAATGGTAATGAGTTAGTTATTAGCAATTATAATCTTATTATGTTATTTTATTAAATGAAACTGCCTGCGATATTTTTTGAAAATGAGATGTTTTAGTTAGGAAAAATAGAAAAGATATTCTATATAATAATTTTAATATTTTATCTAACGGTTTTAATCGATTTGATCAGAAATATCTAACGGCTATGAATGGAGTGACCAGACCACAAAAACTTTCACGACCAGACTACAAAACTTTCAATGTTTCGTATTTAATATAATAGTATAGATATATATTGTTAGGTCCTGATAAGTTTGTAGAAGGGGGGGTTGAATACAAACGATACCGTTTAATCGAATTTGTCCTTTTAAGATTTAACAATTTAGAACAAATTATTGCGGAATAAAACTGAAACAATATTCAAGTTAAATAAAACTCTATTAAACTTGAAGGGTGTTACAATTTTGATCACTGATTACAAAGAACTTGATAAAACAAATCTAGAATAAATTCGACATGAATTTATCTATTTTTGTAATAAAAAGGATCGAATACTAAAAAGTAGTTCGATATAAAATCTAGGGATTATGATCCGCTAGAAAGCTAAAGCAGTACAAGTGAAATGATTCTTATGGATTAAATGCTAAGAACAATTCAAGAATTAATTCACTTGAAGAATTAAAGTCTTTGCAGTTCAGAAATTAAGAAGACAGAGAGAAATATTTTGTTAGATATAATTGCTGACGTTTGTTTATCAGTATTTAAGCAACAGGTACTGACCAGAGTTTATCAGAAGCCGGTCAGAGTTTAATTAAACTCTGACAGGGTGAAGAGTTTAAAGGAAGCCGGTCAGAGTTTATTTAAAGTCTGACAAGGTGATAGTTGAATTAGCTGTCGGTGCTGAATTGAAGATTCTAGAAGCAATATATTCTGAAGATGGAAAGAAGCAGAATATATTGATACAACTAAGGAAACGGAATAGAAGATAAGAAGCAATCCTTAATTGATAACAATTGTATAGCTAATTTGTAGGAATATCAATTAGATAAGGATTGTGTAACTGTGTACTATATAAACACAGATAGGTTATCCCTAGAAGGGATGCGATCATTGAATATTTTATTCTTGTAACCTAGAAGCTCTTTGTGATTCATTAACATCACTAAGAGAGAATTATTTAATATAATTCAGTTTGTTGATTTACAAACCTGTGTTCTTAATTGTTATTCTCATACCTACTTGATTATATATTGTGTATTCGGCCTAACAATTGGTATCAGAGCCAAGACTGTTTAATATATACAGTTTTACGATTCAAACACAGTATTAATCATGTCTGAAGAAAATCAAACTGCTCCTAAGGCTGAACAGGTTAAGCCCAATTCTGTGAGTCGATATGAAACAATCAGGGTTCCAATTCTCAGGCCAGTAGAGTATCCGATTTGGAAGGTTAAGATGACCATGTTTCTAGAGGCTACAGATCCAGAATATCTTGACAGAATCTATGATGGTCCTCATATGCCAACTAAATTGTCCCCTGTTGTTGATGGTCAAGAACAAAAGACTGTTCCCAAGGAAAAGAAAGATATGACTCCAGAGGACATCTCATCAATTGCAAAGGATGCAAAGGTTAGACATCTTCTCCACAGTGCTTTAGATAATGTTATGTCTAACAGAGTAATTGGCTGCAAAACTGCCAAAGAGATATGGGATGCTTTAGAAGTCAGATGCCAGGGAACAAGTGCTATTAAGAAGAACAGAAAAACAATACTCACACAGGAATATGAGCACTTTGATTCAAGAACTAATGAAACCTTGACTGAGACTTATGACAGATTTTGCAAACTGTTGAACGATCTGTCTCTGGTTGATAAAGAATATGAACTTGAAGAGTCTAATCTCAAGTTTCTGTTATCTCTACCTGAAAAGTGGGATTTAAAGGCAACAACAATCAGAGATAATTATGATCTTGCTGATACAGATCTTGATGAGATCTATGGATTGTTAAAGACTCATGAACTTGAGATAGAACAAAGAAACAGGAGATCCAGCAAGAAGACAAAATCTGTTGCTCTCAAAGTCGAGGAGAAGCCCATTAAGAAGGAATCATCAAGGAAGAAAGCCAAGGGAAAGGCTTTAGTCATTAAATCTGAGAGTGAGTCATCAAACACTGATGATGATTCAAACTCTGGTGAAGCTTCTGACTCTGATGATGATGAAGAACAGATGATGCAAATGGCTGCATTGATGGTGAAGACCTTCAAGAAGATGGGGTTCAAGAACTTCAAGAAGGGAAAGAGATTCTCAAGGAGAGATTCAAATTCCGAGAAGAAGAATTTCAGAAAGTCTGATGGAAGGGATACCAAGTCTGGAAAGAAGGACAAATCTGAGATTCAGTGCTACAAGTGCAAAGAGATGGGTCATTATGCCCCAGAGTGCAAGAAAGGCAAATCTGAGAAAGCATTCATCTCTAAAGGCAAAGACTGGGCAGATACTTCAGACTCTGATGATGGAGAAAATTATGCACTTATGGCAACTGTCAGAGATGAGACTGAATCATCTGAAAATAAGGTACCCCTAACTACTTATGCTTATGATACTGATAATATATCTGAGTTAAGAGTATATCTGAAAAGTGTTCATGTTAGCTATAGGGATCAGACCTTAGAGAATGAGAGAATTAAAGCTGAGAATCTTAGTCTTAAAGATAGAAACAAGTTTCTTGAAGGAGAACTTGAAAGAATGAAACAGATTCAAAAAGAAAGAGATGATGCTGTTTATGTTGAACAGGAGTTGCTTAAAAGGTATAGGCAACTAGAATCTGATTTAGAAAAAGAAAGAAAAATAATCAAGACTTGGACAGATTCTGGAAGAGACACTCATCAAGTGTTTCAGACTGATTCTGTAGGTTTAGGTTATTGTGAAAATGATGAACTTAGGTTTAAAGACAAGGTTAAGGTAAAACCACAACTTAAACCTGTGAAATTTGTTCCAGAAGCCGATAAGTTAAAATCTGTTGTAATAAGAGAAGCTGATATGGAATCAGGTGAAGCCTGTGAAAGACAGGAAAATATTAAAACAGAAAAACTTAAGGAAAGAGAAACTGTTAGAAAGCCAGTAAAAACTTGTGAAAAACAGGTTAATGTTGGTTTGATGACAGGGAAACAGTTTAATCATAAGCTGAAAGAGATAAAATCTGCCATGAAACCAAAAGGGTCCAAGAAGAATAGGAATGGAAAGATAGGCATAAATAATAGAAATAATCATTTGCCTACTGGTGCTGCTCCAAGGAAAACATGTTATAATTGTGGTAGTTCTAATCATCTTGCTAGATTTTGCACTAAAAACAAACATATTAATTCTTTATCTTCTACATCAGGAGTAAAGAATGATTATGTAAGGGTTAAACCACAAACTTTATGCACACACTGCGGGAGCACTTGGCATTCCATTTATACTTGCAAGAGTTATCATGCTATTTATCATAACTATTATGAGCTAAAACCCAATCTGAAGTGGGTTAAAGCAAACTCTGCAAGTGTAAAGTCTGACAATGTTAGCTTAAACTCTGTTGATAGTAATTCCGCTGCAAAAGCTAACACTGTTAAGAAAGACAAAGGATCCAAGCAAGTCTGGGTCCTTAAAACTAATACTTAGTATTTGTTTGTGATTGCAGGGTATAATAGAGAGCACACTTATCTTGGACAGTGGATGCTCAGGACATATGACTGGAAATAAAGCCCTGCTATCAGACTTTAAGGAGAAGGCTGGCCCAAAGGTTTCCTATGGAGATGGCAACATAGGACACACTCTGGGATATGGCAATATCAATCTTGGAAGTGTCATCATTACAAATGTAGCTCTAGTCTCAGGACTCAAGCATAATCTACTATCTGTGAGTCAAATCTGTGACAGAGGAAACCATGTAGATTTTCACACTGAATACTGTGAAGTTATCAGTAAATCTACTGGAAAAGTTGTTCTAGTTGGAAATAGGCGCAACAACATTTATGAAGCAAGTTTGGTAACAAACTCTGATGGAAAAATAGTATGTCTAACTGCCAGAATGTCAAATGAAGAGAGTTGGAATTGGCATAAGAAGCTCTCTCATCTCAATTTGAACAACATCAATGAGCTAATAAGAAAAGATCTTGTAAGGGGACTTCCAAAATCAATACTCAGTCTAGATGGCCTATGTGATTCTTGTCAAAAGGCCAAGCAAAGGAAGTCATCTTTCAAGAGCAAATCTGAATCTTCAGTAATGGAACCTTATCATCTTCTACATGTTGATCTCTTTGGACCAGTGAATGTGATGTCCATGGGCAGAAAGAAATATGCTCTAGTAATTGTTGATGAATATACTAGATATACATGGGTGTATTTCTTGTCAAAGAAGGATGAAACTGCTCAAACTCTGATGGATCATGTAAATCTACTGGACAAAGGATCACAACACAAAGTCAAAATTATAAGGAGTGATAATGGAACTGAATTCAGAAACTCAATCATAGAAGCTTTCTGCAAGAAAAGAGGAGTGAAACAAGAATTTTCTGCACCTGGAACTCCACAGAAAAATGGTGTAGTTGAAAGAAAGAACAGAACCTTAATTGAAGCAGCCAGAACTATGCTTGATGAAGCAAAATTACCAACATACTTCTGGGCAGAAGCTGTTCAAACTGCTTGTTTTACTCAAAATGCAACATTGATCAACAAGCATGGGAAAACACCATATGAGATGGTGAAAAATAAGAAGCCAAATTTGAAATATTTTCATATATTTGGATGCAAATGCTTTGTGTTGAAGACTCATCCTGAACAGTTGACAAAGTTCGAGTTAAAAGCTGATGAAGGAATCTTTGTTGGCTATCCATTGTCAACAAAAGCATTCAGAGTTTATAATCTAAGAACTAAGGTGATCATGGAATCTATACATGTGTCATTTGATGACAAGAAAATAATTGGACTTGAAGACAAGGATGGATATGATCAACTGCGTTTTGAAAATGAAGATCTATTCACTGATGATATAAACTCTGATGAAGCATACTCTGAACCTCTACTGGTAAATACTGGAGAAACTGGAAATTCTCAAATTGAACAAAATAGAGAACCAGTTGAGGGGGAGCGTGAAGAAGCTCAACAAGACACAGCAAATGAGTCAGTTGAGGAAACTGATTCAAACTCTGACAGTTCAAACTCTGAGCCATCCAATTCAGGGGGAGCCTCAGATGCTGCAGAAAGTCAACATATAAATCAGGAGAGCATGGATCAAGGGGGAGGATCAAATAATGATGCAAGAAACCACTTACCAACAGCAAGAAAGTGGACACAGGCACACACACCTGATCTCATAATTGGAGATCCTGATGCTAGTGTGAGAACTAGAAGTGCAACGAATAATGAGTGTTTGTATCATGCTTTCTTGTCTCAAACAGAACCAAAGAAAGTGGAAGAAGCTCTTCAAGATGCAAATTGGATTACAGCAATGCAAGAAGAGTTAAATGAGTTTGAAAGAAATGAAGTTTGGACACTTGTACCTAGACCAAAGAATAGATCAATAGTAGGTACAAAGTGGGTTTTCAGAAACAAGACTGACAGTGAAGGTGTGATTACAAGAAACAAGGCTAGACTTGTGGCAAAAGGTTATTCACAACAGGAAGGAATTGACTATGATGAAACCTTTGCTCCAGTTGCAAGATTGGAGGCCATAAGAATTTTTCTGGCCTATGTTGCACACAAGAAGTTTAAAGTCTTTCAGATGGATGTAAAGAGTGCTTTTCTCAATGGGAAGCTTGAAGAAGAAGTGTTTGTTGAACAACCACCAGGATTTGTAGATTCCAAGCATCCAGATTATGTCTACAGGCTTGACAAGGCATTATATGGACTAAAGCAAGCACCAAGAGCATGGTATGAAACTCTTGCTCAATTTCTTTTAGAAAGTGGGTTCACAAGAGGTACAATTGATAAAACCTTGTTTTATTTCAATTCTGGTGATGATTTGCTTTTAGTTCAAATTTATGTAGATGATATTATTTTTGGATCTACTAATGACAAACTCTGTAAGAAGTTTGCAAAGCTTATGCAATCCAGGTACCAAATGAGCATGATGGGAGAGCTTAGTTATTTTCTAGGCTTACAGGTCAAGCAAACAGATGATGGGATTTTTATCAATCAAGCAAAATATACCAGAAATCTTCTCAAGAAATTTGGTATGCTTGATAGTTCATCTGCTACAACTCCCATGGCTACAGCAACGAAGCTTGACAAAGACACAGGAGCCTCAGTAGATATGACTAACTACAGAGGAATGATAGGGTCTCTACTGTATCTTACTGCAAGTAGACCTGATATCATGTATGCAACATGTCTTTGTGCAAGATTTCAAGCAGATCCCAGAGAGCCTCATCTAACAGCTGTAAAAAGGATTTTCAAATATCTCAAAGGAACCATAACCTTGGGTTTGTGGTATCCTAGAGAATCAGAGTTTAAGCTAATTGGTTACTCTGATGCAGATTTTGCAGGCTGTAAGATAGACAGAAAAAGTACAAGTGGAAGCTGTCAATTTTTAGGTGACAGATTGGTTTCTTGGTACAGTAAGAAACAGAAATCAATTTCTACATCCACTGCAGAAGCAGAGTATATAGCAGCTGGTAGCTGTTGTGCACAGATTTTATGGATGAAGAATCAATTGCTGGATTATGGGTTAAGGTACTCTAGAATACCTATTTTCTGTGATAACCAAAGTGCTATTGCTATGACAGGTAATCCAGTACAGCATTCCATGACCAAGCACATCAGCATAAGGTATCATTTTATCAGAGAACATGTGGAAGAAGGAACCATTGAGCTTCATTTTGTGTCTACAGACCAACAACTTGCAGATATCTTCACCAAACCTTTGAGTGAAGCTACTTTTACAAGATTGGTAAATGAACTTGGAATGATCTCTGGTTCTGACTAGAGATACGGGTTAGACTCACTTTTTATGTTCATGATCTCTTACATGTGTTAACTGTTATGTGAACCAGCATGTTAAACTCTGATAATAAACTCTGTGAAGTGTCAGTCATACTCTGAAAGTAAACTTTGGTGTTAAACTCTGTTGGTCATACTCTGGTAGTTACAGTTTAATGCTATTCTCTAATTGTAATTTTGTCTGAAACATATGGGCCAATGAAGAAATTTGTATGAAGCATAATTCTCAGTAAGTAATTATGAATCCTTAAGAGTTGTATAGATTCTGATCTCAAACATGTGCAGTAAGTTAACACAGCATGATACTGTCTCTGTATTTATACCATCTCTTAGTTTATTGATCCTATACACTGAGTCTGTATTAGCTGTTTGCATTTTCTCTCATAAGTTAATTATATCTACTGATGAAAAGTCTAAACTCTGATTCTTAATTGAAAATAATTCACCCTCATATCAAAAGATGCCAAACAGAGCACAAATTCCTTTGAGATCATGTTGTGCCTAGGAAGAACCAGGAACTTATTGTATGAAATAAGGGCTAAAATCTTTGATTTTTGGTGACTAGTGCCAACCACTGATTACTGGAAAAAATATATATATATATATATATATATATATATATATATATATAAATATATAAAGGGGGTGAAAAATAAAAGACATATCCAAATGAAAGGATATCAGTATACAGAGTTTAGATATAAAATCAGATTTTATGTTATACATGAGAGTTTAGGCAACCAGTTTTTACTACTTTAGTTTGTGGATTTTATGCACTTTGAGATGATCTAAATATTGATTACGGTAAACTCTGCTATTGCACACACATATTTTCACACCTGTACAGTTTGAGAAAAGAGTTTATTGACAAAGAAGGACAAATGGTAAACACTGATGTATTGTGTGACATATGCCGAGGTACCTTTGTTTTAATCTCTAATGGTTAAAATAATTTCTTTATTTCAGACATTCTATAATTTTGAGATTAGACATTTGTTTTTCGAAACAGTATGATTGGTAACAAATATATTTTACATTCAACAGAGAACAGAAAGAGTGTGTTTGATAAGTTCTGATGGTGATTAGTAGCGCTGATGAGTATGTAAAACAAAACAATGGATTTTTCTCATTAAATGATTCAAACTTTGTTTACATTTAGACAACTTTATACTCTTGTCTAGCTACTGTTCGATTAACAGGCTACTATAACATCTGGGATTTCCAAGGCTTGACAACCCCCTGATGTTGAATCATCATCATCATCCTCTCGCCTTCTCTTTCTGGTTTGCAGCTTGCAGGATTCCAAGAAGACATTCTTTTTCGAACCCTTCAAGTAGCTCTGATAGAAGAGCATCATACAGATCTCCACAGCCTCATTATCTGCAAGGATGGGCACATCATATGGTCCAGGACGGATGATGTACACATAGGGGTTGGAGATAGGTCCTTCCGCTATTTCATCATCAGCGATGAGCCCTTCATCATTCAGAAATGACAACACAAGAAACTCATCGATGATGTAGTTTGCTTGTTGATGCCAGTTCAAATCCAAGAATGATTCTACATCCATGAATTCAAAGGTTCCTGCCATTTGATGTATGGTATTTTTTTTTTGATATGTGTATTGCATGTTGTTACAATGCTCCAGCTTTTATAGCATCCAACAGGGCAACTGAAGGGTTTTGCGTGGTTCGAAGCTTGGGAACATGAAAGTGCGGAGTTCCAAGACAGTCATTATTCTTCTGACTGTTGAGCTCCTTCGTACTTTATTATTATGTTTCTGAGATATTCAAATCGATAATTTTATTATTATTGATTTTTTTAATAAGCGGATATGTGATGCAAGGTGTCTTCTCGTTTGCACGTATGTATTGGAAGTTGTTCAATACAGCTGTCAGCGTCTGTACGTTTGACATGTGTCCCACTCACATGATTATAGGAGTAAGACAGTTGTGTATTGATGATTAAAAAACTCTTCAGTTTTTCATCTTTAATTTTCTTTTAAATACAATACACACATCTTCAGTTAAATTTTTCACATCTTACTCATTTACATCTATTATCACACACACATATTCACAAACACCTTTCTACACATAAACTCTGTTATTTCTTCAAAATCTTCTAATGGCAACCACAGCTTTCGTTTCGTCTGGGTTAGAGTTCGTTCCAAACAACTATACCGCACCACTAAACACTGCAAACGCTCCAGAATCATTTCATATGATTCAACAGTTTCTTGCTCAGTCAGCGATTGGGCGTGCTTTAGTTGAACCAGCCACACTCTCTGGTTTACAAATCAAGGCGTTCTGGGAGACAGGGGTTTATGATGATGGTGGTGAAACTGGGAGCCCATCCATAATCTTTGAGTTTGACGAAACAGAGTATGTTATTACTGCTGGTACTATTCGCGCTGCAATGGGGTTTCCTGAGTATTCCTCTTACACTATTGGAATGGGTGATGAGGATTTAATCCGAATGATGCGAGAGATTGGCTACTCTGGGCCACTGACAAAGATTGGGCAACTCAAAAGGCCGTTTCTGCGCAAGGAATGGAGTTTCTTCTTTGACTGCATCACCAGGACATTTGGCAAGAAATGCACAAATTGGGATGCTATTCCCACAGACAGTCTGCAAATCGGGTATTCTTTATTATATGATAATCATTTTGATTTTGCACGACTTGTGTTGACTAACTTAGGGGAGAAGATGACCGAGAATAGAGGAGTTGTTTATTTTTCTCGATTCTGTCAGCTTTTAGTTTCTTATTGTGTTGAAGGAGAAAATGTATTTGAAGCAGATGTTTCTTGTTTTAAATTACATAAGAGAGTATTTACTGATCTAGTAAATAAAGACATTAAGAAAGGCATTGTTGGAGATCTTTTGCTACCTACTTCTGTACAACAGTTTGTGGATGCTCAAGTAAATCCACAACCACAAGCTGAATATCAACCAGAACCTCCATCAACTTCTGTTAAACCTGCAAGGGGAGGTAGGACCAAGCACATTGGTACTAAACCTGCAAGGAAACCATCTTCTGAAGCTGAGGTATCAAGACCTGAAGAAATACCTCAGAAGACAAGGCTAAAGAAAAGAAGAGCCAATAGGGCAAAGTCTGTTGTTGAAACCTCAGAGACTGAAACTGATGAAGAAACTCTTCATCAGAGAAAAAGAAGACTAGTGGCTGCACATCTTTTTGGTGCTATAAATGTAACCATGGACAGAGTCTCTAAGGACACTGAAGCTCCTGCATCAGAGAATGAGGAGATTGTTGCTGAAGCTGTTCCTCAAGATACTCCTGAAATTGTTGTTGAGGAGGATATTATAAATGCTGATGAGGACAGAGTGTTTGTAAACACTGAAGCTCCTGAAGTGTTTGTTCAGGAAGATGCTGCAAATACTGAAGCTGTCAATCTAGACAGATTAAATACTGATGCTACTATGGATTTAGATGCTCCTACATCAAAGGCTAATGATGTAGTTGAGGAAGCTGCTACTCATTCTGATAGCAGAGTTTTTGATCTTGAAGCACACACCTCTATCTATTCTGATCTTTATACAGAGGGTGTGGAAGCTGATCAAGTCACTGATCAGGTAGAAGAATCTCTGGCCACTCACACTGAAATTATTTCTTGTGATCTTGACAAAGGTGAGGAGGTTACTCAGCTGATTAAAGTCACAGAGAAAATTGATGAAGCTGTGATGGAAAAGGAACAAGAGGCTACTGATGAGCTAAACTCTGAGAACATTATTCTTGAAGCTTTGCAACAATCTGTTGTTGAGATTGTTCAAAGAGAAGAAGAGGTTTTTGCTCAGGCCACCTCTGATATTCCTGAAGCTGTCGCAGAGGAGAACATTGCTGAAGCTGCACAGTTTACTGCTGACAATATTCTTAATGCAAATGAAGCAGCAAATAATGAAGAAACTGGAAATGATGCTGAGGGTTCTCATTCACACCCTAGTATTCAAGTTTCATTGGCTGATGATGTCAATAGTGCTGATGCAAGGGAAGTCCATAGACAGACCAATGAGCATTTCCAGAATATGTACTACAAAAATTGGGCTGATGCAGATTGCGTTTTCTCAGCACAAAGGGCTGCAGATTTGTTATCTGATTCTGTCAAGAAGATATCAAATCCTGATGTACTTACAAGTTTACAGGCAACTGTTGTTCAAGTCAAATCTCTTCATAAAGATTTGATGAGAATCAACAGATGTTTACAAATCTTAGGAATGAATTTTCTCTCCGGGATACAACTTTGAAGCTTGACAGATCATTTTACTCTACACAATTCAAGCAGCAAGCCAAGGATTCTGAGGAAATCAAGAAAAGGCTTGGAAAAGTTGAGGAGAATCAAGCTGAAATGTCTACTCAATTGAATTCTATTTCTAATGCTCTAGAATTGCTGACATCAGTATTACTTTCTGATGATGTCAAAAAGGGGGAGAATGTACCTAAAGACAAATGCAAAGACATTCAAGCTCTGAGACAGAGGGATGATTCTACTGATGGGGGAAGCAAAGGAAATAAAAGAAAGGTCATTGCTCAAAGGCAAAGCAGAACTAGAGTAAACTCTGGTAGACAAATAAACTCTGAAAAGATAAACTCTGGTGGTCAATCTACTTCAAATCTCAAGAGTTTAGTTGTTTCAACTAATCCATCTACTGATGAAGAGATTGCTGCTAAGATATTCATGAAAGAGCATGGAAATAATGTAACTATTGAAGATATCCAGGCTGAAGAGCAAATGCTTGCTGAGGAACACAAGAAAAATCTTGAAGCTGGAATCTACAAGAGAAAGGAAATCAAGGCTCCTAGAAAGAAAGAAGTTGGTATTTCTATCAAAGAGAATATTCAACAGAGTGTACAAAATACAAGGAGACCTGTGATTAGAAACTCTGATAAGGGTAAAGGCATAATGATTGAAGAGCCTAACCTAAAGAAGAAAGATATTTCAACCTCTGACATTGCTCAAGTTGAAACAAGATTAGATAAATCAACCTCTGACGCTGCTCAAGTTGATGTTTCTATTGAAGACATGACAACCTCTGACGTTGCTCAAGTTGTACAGAAATCTACACTACTTCCAGGATTCAGCAAATCAAAAATTCTTGAAGACTTAAAGCTTGAAGCTGTGAATTTCTCAAAAACCAGAACAGTATTGGGAAAAGAAGCTTTTGACAAATCTGGACTGGGTTCACACAGAGAGAGAAGAACTAATAACAGATCTCAAGACAAGTTTTCATTGGCAGAATTTGGAGTTGGAATTACTCAAGAAGGCCTTGACAAACTAGAATCTGTACAGATGATTTTTCACAAAGGAATCAAAAAGGAATTCTTGTTATATTTTATGGCTGATGGCAGAGTGTATAGATTTGGTGAATTTGATATCCAGTTAAAACTTTGGGAAGAGCTAGAGTATGTTCTATATCTACTTGAAGTAAAGAATAGAAGTACTTATGATGCTGCTCGAGTTTTGAAGGAAAGGATGATGAAATCCAAAGTTTTGAGTGGAGCTGGAGTATCAAGTGCATACATTCCTAAATACAGAGATGCACATGGAAAGTTGGTAGAAATGAAAAGGAATAGTGCTAGATTCAGAACTGCACTAAATAAAAAGGTTCTTGAGTTCAATCTAGAGTCTGATAAACCTTTTTATATCAGACTTGGCAATGAAATGAACAAAAACAGCATATATTCTTTGAGGGCTGCCATTTATCAAATTGGTGAAGATGAACCAGAAATGAAGGAGCTGAAGAAGATTATGATTGCTGAATTGAATAGAGCTGAGAAGAAACTACTGTTAGATTATATCAGGACTGTACCTGATATTCAAGAAATCAAGTAAAGTCTGACTGTAAGTTTTTAATATATTTTCTATTCTAAGTCAAATTTAAACTCTGTTTTAAATTAAACTCTGTTATATGTTAAACACTGCATTTGTTAAATGTTTTTGACATCATCAATTATATGTTTAACTTGTACATTTTATTATGAACAAGTTGGGGGAGATTGTTAGATATAATTGCTGACGTTTGTTTATCAGTGTTTAAGCAACAGGTACTGACCAGAGTTTATCAGAAGCCGGTCAGAGTTTAATTAAACTCTGACAGGGTGAAGAGTTTAAAGGAAGCCGGTCAGAGTTTATTTAAAGTCTGACAAGGTGATAGTTGAATTAGCTGTCGGTGCTGAATTGAAGATTCTGGAAGCAATATATTCTGAAGATGGAAAGAAGCAGAATATATTGATACAGCTAAGGAAACGGAATAGAAGATAAGAAGCAATCCTTAATTGATAACAATTGTATAGCTAATTTGTAGGAATATCAATTAGATAAGGATTGTGTAATTGTGTACTATATAAACACAGATAGGTTATCCCTAGAAGGGATGCGATCATTGAATATTTTATTCTTGTAACCTAGAAGCTCTTTGTGATTCATTAACATCACTAAGAGAGAATTATTTAATATAATTCAGTTTGTTGATTTACAAACCTGTGTTCTTAATTGTTATTCTCATACCTACTTGATTATATATTGTGTATTCGGCCTAACATATTTAATGTTGAAAAGCTGCTGTCTCTTTTTGTTCTTGTTGTAATCTAATGTAATGCCTTTCACTTGTCTTCTAATTGTCTTTATAAATAAACACACTGCATAGCTTTTCTTTTGTCCACGTGCAACCCACTAACTCAAAATAGAATTAAGCCTTGGAAGACTTGCAGGAAAACAATACTTTTACTCTTGGAAGACTTTCGGGAAGACAATGGATTGCATTAGGAAGACAATTGGTAAGACAATGGTTGGCTTAGGAAGACAATCGGGAAGACTCACTTGTGAGTCTTCCTAGTTCATTTTTCTAAGTCTTCCTAGTTCAAACCTAAGTCTTCCTAGTTCATTTTTATTCTAATTTAAATAATTAACTAAATAAATTATATATTAAATTAATTCTTTACAGAATTAATTTAATAAATAATATACTTGATAGTATTAATTATTTATAAGAGAATAAATAGAATTAGTTGACTTCTCAATTAATTTCTTTTTATTCTAATTTAAATAATTAACTAAATAAATTATGTATTAAATTAATTCTTTACAGAATTAATTTAATAAATAATTTACTCAATAGTATTAATTATTTATAAGAGAATAAATAGAATTAGTTGACTTCTCAATTAATTCCAGAATCACTTAAAACTTAGATAAAGAATAAACATAATAGTACGTTGACACTCGATGCACTGTCTGGTTCATGAGTGACTAACGACAATGTCTGTTCTTTATCTATTTGACTTTAAGCAGTGATTCACTTCCTTTTCATTCAAGAACTCCGTAATCAGTATCTTTTGTTGTCACCACTTGAAATCTCCGTCACTTTAATAAATCCACTGAGCTTGAATACTTCATTGAGGCTTGATCAATAAATTAAGCTTCTTTCAATGTAGATTCACTTCAAGTCTGTAGATGACTTTAATCTTCATTCTTTGACAGATATAATCTTCTGAGATTCCTGTGACATCTGATCTAATATTTACTTATTACATTCTTGTTTAAGTTGAGTAGAATCCTCGAATTACAAATAGGCTATTTCATATGCCTTTCAATCTCCCCCTATTTGTTTGTTAGAGAATAACAATCAAATACCTAGAGGATCACTCAACTAAAACCAAGAAAAAGATAGGACTCTTAAGCCTAAGTAAATACTAGAAAGTTCTGGATCAAATATGACATTTCCAGATTTCACCAGTAAAGATAAATGCAAGACAGGTGTTCCTCTAGACTGAACATATGATAACATTTAACCTGTCTTGATTTACCTAAGCTCTATACATATAACATTTACAAACCAGAGCTAATTACCTTTACTCCCCTGAAACTCCTCATGTTCCTTTTATATCTTTTTCAGCTCCCTCTTCCTAGCTTCTCCAAATTTCTCTATAAACTTCTCTAGAAACTTCTCCCCCTTAGTTGAGGATTGGACAATTTAACCATTTGAAAGGGACCCTGATAATGAATATTCACAAAGAACTGTGATAACTCATCATTAGTGGGTAAGGGATCAAACATGTCCTTTGGAAAATGCAACACATCACAGAATAAATCAAAAGTAACTGTATATTGCTTATGCTATAGTATTTGGTCGCAGATTGAACTTCGCTGAGATTCTTTGGAACCTATTGCTCAACAGGCTTGCTCACTCTAGGAGAGATTCTGATAATGGTGTGAAAGTAAAGTGTTGGTACCCTCGCTTTCTAACTCTTATCATTAATCATCTTCTCACTGCTGAGCAGGTAGAACTGTTTCGAGAAGCAAGATTTGAAACCTCTCCAAATTTCTCTATGAACTTCTCTAGAAACTTCTCCCCCTTAGTTGAGGAATTCTCTACAGATATAACTTTATGAGTCTCTGAAGCCAGTAGGAGTTGAGATAGTTGATGGAGTTGATCTTGGAAAGTAAATTTGTCTTCAAGATTTCCTTGAGCAGTCCCAGCTGATTGTTGACAGAGGTGGAAGAAGAAGACCGTTCAACCACTTGTGCTTGCAAAAGTTCTTTATCAGCCTGGGTTTTGAATAGATGTTCCTGTATATCAGCTATGTGAGCTAACTACATTGCAGTGTATGTGTCTGTGTGTGCACTCACTTGAATTTCTCTTGTAAGTGTATCACTCATCTCACGTGCATGTGTTTCACTCAGTGTTTGATTCTTATCACTCAACATTAGCTGTCTATTTGCTCCTTTTTGATCAGTACCTGCATTGAAACTCACCCTAGCCTCTTCAAGAGAGGTCAGTGGTGGTGCAATGGGAGTTCGCAAATCCTGATCCTCAATCATGTCTATTAAATCACTTGGATTTGAAATCTGAATTGCTTCAGTGATAGACTGACCAAGTGTCCTTCCACTTTCTCCAGATAAATCTGCGAGTGGAAAATCCCTTTGGGAGCCAGAGATGTTCACTCTGGGAGGGGAGAAAATGATTCTATTTAAATTTGGCAAAGAATCAAATTTTCCCTCAGATGCCTATGAAAGCACTTCTACCGTAACAATGGTAGGCACTGTAACCAGTTGCAGGTGCTCTGCTTTCACTGTGTCCTGAGTTTCATCTAATGGAATTGTCTTCTCCCATTGCGAGTAATGAGAGTGTGCTAGACTCAGTACAAAGTGCCATGGCCCTATGACAAATTTCAATAGATTCATCATGTTGAGAGAATGTCTCTAGAAACAGTTCATTGGCCATTTCAAAGTCCATATCCTATTGAGAGGATACAGATGGGCTGACAGATGCCTCAGTATATATATTGAATTTCTTTAGAGGAGGCAGAGCTGTGGGATCACTCACTGTTTCAATCAAAATACTTCTTTGTTTAACATTTGATTTCTATTTAGGCTGAGAGGTCAAGTAATTAAGTTGTAGACTCATTGTTTGGCTCTAAGACTTGGGATAGAGATTGTGGATCTACAATCCCTTGGTCAGCCCTAACAACCACTTGGGTTCAGCAACAGTAAAAGAAGTGGATTGAGAGATAGAAAGTAATACCTGAATTGGATTTGGCACTGAATTTCCAGCTAAGCAAGAGCTAGATCAAAAATAATATATACAATATATTTACAAAAACAACTAAGAAAAAATAGAAAATAAAAGATAATAAATAATAATAAAAATAAAAATAAAATACAATAATATATATACTTATAAAAACTATTAGAGGAAAACTAAAGAAAGAAAAGAAAAATAAAATAAAATGTAGAAAAAATATTTACAGGAAACTATTTACATGATCTTATGCACAAACATTAGAAAAATGCAGAATATTATAGAAGTGCATAAAAATAATATAAACTTGCAGAAAAATTTAAACAACAATATTTACAATCTGAAAAACACCTAAATAATTCTAAATAAATATATTTTCAATAAAAATACATTTCTCCACTTAAAAAAAATATGAGAAAAATATTTTTAAAGAAAATAAAATATTCAGAGCTATTTAAATTTACAAATATGTAATATTAAATGAGAATTGGCAGTAAATATCAGTTAAATGACAAGAGAAAATGAATTTATTGAAAGAACAAACATGACAGAGATAATGTTAATCACTAAGATTGTTTAACATACCAAATTTACCAACTAACTTGATAAATGTGGATTCGTCAACAGATTTAGTGAATATATCTGCAGTCTGTTCTTCTGTGGGTACAAAGTGTAACTCCACAGTTCAATTGATTCCTTATCCATAGGATCTGAGCACAACAGCTTCCAACAACAATATATTCAGCTTCTGCTGTTGAATTGGAAAATGTTTGTTGTTTCTTGCTATACCAGGAAATCAACCTACCTCCTAGGAATTGACAACTCCCGGAGGTGCTCTTTCTATCAACAACACTACCTGCATAGTCAGAATCTGTATATCCAATAAGATTAAAATCAGAATCTTTAGGGTACCAGATACCTAGATTAGGTGTACCCTTAAGATATCTCAAGATTCTTTTCACAGCAACGAGATGTACATCTCTAGGGTCCGCTTGGAACCTTGCACACAAGCATGTAGCATACATAATATCTGGTCTACTTGCAGTAAGGTAGAGTAAGGAGCCAATCATACCTCTGTAGCTTGTAACATCTACCTTGATAGAGTTGTCAGAGGCTCCAAGTTTGATGGCTGTTGAAGATGGAGTCTTTGCTGATGCTGAATCCTCCATGTGATACTTCTTGAGGAGTTCTTTGAGATACTTGGATTGACAAATAAATATACCATTTGACCTTTGACTTACTTGCAATCCAAGAAAGAACTTCAGCTCACCCATCATACTCATTTCAAACTTACTCTGCATTAGCTCAGCAAATCTCTTACAGAGATTATCATTAGTAGACCCAAATATGATTTCATCCACATAGACTTGGACTAATATCATATCACTTTTGTGTTTCTTTGAAAAAAGAGTTTTGTCTATGATACCTCTAACAAAACCATTTTCTAAAAGAAAACCAGAGAGAGTGTCATACCATTTTCTTAGGGCTTGTTTGAGACCATAGATAGCCTTGAAGAGAAAGTACACAAAGTCCAGCAGCTCCTGATTTTCAAAGCCAGGGGGCTGTTCCACATAAACTTCTTCATCAAGCTCACCATTCAGGAATGCACTCTTAACATCCATTTGATAGACTTTAAAATTGGAATAAGCCGCAAATGCTAAGAACATCCTGATGGCCTCAAGTCTAGCCACTGGTGCATAGGTTTCATCATAATCAATGCCTTCAGCTTGTGAATACCCTTGTGCAACCAGTCTTGCCTTGTTCCTTGTAACAATGCCATCCTCATCTAGCTTGTTCCTGTATACCCATCTTGTACCAACTACTTTCTTGTTCTTTGGCCTGGGTACCAGCTTCCAGACTTGCTGTTGTTCAAACTGATTGAGTTCATCTTGCATAGCAATCACCCAATCTGGATCAATCAGTGTTTCCTCAGTTTTCTTTGGCTCCATTTCAGATAGAAATGTTGAATAATGACATTCATTCTGAGTTGCACTTCTAGTTTTAACTCCAACATCTGGATCACCAATGATCAGCTCAAAAGGATGAGCTCTATTCCATACAGTCTGTCTTGGAAGATTTGATCTTGATGATTCGTCTTGAAATTCACTTTGATGTTGTGAGTGACTAGATGATCCTTCATTTGCTCCCCCTGAGTTGTTGCTTGATTGCCTTGATGATTCTTCTCCAGTGTTGGTGGTATCTCCATTGTTACCAGTGTTTCCACCACCACCACCATGATCACTATCATCATTGTTATTATCATTACCAGCAATAACTTCAGGTGGGGCTACATCATCTGATTCTGAGTCTGGCAAGTCATCAAACTTCAGCTTTTCAAATGTGTCTTCTTTTTGGATATTAGGGAGTTTAGTGTCATCAAAAGTAACATTGACACTTTCCTTTACTGTGTGACTGCCAACCAAGTAGACCCTGTAAGATCTTCTGGAATAACCAACAAAAATAGCTTCTTGTGCCTTGGCATCAAATTTGCCACGTTTAACATTGTCATCTATAAGCACAAAGCATTTTGCTCCAAATACATGAAAGTACTTGACAGTTGGTTTCTTGTTGTTCATGATCTCATATGGAGTCTTCATTAAGTCTTTGTTGATTAAAGTTCGATTCTGAGTATAACAAGCTGTATTCGCTGCTTCAGCCCAAAAGTACATTGGAAGTTTAGACTCACTTAACATAGTCCTTGCAGCTTCAATCAATGTACGATTCTTTCTTTCCACTACTCCATTTTGTTGAGGAGTCCTAGGGGCAGAATACTGTCTTGTTATTCCTTTATCAGCACAAAAGTCATTTAGGACTGCATTCTTGAATTCAGTACCATTATCTGACCTTATGGCTCTCACAGGGAATCTAGAATCCAGCTCAATCAACTTTATATGGCCAATCACCAGGCATGGGGTCTCATCCTTGGAATGTAGGAATAAAACCCATGTATATTTAGAAAAGTCATCAACAATCACAAGTGCATATTGTTTCTTTGACATGGACATCACATTAACTGGACCAAACAAATCCATGTGCAGTAGCTGAACTAGTTCAGTTATTGATGATGTGTCAGTGCCCTTGTGAGAAGCTTTCTTTGACTTTCCTTTCTGACATGCCTCACACAGTCCTTCCTGTGTAAATTCCATCGGAGGCAAACCTCTAACCAATTCTGTTAGGCTCAAGACATGTCTGAATACCACTATTAACAAGCCTACACTATGTGACTATGTCACACTACATGACCTAGTGATTTCTATCACTGGGATATAGTATAGGTCTCTAAATGTACTCGTCTTGTTCTTATGAACATTAGCTTGATCATGTATGCTCAAAGTTATAATGAGCTTAGTAAAGTTTCTTGCATCTAGATTGTATATAGGCCACTGAATAATTGTCCTGGTAGAAGTTCAGAAATGTTCATGCAGCAGGACAAAGAAGATTAAGGCCATGAAGGAATAAGTTGCAGAAATTTGTCTAAGGCATTATATAGCAAAGTCAGAAGAAAGCTATGTCGTGAAGTCACCAATATCTATGTCGTGAAGTGTTACATCGCATAGTCCATTTTGGTCTATGTCGAGAAGTCCTCAAGACACATGTCGTGAAGTGTTGAAGTCAGCAAAGTCAAAGAAGCCTAGATCGTGAAGTCCTCAGAAGCCTTATGTCGCATAGTCGTCAAATGACTTATGTCGCATAGTCCTCAAATGACCTATGTCGCATAGTCGTCAAATGACTTATGTCGCATAGTCGTCAAATGACTTATGTCGCATAGTCGTCAAATGACTTATGTCACATAGTCCTCAAATGACCTATGTCGCATAGTCATCAAATGACCTATGTCGCAAAGTCTTCAAAGGCTATATCGCGTAGTCCTCACAAGGGAGATCGCGAAGTCAGGAATGAAGTGGAGTTCACGATATCAACACTTAGCCGTTTACAACAAGACAAATCAAGGTACAGAACCAAGAATCAAAAGAGACAAATACTGAAGCATTTGTTCTGGCAAGGTGGTCCAAAGAACAGATGGAAAATCTACAGCTAAACTTGGAGAGAAAGATAAGAGACAAACAGCTACAGAAACGGGAAAGACTCCGAAAAGCAGGTGGTCCTTCCTGACACAGTTAACTTCTTATGGCAGGACAAGTTGAACTTTCAGCAAGGTGTAACTGTGTAAAAATAGGTGTGTGCACTAGTTTGTATAGGGCTTATATATATCATGCACATCCTATTGTAAGCTGTAAGAGAGATACACATAGTTATTTGCTAAGCTCTTTTCTCTGTAAGCAAGCAAGTACAAACTGTTCTTGTTTAGAAGCCAGAAATTCGATTGTGAATTTCTTGGAAAGCTGTAGTATTTAATTTGCTTATACAAAGTAGATTAAAGTGATTGTGCGTGTTGTTTACTTTCTGCATATTACATAGCATAATCATATACAGTTTACATTTAGTTTCAAGAAAGCAAAAATCCATCAAACTATCCATTCACCCCCCCCCCCCTCTGTCTAGTTTCTAGGTGATATTCATTCCTAACAAATTCCCTCTTGACTAAAGAGTTCATGGTTTTGAAGTTAAGGTGAGACATCTTCTTGTGCCATAGCCAACTCTCATCTGATGAAGCTTTAGCATAGAAACATCTAACTTCATCTTGAGATTCAGAGTGCAGATCAGCTATGAACAAGTCACCTTTCCTTACTCCTTGAAGAGCAGGCTTTCCATTCTTCTTGTGAAGGATCTGACACTTCTCTCTTTCAAAGGAAACAGCATATCCTCTGTCACAGAAATGACTGATGCTGAGAAGATTGAATCTCAGACCTTCCACAAATGATACATCTTCAATGATAACATTTCCATACTTCAAACAGCCATATCCTTTCGTAATATCCTTGCTGTTATCTCCAAAGGTAACTACTGGGCCAGCTTTCTCAATCAAATCTGATAGCAGGGCTCTATCTCCGGTCATATGCCTTGAACAACCACTGTCAAGAATCCACATAACACGGTTTACCTGTTTAACTCCCTGCAATATTAAATTGATTAGACCTTCTTCGGAGCCCAAATTTGATTGGGTCCGGCATACTTAAAGAACTGGCCTTTGTCAGGCAAAACAACCTTTTTAGCTACAACTACTTCATCCTTTTTCACAAAAGAGCGTTTCCATTTATAGCCAACCTTAACACATTTCTGAGTAGGCTTAGGGATAAATGAATCCACTCTAGTCTTAGGAGGATTAGTAGTCTTAGCTTTAACATGCTTCTTATTATTAACATGTTGACGTGGAGCAGTCTTATCACTAGATACATGCTTACTATTAAAATAAGCATACATAACATTGAAAGCACAAGACATGCAATTAATCACACCACATGCTTTATGAGAAGAATTTACAAGAGGCATGTTATTTCTACAGTTGTTTTGATCCAACTTATGGATATCTGACTTAGTCTTTTTAGTTGTAGCAACTTTGACTGGAATATCAGATATACACTTTTTGGACTATGCAACTTCCAAAGCAAGATCTTCTTCACGAATCTCCTCTGCAATGATGATAGAGTCTTCATTCAGAGGTTCTGTTTCGGACTCCTTACAGAAGGGTGTTTCAATACCCTTAAGCACATATGGAACACCCCTTCCTTCAGATCTGACTCTACAAGGGGAATTAATTCCAAGCAATCCAATGGCCTCATTATAATCATAACCTATACTGACATGATTACCAATAGCTTGTTTATTGAGAATCTCTTTAGCCGTCTTACAAGAGCTGAAATAGGCATTAGCTTTAGTCTTCAGCTCACTAATCTCTTTCTTAAGAATGGTTTCCAGTTGAATATAACATTTAACCCTATTCTCAAGAAAAGCTATTTTCTCAATAAGTTCATCCTGATTAACATGCACTAGTTTTAATTCTTTTATTTCCTTTTCAAGATTTGTGTTTAAAAGAATTATTCTATCATTTTCAGTGCGTGCACAACTTAAAGTATCACCAAGATTACGAATAATTTCAGTGTCAGTGAACTTTACCTCAGACATGTTGGATGAAGATAACATGGAATCAAAGAGTTTGTCTCCTATTGCCATGAGTGCAAGATTTCCAACTTCTTCATCTTCACTGTCTGTATCATCCCAGCTCTTTTCTTTAGACTTGTTCTTCTCAACCATCCCTGTTTTATAGCCACCCCTTATGCTATTTGAGGATGAAGAACCACCTGTCTGGTATTCGTCAGCTTATGTCTTGAACTTGAAACTAGGATTTCTCCTGAACCTGAAGTTTCCAAACTTCTTCACTACCCAGACCATAGACTCATCTTCCAATTGTTCAGCTACAATTACATCCTTGTTAGGACTGGAAGGTAGAACAACCTTCGCTTCCTTTTTCTGTGGGACTCTAGCTACCAGTGAAGTAGACATACTAACCACTCTTCCTTCCCTTGGATTTGATCTGAAGTACTCATATGAAGAGGTGAGAATTTCCATCTTATTCTCTCTGACTTCCTTTGTCCCTTCATTGATTATTTCAATCGTATCCCAAATGTGTTTGGCAGAAACACATTTTAAAATATGATTACACATGATTGGATCAAGACAATCAACCAGTATCAACTGTAGACAGACATCCAAGGAAACATCTTCTTTTTCTTCAGGAGTGTAGTCCTTGGGATCCTTAGGGTATATCCTAGCAGCCCTAGTAACAACATCATTCTCTATTAGCTCTTCCTCAACAAACATAGGAATTCTTGGTCCATTCTTCAGCACATCAAGATATTCAACATTAACCACTTGAAGAAACAGGAGCATCTTCTTCTTCCACATAGGATAGTGCTCCTTGCTGAACATTGGGATTTTTACTGTACCCACTTTCTGTGTAGTAGACATCTTTTGAGATTTTTAGGAATAATAAAAAATTCAGAGTTTAAGAAAAATCTCAAAACAATTGGATCTTTGATTTGTATATCAATCAAAAGGCTCTGATGCCAATTGTTAGGTCCTGATAAGTTTGTAGAAGGGGGGGTTGAATACAAACGATACCGTTTAATCGAATTTGTCCTTTTAAGATTTAACAATTTAGAACAAATTATTGCGGAATAAAACTGAAACAATATTCAAGTTAAATAAAACTCTATTAAACTTGAAGGGTGTTACAATTTTGATCACTGATTACAAAGAACTTGATAAAACAAATCTAGAATAAATTCGACATGAATTTATCTATTTTTGTAATAAAAAGGATCGAATACTAAAAAGTAGTTCGATATAAAATCTAGGGATTATGATCCGCTAGAAAGCTAAAGCAGTACAAGTGAAATGATTCTTATGGATTAAATGCTAAGAACAATTCAAGAATTAATTCACTTGAAGAATTAAAGGCTTTGCAGTTCAGAAATTAAGAAGACAGAGAGAAATGTTTAATGTTGAAAAGCTGCTGTCTCTTTTTGTTCTTGTTGTAATCTAATGTAATGCCTTTCACTTGTCTTCTAATTGTCTTTATAAATAAACACACTGCATAGCTTTTCTTTTGTCCACGTGCAACCCACTAACTCAAAATAGAATTAAGCCTTGGAAGACTTGCAGGAAAACAATACTTTTACTCTTGGAAGACTTTCGGGAAGACAATGGATTGCATTAGGAAGACAATCGGTAAGACAATGGTTGGCCTAGGAAGACAATCGGGAAGACTAGTTCATTTTTCTAAGTCTTCCTAGTTCAAACCTAAGTCTTCCTAGTTCATTTTTATTCTAATTTAAATAATTAACTAAATAAATTATATATTAAATTAATTCTTTACAGAATTAATTTAATAAATAATATACTTGATAGTATTAATTATTTATAAGAGAATAAATAGAATTAGTTGACTTCTCAATTAATTTCTTTTTATTCTAATTTAAATAATTAACTAAATAAATTATGTATTAAATTAATTCTTTACAGAATTAATTTAATAAATAATTTACTCAATAGTATTAATTATTTATAAGAGAATAAATAGAATTAGTTGACTTCTCAATTAATTCCAGAATCACTTAAAACTTAGATAAAGAATAAACATAATAGTATGTTGACACTCGATGCACTGTCTGGTTCATGAGTGACTAACGACAATGTCTGTTCTTTATCTATTTGACTTTAAGCAGTGATTCACTTCCTTTTCATTCAAGAACTCCGTAATCAGTATCTTTTGCTGTCACCACTTGAAATCTCCGTCACTTTAATAAATCCACTGAGCTTGAATACTTCATTGAGGATTGATCAATAAATTGAGCTTCTTTTAATGTAGAATCACTTCAAGTCTGTAGATGACTTTAATCTTCATTCTTTGACATATATAATCTTCTGAGATTCCTGTGACATCTGATCTAATATTTACTTATTACATTCTTGTTTAAGTTGAGTGGAATTCTCGAATTACAAATAGGCTATTTCATATGCCTTTCATATATTACACGACTACAACAGATTGTTAGATTGTCTCTCTAAAAAGGCTGCAAACTTCAGCGATATGAACGAGTGATGTGCCACAATGAATGATTTGCTCAACAATCATAGTTCGGGGTGAAGAAAATTCTGATTTGATCTATTTTATTATGTGTTTGTTCTATTTTGATTATTTTTTTAGATGTCGTATGACCGTTTTATTAATGAATTACTTGATTATCAAAAAAAATTATGTATAAGATATAAAAAATTAAGAAAATTTGTAATATATCTTAAGATATAATCTCACATACATGATTATCTTTTTTCAAATATACTTTTATTACATTAAAATCACATGAGTTTACAAACATCTATGTTATACACGAACAATTATGCTACAATAATTATTTATATTACACTTAATTGATCATTTTAATAAATTTTGTTTCACGACATTGAAAATTTAATTATTATTTGAGAAATTAATAATAATAATAATCATGTGATTATTATAGATATATTGATCCAACTTTTTAAATCTGGTCAAATTATAAAGTATTTGGTTCATGAAAACGACATGAAATATTATAAAATTAATTTACAAATATAAAATAAAGTTGAAATACTACAATTTACCATCTATTTATTTATAAAATTATTTCGAAGATGCTGATTTGTACGAAAATTATTTCCGTATATGAACAGGCCAGCACGGGCTTTCCTAATATGGGATAAATTTCTTTACATTAACATGTAAAATGGGATATACAAAACATATGAAAAACAGTAGAAAACTGAATAGATCTGCTTACTGCACAGTTCCCAGTTCCCACCCGCCTCTCCAGTAGCTTCACATGTAACTGACTTGGAAACACAAACAAACAAACACAAACAGATATAAATATAAATCTATATATCCATTTTGTACTTATATAAATCTAAACATGTCAAAGGTACAGCCTTTTCCTCATGAAATCTTAACTTCCTTCTGACACAACTTTAAAGGGCGCAAAAGAGACCCTCCGTTGTGTTTGTTGGGGTGATTGTATTTATTAAAAAGATGTTACAGTCACCTACCCCTGTTGTCATCTTTTTATTAATCTGTCATCACCTCAGTTTTTTCTTAATATATTATTTGCAGGTGTCAATTTTTTTTTGCTTTTTTCTATATCACTCTCACACCATCTCTCTTCATAAATACTTCCTGTTAAGTGTTAACTAGTACATTTTTTTTCCAGGCATAATCATCAATCAAAAGAAGGAAAAAAATGAGGCCCAAGATGGTACTTTTTGGCGACTCCATTACTGAAGAGTCATTCAATAATAGTGGCTGGGGTGCTTGCCTAACTCACCAGTTTGCTCGTGTGGTATGTCATCCTTGATTCTTGATTTTCTTCAAGTTCTGTTTTTTTAATATGTTTCTTGTTTTTTTGGTTATTTTCTTGAAGTGATGTTCTTTTCCTTTTTTTGGTTAATGTGGATGTAGCATGTGTAGTGTTAAGTTACTAGCTTACGGTGTTAGAGGAAGACCTTAAACGGATCGTATATATTTATGTGTGTGTTTTGTGTAGCTTGATATACAGTTGAGGGGGTATAGTGGGTATAATACAAGGTGGGCATTGAAGGTGTTGAAGAAAGTGTTTCCACGGGAGGAGAAGGAGGCGCCAGTGGCTATAACAGTTTTCTTTGGTGCTAATGATGCTGCTCTTCCTGATAGAACCTCTGCTTATCAGCATGTCCCTCTTGATGAGTATAAGCACAATCTCCACTCCATTGTCTCCTTTTTCAAGGTACCTTTCTTTATTCCTTTTATATGCACATTTTAAGTACAATCTCAGAACATTAACTTTGTTAATTGAAGAACGGAGAAGCAATATATCTTGCAATGTCGTAATTGCACTTGTGCAGCCAACTGTTGTTCTTATGAGTGGTGCTTGCACTTATGTAAGTTGATTTCTATGATACACGATGCAAGTGGAAGATAGATTGCTTCTTTAATACTATATGTGACGCAGACCGGAAATAATACGACAATACAGCGCATAATATAGCTATGGGCGGTTGCTTCCAATTTTATAATTGATACTTTTAAACCTGTTCAAATTTGATTGCGGAGAGAACTTCACAAGAATTCATAATTTTAATTCTAACGAAGTCATAATATGCCAGAAACAAGGTTAGCATATTGTTCAGCCTACGTTAAAAGAAAAAAAAAAGTTGCAACTTGAAGTTATTTTGTGATTTTAATGTTACTAATTTTATTTGTTTGAATGCTTCACTCAAATATGCCTAACTTTTAAGTTCACGAAAAAATGACAGTAAAATACTAGAAGTTACATGGAGCGAGGTTAATAAAAATTCTTGTCGCATCAAATTACAAACTTAAACCAAGTAAAGTACCTTAATTCTATTTCCTCAACGTTAGATTTAAGTCATAAGTTCCTTTTTTTTGCTAAGTAAATCATAAGTTCTACACAAACAGATAAATAAGTCGATCTTGACATGGTGAAGAGCTGGTAAGTCTTGAAACATAAGCTTATGTACAAGTAATTTTCATTGTTGTCAACACTTAACAGATGCACTTTGCTAATGTTGGACTGGTGGCCCTGGAGGATCCATAAAGTGAATGATGGTGCTAAACAAATTTTATATCTGTGAGGTCCATTAGTCGCTATTATTGTTTCCCACTTACCTAATTTCTCTTTCTTGTTCTATAACATGAGATTTGTGGAAGGCCTTGTCATTTCACTAGCTTGAATTGTCTAGACACTATGACCTTTTTAACTTTACCACGCAACTACAAAAATTATTGATTATATACCTTACCGATACCTAGGCACGTTGTTTAAGTCATGGGCCGACAAATTAGTTTGGTTTTATTGTTACAAGTTTTAAAAAGGTAGTATGCTATCAAGATATTATCTATAATCTGTTGTCCTCTGTTTCCATATGTAAACTTAGTCGAAGTATGTGTATCCTTTGAAAGATGAAACAGTGCCAGTTTACCGTGATACTCAATTTTTGAGTTGTACAAGTTTATGATACTCAACTTTACAGACATATGATATTCCTCATTAAGCAGTTGAAATTATACCAACATGGGAGTTTAAAGTGAACTTCTAATTTACACTTAGGTGGGAGCAGTTCCATTTCAAAAGCTAAATTACTGTTTCTTTTTTTGTTTGGCTGAAAGAAAAACATGATTTTTTCCCCTAAAAGACAGTCTTTAGAAAATTCTAGATTGTCTTCAAATTTACCATTAAATTTTTGGTTTGTAGACAATATTTCTCTGAACAGGAAGTACATATTGAATATGATTATTTTGATTGGTGTGGATGCAGAGCCAATCAATTTTTGTCTTCTACATTCATTGTAGAAGTATTGAATCTGTTTCTTTCCATTTTTCCTAGACTTTTGCTGATGTACTTATTGGTCACATTTTTTATCAGGAGCGGTGGCCTTCAACTCTCGTTATCCTCATCACTCCTCCACCAATTGATGAAGCTGGGCGTCTTGAGTGAGCAATAAAACACCCTTTGTTAAATTTTTACATAAACGGATGATTGGAGGACAAATCTGATTGAAATAATTGCAGGAACCCTTTTGTTGAGGACACTTTTGGCCTACCAGAAAGAACTAACAAAGCTGCAGGTGCTTACGCCAAGGCATGTGTTTCAGTTGCTGAAGAATACAAAATTCCAGTGATCAATCTCTGGAACAGAATGCAGAAGTTTCCAAACTGGGAAAAACTTATGCTTAGGTATTTTCACGAATTACCTCAATTTTGTTATGTGGTGTTGGACATTCAGAAAGTAATCCTTTTAAGCAATCAAAAACTGCACCATAAGTCAGATTTTAGATATTCAGGTTGTATCCATGGTACTGACTACTGATAACACAATTTAATACACCAATCTAATCAAATTTATTATTCTACATGCCCCAGTATTATACTATTTTATTTACTTCATACCCAATCTAGCTCTATAGCAATTCCTGATAATGCTCTCATGTTGCCTCTGAACTCTGTTGTTGTGCATTGAGCTTCTCGATTAAGCACAGCTACTATAGAACAGAATGAATGTGATTTAAATATCCAAGCTCTTCTGCTGCTGGACTTTTTTCTCACAAATAGCTCCAACCACTGGACAAGCTTCAGTTGACGAACAAATCTTTACATCTTGAAAATATTTGTGAAATAGCACAAGATTTTTATTTTTTTGTAATTAATGAAATAGCACTTTTCGCCAAGCCTGTCCATATATTTAATGACGCTTTTTACCATAGTATCTATTCGTTCAATTGAAATATGCACACTGCCTTCAATTTCTGATTATAATACAGAATCCACGACTCTTGTAACTAGTAAAGTTGATAAAGATGTAGCCTATAATTTCTTACTTTAGGCTGCTATATGATTATAATTTTGGAGCTCTTCCGTTGCAATGTGATTGCATAAGTGGGAAGTATATGTTCTGATTCTATTGTTTTGTGTTTATGGTTTGAACTGCAGAGATGGTCTGCACCTAACTTGTGCCGGAAACAAGCTTGTCTTCGACGATTTGATCATGACCTTGAGAAAAGAAGGTTTGAGCCTGGATACTCTACCATTGGACCTCCCAGCCCTCTCTGAAATTGATCCTAATGATCCTCTCAAGTCGTTTGAAATGTGAATTTATATAGGTTCAATTTCCTTTTGTGCTTTAGACAGTTGATCTTTTGGTTGAAGAACCTACTTATCGTAACTAAACTTAACTAGTAACTTCTATAACTTGTGACTTTCAATGATATGCACTATCTTGGTACTGTATTTCTGGTTTACGTATTTTTTGTTCCTAAATTTCTTGTTTACTCCATGTTCTTTGTGAAGATCAAGTTAATATGTTGGTTTTTACTATCTAATGTCTACTAATTACTGGAAAGAACTAATGTCTAATTTCATGAAAGGTAGAGGCAACAAATTTGTTTTTGTTTAACTTTTAAGTTATACTGTAGTTTTCAGCACAATGAAGCTATAAAGCTTGTAGTTTTTCGTTTTCTGTTTTCTGCATTCTAGATTCCTAGTTGGTGTAGAAACTTTAGTGATACTTGATAATTCCAGAATTCGATTCAGTCCTTCCTAACCGTTCCCAAACCTTTCCTTCTTGGGTTATTTATAGGCCCAAAATTAGGGTTCAGGGGGTGTACCTGCAATCATGAGCGTTGAATCCTAGGTAGGTAGGACACCTGGGTGATGTTGATGTGTCACACGTGCAGGTGAGAATTGTGGTGTCGTGTGCCAGACTCCTGCTGGCGTGTGGTTTAGATAGGACATAATTGTGCCAATCATTAGGTATCCTTACGTGTCGTCATCAGGTATGGCCATCAATGATGACCTAAGCACGTCACGTAACGAGGTTTAGTTTTTCTCACGCAAGCTATTTCCTTTGTCGCCAGGTTAGAGTGGGTTAGACCTTGAGCTTGAGCCATGGCTCAAATGTGAATTCGGGCTTGGAGGTGAGACATGACTCAAATATGAATTCGGACTTGGAGGTGAGACATGGCTCAACTATGAATTCGGGTTCGGAAGTGAGCCATGGCTCAAATATGAATTCGGGCTTGGAGGTGAGCCATGGCTCAATTATGAATTCGGGTTCGGAAGTGAGCCAGGGCCCCGAGATGTCGGCTTTGAGTAGCTTCTCGACTTCTTCATCAATGGCTTTCTGCCTTTTCGGGGCAAAGTTCCTTCTTTTTTGTTTGACTGACTCCTTTTTTTGGTCTACATCCAGGCTATGCATTGCTACAGACTCCTGGAGCCCGAGCATGTCATTCGGACTCCATGCAAACACATCAGCATATTCCCGGAGTAGTTCAGTTAATTCTTTCTTGAAGATCGTATCCAGACCAGTTCCGATTTTGATTTTTCGACCAGGGTTGCCTTCCTCCAATTCTATGGGTTCGAGCTCGACAACGACTTCCACTTTACCCATTTCTACTCTAGAGACATGTTGTTGGACCCGGGCTTGCACAACTTGATCCAGGTAGGACTGGGCTGGCGGGTTCTCGATGTTTTGGACTTCCTTCCCGGATTATTTTCTTGGGTTGTATCTGTGTTTCTTTCGACTCAGATTTTTCTGATAAGAGTTGGCCTTCTTTTTGTTTTCAGGATCGGTTTCAGCCATGACTAGAGCCTGCCCATAGCATCGACGGGCCATTTCGTAATCTCCCCGGACTTCTCTAGTTCCCAATGGTGTAGGAAACTTGAATTTCAGGTGCGGGGTTAAGGTTATGGCTTGGAGCTTGGTCAGGGCTGGCATTCATAGAATCACATTGTAAGAGGAAGGGGTATTAATAATGTAGAACTTAACAGTGTTGGTGACTTGCTTTGGATAAGTCCCAAATAGGACTGGGAGGTACAGGGTTCCTTGGATTGGGACCAAGTTGTTCCCAAATTCATAGAGAGGGTCTTCTCTGCAATCATTCATCTTTATGCTGCCTAATTGCATTCGATCCATGGTATGCTTAAACAGGATGTTGATAGAAGAGCCATTATCAATCAGGACTCTTCTAACTTCATTGTCGGCTATGTCCAGACTGACAACCAGGGCTTCATTATGGTTCGGGTTGAGTCCTTCAAAATCATCTTTGCTGAAACTGATTACCTACTCCGGACAAGCCTAGACCATCATTATTTCATCACCGGAGTCTGGGCTTCTGGGCGGTGAGTTGGATCCTCCTAAAACCACATTTACTACATTCTTGTCCTTCCCGGACCCCTCTCCCCGGTCAGCTCCTCTCCGGGCTACGTACTGCCCCATGTTGCACTTCTTTATCTGATCTTTCATAAAAAAAATTAGAGATAGGCAATTTTTGGTTGTATGCCCATGGGTTTCATGGTAATCACTGTGTTTGTGGAAAGACCGGTTTTCTGGTCCGGTCACCATTGGTTTTGGTGGATAGAAAAAGGGCTTGTCCTTCACTTCTTTCAAAATATCAGCCCGGGGTCGGTTTAGGGGAGTCAAGGTTGACACCGGTCTGGGCTCAGGTTTAGGTTTGGTGGATCCGGGCTCCCTTCTTGGATTAGTGGTCGTGGGTGTTGCTGACAGGGCTAGCCGAGAACTCTGAATGTAGTTGCTCTGCCTGTTGGGCTTGATTTTTTTATCTTGATGGTTGTAGTTGTTCTTGGGTTGATCTTGAATCCGGGTTGGAGACGTCCCTTGCCTGGTCATCCTCATGGCTTGGAGGACATCAGTTTCTTTGATGAACCTAGCAGCCATTGCATAAGCTGACGCCAGGCTCTGAGGTTCTTTGTGGATGAGGTCCAGGACATATCTTTCATTATTATCCGGATCCAAGTTTCTTCTGGAAATGGTTAGAGCCGCCCGCTCATCCAGGTTGCTTATGTTATTAATGGCTTCTTGGAATCATTTCATATAGGCTGATAGGGCTTCTCCCCGGGCTTGCCTGACGGTTTCCAGATGGCACATGTGCATTTCATGGGTTTTGTTTGCTCGAAAGCGTTTAAGGAATGCTTCACGGAATTGTTTCCAGCTGTGAATGCTGTGAGATGGAATTCGTCTAAACCACCTCTGAGCTCCAGATTTGAGGGTTGAATCAAAGAACATGCATTTGGTTAGATCATTGTAATAATAAATCATGGCTATCTGTTCAAAATAATTCACATGTTCTTCTGTATCATCCAAACTGTAACGACCCCAAATCCGGGGTCAATGATTTGGTCGTCACACTGCACTCTTAATCCAAACAACCTGTTCAATATAAAATCAACACAATAATAATAATATCTGTGACCCCAACTCTACCAAGAATCTTTAAAGGTTATAGTGCTAGAAACAAGAATCCAAAATTTCATTACAACAACTTTCCTTTTTACAATCATTCTCTTTACAAAATTCTAATACACTAGTATAACTTCGATAAGAAGTATACCAGGCAACTAATCTTATACAATATATTAAGCAATAGAAAACATCTATATACAAAACCTCTCACTAGCTCCACTGCTCTGGATCAAAACGTCTTTACGCTAATATCTTTCCCCATCTCTGATCAGCTACGCGGACAACTCTCGCCAATACACCTTCTTTCCGGCAGGCTAAAATATATATAAATAAAACAAGTATGAGCGAATGAATTGCTCAGCAAGCGTATTATTAAATATGATACGAAAGGTTTCCAAAATAAACTTTGGATTTTCAAATAAACAAGCCTATGGCTTAAACATTTGTAATCTCTAATATTTTCAAAGTAAGTTTGGTAATTTATCACAATATCTCATTTAGCTTCTCGCAACCGAATAGTTTTAAAACACCAAAGATTTATATAGGTCGTTACGATGACCGAATCAACAATAACTACAATAGTATGTAGAAAATATGAAATAAATATAACTCGTACGTCTTCAAGACCATAGTTTGTACAAAAATACTAATTTGAAGATAACAGGTCTATTCACGACATTTTCCGAAATCAACAACTCTGGAAGGTTAGAATAATCAAGGGGCAAGAATGAGCCAACACGCTCGGTTAAGAAATAAAGAACGCACTTCAAGACTTCAACATGGTACCGACTGGATATGCGGTATGAATAAAACTCAACAAGATAGATATCTCACGACTGCCAATGGAATCAAGGAAGTGGATTTCAACTATTTGGAATCCGAATGTATTAAGAGTAAGCGATTTCAGCAAGATTGAAACCACTATTAATAATCAACAAACCAACAACTTCACGCAACGAATAAACCTGAGAATCAGGTCATATCTCACAAGTACAAAGTATATGGATGTAACTCATCCTAGAAATGAAAATTCATATTAGAATTGGATTTTTAACAATTATCAAATACAAAGGTTGTGCTGCTGGCCAGCCACGCATCAACCCCGGACTAGCTCATGTCATAGTCCTCTACTGGATCCTAGGCCAATCTGGGCCTTAATTTCATCGACCAATAATTGGTCCATTTTTAAAAACATTCCAATTCTATATTATTTATACGTCAGGTGTCAGAACAATTGACAACCTTACTTCGACAATCAGGTGTCGGAAGAATCGACAACCTAATACAACAATTGCTGGAAAACTCACGTTCCAGGAAACAGTTCAATTATGAAGAATCCATTAAGGAATAACAATATAATCTAGTATCGACGAGATCGACACAATATGGGGAGGTGCACATGAAAAGTGACAATATAATAAGCATCGACGAGTTCGATGTAACAACTGGGATATAATGAAGAATAAACAATGACATGCTCAACAAGGTTAAGTCTGATATGAAACAGACAATATGATATCAACAGAAAAGTGTAACAAGTCAATATAGAGTAGGGTTCAAAGAATAAACAATAACATGCTTAACAAGATTGAATCTGATATGAAACAGGCATTATGATACCAACAGAATTTGCAATAACTCAATATGGAATAGGGTTCAAAGAACAGGCTCTAGATGGCCTTAACAGTTCAATTCATCACATTATGGAAGAATTAGTTAAGATTCAACAATCTGGTAAGTGACAAGAAAGTCAAGTTCAAGTTTAAGAAAAATTCAGGGTGAAGTTTATAAATGAAGAAAACAAAGGTTTATTAACTTCTGGCAGAAATAGTTCAAGTCCTTCGAACATATACTTATAATAGATAAGCCTCGTATTTGAAGGAAGTAAACTAAATCATGCACAGCATAAATGAATTCGAATCAGGGAATGGATCAGATGATCGCATTAACAAGAAATGGTAATAATACTTGCAAGGGTGCAGGATGGAAAAATGGAATACTTGTAGAACAAGTACCACAACTTCGGAATTTAAAATAACGTTTTCAACATAGGGTTCGTAAGTTCCCACTCATCTAGGGTTGGCAATATTCCAACCTAATATTTTAAAATCATGTCTTTTAAAAGAAAGCCTTAGTATACGGCCCATAATTATCTCTTCAAACTTTTCAATATAATAAGTATATCTTTCCAATCAATATGAAAATATGAATCTAAACTCAAAAGGTATAAAAGAGTACTCGTCAATTTACGAGATTAAATAACATACTTGCAATTCAATGCAAAAGAAATCAACATTTGAAAATTCAGTAATAAGCATTCAACATGCATACTAATAATTCAAGATAATATCCCTTAATTAATAAGCAAGGGTATAAACACTTGCCTCTGGTCCTTAGCTATTTCGTAACGCTGAAACAATACGATTTCCTCCTTATTCTGTCTTGTCGCACGATTCTCTACTTCCGTCCTTCTTTGCTTTAACGCTCTTGCGAATACCACTAGTCTGCTTTTACCATTTCGAATCCACGTGCCAGCCTCGATAGTCAAACATGAGACGGTACTTAGTCTTCAACGTATAATCCTCATATTTCATAAATGATTGTAACTTAACTTCGACGCACTTACCGATCTTACCGATATCTCTGTTGCACAAACATCCACATCTCAACTGATAGACCAATCGCAATCAACCACATAAGTAATCCACGTAACTTGCTTGACGACAATCCCCATACTATAAAAAGTCAACATCCAAGTCAACGGCCTCGTAAATCTCACTTTCTAACATAACCGACAAATTTCTATCCTATCTACCCCTCGTGATAACATTAGACACAACCAATTACTCAAACAAGTCTCCACACAATTTATTCGCATGCATGACTCACACAGATAATTCACATTGTTCACATAACACATTTAAACAAGTGACCGGTTACGTATCGGACGCCCGGTCTAATTTACGATATTTAAAACTCAGACACTAGCCCTAGTACGGGCATATACTGACTATAAAGCACATTACACAACTCATACGAATCACATAGCACTTAAAACTATTTTTAAAATATCACACAAAGCTTATTTGAATTTAAATAAGCCACATACAATTTTTAAATCAAAAATCGGATTTTTAAATCCAATATAAGTATTTTAAATGCAAATAAATCAATTAATAAAATTAATTGACACTCTTTAAATGCTCAAACTATTTTTAAATAATAAAACAGGTTTGAAAATAATTAAACTGAATTTTTAATTAATTAAATCTAATTAATAATTAATTTTTTAAGAATTAACTGATTAAAAGAATTAATCAATTAATTAAATTAATTAATTATTAATTAAAAATAATTAAAATAATTAAGTTTAATCAATTTTCGACTTTAAATAAATATTTATGAATTTATAAAATTTTCGGAATAATAAAATGTATTTTTAAATCAAAGATATGATTTTTAGAATTATAAAACTATTTTTGAATTATTTTTAAAAATAAAAACCCAAAAACACTTTTCTGGAAATGGATTAGGGTTTGTAAGATCAAACCGGGTCGGGTTAGGGTTTCAAAACGGTTCATGAAGAACACAAACGGGTCGCCAAGAACACGTCACCGGAAACTGGGTTTCCCAGTTTCCGGTCGACGTCCGGCCAACCCGCCAGTTTCCGGCGACCAAAAACCGAACCAAACACAAGGATTTTTCAAGGGGAAAACACGGAAATGACAAGGTCATCACAAAACTCAATTAATCGACACAAAATCTTCACAGAATCCGTCCAAAACTGGCCAGAAAGTTTCCGCCGGCGGCGGTGCTACCGCTTTCCGGCCAACCGCAAACTTCAACCAAACTCAAAACTAAATACATAATTCGACTCTAAACTAGCAGATCTATTCAATGGCGCAAATATTATCAAGGTTCGCTTAGCCGATCAAAATTCCGACCAAACTCCGGTCAACATACAACTTGCCGATGAGCTCGAAATCTTACTCCAAATCCAAATTAAAAATCATACACATACTCTGCATCACATGATAAACACAGCCAAGCCATCAATTTGCAGGAACAATCAATAACAAAGATTTCCCCAAATTAAAATAATAAATTCGAAATAAATAAATAGATTAAAAATCGGAAAAATCAGAAAATCATACCCACATGAATTTTGACGATGGATTTGGAAAGAGGATGATAAGAGATTCGATTTGGTTACAAGAACATCGAAATCGGAATCCGATAACGCTTTCAAAATTGAGTTTGATTCTCAAGAACACGAAGAACACGTTCTAGGGTTTTTCGGATTTTTAATCGTAATTAGGCTTGATTATGCGAAAACAAAGTACGATTTGCCTTTTTATATTAAACGGAAAATAATACCCCAAACGACATTTTTGAATCGATACTGATCCGATAGATCGCTTTAAATACAATTTAACAGATAAAACACTTTAAATCTTTAATAAAGCAGAATGCACGTTTTACGAGACGATGATCATCCATAAAGTACAGATAACCACAAGTATCGTTTAATAATAGATATACGAACCAAAACACTTCTATTACGAATATTTTCGAATACTTTCCACTTTAACGAATGAAATTTTGGTACGAACGATATACCAATTGCCCGAATAATTTGGGAACGATCCAAATTTTCTTTTCAATAATTATAATAAAATAAAATAGTATAACACCCTTTTCAAAATAGTTTCAAATTCCCCACACATATCACATAGCATCACATTGTCACATATTCAATCATTTAACGAATAATTTAGCACGTTTAAACAGATAAATCATTTAATAACTCTTAATATGAAATTAAAATCTCATTTCATATCATATAATAACACGTAATTTTCCCGGATCTTACATCCTTCCCCCCTTAACAGGATTCTGTCCTCAGAATCAGCTCGCGCAAACGTAGGTGGATAATTTCCAACATCTCATTCTCAAATTCCTAGGTTGACTCTTCAACCTTAGGATTTCTCCTCATACTCATACTAATTTGACTCCTCTATTACTCATCACTCTCTCATACTGACTCAATATCTCAATCGGTTACTCAACATAGAACAATTTAACTAGATCTCTATAGGTTCATATTCTACGAAATACACTATGAATATACCACTCACGGGGTGGCAAGCAAACTTATACGCACTTTCCCAACACTCAATAAATCGTCGTAAGGTAGCATTTCAAAATCGTCATAGTAACTGTTGTCGTAAGAGAATCTAATCAACGGTAAACGATCCTCCCAATTACCTTCAAAATTTAGTACACAATCATAGTCTGTCTGAATTCTTCAATTACGTCGCGGATCTCTGTCAAATACAATTGAACTCGTCATTCCATGCCGTACCATTATCTCTCATTAATCGGTCAATAATAACCTAAATAACACCACGATAAGCTCTAAGCCTTAGCAACTCCATACCACAGTTTATCTCAACATGTCTTCGTCTCCATTCAGGAATCTCTTTAGTTGTAGTCGTCTACTATACCTCTGTTATTTTGTCTTCATTTTCCAACACCTCAAGTACTTAGATATTCACCAACACTGGTATCCCTTTTGAAACCCCTCATATATATCCTTGCATTTCCTTCTTATTCTTTATACTTTCTCGTTCCCTCCTATAATTGAATCCTTTTCTATTTCCATAACTCTTTCCTTTATGTAGCCCTTTCTCTTTAATCAATCCTGGTTGAATCCTTATTCCCGTCATTTCTTTTAGTTAATCTCTCATTATCATAACCTTAAAGCTCCATCCTTTCTAATCCTTGTACCGAAGATATTTTCATCTCAATTCCCTCCTTTACTACTCATACTATCAGCCATCCATATTCTTGGGTCAACTTTATCTACCTCCAATATGTCTAACAACTACTTTCAACGATCACATACCTTTCATGCCAATTAACTCTTCAGCTGAAAACAACCCTTCATTACCTCATCCATTGTCTTTAAATCCTTATTAACACCTCTTCATCTTCTTTTCCTATCTTCACAGTAACACTCATGACACCTTTTCCATGGTTCCATCTCATTTCCCAAACAGCTTGATCAACTCGACATTATCTTGATTCTCATTCTATACATCCACATTGACTGGTAAAATCTACCTTAACTATCGTGAGCAAAAGACTTGCAACCATATCATACAATCCTGAAATACTCAAAGATTAACTCATTCTCCATTATTAGCCTATCATCCAATCTTAAAAGTTCTTCTCATTGAGACAAAAATCTATTATGTCCATTTTCCACAACCTAGGATAACATCAGCACAATTACACCTTTTTCCCCAATTTCCAATCAACTCTTGAATTATCTAACTTCACCTTTTCCACATCGTAACGTTAATCGATAGAAAGAGAACAACTGGCCCCGTTATATGTTACTAGTATTCTAATCGCATCGTAGTCCGCTTTCGTTCATGGTAATTCAATCGCAAATTCTTCGTTCATTATGGTAGGGTAAATTTCAGTTCACCCTAGTGGTATACCTCCCAGATTATTTGAAATAAGAAGTTCATGATAGTTTGAAGTGAAAAGATTCTATATCGTAGCAAATGTCCCACAATTGGGGTTACCAAATCTGTATATTCCAAAGCAACATTATTGGAAGTGAAAGGATTACTGAGAGACCAATTTGATCACATGAACTCACTGTTGTGTGTCTCTATTAAGACAGTACTAAAGGTAATTAGCCTTCTTGTATTTCACAACACACAAGTGACGGCGTCCCGTCAGACTTCTATCACATAGACAGATAGTCCTTGTGTCCCCTATAAATAGGGTTGTTTATCTCAGTTGGAGTAGAGAAATATGAAAGAAATTTAGAGTCAGAATAACAATCAGGGCCTTTCGATAAGAATTCTCAAATACACACCTTGGATTGAAATTGAATAAATTCCAAAGGTGTTATTTCAGAAAAAGAAGAACAACCAGAAAGGAAGTATCAACAAATAGTGTTACATCACAATTAGAGTTATCCACTCCGGAAGAATGAAGGAGTTGGAATTTAAATAACATATTTTCAACAGGCTCAAAATTTGAAGTAGGCATAACAACAATCTTTGGCGCAATTTAAAACATGATTGATCAAGAGTATCAAATGCAAGATCAACAGGTGGAATATATCCATCAACACAGGTTTCTTTTTAAAGGAATGCCAAATATTTCATTAGGATGGGAAGGTATTACCAAGGTCTTCACATATGCCTCCTCCGTCGACTCCTTCGATAGCTCGTTATTCGATTTCAGCCCTTCTTCTCCACGTTATTCGATTTCAGCCCTTCTTTTCCACGTCATTCGATTTCAGCCCTTCTTTTCCACGTCATTCGATTTCAGCCCTTCTTTTCCACGTCATTCGATTTCAGCCCTTCTTTTCCACGTCATTCGATTTCAGCCCTTCTTTTCCACGTCGCAAGGTTATCAATATCGTACGTCGTCGTCGACTCGTAATAGTCCTCGAAGATTCCGCCATAGACGTCTACAAACGTAAGAAGTTCTATCCATTTCAGCACAACTATCTCAATCAAATACCTCCATCTCAACTCACTCAGCGGTACTATATCCAATAGTCCAACACGAACTCTAAATGAGCTCTGACGTTCCTTATATAACTATATACACTCCCACACACTCTCGTTTCTAGTTTTACTATAACCCTCGCTCTGATACCAACTGTAACGCCCCCAAATCCGGGGTCAAAGGATTTGGTCGTCACACTGCACTCTTAATCCAAACAACCTGTTCAATATAAAATCAACACAATAATAATAATATCTGTGACCCCAACTCTACCAAGAATCTTTAAAGGTTATAGTGCTAGAAACAAGAATCCAAAATTTCATTACAACAACTTTCCTTTTTACAATCATTCTCTTTACAAAATTCTAATACACTAGTATAACTTCGATAAGAAGTATACCAGGCAACTAATCTTATACAATATATTAAGCAATAGAAAACATCTATATACAAAACCTCTCACTAGCTCCACTGCTCTGGATCAAAACGTCTTTACGCTAATATCTTTCCCCATCTCTGATCAGCTACGCGGACAACTCTCGCCAATACACCTTCTTTCCGGCAGGCTAAAATATATATAAATAAAACAAGTATGAGCGAATGAATTGCTCAGCAAGCGTATTATTAAATATGATACGAAAGGTTTCCAAAATAAACTTTGGATTTTCAAATAAACAAGCCTATGGCTTAAACATTTGTAATCTCTAATATTTTCAAAGTAAGTTTGGTAATTTATCACAATATCTCATTTAGCTTCTCGCAACCGAATAGTTTTAAAACACCAAAGATTTATATAGGTCGTTACGATGACCGAATCAACAATAACTACAATAGTATGTAGAAAATATGAAATAAATATAACTCGTACGTCTTCAAGACCATAGTTTGTACAAAAATACTAATTTGAAGATAACAGGTCTATTCACGACATTTTCCGAAATCAACAACTCTGGAAGGTTAGAATAATCAAGGGGCAAGAATGAGCCAACACGCTCGGTTAAGAAATAAAGAACGCACTTCAAGACTTCAACATGGTACCGACTGGATATGCGGTATGAATAAAACTCAACAAGATAGATATCTCACGACTGCCAATGGAATCAAGGAAGTGGATTTCAACTATTTGGAATCCGAATGTATTAAGAGTAAGCGATTTCAGCAAGATTGAAACCACTATTAATAATCAACAAACCAACAACTTCACGCAACGAATAAACCTGAGAATCAGGTCATATCTCACAAGTACAAAGTATATGGATGTAACTCATCCTAGAAATGAAAATTCATATTAGAATTGGATTTTTAACAATTATCAAATACAAAGGTTGTGCTGCTGGCCAGCCACGCATCAACCCCGGACTAGCTCATGTCATAGTCCTCTACTGGATCCTAGGCCAATCTGGGCCTTAATTTCATCGACCAATAATTGGTCCATTTTTAAAAACATTCCAATTCTATATTATTTATACGTCAGGTGTCAGAACAATTGACAACCTTACTTCGACAATCAGGTGTCGGAAGAATCGACAACCTAATACAACAATTGCTGGAAAACTCACGTTCCAGGAAACAGTTCAATTATGAAGAATCCATTAAGGAATAACAATATAATCTAGTATCGACGAGATCGACACAATATGGGGAGGTGCACATGAAAAGTGACAATATAATAAGCATCGACGAGTTCGATGTAACAACTGGGATATAATGAAGAATAAACAATGACATGCTCAACAAGGTTAAGTCTGATATGAAACAGACAATATGATATCAACAGAAAAGTGTAACAAGTCAATATAGAGTAGGGTTCAAAGAATAAACAATAACATGCTTAACAAGATTGAATCTGATATGAAACAGGCATTATGATACCAACAGAATTTGCAATAACTCAATATGGAATAGGGTTCAAAGAACAGGCTCTAGATGGCCTTAACAGTTCAATTCATCACATTATGGAAGAATTAGTTAAGATTCAACAATCTGGTAAGTGACAAGAAAGTCAAGTTCAAGTTTAAGAAAAATTCAGGGTGAAGTTTATAAATGAAGAAAACAAAGGTTTATTAACTTCTGGCAGAAATAGTTCAAGTCCTTCGAACATATACTTATAATAGATAAGCCTCGTATTTGAAGGAAGTAAACTAAATCATGCACAGCATAAATGAATTCGAATCAGGGAATGGATCAGATGATCGCATTAACAAGAAATGGTAATAATACTTGCAAGGGTGCAGGATGGAAAAATGGAATACTTGTAGAACAAGTACCACAACTTCGGAATTTAAAATAACGTTTTCAACATAGGGTTCGTAAGTTCCCACTCATCTAGGGTTGGCAATATTCCAACCTAATATTTTAAAATCATGTCTTTTAAAAGAAAGCCTTAGTATACGGCCCATAATTATCTCTTCAAACTTTTCAATATAATAAGTATATCTTTCCAATCAATATGAAAATATGAATCTAAACTCAAAAGGTATAAAAGAGTACTCGTCAATTTACGAGATTAAATAACATACTTGCAATTCAATGCAAAAGAAATCAACATTTGAAAATTCAGTAATAAGCATTCAACATGCATACTAATAATTCAAGATAATATCCCTTAATTAATAAGCAAGGGTATAAACACTTGCCTCTGGTCCTTAGCTATTTCGTAACGCTGAAACAATACGATTTCCTCCTTATTCTGTCTTGTCGCACGATTCTCTACTTCCGTCCTTCTTTGCTTTAACGCTCTTGCGAATACCACTAGTCTGCTTTTACCATTTCGAATCCACGTGCCAGCCTCGATAGTCAAACATGAGACGGTACTTAGTCTTCAACGTATAATCCTCATATTTCATAAATGATTGTAACTTAACTTCGACGCACTTACCGATCTTACCGATATCTCTGTTGCACAAACATCCACATCTCAACTGATAGACCAATCGCAATCAACCACATAAGTAATCCACGTAACTTGCTTGACGACAATCCCCATACTATAAAAAGTCAACATCCAAGTCAACGGCCTCGTAAATCTCACTTTCTAACATAACCGACAAATTTCTATCCTATCTACCCCTCGTGATAACATTAGACACAACCAATTACTCAAACAAGTCTCCACACAATTTATTCGCATGCATGACTCACACAGATAATTCACATTGTTCACATAACACATTTAAACAAGTGACCGGTTACGTATCGGACGCCCGGTCTAATTTACGATATTTAAAACTCAGACACTAGCCCTAGTACGGGCATATACTGACTATAAAGCACATTACACAACTCATACGAATCACATAGCACTTAAAACTATTTTTAAAATATCACACAAAGCTTATTTGAATTTAAATAAGCCACATACAATTTTTAAATCAAAAATCGGATTTTTAAATCCAATATAAGTATTTTAAATGCAAATAAATCAATTAATAAAATTAATTGACACTCTTTAAATGCTCAAACTATTTTTAAATAATAAAACAGGTTTGAAAATAATTAAACTGAATTTTTAATTAATTAAATCTAATTAATAATTAATTTTTTAAGAATTAACTGATTAAAAGAATTAATCAATTAATTAAATTAATTAATTATTAATTAAAAATAATTAAAATAATTAAGTTTAATCAATTTTCGACTTTAAATAAATATTTATGAATTTATAAAATTTTCGGAATAATAAAATGTATTTTTAAATCAAAGATATGATTTTTAGAATTATAAAACTATTTTTGAATTATTTTTAAAAATAAAAACCCAAAAACACTTTTCTGGAAATGGATTAGGGTTTGTAAGATCAAACCGGGTCGGGTTAGGGTTTCAAAACGGTTCATGAAGAACACAAACGGGTCGCCAAGAACACGTCACCGGAAACTGGGTTTCCCAGTTTCCGGCCGACGTCCGGCCAACCCGCCAGTTTCCGGCGACCAAAAACCGAACCAAACACAAGGATTTTTCAAGGGGAAAACACGGAAATGACAAGGTCATCACAAAACTCAATTAATCGACACAAAATCTTCACAGAATCCGTCCAAAACTGGCCAGAAAGTTTCCGCCGGCGGCGGTGCTACCGCTTTCCGGCCAACCGCAAACTTCAACCAAACTCAAAACTAAATACATAATTCGACTCTAAACTAGCAGATCTATTCAATGGCGCAAATATTATCAAGGTTCGCTTAGCCGATCAAAATTCCGACCAAACTCCGGTCAACATACAACTTGCCGATGAGCTCGAAATCTTACTCCAAATCCAAATTAAAAATCATACACATACTCTGCATCACATGATAAACACAGCCATGCCATCAATTTGCAGGAACAATCAATAACAAAGATTTCCCCAAATTAAAATAATAAATTCGAAATAAATAAATAGATTAAAAATCGGAAAAATCAGAAAATCATACCCACATGAATTTTGACGATGGATTTGGAAAGAGGATGATAAGAGATTCGATTTGGTTACAAGAACATCGAAATCGGAATCCGATAACGCTTTCAAAATTGAGTTTGATTCTCAAGAACACGAAGAACACGTTCTAGGGTTTTTCGGATTTTTAATCGTAATTAGGCTTGATTATGCGAAAACAAAGTACGATTTGCCTTTTTATATTAAACGGAAAATAATACCCCAAACGACATTTTTGAATCGATACTGATCCGATAGATCGCTTTAAATACAATTTAACAGATAAAACACTTTAAATCTTTAATAAAGCAGAATGCACGTTTTACGAGACGATGATCATCCATAAAGTACAGATAACCACAAGTATCGTTTAATAATAGATATACGAACCAAAACACTTCTATTACGAATATTTTCGAATACTTTCCACTTTAACGAATGAAATTTTGGTACGAACGATATACCAATTGCCCGAATAATTTGGGAACGATCCAAATTTTCTTTTCAATAATTATAATAAAATAAAATAGTATAACACCCTTTTCAAAATAGTTTCAAATTCCCCACACATATCACATAGCATCACATTGTCACATATTCAATCATTTAACGAATAATTTAGCACGTTTAAACAGATAAATCATTTAATAACTCTTAATATGAAATTAAAATCTCATTTCATATCATATAATAACACGTAATTTTCCCGGATCTTACACAAACCATTAAAGGATTCAAAGTTATAGTGCTTGAGGTTTCTCTGCCTTGGTGTTGCCTCCAAGGAGTAACTGAATGAGGTGAGGGTATCCCCAATGTCGAGCCCAGAATCTTGGCCAACTTTTCTTTGCAGTTCGTGGATTATGCCCATGAGGTCCTCTCGGGGTTCATCCTCATTTGAGATTATTTCTGGGCTAGGGGCCCGGGTTTTTCTTCTGTCAGTAGTTTTGCCAAGAATCTGGGCTTCTTCCTCCTGGATTCTTTTTTGGACCCTTAGGTCGAGCCTGGCTTGTTCTTCCGCTTGAATCTTTTCTCGCAATTCAGCCAACTTCTTGAGCTTTTCAGCCTCCTCATTATGGTTTCTTCTTTGAGTTCTGTGAGCTCTCCTTTCTGTGTCTTTCTGCTTGTCCCCAATTCGGTCAAAGACAGACCGAGAGCGATGCAATCCTTCGGGGTGATGAGAGTTCTCACATTGATCTTGCTCCTTATTCCGGGTTTGATTGTATAACCGGATAGCTTCAACAATCTGTTCGTCAGTCAGGTTTTCCATCTGTCCGGGCTCAAGGGCAAGATCAGTGTACTTGTATTTATTTACCTCTATGTTGATCTGGGCGTCACCTGGCCGGATTACTTGTGATTCCAGAGTCAGGACTGGGGGTATCTGGTTCCCAGCCTGACCTGGGATCAGCATAGTTAGGTCCAGGGTAGGGTTGCTTGGGGTGTGTCTATTCGTGCTTTTACTTCCACGAGTCATGGTTCAAACACAAATAGATGTATACAATATTCGTGACAACAAATTAAAAAAGTAAGTTGGGTTTATGACTAGATCTCGATGGGTTTATGAAGGAATAACGATGTATGCATGTATTTCTGGGTTTACAATATCTCAAAGGCAAGAAAACTGGGTTTTTTGAGTAGATCTAACCAAGAGCAATGTAGATCTAAGCAATGACTAAAGCATATAAGCAAAAGATTGCAACTTTATCAAGATTATCAACAGATCTGGGCTAAACAAGGCTAAAAAACATGCATACATTGTAGAAATGGGCTAAAGAGTTCATATTTGGTGGCTAAAATGAAAGGGTTTGCTTAGATCTTACTGGGTTTAATCAGGACTCCTTCAAAGATGAAGGAGCTTGTTGATGATGGTGAGTCTAGTGGCACCGAGACCAAAAGACAAGGTTCCCCTCCTTCTAGCGCCAAATGTTAACTCCAGAATCCGATCCAGTCCTTCCTAGCCGTTCCCACGCCTGGAAGCGGTGTAGTTGCTGGTGGGTGTCTGCAAAACAACACCGAAGGGGGGTTTGGACCCTGGCGGCGCCTCCGGCGTGAGAATAAGTCTGGGTTTTGGAAGAGTAGATAAGACTATAGAGAAATCTAAATATGGAGGGTGTGTGTATAGAGAATGAGAGAGTAACCCCAAACCTTTTCTTCTTGGATTATTTATAGGCCCAAAATTAGGGTTCAGGGGGTGTACCTGCAATCATGAGCGTTGAATCCTAGATAGGTAGGACACCTGGGTGATGTTGATGGGTCACACGTGTCCATGTGAGAATTGTGGTGTCGTGTGCCAGTCTCCTGTTGGTGTGTGGTTTAGATAGGACATAATTGTGTCAATCATTAGGTATCCTTACGTGTCGTCATCAGGTGTGGCCATCAATGATGACCTAAACACGTCACGTAACGGGGTTTAGTTTTTCCCACGCAATCTATTTCCTTTGTTGCTAGGTTAGAGTGGGTTAGATCTTGAGCTTGAGTCATGGCTCAAATGTGAATTCGGGCTTGGAGGTGAGCTATGACTCAAATATGAATTCAAACTTGGAGGTGAGTCATGGCTCAACTATGAATTCGGGTTCGGAAGTGAGCCATGACTCAAATATGAACTCGGGCTTGGAGGTGAGCCATGGCTCAACTATGAATTCGGGTTCGGAAGTGAGCCAGGGCCCCGAGATGAGCTCGGGCCATACATAGCCTATCAATACTAATGCACATAAATCCATTATAACAGTTATAATATATTATCATATGATGTGATTGTCAAATCATCAGTTTCCAATGTATAGTCATCTAGAACCATGCATGTACATGAGCTGTGTATATAGACTTCAAGCTGTAACTCTAGTACCCATACACGGTGCAATGAATTAGTTCACACACACATCACGCGCTTTCCTTGGCCTATAAAAGAATAGAAAGAGAGAAGTAAAGGTTGTCCCGGTGAAAAACAAGAAACATAGCAATACTAATACATCACTCTCTTAAGTTCTTTTCTTGTCTTGTTTCTATACGTACTATATCGTATTATATATATATAATTTAAGTTAGATAGATTAAATTATTATAACACGTTATCAGCACGAGTCTTTGCCCGAGCTTTATTCTACGAAGAAGGTGCAATTTAATTTCTTCTATATTAGTTGAACCTCTGCCCGAGTTTTATTCAATCAATAAGAATGGCGAATCTTGCAAAATTAGATTTTGTTGCATTGGATGTGTCTGGGGATAACTATCTATCGTGGGTGCTCGTTGCAGAATTACACCTTAGTGTTAACGGGTTAAAAGACACCATAGAAACAGGAAAAATCCCTACTATTGAACAAAATGCCAAAGCTATTATTTTTCTCAGGCACCACATTCATGAAAATTTAAAATCTTAATACCTGACCGTCAAAAACCCACTCACCCTCTGGACCAACCTCAAAGATAGATTTGATCACCAGAAACTTGTCCATTTGCCACATGCCCGTTATGAGTGGATTAATATAAGGTTGCAAGATTTTAAATCTGTTGCTGAATACAATTCTGCCTTGTTCAAAATAAGCTCAAAATTGATTTTATGTGGTGAGAATATTACTGATGCTGACATGATTAAAAAAACCCTCTCAACCTTTCACCCCAATACTTTAATTTTGGCGCAACAATACAGGGAGCGCAATTTTCAGAAATATAGCGAGTTGATATCTCTCCTTCTTATAGCCGAAAAGAATAATGAGTTTTTGCTGAAAAATCATCAGATACGTCCCACAGGCTATGCCCAGTTACCTGAAGTACATAACACGTCATTCCGGAAGAATGAACATGGAAAAGGGTATAGAGGAGGACGAGGTTACGGACGACACCGTGGGCGTGGAAATTTTCGTGGTCGGTTTCGAAATTCTGGCCACCGTAAGTGGCAGCGTGATGGCCACAACAACTCGGGTCACCAGAAGTGGCAGCGTGATGGCTACAACAACTCAGGCCACCAGAAGTGGCAGCTTGATAGCTACAATAACTTTGGCCACCAGAAGTGGCAAAGTGAGGGGCCAAATAAAAGGAAGGCACCGCAAGAAGAAGATACTAGAGATATGTATTTTAGATGTGGGGCTCATGGACATTGGACTCGTACTTTTCACGCACCAAAACATCTTGTAGATCTTTACGAGGCATCTAAAAGACATGATGAACAAAGGGTAGAAACAAACTTGGCTAGTTTTAATACTGAACCAATAAGTAAGATTTCAAATGAACTTGACACTAGTTCTAATCTTTACTACGACTTAGATGACTAAGTTTCTATGTGTATTTCTTTCATGTCATGTGTTTATCTGTACTTGTTTTAATTTTCTGCTTCTATGTACTTGTTTATGTTCCGGTTCAATGCACTTTTATTGTCTTAATAAAATTGTTGTTCATTTATATATGTACACATCATAAATATGGGAGATATATGCATTGCTGACTGCGCCACCACTCACACAATTTTACAAAATCAGAAATATTTCTCACAGTTGACTAAAACCAATTCACATGTCTGGACGATTTCGGGTACATCAAATATAATAGAGGGTATTGGGAAAGCCAGTTTTATCCTTCCAAATGAGACACAGATTCACGTACATAATGCTCTATATTCTAGTAAATCCACTAGGAATCTTCCGAGTTTAATAGACATCCGGCTTAATGGTTTTCACGTAAAAACTACTAGTGAAAATGAAAAAGAATATCTCCTTATCACTTCAAATACATCAGACCCTAATAAGATCCTACAAAAATTACAATCAATATCTTCAGGATTATATGCTACCCAAATTAGAGTCATTGAGTCTCACAGTATCACCATTCCCAAAATCATGGACCCGAAATCACTCACACTTTGGCATGAAAGACTTGGTCATCCAGGAGTATCAATGATGCGTCGTATAATAGAAAATTCTACAGGACATCCTCTTAAGAATCAAAAAGTTATACCATGTGATGAACTTCCTTGCTCAGCGTGTTCTTTAGGAAAACTAATTGTCTGACCATCTCCAGTTAAACTTCAAACAGAGTCTCCCAATTTCTTAGAAAGAATTCAAGGTGATATTTGTGGTCCTATTCATCCACCATCTGGTCCATTCAGATATTTCATGGTTCTAATCGATGCTTCAACTAGATGGTCTTATGTTTGTCTACTCTCTACATGAAATACAGCCTTTGCCAAGATACTTGCTCAAATAATCAAATTGCGAGCCCAATTTCCTGACCATCCCATTAAATTAATTCGAGTAGATAATGCTGCTGAATTTACATCTGCAACTTTCAATGATTATTGTATGTCAGTAGGGATCTCAGTCGAACACCCTGTAGCTCACGTACACACAAAAAATGGTTTAGCAGAGTCTTTAATTAAAAGACTTTAACTAATTTCACGTCTCTTACTTCTAAGGGCAAAATTACCTACATCTGTTTGGGGTCACACAATTCTTCATGCTGTAAATATAATTAGGATAAGGCCATCTGCTTACCATAAACAATCCCTTCAACAATTAGTTCTTGGTCAAATTCCTGATATCTCACACTTTAAGATTTTTGGTAGTGCTGTATATGTTCCTATTTCACCTCCACAGAGATCTAAAATGGGACCGCAAAGAAGAATAGGCATATATGTTGGTTTTGACTCACCATCTACCGTTAGATATCTTGAACCATTAACTGGTGATGTTTTTATTGCTCGATATGCTGACTGTCATTTTGATGAGTCTGTGTTCCCTCCATTAGGGGGAGATAATGTTTTGCATAAATTAAATATTGAACTATCATGGAATACATCAGGATTAAATGTTATTGATCCACGTACTAAACAATGTGAATCTGAGGTTCTAAGAATTATTCATATGCAAAATATTGCTAATCAAATGCCAGATGCTTTTAATGATTCTAGACATATTGTAAAATCGCATATACCTGCTGTTAACGCTCCGGTAAGGGTTGAAATCCATGTTCATAAATCAATTCCTGAAGAATTGGTTGATAATTCAAAACCACGCCAGAAGCGTAGAAGACCTGTTGGTGCAAAAGATGTTGTACCACGAAAACGGAAATTGATTGGACCTGTCCCTAGAGTGGCAATTGTTACAGAAAATACCCCACAAGTGGTATTACCTCCTGAAGAGGCTCGAGCCCCTGAAGTGGCTATATCAAATACCCCAGAAGCGGTATCACCTCCGGAAGAGGTTCTAGCCCATGAAGTGGTCGTGACCAAACCACCAGAAGTGGTATTGCCTCTAGAAGAGGATATTGCCCCTGAAGTGGCACATGTTTTCGTAGAAGCAAAGGTACCTGATAATTACGAGATATCAATGAATTATGTACATAACGGAAAATTATTGGATCGTGGGAGTACTAATATTGATGACGTATATGCTTTTTCAGCGCCATGTGATGTTATTATGAACTCCGATCCTAAACCACAAAGTGCGGAAGAATGTCGACAAAGAGATGATTGGTCAAAATGGAAAATTGCAATCCAGGAAGAATTGCAATCCTTCCGCAAGAGAAATGTATTTGGACCTGTAGTCCGTACACTAGCTGGTGTAGTCCCCGTCAGGAATAGATGGGTATTTGTACGAAAATGAAATGAAAGAAATGAAATTGTGAGATATAAGGCCCGGCTGGTAGCCCAGGGATTCTCTCAAAGGCCTGGATTTGATTACCAGGAAACTTACTCTCATGTGATGGATGGAGTCACTTTTCGTTTTCTGATGGGTATGGCTTGTATGGAAAGAATGGAAACACGCCTTATGGACGTTGTGACAGCCTACCTTTACGTATCACTTGATAGTGATATTTATATGAAAATCCCTGAAGGATTAAAGTTAGAGGAAACTAAGCCTCGACATTTATACTCAGTTAAATTACAACGATCATTATATGGTTTGAAACAATCTGGTCGTATGTGGTACAACAGGCTTAGTGAGTATTTATTGAATGATGGATATGTAAATGATCAAGTGTGTCCATGTGTGTTTATTAAAAGGTCGCAAACTAGTTTTGTTATTATTGTTGTATATGTGGATGATTTGAATATTGTAGGTACTTCTGAAGATATTACTAATGCTGCTAATTATTTGAAAAATGAGTTTGAAATGAAAGATCTTGGAAAGACACGATTTTGTTAAAGTATACAGGTGGAGCACTTATCTACAGGAATATTTATTCATCAATCAACCTACACGGAAAAGGTTCTTGATCGGTTCTACATGGACAAAGCTCATCCACTAACTACGCCAATGGTTGTTCAGTCACTCGAAGTTGAAAAAGATCCCTTCCGTCCTAGAATTGAAGATGAAGATGCACTTGGACCTGAAGTTCCATATCTTAGTGCAGTTGGAGCTCTTATGTATCTTGCAAATAACACACGGCCTGATATTGCATTTGTTGTTAACCTACTCGCGAGATTCAGTTCTGATCCAACTAAAAGGCATTGGGATGGAATCAAACATATATTCAGATATCTTCGGGGGACGTTTGATCTTGGGCTATTCTTTCCGAACAATTCAAAATCGCAGCTGGTTGGATATGCGGATGCAGGGTATATGTCAGATCCTCATTTTGGACGATCTCAAACAGGTTATCTATTCACATATTGTGGTACTGCTATCTCTTGGAAGTCTACAAAACAGACTATGGCGGCAACTTCATCTAATCACGCAGAGTTACTTGCAATCCATGAAGCAAGCAGGGAATGTATTTGGTTACGATCAGTCATTCAACATATTCAAAAATCATGTGGTTTATCAAGTATCTCAAACAGTCTCACAGTTATGTTTGAGGACAACTCAGCCTGTATTAAGCAACTAAAGGAAGGATATATCAAAGGGGATCGAGCAAAACATATCTTGCCAAAATTCTTCTACACTCATGAACTACAAGAAAATGGTGACATTGATGTACAACGAGTTCGTTCATGTGATAATCTGGCAGATTTACTTACAAAGTCATTACCTACATAAACTTTTGAGAAACTGCGCAATAATATTGGCATGCGAAGATTGAGGAATTTGCGACATCAAAATGTCAAATTGTGATGCGTTTTATTCAGGGGGAGACTATACTCTTTTTCCTTCGCCAAGGTTTTTATCCCACTGGGTTTTTCCTTGCAAGGTTTTAACGAGACAGTCAATCTTTGTAATAACTCACATTTGACAATCAAGGGGGAGTGTTATAATATATTATCATATGATGTGATTGTCAAATCATCAGTTTCCAATGTATAGTCATCTAGAACCATGCATGTACATGAACTGTGTATATAGACTTCAAGCTGTAACTCTAGTACCCATACACGGTGCAGTAAATTAGTTCACACACACATCACACGCTTTCCTTGACCTATAAAAGAATAGAAAGAGAGAAGTAAAGGTTGTCCGGGCGAAAAACAAGAAACATAGCAATACTAATACATCACTCTCTTAAGTTCTTTTCTTGTCTTGTTTCTATACGTACTATATCGTATTATATATATATATATATATATATATATATATATATATAATTTAAGTTAGATAGATTAAATTATTATAACAATAACCAAGTTGTGATTTCTTTTGTAACAGCTTTAGTTAACTTATTAGTGTTGAGATATTATTTGGTCTGGGCTTGTGTTGGGCCTAACCAATAACATATCCTTGTCATGTGTATCATTTGCTATCTTTTTCTGCTTGTGCACAGTGATAGGTGCATCTCTTTGCCATCAAAATCAGTTTTTTTAGGTCAATATTAAATGTATGAAACCAACATTGTTCCTTTTCATTGGGCCTGGTGTTGTGCAATTGCCTGGATTGAGATAGAAATATTATTAAAAAATGTAATTTAGTTGCAGATGACAAAATGAATTTTTTAGTGAGAAATATATTATAAATTTATACTAAAAAACTTTATAGTGAGATATAGGAATGATATCTCTAGCTATTAATTTGTAAAATAAATGTATCTATTTAGCCAATATATATATATATATATATATATATATTTATATATGGCACAAAAGTTTACACATTTATTTTAAAATTTATCCTGTCAAACATTGTTTCATTCCGTCCATATTAAAGATTAGATGATTTGAGCGCATGAAATAACTAACTAGGTGATCGCGGTCCGGTTTGTTCCGGGTTAGATATGTGATCGCGGTCCGGTTTGTTTTGGGTTAGATATCAAACCATAAAATAGTGGTTCTTGAAAAAATCAAACCAAACCGTAACCCGTAAACCAACAAAACAAAACCATTCGGTTTGGTTTTAGTCGGTTCGGATTAACGAATTTTGACGGTTCTCGATAAAATTTGGTTAACAAAATTATAAAATAAAATAATAACTTTCCGATTTAAATTTTCCCAGATAGTTTGGTTAGTAAAATTAGGAAATAAAAATACTTATGAAATTCAAATTTTCCTTCTTTAAATGTGCATAAATAATAAAAATTATTCCTACATAACAAAGTATTAACCGCAAATAACTAACGTTCAATTTAATTACAACAATGAAATATTGGATACGAAAAGTAATATAAAATTTGTGATTTAATTTGTGATTCATAAGATAAAATTACTTTATATTATATAATCATAAATATAAAATTAATATATATATATATATATATATATATATATATATATATATATATATATATATATATATATATATATATATATATATATATAGGGTAAAATTTTATGGATACCACCTTTTTGTTGGAGACTTGGAGACCACATATGTTCTGCAATCTAAATTTGGCAAAATGGATCATATTTTATAATCAAAAATTTGCAGAACGTATTATTTTGCAAAGTATGTTCTATGATCATCATGTAAGTTCTGCAAACTAAAAATGAATGTTCTGCAAACCGAACATGTTTTGCAGAACAATATGTGTTGCTATGTTCTACTTGCAAAACATATATAATTTTAAAGATTTTAAATGAAATAGTTATTTTCATAGAACATAATTTATAAAATATTACATTTTTCAATATTTTATTTGCATAACATATATGGTCTCCAAGGTCTCTAATAAAAATTTGGTCTCCATAGAACTTAACTCTTATATATATATTTAAATTCTAAAAGATGTATTTTGATAATTTAAACCAAATATACCAAATATAAATAAGTTTTCTATATTGAATAGAATTCTCCATGTAAAAAATTAGTGACTTTCTTTTCTCTTACATGGACAATTCCACCTAGATAAAAATTGTTAAATCATCTTTTAATTAAAGATAATTTAGTTATCTTCATGTGGGGTGTAAAATCGTCAAAAATTCTAATAATTATTATTATGTCATCATTATTTTAACACCAATTTAATTACTTTTTTCTAACTATTTTAAATTTAGAAATCTATGTTCAAAAATTAAAATCAATCTAAGAAAAATTCAAATCAACAAAGAATATAATAATACGAGGATAAAATTTTATAAAATTGTGCATAGTTTTATATCATAATTAATTAAATATTATTTATTATTAAATAATAAATTATACGTAAATGGTGGTTTTGTTTTATAAGAACTCATAGAGACCTAATTTCATTGTTAGCAGAACTATATTCATATTAAAAAAAACCTTATTTTGAAATTTTAGACTTAGCTACAGAATACAGAATAGGCCAAACTTTTTAAACCTATATACATTGTAAATTATTAAATTTGAAACTTTAAAAGTTTGTTAATCAATTAATATAGTACTTTTCTGAAAAATCGTACTTTACAAAAAATATTATCAAATAACATATGTCTGCAAGAAAAAAATGAAAAAAATTCTTATTTTTCAAAAAAACCTATAAATTTTAATATGTTGTTGGTAGATTCAAACCTTAGATCATTCTAAATGATAATTTTACTGTTATATCTAAAGTTTTTCAACAATTTAATTTGAAAGATTCAACGATTATGGATTGAGTGATCAAACAAAGCGACCAAACTTAACAAGCTTTCATTATTTAGTCTTTAATATAATAACATAGATATTTACAGGATATACTATAAAAAAAATAAAATTTATACAGAATTTTGATCATGGTGTACTACTTTAAAAGAAGAACTATTACAAAAAAAATATATTTTAATTGATAATTTATTTTCTCAAAAGTTCAAAGTTCCCGCATCTTTAACATATTACAAAAAAGAGTATATTATATTTTAGAAATAAATAATTAAAAATATTAAAAATTAAAAAAATTATAAATATTAAGAAAAATTAATGATGTTATCATGATAGTTTGTTTCTAAATACCGCCAAAACATTCACAACCGTTAGATCCAATACTTTTAAAAATAGATGATCAAGATTATATCATATAAAAAGAAGTTATTGTCTAAAAATGATATAAGTTAAAAGATATTATATTAGGATTGGATTTTCTAAAAAGTCAAAACATAAAAATAGTTGTAATTAAATAAGGAAACTCATTTAATACCAAAATAATAAAAATCGTTTAATGTTAAATAGATAGGTGAAAACCGTTAGATTTAACATTAAAAACTGTATTTGGTTAATAAAGGGTATTCTAATAATCTAAACTACATACAAGTAGATTTCCTAAATCGAATAGAATTCTCAACATTAAATTTCGTCACTTTATTCTCTTTTTAGTTTTAGAATAGTTTTTAATTGAAAAAGAACTATTAAACCACAACTAAATTAAAGATTATTTTGTGAATTCATGTGGACTATAAAATTGGCAAAATCTAATTTTTATAACTCAATATAAACAAATATTAAATTGAGCGTGTAAGATATAATAAATATCAAATTTTTAACTATAATTTTTTTGGTTAAATCTTTTTTAACAATAATTTAATCATGTAAACTAATAACTTTTAAATATTAAAATATTCATAAATAAATATAATTATAAATATTAAAAAACAATCATGTGTTGCATGGGTAATAAAAATATAATTATAAACAAAATAATTATAAATAAAATTTAAGTAACCGTGCATCGTACGGGCTATAAGCTAGTATATATATATATATATATATATATATATATATGGTAAAGTTTTATGGATACCACCTTTTTGTTGGAGACTTGGAGACCACATATGTTCTGCAATCGAAATTTGGCAAAACGGATCATATTTTATAATCAAAAATTTGCAGAACGTATTATTTTGCAAAGTATGTTCTATGAAAATCACTATTTCATCGAAAATCTTGAAAATCATGTAAGTTCTGCAAACTAAAAATGAATGTTCTGCAAACCGAACATGTTTTGCAGAAAAATATGTGTTGCTATGTTCTACTTGCAAAACATATATAATTTTAAAGATTTTAAATGAAATAGTTATTTTCATAGAACATAATTTATAAAATATTACATTTTTCAATATTTTATTTGCATAACATATATGGTCTCCAAGGTCTCTAATAAAAATTTGGTCTCCATAGAACTTAACTCTTATCTATACTATATTATTAAAGACGAAACATTAAAAGTTTTGGTCGGTCGGTCAGTCGGTCGGTCGGTCGGTATTTGGGCCGATTCACGGGCCTATTTATAACCAATTTATTAATAATCAATTACCTTTTTCAGTACATTACCTATTTTATATTATTTTTAAACTAAACCAACTCATCTTCTAAAAATAAAACGGGCAACATATATATAATATGGTAATATTATTATATATTTATAAACGATTACCTTTTTCAGCTAAAACATATTATTTTTATATTTTTAAATAAAACAACTCATCTTCTAAATACACATATATGGAAACCAATTTATTAATAACCAATTACCTTTTTCAGCTAAAACATATTACCTATTTCATATATCTATTTAACTAAAACAAATCATTTTCTAAAAATAAGACGGGCAACATATATATAAAATGGTAATATTATTATATATTTATAACCGACAGCTAAAACACATTATTTGTTTTATATTTTCTAACTAAAACAACTTATCTTCTAAATATAATACATGCAAAATAAATATACAATGGTAATATTGTTTTATATAAATATTAATAAATAGCTATTTATTGTTTTCAGCTAAAACACATTACCTCTTTTATATTTTCTAACTTAAACAACTAATTTTCTAAAAATAATGCAGACGACATATATAAAAAAAGTAATATAATTTATATAATTGAGAATAAGTAACTAATTGTCTTTTTAAGAATATTACTTGTTTTATATTTTTTAACTGAAACAACTCATGTTCAAATTAAAAATAACACGGCAAAAGACAGATATATTGGTAATATTATTATATTAAACTTATGAAATTTATGTTTATTATAATTTTTTTAACATTCAATTTAAACGAGATAATTAATGAAAATAAAAGTAATAGTATATTCAAATAAACTCGGTATATTGCACGAGCACATATTTTGATATTTACATTTGAGTCCCTTTTTAGATTTTTAAGAGTAAAAAAATACGAATCATTAGATCTGTTATTTTAAAATATTTTATATTTTTATATCTAAAATACTACTACAGATTACGTCAAGAATATATTAAATTTAGATATTAAATTGTTAGATTTATAAATCCGGTATATATATATTAGAATTTTATCAAATTATATATAATAACTAAAATCTAAATAAAAATAAGAAAATATTAAAGAAGACCGTGCGTCGCACGGGATATAAGCTAGTATATATATATATATATATATGCAGTTCGGATTGAGAGCGGATTGGGTTCTTGTCAACCCGAAACCAACCCACGATTCGCGGTTTTTTAAAGTAGTTGAACCGAAATCACGAACCACGCTTTAGTTTCGGTTCGGATCATTTCAAAATTGGATTGGCTTTTACGAATTATGCGGTTTAACCCAAACCGTGATCACCCCTATAACTAAGTGGTAAGGGTTATATCTTGTTGACCTGGATTCGATTCGATTGTTGTTCACCCCGAAATTTGTTAAAATAGATATTCAATTGCATACATGCCTAATTATTTAGAAAAATAAATAAATTAAGAGATGATTCCTGATGACCGAAGGCATTGTGCATGAATTGATTCGTTTATGAAGTTTAGGATATTTTGTTTTAACTTAATTATGACATGAAATAAACGAGAATTAATTAAGACGAGATTTAGTGAAATACTTTAGGTATAAAGGCTTTATTCTTCCCAACTGAACATAATTATTTAAACTTTCTAGCTTACATCATTTAGGAATTGCCCATGCACGTTAGAATATGCAGTGGCATGCATATACGTAGCTAGCATCGCGCTCTACAGGCGAAATTCGAGAATCAATGTTTTGCACTTTGGAAAACTATTCTCTGCACTTCCAAAAACTTTGCAGACAGTAGATAAAAAAAGTGCAGAACATTGAATCTCACTGTGTAACCAACACGATCTTAGTGATGGTGAGGATCAGGACCCTCCGGTGCTTCTCTATGAATACTTTCCATTTCCCTTCTACTGTCACGCTTCATCCTTCGAAACTCATCTCTCATTTCACGTAACATTTGTCTGCTGTCTATAGTTTTCTGCATACTTGTAATTCCGCGATAATTACCAGTGTCCATGGAACTGCTTGATTGCGCAAAAATGAGTAACAAGATGAACATTAACAAAACACGAACACAACTTGACTTAACCATTTCTAAAAGTTTTAACAAATCAAAGTGGGACTATGCAAAATAGTTTTGTACTGTTTGTAGGAAGATATGAATGCATAAAAGTAGCACATGATGCGCCAACTTATATACAGAAGTAGTAGATATGCATGGACAAAATATCAACAGGAAAAAGGTGCAGAACATTGTAAATATTTATATTCAAGCAATTGCAAGCTGATGGTATGGAATCCAGGAGGGATCCATAATTAATGTCTCTATCTCTTAAATCTTGTCATCTTGACTTGCTTTTATGCATGAACATTAATTAATACTCTATGATATGATTAAGTACTAATCAGCATTAGTCCACACTTAAACCACTTCTCTATGTCCCTCCAAATATCTCGTATCATGCTCTTTATCTCCTTCCATATCTAATAATCTACAAATCAAGTTGTTTATCTACTCATTTTTTTGGATTAAACAAAATAAAATATTTAGAACAAGGACAACGTTAAAACTCGAACGATGAATCACAGAAGAGGACAAGTTTAACTTTAAACTGCAAAACAAAACTTGGTACATTCCGAGTTATAATATGTCATTTCTTTTTATATAAATCCTTGTAAACGAATTGCCGCACAACAATGTATGAATTGTGACTTTGGCTCTTCAAGGCCCGAATGAATTTTGTAGAAGTCATCTGGTTTTATTTGTTTATTTATTTCAGAAAAAGTAGAAACTTTTTTGTGTTTGTGCATACCTGAAATGGGAGTACTCTCATTCTTTGCTTTTGTTGCCAATTCGTCGCTTATTCAACTAATTAAAATATAATAACCTGTTATTGTTTTTTAGCCGACGCAGAATCGTAATGGATATTTCACACGTATGTTTGAAAGTTGCTGCCCAAGGTTTTATTCAATTAAGTGCATACGGCGGCCAAGTTAATATGGGATCGATGATGTATATACAAGGGCATGCAAAACTGAAGTAAATATCATGAAAAATAATTAACATATATGTTATTTAAATAAATACTAGCGAATAATTCGTGCAAAACACGGATTAAGATTAAAATTTTAATATTAAAATACTAAATTTATAAAATTATTGAGAATAAAAGTATTACTTAAATATGAACTTATAGAGAATTAAACCTCAAATTATGATGAAAGTATATAATAAATAAATATTAAACTAAATAAATAAATCTCTGAATTATGTAGTTATAGAGAATCGAATACAAGGTGAAGTCAAAAAAATTAAATCAAATAAATAAATTTTGATGGTTATGTAATTGCACGGAATCGAACTCGAGTGATGTGATAACTAAATTTGATATTTTAGTACTTTTGTGCGCCATTAAATCATGGTTTTGTTTATTAAAAAAAATATAAATTTAATTTTAAATACTTTATATATTTAATTAAATTGAGCCGAGTTCGATATAAATTTATTGAATTTGAGTTCCTTAAACATTTATTTAGTAAAATTAAAATAGAAACATATCAAAATTTATCAAACTGATTCGAATTAGAAATTTAAGCTTAAATTCGAGACTGAACTAATTAGTCGAGGTCACCGCGAGAGTTACAGAGTGTACTGTTACATGTACTTTCGAAATAAGTACTCCGTATTATAAATGAACGTGAAGTAGTGGCCCAACTAGAAAGGGTTAAGGGATGCTTGAAGAGATTAGCGAACGTAGCAGTTCATAATGTGGCCAGAGAGCCTAGTTTTTTGTTGATTATAAGGAGCCGCTTTCAATCACATCCTTCCTTATCGATGTAATTTTTCAAGATTTGCAATAAAATTCATTTTTACGTCAAAAAAAGAGAAAAAAAAAAGGGGTGCTTGAGGAGATCCCCTAGTCTCCAAAAAAATAATATAATGTTTTTTGTATATATACTAAACTAGTATATATTTGTGAATTTTTGTTCTCAGCATCTTGTCAAGAAATAAGTAAAGATGGAGTTTATCTAGAAAAAGGAAGTATTAAGTGAGAATAATATATAAAATCTTACAATTTTGTTATCATTCATTACTTCTCAAGTAAAAATAGCTCGACAATAGTTAATTAAAAGATAAACGTGTATTTTTTGATTTCGTACATTTTTATTGTTCTCATACATTATTCATGTTTAAAATTCGAGCCCCCTATAATTTTAAGCCCTGGCGTGAACAACCTACCAACAATTAATTATTAAAAAAAGTTATACTACAAAAATATACTGTTAAAAAAAAGAAATTATACTACAAAAAAATATTGAAAGAATAGCGAACTAACTACCTCTTGATGTATAAGAGCATTTCCAATGAGATTATATACATTAGTTATATAAAATAGTGATTATATACATAATTTGTTAAATCTATAAGTTAATATACTCAAATGATGTTTTTTTTTGTTAATTAAACACACGTACACATGTCCTTGTTTTTGATAAGGTTAGAATTTTTTACATCCCCTAAAGATACGAACAAGATATCACTACACCAAGAGTTGTTGGGTTATATATACTCATGTTATGCAAAATGAATGATGTGCTGTGAGCATGTGATATTAGGATGATATGTCATTTTTAAATTTTTTATAAAGTTTTAGATGTTTCTATATATAACCAATTAAAATTGAAATTAAAAAAATAAAATTCCTATGTAAAATACTAAAATGAATGATACGCTGTATTTTTAGCTAACGAGAGCGTAATCGGAGATGTTTACCTTTTAGTAAAATCTGGTGGAGCTTTTCAACGTTCGAGAAGCCAGTCTCATTTACAAAGTTTAGATGAACTTCTTTGCAAAAAAAAGAATGCATCTTTTTGGGGTGGACGATTTTAATAAAGGATTAGCAGTGGCTCTATATAGGCATTTTTGGTGTTCCGTTCGACTTTTATTCAATCCCTATTCTGTTCGAGGTGGAAAATTGAATTCTTTTTTGTGGGTACAAAATGTGAATCGGGAACGAATATATGAAAATTTTGGGGATTGAGGCGAGGTCAGGGATTGGATCTCCACGCCCCGATCCCCGATTCCCGCTCCCAAAACCTGTTTTTTAAATAAAAATAATTTTTTTCTATGTATATATATAATGGTATATTTTTGAAATTTTATCCACTCAATAATTTAAAAATTACATATTATGATATAATTTAATTATAATAATATTATTTTTATCTATTATTAGTAGTATATAAAATCTAATTCAAATTAAGGTTTAAAATATTATCTTAACATAAAAATTAAAATAAATATTATAATTTATCATGCTAATTTATATTAGAATACATTAATTATAATTTACAATATTTTTAGAAAAAGAAAAAAGAATTCCCCAATTTCTCACGGGTTCCCGTTCCCCATTCGGGGCGGGGTTCTAGGAGTAAAATAATTCTCGTTCGGAACGTGTGAACTATAATTAAAAATTTGTTGGATGAATAATATATATATCAAAAATTCTTTTGGGGTTCATGAATACCAACTTAGAGTATAAAAATATGAAATATTATTAACTTAATGGTATATTTATTAATCTCTCATTATTACATATTAGAAAGTTATAATTACATTTATTTATCTATTAATACTTCGATAGTTAGATAAGTAATATGTATAATTATATTTAACTCTTTATTACTTAATAATAGTTTCAAATTAATATGTGAATACATATGCAATCTAGACTATATAGTTAAAATTGAAATATTAAAAGATTACCCATCAGGCTGGCTTTTTAGTTTTCGGACGTGTAGTATATTAATAAGTTATATTAAATTTATAACTTAGAAGATGACAATACATACTTATGTCGATATCAACTACCGTATAACTCATTCATCACACCTTTGACATGCAATACAATAAAAAATTTCTTAAAATTAAACAAAAATTTCAAATTTAGAGACTTTCTTTCTTCTCACAAATTCACTTTCGTATCCATTTTTTTCATCTAATCACCATAATTCTTATTTTCTTCAATAATCATCCTTCTTTGTAAGGATTGCTACTGTACCCAATATTTTGGGTGTTTGATTGTCCTTCTTTTGGAGTGTTTGATATGTTTTTGGTACTTTTGGTTTACTTTTTTGTCTCTCTGAGAATGATTCAATTAGTGTCTTGGGAGATCTGGAAAGCTTGCATTGAGACTGGATCGGTGGTGAAAATCGCAAACGGAAGATTGTTCATATTACGAGGGCATCTGTCCCTTCAATTTCAGTTGGTTCAACTGAAAGTTCTGGACATTGGACTACAACCGAAAATTAATTGTGTGAAGGTCAATTGTGATGCTACTGGTTTTAGGGATGGTGTAGGTTGGATTTCTCGAAAAGTTATTGTAATCTTTTTCTGTTCAAAGAATATTTTTATTCTATATGTTAAGCTAAGAAGCAAGGACACGGGTGTGGGAGTGCGGGTGCGTAGTACGGGGACACGCGAATTCGGCAAATTTGAAAATATAGGGACATGGGTGTGGGGGACACGTTATACAAAAATATAAATTTTCATAAATGTTTCATGCCACACATATTGAAACTAATTGACAAAACCAAAAACTGAATGGAAACTCAATGAAATACATAACTTGTTCATCCAAAACACAAAAATATAGGTATAATCATTTCATTTATGCAAAAATGAGCATAATCATCCATATTTTTATATTTTCTTATAGACTTTGATACTTTATTTTGTGAAAATAGTTGGTTAACACAAATTTTGTTTGCAATTGGTGAAAACAAAATAAGAAAGTAGAATTGTTAAAGAATCCGCGTGTCCAATACGGGGACACGCGTGTCCAAGAGTCCGACACGGGGATACGGCAGGTTACCGGAGTGTCCCTGCTTCTTAGATGTTACGCGATCTGGAAACAAAGCGGCTAATTATTTAGCTTGTTTATTTATTTTTCAACCTGATTGCATAGCTGGTTGGGAGTTTGTCCCAATCGAGTTCTTTTCTCGTTAATGAAATTACTTTAAATTTGTCAAAAAAGTTATTAATATAAATATTTGCTTACTAAATATGACTAAAATTCCCCTAATGCAATACAAATAAAGCAAGAGGTTAGAAATTAGGTCTTAGGATATCAGGTAAAATCACCGGTCAATTATTTTTGTTACGTGAACACCCGCCCATTTACCTCTCATTCAGAATAACTTGTATCAAGCTAATTTTTTGTTTTACTAGAAGATATTTTTGCTGCACTACGTGGATTGTGTATTTAGGTATGGCCTGAATCAGTTTCATGTTGGAGGGAGCTTGAGGAAATTTAGCATCGGCCTTTGAGTTTGTATTTGTTGTTGGATAGTAATTACTTAGCAATTACAATAGCGGTAAGAGCATCTCCAATGGTGGAGAACCCTTAGCTAAAATCATAGGTGGATTGCCATAAATAAAAAATTTAGATAATGTGTAAAAAAAAATCCGCTCCAATGGGATAAAACTGTTAGCTAAAATTTTAGCCAACCTCTCCATGTTGGCTATTTTTGTCGAACCCCTATGGACCTGTAGTAAAACTCCACATCAATTATTACCATATTCAAATCATATATTCTATTTTTAATAACTTGAAATAATAATAACATTCTATTTTTAAAATATAGTCAACTAGTATAGCCAACTCCATTGGAACACAATATCTTACGGGTTCAGCAAATTTTACATAATCAGCATTTTATATTATTTTAGCTAACGATTTTAGCCAACACCGTTGGAGATGCTCTAAGGTGCTAAAAGTAATCTTCGTTTACTCTAAATGTGTACCAATACTCCCAAATTTCTTTAAATTTACCCTTTTTTCCTTCCTATGAAAGAGATATATACCTTTTTTTCTTAAAATACGATCACAAATTCACAATGTTGTTGTTTCAAATGCTGCTGAACTTATGAGTGAGGTCGATTCAGGTGTAGTGATTAGAGTTTGCTGATCATGTCATTATGAAAGACAATACAACTTGGAGGAACTGGAGTATGTTTTGGGACATGGTCCAAAGTTTTGAGATTGTTGTCTACTTTTTCGCAGCAATAGATGGGTTAGTTCAATAATCCACAACACCAGGCGCTAGATTACAAGTCTTCTCGGTGATTTTAGTGGTAGGAAAAGGTCCCCAAACAGAGCTCATGCAATTCAATTCACATTTCAGAGACTTAAATTTGTCTAGCTAGTTACAGTTAATCGAACCCTAAGACGCAAGGAACATGTATCGAGCAAGCCAATTGTGCAAATCACACTTGTAGGCCCTATGAAATGCAAAGCTTTTCATTTGTCAGTTACAAGTTATATTATGTCATTTAAAATATAAAGTAGTGAAGATAACCAAGATAAATTTAAAATTGTAAAAAAATTTGAATTTAGAATATATTTATAAATATAATCATAAATAAAATCTATTTATAAATCAGTTTTTAAAATGAGACATATAGTAGTAAAAAATATTCAAATTATAAAGTGGAGGTCATCTTTTATATCAAATTTAAAAAAGGTGATCAAACTTTCAAGTTCATAAATTATTAATCTGTTTTTATTTTCATTTTTTGAAAAATTTGTTTTCACTAGTTTGTGAATATAAAGAGAGTCATTCTTCTAAAAAGTGTAAATAAAGTTTGACAATTCTTTTTAAAAAAAATTAGCTGGAGCCGGGAGCTATTTTTTTTTTTAAACACGAAGATTTAAGTTGCCCGCTAATTTGCAAAATTTAAAATTTGACAATATTTTTAAAATTCGGTGTAAATTAGGACCATTACTTTGTAATTTACTCGCAAATATTGTATTGAATCTTTGAAACAATCAATGTTCTAAAAAATGCTAGGCGGCCAGGTGAGTCTAGGTAGTTAGCCTACCTTCTAGCGATTAATCGATTAATCAAAACATTAATCGGATGAATTTAAATATATTATTTTATATAATTTAATTGTAATAATAAATGATTTCATTTATACATGTAAAAATATAGATATTCAAATTTTATTTTCAAACACAATAAGTGAATTTCTCCTTTCATGTATAAATTCTATTTTTTATTAAAAAAATTAAGTTATTAAAATTTAGTTCATAATTTGACCATTTTTCAAAACTTTTGTCGGATTAATCCTACCTAAACCCGATTAATCCTGCCTAAATTTTTACCAATTAATCCCGTATAGATCCGATTAATCACCGATTTTACAAAAAAAAAAAAAAAATTAACCAACTTTTAAAAAAATTATGTGCTTTTGAACTGCCTAGCGCCTATACGCCGATTAATCGATCATCTAGACCGATTTTTAGAACAATCGAAATAGTACACAAAATAGTTTTAGTAAAAAAAAATTACTAGCTAGTACAACATAAAAGGATGGATATGTGCTGCTTTGTAAATACGTAATTTTTGTTAATAAGATATACATACCGGCTGATAACCCGTGCTTGACCGAACATGAGTCGACATTAACATCATAATATTGATAAATATTAATAAATATTTTTAAAAAATATATTTGTCGAGAATTGAATGATAAAAATATAATGAATAAATCATTGTTTAATTATGTAGTTATAGACAATCGAACTGTTTGCAAAACTAAAGAAAGGTAAACCTTCTTAAATCATCAGTTTTCTTCAGTTCTAATGTTAAAAGCCAGGAGAGAGCTCAATTATGCAGTGCTTTAAATATGGAGGAAGCAGGTGAGGAATGCAAATATTTGGGACTACCAAATATGATGAAGAAGAGTAAAGTTGCGACTTTAGGCTTCTTGAAGGACAAGGTCAAAACAAGAGTTCAGAGCTGGGAGGGGAGGTTCTTTTCACAAGGAGGAAGGGAGGTATTGATAAAATCTGTAGCTCAGTCGCTTCCCACATATGCGATGAGTGTGTTTCTACTCCCAGTGGAAATAACGAAGGACATGGAGAGAAGTTTAACTCGTTTTTGGTGGAATTCTAAGGGTGATAATGGCAACAGTACACATTGGATGAGCTGGTCCAGATTAAGTAAACACAAATCGACTGGGGGCATGGGATTTAGAGATTTTCGGGATTTTAATCTGGCAATGTTGGCGAAGCAGGGCTGGAGATTTCTTACTAATCCTAATAGTCTGGTAACACGAGTGTACAAGGCTCGATACTTTGCAAACAGTTCATTTTTGGATGCTCAGATTGGAGATAACCCTAGTTACATTTGGCGAAGCATATGGGAAGGAAAAGATGTTATTACCGCTGGAATGAGATGGATGATAGGTTCAGGTGAGAATATTGTCATAGTGGGTCAACCCTGGTTATCAGACGAGCACAATCCATTTATTACTTCGAGTTCAGTGGTGCTCAGGCAAAGTAAAGTTTGCTCGCTAATGACTATTGATCATAGAGGATGGGATGAAGATATTATTCGTGACCTGTTTAACGAAAGGGATCAGCATTGTATTAGGAATATTCAGTTGGGAGACAGTACGGAACAGGACACTGTTTACTGGTCTAAGGAAAGCTTTGGTAACTACTCTGTTCGTAGTGCTTACAGAATGCTACAACATCAAAAAAGCTTATGGAGACAGGAGGATAATGAGAGCCTATGGCGTAAGATTTGGAAAATAAAAGCTCCACACAAAATTCTGAACTTTGTTTGGAGATCTTTGTCAGGTTGTCTTCCAACGTTGGTGATGTTGAAACGCAGGAATGTTCCAGTTGAGAGCGTATGCCCAGTCTGTAGAAGGGAGGATGAGTCCATTACACACATACTGGTAAAGTGTCCATTGGCTAATCTTTGTTAGCAGACTATTGTGCCCAGTTTTTACTTGTCTGCAGATGAAAACTTGTTTCGGTGGTGGGAGAGAATTATCTCAACATATGATAAAGATAAACAAGCGGAGATATCTCAGCTAGAAACGATTTGGTATGGAACAAAAAATATACTCAGAGGAATTTTGTGATTGTAAACGCTAAGCAGTACCTTGTACAATGGAAGTATGCCCAGGCTAGCAATTCGACGTTTTCATTTCCTAACTTAGTTGACGGTGATGGAGCGATCGTTTGGGTAAAACCACACAGGTCGAAAATCAAGGTATCAGTGGATGCAGCAATTTTCAGTGAGATGAATTCGTATGGAATGGGAATGGTGGCCAGAGATGACAGAGGGGAATTGATTCAGGCGAAGACTTTGTGCAAGGCTGGTTCAATTACTCCGGAGCATGCAGAAGCTATGACAATAAAAGAAGCATTGAGCTGGATAAAGGATAAAGGGTGGCAGAATGTAGTGTTGGAATCGGATTGCTTAGTGGTAGTACAGGCAATTAGAAGTAAGGCAGCAATGTCATCCCCTTTTGGTCGTACTGTAGAGGACTGTAGAGCTATCGTTCGAGATTATAACACAATCGAGGTGTTCTTTGTTAAACGGTCTGCTAATATGGCAGCTCATGCATTAGCTAGAGAGTCATATTCATATCCAGATCGCGTGTTTGATAGGAGTTCTGTTCCTATTGAAGTTCTTTTTGCTTTGAAAGTTGATTCAGGAATTTAATAAAATGCTCTTTTGTTCGTCAAAAAAAAAAGTAAATAAATAAATATTGTATGATTACGTAGCTGCAAGTAATCGAACCCTCGATGTAGCTAATAAATTTAAAGTAAATAAATAAATTTTATATAATTACGTAGTTGCAAAGAATCGAACTCCGGATGAAGTTAAGGAATTTAAAGTAAATAAATCTTGTATAATTACGTAGTTACAAGGAATCGAACCCGGATTTTGTGATAATCAAATTTGGTACTTTGGTACTGTGCGCCATTTTCACATTATTTTACTTATTAATATTAATTTTAATTATTAAAAAATGTACTTATAGATATTTGAATGATAGAAATATATAATAAATAAATACTATTTAAATATGTGGTTATAGGCAATTAATCTTGAATTTGGTACCGCGCGATATTTTAACATTATTTTCTTTATTAATAAAGAGTATAGAAGTTATATAGACAATTGAACTTTGAATGAAATTAATGAAATTAAAGTAAATAAATAAATCTTGTATAATAACGTAGTTGTAAAGAATCGAACCCTGAATTAAGCTAAAGATTTAAATTAATAAATCTTGTACGTAGTTGCGAGGAATCGAACACACAGGTCACGTGATAATCAAATTTGGTACTTTGGTATTTTAGTACTTGATAACAAAATTTGGTATTTTAATACTTTTGGTATCGCGCAACATTTTCACATTATTTTCTTTATTAATAAAGACTATAGATTTTCGCTTCTACAAAAAGGAGAAGTGTGTACAATAACGGATCAATTTCAGATAAGCAGTAAAAACAATAAAGATGACATAAAACCGCACACTTTGATGAAGAATCAATGAGTAGCTGCATGGCTAATACATCCGGTGGTGATGTATTGGGTCAGGACCTCCGGGACTTGCTCGATCAGACCATGCATATTTTCTTTCATCTGTCAGCATCTTCTCTCTAAATTGTGTTTCTAATGCTATTCGAGCAATCTGAATTGGCCTGAGAGGCCGAGCATCAACTACCGAGGAGGAAAATATTATCAAACACATAATGCATAATGGCATCAAGAACCTCAAACTACCCATTTTTCAACAAGATGATAGATAATTTCAGGCAATACTCTTTTAGGAGATTGTGCTTTATAAGTATATACTAGTGAGAAAATACCAATATATAGACAATATTATGTGTAGATTAGAGGAATATTATTTTTAGATTTTAACTTATCTTGATAGATCAATATTGTAAATCATAAAAAAAGATCAAACAAAATATTTTTTCCAGATTTTTATAGATTTATTAATAATTCATGAATAACGTCGTAACTGATTTTGTATATCTTTAAGGATTGAGTATATATTGATCCAAAATGGATAGCCATCGATCTTTTTTAGATCTTAAAAAATCTCAAGTACTTAATCAAAATTTAAAATCTGAAGATAAATTTTACAAATATTTGTTGACATCTTGTATATTCAATTAAAATATTTTATAGTATAATTAAATAATAAATTTATCTAATTAATCTCTCATTAAGTTATTGGAACAGTAAAGGCATAAAATACAGTATCCCAGTTTTTTATATATACAATTTTAATTAATAATTAAGAAAATTAATATGAGCTTTACATTTTATACTGCAGAGGAGGAGTAACAACTTTTGAGAGTAGGGGTAGCAGCTCTCAACTTTCCCGGACCATGCTTACAAGCAGGGCACATATGTATCCATATTTCTTTCAAGTCATGTGGACTGGACATCTACAACTTGCTCTTTGTAAGAAGATAGTGGATAAGTGGATAAGTAATACATAATCTGCACTAAAGGAAAATTAACTTTGCTGACATAACATGATCATGGTCGGAAAGTCTATTCCATTTTTATTATTTTGTTTAGGATGCTAAAAGTCTTTCTTAGAAAGCAATTTGGGCTAAAGCTAATTGTTATATCAACCTTGATGTTCTTCATCTTCTGAGCTAAATTCTTGAGTATTCTAACACATAGCTCTAGAGCTATCATTGTCATGATTCATGACTGCAACAAATCAGAAGTATATAACCAAGTTATTGTAAAGTCTTAACCTAAGCCTTTCCAAAATGAAATGGTCCTTTCGAAAACTAAAGATACACATATTCAAGCGAAGAAACAAGTTATCAAGTAGAAACATTCGAAAACTTGAATATATAAATTTGTGATAGTTGTACAAAGCTTTTATGTTTAATGTAGAACTATTACTGAAGTGCACAAAATACTTGGCGTATACATAAGAATAGCTACACCGCACTTGTTGCCCCTCACCACTCTGCCATAAGATTAACAAAAATCTATGGCTTCTTAAGTTTCTTACTACTAATGATGTTGAGGGTCAGGTCCGCCTGGGGCTGATCTCTGGGGATTATGTTGGTTTTTGCTTGCTTCCAGAGAAGTTTTGAACATTACTTGGAATGGAGCAGTAAGGTTCTTCCTTTGGGTGGGTGGACTGATAGGGCGGGATTCAGACCCTGAAAACATAATCAAGAGCAATAACAGGCAGGCCTGGAATCTCAAGTTATTCATGTTCCTCGTATTGTTCTGGTAAGATTGTGCTTGGCCTGCTAATGACTAATTAAGGAGGAAATTCAGCTATTTATAGAACATTAAAAGCTCAACTTTATTCATTAATTAATACCAAGTGGGTGCAAGTAATTGTGTCCAGAATCCTGATTGCCTTGGATTAGTCAGATAATAACTTTTTTGCAACTCACTTGACAACGAGAAACAACCAATACAGGACAACCCTAATCTTGCAGTCCTAAAGTCTGATAACGAAGTCCTATAGAAACTCTCCCTTTCTATAGGAGTGTATCTAAATACTTTAATTTCAGCCACAAAGTATATCTTTTTTTGTGTTAATAAGACAATATCTGCGTGGCTTGGTATGTCAGATTAAAAGAGATATGGGTATAACCTGGAATTTCCACTATAAATGTTTGTTATTGCTCCGGAGGTTTCAAATTTGTCACACCTCACACCTATTTTGGCTTCTTTAGACTCCTACGGCTTCAATGTCTTATGCTCTTTCTCATACTCCCATTCAGTGTTTGCACTCGTTTTCTCCAGACACTTTTCTATAACTTTAAAATGTCTTCCCTTTACGTTCTTACGTAGCCTAGGAAGAATCCACTTAAAAGAATGGCCGGCCAGAGTGCTGCTTGTTAAGATATATGAGAGCTCCATCCATACTCCTAATAAAATATATGAATTTGTACTATGAAATGTAATCGGAGTTTAGAATGAAAGCCACTGCAACTAAATCTGAAAGGCTTATCGCCTTTACAAGTACGATAAATCTAGCTAGGATGAGATGATTCTATCTTTAGCAAAGCATGTAAATCATGTCCATAGGTAAACAAGTAGCTCGAGAACCTAAACAGTTGAAGAAAGAGACTAAATAATTGCTTAATTCAGATATAGGTCATAGCTCATTCAAACTAAATAATTGGTCATAAATCTTCATGATGATAAATCTTCCTGGAAAATTCAAAAATAGGGCATCAAAGAAACTTTATAGCTTGAATGCACCACATAGGTTCTTGGCAATGATAATACAAGTCATGTTTGGAGCACAATAATAACCTATAAAACTCAAACACCCTAACTGCATGAATATATGTGGAGCCAAATCTTTGATTATATAGTGTCACATGAGTTATTACATGGGAAGAAATTCACTCATGAGCAATAGCATGCTGATTGATTTTTGCTTTTCTTCCGTACTTCTTGTTCGAGATTCTTGAGATATGAAGCTTGTTTTGATAAGAAATAATGGGTATTGATTTGTAAATACAGAAAGGCGTCAACTGGAACATGGCATACAAGGAATGTGCGGTATCTAGCATCTACTATAGTACTATGTAAGACTACAAGAGTCAGAGTGTGAGCAGGCTTTGCTTTGCGGGGAAATGAAGGATTTGGGTTTTGGCGTAGCACAGTTCAAAGTTTATTCAGAGTTTGTACTGGTTTTGGGTCGTTGGGCCTTCACAAAGGCTGTAGAAGGTTCCCAAATATTCCGAGTCTGCTTTTGATTTGTGTCCACTTAAAATGGATCAAATTGGAGAATACTGGACATATGGGTCTAATACCAAAATCAATTTCTTTTCGCTGCTGTGTAAGGAAATTACTTGCATTTTAAAAACACTTATTTTTCTTTTTCTTTTTGAGTTTCTCTTGAGGTTCATTGATGCACCTAACCAAATCCTATTATAAACTTTTCTATAGTATTGTTGGATATACTCTTATTCAAAAAACACCAAGATACTAAAGAAAACTCAAAATCTGCAATTGCTCTATTTTTAGCCGGCAACAGGGGAAATCGAAAAGTTTATTTACAGTCGTGACTCGTGAGCTGGTTTAAGCATATTTTTATTGTATCTGCTTCCTAAGTGGATGTCATGTGATAAACTTGGTGGAGCTCATCTCGAATTTACTAAACAGAGGGTCGGAGTGTTTGGTCCTCCCACAGACCCAAAAGATCAACAATCTGACAGTATCTCCGTTACAGCGAAATATGCAACAAAGTACACAAGCAATATTTTTAGCCAATACTATTTGATGGCACCAAACAGCCGTAAGTTTAGACATTCAGACACAGATGAGCACAACATAATTTTGTTACATTATCGTGAAAAAGGCGGCAAATGTAAGAATTGAAAAGACTGGGCATTTCAACTTCCTCGCCTGCCATGTACAAGTGCTTGGAAGTGAATGGAGAAACAAAGATATCTCATGGTCAGGATAGTGCAGATGTAAAAAAAATATTAGTTATCCTGAAATGTACAAGGAATAATATATCAGTAATAAGAAACCTATGGAGCATCAGGGAGATGTAATAAAATGCATACATGAACACAAAGTAAAACAGCTTTATTTGCTTCTTTTTTTTGTTTCCGTGCTTATGGGTGTGAGAGGGATATAGCAGTAGCATAAATACCTTATACGACAAGTCATTTCCTAGCTGGTACCTTCTACATGAGAAGCCTACTTGGACAACAACAAGGCAGCAAATTCCTCGATCAAGCGAATGTATGCAATTGTAAAGGAATATCCAGATTTCATTTCAAGTCACAAATCCAATAATGAGAAGAAAACTTAGCAACACGGATAGAATGAAATAATTGAGACTTGAGAGGATATCTTTTCCTCGTGGATAGCCATAGGGTGGTTCAGCATCAGCAGTTTATTATTGTTGACAACAGCTCGTACTAAAATCTCCTTTGCTTCCTCATGTTTCTTTTTCAGCATATTGGCCAACTGCAGAAACAATAACATTTCTATTATCAACTTTTAGGTTCTATTTTGTTTCCTTTTAGGTTCTATTTTGTATCCACTCTGTCAAGGGATTTCAAGAAAGATAAATTTTGATACTAGTAACAAGACAAACTCACAAATCACAATAAAGATTTATAAAATAGGGATTTTTAACTTCTTAACTGGGTAGCATCATGGACTAAAATGAAGACAGAAAATGTTTCTAGTATAAAAGGAATTTCAAATTCTTAGTTGGGTAACATTATGGACCAAAATGGGGACAGAAAATCCTATAAAGATTAGGTTCGTGAACCTAAGAAAGCACCAAAGCTGCACCAAAAAATTTAAGTATGAGGTATATATGGTCTATATACACATAAGTTATATGTATATTTATATTTATGGTCATCACATTTATATTTGTATAGCAGTGTACACTAAGACAAATGGAAGTTATTATGCTCTTGCAACTCTTTCTGAACTTAGATTTGATGTGTACATTTTCCTTACTGCAGGAAAACCTATGACACTAAGACAAAGGGAAGTTATTAAGCTCTTGCAACTCTTTCTCAACTTAGATTTGATGTCTACATTTTCCTTAATGCATAACCTATGACACGACTCAAAAGCTAGTGTTGACTATTGGTGCAACTTCAAGGCATGTCTTGAGATTACGCAATGCAAAATTCGATTTTTTATATTAACATATATTCCAACATAATTAAGATGTCACTGCCGTACGGGGTTCCGCGTTGGCTAAAAATCGGTTAGATATTGAAAATTGAAGAATGGAAAAGTGCCAACTGAGAGAGTAAAGATAACTCGTGCTTACATCATCAAGCTCCTTTGCACATGCTTGGGCTCTCTCGACATTGATGTCATTGTCTATTTCTAGAGAAGTTTCTAGTTCTTTCATATCTACTTTCTGAGGAATATGTAGACATGAACTCAGGGACTCATTAAGACTATTCTCTGTGTTTCCATCACAAATATTCTCCTTGTCTGCCAGATTTTCCCATGAATCTCTAAAATCTCTGCATAGAGAAATTCATAGCATGCACAATTAGAGGAGGAACATTCTGAAATACAAGTTCTTTGAATGACAAAACAAATGATCATATACTGGAACCTGCTTCCGCTAGGTGATTTCAACAGACGTTTTGTTGGTTTCAGCATCCGCATATTTGCACTGGAGTCCTGCAGGTTAAAATGCGTTTGCGTACCCCGTGTATTTTTATTAAAAAGTGAAGGATGTTATTATTAAACAAGATGGAAATCTCTGTTTGATATTATAATAATTCTAATCTTTGCTGTTGCTATAAGGGATTTTCCCCAGATTTATGTTTTTTTCCAATCAGTTTATTTTCAATTTTTTTTCTAGTGGGAGGATCTGGAGGTGGAGACTGATGTAATGCTAATACCTCAGTCTTTTTCCTCTTCAATGGGCTAGATGATGCTTTTTCGTTTGTATCTGCAAGATGCGCCATTCCAGATCCTGTGTTTTCTTTCAAGTCCACGTGTTGTCTTGAGTTGGTCAACAATCTGGTATCCTTCTGCAGCATTGAGTTTGATGGAGAGCGAACTGTTTCTGTAGTCCTGTTCAGTAGAAGTTGTCATTAAAAAGACTAAACAGGACTTTTCATTAGTAAGGTCATTCTGAGAAAATTTTATGATTACCTCATATTTTTCAGCTTAGGAAGAACAGATATCCTGGCGCCTTCTTTAAGGTCATGCCCTTTTTGGTTTTCAGAAGAAATGATATTGTTCTGGAGAGCTTTCATTCCTAGAAGTGGAAGTTTAGGATTTAGGCCAAGCATCAAAGCAGGTGCTTTTGTCTGCTCATTTGAACTGGAAGGTCTGACATGCAAGCTGCAGAGAATGAAACGCCAAAGCTTACAAGGGATGTAAATTTTTTTCCTCGAATAAAAAACATATACAGTTAATGGCTGAAGTATATAAATCACTACAGAAGTTAATAGTAAAGTATCAAATTGCTGGAGTTCAGCTCATAAAAGAAAGCATTATTTATAGATATCAAGATCTGTCTGAAACAGAATCTTACATCCATCGAGACAGTTCTCTCTAAATCATTATCTAAATTAAGATATGTCTAGCCTCTAGGACTTCTTCTAACTTTGCAAATGTATTGTAATTGGACAAACTGAAGAATAACTTAAGAAGAGTCGGTAAAAAGAAAAAGTAAGTATAGATACTTCACCCGAAAGTATTGAGGTTCTTTAAATTCTTTCCACTTCCAGACAATACAGGTTTCTCTTTTGCAGCATCCTTTCCATGTATCCTTGATGTGCCATTCAAAGTTCTGCCTCCGTTACCCGAAATGTATCCTCCCCTGTTGTTAATGCCACGAAAAGCCGGTCAGAACCCTTACTTCAAATACAAGTAATATTTTGTGATCCCACATGTAAGTTGAGCAATAAGAGTAAAAGAACTGGAATGGAACATGAAAATACATTATATGAAGACTGACCCATTGATAGTAAGATCTTTAGGGATTCCTTGAGTTCTTATGTGAACTGAGCCCTCTTCAATTTGCTCTCTCGAAATTGCCTTTGGAAGAACTGCTGATTTTCTCCCAGTTTCTGCAATTTTGCTGTCTAGCTTCCTGTTAAAATTGGCATTAGTTGTATTGTCTATTAAAACTGGCTAATTTGATTGATCTGAAAATTATGCATCTACCTTTCACTTGGATTTCTTTAAATTTAATTTTTGTATCTTAATTGCATGAGATGAATTATTATCTGTTCAAAATTGTATGTGAAGACAAAATTCCAAGTATGAATACTTGACCTGGACTTATTAAGGTCCTCAATTTCACTTCCATTCGGAATAGGTTCCCCTTTGGCCACATCCAAATCTTGAAGCCTTGATCTGTTGCTCAAAATTGTCCTGGTGTCTTTAGAATTTAAGCTTTCCCTGTGGGAAATGTTGTGAAACCAGTTAGAACACCTTTAGATAGTCTATAGTACTAATTGCTCAAAATATATATTGGGCGTTTGTTATGCACTAATTGTCAAAATATTTAGTAATTGCAGTATCTCTTACTCTTCATCTGCAGGACTTAATTGGGATGTCTTGGTTCTTTGGCTACCGAAGGCTGCAGCTTTTATCTGAGATACTGATGATTGCTGCAACTTGGCTTCATCTGATCCCTTGAAATATTTTGACCTGATAACATTGGTTACCTGTTTCAGACCTGGAATTTCCTTATCACCTGTGGTTTCACTGCATCAACAAAACATATGTCAAGGCAAGGCACCTTATCTAGTATACAAACAAAACTGACAACCTACAGTCAGAAAACTGTATATATAATGATTGTCCATTAAATTTTTAAGTGTTAGTCAAACAACACATTTCAGTACATTCCAGTCTGGATTAGGTTTCTAACAAAACAATCACGGATGCATAACTAAAATCTTTTCATATATATTATGTTGTATTGTCCTAAGATCAAATTAGTAGTTCATCCAACTAAAAAAGAACAGTACTCTTACATAATTGTTTCCATTGTTTTCGACGGTGTAACAACAAGCTCCGAAGTCACGTCCACAGCCCCCCCATCAGTCTCTATTTCATGGAGCATTTTCATTGACGCAGTGGTTGTAGACGTTTGTTCAAACTGTGTACCACTTTGACCTGGTTCAGCATCATCATTGTTGTCAATACGGACAGGATTATCACCTGAAAATTGGGTATTTTCGCCATCATTGCTCTGTGAGCATGCTATATCTACTGGCACTTTATCTAAGTGTAAATTCCCACAGTTGGAGCCGAAATCAGTTTTTTCACCAGATATACTTTGTCCACCGTCTGTGTTTGTACTTTCCTTTCTAGCCAAACAATCAACTTCTTCTGTTGAAGTACAAGCAATCTGATGAGTTGAAGAGTTCTCAGATGCAGATTGAAGAGAATTCTGACATGTTTCCTTGTATGGTTCTTGCTGAGTATTTCCCTCTTTTTGGCAATTGTCTTGGTCTGTTTCTTGTGTGTTTCCACAAATTGGTCTCTGTGGTGAAGTTGTTGCCCCCAGGTTAGTAGCTTGATCTTTGGTGATTTCTGATTTTGAAGGCAAATGCACATCTGTAAACGATGTATGTGACTTCTCCTTGCTCAAGGAATTCGATTCTCCGTCAGGTTGGCTATCAAACTTTGAAGTGGTATCTCCCTCAGATGCTCCAATAGTTTCTTTAAGGTGGGTCCCAAATCCTAAACTACCACTTAGGCTTGGAGAACATTCTGCATCTTGGTTTGCATTAATTTTCTTAGCTATCTTGCCTAAGCTGGGCTCGAAATTAAAATCGTCAAACCTGAGTTCATAGGATAAATCAGAACAGCAGTGGAGAAGCACCTAATTAAAAACTCATAAAAAGATAGTAATAAACATTATTTTTGCTAATTATAGTGACAACATTTTCCATGAAGCATTAGTGTAGCTATATCACAGGGGCCCAGAGATATATACATACGCATCAAAATCAAACTGAAAGTTTGACCGATCTGATTTCCCTCGTGTCTTTTTCTCTGCTGATACTTCTTTAGACTTCCCACTAGGTTTTCCAGCTTTTTTCACTGGGGAAGAGACATCAAGGTCTGAAATGTCTACATTGAATGATGACATTTTCCCAAAATCATCATCAAGCTTGAAATCGATGTCCCTATAAAAGAATTACTATTAGGTAGTGATAAAGCTACAGATCCCACCACTTTCCTATACAAATCACTATAAATTTGTAAAGGAACAAGAAGAAGAAGCATGCGTACAAGCATAAAAAATCTATGACAAAGGGCATGATAGTGAAAATTTCGAGTATGAAAAATTATTAAAGAAGTTTTTAGCAGGAAGCCTTATGAAAATTTGAATGTTCAAAATCAAAACATTCAAACCTTCTTCATGGAAAGTAACATCTATAGACAAGAATTACTCTGCACAATTAGAAAGTGCTTACATATTGTCAAACTTGAAAGGCTTTTTATTTCCTTTAGCAACTGTGGGGAAGTCAAAATCCATTTGATCATCTTCAGCCATCGATTTCCATGAAGTAAGAAAATCCTTTCCAAGATCCAAATCTGCTGAAGTATAAAGAATGTGATCAAATTGTTGGTTATGGTTGTGATGTGATATTGCAGCTTCGGATAAAGATAGTTAATCATATAGATAGTTTATTAAAAGCTATCAAAAAATTCATTTGAAATAAATATTTTTTATTACAATTTTTAAATGTTTTAAAAGAAAACCATAACAAAATGTAGTAAAGCTATTTGATAACTACCTAAGAGAGCTGTTTTTTCCTTCGACTTGGCATTCGAGGAGGATTCCTTTTGCTTTTCTGCCATCTGCAAATGTATACTTTCATATTCATAAATACAACACATAGAACAAAACTATAAATCTTATCTATGTGAGATGATTCAGCACATCACAGAGGTATAAAATTTAAAAGCCAGACATTCACAATTACCGAAACCACCGATAACAATCAAAACTAGCAGCTAATACTCACTAATCCTATGAACCGTGTAAGACTATACAATAGAGCAATTTATAAGTGTGAAATCAAAAAAAAATATACAGTAATGCTAAAATCTTAGTTGTAGCCTTAGTAATAATATATGGACATTATATATTGAAATAGGATGAAGATTGGATTTCATATACCAGTTAAATATTCCTTTGAGAAAAAATTATCTTAGTTGAGGGTTGAATTGCATGCGCGCAAACATAAATCAGTTAGATTTAGCAGTTCACATTTCAACACAGATAAGGTGCTATATGCCAACATAGGGACCTCTTTTTGAGTCCCTCGATAGTCAATATACAATAGAGAATCCATATAACAACCAACAAGTATGTTACAATTCTTAGCATTGATTTTTACTTCTTATGTTTTGTTTTCGTAATTTCCACCTAACTTACGGTTATACACTAGTGTTCCAGAAAATACCAGGTCAGACCTAAATACTACCTGAAAAACCACCAAGATAAAACTGCAGTGCTGATCAAATAGTTGCCTCAGATCGATAAAAATATCCAATGATCTCTATACTCTTAGCTAAGGCTATTTTAATTGGATTAACTTCAGCAATATCTAATAAACTGAAACTAGAGTAACACGGATTCCGAAAACGCGCCAGAGATATTTTTAGAATACACACATTTATCTGCAGCAATCAGACATTCACTTTACTCAAAAAACAGATGAAGGAAAAAAAAACTAAAATAAATTTGATCGCATAAATTAGGCAGAAACTGAGATGTATTCTACTGACGCATTTCCGCAAACAAAAAGGTATAGGATCAAGCTCAATTGATGAACAAAAATGGAGCGAAATCATGAAAACAAAGCAAATCATACATTAAACATATACATATATAAGAGATGGAGTAAGAAGTACTAAAATACATTTGATCTACATTAAATTAGGGAGAAATTGAGATTATCAATATGATAACACGTAATAATTACATATTCGTAAGCGCAAAAGGTGATGATTAAGGATCAAGCTCGATTGACGAGCAAAAATGAAGCGTCGTGAGGATAGAGCAAATCAGACATTTAAACATATACACACACATATACATACAAACACATAGATACGTATGAAATTACGAAATTGAATAGCGGAGGAAAATCGAGTATAAACAACCTATTTAGCTTCAATGCACATACAAATTAGGAAGAAATTGAGAGTGCTTATATCGAAAAACACGATAATTACATTTCAGCGAACTCGAAAAAAACGAGAATCTAAAAGATAGAGCTCGATTGATGAACAGAAATGAAAGTAAATGAAGAGCATTAAGCAAATTACAAGTTAAATGTGTGTGTGTGTGTCAACTTACGATTTACAAAATTGAAAATGCAGAGAGAGAGAGAGAGAGAGAGAGAGAGAGAGAGAGAGAGAGAGAGAGAGAGAGAGAGAGAGAGAGAGAGAGAGAGAGAGAGAGAGAGAGAGAGATGTGTGTGAGAGAGAGACAACTTACGATTTACGAAACTGAAAATGCAGAGATGCGAGATGAGAGAAGGACAGAGATGTGTGTATTTCGCTAATCTTCAGATTGCAGGTTTTTAGAGCAATGAGAAATGGCGCTTAAATTGAAGTGGAGCAAGTTGAGGCTGGAGTTACTAAGTTACGTACCTTTTTTTTTTGTTAAGTTACCTAGTTATTTTTAGTTACGGCGCAATAAAACTCGTACCGGAGGTCTTTTTTACCCAGGCTAATCGTCGTGTACGTGAATATGCCTTATCCACTATTATAATATTTTTTATTAGTTTCATTTTTTGGGGAAAAAAACCAAGTCAAAAACATCTTTGACTGAAAAGTGAAAATACGACTTGTTTAGTACAGTATTTATTTTTAATGAAATAATTCAAAAATCAAGTTCCCTGCTTTTAAATTAATTTTTTTAACTGAACCTTAATTTTAAAGTTAATTTTTAAATTTATTCATTTATATACCGCAGGATTATTTATTTATTTATTTGAAAGTCCACAGGATTATTTCAAACCATCAATTTACAAGCTCCGGCAACAAAATTACGGGTGATTATCATTTTTCAGGACTCGTAATTCTCCTGCTAAGTTCACACAAGTTTCTATCAGATGCATAAATAATTTTAAAGCAAAATATAACTAAATCATATAGAGATAAACATCATGAGATTATACTCGCAGAATTACAATACCAGAACTTTCCAAATTACATCACCGAATGCTAAACTGCAATAACAAGCCCTAACCAACCAACACTACTCTACATTTCAAATCCTACTAATTCATCAAATTAAAACATCGAATTAAGCACGCTCTCCTCGAATACGCCTGGCGAGCTGAATGTCCTTGGGCATAATAGTGACTCTCTTGGCGTGGATTGCACAGAGGTTGGTATCCTCGAACAATCCAACAAGATAAGCCTCTGCTGCCTCCTGAAGCGCTGCAACAGCTGAGCTCTGAAAACGGAGATCCGTCTTGAAGTCTTGCGCTATTTCACGCACCAGGCGCTGGAATGGAAGCTTCCTGATAAGAAGCTCAGTTGATTTCTGGTACTTGCGAATTTCTCGGAGAGCAACGGTTCCTGGCCTGAATCTGTGTGGCTTCTTGACTCCGCCGGTGGCTGGTGCTGACTTGCGAGCTGCTTTTGTTGCTAGTTGCTTTCGTGGTGCCTTTCCTCCGGTGGATTTGCGAGCGGTTTGCTTGGTACGTGCCATTGAAATGTGTAGATACAAGAGAGGTGTGTATTGATTTGTGTGTTTGGGTTGTAGATGTGAGAAGTGTGGGTGATTGGGGGGTTTTTTATAAGGGAGGTTGGGAGTAGTGTGGCGGGAGTTGAGTGAATCGTGGCCGTTGGTTTTGGGGTTTGGATGGATGGGGAGGATGTGTTTGGTGCGGATCGGTGACATGGAGGTGGGTTTGTGCTAAAAGATGATTGTGGCCGTTGATCTGGACTCTTGGTGAAGTTTTATCTACGGCTGTGAGTGCGTTAAGAAAGTGAGGGAGCGGATCGATGACCTGGCATTTGTAACCTCGAAATTTTAAAATTCGTTCCGGTCTTGCAACGGGAAAATGATTTTACATTTTCTAAATTCGGTTGATAGTCCGCTATCAGTAAGACTGTCAAACGGATAATTCGGAATCGGATACGGATCTGTCAGTATCCGAATTCGAATCCGAAAATTTGCATCCGTATCCGAATCTGTATCCGAATCCGAAATTTTTTAAATAAAAATATCTGAATCCGAATCCGACGGATAGTATTCGGATCCGGATAATATCCGTATCCGAATCCGATTTTCAGTCAGAATTTTAATTTTATTATTAAAATTCAAAAAAATTGTAAAAAGTTATTAAAAATTATTTTTTTAAATATTTAAATAAAACTTAAATTTATCTAAGATTTTTGTATTGCATTTTCAAAATTCTATTTATCTATATTTTTAAGGATAGTTTTCTTATCCTTAAAATAGTATATTTATATATAAATATAATTATCTAATATTTATTAAAATCATAAATAAATTATACATATAAAATATTTGATGAAAAATGATATATATAAATATATATACTATAAAAATAATATAATATTTTTAATATATATATAATATAAATATAATATATAATTAATTTCGGATTCTGATATTTTCGGATACGGATGTGCCTATATCCGTATCTGTATCCGAAATATTCGGATTCAGATACGGATAATATCCGGTTCATGTCGGATACGGATAATATCCGTTTTTTTCCGAATACGAATACAGTATTGGATTGTGATTGATCAATGTCAGAAAAGTCATGTGAATGACTAATCTGTTGAGAAGAAATGTTAGATGTAGATTCTGGAAGAGAAGTGTGGTGTAGATTAGATTTTGGCAACTCCCCCCTGAGAAATAGGAGGAGTTTCAAGTGTGATGTGCTCTCCACTCAATGTGTCAGCATCCTTATTTCTCCTAGGATCAAGAGTGAGTTCTTGATCCTGTGTAGACTCAGTACAGGTTGTAGTGGGGAGACTACTCTTTTCAATGCCAATAACCTGTTTGGAGGCCATTGACAGTAATAGGGTGTACCCTTTTTTCCACATCTGAATTCTGTTGGGAGGATCCAGTGGTAGGTTTGGATTTGGATTTCTTACTATGTCTGGTGAGAGGTGACTCAGGATTCTCACTTTCTATCTCTACAGTTTCTTGAATCACTTTTAGGGGTCTCTTCTTAGTCTTCTTTTTAGTAACATCAGTCTTTTGGGAGACTGATGCACTTGGCTCCCTAATTTCTACAGATGTGTTTGCAGTGGGGTTGCTGGATGGGATAGGAAGGCTAGGGTTAGACTGTGTAGCTCCTTCAGTCTTAGCCTCCCCTGTCTAGGAAAGCTCATGGTATATTGGCTTAACAAGTTGATATGATTCAAATGTGTCCTGCATATGCTGGGTCACACTTAGAAATTAGAATCACATCAACTTGATTCCTTGTGTCCAATGACCCAAATAGAATCTTGGACATGGACTTGGAAACATGGACTTGGAATAAGCCATTTTAGTTTTATCTATACCCTCCAATTCATGGATATTTGCATCAAGATAGTTTAAAATAACTTGAAGGAAACGGGGGTAAAAGATTTCATTACCTCTACCACGAACTGTTCTCCCTAACCTCTGAGCCAATTCCTTGAGGATGATTGCTCCAACATTGATCTCCTGATTGTAGGCTAGGGAGTAGGCCAGCTTCACAGCAATGTGACTTATTTGGTCCCATCTTGTCTTCCTGCATAAGAACACCTTTTGGAGTGTATAAAAAACAAACGACCACTCCCTCCTAACATGCTTCTTGTTCAACTTAGCCATGTCAACCTTATCTGCATACTTGATGAGGTCCATGAAAGCAACCATTTCATCATCATTAGCTTTAGCAGCATGACCCTCAACCTTGAATCCCAGGGCTTCATTAATCTCTTTTTCGCCAAACTGAAAGTGCTTGCCCCCAATTGTGCAATTCACTTCCTGAAATGAGGTTCCATCGTCCCTCGCCATTGTTGCAACCAAGGCTGTTCTCCAGAACCCTTCCAACACATCGACATACAGAGTGGGGTTCAGGGTCAAGGCTTGGCGGAGGTATGAGGTGTTTAAGAACCGTACAAAGCACTTGTACCTGGGATTTGCCTCCGCCTCTGAGGGAATTGAGAGTAGATTTGTTTCTTTGGGAATGGTTTAAAGGAATTGAGGATGATACTGTTTGAGATTTGGGTGCCATTTCAAAAGAGAGAATGAAGAAGAGAGTAGAGAATTTGTGCTTAGGTTTGAGAGTTTGAGAGCAATAGACAAGATGAAAAGTTGTGAACGGTTAGAAAAGAGTGTTTATATGATAGAGACACTGCGATATGGAGTTATGAATATGTACAGACTAATTGTATGTCGCGAAGTTAAAAATAGCATGTACCGCAAAGTCTTGCAAAGTATATCGCATAGTCTAAAAATGAGCTATGTCGCAAAGTCTTAAAGGTGAAAAGATTTGGGGAGACTTTGCGATTTAGTATAAATACCCTGTCTAAAACTCTCTTTTGGAATTTCAAGCAATTTGTCAGACTTTTATCAAATTTTGAAATAAAATTAATTTAAATCAAAATTCTGTCAAATGTGGAGACTTATCGATATGGTTATTCTAAGTCGCGAAGTCAAAATGAACTATGTCGCAAACTCATGAAATGAGCTATATCACGAAGTCTCACAATCTCAACAGTTTGCGATATAAGTCTGTTTGATTTGAACTGTGTCGTGAACTCTGAAAATCATCTATATCGAGATGTCTCAAAAGCTCACAACTTCACCACCAAATATGATTTTAAAAAAAATATGCAGTAAAATACTAAAATGTTTATAAATCATATCTCAGCTAATTTTCACTCCAAATAAATAGAGCATTTAAACACAGTGAAAATTTACGGCTGCAACAATTAACTAGCATACTTACTTAGAACAACTAAAGGAAGGATTGAGCATTCCAATTTCACTCACCAGTCTGTTGAAGACAGCTTCATTCAGAGGTTTAGTAAATATGTCAGCTAATTGTTTCTCAGTTGGAACATAAGAGACTTCTATGGTACCATTTGCAGCATGTTCCCTAATGAAATGGTACCTGATCTCAATGTGCTTTGTAGTAGAATGATTAACAGGGTTGGCAACTATGGATATTGCACTAGTATTATCACACATCAGAGGAATGTGTTCTAACACTAGTCCATAATCCATGAGTTGATTTCTGATCCAAAGCAATTGAGCACAGCAACTTCCAGCAGCAATATATTCAGCCTCAGCTGTGGATGTTGTTGTGGACTGTTGTTTCTTACTGAACCAGGACACTAACCTTTGGCCTAAGAATTGGCAGCTTCCAGAGGTGCTCTTCCTGTCAATTCTGCATCCAGCATAATCAGAGTCTGTGTAACCAATCAGGTTGAACCCAGTTCCCTTTGGATACCATAGCCCAAGATTAGGAGTCCCTTTCAGATATTTGAAAATCCTTTTGATAGCCATCATGTGAGATTCCTTGGGATCAGACTGGAACCTTGCACAAAGGCATGTGGCAAACATGATATCAGGCCTGCTAGCAGTGAGATAGAGTAGTGATCCAACCATGCCTCTGTAAACCTTGATGTCTACTCTTTTGCCTTTCTTGTCTTCATCAAGCTTGATTGCAGTGGACATGGGAGTTTTTGCAGGGGATGAGTCTTCTAAACCATATTTCTTCAAAAGATCTTTGACATACTTTGATTGGTTTATGAAAATGCCATCCTCTCTTTGATGTACTTGCAAACCTAGAAAGTAGGTTAATTCTCCCATCATACTCATCTCATATTTGCTTTGCATCAACTTAGAGAACCTTTCACAGAGTTTTTCATTTGAAGAGCCAAAGATGATATCATCCACATAGATTTGAACAAGAATGATATCATTTCCATGCTTCTTGAAGAATAGGGTTTTGTCAATTGTACCCCTTGTAAATTGATGCTCAAGAAGGAATTGAGATAGAGTTTCATACCAGGCTCTAGGTCCCTGTTTGAGTCCATAGAGTGCCTTGAGCAGTCTATACACAAAGTTTGGGAAGTCTTGATTCTCAAAACCAGGTGGTTGAGACACATAAACTTCCTCAGCAAGATCACCATTGAGAAATGCACTTTTCACATCCATTTGATACACCTTGAAGTCTGAGTGAGCTGCAAAAGCCAGGAAGATTCTGATGGCTTCCAGTCTAGCTACAGGTGCAAATGTCTCATCATCATCAATGCCTTCTTGCTGACAGTATCCTTTGGCAACCAACCTTGCTTTGTTTCTAATTACCACTCCTTCTTCATCCATCTTGTTTCCGAACACCCATTTGGTGTCAATAACATTCTTTCCTTTTGGAGGTGGCACTAGTTCCCATACTTTGTTTTTCTCAAATTGATTCAATTCTTCTTGCATGGCAACAATCCAATCAAAAATCTTCAAAGCTTCTTCAACTACTTTAGGTTCCTCTTGTGACAGAAAGCAGCTATACAGACATGTATTCATTGTTGCCCTTCTTGTTCTAACTCCCTCACCAGGATCTCCAATGATTTGATCCCTAGTGTGGGCTCTGTCCCATTTCCTTGTGTGCCCCTGTTCATTTCCTTGGTCTGTTCCAAGCTCATTTTGGTTGACAGTTGCATTCTCTTCTTCTCCCCCTGTGTTTGTGAACCCTTGCACAGGTGTTTGAAGAAGATTGTCAACTTCAAGAATTTCATTTTCTAGAACAGTTTGAACAGGTGGTTCATCTTCACTTTCAGAATCCTCAAGATAACCTTGATTCTCAAATCTTAATGGCACACTGTCTTGATCACTTGTTTTAAGTCCAGGAGTTTTCTTGTCATCAAAGGTAACATCCATGCTTTCCATGACTTTGTGTTGCTCAGGTACAAACACCCTGTATGCTGTCCTTTCCAGAGAGTATCCAATGAAGATACCTTCAAATGCCTTTGCATCAAATTTTCCAACATGCTCAGAGGTATCTTTCATCACAAACACTTGCTTCCAAAAACATGCAGATGCTTGAAGGATGCTCTTTTTCCAGTCATCAATGAGTAAGGAGTTTTGCCAGACTTCTTATTGATCAATGTTCTATTTTGCACATAGCATGCTGTGTTAACAGCATCAACCCAAAAGCTAGTAGGTAGCTTTGCATCCAACAACATTGTCCTTGCAGCTTCAATGAGAGTTCTATTCTTTCTCTCAACTACTCCATTTTGTTGAGGTGTTCTAGGAGCTGAGAATTGTTGAGAAATTCCTTTATCTTTGCAAAACTCATACAATGTTGAATTTCTGAACTTAGTCCCATTATCACTTCTCAAAGTAACTACAGAGGAACCAGTGTTTTGTGCTTCTCTATCAACTCTCTTGATATGCTCTATTATGACTTGAGGTGCTTCATCCTTGGAGAATAGGAATTCCACCCAAGTATATCTTGAATAATCATCAACCATCACTAGAGCATATTTCTTTTTTGGAAAGTGACATTACATTCACAGGGCCAAATAAATCCATGTGAATTAGCTGCAGAGGTTTTGAGTTTGTATTGAGCAACTTGTTCTTGTGACTTGATCTTTTAATCTTTCCTTTCTGACAAGCTTCACATGCTCCATCTTGCACAAACTCCAAGGCAGGCAAGTCCCTTATGAGTTCTCTCTTTGTCAGAGAGTTCATTGCCTGAACATTCAAGTGAGACGGTTTCTTGTGCCATATCCAGAATTCCTCATTTGTAGCTTTAGTGTAGAAACAACAAATTTCTCCCTTGTCTGCAGCCTTGAGATTAGCTACAAACAAGCTTCCTTTCTTCACACCAGTTAGAACAACTTCACCACTTTCTCTTTTTGAGATTGAACAATGATCTTCATCAAATTCCACTTTGAAACCCCTGTTTGTAAATTGTCCAATGCTCAAGAGATTATGCTTCAGTCCTTCAACAAATGCTACATCTTCAATAATGACATTTCCAGATTTTATACTGCCATATCCCATTGTATAACCAATGTTGTCATTTCCAAAGGTTACTGATGGGCCAGCCTTTTCCTCAAAATTTGATAGCAGGGCTATATCACCAGTCATGTGACTTGAGCATCTACTGTCCAAGATCCATATGACTCTTTTATTCCTGTTGCCCTGCATTCACAAGGTAACTAAGTTGTTTTTGGTACCCACACATGGTAGGGTCCAGTTTATTTAGAAACATTTTTGTTAACAATTCTTCTGTCATAAGTTGCATTCATCACAGTAGGATACTTCATATTGTTTGTGGCTTTGGAGTTCACACTCTTAGGCTCACATGAAGTGTTCACCCTCTCAATCCTGATTGGGGATCCTGTCCTGTGAGTGTGCATGTGTGTGTGTGATTCACTAGATTGTGCAGAATCAAGTTTATGCTTTAGAGATAAACAGTTAGCAATCACAGTCACATAGCATGTCATGCAACTAGGCTTACCACAGAAGGAATCATGACTAGAGTTTATGCTAGCAGAATGGTTACTTAGGTTATCAACTTCAACATTCACTTGTTTGTTACACTTATGAGTCAAATGATTAACAGATAGACATTTCTGACATTGTTTCCTGGGAGCATTTGGCACATAAGCATAGTTGTTACCCTTGTTGACACCTACCTTACCATTTCTGTTTTGTTTCTTTTTCTTAACAACTTCTTTCTTTGCTTTAGGACTCTTGACAAGATTGTCTTTGGTCTCTTTCTGACTGGCAGATTCAGGAGAGGAAGAAGTGTCTTTAGCAGCCTCATCTTCTTCAAGAAGTTGTTGTTTGATGATCAATAATTCTTCATCAAACTCAACAACACTCTTTTTGAAGATGGGCTGTTCAACACTAGACAGAATGGTTGGGGCATTTTTGTTTGTAAAAGATTCTTTTCCTTTGCCCTTTGCCTTCTTCCTTCCTTTATCATTCTCATAGTCAAAACCAACTCCAACCTTGCTATCTTCAGTGTGTTCCTTGTGATAGGTTTGAATAAGTTCAGAGGAGTTCTTAAAGCTTCTTAGTTTCAATTCAGTTTCAGCAATTTGTTCCCTAAGAGCTTTCTCTATTTGTTCAGCACAAATCACTTTGTTTTTAAGATACTCAACCTCCTTTTTCAAACCATCAAGGTTCACAACCATTAACTCAAGTTCCTCATTCTTTTCTGTAAGCTCAAGATTTCTAGCAGTTAGTCTATCAATTTCTTCATTTGCTACTAACATGCTAGTATGAATATTAAACATCTCAATACTAATATCTTCAACAGTTTGCTTATATTGAAGGGGAGTCATATCAAGAGAAGTAAGAATAGGTACCTGACTAGAATCACCATCATCAGAAAATGCCATCAAGGCATAGTTTGAGTACTCTTGTTCTTCTTCTTCATCAGAGTCATCCCAGCATTTTCCCTCATCAATAAAAGCTTTACCCTGTTGTTTCTTGAGTAGAGCCGCATACTTAGCTTCAATCTCTAAGTATGATTTGTCCTTCTTGACCTGTTTAGGCTTTTTGCACTCAGTGGCAAAATGCCCAAGTTCATTGCAGTTATAGCATCTTATTTTGGACCTATCCACACTCCCAGATTTGTATCCTCATTTAACTACACCAGCAATCCCTTTTCCTTTGTTGAAAGAGTTTGAGCTACCTGAACCACCAACATTTCCACTATTGAATCTAGACTTGAATGGCTGCTTCCTCTTAAACCTGATGTTAGGGTATCTCCTAGCCATATAAGCAAAAGATTTGTTTTCCATCTTGTCCAGTTCATCTATGCTGTAGAACTCATCCTCTTCAGGTAAATCATACACAACCTGAGTTTCATCACCAGTGTCATCACTTTCCAGTTCCTCAATCTTGACTTGACTGATTTTTAGAGAATCCATTCTTTGACCTAGATTGTCAGCAATAAGGGCACACGAGGTATTGGCCACTAATCCTTGCTTTGCTTGAATAGATCTTTTTTGAAACAGGTCTAACTCATATGTCTTCAAAACACCATACAACACATCAAAACCAATCTTTGTTAGATCTCTTTCTTTAAGGGAAAAGATTCTTGGTTCCAAGTGATCTGGAAGAGTTAGTAAGAACTTCATAGTGAGCTCTTCTGTCTCATAGTGTTTGTCATAGAGTTTGAGCTCGTTTATCAGCTTATTGAATCTCTCAAACACTTCTGTGATTCCCTCTTTTGGCTGAGCCATGAAGGCTTCATATTGTGAGACAAGAATCTGCTTCTTGTTCTTTCTTACTTCAGTAGTTCCTTCACAGAGCACTTCTATAAGATCCCACATCTTTTTGGCACTAGTACAGTGAGCAACAGTGCCATACATGTTGAAGTCCATAGATTCACAAATGATAAGTTGAAGATGTCTATTCAGTGCTACTTTCTCCTTTTCAGGATCAGTGTATTTTGAGGGGTCTTTGGGCACATGTTTTGATGGTACTATCTCAGTGCCATTGGTTATTTCACCAATCTCGATCATTGGAATAAAGGGACCATGCTTTAGAATATCTAAATACATGGGGTTAGAAGCTTTGATGAAAAGCAACATCTTCTTTTTCCATAAACTGTAGTGCTCCTTGTTAAAGGGAAGAATCTTGATACTGCTCAGTTTCTGTGAACTCATTCTTGATCTTTTCCTGTTTGTACGTTAACAGCCTTCGCTTTGATACCACTTGTTAGGAATGAATATCACCTAGAAACTAGACAGGGGGGGGGGTGAATGGATAGTTTGATGAATTTTTGCTTTCTTGAAACTAAATATAAACTGTATATGATTATGCTATGTAATATGCAGAAAGTAAACAACACACACAATCACTTTAATCTAGTTTGTATAAGCAAATTAAATACTACAGCTTTCCAAGAAATTCACAATCGAATTTCTGGCTTCTAAACAAGAACATTTTGTACTTGCTTGCTTATAGAGAAAATAGCTTAAGATAAAAACTATGTATGTCACTCTTACAGCTTACAGTGGTGTGTGCACAATATATATTCACCTATACAAACTAGGCACACACAATATTACACAGCTACCCCTTCTGAAAGTCCAACTTGTCCTGCCATAAGAAGTTCACTGTGTCAGGAAGGACCACCTGCTTTTCGGAGTCTTTCCCGTTTCTGTAGCTGCTTGTCTCTTATCTTTCTCTCCAAGTTTAGCTGTAGATTTGCCATCTGTTCTTTGGACCACCTTGCCAGAACAAATGCTTCAGTATTTGTCTCCTTTGATTCTTAGTTCTGTACCTTGAATTGTCTTGTTATAAACGGCTAAGTGTTGATATCGTGAACTTCACTTTATTCCTGACTTCGTGATGTCCCTTGTAAAGACTACGCAATATGGCATTTGAGGACTTTGCGACATAGGCCATTTGACGACTATGCGACATAAGTCATTTGACGACTATGCGACATAAGTCATTTGACGACTATGCGACATAAGTCATTTGACGACTATGCGACATAAGTCATTTGACGACTATGCGACATAAGGCTTCTGAGGACTTCACGATCTAGGCTTCTTTGACTTTGCTGACTTCAACACTTCACGACATGAGTCTTGAGGACTTCTCGACATAGTACAAAATGGACTATGCGATGTAGTACTTCACGACATAGATATTGGTGACTTCACGACATAGCTTTCTTCTGACTTTGCTATATAATGCCTTAGACAAATTTCTGCAACTTATTTCTTCATGGCCTTATTCATTTCTATCCTGCTGCATGAACACTTCTGAACTTCTACCAGGACAATTATTCAATGGCATATATACAATCTAGATGCAAGAAACTTTACTAAGCTCATTATAACTTTGAGCATACATGATCAAGCTAATGTTCACGAGAACAAGACAAGTACATTTAGAGACCTATACTATATCCCAGTGATAGAACTCACTAGGTCATGTAATGTGACATAGTCACATAGTGTAGGCTTGTTAATAGTGGTATTCAGACATGTCTTGAGCCTAACAATCTTTCTTGACGAATGACGTCTTGAAGGAACCGAACTTTCCAAGGTGACCCCATACCTTGGCAGTTCCAGCTTACAGTACTCATGAGGAATGACGGGCCTGCACTGCAGCACCCGCCAAAATCAAGTTTTTTTGGTTATGGTTGTCTTCTTCTTGTGAGCTCATAAGAATATCTTCCTCCATGTTTCTTTTTTCACTAGGCCCAATTTCCTGGTCCATTCTACGTCTTTTCGGATCAGCCACTATTAATTCCGTATTTTCCACCTCAGTAATGGTGAATAAATCTTGAAATTTATTTTCCTGATTATTAGTTAACATACTTATATTTATGTTAGCTAAATTAGATATGGCTCCTTGATTTTATCTCATTTCTCCTACATTATCGCCCCTGTCACTCACAACTGTTGTCCCTGATTTATCTCCTTTCCTTATCACATTAGCATCAATTTCGACGCCAGATTTGTTGTTATCAGCAGCCACCGTGTTACTGGCCGGAAGTGCTCCTACCATCCTCAACCATTTACTCCTGATGGTATGACTACGTATTCTAGGATCTGCACGCATCCATGAGCCATAAGGCTTCTCAATTTTATCCACAAATGTATCAAATAGTTTAGCACAAAATTTGTCACTATGACCAACCATTCCGCAAATGAAACAGAAGGTCGGAATTCCTTCATACTTGAAATTGACCCAACACCAAGTTTCTGCATTTTTCATTAGCTTCATCCTTCTCTTGAGTGGTACATCCAAAGAAATCGTCACCCTAACCCATAGATATTCTCTCCACACCCCTACAAAATTATTTTTATAAGACTCCACAAATTTCCCCACATAATCTACAATATCTTTTACAACCCTTTGTGACATAAACCCCGTCTCCATACCATGTAACTGCACCCATACATCTAATTTATTGATTGCCAGGGTTCTTGGATGTTCACCTTCTTTTAATCTTTCAAAAATCAACTGATATCTCCCAAAAGTCTATGGACTTCCATCTATTACCCTTTTGATATCTATTTCGTGATAAAATTGAAACAAAAAACCGATTGTCTTCGAGCTGCTTGACATACATGCCCTTACCTGGTCTCCAAAATGAGGCCATCTTATGTTGCATGGCCTGAAAATCAATCGAGGAATCAGTGAGAAACCGTCCCACCAGACACCAGCTCGCATCTATCTCGTTCACGTCCCCTGCATTCTCTTCATATGTTATACCTCCTTGTTCTTCTTCCTCCAGACTTATCAAAGCAAAACCCTCCTCCATCTTCTGCAAGTTATCTCCCAATGTAGCCATATAACAAGTACTGAGTTGTAGCCACAAACAATGATTTGTATACACGAAATGAATAGACAAACTTTTGAACGAAACAAGATACTAAACTTTTAACGAGAGAACATTCTCACCATGCCATAAGGCACGACAGACCAAGACTATGTTTGTTTGGAGTATTTATAATAAAAGTTTGATTTAGCACATGATAATTGTTGATAACAACAAATTTCTTTTTAGTTGAATAAATATTTGATTTCTCATTTTATATAAATACGTTTTTATTGGTTTCTAAAATTAGGTGATTCTATTTTAAAAAAAAAAATTATTAAGAAAAAATAATATCTAACAAAAATTAATTAAAAGAGACAACTTTTCTTGCATATTTCATAACAAAGTAGTACCATAAAAATATTAAAAATGAAAAGAAAAATAATCCTTATGCAATGTGTTTTGTAAGTGTGTATTTGTAAGCTTAAAAATTGGATCCTTGCTTAATTAAAGATATTAAGATAAAGTAAATGAAATGAATTTATTTCATTTTTTGTTGGTTGGACATATTTTACAACCCACATAAAAACTAAAGTATTCATTATATTATTTTGTATAAAAATGTTTCCGTGATTTTACTTCCCCAATTTTTCACTCTACTCTGTCATAAATTCAAAGTGAAGTATATAAATTGTCAAGAAAATTACTTTTTATTTTTATTAATATGAACGATTCGAGGGATCGCCGTGAGGCGATGCCGAGAAGCTGTTAGTATATAATTTAATAATTAAGATTATTTTATTCAAAATTATTTTTTTATAATTTTTAATTCACATCTATATTTTCATAGTAGTATTTCACTAATATTAGATAGTTGTATAAATTGAAAATGAATAAAATAAGAAATACTTTGATGTTTTGAATAAATAAAATAAGTTGCTACTTAATTTAATTAATATTTTGTTGTTTTGTTTTTCATTAATTTTTCATTATTGTTTTGTTTTGAATATTTGGGATACGTAGCAAGGATGTTTGGTTTTAACGTTAAAATCTTAAGTTTGTTTGTTTTAAATTAAGTACAAGGTCAACGTTATTATGAGAGAGACGTATGATATTTTTAGTTTCTCCAATAGCGAATTTAAAATTAAGTATGAACGCCGAACATGTGATATTCATAATTTGTATGTTAGAAAGAGCGATGTCACTGCCGTAGTATAGATCTAATAAAAAACACATATATAATATGAAGATAGAATACTAAAAAGTCAAATATTGATTATTAAATAAATAAATATCGTGTGCGAAGCACGAGTCATATTTAATCGACGTTGCTTCACACACGTACAAATTTTAAAATAACTATTTTTAAAAATACATTATTATAGGCACGAGCAATATTTCATTACTTTTTGTATTTTTTGTATTTTTTGGATTGTTTGAATATTTTGGATAAGTATCAGGGATATTTGGTTTTAACATTAAAATAATAATTTTGTTTGCTTTTAAGAATGTTTGGTTTTAACGTTAAAATCTTAAGTTTGTTTCATGTTAAATTAATTACGACCTCCTTGACATTAAAAAGAAAAACAAACTCAACGTTACTACAACATGGACGTATGATATTGTTACTGCGAGAGTGACATATAATATTATTAAAATTAAGTATGATCCAACAATTACAATTGCACGAAGGTGTGATATTGTTAATGCATATGAGAGAGAACAGTATATCAGTGCCGTAATATAGGTCATAATATAGGTCTAATAAAACAAGCACGTATATAATACGAAGATAAAACATTAGGAATTAATAAATTAAATAATTAAATAACTATTATTAAAAAAACATATATCATTCCGTATGCGAAGCACAAACATATTACTAGTTTAAGTAATATAAATATTAAAATGGAGCTTAAATATCAATACTTTGAGCTTATTTATCAGTTTTCCTAAAATAAAATAGGAAAAATAGTTAGTGGAAGATGATGTCAACGAATTAAGGGAGAAGCTGACATGTGTAGATGGTGAGGTAAGCTTGTCTTTTTTTTAATATTAGTATAGATAAGGGCACTGCTAGGTGTTCCAAATTTTTTACCAAAAAATGTTGTGACATGTCATGTGTTAAATTTTAATTGGGGACGCATATAAATGTACCCAAAATCCCATTTTATTATTAGAATAATTATCAAGTTTACGAGTGACATATTAGCCCTTGACAAAAATTTTGGAACAAAATTTAGAATATTTAGTATTTTCCGATACATAAATATATAGAATAGCGCCTAATCAAAAAATAAAATTAAAAATTAGCTAGCGATAGACCAGAGAGTAGAGGATGATATCCTTTTAGTATAGTTGAGACTTGAGAATGAAAATCTATCCACTTATCTTGTATAGACCACAGTGAAAGCACCACCGTTATGTCCACTTCTTGAACCTTGCACATACTCTTTCTCTTTCTTCTCCCACTTTAACACACACACACACACACACACACAATGGCTGGAGTAATCGGCACTTCTTCACCAGCATTCTTGGCTTCTCCCAGACCCCTTTCTTCTCAATCTTCTAAAGCTTCTATTCATTCCTTTTCTTTCACTCCAGGTATGCCTCTCTCTCTCTCTCTCTCCCGATCTCTCTCTCTCTCTCTCTCTCTCTCTCTCTCCCCCCTCGTGCACACTTTTTAACTGCTAGTTATTCACATTGACTTTGCATTCTTGGATTTTGGTTTATATGTTTAAGAATTAAGACCTAGTTCCTGTTTTAACTCAGTGTGTTTATTTTGATTTTGTTGAGGTTAATTGTATAGAATGAGCACTGTAGTCTAGTGAATTACTGGAGAAGTCGAGGAACAATATGTTAGTTTCAGGGTAATTGGGCAAAGGCCCCGTGTAAATCAACCGTTTGCGTTTCTAAAAATGTTAATGTAAGTTGTGTTTAGGGGTTGAAAGGTGAGTTTTTTCTTACAGGGAGGAAGCTATATAGAGGAATTGGTGTTCCGATTAGAAAAGGAAGGTTTGCTATTACCAATGTGGCCACGGAAATGAGCCCTGCCCAAACTCAGGTACTTGCATTTTGATGATGGTATTTGAATTTACATTTTTCATTTTAATTCTGCTGCAATTTTGTAACCGTATCCACTTTAGTTATTCCATTCTTAAGGAGAAATGGTTTTGCAATCCAAAAAGGGCTAGTGGCGCAACTTGTTGCGTGTCTGTTTTCCGTCTCTGTGTGATCATGTAATTTCATCCAATATGAGAAGCAGCAATGAATGGTTGTAGGATGCTAAGAATAGTTAGGGTTTCTAGAAGAAGATGCCATTCATTTACTGCTATATTGGAGTTTATAAAATAGAAGAATAAATAAAAATTATTAACTCTTACTCCAATGCTTATGTAAGGAACTTTGGGGCGTAGTTTTTAAATCTTAGTCCGCTTTTATGTATTGGTAAGTAGAAAACTGTGAGGGCATATTTGCATTATTGTGCATAAGAAAATTCCATGTTAGTGGTAGAAAGAAAGATAAAAATGACATTATGGAAGTTTGGAAGTCTTCTATTGAATTTATGGGAGGAAAACTGTGATCTTTGTATGTGTTCAGGCACAAAAGGTTGCTAAGGAAAGTCAGAGGCCGGTGTATCCTTTTGCAGCTATAGTCGGTCAAGATGAGATGAAGCTGTGCCTTCTACTTAATGTTATTGATCCCAAGATTGGAGGTGTCATGATTATGGGAGATAGAGGTACAGGGAAATCGACAACTGTTAGGTCATTGGTAGATTTGCTTCCTGAGATCAAGGTAGTTGTTGGCGACCCGTTTAACTCAGACCCAGAAGATCCAGAGTCTATGGGAGCGGAAGTACGTGATAAACTAATTCAAGGCGAGGAACTTCCTCTTACGACAACCAAAATCAACATGGTTGACTTGCCATTGGGTGCGACAGAAGATAGAGTCTGTGGTACCATTGATATTGAAAAAGCCCTTACCGAGGGTGTAAAGGCATTTGAGCCTGGCCTTCTTGCTAAAGCTAATAGAGGAATTCTCTACGTCGATGAGGTGAATCTTCTAGATGACCACTTGGTAGATGTTCTTTTGGATTCTGCTGCCTCGGGATGGAACACCGTTGAGAGAGAGGGCATTTCTATATCACATCCTGCTCGCTTTATTCTTATTGGTTCTGGAAATCCTGAAGAGGGAGAACTTAGGCCACAACTTCTTGACAGGTTTGGAATGCACGCTCAAGTGGGGACTGTAAGGGATGCTGAGCTTAGAGTGAAGATTGTCGAGGAGAGAGCTCGTTTTGATCAAAATCCCAAGGAATTCAGAGTATCATACTTGGAAGAGCAAGATAAGCTCACACAGCAGATTACATCAGCCAGGGCCTCTCTTTCTTCTGTTCAGATTGATCGTGACCTTAGAGTCAAAATTTCTAAGGTCTGTGCTGAGCTTAATGTAGATGGATTGAGAGGTGATATAGTGACAAACAGGGCAGCAAAGGCTTTAGCAGCTCTTAAAGGAAGAGACCAAGTACAACCAGAGGATATTGCTACTGTCATTCCTAACTGCTTAAGACACCGGCTTCGGAAGGATCCTCTGGAGTCCATTGATTCGGGTGTTCTTGTCATTGAGAAATTCTACGAGGTTTTCACTTGAGTGCACGGAAAATCCATTCTTGTGTAATTTTGCTTACATTGTCACATAAGTACTGAAAATTTTGGATTTTACCTTCAGGTTCCAAGTTATCAGTGTTTTAGAAATGTGTTACACCAAACAGTTGGGTTATTATTCTGTAGTGAAATTGGCACAAGTCATGTTCGGATGGTACTGGGCAGTAAACAGATGGACTTCAATGAAAATTTATCATTTATATACATATGTAGTGGTTGTACTTGATCAAAACTTTACCCTTGTGTTCCTATGTAGTGCTTTGATAATTTCATTGTTATATTAGTTCCTAAGTTCAGCAGAGCTGGTTCTAATTGTGTGATTATGGTTTCAACATATATCCATCTTTCAACATATGGAAGTGGCCTGTCTAGTCTGCTGTTTTGACATGTATAGAATAGTGTGAAGGATTAAAGGACTATGAAGTAGTGGTGGTTGCTGTCGATCATATAACTATATGTTTCTAGCAAGGTTTCACAGCAGATCTTGTGATGGAAATTAAAAAATTTAACCTAGGCCAAACTTATGTCCTTAAAAGTAGAAACCGAAAAACTACAAAAACATCAAGAAGACTAACAGCCACTGATTCTGGAGCAATTATTGGCATCTCAAGTTGCAAGTCCCCCTCGTAGGCCTGCAGGAATCTATTTGCCAAGGGAATGTATCAGTCTATGTAACTCCAGAATTTGCAGTCCAGAATTTAGGTCTCAGCACCGTAAATGCTGGTTGTTGCCGTTGGTACACACTTGATGCAACCTGTTATCAAGATCCCTGCTGTTAAAGCCCATATCTCATATTTCGAATTATCTGTTTTGAAATCAAAGAAATGAAGCAGATACTTTTCTCCCATCCACTCAAGCTGGGTTCCTAGGTGATGCAACTTTAAGAGACGAACCTTGAGAAACATATCTAAGGGAGCTTGCTTCTACTTGAGCACCATTTGCAACTGGATTGAATTTTTCAGCAATTGTCTAATACTCAACTTATAGATTATTTTTTTCAGCATGTAAAAGAAATTCAAGGCTCCTTGCTTTTGAACTTGTGTGAAGTGTTATATTCCAAGAATCTAAGGTGCAGCTCATGGTTGAATATTCTAGGAAATTATTTTCTATTACATTTCACTTGCATGCTCCTGCAATAAATACCAATTCATTTTTCTTAACAGTCCATCTGTCATACTCTTTCTTACGATTTCATCGTAACTTTGTTTCGCATCTTATTCAGTGGTCTTTGACTTGATGCCAAATAGAGATGATGGCTAAATATGCTAATCTGATGGTGGTTGGACTTCATCTAGACTATACCCTTATGTTTCTATGTACTGCTTCAATAAAAACGTTGTTCTATTAGTTCCTGGGTTCTGCAGAGCTGGTTCAAATGGCGTGATTATGTTTTGAACATAAATTCATCTCACAACAAATGGAAGTGGCCTGTCCAGTCTGCTGTGCTGCGTCTATTGAATAGCGTGAAGAATTGAAGGACTATCAAGTAGTGGTGGTTTCTGTGGATCATATAACTATATGTTTCTAGCAAGGTTTCATTTGACTCATTTACAGCAGACCGTTAACATTGATGTCAGATTAATATGCTCTTGTCAGATTACATCATCTAAGGTATTTACAGTTAACATTGATGTGCTTGTTTATTGATAGCAATCATAACTTGCGTGTTTATAGTTAACCAGTACACAGTCTGGGACAACTGAACATATATTCATCTAGAATCAGATGAGTAATATCGTAGGTATTTGCTCTTGACATCCGAGGGCATGTTAGTTTATCATCTGTATTCTGTCCATTCCTCAAGTAAAGAATCATTGAATCATATCAAAATATGCCCAAAAAGTTTTCATAAGATACTGTACCTTGGGTCCCTTCAATGCCGCATCCTAGAAGCCTAACCAAGTCTTTATGCCGCATATGGCCAATGGCCTCAACTTCAAAACTATAATCCTTTTCTGCTTATCCTCTGCATGGAATATGTAGAACATACAATTATCTTGAGCCACTGCATATAATCTAGTGGAAATTACTTGTCAATACAGAATTCTAACTACCTTACAGTTTCTTAAAGTTCTTCACAGCTATTGTTGAAAACAATTTCTGGCATTTATCTGCAGCTGTGTTAGCCATTTTTCTAGCCTGTGAAATTTTTCTGGTATCTACAGAATTTTAGTATTTTAGTACTACCTAGTGCTGTCTTTTTTTCTTGGTGTCTAGCGTTCGTTTTAGGCAAATTGTACGCTATCTTGCAGAACAACTGATCATCATGGATTTCACAGGCACAGTCGTGGCTAATAACAGATCCTAAGCCATTGCCAAAATCTTGCTTTGATACGTGATATCCAAAACCTGATTGATCAATTCGATCAGCACCTCCAGCTCTAGAATACTGCATCCTTTTTAGATCTTGTGATCCCCACAATACCTGCTCACACTTATCTCTGTGTTCTCGTCCTGGATTTTCTGTTCTTCCCCCCAGTCGATTGCTAATTGCACTTTCATGTGTAGGCAAACTGTCCCTTCGACTTCGAGGAGTCCAGTACTTCAAATCATCATGGTTTTCATGGGCGCGGTCATTGCTAGCAGCGGAACTCAAGCCCTGCCAAAATTTTATTTATAATATGATGCCTAAGTCTAGTTCATACATATGATCAGCCCTGTTATTTCTAGGGTGTTGCCGCCCTTCTAGATGAGCTCTTTCCCCTAAAATCTTCTCAAATGGAACTCCGAGCTCCTTTCAGCCATGATGTCCTTGCAGGCGCTCATAAGAGTCATAATCACACCACTCATTACACATCCTTTAAGATGAAAATCTCTGGTCCTCCCAACCATAATGCCCTATCAGGCGCTCATCATAGCCATATTCATGCAATTCTTACACATCCTCTTCGATAAAACTCTGTGCTCCTCCCAGCTATAATTTCCTTCTGGGCATTCAGCAGAGTCATAATCACTCGAGTTGTACATACTACCAGATGAAACGTCATGCTCCTCCCAGCCATTATGCCCTTTCAGGCACACATAAGAGTCATAACCAAACCCGTTATTATACATCCTCTCAGATGAAAGTTCATGGTCCCCCAGATCCCCTTCCAAGTGCTCATTAGAATCACACGATTCATTACACATATATCTGTCAGTGTCATCCATTGTATGGTAGTCAGCAGGATGACCCATATTATAATGACAAAGAGGCTACAATTTTCTTTCGTCGAAATTGATCTTCATTGTGGAAATAATGAGCCTCTTTAAGCATGAATGTAGGCACATTTAATCCATCAAGAGGCTGAGAACAGACCAATATTATCTGTTATATAATGATAAACAATATATCTATCTTTCTGAAAGTCATTTAACAATACTTATCAAAGGATAAACCTACAGAAATCGTACGTGAAAAAGAGCTGTTGCAAAACACATCAAAGTATAAGCATTGTCTCAAATTCAGGATCTAAGAGTCAGCTAACTGTCTAATTATAGATATAGAACATACGGATACATTAATCAATACTTATCATAGATCAGTGACAGCAATTAATGAGATGAATAAACGTACAGAAATCAAATGTGGTCTATTCAAACTTCAAAAACAAAAAATGAATAGAGATGTTACCAAGCATGGCCCAATTCAAGATCTGACAGTCAGCTAACAGTCTACCTATCTATCTTAAACAGAAATCTACATTAATCAATAGCGACAATTATGTTGCGGCGATCAAACATATTAATCACGGACCAAAAGCATGCTCTGATAGAGAAATTGGCACTTAGACGATAATATAAGGACCTAATCCGGATGAATTCAACCTGCAAAATAAACAGAAGTCGGAATTCCGGAGGAAGCATAGGGCAAAACTCATAAGATCCATTAAGACATTATGTAACATACTACTCATTAGAGGTTCAACAACAAAATATCAATGAAAAACTCTGTTAGAATTAAAATCAAACAGTAACAGGTGATTAAATTTTTATAACAATAAAAATTCTCTTAGATCTTTGCTCAAACTTTTGGACTGCAAGAATTCAAATTGGCGAGATATACAAAAACCAATGAAGAACACATTAGTATAATTGAAGCCAAAAATCACCTCCTTGCCTACCTGAAATATTTTTAAAAAATTAATATCATCAGGGAACAACAATTGAGTAAACCAGATATGAAATTGAAACCAACCAAGATAGATAACCAAAATAACAAACAGACATGGTCTTATCTGGTTGCTAAACTGGCCCCGATTCGAAACACATTTACAATTTCAATTACATTTACAAGACACAAAACCAAGATAGATATGAAATTCGAATGAACCAAGATAGATAACCATACTCACTCTTTTGTTTTAGAAATCTCAACCATGCGAACGGATCATGTTTACTTAGGTAATTTATATTCTTAATTTATTAATAATTTTACTCGAGATTTCAAGAAATATGCTTTATTTATATATGATCCAAATAACTAGATGATAAAGCAAATGCGACAAAGCTACAGTTTAGACAAGGCCAAGAAAGAGAAAAAAAAACCTTTTAAATCTAAAGCAACAAAATGCAAGGTTCATGTCGGACATTAAGAGATACTGCATTGTGTCTACGCATATGCAACATATTCTTCACCTTAACTCATGGATTAGCTAAAACAATTCAAGCACATACAGGCAGTAAAAGTATTTGGGTGAAATAGTTTCCTTTGTGAAAAATCCAAATTAAACATTTATACACCAAGTAGAAAAAGTATAACATAGGTACACATGGTTCATTGTCATCCTCACCCAGATTACTGACTGCACTGCAGAAGTTTGTCTCTTGCCACATGTAACAACTTAATAGCAACACTAATGTCAATGCGTTTTTGTGGAGTCTCTTCGGAACATAATATCCCACTTCAAATATTGATGCCAGGCATACTTCCATGATAGCCTGCTGTATGATTGATTTACATTTGAGCCATGTTCTTCAATATCTAGTACAATCCGTTGATCAACAATGTCCATCACTCTTTGGGGGAGTGCCTTCCTCACATAGTCATGGAGATCCTTGTTATTTTCCTTTAATATGCTGCTTTCTGTAGGCCGCTTTCCCGAGAACATTTCTAGTAGAAGAATTCCATAACTATACACATCTCCCTTTGCAGATATCTCCCCGCACATTCCATACTCTGCACAACCACAACCAGAGGGTTTATATATTTGGCAAATAATAACAATTTTTGATGAATGATACTCCTATATCTGAAAATTTTCGATAATTAAGATCTTCAAGAAAAATATAGTAATCGTTTAATTCAATATTTAATACAGTGCTCAATATTGATTAAAAAAAACAGTATGTAAAGTCACCTGGTGGAACGTATCCAACTGTTCCACGTACGCCATTTGAACTCATTTGTGCTTGATTGACATCACTTGTAGCAAAAGAAAACCTCGCCAAACCAAAATCACCAATATGAGCAACAAAATCCTCGTCAAGAAGAATGTTACTGGGCTTTATGTCAGAATGAATGATACTTGCACGACTATGATGATGTAGGTAATCCACTCCAAGTGCAACATTAATGGCAATATTTAGTCTTTGGAGTAGAGTTAAATTTCTTTCATTCCGTTGATGATGATGACGACTTGGATGCAACCAGCTATCCAAACTCCCATTAGTCATGAACTCAAAAACCAAAGCCTTGAAGTCATTTCCCTTGTAATCAATGCTAGAGCATGCTGTGATGATCTTGATAAGATTTCGATGACGAATGTTCCTCAACGTTTCACACTCTGCTAAAAAACTCTTGTTGGCTCCACGTACTTCAACTTTTAGTACCTTCACAGCAACTATATATTCCACTGATTCGAGAACTCCTTTGTGAACAGAACCGTATCTTCCTTCGCCGATCAAATTGTCGGGAGAAAACTGAGTAAAAGATCTAGGTATGAAAGTTTGGGATATTGGCTATCCTTCAGTACTGGAATGGGGTCATTCAACTTCTTGAAATATTGACGTTGATACATAATCAAAGCAAAACATGCTAACAAGATACCGAGAGATACAAGAACTAGGATGAATATCATTTTAAGGGAATTTTTTTTCTTATTCCTTGAGACTTTTACAGGACAAGCAGGAAAATGCAATGCTTGAATACCTCCACAAAGCTCCAAATTTCCAATGATCGAAAAAGCACTTACATTTGAAAAGAGACCTTTTTTTGACATTTGTCCTCCAAGATTGTTGTGAGACAGGTTGAGAAATATCAAATGAAACCCATCAAAAAAACTTGGAATAATCCCAGAGATATTGTTGTTTGAAAGATCTAAAACTGCAAGATTTTTCAAAGCTTTGAAAGTGGACGGAATTTTACCTTGAAAATGATTTCCTACCATAAATAGTTCCTCCAACATCAAACATCCATCAAGGGTAGCAGGTATTTCTCCTGTTAGTTTGTTATACGAAAGATTAAGTACAACCAATTATTTCAAGCTACCAATGTTGGATGGAACTGGGCTGGTGAACAGATTGTGGGACAAATAAAGATATAGACAATGTGAAAGAAACAAACTTTCTTCAGGTATTACACCTCTAAGTCTGTTCCTAGAAAGGTTCAATTCCTCTAGAGTTGAGATGTTAAACAATTGAGTAGATATGCTTCCTTGGAGCATGTTACGACCTAAATTGAGACCAATTAATTGAGTAATGTTACTAATGGAAGTTGGAATTGCTCCTGAAATGTTGTTATGAAACAAACCTAGTTTGCCTAATTTTGATAGCTCTCCGATCGATTCTGGAATGGTCCTTGTTAATAAGTTTCCATACATTGCAAGTACTCTCATGTTCTTAAGTTTTCCAATTTCACGAGGTATGCTCCCATATATGTGGTTTTTGTTCAAATAGAATCGCTCCATAGTGATGGAGAGATTCACAATGGAATTTGGGAGCTCCCCTCTTAAACTACTCTTTTGTAAGCCCAATTTCTTTAAATGCGTACAATTGACCAAAGAATTGAAGAAGCTCAAGTCATCACAAAGTGGATTATGACCCAGACTCAGGACCCGAAGATGAGGAAGGCTACCCAAGTTATTGGGTATAGGCCCAGTAATATTGTTTCCCATGATTTCAAGCTTAACCAAATTGGATGCATTAACTATTGATGGTGGAAGCGGACCCAAAAATCTGTTTCCACCAACTAAAAACTCTTGCAGCTTAGGAAGGGTGAAACCGAAATCTGTTGGAAGCATTCCTCCTAGCTCATTTTGTGTTAGACAAACAGCAGAGAGGCATGAATTGTTATAAAGTTGTAGGGGAACCATACCAGACAAAATGTTTGTTGACAAATCAAGTCTCTCTAATTTTGGAAGATGAGAAACATCCAAAGGTATTCCCCCTACTAGATTATTGTCACCTAGATAAAGTAAACACATAGATGATAGATTCCCTATTGACTGTGGAATAAATCCAGTAAAGTTATTATTTGCAAGATTAAGCACCTCGAGTTTAGACCAAGAAGAAACACCAGTGGGTAGCTTCCCTTCAAAATTGTTACTGTCTAGATAAAGATAACGAAGCGATGATATATTCCCTATTGAAGTTGGAATTGATCCACTAAAATGATTGCTTTCAAGATCAAAATTATAAAGCTTAGACCAAGAATCGAAGTCAAAAGCTAATTCTCCTTCAAGATGGTTGTTGTCCAAATAGATACTCCTGATATCTTTACATTGATGCAAATTAGCAGGAAAACCACCTTGAAATGAGTTGCTTCCCAGGGAAAGATATTGTAGGCGAAACAGTTGACCAATTTCATTTGGGATTGAGCCATGAAAGTTTTTTCGATTAAGGTGAATTCTTCTGATAAATAAGAGATTTCCAATGTGAGGAGACAATGTACCCACCAAGTGCTGCGAGCTGAGGTTGAGTGCTGTCACCCTCTGCCGTCTGTTACTCCATGTAACGCCCTTCCACTGGAAAAAGTGGATGGAACTGTTCCAGGAGTCTAGTGCACTCAATGGGTCATCTTTTACCAAAGCCTTGAAAGAAAGTAAAGCTTGGTGATCAGTGTCATTACTTGAAAATGCAAAGACACAAATTTTTGATGTTGCTAATGAAAGAAGAATGAAGAGAATGATGAAACGGAAAGTCATAGTTGCACAATCAAAAAGAAAAATGGCGAAGAAAGTATGGTACTGGTAGTGATAGTGCACATTCACACATATGTCTGTTTCTAAAATTAACGTTAAGAGAATGATTAATTGGAGAAAGATGACTGTCATGACTTTATTTTACAAAAGAAAAAGATGGTTCAGGGATAAAGTGTAGACAGTGCAGAATGCAGACACAACAAAAAGCCTCTACAAGTATATTACTCTCTCCCATGATCAATTCTTAACCATCGGCTCTGATACCACTTGTTGGGCCATGCAACACCCGTTAACTCCACATTAGTATGATATTGTCCACTCTGGGCCGTGGCCAAGCCCGCACAGATTTGTTTTTGGGCTCCTCCCAAAAGGCCTCATACCAATGGAGTTATTTTTGGCTGCTTATATTCGATGTGGGACTTGGGTTGACACCAACTCTACAATTTTTTTATAAACGGAGAGAGTATTATATAAAATCCTAATTGGAATCAAATCCGGAAGAAATAATGGTGCCTATATTCTAGTAAGTATCCGTAGTGCGGTGGCAGCGATTTTCAAAGTGCTCGAGTACTGCTGGGGACTTTGTAAGTAAAGCTCGAAAGGTTCTAGCCAATGGCAATGGAAAGTTATTGGTCCTCCAAAATTAAAGATCATAAAAGGTGAACGTGATCCACGACGAAGCTAAATTGTCATCATCAATTATAGTAGAGGGAAACACAACAAAGAGACTTATAGAAACAAAGACCCAACCCATGAGAACTAGAAAGCAAACGACAAGCAAACCAAGGCCCTGACAAACTGCAACCTAAAGCCTGGGGACGGACTACAAGCAAGCAACTAACATAAAATAAACAAACTACTGCAATAACTTAGAACAGATTAAAGAGATCATCTTCATAGACCCAAACATTAGTACTGAGTAAGATTCCTAGAAAAGGCATCTCGTGAATCACGTAGCCTCGTGTAATTAAAACTTTTATAGGAACATATAGTAACTCCTTACTTTTATTACAAAAACTCTACCAAGCCATTGATTTTTTTTAACACAAATAGAATGCTTTCATTGATTCAAATCAGAGATGCAAAGAGATATCAGTTCAGAGGGAGCATTACTCTCTCTAATAACACAATCTGGGGGGAAACAAGATGACCTAGCAAGACTATGGGCCACTGACAGTTTCAGAGAGATAGAGCGGAAGAAATATTTACAATCTTATTGATCAAAAGTATTGAACTTACAGACTAAGAACCAGTACATTATATACTAACTATGAGCACCACTAAAGTTGTAACAGAATCAGTTACAAACTACAGCTAAGCTACAACTGGATGCCAGCCTGGCTCTATGACATGGCAGAGTAACACAGTAGCATAACAACCCCCTCAAGTTGGAGTTTGAAAGAGATTGAAAACACCCAACTTGGATAACAACATTGACAATTGAGAAGAAGCAAGTGATTTGGTAAACAGATCAGCAGGTTGAGACTGAGAGGCAAGATGAGCAACATAAATGACATTAAGATTCAGTTTTTCCCGAACAATGTGACAATCAAGCTCAATATGTTTTGTCCTTTCATGAAACACGGAATTCGCAGCAATATACAAAGCTGACTTATTGTCACTATGCAAGGGAACATGAGTAAGATGAAAGTAGCCCAATGTTCTAAAAACAGCAAGAAGCCAGGTGATTTCACACACCGTATCTGCCATACACCGATACTTAGCCTCAGCAGAAGAGCGAGAGACCGTATGTTGTTTCTTACACTTCCAGGACACAAGGGAATCCCCAATCTTTATACAAAAACCTGTCAAAGATTGACGCGAAATCTGGCACCCAGCCCAATCAGAATCACAGAATGCAGTTAACACTGGAGGAGAAGTTGCTGACATGAATATACCCTGGCCAGGAGCATTCTTGAGATATCGAATAACCTTATACGCAGCGTTAAGGTGATCAACTCGAGGTTTAGACAAGAACTGAGATAATACCTGAATTGGATAAGAGAGATCAGGCCGAGTGACTGTAAGATATAACAGACGACCAACAATTCGTCTATATAAAGAGGATTCAGTAACAGACAGATGAGAACTCTTGTTATCTTGAAGTGAATGGTTTTGTTCCATTGGTATTTTAGATGGCTTAGCACCAAGTAGACCAGTATCATTCAGAATATCCAACGCATACTTTGTTTGATGCATATAGATGCCAGACGAAGATCGAGCAACCTCGACACCAAGAAAATACTTTAGAGGTCCAAGATCTTTGAGCTTAAATTTGGTATGAAGATAGTCTTTAACCTGTTGTATAAGAACAGTAGAGTTGCCAGTAATCAAGATGTCATCGACATAGACAAGAATTGCCACAAACTCAGAGCCGTGATGCAGTGTAAATAAACTATTATCAGCATGAGACTGGGCAAAGGAGTAATCCCGTAGAGTAGTAGCAAATTTAGTAAACCAGCATCTAGGCGCCTGTTTGAGCCCGTAGATAGACTTTCGCAATTGACATACCAGAGAAGAGCTATCAGTAATGTCATTAAGGGCAGGGATAGAAGAAAGTTGAAAATATCCAAGAGGAAGCCTCATGTAGACTGTCTCATTAAGGTCTCCGTTAAGGAAGGCATTATTAACATCTAAGTGAGATAAGGACCAGTTCTGGGCAGCAGCAACATCAATAAGTATACTCACAGTAGTCATCTTTGCTACTGGGGCAAACGTCTCAAAGTAATCTAACCCATACGTTTGAGTAAAACCTTTAGCCACAAGGCGGGCTTTATAACGTTCAACCGAGCCATCAGGTTGATATTTAATTTTGAATAGCCACTTGCAATCAACCACATGCTGATTTGGTGGTCAAGGAACCAAGATCCAAGTATGATTAGCCTCTAGAGCATGAATCTCCAATTTAATAGTAGTCAACCAATTTGAATCAACACAGGCTTGTTTGTATGTGTACGGAGTAGTAACAACCGTTGAAGCAGATAAAAAAGCAGCATAGGATGGTGTGAAATTCTTATAAGAAATATAGTTGCACAAAGGATATGTCAGGGACGTACCTGACCCCTGAGATATAGGAAGAGAGATGAGATTGGTAGCTGCAGAAGGCCTAGCAGTAGCTGGAGAAGGAAGCCCAATAAAATCTTTGTATCTGGTAGGGACTCTCCTAGACCTAGATGGTTTAGCAAGAGCAAGAGGGACAGTAGGAACATCAGAATGATGAGTTGGAATAACAGCAGTAGCAGAAGACTCAAGAGACAAGTCAGCAGTTGAAGTGGGATTAGAAGAGGAACCAATTGCAGGATCCATAGTGTCTGACTGAGTGGAAATATGAAGATACAAAGGAGAATATGGAATATCAGGTGACTCATAACCAGGAGACTCAATAGATATAGTGGTAACATGCATTTCAAGAGAAATTGATTTGAAGGGAAAACAATCTTCAACAAATACAACATCTCTAGTAATATAACATTTTTTGTTGTTAAGAGACATAACCCTATATCCTTTTTTATTGTATGGATATCCCAGGAAAACACATTTCAATGTCTTTGAAGCAAACTTATCAGTTGGAGAATAAAGATCAGAAATGTAACACAAACAACCAAAAGCTTTGAGAGTTGAATAATCTGGTAAACAGTTGAATAACAATTCATATGGTGATCTGTTTTTAAGCAAAGGAGAGGGTAGAATATTTATTAGATGTGTGGCAGTAAGGACGCAATCTCCCCAAAAAGAAATAGTAAGATGAGCTTGAAATCTAAGTGACCTGGCTACATTTAACAAATGTTGATGTTTGCGTTCTACAACCCCATTCTGTTGGGGTGTGTGAGCACAACTAGTTTGGTGAACTATGCCAAGTGAAGAGAAATAAGAAGCCAACTCTTTGTTAACAAATTCAGAACCATTGTCTGATCGAATTATCTTAACAGTTTTAGTAAATTGAGTAGAGACATAGGTTATAAAGTCTTTAACAAGAGAAGGAATTTGAGATTTATATGTAAAGAGAAATACCCAAGTACATCTGGAGAAATCATCTACAACTGTGAGAAAGTATTTACAATGACCATGAGTGGGGTGTTTGTAAGGCCCCCACACATCACAATGTATGAGATCAAACACAGCTAAAGACACAGTACCACTGGAAGGAAAAGCTCTTCTGTTTTGCTTAGACATATGGCATATATCACAATCAGGTAAAGTGGATTGAGACGATAGGTGAAGACTTTCAATATGAGTAAGAACTGAAATAGGTGAATGACCTAAGCGCCAGTGCCATTTGTGAACTTCAGAATGTGCACTTAGAACTGAATTGACTATAGGAGAATTGACTGGTGTATATAGTTTGTACAAACCATCTTCAAGTCTACCAATCTCTTTCTCCCTCTTCCAAGCAGGGTCCTGTATAAGACATTTCGAAGCAGAAAACGTAATGATATATGAAGAAGATTTAGTTAGTTGAGGTACTGAAAGAAGATTGCACTCAAACTTAGGTACCACTAAAACATCTGTTAGTATGATCTCAGATGACAAAAAGACAGTACCAATATGACTGATAAACGAAACTTCACCATTTGGTAGATGTAGTTCACTTTTAAGTACTTGAGGGTTACTCACTAAATGAAGATGTGGAGTAATATGATGAGTTGCACCTGAGTCTATAATCCAGGTACCAACAGTAGATTTATGATATGTCACAGGACTTGCAAAAATAGCAGAATTGTTGTGCATAGATGTACCTGCAACTTGAGTGGCATTAGTAGTAATCCAGGGAGCATAAGAAGCCTGGGGAAGCTGAACTTTTGCTTGTAACATGCTGATTATTTGTTGGCACTGCTGTTTAGTGAGATTGGCAACAATATCACTAGTACTACCAGTAGAGAGACTACTAGTTGTATTGACAGTTGAGTTCGGAGTCTGAGTTGCAACTTGTGAAGCTGATTTCTTAGCTAGATTCTTTGGCTTTGGCTTTGGCTTTGGCTGTCCATATAATCTTTGCCAATCCGGGTAACCATGAAGCGCAAAACATTTCTCTCTTGTGTGTCCAGTTAAATGGCAATAATCGCATTCCTGATCAGCTTTTTTATCATCCTTACGAGTCAAACTGAATTTATTCTTGTTATGCATTTTACTGATCTGAACATTCATAGCAGAATGCTCCTGAGTCATATCTAGATTAACAGCACAATCTCTTTGATTTTCCTCTTGTAACACCATAGCATACGCATGATTCAAGTCCGGTAACGGATGCATAAGTAAGATTTGACCACGAGTAGTCGTAAATTGGTCATTTAACCCCATAAGAAAGTGACTAAGCTTGATTTGCTGCTCATATTGTTCTAATTTCATTGCATTTTGACATGTACAAGCACTGTTTGCACAAATGCAACGAGGAATAGGAGCAAGATTGTCTAACTCATCAATCAATCCACGAAATTTCGTAAAATATGCAGTAACTGATTTTGATCCTTGAGTAAGAGATGACAGCTCTTTTCGAAGATTAAACAATCGAGGTACATTATGCTGAGAATAACGATTAGCAAGATCATCCCAAATCTGTCTAGCAGTATGCATATACACAATACTTTTACGTATTTCAGGTGAAACGGAATTCAAGAGCCATGAAATTACCAGATCGTTGCTGCGCATCCAAAGAGCAAGAAGAGGCGAGTTTGCAGCAGGTTGAAGTTGAGATCCATCGACAAATCCTAGCTTCAGTTTCGCAGATAACACAATCTTCATTGATCTACTCCAGTGATGATAATTGTTATCACTTAGAATCTCGCTCACAAGAGATAAGCCTGGATGATCTGAAGAGCTAAGATAATAGGGATGATTGATATCTATTACTGTATTTGTTGCCATTGATGTACTTCCAACAGCAGCATCATATGATCTCATTAATTTTGGTATCTTCAGTGTGTATCTATAGTGTATCTAAATTGTATATAGCTCTGATACCATGACAGTTTCAGAGAGATAGAGCGGAAGAAATATTTACAATCTTATTGATCAAAAGTATTGAACTTACAGACTAAGAACCAGTACATTATATACTAACTATAAGCACCACTAAAGTTGTAACAGAATCAGTTACAAACTACAGCTAAGCTACAGCTGGATACCAGCCTGGCTCTATGACATGGCAGAGTAACACAGTAGCATAACAACCACATTGTTTGCAGACTGTTTAACAAAAATTAACTTAAAAGTTACTGAAATTTTAAAGCAGTAGCTTGCAATCTTCAACCAACATTCCAAAAGGAGAGGTCATAAAGTTTGAGCTCCGGATTGCATAAACCAGTAGCTGGCAGTCCAATTCAAACCAAACTTTACTCGAGTTCTTTTGCTTACACCAGCTTAAAGCCACTTTAAAGCCTACAGCTTCAGCAATATCTGGTGAGACTCTTCTTGCGAAATGGCCCCTCTTAGCCTCCACCAGGGAACCATGGTGGTTGCGGGCACCAAGCCATCAATTGATTCATCGGTTGATATAAAATAAATATGCAACAAATGCATTATATATGTTGACAAAAAAAAACAAAAACTATATTATAACATTTGATTCAAATTTAATATTTTTTTAATTTAGATTTTAATGTTAATTTTGAGAGTTTAGTATTTAATAAAATCATTATACATATGAAATTATAAACTGTGTAGCCACGGATGGATGACGTAGGTAAATAGGTTCGAGTATTTTTTGCTAAAACAAAAGTACCACGTAACTGTGAGTTCCCGAGTCTAACAATAAATTTATACAACTAAACAACGTAACTTGTGGAAGTTCCAAGTAAGAGTTACCGCGTTGGGTTACAGTGACAATTCTTTGCACTTAGCATTACTCATGTAAGAACATATACTTATACTTTAAATGTAGATTACAATCAAAGTATTAACGGGCAAACGAGTCCGAAGCTTTATGCACTATAGAATACAACAAAGTATTGACAACCAATGCACTATAGAATACAACAAAGTATTGACGGCCAAAGAATACCCCTCGTAGGCTTGCACAAATCTTTTTGTCGGGGAAATGTGTAACTAGATATGTTGGTCGTTCATTAGAATGTCAAAAAGGTCCAGAAAATACGGATAGCTAAAATTTGCATTGGTAATTTCCCCTCCAGAATTTAGGTCTCAGCACTGCAAATGCTGGTTGCCGTTGGTACACAACTGATGCAACTGTTATCAAGATCCCTGCTGTTAAAGCCCATATCTCATACTTCGCATTCTCTGTTTCGAAATCAAAGAAATGAAGCAGATACTTTTCTCCCATCCACTCAAGCTGCGTGTCACTTCGATTCTCGTCCTGTATATATCAAGAATCACTCAATCATATATGTATTATAATTATGTCTAAACATTTACCAGGGTGTTGCATTAAGAGAGGAACCTTAAGAAACATTTCTAACGGAGCATAGAATATTGCTTCCACTTCAGCAGCATTTGCAACTGGATTGAATTTTTTCTTGTCATAAAGTATGCCGATAACAGGAACTACTGCCACACCATACTGTAAGAAATACGATGATAAGGAAAAAAGAAACCGTCTAATACTTAGATCTAAAACAAAGCCACAAAATACAAATTGAATTCAATAATTACATCTACCCTATCATGAAATATATACTACTAATTTACTTGTCTGAACTCAACTTGTACAAAGTTGTTTTGTTTCAGTGTGTAAAAGATATTTAACGCTCCTAGCTTTCGAACTCGTGTAAATTGGTATATTCTAAGAATCTTCCGGACAGCTAATGACTGATTATTCCAGGAAGTTATTTTCTTTTTTCTTTTACGTTTCTCTTACATGCTCTTGCAACGCATACCAATTCACATTTCTTAACATTACCATATGTCATACTATTTCTTACGGCTAGATCGTAACTTTTTATCACGTCTTATTTAGTGGTCTTTGACTCGAAGCCAAATAGAGATGATAGCCAGACATTCCTGATTAGGCTAATCTAATATCTATCATTCTTGCAAGGAAAATGATGAGGATGAAATTGTTTATTAAAAGAGACATAAATGAAAGTGGGTTGGTATCATCCATCATCCCATATTATCTCCCTCCCCTATTTCCCCCTTCTCTTCTTCCACCACCGCCACATTTACCCCAATTTATCCCCTACCCTGTTCAATTTCTGCAGTCCAAAGGCCAATGGCCATAAATGCTTTATGATGAGTCGATGTCCTACGCGACCATTAGTCTTCGATTTATCATCTCTGGCCTTTTAACAATATTCACAAAACTGAGTAATTGGCCAAGTAACCCGAAATCGGATCAGTTTGACTGTCCGAGTGTTTGCCTGCCCGAGCTAGCCGATTTTTAGAACACTGATATTAAATCCTCCCCTACCACTCCAATAGGTTTTAGGAAAATTAACGTTTCCGGTTAGAACCTCACCAAGGTTAAAAATTGCCCCAAAGATGAGTTCCTAGTGAACCAGTCTTAGGTTCTAAAACGAAATTCAATTCTAAAAGTCCAGTGAAAGGACATATAAACATATAAGAACATTACCCCCTTGGCCCCTTCCCACTTCTACGCACCAAAGACGAGCTCCTAGTGATCCACTTTTCGGTCCTAAAAACGAAATTCAATCCTAAAACGAGGCCTTCCAGTGAAAGGCCCATTAAAACATATAAGAACATCCACAAAAATAATAAAGATGAGTACCCTGGTTGTGAAGGAGTCAAGAACAGCAACAACATGAACACTTTTCGGGTCCAATCCAATCTCCTCATGCGCCTCTCTCAAAGCTGTCTGTACATCATCTGCATCACCTTCTTCTGTTTTCCCTCCAGGCAATGCAACTTCCCCTGCACAATCCAAATCACAATAATATCAAATTATTACCCTCAATCAATCAAACCAACCAACATATCAATTCAATAACAAAATGCTCTAACCAGAGTGTTTATTAAGATTGGAGGATCTTTTCGTGAGAATTACGCGCAGATCATCGTGTTCTTCATCTTCAAATATACATACTAGAACTGCAGCTCTGTTGGGTTTGAATCTTTTTGGTGGAGCTGTAACTTGGTTTGCCTCATCTTTTTTATTCAAATCATGTTCTTCAACAAACCTGTTTTGTTCAGTGAATTGATGAGTTGATATTGAATTGGAAGCTTGTTGTAATGGTGATTTATAGAGAAGGAGCCGTTGTGCCAAATCTTTAAGTCTTTTTGAGGTTGTAGTGGAGTCTGAATCCATGAGTTTTGGAGACAAAGTAACTCAACTTCGTGGGTACTTGTTTAGGGTCCGTTTGGCATTGCTGTTGCAGACAGCAACATCAGCTTTTTTCTGAAAAGCAGCTAAAAAAGTGTTTGGTAAAATTTAAAAGCTGCTTTTCTGAAAAGCGCTTTTGGCTCAAAAGCTGCTTTTAGAGAAAGCAGGTCCCCCCATGCTTTTGAAAAAAGCTGGTTTTCAGCTTTTGCGGGAAGCAGCTACTGGTTTCAACATCAAAACTCAACAAAAACATTAATTTTTTATATTATACACCAAAACATGCACATATCAAAAATATTACCAAACAGTTATCTGATTTTCATAACAGCACTTATTTTAACAGCACTTTTTTCAACAGCACAGCAATTTTTAACAGCAATCCCAAACAGAGCCTTAGTTGGTTGTCTGAAAAGTACCACATGCTTAGATTTCAATTTAAAGGAGTAAAAAGGGGTGAACAAAATAATTCTAATTAAAAAAAGGGCAAAGCCAGGAATTGAACCTGGAACCATAGGTCATGAGCCCACTGCGCTACCATTGCGCCACTTTGCCTTGTAATTTAATAATATAAATAAATATATATAAATTTAAAAAAAAAATATTTCATACTGAAAGTATATAATAGGGTTAAGCCAACAAATATATCTTGAGAGGTTGGTACCATTGTGTAGGAGTCCAACACAATTTCAAATATCAAAGTAATTGATCATACAAATATTTTGTATAGGAAGGCTGACATTACAAATTTGGGAGCTAGAACCATGGAGCTTGAGCCGGTTTGCACTACCCCATAGCGCCAGTTTTCTATAGGGCAAGGCGACATAACAAATTTGGGAGCTAGAACCATGGAGCATGAGCCGGTGTGCACTGCCCCATAGCGCCAGTTTTTGGACTGAACAATGTAGTTGAGAGCCAGTTTAACAGATTGAACTTTAGTTAATAATAACATAGTTATTAATGTCATTCAGCAAATCTTTTTTAGTAGAATATATTATATATCGAAAATCTCTTCTAAGAAACCAAGTTAGATACCTGCATGTATTAGTATCTTCATGTTCGAAGGTTTAATTCGGCAGAATTTAGATAACTTTAAAAGTACAAAATCGTATAAGCAATGCAAGCAGTCGTAGCGATTAAGTACAGTCTCTATACATCCTAAACAATAGCAACAGTCGGATGCATGAAGGGCACACACATTGCTATACAGCAATACCAAATGAAAAACACATTAAATTGCTATTCCTATTTACAGATGATACATAACATACATTTGCGTCTAGAAGGATTCGTGTACAGGTCTTTCCAAATCCAGTTAATGCTTTTCTTCAGGACTGCACTTTTCACTCAATTCTTATGCACACAACAATAATTAATTCATTCTTAATAAGATGACTAGCTGATAGATAATTTACTCTTTGGAGATAAGGTCACTGGTTCTGGTATAAATGCAGATTCTTTGTTCCCATTGCAGTGATATTGACATGCAGCTAACATGCCATCTGTTCTTTATTAGCAATAGCCTCTTGGTCAGGTTTTCCGTAAGACAACTTCCGGACTTTTATAGTTCCCTTCCCATTAGGTGAAATGGACTTAACTGAAAGCATTGGTTTCATTGTTGGTGATTTCAGGTTCTTACTATTTTTGCTTGATTGCTTACTCACTGTTTTCTTTGGACTTGATTGAACAAGGGCTCTGCTTTCCCATGGCAGAGCTGCCATCCAGCGTTCTGTCCAGCTCCAACCCCAGATAGCATTGCCAAATTCATTATTATTCAGAACAGGATTTGAATTTGCCCTCCACTATAACAATATGCCGTCTATTTTAGTGCTCCTAGCTACTACCAATAACTTCATAAAGCTAAAGAAATTAATAGGTCATGGGTGTCACCTGATGAGAAAAGGCATAAGCCATAGTTCGCTCACGCTTCACTACTGCTGCTTCTCTTACATAGATACTTGTAACAGATTCCTCCATTGTTTTAGTGCCACAATCCCATTCCACCTGCAGGATCCGGACATGTGTATTAAGCTGATAGTGATAAGTGATAACTGTATCAAAATTGAATTTAATAAAAAAACCAATCATATGTTATACAATGGCGTTGATGGTCTTAGTATCAGATTAAGTGAACTACAGAAAGATTCTAGTTCCATCTAGGAGCAACCAATGTGAGTTATAGTGGTGTGCTTGGAATAGGATTTAGGTTGCTAGATGCATAGCCACAACATATACTAGAGTTCTCAGGAGAGTAACTTGGTCAGTATCTTAGCATTTAGACAAGGGAGAGCTGATCTCAAGCTAAACTAATAATTTAGAAAAAGGGGAGTTACACTTACGCATACTGTGTCGTATGTGAGTGAATTGTACCCTTGCTCGAATAAGGCTTTACCAATACACCAACTAGTAGGTCTTCTCTAGTGAGTCTTCATTGTGTAAATAATTTGTATGTCTTGTTTTAAGGTGCTGCGAGTCCCAAGTCCTCAGTTACAAGATTGCACGTTCCTTGATTATGCAAATTTATACGAACTACCGACTATACAGGTCAGAGAATTAAAATCTAGTTTTCTAAATATTGTCATTTATTTGCATGAACTAAATTAAGGTCTTGCACGTACAACGGTACACGGTGAATTTAAATAACACATTGCCCATCACTGGGAACCTCACTTGATATAAAATGATCATTAAACTGAGGAATGGAATGTTTTATCATTTATCAAGGAATTTCAGGAAGAGGAGTTTCTACACCTAAATTTAGATTACTAGAAAGCTAGTTCATATCCAACAAAGCATGAAGTATCTTACTTATGTGTGCTACAGTGTGTTGTATTTATATTGCTGGAAATATGTTAATGAAAATGTACCAAGTGCTGGTCGAAATTTAGCAGTAAACGGCTCCTGAATTATTCCTTTCAAATAATTTGCTAAGAAACTTCTGGCATCACACGAGAACTTTTAGGACACATGACTGCATATGTAAAGATTCTCAGATGGTCTTACCTCTAGGTCATGTAGCTTTGCATCGAGCTTCAATTGATTATCCAAATTCTTCTGTCTAATTCGAGCTTCTGTTGCCATACTGATTCTACGGGTTCTAATTTCAGATTGTATTTTGCTCCATGCATGAAGGTGTCTCAGAGTAGCTGAAGCTTGCTTACTCACAGAACTGTCGAGAGTTAAGGCATGCAATTTCGAAGTCCCTTTCAAATGGCGAAGAATTTTCCTTGCCTGCAACATGATAAAGCATGTTATTTCTACGTATATGGTTTTGGTAACTACATCCAGCCCTACACTTAACAATATCTACTTGGACTACTAAGCACCTTGCTATAATATTAGGTACTCTTCTCCATCTCTCAGGAGTTGGACTGTATCGAACTATTCTCCAATAAACAAAATATGCTATTTCACGGTTGGAAACTGCACGGTGATTAAGTCAAAGACATAAATGGAAAGGTAGGTTTTTATGTAATTGTCCTTCCATATTCGAGCTATTAATAATCATATTGAAAGTTGCTTCCTAGCTCTAACAAGATAAAACATACAGTGCATAAAATCCAGCCAAATTTTTTTGTAAGAATTGGTTGCACACTTGCACCTACCAGGAGTCTAGGATTATACATATTAAATCACAGTTACATACTTCCATTACAAATGTGCTCAAGTATTTGTCTGTCTGAGGATAACTTTCAATACCTCCTTTATTTTCAATAATAACCTTCTAACATGTTAGAATAATATCACTCGTGTTGGGGCCTTCATCTAAAACCTTAAGGTCTTAAAGGAAGGCCCCAACAGGTTCTTATATTATTCTAACAAATACACATACAAAAGCATTAACATGGACACATAAAGATGGCTGCAGCATAACAAGATATACCTTGTATGCTCGAAATGCACTCTGAATTCGGATTGCTGCTATATCATCAAATGGCACAACGGCCCCAAGTTTCTCATCAGCAATATTGTTAGAAGTATTGGAGGACTCTTTCTGAGAACATTCCTACATTACAGTGAGACAAAACTATTAGAAAACCAGTCCTGTTATAAAAAGTAGAAACACAATGGGCAGTTTATGAAGACCTGTATCAGTTGTACACTTGTACTACAGAGAAGAAAAAAGGAATCAAAAGTTGTAATATTGATTGGTGCTAAAACTATTGGTTAGTATGTAGCCTAGTATGAAGTTTAAGCATTCTTGGAAAATTATACGACCAAGTTCTTGCTGCTATAGTGTAACTTCTTTTTATTATGATGTGCTCACTTGCCGCGCAATAGCCATTAAGCATACATTTTCTAACATTTTAATTGGCCTTTGTTGGACAAGCAAACTAGAGTACTATAGAGCAATAGGAGACATGTTAAACAAGGTACTGAACCTTGAGCACATACATAAATCACTAAAAATGTAACGTTATTAATGTTCCAACAGGAATCATTACAGAAGACTAGCACATAATATCGACTCATAAAACATCAGCAGAAAGAATTCAATCATTGATTTTCAGGCACCAAACATACATCCAAACCCGAACATACTGTGTATAAAGGCTAAACGCTAAAATTTAAATCAGGATTGATCGTGTTTAATCGCACCATATTCAAAGATACCTTTAGGGATTTAGCATTGACATTCTTTTCTTTCTTTGAGCCGATAAACTTTTTGAGCCAACCTCCAGAGCCCATAATCACACTTTTAACTCTGTATTAACTCTGCAAATCGATATTGAAAAAGGGTTGAAATGCATACACAAACAAGCAATTATAACTTACCAAGAAGAGTCCTTAACATGGTTGTCTTGGTCCTGTTTTATATAGGAATGTTGGAATGGTGATGGCAGTAGAGGTAGAAGTGGAAGAAGATGAGAAGGAACAGAAGAAGGTTGGTATGCAGTATTGATTCTTATCATGGCCCATCACTACATTCACCTGCAATATTTATTTTCTAAAAGATGGCACTTTAGAGTCCAAACAAATAAGAGGTCACTGGGTCAATGACAGAAGAACAAAATATGAACAAAATTTATACTTGTAGTTTAATATTGATAGATAGATTATTTTGTTTGCAGGGGAAGAGAATCTCAATTATTATGTGTTGGTATAGAGATTATAAGTATATGATTGGCATTATTATTGTTTGTTTAGAACGAACGAACAAGGAGAGACAATCATGAAGGTTGGTACTTGGTAGGTTGGACTGGCGCACATAACGCGCAGATTATTGTTTATATTACATCTTATATATCACACACACGCTCATTTCTGTTTATATTACATCTTATTTTTGAAAGAATTTGGTCCCTAACCACCGATGAATATCAACCACTTGTCACTATGTTTTATACTATGATATGTTTCATAGCGACCCCCACTATGTTTCATTACGAGGATGATTACTCTCGTTATGTTTAATTACGGGAGGTGGTTGGTGTGGAAAAACACCCATTTTTGAATTTTGAAATTGATGCCAGATTGCAATTTTTGTATCTGGGGTTTGGCCAAAATTTGGCAACTTCGGACAGGTTATAGAGGCTAATTCTATATTTTAAAATCAGTTGTCCTGACCGGAGCTGTAATTCAATTGTGGGAACTGTTCTAAGGATTTCTCAGTGTATTACCGGACACCGGTATGTCGATGGCCGAAGTGAATGAGTAGGAATGGAACTTCAAGGTCTCCCGATGGCCGAAGTGAATGAGTAGGAATGGAACTTCAAGGTCTCCCAAGACTTACGCAAGTAAATAATGGTCGAATAAACCATTAAATTACTGAAGGATTAAATGTTAATAACATAGTATGCTCTCAATGTAAATAATTAAATGACCTTTAAGGTCTCTAGCTCAAGATAACCACAAACATTGGTACAGTATGAATCAACCCTTTGGACCATGCCCACTACAAGAGCTGTTTTCTTACACATCAAACCCTTTTCTTTCTACTTCAGCTTTTCTACATCACTCAGAGCAAAATATCCTTAAAAAGGGAAATAACTACAAGGATGGGATATCCAATGCTTGTAAAACGTCTTTAAACTCAAAATCACGTGTTTGTTTGTTGAACCTCTCGATCAGTTTGTACCTATTGTCATTTAGGTAAAAGGACTGTGTCGTCTCCAAGAGCGACTTTGCCTCGTCGTCAGTAAGCTTGCTAGCAAATACAATATCCCCACGAATAAGAACCAAGCCCTTGGTTTCTGCAAATTCGGTGTAATAGGAAACTGTAAAGTAAGGAGTAGCTTCGGTTCCCCTTGCCTTGTAATCTTCAAGACCAGTGAAAATCATATGTGGTATCTGCACTGAAAAGATTTTCAGATGAATTATTAATACTAGAAAAGTAGAAATCCAAGAGTATGAATACTATAAAATTATAAATCCTAGATATACAAGTTCTATTGCCCTTCGAACTTGACCTTACACATCTATACTCTTTATTAAAAGCATAAGCATAAACACCCTTTTAATGGTATGGTATACCATGTATACGGTGGTTTACATATAATTATTAGTTTAATTGACAAAATATAATTAGCTTAATTTCATATTAATATAAGTGTTTGTTTGGTTTGCAATAGGAAGTTATTTACTAGGGAAGTTGCATTATCTATGGAAATTACAATAGCTAGGAAGTAGAAAATTTTGTTTGGTTGTTATGTGGATATTCACTCACATGGGAAGTGCAAGTTACCAAGGGAGAGGAGGGTGAGTAACTTCCCATGTTTGAGGGGAATTCAAACTTCCTAGGAAGTTTAACTTCCCTTATTTTTTTTAACCAAACAACTCCATCAAATAACACTTCCCGGATATTTCAAATTACTAGGTATTTTAATGTCAACCAAACAACCACTAATAATTACTATTATTAAACTAAGGATTAATCTATATTAAAAGCAGAAACCCCCCTTAATGTTATGGTATGTCATGTATGATTGTATACCACGATATTCATTTAATCATTAGCTTAATTAACTTATTATATAATTGGCTCAATTTCAAATTAATATAGCTTAATTCCAAATTAATATATTTATTATTATTAAATCTATACTCTTTATGAAAAGCAGAAACTCCCTCTTAAGCACAAACCGGTATGGATTGTCATGTATATCGTCGTATACATATAATTATTAGCTTAGTTGGCTTAATATGCTTAGTTCAAAATTAATATAATTATTATAGTTAAATCTATATTAAAAGAAAAAACACTTCTTAATGGTGTGGAATGACATGTATATCGCGATATACATATAATTATTAGTGTAATTAGCTTAATTCCAAATTAACATAATTTTTATTAAATTAAAAATTAATATTAAATTATTAATTAAAATTAAAAACACCCTCTCAATTGTATGTTATGCCATGTATATCGCGGTATACATATAATTATTACCTTAATTAGCTTAATATAATTCGCTTAATTTCAGATTTTAATATTATCATTACTAATAAATTAAAAATTAACTGTCAACAATAGTTAAATTGTATACTAGAAGTCTACCAACTACTAGGAGTCTTTTCTATGAATAAAATAATAATTATTTTAATGGAAATTTTTTTTTTGTTTTTAAATTTGTAAAAAACTGCACAATAAAAATTTAGTCTTAAATTTATTCACTACAAAAGTAAATATTTTGAAAATTATTTTGTTTGTTTTGAACTTTATTCCCCACAAAAGTAATTTTCTATTTAAAATTTCATATTTTTCACCAAAAAATTTCGCCTACAATTTCAATATAATAACCGCTAATAAACAAGTTCTAAGTCGTATGTGAACTAAAATATTTCATTTTTAACATATTGATAATATTGAATAACAATAGTGAAATTATATATTAAGACTCCACTATAAATTATCTAAAAGCCAAATTAGTGGATCGGGAATTTTATTAATAAGGAGACTCTTTTCGTTGGAACAGAATTTGACCAAAGCCAAATTAATATAACAAAATTAATTGGTTGGGTTCAATTTGCTTCAACTACATAATAATACAAGTTATTTATTTGTTTAATTTTGCTTCTTTAATTTCACCCACGATTTGATTCTCTATAACTACATAATTGAATAGTATTTATTTGTTATAAATTTTCATCTTAATTTAATGTTGAATTCACAATTACATATTTAAATAATAAATACTACTCCCTCCATCCCGTTGAATTCAATACATTGGGGATGGACACGAAGACCAAGAAAAATATAAAAAATGAGTAAAGTTAGATGAAAATGGGTAAAGTGGTGGGACCTATCAATATTTAATAATAGATTTGAGATAGTGGAGGAAAGTAGTAGGTATGAGTAAAGTTAGATGAAAAATGGGTAAAGTGGTGGGACCTATCAATATTTAATAATAGATTTGAGATAGTGGAGGAAAGTAGTAGGTGTAATAGTGTTTTATATTATTATAGAATAGAGATAGTGGAGAAAAGTAGTGGGTGTAATAGTGTTTTATATTATTAAAAGTTACTATTTTTGGAATGTACAGAAGTGAGAGGGACATCCCAAAATAGAAACTGTATAGAAATGGATGGGACAGAGAGAGTATTAATTATTTTTATTCTCCGAATTCTAAGTTATGTTTTCAGTAATTTAGGTTTTATTCTCGAACCATGCTTCGCACGGGTTATCGGCTAGTGTGAAATAAAAAGCTTAACTTGTTAAAAGAAATATATATTACATAAGTTACCCAAATTTCTTGGTGAATTTTGACTACCTTGAAAGTTTTACTGGTTAAGGTACATTTTCAAGTTTACCAGTCATCTTTGGTGAATCAACCATCAGCTTCCTACAATATATTTTCCTTAAATAGGTGGAACTAACTACTGTGTTAGCTATGATACACTGATCCCCAAACTAATGTTACTTGCACAAAAGGTTCTGCTGGTTTGGTATTGGCAACTGTTCTTACAAAATTCTAAATAGAATAGGCAGTTAACACAGGGCAAACCTTGAGCAAACATTGTTGTATATCCACTTCCCTTCCGCAGCGGCATGACAAAATATCGGCTGCAGGAATGTATACATACATATAATATGTTATGTCATATGTGTTATATGTTTCCTAGAGAATTTGCATAATTATATATATTGCAAATTAATTTTAGGATTACCAGTCAGCCGCTCTTTGCTTGAACAGATGATAAAGGCTTGCTTTCATTGATGCACCAATGTGACCTCTTCCCAAATGAAACTATATCAAACAATAATCATACACAAAGCATGAACTTAATTAGCAGTCGAGATATGCATACATATGTACATTGAGAAAGTTTGAGTAGACGTGTACAGTCGAAAAACATGGGATTATGAAACTTGATTATTTTAGTAGGAAATTGCAATGGCATATTAGGAACTTTCTTAATCCAAGGTACACACATAAAAATGTATATCTCTTTTAGAATGTCTATGAAATTGTACTATACTTTCACTATACTTGGATAAATTGAGAGGTAAGAAGAACCATAATTCCACTTTACTGATTACAATTCTACATGTCTACTGAATTGCTACATATATATACTTCATGTTGAATACATCCAGCTATATAATAACAATCCCTTTAGCCAGAATGCGCAACTACAAGTTACCTACAATAATGATCATAGATAGTATGAGCGAATATGCATTGCTATAATTATTTCTAGAAAGAAATATACCATCCATATACAGCAGTGAAAGAGAGAAGTTATACTGACATCCCGAGCAAGAGCGAGACATGTCTTTAATAAATATATTTAAAGTATGTTCAAGATAGGAATTTATTCACAAATTGCTAGTACATTACTTGGGGTCTTATATTGTGTAGTGTGCACCAGATCTACAGCAGGATAAGGATCGTTGGATATTAAATAACAGCCATTAAACACACCCAAGTCAAACAAATCAATATGTTTGCTGCCATACCATTTGACATCAAATAGACAACTCGTCATAAGAACTGAGCAATTATATCTTGGATCAAAACTTGAAAAATCCTTTCTTTAGAAGCTAGATTCAACTTATGCAGAAACTATACACACTCTACTGGAAAAATATACATGTTATCAGTCTTAGTAATAATTATACAGCACACATATTAAAATATGCAGTTGAGCGCTAAAGCAGGATGGTCAAGAATAACAAGTATAGTGGTAAATAAAGAAAAGATATTACATCATCCCAAATGTCTGCAAGATCCTCAGGCGACTGAAGCTCTGCCCTCCTAATGTCAATGATAGATCCTAAAGGTTTCGGTTTCAGCGGTGTAAACCCAGAGGCAAAACTCGATTTCCTGCACGAACCAAGTGCACCCCACTTCATAAAATCACCTCGAACATCACCAAACTTTTGAACATCCATAGGCCGAGAAAAACAAGTAAAACATCTCTTAGCAAGAGTCGAAGAACATGAAGAACTGCCAGAGAAACTCCCGGCCGAAGACGCTACAACCCTCGACACTCTGTTCACAAATCGATACATTTTCTGTAGCACTGTAGCTGCAATGCAAGTAGTATGTGTAAAAATACAATCTTGATCCCAACCATGGATATTTATATCAAATTCCAAACAGGGGCCAATGAATTTAACATAACCCACTTGGGTATCGACAATTGCAAGCCTAAAGAACCAAATATCTAGCTCATTTCATATTCTATTTCAGGCATTTTACATGTAATCAAGAATACATCAAAATTGACACAGGAATATCATCAAACACGTAATGTGCATTATCAATTTGCTCAGAATATAGCAAAACATTGTCAGAAAAGAAGCTAAAACTGCTAAAAAATCACTGACTGCCACAAATTGGGACAACAACATACACAAGACAACAATAATTCTTACAAATTTGTGTAAGTATAAGTGTGCACATTTTAAATTAAATAGATGGTTTACCTGAATTTTGATAGAATTAGAAGACAGTCGAGTTAAAGTACAACTCAGTGGCAGGTTGATCCCCGAGTCAGATCGCCGAACTAATGTTGAGAAATACTACTCAACCGGTGATAAGCAAATTTGATTTCAAAAAATTTAATTTTTATTTTAACGAATCGTGTTTCACAAATTCCCAAAATTAATTAGGAGAAACAAGCATTACAATTTTAAATATTATTTACACTCTAATACTTTTTAAATATGAAAATATTGTTGCTGAGATCATTTTAAGTATGTTTTCGAGATACTTTTCTTAAATTCAAGTAAAGTTTTAAATGTAATGTTTATTTGTTGAATATTTATAACTAATTTAAAGTTTTCTTCTTTATATATGTAAGATATTTTTTATCTTTTGATTTGATAGTGTTATTAAGTTAACTCAGAAAAATGTGAATGTGATATTTTCAGAAAAACTATTCTTAAATATTTATGAAAAATGTGGATTGCTAACCTATAAGATAAGAGTATTTAATAATATTAGTGTAAAACCCGTACGATTCACGAATTTATTTTAATAGTTATTATTTTATTATATACGTTTTAATATGTTATTAATTGCATTGTTAGAAAAAATAGTTAGGCATGTTAAAATATATACACTTTTTTAAATAAATTAAAGTATTAAAACAAGTTTTAAAATAAATAATTAAGAATTTGTCCGTGATATTTTTGAAAAATAGAGATTTTGGTAAGAAAAAATAGAAAAAGATAACATGTTTTAGTTTAAAAAGTTAATTACTCGTGATATTTTTGGAAAATGAGAGAATAAAAACAATTGAGTAGGGGTAATTAAGTAAAACAATTAAATAAGGCAACTATCGTACCATATCAAAAAACAGGTATCAAAACTTTTAATGTTTTATGTAGGTACACTTGTTAGAAATGAATACTACCAGAAACTAGACAGAGGGGGGGGTGAATGGATAGTTTGGTATATTTTTCGACTCTTGATTGCTAAGTAACAGACTGTATATGATTATGATATGTTATATGCAGAAAGTAAATAACACACACAATCACTTTAATCTACTTTGTATAAGCAAATTAAATACTACAGCTTTCCAAGAAATTCACAATCGAATTTCTGGCTTCTAAACAAGAACAGTTTGAACTTGCTTGCTTACAGAGAAAAGAGCTTAGCAAATAACTATGTGTATCTCTCTTACAGCTAACAATAGGGTGTGCATCATATATATAAGCCCTATACAAACTAGTGCACACACCTATTTTTACACAGTTACCCCTTGCTGAAAGTCCAACTTGTTCTGCCATAAGACGTTAACTGTGTCAGGAAGGACCACCTGCTTTTCGGAGTCTTTCCCGTTTCTGTAGCTGCTTGTCTCTTATCTTTCTCTCCAAGTTTAGCTGTAGATTTGCCATCTGTTCTTTGGACCACCTTGCCAGAACAAATGCTTCAGTATTTGTCTCTTTTGATTCTTGGTTCTGTACCTTGATTTGTCTTGTTATAAACGGCTAAGTGTTGATATCGTGAACTCCACTTCATTCCTGACTTCGCGATCTCACTTGTGAGGACTTCGCGATATAGCCTTTGATGACTTTGCGACATAGGTCATTTGAAGACTATGCGACATAGTTCATTTGAAGACTATGCGACATAGGTCATTTGAAGACTATGCGACATAGTTCATTTGAAGACTATGCGACATAGGTCATTTGAAGACTATGCGACATAGTTCATTTGAAGACTATGCGACATAGGTCATTTGAAGACTTCACGATCTAGGCTACTTTGACTTTGCTGACTTCAACACTTCACGACATGTGTCTTGAGGACTTCTCGACATAGTACAAATTGGACTATGCGATATAGTACTTCACGACATGGATATTGGTGACTTCACGACATAGCTTTCTTCTGACTTTGCTATATAATGCCTTAGACAAATTTCTGCAACTTATTTCTTCATAGCCTTATTTATCTCTATCCTGCTGCATGAACACTTCTGAACTTCTACCAGGATAATTATTCAATGGCCTATATACAATCTAGATGCAAGAAACGTTACTAAGCTCATTATACCTTTGAGCATACATGATCAAGCTAATGTTCATGAGAACAAGACAAGTACACTTAGAGACCTATACTATATCCCAGTGATAGAAATCACTAGGTCATGTAATGTGACATAGTCACATAGTGTAGGCTTGTTAATAGTGGTATTCAGGCATGTCTTGAGCCTAACAATCTCCCCCAAATTGTGAGTAAGACCCTTAGGCACAATTTCATGTCTGATAACAAGCCTAACTAACATAAAAAGAACAGATATAAAGAAGATACAGTTAAGCACAGAGTTTGATAACAACTTGGAATTTTAGGCTTACAGAATTTTTCCTTGAGCTACATAGCTTCTGTTTCCAGTTGTTTCTCTAAGAAATCATCATAGACCTTCTTCTTCCTTATTTCTTCATTCTTCTTTATTTCAGAGATGACCATTAGAATTTCATCTCTAGCAATCATTTCTTCAATGAGAGGAGAATCCTTTAGATCTTCAGCTGCTGTTCTGAGGGCACTTTCCACATAAGAGTGTATAAACTCCATCCTTATCTTGTTTTTTCCTCCATAAAGATTTTTGTACTCCACAGTATAAGGATTTTGCTTTACCCTGCACAGCCCTTTCTTCCTCAGCTCCTTTGCTCTTTCATCCATCTCAGCCATCTCCTTCTCTTTCTGACACCTCTTTTCTTCATTTTCTTTCCTCAGGTTTTCTTCATAATCAGCATGCATTTTCAAGAACCTGGCAATATCTATTTTCCATGTCCTTTCTTCCTTTTCTTCAAAATTCAGTAAGGCATTTATCCTTTCAAGCTCATATTTATAGAAATGTTGACAGCCTCCTTGCTTCATAACCTTCTCTCTTCCATCAGTGTACTTGATCTCTAGATGATCTAGCTTCACCTTGACTTCAAAGATTCTTTGAGCTCTCAAGAATGCTAGGGCATCTTCATCATAGTCTTCATCAAGAGGAAGCACTTTGATCCCTACAACATTAGTGATTACCCCATTCTTCTTTGTTATCCTTGTCCTCTTAGCTGCCCTCTTGATCTTCATATGCTTCACTTGAGGTAGCTTTGTGGAGCAGGGAGAATTAGTCTTCAGTGCCACATCACTTGGAAGTAGCTTCACTCCCTTCCCCTTCATCCACTGTAACACTCCACTGGCTGTTACTTTGTGGAAGTGTTTTCTTGATGTTCCTTTTGTGGCTTCATCTTTCTTCTGTGGCAATTCAGGTTCAGAAGTCTTAGATAATGATTTTGGAGGATCATTACTAATAGTACCCACCCTAGACTTAGAGTCTTGTGTTTTGGTTAAAGTACTACTAGCAATGTCCTTGACTTGCTGAATTCCACTTCTTGTTTTCTTAACTGATTCTTTTGTCCCCTTGCCATCCCTCTTGCTATCATCAGCTTCCTTTGATTTCTTTGAATATTTGCTCCTGCTGCTTTCAGTAGATCCATCCTTATCTCTCCTTGACTGAGATCTCCTTTTATAGGTTTTCTCCTCATCATCATCATCATCATCATCATCCTTCTTTTTGCTCTTTTCTTTGACAGATTCAGGAATGACTCCATGAATCAGAAAAGATTGTAGAGTGTGAATCATCTCTAGTTCCTCAGCTGTCCTGACTCCCCTCTTGGCTCTTAGCATTTGCAGCACTTGGTTGATCTTTGCATTATTCTTTCTTGTCAAATCTGAAGGGATCACCAACTGGTCAATGCTGCTGTCTTGAGATAGACTTTGGAAGATTATTGTCTTTGGCTTTGAGATAACCTCAGGCAGTCTTTGATCTTGATCTATCTTCAAGTCATCAAACAGTCTCTTGTTGTTAGCCCCACCTTGTTCTATTAAGTCCATTATTGTTGACAGCTCAGTGAATCTCAGTTTCTCTAGAGTTTGAAAAGCTAGGTGCCACAAGCAGTTGTCCTTGCACACCATGATTATCTCTCTTAGATGGACATCCTTGATTTTCCTTACTGCAACTGTGAAGTACTTGATGTTTTCCTTGAGCTTCTTTCTGTAAGTCCTTGCATCTTCTTGTGCATCTCTGTAGGTGGCTTTCAGAAGCTCCAGGAAGGCCTCATCATGATAGATGTGAGAATTGGCAACTTCCTGTAGCTTGGCCTCTGTGATTGTTGTAGCCTTGACAGGTTGAGCATTGGAAGTAGGTTGAGCAGGTTGAGGAGTTGAGATATCTTTAGGCATTGTGGATGGATAGAAGGTGGTTGAAATAGTGCTCTTTTGACCTTCTGCACTGATGACCTCTACAGGGGGAAGGATTATTGGCTTTATTGTTTCTTCAGAAATTTTGCCCTTAAGCTTCTGTTGCTTGGCAGGTACTCCCCCTTTCTTTTTCAGAATGACCTCCTTTTCTTTCTCCCCCTTAGGCTTGGAATCAGACAAGATGTCTTGAGCTTCCCCAGGGATAGGCAGGTTCATATGTCTCATCATTGAGGTCATCATTTGTTGTTGCACCAACAAAATATTAGAAGTGGAGTTGGTTTGATCATCCATCTTAGCATTAAGCTGCTCCAAGGAGTGAGATAGTCCTTTGTTTTCTGCTTTCAGTTCAGCTACCTCTCTTTCCAAGCTGTCCACTTTTGAGAAAAGTTGTTGAGATTTGAAGGAGTTAAGGGATTGATCCTTGAGTTTGGAGAATTCAAACTTGGAGATATCAGAAATAGGAACCTCATCAACAAGCTTGTTCCCATACTGATTCTTCCAGAGTACTGTAAGCATGGAGTTTGAGTTGATGTTGGCCTGCACCTGATTGTCTAGCTTGGTAGAGAGCTTCTGCATATTATCTGAAACCATAGCTAGGGTGCAGTCCATTGTGGTGACATTTGAGGCAGTTTTCTGGACTTCCTTAAGAATGCCATCTACCTTGGGAAAGCTTGAAAGAAAACAATTCTTGAGTTGAGCATTAGAATGAGCTGTTTCTTCCTGAATGGTGGAGATTTCTGACTGAAGACCCTTCCCAAGAAAATGCATAGCCTTAAGTTGGCTCTTGTAGACATCATTAACTGCATCATAGATTTCAGCAGGAGAGAGACCTTTGGCATTTGACCCCAAGGCTGTAAGATAGTCCTCCCTAAGAAAAGCTAGAGCCTCCTTAAGCTTGACTGTCCTTTTGCCATCCAGCCAAGCATCCACATTTCCAGCTTGCTGGGCTTCATCCACAATTTTATCCTGTTGTGCTTCAACATCCTCCTTATGAGTGAGAAGAATAGCCTCATAGTCAGAATTTGGGAGATTTGCAGTGAGGAGATGTTGAGCAATCCTAGAGATCTCATCAATCTGTGCCACATGAAGATCTTGTAATTCTTCTTCCGTCAATTGTGGTAGCACAGAGGATGATCCTGAAGCCCTGTCATGTTGCACATGTTTCAGCCATTCAGTGATTGTGGCCTGAGCCAAGTGAGAGCTAGTGCTTGGCACTTCATGAGATGTAAGGTTTTGAGTCTCCTCCAGCCTTGGAATGGCTGTAGGGTCTAATGTTGTCTCCATTGAAATGGGATGTGTTACAACAGTAGCCCTATTTGTCTGTGAAGACAGTTCCACATCCCTAAGAATGGGAGAATTTGGCACAGAGTCTCCAGTGAAAACTGGTGAATCCTCCATGTTTGTGTTGGTGTCATTAGGATATGCCCCAGCATGCATTCCCTGACCAACTAGATGTGGTTCCTGGGTGGTGAGCATAGTGTCATGCACCATGTCACTTGAAATTGGCTCAATCACAGGAGAGAATTGTGATTGATCAAAGGCAAGATTGTCAGTGGAATGACTCTCTTGTTCAGAAGAAATTTTTATGGAAGAATCTGAGAGAGAAGTGGGGTTTAGATTTGATTGTGGCAACTCCCCCTGAGAGATAGGAGGAGTTTCAACAGTGATGTGCTCTCCACTCTGTGAATTATCAGCCTTATCACTCCTAGGGTCAAGAGTGAGGTCTTGACCCTGTGCAGACTCTGTACAAGATGCAGTGGGGAGGCTGCTCTTTTCAATGCCAATGACCTGTTGAGAGGCCATGGACAGTAACAGGTGTACCCCTTTTTCCACATCTGAATCCTGTTGGGAGGATCCAGTGGTAGGTTTGGATTTGGATTTCTTCTTTTGTCTGGTGAGAGGTGACTCAGGATTCTCACTTGCTATCTCTACAGATTCATTTATCACTTCTAGGGCTCTCTTCTTTGACTTCTTTTTAGTAACACCAATCTTTTGAGAGATTGATGCACTTGGCTGCCTAGCTTCTATGGGACTGTTTGCAGTGGGGTTGCTGGATGGGATGGGAAGGCTGGGGTTAGACTGTGTAGCTCCTTCAGTCTCAGCCTCCCCTGTCCAGGAAAGAGCATGGTATATTGGCTTATCAAGTGGATAAGACTCAAATGTGTCCTGCATATGCTTGGTCACACTTAGAATCACATCCACTTGATTCCTTGTGTCCAATGAGCCAAATAGTACTTTGGACATGGACTTGGAATAAGCCATTTTAGTGTTATCTATACCCTCCAATAGATGGACATTTGCATCAAGAAAATTTAAAATAACTTGAAGGAAACGAGGGTAAAAGATGTCATTACCTCTACCACGAATGGTCCTTCCTAGCCTCTGAGTCAATTCTTTGAGAATTATGGCTCCCACATTGATCTCCTGGTTGTTGGCCAAGGAGTAGGCTAGCTTCACAGCAATGTGACTGATATGGTCCCATCCTGTCTTCCTGCAGAGAAACACCTTCTGGAGTGCGTCAAACAGAAATGACCACTCCCTTCTCACAAACTTCTTATTCAGCTTTCCAGTATCTATCTCATCAGCATACTGAATGAAGGTCATGAATTCTATGATTTGAGCATCTGTAGCTTCTTGGTCATGACCCTCCACCTTGAACCCCAAAGCTTCATTGATTTCCCTTTCACCAAATTGAAAGTGTTTGCCTCCAATTGAACAACTAACCTCCTGGAATGAGGTTCCATCTTCCCTAGCCATTGTTGATACCAATGCCGTTCTCCAGAATCCTTCCAACACATCGACATACAAGGTAGGGTTCAGGGTTAGGGCTTGGCGTAGGTAGGAAGTGTTCAAGAACCGTACAAAACACTTGTACCTTGGGTTAGCCTCAGCCTCAGAGGGAATGGTGAGAAGATTGGTTTATTTGGGAATGGTTAAAGGGATAGGAGATGATACTGTTTGAGATTTGGGTGCCATTTCGAGAGTGAGAGTGAAAAAGAGAGTAGAGAATTTGTGCTTAGGTTTGAGAGTTTGAGAGCAATAGACAAGATGAAAAGTTGTGAACGGTTAGAAAAGGTATTTATATGATAGAGACACTGTGATATGGAGTTATGAATGTGTACAGTCTATTTGTATGTCGCGAAGTCAAAAACTGGCCTGTACCGCAAAGTCTTGGAAATGAACTATGTCGCAGAGTCCTCAAGATGAAAGGATTGGGGAGACTTTGCGACATAGTAGAAATACCCTTGCTAAAGCTCTCTTTTAGGAATTTTAAGCAAATTGTCAGACTTTTATCAAATTTTGAAATAAAATAAATTTAAATCAAAATTCTGTCAAATGTGGAGACTTGTCGATATAGTTATTCTAAGTCGCGAAGTCATAAAATGAACTATGTCGCAAACTCATGAAATGAACTATGTCGCGAAGTCTCACAATCTCAACAGTTTGCGATATAAGTCTGTTTGATTTGAACTGTGTCGTGAACTCTGAAAAACATCTATATAGAGATGTCTTAAAAGCTCACAACTTTACTAACAGGTGTGATTTTGAAAAATATGCAGTAAAATACTGAAATATTTATAAATCATATCTCAGCTAATTTTCACTCCAAACAAATAGAGCATTTAAATACAGTGAAAATTTACTGCTGTAGCAATTTACTGGCATACTTACTTAGAGCAACTAAATGAAGGATTGAGCATTCCAATTTCACTCACAAGTCTGTTGAAGACTGCTTCATTCAGAGGTTTAGTAAATATGTCAGCTAATTGTTTCTCAGTGGGAACATAAGAGACTTCTATGGTACCATTTGCAGCATGTTCCCTAATGAAATGGTACCTGATCTCAATGTGCTTTGTAGTAGAATGATTAACAGGATTGGCAACTATGGATATTGCACTAGTATTGTCACACATTAGAGGAATGTGTTCTAACACTAGCCCATAATCCATGAGTTGATTTCTAATCCAAAGCAATTGAGCACAGCAACTTCCAGCAGCAATGTATTCAGCCTCAGCTGTGGATGTTGCTGTGGACTGTTGTTTCTTACTAAACCAGGACACTAACCTTTGACCTAGGAATTGACAGCTTCCAGAGGTGCTCTTCCTGTCAATTCTGCATCCAGCATAATCAGAATCTGTGTAACCAACCAGGTTGAACCCAGTGCCCTTTGGATACCATAGCCCAAGATTAGGAGTCCCCTTTAGATACTTGAAGATTCTTTTGATAGCCATCATGTGAGATTCCTTGGGATCAGACTGGAACCTTGCACAGAGGCATGTGGCAAACATGATGTCTGGCCTGCTAGCTGTGAGATAGAGTAAGGATCCAACCATTCCTCTATAGACCTTGATATCAACTCTCTTGCCTTTCTTGTCTTCATCCAGCTTGATTGCAGTAGACATAGGAGTTTTGGCTGGGGATGACTCTTCTAAACCATATTTCTTTAAAAGATCCTTGACATACTTAGATTGGTTTATAAAGATGCCATCCTCCCTTTGATGTACTTGCAGGCCTAGAAAGTAGGTTAACTCTCCCATCATACTCATCTCATATTTGATTTGCATCAACTTAGAGAACCTTTCACAGAGTTTTTCATTTGAAGAGCCAAAGATGATATCATCCACATAGATTTGAACAAGAATGATATCATTTCCATGCTTCTTGAAGTATAGGTTTTTGTCAATTGTACCCCTGGTGAATTGATGCTCAAGAAGGAATTGAGATAGAGTCTCATACCAGGCTCTTGGTGCCTGTTTGAGTCCATAGAGTGCCTTAAGCAGTCTGTACACAAAGTTTGGGAAGTCTTCACTCTCAAAGCCAGGTGGTTGAGACACATAAACTTCTTCAGCAAGATCACCATTGAGAAATGCACTTTTCACATCCATTTGATACACCTTAAAATCTGAGTGAGCTGCAAAAGCCAGGAAGATTCTGATGGCTTCCAGTCTAGCTACAGGTGCAAATGTCTCATCATAGTCAATGCCTTCTTGCTGACAATATCCTTTGGCAACCAGCCTTGCTTTGTTTCTTATCACCACTCCTTCTTCATCCATCTTGTTTCTGAACACCCATTTGGTGTCAATAACATTCTTTCCTTTTGGAGGAGGTACTAGTTCCCATACTTTGTTTTTCTCAAATTGATTCAACTCTTCTTGCATGGCAACAATCCAATCAGAGTTCTTCAAAGCTTCTTCAATTAATTTAGGTTCCTCTTGTGACAGAAAGCAGCTATACAGACATGTATTTAATGTTGCCCTTCTTGTTCTAACTCCCTCACTAGGATCTCCAATGATTTGATCCCTAGTGTGGGCTCTGTCCCATTTCCTTGTGTGCCCCTGTTCATTTCCTTGATCTGTTCTAAGCTCATTTTGGTTGAAAGGTGCATTCTCTTCTTCTCCCCCTGTGTTTGTGAACCCTTGCACAGGTGTTTGAAGAAGATTGTCAACTTCAAGGATTTCATTCTCTAGAACAGTTTGAACAGGGGGTTCATCTTCACTTTCAGAATCCTCAAGATAACCTTGATTTTCAAATCTCAATGGCACACTGTCTTGATCACTTGTTTTCAGTCCAGGAGTTTTCTTGTCATCAAAGGTAACATCCATGCTTTCCATGACTTTGTGTTGCTCAGGTACAAACACTCTGTATGCTGTCCTTTCCAGAGAGTATCCAATGAAGATACCTTCAAATGCCTTAGCATCAAATTTTCCAACATGCTCAGAGGTATCTTTCATCACAAAGCACTTGCTTCCAAACACATGCAGGTGCTTGAAGGATGCTCTTTTTCCAGTCATTAATGAGTAAGGAGTTTTGCCAGACTTCTTATTGATTAATGTTCTATTTTGCACATAGCATGCTGTGTTAACAGCATCAGCCCAAAAGCTAGTGGGTAGCTTTGCATCCAGCAGCATTGTCCTTGCAGCTTCAATGAGAGTTCTATTCTTTCTCTCAACTACTCCATTTTGTTGAGGTGTTCTAGGAGCTGAGAATTGTTGAGAAATTCCTTTATCTTTGCAAAACTCATACAATGTTGAATTTCTGAACTCAGTCCCATTATCACTTCTCAAAGCAACTACAGAGGAGCCAGTGTTTTGTGCTTCTTTATCAACTCTCTTGATATGCTCTATTATGACTTGGGGTGCTTCATCCTTGGAGAATAGGAATTCCACCCAAGTATATCTTGAATAGTCATCTACCATTACTAGAGCATATTTCTTTTTGGAGAGGGACATTACATTCACAGGGCCAAATAAGTCCATGTGAATTAGCTGCAGAGGTTTTGAATTTGTATTGAGCAATTTGTTCTTGTGACTGGATCTTTTAATTTTTCCTTTCTGACAAGCTTCACAAGCTCCATCTTGCACAAACTCCAAGGCAGGCAAATCCCTGATAAGTTCTCTCTTGGTTAGAGAGTTCATTGCCTGAACATTCAAGTGAGACAGCTTCTTGTGCCATAGCCAGAATTCCTCATTTGTGGCTTTAGTGTAGAAGCAGCTGATTTCTCCCTTATCTGCAGCCTTGAGATTTGCTACAAACAAGCTTCCTTTCTTCACACCAGTTAGAACAACTTCACCACTTTCCCTTTTTGAGATTGAACAAAGGTCTTCATCAAATTCCACTTTGAAACCTCTGTTGGTGAATTGTCCAATACTCAAGAGATTGTGCTTCAGTCCTTCAACAAATGCTACATCTTCAATAATGACATTTCCAGATTTAACATTGCCATATCCCATTGTATAACCAATGTTGTCATTTCCAAAGGTTACTGATGGGCCAGCCTTTTCCTCAAAATGTGATAGCAGGGCTATATCACCAGTCATGTGACTTGAGCATCCACTGTCCAAGATCCATATGACTCTTTTGTTCCTGTTGCCCTGCATTCACAAAAAGACTAAGTTGTTTTTGGTACCCACACTTGGTAGGGTCCATTTGATTTAGAAACATTTTGATTAATAATTCTTCTGTCATAAATTGCATTTCTCATAGTAGGAGACTTCACTTTTTCTGTGGCTTTGGAGTTTACACTCTTAGGCTCACATGAAGTTTTCACCCTCTCAACCCTGATTGGGGACCCTGTCCTATGAGAATGCATATGTGTGTGTGATTCACCAGATTGTGCAGAGTCAAGTTTATGTTTAAGAGATAAACAGTTAGCAATCACAGTCACATAGCATGTCATGCAGTTTGGCTTACCACCGAAGGAATCATGACTAGAATTTATGCTAGCAGAATGGTTACTCAGGTTGTCAACTTCAACAATATCAGGCTTACTACACTTATGAGTCAAATGATTAACAGATAGGCATTTTTGACATTGTTTCCTGGGAGCATTTGGCACATAAGCATAGTTGTTTCCTTTGTTAACACCAACTTTACCATTTCTGTTTTGTTTCCTTTTCTTAACAACTTCTTTCTTTGCTTTAGGACTCTTGACAAGATTGTCTTTGGTCTCTTTCTGATTGACAAGTTCAGGAAAGGAAGAAGTGTTCTTAGCAGCCTCATCTTCTTCAAGTAGTTGTTGCTTGATGATCAGTAGTTCCTCATCAAACTCAACAGCACTCTTTCTGAAGATGGGTTGTTCAACACTTGACAGTATGGTTGGGGCATTTTTGTTTGTAAAAGTTTCCTTTCCTTTGCCCTTGACCTTCTTCCTTCCCTTGTCATTATCATAGTCAAAACCAACTCCAACCTTGCAGTCTTCAGTGTGTTCCTTGTGGTAGGTTTGAATAAGTTCAGAGGAGTTTTTGAAGCTTCTTAGTTTCAGTTCAGTTTCAGCAATTTGTTCTCTAAGGGCTTTCTCTATCTGCTCAGCACAAATCACTTTGTTTTTAAGATACTCAACCTCCTTTTTCAAACCATCCAGGTTCACAACCATTAACTCAAGTTTCTCATTCTTTTCTGTAAGCTCAGCATTCTTAGCAGTTAGTCTATCAATTTCTTCATTAGCTACTAACATGCTAGAATGAATATTAAACATCTCAGTGCTCATATCTTCAACAGTTTGCTTATATTGAAGGGGAGTCATATCAAGAGAAGTAAGAATGGGTACCTGACTTGAATCACCATCATCAGAAAATGCCATCAAGGCATAGTTTGAGTACTCTTGATCTTCTTCTTCATCAGAGTCATCCCAGCATTTTCCCTCAGCAATAAAAGCTTTGCCCTGTTGTTTCTTGAGTAGAGCCTCATACTTAGCTTCAAGCTCTAAGTATGCTTTGTCCTTCTTGACTTGTTTAGGCTTTTTGCACTCAGTGGCAAAATGCCCAAGTTCATTGCAGTTATAGCATCTTATTTTGGTCCTATCCACACTTCCTGTCTTGTATCCACCCTTAGCAGCACCAGCAATCCCTTTTCCTTTATTGAAGGTGTTTGAGCCACTAGATCCACCAGTGTTTCCAGTATTGAACTTGGACCTGAATGGCTGCTTTCTTTTAAACCTTATGTTAGGATACCTCCTAGCCATATAAGCAAAAGATTTGTTTTCCATTTTGTCCAGTTCCTCCATGCTGTAAAACTCATCTTCCTCAGGCAAATCATAGACGACCTGGACCTCATCACCAGTGTCTTCAACTTCCAGTTCCTCAATCTTCACTTGACTGACTTTAAGAGAGTCCATTCTTTGACTTAGGTTGTCAGCAATAAGTGCACAGGATGTATTAGCCACTAATCCTTGCTTTGCTTGAATAGATCTCTTTTGAAACAGCTCCAACTCATATGTCTTCAAAACACCATATAACACATCAAAACCAATTTTTGTTAGATCTCTTTCTTTAAGGGAAGAGATTCTTGGTTCCAAGTGATCTGGAAGAGTTAGTAAAAACTTCATATTGAGCTCTTCTGTTTCATAGTGTTTGTCATAGAGTTTGAGCTCGTTTATCAGCTTGTTGAATCTCTCAAACACTTCTGTGATTCCCTCTTTTGGCTGAGCCATGAAGGCTTCATATTGTGAAACAAGAATCTGCTTCTTGTTCTTTCTTACTTCAGTAGTTCCTTCACAGAGCACTTCTATAAGATCCCACATCTTCTTGGCACTAGTACAATGAGCAACAGTGCCATACATGTTGAAGTCCATAGATTCACAAATGATAAGTTGAAGATGTCCATCCAGTGCAACTTTTTCCTTTTCAGGATCAGTGTATTTTGAGGGATCTTTGGGCACATGTTTTGCTAGTACAATCTCAGTGCCAATGGTTGTTTCACCAATCTCGATCATTGGAACGAAGGGACCATGCTTTAGAATATCTAAATACATGGGGTTAGAAGCTTTGATGAAAAGCAACATCTTCTTCTTCCATAAACTGTAGTGCTCCTTGTTAAAGGGAGGAATCTTGATACTGCTTAGTTTCTGTGAACTCATTCTTGATCTTTTCCTGTTTGTACGTTAACAGCCTTCGCTCTGATACCACTTGTTAGAAATGAATACTACCAGAAACTAGACAGAGGGGGGGGGGGGGTGAATGGATAGTTTGGTATATTTTTCGACTCTTGATTGCTAAGTAACAGACTGTATATGATTATGATATGTTATATGCAGAAAGTAAATAACACACACAATCACTTTAATCTACTTTTTATAAGCAAATTAAATACTACAGCTTTACAAGAAATTCATAATCGAATTTCTGGCTTCTAAACAAGAACAGTTTGAACTTGCTTGCTTACAGAGAAAAGAGCTTAGCAAATAACTATGTGTATCTCTCTTACAGCTAACAATAGGGTGTGCATCATATATATAAGCCCTATACAAACTAGTGCACACACCTATTTTTACACAGTTACCCCTTGCTGAAAGTCCAACTTGTTCTGCCATAAGACGTTAACTGTGTCAGGAAGGACCACCTGCTTTTCGGAGTCTTTCCCGTTTCTGTAGCTGCTTGTCTCTTATCTTTCTCTCCAAGTTTAGTTGTAGATTTGCCATCTGTTCTTTGGACCACCTTGCCAGAACAAATGCTTCAGTATTTGTCTCTTTTGATTCTTGGTTCTGTACCTTGATTTGTCTTGTTATAAACGGCTAAGTGTTGATATCGTGAACTCCACTTCATTCCTGACTTCGCGATCTCACTTATGAGGACTTCGCGATATAGCCTTTGACGACTTTGCGACATAGGTCATTTGAAGACTATGCGACATAGTTCATTTGAAGACTATGCGACATAGGTCATTTGAAGACTATGCGACATAGTTCATTTGAAGACTATGTGACATAGGTCATTTGAAGACTATGCGACATAGTTCATTTGAAGACTATGCGACATAGGTCATTTGAAGACTTCACGATCTAGGCTACTTTGACTTTGCTGACTTCAACACTTCACGACATGTGTCTTGAGGACTTCTCGACATAGTACAAATTGGACTATGCGATATAGTACTTCACGACATGGATATTGGTGACTTCACGACATAGCTTTCTTCTGACTTTGCTATATAATGCCTTGGACAAATTTCTGCAACTTATTTCTTCATAGCCTTATTTATCTCTATCCTGCTGCATGAACACTTCTGAACTTCTAGCAGGATAATTATTCAATGGCCTATATACAATTTAGATGCAAGAAACGTTACTAAGCTCATTATACCTTTGAGCATACATGATCAAGCTAATGTTCATGAGAATAAGACAAGTACACTTAGAGACCTATACTATATCCCAGTGATAGAAATCACTAGGTCATGTAATGTGACATAGTCACATAGTGTAGGCTTGTTAATAGTGGTATTCAGGCATGTCTTGAGCCTAACAACACTTTTTCAATAACAAGTGATGGTTAAATTATCATTGCGTGGAAAAGTTTTGCAAAGAGGAAAAACCCTAAAATTTTAAAAAAAAATTGGCTAATAGAATAACGTGTTCTGTATTCCCATCAATTTTTACTTTTAAACTTATTCGTAATAATTTTCCGCATTTACATTTTTTCACTTTATTTTGGTTCAAAAGCTTATAAATTATTTATTTTTCTGATCTATGATCGCTATCATATAATTTTTTTAATAATCATATTATTTACTCATAAATAAATTTCTAGTTTAAAACAAAAAAAATCCGTTATTTTTTCAATTCTTTAATACTAAATAAATGTTAAAATAATCAAATAAACAAATATGACCATTGTAATTATAATTAATGCTTAATCAACATTTTAATTTTATTGAGAAGTTTTTTTGAAAATTATAATAACAACTAGAATATATGATGAAGTTAATATATTTTATAATGTTTAACTAAAATAAATTAACATATTTCATAATAACTAATTTGTTTTTTAAATTGAATCGACTAAATATTTTTTAAGAACTAATTAGGAAATTTTTAAAAAATTGAGAATTTTTAGAACACTACGGAAAATATAGGACGTGTTTAGAGTTGCTAAAATTATTAAAAATGGACTTAATTGCGGTTGATGGATTATTATTTTTTGGCATAAAAATAACTTTTTTATAATTGTTGTTATTTTATGAACTAAAGTATTATTTTTTAAACATATGATTGCCTTCCATAATTTTGTTATCGAATGTTTATGACTACAATTTTTAATTTTTATTATTGAACTTTAGTGGCTCAACTATTATAGTTTTGCACAAAAAAAACCTCTTTTATATATTTAGACATTTTCTAAACCAAATTATTATTTAAAAATAATATACTGAATTTTACTCTTAAAATGCACAAATGACTTTTTAGGCACTAGTACCAGAAAAACAAAATAAACCGAAAAATGTAAAAAATTTAATAAGTGCGCCATGAATCATCATAGAATAATTTTGCAATGCTTCTAGCATAAATTAATCAATTGAACATTTTTCAGTCTTGTAATCTTGTTACATTGATCTAACACTTGAGTGATGTTCTAATATATTTTTTAAAACAATAATGACATCTTTTTGTTAGTGAATAATCAAAAATGAAATTAAAATTTCAAGATGTTTGAAAAACGTGATGCAGACATTAGTAAATCTTTAACGTAATCTGAATTAAAGGTATGTTTTCATAACTTAGCACCGAAACTCTATTGGTTTTGATAATAACACATAGTAAGAAAGTTGGGTATATGTGTTGGACTAATCTTGTTTTGCAGGAGTTTGAAATATTATATTGTCTAACAAAACAGGTTTTAGCAGCTAGTTGACAGAGTAAATTTTCTACGCAACCAGCAAGCCGGCAACACTTTATAGAGTTTCAATCCTATTTTATTATAGGAAATCTTCTATGAACTGAATTTTAAGGACTCTATAAGTTATATAAGTCGTGTATATATATATATATAATCCCTATATTATAGGAAGTTGTTTATATACATTTTATCTTTTAACAACTTCTATTCTTTTGGGCTTTACAAACCAGTTGAACGTGTATTCTTAAACATCTATATTTTCACCTCATCTGATTTCTAAACGTTGTTTTGTGAACGTTAGATTTTGAATTATTCAAGCAAACAAAATGTGAGACTTTTAAGATCAAGAACATTGTTTTTTGTTGGATTAATTCAAGTACTAATTCGTTCATTATATATATATAGACTTGTGTGTTTTCATTCAGGTAGTTGGACAACATTCAAAAGAAAACATAAGTGCTTTTCGAACTGATTTGATATATTCTTACTTATACTTTCGAGCTCTAATATATATTACATCTTATATCTTTGATTAGATTTCATAGTTTCAATTGTAATTGATTATACTTGTATTGTTCAACTTGTAAGTTGGTAGTTGCTAGTTTTGTGAGCTTGGGAAACAAGGGTTCAAGGAACTTGATAGCTACAAGAGTTTATACTTGGTTTAGTATAGTACTTAGAGAGTTGCGTTCAAGGAACAAGGTGTTTCAGCAAGCTGCAAACAGTAACTGGGAGATCTGGGAGATCAGGGAGATATATTATTGTATTGTGTAGTTGTAATTGACTTTGATCAATAATATATTTCTTTGTCGTGTTGGTTGAGGATCAGGACGTAAACCTATAGAAGACAGGGGTCAAACATGGCTAAAATTGCTGTGTGTTCTTTACTTTCTGCACATTTTCTATACTGCACTGCACACCATAGCTAGTTGCCACTTTATATTATCTGTGAATCCAGTAAGCTGCCAAACAGCAAAACAGACTGATTTTTGTTTTTTTAGTCACATAACTTGATAATAATTAAAATCGATCATTGTTAGTTATAACACCTATTCACCCCTCCCCTCTAGGTGTTGATTCTCAAACACATGATTCTTTTAAAAATGTCTTTAATTCAGATTACGTTGAATATTATGCTAAGATCTAAAAATATTAGAGACTTTCAACCGAAAACAAATACAATTAAAGAAACATATATAAAATTTATTAGAGATATTCAAATTAGAGGCGTTCAAGAATTTCCTTTTTACATTTTTCAATTTTTTTAAATGTCCATTTTTAAATTTATGTTGTTGTTCTAGTATTAGTGCGTAAAAATTATGTACAATAGATTTACAATAAAAAAATTTAAAGTTTGCTGGACATTCTATAACTATAATTTAATTAAATTATTTATAAAAAATATTTTTGTTAAAAAAATATTAAAATATTTAAGAAAATTATTTTTGTGCAAAATAAGAATAATTTAGTCATCAAATTGCAATAAAAATAATAAAAAAGTAAAGTCATTAACATCCGGACAGAATATAATCCCCTTTTAAAAAAAAATAATAGTTTAGTTTATAAAATAACAACAATTATAAAAGAGTCGTTTTTTTACGAAACGATGATAATTAAGTTCGGTAAACTTGAATTATATCAGAAATAAAAATGTAAAGAGTTTGTAAAATGCGCATAACTTGTTTTCCAGCGGCGACAAAACAAAAAAGCGCAGAATAATGAGGGCCGTCGTTCAACGAGTAGCTTCGGGCAGCGTGGAGGTAAACAACAAAAACATTTCAACTTTGAATCTCTACATACATATCCCTATATATTTTTATATAATTTTGTATATGCTGCTTTTCTTAGCGTAAGATAGCATTTTCAGGTAGAAGGGCGCACAGTATCAGCAATTGGACCTGGCCTGCTCGTACTCGTCGGCATTCACGACTCCGACGTTGACTCCGATGCTGACTTTATGTATGAATAATTCCATGTATTCATATATCTTTAATTTTATTATTATTGGTATGATACTATGATGATAAATTGTGATATTGATAATAAAAAAGAGTGTTAAAGGAATGATTCTTATTTATATTACAGATGTCGAAAAGTGTTAAACATGAGATTGTTCCCAAATGACACTACTGGAAAATCCTGGGATCGAAATGTTAGTACGAAACTATCAGCATTGTGTTTTTTTTTGCGGAACGTTTTTTATTTGTTAAAACAAGTAGTTAATTTAATTTAGTGGATTGGCAGGTTATGCAAATGAATTATGAAGTTCTTTTAGGTATGTGATTTGGTTGATTTTATTTGTAAATGTGATTGCAAATTGCGTTTATGTTTAGTTGGGAAATGTTGTAGTATGGGGTGGCTTGAGGAGTTGTTATATTGTTTTGTTGTGCAGTTAGTCAGTTTACGTTATATGGGATACTGAAGGGAAACAAGCCGGATTTTCATGTGGCAATGTCTCCCGATAGAGCGAAACCTTTTTATAATTCCGTGGTTGAAAGGTTTGGGAAAGCTTACAAAACTGATGCAGTTAAAGGTTAGTTTAGTTTCCTTGTTTCTAATCTTGAGTGTGAGTTCTTTATTAAACACCTGGCAATGATACATTGGGAACTCGGGCTTTAATCTTTTTTTACATATGTCTTAGGTTCTTAACTTGTTACATTCTAGTTTTAATATAAAATTATAAATGTAATGTGATATCTCAAACCTAGTTATGGAAAAGGAGGTGTTATGATTCGTATATTATTGCAATTCAGTTCCAGAAAGGAATTAGTGCATACGGGTACAAGTAAGCTGCGTAGGATATTTTAAACAAGTCAGATGAATGATGAGTCAAAATTCTGAATTATGTGTGTTTCTATTTTATAACTAAACGTGAGGTGAAGGTCATTCCCGGAGCATAAACCTACAATGATATGGTTAGGAGGGTCATTTTTCCAGAACTGGAATGTATAGTGACTAACAGGTGAACACATAAGTTTTTATATTTTACCTTACATAAAGTACATGATAGCACAATAATGCTTTTGTTGGAGAGGAGGCAGGAGGGAATGAAATGGGAAAGGAATAAAATAAAATATTTTCAGCCATAGTGAAGGTGAAAGAAAGGATGTAGGAGGGAAACTGAAAACTGAAAATGTGAGATATGTGAAGAAAATGAGTCGAAGTAGGAACAAGACATTCATCTCCTTAAATGCGGGGTTGAGCCTCTAGTTTTAATTTGTATGTATGAAATGGGGGGAGCGGTAAGGGATGCAACTGTGACTATTTACATACTAAATAGTAAAAATTTGATTCTGTTTCCTCCTAAATTTATTCCATCCAGCCAGACGGGGCACAATTGTATAAATCTTACTCATCCACTATGTTACCTGGTCTTGGATGGGGTGTCCGGTCTACTAAGTGACCAGATGTTTCCATTTCTTTGCCTTTAGGCCTTGACCAATGTCAAGTCGTATAGCTCATCTTAAATGTATCATGTAAACTTGGAAAAAGGTGTCGGATATGTTGGAAAACATAATTCTGGATTCGGGTGGAATGATTTACTCATATTACTTCTTGGATGTGTGTTGATGCTTGAGTTTGTATTAATCCTATATCTTTTTTCTCACTGTTTGTCGCAGATGGTATATTTGGAGCAATGATGAAGGTGAGATTCTTAATCAATGTTTTTGTTTTTAATTTGATATATTCTTTAGCATTTGCTGTGTCAGCATCATCTAGTCGAACGAACGAAATGAAGAGGTTTTAACTGCTGTTTCCTGAATGTGAAGGTTAACCTGGTCAATGATGGTCCAGTTACAATGCATCTTGATTCATCTCAGACGTCCAAGTAAGTTGTGTTTGCCACAGTGAACTTCATCTAACCTTTAGCATTAGAAGTATTCACATATCTAATTTAGCAATACTTTTATACTTCTAATCATAGGTCGTAAAATCCTTTATCATTTCAGGAATGGGAATAATGAAGCAGAAAGAGCATCACAAGACACAAGTTAGCCTAAACCAAGGGACTAGTAACTTTCATTTAACCTGGAGGTACATGCAATGCGGACATATTCGACGACTAACTTGTTGTCAAAAAGTATTATTTTGGCATGTCGACAGAGCATTGCCAGCTTCTGGTATATGGAAGGTCATTATTTATCAATCCAATTTAATAGTATGTTACCCTTTCAATCTCTTTTTTTTTTTTAAACCTAAGGATGTGTATTGGGCACATTACAACTTTTTTTAGCTATACGGGGACATTACAACTTACGTGCAAAGAAACATTATTTCCAGCATTCTTGTTATAATTTTTTAGTATCAGTATCATTTGTTGGCAGAGATGTGCATCTCAATCAGTAGAACTGGTGTTTGGACCATGTCTACTTTTTTTTTTCTTAATAATAAAATCCAGCGTTGGTTATTCCTTTCTCATATTTCTGGTCGATTCTGTATAGAACTATATATCAGGTTCTATGGTGTATAACAATGGGAAATGATGAGGATGAAATGAATAGGACATGAAAACAGTTGCAGATTCGTGGACTAGCAACTTTGCTCAAGCTTGTTATGTAGTACCAAAAATTAATGACCACATCCCTTGTTTCTGAAAATTGTGGCCATATTGCAAAAAGCTCTCACTTAATCTTTGCAAAATAGGATCAGGACTCCTACTTTGTTGAGAGAAAGGTTGCTTACTTCATCTCAACAAAAAATGCAACTGAACAGACACGTCAAATTAATTAAGACACACGATAAACTGAATTTGAGTGAAACAACTTGTTTGATTTTTGTGCCTGTAATCTATGGAGTCTGGTCGTCTGGAAAAGATACTTAAGATCTGTTCTCATCTGCCAACTGCCAAGGCCTTGGCACATTGTCCAATAATACAAAAAGTTTCCGTTGCCGGGACTTGAACCCGGGTCTCTCGGGTGAGAGCCGAGTATCCTGACCAACTAGACTACAACGGATGATGATACAAACTTACAATCATTTCCTTTACTCTTTGGAAGTATAAGGAATTAAAAATACCAGGCTTCGATTGTAAACTTTACATGGGCCTGGTTCAGTTGTAAACTTTATATGGGCCTGGTTCCTGAGCAAAGCTCAGCATGCAGATAGATGAATCATACATTTGACCCATCGTTGTTCAATTTGGTACTGTACAGTCCAGCCCAATGGAAGCCCAAGATTTGGAAACCTTTAAATTTAAATTGCAAACTTCAAAATACAGTGTATGAGTATAGAAATCACAGATTTCTAGAATGGTAGTGGAAAATTCAGGAACTTACCTCATCAACCTGTGACAAAAATTTAGTTAAAACCGATGAAAACAAGTTGTACTCACGCCTGAATATTACTCCCTCCGTCTCGCCCAATTGTTATCAATTGGGTTGAGCACGGAGTTTAACGAAAATAGATAAAGTAATGGAGAAGAGTAAAGAAAATGATTAAAGTGGTGGGACCCGCCAATATTTAAAGTATAAAGTAAGTAAAGTGGAGGAAAGTAGTGGAAGTAGTTGATTTTTATATTATAAAACTTTACTATTTTAGGAAAGTTTTGGAATGTAAAGAATTGGATGAGACATCCCAAAAAGGAAAGTGTAAAGAAATGGGTGGGACGGAGGGAGTATATGGAGAACTCTTCTCAGACAATCGGAAAAAAACTGTTTGTTTTTTGAAAAGTGTGGTTCTAATATACGAAAACAAGTGTGTTCTTTAAGAAAAATACAGCCACTTATATAAAATTAACTCCAACATATAATAATGCACATAACTCTTAACTTTAAGAGAATGTATATGTGTATATATATAAACTGTATGTAAATAAGACAATGTGTTTTGCTCAACTAAAAGTTCTCAGCTCCTTTTATTGAATAGAGATTACATGTATATATATAGAAAGCCCAGTAAACTAACAGCAATAAAATAGCCCACACTAAGGTGTTGGTTCCTAAATAAACTCCACCGCCTTATGACTTATTCTCACGCCTAAAAACCAGCTACACACTACTGACTGTAACACCCACGTAGAAAATTATTTTGAACTAAAATAAAATAAACTTTGAGATTATTTGCAACATTCTCCCCCTTAATCTCAAAGTCATGTGCTCAGATTTTTCACCCCCAGCAATTTCCTCATGTTTTCGAACTTAACAGTAGCCAGGCCTTTTGTGAGAATGTCTGCCATCTGCTTGTTGCTACACACATGTTTCAGCACTACTTCTCCTCGTTCCACACACTCCCTGATAAAGTGAAAACGTATATCAATGTGCTTACTCCTTCCGTGAAACATAGAATTCTTCGCCAAATCAATTGCAGACCGATTGTCTATGCACAACACCACGGGACCAATCGTTTCAGACGTAAGAAGACTTAGTATATTTCTGAGCCAAATGCCCTGACATGCAGCAGCTGTAGCAGCCATGAACTCAGCTTCACATGATGATAGAGCCACACACTTCTGTTTCTGGGATACCCAAGTTATGATGCTATCATTCAAGTAAAATACCATACCTCCCGTGCTTTTCCTATCGTCAAGTTGACCTCCCAAATCGCTATCAGTAAATCCTGTCAGAACATTGTTTCCACTATCCTTCGAATACACCAAGCCATATTGAATAGTTCCCTTAACGTACCAGAGAATTCTTTTTATTGCATCTAGGTGTTTTTTCGTAGGCCTTTCCATAAAACGACTCACAACACCTACTGAATATGCGATATCTGGTCGTGTGTGAACCAAGTAACACAATCCTCCTACCATGCTCTTATAATATGTGGAATCAACTGTTTTGCCACTCTCGTCTCTACACAACTGCTCCTTTGGGTCCATTGGATACTTCGTAGGGTTGCATTCCGCCATACCTGATTTTTCCAGAATTTTGCGAGCGTAGCCTGCCTGCTTCAACTTGATGTAGTTGTTCCCTTGCTCAACTTCTAATCCCAAGTAGTAGCTCAGTTTGCCCATATCACTCATTTCGAATTTTGATTTCATCTGAACCTGAAGTGCTCGATAACAGAGATGCTTGAACCTGTGATTAGAAGATCGTCGACGTAGACTGCCACATCTTCATTTATATCTCCGTTCAAGAATGCGGTTTTCACGTCGAGATGGTGAACTTCCCATTGCTCTTTTGCAGCCAAGGCCAACAGCAACCTTACTGTCTCTAATCGAGTTACTGGTGCGTAGACTTCATCAAAATCTACACCATGTTCCTGCACGTAGCCCTTTGCTACAAGACGCGCTTTGTACTTCACTAGCTGTCCATTTGAATCCTTTTTAAGTTTGTAGATCCACTTAAGGCCTATTATCTTCTGTCTAGGTGGCAATTTTGTCAATGTCCATGCATCATTTGCTTCAATGGAATCCATTTCGAGTTGCATTGATTTCCTCCAATTGAGGTCCTTGATTGCCTGTGCATAGCTACCAGGCTCGTCAATCCCATGAGACACAGTTCATTTTCTGTTTCATCCTCGTCGTTATAGACTCCCCTGATTGATTTGAATTTTTTCGGCGTCGTGCTATCATCATAATTCTCTCGGTTGATCCTTGACATCGAAGGCTGCGAATTTGGTGTAGACATAAGAGTGTTTCCACTATCAAGACTGCTACTTTCAGTGTTGTGATTGTCGTGGTTGTTATTTTCGTCATTGCCTCCCGATTCTTCACCTTCATCATTAGCCGAAACTCTTTCTCCAACCTCTGAGAAATCTGGTACAGCAAATTCTTCCTGCGTGTCCTCCGTTTCTGCGAGAGAATTCCAGGACCATTGCATTGTCTCCTCAAACACCACATCTCGACTTATATGAACCCGATTATCTTTAGGATCATATAGTCGATATCCTTTTGTTCCTGGTTCTCTACCCAAGTTGATCACTCTTTTGATGCGATCGTCAAGCTTCGTGTTGTGCACACTCGGTGTCTTCATGTGTGCCAAGCATCCAAACACCCTAATATGACTCACTTCTGGTTTCCTGTTTTCCCATGCTTCATATGGAGTCTTGTCTGATAAAGCTCGAGTGGGGAGTCTGTTGAGCAGGTATACAACATTTCTAACTCCCTCTGCCCATAGCCTTGCCGGCAAACGCATTTCTTTCAGGCTGCTCCTGGTCATTACGACCACAGTTCTGTTTCTTCTCTCCACCACCCCGTTTTGCTGGGGTGTGTAGGGCGTTGTGAAATTTATCTGAATTCATGTGCTCTCGCAATACTCCTTGAATTCATTGGAATTGAACTCTCCACCACGGTCTATTCTGAAGACATTGATTTTGTTATCTCTACCATTTTCGACCAGGGCTCGAAACCTTTTAAATGTCTGTAAGGCCTCGTCTTTGTTCCTGAGAAAGTATACCCACATATACCTACTAAAATCATCGACCAACAAGAAAAAATACCTGTAACCGGAGGTAGTTGTAGGGGATATTGGTCCACATAGATCGCCATGAATGAGCTCAAGGGCTTTCGCTGCACTGAATTTGGTTGTGTTTGGAAATGCCTTTCGTGTTTGCTTTCCGAGGAGACATCCATTACACACAGCGTTTGGTTTCAAAATTTTCGGTATTCCCTCAACCATCTGAAGTCTGGACATGAGAGCCATAACTTGATAATTGACATGCCCAAGTCGGGCATGCCAAAACTTCGAGACCTCGTCCGTTTTAGTCATCATGCACTCATGCTTGTTAGTTTCAATAATAATTTTGTACATACGATTAAGGGAACGCTTTACCTTCATTAATAATCTCTCCTGGGTGTCATAGATCCTCAGAAATTCTCCCTTTATCTCCACTCTATTTCCGTTTTCAGACATTTGCCCCAGAGATATAATATTATTTCGTAAACTAGGGATGTAGTATACCTCTTGCAGCCTTTTCTCTTCTCCATTTTTGTATACCAGATGTACAGTTCCCTTTCCCTTTATCTCGACAACAGACCCATCCCCGAATCGCACTTGGCCTGAGATGCTTTCGTCCAATTCTGCAAACTTCCCTCTAAAGCCAGTCATGTGATTACTCGCGCCATTGTCGAGGTACCATATGTTAGATTCTCGTGTGCATTCGCCATGCTTTGGCAATTTAGACAACAGCTGGCCTTCGTTCAGTAGTAGTTCTGGTACCTTGTTTTCCTGTTTGGCCAATAAGAGGGCTGGTTCGTCATCGTCCACCATTGCCATATTAGCCTCCACCTCCTGAGTTCCTCGATTCCTTCTTGGTTTCCTGCATTCAGAGGCGAAGTGACCATAGACATTGCAATTGTAGCATTTGATGTGGCTTTTGTCAAATTTCCCTCGACCTTTCTGCTTGGTGTTTCGTTCGCCACTGCTTTTTCGTAACCACTCTTCACGGGTGAGTAACAGCCGTTTCTCCTCCCCTTCTCGCTTTGCCCATTCCTCTTCCGTTAGCATGAGTTGATGGTCCTTTGTTTCCATTTTCCCTCGTACACGTTCTTCGTGAACCTTAAGAGAACCCACAATCTCTTCGACCGTCATGGTCTCCAAATCTCTAAATTGTTCCAATGCCGAGGTTATCTGCAAAAACTTTGCAGGGGCAGCACGAAGAAGCTTCTTCACAACGTATGCTTCGTCCATCGTTTCTCTCAGGGCTCGAATGTTGGTAACCAACCCATTCATTCGCATCTGAAAGTCTTCTATCTGTTCACCGTCGTTCATGCTTAGCATTTCAAACTCGGATTTCAATGTTTGAATGCGTGCCTTCTTAGCTCTGTCTGCTCCCTGGCACAGAGTTTTTATCGTTTCCCAAGTCTCATTCGCCGTCTTCTTGTTAGCAATTGAGAGTAGCACGTCCTCGGGAATACCCCGGTAAATCATTGCTAGTGCCACCTTATCTGCTTTTTCTTCCACGACAACCTTGGGATCACTTGACTCTGCTGCACTCCATACCCCTTGTGCTTGCATGACCACTCTCATTTTTAGAGCCCAAGCCGTATAGTTATTTCTGGCCAGCATTGGATAACTGAGTCCGTAAGAGCCTCCTCCTTTCACTTTGTTCATCTCCATCGTTGAAGAGAGTACGTCCTCCAAGATCTTTCAAGCTCTGATACCACTTCTTAACTTTAACAGAATGTATATGTGTATATATCTATACTATTATATTAAAGACGAAACATTGAAAGTTTTGTAGTCTGGTCATGAAAGTTTTTGTAGTCTGGTCACTCCATTCATAACCGTTAGATATCTCTGATCAAATCAATGAGAACAGTTAGATAAAATATTAAAATTATTATATAGAATATCTTTTCTATTTTTTCTAACTAAAACATCCCATTTTCCAAAAATATCACAGACAGTTTCATTTAATAAAATAACATAATAAGGTTATAATTGCTAATAACTAACCCATTACCACTTTTAGCCAAATTGTATATTTTTTTTTATATTTTCTAACTAAAATTTCTACTTTTCTATTTTTCCTAAATAAAACCTCTCATTTTCCAAAAATATCACGAATAGTTCTATTTAATAAAATAAAATAACAATATTATAATTATTAATCAAAGACAAATCATTAATTTTATATTTTAAAATTCAACGAAAACATGTTACTCTCTATACTTCTTACTAAAGCCCATTTTTTTTCCAAAATATCACGGGCAAACCGTTACTTATTTATTTTAAAATCTATTTTAATACTTTTAATTATTTAAAAATGTTTAACACGCCTACTTAATTTTTTTAATAAATACAATTAATAAAATATAAATAATAAATAATAAAATTAACAATTATTAAAAATAATTCGTGCATCGCTCGGGTTTTAAACTATGTTATTAAAGACGAAACATTAAAATATCACGGACAAACAATTATTAATTTATTTTAAAATCTATTTTAATACTTTTAATTATTTAAAAAAGTTGAACTCGTCTACTTATTTTTTTAGCAAATGCAAATTAATAAAATATTAAAACATAAATAATAAAAATAATAATTATTAATAAAAATCTGTGCATCGCACGGGTTTTAAGCTAGTATAAACTGTATGTAAATAAGACAATGTGTTTTGCTCGACTAAAAGTTCTCGGCTCCTTTTATTGAATATAGATTACATGTATATATATAGAAAGCCCAATAAACTAACAGCAATAAAATAGCCCACACTAAGGTGTTGGTTCCTAAATAAACTCCACCACCTTATGACTTATTCTCACGCCTAAAAACCAGCTACACACTACTGACTGTAACAACCACGTAGAAAATTATTTTGAACTAAAATAAAATAAACTTTGAGATTATTTGTAACAATAACATATTGGTTCTTCAAGTTTACAAATATATATTGGTTTGTATTGGAACTCATTTCTATAGAGATTAATGTGAATTTGATTGTGTTTACAGAATCTCCCACGGGTATATGTAAAATGGTTGGCTAAACTAATACTCTCTCCTTCCCCCTCAATTCTTTACATTGAGAGAACGACACGGAAATTAAGAAAAAATGTAAATTAATAGGAAAAAGTAAGAAAATTGAGTAAAGTGGTGGGATCAATCAATATTTAATGTATAAAGTGTGTATAAAGTAGATATAGTGGAGGAAAGTAGTGAATGTGATTCGATTTTATATTATAAAATGTTACTATTTTTGGTATGTAAAGAAATGAGAGGGACGTACCAAAAAGAAAAGTGTAAAAAATAAGAGAGACAAAGTGAGTATAAAAGAATGATTAGCTAAAATTTATTAAATCTGTAAGGTAATGTGCTCAAATGAAGTTGACTATAACAATTAAATTTATATGTACAGAAGTTGGTTACTCCCTCCGTCCCAGCCATTTCTATATACTTTCCATTTTTGGATGTCCCTCTCATTTCTATACATTCCAAAAATAGTAACTTTTAATAATATAAAACACTACTACATCCACTACTTTCTCCACTATCTCTATTCTATAATAATATAAAACACTATTACACCCACTACTTTCCTTCACTATCTCAAATCTATTATTAAATATTGATAGGTCCCATCACTTTACCCACTTTTCATCTAACTTTACTCAGTTTTTATATTTTTTCTTGGTATCTATGTTCAAACCAAACGTATAGAACCTAACGGGACGGAGGGAGTATAAATTTAACTAAGAATTTTACGAATGGACTGATGTACATGCATAGTACCCGGGAGAGAGGCCCCACTCAGTTTTGAGTTACTAGTTAAATTGTAAAAGAGAGAGGCCCCCACTCAGTTTTGAGTTAGAGCATGTGCAGCGCAGGGTCATTTGATGCATTGGGACTAGCAAAATGACTTGATCAGTGAATAATAGTAATGGACAGCGTTGGAAGGATTACAAGAAAATGGTCAAGTGCCACCACGCCGGGCCTTGGCCATTTGAGTTTTTTATATTTTTTATCAATCAAAAGCTGTTGTCCTTGACTGTTCCAATACAGAAACAAATAGTAATGTTAATATATAACCGTTAATAAATATGAACGTTGGAATAATAACGTACATATAAACGGTAACATTTTTCTCTCCTATAAATACCAATTCCCAAGCCCCTATTATTTACACTCCTTCTAAAAAATATTATTAGCAAAAGATGAATCCAGATAATCCCCCATCTTCAAATCAAAATTCCAATCCTCAAAATCTAAATCCTCAATTTCCATATCCATATCCAAATTTTTATTTTCCAAACCCACAAAATTTAACCTTTAATTCTCAAAATCCGAATTCTCAATATCAATTTCCACATTCTCAAAATTCTCAATTTCCATTTTCATATCCTCAAAATTCTCCATATCAGTTTCCATTTCATCCATTTTCAAATCCACAATTTGAAACCCATCAAATACCTATCAATATTCAAAATTCTCCGAAAATGCAAGTCCCGGCCTTTGGTCATGAAAACAATATTGATCTAAATGATGATTGTGATGAAACCGAAGAGGTACGAGAAATTATTGGTCAGTGGAAGTGGGTTGAAGACAAACTCTTAATAAGTGCATGGTTGAATGTGTCAATTGATCCACTAATCGGTACTGATCAAAAAGCCGATGCATTTTGGGACCGAATTCGTCAATATTGTGAAGAAGATAATCCTGGTGTCATTAAGAGAGGAGTTATGGCAATAAAAATAACAGTATGAAACGTATATTCAAAACAGTATGCAGATGCGTGATAGGCGGGCACATCGTCAGCTAAAAAATGACTTGGTTGAGCATATCTCGCAGTTCCACAATAATCGATAATTTTTTTTATATTGTAACGTTTAAATTTAATGTTTTCTTGTGTGATGTTTTTTATTTCATGTTTTTTAATAATATGATGCATTTTAATAACGGGACATGTTTTTTATTTAATAATATTTTTAAAAATTTTAATCACTTTAATTTTATTATTACAATTTTAACACTAATAAATTAAATTTAAAATTAAATTATAAAATCATTTTATTTTTTATTTCTTTTGCCAGAATTTTATTAAATATATAATAATATAAGGGGTCCTACAAATTATGAAAAGTGGGCTTCAGCATTGGATGAGTTGGGGTCATTTTTTTCATAAACCCACTTCCGATGAGGTGGCAAGGAATTGTCAGCGGGGGAAGGGGAAGTGTACCCCAGCGCTGTACATGCTCTTATAGTTAAATTGTAAGAGAAATTGATTAATGCCCCCATTAGAAAATCATTAGTGCCCCCACAAAATTCATCAAAATAAGAAAAACCGGTGAATTAATTAGTGTTATGAAAGAACAGGAAGCACATATCTAAGTTTCTAATTAAAAAACTAATAAAAACATTTTTGAAAAAAAAACATCAATATATATATATATAAAGGAGGATACGCGGGAGGTTATGTGGCGCCTCTAAAATCGCCTCAATCTATTTTTCTAATTTTCTTAGAGTTTTAGAATCTTAATTTTAAGTATTAATAAGGAAAAATATTTTTTAACATATTAGAAGTAGAATAGATGTTCGAGTTTATATAAAAGAAGAGTTCTAATTCATATAAAAAACTAATAACTGATAGGTTTGTTCGAATTTATAATGAAGAAGAGTTATAATTCATATGAAATACATACTAACTATCTATATAACTCTCTAGCCTATGAATATTTCTGTTTACGTTTTTCTGGATTAACATTAAGCCTATATATCTATGAGCAAGAATTTGTTTTTATGATAGATTATACATTAGATCAATTATATTATACGTTCAGTTAATTATGTTTATGTTGTAATGTAATGATAATTTTCTCTTCATAAAGATTCATTTGATTTGGTTAGGTGAGCAGTTTTTCTTGCAGGTAATGCAATATACTTCTTCGCCATGCCTTGGGTTGACATCAATTATGAGTTTTATTAATAAAAAATTCCGAATCCTTAATGGCAATATTATGTGGTAATTGCATCAGACCATTTAGATCAGCATTTTTACGCGTCACTCAACAAAATTTAAATTAATAGTGAAAAAGGATTAAAATTTATATAATTAAAGAAGTTTTTTTTATCTCTTTTTAATATATTAGAAGTAGAATAGGTGTTTGAGTTTATAGACAAGGTTAATTCGAATTTGTCGAAAAGACGCATAGATAATTTTTTTAATTAAAATAGAATATGTGTTTATAAAGGATACACGAGAAGTACACTACTAGAAAAACAGCAATAGACATCGGCTAAAAACCGATGTCTATTGATAAAGAGAAGCGATGTCTTTGCATGTGTAGAGAAAGGTAGGGGTATTAGACATCGGTTTTTAGCCGATGTCTATGTTCATCTTTAACATCGGTCTCATTCACAAGGTAAAAGCAAAAGCAATCATTTTAAGTGCTAAAAAGATTTCACAGGACAGGAAAAACCTCAAAGTTCATTTTATATGCTTTTGTAGCAAACCAAATTATAGGATTGATGGTAAGGGCGAACCTGTGTGGCTGTGACACCAAAAAGAGCACTAATTTCTCGGGACTCCCTCTTGTTAGTCGCATCTTTGATAGAGAAAAATGATTGCATATATTTCATAGCCTTAGGATTTAGCAAATCTCTTGGTCTTTTTCCTAGTCATTGTATAAAACATCACATCAATATAAATATACAGAACTAGTAAAAATTAACTAAAACTGTGCAGGTAACTTTTAAAGTGAATGTGTATGGAAAGTAGATAAATTGAGCAAATAGATACACAATAATACTAACAATAAAGACAACAACTCATCCAAAAAACAATAAAGATTATGCTTAAACAGGCCACATAGGAAATTATTTTTGCTTCATTCAAGAGCCGCAAAATTCATAAATAGCTTCATCAATTACCATCTCAAATGTGGAAACAACATAATGTCTATCAAGTTCTGGATACTTAATACAAATGGAAACAAAACACATCAAATTATCAATTTACTACGAAATCATAATGCCATACCAATTTTAATTGAAAGAGCACCAGCTGCCTGCAAGCAAAGGTAAAAACTCCACAAGTTAGTACCATAATAAAATTAAGCCCTAACAAATTATATACACATATACATACAGATGTACATACAAATTTGTGATTAGAAATTGAGATTGAGATATAAGTGTGTGAAAAAAGACTCACCATTTTGTTTGTGTTCTTTGGTTGCTGCTGCTGCGGCTTGTGGTCTAGGTTTCGTTGAGGGGAGAGAGTATCGCCAAATTGAGCAAGCTACCAAGTACTCCAAGCTCCGGACCTGCTATACAAACTGAACAAATACGTTAATTGAAATCGAACAAATCGAAAGGGTGTTGAATGAATAATGAATAAATTGAAAGGGGTTGAATGAATCTAACAATTGAAAGGGGGTTAGGGTTCTTCAGCTGGTAATCAAGCGGGTTAGGGTTCTTGAGCGAGAGAAAAGGGACACAGCGGGGTGTGTGTGCGTTATGTTTTATGTTTTTACGTTTTTGTTTTTATGTTTATATGTTTTATTTTTTTAGTAAAGTACAAAGCGAGCGGGAGCTGAAATATTTGGCTAAGGAGAGGAATATTTGGTTAAGGGGGGAAAGAATGGGGGAAGCGCGGGTTTGTTTTTTAAAAAAGGAGCTCCAAACATCGGTTTTAAATGTAAGTGATGTGTAGATTACTATTAGACATCGGTTTGGTATTTACTGATGTAATAGAAACTTTTAACATCGGTGGTTTTTCTAACTGATGTCTAAAGTGTGATGTCTAATCTAGTTTTTCTAGTAGTGACGATATCGCTTCCGTTAACCTATAAATAAATTAAAACTCTGAAGGTATTTACCTTTTCTTTTGTGCCTCAACAATGGTTCTAGATTTGACTATTTTTGTTTTAATTTGATGATGCAGGGGAGCATAACGGGAGCCGGGTTAAGTTCTATGGAGACCACCTTTTTTGTGAAGACCCGGAGACCACATATGTTCTGCAAGTAAAATAGATCATATTTTGTAATCAAAAATTTGCAAAACGTACTGTTTTGCAAAGTATATTCTATGAAAATCACTATTTCGTTGAAAATCTTGAAAATATGTAAGTTCTGCAAACTAAACATGAATATTCTGCAAACCGAACATGTTTTGAAGAACAATATGTTTTGCTATGTTTTAGTTTCAAAACATATATAATTTTAAAGATTTTAAATGAAAATAGTTATTTTCATAGAACATAATTTATAAAATATTATATTTTGCTAAATTTAGATTGTAGAACGTACGTGGTCTCCAGATCTCCACAAAAAATGTGGTCTCCATAGAAATTAACTCACTCGTGTAAATTTAAAATTCTTTTTATAAATTCGGGAACATATTCAAAGATATAGCCGGAAATACAATCTACAAATTTCTTGACATTGTTGAAGACATAATTGATATGTTGATTACTATTAATTATATCATCACATCTCACAATAAAAACGAGTATTCATATCTTTAATCGAATTTTTCAGTTAATTATTATGTTTGTTAATCGAATTTTTGAGGAGAAAAGTTTGAATTTATAGAGAATTTATAGGAAATACGTATAATTAAAAAGTTTACTGAAAGTGTTCGAATTTATAAAGGATAATAGTTGAAATTTATAGGTAAGACATATAAATAAAAGTTTTATTTAAAGTAGAATTGATGTTCGAATTTATAGATGAAAAGAGTTCGAATTTATAAAAAATACATGCAATTAAAAGTTATATTATAACTAGAATGAGTGTTTGTAATACATAATTAAAAGTTCTATTGAAAGTAGAATAAGTGTTCAAATTTATAGAGGAGAAGAGTTTGAATTTATAGAAAAGACGTATAATTAAAAGTTCTATTTAGAAGTAAAATATGTTTTTCGAATTTATAGAAAAGACATATAATAAAAGTTTCATTGGAAGTAGAATAAGAGGGCGGTGAGGTGCCATTTTTTATGACCTTCTAAAATTATTTATCTCTTTCTTAGAAATCCTTTATTTTAATTTTTTTTATATAAAAAAGGAGGAGACGCAGGAGGTTACGTGGCACCTCTAAAATTGTCTCAATCTATTTTTGTTATTTTTTAGAATTTGAAATACTAATTAATCAAAAAATGTCCTTCAACATATTAGAACTAGAATAAGTGTTCGAGTTTATAGAGGAGAAGAGTTCAAATTTATAAGAAAGACATATAAGTAAAAGTTTATTTGAAGTAGGATCGATGTTTGAATTTATAAAAGAGAATATCTAGAATTTATAGATAAGACTTATATTTACAAATGAGAATAAGAATCCTAACGTTAACATTTGGATACTATTCCAGAGATAGTCTTTGATTTTAATGCAATTAATTTTCAACTTTCCAAATATAAAAATAAAGGAAGAACATGGTAAATAAATAATTAATAACAAATGACTATATTTATTAATTTAAAAGTATTTGTAGTAATATCAGGAAAAGTATCCTAAGTTTAACCTTAAGATCCTTATTCTCTTTAAAAAATCTATTGAAAGTAAGTAGAGTAGGTGTTCAAATTTATTGAGGAAAAAGGTTCGTATTTATTAGAAATAATCACAAAAAATACACACAAATAAAGTTATATTAGAAGTAAAATTGGTGTTTATAAGACATAAAAAAGTGTTTTTTTGTAAATAAAATAGGTGTGCGAATTTTTAAAGGAAAATAAATCGAATTTATTAAATTTTTTTTTATTGTAAGTAGAATATGTATTTGAAAATATACATGAAAATAGTTCGAATTTATAGAGATGCGTATAATTAAATTTTTTTATTGGAAGTAGAATTAAAGGCGATGATGTGGCATATTTTACGATCTTCTAATTTTTTTTATCTTTTTCTCTTAGAAATCCTTTATTGTTTAAAATTAGTATACAAGTATTCATAATATATGTTAAAGTTGAGGTTTCTAATTTAACGAGAGAGCAGCTCAGTGGGAAGAATCGCCTTTAATGATAGCACGATTAAAAGTTCGAATTTATAGAGAAAAATAGTTCGAATTGATTAAAAAAAATACAATTAAAAGTTTTATTAGAAGTAAAATAGGTGTTTGTAGATATAATTAAAAGTTATATTAGAAGTAGAATAAAGCAGAAGAGTTCGAATTATAGAAAATACATATAGTTAAAAGTTATATTGGAAGTAAATAGAATTGTGAATTTATATAGGTATTTTTTCAATGAAAGAATAGCTTATTAGAAATGAGTTTGTTAACATGAAAATTAATATATAAGACAAGTATTCAATATATTAAATTTGAGATTTTGATCTTAAAAACGAAAGTGTGTTTCACGGGATGACGATCATTAGGGAGGAACGAGTAAATTTTGTAATTTAATTGATAGATGTATTTTTTTCAACGAGAGAGCGACTCATTAGAAAAAAGAGTATGTTAACCTGAAAAGTAATATATAACACAAATATTTAATATATTAAATTTTAATATTAAAAAGAAAAGCGTGTTTGACGAAAGGACGACTTATTAGAAATGATCAAGTAATTTTTGTAATTAAATTGATAGAGTTTTTTTAAAAAATTATGACGCCGCCGCGAAGCACGGCTTTTTCAACTAGTTAGTAAACAAATAGGTAAACAATGCAATATTCTTTTAATAACATTAAATTAAACATTAAATCAATCGATCCAATAACATTTTGATTTTATTTACTCGGACACTAAGCGGATGTTTCTCATGTTTTAGATGATTTTTTTGTTGAAACGAAGTGCATCCAGGTTTGATTTTACATACTTTCTTGCATCAACTAGTCTTGTATCGCTCTTTTCTTCTCAAAACCTGCAAAAAATTTAAACAAGCAAACTTTTCATTTTAAGCCAGGCATAAGCCGTTAACTTACTTGGGCCTGGTTCCCGAGCGAAGCTCAGCTTGCAGATAGATACTAGGGGATCATTTGGCAGAACTATTTTTATATGAATGATTAATATATTTGAATGATCAAAAATTTGAATTCTGAATGAATAATATTATTTGGTAAATAAAGCTTTATAATATCTGAATAATATATTATATTTTTGTAATTTTACATATTTATCACATGTTATTTAAAATTTTATATTTAACATTACAAATTACAAATTAAAATAATATATTTATGATACATAATACACAATATTAAGTATTTTTATTTAATTTAAAACTATTGAAAAACAATAAATTAATTCAACTATAACATTCATAAATAAAATATTATTATTAAAAATAAACAAACTAAAGAGTCTTGTTGTTGTTAACTTGTTATGCATGGCACGTATGAGTAGTGAGTTTGTAATTGTTTGTTTACGAAGAAAAATACAGCATGTCAGGAAGAAGCAATGAAAAATAATAAAATCAAAGGGTCGCTTCAGTATTCAAATTTTTTCATGAATCAGTCCGTCAGAAATTTGAAACTGATCCATTCAGTGATGTATGATTGATTCAGATGAAACAAGATAAATTTGTTAATGGAGGAATTTGGTATTAACAAAGTTTGAGGTTCGTCGCCGGAATCAAGATCTACAACGGTGGTTCTTGGGTGGTGAATTCGCCGGAGTATGGTGGTAGTGTGTAATTGATGGCTGAGATTGCTTAGGGTTAGTGGTGGCTGCCTCAGAGCTCTCGCTTCCAACCCCTTACAATGTGCCTACGTATCCCTTATATAGGGAATCAAGCCAACGTAGTTCTTGGGGAGGAAGTTTCCTCCATGGGCTTGGTCTCTGATCTTCAAGGTCCAGTCAAAATCTTCCACCGCCTTCCTTACTTAGACGTAGGACTTCCATATCTTTCCTTACTTGAACGTAGGACTTCCATATCTTTCCTTACTTGAACGTAGGACTTCCATATCTTTCCTTACTTAGAATTTTTAGCTCACTTTAGGAATGTCTAACGATAAGGCCTAGTCACAAAGGCCCAAGGCTCGTCTATGACGTCAGGACTTCATGGATAAGGAAACTTCCCCCGTCGAGGACTAGTCCTATCCATTACCAGCTATTTCCTTAATTCATAGACGCAGGTATAGCCATGACTTACCTTAAATGCTAGACGCATCCTTGTCCCCCGAATGAGAAGCACCCACCAGATAGCAGGACAAGTGATCCCAAGTGTTTGGGTGCAAAGTGCAGGATTACTCCAAAGTTCCCCAATGAGGACGCGCCCATTGAGTACAGGAACAGAGCTCCCAAAGCACACACCAAGATTAACCCCACATCCCCAATGAGGGCGCGCCCATTGAATACAGGAGGAGGCCTTCAGCCACGGACATCCCCCTCCTAGGGCACATCCTAGGAGGGAATTCTTCAATATTTTGCCAATACCAAGCCAAGGGAACCATCCTTCATTATCAAGTTGCAACTTCAAACCAAGAGGACGCGCCCTCAAGGGGTGGACGGCCTAAAGGGCGCACCCTCATCCCCATGAGGACAAGCCCTAAGTCTTCCTTGTGTCAAATGAAGTTATTATTCTCCGTCAAGTCTTCCATTCATGTAGAGTTGTCAGTTCACACCAAGAGGACGCGCCCTTAGGGGTTAGATGGCCAAAGGGGCACACCCTCTCCCCTAAGAGGACAAGTCCTGAATCTTCCTCATGTCATGTCATGTAAATATAGTTGTTATCCTTTGTCAAACCATCCATCAAGCTGTCATTACCATGAGGGCGCGCCCTCAAGGGGTGGACGACCTAAAGGAGCGCGCCCTTACCCCTATGAGGGCAAGCCCTAAGTCTTTCATATGTTAATCCCATGTCAATCTAGTTGTTATTCTCTGTCAAGTTGTCAATCCATACCAAGAGGACGCGTCCTCAAGGGTTGGACGGCCGGAGGGCGCGCCCTCACCCCTATGAGGACAAGCCCCGAGCGTCCGTTGCACTAGTTCAATCCCTAATTTCACCTTGGATATCCCCAATTGATTATTACTTGACCCAAATCTTCCCTAAAACCCGATACCGAATTTTGGCTATAACAACTACCCCCCAATTCCATGTGAAATCAGAGATGAAGCATGGAATTTTCAATCTCCAAAGTGCCAAAATCTCTTTGTATCCTTTTCTTCTTTAGGACGTTTCCTCGAACTCTTTCCCTTCAAAAATACCATATAAAGGGCGCGTCCTTCAATTCTTCGACTTCTAAATACCCAAAAATCAATTATTTTTTACAACTCTAATTTTCATTCATTTAGAAAGGATCAACACTTACACATCCCACCTCTAAGCCTACATGAGCAAACTCGGCGTAGGAAACGAGAGACATTATGCACAAGTGTAAACCTCTCTTACACACCACAGCTTATGACGAAGTATATTCTCCTAACAATGTTATTATATCCGACCTGAATCTTCCATATCTCCCAAAACATAAGAACTCAATTTTTTCATCCTAAATGGCTCTCCTTTGGGCTCACCTAAAAGGAGCTGTCATGTTCCCTTCTTTTACGCAACTAATTGTGTTTTAAACTGGTATGATTTTAAAGAGGAATGAGGGAAAACACTTTCTCCATCATTGAATTGTTGAGGACGCGTCCTTGAACCTCTACTTTATTTTTAATGAGCTTCAACCAGATAAAACTAAAAAGTTTTAGAGTTTCACCAACCTGAACACACCTTCTAACCTTTTGAATCTCACACAAGACAGGTCTTCGAATTTAGGAAGGCACGCCCACTTCGTTTTTTTTTATCCTCTGTCTATCAGTTTAATGCAACTTCCTCTCTTCAACTCCGCTAGGCAACCGTGCATTTTCTTTTTGATCAAATCCATCCTCTTTATTTGCACGCATTCACAGTCCAACCGTTGATTTGTATTAACTTATACAGGGGTCCATATTGGCATGGTGTTTTTTGTAGTCACGCCCTTTCAAACTTTATTTTTATGAATTGGTCTAGGCGCGCCCCGCTCTCTTCAACGATTTCCACTAACTTGATACTCCTTTAATTTTAATTAATACTAACTTACAGTATTAACGGTTGTATAAAATTGATCTCCAGAAGCTAGTCCTACGCAATGACATTATTTATCTTAAATCTAAAATCACACATATCACACGCGGGCCTGCATTAATGTGTAATTGTGTATCTTCGTGTTTCATGAATTCTTCTGCTTTTGTTAACCTTCATTCACCATATTTTCATGTGTATATCGCTGTAAAGACGCGCCCTCACTTCATAGGAGATCTCACAAACTCCGTAACTGTCTGCATTGTCTTCCTTTTGCGAGTTAAAATAATAGCACCTACGGGCTATATATATTTTTTGCGGATAGCATCACGTGAACCAGTATAGTTAGCAAGTATGCAAACTCATGTGGGGGGCCCTCTTAATTAACTTGTAACATTTACTTCATATCACTTCACTTTTCTTTCTCAATAGCCCAGGTATCAAACCTGTTTCTTTAAGGCGCATCATTCGTTATTAGATCCATATAGTGCATGCAAAAGAATTCATCACCAGTTAACAATTTCTACTCCCTCTTATCAACTTTTAATCACAAAACCATGCTCCAAGGGTACATTTACCACATGAATATTTATGCTTGAAGAAACAAATCATGTAGGACCCACGATGCTTTTAATTAACACATGATAGCACACGTACATTCTAGCAAGTCCTTTTTCCTTTGCTGGTCTTTAATCTTCATAATGAGTCCTACATTAATAGTCACCATAATAACTTTTAGACCACTTAAATGTCCATCTCCAAACCATGCAATTCATTATTTTCTTGTCAAGCGGGCTCCACCACTTCATCACTTAATATGGTCATGTCAATCTTCCCTCTTGATTTTCATCCTCCCATAATTCTTCTTGAACACATTTAATTTCACATGCATTTTTTTTGTTCCCTTATTCTGCCGCTGCTCTCATAAAAATCAAGGCGCGCCCTCAATTTTGTCAGACAGCAAGACACCGAAATTTCAATCATCCCAAATCACATATAAGGCTTCACAAATTAATTATGACCTTCCCTTCATATTTTTCTTTTCGTCATTATGCATTCACTCCTTAATTAACTGAGCCCGTACCTGTTCTTCTATTCTTCTTTTTTCTAATAAACGCGTCCTTCAATCATGCAAATAGATTATGATGTTATCAAACTTCACTCCATATCATCGCCAAGCTTTTCTTTTTGTTGTTGATGGGACTTATGAAATTAAGCTTTGGTGCTTTTTATTTGGCTCAAAACATGCAGCAATAGTGTAATTGCGAGGACGCGTCCTCTGTTTTTCCTGGATTTATTCCTTTTTTAGTCCTCCGAACTCACTTCTTTCTTTTTCTCCCATCAAAGTGGTTGAGGGCATGACAAAGCATCCTCTAGTCTTTTTATAATAGAATTCTTCTGCGGAGGGGCTCACTCATGACCTTGGGGCTGCATCCTATTGATCAGAGGGCGCTCTCTTTGGATTATGGGGCCGCTCTCCCATATTATCCATTAAGTTGTCATGTAAGGGGGCTCACTCATGTCCATGGGGCCTCAACTTGTAATCAGGGGGCACTCTCTGTGGATCACGAAGCTTCACATCCATATTACTCTCGTGAAAACTGCTTAAGCATTGAACTTGTCTTTTCATCATTTGTTTTCAGGGAGAAACGACTATCTCGAGATACCTGGAAGACGCGTCCTAGAGGTGTGGACGTGAACATTCGTCGAACTTTCATATGAGTTGTTGGAATTCATCTAACCCTCGAGCATTGCCCTTAGGGCGCGCCCTAAAGGTTCCAAATGATTTTCCTTCATACTCTTCTTCCTGCAAAAGTTCAAAGAACAAATAACATAGAACACAATAAAACTAGATTAGCGTTACCTTGAGGATGCGTCTTCAGCATGTGGAGGTTGATTACCCCCCAAGGGTGGAGCCTGATCGATTACTTGATTGGTTTTTGGCACTCCGACTTGAGGTTGTGGTTGTTCTACTACTTGGTTTTGATTCTGAACTTGAACATCTCCCTAGGGTGTGATGCTTCCCTGAAGTTGGGGATTTCCTTGCGCTTGAAGGGGTCAAGACCTTAAAGACGCGTCCTTTGTTTCCCCTCGCTTGCGCTCGGAGATGAGACCGAAGTAATGACAAGATGATTACCCCCCGAGGGTGCACCCAGATGGTACTGGTGGGCATCACGCCTCACGTACTGTTGATTATCCCTCCTTTGATGATCTCTCCTATAGCTTGAGTCTTGATCACGTCGTCTAGTTGAATTATCACGCGAGGGGGCTCACTCGTGTTCATGGGGCCTCGACCTATAATCAGGGGGCGCTCTCTATGAATCACGGGGCTGCTCTTCCAATTTGTTCCTTGAGTTATCACGAGGATGGGCTCGCTCATGTCCACGGGGCCACGACCTGTTAACAGGGGGCTCTCTCTATGGATCACGGGGCCGCTCTCCCATAGAGGCCTCTCTTTTCCATTCTCAATAGAAGCATTCATAAATCATCGTTATTGAGCAGTATGCCAAGTCGCTCCTTCAACCTTGCAAGGCTTCGCTCTTGGTCATTCAGGTCTTGCTCGGCCCTTCGTATCTCACTCTCAGATCGTCCCGACCTGTTGGGATGAGGGGTCGGACGTCGATCATCCCTCGGTCGTTCCTGACCATCAGTCTAGTCATTGAGAAGTTCAACGATCAAGACTCCATCTTTAGCATATTCCAACCTCCTTGGAGTAATGCCTTGAAATCTTCCGTCCTGCGGTCCAACACCCCCTTGAGGGTTGTCCTCATGACGAGCACGTCCCTACCCCTCACTACCATCAGAATCATAATCCTTGCCATCATAAGAACTTCCGTTGTGATTGTGAGACATCTTTTCCTCCAAAGATTATGATCTTAATCAGCACCCCTCCTTCTAGCGCCAATTTGTTAATGGAGGAATTTGGTATTAACAAAGTTTGAGGTTCGTCGCCGGAATCAAGATCTACAACGGTGGTTCTTGGGTGGTGAATTCGCCGGAGTATGGTGGTAGTGTGTAATTGATGGCTGAGATTGCTTAGGGTTAGTGGTGGCTGCCTCAGAGCTCTCGCTTCCAACCCCTTACAATGTGCCTACGTATCCCTTATATAGGGAATCAAGCCAACGTAGTTCTTGGGGAGGAAGTTTCCTCCATGGGCTTGGTCTCTGATCTTCAAGGTCCAGTCAAAATCTTCCACCGCCTTCCTTACTTAGACGTAGGACTTCCATATCTTTCCTTACTTGAACGTAGGACTTCCATATCTTTCCTTACTTGAACGTAGGACTTCCATATCTTTCCTTACTTAGAATTTTTAGCTCACTTTAGGAATGTCTAACGATAAGGCCTAGTCACAAAGGCCCAAGGCTCGTCTATGACGTCAGGACTTCATGGATAAGGAAACTTCCCCCGTCGAGGACTAGTCCTATCCATTACCAGCTATTTCCTTAATTCATAGACGCAGGTATAGCCATGACTTACCTTAAATGCTAGATGCATCCTTGTCCCCCGAATGAGAAGCACCCACCAGATAGCAGGACAAGTGATCCCAAGTGTTTGGGTGCAAAGTGCAGGATTACTCCAAAGTTCCCCAATGAGGACGCGCCCATTGAGTACAGGAACAGAGCTCCCAAAGCACACACCAAGATTAACCCCACATCCCCAATGAGGGCGCGCCCATTGAATACAGGAGGAGGCCTTCAGCCACGGACATCCCCCTCCTAGGGCACATCCTAGGAGGGAATTCTTCAATATTTTGCCAATACCAAGCCAAGGGAACCATCCTTCATTATCAAGTTGCAACTTCAAACCAAGAGGACGCGCCCTCAAGGGGTGGACGGCCTAAAGGGCGCACCCTCATCCCCATGAGGACAAGCCCTAAGTCTTCCTTGTGTCAAATGAAGTTATTATTCTCCGTCAAGTCTTCCATTCATGTAGAGTTGTCAGTTCACACCAAGAGGACGCGCCCTTAGGGGTTAGATGGCCAAAGGGGCACACCCTCTCCCCTAAGAGGACAAGTCCTGAATCTTCCTCATGTCATGTCATGTAAATATAGTTGTTATCCTTTGTCAAACCATCCATCAAGCTGTCATTACCATGAGGGCGCGCCCTCAAGGGGTGGACGACCTAAAGGAGCGCGCCCTTACCCCTATGAGGGCAAGCCCTAAGTCTTTCATATGTTAATCCCATGTCAATCTAGTTGTTATTCTCTGTCAAGTTGTCAATCCATACCAAGAGGACGCGTCCTCAAGGGTTGGACGGCCGGAGGGCGCGCCCTCACCCCTATGAGGACAAGCCCCGAGCGTCCGTTGCACTAGTTCAATCCCTAATTTCACCTTGGATATCCCCAATTGATTATTACTTGACCCAAATCTTCCCTAAAACCCGATACCGAATTTTGGCTATAACAAAAGCCAAGCAATCTTAATAAACTCAGCTAAAGTTTAGTGATCATTCATGAGCAAACAAATGGGCCCTTAGATACATCATACATCTGTGCAGAGATCGCAAATTGGGTAATTTACACTCCTCACTTATATTCATGCACATGGATACAGCTAGGGAAGCCCAATGAAAGCCCAATATTTTGAAACCTTTAAATTTAAATTGCAAACTTCAAAATACCGTGGCGTGTATGAGTAGAGAAATCACAGATTTGTAGCTAGAATGGTAGTGCAAAATTTAAGAACTTACCTCAGTAACCCGTGAAAAAATTTAGTTATAACCGATGAAAACAAGTTGCACTCACGCCTGAATAATATATATCGAGTCTATACTTTTCGGACAATTCGGAAGAAACTGTTTTTGTTCTTCGAAAATTGTGGTTGTAGTAGACGACAACAAGGATGTTCATTAAGAAAAATATAGCCATTAATATAAAATTAAATCCAGCAATATTGGTTCGTCAAGTTTACCAATATATAACTCATGTCCGCAGAGATTTAGGTGAATTTTGATTGTGCTTATTTGATTTTAGCTAGGTATGTAGGTGTCGAAAATTAGTTGCGTCACATTTAAATTTGTTTTAGCTAGGTATGTGTTTATTTGGATTTGTCTCATTTTTCGTTCTTACACATTACATTAATTAAAAAAAAAATTCGAACATGGGCTTTTTATGTATACTCAAGTTGTCACAGCTGCAATTGAGAAGTAAAAACATTCAAAAAAGAGTGGACAGGTGAAGCCATTGTACACTGATTCTGATTGGCATCTCAGAATGTGATTTCTGTGTCAACATAATCAGAGAGTACAAAACCAGACCCGAAGCAGAGATTGGGAATAAAGTATCAAACATGTCATCAGAAATGCAGAAGTACCGTTGAGTAATGTTCAGTGCATGCTAGTTCCAAGGGCAGCCTATGACCTCGCCATGCTTAGATGATTTTTTGTTGAAACGAAGTGCATCCAGGTTTGATTTTACATCCTTTCTTGTATCGCTCTTTTCTTCTTCTACATACTTTCTTACTTGGTTAATTATAAATTCAAGATAAAACAGAACTATTTAAATATCTCAGTAATTCAGAATATACGGCCAGCTGCTTGGCTATAGCTGAAACACTTTTTAACAAAAGACGTTTTGATGCCTAGAAACCATTAATTTCCGTTTTTCAGTTAATACACTTTACAGTGTTACAAATTATTTTCCCTCAAGGATGAGATCAATTGTTGGGGAGAGAGCTTTAAACAGAAGATAATACATTCTTTCAGTTGGATGTACGGAATCAAAGAACACATACTCAGAAACATCAGGGCACAGTCTTGACCTTTGATTGCACCAAAACGTCACTTCCAATAATCCAGTTCCACAACAACCACGATCATTCTTATCAAAACCTGCAGAATAATTTAAACAACCAAACTTTTCATTTTAATTGTGCCAACGTACACTCTTTACTTATGCTAATGTTAAATTTTAGGATCTTATGTACTCACCAAACTTTTTAGGATCTTGCAAAATATCCGTAAACGTTTTAGATATTCTAATGTAATAAATCTTGGAGTCGACCCTTTCCATTTCCTTAATTTTTTGTTCAACAACTTGATCAAAACCTTGTGCAACTTCAGATAATCTAGGAATGCATTGGCGTTTAAGAAACTTGTCAATAGGATTCGAATTTAAGGTTATAATCAGAGGAAGGCACCCGATCGGAGGTAGACCCAACATCACTATTTTACCAGCTCCAGTGTCCAGCAAATCCTATCAAATATGGTGGCACGTAGTCTTTGATACCAGCATATGATGCTATTTTCAAAACATCATTATATCAAATGTCGATCCTAATAGTATCCACGCATGCATGTAACATAATCAAAGTGATTGAGTTGCCAATTAAGCTACAATTAAACAGTACTCTGGGTCTAAATTAAAGAAGTAGATTACCAACATAATCAGTGACAAGGCGGCCATTGGTGAATCTTCCAGTGGGAGTCTGATTTACGAAATCAATGCCATACGGTGGGAAGTTCCCTTTCGCTACAGTCGGGATTGTTTCCTGAGTCAACTATGGAATCTCCAAACACAAAGATGGCTAAATTACTTGAATTAATCATGTTCGGGGTTTGTGTTTGAGCTAATGACAGCAAAATGAGCTGAAAGTGAACCAGGAAATGGAGAAAGAATACACAAGGACCTCCCATAGCTACCTATTACCTCAATATATTCTCATTTTGGATGCTATTTATTTCTCATCCCGTCAAATTTCCAATTCTAACATGGAACCCTGATTAGTTACGTGTGATCTTTCATAATTAACATTCTTGCACAAGTTGTTCGATAATAAGTCTATATACTTGTTTTTTCATGTACAAAAAAAGTAAAACAACACATCCCCTGTTTCTGGGAATTGTGGGCACTAAGATGTCACAAAAAGGGGTGCAGGCAAAAACATTCCGTTGCCGGGACTTGAACCCGGGTCTCTCGGGTGAGAGCCGAGTATCCTGACCAACTAGACTACAACGGATGATGTTGTAGTTATTTAGTTTAAAACAATTAAAGAGACTTAAGATGTAAACTTTGCTTGGGCCTGTGGTTCCTGAGCAATTAAAGCTCAGCAGCAGTTATATAAAATATAAATCATACATCTGACCCATCGTTGTCAAATTTGGTAATTTACACTCCAGCCCAATATTTCGAAACCTTTAAATTTAAACTGCAAACTTCAAAATACCATATAGAAAGTCACAGATTTCCTTTCATTGAGAAATAGAAACATTCAAAAAAAAGTTGACAGTTGAACTGAAGCAGGTGAAGGCATTGTACAAATGTATCTGCACTTAATCTATGAAAGTTGGAGAACACTGTACACGTATGGTTATTAATTTCCATAGATCATGCAAGTTACATTAATCACGTATGGTTATATGAAACTTATATGCAAGTTGTTACTCCAGGTACGTCAAAATTCTTTATTCATGCACTGCATCCTCTTCAAATTGCACTACTCTTACTTTTACTAGCTCCGCGGGAATTAACATTAATGTTCACTGATTCTGAGGATTCCTCAGAGAGTACAAAACCAGACGTGATGATGTCAAAAGAAATGCACAAGTACCGTACTACCCGTTGAGAGTAATGTTTAGTGCACGGATTCCTGTCAGTTCTAACATTACACGGATTCCAAGGAGAAGCTATAACCTCCATGCTTACATGAATTTTTGCTGAAACGAATCATCAATTCACTTAGGTTTCATTCTACATGCTTTCTTGTATCAACTAGTCTTGTCTCTCTCTTTTCCTTTTTACATACTTTCTCACTTGCTTTATAAAATTGAAGATAAAAGAGAACTATTTATATTTGTCAGATTAAAGCCAAAGCATGATCAAGAGTTAATATGACTTATCTAATTTTAATCAGAAGTTAGTTTCTATTTTAAACAATGGGATGTATATTTATTTTCCAGTAATTTATTCTCAGTAATCATGGTTGTAGATTTCGGAAATCGGAACAAATCGGTTGAGTTACTGTATAGTGATTTATCGGAAATCGGGGATTTATCGGAATGATAAATCGGAAATTAATCGGATGTATTTTAATAATATATTTAATATTATATATTAAATTAGAGTATTATTATATATGTACATTTGACTAAAAATATATTTTTAGTATTAAATTACATAATTTGTTTAAATAAAATTGTATTTGTCATAAGATTTATTAATATTAAGCTTGTTAGGATACCCAACATATGGAATGAGTCGCTTCACACTTCACTGTGTCATATATTAGGCAGGACATTTTTGTAAAATGACAACTAAATGGTCAATACCCACCTCGTCTTCTCCGCCCATCCTCCTAATCTCACTATTCACCTTCTTCTTCCTTCTGTAACATACATACGTGTATATGTATGTATTTCTTACTTTTTCTTCCTACAAACTTCGCTTAATATCTGAATTTCAGGCGAAGTTATAACCGATTTCTCCCGAGTTTGACCGATTTTGACCTATTTTATCAAAAAACGATTTTTCCAGCGATTTCATGAAAACAGATCGGCGACCCTCCGATTGCCGATAAGTCGGCCGATTTATCGAACAAATCACCGATTTCTACAACACTGTCAGTAATACATAATCCTCCGCCACCCATGATATATATTATACATGAGCCGGTCACCATTGCACGTTTTTAAATTAATCAATGCTAAACTTCAATTTCAACAATAAAAAATGAGATAGTGGATGCAAAATAAGCATAGTATACGATTGTGTAGTTGTAATTGTTAAGAGTAAGTCCAACAATGTCCTATTTGGTTACTTATCAATTATATCTTTATATATAATTGGTGTAAAGGGGTTTAGGTGGTATGGTATGGCGTGCTCGTCGGGTCCTACATTTTGGTGGTATATTTTAGTAAACAACATAACTAAAAACAAAATAATTAAATATGTATATCAAAAAGTTAAAATCAATGAAACATCTTTTATATGTATAATATAAAATTAATATGTCAAAATAATATATTAAAATAATTAATATGTCAAACACTGTTAAAATTTTAACAAAATAATTAATAATAATTAATATATATTGAAACATTGTTAAAATTTAAGTTTTGAATCATCTCAATAACATATTAATATCATTTGTTTCACAAATTAAAAAGGAATTTAAATTTTGAATCATATAAATTTGAATAGACATACATAAAATATATGTGTTTTGCACAGGGTAAACCCAACATGAAATAATTTATCCAAAAATATATCCTTATATATTTATCTATAATTTTGGATGTCACGTCACTACCATTAAAAAATAAGAATCGTTAAACTTCAACAATGTATCAAATATAAAAATTAATATTTTTATCTCTATTTTTTTTTAAAGTTCTAGAGTTTTGGTCGTTAAGGGACAACAATACTACAAAAAAATTAAGAATCAATTGGATTTTAAAATAAATAAATGAGAACCTTTGAATATAATGTCAACTAATATTTTATATATTTTATATTTTTTTAATAGATATATTTTATCTTCAAAGTCCAATATATTAAAAAATTGTATTTTAGAATTATGAATATTAAAAAAAAATAAAAAATAAAACAATTGTGAATACTAAAACTAAAAGGGCTTTTTTCATAAATACCCAACCCAAAAAACTTTTTTGCAAAAATACTATGTGTTTTTTAATTTTTTTGTAAAATACCAAAATATTTGCAAAATAACCAACTTTTTGAAAATATTTGCAAAAATACGGTCTGCAACTATATACAACCATATCTGCAACTGCAACCAAAAGCAACCACAGATGCAACTTGTTAATAATAGTGTTTACAACCCTAAAATCAGGGTATGTTAGGGTTTAGAGTCCAGGAACCCTAAATCCTAAGTCCGTATACGAATTATTCGTCGTTCTTAATATTTCTAAAACCCAAAATAGAAACATTGAACCCTAATGGTTAACTATTGAACCCCGAGGTTAAATCAAGACCTCAAGCTTACCCCTCTTACTAACAATTTTTTTTGAATTCTCAGCTGTTTTTCAATTATTTTTTAAAATGTTGCATCTAGTTGCATCTGGTTGCTTTGTTTGCATTTGGTTGCGTTGGTTGCAGACCGTATTTTTGCAAATATTTTTAGGTTGCATCTGTAAACCGTATTTTTGCAAATATTGGTAAAATTGCAAAGAAACTTAAAAAAAGTAGTATTTTTTATAATTTCTCAAAATAAAATTGTGAATTAATATAATAAAATATATTAAAAAATATTCGTGCATTGCATCTTTATAAGCTAGTATTATTCAATAGTAATAAGCTTAAATGAATGCTATATATAATTTTTGAGACATAAAAAGAGAAAGTGACCAAACAAAATGGGACAAAGGGAGTATAATGTATACTAGCTTATAGCCCGTGCAATGCACGGTTACTTAAATTTTATTTATAATTATTTTGTTTATAATTATATTTTAATTACCCATGGAACACACAATTGTTTTTTTAATATTTATAATTATATTTATTTATGAATATTTTAATATTTAAAAGTTATTAGTTTACATGATTAAATTATTGTTAAAAAGGAGTTAGCCAAAAAAATTATAGTTAAAAATTTGATATTTATTATATTTTACACGCTCAATTTAATATTTGTTTATATTGAGTTATAAAAGTTATATTTGGCCAATTTTACGGTCCACATGAAATTCACAAAATAATCTTTAATTTAGTTGTGGTTTAATAGTTTTTTTTCAATTAAAAACTATTCTAAAACTAAAAAGAGAATAAAGTGACGAAATTTAATATTGAGAATTCTATTCGATTTAGGAAATCTTTTTATATGTAGTTTAGATTATTCGAATACCCTTTATTAACCAAATACAGTTTTTAATGTTAAATCTAACGGTTTTTACCTATCTATTTAAGATTAAACGATTTTAATTATTTTGATATTAAATGGGTTTCCTTATTTAATTACAACTATTTTTATGTTTTAACTTTTTGGAAAATCCAATCCTAATATAATATCTTTTAACTTATATCATTTTTAGATAATAACTTCTTTTTATATGATATAATCTTGATCATCTATTTTTAAAAGTATTGGATCTAACGGTTGAGAATGTTTTGGCGGTATTTAAGGCCAAACTACCGGGATAACATCATTAATTTTTTTTTTTAAATATTTATTGCTAAATATAATATACTCTGTTTTGTAATATGTTAATGATGCGGGAACTTTGAACTTTTGAGAAAATAAATTATCAATTAAAATATATTTTTTTTGTAATAGTTCTTATTTTAAAGTAGTACACCGTGACGATCAAAATTCTGTATAAAATTCATTTTTTTATAGTATATCCCGTAAATATCTATGTTATTATATTAAAGACTAAATAATGAAAGCTTTCTTATAAGTCTGGTCGCTTGATCACTCAATCCATAATCGTTGGATCTTTCAAATTAAATTATTGAGAAACGTTACATATAACAGTAAAATTATCACGTAGAATGATCTAAAGGTTTGAATCTACCAACAACATATTAAAATTTACAGGTTTTTTTGAAAAATAAGAATTTTTTCATTTTTTTTCTTGTAGACATAGGTTATTTGATAATATTTTTTATAAAGTACGATTTTTCAAAAAAGTACTATACTAATTGATTAACAAACTTTTAAAGTTTCGAATTTAATAATTTACAATGTATATAGGTTAAAAAAGTTAGGCCTCTTCTGTAGTTGAGTCTAAAATTTCAAAATACAGTTTTTTAAAATATGAATATACTCCTGCTAACAATGAAATTAGATGTCTATGAGTTCTTATAAAACAAAATCACCATTTACGTATAATTTATTATTTAATAATAAATAATATTTAATTAGTTATGATATAAAATTTAATAAAACAGGATAAAAAATATGCACAATTTTATAAAATTTTATCCTTGTATTATTATATTCTTTGTTTATTTTAATTTTTCTTAGATTGATTTGAATTTTTGAACATAGATTTCTAAATTTAAAATAGTTAGAAAAAAGTAATTAAATTAGCATTAAAATAATGATGACGTAATAATTATTATTAGAATTTAAATACCCACTTTACTAATTTGGGCTTTATCTTGTGTGAAGATAACTAAATTATCTTTAATTAAAAGATGGTTTTAAAATTTTTTATCTAACTCGAATTGTCCATGAAAGAGAAAAGAAAGTCACGATTTTTTTACATGGAGAATTCTATTCAATATAGAAAACTTATTTATATTTGGTATATTTGGTTTAAATTATCAAAATACACTTTTTAGAATTTAAATATAATCTTATTATTAATAAAATACACTTTTTTAATATTTGATCTAACAATTTTCATTTATCTAGTTAAGATCTAATGGTCCTTATTAGTTTGGTTGTCCAAGACCGTAAGATCAAAATTTTGGATAAGATCTCTATTATGCTTATTATATATAAGGATTTAATATAATAAGGATATTAAGTATATACTGATATAAGTATCTTACTAACTGCTTTTATTTTTAATGTTTCGATTTTATTTACGGTGTATATAAAATTTTAAAATACATTATTACTTAAAAATTATTAAACAGAATAAAAATTATGTTATGATTATATAAAATTTAATTCTCATATTATTATATTTTTTATCGATTTGAATTTGTTCTTAATTAATTTTAATACTTTATTGAAAAAAACATAAAATTTCTATATTTAAAACAATTAGTGGAAAAATAAATAAATTGGTGTTACAAAAATAAAAAAAATGTTTATTAAAATTTAGATACTCACTTTACTATTTGGGTTCTATCCTGAGTTTTAGAAGGGTGAGCTCCCAAAATACCCACCAAATCAGTTTTTTTGCCCAAAATACCCACCAGCGCACTGTTCTGCCCTTTTTACCCACGAAATACGCATTACAGACATGCGTAGACTACTTTTATAAAGAATGCGCATATCTGACATGCGTATTCTTTGTAAATGTTTTACGGGATGCGCATGTCAGACATGCGTATTTACTTTTTGAAAAAACAAAGAATACGCATGTCTCACATGCGCATCCTTTGTAAAAGTAGTCTACGCATGTCTCACATGCGTATTCAGCGGGTAGTTTGGGCGCACTGTTCCGCTGGTGGGTATTTTGGACAATACACCCCGTTTTGGTAGGTATTTTGGGCATTTTCTCGTTTTAGAAATTGAATTTTGACGATTTTACGACCCATGCGAAACTAATGAAATTATCTTTAATTTAATTAATTTAATGATGGTTTAATAATTATTATCTAACTTGACCTATTGACCTACCCATAAACCGAAAAGAAAAGATGGTTAAGAATTTTTTCATAAAGAATTCAATTCAATATAGAAAACCTATAATTGGTTTAAATTATCAAAACACTTCTTAGTATTTAAATATAATCATGCCTTTAATCAAATACACATTTTAATATAAGTATTATATTCAAAATTATCGTTTATGAATATGAAACCCTCAATATTTTAATAATATTTTGATATTATCCTTTTATGTTTGTTATATGTAAAATAATATAATTATAATTTGGATTAATCAAATTGTTATGTTTCTTCAAAAAAAAAGTGTTTAAATTTATTTATGTACAGGAGTTCACATAAGTCTATGTAGCAAGTGTATCATTGTTAGTATGATATACATCAACATTATATTGATAATTTTTAATATTGTAATCAATATGAATTGTTATCTTGATATTTGGTTTAACAATTATTATCTAATTTGAACTATACATAAATTCAAGAGAAAAGATATTTAAGAATTTTTACATAGAAAACTTTTAAATTATCAAAATACATTTTTTAGTATTTAAATATAATTCTATTATTAATCAGATACACTTTTTAATATTAGATCTAACAATTCTCATCTATCTTTTTAAGATCTAATTGTAATTATTAATTTGGTCGTATAGTGATCGTACACGGACCAGATCGATTTTAATTTTTTCTTAAATTGATTTTAATATTTTATTGAAGTAAAAATAGAATTTATAAATTTAAAAGAATTAGGGCAAAAATTAAATTGGTGCTACAAGAATTTTTTTTTTTATTAAAATTTCGATAATTACTCTACTGTTTGGGCTCTATCTTGAGTTTTAGACAACAGATTTTAACGATTTTACAGCTCATGCGAAGATAACAAAATTATCTTTAATTTAATGATGGTTTAATAATTTTTATCTAACTGGAACTATCCATAAACTAAAGAGAAATGATAATTACGAATTTTTACATAAAGATTTCTATTCAATATAGAAAACCCATTTATAATTGGTTTAAATTATCAAAATACATCTTTAAGTATTTAAATACTATCCTATTATTAATCAAATACAATTTTTAATATTATATCTAACGGTCCTCATCTATTTGAATATTTATAGTTTTATAATCCAACGAATCTTTTGGTAGTACAGTGACCCGACCAAAATTTTGGATAAGATCTCTTTACGCTTATTATATACTAGCTTATAGCCCGTGCGATGCACGGTTACTTAAATTTTATTTATAATTATTTTGTTTATAATTATAATTTTATTACTCATGCAACACACGATTGTTTTTTTAATATTTATAATTATATTTATTTATGAATATTTTAATATTTAAAAGTTATTAGTTTACATGATTAAATTATTATTAAAAAAGATTTAGCCAAAAAAATTATAGTTAAAAATTTGATATTTATTATATTTTACACGCTCAATTTAATATTTGTTTATATTGAGTTATAAAAATTAGATTTTGCCAATTTTATAGTCCACATGAAATTCACAAAATAATCTTTAATTTAGTTGTGGTTTAATAGTTCTTTTTCAATTAAAAACTATTCTAAAACTAAAAAGAGAATAAAGTGACGAAATTTAATGTTGAGAATTCTATTCGATTTAGGAAATTTACTTATATGTAGTTTAGATTATTATAATACCCTTTATTAACAAAATACAGTTTTTAATGTTAAATCTAACGGTTTTCACCTATCTATTAACATTAAACGATTTTTATTATTTTGGTATTAAATGAGTTTCCTTATTTAATTACAACTATTTTTATGTTTTGACTTTTTAAAAAATCCAATCCTAATATAATATCTTTTAACTTATATCATTTTTAGATAATAACTTCTTTTTATATGATATAATCTTGATCATGTATTTTTAAAAGTATTGGATCTAACGGTTGAGAATGTTTTAGCGGTATTTAGGACCAAACTACCATGATAACATCATTAATTTTTCTTAATATTTATAATTTTTTTAATTTATAATTTTTTTAAATATTTATTGCTAAAATATAATATACTCTTTTTTGTAATATGTTAAAGATGCGGGAACTTTGAACTTTTGAGAAAATAAATTATCAATTAAAATATAATTTTTTTGTAATAGTTCTTATTTTAAAGTAGTACACCGTGATCAAAATTCTGTATAAATTTCATTTTTTTTATAGTATATCCTATAAATATCTATTATATTATATTAAAGACTAATTAATGAAAGCTTCCTTATAAGTTTGGTCGTTTTGTTTGATCACTCAATCCATAATCGTTGAATCTTTCAAATTAAATTGTTGAAAAACGTCCGATATAATAGTAAAATTATCATGTAGAATGATCTAAGGTTTGAATATACCAACAACATATTAAAATTTATAGATTTTTTTGAAAAATAAGATTTTTTTCATTTTTTCTTGCACACATATGTTATTTGATAATATTTTTTGTAAAGTACGATTTTTCAGAAAAGTACTATACTAATTGATTAACAAACTTTTAAAGTTTCGAATTTAATAATTTACGATGTATATAGGTTTAAAAAGTTTGGCCTCTTCTATAGCTGAGTCTAAAATTTCAAAATAAGGTTTTTTAAATATGAATATAGTTCTGTTAACAATGAAATTAGGCCTCTATAAGTTTTTATAAAACAAAATCACTATTTACGTATAATTTATTATTTAATAATAAATAATATTTGATTAGTTATGATATAAAACTTAATAAAATAGGATTAAAAATATGCACAATTTTATAAAATTTTATCCTCGTATTATTATATTCTTTGTTGATTTGAATTTTTCTTAGATTGATTTTAATTTTTGAACATAGATTTCTAAATTTAAAATAGTTAGAAAAAAATAATTAAATTGGTGTTAAAATAATGATGACATAATAATTATTATTAGAATTTAAATATTCACTTTATTAATTTGGGCTTTATCTTGTATTTTAAAAATCAGATTTTGACGATTTTACACCCCACATGAAGATAACTAAATTATCTTTAATTAAAAGATGGTTTAACAATTTTTATCTAGGTGGAATTGTCCATGGAAGAGAAAAGAAAGTCACGAATTTTTTACATGGATAATTCTATTCAATATAGAAAAGTTATTTATATTTGGTATATTTGGTTTAAATTATCAAAATACACCTTTTTGAATTTTAATATAATCCTATTATTAATAAAATAAACTTTTTTAATATTTGATCTAACGATTTTCATTTATCCAGTTAAGATATAATGGTCCTTATTAATTTGGTTGTCTACGACCAAAATTTGGGATAAGATCCCTATTATGATTATTATATATAAGAATTTAATATAATAAGGATATCAAGTATACACTGATATAAGTATCTTACTAACTGCTTTTACTTTTAATGTTTCGGTTTTATTTACGGTGTAAATAAAATTTTAAAATACATTATTACTTAAAAATTATTAAATAGAATAAAAATTATGTTATGATTATATAAAATTTTATTCTCATATTATTATATTCTTTATCGATTTGAATTTGTTCTTAATTAATTTTGATACTTTATTGAAAGAAATATAAAATTTCTATATTTAAAAGAATTAGTGGAAAAATAAATAAATTGGTGCTACAATAATAAAAAAAATATTTATTAAAATTTAGATACTCACTTTAATATTTGGGTTCTATCTTAAGTTTTAGAAATTGAATTTTGACAATTTTACAACTCATGCGAAACTAACGAAATTATCTTTAATTTAATGATGGTTTAATAATTATTATCTAACTTGACCAGTTTACCTACCCATAAAATAAACTGAAAGGAAAAGATGTTTAAGAAGTGTTACACAAAGAATTCAATTCAATATAGAAAACCAATTTATAATTGGTTTAAATTATCAAAGCACACTTCTTAATATTTAAATATAATCCTACCTTTAATCAAATACACATTTTAATATAAATATTATATTCAAAATTATCGTTTATGAATATGAAACCCTCAACATTTTAATAATATTTTGATATTATCCTTTTATATTTGTTATATGTAAAATAATATAATTATAATTTGGATTAATCAAATTGTTATGTAGGGTATCATTGTAATCGATATGAATTGTTATCTTGATATTTGGTTTAACAATTATTATCTAACTGGAACTATACATAAATTCAAAAGAAAAGATATTTAAGAATTTTTACATAGAAAAATTTTAAATTATCAAAATACACTTTTTAGTATTTAAATATAATTCTATTATTAATCAGATACACTTTTTAATATTAGATCTAACAATTCTCATCGATCTATAATTATTAATTTGATCGTATACTGATCGTACACGGACCAGATTCGATGACGGTCCTCATCGAAGAGTACAGTGACCGACCAAAGTTTTGGATAAGATCTCCCTTACGCTTATTATATATAAGGAGTTAATTGTATAACACGACGACGGCTGGCAAGCTGTTACACACTTTTTGACAAAAAAGTTTTTATGCCTAGAAACCATTGATTTCCGTCTTTCAGTAAATACATTTTACAGTATTAGGAACTATTTTTCCTGAAGGATGAGATCCATTGTTGGGGAGAGAGTAGCTTGGAACCAAAGATAATAGGTTCTTTCAGTTGGATGTATAGAATCGAAGAATACATACTCAGAAACATTGGGGCACAGTACTGATCTTGGATTGCACATATACGTTAGTTCCAGTAATCCAGTTGCACAACAACCCTTATCAACCTTATCAAAACCTGCAGCATAAAAAATTGAACAAGCAAATATTCATTTAATTGTATCAACATAGATAAACTATGCTAATGGAAGTGCATGTTTATATATTTTTGAACTCACCAAACTTTTTAGGATCCTGGAAAATATTCGAAAACGTTTCATATGGGCTAACGTAATAAATCTTGGAGTCGACCCTTTCCATTTCCTTAATTTTTTGTTCAACAATTTGATTAAAACCTTGTGCAGCTTCAGATATTGTAGCAATACATTGGCGTTCCAGAAAATTGTCACTAGGGTCTGAATTTAAGGTTATAACAATAGGAGTGCATCCAAGAGGAAGTAGACCTAGCATCACTATTTTCTCAGCTCCAAGGTCCATCAAATCCTTTTATTTCAGAAAGACCAAAGTGATTTGATGTCACAGCGAGGAAAATTTATGCACTACATAACTTAAATATATAAAAAGCTAAATGTGTTAATGGATATTATTTGGAAGCAGGTTTGAAACACTGACCTGTATAAACTGTTGAATTTGTTGGAGTAAAAACTGGTAGTATCTAGGAATTGAGTAGCTATTTCTTCGAATTCTTGAGACCCCAAAATAATTGAATACAAAATCGTTTGAACCTGCGCTAATAACATATACAGCATTTTTAACCAGAAGTTCAGTTCTTTCTTTCCCAATTTGGGCTTCAACTCTTGATTTATACTCTCTGAAGTAGTCCATTTGTTTTGGCATTGAGATTACGGCACCCTGCAGAATAGTTTAAAAACAAAAGGAAACAGTATAATGGATAAGGTGATACGATTGCCTATCAATTCAGACAAGGATAAGAGAAACTTCTTGTATTGTACATGCTCAACAAGCTATATATTCCATACGTGCTTATCAAATCAGTGAGAGAACAATCAACAAATTAAGAAGATATGAAAAGAATTATACTAGGCAGGGGAACAGTTACAAATGAATTGTTAGCTGGACAACTGTTTGATTCTCTTACAGAAAATATTATATACGAATTGTTAGCTCATTTCACTAATTTGTGTGATGCTGATAATAAAGTTTTAATCTAGAGAATTTTCAGTTAAATTTTCGACCCGAGAGAACTTTAGAATCTTCAGGCCAAAATGCAGAACGACCTGCGGGTAGATAGACATAGAGTACTACTTAACATAAACACGTTAATAAATGTCGTCTACGTTTATGCATCATGCAAGAAGCCTCCTCATTGTTATTTTTGGATTATGGTGCTTTAGCATTATGCCAGAAAAAGAATAATATGTTTGAGTACTATTGGAAGCCGGAAGCAGTTGTAATGCCAGAATAATGATAATAGTACATTATGCCAGAATGTTCGAGTACTTAGCACTATAGTGTTACTCTCTCTAGCTAAATTCACCAGAATTTTGTCTTTTGGAAGCCAGAATTATTAGTGAAAAGAAACTAAAATTGCCAATGTAGTAGAAAACAAAACTTTGAGGAATGTAGACAAAAAGGAATGACAAAGGATTTAAGAAAGATACGAACGAAAAATGTTGGGGTAAGAGGGTCGAATCCAGATCCAGAAGAGGCGAAGCTAACACCAGTGAGCAGCTCTTCCATAGAAAGCTTTGGGTCCAAATATGGTGGCACGTAGTCTTTGATACCAGCATATGATGCTATTTTCAAAAGTTGATTACGTCAAAATTAACAACCTTAATAATATAGATTATATATAAACCTAGCCATCTAGTTGCAAATGATATATTACCAGCAAAATCAGTGACAAGGCGACCATTGGTGAATCTTCCGGTGGGAATCTGATATGCGAAATCAATGCCATACGGTGGGAAGTTGCCTTTAACCATAGTCCGGATGTAGTTATTGTTTCCTGGATCAACTATAGAATCTCCGAACACAAAAATGGCAAAATTACTTGAATTAATCATGTTTGGGTTTTGTGTTTGAGCTAATGACAGCAAAATGAGCTGAAAGTGAAACAGGAAACAGAGACAGTATACATAAGGACCTCCCATGGCTAGTATACTAAATAGAATTAAGCATATAGGTATATAATCGATCGAATCCATGCATTTTCTACCCTTATTAATAGAATTCCCTTAATAAACCTAATAGCATCCCACAGCTGTATAATAAGCCAGAGCTTACCTAATTACACAAACTTTGTAAAATTCCAGAGGAGCCAACGTATACCAAAATGTGATTGTTGTTTTACCCTACAATTACATATTACATCAATTAAATGTGATAATCAAAATGTGATGGTAGTTTTACCAAACGGTTACATATCAAGTGACTCGTTATATTCTCATTTTGTACCCTGTCTGTTTCTCAGCTACTCATATTTTGAATTCTAACATGGTACCCTGTTTAGTTACATGAGATCTCTCATAATTAAAATTCTTGCACAAGTTGATCGGTAATAAGTCAAAGTAGTTATTTTGGAAGACACTTATATATGCGCTACTTTTCTGGTATCAGATTGTATTCGACGAAAAGAGGTCTGTAATGTTACTAAATAATCACATGCACAAAGTGTAAAAAGGTGCAGCCATATCTGCCTTCTCCTTCTAAGAGCTCCATGTTTAAAATAACAAGTGTAGAGCAAAACAAATTCCGTTGCCGGGACTTGAACCCGGGTCTCTCGGGTGAGAGCCGAGTATCCTAACCAACTAGACTACAACGGATGATGTTAATTTTGTGCGGTTTTAAAAGATTCCCCCCTCACTTGTTTTTCTTTTTTCGAAATTAAAAGATGCTCTTCTTCGTACATGTGAATTTGATTATTAACTTATTAGAAGTAAAATGTACATGTATAAAAAATTAATATATTAAAAATATTAAGAAAAAACCATCTGACCCATCGTTGTATTCATGCACTATTAATTTGTACATGGATAACTGGATACAGCTTGAAATTAAAGGCCAATATATGGAGAACTATACTTCGGAGAATGTGGAAAATTTTCTTCTCTAAAAATGGTAGCTCTGTCCGACGGATATAAATGTGATCTTTAAGAAAATAATTGTTGTTAAGAAAAACAATTTAGTCCAACAAAAATGTTTGGCAACAAAATTTACAGGGAATGTACAAAAAATCGTCCGGTACTCCGGTTCCCAATCATAAATTAGTTTGTATTTGAATTCAAATATTTTACAAAACGATTGTGTTGATTTTAAACTAACTAGCTAGATATAATATGCATGTGCGGGGAACTATTTTCCTCATTTGTTTTTTTTCTTTTGGTAATTAAACACACTCACATATTTATTTTGTTTTTAACAAGGTTCTAATATTCGACATTCCGTTGGTTATTTTGTTAGAGCATGTTCAATAAATATGCTAAAATAAATAGAGTTATTGCTATAATTTATCACCATATCTCCGGTTCATTGTTGTAAATCTTGTTCTAAAATTAATGTGTACTCATGTTTTTGTTTATGTAGAAAAAATAATGTCATTTTTTAATCAATTTACCTCTCATTTTTCACTTTTAGATGAGGTGAAAATTATAGGTTTATCTATCTTTTGTTCTATATATAGCACATAAATTATAGCATTCTGCTATTTAATACAATGTTTAGTATGGTGAATTTTAATTTTATTTAATAATTTATACTTACTATTATAAGCGAAACATGGTATATTTGGTTGATTTGGTCTTGGTTAACACATTCCTAAAATCTTTGTTAACACCTTCCAAAAAAGCGAAAATCAAAAAGTAAATCAAAATTCATATAATTTTATTTGAAAATTTAAAATCAAATCACATTTATTACATAAATACAAACTCTTTTGATTATACTTTAATTAGAATTCAACAACCCGATTTCTTTTAGAATCTTTTAATAACTTGAAACCTAATCCTTTCAAAATTGATTTGAAAAATTATAATATCATAAATTTACAATAAATTAAAAAATATGAAACAAAAAAAATATAATAAAAATATATAGGAAAATCATAATATATTAGTGGAAGTTTCAATATAAGTATACAACGCTTCCAATTATATTCATATTATTATCAAAAAGTAAAGTTATAATTTGGACGGTTACCCTAATTATATAAATATATATTAAAAGTATGGTGTAAAATTAAAATAAGTTATAACTGAATTAAAATTATATTTGTTAAATAGACAGAACCATTCATGAGTTCTAATTAATTATAAATTTATTTGATTTGATAAATTTTAAAAAAAGGAAACATAATAAACATATAGAAAACAAACTAAATTTAATAAAATTAATAGTATTCTCACATAATCACAAACTAAATTTCACTTTTGGTAAATAACAATACATTACACTACATATAATCATAATTATTATAGGATAATATTTTTAAAATTTGAATAAATTTTAAAAATATTATCATACTCGCTGATAGTTATAGACTAATATATAAATATAAAAGACGATATAATACATTGAACTTGCTCTTACGTGAGAGCTAATAGCTGGAGTATATAAGTTCCGTGTTTGCTGGATCTGAATATGATTCACAAGCGGATGTCTCTCATGTTTCATTCATACTCGTGCGATGTACGGATGAATTTTAAAATTTTTATATTATTATCTGTATTTTGATTATATAATTTTATTAGTAAAAAAATAAAATTTTAAAAATTAATAATGTATGTATGATGTTGGTGTAAGCATTTGTTTTTATTATTTTTAATATATTGTCAACGGGAATACTATCTTGAACTTCTGAATATAGCTTAGAAAAAAGGATATTTATCAAAAAAATCCACTTTTTTTAAAGTTTTTTTGCGATTTTACCATCTTCTCAAAATATTTACAAAAATACCTTCTTTTTAAAAATAATTTGTGAAAATACCATCTTTTAAAAAGATTTTTGCAAAAATACGTTTTGCAACTAAATACAACCTACGTAGGTTGCATCCGGTTGCATGTGTGATTGCAACTAGATGCAACTTTCCAAATACAACCTACGTAGTTTGCATCCAGTTGCATATGTGGTTGAAACTAGATGCAACCAGATGCAACTTTTTAAAAAATTATTGAAAAAACAGCTAAGAATTCAAAAAAAATTATTAATAAAAGGGGTAAACTTGTGGTCTTGGTTTACCCTGGGGTTCAATAGTTAACTTTTGGGGTTCAATGTTTTTATTTTGGATTTTAGAAATATTAAGAATGACGAATAATTCGTATACGGACTTAGGGTTTAGGGTTTAGGGTTAAACAACCCTAAACCCTAGACTCTAAACCCTAACCTACCCTGATTTTAGGGTTGTAAAAACAACCCTAAAATCAGGACGCCGGAATAACACCATTATTAACAAGTTGCATGATTTTGGTTGCAGTTTGCGGAAGGTATTTTTGCAAATAAGATGGTATTTTCGCAAAAAAAAAATTTTGAAAAGGTATTTTTGAAAAAATATTTCTGGAATGGGATATTTATGAAAAAAGCCCTTAGAAAAATAGGTAATATAAATATTTAATAATAATATGTTATTGACGGGATATAGCTTAGAAAAATAGGTAATATAAATATTTAATAATAATATGTTATTGACGGGATTCGAACCTTGAACCCGTGGGAACATTTTAAATATCTAAAAATAAATATTTTTTAAATTATGTTGTTAACGGGATTCGAATCTTTAACCCGTGAGAGTATTTTGAATATCAAGAAAGAAATATTCTTTTAACATTACATCTAACGATTCTTCTTTTATCTATCTTTCAATCTAGCGGTTGTTATTAAAAATACCAACTAACCAACAACCAACCAAATAGAAGTCAGTTTGCTTATAATAATATAGTATAGATACGTACGCTATGTTAATTCTAAAATTTCGTACATCGGCTTATTATGCACGCATGTACTAATATGAGTGCCGTATGTGGCCTTAATTTATGAATACACGCATGACTATTAATTTCTATTTTTATAGATTAAATTGAGCATGCAAGTTGTACATATATGATATCTACTGATTCTGAGGAATCTGTTGGATAATCTCGAATGTGAATGAATTCGTACTAAGGACTTCATCCTCAATTCTAACCCTACAGTACATACATGAATCAAACTTAACTCATTACTGATTCGACCGAGGATAACAAATTAGTTAAGCATGAAAAAAAATCGACAGGTACTAACATTCAATCATACTCCACAGCCAACTACTTGGCTAGCTGTTACACTTTTCAATAAGAAAGGTTTTACCCTAAGTGAATTAATTTAAATCCTTTTTTATCGAATATAGTGTAAAGTAATTAAGGTATCGTTCAACGCCAAGTATCAAACACTTGTTTCTTTTTTTATTTTGGGTAAATATTAAGAATTTTGATTTGATTTGTTGTTTTTAACTAAACTAAATAATGCTTAACGAAGAATTGATGTATAAACAGTTGGGGAGATATGTTGGACAACTTGTAAATTCACCGTCAAACCCATGATATACAAAAAATTGAACTCTAAATTCCGTCGATATGTTTTGACAAATACTTATAGAAAATTTGTCATGATCACATAAAAATAATTTTGCTACCCATATAACCACATGACCACATAGAAAGATTAATATGAAGGGGTTGCTTCTACATACAACGTTGGATAGCTATATTTTATATCCAACAAATCATAGTGGTCGGATGATAGTAAGGAAGGGTTGGATATTATACTGCCAGTAACCTCAAGTCACGGTCATGAAATTAAATATAAAATTACCATGCAGCCCATCAGCCCATTCCAATGTCCAGTAAATGATGTTAAAAAAAAACTATCCAATCTTTTTACATGAACATTCAGCAGTATATTTAATCAAAAACGACTCTAATTTTAACTTTAAGGCATATAATGGTATGAATCAATACAGGAGAATCTATCTTATTTATAAAAAATTTTGGTTACACGGGATATGAACAGCTATTAAAACAATTTACTTTTATTAATGTTCATAGAAATAAATGTCATTCCCGTGTATTCTATTTAATTATTTTTACAATTAACTTAAACAATTTTACTTTTATTAATTTCTCTATAATGAAATGTTATTTATATTAGCTTATAACCCGTGCTTAGCACATACTTTTTTTAATATAATATAAATATTTTTGAACTTCGCAAGATGGGTTTTATTAAAGAAAAATAGAAAAAGTAACATGTTTTATGAGAAAAAGGTAATTGTCCGTAATTAAAAGTATTAAAATATGTTAAAAAATAATTAATTAAGGGTTTACCCGTAATATTTTTGGAAAAAAAGCAGTTTTAGTAAGAAAAAATAGAAAAAATAACATATTTTAGTTGAAAAGGGTAATTTAAAATAAATAAGTACCGATTTACCGATGATATTTTTGTAAAATTAGGGGTTTTAGGAAGGAAAAATATAAAGATGTATGTTTTAGTTGAAAAAGTTAATGTTTGTAATATTTTTGGAAAATGAGGGGGTTTAATAAGGAAAAATAGAAAAAATAATATGTTTTAGTTTAAAAAGGTAATTTCCCGTAATTAAAAGTATTAAAATATATTTAAAAATAAATAATTAAGAGTTTGCCCATGATATTTTTGAAAAAGGAGAGGTTTTAGTAATGAAAAATAGAAAAAAAAATATTTTTTAGTTGAAAAAGGTAATTACCTTGGAAAAATGGTAACTACGATTACTTACGACCTTTTTTTATCATTATGATTGATTTTGAAAATACTTTCTATCATAAATTTAAATATTTCTTGTGACACCACTAAATTATTAAGGGGTTTTTTAGCACCCTGCATTTTCTGAATTTTGGAAAAAAGAAAAAACATCAATTCATATCATCCGTGACATAGAGTCACGTACTCTTTGACATCTAGTAAACTTTCTCTTTTTCATAAATTCTAGCTTGCAAGTTACTTTTACATATTTTAGTTTTAAAATTTTATGATAAAATAAAATAGAGTAAAATAATACATGATTGGTGCAAATTTATCTTCATTTGTATTTTAGAATAGATCCATTAATTGTTAATTTTAACATGTTTGTAATGTTTATAATAAATATAATAATTTTAATATATTGTCAAATTACTAACATGAATATTGCAATTTATTTATTATTAATTTTTTATTTAAAAGTTAACAAAAAAGAAATATGCTAACCAAATCTAGTTACAACGCAATGGCTAAGAAAATGCCTGAAAAATTCCCAGCATTTTGTTGAATAATTACAAATAATATCACTATAATCTTATTTTTTATAGACAAATGTTTTGTGTGATCATTTTTTTAACATTTTTTCTATAAATTTTATTTTTAGTATGCCTGAAAAATTCCTAGTCTGCACTTATTATTCCTAGTAATTATCTTTCCTAGTAATTATCTCTAACTATTTTTTAGCATTCGATCTTTTTATTACAAATATAAAAAAGTTTAAATCGAATTTATTACAAATATATTTTTATTTAGTTTTTCAAAGTGAATGCCCGTAACCAAACATTAAGGTGTTGGACCTTGTTTATTCTGCTCGAATCATTACTTACATTGCTACTCCTATTTTTAGTTGTCTTATAGTGTTAATAGTGAGTGAGTACTCCTAAATTTAGAATATAGGGTATACGGTATATGATTTAGGGTTTAGGGGTTAGATAACCCCTAAACTTTATTACTTGGTTGTGTATGAATTTTAATTCAAATTTTGGCTTTTTACAATTTTTATTTAATTTTTCAAGTAAATCTATAAAGTAGTTAAAATGAGTGAAAAAAATTCAACAATTAGGAAATTAATGAAAATAAGGTAAAATTCGTCATAAAAATGGTAACTATGAGTACTTGTGTGTGTATGAATTTTAAATTTAATTTTCACCTTTTTTCTATTTTATTTAATTTTTCAAGTAAATTTACAAAGTAGTTAAAATGAGTAAAAAAATCAATTATTAGAAAATTAGTCGAAATAAGGTAACATTCGTCACAAAAATAGTTACTACCATTGCTTGGGTGTGTATGAATTTTAATTTTAATTTTAATTTTGACTTTTTATATATTTTAGAATTAATTTTTTATTATCCTCGAATCATTACTTACATTGCTTTTACTACTACTATTTTTAGTTGTGTTATAGTGTTAATAGTGAGTGAGTACGATTACTTAGGTATGTATAAATTTAGAGTATAAGGTATATGATTTAGGGTTTAGGGGTTAGGTAATCTTAAACTTTAAAATTTCTAATCTTTCTCTTATATAACTAAAATTTTTAAATCCCGACCCTTTGTTGTTCATAGTGTTTATAGTGAGTATGAATTTAAATTCAAATTTTGTCTTTTTACTATTTTTTTAATTTTTCAAGTAAATCTATAAAGCAGTTAAAATGAGTGAAAAAAAATTCAACAATTAGGAAATTAATGAAAATAAGGTAAAATTCGTCACAAAAATGGTAACTACGATTACTTACAGCTTTTTTTTATCATTATGATTGATTTTGAAAATACTTTCTAACATAAATTTAAATATTTCTTGTGACACCACTAAATTATTAAGGGGGTTTTTAGCACCCTGCATTTTCTGAATTTTGGAAAAAAGAAAAAAAATCAACTCATATCATCCGTGACATAGAGTCACGTACTCTTTGACATCAGTGGCTTGGTGTTACGGTTGTTCTAGTAAACTTTCTCTTTTTCATAAATTCTAGCTTGAAAGTTACTTTTACATATTTTAGTTTTAAAATTTTATGATAAAATAAAATAGAGTAAAATAATACATGATTGGTGTAAATTTATCTTCATTTATATTTTTGAATAGATCCATTAATTGTTAATTTTAACATGTTTGTAATGTTTATAATAAATATAATAATTTTAATATATTGTCAAATTACTAACATGAATATTGCAATTTATTTATTATTAATTTTTTATTTAAAAGTTAACAAAAAAGAAATATGCTAACCAAATCTAGTTACAACACAAGGGCTAAGAAAATGCCTGAAAAATTCCCAGCATTTTGTTGAATAATTACAAATAATATCATTATAATGTTATTTTTTATAGACAAATGTTTTGTGTGATAATTTTTTTTAACATTTTTTCTATAAATTTTATTTTTATGCCTGAAAAATTCCTAGCTTGCACTTATTATTCCTAGTAATTATCTTTTCTAGTAATTATCTCTAACTGTTTTTTAGTATACATATTTAGGAAAAAAATATAGTATAGAAAATAACATAGCCTAATTAAATTTTTTTTAAAATGTCATATGATTTTTAATTAGTAAAATTTTTTGATTAGTTAGTTAATTGTTTAACCTATAAAAAGTTCAATTTTAAACTATAGAATAATATTTCTAACCTATTTTATCTTTATATTATTACATTATTATAGCAGTTACTTGAAGTCACGGATGCAGTAATTTTTGTTGTCAAACTTTTTGTTATTAAATATTACTACAACACTGACTTCATGTCACGTACAAGAGAGAGGGCTAGTTTTGGTATGTAAAATTTGTGAGGAAAACCGTGAGTATGTCACGGCTTCCGTGACTGCCTAGATTTGTTGGATAGCATTCTACCCTATCCAACCGGGTACATGTAAGTTTTCCCAATAATTACACACTTATACAATTAATTCCATGACCACATAGAAAGATTAAATGACTTTATAGAGACAACAATCACATAGTAAACTTGGATGATCACATACCATTGCTAATTCAAGAATCTCTACAAACATTGATGAACATATAAGCATAATCAAGCACATATCTCAAGAATTCAAAATAACTACTTATAATATTGTACTTATAATATTGTCATAAGGTATTGGGCTTCAAAACAGCCTCCTAACAAGTACCCCCCCCCGTCCCCCTAAAAAGTGTAAATTAATAGGGAAAAGTAAGAAAATTGAGTAAAGTGGTGGGAGCAGTCAATATTTAATGTATAAAGTAGGTATAGTAGAGGAAAATAGTGAATGTGATTGGATTTTATATTATAAAATGTTACTATTTTTGATATGTAAAGAAACGAGAGGGATGTACCAAAAAATAAAGTGTAAAGAAATGAGAGGGACAGAGGGAGTAAGATTTAGCCTACCATGATCATAATCAAATACATAAAAGTCATAAAGAGATGAGAATACAATACAAAGTAAAGATGTATTAGAGAAATCTCTATGTCGAAATTCTCAAGCTCACAATCTTCTCCTTTCTTCTCATTGATGGCTCCTCTATGAAACAAAACGTAAGTAATATGTTTAATGATAATGACCTAATAATAAAAGTTTTTTATTTTATTTTTAGGAATACACCAGAAAGATTTTCCAAACCGAAAAGACTTCTAAACTCAAAATTCGTAGTTGATTGTTATAATTGGATTTTTGATATCTGGGCCACGATAGAATGAAAGATAATCTCGCTTCGCGTGGGCTGTTTAAATCACCCAAATCTGATATGCATAACTGAAGATACAGCTCAAACAATGTGTATTGCGCGAGTAGCCCAATAAATCTGAATTTTCTTACTATTTTGCTCCAATCCTTTCTAATTTAGAATTCCTTGCGTCGTACAATAAAATATTAAAGTTTAATTATTAAAGATCCAATTAAATACAAAATATAACTAAGATGAAAATAAATATCATCTAAAATATATATAAATATATTGATATAGACAGAAAAGTAATTATAGAAATATAATTGTTGATTCAATTAAAAGGCCGGTATTTAAGGACCGACACCCTAATTATTCATTAATTTCGTAATTAATGAATAGGGAAAATATACAGCTCATAAAAAGAGTCCAAATTATGGCAAATTGGTCAAAGAAGGATCCAGAATCCCAATTAAAGGCAATTAATGAGTCATAGCCTTTATCGACAAGGAAACGAATTCTCCAGCAAGAAATACAATGTTTATCCAATATCAAAAAGAAGACTTATTCGCTAAGTCTCCTAAACATACCATAAATACTAGGCTCCAGACGCCTATATAAGGTCCCTGATCCTACAATCAGAACTACGTCTTTGGCTTAATTCTCAACATTAATTGAGATACGTAGGCATCTTGTGAGGACCAATTTAGTCCGGAAACACGAGTGCAGCCATTAAAGCTCGAAGCTCATTAATCCTAGCATTAAATTCACAAAGCACGTTTTTTAATCCATAACATATATACTCTGTCAATTTTCGCATCTTGAATACATCTTATTCGGAACTACTACTAATACTATTTCCCCTGGAGGATGAGATCAATTGTCGGGGAGAGAGCTTTAAACAAAAGATAATAAATTCTTTCAGTTGGATGTACGGAATCGAAGAACATATACTCAGAAACATTAGGGCATAGGCTCGATCTCGGATTGCACAAACACGATAGTTCCAGTAATCCAGTTCCACAACAACCAGTATCGACTACATTGAAACCTGTGTAAAAATGATTCATATGAGAACACCAAACTTGAAATCATGAGAACTGTGAGAACCAAAGCAAATCACCAAATTCATATACAAAAATTCACCAAAGTTTTTACTAACGTAAGTGCGTGTTTATTGACTCGTTCTCCTTGAAGCATGATGATACATTTACGTAAGTGCGTTTTTATACATATGTAATGAATCTTGGAAAATATCCATAAACGTTTCATATACGCCAACGTAATGAATCTTGGAGTTGGCCCTTTCCAGTTCCTTAATTTTTTGTTCAATAATTTGATTAAAACCTTGTGCAACTTCAGATAATCTAGGAATGCATTGGCGTTTAAGAAACCTGTCAATATGACCCGAATTTAAGGTTATAACCACCGGCAGGCACCCAATCGGAGGTAGACCTACCATTACTATTTTTTCAGCTCCAAAGTCCAGCAAATCCTATAATAATTTCAAAAAGAGCCAAGTGATATGTCATGGCGAGGAAATTTATGAAGTATATAAGCTAGTTTCATAGAAGGTATTTGGATACTGACCTGTATAAACTGTTGAATTTGTTGGACTAAAAATTGGTAGTATCTAACAATTGAGTAGCTAAATCTTCGAACTCTGGAGACCCCGAAATAATTGAATACATAATCGTTTGTTCCTGCGCTTATAATATATACAACATTCTTTATCAGGACTTCGGTTCTTTCTTTCCCGATTTGGGCTTCAACTCTTGATTTATACTCTCTGAAGTACTCCATTTGTTTTGGCATTGATACTACGGCACCCTGCAGATTAGTTTATAAATACACGCAAACACAAAAGTTAAACAAAAATACAATAGAAATATGGAAAAGGTAAAAATATGTTGCCAACTTCTGAGCTTAGATGATCAAGAAATAAAAACAAGGATCAGAGAAACTTTTATAGTCTACGTCCTCAACAAGACAGTTACAAATGTTGTTAGGCAATTGTTTGTTTCTCTATATCTAACAAATTATAATCGTAGCACATTCCACCAATTCGTATTACACTCTTGTAATAGTATTGATAGCAGTATTTTGATCTGTAAAATTCTTTGATAATATATAGTCATCATTATTAAGCTTATGGTGCTTCAGCATAAGGCAAAGAAAGGCTAGTACACAATTAAACTTTGAGTAATGTAAACAAAAAGCAATGACAAAGAATTTAAGAAAGATACAAACGTTTAATTTTGGGGTAAGAGGGTCGAATCCAGAGCCAGCAGAGGCAAAACTAACACCAGTGAGCAGTTCTTCCGTACTAAGCTTTGGGTCCGAATATGGTGGCACGTAGTCTTTGACACCAGCATATGATACTATTTTCAAAAGTTCATTGTATCAAATATCATCAGTCACAATAATATCGACACATGCATTAACATGTATGCAGACATAGCAATCCTGTAGCAAATTATGTAATAGGCTACAATTATCGGTTAAACAGTACTTAATTCAGCTCTAAATGAAACAAGTAGATTACCAGCATAATCAGTGACAAGGCGGCCATTGGTGAGTCTTCCGGTGGGAGTCTGATTTACGAAATCATTGCCATATTGATATGGTGGGAAGTTGCCTTTTAGTATAGTCTGAAAGTTGTTATTGTTTCCTGGATCAACCGTGGAATCTCCAAACATAAAAAAGGCTAAATTAATTGAATTATTAATCCTGTTTGGGATTTGCATTTGAGCTAAAGACAACAAAATGAGCTGAAAGTGAATCAGGAAATGGAGAAAGTATACGTAAGGACTTCCCATAGCTATATTGTAAATTATAAAGCTATAGCATGCACATATATAATCCACTCCAAGAATTTTCTACCTTATTCATAGGATTCCAGTACCTAATAGAACCCGCAGCTAGCTGTATATTTAGAGCTTTGCCAATTTGGATCAATCTCCATGTAAGGGAGCCAAATAGCCAATTTGGATTAGGCAAACACATAATTACCTCAATTAGCTATCAACTTTGTCATCCAGTCGTATTTTCGAATTCTAACATGGAACCCTTGTTACATAAGATTTTTCATAATTAAAGTACTTGCAGAAGTTGTTCGATAAGTAGTTTTTCTACTTATTTTTGCATAAAAGACACTTCTGCGCTACTTTTCTAGTATCAGATATGTTGTTGCAAGTGGATGAACTAAGTGGCTATTGGACAATCAAGTTATACTCATCTGTCCATTCAGCATGCCAGCTAATCAATCAGTTTGTATATATTCAATTTAACAACTTTTCCCGCCTAGAGTTTGTTAGATGAGAAACTAGCTTGTATATAGGTTCTGTTCTGTTTTGTATCTTTACATTCATTCATTCTATCAATTCAGTTAGTTTCATTTCAGTAAATAACATGGTATTAGAGCAAGCTAATCATCTTCTTCGTAGTCATCGTCTTCGTAGTGATCTTCAATCTGTAAACTTTTGATCTTCATTGCTGTTACTTTCTTGAATGTCGATCAGAGATCTTGAATGAAAATCATTGATTCCTTTTGCTTCTGTTCAATTCGTTATATTTTCATACTAGTTTGTATACATATCTGCAAATTATATGTGTATAACTTCTAATTTGTGTGTTCATAACGGAACTGTTATTTTCTTGATTGTTCATGATCTTCTTGCGATCAATTTGTGTTAAATCTTGTGTAAAAGTGTAAGGTAATTTCAGTTCATTGATTTGATCTTCGATAAACAAACAAAACGCTTGCCTATCTTCTGTTTGATCAAATACCTCAACGAAACAAGTGTCTTTTCTGTATCAATTTCTTGAATCAATCCTATCAAATATGAATACACAAAACAATACACAAACTGTACACAACAACATTGATCCTTCTAGTGTCTATTACATCCATCCATCGGATGCAACATTTACACAACTTGTTTCTGTGAAATTCAATGGCACTGCTTTTAGTAATTGGAAGAGATCAATGATCTTGACATTATCTACTAAGAACAGGTTAGGTTTTGTGGATGGATCCATTGTTATTCCTGTAACTGGATCTACTGAGTATAAGTCTTGGGAAAGATGCAATAATCTGGTGTTTTCTTGGTTGCTGTACAATCTTGATGATATACTATTGCAAAAAGTGTACTGTTCTTATACACTGCTAATTAGTTGTGGGATGATCTAGAAGATAGATATGGCTATACTTCTATGACACAAGTGTATTCTTTAGAGCAACAACTTGTTGATCTCAATCAAGGCACAAATTCTGTTTCTGAATATTTCACTAAAATCAAGACACTCTGGGATGGAATCAATGATGCAAATTCACTTCCTTACTATACTTGCAACAAATGTACATGTAACTTGACTCAAAGAGTTCAGCAGAAATAGCAAGAGCAAAGACTTTTGCAATTCATGATGAAGCTCAGTGAAGGTTTCTCTACTGTTAGGGGAAACATAATGATGATACAGCCCCTTTCATCTATTGCTCAGGATTACAGAGTGTTTGCTCAAGAAGAAAGACACAAAGAGATCAGTAACTTCAGTTCTAATCCCGAGTCACTGGCTTTTCTGGCTGATAAAAGAAGATTTTCTTCTCCCTCTCAGTTCACACAGAATCAGTCACAAAAAGGAGCTCCATCAGTCTATACTTCTAAGTCAGGATTTAAAAACAAGTTTGCTTTAGTCAAGAAAGGAGAAAAGTATTTATGTACTCATTGTCAGATTCCGGGCCACAGTCTTGAAAGGTGTTTTAAGATACATGGGTTTCCACCTGGTTTTAAACGACATGTTGATAAAAGAGTTGCTGCTTTAACTCATCATAGAAATGACACTGATAATCAGGAAATCAAAACTGCAGAGTCTAATCAAGTTGTATCAGTGGAGCAGTACAATGTTTTAGTGGAACTTCTCTCAAAGCAAAATCTTGGTCATTCATCTCAGTCATCCACAACCAACTCTGATTCTGCAAGTCATGCTCTACTTGCAGGTAATTTCTGTCTTCTGTCTACTCTTGATAGAGGGTGGCTTTTTGATAGTGGAGCTACTGATCATATGTGTCCTTCTTTAGAAGATTTTGAAACATATGACATTGTCACTGAAGTTGATAATAAGATAACAATTCTTGATGGTACTAAAGTTCAAGTTAAACACATAGGAACAGTTAAACTTAGTGACAATATTAAGCTGCTAAATGTCTTGCATGTTCCTCAATTTTAGTTCAAACTGATTTCTGTCATAAAATTATGCAAGGCTTTAAAATGTCACTTAGTTTTTACTGATTCCAAATGCTTTATTCAGGGCCATTCTCAGAACAACCCTCAGACTCTTCTTGGTAGTTTGCAAAATGGACTTTATAGTGTGGCTAACACAAACTGGACTTCATCTACTGCATGCATTAGTACCAGTTTGGCAGCAGTAGAAGAAGCAAAGATATGACACCTTAGACTGGGACATCTTCCTTTAAACCAATTGAAAATAGTTTTACCTGATAGTTGTGCCAAACCTTGTATTGACAATTTAGTGTGTAGTATTTGTCCTGCTGCTAGACAGACTAGAAAGTCTTTTCCTACATGTACTATCACAACTACATCTGTATTTGAGCTTATCCATATTGATATATGGGGTCCTTACAAAACTAAGTCAATTTCTGGTTGTACAATATTTTTGACAATTGTGGATGATTTCAGTAGATTCACTTAGGTTCACTTGATAAAGTTTAAGTCTGATGCTGTTTCTATTCTTGCCAATTTTATTCAGTATGTTGATACACAGTTTAAGTCCACAATCAAGTGCATAAGATCTGATAATGCTTTAAAATTTATTGAAGGCTCATCTAAGCTGTTATTTCAAAAGCATGGTATTGTTCATTAGACTAGTTGTGCTTATACTCCACAACAAAATGGTGTTGTGGAGAGGAAGCACAAGCATCTCTTAGAAACAGCAAGAGGTCTTTTTCTTCAATATAAACTTCCTGATAAATTTTGGGGTGATAGTATTTTGTGTGCTACTTACATCATCAATAGACTTCCTCTTGAGAGCATCAATTTTGATACAACTTATTTCAGACTTTACAATACCAAACCTTCTCTTCAACATCTCAAAGTATTTGGATGTCTATGTTTTGTAAATACCTCTAATGTCCAGAGAACTAAGTTTGATCCTAGAGCTTCTACTTGTGTTTTTCTAGGTTATTCTAATACTCAAAAAGGTTATAAAATTATGGACTTAAAAACTTCTACTATAACCATTTCTAGAGATGTTCAATTCTTTGAAAACCATTTCCCTTTTCATCTAATCAGTTCCAAATATGTCTCTTCTTATCTCAATGATATTTTTCTGCCTTGCATGACTTCTGATGTACCAGTTGAGGATTCTTATTTGTCTGTGCCTATACAAAATCCTACTACTCAAAATTATGATATACCTATTTCTACTGCTCAAAATTCTTCTGACTCTTCTTCTCATACTCCAATAATACAATCCACCAATCCTGTTCCTAGACAGTCTACAAGGCTAAAAAAAATACCATCCTATTTACAGGATTATCAATGTCATTCTTGTGTTTCTTCTACCACACCTTCTGTCACTAGTCATTGGTGTAACCTAGTTGAACATGATCACATTCCTATTAGTGAATGTATTTCTCAAACAAACATACCTACTGAACATAGTAACTATAATCAGGCTTCTCAGAATCCTTTATGGATTGAAGATATGGACAAAGAGATCAAGGCCCTTGAAGCTAATGAAACCTAGGAATTAGTTGATTTACCAGTAAGAAAGAAACCTATAGGTTGTAAATGGGTATACAAAACAAAACTTAAGGCAGATGGATCTTTAGAAAGGTGTAAGGCAAGATTAGTTGCAAAGGGATTTAATCAGAAATATGGGGTTGACTATGAAGAGACCTTTTCTCCAGTGGTCAAAATGAGTACTGTGAGGTGTTTGATTACTTTGGCAGCTAGCAAGAACTGGAAGTTGCATCAATGTGATGTGAATAATGTTTTTCTACATGGGGATTTGTATGAAGATGTGTATATTAAGGTACCAGAAGGGATACCTAATCCAGACAATAAGGTATACAGATTGAAAAAGAGTATATATGGTTTAAAACAGGCATCAAGGCAATGGTTTGCTAAAGTGGCTATGGAACTGTTACTGCAAGGTTTTAAACAATCTAAGAATGATTATAGTTTGTTTATTAAGAAATCAGGTTCAGATATTATTGTTGTGGCAGTTTATGTGGATGATATCATCATCACTAGGAATGATAATTCATCAATTCAAGCTTTGAAATCTCATTTGGATCAGGTTTTCAATATTAAAGATTTAGGTTTCTTGCATTTTTTTTCTGGGGATTGAGATATTATATCTACCTACTGGGATTGTGTTGAGTCAGAAAAAGTTTACCAAGGAATTATTGCATCAGTGTTCTTATGATCTCAATAAAAGAGTTGTTACTCCTCTTCCACTAGCACTTAAACTCTCAGCTGATAGTGGTTCTCTATTACCTAATCCTGAAGAATACAGGTGTTATGTTGGGAAGCTTAATTTTTTGACTAATACCAGACCGAATTTGAGTTATGCAGTTCAAATGCTCAGTCAATTCATGCAAAATCCAAGATCTTCTCATTTGGATGCTCTTGTTCACACACTCAGATATGTTTCTCAAACAGCAGGTCAAGGAATTCTTTTGCGGGCTTCTGACAAACTTCATTTACAAGCCTTCTCTGACTCAGATTGGGCATCTTGTCCTGACTCTAGGAGATCAATTACATGTTACATTCTTTTATTTGGACAATAACCTATTACATGAAAATCAAAGAAGCAAAGCACTGTTTCTAGGTCTTCTTCAGAAGCTGAATACAGAGCTATGACGGCTGCTGCATCAGAGGTTACTTGGATTGTTAGTCTACTTACAGAATTGGGTGTTAATAATTTGAAACCAGTTACACTTCACTAAGAATCCAGTATTCCATGAACGAAATAAACATATAGATGTAGATTGTCATTTCACAAGGGACAAGGTTCTTGAAGGATTACTCCAACTTACTTATCTTCCTACTAAGATTCAGCTTGCGGATATATTTACTAAATCAGTTCCTTCTCCACAACTTCATCAACTGCTGTCCAAGTTGGGAATTTATGATGCTTCACATCTTTTATCCTCCAACTTGAGGGGGGCTATTGGACAATCAAGTTATACTCATTTGTTCAGTTAGCATGCCAGTTAATCAATCAGTTTGTATATATTCAATTTAACAACAGTGGCCTTATACGACTCTTGCGAATATGAACATTTCATTTTTTTAAACCCGAGTCTTTGTAGGATCTGCGTGTCTATATATTCTAAAATTTTATTGAAATTGGGTGGAATTCTGACAAAGTTGTAATGTAGCTTTATAATAAACTAGAATATAACCCGTGCCAAGCACGGGCCTAATTAATTTATTTAAAATTTTAAATTATTTATTTAATATAAATAAGGTTATAATCAGAAAATTAGAATTACAATATAAATTTTAGATGGGTAAGAATAAAAAAAGTTATTTAATTTGCTTATAATAACATAGTATTATTTACCCACTGCAAATTCTGCGTGAATTGATGAGAAGCTAAAAATGAATAAAAACATTCAAGCTCCATTAGTCAAGCAAATAAGGAAATTGTTGTGAAAGAAAATTATTATGTGATTAGAAAAATAATTTAAAAAATTGCACATGTTTTCAGCTTGGTTAGACATAAAGCTAAGAATTATACTTAAAATATACTCAAGATAGTTATACTTAAAATATACTCAAGATAGTTAGAAGGAGAATGATACCTAGAAATTAGAGTGTTTGTAGATGTTTCGGACAAAGGTAGATTAAGATAACAAATTCAAGGTATAAAATAGATTGAGATTAGTATCTTGATTCAACAACTAACTGATTATAATCGGGTCCGGTGAATTTTGATTCAACAACTAAAGGATTATAATCCGGTCTGGTGAATCTTGTTTCAACAACTAAGTGATTATAATCGGGTTTGGTGGCTGATCTGATTGTGATTGTAACGCTGATGGATATAATAATAATATATAATATATTTGGTACAATAATAATACTATAAAATATTTTAGATTAATATTATTCAGTGGTAGATTGAGATTAATATCTTGATTTAATAACTAAGTGATTATAATTGGGTATGGTGAGTAATCTAATTTGACGCTGATGATTATAATAATAATATAATATATTTCAGCACAATAATAATATTATAATATATTTTTGATTTATATTTTGTTGAAAAAATAGAATTTTATGTGAGATAGAATTTTTACGTGAGATATAAATTTTTTTATTTAAAAAATAATAATATAGAACTCTATGTGACATATTTTTAAGTGAGATGTGATTTTAGGCGTGGAACCAAAAAAAAGGTGTGAACCAAATTTGGTACCATAATAATTTAATATATTTTAGTACAAAAATAATATTATAATATATTTTAGGTTAATATTTTTTTTTAATCTAGAATTTTTTAAAAAAACAACATAGAGCTCTACATGAGATAGGATTTCTACGTGAAATAGGATTGTAGAGTGGAACCAAAAAAAGTGTGAACCAAATTTGATACTATTAAAAAAGGGATTTCGCTTATTAATAAAGGTTATAGATTTAATACAAATGGGAAATTAAAAAAAAAAATTGTGTTTAACATTTACATTAGTTAACTCCATTAATATGTAAACGTAATGTTCTTTTAAAGATATCTGAAAATTTAGAATACTTGCGACGATTTATTCCATCACACAACTGATATTTTATTTCCACGTATTATCAGTTTTCGCACATAATTATAACTTAAATATTGAAAATCAAGATTTTGACATTGTTACAAACTAATCATCAGCTACTTGGTGCTGTTAATTTAATATATATATATGCCTACAAATTTTACTGGAAAGCCGATCAACGTTCAAAAGGTTTCGATCTGGAACTAATTTGACTGGAGGATGAGATCAATAGTCGGAATGATCGCCTTGAATAAGAGAAAATATGTTCTTTCAGTGGGATGAACTGAGTCGAAGAACACAAACTCAGAAACATTAGAGCAAAGCCTTGATTCCGCATTGCACAAACAAGATACTTCCATTAATCCAGTACCACAACAACCACTGTCTACCTTATTAAAACCTGCACCAAAAACCAACCAGAAAAATTCATTTAATTATTTTTAAACACACTTATAAGTAGGTAATAATCCAAACGGGCATGCAGAATATGAAACATACCAGACTTTTTGGGATCTCGAATAATATCCATGAGCGTTTTATATATGTCAACATGATATATCTTGGAGTCGATCCTTTGCATTTCCTTAACTCTTTGTGTAACGATTTGATTAAAATCTTGAGCAACGGAAGACATTGTTGTGATGCACTCGCGATTGTGATCAAGAATGTGGTTTGAATATAGAGTTATAGCGATAGGCAAGCATCCAAACGGAGGTACCCCTACTATCACTATCTTACGAGCTCCAGCGTCCTGCAGTTCCTATAATTTTAAAGGGTCAACGATAACTAATACTGTATGATAGATAGTTCTTCTCTGTTTTTTTCCCGTGTAAATATATATTATATAACATCAATAAAAAAAATAGAGAAATAAGTAAGACTTCGATTAATTTTTCACTACCACTTAAAAATATTTGTTACAATAAATCGTACAAACTTTTGAAATACGTATAAATGATGAATTCCATATATGCACATTAAAGATATTATTGTACACAAATCGCAAAAAAATTCCGCAATACTGATGTAGACCGTGGTATTAATAGTGTGATATGCAGCTTTGATACGATCCAACTTAACTATACTGACATATATCTCGATCTATACGCTGTCTCATCAATCAGTGTGAAATGTAGTTCCATGGATGCTCGTCGACCACATATTATATATAAGTATCCATAACTCCGATACAATAGCTTATCCTATTAAGATCTATGCAATAATGTTCAACCTAAAAATGAGAACCATTAAGTGATCATGTAAGGAAAAAGTTGGAACAACATTTATATGAGAAACATGGCAAGGGTAAACGTAAACCCAAAACGGACTAAATTAGGAAAAATAGCGAATATTTTTCAGTTCAGTTTCATTCTTAAGTGAAAAAATTATCTGAGCCTCGATCGGCTAATCTTAAAGTATTGATGCCATGTTTCTTGAAAATATATTCCAGCCTCTGGTCTTTCTGAATCATGTTCAGCCACCTAAATTGCAATTATTGAAGTAAACATGCATGGTGATTAATATTAACCTACATATATAGGAGTAATTATGTATACCGACCTGTATAAACAGTTGCATTTGTTGAACTAAAAATTCAGAGTAGCTGGGAATTGAATAGCTGTATCTTCGAATTCCAGAGGCACCATAATAATTGACGACAAAATCGTTTGTACCTGCGCTGATAACATAAACAGCCTTCTTCAGCAGAGCTTCAGTTTTTTCTGTCCCAATCACTGTTTCAACCTTTGTTTTATACTCTCTGAAATGCTCCATTTGTTCTGGTATCGATATTACACCCTACAAAATTTATTTAAAAAACCGAACACAAATTAATGCTTAGCAAATTGATCAACATTTTAAACAATAAAAAGAAACCATGCAAGTCAATACCATTAGAAGTTCAGGTAAAACTTACAAGCTTAGAATTCTTCTTCTGAAATGACCGACAGTAAAGAAATTATGTATTTTTAACACTCGCAAGTCAATATATATATGACATGTGGGTAATTAGTACTTGTATGCATGAATAGGTATAATTTTCGGAAATAATAAAAGGACTGTGAGAGGGAGAGAGAGGTAGAAGAGACGAACGTCTAATCTGGCCGTAAGAGGGTCAAATCCGGAGCCAGCAGAGGCGAAGCTCACTCCAGTCATAAGCTCATCCATGCTAAGGCTAGGGTCCAAATATGGTGGCAAATTTTCTTTAACACCAGCATAAGATGCTATTCACACAAATTCACCAAATTAAAAAAATACATACTACTGATACAAATAATCAAATATTTTGTGCCAAATAAGTACTGGGTAGACTATTACCAGCAAAATCAGTGACAAGGCGGCCATTGCTAAATCTTCCGGTAGGAATCTGATTGACGAAATTTTCTCCATAAGGCGGAAAATTGCTTCTGAACGGAGTTTGGATGAAGTTGTTGTTACCTGGATCAACCGTGGAGTCTCCAAACACAAAAATAGCTAATTTATTAGTTGCATTACTAGTGCTATTCGAGGTTTGTGTTTCAGATGATGATCCTAAAATAAAAAGAATGAAGAAAAGGAGACGGTAAATAAAAGAGTAACTAACAGGCATGTTGTCAGAATAAGGGATACTACAAACAAACCCCTTAGATTCTCTACTATATATACTAGTAATATGCCCGTGCTACGCACACGGTTTTTAGTTATTTTTTATATTTTACGAATAGTTAATGGAATGAATCATAATTTGACAGTTTATAAAAATGGTTCTAATATAAATTATCCTCTATTTATGCATAAAAAGTTAGGCAGCTAATTATATTCACGTACATTTGTAATTCATGAAAATACTATTCTTTTAAGTGTGTATAAAATTTACATTTTATATTTGGTGACATTTCCGTATTATTGTATATAAAAATTAAATTGATATAAATTATAATAAAGAAATACGACAAAAACTATATTATATAAATAAATATGATATAAAATAATTGTAATAAATATTTTAGTAATGTTGTTACAACATAAATTTATGACCAAACTACGATGAAGAATAATATTACTTATATTTATAAATTTATTTTTAAATTTTTTAGAAAATAAAAGTTGACTTTGTTGAAATTAAATAGACTTAATAATAGTGTTTGTGGTTGACACACCTTGAAAATAGTGTAAAACTTAAAACACCTAATTATGATCTTAATGACCTACTGATGGTTAGTTAGTTATACGTGTATATCTTCTAAAATTGGAGAAGCAATAGAGGCAAGAAAACCCCAATTTCTACATTGCATGCTGGACAAAATAACGAACATATCACAGTCTATTTACATCTGATTTTGAAATGGAGGTACTCAATTCTTCGTTTATTAACATCGGTTGTAGAATGATGAATATGTGTTTATTAAACATGTTTTGGTTATATGTATTGTATTTGAATAATTCACAGTATTTACATGGTGTCAATACTAAGAATGCCTGTTAAAGTACCTTCAATTTCATAGTTCATGAGTTCCTTTTTTGTTTTATATCCGTTACATTACAGTTAATTTTGTTATGTTAAGAGTACAATGAGTATGCTTTTTTTATGATTCATGTGTTCATACATACTAAACATATATAAATTTAGTATATTATTGGCAAGTGACATTCTACAGAATTGAATGATTTTGTAATATTGTGGGTAGTCAGTACTAATATTTTTTAATACAGTATAGAATCATGACACGGAGAAGTCGAGATGAAGAGTACTACATTGGTATATCTATTTGTTTTTTGTAATAAGATCATGTACTATGTTTATGACTATTGAGTAAGAATTGTTTGATTTCCATAAAGAATTTTTATAATCATTAAGTTATTATCTAACAGGAGATAGACCACTATTGTCAAGTTTTCTGTCGGCTAATAATGATGAGCATTGCTATGGATCATTTGTAAGTGCAAATTTTAATGACAATAACTATTATTAGATTGATTAGCTTGGTATATAATTGTCTAGTAAGTGATTTTAAACAATCTAATGCTTAATTATCCATTTTCTGACAGAGGGTACCCCAATCGTTTCTTGATGAATTTTTTGAACATCTAACTTCAAGAGTGATAGTTAAGTGCGATAGATTTGTTTGGGAAGCAAAATTTGACAAAGATACTAAAAAAATTTATGGTTTAAGAAGATTCATGAGGTTCTATCAAATCAAGTTGTACAACCTTGTTCAGTTTGATTACTATGGAGATTGTTTGTTCCTTGTTAAAATCTTCAAGAATACTGCAGTTGAGTGTGATTATAGAAAACAGGATCCAGAAGAGTTCTTTAGGAATGAAGATTTGAATAGTTGGAGAAAAGAGCACTATATTACTGATTGTCTGTCTCTGGAATATGAGAAATGTCATGCGGTTTGGTCATTGAATGCTTTTGAAAATCATGTTGGTTATATTAATATCAACATTAGAGATGTTGACATTGATCAGAAGCATGAGAAACTGGTGCGTAATCTCTACTATGTAATTATGTTTAAGGATTAGTTAATATTATATATAATAATCACAATATTCAAAACAGAGATTGAAACCAGATATGGAAAGACTTTACAAAAAGTGGAAGGATGGTACAAAGATATTTCTCAGGTTCATTGAAAAATCATGGGAAATTGTTATAGAAGCAAAGGATGGTGTATGTATGTTTGGCAAAGGATGGGCTCAATTTGCTAGAGACACTGAACTTGAGGTCGGTGATACGTTGGTGTTGTTTAATGAACCTTCTTCAGAACCTTACATAGTGAATGCATGCATTTTTAAAGGTCAAGATAAACCTTTTGATAAAGATCATGGTAAATATATACTTATTGTTTTTATACAAACTTTTATATAATACTGTCAATTTTTTTTTACGATAAGTCTATACTTAATAGTTTTTTATGACATTATATGTAGAAAACACAGAGTGGAGAAGGTCATTCTTCAAAATTATCACAGACCCTTGTTTAAATGAAGGACTGGTGGTATGTTCCTTTTGTAATTTTAGTTATTCATTAACTCTATCGTTTGTGTTATTTTTGTAGGTTTAGTTGTTCAATAACTCTATGGTTTCCATTTATAATATAGTATAAGTGGAATAGAATTCTTAGTATTTGTATATATTATGTCATGTAAGATAATAATAATAAATAAATAATAGTTTTTTTTTTGCCTAAATTAGGTTGTTCCGAAATGGATTAAGGATATTTATGGTACAAAACTAAAGAATATCAATGCACTTGAAATTGGTGGCAAACGTGTGTTCATATTTTACAATTACACTGGAGGATACCTGACAAACCTTGAAAGGATGATGGACTATTTCAAGTTGAGACAGAGGGAAACAATAATTTTCACTATGAATAACAGCAGTGTGCTTTCCGGAAGGATTTTTCAGCTAGATGGGAAAGAAATTGATTATGGTTGTCGTTTCCTTGAAACTTCAGACGAAGAATTTAGCATTTGGTTTTGGAATGTTAAATGGAATTCAGAATCAGGTATTAAATTAATTTAAAGATTATTCATTTTATGTATCTACCTTTATATTAATCTAGTAATTTATATAATCTTGTATAGTCATAAATTCTGGATTATGATTTTGATTTGAATCTGATGAATGATCTTGAAATCCTACGGTGAAATCAGAAATGCAATTAGAACAGATTCATGACAATGGTGAAGAGGATGCAATGGATGACGAACATATGGATGATATGATGATGGAATTCTCTGTTTGTCTGACATTGTCAAATGTGAATATGTCATCACATGGAGTGGTGAGTTTGCTATATCTAATTAATGTCTAATTGTAGCATTTTACAAAAGAATTCATGCTTCAATCATTAAAAGTCTTGTCTCAGATTTGTATTTTTTTGTCTCACAGTACATCCCAAGAAATGTAACTCCAGACAACAGAGAGTGGCAAGCTGGTGAAGAGGTTAGACTAAGAACTCCTACTGGATCCTGGATAGTTAGAGTAGTATTTAGCAATGGCATACCAAGGTTTTCAGCAGGGTGGAATACCTTTACGAAAGTTAATAAGCTGAAAAAGAATCAGACCTTGGTTTTCGTACTTGTGGAGGAAGATGAAGGAATAGTCTTCGATGTTCATTCTCCATAAAATAGTTAAACATTGGGTGTTATCCATGTTTAAGAAGTTTCAACTATCTTTATCTTTATCTTTATAATAAGAATGGATACTTAGTCCAGAATTTCTTCTGGTCATTTTCTGTTTATGTATGTTGAGATTGTGTGGATAACTTATTCGTAAACTTTTATAATTGAGTACTCTTTTCCGCAAATGGTAAAACTTCATTTTGAGGACATGAAAGAATGTATGTGTAAGATATTAGTATAAGTAGAGCGTTACTAATAGACATAATGTTATGTGAATGTTCTTAGTTTTCTGTTCTCTTAAAACAAAGTTCAAGGACCTAATCAAGTTTAAAAAATTTCAAAGCGGTAAATATCTCTAACAATATAGAGTTAAACTTTGGTGAACAACAGACCTCTAAGAACCTATGTAAATACTGGAGAATTAAAAATTATGCAAACAATGCATGATACCTCTACGTGTGAATAATTATTTTTTAAGTGAAATTTAACACTGGTTTGTCATTTTTTACTTCTTAGAAGAAGGAAAACATAGTTCGAGGACATCAGTTAAGCACTTTTCAATATGCACCATCTGTAACAATAGAAAATGGAATGTTGGTGAACAACAGACCTCTAAGAACCGATGCGAGAGAATGGAAAACAATATTTACAATATTGTTAAAAAGTCTTAACAATTATTATAAAATCTCAAAACCAAATATCCATGTGATCAAACAATCACAAAACCATTACATAAAAAAATGAAGAAAACGATTCAGAATCTTTAAGTATCAAGCAAACTTATTCTGGAAATAGATATAATAGTAATAAAATCGGATCACTGATGTGGAAATCAGCACACAGATTGTTATAAATAAAAGCCAAAGATGATCCATCTTGTTTGCATCAACTACTTCTCCTGAAATTTTTTTAAAAAAATTATTAATTACATAGATGACTTTATTTTGGATAATAGTAAATATACATAGTTAACAGTGTAGATGATTATACCGTCTTAATTTTCTTGCAAACGGACTTAGCAGAACCTGGTGTGTATTCACCTTCAGATAGGTCGACCAAATTCTGAAATAAAATAGGATGGGAGATATAGTTTAAAATTTGGAACTTCAAATTTGATACGACAACAATTGACTAAGAATTTGACAAAATCTATATACTTACTTCTGGAATGCTTGTTTCACTGAATCCTGGCATGGATGAAGAACTACTTGATGCAGAAGGAAGAGAATCATCATATGCATCCGTAGCAGTAAAAATCTTACTCTTTATCAAAACATTGTCATCCTTTATTTCTATCTTAAAGGTACACTCCTTTCCAACAATGTTCTTTATAATTGCAGGGTAAAAGATATTGTCCACACACTACACATATTATAAACCAAATTAGAGCAACTAAAATAAATAGATTAGAGCTATTAAAATAAATAAATTATATGTAATAATTCGTTTGAAAATGTTTATGCATATGTCAGTGTACCATCTCATTTTCAGCAAGCATTTTCGTGACCGTTTTACGAATCAAACGTCTTGCAGCACGGTCTGTTAGGATGAAGTTGTAAGCCTCTGTCGAGTCCTTAGCAAGTACAACAATCTTGTATCTGTTTGAAACAAATGAGATCAAAGGGAATAAAAATGATTCATTTAGAAATACATGTTTAATATCATTAGCGAAATAATATTTTTGCAAAAACATATATATATTACTTTTTTTCAGCAACGGGCATTGTTCTTGGGCATTTCAAACACTTTATCTTCCCTTCCAGCTCAATAACTTCCTCATCACAGTCAATACAACTCTTATACCACCAATTTGTAATCTCCTCTACATTTGTGATCTTAACAATGCAAAGAAAATGTTTCTGCAAAAATATATGAATTTATTTAATTTAGTACTTTAACGTAAATTATTAAAGAGAGTAAAGTGTATTATATAATAGAATATTATAGAAATTAAACCTTTAGATCATCCATATTTGTTTTAGTAGCCAATTCTTCCAATGATATTGTTTCAAGAACATGACTGGCTTTAACAGGTGTCAATTCGGCTATTGCATTTTCCGGGGATTTGTATCCTTCTGCCTCAATTCTGAATTGATGTAAAAAAATTCATTATCCTCTTCAATTTTGAAAGCTTAAAGAACGATCTTATAACATTCTCAAAACCAGAAAATGTTAAGAAACATTTTATAATGAATGTATTCACCTTTGTCGCATTGCATCGACCAAATCATTGTCCAAGTTAAAATACACCTTAGAAGATGGAAGCGTACTAATTTGAACAGAGCCTACACAAAAACATAAAGAAGGCTTGAAAAACTTAATTACAGCTTGAAATATCATTAATGAAATGAAAGTATCTATGTTTAGTTTGAAGCTTACTTTTGAAAATTTTAAGCTTGGTACTGGTGACAATAGCTATTATTGGTGTTTCCACAGCCTCTTCAAATAGCTTATCGGTGTAAACAGCCAGATTTGTCCAACAACTCACTTTGTGTGAGTACCTGATATAGAAATTTACAATCATAGTAATTTTTTGAAATATCGTATTATATTGAATATATTAGCTATTATCAAAACAAAGATACAAAATTCCATTACCTTCCATCAGTGATCCTAAACTTGACAATATCTCTGCGTCCATACATAGTTTGTATTTCTTTGACTCTTTCAAATTCCTCAACTACTCCAATGACATCTACAAAAATATATACGAAGTATGATTAAAAAAGTAAGATAATAAATATTCAGACTAAACTAATCGTAAATTAGATTACAAAATACAAAATGATTAAATTCAAAAACCTGTAGAGAATGTTGGATTTTCTACACCCGCATTAGCTGTTGCAATCTTAAACAGTTCACTTAAATCAACAAACTCAAACTTGTGCATTGGTATCATAAAATCGTCTTCTTGCAGTTTCTCAATAGTGGTTGAATTTGAAAAGTTGATGATAATTTTTGAACTTATAGGTCGCAAATTACCCAAGGCTTCTCGAGTATAGAAATTTGTGATAATATATAGACCACCTTCAACCATATTCTTTGAGATTGATTTCCATTTATCAGCATAGGCAAATGCCTGAACATGAGTATTCTGTACGAAAATACAATGTAATAATGATGGATGACTTATTTTTTCAATGATGTTTTTGCATTAAAATTTGACTAATATTACATAAAGTATATAACGCCTAGAAAAACATGACCAACATATGATAGAAATTTTAAAACGTAAGCTCTTACGTTATCATCCAGTAAAATGAAATTGTATCCTTTAATCTCGTTTGTTGAAGATACAGATGGCCACATTCTAGTAACTCGCACCATTACTTTCCATGTTGTTCTCGAAGTGTCAAGAGAAGAGAGTTGATCAAACATTGTGAAATTGTTTCTGAAATAGATTAGAGATGAATTATGTTAGTCATTAATCATGTAATAGTAATTTTGAGACAATATTGGTAATCAAAACTACTCTAAAAAAAATGCCGATGATGAAAAAACTGGAATTAATAAAAACTTACGTTGGAGACCAATTTTGTTGCTGTGGAGTAGATGTACCATGAAATTATGTTTTTTCGTTCATTTATATAGTGTAGTAGATGTACCTTAAAATGGATTTTGGTTATGAGATATCTTTTAGTGAAGCGGGGAAAAAGGAGAGATTGACATTGTTAGGTGATTTGCTATAAGATCATTTGCATAATCTTTTTATAACTGTTTTCATTCTGAAATCCTAAATTCCGGAAAGATAAGTTGACTATTGTTTCAAAGACACAAAAACTTCAATTAAATATTCTAAAGTAAGTGTGTCTTATAAATCTAACTTGATACACATATATTTTTAATAATTCCATTTTTGATTGGTAAATATAATATATCGAAATTTGATAAACCAATATTGTATTCTCCTTGTTCTACAGCTAAGCAAAAAACGTTATCAATCTTAAAGATATTCTTGTTATCAAGTTTATGTTTAAAATTTATATTTTTCATATCTACAAAATCAATTTAGTATATGATTAGATTTAAATTGCTTTATTAATATGATCTTTCATTGGTATGAGTATCTTTTAACAACTTAAATTATATAAATTAATCAATAATATCAATATAATGGAGTATAATCTGCGTTGAAATTAATTTGATTAGTTTCAAGATCCTTTATTAATATGATTTTTCATTGGTAGGAGTATCTTTTAGTAACTTAAATTATATATCTTTAATCAGTATTATCAATCTAATTGATTAAAACCTGCGTGGAAATTAATTTGATTACATTTAAATTCTTGTTTTAATACGATATTTCATTGATATGTGTATCTTTTCATAACTTAAAAAATATAACTCTAGGTTTTAACTTTGGGTTTTTTTTAACAGAAATCATAATGTACCATGAAAAAGGAAACTCCTAACAGGGAGTATATTATGCAGACAAAATAGTTTAAACTTGTATGGAGATATTAAGTGCAGGAAAAACCATCTGAATGATTCGAAATAGATGTCAAGTCCTGGTTGCAAGACAAATCAACTTGGTGTTTATTTAGCTTATGACTAAAAGAGTGTACTTATATTATTGCATAAAGAACATTATCTAACATATGTCCATGTCTGTACTGATGTAATTTTAATTTTCTCTTGCAATAACAAAGAAATCTATCTGAAAACAAATGTGCAATTGAGCTTCAGAGGAAAAATAACATATAAATCTATGAAATCTACTAACAGATGAGGTAAAACCATCGTCAATGCAGATATATTGATATTTGTGTGCATTTTGTTATATCAGTGATCAGTGGATACAAATTTTAATGCAAACTACCGTTGCTCATAACATACTCAGTTTCTCTAATATCTATTGTATGAGTCTATTTAATTATAAATTATACTGCTTATAACATAAACGATTAATGATTAATTCTGTACTTGAGATACATTTCTTTTCTTTTCTTTTTTGGTAACAAAGAAAAAAACCTTAAATGTACTACCATTATGCATTAGGTAAAGATAGATTTTTTTTTTTTATTACTTAAAAAAACAAAACAGAGACTACACAGTATGAAAATCTAAAATAAACGTCAAACCACAAACAAAGTATTGGAGGATATATCCTAGCTGCAAATTTGACGTTGAAAAAACAAATGGTTCTGCTCATGATCATATTACAAACAAAATTTGTGAATACTTTTAGACATATATACATCTTCTTCATGATCAAAAAGTTAATAAACCTTTATAGGCTACTAAATCTCATTGATTCACAATTTAGCCTCCTCAAATTCACATATAGTAGGATTAGAAACATAGTCACGCTACAAATTTGTACTAATAATATAGCAAAATGGCATAATTTAAATGCAAAGTCTTAACATTTATTACAAAATATCAAAACCACAATTTCTTTAACTGAACCACAAATTAGTTCTAGAATTTAAAAACAAAAAGCTTGAAAATAAGAGAGCATCCATTTATTGCATAGTACTAAATGAGAAAAACTTGACAATTCTTCCTTAGGATGTTTGTAGGAATTGAATATTCATTCCTGGGGAGCATGATACCCTTCATCTATCATCCTAAAATAAAGAAATTAACATACCAGAATTAATATCATATATAAAAATAAACCACAATTTACTACATTTATTTATCCATTACAAAAAATGTATTAAAAATACCTCTGTCTAAAATTGAAAACAGCAGGGTATTCAAGATTAACATAAATCCTTGAATAATATAGATTGGAGATCTGAATTTTACCTGTAATATAAAGAGGTAAAAACTTTCTTATCAATTATAAATAAATACAAAGTTAATGACAAATTATGTCTCGTGTTAAATATGTTGTCTAACATTCTTACCCCTATAGCTTGAAACTCTAATGCTTGACAGTATCAAAATCTTGGGTTCTTGAGATGGATGATACAATTGCGCTGTATTTGCATTGAGTGGTCCATAATAGCAAACTGGGTATGAGTTACTTTTTACAACAAACATAAAAAAATGTATTACTAAGTTTCGCAATCAAATAAAACTATATATGTCAATTTTAAATAACATATAACACAAAATAATACAACAAAAATTGGAAAAAAAAATTAAACCTTCCATCAGTAATTGAGAATCTGGCAACATATCTCGGTCCATACATTGTTTCAAAGGTCTGAAACGGCTGAAGGTTTTCAATCACTCCAAGGATATCTACAACAGAAAAATATGAATAAATATGATTTTCACGATATTAGATAGAGAAATTACTGTAAATTGTAAGTTAACCTTTAGAGTACAGAGATTTTTCATTTGCTAAAGAATCTGCAGAATGTTCATGGAGATCTTTAAGTTCCACCAATTCGAACTTATGCATCGGAATAACAAAGTCTTCTGGCAAAACATTCACTATAGTTAAATGAGAAAAGGACATCATATTCTGCATTTGTGTTACAGGCCTATAATGACCAATTGCAGGCCTGACGCTGAGATTAGTTATATTGCATAGAGTTCCTTCGTTTAGTTCATTGGGAAATAGCTGCCATTGAGCGGGACTAACAATTGCATGCATTTGAGTATTCTGTAATATATTTAAAACATAAACAAAGTTTGTATTATATTAAACATATATGTAAACCAATCAAAAAAGGAACAAAACATACCTCACAATCCAAGAGAATAAGATTATGTCGAACAATATCACCTCCATTACCATTGGTTGTCACCCACATCCTAGTAATCCTCACCTTTATAGTCCAATTGTTTCTGGTTTCGTCCAATGATGCAAGATGCTGGTGAACGTTCATATCTATACAAAAACATATAATGTCAAATATCAAATATTACGAATATAGAACATGTAACAATATACAAACAATAATTAAACATAAAACAAACCTTTGGTTCTGCTGAAACTTATAAGGTTTGTGTATAGAGAAAGTAGTGTTTAACAGTGAGGTTAAATCATCGGGATATATAGCTGCTTTGAGACATATCACCTAGCTAATTTGGAAGATGATAACAACCATATTGTACGGTAAATATCAATATAATTATCATAATTATAATTATCAAGATATGGAATACAATTTTGAATAAAGATGTTTGTTATATCATTGTCATTTAATTAGGATATATCAATATTTATCTTGAACAAAAAGATATGACATATATTGTTTGTCTGTTAAGATATATCAATCTTTAATAAGAATTTGGAGATATCCTACTTAATGTTCCTGCAATTTGAGAGTGGATATAATCCATGATTTTTGTTTCAATGGTTAAGGACATGAAATCCTGCACCAACTATCACATTCTAGTAGTGATCTTTTAAATAAGATTGTTTTGTTAAACAGGTTACATATGGTCCTATGATATAATGTAGTAGTTGAACCGGTGCTAACTTGATCTTTCTTTGTCTCGAGCACATATTTAATATAAGGTTACTCTGCTTCAATAAAGAATATCATAATTTTTTTATGTTAATTTTATTAATGTTTAAAAGTCTACCTGACAAAGTCTATAACTTTATGATCGCAGTATCAAGCACAACTAAGTTGAATGTTACCGATCATCTTATTTTTATATTACGTATGAATTCTACATTTAGTCGATTTACTAATTCGGAAATCAAACATAACATTTTAATAGGGCTGAATTCTCAGGTTTAATGATTTGGTTTAATGATTTGCTTGATGCCGTTTGGAATTCTTTTATGTTTAGCAAGTTGACTATTTTTTAATTTGTTTTCCAATTCTTATTCTTATATTATATAAAATGCCGATATACAAAAAAATGAAATAATGGAATGAAAAAAGCGTGTTAAATAACAAATTTCTTTGTTTGAAAAAATTAATATCCAATAGAAGGTTGCAAAACCAAACATAACATTTCAAACAAAACATGAAACGAAAAAGGAATGAAAAGGTTTTATTCTGAAAAAATCAAATGTCTTCTAGCAAATGATCTGTTGATGCCTTCTCCGTAACACTTTCACATGTCATCATTGGGAGAGCCAGGAACCTCTCCAGCAAGCCTAGTAACAGAAAAATATATGATTAATTATTAAGTGTTTAAATATGTAAATGTATATAATATGAGTAGTTTGGTACCTCTGTCTAAGCTGATTAACAGCTTCATAGTCGATATTAATAAAAACTCGTGAATGTGCTAAGCTGCTCAATTGAATTAAACCTAAAAAGACAAACAATTTAATTAAACATTTGCTTTGTGACATTGAAGAAATGGTCAGACTAACTTTTAGAAATAAAATTATAACCTCGAAATACTCTTGCACGCATAGTTGCCAAAATTACAATTGGAGGAGTTGCAAAGTTGCCATGAACTAAAGCATCTAATATCTCAACATCCTCATCCCAAAAAGTGACGCTGACATAGTTGCTGTATCATAATCTTAATATTAAGTGGAGCCATAAAAACAATAAAATGAATAGACTGATGATAATAAGACTGATACATACCGTCCATCATGAATCGTGAATTTTCGCATGAGTTTTTCACCATAAAATGTCTGGATGATTTTAAGAGGTTCGAGATTGTGAACCTGGCCAACAACATCTACATGACATAATATACATTAATAACGCAATGGTAAAAATTTATAGTTTTAGTATTATTGTATGATTTATGTTCACCTATAGCATATGTGGGCCTTTGATCTGGAACATAAGAATTTGCAATGTCATATAGCTCTCCAAGTGGAATCAGTTCAAATTTATGCATGGGTATTGGAGATACAGGATCATCTGGAATAGATTGAGCTGTGGTCGATTGTGTTAAAATGAGATAGGTTGGAGAGGAAACAGGCCTTAGATATCCAGTTGCTTGTATGACATAAAAATTAGTTATCTGATATAAATGTCCCTCGAGGATAACATTGGAAAAAGCATTCCAGTTGGGTTGGTGAACAAAGGCATGTACGTGATAATTCTATCAATGAGAAATGATTATTACATAGTCAAAAATAAGTGAAGGACGAAAATATGGTCATGAAAAAAATCAATAAACCATAGTTGCATAACAAAAATGATACCTCAGCATCAAGCAGGATGTAATTGAAACCAATAAAATGTCCATTGTTACCAAAAGAAGGCCACATCCTAGTGACACGAACTCTAATGCTCCAGTCAGTCCTGCTTTCATCCAAGCTATCGAGTCTATCAGACATATCTGCAGGATGAGTCGAAACATCAGTAAAAGTTTAACATATAGAAGATGTAACAATATAAAAATGATAAGCTAACCTTTCGTCCTGTTGGGCACTTCTAACCAAGGTGTATACAGACCTTAGTGTTTAACACTATTGGTAAATCATCGAGATATATAGTTGGTTTGAGACATATCACCTAGCTAATTAGGCCGATGATAACGACCATATAGTACGGGCAATATAATTACAATTATCATGATTATAATTATCAATATATGGAATACAATTCTGAATCAAGATGTATGTTATATCATTGTCCTTTAATAAGCTATGGAAATATTTATCTTGAATAAAAAGATATGACATAAATTTTTTGTTTGTTAAGATATGTGATTTTCAAACGTTATCTTTTATCACCAGCTAAATCTGTTTAATATTCCCATCAATACTGATATGATGTAAGCAATTAACAAAATTTTTTAATTAAAATTACTTATATTATATGATATTTATAATTATTTTGAGTATTACTATAATAAGGTACACGTATAATTTTAATATTTTCTTCAAATTAAAAAATATGACTAAAGAAGCATGTCATTTTAAAAGTCAAGTTATAAGTACCGTACAAATTTTTTTAAATGAATGCTGACTAATATCTGAAACCAATTTTAAATTAATATTCTTTTAAGCGATTTTTTATTTTGTAATTTAACCGGCTTTTTAATTTTTATATGAAGACAGCTATTGTTAGTATTTTTATTATCGTATGTGATAATACTTATGAAGCCTAAACTTATTACAGTTTAACCTTGAATAAGTAATAATCGATAAAATATAAACTCGCTAAAATAATATTTTTTTTCCGTAGCCAAAATAATAAACTTAATTAATTAGTCAATTTATTGGAATATAACCGAATAAACATGTAATTTCATTCATAAACACCGGAAGTGGAAGGTATAACCCAACTTTAAACAAAAGATTAACCTTGACTTTTGTTAAGGGTCATGGCAAAACATATCTTAAGAGGGAACTGTATTCTCTTCAATACAAATGGCCAATTTGTATCGGTTGGTTACATCTCGATTTGTGGGATGATGTGTTTCATGCCAAAATGAGATGAAGTTAATATTTGGCATTCAACACTATTCTTTAAACACTTGGTAAGATTAATCCTTGTACCATTGCACAAACCCATGATTTACTTAAGATTTCTCATAAGCATCACTATTGACCCCACCTTTAATTTCAAAAATAAAAATTAATTATTTTTATTATCGTATGTGATAGTACTTATGAAGCCTAAACTTATTACAGTTTAACCTCAAATAAGTAATAATCGATAAAATATAAACTCGCTAAAATAATATTTTTTTTCCGGTGCCAAAATAATAAACTTAATTAATTAGTCAATCTATTGGAATATAAGCGACTAAACATGTAATTTCATTCATAAACACAGGACGTGGAAGGTATAACCAAACTTTATACAAAAGATTAACCTTGACTTTTGTTAAGGGTCATGGCAAAACATATCTTAAGAGGGAACTGTATTCTCTTGAATACCAATGGTCAATTTGTATCGGTTGGTTACAACTCGATTGTGGGATGATGTGTTTGATGCCAACATGAGATGAAGTTAATATTTGGCATTTAACACTATTCTTTAAACACTTGGTAAGATTCATTCTTGTACCATTGCACAAACCCATTATTTACTTAAGATTTCTCATAAGAATCACTACTGACCCAAACTTTAATTTCAACTCATGTTTTGAAATGCATGGCATGTTAATGGAATTCCAATATTTCACTGAAAATGAGGATTCACAATTCTATAATTAATTTTTTTTAAAAAAATTATATAATTGGTTTTATTTAATTATTTACTTAATCGTGACATTATAGTATAATGAACATAGAACTAACATAAATAATTTTTTGAGTACATATATGGATGTTCAAACAATATTTTTCGTATAATACACAAATTAATACATATGTCTTATACATATAACTGAGTGATGGTGAAAGTTAACAGGTCACTAAAATCAATTGATCAGAAAAATTAAACTTTTTTAGTGGTATTTTAAATTCTAAATTCTTGAATAAAATATTTATTATTATGAAAAAAATTATAATGGATTCAAATATTTTATTTATTTTACATTTTTTAAAGACAAATTATTATGAATTGTAAACTGGACAAAAAAGTAACAAAACTGAGAATAGTTACAAAAGAAAATTCCTAAATCAATTGTAAAATAAAAATATGCATAACAAAGTTATTAGGTGTATAATATTATTTTGAAAAATTACAAAATAAATAAGAAGATAAGTTCGGACAGCATATCTATCCCAATTAGGTGACTTTTTAAGTTAAAAAGAAAATCTCCACTTGTACTGTACCAAAATCAAGTGAGCAACTGTCTTCATCAATTGCCAAATTGGGGAATTCAGAGTTTGATCAATTAAGGAAAAACATCCAAGTACAATCATGGTGGTTAGTATATATGATTCTTTAAATTGCATCATCGTTTTTTCATTAGGTTTTATGTTTGGTGTCCTGATTTAAAAAACGTATTATGGTCGGAGTTAATCTTACTGTCTTCAACTATATTATTCTTATTCACGAATATGTAAAATGTTTTTTTAAGTTCTAAGTTAAACTACAATCAATTGCAGTATGGTGGTTCTTTTCTTACAAAGTACCAAATATATTGATCAGGAAATTAGATGTCGATGAGTTTAATAATATGGTATATTTTGCAAATTATGACTGAGAGTGGTTATCATAAGTTAGTTAGTGATGATTGTCTACATTGCATGTATTAGATGTATAATATTGCTCCTTTTAATGCATAGGATAGAATAATTGGTAAGAGATTAGTACTTTTTTGGTTTTCTCTAATGCATGCATAAGATATTATATATTTGATTATACTTATTTTTTATTCTTTAGTTTTTATTAAAACATAGTGGTGTGAATTAGGCAATGTAATGTTCGTATGGATGTTCTAATATTTATTGGGCAGGTCTTTATGATTCAGTTCTTTAATGAATTTAGATATGATTTAGGATAAGTTCGGAAACTATTAGCGCAAATTATTTCTCTGATTGATGTATATGGTCTACTTATATGAATTTTTTTTAATGTTCAATTTTCTGTTTCTAAAAGAAGTAGTGTTATTGTTACGAAGCTTAATTAAAAATTTTAGAGCTCGTGTAACATGTAGAATGTACTTGATATACTTTTGACATTATAGATGTGTTATTGTATATTAGACTAATATACATTGATAGAATGAGAATATTTTTTGGCTGAATGATGTGAAAGTCTGAGAATACTTTCTGATAATAAAAAACCACATAGAAAACTTGTATTATTAGTCTGATATGCTCCACCTAAGCAATCATTTTAGTTTTTGGGATTTATACTGAAATTATCTCAAATATATATGCAGCGTATTATTCCAAACTATTTCAAATTGAGAGATGTTTGTTCTACAGGTAAACTTTTATAAATGAGTTTTCCGTAATATAAACATGCTTTGTGTTTTTTGAGTTTAATTAAATAATTTAATGTTTAGGAGAAAGTCGGAAACCACTATCAAGCTTTATTGCTGGAAATGTGGAAAAGGATGAAGATGGATCATTTGTAAGTTAAATTGTCCAAAAATTATAATTAAAACTAATTAAATACGTTATCTTGTATTATAAGTATTATATGTTTCATTTATGCAGAGAATTCCAACTGCTTTCCTGGAGAAATTTGGTGAAACGCTTTATTACCATTTGTATATTAAAAATGATAATATTATGTGGCATGCAATTTATGATAAAGATAGGAAAAAGATTAGTGGTCTTTATGACTTTTTAAGATTCTATGATTTAAGAATGTACTCGGTGGTGGTTTTTGACTATTTCGGGTGTGGTGACTTTTCTGTGAAATGCTACAAACCTACTGCAACTTCAGTGATTAGTCCAACTATTGAACCTGTTGAATTTTTCGCAAATGAGAACTCAATACAGTTGAGGATGGATGAATTTATCTATGGTCGAAATTACTTAGAAGTTGAAAAGTATATAGGATTTGCATCCTATAATGCAGTGAAGCATAATCCGGATGAATTTAAAATTGAGGTCACAGTCAGAGAAAACAGGGAGGAAAGGAAAACTCTGGTGAGCACTTAATCCATTTATCAGAGATTTCTATATCTGTCAAATGTTGCTTCCAACATTTCTTATATATATCTAATACAGATCTTAAACAGAAATTGCAGGCAAATTTAGAGGATCTTTACAAAAATTGGAAAGGAATGGATAAAATCTTCCTCAGTCTTGGGAAGAGGATGTGGAAAATTGAAGTTCTTTGGGATAATGGTTCGTGTATTTTTGGAAATGGTTGGTATAATCTGTTGAAACAGTTGGATATTTATACAGGTGATGTTATAGCAATGACTATAGGCGAAACACCTGGACTTGTTTTTTTCTGTATAATTAAAAAGGAAGAGCTCATTGCTGAGAAAGAAGAAGGTACATTGTCAGTATAAATAATATTTCAATATTGTAAAATATCAAAAAGTGGTTATTTGCATGAAATATAAACATTGATTATGTAAAACAGGGGAAACTAATGGAAAAAGGTCATTCTACAAAATTCTGCAAGATACAACATTCGAGCATGGATATGTCGTAAGTTTATGATCTAATTCTTCGTATGTTGATTGTACATATTCCTTTTGTCATTACAGTCATATCTTTATTATTGAAGTCTTCATTATATTGAAACTTAATTCTTAAACATTGAATAGGTGTTGCCGATATTGATTGGTGCAGAGACAGAAAAAACTCTTTCTGCTATTGAAAAAATACAAATATATGGACAGGAGTGGCAGATAAGATATAATGAAAGATATAGAATCATATATGGTTTAGATAGGGTGATTAAACACTTTAATGTTGAGCTATTTGATAGTATTCATTTTAGCTTTGGAGAGTATGGGGTGCTTTGTGGAAGAATTTTTAAAAGGGACGGAATAGAAATCATATACTCTAATCCGGGAACAAATGCTAGCATTGAAACATGGGACGACTGTTTTCTATTTGAGGAGAGTTATAAAGATTCAAAGTTGGACATGGGTATGGAATTTGTTATACCATCTTTGTTTTATTTGCAACTGATTATTCTACTAATAATCTTCCTAATTTTGTTTATAACAATTAAAGGTGTTCCCAAGCTTATGAATGTAGTATACGAAGCTGAAGTTCCAATTAACGATGTTAATATGCCTAATGTGATAGAGAATGTCATATCTGATGTTATAGAGGATTTGGTAACTGATGAGCAAGAGAATGTGGGAGCTGTGATACAGAATGTGGAAGATGCTATGGTTTATCAATTCTCAAACAAATTGATTGCTTGCAACATGAACAATAGATGTCATGGAATGGTATGTTTAAAAAATATAATATTTTTAAAACTTTAATATTGAATACAATTAGCTGCTGTTATGTCACGGTCAAATAGTGTAGTACATTTTTTTAGTCTTTCTTCACTATCGAGATGTTGATTATGTTTGTAAAACCAATATCCTCACTGTGCAGCATATTCCTGCAAACATACTATTTCGAAACCGAGAATGGAGAAGAGGAGATGTTGTGACATTCAGGACTACACGCGGAACTTGGAATATCAGAATTGTTTTAAATAACGGGAAAGCAAGGTTTTCTGGTGGATGGAGCAAATTTGTCAAAGATCATGAATTGAAGAAACATGACAACTTGTGTTTCACTTTGCGCGAGGAAGCCGACAACCCAGTATTTGATATTGAAGTTAATCCAAGAAATTGACTTTTAAGTAGATGTGGTACTGGTCATTTTAACTGTATGATCTTCTCTGTTTTGGTAGTGAAATATTGTGAAGTATGACATTTAAACTTACTTAAAAATAACAATCAAATACATATGTTAACGTATTATTATGGTGTGGTAAGATATCCTTTTTTGACCATGTCATTTATATGCCATTGTGTTTTGTATCGAAATGCATATATATTTAACAATCGTTTATACTTGAATGAACTTGGTTTATTGATTTTGTAATTATTATTTGATATAATATCTATATTGACTATGAGGATTTTACAATATTGTTAATATACCATTATTTATGCGAATTGACATTTTTAGAATATATTTATGTGGACATCGTAGTGGATACATAAATAAAATTGATTGAAATGTAGTATAACATTTAAGTTTTGTCACAAAGTAGTGAATACTAATAATCACAAAGTAGACTTTTTTATAGGATGATGATAGTATTAATTTACTGACAATGTTGTTTTTGATACTCTGAGATAATATATAAAAAAAATCAATCTCTAAGAAACAAAGTATGCAAAAGTAGCAGTGTTAAAAAATGCTAAATTACTAATCGCCCACAACTGGAAGGTTATAGAAAACCTCATCGAAAACAACATTGGCAGTGAAATTATTGGACTTTCCAGTATCAGCTTCAATGAGAACATGAAGACCATCAGGAGAAGTTACTCTAGAAACAGCAACGTACAATTGTCCATGAGTGAACACTGGACGTGGAAGGTATAAGCCAACTTTATCCAATGATTGTCCTTGACTCTTGTTAATGGTCATCGCAAAACAAATATGGAGAGGAAATTGAATTCGTTTGAATACAAAAGGCCAATTTGTATCGGTTGGTTCCATCTCGATCCGTGGGATGAGGTGTTTGGTGCCAACGTGAGATCCGGTTAAAATTTGACATTCGACGCTATTTTTTAAACATTTGGTGAGAATCATCCTTGTACCATTACACAGACCCATGATTTGGTTAAGATTTCTCATAAGCATTACCACTGAACCAACTTTCAACTTTAATTCATGTTTCGGGATGCAGGGCATGTTAATGGAATTTAAATATTCCACTGGAAATGATGCTTCATAATCATCCTCAGTATCTCCATAAATATCATCTATGGAATCCTGACTTAGGTAAGTATGAATAGTACCTGGGATGAGATCCAAAACATGAGAATTGATGTCGTCAACGATTGCATTTGTGGGAGTAAGAATAGCTCTCTGTCTCAGGTACGTTTCAGATTTGTAATTTTTAACAAAATCTGGATAAGTGGACTTAACAATGCTCTTTACCGAATCATTGAAATCTCGAATTAAAAATGTTTTGGGAATAACAATTTCAGGATCAGAAAAATCATCTTCTGGATGAATATTTTCTACTTTACCATCTCCGACATCAAGAACCCATCTAGAGAACTCTTCAATTCTTTTGTTCTGAACATCAGAATTACCGGAGCCTAAACGCATATTCTTACGGAGTAAACAAACCTTACAGAAGTTCCATAAATAAGATTGGTTGAGCGATGCATTCACAACTTCACCTCTGCTTGCCTTAGGAATAACTGGTAATATTTGACGAAAATCTCCTCCAAAAACAACAGTAATACCACCAAATGGAAGATGCTTCTTCTTAGGATCAACTGACGACATTATATCTCTGAAACAGCGATCCACAGATTCAAAAGCATAACGATGCTGCATAGGGGCCTCATCCCATATAATCAGGCTGGTTTGTTTTATCAGCTCAGCAATATCAGAACCATGTTTGATGCTAGCAACTGAATATTGGTCTAATTTAAGAGGAATGTGAAATCTTGAATGTGCAGTCCTACCACCGGGAAGCAAAACAGCAGCTATTCCTGAAGATGCAACAGGTAATACTATTTTGCCTTCACTACGCATTCGAGCGCATAGTGTTTTCCATAAATAAGTTTTCCCACATCCACCAGAACCATAAACAAAATACAGACCTCCTCTTCCGGTGTTGACACTTTGTATTACAGAATTATATACATCCAGCTGGTCACTATTTAATTTTGAGAAAAAACTGTCGTGATCAGACGTCATTTCTGCTCTGTTGTATCCTGTTTCTTCATTTATGAGACGGTTACATAGACCATGTAAATATGAATCATCCGGAAAAGGCATAGTGGAATAATCTCTAAGAGATTTACCAACCTCGTTCAAAAGCTTTTCAACCTCTACAAAAGAAGACAAAAATATATAAAAATCCAGTGTTTATGTACAGTGAAATATTGAATCTTACTTATTATTGAAGCTAAAAATGCACAAAAATTAAGGATTAAAATAAGTAATTCAGTGCAGAATAATTTGTTTTATGTCAAAATGAAAATCTAAACATATTTTTGTGTTATTAAAAAGTACCTGCAAGTGTATAATTTTCTAAATCGAATTCAGAAAGATTAAGGTTGTGGTTGTCAGATGCCTTGCGCTTGTAATACAATATATCTTCTGACATAATTTTCCAGTGTTGTGTCCACAATTTTAGAGGATCTGCAACAGGGCAATTTGTTAATATATGGACAAACATGGACCTTATCTGTTTTGGCATTCCAGACTGAGCATTTTCCTTAAGTGCCATATGCCACTGATTATCATCTCTAAGCAAACCAAGAGCATCACATGTTTCTTTAAAAGTATTGTAGACTTTATTTTCTACAGTTCGCAAATCTTTAAATGATGTAGCACCTTTAATCCGCATCAACAACATGCGGAGATAAAAAGCTTCACCACTTGATGCATGAACTTCACATAATCTACCAATCACAATCCCTCTTTGCCTTGGCTTCCACCTACATTGTCCTGCTTGCCAAGTAAAAGCTCTCGGGAATTCCTGGTAAGTGTAGTCTCGAGCCATGGGAAGGTTTTTGTTAGCAATAAACCAAGCTTCCAACTTACTCCTTCTAGAAAGTGCTCGATCTACAACTTGTTCTAAATTGTCTTTGACACTGAAAGAAACATTCTTGCCTCCTGGAACATGAACTGGCAAGCGAATCACAGCCGGATACCGATAATGAATATCAAATCCTAATATTCTCCAAGCAGCTTCAGATGCACATACATAACGGCCAGCAAGATAGTGTTTAACTTCATCTACTGGTTTCTTAGAGTTATTCAAAGAGCCAGACTTATCACATTTTTTGGATTTTAGCAACATGGTAGCATTGTCATGACCTTTCAAACAATATTTGAATAGGTATTTCAAAGATCTTGAATTGTTGCAAACCTCAAGATTAATATGACATTGGAAACGAAGAAGCAAATCTCTACAATACGGGACCACGAATCTGTTATTGAGATTATTTTTATTTTTCTGCACATATCTTTCCATTTTACGTCTTCGATAAACTGGAAATCCGCAATCATCAAAAAATGTATGACCGTTAAACCTGTTTTCAAGAATATAACAAAACATATTAGGAAGTTATATTATTTTATTTTTAGTAAAACATATATATATATTAAGAACTTATAAAAAAGAGGGGGAGTCCATTAAGGAAACCCAAGCTCCCAGATGAAGATGTATTATATTAATTAAAAAGTGACTAAAAATTTTTACATGGACGATTAACAATTGGAATATTAAAATTTAACTATCATGATATTGATGTGATATTTCATACAAACCTTTTTGGGAAATGACGTATACATTTGCCATTTGACATGCAAGGAGAATATGAAAAATCTTTTCCACAGGGCCCATGAATCATATAATTTTTAACTGCATTGTATCCAAGTGGATCAGATTTCTCATCTGGTATTTCAGCGGATATAATTTCATCAATTTCTTGTGTACTTTTTGGACGATCATCAGGATGAAGCCAAACTAACATATGTGCGTGAGGAAGTCCACGTTTTTGAAACTCGATGACATACATAACTGTAATAAAATATAATGATCACAGTGTTTTGTTTACAAAAGATGTGATGGAATTATATGGGAATGCAAAAGATATATTATACCTCCAATACATCGGCCAAAATATTTTTTATTCTTTATCAAATCAACCAACTGGTCCAACTTCATCTTGAATACTCTAGCAACAACATCTGGAGAATCAGAAACAGATACACCTGGAATATTGTCAACCATACGCTGAATTTCTGGCCATTTCGTGTTGCACGTCATTGTGAGAAAAAATGAAGGATGACCAATTGAGCGACAAATAGCAAGAGAATCTTTGAAATATTGCGACATATATCGCCTAGACCCAGTGAATGTAGCGGGCAAAATTACATTTTTACCAATACATGAAGGATCTGAATCACCTTTACGTAAAGAATCACGTATAGATTTATACAAATCTGAACGAATGGTTTTCTGATGAGTCTTTACCCAATCAAGTCTGTATTGCTCTACGGCAGTAAAGGCATCAACAACGTATTGTTGCCAGAGACGTCCGCTCTGATGTGGAGTAAGACCTGCACATATTAGAATTATGTATAAAGTACGTTAGTATTTAATATCTATACTAAGAAAATTTATTATATGTTACGTGAAAATAACAAAAATAATCTATTACAAACATTAGTGTATTAAAATATTTACCTTCATTGGGTCTAATCATTAGTTTGTAAGCATAGAATTCTCTCATAGATATATACTCCCTATGCTTATGTTCCTCTTCTGGTTCTCCATTTTCATCTGTTTTATTTGGTTGATTCTTCTTTTCTTTCAAGTTTAATGGAATTTCAAGATGAAATCCATCGTCACCGTTAGGAAACAAAAGTGGATATTGCAGTTGCATAAAATGAACATTGGTCTCGAAAATACGTTTCAATTTTTTGTTCTTTTTTTGAACAACTATATCCCTCCATCCACATGTATTCTGGAGATCTCCAACTATTAATGCACCCACTTCATCAGATGGTGCAACCGGATTTGGACGGCCTGATGCTGATGAAGAAGAAACTAACAACAATTTAACATCTTCTGGATTGTCATCTTTGAATCTATCTCTTGCCATGCGAAATGACTGTACCAGATTGTTGTTTTCATCAAGCATTAACAACAACCCATGTACAATATCTGGATCAGCACCATCACTTCCAGGTATAGCATTTAACTTGTTCTCTAGTTCATTGTCAGTGTCATAAACATAGAGTTGGCAGTATTTCGGGGTTTCACCATTAACTGGACAAATGCTTCCTATTAAATGGTAATTCTGGCCTTGTAGCTTAAAAGTGTATGGAGCTCTACCCTTGTTGATTTTGTTATCAATTTTTCCACCCAAAGATGTAAATGCAAACATAGAATTATATATTCTTATATTTTTCTTGTAATGAGCAGTTTTAGAACCTCCAGACAATAACTCAGCTAAAAAAGGAGGAGGTTGTCTTTCTGGTGGCAACTCTACCTGGCCATTTTTGCAACACAATGAAAATGTAGGGCTTTGATATTTGTTAGATTTGTTATTCCTCTCGGCATTCCACATCACAGCTTTGCATTTTGTGCAAACCTTATCTGGGTAACCAAGATCAAGGTATCCCGTCCAAAGGTCTGTTACAATATGAAAATGCATTAAAATAGATAATATTTTTACAGAACTAATCATTACTGTTATCTATCTAATATAATAGATTCCTGGTATAACATTACATAATAATTCAAATAAATGACAATTAAACAATACCTTGGTCTAACATTTCATAATCAAATTCATCATTGTCATTGGCATACTGAGAAGGAATTGCTAAATAGAAAAAATGCAAATTGGTTATTATGTAGTCATTGAACAAACGAAAAATATATCTTATGCGTATAGTAAAAACATCAATTAACATACAATCTGTGTCATCATCATCGGAGTAAATTGGTTCTTGCAAATCTGCAATATTTATGATGAATCTTGGTAAATCCAAACATCAACAATTAAGTTTAAATAAATAAAAATAAATAATAAGTTGTCAAAGTACGTAGTATGATACCTGAATCAACGTCATCAGGCTCGTCATTCGCCTCATTAAAACTGTCCAATAAGTTCTTTGTTGTAGAATCATTTTTTTTAATATTATTCGTCTTGCTATTGGATTGAGGAATATCTTCAAAACCTGTAATAGAATTACAATTTTATTAATACAAAATGATAAATGCAAAACAACAGTATATAAAAAAAACAAAAAAACAATTAATGGGAAAAACTTACATGATTTATTAGAGTTGGATATAATGGAAGTAGGCAACTGAAATAAAGGTATATTCATACGTCTGTCTTGCATATTGTTTGACTTTTCGACTCTTGATAATGGATGTGATAAGCCTAAAGGAAAAAAGGTGTATGGATGCATAATATCAAAATCTAAATGAAATCAATGTTTAATAAATGCATGATATAAAAATACGAAAACATACGTGGTACATTAGAATGTGAAATGGTGGAAAGTGGCATTTGGAAATCTGGATTGCTCAGTTGAACCATTTGTTTGTTTTTTGATCTACGCAAATCAAAACCTGGTTTGGGAATATTCTCTGCAAAACAATAAAAAAAACAATCTTTTATAATAAAGTTTAAAAACGGAAATTATTTTCAAAATTTTAAACAAACAAATTGCGATATTGAACCTGTCAAATTGGATTTCGTCAAATGTTGACTTGTAGCAGATTTAGTCAGGTAACTTGAAGGAACAGTATTAGATAGAGCTGATGGGTGAACAGTGTATTTCAAATTGAATTAAGCTATTATCCAAACATATATTATTAAATTGAAACAAATGCAGACATGATTATTTACAAACCTTTAACTTGAATAAAATAGTTAGAACATACCAGACAAATCTACATTATGTAGTCTCCTGGCAGCCGGAGAAGGGAGTCTCACTGATCTATCAATATCGAGGCTTTGTTCTTTCATGGAAAATAAGATAAAATTGAAATTTATGCATCTATTAATGTGTATATCTATTACTTAATAATTAATCAAGAATGAGTTATACCGATCAGGATAGAAGACGCATAATGCAAATTTAACGGAGTAGTGTCCTTCATTGTTGAATTAGTAACATGGCTTAAACCTGCTTCAAATAAGTCAATAACATGGTATCATGTGTAATAGGTAATAAGTATTACAATTTCTAAGATCAAAATGTAAATTCATTGATAAATTACCTGAATGAGGGATCGATGGACTATTGATAAAATTTTCAGTAAATTTAGAACCAAAAACACATTTTCTTTGCCTATTTTGTAAACTGTTATTCTCTAAAACTGAAAGTGGCCTCATAGAATGCCCTGAAACAGAAGAAAAGGAAAAAAAATAAGAAACAAATTAAATATTATGTAAAAACAGTTGTAAATCCATGGTCTTACTACAACATATACCTAAGAGAGGTGTGTTATTTTACGTATTAAGACTCACCAATGCTCGTATTCTGGCAGCTCGGAGTATTAGGATTACAATTCTCTGAGCCATTTAAACTCAAAGATTGTCTTGGATGCGAAGTGGGAGATGTAAACTTATGAATAGGATTCATGCGGCCTATAGGACCTACAATACACATATATAAGTATGATATATCAATATAATCTCAACCAAATAATGAATGAATCGAATCTAGCATAAAAAAATTATAGAGTAATAAGTATTCTTACTGTGGCTATCATTTGAAGGGACATCATATTGCAGAGCTCGAGATATCAGGGTAGAATTCTTACCAGAAGGATTTGTAGGACGCTTACAATCTATATTAAAACATTTACAAAAAGTAACATTACCATTAATTCTAAAAATACTATAGGAAAACAAAACTTCTTGATTATGGGTATACTTATTTACCTTGTTTTGGATATGAAGGAGAGTGGTTAGACATGTGTGGTCTTTTAAAACCTATACAGTAAGGTAATAATTGTCAGTGTTCATACAAATCTAAAAACGTAAGTCCATCAAAAAATAGAAAACAAACCTTTTCCATTATCATCCATTGAAGCATAAAGTATGAAAATAAGTTTTGGTTACGTCTAAACAACAGCCATTAACATGTAGTCCGAACAAATGATCTCGATTTCAAAATCTTCAGTAATGCTAAAATTGCGGAAAATTTGTTTAGAAGTTAAAATTCAAATAATTGATAACAATGTGATAAAAATGGCATGATTGATGGGATAATTATTCATGTTCGCTTGTCTGTTTGAAAGTGTATGTAGGATGGTATACCCATACCCGTTGGATAGTCCAATTCCCGACCCGTTAACCCAAATTTGGAGTGGAATTTACAGGAAAGTCCTTAATTAGTGAAGGAGAGGTAAACAATGGAGGGTATGGAGGTAAAATAAGGGTTTTCTTCACTAGCAGGAATTTATTATAATAGATGTGTAGATGTTAGGTAAAGTTCAAAGTATATATATTGTCTCGTTTGGATGAAATTAACTTGAGAAATACATACAGTACGTCTAAAGGAATAATGATAATTTAAACCTACAAAATTTGCTAGAAATGTGCAATTACTACATTCTACTTTAGATGGGCAGCAAAGTTGATGCTATCCGGTATTTCTTTTACGAATCATGCTGCATACCTAAAATTCATTTCCAAATTCATTTTATTATAATATATCATATAAATATATTTAATATTTGAAAAATATTTTGAGAACCAATTCGACCTTTATTGAATCCCATTTCGGATAGAGTTGGTTGCATATATAAGGTCTTTTACGATGACTTGTATATGTGATTTTATTTAGCTTTTGGTGCTTTTTTCCTTTAGATCGATTTTGGTCCCACCTTCTAATGAAGCCAGGGAACTCCAAGGATACAGAAATAGTAATTTAAAGTTTGTTATAATTTGTTAATTAGTTTTCTTTTCAATTTTAATAATAATTATAATAATAATAATTTATAACAAATACGGTTATGTCAAATACAAATCAAAGCAAGTCAATAAGAAGGTTACCAACTAGTGAACTATTTAAATATGTATATTCCAATAGAGAATAAATAATTAATTGTTGTGAAAATAAACAATCACTTAATATCACTTCAGAAAAGAACCACTGAAAACTATAAAGTATTTGATGTGATGCAAATTAAGAGATTGATTGATAAGTTGAATTAAGAGATTGTTTGATAAGTTACAACTAATTTGAAACTTCAAAACATACACCTATTTTCCAAATTTCCAAGAAGACCGGACCTAGAGAAAAAAAGAATTCACTTATGTTAGAGCAACTCTAATGAATTTAACTAAAATAATATAAAATACGTAAAATTTGTTTAATGATGTTTTCCTTCAATGGAATTGACTATACTGATTGGTTATATTTTAAAAATAGCATGTTATTATTATTTCAAGTTATTATAAATAGAATTTATTATTTCAATATAATAAATTTTGCTACAATTCCAAGAGGTTGAACAAATATAATCAAAGATTAGCTAAATTTTTTGCTAACAGTTGTTACTAATTGAAGAGCATATATATTTACATAATTTTTATATTTTTTATTTAAGACATGTTATATATAATTTTAATTAAGAATTTTTCATGATTAAAAATGTTCTTGGCCCTGACTTTAGCTTCCGTGACCCTTCTCCTTGTCCTACGTACAACTTCTTAACCATATGTCAAATGTGTAGTAGACAGAAACATAGATGTTTATTGTGTGACTTGTGAGTATGTTACTTCAAAAGTGAAGGGTAATATGTGGGTAAGGGGCGGAACTAGGAATCAGAGTAAGCCCCGCTGATTTTTAAAAATCATAAAAAAATTTAATATAAAATTTTGAATTTAAAGTAATTTGGATCGGTTTCCCTCAATATTAGCTAGTCCCTGTTAAATTAAAATTTGATTCTGCTGACTTGGTCTAAGGTGCCTGTGTATTTAAAGAGAATCGCAAGTTCTGCGCTCTTCCATCTTCATTGTACAAAGGAACACGAACTAAATTATTTACCTATACAATCATTTGAAATTCTTTGTTTCTCTCTTTCGCTATATTTACAACACTAGCAATAATAAATTACTGACATTAGTAGATAAAAATATATGCCGAGTGTACTTGGCCGAGTATACTGAACTTGAGATTTCAGTTTTTTTTTTACTTTACAGATTTTAATAAATTATGACTGTCATCTAAGAATCAATTGTGAGTTTTTATAGAAGGGCTATTATGGCATCTTGGCATCTTGCATATGGGAAATGTTGACTTGCACAACAGACAAAGTTAGTTAGGGCTGATAAGCTTTTTATGTAATTTGTCTGCTTCTATTTTGGCTATATTAAGGATAAGGGTCTGTAATGATAAGATAGGATGAAATAACATTCTCAATGATATGACAACTCTTCTCCCTATTACTGTTCTTGATTTACTGCATCTGTGATTCCCTTTGCACTCATGTATTGATCCCAAAATATATGTTTACATGGTATCAGAGCCAGTAGTGCACAAAAGAGAATCTGAATGCTTTCTTTTCTCCTAATCTCCTTCTCTTTTCAAAACAATCTTGAATCTTGAAAGATCTGTAGATCTAGTTTTTAAAACCCCTCTTAAACCTCAAAAAGTCCATTTCTATTTATCTCTATCTCTGTTCCTATGGCTGCTTCAGCTCGTATTACGTATCAAGAAATGTTGAACCCTCTCTTTCTGCATCCTTCTGATAACTCGACATCCATTCAGGTGGAAAAGCTGCAAGGCTCAGCTGACTACAGATCCTGGTCAAGATCCATGGAGATTCATCTAGCCTCGAGGAGAAAACTGGGTTTTGTAACTGGCACCATCCAGAAACCAACGGATGATGAAAACAAAGCAGAAATGTGGGAGACCTGCAATCATATGGTAATTGCTTGGCTCACCTCTAATGTCTCATCCACTATACGTCAATCTGTTATTTACATGTCTAAAGCCTCTGATATATGGAAAAACCTTGAAAAACGTTTTGCCTTGACAAATGGATCTAGGAAGTATAAAATAAGTAAAGATCTTTATGAAACTAAGCAAAATTCTTCCACTGTGAATGAATATTACACATCTATGAGATCTCTGTGGGAGGAACTTGATGCTGTGAATCAGCTTCCTATGGTCACAAATCCATCTGCAGAAGTGCAGAAACTGTTGGATACCATTGAGCTTCAAAAAGAAGAAGCCAGACTGTTTCAATTCCTTAATGGGCTGGATGATGCTTACAGCCCACTGAGGAGTCAAATCTTGATGACAACCCCCTTGCCAAATGTTGAAATGGCCTCTGCAACTCTGCAACAAGAAGAAGCTCAAAGGGAGTTGTTGCAAACATCTAAATACAACCCAGAACTAATGGCCATGTACAGCAAAAATGTGGAATTCAAAGATAGAGGTGTGATTTGCAGTGCTTGTAAGGTGCGGGGGCATACCAATGACAAATGCTGGACTGTCATTGGTTACCCAAGATGGCATCCAAAGAATAAATACAATGTTGGTGTGAACAATAACAACAGGCCAAGGGCACAAGCTTCCTCTACAGGTGGATCTAGATGGTCTACAAATCCTAAATTTGTTGCACCTAAGATGGCAGCCACAGCTCAGTCCTCTATGCAACAAGACTCCAGTGGTCTCCTTTTCACCCCCCAACAGCTTGAACAACTGGCTAAGCTGATGCCCCAACTTCAACTTCAACAAGTCAATGATATAGAAAGTGCAGAAGACTTTGACTTTCATTTCTCAGGAATGTTGTCGTCTCAAAAGAATGATACTTCGACTCAAGAGTGGATAATTGATTCTGGGGCTTCGGACCATATGACTCCACACCTATCTCTGTTGTCCAACGCTGCTCCTACTGCTAAATTGCCATCTATAAATTTGCCCAATGGAGACACAGCTGTGATTTCTCACATAGGTACCACTCTGCTACCTAATAATCTATTCCTTGATAAAGTTTTGTGTGTTCCATATTTCAAGCATAATCTTCTATCAGTGCAAAAACTTGTTAAGGATAATAAGTGCGAGGTTCAATTCTTTCCTACTCACTGTTATATTGTGGATACTGTATCCAAGCACATCATTGGAAAAGGGTTGGCCAAGAATGGTCTTTACTACTTGACTAGTCACACCACCCCTGTGCCTACAACCGTGTCTTCACCTGGTTCCTCTGTTCACAACACCCAACTCACTAGTGACCATACACTGGAATTGTGGCACATTCGCCTAGGGCATGCACCCATTCCCAAACTTAAAATGATACCAAACCTGCCATCTCAAAACAAACCTTTCAAGAAAGTATGTCTCACCTGTCCTATGGCTAGGTTCACTAAAGTTCCTTTACCCCCTAGTTCTTCACATGCCTCACATCCATTTGACCTTGTCCACTTGGATTTATGGGGACCTTATAAAGAACCCACCAAAGGCAACTGTAGATTTTTCTTGACACTGGTGGATGACAATACCAGGTACACTTGGCTATATCTACTTCCTTTCAAATCAGATTCACTTAACATCCTTCAGTCCTTCTGCACCTTTGTCAAAAATCACTATACCACCACTGTTAAATCTATCCGTTCTGATAATGCTCTGGAATTCACCTCAATTCAGTGTCAACAATTCTTCTCATCATCTGGTATTGTGCACCAAACCTCTTGTATTCGAAGGCCACAGCAGAACGCTCGTGTTGAGCGTAAGCACAGATACATACTTGAAACCGCTCGAGCACTCCGTTTTCAATCACACCTTCCCATTGCTCACTGGGGCGACTGTGTTCTCACAGCAGTCTATCTCATTAATAGACTCCCTAACAGTATACTAAAGTTTCACACACCGTATGAAGCATTACATGGCAAACCACCTGATTACACCTTACTGAAAGTCTTCGGTTGTTTGGCCTTTGCCAACAACCCTCACCTAAACACTGATAAGTTCCATCCCAAAGGTGTACCTTGTGTCCTGCTCGGTTACCCTCCAAACAAGAAGGGCTATAAGTTGCTTAATTTGCAAACCCAACAAGAATTCATATCCAGAGATGTCACCTTTGTTGAGGAAGTTTTTCCCTTTCACCCAAATTCTGCAGAAAATTATCTACAACCTACACCAATACCAATGCCCTCTCCAATATGTGATGAAATGGATGACTTTTTTCCTTTATCTCCATTCACCAACCCCATTCCTACACCTCACTCACCCACTCAACCTGACCCTCCTACATATAACAGCTCATCCACTGAAACACTATGTCCACAACTGCGAAGATCCACCAGACCTCACACCACACCTCTCTGGCAAAAAGATTATGTGTCTCATAATGCCTCTACTATTTCTCATATCACCTCAGCTACTGTGGACCCCAATTTCAATTGTTTTATGTCTACTCTAGTTAAAAACGATGACCCCACTTCTTTTCAAAAGGCAGTTAATCACCAACATTGGGTTGATGCCATCAACAACGAATTGGAGGCCTTAGAAATTAATAATACATGGGATGTGACTACTCTTCCTGCAACAAAGGTTGCCATCGGCTGTAAATGGTTGTTTAAAACCAAATACAACCCAGATGGTTCTCTCGAAAAGCATAAAGCCAGACTTGTGATTCTGGGTTGTCGACAAAAGTTTGGAGAAGACTACACTGAGACATTTGCCCCAGTTGCCAAAATGACAACTGTGCGCACCCTTCTTGCCGTAGCAGCAATTTATAACTGGTTCACTGTACACATGGACGTGTCCAATGCCTTTCTGCACGGGGATCTGTTTGAAGACGTCTATATGACACTTCCCCAAGGATACACTCATCTGGGTTGTAGAATTCAGCGTGGCCAAATTCCCACAAAGTCAGGTAAACCTACTCTTGTTTGTAAACTCAAAAAGTCCTTGTACGGCCTTAAACAAGCCCCACGACTTTGGTTCTCCAAACTGTCAACAACTTTGCTTGATCTTGGGTTCACACAACTGAAATCTGACTACAGTTTGTTCATCCGACACAACAATTCTCTCACACTTGTGGTCTTGGTATATGTGGATGACCTCCTCATTTGTGGTGATTCTATGTCTGACATTGATCAACTGAAACTCATGTTGTCTTCTGTCTTTCACATGAAAGATTTGGGTCCTATACGCTACTTCTTGGGCCTAGAGGTTGATCGCTCCACTACTGGTTTCTTTATCTCCCAAAGGAAATATGTCTTAGACATTCTTCAAGAACATCATATGGTGCAAGCCAAACCAGTGTTACTTCCCATGGAACCACATACAAAGTTGACTGTGGATAAAGGCGATGTTTTGCCCAACCCAGGTTCATATCAGAGACTGTTAGGCCAGTTAATCTACCTTACTATCACCCGACCTGACATTGCCTTCACAGTCCACACTCTTAGTCAGTTCATGAATCGACCAACCACTATACATATGCAAGCAGCCAAAAGATTGCTACGGTATCTTGCTGGCACAACTTCCCAAGGGATATTACTGGCCTCTTCTAGTGCTGCTACTCTCACCGCTTACTGTGATAGTGATTGGGCTAGCTGCCCAATCACCAGGAAATCTACCACGGGCTATTGTGTTCTATTTGGTGACTCTCCCATCTCTTGGAAAGCCAAGAAGCAAAATGTTGTAGCTCGCTCTTCTGCTGAGGCCGAGTACCGTGCAATGGCCTTAACTACCTGTGAAGTGCTGTGGCTCTCAACCTTGCTCAAAGACCTTGGAATCAAACAACTCCCAACTACTGAACTGAAGTGTGATAGTCAAGCAGCCTTAGCCATTGCTGCAAACCCTGTACTCCACGAGAGAACCAAGCATGTCGAAGTGGACTGTCACTTTATTCGGGATCACATCAAGGCAGGTCACATCAAAACTTCACATGTACCATCCACTGAGCAACTTGCAGATGTTCTTACCAAAATTCTACCAGTTCAGCAGCATCAGTACCTACTTCACAAGCTGGGAGCTTCAGAACCTTCTCACTCTCCAGCTTGAGGGGGCGTATAGAAGGGCTATTATGGCATCTTGGCATCTTGCATATGGGAAATGTTGACTTGCACAACAGACAAAGTTAGTTAGGGCTGATAAGCTTTTTATGTAATTTGTCTGCTTCTATTTTGGCTATATTAAGGATAAGGGTCTGTAATGATAAGATAGGATGAAATAACATTCTCAATGATATGACAACTCTTCTCCCTATTACTGTTCTTGATTTACTGCATCTGTGATTCCCTTTGCACTCATGTATTGATCCCAAAATATATGTTTACAGTTTTCCATCTATATTTCTCCATGCCTAAAATTTCTAAATATCACAAGGGATTATGTCATTGATGAACAAAGAGTACAATCTTTGGGGAGAAAAATTTCTCCTATATTTTGTTATTTTCGCTCCCCCTGCAATAATTTCTGGATTCGCCACTGGTTTTACGGGCCAGATTTGGAAATGATCAGCAGTAATCAAGCTTTATTATTAGCCTTACAAGTAGATGATCAATGATTAATGATTTAATGGTCCAAGCTGGGACATCTATCATCTATATAATCAACTGTATTGTTGGGCAAGGTTGGCTTATTAATACAGGAGAAACCCGATAGAGAAAGCGAACGAAAAGTTTAATATAGCGGCGGAACTAATAACCTTTCTCTAATTATTAGTAACGTGATGTTACTCTTAACTGCACAATTAGCAACAAAAAGAAAAAGTCTTACTGCATGTATATCCTTTATTAAAAAAATCATATTTTAAATGACGCTCAATAGTATCAAGATATCAAATTTGATTATCATTAAATTTGGGTTCAATTTTTTGTAAATACGTTATTATGCATCCCGAATTCGATTGTCTATAAGTACATAATTAAATTTGTATTTAATTATTATATACTCAAATTATTCAATTTTCTATAAATACATATTTTAATAATACTAGCTTATAACTCGTGCCAAGCACGGGCCGAGTATGAGTTGACATTAAAATATTAGTATTAATAAATTATTAATAAATATTATTTAAAAATGTATTTCTCGAGAATTTAATGATAAAAATATACAATAAATAAATAACTATTTGTAGGAAGTATAAATTAAGAATATACCTGAAATCAAGATTACAACAATAAAATACTGAAATGAAAGTCCGAGGCACATGAAAACCACGCTCTCCTTAAAACAGATAAGCCCCTTCCGTGTGGTGCTTGAAGGTGTGTTGGCTTCCGTCTCCCAGGATACAACGAACAAAGGTGATCTTAAGCACTTAAAGACCCGCCTTCTACGAACCGAACAAATACGCCTTCTATCTCACAGAAACAGAACCTAGAGCTCTAAGAAGGAATGCAAAATGCTATGAAAATTGCTTGAGGGATTTTTTGATGTATCAAACAATGAAGCCAAGGTCTCCTTATATAGGAGTAGAAAATTATAACTTACATTTCAAAAAACATGTAACCCCTACAATAATGAGCTCCAATAAAGAACACATCAATATCTTTCTCATTATTAAGGGAGTTACAAAATTGACTTGTAAGTTACAAAATCAAATACATAAGTTACAAATAAAAAATAAAAAATGCAATTTAATTTTTATTCAAAAACTTCCAACAATCCCCCACATGAATAAAAATTGACATTGCAAAATGACTTTTTGACACGGAGATAGAGCGCACGGTAGAAACCAGCATAGGATAGGTAGGCGTTACCTCTTGAACCTTCCCTTGTAAGAACATATTTACATTTCTAGAATTTCAGTAGTCGCGTTGACCTTGAACTGCCCTTCTGTATTGTGAAATGATGATACAACCCCCACTGGAGTCTTTCCCTATATTTGTTCAGTTCTCACTGTTAAGCCCATTTTGGTCCTGAGCTTTAGCCTGGTTCTGTGAGTTTTTCCCAGAATTAGCCCCACGATTCCTTCTTGAAGCGACCCCACTTCACTCACATAGGTGATCTCTTGAACAATACGAAAGTATTATTTGTTCGACATATCGACACATAAAGATCATTAAAAGCATAGCTTAGCCTTATCCAATTTTTATCACTGTTTTTCATCATAGGAATGGACCCGGGAGTAAAACCCCCACAGTGATCTCACTAAGTCTTTACAGTTAGGTTGTCCCATTGAACCAAGATCTTGGGATCTCCAGTCAACAAGGTTGGGTTTCCTTTGTACCGACTTTTATTATAGGCTTCAGTCCCATTCCTTTCGATGATTTCTCAACTAACTCTCTTGTTAACCCTTTGGTTAGCGGATCCGCAATGTTATCTTTTGACCTGATATAGTCAATAGTGATAACTCTAGTTGAGAGTAGTTGTCTAACAGAATTGTGTCGTCGTCGAATATGCCTCGACATTCCATTATATAGTACACGCTCAGCTGTACCTATTGCTGCAGTACTGTCACAATGTATACAAAGTGGTGGCACTGGCATCTCCCATTTAGGAATATCCTCTAAAAATTGACGTAACCATTCAGCTTGTTCGCCTGCTTTATCCAAAGCAACAAACTCAGCCTCCATGGTAGATTTGGTCATTACCGTTTGTTTCGAAGATTTCCACGAGATCGCTCCACCTGCTAGCGTAAATACATATCCGCTTGTGGACTTCGATCCTTTTACACCATTAATCAAGTTTGAATCGCTATACCCTTCTAGTACAGCAGGATATCTTGAGTAATGCAACCCATAATCACGCGTATACCTTAAGTACCTAAGCACTTTAGTTATCGCTTTCCAATGATCCACACCTGGATTACTCGTGTATCAGCTTAGCTTACTCACTGTAAAGGCAATGTCTGGTCGTGTACAATTCATTAAGTACATCAGACTTCCTATTACTTTAGCATATTCTCCTTGAGAAACACCTTCACCTTTATTTTTAGATAGATGTAAAGTCGTATCAAAAGGGGTTCTTGACACACTAGAATCATCTTTACTAAATTTCTCAAGGATCTTATCAACATAATGTGACTGGTTTAGTATAAGTCCACTTGGTGTTCTTTGGATCTTTATCCCTAGAATCACGTCAGCTAAGCCCATATCTTTCATGTGGAACCTTGAATGTAATATGTCTTTGGTAGATTTCACCATCTTGTCATTGCTACCAACGATGAGCATATCATCAACATAAAGACACATGATCACGTATCCCTCTATTGTATCTTTGACATATACACATTTGTCACATTCGTTGATTTTAAATCCATTCGACAATATCACACTGTCAAATTTCTAATGCCAGTCTCGAGGCGCTTGTTTTAAGCCATAAATTGACTTAACTAATTTACAAACTTTATGTTCCAATCCTGGAACCACAAAACCCTCAGGTTGTCTAATGTAGATTTCTTCATGTAAATCTCCATTAAGAAAGGCCGTTTTTACATCCATTTGATGTACTTCAAGATTTCGCAATGCTGCAATAACAATGATCATCCTTATAGATGCCATTCTCGTTACCGGAGAATATGTATCAAAATAATCGATGCCTTTCTTTTGGCGAAAACCTTGAATAACAAGTCGGGCTTTATACTTATCAATGGATCCATCTATTTTCATTTTCCTAGTGAAAATCCATTTAGATCCTAGTGGTTTACAACCCAGAGGAAGATCCACTAATTCCCAAGTATGATTCTGCATAATCGAATCAACTTCACTTTTAATGGCCTCTTTCCAAAAAAGACCATCCGGGCAATGCACAGCTTCTGAATAAGACTGTGGTTCATTTTCGAGCAAGTATGTTAGAAAATCCGGCCCAAAGGATTTTTCAACTCTAGCTCTTTTGCTTCGACGAGGTGCATCCTCTGTTTCAATTTCATCCGTATTTTCTTGTTCCTCGTCATCACTATATTCATTTTCAGAATAAGTTTCACGTGTCCGTTTCGATGAACTTGAACTTTCTATGGACTTACGTGGAAATACATGTTCAAAAAATGAAGCATTTCTCGATTCCATTATTGTATTCTTGTATATGTCAGGGATTTTTGACTCATGCACAAGAAATCTATATGCCGTACTATTACGCACATACCCAATAAACATACAATCCACTGTTCTTGGACCGATTTTCACCCTCTTTGGTTCTGGTACAAGAACCTTTGCAAGGCACCCCCACACTCGTAAGAATTTATAGGAAGGTTTCTTCCTTTTCCATAATTCATAGGGAGTCAACTCTTGATTTTTTCGGGGTATCCTATTCAAAAGATAGTTTGCTGACAAAACAGCATCTCCCCACATACTTGTAGGCAACCCTGAACTTAGCAACATTGCATTGCTCATTTCTTTCAAGGTCCTATTTTTACGCTCAGCAATCCCATTTGATTGAGGCGAATACGGTGCAGTGACTTCGTGAATAATTCCATGTTTTGCACAGAATTCACCAAACGGTGATACATATTCACCACCTCGGTCACTTCTTATAACTTTTATTTTTTCCTTAAGTTGAGTTTCAACTTCAGTTTTATAGAGCTCAAACTTCTCTATAGTTTCATCTTTGCTTTTCAGCAAATAGACATAACAAAATCTTGTACTATCATCCACAAAAGTGATAAAGTACTTATACCCATCCCTTGTTTGATTTGATTTTAAATCACACGCATCAATGTGAATCAAATCCAAGGGTTTTGTATATCTTTCAATTTTTTGAAATGATGATCTTGTTAATTTTGCCTCCACACAAATTTCACATTTGTGTTTTGAACTAATTTGGAATGTGGGTATATGGTTCAAGTTAATTAATCTACGCATTGTTTCATAATTAACATGACCTAGTCTACCATGCCACAAATTGGAAGACTCGAGCAAGTAAGCAGAAGAATTATTCTTATTAATACTCTTCACAGTCATTACATTTAGCTTAAAAAGCCCATCAGTTACATAACCTTTTCCCACAAACATTCCACTTTTGGACAAAATTAGCTTATCAGATTCAAACACCATGCGGAATCCATGCTTGTTCAACAACGAGCCAGAAACCAAGTTCCTTCGAATCTCCGGCACATAGAGTACATCATTCAGAGTCAGCTCCTTGCCAGATGTCATCTTCAAGACAACCTTGCCTTTTCCAAGGACTTCAGATGTTGCAGAGTTTCCCATGAAAAGCTTCTCTCCATTCTCAGTTGGTGAGAAGGTGTGGAACAACTCCTTGCTCGAGCATATGTGCCTAGTAGCACCAGTGTCAATCCACCATTCTTTCGGGTTAGAGCCAATCAGGTTCACTTCAGAAACCATAGTAGAGAGACTGATTTCAGATATATCTTGAGCCACATCATCTACCATGTGGGCCTCGTGCTTCTTTCTCTTCGGTAGTATGCACTCAGTTGACTTGTGACCAATCTTGTCACAGTTGAAGCATTTTCCTTGAAATTTCTTCTAAGAAACTCCACCCTTAGGTCCCAAGTTGGGTCTCTTGTCTGGTTTCCCCTTTTTGAACTTGGAGTTCTTTTTCACCTCCACAACATTAGCATTAGAGGAAGAGACGGACCGATTTTTATTATCCTCCTCAATCCGGAGTCTCAAGATAAGGTCTTGCACTGTCATCTCCTTTCGCTTATGCTTCAAATAATTCTTGAAGTCCTTCCAACCAGGGGGCAATTTCTCAATAATAACGGCTACTTGGAAGGCTTCATTCATGGGCATTCCCTCAGATTTCATGTCATGCATTATCATCTGAAGATCCTGAACTTGACTAACCACCTTCTTGGAATCCACCATCATAAACTCAAGGAGTCGGGCCACTATAAATTTCTTAGTACCCGCATCCTCGGTTCTATACTTTCTGTCGAGTGAGTCCCACAAAGCTTTGGACGTCTTTAGCACACTATACACATTGTACAGTGAATCACTCAAACAGTTCATTATATAATTTCTGCACAAGAAATCAGAGTGGTTCCAAGCTTGAACTGCACTAACAAGCTCAATATCAGACTCATCGTCTTTCAGCTTAGGTGCATCCTCGTTCAAGAACCTCACAAGGTTCAAGGTGGTCAAGTAAAACAACATCTTTTGTTGCCACCTTTTGAAATTCAGCCCATTGAATTTCTCCGATTTTTCCGCGTGAGCGGTTACCGGTACAGCCGTATTAGGCACCACAAGGGTCGCCGTTTTAGGCACTGCCTAAGCAGTTACACGCCTATCACCATCACCAGACAAGCTAGCTCCGTCAACTCCCGACATTTCTGAAATCAAGATTACAACTAATTAATATAAAAAACTAAATATCAGACTAATGCAGGTCATACATAAAGAAAAATACAGAAAATTAATCATAAGCAAGGACAGGCTAACATGATCCTTTCTGTTGAACTCTAACCTGCTACCAATATTTAATCACAAAACTCAACGATTATAACAAAATTGTACTCGTATCCGTGTAAAGTAAACATCTCATGTTAAATGATAATTATGTAAAACAAAATTGTCAACGTACATAATAAAACACGAGTAGCATTTTTGTAATTATAATTTAAGCACCAAGCAAATAACACTATATATGCATTATAAACCACAATATCGAATAGATCAAGTAGCAGATTATAGATCCTGGAAACATGTTAACCGGATCAAGAATACAGGCCATCATATTCCTCCATTTTACCAAAATCAACTCCTGAGATACAACGTTAACCCCATTTTATACCTATTATTATTGCGCGTACCAATGGAACAAAGAAATTATCTTAGCATGAAATGATTTTAACATATTTACAACAAATAAAATAAGTGTATCTCTAGCAAAATGTTACAAGGCAGCAAACAGCAAGCATGGCAAACAAAAAAATTGCCACAACAAAAAAAAATTTACGACATCTTATTCCAACATGTGCAAATAAGATGTACCTAATAAAGAGAACAACTAGCAGAACCAGGTTAAAAAAAACAAAGAAGAAAATTAAAGGTACAGGAAAACACATATATGGCCCAGTGACTAAACTAACCAGCAATACACCACTGAAATAAATACATGTAAATGGTTAAGCCAAAAACCCATCACTCCACCATCAAGTACGAGAGAGACAACATGAATAATAAAATAGTTACAAACTAAACACTAGCCACGAAGAATCATGTTGATTACCTTTACCAAAAAAAAACAAAGATACACCCATACCAATTACAAAAGCATGCATAACCAAGAAAATTGAATCAAAGATAATCCTGACTTATTAAAAGGACTCCAGGGGCTAAGCATGTTACCTTCTACCTAAGTAATCATATAATTCCTGAACAAATTAAAGACAACCATGTTATAACAGGGACAAAGTAAAAAACAAATATTTGGTTAGACTAAATCTCATGCATTAGTGAACTAAATTACATATCTATACACATGCTTTTGTACCAAAACCAAAACAAGCCTAACAAGACATGCAGAGCAGAGGCCACTTGCAAATCATTATGTTATACTCAAACTCAACAGGTATTAAAACGGAACAAATCTGACAAGCATAAAGCAGGGGATAAACACACGTAATATTAACACCCATATCATAATCAGAAGACAACACATGCATGTCCATTAGGAGAAAATAAAAAAACATATCAGTTCCAATATCCGACACCATAATACAATAATATAACAGCGCAAACCAAAACCACTATACTCCCGGTAAAATTCAAACAAATTAGTTTATCAATTAAACTAATCCATAAGAATTCTGGGATCTGTTTTAAGCTTGTAGGAAGTATAAATTAAGAATATACCTGAAATCAAGATTACAACAATAAAATACCGAAATGAAAGTCCGAGGCACGTGAAAACCACGCTCTCCTTAAAACAGATAAGCCCCTTCCGTGTGGTGCTTGAAGGTGTGTTGGCTTCCGTCTCCCAGGATACAACGAACAAAGGTGATCTTAAGCACTTAAAGACCCGCCTTCTACGAACCGAACAAATACGCCTTCTATCTCACAGAAACAGAACCTAGAGCTCTAAGAAGGAATGCAAAATGCTATGAAAATTGCTTGAGGGATTTTTTGGTGTATCAAACAATGAAGCCAAGGTCTCCTTATATAGGACTAGAAAATTATAACTTACATTTCAAAAAACATGTAACCCCTACAATAATGAGCTCCAATAAAGAACACATCAATATCTTTCTCATTATTAAGGGAGTTACAAAATTGACTTGTAAGTTACAAAATCAAATACATAAGTTACAAATAAAAAATAAAAAATGCAATTTAATTTTTATTCAAAAACTTCCAACACTATTTAATTATGCAGTTATAGACAATCGACCTGTGTGTGACGCCCTCCAAACCCGGGGTACAAATTTGAGGAGTCACCCGACCAACGGAACACTATTTAACACATGCATAATATATAAAGACACAAATACCCCTTAACCAAGACCACATCCAGATTATGGCAATGAACACAAGCTACTACAATCTTTTATTAATACAATACCAGTTTTATCAGAGTTATTACATCACAACTTAGGTTCAAATCTAGACATCTAATCTAGAAAAGCCAAACAACAACTACCCTGCCAATGACAACCACACGAGGGGCTCTCCTAGTTGCCGGTGAACTATCAGTCACGCTGTGCCGACTCATACTCTCGCTTCACTGGAATAGGGTTAGAAAACAACAAGCAAGAGTGAGCCAAAAGTGCTCAGCAAACATCAATGTATCATTTCTATCACATTTGCAAGGATATGAATTTATGATATCAGAATCTACAATATTTAGCTAACACATACTATGTATCAATAACAATTGAAGAAAAGAATTAGAATTTGGCTTATACATTTTATTCAAATCAAAGGTTGTGCTGCTGGCCAGCCACGCATCAACCCCGGACTAGCTCACGGCATAGTCCTCTACTGGATCCGAGGCCAATCTGGGCCTTAAGTTATTCCGACCATAAATATGGTCCGACCAATTACCGGTCCATTTTAAAAACATGTCAAATCTATGATAGGGTATAAACAACAACATGCTCAATAAGATAAACTCCATGTATAATAATTGCAAAAGAGCTTCAACTGCTTAGTATCAAATGAAGATCGAGAAATAATCATGGAATAATTTCAACGGTACAGTGTACTCATTCAATAAGGAAATCAATATTGGTAATCAATAATCGATGACCGTAATCAATAGTCAACGATGGAAGTCAAATGATCAATGGTTGTCAATAATAATCAAAGGATGATAATCAATAATAAATTGTGGTAAACAATAATCAAAAGAATTGGAAATAAGGGTTTCCGATGCAGATCAAATCAAAGAATCAAGAATCTCTAAGGAAATGGAATCAGTTGTCCAAATGCGGTTAAAAGATTGATAATTTGAATTGTTCTGGGGATAACGGTATTCAAGTAATCAAGATAATAATAATTTTTATCACAAGTAAAGGCACAGATACTTGCCTGGTCTAAGCTGCTGTCGGATCGACTCTGCTCACTCTACCTTTCCCTTTCCCTTGCTCCGGGAACTCGATTCTATAATTAAACAACTCATCACAATAAGTCTAACTATTCTCGTTCTACTCTCGACACTTATTTAATCAATAATCACATTTAAACAAGTAACCGGTTACGTATCGGACGTCCGGTATGATTTACGATATTTAAAACTCAGATATTTGCCCTAGTACGGGAATATACAGACTATAAAACACAACACACAATTAATATGAACCATATAGCACTTATAAACATTTTTAAAACATCATACGAAACTTATTTGAATTTTAAATAAGTCACGATTAATTTTTAAATCAAAACTCGGATTTTTAAATCCAATATAAACATTTAAATGCAATTAAATCAATTAATAAAATTAATTGACATTCTTTAAATACTCAAACTATTTTTAAATAAATAAATAGGCTTGAAAATAATTAAACTAAATTTTTAATTAATTAAATCTAATTAATAATTAATTTTTTTAAGAATTAATTGATTAAAAGAAATAACCAATTAATTAATAATTTAATTATTAATTAAAAATAATTCAAATAATTTTCTAGAATTTTTCTGATATTAAAATATATTTTTAAAATAAAAATATGAATTTTTAAAGTTTTTAAAATATTTTCGAATTAAATTTAAAAATTAAATCCAAAAAAGTTTTCAGAAAATGGATTAGGGTTTTGAAGATTGAAACCGGGCCAGACTTCGGGTAAACGGGTCGGGAAGAACGAATCCGGGTCGCCAAGAACAACCCACCGGATTCTGGGTTTTCCAGAATCCGGCCGGTGTCCGGCGACCGGAATTCTTTATTCCCGATCAAACACAACCAAAACAATAGGGCTTTTGTTCGCCTTTGCAAAACAAACACAACCCACACAAAAACATCTCTGTCCCATGCCGGAATCGAGCCCAGAATCCGGTCAAAGAAACCGTCGAGCAAAACTCTGGCCGGAAACCCGATCTCCTCTATTTAAACATGAAACTCCAAGATTAATATGTCAAAATAACGCTTATGACTCACACAATCAAAGCCCCATATCATAATCAATGTCAGATCAATATCAAGAACGGACTATTCAAAATAAGAATTCGGGTCAAAACCCGAAAATCAAACCCGAATAAATTGAACTTAAACACAAAATTAAATCATGGATTCTTGCTAATTAGAACCCTAGGAACATGTTAGAAGCAACCAATTGAATGGAGAATCAACAGAATGAAAACCCCCAAATTAATCAAGAACCCTAATTTTAATTCGAATATTGAAAAATTCATAATAAATCGAAAAATTACCAGATGATGAAGAGGTTGGAATATTCTGAAACTAGAGATCAAGAGCTTTGATTTGAGTACGAGAACTTCAGATTTGGATTTCAATAACACCTTGAACGAATGGATTAATCTTCAAGAACACGAAGAACACGGTTCGGGAATTTTTTAATTTTTGGATAATTAACTGCAGATTTCTATGAGTTTCAAGGTACGATTCGTCTTTTTATATTTTTGGAAAAATAATACCCCAAATAACATTTTTGGATCGATATAGATCCATTGGATCGTTTAAAACCCCTAATTAGGTTAAAAACACGTTTCACGAGGAATAATCAGTTCAAAAGGTTGATGATCATCCAATTGATATATATATCATTATATAACTAATGCTCAAGAATACTGGGGCTATAACAAATGTAATATTGATATAAAACGATATATCCGTCCCCTTAAGCAATTAGGGTTCGGAACAATTTTTCCTTTTTTGAACAAAACGAATTATTCTTGCAGAATCAAATAGGTAGGAATGAAATGATACGAATATCTCTCCCGATAATGATTCGAATACGAAAGATGAAGAGATAATAATTAGTGTACGAAATTCCAACGGGGCCCTTGAATTATCAAAACGGGGCTCAGATTTGAAGAAAATTCCAAATGACGAAATATTTGAAAGGGGCTTCCGACTCACCATTTAGCACATAATCACACAATAATTATCATTTAATAATATTTCAATACTCCACAATAAATATTTTTATATTAAATATATCATTTATTTAAATAATAAAATTCACGGATATTTCATCCTTCCCCCCTTAATAGGATTCTGTCCTTAGAATCAGATCAAGGAAACAACTGGGGATACTTCTCTAGCATCTCACTCTCTAACTCCCAGGTAGACTCTTCTACTTTAGTATTCCTCCACAAAACTCTCACTAACGCTACTGTCTTATTCCTTAGTACTTTCTCCTTACGATCCAATATCTGAATCGGTCGTTCTACATAAGATAAATCTGACTGGACCTCTATGAGTTCATACTCTATTACATAATTCGAATCTCGTCGCTACCTCTTAAGCATAGATACATGAAATACATTATGAACGTGCTGCATATGCGGCGGCAATGCTAACTCGTAAGCTACCTTGCCCACTTTCTTCAAAATCTCAAACGGTCCAACATATCTCGGACTCAACTTCCCTTTCTTTCCAAACCTAACTAATCCTTTCCACGGTGAAACCTTTAGTAACACTTGCTCTCCTTCTTCGAATCCCACATCCTTTCTGGCTAGATCCGCATACTTTTTTTGTCGGTCCTGAGCTGTTATCAATCTTCTCTGAATCAATTGAATCACTTCCTTTGTTTGTTGCACTAGTTCTGGTCCTATCATCTTCCGTTCACCAACTTCTTCCCAATACACTAGAGATCGACACTTTCGTCCATACAAAGCTTCATAAGGTGGCATTCCGATGCTCGCGTGAAAACTATTATTATATGAAAATTCCACCATGGGTAGATGATCGTCCCAACTGCCTTCAAAGTCAAGTGCACATGTCCTAAGCATATCTTCAATGGTCTGAATTGTTCTTTCGCTTTGACCGTCCGTCTGCGGGTGATAAGCCGTACTCATTCTTAACTCGGTGCCCAAACACTCTTGAAAACTCCTCCAAAATCTTGAATTGAATCGAGGGTCTCGATCAGACACTATCGATGCTGGAACTCCATGTCGTACTACGATTTCTTTTATGTAAATATGAACTAACTTATCCAGCGAGAATCTTTCGTTAATTGGAAGAAAATGCGCAGATTTCGTCAATCGATCCACGATAACCCAGATGGCATCATGGTTAGTCTTTGTTCTTGGCAATCCTACCACAAAGTCCATCGCAATATGTTCCCACTTCCATTCAGGAATTTCCAATGGTTGAAGTAATCCACTTGGTCTCTGGTGTTCCGCCTTGACTCTTTGGCATGTAAAACATTTACTCACCCATTCAGCAATCTTCCTTTTCATATCTAGCCACCAAAAGTTTGTCTTAAGATCTCGATACATCTTCGTACTCCCTGGATGAATTGAATACTTCGAGTTATGCGCTTTGTGCAAAATTTCACTTTTCAGTTCCGCTACATTAGGTACCCATATCCGAGAAGCAAATCTCAAGATCCCTTTGTCGTCCGGTTGGCTACATATTTCCTCACCTGTCATCTTACTCACATCATCATTCATAACTTGCTCTTGGCACTTCCGTATCTTCTCCAACAATTCCGGTTGAAACGTCATGGTATAAATCATTTCCGTCGCATCCTTCAGAATACTTACTTCGATCTCTAACTTCTCAAATTCCTTGTATAACTCTTTGGCCATCGTCAGTGTATTTAATCTCTCTTTTCTGCTCAGTGCATCTGCTACCACATTTGCCTTGTCGGATGATAGTTGATAGAAACGTCGTAGTCCTTGATTAGCTATAACCATCTTCGTTGCCTCATGTTCAGCTCTTTCTGAGTAAAGATATACTTCATACTCTTATGATCGGTGTAAATTTCACATCTCTCTCCATACAAGTAGTGTCTCCATATCTTCAAAGCAAACACAATCGCTGCTAACTCCAAATCATGTGTAGGATACTTCTGTTCGTGGGGCCTCAACTGTCTTGACGCATAAGCAATCACCTTGTCATGTTGCATAAGTACGCAACCCAATCCTTTGTACGACGCATCACTATAGATTACGAATTGACCTTGATCGTCTGGTAACATCAATATCGGTGCCGTAGTTAGTCTCTTCTTTAACTCTTGGAAACTTTCTTCGCATTTATCGTTCCATATAAATTGCTCGCTTTTCCTTGTCAGCTTGGTCATTGGAGTAGATATCTTCGCAAAATCTTGCACAAATCTCCGGTAGTATCCGGCTAATCCCAAGAAACTTCTAACTTCAGTCGGTGTCCTTTGTCTCTCCCAATCCTTCACTGCCTCTATCTTTGTTGGATCTACTTTGATGCCTTCGCTGCTCACCACGTGTCCTAAGAAATGAACTTCTCTCAACCAAAATTCACACTTGGAAAACTTCACATATAGTCTTTATTGTCTCAATGTTTCCAACACAATCCGCAAATGGTCTGCATGCTCTTCTTCTGTCTTTGAGTATATCAAGATGTCGTCGATGAATACCACTACAAACTTGTCCAAATATCTCTTGAAAATCCTGTTCATTAAGTCCATAAAAGCTGCGGGTGCATTTGTTAGTCCAAACGGCATTACTAAAAATTCATAGTCCCCATACCTTGTTCGAAAGGCTGTCTTCGGTATGTCGTCTGGTTTAATCTTCAGTTGGTGGTATCCTGACCGTAGGTCAATCTTTGAAAAATGTACCGCTCCTTTCATCTGGTCAAACAGATCATCTATTCGGGGTAACGGATACTTGTTCTTAATGGTCAGCTTGTTCAATTCCCGATAGTCTATACACAATCTCATGCTTCCATCCTTTTTCTTGACAAACAATACTGGTGCTCCCCACGGCGAAACGCTGGGTCTAATAATTCCTTTTTCTATCAAATCTTGCAGTTGATTAGCCAACTCCTTCATCTCCACTGGTGCCATCCTGTAAGGGGCCTTAGATACTGGCTCCGCGCCTGGTACTAAATCTATCGCAAATTCAATCTCTCTATCTAGAGGTAAACCTGGTAATTCTTCCGGAAAAACATATGGAAACTCATTTACAACTGGAATATCTTCTAACTTAGAAACTTCCTTCTCTATATCTATCACATAAGCTAAATACGCCTCACAACCTTGCCTTAATAATCTCTTAGCCTGAATCATCGTCAGGAACCTCTTTCTTTGCCTCTCTCCTCTAAATATCATTTCATTCTTTTCTAGGGTAATCAAAGTAACCCTCTTATTCTTACAGTCAATACTCGCATCATACTCAGTCAACCAATCCATCCCTAATATCACATCAAATTCACCTAACTTAAAAGGTAACAAGTCAACATAAAAACGATTTCCCAAAATCTCTATCTCACAACGAGGATAATATGAACTGACCGCTATACGATCCTGATTAGCTATCTCTATATTCAACACTCCACTTAAGGGTTTCATTACGCAATTCAATCTATGATCAAACGTTTCAGAAATAAAAGACTTCGTTGCTCCCGAATCTATTAACACTTTAGCAGGAATAGAATTTACTAGAAGTGTACCTGCCACCACGTCGGAATCTCTCACTGCTTCTCCCATTGACATATTGTAAGTCCTGGATAACGGCTGGACATTAACAACTGGGGGTACTTCAATTGCCCGAATCATATTGTTCACGGGTGCTGGTGCTCTACAGTCCTTAATCATGTGACCTGGTTTCTTACACCGATGACACACAATGCCTATTTTGCAATCCCGGGAATAATGTTCCTTCTGATTGCATTTAAAGCATGTGACATTCAATCGATAGCATATCCCTGGATGTCGCTTCCCGCATGTCTTGTATTCTGGTAGTGGGGGTCTAGAAAGTCCCTGCTGACTGCCGGCTGGTAGACGGTTATCTTGTCCTACGCTCCCGGTATCTGGTTTCCTGAAACTTGTATTCCTTCCGGGCTGAAATCCCGGTTTCTTATTTGCTTGCCCTTGAAAACTTCCTTGTTGTTGTCCCTTATCGGGTATCCCTGCTTTCCTTTTCTTGTCCTCCCTCTCTTTCATGTAAGAATCACTCTCTGTCTCCGCAATCATTGCCTTTTGGACCACCGATGCATAGGTGTCCAACTCCAATATAGCTAAGTTGCTACGAATCCAAGACCTCAGTCCCTGCTGGAACCTCTTGGCCTTCTTCTTCTCCGTATCCACATAGGTTGGAACAAACCTTGACAACTCTGTAAACCTTATTTCATATTGGGGCACTGTCATACTTCCATGCTTTAACTCCAAAATATTTAATTCCATCTGATCTCTCATATAGTCCAGAAAATACCTTTCCAAAAACAACTCTGTAAATCTTGCCCACGTAATCAATCCCTCGGGCTCCATAGCCCTACTCGTTTCCCACCAATAACTGGCCTCATTCTTCAGAAAATAGCTTGCATACTCCGTCTTCTTATCCTCTGCCACTTCTATCAAGGAAAAAGCCTTTTCCATCTCCTTCAACCATGCCTTAGCCTCTACAGGGTCTGCTGATCCTTTAAATTCTGGAGGTTTTGCTGCTTGGAAAGATTTGAACGTAACCGCCGGTGCTGCTTGCTGGTGATGCTGCTGATGCTGATGTTGTTGCTGCTGATGCTGATGTTGTTGCTGCTGTTCTAAGAGCTGTTGCTGAAATGCTTGTTGCTGCTGTGCTAATGCGGCAGTCTGTTGATTAAGAGTATTTAACAACTGGATTACCATCGGGTCCATGTGGCCCGTGGGAGGTGTATTTTGTTGACCTTTTTGGTCAGAGGTATCAGTTGAACGGGTTTGTCATCTAGGAGGCATATCGCTGATGAATAAACAATAATTGGCTTAATCAAACAGTTCATATAATAGAAGGAAAGATCACAATTGATATCTCGAAGGTTTACAAATCTTCTCAACGGTGTATGGATACACTCGTTGCAACAAGTAGAATAACAGTTATGATGCTGGAAATGAATGACAAGGGAATAAATACAGTTCTATAAAAGAGGTTTATCATATATATATATATATAGATAGAGTTAGTACAAGCGTAGAATGCTTCAAAAGAAAATATATCATGGCTGAACCATAACTGCCGACCAGCAATACAACAAAAATGCAACAACAACCCGAGGCGCTCCTATAAGCCCGGTGCACTGCTGATACTACAATATGCATCTATATACTAACTATCTAGAAACCATACATCCATGTCACATCTGTCTATTCCTAAACCTACTCACAGATCACCTGCTCCTATCTGCTATAACGGGGGTCCTGCAATCCCTGCAATCTCACTCATCGCATAATCCAAAATCTGTCTCATCCATGCTACTGTCTCTCCCTCTTGACTAGAAGCTAATCCGTGCAATCGAGTCTCAACCAAGGTCCTCGTAACCCTAAGCCTTATCTGAATGTCCCCTATCTGATCTCTAAGTCTGTCCCTCTCTCGGATAGCGGCTGCCTCAGTCGAACGAATCCTCCCCATCTCCATAACCTGTCCATAAAGGTACTCCCTCTCTCTACTCACCCTCTGATACTCATGGTGTGGAACTGGTGGCTCACCTAACTGATACAAAGGCCCATAAACTGATGCCTGAGACACTGGTGCTGGGGCTACTCGTCGGAGTGGAACAGGACAAGGTACCTGATCTCTCCTGACTACCGGATGTTGATGCCTAGGCTGATATCGCACTGGCCGAGACGGTCCTGCTCTCTCAACGGGTGTAGGTATCTCTGATATCGTATCCTCGGAAGGGTCTGAGTCTGAGCTAGAACTAGGGGGCTGCAATTATAACCACATTTAATTACTACGCATAATATCCCTAGTGGACCTCCTAATATCCTTAAGTGAATTCCTAACTCTCTATGTTATCCTGGACCCTAAGTCCTAACTTGTTTCAATTGCCATAACCTGTTGCTCTGATACCAACCTGTGACGCCCTCCAAACCCGGGGTACAGATTTGAGGAGTCACCCGACCAATGGAACACTATTTAACACATGCATAATATATAAAGACACAAATACCCCTTAACCAAGACCGCATCCAGATTATGGCAATGAACACAAGCTACTACAATCTTTTATTAATACAATACCAGTTTTATCAGAGTTATTACATCACAACTTAGGTTCAAATCTAGACATCTAATCTAGAAAAGCAAAACAGCAAATACCCTGCCAATGACAACCACACGAGGGTCTCTCCTAGCTGTCGGTGAACTATCAGTCACGCTGTGCCGATCGACTCATACTCTCGCTTCACTGGAATAGGGTTAGAAAACAACAAGCAAGAGTGAGCCAAAAGTGCTCAGCAAACATCAATGTATCATTTCTATCACAGTTGCAAGGATATGAATTTATGATATCAGAATCAACAATATTTAGCTAACACATGCTATGTATCAATAACAATTGAAGAAAAGAATTAGAATTTGGCTTATACATTTTATTCAAATCAAAGGTTGTGCTACTGGCCAGCCACGCATCAACCCCGGACTAGCTCACGGCATAGTCCTCTACTGGATCCTAGGCCAATCTGGGCCTTAAGTTATTCCGACCATAAATATGGCCCGACCAATTACCGGTCCATTTTAAAAACATGCCAAATCTATCATAGGGTATAAACAACAACATGCTCAATAAGATAAACTCAATGTATAATAATTGCAAAAGAGCTTCAACTGCTCAGTATCAAATGAAGATCCAGAAATAATCATGGAATAATTTCAACGGTACAGTGTACTCATTCAATAAGGAAATCAATATTGGTAATCGATAATCGATGACCGTAATCAATAGTCAGCGATGGAAGTCAAATGATCAATGGTTGTCAATAATAATCAAAGGATGATAATCAATAATAAATGGTGGTAAACAATAATCAAGTGAATTGGAAATAAGGGTTTCCGATGCAGATCAAATCAAAGCATCAAGAATCTCTAAGGAAATGGAATCAGTTGTCCAAATGCGGTTAAAAGATTGATAATTTGAATTGTTCTGGGGATAACGGTATTCAAGTAATCAAGACAATAATAATTTTTATCACAAGTAAAGGCACAGATACTTGCCTGGTCTAAGCTGCTGTCAGATCGACTCTGCTCACTCTACCTTTCCCTTTCCCTTGCTCTGAGAACTCGATTCTATAATTAAACAACTCATCACAATAAGTCTAACTATTCTCGTTCTACTCTCGACACTTATTTAATCAATAATCACATTTAAACAAGTAACCGGTTACGTATCAGACGTCCGGTATGATTTACGATATTTAAAACTCAGATATTTGCCCTAGTACGGGCATATACAGACTATAAAATACAACACACAATTAATATGAACCATATAGCACTTATAAACATTTTTAAAACATCATACGAAACTTAATTGAATTTTAAATAAGTCGCGATTAATTTTTAAATCAAAACTCGGATTTTTAAATCCAATATAAACATTTAAATGCAATTAAATCAATTAATAAAATTAATTGACATTCTTTAAATACTCAAACTATTTTTAAATAAATAAATAGGCTTGAAAATAATTAAACTAAATTTTTAATTAATTAAATCTAATTAATAATTAATTTTTTTAAGAATTAATTGATTAAAAAAAATAACCAATTAATTAATAAATTAATTAATTATTAATTAAAAATAATTAAAATAATTAATTTTAATCAATTTTCGGATTTAAAATAATAAATATAATTTTCTAGCATTTTTCTGATATTAAAATATATTTTTAAAATAAAAATATGAATTTTTAAAGTTTTTAAACTATTTTCGAATTAAATTTAAAAATAAAATCCAAAAACAGTTTTCAGAAAATGGATTAGGGTTTTGAAGATTGAAACCGGGTCAGACTTCGGGTAAACGGGTCGGGAAGAACGAATCCGGGTCGCTAAGAACAACCCACCGGATTCTGGGTTTTCCAGAATCCGGCCGGTGTCCGGCGACCGGAATTCTTTATTCCCGATCAAACACAACCAAAACAATAGGGCTTTTGTTCGCCTTTGCAAGACAAACACAACCCACACAAAAACATCTCTGTCCCATGCCGGAATCGAGCCCAGAATCCGGTCAAAGAAACCGTCGGGCAAAACTCTGGCCGGAAACCCGATCTCCTCTATTTCTACATGAAACTCCAAAATTAATATGTCAAACTAACGCTTATGACTCACACAATCAAAGCCCCATATCATAATCAATGTAAGATCAATATCAAGGACAAACTATTCAAAATAAAAATTCGGGTCAAAACCCGAAAATCAAACTCGAATAAATTGAACTTAAACACAAAATTAAATCATGGATTCTTGCTAATTAGAACCCTAGGAACATGTTAGAAGCAACCAATTGAATGGAGAATCAACAGAATGAAAATCCCCAAATTAATCAAGAACCCTAATTTTAATTCGAATATTGAAAAATTCATAATAAATCGGAAAATTACCAGATGATGAAGAGGTTGGAAGATTCTGAAACTAGAGATCAAGAGCTTTGATTTGAGTACAAGAACTTCAGATTTGGATTTCAATAACACCTTGAACGAATGGATTAATCTTCAAGAACACGAAGAACACGGTTTGGGAATTTTTTAATTTTTGGATAATTAACTGCAGATTTCTATGAGTTTCAAGGTACGATTCGCCTTTTTATATTTTTGGAAAAATAATACCCCAAACAACATTTTTGGATCGATATAGATCCATTGGATCGTTTAAAAACCTTAATTAGGTTAAAAACACGTTTCACGAGGAATAATCAGTTAAAAAGTTTGATGATCATCCTATTGATATATATATATATATATATATATATATATATATATATATATATATATATATATATCATTATATAACTAATGCTCAAAAATACTGGGGCTATAACAAATGTAATTTTGATATAAAACGATATATCTGTCCCCTTAAGCAATTAAGGTTCGGAACAATTTTTCCCTTTTTGAACAAAACGAATTATTCTTACAGAATCAAATAGGTAGGAATGAAATGATACGAATATCTCTCCCGATAATGATTCGAATACGAAAGACGAAGAGATAATAATTAATGTACGAAATTCCAACGGGGCCCTTGAATTATCAAAACGGGGCTCAGATTTGAAAAAAATTCCAAATGACGAAATATTTGAAAGGGGCTTCCGACTCACCATTTAGCACATAATCACACAATAATTATCATTTAATAATATTCCAATACTCCACAACAAATAATTTTATATTAAAAATATCATTTATTTAAATAATAAAATTCACGGATATTACACTGTGCATAAAGCTAAAGAAATTAAAGTAAATAAATAAATCTTGTATGATTACGTAGCTGCAAAGAATCTAACGCTCGATGAAACTATTGAATTTAAAGTAAATAAATAAATATTGTATAATTACGTAGTTGTAAGGAATCGAACCCTGGATGAAGCTAAAGAATTTAAAGTAAATAAATCTTGTATAATTATGTAGTTGCGAGAAATCGAACTCGGGTTAAGTGATAACCTAATTTGGTACTTTGGTACTTTAGTACCGCGCGCCATTTTCACATTGTTTTGCTTATGAATTTAAAGTAAATAAATAAATATTGTATAATTACGTAGTTGTAAGGAATCGGACCCTGGATGAAGCTAAAGAATTTAAAGTAAATAAATCTTGTATAATTATGTAGTTGCGAGGAATCGAACCCGGATTAAGTGATAACCAAATTTGGTACTTTGGTACTTTAGTACCGCGCGTCATTTTCATATTGTTTTGCTTATTAACAAAGAGTATAGATTTATTAATTTATATCCATTCTCATTAATTTATTAATAATAAATTTTTAGCACGCTTAAATTTGTTGGGAACATTTCAATAAAGATCAAGGTACAATAATTCATAAATAAAATAATGGAAAATTATCTATTTTCCATTATATACAATTGATTTATCCACACAGAGGAGGTATTTAGTAGTGACAGCCTGACAGGAGCTTAAACAGAACTTTCTGTTGAAGTACACCATCACAAATTAAAGCAAATCAAACACAGCTATATAACAAGGCCAATATTTGAACGTGTAACTCCTATTATATCCCTGAATATTTATATGTAAATAATGGCAGCCGCGTGGAAGCTCCAAAATAATAAAGGCAGGGTAGTGATTTGAAAAAAAGTGTCGAGTACAAATTTAAAAAAATAAATTTTTGGTAGAAAATAAGTATGACAAAGAATTTGATCTTTAGTTTAAATATTGGCAATGTAATGAAGTAAGAAATGAAGAAATGAAAATTTTGAATATACGTATCCATAAAAAATTAAATTTTATTCCATGTCTCCTATTTTTATTTATTTTATTCATTTATTGTTTACATACGCTTATATGTTATTCACACACGTTGTGATGTACTAATATCACGGATTGTCTACCGAAAAACTTCATAAATCTTGTTGCGGTGGAGTGACCAAGCATAATGTATAAATTGGCACGTGCTATATACAAAATCGGAACTTTTAGCACGTGTAACCAAAGCTTCTGCAAGCATCTATGTAAGAAAGCCGACATGGTACTTTAGTTGATGGAGCCATGGGATGGGGGACTTGAGAAGAGTTAAGAGGGGAGCAGAGTCCGGTTTTAAGTTTTGGTTGAATTTTAAAGGAGTGTGTAATGACGAAAATGTAAATTCAATTAATTTTGTATAGGAGGTTAGGTTGTAATGTATAGTTTCTTATTACATGCTGTTACAGTAGTATCCTGTCAATGATCACACGAAATTAAAATCAAATATATAGTGCAGTATTATGGCAGATTTTTACAAAATCTCGAATTCTTCGTATCCTCAAGAAAAATGAATATTATTACAAAAAGTTTAAGTTGAGTGTGCTTACGTTCAATAATGTTAAAATTGGCCGGCACGAATGGAATAAGAAAAACCCTTTAAGTTTCAAAATTAATTTCAAATACTAATGTGTTACTTGCATAATTGTTAATTTTATAAACAATAATATGAGATCACGTGTATATTTTATATGCTCATAAATCAAAATAATGTCATATCATTTAAAAGAAGTTTTGAGAATTTAAACGAGGTAATAAAACTGAGCTACGTACGGCACGAAAAAAAAATCAAAAATCCTGTATTGGATAATATATATTTTCGGTTGAGATTAATTTTTGATAATTGATATGGTACATTGAAAATTATGTATTACGCATTATCAAATGGGTAAAGAGAGGTTAACAAAAAAAGTAGGTTAACAAAAAATTGGTAAAGAGAATTTACTTGATACAGTAAAAAAAAATTCTACCTAACTATCTCAAAATTATTTTTTTTTTCAATTATTTAGTAAATCTAACCATACCGATGAAAAAATTATGCATAAATATGTAGGTATACAAAAGTTTATAAATTTTACCCGATCAAAATATATCTAATTTAATATGATATTTATATATAATTTATAATATAAATGTAACGACTAAGATTTTATACCTTTTTTATTAAAAATTGCATCTTACACAAAATTAATTTCTCTGTATTTTAGTATATTCGCTCATTTTTGCGTAATCTTTCTCAGTGCGGTTGAATTTGTGAAAATATTATTAAAATTTTAAATTTAAGAACAGATAGGTAGAGAAATTTTCTATAGTGCCAACTGTGAGGTAAATTCTCTTTTTCTCAGAATGAAATTTACTATGTTGTGTTTTTTTTATATATATACCAATAGTTACAGTTAAGTTGAAATGTTTAAATATTAAAAAAAAGTTGTAATAACAAATCATTTTTCATTTAACTCACAACGCATTTTGCGATTGTAAAAAAAAATTGAAAGTATTTATTTACAAAATTTGTCGTTGAATAACTAAAATTAATATGGGAAAATAAATTATTTCGTCCTTAAACTATATTCCGTTTTTGGTTTAAGTTCTTATACGAAAAAATATTACGGTACCTAAACTTTCAAATTTTCTGATTCTCGTCTTTCCGTCCAAATTTGACTAACAGACGTTAGTTAACGCTAACGTGGCAATTACGTAAAAATCGAAAATTCTTGGAATTGAGTGAAATTTTGATATGTTAATTTACTACTGCTTACAAGAACCCGGGCGGTGAAAATTTTCAATTTCGAGTTCACTGACGTATAGAAATCTACACTTTAATTTCAAGAACACGGATTATTTTTACTAAAATCTGCAGATTTCCATATGTTAATGAACTCGAAATCGAAAACTTTCACCACCGATGTTCTTGTAATCATTCGTAGATTAACATGCCAAAATTTAACTACATTCTGAGAATTTTTGATTTTCATGTAATTGTCACATCAACATTGACTAACATCTATTAATCAAATTTGGACGGAAATACGAAAATCAGAAAATTTGAAAGTTTAGATACCGTAATATTTTTTTATATAGTTCAAGGACCTAAACCAAAATTAACATATAATTTAAGGACCAAAAAATTTATTTTTCCAATTAATATCTATAATATTTTTTTGATCATCTATGATATAGGGGAGCCTTAGGGGAGCCTTAAACCATGTCGGGTGATTGAGTCAACTTATGGGATAATTTGAATTTATGAGGAAAAGAAGTTTAATGAGTGTATTTACTGTACGAAGTCATGCTTTTCTGTTGAGTAGACCCATTTTTCTTTATATTTGACTACTTTTTCCTGTTTCAGAAAATTTATAAGAATATTTTTATACGGGTGATCAAAGTGTTGTTTGAAAACACTCTTAGGATCTCCTTAAATCAGTTGCATTTTGTTATTTATTTTTGAACTAGTCTACTAAGCCGCGCTTCGCAGCGGTCCTATAATATTTTTGTAGAATTTTAACTATTAACTATTTAAGAAAAAAAATATAAATCAATACTATTATATAATAGATGAAACATTAAAAGTTTGGTTGGTCGGTATGGTACGTTGTGATTTTACTTAATTACCCTTAATTTTGGTTGGTCAGTATGGTACGTTGTGATTTTACTTAATTGCCCTTAATTAACTGTACTTTGTGTTTTTACTTAATTAACCTTACTTATTTATAGAAATATATTATTAAATAATAATATTACATATTTATAATCAATTATCTTTTTCACCTAAAATACATTAATTTTTCTAACAAATTCCCCTACTTTTTCAAATATATCACGGGCAATTACCTTTTTTTAACTAAAACATGTTAGTTTTTCTATTTTTTTCTTACTAAAACCCCTCATTTTCCAAAAATATCACGGACCTTTAGTTATTTATTTTTAAAACTATTTTAATATTATAATTATTTTTTAAAATGTCTACCTATTTTTCTTAACAAATGCAATTACTACAAATATTAAAATATAAATAATCAAATACCTATTTATAACCAATTACCTTTTTAGCTAAAATACATTATATTTTTTTTCTAAAAAGTTCCTTCTTTTCTAAATATATCATGGGAAAATTGCCTTTTACAATTTACTTTTTCTATTTTTCTCACTAAAATCCATTCTTTTTCCAAAAATATCACAAGAAACCATTTACTTATTTATTTTAAAACGTATTTAAATACTTTTAATTATTAATTTTTAAAACCTCATTTTCCAAAAATATTACGGGCATTTACCTTTCTAAACTAAATATATGTTACATTTTTTATTTTTTCTAACTAAAACCCCTCATTTTCAAAAATATAATGGGCAACCCCATACTTATTTATTTTAAAATTTGTTTTAATGTTTTTAATTAATTAAAAGTGTTTAGCTATTTTAACATGTCTACTTATTTTTTGCACAATTACAATTAATAAAATATTAAAAAAATAATAATAAAATAACAATTAATAATCCGTGCATCGCACGGGTTTTAAGCTAGTATATATAAATATTGAACGCAATATTTTACAAAGTAACATACATAAACTATAAAATAAAGGTTTTTTTCAAAAATACCCATTACATAAAAGATTTTTGCAAAAATACATTTTCATATTTGCAAAAATACCATTTTTTAAAAAATATTTGCAAAAATACCAACTTTTTAAAAAATATTTGTAAAAATACGATCTACAAATTTTGCAACCATATTTGCAACTGACATCAACCAAAATCAACCAAAAATGCAACTTATAAAAATTTAATAATTGGAATTATATTTGGTTGCATAATAGGGTGCATAAGTAATTAATAGGTAACAAACCCTACGGTGCTGATTTTTGTAAATTTTTTCAGGTTGCTTTGGTTGCAAACCATATTTTTGCAAATATTTTTTGATTACATTTGGTTGTAGAACCTATTTTTGCAAATATTTTAAGATGGTAAAATCGTAAAAAAAAACTTAAAAAATGATATTTTTGGTAATTTCTCTAAAATAAACTATTGACATATTTTTATACCGATTTTGTATCATATTTTCTTGAGCCAACACTCATTACACTAAATACATATAAGAAAAAAATACTAAAAATATGCAATAAGTATTAACCACCACTTCAAACTTCAACAATTTGTATTATCACAAAAATTACAAATTTCTTAAATATTCATAGACTTATATGCTGATTTTGTGTCATGTTTTTTTAGCCGATGTCCGTTGCATAAATACATGTAAATAAAAAATACTAAAAATCTTTAATAATAAAATTTAAGTATTAACCACCGCTTCAAACTTCAACTATTAGTATCCTAACAAAAATTATAAATTTATTAAATATTCCTGGACTTTATATGCTTATTTTGTGTCATAGCTGATGCCCATTGCACTACATATATATAAATTAAGAGTATTAAAATTAAGCAATAATAAAAATTTAAGTATTAACCACTGCTTCAAAATTCAACTATTTGTATTATCACAAAAAATACAAATTTCTTAAGTATTCTTAAACGCTACAATAAATATTTTTAGTGCGTACATGTGTATCATTATAATATAAAAGGTTCATCATGGGAACATGATCGACTTTTTATATAATCATTATTTTTTCTGTGAATTTGAATGTAAATAAGAGATTTCAATTTTAGTGTAGTTAAGAAAAAAAATAACATTTGTTAAATTGAATTTTGAACATTATTTTTTTATATATTTATTTTTTTTACTATGAATTTGAATCTAAATAAAGAAATTAAATTATGTAAACATGGTTGATTAAAAAAATTATGAGATAATGATATTTAATAACTCTAATTAATTCACAAAAATCACAAAAAGAATATATCAAAAACTATATACAAAGATAACATTTAATATAATTAATATTAGATATAGAAATCAACTAAAATTTAATCGTCACATCCATACACTCATTTTGTGTAACCTATTGTAATAGGTCTATTGTTGTTCCAAACTTGTGATAAACTCTATCGAAACATATGTACCTAACATATTTATAAACCCAAAAAAATGATTAATAATAGTTTGTGTATGTTATGTGCTCTCCTACCGAGAAAAGGAGAAACTAAATTAAAATATACAAACACTTATAATTAATATACAATGTTATTAATGCACACGAATTATCATAAAATTCTCAAATTTGAGACGTGAGGAAAACTAATTAGTATGTCATGCTTTTATAGGCAATTTAAGTTATAACAAAGATTAAATTTCAAATAGGATTATAATATAAATATTTAATAAAGATTAAATCCTAAATACAATTGTAATAAACCGTTATAATAAATATTAAATTATAAAATAGATTGATTTTTATATATTTATTGTGTTTCCTAAAAATTTGAATCTAAGTAAGATAACTTAATTTTATTGAATTAAAATAGAGAAGTTCTAGAAAAATAGATTAAAACTTAAATACGATTTAATTTAGTTGAGAACGAAGTTGATTTTGTTTAATTAAATTTAAATAGAATTGACTTTTATATATTTAATATCTTCCCTAAAAATTCGAATTGAATTAAATAGTGAAACTCTAGAAAAACAGATTAAAACTTTAATATGATTTAAGTTAGTTTAGAAAAAAAAAGTAATATTTAATTATGATTTATGTACTTATTGTCTACCCTAAAAATTCGAGTATAAATTAGGAATGTCTTCCCTAAAAATTCGAATATAAATAAGAAAATTTAATTTTATTGAATTAAAACTGAGGAGCTCTAGAAAAATAGAAAAATATTTTTTGGAAGATCTGAGAGCTCTTAGGGGTTATTTATATATATATATATATATATATATATATATATATATATATATATATAATAAAGATAAAGAAAAATAGTATACTAAGTCGCGTTTCGTGGCGACCTTATAATAATTTTTAAAAACTTTAAAATTATATGTCCTTTTAAGGAAAATATAGGGAAAAAATATCAATAATATTATATAAATTAATGAACGCAATCTTGTACAAATTTAACACCGATTTTGTGTCACATTTTTTTAGACCGACAACCGTTGTAATAAGTAAATTTAATCAAAAGACATCGCACTATGCAATAATAAAAATATAAGTTGCATAAACCAATTTAAAAGAGGAAATGTTTCCTGAAATTATCAGTCTTCTTATATGGTTCTAGAAAACTTAATCTAAGAGTTAAAAAAGGAAATCAGGACTTTTTATATTTGGAATAGATGTTTACTATTTAAAAAGAGGTGCTCTATTTAGATTTTATACATCCTGAGATAATTTTAAAATTTGTAAAGACTAAACATGATTTAAAGTGCAGTTGCAGAAATAAAAAGTAATAATTTCAAACCTTTGTAAACGCACCACTTGTTCGAAAGGAGTGGTGCAAAGACAGGGCAATGGCACATTCAAAATTTTCCCAAACACTGCAGATAATAAGTAGAGTAAAGTGCATTTTGTGTACTCGTATTTTAGTTAAGACACCACTTGTAATGGTATAGTTCAAAATCGAGCACTTGCAATATCAATGTTTGTATTTCACTGCAATTTGTTGCATTCCGTTAACTGAGATTAACTCCGTTATTAATTTATGGAGTAACGTGTACTTTGTGTACTCGCACATTATTCTAAAGTACATTTTGTGTACTCGTACTTTACTCTAAATTTTAAACTAAAGTATTGCAAGTGATTTTTTGAGCAAAGTGTGGGTACACAAAATACACTTCATAGTAAAGTGCGAGTACACAAAATGCACTTTACTCTCTAAATTAATAACGGAGTTAATCTCAGTTAACGGAATGCAACAAAGTGCGATAAAATATAAATATTGATATTGCAAGTGCTCAATTTTGAACTATAGTATTGCAAATGATGTATTAACTAAAATGCGAGTACATAAATCACACATTTACTCTAATTAGTAATGCCAAAACACAGTTGAATAATGAATTAATATAATCGTCCATAACGATTAACTTTAACACTTGAATTAGTCAAATCTGTAGATATTAAGCCAAAAACATAGTTCATAACAACAAAAATTTACAGTAAAAACTATTCATCCTAATAACGCATAATCATAAATTGAAAAGATTAGAATGCGAGCATAAAAAACTTACGATTCTGTTAACAAAGATGATGAAGGAACTAAAATTGTGGAGCTAAAATTATAAAAAAAAAAAGATGAAAAATTATGCGAGCTGCAAATAATACCTCATACTATGCTCATGTTAAAGAAAATAAGATGTTACCTTCAGAGAGAAAAATTTCACAAATCAAGAACGACTTCTGAATTTATTTCAAAAAAAAAACGACTTCTGAATAACCTAAAGGCGCATGAGCACTAACTCTTGTAAGGATCAAATCTGTACTGAGTAGTTTTGGTGTAGTTTTATCCAAGAACCTGAATATTAAAGATAATTTGATGTCAGCCATGGTAATAAAACTATAACTACTGAGAATATAAATTAAATTAGTTAGGATATGGATTGAAAATCCCGTATGTATAGGGGGGAGACAACTTAAATTTAAATAGGATTTAAGTTACTTGAGGAAAAAAGGTTGTATTTGTTTAATTAAATTTTAAATACGATTGACTTTTATATATTTATTGTCTTTTCTAAAAATTCGAGTGTAAATAAGGAATATCTTGCCTAAAAATCCAAAATTTTCTATAAATAAAGAAATATAATTTTATTGAATTAAAAATTGAGAAGCTCTAGAAAAATAGATAAATATTTTTCGGACAATCTTAGAGCTCTTGGGGGGGGGGGGGGTTTCCTTTATATATATAAAGGTATTGATATTAAATCTATTTTAATAATTTTAATTATTTAAAAAAAATTAACATGCATAATTATTTTTTTTAACAAATACAATTATTAAAATATTAAAACGTAAATAGTAAAAATAACAATTATTAAAAATAATTTGTGCATCGCACGAATTTTAAGTTAATTTATACTAAAATAAGCACTTAAAACAAAATTATGATATATGAATTTAGCAAATACGAAACTAACTAAATTTCAAAAATATTACCATCAAAAAATAGAGATAGGAATTGAACATCTGGTTGAACTAAAGTCATCGGGATTAAAAAAATTGGCCAGCTTGTGATTCAATTTCAAAATAGTATAGACAAAAAAAACTTTGATATGAGGAGTAATTTAAATTATATAAAATATTGGTTACCTAGTGAAACCAATAAATCCAAAGTTGATTGGAGTCAAAGGAGTGCTGACTGCTGAGCCTGCAAAGAAAATATTAATACATGCCAAGCCAAATCGGGATGCCACACACAAATAGTCTGCCCAACCAAATATAAAAAATTACACGAACATTAAGAGATGCCCAGCCAAATCGGGATGCCACGCACAGATAGTCTGCCCAACCAAATATAAAAAATTACACGAACATTAAGAGATGGATCATGAAAGACACATGCCGGAGAGTTTAGAAATCTATATTTTTATATAAATAAAATATATAGCGTCACAATTGAATAATGTCATATAATATAAAATCAAAGTAATATATAGAGCGTGTTAACCTTTCCCTTACTCCTATTGTACCTTAGAATTGAATCCTTATAATTGAATCCTTATAATTGAATTTGATGATATTTACAAAGAAAGCTCCTCTTCGTGATGGGTAGATCTACAAATCACTTCTGCAAAATCAAACAAATTAGGTCATTAAACATGTTTCGATCTCTATTACATAAGTCAAACATATTGATATGTTAAATTTTGTTACGGTGATAATCGCTTTATATAGAATTTTATAGATGATTATAGAATTTGATTAAATTTATAATTCTTGTTGAATTTGCTTTTTGTAGTTATTGTTTTTTTCTAAAATTTAGGAGTTAAAAAGGAAAACTTTAATTTTTAATATTTAAAATTGAGACGCTTTAGGAAAAAAGATAGATATAATTTGTCATTTATAGTTATTATCTTTTCTAAAATTTAGGAGCTAAAAAAGAAAATTTTAATTTTTAATAATTAAAATAGAGGAAAGATTTTATATATAATAATAAAATTTGATTAGATTTATAATTTTATGTCAACTTGTCTCCAATAAGTATTACCTTTTATACAATTTAGGAGATAAAAAAAGGAAATTTCCATTTTTAATATTTAAAATAGAAGAAAGATTGTACATATAGTAATAATAAATTTTGATTAGGTTTATAATTTTATGTCAACTTGCCTCTAATAAGTATTACCTTTTCTACAATTTAGGAGCTAAAAAGGAATTTTCAATTTTTCATATTTAAAATAGAGGAGCTCTAGAAAATTAAATAAATATAAATCGAGCGATTCTAGAGCTCCCGGGGGTTTTCCTTTATATATATAAAGATATATATATATATATATATATATATATATATATATATATATATATATATATTGGATAATAAGGAAGTTGTAATTTTCTAAATCAAAGAAAGTTCTATCAAGTTTGAAAATTCTATCAAGATTGGAAATAATAAAAAAGAAAATTACAATTATTAACATAAGAGCCTACAAATAATAATAAAAGAAAGTTCTATCAAATTTAAATTCGAAAATAATAAGGAAGTTGTAATTATTAAAATTAAAAAGTGTGAAAAATTTAGAAAATTAGAAAAATAGAACGGAGCGATTCTAGAGGCGCCACCTCACCGCCCTCGTCTTCTCAATATAGTAGAATTTTCTTCAAATGTTAAATAAATTATTTGTTATTTTAAAAAGAAACTTAAAAATTGTTTTGCAACCTTTTTAATTTATTAAAAGAAAGTTCTATCAAGTTTGAAAATAATAAAAGAAAGTTCTATCAAGATTGAAAATAATAAAAAAAAAAATTGCAATTAATAAGAGCCTATAAATTCGAAAATAATAAGGAAGTTGTAATTTTCCAAATCAAAGAAAGTTCTATCAAGTCCTACAAATTCGAAAATAATAAGGAAGTTGTAATAATTTTCTAAATCAAAGAAAGTTTTATGAAGTCCTACAAATTCGAAAATAATAAGGAAGTTGTAATTATTAAAATTAAAAAGTGTGAAAAATTGAGAAAATTAGAAAAATAGAACGGAGCGATTCTAGAGCGCCACCTCACCGCCCCCGTCTTCTCCTTTATATAAGTATATTGATAGTAGTTATCATATCAATTAATTAAAAAAGGGCATTTTTCATAAATATCTCATTCCAGAAATATTTTTGTAAAAATACCTTTTCAAAAAAAATTATTTTGCCAAAATACCATCTTATTTGCAAAAATACCTTCTGCAAACTGCAACCAAAATCAATCACAGATACAACTTGTTAATAATGGTGTTTACAACCCTAAAATCAGGGTAGGTTAGGGTTTAGAGCCCTAAACCCTAAACCATAAACCCTAAGTCCGTATACGAATTATTCGTCATTCTTAATATTTCTAAAATCCAAAATAGAAACATTGAACCCCAAAAGTTAACTATTGAACCCCAGGGTAAACCAAGACCACAAATTTACAACTTTTATTAATAAATTTTTTTGAATTCTTAGCTGTTTTTTCAATTATTTTTTAAAAAGTTGCATCTGTTTGCATCTAGTTTCAACCACATATGCAACTGGATGCAAACTATGTAGGTTGTATTTGGAAAGTTGCATCCAGTTGCAATCACACATGCAACCGGATGCAACCTACGTAAGTTGTATTTAGTTGCAGAACGTATTTTTGCAAAAATCTTTTTAAAAGATGGTATTTTCGCAAATTATTTTTAAAAAAAATGTATTTTTGTAAATATTTTGAGAAGATGGTAAAATCGCAAAAAAACTTTAAAAAAGTGGTATTTTTGATAAATATCCTTAAAAAACACATGACATTACGGTAATTTTTATGGGACTTTTTTATAATTTTCTAGTATTTCTCATCTTATAATAAATGAATCATAAAAGATAAAAATATATAAAAATTATTAGTTGGATAAAACACTTTCATATTATACCTGAAATTGTCATATATTTAAAAATAACAATTAAATATAAATATAAAAATAAATTATAATATATAATATATAAATAATTTTATAAAATAAAATTTTAATAAACGAAAATTTGATAAACAAATACGCTCATTAAATGGACAATTATTTATGATCTCAACATGACAGCGATTAGCGGCAACTTTGTTTAATCTCGATTAACTATCATATTAAATAAATTAAATCTTCTGTTTACTATCCTATACATCTATCGATGTCTAACTGTAAATAAACTATATTTTCTGGTTTCAAGCCCATTCATTTATCAAGTTTTAACCGTAGACGCAGCTCCTGTGCCGACCGTATTGTGAATTGTGATGTTTATAAAGCTTGAAGTGAAATCAAAAGAAAATGTTCGACGTAGGCCCAGTCCAAACAACTTGGGATAAATCGCACTGTTCAGGAAGCCTGGTTAGACTGAATTTCTTCTTTTAAAGATAAAGTATGTCATATTCTACCATGAGTCCATGACCCAAATTCTGGGCCCATGAGTTACAGTCAATCATAAATAAAGTAAAAGAATGGACCAAAATTCGTCAGGTAGCATTTAGGAAGAATTTTGGGATAAATTTTTGAGATTTCTAAAATTATCCACGAAAAAATAATTAGATAGTAAAAACAAGCTGTGGGTATTTAGCACTTAAATTATAGGAAACATTTTAATTGATTGAACTAACTATTTTTTTTTTTAAATACAAGTAATGCTTGAGCACCCAACCAAATTTTTCAAAATTTATACAAAATGATGTGTCTAACACTTGACTAGATGTATACACACGGATTCTCGTATTTTTATTAAGAAAGTTACGCTTAAGAATAGATTTGGAAAATGTTTTGGAAAATTTTATCAGGTACTCTAGCATTTTACTTAAAATACTTACTCTCTTTCACAAAAGTGACGATTTATACATTTTGAAAGTTAACCTAATTTAAGTTTACCGTAAATTAAATATTACTAATTTATATTTTACAAATTTAAAATTTATTTCTAAAAAAATTAAATGCATTTTTAATAATATTTTTTTCATAACTTTTAAATTTTGTAATAATGATTAATTATTAGTCAAAATTGAATTAATTAGATTAACTTTAAAATTTTATAAAACGCCACCACGTGAATTCAGTGATGGAGATGTTTAGTATTTGAACATTGTGTTCTAAATAGGGCTGTAAATGAGTCGATACACTCACGAACAGTTCGGTGTTCGGATTGAAAAAAGTTCGATTCAATTTGTAAACGAGTCGAACATGAAAACAATTTTGAGGTTCGTCTCGTAAATGAGCTGAACTTGAGCATGACATAGTTCGACTCGAAAGCTCACGAACAAGTTCGATTATACAACAATTCGTGAACATGTTCATTTATGTAGTTCGTGAATCAGGTTCGTGGACAAACTCGTGAATAAGGTTAATAAATAAATTCATGTCCAAATTCGATGAATATGCTCATGAACATATTTCATTAACACTTCAGAAAAGTTCCTAAATTCACGATAACTAGTAAATAAGTGTAAAGACTAATGTATACGAAGTGTATGTTCTATTCATTATTTTTTTTGTTAAGTCTATACATTTTTTTATTATAAATAGTAAAATTATAACATATGTTACATTGTAAATTATAACATTAATTGGTTATGTATTAACTAAACTGATCTAAATTCTATTCTTTGATAAGTCTAGATGAGAATCATGTCTCTAGATTTAGAGATTTTACAGCTGTTTTCTTTTTCTTATAATGCATTAAAAGTTTTCTTAAAAAATATGAGGTGTTCGTGAGTAATAGATCGTGAGACATATTCGTGAATTGTTCGCGAACATGTTCGTGAATAATATTTTTCTTAATGAATTGATACACAAACAAAAATGTTAGCTCGATAAAAATTCGAGCTCGAGTTCGAGTTTGACGTATTTATAACGAGCTGATACATAAACAGTTAAGAGTTCGGCTCGGTTCGACTCATTTATCGCCCTAGTTCTAAACATGCAAAATATCATGTTATACAATTAATTCAACATAATATTTGAAGTCATTTAATAATATTTCACGTAGGAATATTTATCAATTTTTTCGATCCGTTCAAATAAAATTTGTTACCCCAACAAGATATTAGAACGATTTATGAGTACTTGGAGTCCGTCCATGAGGTGGCCAAGAGGTCATTTCATGTATCTATAATGCTTTAAAATTATCATAAAATTAACAATAATGCATCAAGGGGAAAAAGAAACTTTTTGAGATCGGTTTCACCTAGGAATTGAAGGGTGAGGGTGAACTAAAAAGCAAATGACAAATTTGTAGGAGACAGATTGGAAAAGACAGAAAAAAGAACAAGGTTATAATAAAGGAAAAGTTGGGAAATGGATCCATTAATAGATATGAAAATGTACGATTATATTCATCAGAAATTGTTGAAATATAGTGAAATATAGCATAAGATTAATTTGAAATTTTTCTCTAATACCTTAAGATTTTAAATGAGTTGATTACTCAACATGGTATTAGAGCTCTGGTCGACGGGAGTCACGAGTTTGACTACTTTATTAGAAACACGAAGACAAATTAATAACTCAAAGATAAGAGGCCGTGATCCACTATTCAAATCCAAAAAATATATCCCCACCAATGTCCAAGTCAAATTAAAGGTCACCAAATCCATGAAATCGATCTTAGAGTCATGGACAACATTGCCACAAAAACAGAAAATGTGAAGATTGAAAAAAGTACAGGCGTGGACACAAAATTAAAGCTCAAGTTGAAGTTCTAACATAAAAAATGTTATCAAAATCTTGTTCTACGATCAAATATGAATCAAAAATTTTACGTGTCCGCGTGTCAGAATTGTTGTATATCTGCATTTCTTTTTTAATCCTTGCAAGGTTCTCGAAAATAATTAACCTTGTTGGGATCATTTGTCATTCTGTATATTATTCTATATATTGTACTCTCTCTTTTATTTTGCTTGGAATATGTTTGGAAAAGCCCTCGAGTCAATCCAAAGAAATTAATAGGAAGACATGCATCTCATGACTTTTGCCAAAATAAACTCAAAACCAGCAACTAAGTCAATAATTCTTCCCCAAATCCAACATTTTTGACTTCTAAAACCCGACTCATGCATTAAAGATTAGTTCAAATGTTAACTCATTTTAATTAAATTCATAGACATGCACATTTTCAAACTTTTCTTAAATTCAATGAATTTGTGCGATCATACAAATTTTACAGTTTCCAACGGATTCTAATTAAACTTTATGTGTAGATACAGCAAAATTCATAAATAAAATCGACGATATAAAAAATTTGTTTAGTAAAATTTATTAATACTTACAAAATTTGAGAAATAGAGGCATGCAGATGCAGGTTCTGATCTGAGTCTCCCATGACATAGTACTAATAATCCATTTATGATAGAAGAGTTTTCACTGTCAAAGATTCTAATAAAAGCCCAAGCATGCCTTCTTGTCATTCTTCCTTATGCTTCACTTCCATGGCTATTCCTTTCTGCTTTCTGTAGTCTACAAGTATTCCCTGTTTTTTTTTTCATTTAATTTTGTATATATATCTATAGATACATGTTTTTCAATTATCAAATCCAACAACTTAGGTATAGGTTATGGGCTCCTCTATCTTCTCTCCCTCTCCATTTAATATCCTTTTCTATTATTGTTTATAATTTTACAGGTGATTCTTGTTTTTTGTTTTCCCTATTTTTGCTTATCACATTATTTTGTACTACTTTATTGTTTTTTTTAAAACTAGGAGTTTATTTTATTTTATCATCATAAGAGTGATCTGATTGAACACAACAAGGGTAGTTGAAACTTGAAAGGGTCTAGCTAAGTGTAGCTTCATAAGGTGGAAAAAAACATATATTTTGTGTTACAAGAACTAGATAGATAGATCTATTATAATTAAGGAGTACTACAAATGGATTCATCAAAAAGAAACTGGCCTAGCATGTTCAGGTCTAAGCCTTCTATCAACTCTCACCGCCATCAATGGCAACATGATATTGCCCCTCTTATCTCAAGACCCTCTTACACATCTTCTGGTATACTTTTGATTCACTCTTTAATTTAATTTTTTATTTTTTTTTACTTTTTTTTACATGTGTTTGTGTTCATATGTGTGGCTAATTTGATGTAACAGTGTCTGATCAAGAAAGGACTCATGAGCCGAAGCCGCGATGGAACCCGAAACCAGAGCAAATCAAGATACTTGAAGGGATCTTTAACTCCGGAATGGTAAATCCACCAAGAGATGAAATAAGGAGGATTAGGGCTCAACTTCAAGAATACGGTCAAGTTGGTGATGCTAATGTTTTTTACTGGTTCCAAAACAGGAAATCAAGAAGTAAAAACAAGAAAAACAACCTTCAAAACTCCACTACCACCACCAAGTCACTACTAACTTCTCCTCCAGTCTTACCCAAGCCAGCTGCTCCACTCTCTTACTCATCATCATCCTCCTCTGATAAATCTTCAGCAGATAGGAAAGCCTTTTCTTGTAATGTCTTTGATGGCCTCAACTCCCCAACTTGTTCAGTCAACCAACCCTACTTTCGAACTAGTACTGAGCAGTTCTTGCCGGAACCCTACTTTTTCCCGGCGAGCCAGAGTACTACCCTAATAGGTGGTACAACTACTTCTGGTCTAACTTTGACACAAGGGTTTTGTTTTCCTGAACTTGTAGCATCAAATGATTATGCAGCAGATCATAATAATTTAGGACAGGGTTTTGGGAATTGTTCAACTAGTGTTTTACTTACTGACTTGATGAATCTTGGAGGTATGAATAATAATAATAATAATTACTATAAGAAGGTGGAAGATAATGACAAAAGTAAGATGCAACAACTGTTAAGTTACAGTGTGTCTACTGCAAATCCTACTTGTGCTCAAACCATTCTTCCTCCTACTGTCTCTCCCTCTGTTATGTCTGCCATCAATCACATTCAAGGTATTTCAACTCTACTTGTCTCTATTTATTTCTCTTCTTGTTTCCTTTAAAAATGATTTGTTTTTTTTCCTGACCTTTTAGTTCATTTTGTGGCTTTTTTTCTTTATCATAATTTGTTTGAAATGCCCTAATTTAGATTTTAAGGTCAAGAACTGATAGTTCATGCACCCATCCCTATGTATACAAATATTTAGAGGAAGGGGAGAGAGAGAGGGAGAGAGAGCTGGAGATCAGAGAGAGAGAGAGAGAGAGAGAGAGAGAGAGAGAGAGAGAGAGAGAGAGAGAGATTAGGTGTAAATTATATGTTAAAGACAATAATCAATAAATTCCAAAAATGTGTTTATGCAGGCTTTTAAAAGATGTAGCAAATCTTAAAATGCTATAAAAGTCAGTTTCTTCCTTTAAGGATAGAGATTGTAGTAATTGGATACCAATTTTAACTATAGGGCACTTCAATGTTTAGATTTGACACAAGCAAACCTTGTATAAGAGTATATATACATGACCAAACAATACTTTTGAAGAAGAAAAAAAAGAGTGAAATTACACTCATATTTTGTCACACACACATATTGAATGAGTAATCACTTCAGTACTCCTAGTCTAGATTTGATAGCACATATAAACAGTTGTTTGACTTGTAAATAAGTGATATCAATTGCACCAGACTGGTAATTTATGTTGGTATCTTTATATTTTTCTGTATACACATATACATGTTCTGATGTTCATCTACACCAGGACTTGATTGATAAATGCATATACATAATACGGTCCAGATCTAACTTTAATTTTGATACGTTACATGTTGTATTTTTGTTAAACTGAGTAATAGAGAGAGACAAGGTCATTTTTGTCTCTTGGTCCGAGTTTTGTGTTAAATCTGTCTGGTTGGACGTGTGCATGGCCTCCCCTAGTATATTAATTTACTGTTCATTGACTTCTCCGTTTTGCTTAGCTGATCTGGTTTCGTGTTAATTTTGGTGTAGGTGAGGAACTAAGGAAATCAACGGTGTTCATTAATGAAGTAGCAATTGAGGTTGCATCTGGGCCGTTCAATGTGAGAGAAGCTTTTGGAGATGATGCTGTGCTCATACACTCTTCGGGACAGCCTGTGGTTACTAATGAGTGGGGCGTCACCCTCCACTCACTCCAGCATGGTGCATTCTATTACTTGCTCTCTACCGCCATCACAACAAAGTCATCACACCTCCATGCACATGGTATAACAATTTAATTGCTTCGTAACATTTAAGCATCGTATAGACGTATTCTCCCTCCGTCTCATTCAAATTTCTTTCTCCGTCAAATTGACTAAATTTATAATTTAACTTACACATATTGTATGTTAAATATAATTTCCGAAAAAATTCTATATATATGTATGGAAATAACTGCAAAATTTGATTGGTTTGCAGATTTAGAGATATAAATGGAAGGGAGTGAGTAGCTGCTGATTCAGTGGGGTTGTAGCAGTTACCATATATCTACATACTGCTCAATTAGCTGGTTCTACTACTAATGGTTCTATATAAATATGATCTGGTACTATGTTTGTGTTATGTGTGTTGTATGTGTACGTTTGAAACGTTAACTCTATGTATGACATATGGCTCTTTCCTTTCTACATTTGGGTATCTGAATTCTGATTATCTGGTAGGCCATATATATGTTTCAAACTGTGTGTATGCAATATGCATACAGCTTAATGTGATATCATTTCTTCACAACTTCCTTCCAGGTTTTCGGGTCACTTGTTCAACTATATATATCAGTGCTGTTTCGAATGCTGTAACGTTAATTAGGTTACTAGAAGTCCTTTTTTTTGTCTTTCTTATCAAAACCGAACATGAGATATAACAGCATTGTGCATAATCGATTAAGAAGCCATTTAAGTTACCTATCGGGTAATATGATTCCTAACCACTCTAAAAGCAATTTGATTCATTATTTTTTCAACATGTTCGATCCTTTGGACATATATTTACAGGTCCCAATTCCTAGCAATTAATTATTGGAACACTACTGTTGGACGGAAATTTTTTGTGAATAAAGATGTGAATGTAGAGATCACGTTATCGTATCTATCTGTTTTATTGTCCATATTTATGATGCATCATTTTTAAAATCTCAATATTTGTAGTTCGCATTTGGTTTATAGACGTTTGTCGTTTTCATGATTATCAACGGCTTAAAAAAACCCTCAGCAAAAATAATCATGTCAGACTATTTAAAAATGAACGCTTCCGTGGTCTAAACAATTGAACTTGTTTTAAATATAAGTGTGAGATAAGACCCCTAATATTACCTTCCCAATAAAATCCTAAAAGAAAAAAGAAAGAGTGTCCCTATATATGCTACTACAAAAAAAAAATCACCCATCAAAATCTGTTGAGTTTGACGATAGATATCGGCCTGTTTGGCAACGGGTTTATAACTAAGCTGATTTATGGCTTATAAACTCGTAAAAATGGGTATTTGTCGACCCAACCTATGACCTTAATTTATAATTTATATGTTGATAAATTGAATGTTAATAATGGGTATATTTTCCTGAACTTATTGACTTATTACTTGATTTTATTGTGTTTTAATACTTTATATTTTTACATTTGTGTTTTTAAATATTTTTTTAATTTAAAATGCAAGTGTTGAAATCATTGTATTTAATAATTATTTTTTTAAATTTAATTTAGCAAACTCTTAACTAACTTATAAGTAAATTTATCCAACAACCATATGACTTATAAGAATTCATCAATTTATCATGTCACTTACTTGTTTTGCGTTATAAATCAACTTTTTTGTGATATCCAAACACGCGCATCGTCTCTTTTTTAGTTGAATATTGCATGGAATTAAGATGTAATCTGATAATACAGCCAAAAATGGACATGACAAATAAACCTAACAGCGGATTTAACTTTAAATTAACCATAACTTAATGCTATCCTAATAGTACTGAACCAAGTCAGTAAAAAGTGAAGCTATTGATTTTTTCTTTCACATCTTGACAGAAAAAGGGCTCTTAGACCATTGGCTACTTGACACCTGTGTACGGCAGTTTTTTTTTTCTTTTTTTTCTGCTAAAAGTACGATAGTTTTGTACCAATTTATATGGAAAACATAAGTACTGATTCAATACTTGAAAGTTAAACAATCTTTCTCTGTAAAAGTCTTCTTTTTTACTGTACTTGTTTAAAATATTGCTTGCTTTTTTCTGCAGTAAACAAAACAAATGCGCAGTACCCTTGCCCTAAAAAAGATCAAGCAATCTGTCCTAATTACCCCTCACACCATACAACGCAAAAGATTTTTCTTTAAACAGTCGGTACCTAGTCACACAGATATAATCGCACGCGGCACGGTGAAACCAAAATAGTTTTGGATATCAGTCGGAACTCAAATATTTTTTATTTTTTAACTAAAATACTGGTGTTCGGCTTTTAATCCATGCATCCAGCTGGAATCGAAACTTGGCATCTCCGAGTGTTAAGCTCCAAAGATCGATCCTGAGCTGAACCAACTTAGACCCGTACATGATAAGTCAAATAAAAATTTACTAGTTTATAACCCGTACCAAGCACTAAAATATTAGTATGATAAAAATATATAATAAATAAATAATTATTTAATTATGTAGTTATAAACAATCTAACTATGCATAAATTTAAAGAAATTAAAGTAAATAAATAAATCTTGTATGATTACGTAGCTGCAAAGAATCTAATGCTCGATGAAGCTATTGAATTTAAAGTGAATAAATAAATCTTGTATAATTACGTAGTTGTAAGGAATCGAACCCTGGATGAAACTAAAGAATTTAAAGTAAATAAATCTTGTATAATTATGTAGTTGCGAGAAATCGAACCCGGATTAAGTAATAACCAAATTTGGTATTTTGATATTTTAGTAAATCGTGTCATTTTCACATTGTTTTGCTTATTAATAAATAGTATAGATAGTATAGATTAGTTTACGTATTTTATAATTGTGAACATGTTAAATTTGAGAGGTAATATATTTGAAATAGCTTGTTAGAAACTGAAATTGCAAGTGTGGGTTTGTAAATGTTGGCGTGATATAGAGATACACATATCCGTAGGGGAGTAGAACTGTTCAAAAGGGAATAGGAGTGATCCCCGTGAACAGTTGGAACAGTGTATTCACTGTGGAAGTTAAAAGATTGATTGATGAGTTGAGTGATTCGTATATATCGGTCGTTCTGCGAAATTCCTTTGTATTAACACTCCATTTTTCTCCAACTGTTTCACTTGCATGAATCAACTTACTTTACCTCTACAGATTCATGCATGTTTAATTGTTTGTATACTTATGAGGCATCAGCTTCTTTTTTGCTTGCTCAAGCATGGTGGTGTCCGAAATCGAATTATAATTTTGTTGAATTCTAGCATGCGATAAAATTAGTTGTGAGTGATTAATTATTTCTAAAAACTTATGTGTGAATTTAAATGAAACTCGATTCTGTCGAACGCATGAGACTGAATTTTTGGGCATTTTCATTTTCTTTTGATGATCATCGGTCACACCCTCAATTTTCCACCATATGTGTAACGTATCTATGTTTTTCTTTGTCTCCCTTGACACGAAGGCCTGGGCAGTATATGTACATCAATTTACATTTGTGATTTGTCTAGTACGTCTTGTTACTCTTGTACAAGTGTGATGACCAGTTTTATGTAATTGTATGACAATAATTTCTAAGATTGTTATATAATAATACATAGAGAAAAGTTCTATGGAAAAATGCTCTATAAAATAATATATTGAGTAATATTTTGTAAACATAACCTATGTGGTTTATAAAACATCCAATTTGATGATAATTTTAATTCTACAAAGATATTATATACATATCTTATTTGCAGAACATTTATAATGGAGTAATATGCATGATATGTTCTGCAAGTATAACATGCATGATTTACAAAAATATTGAATTGATGATGATTTTATACTGCAAAATATCTAATTTGACAATGATTTTTGTTATGTAAAGTATGTTCTACACGTTATTTAAGTTGCAGAACGTAAATGGTCTCCAAGTCTCCAACTAAATCATGGTCTCCATAGAAATTGACTATATTGAATTTGATGATGATTTTATACTGCAAGATATTTAATTTGACAATGATTTTGTTACGTAAAGTATGTTCTACACGTTATTTAGGTTGCAGAACGTAAATGGTCTCCAACTAAATATGGTCTCCATAGAACTTGACTCATAATACATAATATACAAAGAGAACTAGAGAGAGCTAGATAGAAAAAAAAGATCACTATTTGTCATAATATGGTCTCTGATTAAAAAAGATTGTTAATCAGGAAATGGTTCCATATTCTCCCATTGCATCTAGGAAGTTGTGCACTATTTGTAATTCTGCTGGACACCTTACACATGCATGTAAAAAGGTTAAAGTAGAAACTGCTAATACTTCTGAAATGCATAACATGTCTGACATGCCTGATCTTCACGAATCCTGTGGAAAGAAAGAGTGTTTTCTATGTAAGTACAACATCATGCATGCTTATTTTAAGTTGATGAATGATAGTAGCAAAAGCACTGTTAATGTTAAATCCACAAATAATATGAATATCAAACAGGGTAAGACTAAATTGAATGTTACTCCTGTTAAAGTATCTAAACCTTCAGGACCCAAACAATTTTGGGTACCAAAGTCCGCTTAATCAATCTGTGATTGCAGGGTAAGGTTAAAAGCTCAAAGGTTGTGTGGATTCTGGATAGTGGCTGTTATAGACACATGACAGGTGAAGAGTCCCTGCTTACAGAGGTGGTTAAGAAGACCGGTCCGATTGTAACCTTTGGAGATGACAGTAAAGGATTCACTACAGGATATGGTAAATTGAAAGTTGGAAATGTCATCATTGAAAACATCTCTCTTGTTTAAAGATTGAAGCACAATCTTCTAAGTATCAGTCAGTTCTGTGATAAAGGCTACAATGTAGATTTCAGAAAGGACAAGTGCTTGATCACCAACAGGAAGGATGAGAAGCTTACTCTACTGGGAGTGAGAAAAGGAAATTTTTTTATAGATGACTTAAGTTCTACCAGTGAAGGAGAAGTTACATGTTTCTATGGAAAGACATCTTCAGAACAAAGTTTGCTATGGCACAAGAAGCTCTCACACTTGGAACTTCAAAACTATGAACTCTTTGGTAAAGAGAGAGTTAGTGAGAGGGTTTCCCCTGATGGAATTCAATCAGGAGGGACTATGTGAAGCATGTGAAAAAGGGAAGTCGAAGAAAGCATCACATAGAAGCAAATGAATGACAAACATTGCTGAGCCATTACAGCTGATTCATATGGATTTATTTGGTCCAGTCAATGTTATGTCACTTTCAAGAAAAAGATATTCATTGGTGATGGTGGATGACTACTCCAAGTACACGTGGGTGTTGTTCATACAATCAAAGGATGAAGCAGCACAACTAATCATTGATCACATCAAGAAGATAGAAGTGGAAGCTAAGCTACCTGTGCGGACAATCAGATCAGACAATGGAACTGAATTCAAAAATGCAGTTCTTTATGATTTCTGCTCAGAGAAAGGAATATCAAGACAGTTTTCAGCACCAAGAACTCCTCAACAGAATGGAGTAGTGGAAAGGAAGAACATGACCTTGGTTGAAGAAGCAAGGACCATGTTAAGTGAATAAAAACTTCCCACTTACTTTTGGGCTGAAGCAGTGAATACAACTTGCTACACTCAGAATCGTACCCTGATCAACAAAGATCATGAAAAGACTCCGTACGAGTTAATGGCCAACAAGAAACCAACACTGAATTACTTTCATGTGTTTGGTGCAAAGTGCTTTGTACTTAAAGATGGAGAACATCTTGGCAAGTTTGATGCCAAAGCAGATGAAGGCATTTTTCTGGGCTATTCTCTGGGATCTAAGGCTTACAGGGTATATGTGATTGAAGATAAGAAGGTGTTGGAAAGCTTTAATGTAACATTTGACGACACCAAAAGACCAGGCCTGCAAACTGGAGAGAACTCTGAGTCCTTGGTATTTGAAAATCTATCAGGAGATCTCTCTGACAATGAAGAAGAACCTGAAGTTGTTACAGTTTTTAATAATAATCATGATGATAATGATTCTGAACCAAGTGGTGATAGTGGTGGACATACTCAAACTACTACTGGATCCATTAGTCAATCAACAGGGTCAACAAATCATACCGTCAACAACTCAGGGGGAGCAGGAGAAAGATCAACTAGTCACACTCCACAATATCTAGAACAAGGAGAATCATCAAGATCGCATCTGCCAAGACAAAGGGTATGGAATAGAGATCATCCCTTTCACTTGATCATTGGTGATCCGGACACAGGAGTGAGAACTAGGAGAACATCACAAAATAAATGTCATTATTCTGGGTTTATTTCAGAAACAGAACCTAAGAAAGTTGAAGATGCTCTAGATGATCCAGATTGGGTGATTGTTATGCAAGAGGAACTCAATCAGTTTGAAAGGCAGAAAGTTTGGAAGCTGGTACCCATGCCTAAAGGGAAATCTGTTATTGGAACAAGATGGGTATTCAAAAATAAGTTGGACGAAGATGGCATTGTAACGAGAAACAAAGCCAGACTGGTTGCTAAAGGTTACTCTCAAGAAGAGGGTATATATTATGATGAAACCTATGCACCAGTAGCAAGACTCGAGGCCATCAGAATGTTTCTGGCATTCACAGCACATTCCAATTACAAGGTATATCAGATGGATGTGAAGAGTGCTTTTCTGAACGGGGAGTTAGAAGAAGAAGTGTATGGGGAACAAACTCCAGGTTTTGAGGATTCAAAACTGGCAGACTTTGTGTACTTTCTATTCAAAGCTCTCTATGGACTCAAACAAGCTCCAAGGACATGGTATGACACTCTCTCTGAATTCTTACTTGAAAATGATTTTACAAGAGGTGTTGTAGACAAGACTCTCTTTTACAAAAAACACAAAAATGATTTGATATTGGTGCAAGTATATGTTGATGACATAATATTTGGTTCTACTAATGATGATCTATGCAAGAGATTTGCTAAGTTAATGCAGAGTCGTTATGAAATGAGCATGATGGGTGAATTGTCATTCTTTCTTGGACTGCAAGTATACCAAAGACAAGATGGTATATTCATTTGTCAGTCCAAGTACATCAAAGATCTTCTTAAGAAGTATCAAATGGAAGACTCATCTACAGCAAAGACTCATATGCCAACTGCCACTAAGCTTGATAAGGATGAAACTGGTAAGAAGGTTGACATCACAGGCTACAGAGGTATGATAGGCTCATTACTTTATCTCACTGCAAGTAGACCAGATATAATGTTTGCAACATGCTTGTGTGCTAGGTTTCAGTCTGATCCTAAAGAATCTCATCTAATAGCTGTTAAGCGAATATTTAGATATCTTAAGGGGACCCCAAATCTTGGAATTTGGTACCCTAAAGATACATGATTTGATCTTATTGGATACACAGACTCTGATTTTGCAGGTTGTAAGATTGATCGGAAAAGTACTTCAGGAAGCTGTCAGTTTCTTGGAAGAAGGTTAGTTTCTTGGTATAGCAAGAAGCAGCATTCAGTATCCACATCAACAGCTGAGGCTGAATACATTACTGATGCTGTTCAGAATTTGGATGTTGTTGATGGTCCTGATGGAATGGAAGAGAATGACGATATCAACGATGTCTAAGTTTATTTCCTTTTTAATGATTAAGGGGGAGATTTATTTAGGATATTTTATGTTTGGGTTATTCAGAACAGTTTCAGTTTTTTTTTAAGTTATGTGGTTTAAGTTGGAACATGTTGGTTTTTGGAACCTGGTTAATTATCGTATGGTTTGAAACTTGGTTTATGGTTTTTTATGAAATGTTTTTATGATATTTATGTTAATATCATTTAAATATGTTGCTAAGATTCTTATGCAGGTATTTAGGGGGAGTTTTTTACTTTCCTAAATAGATGAGTTAATAATCATCAAAAAGGGGGAGATTGATACTCCTTGATTTTGATGATATTAATCTTAGCTAGCTGTTAGTATAAGAAATGATATTATCTATATTTATTAACAGTCTTGTTGCAGGGTTTATATTACTTGTTATATCAGCCAGCTAACATTGCAGGAATACAGTATCTTAGCAAGCTAACTTTGAAGTAACAGTTCATTTCAGCAAGCTAAGACTGTTCCGCCAGAAACTGTCCAAGTCAAAACAGAAGTCCTAATTCCATGGAGATTTTATAGGACATGATATGTAAGAACTCTATAGATTATATAAACGTAATATATATAATTTTAGAGCTCAGTTTTTACAAAGACTTTTTCAAAACAGTTTTCCTATTTATTAGGAGTTTGTATCTTTCAAATATCTTATCTTATACAAACTCTCTAAAACTCGGTTTTTAGTTATATACTGAATGTTTTATATCTTAAACGTCTTTTCTCCTAAAATTCAGTATGTTAACGTTATGTGAACGTTGATGAACGAATTTATCAAACAAACTAAACGTGAGAAAAGGTTTCAAGACCGTTGGAGTTTGATTGGTTAATTCGAACGTTAATTGTTCTTTATAAATACTTGTGTGGCTGTTTTCGGTTGAATCTCGGTAGAACACACAAGAACAACTCTGTGCTACTTTGCAAAATCTTTTACTTGAGCTCTACTTTTATATACATACGTTTATATCTTTGCTTAGAGTTTATAGTTTGAGTTGTATTATTTTCAATTGCTTATATTGTTCAGATTGTAAGATTTGTTGCTGAGTTGCAGGCTAAGACACAAGGGTTCGGGAATTAGTTTGATAGAGAAGTTTATACTTGGGTAGTATAGTACTTAGAGATCATTTGATTCAGGGAACAAGGGTGTCAGCTAGCTGCTATCAGTGACAGGGAAGAAGGGAGATATATGTATTAATCTTGTAATCGGTTTTTATAGTGATTAATAATATATTCTCTTATCAGGTTTGGTAGGGGACCAGGACGTAGACCATAGAGAATAGGGGTCGAACCTGGCTAAAATTCTTGGTGTTTTTACTTACTGCTATTTCAATTCTGCATTGCATTTTGTTCATCTTAGCTAGCTGACTAGTTAGCAGTTTATTATTTGGTAAAACTTTAAAATTGGATATAGTTGGCCATAACACCTATTCACCCCCCTCTAGGTGTGCATTTTCAAGAACATGTCATGAATGGAACTGTGGAGTTACATTTTGTACCCATAGAGGAACAAATTGCAGACATCTTTACTAAACCGCTTGATGAATCCACTTTTTCAAAGCTGGTTGGTGAACTTGGGATGTTAAATCTTTCTAATTGATTTTGATTAGAAGTCAGAAACTGCAGATAATCCTAGTGAATACATGAGTTTAAGAATTTCCATATCCTTAGGACTCGTGAATTTATTTTCTGGAGCAATTCTCGTAGTTAGGATTATTTTACTAATTTAATGTCATAATTATGGATGATATATCTTCTGGCATTTAATTGGTTATTAATTCTAAAAATTATTTAGGTGCTAATATTTGTGTTAAATATTTAAGCATCTATTTAATTTGAATTAGTTTACTTTGTTTTTAACATTGTAGATTAATGTAGCATAATTATTGGATTTTAATTGGTTAATATCATTTGATGATATTTAGTCGATTTTATTCTAAGAAAATTGTGAATTTTTCTGTTAACATTTGATTTTGGTAAATTTTAAAAGATTTATTCAAAATAAAACTTGACAGGAAATACAAAAATTTGAATTTTAGAACATGAACATGTTTTAAAATTTGAAAAGAAGCAAAAAGTATCGAATTTAGGAAATTCAACAGTTTTTCAAGTACAAAGAAAATTCTATCGAAATTAATTTTCGATAGTTTTTGAAAAGGAAAAGAAAAACTATCGAAAACAATTCTCGATAGTTTTTGAGAATAACTTTAAAATATATCGAAGGAATTTACCTAATTCAATATTTAAATTCTCGATAGATTTTGAAATACAGTAGAAAAAGCATCGAAATGAACTTAATTAATTCAAAATGTTAAAGTTCTCGATAGTTTTTCTAAAATTAGTTCGATAGTTTCTTGATTTAAAAAGAAACAGAGTTCGATAGTTTTTATAAAAACCTTTTTAAATTCTGTTTTTCAAAAACTTCGATAGTTTTCCAAAAACTATCGAAGTACAGTTGACAGGTTTGCCCCTATGTAAAGACCATCGAACGTTCATTTAAAATCTATCGAACATTGTATTGACTATAATACCCCTGTCAGTTTCATTAAGTATAAAACATTGCCTTAGTAAATTCTTTTCACTTTTACACATCTGAAAAAGCTGAGCTCTCGTTTAGAATACTTACAGAAAATAGACACAAACTAAGAACAACACCATCGATAGTTTCTTGAGTTTTTACCGTTTAAAACTTGAAATAATCACAGTTTGTCAACAGTAAAGTGTTTTTAACCGAACAATTGTGATTACCTTAAGTTTTTATTCATTCTTTGAAGAAGAAACCATCGAAAGTGATATTTTAGAACTAAAGATTCTTAACTGTTTGCTTTAAGAAATTAGTTGGTTGTCAATTGATTTCTTTTTGTTATTTAAGAAAAATCTCCAAAGACAACAGTTAGGGTTCTTAAAGATTTGTTATTAGTTTGTGTATTCAGAAAAAGGGGTGATTTTGGTTAAATTTGATTAATTAGAAATAATTAATTGAAAAATTAGTTTTGGTTTAAAAATTAATTTTCTGGAAATTTAAAATGGGCGGAGAATTTTTTGTTACCAAAACTAATCATATATCGTTTCAAAACTTGCCAGCCATTACGAACTTACAGTTTCGTGCATGGGCAGAGTTTTTGAATACACGTTCGTTAGTGGCATATTCTTTAAGTACTTCCGTAGTCCTTTGCATCGATCAATTGACTGTGTTGTACACAACCGCCACGGATACAAGTGAGAATAACATTAGATCCTTCAGTTTTGTTGATCCAGGGGGCAGAACAATAAGGGTGATGGAACATGACTTTAACAGAATACTACATTTTCCTACAGAAAACCATGTTCCGGATCCCACGACTGAGGATATACATGCTTTATTCACTCTCATTAGAAGTCAACAACCAAAATTCTTTGTGGGAGAGTGTTGGGATTTATGGGTGATAGCATAGAAACAACTTAACTTTGATTGTACTTAATTTCTTAAATTAAGTAGGACATACTGTCATAGCCAAAGTATGTTCTTGTAATCAATATGTATTGCTATTCTAGTTGTATTGTTTGAAAGAAGTTCACTTATGTGTTCAAGCCTCAAAGAATGCTTTCTGGATGACAACATGAATAAAGGTTACTGTCCTAAAGCTGTGACAGTAAGATTACAAGAAGACAGAATGTTGCAAGTCACGACAGCAACATTGGCGGAAGACTACACGACATCAACTATTGCCCTCGACAGCAAGTTTGGGATCCTCGACAGCACTCTATGCGGGGAACTCATACTGTCACCAAAAGATCATTCCTGTGACAGCAAGCTTTGCGGCAAAAGTAACTGTCTCAATAAAGATCCTTATGCTAGGTATCTTTCTCAGTCAAATCCCGTGACAGTTTAAATGTTCAAGAAACAGGCGTGATGCAGAATCCCTAAGCTGCACCAAGTCTGCAAGACTACGACAGAAGCTTCAAAGCACTGCAAAACAAAAGCGAATCAATTCAAGAGCAAGGTCAAGTCTTTATCTGCTAAATTGGTTTAGCTGGAAATAGAATGAATCTAGGTTGCTTTCTTTGTAATGTATATCTGACATGTTAGCAATTTAGGAAAGTCACATGGGTAAGACAATCTGTAAGAAGCTGCCACTTGACAGTGACAACAGCTTCACAAACCCGTGACTGATAGTGATAGGGTTAGTCTTATAACTACTATCAACTCATTCTAGAAAAGTAACAAAGACAAGCAAGTGTCTTTGAAGAAAACCCGGAGCTCGAGAATTCTTTCTTGAGGTTGTAGCAACACTTTGCAAAATAAATAAAACATTTATTTTGTGAATCTTGTTCTTACTTAATACTGTTCGTGATTGCATATATTGCTGATAACGTTTAATCTTGATTTGAGTTGTTGAAATTTAGATTGAATTTTATCAGTATTGCATTCATCCCCCCCCCCTTCTGCAATACACAAGGACTAACAACTGGTATCAGAGCTTTCAGATTAACATACATATCTGAGATCCCGGAGAAAATGCAGAAATCAAACAATATCAAGATCCCAGCATTTGATAAAGAGAACTACAGCATTTGGAAAAGAAAAATCTTGTTGTTTATCAAAGCTGCAAATCCACTATACCCAGGTATACTCGAGAATGGTCCTTTCATTCCAAGAAAGGAAATTGAAGCCACAACAGTGAATGGTGAGATTATTCCTGCACATTGGGTTCCCAAAGATCCCTCAGAAATCTTGGAACCTGAAAAGGAGAAAATGGTGCTAGATGATCATTTGCAACTTATCTTGCTCGATTCTCTCACGCTGGATAAAGCCATGTGTGGAAGTGTGATAAGCTGCACATCAGCCAAGGAGATGTGGATCAGGTTAGCCTTACTCTGTGAAGGAAGTGAAGAGGTTAAGGGCAACCAAAGGCAAATTCTAATATCTCAATATGAGGCATTCATGGCCAAGCCTGGTGAAGACTTAACCTCCATGTTCGAAAGGTTCAGTAAGCTCTTAACTGAATTACAGATACATGGCAAGTACTATGACAGAAAAGAATTAAATGTCAAGTTCTTGCTCACACTGCCTGATCACCTTGAACACAAGACAACAGCCATACGAGAAGGAAGAGATCTCAACACTATAACCTTTGAGACACTTTATGGTATTCTGAAATCTTATGAACTCGAACTCTTTCAAAAGAGAGCCATACAAAGTGGAACAAGGAACAAGATGGCTAATATGTCAAGTGCCCTAGTAGCACATGTGCCAAGGATCACACAGCCAAGTGAAGTACTACAGATCACACAATCAACCCCAACACAGACCTTGAAGATAGAAGAGGTGGTTGAAGATGATGAGAAAGTGGTACTACAGCTTAAAGATGTGGAAGATGAAGACTTCTACACAATGGAGGAACTGGAAAGCATGGACAACCCTACTATGGCTTACATGGCCAAGAAGTTCAAGAACTTTAGGTTCAAGAAGGATAGGTCATACAAGCCTCAAGGCCAAGCATCCAAGTTCAGCAAATGAAGCTCATCAAAGGCTGCTGTGGGAAGTTCAACCAAAGGAGGATACAAAACTGGATTTGTGGATAGATCAAAGTTCAAATGTTACAACTGTGGAGAACCTGGTCATTTTGCTACTGAATGCAAAAGACCCAAACAGGTTCAAAGATATGAGAAAGGAACTGGTGGATACTCCAAGAAAAATCAAGGAAGAGCCTATGTGGCTGAAGGAAAGTGTTGGGATGATTCTGATGATGAAGAAGAGGAAGAATATGTTAACCTAGCTCTCATAGCTAGCACTGATGAGGTAGCATCAACACCTTCAAGTCAGGTACCTTCACTTGTCTTACTTGATATGTCTACTGATGAGTATAAGAAAACCATTAAAGACTTAAGTGCTGAAATGTTCAATGTCTATACTAGCTTATCTGCTGCTAATGAGGAAATCTCTAGACTAAGTAAGCTCAATGAAACACTTCAGTCTGAAAATGATTCTCTTTTTCTCAAAACCAGTTCACTAGGCTCTTTAGCTCAAGAGAATGCTAAACTTAAAAATGAATTAAAATGTGCTAAGGAGGTTGAGGAATTCTTGAGGAATGAGATTGCTGGAAATGAATTTAAGATTAAGGCCTATAGAAACTCATCAAAGATAGTTCAGGATTACAATGATAAGCATACAGAAAATCAGTCTGTTGGTATAGGTTTTTCTTATGGTAGAAGACCTGGAAAGGAAACTGTGATTCAAGATTGTCCTGGAGTTGCTGCTGTCAAACCCACCATTCTCAAGAAAGTTAAAACTCCTATTTTCAAAGCTGCTGAAATTGAGTTTGATGAAGAAGCCATGCTCATCAAACAAGAAATTCTTGATGAGGATGAAGGTGTTGACAGCACATTCAAGGAAGGAAAGGATACTGTCACAATCCCCAAGACAGTAAACTTACCAAGCAATCAGACAGTAAGTTCAAAGGATGCTGTCACGATTGGCAAGACAGTAGGAATAAAAGATACTGTCAAGGATAGTTCGACAGCAACTTCTGAACATACTGTCAATCCAGTAACTCCCAAGTCTAGAAACAGGAATGGTAAGGTAGGTGTCAATAAAGGAAATGGATACACTAATGTTGGTGGTGCTTCTAGGAAACTATGCAATAACTGTGGATCTACACATCACTTAACACATGTTTGTAAGAAACCAATTGAGGATAAGATCAATGCAACTGAACTCAATGGTAACTTACACAGAACCCCCCTTATGCATAGAACTATGAGTGTCTGTAATAACATTGATTGTATGCCATGCAAAATCACTGCCATGAGTACATGCTTTAACTTACCTGTTCTCTCTACTGAAAAATGCTCATACCTAAACACTGTTGAGACTTCTGAGCCTGCTGGCAACAGCAAAAAGGCTTTATCCACTAAGAAAAGGACCAAGTCCAATTCTAAACCTAAGTGGGTGAAAAGAGAAGTCAAACAGGAAGTCTTTGATAATGCATGTGATGTTGTGACTGAAAGAAACTCAGGAAACACTGAAACTGCAGGACCCAACAAAGATTGGGTACCATATGCAACTTAGAAACATTCTGTTTTGCAGGGTAAGAAGAAAAATCAGGTCATGTGGATAATTGACAGTGGTTGCTCAAGACACATGACAGGTGATAAAGCCCTGCTATCACATTATGTAGAGAAAGCTGGCCCAATCATAACCTTTGGAGACAACAGCAAGGGTTACACAGTGGGATATGGCTGTCTGGAAATTGGAAATGTTGTCATTGAAGATATTTCTCTTGTGGATGGATTGAAGCACAACCTACTCAGTGTCAGCCAATTCAGTGACAGAGGATTTAAGGTTGACTTTGACATGATGGTGTGCAACATCTATCACAAGAAGGATGGAAGCCTCTCTCTGAAAGGGGTCAGAAAAGGAAGCTTGTTTGTTGCTGATCTAAGCTCAACAAAGAAGGATAAAGTTTACTGTTTTTACAGTAAAGCTACTGTTGGTGACAGTATGCTTTGGCACAGGAAGCTCTCACATCTCAACTTCAAGACAATGAATATACTGATGAAGAAGGAGTTAGTGAGAGGTTTGCCCCAACAGGAATTCTGTCAAGAAGGACTGTGTGAAGATTGTCAAATGGGCAAACTGAGAAGAGCTGTGCACAAGTCCAAGCAAGTAAACACCAACACAGAAGCACTCAAGTTAATTCACATGGACCTCTTTGGACCAGTCAATGTACCATCAATGGCCAGAAAGAGGTATGCCTTAGTAATGGTGGATGATTACTCAAGGTACACTTGGGTGAAATTTCTTGAATCCAAAGATGAAGCTGCTCAAGTGATTATTGATCAAGTCAGAGTTCTTGATAGAACCCCAAACTCAAAAGTTCAAATCTTGAGGAGTGACAATGGTACAGAATTCAGAAATGCCACACTTGGAAATTTCTGTAAAGATGAAGGAATTGTACAACAATTCTCTGCTGCAAGAACTCCACAGCAGAATGGAGTTGTAGAAAGAAAGAACAGGACTCTCATTGAAGCAGCTAGAACTATGTTGCATGATGCTAAGTTGCCAACATATTTCTGGGCTGAAGCTATCAACACAACCTGTTATACTCAGAACAGAACCATGATCAACAAAACTCATGCAAGTACTCATTACTGTCTGTTAACTGGAAAAAAACCTACTGTCAAATATTTTCATGTGTTTGGAAGCAAATGCTTTATGATGAAAGACAACCATGAGAAGAAAGGAAAATTTGACACCAAGGCATTTGAAGGATTATTCATGGGTTACAGCACAGAAAGGACTGCCTACAGAGTTTATGTTATGGAACACAGGATTATTGAAGAAAGTGTTAATGTCACATTTGATGAAACCAAGTTTCCAGGACTGCATGAAGAAGGAAAGATGCAGACATTCAGATTTGAGAATCAAGGATACCTGGAAGCTGAGGAGATTGTAGATGAAGAACCTAGCTTCACTCAAATTGTTGAAATTGACAAAGATGCTGTCAACACCACTACTGTCAATCAAACTCCAGCTCAATCACACACCATAACATCCAACATTCAGAACAGTGTTGACTCTGGAGACAATGAAGAACATGGTGGAGACAATGGAATTGATGAGCATTCAACTCAACAAGCTGAAGCAAATGTTCCTGTTCAATCAAGTAGCTTGCCCAGAATCACCAGGTGGACCAAGGATCACACAAATAACCTTATAATTGGTGATCCTAATTCTGGAGTGAGGACAAGGAACAAAGTCTCTGCTGACAGCATGTTCTCATGCTTCCTGTCACAAATAGAACCCAAGACAATTGATGAAGCATTGTTGGATTCTGACTGGGTGATAGCCATGCAAGAAGAGCTAAATCAGTTTGAAAGAAACAATGTATGGAAATTGGTTCCAAGACCTAAGGGAAAGTCAGTTATTGAGACCAAGTGGGTTTTCAGAAACAAACTTGATGAAAATGGATTGGTGACAAGGAACAAAGCAAGGCTAGTGGCTAAAGGTTACTATCAACAGGAGGGAATAGATTATGATGAGACATTTGCTCCTGTTGCCAGACTTGAAGCTATAAGAATCTTTCTAGCTTATGCTGCACACTGCAACTTCAAAGTATTTCAGATGGATGTCAAAAGTGCCTTTCTAAATGGAGAGCTGGAAGAAGAAGTGTATGTGGAACAGCCACCAGGGTTTGAGGATGCTGAAATACATAATTTTGTGTACAAACTCTTCAAAGCTTTGTATGGATTAAAGCAAGCACCCAGGGCATGGTATGACACACTTTCCACCTTTCTTCTGGAAAACCAGTTTACCAGAGGAGTTGTGGACAAGACACTTTTCTACAAGCATCATGGCAAGGACATCATTCTGGTACAAATCTATGTGGATGATATCATTTTTGGTTCTACAAATGAGAAGCTGTGTGAGAAGTTTTCGCATCTCATGAGTAACAAATATGAGATGAGCATGATGGGAGAATTGTCATTCTTTCTAGGGTTACAAATTCTTCAACAAACTGATGGAATCTTCATAAGTCAAGCTAAGTATATCAAGGAACTTCTCAAAAAGTTCAACTTGGAAGATTCATCTCCTGCAAGGACACCAATGTCCACAGCAACTAGTCTGGATCTTGATTCTAAAGGAAAGAAAGTTGACTCAAGCACTTATAGAGGCATGGTAGGATCCCTCCTATACCTAACTGCTAGCAGACCTGACATCATGTTTGCTACATGTCTTTGTGCAAGGTTTCAAAGTGATCCAAAGGAGTCACACTTGGTAGCCATCAAGAGAATCTTTAGATACTTAAAAGGCACTCCTAACCTAGGCCTTTGGTATCCTAAGAATACTGGATTTGATCTAATTGGTTACTCAGACTCAGACTATGCTGGATGCAAGATTGACAGAAAGAGTACTACTGGTAGCTGTCAATTTCTTGGTGGAAGATTGGTCTCATGGTTTAGCAAGAAGCAGCATTCAGTTTCTACCTCAACTGCAGAAGCTGAGTACATTGCTGCAGGCAGTTGCTGTGCACAAATTCTATGGATGAAAAGTCAACTTCTAGATTATGGTCTAGTGTTAAGAGAAATTCCTATTTACTGTGACAACACTAGTGCCATAGCCATCTCAGACAATCCGGTTCAACACTCTAGGACAAAGCACATTGATATAAGACATCACTTTATCAGAGAGCATGTTGAACAAGGAACTGTGAAGCTGATTTATGTCCCAACTGACAAGCAACTTGCTGACATCTTCACTAAGCCATTGGATGAAGCAACCTTCAACAGGTTGGTAAGTGAATTGGGAATGCTGAATCTGGTATGTTAATTTTACTAAGGTTTCTAAATTTTCAATTCTTATTGAAGCTCATGACAGCAACTTCAAACCTGTTGTCAAGAGAAGTTACTGTCTACTTGGTTTATGTCGGTTATGTGACAGCATGTGTTGATTTGACTTCTCATGTCAGTATTTTGTGCCAGTCTCGTACTTTTAAACCGTGTATGACTTTAATGTGGTTATCCGTTAAGTTTGAGAGTTAAAAATCTGTTCCATTGGACTTTCACACTCTTTTGCATTAATCTGTAGGATTAAAGGAGGACACGACCATTAATTACTTTTGTGGTAGTTGTATGGGTACTCTAACTGTTGACCATTAGACTTTAACCCTTAGACGGTTTTGCCTATAAATTATCCTTAGGTTTCACCAGTCTGCTCTCAGTTTTAAAGTGAATAATGGAAAACAAAGTAGGAATCGAAGTTGGTCTAAAGAAGTGTGATAGTGAACCCTACAATGAAGAGATTGAGGAGCTCTTCGAGGTGTTTTTGGATGCCCTCGATGAGATAGACGAGGAAAAGGAGGCCAAGGCTAAGGAAGATGAGGCCAAGGCTGTGGAAGAAGAGAAGGAGCTTCAGGCACTTCTTGAAAAAGAAGGCCGCTCTGAAGAAGAGATTAAGGAAGAAGTCTTAGAACTAGTTGATAAAATCATAGAATGATGTACTCAATGCTCAATTTTAATGATTTTATTAATAATAATAAAAGTTCCTGTTTATGTGGTTATTGAGTTTATGATTTGTCTGTGTTAATTGCTTAATATCTGTGTTCAAAAGATTACATTGCTAAATCCATAATTTGTCAATATTAAGTTAAGTGTATGAATCAAGCATTCTAATAAGTTCATGACAGAACCATTTACTAATCGAAGTTACTGTCGTTAAGAAGGATACTGTCATGTGTTTCTTGACAGCAACCTTCTTGACAGCAGGAAAAGACTTTCTGTCAAGACTTGTAAAGGATACTGTCATTCATATGCTTAACGGTGACAGCAAGTTTTTGCGCAATAGTTGCTGTCGCGCAAAACCTACTGTCACCACCACTTCTTACTGACAGATTGTTTCTAGCGCACAGGTTACTGTCAACAATAGTGGACCGTTGTAATTGGATATTCACCCCACGATTGACAGTGAATAACGGGCAGTAACTCACGTGTTAAGAGAGTGGGTTAAGACACGTCCTTTAACTCCACTTTTTGAGCAAACGTTTGAGAAACCCATATTTATTCTCCAGTTACTCAGACATATCACTCTCACAAAACTCAAGGCAAAATACTTTTCTTCAAGCAAAAAGCTACTTTCTCACTTTCTTCTTTTCTTGAAATCTCCATGGCCCCCAAACAGACTCTCTCTCAAACAAACTTTGCTGGCATCTTTTCCCCAAATGATGCTGGTGAAGATTTCAAAGGACTGGTGTTTTTCTTGAACAAGTCCTATCTTCGTTCAGCCATTACCTCAACTCCACATCTCGACCTAGACAAACTTGAGGAATTTTGGCGAACTGCTGTTGCTCTAATTGTGGGTGAAACCCCAGCTATTGAATTCAAGATAAATGGGCAACAATACATTCTCACAGCTGAGGTCATCAATACTGCTCTTGGAATTACACTGGAAGAAGGACAACACTTTGCTCCACTTGCTAATGATGACACTCTGAAGAAGCTCTTCTTGAAGATTGGGTATGCAGGCCCTATTCTCGAAGAGGGAACAACCAAGTGGTACCCGTCTGGTAAAATGGACAGGAAGTATCTAAGGAAGGAGTGGAGCATGATATTTGATGCAATGGTCAAGGTGTTCTCTACCAAGTCCACAGGCTGGAATGGGATACCTTCCTACATCAAGAAACTGACACATTCTCTTGTCCATGGATACAAGGTGAATGTTGGAGCTCTCCTCATGGCACAACTCAGAGCTGCACTAGGTAAGAAGGTATCACACTACCCTCGCTTTCTTATGATGTGTATCAATACTTTCTGTGACTTTAATAATGATGCCCCTCGTTTAGAGGTTTGCTCTGTCTTGAAAAAGAACACACACACACTGTTATCTTCACAGGATCTAAATGCACATATTCCACTTTGCTTCACTCAGCACATGGTTGATCAAGTGTCCAACCTTGATTATCCATTACCTACTGGTTATGATTCTTTTTCTCTTGAGGATGAAGCTGGATTAGACCCAAATTCAGTTAACCCACATTCAACACCATACACTCAGCCTAGGCCCTCTAGACTTCCCAAAGCCCAAAGAGAAGCCTTGCAAGAATCCAGAAAAAGATTCTTAGAAGCTGATGTTGGTGGTAGCTCTGTTAGTCAAGAGGGAGACACTGCACCTAGTGCAGTAAATAAGGAAGGTAGTCACACAGGACCCACAGTGGTTCCCCCTGAGCCTAAGAAGAAGAGAGCTAGGAGGACCAAAACCACTGTCAGCCACCCTGCAGTCTCCCAAAAGACTGTAGAGGAAACCAGGGAAATAAACTCCTCCCTAGATGTGCCTTCTCAACAAGGTGCTTCTATTGAAGTTGGCCTGTCTCCCAAGGCACCCTGTACAGAGTCTGCACAAACTCATGGTTCCCAACCTGAGATACCCCCACTTGAAGAAACACACAGTGAGTTAGGGCACAGTGAGGATTTCTCTACTCCTATTGATGGTTCACATGTTCCATCTGTGAATCAGCCCCCACTCTCTACTACACTTTCACCTTCTTCCTTCCCTACACATTCTTTTGTTTCTTCTCCACAACCTAGAGAAGGGGACAGTCCCAACCCTTCAGGTTTTGATCATCCATCTCCAATCATGGATGAGCCCCCATCTAGTGGTCCACAAGAACCCATTTCTCAAAGTGAGATGGACACCACTCCTCCAAACACTGAGCTAGGGCAAAGTGGTATTTTGTCAGAAAATGAAACAGCCAACACTTTGTCTGACTTCCAAGGAGCATCTTACCTTCAGGAAGATGCTGTCACAGCCTCTGTTGCTGTCAAAGACAATGGGGATGCTACTGTCCTGGGCACAGCTACTGTCAAAGGTGGAGAGAAAGATGCTGTCATGCCAGAACCTGCTGTCCAGACTACAACTGACAGTCACATTCCTACTCAAGATGCTGTCAAGCCCTCCCTGCCTAATTTTGATGCTGTACTTGTTGAGGATGCCTCTGATGATGACCTACCTCTTGCCAAACTCCTAAAGGTACATTCTAAATCTTCTCCTTCCATGCATGTTAGTACTGCTCATACCCATGCATCTAGGTTGAGTGAGGGTGTGCAAAAGAAAAGAGAGATAAAAGAAAAGAGAGGTGAGCATAAAAATGAGAGGCAGCCAAATGAGCTGGCAAAAGGAGAGGGACTTGAGCATGTCCAGAGAGATATTGAGGGAGCCCACATTATTCAGGCACTAGGCCTTGAGAGTCAAACTGTGAGGGGTGATGAGATCACTCAAAAACACCCTGAGAGTGTGAGAACCCCCATAGCCTCCAAGCCCCTGTCTTTTCCTTCCCCTCCAAGAAGGTTCAGGTCTGGTGGCCCCTCTGTTACTTTTGGTGACAGGATTGCAGCTCTTGAAGGACAGTGTCTTACTTTGGACTCCAAACTGAACTCTCTCTCTCAACTGGTGGTTGATGGTTTTGATGCTACTCAACTTTCTATTCAGTTCCTTACTGACTTGGTAGCTGCCAACTCAACTAAGGGGGAGAAGGTAGCAAGATCAGAATCTTTGCCTATTCAAGAATCAGGTGGAACTCAGGGGGAGCCTGTAGCTGTGAAGACCAAAGGGGGAGCTAAAAGGAAAGCAATGTCTAAGGGGGAGCAAGTCAAACCAAGCAGTGCAAAACCACAGGACAAAGCTGAAAAGCCTGTTGAAGTGGAAATGGATGGAGAAAGGGTGTTAATGTCAAAGGAAACTCAAGATGCATTGCAAAGAAGACCTGCATCTAGACATCCAATCTTGCCTCCTGTGGTGATTAGAGAACCTATTCAAGAAACTCAAGAAACTGCTCTACAGAAGAAATGGAGAGAAATGGAGGAACAAAACAAACTTGGGAAAGGTAAAGGGAAACTGCCTGAATCCATCCATAAAGGAACTACTTGGTCCAATGGTACTGAGTATGATCAAGAGGAAGCCAATGTCTTGATGGTGGATTACAGGGAGAGCACATTACACAACCATGACAGTAAGTTTAGCAGTTTGGTGGAAGAAGCAATGAATGCTCCTAGCAACCGTCCAACCAACACCACAACACTGTTAAAGGAACAAATTATCAGTGTCAGTGTAATGGTGAATGATGAGAAAAGATGGGCTGTAAGTATTTATCTAACTTCTGACATATCTTACTTCATCACAATGCAGCTATTGCAGAGTCTGCCAGCAAAGGTGTTGTGTGCTTTGAAGGGAAAGATCAGGGCAACTCAAACACCATTCAATGAAATATTGGATATGCAAATCCAGAACCTGATCATGCAGAAGCTACCTGAAGTCTACTCAAATCCACCATATGTTTTCTACAGATCTAAAACTAAGGATGGCACAAGAAGGAACAGCTACATGAATATTGGTAGCCCATCCAAAATGGAAACCAAGTCAATTCTGAAGGTACTAGATGGAATACTCAGTTCAAATGCCAATCCAGGAAGAGTTCATGATGTTCAAGAAATCTACAAAATGCTGGTGTTGAGAGACAAGGCACTGGGAGCTAGAATGAAGGAGCTAATCACTAGAGCCAATGCCAAAAGAAATGATCAAGGTGGAAGTTGCTTCTATAACATTCCTCCCCATGACGATGATGATGATGATGATGAAGATGGTGAGGATGGAGGTGGTGAAGCTTCTGGAAATGCTGGAAATGCTGGTGGAAGTAATTCTGGGAATACTGGTATTCAATCTCAGAATGAAGGCAATGAAGAAACTCCTAGCCAGGAAAAGAAAGATGCTGGTGCAACAGATGAAGAGGAGTCAAGAATACTGGAAGCTTTGGAGGCAAGCATTCTTAGATGTGCTATTGATTGCATAAATGCTGAAAAAGATGCTGTCACCAAAGGTACTGTCGACAAAGATACTGTCATAGAAGATGCTGTCTTGGAAGATGCTGTCGACAAGGATACTGTCAAGGAAGGTTCTGTCAAGGATGAAACCAAAGCTGCTGTCAAGCCCAATAGACTGAAAGCTAAAGCTAAGGCATGGTTTACTAGACAGAAACCAACAGGGAAGCACAAGTACTCAGGAAAGGAAAAGGCCACTGGATTTGGCAGGAATCTCAAAAAGCCAATTCAATCAATTCCTCCCAACAGTCTTAAGATTCAACAAATGAAATCAAAAGAAATTAAGAGTGTTGAGGTTAAGCTGGATGCAAATCAAGAGGCCACTGAGTACATTCTGTGGTGGGAAGAATCAAGGTCTGCCAAGATTGACAAGGACTTCAATCTGGTAGCCACATCAACCAAGAACAGCACATCAACCATAGATAAAAGAAGAATTGATTTCTTCTACCTGGAAAGAATGGTAGAGTTGCTGGAGAGCTATGAAAATGTTTCAGGGGCTGTCATGGAACATGTTCTAAAATATCAGGCAGATAGGGATGCTGAATTTTATCAGAAATTTGGCTATAACTTTGCAGATTTTGATGATGCTGATATTCTTACTGATCTCCCAGCCTCTCCTATACCATACCACTGGTACTATGAGTTTGATGACTTACCCACAGAAGAAGGGCAAACCCAACCAACTCAGGAAGGGCAACCCAAGCCAAGCAAAGGACCCAAATCTTCTGAATATTCTCAAACTCAGTCAGAGCTTGATAAGAAGGAAGCTGAATTACTGGAAAAACACAAGGCCTCTAACAAGGCAGAAAGTGAAGCTCCAAATTATCAACCATATATGCTGGAAAATCCCCTAAGAGTCAAGTTCCTAAAAGAAGAAATCTATGTTTGCAGCTTGCATAAGCTTAAAACATCCACTCTGAAGGATTTACAGTATATGGTAGCTGGTTCAATTCATCCCTTGGAACAGATTTGTTCTGATGAGATAGAGAAGTTATTGGAAGGGAGAAAAGGAGAAGACTCAAAACTGGACAAGCAAAGAAGGAAGTCTCTCAATGCTTATCCTGGAAGTAGATTCAAGCTCATTAATGAAGAACTTCATTTCAGAACCTATCCATATGATATAGAGCAATGGCTGAATCTCAGGGATGTTAGTTCTCTCTTATCCCCTTCCATAAAGAAGATCATTGATGAAGTAGAGGATGATGCAGTGTCTGCTGCTGAAATTTCTCTTGTAGAAAGTCTAAGAGGCTGCTTGGCAGAAGCTCTCAAAAGAGAGGATGTAGCAAGACAGAAGAGGAAATCTCAAGCTAAGTAAAAATTCTTGAATTCTGATCTTGTTAGTTAAGTTGTCAGCACATATTGTAAATTTGCTGTTATTTTCCATAAAAACAAATTGGGGGAGATTGTTGGGATTTATGGGTGATAGCATAGAAACAACTTAACTTTGATTGTACTTAATTTCTTAAATTAAGTAGGACATACTGTCATAGCCAAAGTATGTTCTTGTAATCAGTATGTATTGCTATTCTAGTTGTATTGTTTGAAAGAAGTTCACTTATGTGTTCAAGCCTCAAAGAATGCTTTCTGGATGACAACATGAATAAAGGTTACTGTCCTAAAGCTGTGACAGTAAGATTACAAGAAGACAGAATGTTGCAAGTCACGACAGCATATTCACTCTGACAGCAACATTGGCGGAAGACTACACGACAGCAACTATTGCCCTCGACAACAAGTTTGGGATCCTCGACAGCACTCTATGCGGGGAACTCATACTGTCACCAAAAGATCATTCCTGTGACAGCAAGCTTTGCGGCAAAAGTAACTGTCTCAATAAAGATCCTTATGCTAGGTATCTTTCTCAGTCAAATCCCGTGACAGTTTAAATGTTCAAGAAACAGGCGTGATGCAGAATCCCTAAGCTGCACCAAGTCTGCAAGACTACGACAGAAGCTTCAAAGCACTGCAAAACAAAAGCGAATCAATTCAAGAGCAAGGTCAAGTCTTTATCTGCTAAATTGGTTTAGCTGGAAATAGAATGAATCTAGGTTGCTTTCTTTGTAATGTATATCTGACATGTTAGCAATTTAGGAAAGTCACATGGGTAAGACAATCTGTAAGAAGCTGCCACTTGACAGTGACAGCAGCTTCACAAACCCGTGACTGATAGTGATAGGGTTAGTCTTATAACTACTATCAACTCATTCTAGAAAAGTAACAAAGACAAGCAAGTGTCTTTGAAGAAAACCCGGAGCTCGAGAATTCTTTCTTGAGGTTGTAGCAACACTTTGCAAAATAAATAAAACATTTATTTTGTGAATCTTGTTCTTACTTAATACTGTTCGTGATTGCATATATTGCTGATAACGTTTAATCTTGATTTGAGTTGTTGAAATTTAGATTGAATTTTATCAGTATTGCATTCATCCCCCCCCTTCTGCAATACACAAGGACTAACAGAGAGTTTCTTAAGCATTACCTGACAAAGCCATGGAACTTTTTCTTTCATACACTAATCCATGTTTTTACTGCCAAGCTAACAAATCTGCATGGTATTCCCTTATTCCTTCAAAAGATAGGGGTTGCCATTGCTACCAATAGGCATATTAACATAGGAAGGCTAGTGATTGATCAAGTCATTCTATGCATGGGACCACTGGAAGAAAGAACATGCATAGATGATGTTCTTTGTTTCTATCCTAGGTTCCTACAACTAATTCTCAATGATATCTTAACAGATGATGAACGAGAGATTTTTGATGGCGAGGAGACCATGGAGTGCATGAGGATGAAGAGCAATGCAATAACCGCTCTGATAAGAAAGACTCATCTTCCAAGGGTACCCACTGTTCTCACTGAGTATCTAAGAACAGTGCCCCTACCACTTCTACCCCCAGGGGAACAGGTAAATGAAGGTAATGTTCCTCAACCTGAACTGGCTCCTGAACCACAACAAATGGATGTTGATCCAGAGCCCTCAGTGGCCATCACTGACCATGAGATTGCAAACCCGCAATCTCTAACCACAGTCGAATAGCCTTTGGAAGAGCCAAATGAAACCATAAACGAATCTCCTTCCCCTACTATACCCAACATTCAGACATCCGTGAGTGTAGAGGGAGAAAGTGCCAAAGCAGCACCACATAAGGAGACACACCCTTTAACTGCAGCTCTGCCTACCTCTAAAATAAGAAGAACAGAAACCGAGGCAACTGTTGATAGTTCATTTCTCTCATCCAAAGAACCCTTCACAGATTTTTCTGACTTTAATTGGGCAATGCTAACAAAAGCTATATCTGAACCCCTAGCTCAGTCAAGTAAGGAAGAATTGACAGAAGCAACTGGTGTTCCGACCATATTACGGTCAGGTTCACTGGTTGAAGGTTCTAAGAACCAAGGGTCTTCACAGACGTCGAGAGAAGGCTCTGACCTAAATGCAAAATCTAAAGGGTCATTGCCTAGCTCCCCAGATGGAACATATCTGGATCCTGCGGGTAACGGGTCTGACGTAGGTGCAGATCGGCAACTCGGTGACAATGAATCAATTACTATTGAGGAGTTAACTGAGGTGAAGTCTTCACAGACTCAAGGGGAAGGTTCAGGATCTCTGCTGTTAATAGAGCCTGTTTCTAACCCCCTAGAGATTCAAACTCTAGATCCTTCAAAGGATATATCATCTACTGATGATCAGCAACTTGGTTTAACCAAGGACGGGGAATTGCGAAGCCCCATTGCACCACCGGTGACCTCCTTAAGGACGGCTACGGTGTTTTCTTCTGCAGGTACAACTAGCAAAAAGGGATTGAGTGAAACAAAAACACATACACCTGGCCTGAGTGGGAAAGGTAAAATGAGTGAAACACCGACAGAAACGTTGAGTGTACACCCAGAGCCATATGTGAGGAGTGACACCCTAACCCTTCCAAACATTGATGATCTGCTACTACCTACAGAACGAGAGTTACATGTTCAATCAACACTCAAGGAGATGACAGTTCGTGATAAAGAAGGAAATCCATTATTCAAGGTTCCACTGCGACCTTCCTTTGACCAAGGGATCTCCTCTAGTCAAGGCAATGCTTCTTTAAAGACTATTCAAGAGAAGGTTGACTTGGCTGCAGCTGATTCCAGAAGAACATTTAGGGTCATTGGCAGTGCATCTGGCACTATAATAGGTACTAAGCAGGCAGTGGACTCCTTGAAGAAGGAATCAATCTAGGAACTGGTCGAATTGAGGACGGACGTCAAGGAATTAAAAGATGGATTCATGAATGAAGTGTTTGCTTTGTCGCAAGGACAGGAAGCTTTAAGAGAAGACGTTCTGGTTATTCGGGATGGTCAAGCGCGGGTAAAAGATGCAATGAACAGACTTTCAAGAGTGGAGTCTAAGCTGACCAAGAGACTGGATCATATGGAAAAGACTACCAACTCAAGATTGGATAACATTGACCTGACGCTAGCTTCTATGAATGATATGAATAAGCAGATTATGGATTTCTTGGACAACCGAAGCGACGGAGTACAGTCAATCTGGACTATGCTAAGGAACCAACAAACTGGACAACCTGGACCTTCAAATCAACAACCTGATCCTTCTACTACCTTTTATGTCGAGGATGCTTTTGTCGAGGATTCCTCAACTAAGGGGGAGAAAGTTGGAGATGAGGAGAAAGGTCTGGATGGATGGGGAGTTTGGGAAACAGTTGAAGCTATTCCAGTTAGACAGTACTGGATTGAAGACATGGTACAAGAAGAGGAAAGTGAAGAGGAATTTGAATTCATACAAGAGAAACCGATTCAGGAGGAGCATGAGCCATATTATCCAGAGCCTGTTGAATATCCAATCTAGGAGGATAATATGGAAGAAGAAGCAAATTCTCTGTCACAAGAAGAAGCTGCCTTGGAAGTGGTGAGAGCTCAAAGAGCTGCAATAGATGCCATGCAAGCTGAGAAAGAGAAACAACAAGCAGTTCTGCGAAGTGAAAAACTGAAGAGGTTCAAGATGTATAGTGAAGTGAGGAAGAAGAAGATGATGGATCTAGCAAAGAAAGAAGGAAGTGACTGGGAGATGGCTTATAAAACCTTTTGCGGAGTTGAAGACGGATTATAAGTCAACGACAATGCTGAGGTGGAGGTTATCATTCAGAACATAAGAAATGCCAAACTTAAAGATCAGACCTACTTCACAGCATTGAGAAACTCTATGATCTTTCTGAAAGCTGGGGTTAAAGAAAACGGTGCCTGGAACATTGTAATCAATTTTCTTGATAAAGGTACCTTTGTGATTTCCACTAAGTTTTTTGAACAGAGGACATACACAGAATTGCAGGTGTTGCTCATCAAGATACATAGAACTACAAGGTTAAATGAACTGCTCCGTGAGCATGTTAAAGATATCTTGATGAAAGTCAGTCCAGAGATTGTTGAAGATCCTCCAATGGTTAGATTCATGACGAATGACGTGTTCAGAATCTGCTATTTGGCTGAGGACAAACTGAGAGATTATCCAAGTAATTATCTGATATCAGTGGAGAAGTATCTTAGATCCACTGGATTCTCATCAACGGAGAAAGACAAAGCAGCAGACACTCTAAGAAGATTTCTAATGGAGAATGTTCCTTACTATAGGAAGAGAGTGGAAAGAGGATTGGAAGTGCATCCCAGACTACCAAACATGCCAAAGCTAAACAAGAAAGATGTTAACATTGCATGGTTGTGGGCTGGAGTGGGACAAGAGGTAGAGTACATCGGAAGACACATCCAATGAGCAATCCTTAAACCTGGAGAACCACTGCACTATCCTTCTGTGATTGATTATCAAGCTGCTAACTTCGATCCAATGATTGAAGAAGGTGAGATCGGAATGGACTGAAGATCAGAAGCAAATAACAAAAGAACTATTAGCTCAGACTAGAGGAGCAACTTCAATGTATAAAGTGTTATTGTTTTTTGATTTATGAAATCTGGAAATGTATATATATCTGATCCAGAATGCATTTAATATTATTACGCTGTCTTACTTTAATTAGTTTCATGTTTCCTTAGTTAGTTGAGTTATCCTCGAAGTATTTGCTTGTCAAACTCTATCCAATCAAATAGGGAGAGATTGTAAAGCATAATGTAACATAAGATGTAAAAGAGATAACTTCAACTCAACAAAGGACAAGACAGACAATAATATTAACAGAAGCACAGGAATCCAGAATCAAATAAGAAAAAGGTAAACTCAAAAAATCAAAATATAGTATGTATTCTTGAAGTCCGTAAACAGGTCACGGAAAGAAGTTCATGAAAATGTTCAAGCCTCAGTGACAGCAAAAGAAACAAGACTTTCAAGATGACAGAAGTATGTGAATGATTTAGGGTTAAGTACCACAGGATTCCAGTGATTTATTTGAAGCAACCAGAACTACAAGAGACTTATCAGCAGCATTGAATTGAAGACATAGAAGAAGAATTGATCAAGTGTTATTCATCTGTGAACCAGACCAGTTGCACTAGTTGACGGCACTAAAAAGATCAAGTTGTTTTATCGTCTCAGAAGAAATTGATACAGTCTATTACTTAAACACCAAGGAGTTCAGAAAGGATTTCTTAAATAAATCAAGGACAAAAGAAAAGGGTTCGATGGTTTTTCATTAATAAAAACCATCGAATGAGATAAAAAGAAACCATTAGAAAACTAATATGAGTTAATGTTTCATTCGATAGTTTTTATTTAAAAACCATCGAATGGAATATTAACTTTAATATTCGATAGTTTTCTTTTGTGGAGCAGGTGAAAAGTATTACTTGTTTTTCCAGTTGATGAAAATTGGACGACCATGATTGTTCCTTCATTTCTGGTTCGATAGTTTTCAAACCAAAAGACTACAATTACTAAGAGAGAGGCAGTGTCTTCCTTAGTCAGGTTATTTAACACAGAAGCAATTACTGCGAGAGAAGTTTGAGCCGGAAAAGATCAAAGAAATTAATAGTGCTCAGAATTTTATCATTGTATTGATTGTGTTTAACCTAGAACTCATTGAAGCTAATCAACGGATTAGAAATTGTAGCACCCCTCGAGGTTTATATTTATAGAAAGATATATTCCCCGAATCTTGGTTTGGTTTGGTGTGTTTGATTTCGTTATAGAACTGAATGAATTATCCGCGAACGAAATTGAATTATTTGTGAGTATCGTATTGAACCCCCCCTTCTACGATACTTTGGACCTAACAATTTTCCTCTACAGTCTTTTGGGAGACTGTAGGGAGGCTGACAGTGGTTTTGGTCCTCTTAGCTCTCTTCTTCTTAGGCTCAGGAGGAACCACTGAGGGTTCTGTTGGACTACCTTCCTTATTTGCTGCACTAGGTGCAGGAACTCCCTCTTGACTCTCAACACTACCACCAACACCAGTCTCTAGGGGTCTTTTTCTTGTTTCTTGTAAGGCTTGTCTCTGTACTTTGGGAAGTCTAGAGAACCTAGGCTGAGTGTATGGGGTAGAATGAGGGTTAACTGAATTTGGGTCTAATCCAGCTTCATTCTCAACAGTGAAGGTGTCAAAGCCAGAAGGCAATGGAAAATCAAGGTTAGTCACTTGATCAACCATGTGTTTGGTGAAACATAGTGGAATATATGCATTTAAGTTCTATGAAGTGAGATTTGTGTGAGTGTTTCTTTTCAGTACAGGGCACACCTCTAATCGAGGGGCATTCTCATCAAAATCACATAAAGAATTAATGCACAACATGAGAAAGAGAGGATAGATGTTTACCTTCTTTCCTATGGCAGCCTTGAGGTGTGCCATGAGTAGCTTTCCAACATCCACTTTGTACCCATGAACAAGAGAGTGAGTGAGCTTCTAGATGTAGGTGGGAATTCCATTCCAACATGTGGTCTTGGTAGAGAACACTTTCACCTTAGCATCAAACACCATGCTCCACTCCTTTCGGAGATACTTCCTGTCCATCTCACCAGAAGGGTACCATTTTGTTGTTCCCTCTTCAAGAATGGGTCCAGAGTACCCAATTTTCAGGAAGAGATGTCGCCATCTTCTTGAGCAACAGCAGTCTCCCAGAAATTTTCGATCCTGTCTAGGTCAAGAACAGGAGTAGAGGTAATAGCATACGCAAGATAGGACTTATTCATGAAATAAACAAGCCTTTTGAAACCTTCACCAGCATCACTGGGAGAGTAGATGCCAGGAAAGTTGGTTTGTGAAATTGATTGTTTGGGGGCCATTTTTGCTCGTTGAGAGAAGAAAGAAGGTAAAAGATAAATTGCTTGGAGAGAAGAGAAAATAGAGTGTTGTGTTTGCTTTTTGAGAACAGTTGTATGTTTAATGAATTTAGAGGGAAGTTCAAGCGTTTTTAACTGACAAAGTGAAATTGTGTCTTAACCCAATTAACAGTCACATGGGTTACTGGCGGATTTCTCTCTCCTAGTGGAGGATGAGTGTCCAAAATTAACGGTCCACTACTTTGACAGTAATCTGTGCGCTCAAAACAACTATGTCAGTAACTTTGGTGTGATGACAACATGTTTTGCGTGACAGAAACATTTCGCGCAAAACTTACTGTCATCGTTAAGTTCTCATATGACAGTATCTTTTACAAATCGTGACAGAAAGTTGTTTACTGCTGTCGAGAAGCTTATTGTCAATTAACTGTGACAGCTACTTTTCTTGATGACATCAACCTTTGCAGGAAAACAACAACTGTCGAGACTTTGTATTAAAACTGTTATGATAAATAACTTAACTGAAGAGACACCAGTTAAACATATGCAATATTTATTACTGATTCATTATTCATTCATAACAAATTCAACCATTTAAGCAATTAGCAACACATATAGCAAACAATAAGAAACTACAGAAGGAAAATGATAATTTTATTAATTGAAGAGGGTTAAATTACTACACTTGGTAAGATTAACTATTCATTACAGTCTTTCTTAACCAATTCTAGAAATTCTACCCTAACTTCCTCTTCTGAGGTTCCTTCTTCCTTGAGGAGTGCTTGAAACTCCTTCTCCTCTTCTTGCAACTTAGCCTCCTCAGTGGCCTTAGCAGCAAGTTATTTTTCTTCCTCCTCATCGAGGGCGTCTAACCATTCATCAAATAACGCTTCAACTTCTTCTCTGTAGGGAGAATCACAGCTTGCCTTTAGCCTGTATTCGATTCCTACTTTGTTTTCCATTTTACCTTTTATGAATGATTCACTAATATGGACTAAGGTTCATTTTATAGGCATACTAGGTAAGGGGAAGGTAAATGGTCAACAGTTTGGAATACCCATACAACTACCACAGATTGTAATTAAGTGATGTCTACCACTAATCCAACAATCAAAGCAAAACTGACCAATCAAGGAAATTCCTTGACCAATTTCAACAATAAAAACCATGCAAGTTAATGTCATACAGAATCTAACTCTCAAATAAAAGACTAGCACAAAATTCAATTTAACAAAGTCAAAGTAAACGTGCTGTCGAAAACGGATAGAGACATAAGTAGACAGTAACTTTCTCATGACAACAACTTGTTAGGGTTACTGTCACAAGCTTCATTTGAAAAATTAGAATGGAAAAACTAGTAAGTTAACATACCAGATTTAACATTCCCAATTCACTTACCAACATGTTAAAGGTTGTTTCATCCAGTGGTTTTGTAAAGATGCCTGCAAGTTGCTTTTCTGTAGGAACATAGATCAACTTCACAGTTCCTCTTTCAATATGCTCTCTTATGAAATGATGTCTGATATCAATGTGCTTTGTTCTAGAGTGTTGAACAGAATTGTCTGAGATGGCTATGGCACTAGTGTTGTCACAGTAGATAGGGATATTATTTAACACTAGACCATAATCCAGCAGTTGATTCTTCATCCACAGAATTTGTGCACAGCAACTTCCAGCAGCAATGTATTCAGCTTCTGCTGTTGATGTAGAAACTGAATGTTGCTTCTTACTAAACCAGGACACCAATCTTCCACCAAGAAATTGACAGCTTCCTGTAGTGCTCTTTCTGTCAATCCCACAACCTGCATAATCTGAATCAGAATACCCCACTAGCTCAAATCCAGTGTTTTTAGGATACCAAAGGCCTAGATTAGGAGTGCCCTTAAGATATCTAAAAATCCTCTTGATAGCTACCAAGTGTGACTCCTTTGGATCAGCTTGAAACCTTGCACAGAGACATGTAGCAAACATTATGTCAGGTCTACTAGCAGTTAGATAGAGAAGTGATCCAACCATGCCCCTCTAAGCACTAGAGTCCACTTTCTTCCCTTTGCAGTCTAGATCCAAACTTGTTGAAGTAGAGATGGGAGTCTTGGCAGGTGATGAATCTTCTAGGTTGAACTTCTTGAGAAGTTCCTTGACATACTTTGCTTGACAAATGAAGATTCCATCATCTTTCTGAAGAACTTGTAAACCAAGGAAGAATGACAGTTCTCCCATCATGCTCATCTCATATTTGTTTCTCATTAGAGATGAAAACTTCTCACACAGCTTCTCATTTGATGAACCAAAAATGATATCATCAACATAGATTTGAACCAAAATGATGTCTTTGTCATGATGCTTGTAGAATAGAGTCTTATCTACTACGCCTCTTGTAAACTGGTTTTCCAATAGAAAGGCAGAGATAGTATCATACCAGGCTCTTGGAGCTTGTTTCAAACCATAAAGTGCCTTGAACAGCTTGTACACAAAATCAGACATTTCAGCATCTTCAAAACCAGGTGGTTGTTCAACATACACTTCTTCCTCCAACTCTCCATTTAGAAAAGCACTTTTGACATCCATTTAGAACACCTTGAAATTACAGTGTGCAACAAAGGCTAGAAAAATCCTGATAGCTTCAAGTCTGGCAACAGGTGCAAATGTCTCATCATAGTTTATCCCTTCCTGTTGACAGTAACCTTTAGCTACTAACCTTGCCTTGTTTCTGGTCACATTTCCATTTTCATCCAACTTGTTTCTGAAAACCCACTTTGTCTCAATAACTGATTTTCCCTTTGGTCTTGGAACCAATTTCGATATATTGTTCTTTTCAAACTGGTTGAATTCCTCTTGCATAGAAATCACCCAATCAGAATCCAACAATGCTTCATCAATTGCTTTTGGCTCCATTTGAGACAGAAAACAGGAAAACATGCTGTCAGCAGAAACATTATTCTTGGTTCTCACCCCAGAAGTAGGATCTCCAATAATTAGATCATTTTGTGATCCCTGTTCCACCTTGTGGTTCTGGGCAAGCTTCTAGTTTGATCTGAACCCCTCAGTTTGGGGAACTGAGTCTTCACCAGGGCAATTGTCTCCACCATTTTCTTCAATGTCTCCAGAGTCACCATCATTTTGAATATTTCTTGAAATAGTCTGTGACTAGGCTGGTGTTTGATTAGCATCACTTTCAATGACAGCATCCTTTTCAAGTTCAACAGTTTGAGTGAATGTGGGTTCTTCATCAACAATTTCTTCTTCCTCCAAGTATCCTTGATTCTCAAATATGAGAATCTGCATTTGACCTTCTTCATGCAGTCCAGGAAACTTGGTTTCATCAAATGTGACATTAACACTTTCATCTATGATCCTGTGTTCCAAAATATAGACTCTGTAGGCAGTCCTTTCTAGAGCATACCCCATGAAAATTCCTTCATTTGCTTTGGTGTCAAATTTCCCTTTCTTTTCATGGTTGTCTTTCATCATGAAACATTTGCTTCCAAACACATGAAAGTACTTGACAATAGGTTTCTTTCCATTGAGTAGATAGTAAGGAGTGTTCCCATGAGTCTTGTTGATCAAGGTTCTGTTATGTGTATAACGGTAATTTTGCATCATGAAGCATAGTTCTGCCAGCTTCAATGAGAGTCATGTTCTTCCTTTCTACAACTCCATTATGCTGTGGTGTCCTTGCAATAGAAAATTGTTGTACAATTCCTTCATCTTTGCAGAAATTACCAAGAGTGGCATTTCTGAACTCAGTGCCATTGTCACTTCTCAGAATTTGAACCTTGGCATTTGGAGCTCTGTCAAGAACTCTTAAGTGATCAATGATAACTTGAGCAACTTCATCTTTTGATTCCAGATACTTCACCCAAGTATACCTAGAATAGTCATCCACCATAACTAATGCATATCTCTTCTTGGCTAATGATGGAACATTGACTAGTCCAAAGAGATCCATATGAATTAGTTTGAGTGGCTCTGTGTTGGTGTTGATTTGCTTTGACCTGTGCACAGCTCTCTTCAATTTTCCCATTTGAGAATCCTCACACAGTCCTTCTTGACAGAATTCCTGTTGAGGTAGTCCTCTAACTAGTTCCTTCTTCATCAGCATATTCATTGTCTTGAAGTTAAAGTGAGAGAGTTTCCTATGCCAAAGCATACTGTCACCAACAATATCTTTACTGTAGAAACAGTAAATCTTGTCCTTCTTTGTTGAGCTTAGGTCAGCAAAAAACAGGCTTCCTTTTCTTACCCCTTTGAGAGAGAGGCTTCCATCCTTCTTGTGATAGATATTACACACCATCATGTCAAAATCAACCTTGAATCCCCTGTCACTGAATTGGCTGACACTGAGCAGGTTGTGTGCTTCAATCCATCAACAAGTGCAATATCATTAATGACAACATTCCCAATTTCCAAACAACCATATCCCACTGTGTAACCCTTGCTGTTGTCTCCAAAGGTTATGATTGAGCCAGCTTTTTCTACAAATTGTGATAGCAGGGCTTTATCACCAGTCATGTGTCTAGAGCAGCCACTGTCAATGATCCATATGACCTACTCCTTATTCTTACCCTGCAAAACAAATTGTATTTAAGAGGCATATGGTACCCAATCCTTGTTGGGTCCTGTTACTTCAGTATCACAAGAATAATCAACATTTTCAACTTTGATCATCACATCAGGAATCTTCTGTTGGACTCCTTTCTTCACCCACTTTTCTTTAGAATTAGACTTGGTCTTCTTCTTAGTGGATGTAGCCTTCTTACTGTTTCCAGTAGGCTCAGAAGTCTCAACATTTTGCATATAGAGACATTGTTCACTAGATGAAATAGGCAAATTTAAACAGGCACTCATGGCAGTTATCTTACAAGGCATACAAGCAATGTTATTGTAAACTAACATAGATCTATGCATAATGGGGGTCCTGTGTAAGTTACCATCTATCATGGTTACACTGTCCTTGACCTCTTTTGGTTTCTTACAAACATGAGTTAAGTGATGTGAAGAGCCACGGTTATTGCATAGTTTTCTAGGAGCATTACCAGCATTAGCATTGCCATTTCCTAACTTACCATTTCTGTTTCTAGACTTGTAGGTAACTGTGTCAACAGGATGTTCTGAAGTTGTTGTCGAGCCTTTCTTGACAGTACCTTTCACACCTTCTGTCTTGACAGTAGGTTTGGAAGTCGTTGTCTTTGAGGCTCTCTTGACAACATCTTTGGAAGCTACTATCTTGCCATTATTGACAGCATCTCTAGAACACTCTGTCAGATTGTTTGGGAAAGTTACTGTCTTGGGATTGTGACAGCATCTTTTCCATCAACTGTTGTACTGTCAATACCTTCATCCTCATCATCAAGTTGTTGCTTGATGAGCATGGCTTCCTCATTAAACTCAAGTTCAGAAAGTTTAAAAATTGGTTTATTGATCCTCTTGAGAACATGAGGTTTGACAGAAGCATCAGTTGAACAATCTTGACTAGCAATTTCCTTACCATACTCAAAACCTATCCCTACTTTTTGATCCTCTGTGTGTTTCTCATGATAATCCTGAAGTTGTTTGGATGAGTTTCTGTAGGCTTTAATCTTGAATTCATTTTCACTAATTTCTTTCCTTAGAAACTCCTCAATTTCTTTAGCACAGACTAATTCATTTTTAAGTTTAGCATTCTCCTGTGTTAAAGATTCTAAACGACTGGTCTTCAACAAAAGCAAATCGTTTTCAGAAGTGAGTGTTTCATTCAATTTAGTTAACCTAGCAATTTCTTCATTAGCTGCAGTTAAACTAGTATGAACATTGAACATTTCTGCACTCAATTCCTCGACAGTTTGTTTGTATTCATCTTTAGACATATCAAGTAAGACAAGTGAGGGTACCTGACTTGGAGAGCTAGAGGAGGCCTCTTCAGACTTAGCCATGAGGGCTAGATTCACATATTCCTCTTCCTCTTCATCATCAGTGTCATCCCAGCACTTTCCTTCAGCCACATAGGCCTTTCCCTGTCCTTTCTTGAAGTGTCCATTTGACCCTTTATCCATCCTTTGATTCTGCTTTGGTCTTCTGCACTCAGTAGCAAAATGACCAAGCTCATTGCAGTTGTAACACCTAAACTTGGATCTGTCCACCATCCCTGTTTTGTAACCACCTCTTGTTGCACCACCTTCAACCTTGGAGGAATTCCCTCTGCTGAACCTTGATGTTTGACCTTGAGGCTTAAATGGCTTGTTTATTTTGAATCTTATATTTTTGAATTTCTTAGCCATGTAATCCATAGTTGGATTATCCATCTTCTCCATTTCTTCTAAGGAGTAGAAGTCTTCATCTTCAACATCAGTTATCTGCAGTACAACTTTCTCCTCATCATCCACAACCTCTTCAATCTTAAGAGTAGGTACTGGAGCAGGTTGTGTGATTTGAATTCCTTCAATAGGTTGTGTGATTCTTGGCACATGAGCCACAAGAGCACCAGACATATTTGCCATTTTTCCTCTTGATCCAGCTTGAATAGCTCTTTTCTGGAAAAATTCAAGCTCATATGATTTAAGCACACCATATAATGTTTCAAGGGAAACATTGTTTAGATTTCTTCCTTCTCTTATGGCAGTGATTTTGTGCTCAAGATGCTCAGGAAGTGTGAGTAAGAACTTAACATTTAGCTCCTTCCTATCATAGTACTTGCCATGAATCTGCAGCTCAGTCAGCAGTTTGCTAAACCTCTCAAACATTGTTGTTAGATCTTCTCCTGACTTTGCCATGAAAGCTTCATACCGTGAGATAAGAATTTGTCTTTGATTGTCTTTCACTTCTTCACTTCCTTCACATAGCAGCTCGATCTTATTCCACATATCCTTGGCTGATGAGCACCCAATGACATTCCTACACATGGCTTTGTCCAAAGTGAGAGCATCCAGTAAGATGAGTTGCAAGTAATCATCCAAGGCCACCTTCTCTTTTTCTGGCTCCAGAAACTCTGAAGGTAATTTGTTGACCCAGTAGGCTGGAACAAGAACACCGTCTACAGTTGAGGCTTCAATCTCTTTTCGTGGAACAAAGGGACCATTCTGGAGGATACCCAAGTATAAGGGATTCGCAGCTTTGATAAACAACAGGATTTTTCTTTTCCACACGTTGTAGTTCTCCTTATCAAAAGCTGGAATCTTTATGCTACTTGACTTCTGCATACTTGTCATGATCTCAGATTAATAGAGTAATCTGTCTGCTCTGATCCAGTTGTTGGTCCTTGACTATTGCAGAAGGGGGGGGGGGTTGAATGCAATACTGATAAATCCAATCTACGTTTCAACAAAAAAAGCTAAGATTAAAGTTTATCAGTTTATAGAATGCAAACACAAGTAAACAAACGAGTATTTCTCACAAAATAAATGTTTTATTCATTTTGCAATGGGTTGCTACAACCTCAAGAAAATGTTAGTTTTCTTGAGCTTCAGTTTCTCGAGAGTCATTACAAAGAATGGATTGAGAGATAGTCTAAGTAGACTTATCCTATCACTATCAACATGGGTCTTGTGAAGCTGCTGTCATTTTCATGTGGCAGCTTCTTACAAATTGCCTACTCGTGATTCTTTCCTAAATTGCTATACAAACAACTTATCAATACAGAACAAAGCAATCTAGAAACATTCTATATTAAGCTAACACAATTCATTAGATGTAGATTTGTCATACTCTGGAATTGGTGAGATTTGTCATGTGATCTCTCAAGCTTCGGTCGTAGTCTTGCATACCTGTTGCAGTGTTGGGATGCTGTAACACGCCTGTTTCTTGAACATCCAAACTGTCACAAGTTTGACTGGGTTGTTCCCTAATAAAAATGTTATCCCTTCATGACAGTATCCTGATGGCTAAGCTTTCTGTCACAATAATGCGCTTTTGGTGACAATAAGAAATCTCCGCAGAAGGTGCTGTCAGGATTTCCAAGCTTGCTGTCAGGCTACAGTAAAGTTGTTGTCCGAGTGCTTCTGCCAATGTTGCTGTCAGAGTGAATGTACTGTCGTGACTTGCAACATGCTGTCTTCTTGTAACCTTACTGTCAATGCTGTGACAGTAATCTTTAATCTTGCTGTCCATCTTGAATACTTCTTGAGGCTTGAACAAATAAATGAACTTCTACCAAGATGTACTAGAATCTTATTTGCAATAAACAAAAACGGTTACATAGACATACTCTAGCTGTGACAGTATTTTCATACTTAATAAAATTAAGTATATAGAATATCTAGTTAAGTTGTCTCATAGCTATCACCCATAAATCCTAACATATGTCAACCTTGCACTTATGGCTGATTCAACTGATCAGGAAGCAAGTTCATCAAGCAATCAAGTAATCACTACAAACCTCATTGAGCTTTCTAAAAAGGAATACAATAGTACCATTAATGAAATGTCTACCGAATTGTATCATTTGCGTGTAACTCTTAAATCACTTACCAAAGAGAACACTAGGATTAAAGATGTTAAATTGTTCTTAAGTAATAGGAATGCTGTGTTAGAATCTCAATTCATTGAGTTTGAGAAAATGAGGTTAGATTGTCAGAATGCTAAGAATGAACTGCTAGCTGTATTGAAAAGAGAAGAAATTCTCAAAAATCAGTTAGCAAAAGAACAGGAAATAATTGCTACTTGGAATGATGACAGGAATGTTGCAACCAACATTACTAAAGTTCAAGGAATGGAAACATTCTGTAAGATCCGGGAAAATTACGTGTTATTATGTGAAGTGAAATGAAATTTTAATTTCATATTAAGAGTTATTAAATGATTTATCTGTTTAAACGTGCTAAGTTATTCGTTAAATGATTGAATATGTGATATTGTGGTGCTATGTGAAATGTGTGGGGAATTAGAAATTATTTTGAAAAGGATGTCATTCTATTTTATTTTATTTTAATTATTGAAAAGAAAATTTAGATCGTTCCCAAATTATTCGGGAGATTGGTATATCGTTCGTACCAATATTTCATTCGTTAAAGTGGGAAGTATTCGAAAATATTCGTAATGGAGGTATTTTGGTTCGTATATTTTGTATTAAACGATACTTATAGTTATCCGTACTTTATGGATGCTTATCGTCTCGTGAAACGTGTATTCTGCTTTATTAAAGATTTAAAGCGTTTATTTTGTTAAATTGTATTTAAAGCGATCCATCGGATCAGTATCGATCAAAAAATGTCGTTTGGGGTATTATTTTCCGTTTATTATAAAAAGGCAAATCATACTTTGTTTTCGTATAATCAAGCTTAATTACAGTTAAAAATCCGAAAAACCCTAGAACGTGTTCTTCGTGTTCTTGAGAATCAAACTCAATTTTGAAGGCGTTATCGGAATCCGATTTCGATGTTCTTGTAACCAAATCGAATCTCTCATCATCCCCTATCCAAATCCAGCATCAAAATTCATGTGGGTATGAATTTCGAATTTCTTGATTTTTATTTATTTAATTCGAATTTATTGATTTGGGGCAATCGTTGTTATTGATTGTTCTTGCTAATTGATGGTATGGGTGTGTTTGTTATGTGATGTAGAGTATATATGCGATTTTTAATTTGAATTTGGGGTTCGTTTTTGAGCTAATCGGAAAGGTACAGGCTCGCCGGAGTTCTTGAAGCTTTGGCTGGAATTGTAGTTTGATTGAATTGTTCTTATTGATGTTTACATTAATGAATAGATCGGGGGACGGGGAGTTGAACCGTGTAATTGGTTTCGAGGTTGGGATTCGTTTCTGTTATGACCGGAAAACGGTCGAACGGCGGCCCTCGCGATTTCGGCCGGAAATCTGTAGTGTTTTGGCTCAAATTCGAGCCGATTGTTAGTATTTTGAATGGGGGAACTGGTTGTGTTGTATTCCCCTTGTGAGAACTTGTGTTTTGGACGAGTACGGGTGGCCGGAATCTGGGTAGGTGACCGGAACCACCACCGGAGTCCGGTGGTGTTCTTGGCGACCCACCGTGTTCTTGGCGACCCACCGTGTTCTTGGCAACCCGTATTACTCCCATACCCGACCCGGTTTTGATCTGTTAAAACCCTAATACCTTTTTCAGAAAGTGTTTCTGGGTTTTTAATTTTTAAAATAATTCAAAAATTGTTTTAAAAATTCTAAAAATCATATCTTAGATTTAAAAATACATTTTATTATTCAGAAAATTCTGAAAAATCTTATTTATTATTTTAAATTCGAAAATTGATTAAACTTAATTATTTTAATTATTTTTAATTAATAATTAATTAATTTAATTAATTGATTAATTCTTTTAATCAGTTAATTCTTAAAAATTGATTATTAATTAGATTTAATTAATTTAAAATTTAGTTTAATTATTTTCAAACCTGATTTATTATTTAAAAATAGTTTGAGCATTTAAAGAGTGTCAATTAATTTTATTAATTGATTTAATTGCATTTAAAATACTTATATTGGATTTAAAAATCCGATTTTTGATTTAAAAATTGTTTGTGGCTTATTTAAATTCAAATAAGCTTTGTGTGATGTTTTAAAAATAGTTATAAGTGCTATATGGGTTGTATGAGTTGTGTAATGTGTTTTATAGTCCGTATATGCCCGTACTAGGGCTAGTGTCTGAGTTTTAAATATCGTAAATTAGACCGGGCGTCCGATACGTAACTGGTTACTTGTTTAAATGTGTTATGTGAATGATGTGAATTATCTGTTGTTGAGTCATGCATGCGAATAAATTGTGTTGAGACTTGTTTGAGTATTTGGTCGTGTCTAATATCGTCACGAGGGGTAGTTGGAATAGAAATTTATCGGTAATGTTAGAAAATGAGATTTACGAGGCCGTTGACTTGGATGTTGACTTTTTATAGTATGGGGAGTTTCGTCAAGGGAGTTACGAGGATTACTTGTATAGTTAGTTGTGATCATTCTATCAATTGAAATGTGGTTGTTTATGCAACAGAGGCTATTGGACGAGACGAGTCAGATTATCGAAGTTAAGTTACAATCGTTTATGGAATGTGAGAATCATACGTTGAAGGCTAAGTACCGTCTCATGTTTGACTATCGAGGCTGGCACGTGGATTCGAAATTGTAGAAGCAGACTAGTGGTATTCGCAAGAGCGTTACAGTAAGGAAGGACGGAAGTAGAGAATCGTGCGATAAGACAGAATAAGGAGGGAATCGTATTGTTTCAGCATTACGAAATAGCTAAGGACCAGAGGCAAGTGTTTATACCCTTGCTTATTAATTGATTGATATTTCTTGAATTATTATTATGCAATTGGCATACTTTTTCCTAAAAATTTAATGATGACTCTTTTGCATTGAACTGCAAGTATTTTATTTAAACTCGTAAGTTGACGAGCATTCTTTTATACTTTATAAACTTAGATTCATATTTGTATGGTTGATTGGAAAGATATACTTATTATATTGAAAGTTTAAAGAGATAATTATGGGCCGTATACTAAGGCTTTCTTTTAAAAGACATGATTTTAAAATATTAGGTTAGAATATTGCCAACCCTAGATGAGTGGGAACTTGTGAACCCTATGTTGAAAATGTTATTTTAAATTCCGAAGTCGTGGTACTTGTTCTACAAGTATTCCATTTTCCATCTTGCATCCATGCAAGTATTATTATCATTTCTTGTTAATACGATCATCTGATCCATTCCCTGATTCGAATTCATATATGTTGTGCATGATTTAGTTTACTTCCTTCAAATACAAGGCTTATCTATTATAAGTATATGTTCGAAGGACTTGAACTATTTCTGTCAGAAGTTAATAAACCCTTGTTTTCTTCATTTATAAACTTCACCTTGAATTCTTCTTAAACTTGAACTTGACTTTCTTGTCACTTACCAGATTGGAAAATCTTAATTAATCCTTCCATAATGTGATGATTTGAACTGTTAAGGCCATCTAGAGCCTGTTCTTTGAACCCTATTCTATATTGAGTTGTTGCAAATTCTGTTGATATCATAAGGCCTGTTTCATATCAGATTTAATCTTGTTAAGCATGTCATTGGTTATTCTTCATTATATCCCAGTTGTTACATCGAAATCGTCGATGCTTATCATATTGTCACTTTTCATGTGCACCTCCCCATATTGTGTCGATCTCGTCGATACTAGATTATATTGTTGGTTGTCAATTGATTGTCGAAGTAAGGTTGTCAATTGTTCTGACACCTGACATATATAATATAGGATTGGAATGTTTTTAAATGGGACCAGTAATTGGTCGGGCCATATTTATGGTCGGAATAAATTAAGGCCCAGATTGGCCTAGGATCCAGTAGAGGACTTTGCTATAAGCAAGTCCGGGGTTGATGCGTGGCTGGCCAGCAGCACAACCTTTGATTTGATAAATGCTAAAAATCCAATTCTAATATCAATTCTTATTTCTGGGATGAGTTACATCCATATGTTTTGTACTTGTGAGTTATGAACTGATATTCAGGTTTATTCGTTGCGTAAAATTGTTGGTTGTTGATTAATAAATGGTGGTTTCAATCTTACTGAAATCACTTACTCTTAATTCATTTGGATTCCAAATAGTCGAAATCCATTTCCCTGATTCCATTGGTAGTCGTGAGATATCTATTCTGATGAGTTTTATTCATACCGCGTATCCAGTCGGTACCATGTCGAAGTCTTGAAGTGCGTTCTTTGTTCCATGATCGAGCGTGTTGGCTCATTCTTACTACTTGATTATTCTACCCTTCCAGAGTTGTTGGTTTCAGAGAATGTTGTGAATAGATTTGTTATCTACAAAATTAGTATCTTTATACAAACTGTGGTCTTAAAGACATATGAGTTATACTCAATTCGTATTTTCTACATACTATTGTAGTTATTGTTGATTCGGTCGCCGTGACGGCCAATATAAATCTTTTTGTGTTTTAAACTATTTAATTGCGAGAAGAAGAATGAGAAATTGTGGTAAATTACCAAACTTGATTTGAAAATATTAGAGATTATAAATGTTTAAGCCAAAGGCTTGTTTATTTGAAAATCCAAAGTTTATTTTGGAAACCTTTAGTATTATATTTAATAATGCGCTTGCTGAGAAATTCATTCGCTCATACTTGTTTTATTTATATATATTTTAGCCTGCCAGAAAGAAGGTGTATTGGCGAGAGTTGTCCGCGTAGCTGATCAGAGATGGGGAAAGATATTAGCGTAAAGAAGTTTTGATCCAGAGCATTTGGAGCTAGTGATAGGTTTTGTATATAGATGTTTCCTATTGAATATTATATTGTGTAAAGTTAGTTGCCTGGTATACTTCTTATCGAAGTTATACTTGTGTATTAGAATTTATGTAAAGAGAATGGTTGTAAAGAAGAAAGATTGTTTGTAATGAAATTTTGGATTCTTGTTTCTAGCACTATAACCTTTAAAGATTCTTGGTAGAGTTGGGGTCACAGATATTATTATTGTGTTGATTTATTATTGAACAGGTTGTTTGGATTAAGGGTGCAGTGTGACGACCAAATCCTTTGACCCCGGATTTGGGGTCGTTACACATTCTGTAAAGAAACCTGGAATAAGGAGAAAAAGAAACTAGATGTTGTTGTTGAGGATCTAGGAGCTGATGATGATTCAACGGATAGTGACCATCCGTTGAAAGATAACTCTTCAACGAATGAGAACCATCCATTGAAACATGAAGCCAACATCAGTAAAGAAAAACTTGAGAAATTGAACAGAAAGTATGGTCCAACCAGTAAGAACTTTGTTCAAGGAGAAAGTAGCAACTCTAAGAAAGTTGAGAAAGTGAACATAAGTCATTTTTCTAACAAGAAATCAAAGGACAAATTAGAAAACATTGAGGTTAAGGATGAAGTTAAAAAGAAGAAAAACAGAAATGGTAAAGTAGGCGCATTAACAAACACAACAATTACACTCATGATAAATATGCTCCTAGAAAGACATGTGGTAATTGTGGTAGTGTTAATCATTTGTCTACTAACTGCAAGTCTGTTAAAAGTGCAAATGTTCAAATACCTATGCCTATTGTTCATATGCCTGTCATGCCTAATATGTTTGCTCATAATACTCATGCATCCAATCTGTATGCTAACATGCCATTTGTTCCTAATCCTTACAGGAATGCATTTAACATGCCACAAATTTCATTGAACAAGCCAAACTTGAGCACTATGCACAACATTCACAAATGCCCACATCAAACATTTATGCATCTGAGAACATGCAAAGAGGTATGTCTCAAAGGTCAACACCAAGGGTCAAAGTTGATTTAAATCAATCAAAGCCTAAAGTGCAAAATGACTTGAGAAATAAGGTGAAAGCTAACAAGACAGGACCCAAGGAAACTTGGGTACCAAAATCAACTTGATTTGGTTGTGATGTGTGCAGGGAAAGAGAAGTAATCTATGGTACCTAGATAGTGGTTGCTCTAGGCACATGACTGGAGATTCTACCTTGCTCACAGATTTCAAGGAGAGAGTTGGACCTAGAATTACCTTTGGAGATGACAACAAAGGATATTCAAAGGGATATGGCTTGATTGTAAAAGAAAATGTCATCATTGATGAAGTAGCACTGGTTGATGGACTCAAGCATAATCTGCTAAGTATTAGTCAACTGTGTGACAGAGGTTTTTCAGTTTCATTTACACAAGAAGCATGTGTTGTCTCAAGCAAAAAAGACAACAATGTGGTGTTGACAGGCTACAAAAAGGGAAATGTGTACATTGCTGACTTCAATTCAACAAATGGAGATATAGTCACTTGTCTTTTCAGCAAAGCAAGTAAGGATGAAAGTTGGATGTGGCACAAAAAGCTGTCACATTTGAATTTCAAGTCTATGAATGACTTGGTGAAGAAAGATCTTGTACGAGGTATTCCACAATTGGAGTTTTCCAAGGATGGATTGTGTGATGCATGCCAAAAAAGGAAGCAAAAGAAGGCCTCTTTCAGAAGCAAGGTAGAGTCATTAATTGATAAACCTCTACAGCTTCTACACATGGATTTATTTGGACTAGTTAATGTAATGTCAATCTCAAAGAAGAAATACTGCCTTGTAATTGTGGGTAATTTTTCTAAATTTACATGGACTTACTTTTTGCACTCCAAGGATGAAGAAAGTGAAATCATAATCAATCACATCAAGGTTGCAAACAATCATCCTGAGTACAAAGTCAGACGAATCAGGAGTGATAATGGCACTGAGTTCAAGAATTCAAGCATGAAGTTGTTTTGTGAAGAAAATGGAATTGTTCATGAATATTCTGCAGCCAGGACACCACAACAAAATGGAGTGGTAGAACAGAAAAATAGAACACTCATTGAAGCTGCCAGAACAATGCTAGATGAATCAAGGTTACCTACTTACTTTTGGGCTGAAGCATTTAACACTACATGTTTCACTCAGAACATTTCCTTGATAAATCAAGCAAAAGGAATGACTCCATATCAATTGTTTAAGAATAGGAAACCAACATTGGACTTTCTACATGTCTTTGGATGCAAGTGTTTTGTATTGAGAAACCAAGGTGAAAATCTTGGAAAATTTGAAGTAAAGGCAGATGAAGCCATTTTTGTTGGATATGCAGCTGGAAAAGCCTACAGAGTCTACAATCACAGAATCAACATTGTTATGGAATCTGTACATGTTGTTTTTGATGATGCAAAAGTTCAAGGGCTTATAGATGAGGGTTTTCATGAAATTCTCAGGTTTGAGAATGAGGTTGAGTGTCAACTGTATCATGGAGAAGATGATGAAGTCAATGATCAAGAGAGTGAAGAAGTTCCACCAAGAGTCAATGTTTCAACAATGGACAACTCAAAAAGTACAAGTGCTTTGGCACCATCTGTTGAAGGGTTAAATGGAGCATCGATTGAAAGACAAAATGCCATATCTGTTGAAAGTCAACTTGATACATCCGTTGAAAGTCATTTTGAGGCATCCTTTGAAGGATCACAAAGCAGAATGTCAAACCCAAAAAACTCAGGGGGAGTTTCTCTAAGTCAAAACTCAACTTCTTCAAGGTCCCCTTTGACACCTCAAAGAAAATGGACAAGAGATCACCCCTTTGAACTAATAATTGGTGATGCCTCTACAAAAGTCCAAACTAGAAGAGCCACTCAAGATGAATGTTTATATAGTAGCTTTCTTTCACAAGATGAACCAAAGAAAGTGGAAGATGCTCTTTTAGATCCAGATTGGGTATTAGCTATGCAGGAAGAGATAAACCAATTTGAGAGAAACAAAGTATGGAAGCTGGCACCTAAACCTAAAAACAGAAGTGTTATAGGTACAAAGTGGGTATTCAGAAACAAGATGGATGAAAATGGCATTGTGACAAGGAATAAAGCTAGACTAGTTGCCAAAGGCTACTCTCAAGAGGAAGGAATTGATTATGATGAAACATTTGCTCATGTTGCAAGACTTGAGGCAATAAGAATATTCATAGCCTATGCAGGCCATTCCAATTTCAAAGTCTACCAAATGGATGTCAAAAGTGCTTTTCTGAATGGGGAAATGGAAGAGGAGGTGTATTTCAGTCAACCTCCTGGTTTTGAAAATCCAAATTATCCAGAGTTTGTCTATTTCCTACTCACAACACTTTATGGACTGAAGCAAGCACATAGAGCTTGGTATGACACTCTATCACAGTTTCTTTTAGAGAATCACTTCACTAGAGGTACTGTTGATAAAGCTCTCTTCTTTAGAAATGTTAATGGCTCTAGTATACTTGTTCAAATTTATGTAGATGACATAATTTTTGGGTCTACAGATGAGAAACTTTGCAAAAGGTTTGTCAAACTTATGCAAAGCAAATATGTAATGAGCATGATAGGAGAACTCGCCTATTTCCTTGGTTTACAAGTTAAACAAGTGAAAGAGGGAATCTTTTTAAGTCAAACAAAATATATTTATGATCTTTTAAAGAAATTTGACTTAATGGATTGTTCTCCTGTAAAAACTCCTATGCCAACTGCCACTAAGCTTGAATTGAATACTAAGGAAAAATATGTGTACATTTCAAGCTATAGAGGCAATGTAGAGGCAAATTGTCATGGATAGAGATACTTTTATGGACATGGTGCAAGAGGTTGCAGCTCGGCAAACACAAAATACTGGTGGCACTAATGGGCAAAATCAGGGAGGTCAAACCATGTTTGATCGTTTTATGAAATAGAGGCCTAACTGTTTTACGGAAGCCAAGACCCCTATGGATGCTGAGGCATGGATCGATCACATGGAAAAGATTTTCAGGGTACTTAACTATTCAGAAGTGGAAAGGGCACGCTTCGCTACATACCGTCTTGAGGGGGATGCTAGTACTTGGTGGAAGTCAGTAGTTGCTTCACACACAGCTGGTTATGAGAACACGTTCACTTGGGATGTGTAAGATCCGGGAAAATTACGTGTTATTATATGATATGAAATGAGATTTTAATTTCATATTAAGAGTTATTAAATGATTTATCTGTTTAAACGTGCTAAATTATTCGTTAAATGATTGAATATGTGACAATGTGATGCTATGTGATATGTGTGGGGAATTTGAAACTATTTTGAAAAGGGTGTTATACTATTTTATTTTATTATAATTATTGAAAAGAAAATTTGGATCGTTCCCAAATTATTCGGGCAATTGGTATATCGTTCGTACCAAAATTTCATTCGTTAAAGTGGAAAGTCTTCGAAAATATTCGTAATAGAAGTATTTTGGTTCGTATATCTATTATTAAACGATACTTGTAGTTATCCGTACCTTATGGATGATTATCGTCTCGTAAAACGTGTATTCTGCTTTATTAAAGATTTAAAGTGTTTTATCTGTTAAAATGTATTTAAAGCGATCTATCGGATCAGTATCGATTCAAAAATGTCGTTTGGGGTATTATTTTCCGTTTAATATAAAAAGGCAAATCGTACTTTGTTTTGCGTATAATAAAGCATAATTACAGTTAAAAAGTTAAAAACCCCTGAAACGTGTTCTTCGTGTTCTTGAGAATCAAACTCAATTTTGAAGGCGTTATCGGATTCCGATTTCGATGTTCTTGTAACCAAATCGAATCTCTCATCATCCTCTACCTAAATCCATCATCAAAATCTATGTGGGTATGATCTTTAAATTTTTCCGATTTTCAATTTAATTATTTATTTCGAATTTTAGGTTTAATTTGGGGGTTTCTTTATTATTGATTGTTCTTGATGTTTGATTGTTTAATCGTGTTTGTTGTGTGATTTAGAGTGCAGACATGATTTTTAATTTAAGTTTTGAGCTGGAAATCGTATAGATCGGAAAACGGTGTAATGACCGGAGTTTGGTCGGGATTTTGATCGGCTAACTGTTTCTTGATTTTGTTCTAGCGATTAGATAGATCGTGAGCTGTAGAATTGATTCGTATAATTAGTTTTAAAGTCAGTCGTTGTTTTTGGTTGGCCGGAAAAGCTACCGCCGACGGCGGGGTCCGTTTCCGTGCGTTTTCGAACGATTTTGAATGGTTTTTAACTGGTGTTGTGTGGTTGTTGTGAAGCCCGTGTTTTCCCCTCAAAAATCTGTGTGTTTAGAGTTGATTTTGGTGTTGCCGGAATTTTTCCCGGTGGCCGGAACACCGGCCGGATTCTGGGTTTCCGCCGGCTGTTCTTGGCGACCCGGAAAGTTCTTGGCAACCCGTTTTCAAAACCCTACCCGACCCGGTTTCGATCCAGAAAACCCTAATTGCATTTCTAAAAACTGTTTCTGGATTTTTATTTTTTTAAAATAATTCAAAAATAGTTTTATAATTCTAAAAATCATATCTTTGATTTAAAAATACATTTTATTATTCCGAAAATTTTATAAATTCATAAATATTTATTTAAAGTCGAAAATTGATTAAACTTAATTATTTTAATTATTTTTAATTAATAATTAATTAATTTAATTAATTGATTAATTCTTTTAATCAGTTAATTCTTAAAAATTAATTATTAATTAGATTTAATTAATTAAAAATTCAGTTTAATTATTTTCAAACCTGTTTTATTATTTAAAAATAGTTTGAGCATTTAGAGAGTGTCAATTAATTTTATTAATTGATTTATTTGCATTTAAAATACTTATATTGGGTTTAAAAATCCGATTTTTGATTTAAAAATTGTTTGTGGCTTATTTAAATTCAAATAAGTTTCGTGTGATGTTTTAAAAATAGTTATAAGTGCTATATGGTTTGTATGAGTTGTGTAATGTGTTTTATAGTCCGTATATGCCCGTACTAGGGCTAGTGTCTGAGTTTTAAATATCGTAAATTAGACCGGGCGTCCGATACGTAACCGGTCACTTGTTTAAATGTGTTATGTGAACAATGTGAATTATCTGTGTGAGTCATGCATGCGAATAAATTGTGTGGAGACTTGTTTGAGTAATTGGTTGTGTCTAATGTTATCACGAGGGGTAGATAGGATAGAAATTTGTCGGTTATGTTAGAAAGTGAGATTTACGAGGCCGTTGACTTGGATGTTGACTTTTTATAGTATGGGGATTGTCGTCAAGCAAGTTACGTGGATTACTTATGTGGTTGATTGCGATTGGTCTATCAGTTGAGATGTGGATGTTTATGCAACAGAGATATCGGTAAGATCGGTAAGTGCGTCGAAGTTAAGTTACAATCATTTATGAAATATGAGGATTATACGTTGAAGACTAAGTACCGTCTCATGTTTGACTATCGAGGCTGGCACGTGGATTCGAAATGGTAAAAGCAGACTAGTGGTATTCGCAAGAGCGTTAAAGCAAAGAAGGACGGAAGTAGAGAATCGTGCGACAAGACAGAATAAGGAGGAAATCGTATTGTTTCAGCATTACGAAATAGCTAAGGACCAGAGGCAAGTGTTTATACCCTTGCTTATTAATTAAGGGATATTATCTTGAATTATTAGTATGCATGTTGAATGCTTATTACTGAATTTTCAAATGTTGATTTCTTTTGCATTGAATTGCAAGTATGTTATTTAATCTCGTAAATTGACGAGTACTCTTTTATACCTTTTGAGTTTAGATTCATATTTTCATATTGATTGGAAAGATATACTTATTATATTGAAAAGTTTGAAGAGATAATTATGGGCCGTATACTAAGGCTTTCTTTTAAAAGACATGATTTTAAAATATTAGGTTGGAATATTGCCAACCCTAGATGAGTGGGAACTTACGAACCCTATGTTGAAAACGTTATTTTAAATTCCGAAGTTGTGGTACTTGTTCTACAAGTATTCCATTTTTCCATCCTGCACCCTTGCAAGTATTATTACCATTTCTTGTTAATGCGATCATCTGATCCATTCCCTGATTCGAATTCATTTATGCTGTGCATGATTTAGTTTACTTCCTTCAAATACGAGGCTTATCTATTATAAGTATATGTTCGAAGGACTTGAACTATTTCTGCCAGAAGTTAATAAACCTTTGTTTTCTTCATTTATAAACTTCACCCTGAATTTTTCTTAAACTTGAACTTGACTTTCTTGTCACTTACCAGATTGTTGAATCTTAACTAATTCTTCCATAATGTGATGAATTGAACTGTTAAGGCCATCTAGAGCCTGTTCTTTGAACCCTATTCCATATTGAGTTATTGCAAATTCTGTTGATATCATAATGCCTGTTTCATATCAGATTCAATCTTGTTAAGCATGTTATTGTTTATTCTTTGAACCCTACTCTATATTGACTTGTTACACTTTTCTGTTGATATCATATTGTCTGTTTCATATCAGACTTAACCTTGTTGAGCATGTCATTGTTTATTCTTCATTATATCCCAGTTGTTACATCGAACTCGTCGATGCTTATTATATTGTCACTTTTCATGTGCACCTCCCCATATTGTGTCGATCTCGTCGATACTAGATTATATTGTTATTCCTTAATGGATTCTTCATAATTGAACTGTTTCCTGGAACGTGAGTTTTCCAGCAATTGTTGTATTAGGTTGTCGATTCTTCCGACACCTGATTGTCGAAGTAAGGTTGTCAATTGTTCTGACACCTGACGTATAAATAATATAGAATTGGAATGTTTTTAAAAATGGACCAATTATTGGTCGATGAAATTAAGGCCCAGATTGGCCTAGGATCCAGTAGAGGACTATGACATGAGCTAGTCCGGGGTTGATGCGTGGCTGGCCAGCAGCACAACCTTTGTATTTGATAATTGTTAAAAATCCAATTCTAATATGAATTTTCATTTCTAGGATGAGTTACATCCATATACTTTGTACTTGTGAGATATGACCTGATTCTCAGGTTTATTCGTTGCGTGAAGTTGTTGGTTTGTTGATTATTAATAGTGGTTTCAATCTTGCTGAAATCGCTTACTCTTAATACATTCGGATTCCAAATAGTTGAAATCCACTTCCTTGATTCCATTGGCAGTCGTGAGATATCTATCTTGTTGAGTTTTATTCATACCGCATATCCAGTCGGTACCATGTTGAAGTCTTGAAGTGCGTTCTTTATTTCTTAACCGAGCGTGTTGGCTCATTCTTGCCCCTTGATTATTCTAACCTTCCAGAGTTGTTGATTTCGGAAAATGTCGTGAATAGACCTGTTATCTTCAAATTAGTATTTTTGTACAAACTATGGTCTTGAAGACGTACGAGTTATATTTATTTCATATTTTCTACATACTATTGTAGTTATTGTTGATTCGGTCATCGTAACGACCTATATAAATCTTTTGTGTTTTAAAACTATTCGGTTGCGAGAAGCTAAATGAGATATTGTGATAAATTACCAAACTTACTTTGAAAATATTAGAGATTACAAATGTTTAAGCCATAGGCTTGTTTATTTGAAAATCCAAAGTTTATCTTGGAAACCTTTCGTATCATATTTAATAATACGCTTGCTGAGCAATTCATTCGCTCATACTTGTTTTATTTATATATATTTTAGCCTGCCGGAAAGAAGGTGTATTGGCGAGAGTTGTCCGCGTAGCTGATCAGAGATGGGGAAAGATATTAGCGTAAAGACGTTTTGATCCAGAGCATTGGAGCTAGTGAGAGGTTTTGTATATAGATGTTTTCTATTGATTAATATATTGTATAAGATTAGTTGCCTGGTATACTTCTTATCGAAGTTATACTAGTGTATTAGAATTTATGTAAAGAGAATGGTTGTAAAGAAGAAAGATTGTTGTAATGAATTTGTGGATTCTTGTTCCTAGCACTATAACCTTTAAAGATTCTTGGTGGAGTTGGGGTCACAGATATTATTATTATTGTGTTGATTTTATGTTGAACAGGTTGTTTGGATTAAGAGTGCAGTGTGACGACCAAATCCTTTGACCCCGGATTTGGGGGCGTTACAGTTGGTATCAGAGCAAGGGTTATAGTAAAACTAGAAACGAGAGTGTGTGGGAGTGTATATAGTTATATAAGGAACGTCAGAGCTCATTTAGAGTTCGTGTTGGACTATTGGATATAGTACCGCTGAGTGAGTTGAGATGGAGGTATTTGATTGAGATAGTTGTGCTGAAATGGATAGAACTTCTTACGTTTGTAGACGTCTATGGCGGAATCTTCGAGGACTATTACGAGTCGACGACGACGTACGATATTGATAACCTTGCGACGTGGAAAAGAAGGGCTGAAATCGAATGACGTGGAAAAGAAGGGCTGAAATCGAATGACGTGGAAAAGAAGGGCTGAAATCGAATGACGTGGAAAAGAAGGGCTGAAATCGAATAACGTGGAGAAGAAGGGCTGAAATCGAATAACGAGCTATCGAAGGAGTCGACGGAGGAGGCATATGTGAAGACCTTGGTAATACCTTCCCATCCTAATGAAATATTTGGCATTCCTTTAAAAAGAAACCTGTGTTGATGGATATATTCCACCTGTTGATCTTGCATTTGATACTCTTGATCAATCATGTTTTAAATTGCGCCAAAGATTGTTGTTATGCCTACTTCAAATTTTGAGCCTGTTGAAAATATGTTATTTAAATTCCAACTCCTTCATTCTTCCGGAGTGGATAACTCTAATTGTGATGTAACACTATTTGTTGATACTTCCTTTCTGGTTGTTCTTCTTTTTCTGAAATAACACCTTTGGAATTTATTCAATTTCAATCCAAGGTGTGTATTTGAGAATTCTTATCGAAAGGCCCTGATTGTTATTCTGACTCTAAATTTCTTTCATATTTCTCTACTCCAACTGAGATAAACAACCCTATTTATAGGGGACACAAGGACTATCTGTCTATGTGATAGAAGTCTGACGGGACGCCGTCACTTGTGTGTTGTGAAATACAAGAAGGCTAATTACCTTTAGTACTGTCTTAATAGAGACACACAACATTGAGTTCATGTGATCAAATTGGTCTCTCAGTAATTCTTTCACTTCCAATAATGTTTGCTTTGGAACATGCAGACTTGGTAACCCCAATTGAGGGACATTTGCTACGTTATAGAATCTTTCACTTCAAAATATCATGAATTTTTGTTATACCAAATAATCTGGGAGGTATGCCATTAGGGTGAACTGAAATTTACCCTACCTTAATGAACGAAGAATTTGCGATTGAATTACCACGAGCGAAAGCGGATTACGGTGCGATTAGAATACTAGTAACATATAGCGGAGCCAGTTGTTCTCTCTCTATCGATTAACGTTACGATATGGAAAGGTGAAGTTAGATAATTCAAGAGTTGAATGGAAATTTGGGGGAAAATGTGTAATTGTGCTGATGATATCCCATGTTGTGGAAGATGAACATAATAGATTTCTGTCTCAATGAGAAGAACTTTTAAAAATTTGATGATAGGCTAATAATGGAGAATAAGTTGATCTTTGAGTATTTCAGGATTGTACGATATGGTTGCAAGTCTTTTGCTCACGATAGTTAAGGTAGATTTTACCAGTCAATGTGGATGTATAGAATGATAATCAAGACGATGTCGAGTTGATCAAGCTGTTTGGGAAATAAGAAGGAGCCATGGAGAAGGTGTCATGAGTGTTACTGTGAAGATAGGAAAAGAAGATGAAGAGGTGTTAATAAGGATTTAAAGACAATGGATGAGGTAATGAAGGGTTGTTTTCAGCTGAAGAGTTAATTGGCATGAAAGGTATGTGATCGTTGAAAGTAGTTGTTAGACATATTGGAGGTAGATAAAGTTGACCCAAGAATATGGATGGCTGATAGTATGAGTAGTAAAGGAGGGGATTGAGATGAAAATATCTTCGGTACAAGGATTAGAAAGGATGGAGCTTTAAGGTTATGATAATGAGAGATTAACTAAAAGAAATGACGGGAATAAGGATTCAACCAGGATTGATTAGAGAGAAAGGGCTACATAAAGGAAACAGTTATGGAAAGAGAAATGGAATTCAATTACAGGAAGGAGCAAGAAAGAATAAGGGATAAGAAAGAAATGTAAGGATATATTAGAGACTTAAAAGAATATTGATGTTAGTGAGTGTTTAAGTACTTGAGGTGTTGGAAAATGAAGACAGAATAACAGAGGTATAGTAGACGATTACAACTAAAGAGATTCCTGAATGGAAATGAAGACATGTTGAGATAAACTGTGGGATGGAGTTGCTAAGGCTTAGAGCTTATCGTGATGTTATTTGGGTTATTATTGACCGCTTAATAAGAGATAATAGTACGGCATGGAATGACGAGTTCAATTGTATTTGACAGAGATCCGCGACGTAATTGAAGAATTCAGACAGACTATGGTTGTGTACTAAATTTTGAAGGTAATTGGGAGGATCGTTTACAGATGATTAGATTTCCTAACGACAACAGTTACTATGACGATTTTGAAATGCTACCTTACGACGATTTATTGAGTGTTGGGAAAGTGCGTATAAGTTTGCTTGCCACCCCGTGAGTGGTATATTCATAGTGTATTTCGTAGAATATGAACCTATAGAGATCTTGTTAAATTGTTCTATGTTGAATAACCGATTGAGATATGGAGTCAGTATGAGAGAGTGATAAGTAATAGAGGAGTCAAATTAGTATGAGTATGAGGAGAAATCCTAAGGTTGAAGAGTCAACCTAGGAATCTGAGAATGAGATGTTGGAAAATATCCACCTATGTTTGCGCGAGCTGATTCTGAGGACAGAATCCTGTTAAGGGGGGAAGGATGTAAGATCCGGGAAAATTACGTGTTATTATATGATATGAAATGAGATTTTAATTTCATATTAAGAGTTATTAAATGATTTATCTGTTTAAACGTGCTAAATTATTCGTTAAATGATTGAATATGTGACAATGTGATGCTATGTGATATGTGTGGGGAATTTGAAACTATTTTGAAAAGGGTGTTATACTATTTTATTTTATTATAATTATTGAAAAGAAAATTTGGATCGTTCCCAAATTATTCGGGCAATTGGTATATCGTTCGTACCAAAATTTCATTCGTTAAAGTGGAAAGTCTTCGAAAATATTCGTAATAGAAGTATTTTGGTTCGTATATCTATTATTAAACGATACTTGTAGTTATCCGTACCTTATGGATGATTATCGTCTCGTAAAACGTGTATTCTGCTTTATTAAAGATTTAAAGTGTTTTATCTGTTAAAATGTATTTAAAGCGATCTATCGGATCAGTATCGATTCAAAAATGTCGTTTGGGGTATTATTTTCCGTTTAATATAAAAAGGCAAATCGTACTTTGTTTTGCGTATAATAAAGCATAATTACAGTTAAAAAGTTAAAAACCCCTGAAACGTGTTCTTCGTGTTCTTGAGAATCAAACTCAATTTTGAAGGCGTTATCGGATTCCGATTTCGATGTTCTTGTAACCAAATCGAATCTCTCATCATCCTCTACCTAAATCCATCATCAAAATCTATGTGGGTATGATCTTTAAATTTTTCCGATTTTCAATTTAATTATTTATTTCGAATTTTAGGTTTAATTTGGGGGTTTCTTTATTATTGATTGTTCTTGATGTTTGATTGTTTAATCGTGTTTGTTGTGTGATTTAGAGTGCAGACATGATTTTTAATTTAAGTTTTGAGCTGGAAATCGTATAGATCGGAAAACGGTGTAATGACCGGAGTTTGGTCGGGATTTTGATCGGCTAACTGTTTCTTGATTTTGTTCTAGCGATTAGATAGATCGTGAGCTGTAGAATTGATTCGTATAATTAGTTTTAAAGTCAGTCGTTGTTTTTGGTTGGCCGGAAAAGCTACCGCCGACGGCGGGGTCCGTTTCCGTGCGTTTTCGAACGATTTTGAATGGTTTTTAACTGGTGTTGTGTGGTTGTTGTGAAGCCCGTGTTTTCCCCTCAAAAATCTGTGTGTTTAGAGTTGATTTTGGTGTTGCCGGAATTTTTCCCGGTGGCCGGAACACCGGCCGGATTCTGGGTTTCCGCCGGCTATTCTTGGCGACCCGGAAAGTTCTTGGCAACCCGTTTTCAAAACCCTACCCGACCCGGTTTCGATCCAGAAAACCCTAATTGCATTTCTAAAAACTGTTTCTGGATTTTTATTTTTTTAAAATAATTCAAAAATAGTTTTATAATTCTAAAAATCATATCTTTGATTTAAAAATACATTTTATTATTCCGAAAATTTTATAAATTCATAAATATTTATTTAAAGTCGAAAATTGATTAAACTTAATTATTTTAATTATTTTTAATTAATAATTAATTAATTTAATTAATTGATTAATTCTTTTAATCAGTTAATTCTTAAAAATTAATTATTAATTAGATTTAATTAATTAAAAATTCAGTTTAATTATTTTCAAACCTGTTTTATTATTTAAAAATAGTTTGAGCATTTAGAGAGTGTCAATTAATTTTATTAATTGATTTATTTGCATTTAAAATACTTATATTGGGTTTAAAAATCCGATTTTTGATTTAAAAATTGTTTGTGGCTTATTTAAATTCAAATAAGTTTCGTGTGATGTTTTAAAAATAGTTATAAGTGCTATATGGTTTGTATGAGTTGTGTAATGTGTTTTATAGTCCGTATATGCCCGTACTAGGGCTAGTGTCTGAGTTTTAAATATCGTAAATTAGACCGGGCGTCCGATACGTAACCGGTCACTTGTTTAAATGTGTTATGTGAACAATGTGAATTATCTGTGTGAGTCATGCATGCGAATAAATTGTGTGGAGACTTGTTTGAGTAATTGGTTGTGTCTAATGTTATCACGAGGGGTAGATAGGATAGAAATTTGTCGGTTATGTTAGAAAGTGAGATTTACGAGGCCGTTGACTTGGATGTTGACTTTTTATAGTATGGGGATTGTCGTCAAGCAAGTTACGTGGATTACTTATGTGGTTGATTGCGATTGGTCTATCAGTTGAGATGTGGATGTTTATGCAACAGAGATATCGGTAAGATCGGTAAGTGCGTCGAAGTTAAGTTACAATCATTTATGAAATATGAGGATTATACGTTGAAGACTAAGTACCGTCTCATGTTTGACTATCGAGGCTGGCACGTGGATTCGAAATGGTAAAAGCAGACTAGTGGTATTCGCAAGAGCGTTAAAGCAAAGAAGGACGGAAGTAGAGAATCGTGCGACAAGACAGAATAAGGAGGAAATCGTATTGTTTCAGCATTACGAAATAGCTAAGGACCAGAGGCAAGTGTTTATACCCTTGCTTATTAATTAAGGGATATTATCTTGAATTATTAGTATGCATGTTGAATGCTTATTACTGAATTTTCAAATGTTGATTTCTTTTGCATTGAATTGCAAGTATGTTATTTAATCTCGTAAATTGACGAGTACTCTTTTATACCTTTTGAGTTTAGATTCATATTTTCATATTGATTGGAAAGATATACTTATTATATTGAAAAGTTTGAAGAGATAATTATGGGCCGTATACTAAGGCTTTCTTTTAAAAGACATGATTTTAAAATATTAGGTTGGAATATTGCCAACCCTAGATGAGTGGGAACTTACGAACCCTATGTTGAAAACGTTATTTTAAATTCCGAAGTTGTGGTACTTGTTCTACAAGTATTCCATTTTTCCATCCTGCACCCTTGCAAGTATTATTACCATTTCTTGTTAATGCGATCATCTGATCCATTCCCTGATTCGAATTCATTTATGCTGTGCATGATTTAGTTTACTTCCTTCAAATACGAGGCTTATCTATTATAAGTATATGTTCGAAGGACTTGAACTATTTCTGCCAGAAGTTAATAAACCTTTGTTTTCTTCATTTATAAACTTCACCCTGAATTTTTCTTAAACTTGAACTTGACTTTCTTGTCACTTACCAGATTGTTGAATCTTAACTAATTCTTCCATAATGTGATGAATTGAACTGTTAAGGCCATCTAGAGCCTGTTCTTTGAACCCTATTCCATATTGAGTTATTGCAAATTCTGTTGATATCATAATGCCTGTTTCATATCAGATTCAATCTTGTTAAGCATGTTATTGTTTATTCTTTGAACCCTACTCTATATTGACTTGTTACACTTTTCTGTTGATATCATATTGTCTGTTTCATATCAGACTTAACCTTGTTGAGCATGTCATTGTTTATTCTTCATTATATCCCAGTTGTTACATCGAACTCGTCGATGCTTATTATATTGTCACTTTTCATGTGCACCTCCCCATATTGTGTCGATCTCGTCGATACTAGATTATATTGTTATTCCTTAATGGATTCTTCATAATTGAACTGTTTCCTGGAACGTGAGTTTTCCAGCAATTGTTGTATTAGGTTGTCGATTCTTCCGACACCTGATTGTCGAAGTAAGGTTGTCAATTGTTCTGACACCTGACGTATAAATAATATAGAATTGGAATGTTTTTAAAAATGGACCAATTATTGGTCGATGAAATTAAGGCCCAGATTGGCCTAGGATCCAGTAGAGGACTATGACATGAGCTAGTCCGGGGTTGATGCGTGGCTGGCCAGCAGCACAACCTTTGTATTTGATAATTGTTAAAAATCCAATTCTAATATGAATTTTCATTTCTAGGATGAGTTACATCCATATACTTTGTACTTGTGAGATATGACCTGATTCTCAGGTTTATTCGTTGCGTGAAGTTGTTGGTTTGTTGATTATTAATAGTGGTTTCAATCTTGCTGAAATCGCTTACTCTTAATACATTCGGATTCCAAATAGTTGAAATCCACTTCCTTGATTCCATTGGCAGTCGTGAGATATCTATCTTGTTGAGTTTTATTCATACCGCATATCCAGTCGGTACCATGTTGAAGTCTTGAAGTGCGTTCTTTATTTCTTAACCGAGCGTGTTGGCTCATTCTTGCCCCTTGATTATTCTAACCTTCCAGAGTTGTTGATTTCGGAAAATGTCGTGAATAGACCTGTTATCTTCAAATTAGTATTTTTGTACAAACTATGGTCTTGAAGACGTACGAGTTATATTTATTTCATATTTTCTACATACTATTGTAGTTATTGTTGATTCGGTCATCGTAACGACCTATATAAATCTTTTGTGTTTTAAAACTATTCGGTTGCGAGAAGCTAAATGAGATATTGTGATAAATTACCAAACTTACTTTGAAAATATTAGAGATTACAAATGTTTAAGCCATAGGCTTGTTTATTTGAAAATCCAAAGTTTATCTTGGAAACCTTTCGTATCATATTTAATAATACGCTTGCTGAGCAATTCATTCGCTCATACTTGTTTTATTTATATATATTTTAGCCTGCCGGAAAGAAGGTGTATTGGCGAGAGTTGTCCGCGTAGCTGATCAGAGATGGGGAAAGATATTAGCGTAAAGACGTTTTGATCCAGAGCATTGGAGCTAGTGAGAGGTTTTGTATATAGATGTTTTCTATTGATTAATATATTGTATAAGATTAGTTGCCTGGTATACTTCTTATCGAAGTTATACTAGTGTATTAGAATTTATGTAAAGAGAATGGTTGTAAAGAAGAAAGATTGTTGTAATGAATTTGTGGATTCTTGTTCCTAGCACTATAACCTTTAAAGATTCTTGGTGGAGTTGGGGTCACAGATATTATTATTATTGTGTTGATTTTATGTTGAACAGGTTGTTTGGATTAAGAGTGCAGTGTGACGACCAAATCCTTTGACCCCGGATTTGGGGGCGTTACAGGATGTATTCAAGACTCAATTTGACCAGAGATATTTTCCGGCTAGTGTTCGTGAGGAGTATGCTCGAGAATATCAGAGTATAGCTCAGAGGGAAGATGAGTCAGTTGCAGATTTTCAGGTCCGATTTCAAAGGTTAGCTGGCTACGCAAGATCTATTGCTGGGGATGAGGTGGACAAGATCATGAAGTTTAAATGGGCTCTGAAGAATTCAATTCGCAATCACATCATCTCCAACCGCTATACTACTATGGACAGTTTGGTTGACAGCGCTAGGGACCAGGAACTTCATCAAGTTGATTATGCCAAGCAGCTGGAGGTACATAATCAGAAGAGAAAGAGGGATGATGACTCCACTGAACAAAAACAGAATTTTCAGAAGAATGACGCACCATCCAATGGATTTAAGCAGAATGATCGAAGGTATGATACACAAAGTTCCCAAAAGGAGTGAAACGGTTCATCTAATGGCAATCAGAATGGTGAAAAGTCTCGTTGTCAGAATTGTGGAAAGATGCACGGAGGAAATACTTGTCATTGGACTACTGGCGCATGTTTCAGGTGCGGAGAACAAGGTCACACTATTCGAAACTGCAAAGTGCCATTCAATAATCGCAAGGATAATGATGATCACGATGAAAACAATAAACATGTAACTGTAAATGACGCTGCGAATAATTAAGGTATTATTTTCTAAATCACTTTATATTATTAAAATGTATGTCTTGATATTTTTTTTTCTTTTGATTGTGTCTGATAATATAATTTTAATAGTTGAAATTGTTTGAAAGAATTTTGATATTTTCAATACCATGATATAATTTTTGAGAATCGTCATGTGTACTTGTTATGCTACTTAAATTTCAAGGACGAAATTTTTATAAGTGGGGAAGAATGTAATATCTCATAATTTTGTATATTTTTTTATTTTATTTTTAATATTTTTAGATTAATTAGAATAACTTTTAAGATTATATTCATATTAACTTTACTTTTTATGAAAAGTTGTTTTAGTTTAAATATTATATATAATACCCGTTAATTATATTTGTGGGTTATCCCATGATTAAGAACAAGCCCAGGAGATTAGTTGTTCGGTTATCTCCCTATTTAGGTTAGAAGTTCTCAACCGTAGTATTTTGTAAAATATAAAATTAGTTTAGTGCTGAGTGGCGCATAACAAGCAAATTGTAAGTCGTGAGGGAGGCAACTAGAAACGAAGTTTTGCAGGTTCGATTTATGTGACCTCTTGCATGTACTGTTAAATACTCACTCATTTAAATATTAGTGATTGTACATATGCTCGATCTTTTTCGGATCGGACCGTTGGGTCTAACCGTTGCTATGACTGAGTCGCCCGCTTATTTAGGCGTAATGGCAGGACTATGTGTGACGGTGGCTTCCGAAGAATCCGGGTGAGTCGGTAACAGAATGCCTATAAAAGCATGTAACAGGTTTATGTCCAGGTCGATACTCATTTCATACTCACAAAGACTTACACGTTCATTTAAACCTAATTGGAACCTCTAACTTATTCTCACACCGGAGGTGAATCGGGGGTCCAATCCCTCGCATTCTTCTCTTTTTACAGGTTGACCCGAAGAGCTCCTTGGGATCTTAACCGACAGAAAACTGGTTCCAACAGTTTCTAATATGATTGTAGTTAACCATTTATATATGAACCCATCTATTGGCTTTGGTTATTATAATATTAGTTGTATGTGTTCCATGTAGAAACCTCATATTAGTTTGGTTTACTAATTATCTTCCGCAAGTGTCCATTTTCTGAAGTTTTGATATCATTCCTAAAACTCTACATATGCGTATTATTTTATAGGTGCTTGTTATTCATTCAATTTGCTTTTAGTGTATATTTTGCCTTGCGTGAATAAATTTAATATTTAATTAAATATTCTTTCAATTTAAATATATATTTGTATTAATTACTTTTGGATTCTTGTATTAATTAGATTAGATATGTACCCGGAGCATGAATATTGGGATTGAATTTTATAATAGAACATAGTAGAATTTCACTTCATTTAATTTGGTTATTAAAATTGTTAATTTAATGTTACGTTAAAGCATACATGATTAATGTACAGTAATAATTTTTATGCACTAGTGTTTGGTCAGGGGGTAATTAGTTGTCATTAATTTAATATATATGCATTGCCCCGTCAAATTCAAGTATTAAATAGTATTGATTCTTTTGTTACTTTGTGCCATGTCAAGTCTTGCGCCTGTACATAAACGAGATGTGTTATCTGCATGTTTTAGTCAGCACTTAGCAGAAAAGAGTAGTGCACCGTAAGCCATGCATGCATAATTCTCGATACGTATAAAAATAAAATGACAAATCATATGCATGTTTGTGTTCATATTTATTAGTTAATGAGTGGATATATAATTCATCATAGAGGTAAAAATATTAATATTATTAGTATTATTTTATGATTAGATTGAGTTCGGAGCTTACATCAGATTTTTGGTATTTATCGGATTGTCGGATGCTATATTAAGGTACGAATTCTTATTCTTTTCTTTTAAACTAAATTTGTTTATATCTGCTAAATTTATTGTCAAGTCAAAATTATAAATTGTGACTCTCTTGTATTATCTTTCTAACTCGTAGTACGAATTCTTTTTTCTTTATTCTTGCAGTTTTAATATTCATTATCTATATTGTTGATCCACATTTATAAATTATCAGTCTTTTATACTCTTTGTGTACCTACTGGTATGAATTTCTTATTCTTTTCTCCTTGCATTTAAATTATAAAAATATTCATTAAATTTATTGTTAAGTCAATTTTATAAAATTGTGAGCTCTGTACTCTTTGTGTACTTTCTAGTACGCATTCCTATATTCGTGTCGTATTCTCTGTTTTTATAATTATTATTGCCAACTCATTTATTTCTATTTCGTTTCGCAATTGTATTACAATATTGTTTTGTTCTGTTCAGTGCAATGAGTTTGGCAATATTTTGAAACCTATGTGTTGGGCTCTTAGACCGATCTGTGTGGGTTAATCACAGAAAATGTTCACATGGAGTTCGGAGTAAAGGTGAACTAGACACTTACTCGTATCAGTGTTGTGAGCATACGAGCACGTCTCTGGGGTATGAGATTGTGTATAGATCATTATCGCTATTGTGTGTTTTCTTCTTCGGGGTTACCGAAGAAGGATTCTCTGTATTGTAGAAATGCTTTGTACATTTCATGTGTTTTCTTCTCATGGATAACCGGGGAAGAATTCTCTGTTTTGTACTTCGCTTTGTGCGAGTACATATCTGTATAAGAGACCCATTATGGATACATACCTTACTTGATTCAGCCTCATATTTGTTCGGTTTCAGTTCAGTGCACTTATTATGGTGCTTTTATCCTTGTTGGCTTTCTTGCTTCATTTTATATTTGGATTTGTTTTGGAAACTCTGTCTTGGTGAGACACAATTCACTCAGTTATTTAAAACGTAATTTTTATTTAAAATTATATTCGTACTGGGCATTTGGCTCACTCGTATTGTTTAACTTTCCGCAGGTAATCAGGGGTAAACGGGATTGCGATGAGAGCCACCCACTTTAGTTGCAGTCTACGTAGATGTTTTAATAAATTAGAGAACTTGTTCAGTTTGAGATTTCTAGACTCTTTAATATTTTAATTTTAGAGTTTCAGAGATTGATATTTTCAGGATCATCGGTTATTTTATGTTTTAATTTTATTATAATTTATGTTCTGTTTTGGTATTTGTCTAATAGTTAATGGTCCGAAAATTCGGGCTGTTACAGTTGGTATCAGAGCTTAGGCTCCAGATTCTGTAGACAGACCTATTAGGCACTTGACCTGTGAGTTTTGGGTTGACTTCGCACGGGTAGACTTAAGATATTTGATTTTCGATTGAATTGAATATTGTAATATATTTGTGTTTGTTATTTGTGCGCTCATTGTAAATTTTACAGGATGCCGCCGAGGAGAGCTAATCGAAATCAAAACACTGGGGGAAGCACTAATCAGCAAATTGTCATGGATAGAGATACTTTTATGGACATGGTGCAAGAGGTTGCAGCTCGGCAAACACAAAATACTGGTGGCACTAATGGGCAAAATCAGGGAGGTCAAACCATGTTTGATCGTTTTATGAAACAGAGGCCTAACTATTTTACGGAAGCCAAGACCCCTATGGATGCTGAGGCATGGATCGATCACATGGAAAAGATTTTCAGGGTACTTAACTATTCAGAAGTGGAAAAGGCACGCTTCGCTACATACCGTCTTGAGGGGGATGCTAGTACTTGGTGGAAGTCAGTGGTTGCTTCACACGCAGCTGGTTATGAGAACACGCTCACTTGGGATGTATTCAAGACTCAATTTGACGAGAGATATTTTCCGGCTAGTGTTCGTGAGGAGTATGCTCGAGAATATCAGAGTATAGCTCAGAAGGAATATGAGTCAGTTGCAGATTTTCAGGTCCGATTTCAAAGGTTAGCTGGCTACGCAAGATCTATTGCTGGGGATGAGGTGGACAAGATCATGAAGTTTAAATGGGCTCTGAAGAATTCAATTCGCAATCACATCATCTCCAACCGCTATACTACCATGGAGAGTTTGGTTGACAGCGCTAGAGACCAGGAACTTCATCAAGTTGATTATGCCAAGTAGTTGGAGGTACATAATCAGAAGAGAAAGAGGGATGATTACTCCACTGAAAAAAAACAGAATTTTCAGAAGAATGACGCACCATCCAATGGATTTAAGCAGAATGATCGAAGGTATGATACACGAAGTTCCCAAAAGGAGCGAAACGGTTCATCTAATGGTAATCAGAATGGTGAAAAGTCTCGTTGTCAGAATTGTGGAAAGATGCACGGAGGAAATACTTGTCATTGGACTACGGGCGCATGTTTTAGGTGCGGAGAACAAGGTCACACTATTCGAAACTGCAAAGTGTCATTCAATAATCGCAAGGATAATGATGATCACGGTGAAAACAACAAACATGTAAGTGCAAATGACGCTGCGAATAATTAAGGTATTATTTTCTAAATCACTTTATATTATTAAAATGTATGTCTTGATATTTTTTTTCTTTTGATTATGTCTGATAATATAATTTTAATAGTTGAAATTGTTTGAAAGAATTTTGATATTTTCAATACCATGATATAATTTTTGAGAATCGTCATGTGTACTTGTTATGCTACTTAAATTTCGAGGACGAAATTTTTATAAGTGGGGAAGAATGTAATATCTCATAATTTTGTATATTGTTTTATTTTATTTTTAATATTTTTAGATTAATTAGAATAACTTTTAAGATTATATTCATATTAACTTTACTTTTTATGAAAAGTTGTTTTAGTTTAAATATTATATATAATACCCGTTAATTATATTTGTGGGTTAGCCCATGATTAAGAACCCAGCCCAGGAGATTAGTTGTTCGGTTATCTCCCTATTTAGGTTAAAAGTTCTCAACCGTAGTATTTTGTAAAATATAAAATTAGTTTAGTGCTGAGTGGCGCATAACAAGCAAATTGTAAGTCGTGAGGGAGGCAACTAGAAACAAAGTTTTGCAGGTTCGATTTATGTGACCTCTTGCATGTACTATTAAATACTCACTCATTTAAATATTAGTGATTGTACATATGCTCGATCTTTTTGTAAATTCCTTTTAATGTTTCTAATATGATTGTAGTTAACCATTTATATATGAACCCATCTATTGGCTTTGGTTATTATAATATTAGTTTTATGTGTTCCATGTAGTCACCTCATATTAGTTTGGTTTACTAATTATCCTCCGCAAGTGTCCATTTTCTGAAGTTTTGATGTCATTCCTAAAACTCTACATATGTGTATTATTTTATAGGTGCTTGTTATTCATTCAATTTGCTTTTAGTGTATATTTTTCCTTGCGTGAATAAATTTAATATTTAATTAAATCTTCTTTCAATTTAAATATATATTTGTATTAATTACTTTTGGATTCTTGTATTAATTAGATTAGATATGTACCCGGAGCATGAATATTGGGATTGAATTTTATAATAGAACATAGTAGAATTTTACTTCATTTAATTTGGTTATTAAAATTGTTAATTTAATGTTACGTTAAAGCATACATGATTAATGTACAGTAATAATTTTTATGCACTAGTGTTTGGTCAGTGGATAATTAGTTGTCATTAATTTAATATATATGCATTGCCCCGTCAAATTCAAGTATTAAATAGTATTGATTCTTTTGTTACTTTGTGCCATGTCAAGTCTTGCGCCTGTACATAAACGAGATGTGTTATCTGCATGTTTTAGTCAGCACTTAGCAGAAAAGAGTAGTGCACCGTAGGCCATGCATGCATAATTCTCAATACGTATAAAAATAAAATGACAAATCATATGCATGTTTGTGTTCATATTTATTAGTTAATGAGTGGATATATAATTTATCGTAGAGGTAAAAATATTAATATTATTAGTATTATTTTATGATTAGATTGAGTTCGGAGGTTACATCAGATTTTTGGTATTTATCGGATTGTTAGATGCTATATTAAGGTACGAATTCTTATTCTTTTCTTTTAAACTAAATTTGTTTATATCTGCTAAATTTATTGTCAAGTCAAAATTATAAATTGTGACTCTTGTATTCTCTTTCTAACTCGCAGTACGAATTCTTTATTCATTGTCTATATTGTTGATCCACATTTATAAATTATCAGTCTTTTATACTCTTTGTGTACCTACTGGTACGAATTTCTTATTCTTTTCTCCTTGCATTTAAATTATAAAAATATTCATTAAATTTATTGTTAAGTCAATTTTATAAAATTGTGAGCTCTGTACTCTTTGTGTACTTTCTAGTACGCATTCCTATATTCGTTTCATATTCTCTGTTTTTATAATTATTATTGCCTACTCATTTATTTCTATTTCGTTTCGTAATTGTATTGCAATATTGTTTTGTTTTGTTCAGTACAATGAGTTTGGCAATATTTTGAAACCTATGTGTTGGGCTCTTAGACCGATCTGTGTGGGTTAATCACGGACAATGTTCACATGGAGTTCGGAGTAAAGGTGAACTAGACACTTACTCGTATCAGTGCTGTGAGCATACGAGCACGTCTCTGGGGTATGAGATTGTGTATAGATCATGATCGATATTGTGTGTTTTCTTCTTCGGGATTACCGAAGAAGGATTCTCTGTATTGTAGAAATGCTTTGTGCATTTCATGTGTTTTCTTCTCATGGATAACCGGGGAAGAATTCTCTGTTTTGTACTTCGCTTTGTACGAGTACATATCTGTATAAGAGACCCATTATGGATACATACCTTACTTGATTTAGACTCATATTTGTTCGGTTTCGGTTCAGTGCACTTATTATGGTGCTTTTATCCTTGTTGGTTTTCTTGCTTCATTTTATATTTGGATTTGTTTTGGAAACTCTGTGTTGGTGAGACACAATTCACTCAGTTATTTAAAACGTGATTTTTATTTAAAATTATATTCGTACTGGGCATTTGGCTCACTCGTATTGTTTAACTTTCCGCAGGTAATCAGGGGTAAACGGGATTGCGATGAAAGCCACCCACTTTAGCTGTAATTTTCGTAGATGTTTTAATAAATTAGAGAACTTGTTCAGTTTGAGATTTCTAGACTCTTTAGTATTTTAATTTTAGAGTTTCAGAGATTGATATTTTCAGGATCATCGGTTATTTTATGTTTCAATTTTATTATAATTTATGTTCTGTTTTGGTATTTGTCTAATAGTTAATGGTCCAAAAATTCGGGTTGTTACAGTATTAGCTTTCTTTCAGCAGCACTCTCACTCTACATTAAGAACTGAGCAGCTGTGCTACGTTTGTAACACAGATTATTCCCGCAATAAAAACATCTCAGTTGGATCCTCAAAACATCCAACTGAAATTTTATATTTGCTTGTGTGTTTTTATTTTCTGTGTTAAGTTATTTAAAAGTTGTTTTAAGTTTAAAAATATCTAGAATTGTATTCAACCCCCCCTTCTACAATTCTGTTAGGTCATTTGGGATTAACAATTGGTATCAGAGCTAGCTTCTAACATACAAGGAGTTTAAAGATCAAGGCCAAAACAGAAACCATGGTGAAGAAGGATGCAGGTGTAAAGATACCAGTTCTAGATAAGGACAATTAATTTCACTGGAAAGTAAAAATGCATCTACATCTCATGTCTATGGATGAGAGATATGTAGACTGCATTGAGAAAGGTCCACACGTTCCCATGAAGTTTGCATCTAGAGTTGGACTGCCAGATGATGCTGAAGATGTGGAAATTCCAAAGCCTGTCTCAGAATGGACTATTGAAGATGTTGCAGAAATCCATAAAGATAAAAGAACCATGAACATTCTGTTTAATGGTTTGGAGCAAGAGATGTTTGACAATGTTATCAACTGTACAACTGCTAAAGAAGTATGGGACACTGTTAGAACACTCTGTGAAGGAACTGAGCAGGTAAGGGAGAACAAAATGCAACTCCTCATACAACAATATGAACACTTTCATTTTAAAGCTGGTGAAACCCTAAACGATACATTTAGTAGGTTTCAAAAGCTTTTGAATGGATTAAAGTTGTATGGGAGGGTCTACCAAACCAAGGATTCAAACCTCAAATTTCTTAGAGCTCTTCCAAAAGAGTGGAAGCCTATGACTGTTTCTCTGAGAAACACTCAAGAATACAAAGACTATACTCTTGAAAGGCTTTATGGAACCTTAAAGACATATGAGCTGGAAATGTAGCAAGATGAAGAAATTGAGAAGGTACAAAAGAAAGGTGGATCTATTGCATTGATTGCATCTGTGAACCAACTGGAAGATGACATTGAAGAAGCTACAAAAGCCACAACTAGTCGAGCTAATTGTAGGAGTGATGTTAGCAAGGGTAAAGGCAAGATGACAGAAGAAGAAGAAGAAGAAGAAGAACCAGCCAACTTGGATGACTTAGATGAGATTGATGAGAAAATTTTCTAAGTTCAAATTCAAGAGAAACTCAGAAGCAAGGCCACCAAGGAGAGACTTTCAACCTAGCAAAAATAATTGGGTTGAAAAGTCTAAGTCTAAATGTTTCAACTGTGGAATGATTGGTCACTTTGCTGGAGATTGCAGAAAGCCCAAAGCTGAGAAGGGCAACAGGAAAATTGAGCCTGTTGATTATAAAAAGAAATACTTTGAACTTCTCAAGCAAAAAGAAAAGGCTTTCATGTCTCATGAGTATGATTGGGCTGGTAATGGTGAAGATTCAGATGATGATGTTGAGCATGTCAACTTGGCTCTAATGACTAACAATCATGAGCAGGAAGCAAGTTCCTCTAGCAACCAGGTAACAATTACTAATCTTTCTGAGCTTTCTAAAGAGGAATGTGATAGCACAGTTAATGAGATGTCTACTGTACTGTATAATTTGCGTGTTACTCTTAAATCACTTACCAAAGAGAACTCAAGAATTAAAGAGACCAATTTGCTCTTAAGTGATAGAAATGCCATGTTAGAAGCACAGCTCATTGAGTTTGAGAAAATGAGGTGTGTTAGTAGGGATGCTAAGATGGAACTTGAGAAAGTGTTAAAAAGGGAAGAGATTCTTAAAACACAACTAGAAATAGAACAGAGATTGATCGCAAAATGGAAAGATTCCAGGAATGTTTCTAACAACATCATTAATGTTCAAGGTATGGAATCTTTCTGTGAGCAATCACGGATAAAGAACAAAGAGAAGCTAGGGTATGTTGTTGAAACCTTAGAATCAGAATCAGAGTCAACAAACAACAATGATCATTTGTTGAAGGTTGATACGTCAACGAAATGCAAGCTTTCGTTGACAGATGAACCATCAACCGATCATGATGTTTCATTGACAGAGAAAAAGAAAGAAGAACTCACTAGACTTAATAACAAGTATGGTCCTATCACCAAGAACTTTGTTCAAGGTGAGTCTAGTAAATCAAAGAAAGTTGAGAAGTCTGTTGAGAGAACTAATGTAGGTCACTTGTCTAACAAGCAATTGAAAGACAAGTTAGAGAAAATTCAAGTTGAGGTTAAGGGCAATAAAAAGAATAACAGAAATCGCAAAGTAGGGATTAACAAACATAACAATTACACACCTGATAAGTACGCTCCTAGAAAAACATGTGTTAAGTGTGGTAGTGTTAGTCATTTATCTGCTAATTGCAAATCTGTTAAGAATCCTACTAATGTGAACATGCCTAAGCCTGCAATAAATGCCTCCATGCCTGCAATGCCTGTTATGCCTAATATGTTTGCTCCATATGCACAATTTCAAAATCCATATGCTGGCATGCCATTTGTGCCTAATCCATACATGAATATGTTTAATGTGCCACAAATGCCATGGAATGTGGAAAACATGTTTGTTACTCCAATTATGCATGCTATGAATGAAAATGTGAGCAACCCTCAGAAATCAACACCAAAGGTAAAGGTTGATTTAACTCAATCTGAGCCCTAGGTGAAAAATGATGTGAAGAGTAAATCAAAGGCTAACAAAACAGGACCCAAGAAAACTTGGGTACCAAAATCAACTTGATTTGGTTTTATTGTGTGTAGGGAGACAAAAGGAATCTTTGGTACTTGGATAGTGGTTGTTCAAGACACATGACTGGTGATTCTACCCTGCTCACAGAGTTCCAGGAAAGAGCTGGCCCTTGTATTGCTTTTGGAGATGACAGCAAAGGCTACACTAAGGGATATGACTTGATTTCAAGAGAAAATGTCATCATTGATGAGGTTGCATTGGTGGATGGTCTAAAGCACAATTTGCTTAGTATCAGCCAACTTTGTGACAAAGGATTTTTAGTTACTTTTTCAAGAGAAGCCTGTGTTGTTTCTAAAGGTGGAAACAACAATGTGGTAATGACTGGATTCAGAAGAGGGAATGTGTACATTGCTGACTTTAGTAGCACAAGTCCAGACACCATCACTTGTCTTTTCAGTAAGGCAAGCAAGGATGAAAGTTGGCTATGGCACAAGAAATTGTCTCATTTGAATTTCAAGGTTATGAATGACTTGGTGAGGAAAGATCTTGCTAGAGGAATTCCACAGGTGGAATTCTCCAAGGATGGTTTGTGCGATGCCTGTCAGAAAGGGAAACAAAAGAAGGCATCATTCAAAAGCAAGACAGAGTCATCCATTGTCCAACAGCTTGAGTTGCTTCATATGGATCTATTTGGCCCTGTAAATGTCATGTCCATTTCAAAGAAGAAATATTGTCTTGTGATTGTTGATGATTTTTCTAGATTTACATGGACTTTCTTTTTGCACTCCAAAGATGAGGCAAGTGAAATCATTATCAATCACTTCAAGATAGTAAACAATCATCCTGATTTCAAAGTAAGAAGGATTAGGAGTGACAATGGGACAGAATTCAAGAATTCAACTATGAAGATGTTTTGTGAGGAAAATGTTATTTTGCATGAATTTTCAGCTGCAAGGACACTGTTAGATCAGAATTCAATGATCGTCAGAAGCTAGACTCAACTGATCAGGATTGCTGACGTCATCAGTATTGCATGGTCATCAGTATTTGATCAAGCGTCAGTATCTTATTGATCATCAGGATTCCTACTCAGACTATGATCAGGATTGATCATCAGAACTTGAAGCTGATCAGGATTCCTACTTCGAGTTATATTTGGAGTCTAGATAAACATGGAAGTTTATTCTATTTGTTCCTGGTTTGTAGAATGTAGCTATCGATTAAGGATAGGTTTCTATCTTTGTTATTGATTAGGACTTATCTTGTTATTGATAGAGAAGCTGTGTGTACTATATAAACACAGTCTTGGTTTCGATTTATGAATTCATGAGAGGGAGAACATAATCGAAGAGAAGCTCTTAAGAACAGAATTTCTTGAGAGAGTTTTTGTAAACTAGCAGCTCTCAAGAACATCAGAATTTCTTGAGAGAGTTTGTAACAGTTTTATATCAGATTTAATAAAGCTGTTATCTTTCTTTTCATATTTGTGATATATACATTAAGAAGTCGATTATCTTACTCTATTGTATTCAACCCCCCCTTCTACAATAGATTATTACTGGGCAACAATTGGTATCAGAGCAAACTGATTTAATTCTGAATCAGATACGATCTAAGATGTCGACAACCAAGTATGAAAGCATGAAGATTCCCATCTTAAAGATATCAGAATATCCTACATGGAGGGTAAAGATGCTGATGTACCTGGAGGCTATGGATCCTGACTACTTGGACAGGATTCGTGATGGACCATATATACCAACAAAGTTCGTAGAACGAACAGATACAGTACCAGAACATTATGTGGTCAAAGCTAAAGCTGAATGGACTCCAGAAGAAAAAGCTCATGTACTCAGGGAACCAAAGATAAAGAATATCTTGCATAATAGCCTTGATGCTGTCATGTCAAACAGAGTGATTGCATGCAAGTCTTCAAAAGAAATCTGGGATACTTTGGAAACTCAGTGCCAGGGATCTGCATCTGTTAAGAAAAACAGAAGGGCTCTTTTGATTCAAGAATATGAACAATTCGATGCAAGACCTGAAGAGAGCCTGACTGATCTATATGATAGATTTCTGACACTATTGAACAGCTTATCCTTAGTTGACAAAGTATATGAAACTGAAGATTCAAACACCAAATTTCTTAGAGCTTTACCTGAAGAATGGGATACTCAGACCTCAATCATTAGACACCAGTATGATCTGAACATTGTGTCTCTTGATGAGATCTATGGGATGCTAAGAACTCATGATCTTGAAGTTCAACAGAGAAAGAACAAGAAAAGCAGCAAGGCAAAGTCAATTGCTTTGAATGTAGAAGCTAAATCAAAAGGAAAAGCTATGGAGGTCTCTAGAAGGAAAGCAAGAGTAGCTGAGTCAGATCCTGACGACTCTTCATCAGATACTGATGGCAATTCTGATGCCAATACTGGTGATGAATCTTCTGATTCAGACATGGAAGAGATGGTTGCTATGATTGTCAGAAACTTCAGAAGGATGAAGTTCAGGAAGAATAGAAGACAAGGCAACTTTCAGAAAAAGACCTTCAAAGCAGACAAAGACAAGTATATCAAAAAGGACAGCAAGGGTAGCAAATTTGACAAATCAAAGGTTAGATGCTACAAGTGTAATGGAATGGGTCACTTTGCTTCTGAATGCAACAAGACAAAGGCACTCATCACATCAAGCAAGGATTGGATGGACTCTTCCTCAGAATCTGATACTGAGGTAGTCAACTATGCATTAATGGCCAATGCTGATGTAACTGCTGCTCCTGATGATAAGGTACTAAATACTATCTTTGATTTTGATACTGATAATGCTTCTGAGTTAAGACGTTTTCTAAAGTCATTACATATTAGCTTTAGAAGTCAAACTGCTGAGAATACTAGAATCTTATCTGAGATGTCTGACCTTAGAAAGAGGAATGAGATATTAGAAGCTGAATTTTCTCGTATGCAAGAAGTACAAAAAGAATGTGATAATGCTAAACACATGCACTTAGAGATGACATCTAAATGTACTTCCCTTGAAAAAGAACTTGAATATGCCAATGAGAAAATCAGAACCTGGACAGACTCTGGTAGGAAATTTCATGAGATTAATACCTCTAAGAATTGGAAAGAGTGTCTAGGATATAAGTCAGATGAAGATAAGAAATTAGCAGAGAAAATTGTCATTGATGAGACAGTCAGTCCAAAGACCTATAGACATGTTATAGACTCAACCAAATCTAAGATTACTCCTGTTAATTTTGTTTTTGGTAAGGATTCCAATTCTACTTTTGAAAAGGGATCTTCTTCTACTCAAGGAATTAAAATTATAAAGTCTAAACCTGTCATGAACAAAGTCACTAAGAATGTAGGTCTATTGTCTCAGAAACAGCTTAAAGATAAAATCTGTGAGGTTACAGATAAGAAAAAGGAAGCTACTGTTAAGAGAAACAGGAATGGTAAAGTTGGGATCAATAAAGAGAATGGTTATAAATATATCCCAAATGCACCTAGAAAGTGTTGTTTCAACTGTGGTAACTCTAATCATCTTGCTATTGATTGTAAGAAGAGTAAGAAGAAGATTACTGATATTTCTAAGTCTGATGTTAGGAATAGATCAGTACTCTATAAACCGCAGAAGTCCTGTTTTCATTGTGGTAGTCTATGGCATTCTATTTATACATGTAAAGAGTATCATGATTTGTACTATAACTTTTATAATCCACTGCCAAAGTTTGAAAGTAGTACAAAGTCTGATAGAACTGAAAATGTCATAGTGAAGCATGCTTTTGTTAATACTGATGCTGACAAAGCAAATCCTGTCAGGACTGCTAAAGTCAGAAAGTCTTCTGCTGCTAAAATTAATAAATTGCATGAGAAAGGAACCCAACATGTATGGGTTCCTAAGTGTTCTAACTAGTGTGTTTCTATTCTGATGCAGGGTAAAAAGAAAAATGTGTTAGTCATGGATAGTGGATGTTCTGTGCACATGACTGGAAACAAAGCCCTGTTATCAGAATATGAGGAAAAAGTTGGCCCAACTGTGTCTTATGGAGATGGCAACATTGGACAAACCTTGGGATATGGCAATATAATCATTGGAAATGTCATCATTGAAAAAGTAGCTCTAGTGAAGGGACTAAAACACAACTTGTTGAGTATTAGTCAAATCACTGACAGAGGTTATCATGTCAATTTCTATTCCACTCATTGTGAAGTAGTCAGTAAAGCAACAGGGAAGATAGCACTAACTGGCTACATGCATGGTAACATATATGAAGCCAACATTCTCTCAGATACTGATGGCTCCCCTACATGTTTCATCAGTAAAGCTTCAGTAGATGAAAGTTGGAATTGGCACAAGAAGCTTTCTCATCTCAACTTCAGCAACATCAATGAGTTGGTTAAGAAAGAGTTAGTAAGAGGATTACCTAATGTCTTATATACACCTGATGGACTCTGTGATGCATGCCAAAAAGCAAAACAAAGAAGAACATCATTCCAGAGTAAATCAGTATCCTCTATTGAAGAACCATATCACATGCTTCATCTTGATCTGTTTGGTCCAGTCAACATCATGTCCATCAGTAAGAAAAGGTACACTCTTGTAATTGTTGATGAATATTCTAGATTCACCTGGGTGTATTTTCTGCATAGAAAAGATGAAACTCCTGAAGTTCTGTTGGATCATGTGAGGATGATTGAGACAACCACAAAGTTCAAAGTCAAGATTCTGAGAAGTGATAATGGTACTGAATTTAAGAATTCAAAGATGGAAGAGTTCTGCAAATACAAAGGAATCATTCAACAATTCTCTGCTCCTGGCACACCTCAGCAAAATGGAGTAGTAGAAAGGAAGAATAGAACTCTTATTGAAGCTGGCAGAACTATGTTGGAAGAAGCTAAATTACCTACATATTTCTGGGCAGAAGCAGTCAACACAGCATGCTATACACAAAATCTCACATTGATAAACAGGCATGGTGTTACTCCTTATCAGTCACTCAAGGAGAAGAAACCAAGTCTGAAGCATTTGCATGTGTTTGGCTGTAAATGTTTTGTTCTCAGAACTCATCCTGAACAGCTAGGGAAATTTGAAACAAAGGCTGATGAAGGAATATTCATAGGTTATCCTACATCAAGAGCCTTCAGAGTTTTTAATTTGAGAACAAGAACTGTCATGGAGTCAATTCATGTATCTTTTGATGATAAGAAGATAACTGGAATCATTGAAGACTCGCATGATAGATTGTTATTTGAAAATGAAGCTTCCAAGGAACCTGAAGAAATTGAATCAGATCCTGTCAATTCATCAGATACTGATGGGTCACCAAATCCTGATGACTCACCAGGTACTGATGGTGCTAATACTGATGATGCAAACAACAGTGATACAACTAGTAGTGCTAATGTTGAGGGGGAGCAACGGCATTCAACTACAAGTTCAGAGTCAACTCAATCATCAGAACAGAATTCTTCAGATACTGATTCAAGTGAAGATCCTGATAACACATCAGGAGGGCATAGCAATAATTCAGGGAGAGCTTCAAATCAATCAAATTCTTTCAATCAAGATAACACCAATCCAGGGGGAGCATCTACTTCAAGAAACAATTTGACACCAGCAAGGAAATGGACAAAAGATCATACTCCTGATTTGATAATTGGAGATCCTGATGCAGGTGTTCAAACAAGAAGTGCAACTCAGAATGAATGTTTATATAATAACTTTCTATCCAAGGAGGAGCCTAAGAAAGTTGAAGATGCACTTAAAGATGCTGATTGGGTTACTGCAATGCAAGAAGAACTGAATGAATTTGAAAGGAATGAAGTCTGGAAACTGGTACCAAGACCAAAGAATAGATCAATTGTTGGTACAAAGTGGATTTTCAAGAACAAGACTGATTCTGATGGAGTCATTATCAGAAATAAAGCTAGACTAGTTGCAAAGGGGTATTCCCAACAAGAGGGAATTGACTATGATGAAACTTTTGCTCCTGTTGCAAGACTAGAAGCCATCAGGATATTTCTTGCTAATGCAGCACATAAGAAATTCAAGGTTTTCCAGATGGATGTTAAAAGTGCTTTCTTAAATGGTGAACTGGAGGAAGAAGTTTATGTTGAACAACCTCCTGGCTTCATTGATCCTAAATATCCAGATCATGTCTACAGACTGGATAAGGCACTTTATGGACTAAAGCAAGCTCCAAGAGCATGGTATGAAACCTTAGCTCAATTCTTACTGGAAAGTGGATTCAAAAGAGGTGCAATTGATAAAACTCTATTTTATTTGAATCATGGTAAGGAGTTGCTGTTAGTTCAGATTTATGTTGATGATATCATTTTTGGGTCAACAAACAATAAGCTGTGTGAAAAGTTTTCCAAGCTTATGCAGTCAAGATATCAAATGAGCATGATGGGAGAAATGAGTTACTTTCTAGGTCTTCAAGTTAAACAGACTGATGAAGGGATTTTTATTAATCAGTCTAAATACACAAGGAATTTACTGACAAGGTTTAACATGCAAGACAGTACTCCTGCTTCAACTCCCATAGCTACAGCTACCAAACTTGATCCTGATCAAGGTGAAGAGGTAGATGTAACTCACTACAGAGGAATGATTGGCTCTTTATTGTATCTCACTGCCAGTAGACCAGATATCATGTTTGCAACCTGTCTATGTGCAAGATTTCAAGCAAAACCTAGAGAACCACATCTGATTGCAGTCAAAAGAATTTTCAGATATCTCAAAGGCACTCCTTCACTTGGCCTTTGGTATGCAAGGGAATCAGATTTTGGGTTGTGTGGTTATTCAGATGCTGATTTTGCAGGATGCAAAATAGACAGGAAAAGTACTTCAGGAAGTTGTCAGTTTTTGGGTGGAAGACTAGTTTCATGGTTCAGTAAAAAGCAGAAATCTATTTCCACTTCAACTGCAGAAGCTGAGTACATTGCTGCAGGAAGTTGTTGTGCTCAGATAATGTGGATGAGAAATCAGTTGTTAGATTATGGCCTGTCATACTCAAAAATCCCTATTTATTGTGATAACCAAAGTGCTATTGCAATGACAGGAAATCCAGTTCAGCATTCTCTTACTAAACACATAAGTATCAGATATCACTTTATAAGAGAACAGGTTCTGGAAGGAACAATTGAACTTCACTTTGTTCCTACTGATCAACAACTAGCTGATATATTCACCAAGCCACTACCTGAAGCCACTTTCAATAAGTTGGTGAATGAACTTGGAATGATGAATTTTGAGAATTTCTGAGGAAAAGCTACAGAGAGGAAATCCTGATAACTGTCAAATCCTGATGGTTATTCAGAAAGGTATGTATCTTTGATCAAATCCTGATAGGACTCAATCCTGACAGGAAGTCAACTGGTCAAATCCTGATGCTCAGATGATTGAAGCTGGTATGAAAACCAGAGATTCTATGCTAATTTGTCATTAACACTCCTGGTAAACTCTGGACAATTCGATTATTACTTAGTCTTTGATTAAGTTTTCAGTCTTAATTATCAATTTCAATTTCATTATTATCAGAGTTTATTATTTATCATCTCTATATCACTATGAGTGTTACTAACAAATTTTGCAGGCAAGAACAGGAAGAAAACAATTGAGAAAATAGACAAATTTCATTAATACTTGAAGATACATTACACATGAAATATGGAAATTACATATTTATTTTCCTAGTCTATTTTCTACTCAGGAACTCGTGCTTTACAGATAAGCATGAACACGTGCCCTGCAAATTAGCATGAATGCTCCTGAGCAGCTTCACAGGCCTTCAGAACTGGAAGGTCTCTTGTTCCATCCTTAAGAGACAAGAAGAGGAGCTGATTTACTTGAAGGCGGATCGTCACCGTGACCACCGGGACGCCTCCGTGCCTCCAACTTGCATGACATACAAGCATCACGGATTCTCTTCTTACGTTTCTCAAGCTCTCGGACGAGCTCTTCATCATCTTCATCCTCATCCTCTTCATAGATGAGGTTATCAAGCGGATTCCAGTTCGGATTGGCTTGCAGGAAGTTGTGCCAAACCACATCAAACATTGCGTTAATAAACGCTTCATGTTCCTGAGGGTCAGGAACTGGTTGTGGCTCCATCTCAGCAAGAGCCTCATCCATTTGTTGCCAAATTCTATCAAGTTCTTCATCAGGTATGTTGTTTTGATTGTTGGCAGCCATTGAAAAACAAAGAAGGTGAAAGGTTTTCGTAAGTTTTTCTCTGGAGAGGGTTTGTGTTTTAATAGATATATGATGATTATGCTTAACAGTTCTCTTTTATAGAGAATGTGTATTAAGGGTGCAGGTCATTTCTACAATCTCGATGAGACGGTTCGGTTTTCCATAAATATTTTTGCCTCGTTTGCTGGTAAGCGTGTTTTAATTCTATGACCATTAATTTGGTTATTTTTCTTAAACCAAAACGCTATTCAGGATTGTTAAAATAAATTTTGTTTTCTTAAATAAAATTTTATTTTAATCTTATTGAATATTTTTTTAATCCTGATATGGCAAAATATTTTGTGCGGAAATGCTTTTATTCCTGATGAGGTTAGGTTTTTCTTACATCAGAAAATGCCTACTCGTTATGGACTACTTTCTAATGCTATGGGGCAAGGTCCAACCCACCTTGTTCCTGACACAAGCATGCAACCTAAACAGTCTAAACAGTTAACAACCACCTCTACTGTCTCTCAAAAGACTTTAGTTGTAAAATCAAAGAAATCAGCTAGAACTGATGTGTCTGGAAGGCAATCAGGTTCAAAGGCTTTCTCCTCTACACCACTCACTAAAAAGAAGATACAAGGGGGTGTACAAGGGGTCCTGGTGAAGAAAGCTGATAAGGTTGTTCAGAATGTTCCTGTAAAAAGGAAGTTAAGGTTGATTGATGAAAGTGATTCCGACCTATATCCTCTGTGATGAATGTGAACAAGGAAGTTGCTGATACTGCTACTAAAGCTGTGGTACCTTTATCAAAACCACAAAAGACAAGGAAATTATCAAAGAGCAGGTATCATATTCCTTTGACAGTGCAAATGAAGGATACTGATATTCAGACATCAAATCCTGATGAGTCATCTACTCCTGATGCTCTAGCCAATCCTGATGTTAGTATTCCTGATGCAACAACAAAAGTTGTCTCTATATCAGACTCTCCAGCCTCTCCATCTTAGATTAGAGAAATTTCTTGGGAGAAGGTTTCTACAACTGCTTCCTTGGTTGGTCTTACACCTACATCAAAGAAAAAGAGGAATGCAGAAGAGTTAGTCTATCAGAGACAGAAGAAGCTGAAAGGATCAAGCCCACAAGAACCTGAATTTCAGAGTAATTCAGCAGCTACTGTTGATCCTGCCACACAAGAACCACTCAATCAAAGTTTGGGTGAAGGCTTAGCTAGTGGAATGGTCACACAAGAACCATTTTCTCAAAGGGAGAATGAAGACATCAACATTCCAGCTACACAAGAACCATCTTCTCAAAGTGAAGATGCAGGCAAAGCTACAGCTTCTGTTGAAAGATTGGTCGCGAACATTGTCAATGAGGGAAGCACACAAGAACCTTTAACTCAAAGTGTTGAAGAAGCTTATGAACCTCAAGCTCCACAAGAACCATTGGTAGCAAATACTGATGCACGCATATCAAATCCTGACGATTTTCATCCTGACGCTAGTGGTGCTCCTGATAATGAACCTATTTTGATACAGCCACTTCGTTCAAGACCAATGGATCATCCTATCTCAGAACCACAGGATAAACTGAAAGGTATTGCTATTCCTGATCCTGATATTACTCATGGTACTGTTGATGATACTTCTGATGATAGTGATGATGATGATGAGAATCGAAAAGAGAAGGAACAGCTTGCTACAGCACTCAAAATTAGTCTTGGAACTAATTTTGGTTCATCAATCCTTAATTTTGCAATTATTGTCAAATCCTGATGTCAAAAAGGGGGAGAAGGTTATTCAGACAAAATGTACACCTGATCTAGTATTAAGAAATAATGATGATGATACTGGAGATGATGGTGGTGACAAAGTGATACAAGGAGAAACCTCTGATGCTGTTGTTATGAAGACAATCCAAACTTCTCAAAGTCAAACAACGCAGTCAACTCATGTTTCTGATTCTGGAGTTAAGACAGTAAGAACATTGGTGCAATCTCAGATCCTGACGGAAGATCAAATCCTGACACCTGGTCATGGACATATTCTTGCTACAATTCCTGAAGGTGATGAAGATGTGATTATTGATAATCCTGAAGATGCATCAAATTTATTCCAGAAGTTTTCTACAAAAGACGGCAGAATTGTTACTCTATATCACACTGATAAAAGAGTTCAACAATTATATGCAAGAAAAGCACTCTCTACAGCAAGTGAAGAATATCCAGATCTCTCACATGAAGAATTCTTGAGACTACAAAGAGAGACAATGGAAAGCTATACTGCTCCTGTGTTAGATATAATTGCTGACGTTTGTTTATCAGTGACTAAGCAACAGGTAATGACCAGAGTTTATCAGAAGCCGGTCAGAGTTTAATTAAACTCTGACAGGGTGAAGAGTTTAAAGGAAGCCGGTCAGAGTTTATTTAAAGTCTGACAAGGTGATAGTTGAATTAGCTGTCGGTGATGAATTGAAGATTCTAGAAGCAATATATTCTGAAGATGGAAAGAAGCAGAATATATTGATACAGCTAAGGAAACGGAATAGAAGATAAGAAGCAATCCTTAATTGATAACAATTGTATAGCTAATTTGTAGGAATATCAATTAGATAAGGATTGTGTAACTGTGTACTATATAAACACAGATAGGTTATCCCTAGAAGGGATGCGATCATTGAATATTTTATTCTTGTAACCTAGAAGCTCTTTGTGATTCATTAACATCACTAAGAGAGAATTATTTAATATAATTCAGTTTGTTGATTTACAAACCTGTGTTCTTAATTGTTATTCTCATACCTACTTGATTATATATTGTGTATTCGGCCTAACAATTGGAATCAGAGCCAAGGCTGTTTAATATATACAGTTTTACGATTCAAACACAGTATAAATCATGTCTGAAGAAAATCAAACTGCTCCTAAGGCTGAACAGGTTAAGCCCAATTCTGTGAGTCGATATGAAACAATCAGGGTTCCAATTCTCAGGCCAGTAGAGTATCCGATTTGGAAGGTTAAGATGACCATGTTTCTGGAGGCTACAGATCCAGAATACCTTGACAGAATCTATGATGGTCCTCATATGCCAACTAAATTGTCCCCTGTTGTTGATGGTCAAGAACAAAAGACTGTTCCAAAGGAAAAGAAAGATATGACTCCTGAGGATATCTCATCAATTGCAAAGGATGCAAAGGTTAGACATCTTCTCCACAGTGCTTTAGATAATGTTATGTCTAACAGAGTAATTGGCTGTAAAACTGCCAAAGAGATATGGGATGCTTTAGAAGTCAGATGCCAGGGAACAGGTGCTATTAAGAAGAACAGAAAAACAATACTCACACAGGAGTATGAGCACTTTGATTCAAGATCTAATGAAACCTTGACTGAGACTTATGACAGATTTTGCAAACTGTTGAACGATCTGTCTCTGGTTGATAAAGAATATGAACTTGAAGAGTCTAATCTCAAGTTTCTGTTATCTCTACCTGAAAAGTGGGATTTAAAGGCAACAACAATCAGAGATAATTATGATCTTGCTGATACAGATCTTGATGAGATCTATGGATTGTTAAAGACTCATGAACTTGAGATAGAACAAAGAAACAGGAGATCCAGCAAGAAGACAAAATCTGTTGCTCTCAAAGTCGAGGAGAAGCCCATTAAGAAGGAATCATCAAGGAAGAAAGCCAAGGGAAAGGCTTTAGTCATTAAATCTGAGAGTGAGTCATCAAACTCTGATGATGATTCAAACTCTGGTGAAGCTTCTGACTCTGATGATGATGAAGAACAGATGATGCAAATGGCTGCATTGATGGTGAAGACCTTCAAGAAGATGGGGTTCAAGAACTTCAAGAAGGGAAAGAGATTCTCAAGGAGAGATTCAAATTCTGAGAAGAAGAATTTCAGAAAGTCTGATGGAAGGGATACCAAGTCTGGAAAGAAGGACAAATCTGAGATCCAGTGCTACAAGTGCAAAGAGATGGGTCACTATGCTCCAGAGTGCAAGAAAGGCAAATATGAGAAAGCACTCATCTCTAAAGGCAAAGACTGGGCAGATACTTCAGACTCTGATGATGGAGAAAATTATGCTCTTATGGCAACTGTCAGAGATGAGACTGAATCATCTGAAAATAAGGTACCCCTAACTACTTATGCTTATGATACTGATAATATATCTGAGTTAAGAGTATATCTGAAAAGTGTTCATGTTAGCTATAGGGATCAGACCTTAGAGAATGAGAGAATTAAAGCTGAGAATCTTAGTCTTAAAGATAGAAACAAGTTTCTTGAAGGAGAACTTGAAAGAATGAAGCAGATTCGAAAAGAAAGAGATGATGCTGTTTATGTAGAACAGGAGTTGCTGAAAAGATATAGGCAACTAGAATCTGATTTAGAGAAGGAAAGAAAAATAATCAAGACTTGGACAGACTCTGGAAGAGACACTCATCAAGTGTTTCAGACTGATTCTGTAGGTTTAGGTTATTGTGAAAATGATGAACTTAGGTTTAAAGACAAGGTTAAGGTAAAACCACAACTTAAACCTGTGAAATTTGTTCCAGAAGCCAATAAGTTAAAATCTGTTGTAATAAGAGAAGCTGATATGGAATCAGGTGAAGCCTGTGAAAGACAGGAAAATATTAAAACAGAAAAACTTAAGGAAAGAGAAACTGTTAGAAAGCCAGTAAAAACTTGTGAAAAACAGGTTAATGTTGGTTTGATGACAGGGAAACAGTTTAATCATAAGCTGAAAGAGATAAAATCTGCCATGAAACCAAAAGGGTCCAAGAAGAATATGAATGGAAAGATAGGCATAAATAATAGAAATAATCATTTGCCTACTAGTGCTGCTCCAAGGAAAACATGTTATAATTGTGGTAGTTCTAATCATCTTGCTAGATTTTGCACTAAGAACAAACATATTAATTCTTTATCTTCTACATCAGGAGTAAAGAATGATTATGTAAGGGTTAAACCACAAACTTTATGCACACACTGTGGGAGCACTTGGCATTCCATTTATACTTGCAAGAGTTATCATGCTATTTATCATAACTATTATGAGCTAAAACCCAATCTGAAGTGGGTTAAAGCAAACTCTGCAAGTGTAAAGTCTGACAATGTGAGCTTAAACTCTGTTGATAGTAATTCCGCTGCAAAAGCTAACACTGTTAAGAAAGACAAAGGATCCAAGCAAGTCTGGGTCCTTAAAACTAATACTTAGTATTTGTTTGTGATTGCAGGGTATAACAGAGAGCACACTTATCTTGGACAGTGGATGCTCAGGACATATGACTGGAAATAAAGCCCTGCTATCAGACTTTAAGGAGAAGGCTGGCCCAAAGGTTTCCTATGGAGATGGCAACATAGGACACACTCTGGGATATGGCAATATCAATCTTGGAAGTGTCATCATTACAAATGTAGCTCTAGTCTCAGGACTCAAGCATAATCTGCTATCTGTGAGTCAAATCTGTGATAGAGGAAACCATGTAGATTTTCATAGTGAATACTGTGAAGTTATCAGTAAATCTACTGGAAAAGTTGTTCTAGTTGGACACAGGCGCAACAACATTTATGAAGCAAGTTTGGTAACAAACTCTGATGGAAAAACAGTGTGTCTGACAGCCAGAATGTCAAATGAAGAGAGTTGGAACTGGCACAAGAAGCTCTCTCATCTCAATTTGAACAACATCAATGAGCTAATAAGAAAGGATCTTGTAAGGGGACTTCCAAAATCTATACTCAGTCTAGATGGATTGTGTGATTCTTGTCAAAAAGCCAAGCAAAGGAAGTCATCTTTCAAGAGCAAATCTGAATTTTCAGTAGTGGAACCTTATCATCTTCTTCATGTTGATCTCTTTGGACCAGTGAATGTGATGTCCATGGGCAGAAAGAAATATGCTCTAGTAATTGTTGATGAATATACTAAATATACATGGGTGTATTTTTTGTCAAAGAAGGATGAAACTGCTCAAACTCTGATGGATCATGTAAATCTACTGGACAAAGGATCACAACACAAAGTCAAAATTATAAGGAGTGATAATGGAACTGAATTCAGAAACTCAATTATAGAAGCTTTCTGCAAGGAAAGAGGAGTGAAACAAGAATTTTCTGCACCTGGAACTCCACAGCAAAATGGTGTAGTTGAAAGGAAGAACAGAACTTTAATTGAAGCAGCCAGAACTATGCTTGATGAAGCAAAATTACCAACATACTTCTGGGCAGAAGCTGTTCAATCTGCTTGTTTTACTCAAAATGCAACATTGATCAACAAGCATGGGAAAACACCATATGAGATGGTGAAAAATAAGAAGCCAAATTTGAAATATTTTCATATATTTGGATGCAAATGCTTTGTGTTGAAGACTCATCCTGAACAGTTGACAAAGTTCGAGTTAAAAGCTGATGAAGGAATCTTTGTTGGCTATCCATTGTCAACAAAAGCATTCAGAGTTTATAATCTAAGAACTAAGGTGATCATGGAATCTATACATGTGTCATTTGATGACAAGAAAATAATTGGACTTGAAGACAAGGATGGATATGATCAACTGCGTTTTGAAAATGAAGATCTATTCTCTGATGATATAAACTCTGATGAAGCAGGGTTGACAAACTCTGACGAAGCATACTCTGAACCTCTATTGGTAAATACTGGAGAAACTGGAAATTCTCAAATTGAACAAAATAGAGAACCAGTTGAGGGGGAGCGTGAAGAAGCTCAACAAGACACAGCAAGTGAGTTAGTTGAGGAAACTGATTCAAACTCTGCAAGTTCAAACTCTGAGCCATCCAATTCAGGGGGAGCCTCAGATGCTGCAGAAAGTCAACATATGAATCAGGAGAGCATGGATCAAGGGGGAGGATTCAATAATGATGCAAGAAACCACTTACCAACAGCAAGAAGGTGGACACAGGCACACACACCTGATCTCATAATTGGAGATCCTGATGCTAGTGTGAGAACTAGAAGTGCAACAAATAATGAGTGTCTGTATCATGCTTTCTTGTCTCAAACAGAACCAAAGAAAGTGGAAGAAGCTCTTCAAGATGCAAATTGGATTACAGCAATGCAAGAAGAGTTAAATGAGTTTGAAAGAAATGAAGTCTGGACACTTGTACCTAGACCAAAGAATAGATCAATAGTAGGTACAAAGTGGGTTTTCAGAAACAAGACTGACAGTGAAGGTGTGATTACAAGAAACAAGGCTAGACTTGTGGCAAAAGGTTATTCACAACAGGAAGGAATTGACTATGATGAAACCTTTGCTCCAGTTGCAAGATTGGAGGCCATAAGAATTTATGTAGATGATATTATTTTTGGATCTACTAATGACAAACTCTGTAAGAAGTTTGCAAAGCTTATGCAATCCAGGTACCAAATGAGCATGATGGGAGAGCTTAGTTATTTTCTAGGCTTACAGGTCAAGCAAACAGATGATGGGATTTTTATCAATCAAGCAAAGTATACCAGAAATCTTCTAAAGAAATTTGGTATGCTTGATAGTTCATCTGCTACAACTCCCATGGCTACAGCAACGAAGCTTGACAAAGACATGGGAGCCTCAGTAGATATGACTAACTACAGAGGAATGATAGGGTCTCTACTGTATCTTACTGCAAGTAGACCTGATATCATGTATGCAACATGTCTTTGTGCAAGATTTCAAGCAGATCCCAGAGAGCCTCATCTAACAGCTGTAAAAAGGATCTTCAAATATCTTAAAGGAACCATAACCTTAGGTTTGTGGTATCCTAGGGAATCAGAGTTTAAGTTAATTGGTTACTCTGATGCAGATTTTGCAGGCTGTAAGATAGACAGAAAAAGTACAAGTGGAAGCTGTCAATTTTTAGGTGACATATTGGTTTTTTGGTATAGCAAGAAACAGAAATCAATTTCTACATCCACAGCAGAAGCAGAGTATATAGCAGCTGGTAGCTGTTGTGCACAGATTTTATGGATGAAGATTCAATTGCTGGATTATGGGTTAAGGTACTCTAGAATACCTATTTTCTGTGATAACCAAAGTGCTATTGCTATGACAGGTAATCCAGTACAACATTCCATGACGAAGCACATCAGCATAAGGTATCATTTTATCAGAGAACATGTGGAAGAAGGAAACATTGAGCTTCATTTTGTGTCTACAGACCAACAACTTGCAGATATCTTCACCAAACCTTTGAGTGAAGCTACTTTTACAAGATTGGTAAATGAACTTGGAATGATCTCTGGTTCTGACTAGAGATACGGGTTAGACTCACTTTTTATGTTCATGATCTCTTACATGTGTTAACTGTTATGTGAACCAGCATGTTCAACTCTGATAATAAACTCTGTGAAGTGTCAGTCATACTCTGAAAGTAAACTCTGATGCTAAACTCTGTTGGTCATACTCTGATAGTTACAGTTTAATGCTATTCTCTAATTGTAATTTTGTCTGAAACATATGGACCAATGAAGAAATTTGTATGAAGCATAATTCTCAGTAAGTAATTATGAATCCTTAAGAGTTGTATAGATTCTGATCTCAAACATGTGCAGTAAGTTAACACAGCATGATACTGTCTCTGTATTTATACCATCTCTTAGTTTATTGATCCTATACACTGAGTCTGTATTAGCTGTTTGCATTTTCTCTCATAAGTTAATTATATCTACTGATGAAAAGTCTAAACTCTGATTCTTAATTGAAAATAATTCACCCTCAAATCAAAAGATGCCAAACAGAGCACAAATTCCTTTGAGATCATGTTGTGCCTAGGAAGATCCAGGAACTTATTGTATGAAATAAGGGCTAAAATCTTTGATTTTTGGTGACTAGTGCCAACCACTGATTACTGGAAAAATAAAATTAAAAAAAAATATATATATATATATATATATATATATATAAATATATAAAGGGGGTGAAAAATAAAAGACATATCCAAATGAAAGGATATCAGTATACAGAGTTTAGATACAAAATCAGATTTTATGTTATACATGAGAGTTTAGGCAACCAGTTTTTACTACTTTAGTTTGTGGATTTTATGCACTTTGAGATGATCTAAATATTGATTACGGTAAACTCTGCTATTACACACACATATTTTCACACCTGTACAGTTTGAGAAAAGAGTTTATTGACAAAGAAGGACAAATGGTAAACACTGATGTATTGTGTGACATATGCCGAGGTAACTTTGTTTTAATCTCTAATGGTTAAAATAATTTCTTTGTTTCAGACATTCTATAATTTTGAGATTAGACATTTGTTTTTCGAAACAGTATGATTGGTAACGAATATATTTTACATTCAACAGAGAACAGAAAGAGTGTGTTTGATAAGTTCTGATGGTGATTAGTAGCGCTGATGAGTATGTTAGTTTATTGTTTAAAGTGATATCATTTCTTTCACTCTACAATTACTATGAGATACTGATATGTAAAACAAAACAATGGATTTTTCTCATTAAATGATTCAAACTTTGTTTACATTTAGACAACTTTATACTCTTGTCTAGCTACTGTTCGATTAACAGGCTACTATAACATCTGGGATTTCCAAGGCTTGACAACCCCCTGATGTTGAATCATCATCATCATCCTCTCGACTTCTCTTTCTAGTTTGCAGCTTGCAGGATTCCAAGAAGACATTCTTTTTTGAACCCTTCAAGTAGCTCTGATAGAAGAGCATCATACAGATCTCCACAGCCTCATCATCTGCAAGGATGGGCACATCATATGGTCCAGGACGGATGATGTGCACATAGGGGTTGGAGATAGGCCCTTCCGCTATTTCATCATCAGCGATGAGCCCTTCATCATTCAGAAATGACAACACAAGAAACTCATCGATGATATAGTTTGCTTGTTGACGCCAGTTCAAATCCAAGAATGATTCTACATCCATGAATTCAAAGGTTCCTGCCATTTGATGTATGGTATTTGTTTTAATATGAGAATTGCCTGTTGTTAAAATGCTCTAGCTTTTATAGCATCCCACAGGGCAACTGAAAGGTTTTTGCGTGGTTCGAAGCTCTGGAAACAGTAAAGTGCGGAGTTCCAAGACAGTCATTATTCTTCTGACTGTTGGGCTACTTTGATATTATGTTTCTGAGATATTAAAATCGATAATTTTATTATTATTGATTTTGTTTGACAATAAGCGGAAATTGTGAGTGTCTTATGTGATATCAGGTGTCTCCTCGTCTGCCGTGTAGATTGGGAAATTGTTCAAGAATATTGTAAACAGAGGAGAGAGGTTAATTGCATAGAAAAGTGTAACAGGCAGTAATTATTGCTGTTTTTACTGCGCATGCGTATTGGTAACTGCCAATTATATGCTGTCAGCGTATGCACGCTTGACATGTGTCCCACTCACATGATTATAGGAGTAAGACAGTTGTGTATTCATGATTAAAAACTCTTCAGTTTTTCGTCTTTAATTTTCTTTTAAATACAATACACACATCTTCAGTTAAACTTTTCACATCTTCCTCATTAACATCTATTATCACACACACATATTCACAAACACCTTTCTACACATAAACTCTGTTATTTCTTCAAAATCTTCTAATGGCAACCACAACTTTCGTTTCGTCTGGGTTAGAGTTCGTTCCAAACAACTATACCGCACCACTAAACACTGCAAACGCACCAGAAGCATTTCATATGATTCAGAAGTTTCTTGCTCAGTCAGCGATTGGGCGTGCTTTAGTTGAACCAGCCACACTTTCTGGTTTACAAATCAAGGCGTTCTGGGAGATAGGGGTTTATGATGATGGTGGTGAAACTGGGAGCCCATCCATAATCTTTGAGTTTGACGAAACAGAGTATGTTATTACTGCTGGTACTATTCGCGCTGCAATGGGGTTTCCTGAGTATTCTTCTTACACTATTGGAATGGGTGATGAGGATTTAATCCGAATGATGCGAGAGATTGGCTACTCTGGGCCGTTGACAAAGATTGGGCAACTCAAAAGGCCGTTTCAGTGCAAGGAATGGAGTTTCTTCTTCGATTGCATCACCAGGACATTTGGCAAGAAATGCACAAATTGGGATGCTATTCCCACAGACAGTCTGCAAATCGGGTATTCTTTATTATATGATAATCATTTTGATTTTGCACGACTTGTGTTGACTAACTTAGGGGAGAAGATGACCGAGAATAGAGGAGTTGTTTATTTTTCTCGATTCTGTCAGCTTTTGGTTTCTTATTGTGTTGAAGGAGAAAATGTATTTGAAGCAGATGTTTCTTGTTTTAAATTACATAAGAGAGTATTTACTGATCTAGTAAATAAAGACATTAAGAAAGGCATTGTTGGAGATCTTTTGCTACCTACTTCTGTGCAACAGTTTGTGGATGCTCAAGTAAATCCACAACCACAAGCTGAATCTCAACCAGAACCTCTATCAACTTCTGTTACACCTGCAAGGGGAGGTAGGACCAAGCATATTGGTACTAAACCTGCAAGGAGATTATCTACTGAAGCTGGGGCATCAAGACCTGAAGAGCTGCCTCAGAAGACAAGGCTAAAGAAAAGAAGAGCCAATAGGGCAAAGTCTGTTGTTGAGACCTCAGAGACTGAAACTGATGAAGAAACTCTTCATCAGAGAAAAAGAAGACTAGTGGCTGCACATCTCTTTGGTGCTATAAATGTAACCATGGACAGAGTCTCTAAGGACACTGAAGCTCCTGCATCAGAGAATGAGGAGATTGTGGCTGAAGCTGTTCCTCAAGCTACTCCTGAAATTGTTGTTGAGGAGGATATTATAAATGCTGATGAGAACAGAGTGTTTGTAAACACTGAAGCTCCTGAAGTGTTTGTTCAGGAGGATGCTGCAAATGCTGAAGCTGTCAATCTAGACAGGATCCATACTGATACTATGATGGATTTGGATTTGGTAACTCCTACATCAAAGGCTAATGATGTAGTTGAGGAAGCTGCTACTCATTCTGATAGCAGAGTTTTTGATCTTGAAGCACACACCTCTATCTATTCTGATCTTTATACAGAGGGTGTGGAAGCTGATCAAGTCACTGATCAGGTAGAAGAATCTCTGGCCACTCACACTGAAATTATTTCTTGTGATCTTGACAAAGGTGAGGAGGTTACTCAGCTGCTTAAAGTCACAGAGAAATTTGATGAAGCTGTGATGGAAAAGGAACAAGAGGCTACTGATGAGCTAAACTCTGAGAACATTATTCTTGAAGCTTTGCAACAATCTGTTGTTGAGATTGTTCAAAGAGAAGCAGAGGTTTTTGCTCAGGTCACCTCTGATATTCCTGACGCTGTAGCAGAGGAGAACATTGATGAAGCTGCACAGTTTACTGCTGACAATATTCTTAATGCAAATGAAGCAGTCAATAATGAAGAAACTGGAAATGATGCTGAGGGTTCTCATTCACACCCTAGTATTCAAGTTTCATTGGCTGATGATGTCAATAGTGCTGACGCAAGGGAAGTCCATAGACAGACCAATGAGCATTTCCAGAATATGTACTACAAAAATTGGGCTGATGCAGATTGTGTCTTTCCAGCACAAAGGGCTGCAGATTTTCTATCTGATTCTGTCAAGAAGATCTCAAATACTGATGTACTTACAAGCTTACAGGCAACTGTTGTTCAAGTCAAATCTCTTAATAATAGATTTGATGAGAATCAACAAATGCTTACCAATCTAAGGAATGAAGCCAGTATGAAGGATCTTACTTTCAAGTCTGACAGAACTTTTTATTATACTATGCTCAAGCAGCAAGCCAAGGATTCTGAGGAAATCAAGAAGAGGCTTGGGAAAGTTGAGGAAACTCAGACTGCAATGTCTACTCAACTGTCTTCCATTTCTACTGCCATTGAATTGCTGACATCAGTACTACTTTCTGATGATGTCAAAAAGGGGGAGAGTGTACCTAAAGACAAATGCAAAGACACTCGAGCTCTGAGACGGAAGGATGATTCTACTGATGGGGGAAGCAAAGGAAATAAAAGAAAGATTTTTGCTCCAAGGCAAAGCAGGACAAGAGTAAACTCTGAAAAGATAAACTCTGGTGGCCAATCTACTTCTGGTGGCCAATCTACTTCAAATCTCAAGCGTTTAGTTGTTTCAAGTAATCCATCTACTGATGAAGAGATTGATGCTAAGATATTCATAAAAGAGCATGGAAAGAATGTAACTATTGAAGATATCCAGGCTGAAGAGCAGATGCTTGCTGAGGAACACAAGAAAAATATTGAAGCTGGAATCTACAAGAAAAAGGAAATCAAGGCTCCTAGAAAGAAAGAAGTTGGTATTTCTATCAAAGAGAATACTCAACAGAGTATACAATATACAAGGAGACCTGTGATTGGAAACACTGATAAGGGTAAAGGCATAATGATTGAAGAGCCTGACCTGAAAAAGAAAGATAATTCAACCTCTGACATTGCTCAAGTTGAAACAAGATTAGCTAAATCAACCTCTGACGCTGCTCAAGTTGATGTTTCTATTGAAGATATGACAACCTCTGACGTTGCTCAAGTTGTACAGAAATCTACACTACTTCCAGGATTCAGCAAACCAAAAATTCTTGAAGACTTAAAGCTTGAAGCTGTGAATTTCTCGGAAACCAGAACAGTATTGGGAAAAGAAGCCTTTGACAAATCTGGACTGGGTTCACACAGAGAGAGAAGAACTAATAACAGATCTCAAGACAAGTTTTCATTGGCAGAATTTGGAGTTGGAATTACTCAAGAAGGCCTTGACAAACTAGAATCTGTACAGATGATTTTTCACAAAGGAATCAAAAAGGAATTCTTGTTATATTTTTTGGCTGATGGCAGAGTGTATAGATTTGGTGAATTTGATATCCAGTTAAAACTTTGGGAAGAGCTAGAGTATGTTCTATATCTACTTGAAGTAAAGAATAGAAGTACTTATGATGCTGCTCGAGTTTTGAAGGAAAGGATGATGAAATCCAAAGTTTTGAGTGGAGCTGGAGTATCAAGTGCATACATTCCTAAATACAGAGATGCACATGGAAAGTTGGTAGAAATGAAAAGGAATAGTGATAGGTTCAGAACTGCACTAAATAAAAAGGTTCTTGAGTTCAATCTAGAGTCTGATAAACCTTTTTATATCAGACTTGGCAATGAAATGAACAAAAACAGCATATATTCTTTGAGGGCTGCCATTTATCAAATTGGTGAAGATGAACCAGAAATGAAGGAGCTAAAGAAGATTATGATTGCTGAATTGAATAGAGCTGAGAAGAAACTACTGTTAGATTATATCAGGACTGTGCCTGATATTCAAGAAATCAAGTAAAGTCTGACTGTAAGTTTTTAATATATTTTCTATTCTAAGTCAAATTTAAACTCTATTTTAAATTAAACTCTGTTATATGTTAAACACTGCATTTGTTAAATGTTTTTGACATCATCAATTATATGTTTAACTTGTACATTTTATTATGAACAAGTTGGGGGAGATTGTTAGATATAATTGCTGACGTTTGTTTATCAGTGACTAAGCAACAGGTAATGACCAGAGTTTATCAGAAGCCGGTCAGAGTTTAATTAAACTCTGACAGGGTGAAGAGTTTAAAGGAAGCCGGTCAGAGTTTATTTAAAGTCTGACAAGGTGATAGTTGAATTAGCTGTCGGTGATGAATTGAAGATTCTAGAAGCAATATATTCTGAAGATGGAAAGAAGCAGAATATATTGATACAACTAAGGAAACGGAATAGAAGATAAGAAGCAATCCTTAATTGATAACAATTGTATAGCTAATTTGTAGGAATATCAATTAGATAAGGATTGTGTAACTGTGTACTATATAAACACAGATAGGTTATCCCTAGAAGGGATGCGATCATTGAATATTTTATTCTTGTAACCTAGAAGCTCTTTGTGATTCATTAACATCACTAAGAGAGAATTATTTAATATAATTCAGTTTGTTGATTTACAAACCTGTGTTCTTAATTGTTATTCTCATACCTACTTGATTATATATTGTGTATTCGGCCTAACATCCTGCTAGAGGTAGAGGAAGCAGAGGTAGGAGAGGTGCTAGAAGAAGTAAAAGAGGTTCTTCAACTCAAACAGTACCTAGACAGACAAGGTCTAGAGGGTTAAGAATTGAAGAAATTCCTGAACCTATTCAAACTCTAGTAGTTCCTGACAGATCTACTTTTGGTGATGATGGAATTGTTGAAGAAGAACCTGAATTGAGAAGAAAATCAAGTAAATCAACTCTCAGCAATACAAATCAAATTGAAGATTCTAATCCTGACAATATTCAAGATCCTGACGAATCTGAAATTCTGCAAGAGGTTGATTTGATAATCTTATCTACTGTTGTTGATTGTCACAACAAAGAAGTAGATGAAGAAGAAAAAGCCAGAAGAAGAGATATTTCAAAGAGAACAAATGAAGATTTCAATCTCTATCTACAAAGGCTTAAAGTTTCAAATGAAAGAAAATGGAGAAATTCAAGCAGACAAGAATCTTTACTGGAAAGAAGCTATGTTTTTGAAAAGGAAAAGGATAAGAAGTGGAAACATATTAGCACATTAAGTTGTGATACACCTATCAATTTTCAGTCTGGTGGAATTATTACAAGCGCTTCAAGTGTTGTTGATTTATCTGAGATGGTTAGATCAAAAGCACTCTGGTTAAAGATGTTTTCAAATCTGAAGCAATTGTCAAGTAATTCAAGAGGAGGTATTGGACACAGAGATGGTGAATATCTGAATATGTCATATGTTGATCCTTACTCCTTGACAGAAATTGGAGGTATTTTAACTTCTGAAAACCTGAACAATTTATTAGTTGTTGATATAGTTATAGATTGTCATGATGGTTTTGAAAAGAAAGAAAAGCTTCTGTACTTCATGAAAGATGGTAGTGTGAAGATTCTATCTATTCAAGATATGCTGATGAAAACTACACAGGAACTGAAATATGTTCACTATCTGTTAAGATGGAAGAACCAAGTGTACAAAGTATGGGCTGACATGATTTTGTCAACTATAAGAAGAAGACTGGATGGAAACAGTAATTTCGATGGTAATTATATTCCCATGTACTTAAATCAAAGAGGTCAGGATGTGGAAATGCAAAGAGGTACTGCTGTTAAAGAAGTAACTTTTGGTATGACCCAACTTACTCTCAATCCTGATGGGAAAGAAATTGCTTATCTTTTGCTTGAAGAGCACAGTCTACAGAAAAGCTCCATACAGAATCTCAGAGCAGCTATCTACCAGATTAATGAGGAAGATGAAGAACTCAGAAATCTTAAGGAAAGACTGATTCAAATTCTTGAAGAAAAAGAAGAAAGTTTATTATCCAACTTCTTGAAGATGAATCTGTTCTATCAAAAAGCTTAAACAGATAAGTTATTTCTGAAGATACTCGTACATTTTGATACATGTTTTTGACATCATTGAATATTTGGAATTTATACTTTATTTCACAAAGTATGAGATTGGGGGAGATTGTTAGATCAGAATTCAATGATCGTCAGAAGCTAGACTCAACTGATCAGGATTGCTGACGTCATCAGTATTGCATGGTCATCAGTATTTGATCAAGCGTCAGTATCTTATTGATCATCAGGATTCCTACTCAGACTATGATCAGGATTGATCATCAGAACTTGAAGCTGATCAGGATTCCTACTTCGAGTTATATTTGGAGTCTAGATAAACATGGAAGTTTATTCTATTTGTTCCTGGTTTGTAGAATGTAGCTATCGATTAAGGATAGGTTTCTATCTTTGTTATTGATTAGGACTTATCTTGTTATTGATAGAGAAGCTGTGTGTACTATATAAACACAGTCTTGGTTTCGATTTATGAATTCATGAGAGGGAGAACATAATCGAAGAGAAGCTCTTAAGAACAGAATTTCTTGAGAGATTTTTTGTAAACTAGCAGCTCTCAAGAACATCAGAATTTCTTGAGAGAGTTTGTAACAGTTTTATATCAGATTTAATAAAGCTGTTATCTTTCTTTTCATATTTGTGATATATACATTAAGAAGTCGATTATCTTACTCTATTGTATTCAACCCCCCCTTCTACAATAGATTATTACTGGGCAACAGACACCACAGCAAAATGGTATAGTTGAAAGGAAAAACAGAACACTCATTGAAGCTGCAAGGACAATGCTAGATGAATCAAAGTTACCAACTTATTTTTGGGTTGAGGCAGTTAACACAGTTTGCTTCACTCAAAATATTTCTTTGATTAATCAAGCCAGGGGAATGACCTCTTATCAATTACTCAAAAGAAAGAAGCCACTATTGGATTTTCTTCATGTCTTTGGATGAAAGTGCTTTGTTCTGAGAAATCAAGCTGAGCATTTGGGGAAATTTGAAGCAAAGGTAGATGAAGCAATATTTGTGGGATATGCAGCAGGGAAAGCTTACAGAGTCTATAATCTCAGAACCAACATTGTTATGGAATCTGTACATGTTGTTTTTGATGATCTCAAAATTCAAGGTCTCTGTGATGAAGGTTTCCATGAAAGTCTTTCTTTTGAGAATGAGGAAGGAGATCAAGTGAATCATGTTAAGGCTATTGAGAAACAGTGTAAAGCTGTTATGTCTAGCACAGATGAAAGCAGTAATGAAGATGAAATTGCTGCATTAAGATTGAAAAGAGTAGCTGCTAGCAGTCAAATTGGTCATTCCGTTGACAGTCATAATGAAGGATTCGTTGACAGTCAAAATGGGCATTCCGTTGACAGTCATAGAAATGCTTCTAGGAATGATCACTTAGGGACAACAAACTCAGAGGGAGTTTCTCAAGGACAAACATCTAATCAAGGCAATCATGATCATGAAGCTACATCTTCTAGAGCTAATCTACCTCCCTCAAGGAAATGGACTAAAGATCATCCCTTTGAACTCATCATAGGTGATGTTTCTTCAAAAGTCCATGTTTCCCAGTAATAAACAATTGTAGAAGGGGGGTTGAATACAATTGTATAAGATTCTCGACTTATCAAAGTATATATCACATATATGAAAGAATAATAACAGCTTTATTAATTCTGATATAAAACTGTTACAAACTCTCTCAAGAAATTCTGATTTCTTCAGGATGGGAATTTTCATGCTTTCATACTTGGTTGTCGACATCTTAGATCATATCTGATTCAAATTTAAATCAGTCTGCTCTGATACCAATTGTTGCCCAGTAATAAACAATTGTAGAAGGGGGGTTGAATACAATTGTATAAGATTCTCGACTTATCAAAGTATATATCACAGATATGAAAGAATAATAACAGCTTTATTAATTCTGATATAAAACTGTTACAAACTCTCTCAAGAAATTCTGATGTTCTTGAGAGCTTCTAGGTTTCAAAGATACTCGTGTATGAGATCGATTATGTCCTCTCTCACTTTTTAAATCGAAACCTAAAACTGTGTTTATATACTACACAGCTCCTCTATCAATTACATGATAAGTTCTAATCAATTACAAAGATTGAAACCTATCCTAAATTGATAGCTTCATTATTATAAATAAGGAATCGACAAAATAAGCTTCCTTATTTAACTAGACTCCAAATATAACTCGAAATAGAAATCCTGATCAGCTTCCAATTCTGATGATCAATCCTGATCCCAGTCCTGATGTAGATATCCTGATGACAATCCTGATACTGACGCTTGATCAAATACAGATGACCATCTTATACTGATGACGTCAGCAATCCTGATCAGTTGAGTCTAGATCCTGACGATCATTGAATCATGATCTAACAGTCCAAACTAGAAGAGCAACTCAAGAGGAATGTCTATATAGTAGCTTTCTGTCTCAAGATGAGCCAAAGAAAGTTGAGGATGCACTTCTAGATCCAGATTGGGTTTTAGCTATGCAAGAGAAGCTAAACCAATTTGAGAGAAACAAAGTTTGGAAGCTGTTGCCCAGGCCTAAAAACAGGAGTGTTATAGGCACAAAATGGATGTTCAGAAACAAGATGGATGAAAATGGCAGTCACAAGGAACAAAGCTAGATTGGTTGCTAAAGGCTACTCACAGGAAGAAGGAATTGATTTTGATGAAACCTTTGCTCCTGTTGCAAGACTAGAAGCAATAAGAATTTTCCTAGCCTATGCAGCCCATGCCAATTTTAAAGTCTATCAAATGGATGTGAAGAGTGCTTTTCTAAATGGGGAATTGGAAGAGGAGGTATATGTGAGTCAACCTCCTGGTTTTGAAAATGATGATTTTCCAGAATATGTGTACTTTCTCCTCAAAGCACTCTATGGTTTGAAACAAGCACCTAGAGCCTGGTATGACACACTTTCACAGTTCCTCCTTGAGAATCACTTCACTAGAGGTACTGTAGATAAAACTTTTTTTCATAGGATTGTGAATGGCTCTACTATACTTATTCAAATCTATGTAGATGACATAATCTTTGGGTCTACAGATGAAAAACTTTGTCAAAAGTTTGCCAAGCTTATCCAAAGTAAATATGAAATGAGCATGATGGGATAATTAACTTATTTCCTTGGTCTCCAGGTGAAACAAGTTAATGAAGGCATTTTCATTAGTCAAACAAAGTACATTCATGATTTGTTAAAGAAGTTTAACTTAATGGAATGCTAACCTGCCAAAACTCCCATGCCTACTGCTACTAAACTTGAATTGAATACTAAGGAAAAATCTGTGGACATTTCAAGTTACAGAGGCATGGTAGGCTCACTTTTATATTTAACAGCTAATAGATCTGATATTATGTTTGCTACATGTCTATGTGCTAGATTTCAAGCTGATCCTAGGGAATCCCATTTAGTTGCTATTAAAAGAATTTTTAGATATCTCAAAGGAACACCAACCCTTGGCATTTGGTATCCTAGAGAATCTGGCTTTGAACTAATTGGTTATTCAGATGCAGATTATGCAGGATGTAAAATGGGCAGGAAAAGCACAACTGGCACCTATCAATTCCTAGGAAATAAGCTTGTATCATGGTTTAGCAAGAAACAAAACTCAGTTTCTACCTCCACAGCTGAGGCTGAGTACATTGCAGCTGGAAGTTGTTGTGCACAGATTTTATGGATGAAAAATCAACTACTTGATTATGGATTAAGAGTTGAGAAAATTCCTGTTTTCTGTGACAACACTAGTGTTATCGAAATTACTGAGAATCCAGTGCAACATTCAAGGACCAAGCACATTGACATCAAGTACCATTTCATTAGAGAACATGTTATGAATGGTACTGTGGAGTTACATTTTGTTCCAAGTGAACAACAACTTGCAGACATCTTTACCAAGCCACTTGATGAATCAACATTCTCAAGATTAGTAAGTGAGCTAGGTATGCTAAATTTCTCTTAATTATTTTTGAGATTTTTGCAAGTTAAAACGCAGCCAGAAATTTGCTATGATTTTCTGTGAATTAATTTTCTCAGGAAAAAGTGAAATTTTGTCTAAGTCAATATTACTATGTCAACGAATGTCCTATTCTGTTGCGAGTCTTAGCATTTTTCTGGGTATTTCGTTGACAGAGCTTTTATGTCAACGAAATGCAGCTTTATCAACGAAATAGACCGAATATTAAACGCTCAATTCTGATTCGTTGATATAGCACTATTAATCTAATCGTTGAAATTTACACGCCTTTTTTCCACGATCTATACATACACCCCTGTAAGTATAAATCATGGTCATGTTTTAATTATAACGATAAAATTTTAAGCCAATCCAGTAATTTACAATTATTATTGGACTTAATTTGTGAGAAACTTTGGGGGAGTATTTAAGCATTTTTGCTTTCTTTAATTCACTTTTTATCTTACTCTCCAAATTTCCAAAGGTTTTCTCACTTCTTCTCTCTCAAAGCAAAACACAGTTCGAGCTCTACTTTACTCAACAATGGCACCCATAGTTAAACTTATGTCTGCTGGAGGGTTTATTTATGAGAAAAACAACTCCATACCATTTGTTGTCAAGGAAAGACCGAACAAAATCTTTCATAAGATGATGGATTTCTTGGTGAACTGCAAGCTCAGTTATGCTATGTTTCACTCCACTCCGCTTTATAATGAAATCATAGAGGAGATTTGGACCTCCTGTGAGTACAGTGGGACTAACTGCACTTTGCAATTCACAATTCAAGGTAAAGAGTATGTTGTTAATTCAGATGTTTTGCAAGCATGCCTTCATATTCCTGAGAATAATTGCTTTGCTTTACCCACAAATGTTGAAATTGTTAACATGCTTAATTATATAAATTACTCTTTGCCAACTGAGAATTTAGGTAAAATTATTAGGAGAGTTTTGGTAAGGGAATGGAGCTATTTAGCAGATGCTTTCATTAAAGTGTTTTCTGGAAAAATCAATAATTTTGATGCTTTAACTAACTCCATTCTAATTTTACTTACCATGCTTCTAACTGATAAGTACTATAACTTTAGCACCCAATTAATGTATGAACTTGGTGCTAAATTGGGTGATAAGCATTCTAGGAAAAAGAACATTTATTATGCTAGATTTCTAATGATGTTGGCCAACCATGTTAGTCCAACACCATTAGTTATCTCTAACCCCAATTCCAAGTTTGAGTGTTTTGTTCAAAAAAAGAGGGTGCTAACAGACATATTGAGGCTCAATCACAATGGTGATGTCCCAATGGTGTACTTGCCAGTCATTGAGGTAACACTTTATCAACTTGTAAATTTAAATGTTACTTCAATTTCTGCTTCTACTACTACTGTTGTTGCAATGGAGTCTGTAGCTGTGACCCAACAGGCCCCTGCCCCTGTAACTAGACCTAAATCTACAAAGTCTAAATCTACCAAGCCAACCTCAGGTGCTTCTCAAAAAGCACCTGTTGTAAAATCCACTACACAACCTAAGGGGAGTGTTGCTGGTGTGGTGAGTGGTGAGGGAAGGGGTGAAAATCAAAGAAACCCCAAGGATAAGATAGGAGAGGTGAGTGCTGCCCAGACTAGCCCCATTGTGTCTTCCCAACAAGGCACAATGAGTAACATGGATATTAGCTTAAGTCTAACTACATCCTCTCAAAAGGGTGTAGTTATTGAAACAAGCTCTCATCCAAGAGCACACACCAAAAGGGTAAGGGACACACCTAGCCCCCAAACATCTATCTCCCAATACCAAAGAAGGGTAAAACAAAAATCCCAGGTCACACAGGGTGCACACACACTGGAAGCAACAATTCCAGTTTCTCAAATTCAGTTTGATGTAGCCCCAATTTTTACTCTGGGGTTACAGTCCCACTCCCTCAATATTAATATTGAGACACCTCCACAAAACTCTCCTACACAATCCTTAGATGTGGATATGATCCATTCATCTATTCCTGATTCTCCAACTCTATTCTTGGAGAAGCCCCACTCTGAAATTGGTGGTCATCACTTGTTAAGTGATTTGTTGGGCCAACAATCATCCTTTTCTGAAACTACACGAGGATCTGTGGAACCATCTTTAAAATCAATCACCACAGATTCTACTGTAATTTCAATTTCTCAAACACCTTTATTGACTTCATCAACGAAACTATCTCTTTCGTTGACAAGTGTTTCTCCACAACGGTATCCATTCCGTTGACAGTTCAAACTACCATTCCGTTGATAGCTCATTCTGCACCATTTATTGAAAATCAAGTTGTTCACACAACTAGTGCAGATGACCTAGTGGTAGTTGAAACACTTTTAGGATTGAAAGGGAGTGATTCTGAGAGGCTGGCTTGCAGCCAGGCAAAAGGAGAGAATGAGAGTGAGAGGATGGCTATTTCTTCCAGCCAGGCAAAAGGAGAGATTGAGAGTTCCACCTTAGTAGGTGAAGGTGAGGGTGTGAGAGGTGTGAGCCATGGGGAGCCCATGATGCAAGAAAATAGTGGAGAGAGAGAAGGGACTACAGCAGTTCAAAGGGAGGAAACAGCCATTGCAAGTGAGTTAATGGAGGTTAATGAGGGAGAAAGAGAACTGTCTTTCCAAGAGCATTATCAACAAACTCTGGATAACATTTCTCTGGATCCTGAAACCTTTACTCACCCTGTGCCAGCTTATCAAATAATGGCTCAACATGGAAATGTGAAGGCATAGAGAACACTAAATCTAATTCATACAACTGCATCCATGATGAAGGCTAAGGGTGCACTTGCCAATATGTCTCCAGGAGCTGGTGGAAGTGATCAGTTTGCTGATTTTTCAGATGATGATGATAGTCTTGATGCTGATTTGCAAGAGGTGGCTACCACTACACAGACTGGGACATTTGTGATGCCTTCTAAGCCAAGATGGTTGTATCAAGATTCCCTTGGATATCAAGGTTTGGATACTGCAATTACAAGGAAGTATAATGAAGCTTACTTGGCTCATGAGTCTGCACCTCAAAATGAGAAAAAATTCTACAAGGCAATTATGGATTCTCTAGAGATCCAGAGGCTCCAAATGCTACAGACAAGGATTGAGGCCAGGGAAATCAAGGACACAATTGCAAGCTTCAGGGACTCCATTGATAGGAGGTTTGATGAAAGACTTCAACTTCTCACTGTGACCAAAATGGACAAATTCTTCAGAAGGGATCATGAGGTGGCAACCAATTTGAAAACCCTTACTGATAAGTGGGTATTTTATTCACTTAAAACGTTTCCGTATGGCTTAAAACGATTGTTTGTACTCGAGTTGTGGTATTTTTGATCTCTTTTAAGGGTATTGTGCAGGAATATCTATCACAGGTGTAATGGGAATGAAGCGGAGCAATCGGAATGCAATTTGGAGCTAAAACGAAGAAAATGGAAAAATTCGTCTTCCTGGACAGAAGGCACGGCGCGGCAGCGCCGTGTTTGAGCTTGCCTATGGCGCGGCAGCGCCGCATGAAAACAGAACAGTAAATCTATGGCGCGGCAGCGCCGCTCTCCTATGTAACTGTGGCGCGGCAGCGCCAGACATTCTGACGAAATTTCCTGTTTTGAACCCGATTTGCTGATTTTTCGAGTTGAAGTCAAATTACAATTCCGTACGACTTATTTGCACCTGGAGGCCTATATAAAGAGAAGAAAACCCTAGAGAACAGGAGTGACACATACCACATATTATCTACGGAGTTTTAAAGCACGAAGAAGCAAGGAAGAAGATAGTTTTCAATTTATTCTTGTATTCTTTCTAGCTTGTGGATGCTTGGTTTGGGTGTATTCTTTAGAACCTTTGATAATTATTCCAATATTGATTCGTTTTCTTCAATCATGTTTACATTAGAACCCATGGTGACGATTAGTTTGATTATGAACTAACTCGTTGTCATGGGGTTTTAGCGGATTTATTCATGAAGTTTATTTGTTGAATTTTCTCGATGCCTATAGTGTGATTGATGCGATATCCTATCATGGTTGTTTTAATTCGTTATAGGAGAGTAGCTAACTCCTGTAATTGTGTGTTAATTCTTATTGAAGCGAAAGTGGATTTAAGAGTTTAGAACTTGCCATGCTAGCATAGGTTTATGCGTGAGAATATCATTCGTAATTAGTGTCGTAACTCTAACCGTTTTATGACGACTATGTGATCAATTGAATGCTTGTACTTCAACCATTATGTTTTCAATCTTTATAGACATATAGGGACTAAGCATAATTGGGAGACTAAGTGATTTCTATCTTTATTGTGGATATTATTTAGGATGGTATTTGTGCAACGAAAGTTGGCTTATATCAGTTTTGTGTGTTCGATCAGGTATTAATAAATCACATGAAAAGGCTAGAGAATTGGAAACTATAGATGGATTGTTTAATGAAGTTAAAATTCCATGTTTTATTTGCATAAATAATTCAATATAACCCTTTGTTCAAATAGTTGATAATTAGTTATAAATTTTAGAAAAATTTTAGTGATAAACAAAATCCAATTTGTTATTTGTTTTAGCATCGAATAATAATCATACATCGGTGAGTGAATTAACTAGACAATACAACGAGTCCCTGTAGGAACGAACTTTACTTGCTATCTGTATTACTTGAGATCACGTGCACTTGCGTGTTGAGTTTGGTCGTAACAAGTTTTTGGCGCCGCTGCCGGGGACTTCGGTTTTATTTGTTTAGTTTCAGTATTTACCATCAGTGGTCATTAAAGTTCGGTGACTAGGACGTTTCTCACCAATTTTCTTGTTGGTGAATTTCAGGTACTTATTGAGAGTGTATGCGTACACGAGCTCGAGCTCGTAGAGAAGAATTAGCAAGAAGAGAAGAACTAGCACGAAGGAAACTTGACTTTGAGAACATCAGTGTAGAAAACAATCGTGAATCAAAAAAAGATATGGAAGATCAAGCACAACCAGCGAAGGCTTTGAGTGAATTCTCTCAGCCAAAAGTGGAGGACATTCATACCAGCATTGTTCGTCCAGCTATTGGGGCAAATAATTTCGAGCTTAAGCCAAACATCATTCAGATGATTCAGAATACGGTTCAGTTTGGGGGTAGTCCTGCTGAAGATCCCAATGCTCATATTAGGGACTTTCTTGAGATCTGTGATACCTTCAAATTCAACGGAGTTACAGATGACGCAATCAGATTGAGGCTATTTCCCTTCTCTCTTAGGGATAAAGCCAAGAGTTGGTTACATTCTATGCCATCAGGTTCTATTAAAACATGGGCAGACTGTGCTCAAAAGTTCTTGATGAAGTATTTCTCCATGGCGAAGACAGCAGCTTATAGGAATTCTATTTCTCAGTTTGCTCAGCAACCCCAGGAATCTTTGGGGGAAGCTTGGGAAAGGTACAAGGAGATATTGGCACGTTGTCCTCATCATGGGATGCCGGATTGGATGGTAATCAGCAATTTCTATAACGGATTGGGAGCTCAGTCAAGGCCTATGCTTGATGCAGCTTCTGGAGGAGCACTGTGGGCAAAAAGCTATGAGGATGCCTATAATCTTATCGAGATGATGGCGGCCAATGAGTTTCAGAATCCTACTCAACGCTTGCCACTTGCTAAAGTGGCTGGAGTTCTTGACTTGGATGCAGCTACTGCTATTGCTGCTCAACTCAAAGCGTTGACAATGAAGGTAGATTCCCTTTCTAATCTTGGGACTAACCAGGTTGCTATGGTGTGTGAATTGTGTGCAGGGGCTCATGACACGAATCTGTGTGCTATCTCAGCTGAATCAGCACAGTTTGTTAGTAACTTTCAGAGAACTCAGCAACCAGCACCTAATGTGTATCATCCCAACAATCGGAATCATCCTAATTTCAGTTGGAGCAACAATCAGGGTGGTGTTCAGCAACCACAAAATCAGCAGTTCAATGCAAGGCCATATAATCAGAACTATCAACCACCACCTTATGCTCCAAGGCAACCATTCATTCCACCGGGATTTCAACCATCTCAAGGGAATTCATTGAATCAGTCTGAGAAGTCTGAATTGGAAGAGCTTCGAATGATGTACAAGAGTCAGGCGGTGTCGTTGAAAACTTTAGAGAATCAGATTGGGCAACTAGCCAATGCATTGTTGAACCGTCAACCAGGAACGCTTCCAAGTGACACAGAGATGAATCCAGGCAAGAAAGATCACAAGGAACAGGTCCAGGCAGTAACCTTACGATCGGGGAAGATTCTACAAGGTCAGAACGAAGAAAATTCAGCCGAGGAAAAAAATGAATTTTCTGATCAGAATGTGCGGCGCGGCAGCTCCGCTCCCCAGTATAAAAACGGCGCGGCAGCGCCGACCCTTCTGGAAGAAAAAGATAATTTTGACGCTGGGGTCGATTCTGTTCCTGATTTGGTACCTAATGCTACTCTCTCGACTCATGTAACTGGGAAGAGTGATAATTCTCAGAAAGTGGTAGAAGAAAAGGTGTTTCCACCTCCTCCATTCCCAAAACGAGTTCAAAGGCAAAAGTTTGACAAGCAGTTTGCTAAGTTCTTGGATGTCTTCAAGAAGCTTCAGATTAACATACCATTTGCAGAGGCTCTTGAGCAAATGCCGAGCTATGCGAAGTTTATGAAGGGCATTCTTTCGAAGAAATTGAAACTTGAGGAGCTAGAGACAGTTGCATTGACGGAAGAATGTAGTGCCATCTTGCAACAAAAGTTGCCACCTAAGTTGAAGGACCCTGGAAGCTTTACTATACCATGTACTATTGGAGATCTCTCATTCAGCAAATGCTTGTGTGATTTGGGTGCAAGTATTAATCTCATGCCCTTATCAGTTTTCATGCAACTTGGTCTTCCAGAACCAAAGCCAACTACTATGACTCTGCAACTTACGGACCGTTCAGTTACTTATCCTCGAGGAATAGTTGAGGATGTTTTGGTGAAGGTCGACAAGCTTATCTTTCCAGCCGACTTTGTTATTCTTGACTTTGAGGAAGACAAGAAGATCCCTATCATCTTGGGACGACCATTCTTGGCTACAGGTCGGACTCTTATTGATGTCCAAAAGGGAGAACTCACAATGAGGGTGAGTAATCAAAAGGTCATCTTTAATGTGTTCAAGGCTATGAAATTTCCGACAGAGGAGGAAGAGTGTTTTAGCTTGAATATGGTTGATACGGGTCAGAGAAAGGAGTTCGATCAGCTGTTGAGCAAAAATTCGGACATGCACAAGTTCGAGCATCACATCAGTGATTCCATTGACAATTCTTCCATTCGAGATCTTTCGAATGTCAAGCTTGGAAAACTTCCACCACATTTGAAGTATGTCCTTCTGAATGATGAGTTGGTGATTTTTAAAGAGTGTGAAGATAATGTGTTGAGAAGGTGGAACAAGGATGATGAGGTAAAAGAGTGTTCTTATCAATCGACGGAGAAGCATAAACACCTTAGAGGTGTAAAGAAGAAAAAGAAAAAATCAATTGGTGGAAAAGTCAAGGTGAAGTTTGATTTGGAAAAGATGTGGGAAGAAAGCAAGAAGGTTATCAAACAAAGGGTGAATGGTCCTTCTGCTAAGGACAAGTCAAATGCGATCTTCGAGCCACCATGATTTGATTCACATTTGTCCGGCTAAATGACATTAACGACAGCGCTTCGTGGGAGGCAACCCATGTGTTAGGTATGTTTCTACTATCTTTCTTATTACCTTCAATGAGGACATTGAATATGTTAAGTTTGGGGGTGATGTATGGGTTTGTATAGTTAGTGTGTGTCTCATGTAGGATTCATATTGCATGTGTAGTTGTAGTTTATTCGTAGTTTTGCATGTTCATGTCATATAGGGCATTCTGTTTGCATAGTTTTTATTTATCATGTGAGTCCATTTTAGTTGCATGCATATTTCATGATCCCGTAGGACTTGACTATTTCCGTTGGTGAGTCGATGTTGATTGGAGTGTGGTTGTGATGAATAGAGGGTTGATTAAGTTTCTAAGTATTGACTTGCATGCCAGAAACAAATCTATTTCATAAGTCTCATTGGTTGCTTTTGAATTTGATCAGACCATGCTTGTTTGGTGTTAGAATTTAACCACTTGTTTACATTTAGAATGTTGGCTAGATTCTTGAAAACGAAGGAGCACTTATGTATAAGTTTGGGGGAAACCAGGGATTTCATGCTAGTTGTAATAAAGGCTAGGCGTCAAATGGCTAGTAGCCGGCTCATTGGTAAAAAATGAGTAGTCTAGGGTGGATGAGAAAAAAGGCAAAGTGCACTCATTCCGAAATTGTTGGAAAAAAAAAAAGAAAAAAAAAAGAAGAGTTGTTTTTATGCAGAATTGATCAGGTTGAGCTCTTTAGTACTCGAGCAAGTAAGTTCTTTGGGGACTTTGTGCCTAGTGACCTAAGACTTTTCCGGTCTGGGATCCGCTAACCTAACGCTCGCTACATGGGTATTATTGTATAAGCCTTTTGGGGGTCTCATCCATTGCACGGTCAAATAAGCATGTGTGATGTGCGTAGTTGTTTTTGTGTAATAAAGCATGAATTCCTGTCTAACTCAGATGGACTGCGAAGGTGTCTCTTAAGAGTTCTTGTGTCTAGCGTTCATTCTGTTTGTAAGCTTGTGGTTGTTTTGGCTAAGAGCAGGTATGGTCTTGATTTAGTTTGGGAGTATATTGGTGAGCATCGCACACACGCACGTTTCTGTGTTTGTCTTGTTGGTCGATGGGAATTTGGTCGAACTCTGTTCGGAAGACTGTGTTCTTTGAGATGTTGGCTCGTTGATTGGTTTTGGTTGGTTTGAAGGGATCGTTGCATTTTCATATAGTTGCATACATGTAGTTAGTTGCATTTGTAGTTGCATTGTTAGATGGATTTTGTGGGTACATTCACTATAGGCCCTCACGAGACCTTACTCGTCCACTAGGGCTGCCTAGGGGTTTAAAGGGCTTGTTGCATATGCCAAATGCAACCGTGATCACCTACGGAAGTGGTACTAGTTAGTTGTAATAAATTGTTTATTTATGCTCGAGGACGAGCATCGGTTTAAGTTTGGGGGTGTGATAAGTGGGTATTTTATTCACTTAAAACGTTTCCGTATGGCTTAAAACGATTGTTTGTACTCGAGTTGTGGTATTTTTGATCTCTTTTAAGGGTATTGTGCAGGAATATCTATCACAGGTGTAATGGGAATGAAGCGGAGCAATCGGAATGCAATTTGGAGCTAAAACGAAGAAAATGGAAAAATTCGTCTTCCTGGACAGAAGGCACGGCGCGGCAGCGCCGTGTTTGAGCTTGCCTATGGCGCGGCAGCGCCGCATGAAAACAGAACAGTAAATCTATGGCGCGGCAGCGCCGCTCTCCTATGTAACTGTGGCGCGGCAGCGCCAGACATTCTGACGAAATTTCCTGTTTTGAACCCGATTTGCTGATTTTTTGAGTTGAAGTCAAATTACAATTCCGTACGACTTATTTGCACCTGGAGGCCTATATAAAGAGAAGAAAACCCTAGAGAACAGGAGTGACACATACCACATATTATCTACGGAGTTTTAAAGCACGAAGAAGCAAGGAAGAAGATAGTTTTCAATTTATTCTTGTATTCTTTCTAGCTTGTGGATGCTTGGTTTGGGTGTATTCTTTAGAACCTTTGATAATTATTCCAATATTGATTCGTTTTCTTCAATCATGTTTACATTAGAACCCATGGTGACGATTAGTTTGATTATGAACTAACTCGTTGTCATGGGGTTTTAGCGGATTTATTCATGAAGTTTATTTGTTGAATTTTCTCGATGCCTATAGTGTGATTGATGCGATATCCTATCATGGTTGTTTTAATTCGTTATAGGAGAGTAGCTAACTCCTGTAATTGTGTGTTAATTCTTATTGAAGCGAAAGTGGATTTAAGAGTTTAGAACTTGCCATGCTAGCATAGGTTTATGCGTGAGAATATCATTCGTAATTAGTGTCGTAACTCTAACCGTTTTATGACGACTATGTGATCAATTGAATGCTTGTACTTCAACCATTATGTTTTCAATCTTTATAGACATATAGGGACTAAGCATAATTGGGAGACTAAGTGATTTCTATCTTTATTGTGGATATTATTTAGGATGGTATTTGTGCAACGAAAGTTGGCTTATATCAGTTTTGTGTGTTCGATCAGGTATTAATAAATCACATGAAAAGGCTAGAGAATTGGAAACTATAGATGGATTGTTTAATGAAGTTAAAATTCCATGTTTTATTTGCATAAGTAATTCAATATAACCCTTTGTTCAAATAGTTGATAATTAGTTATAAATTTTAGAAAAATTTTAGTGATAAACAAAATCCAATTTGTTATTTGTTTTAGCATCGAATAATAATCATACATCGGTGAGTGAATTAACTAGACAATACAACGAGTCCCTGTAGGAACGAACTTTACTTGCTATCTGTATTACTTGAGATCACGTGCACTTGCGTGTTGAGTTTGGTCGTAACACTTACTGATAGGGTGGAAAAAGTGGAAGCCACATTAACTCACATGCAACAGGCACAGGAGAAGCAGACTCAGCTTTTGACTCAGTTAGTGGCAGCCCAAGGTCTCCCTCTTATCACTCTTGATGATAACAAAAAGGGGGAGAAATCAAAGGAGTTCAATATTCAAGTCACAAAAGTTATGGTCCCAGCCATTTCTTTACCACATGAGCCACTAGCTATGGGGGAGTCTATCAAGGATAAATTGGATGGAATTAACCTAATTCAACGTGCATCTCTGAGACTAAAAATTGCAGAACAGATAAAAGAGAAATGGTCTAATATAGATGCACGGGTTAAGAAGATAGCTGAAAGTGCAAGAAATAAACATCCATCAACGGATCAAGCTACTTCTACATCAACGAATGCCATGGTCTTAGTGTCAACGGAATTGGAGCCACAGGTTAAACTCTCATATGATCTAAAGCCTCTTCTACATGGAGTGATTCCTGGTCCAAGGAAAGAAAAGGGACAAACTTCATGTATTAGAGATGTGGACCCAACTACCTTTCAGAGATGCTTATCTCCAAAATCCCCAGCTAAACCAAAGGGCAAGAATATTGCTAGGACTTTCTATCCTCCTCCATTTCCAGATGAGCTCAAGATTCTGAGTGAACTTATTATAAAATGCAAGGAAAGCAATGTTCCTGAGATCAGGAATCAAAGAGAAATAGTCTACAGGAATGGGCAAGAAATCTGTGTTTGGGCTGGTCACCCAAATTTTGCTGAAGCTAAAGCTGAGGAATCAGCTAGGGCATACATGCAAGCTCTTGTAGTTGCCCAAGCTCTAGATGAAGAGGAAAGACAGCAAGAAGAAAGAGCTAGAGCTGAAGCTGTGCAAGGAAAAAGAAAAAGTATAAGGCAACCTAAAACAAGAGCTAAAAGAAACTTGGCTTGTGATGAGGATGATTCTCAAAGCACTGTAACAGATGCACCTGTAACAGCTGTGCCTTCAACTTTTTCAGATCAAGGCTTTGGAGCAAAATTAGCCTGTGACCCTGAACATCTAGGCTAGAGATTCTCATTTAATTGTCATTAAGGGAATTTTCAGATATCTCAAGGGAACACCAAACCTTGGCATTTCGTACCCTAGAGAATCTGGTTTTGATCTAATTGGTTATTCAGATGCAGACTATGCAGGGTGCAAAATTGATAGAAAAAGCACAATATGCACTTGTCAATTTCTAGGAAACAAGCTAGTATCATGGTTCAATAAGAAGCAAAATTATGTCTCTAAATCAATTACCGAGGCTGAATACATTGCAGCTGGAAGTTGTTGTGCACAAATTCTTTGGATGAAAAATCAACTACTTGATTATGGATTAAGAGTTGATAAGATTCCAATATTCTGTGACAACGCTAGTGCAATTGCCATAACTGAGAATCTAGTGCAACACTCAAGGACCAAGCACATTGACATCAAGTATCATTTCATCAGGGAACATGTGATGAATGGTACTATGGAGCTACATTTTGTTCCAAGTGAGAAGCAGCTTGCAGACATATTTACCAAGCCACTTAATGAATCAACATTCTCAAGGTTGGTAAGTGAGCTAGGTATGCTTAATTACTCTTAGTCATTTTGAATATTTGCAATGCAGCTAGTATAGTGTTGATTTTATTGAGAATTGTCATTCTCAGAAAAAGTGATAATTTTGTCTAAGTCAAAATTACTCTTTCAACCAATACCTCTATCGGTTGAAGGTCAAACATATTACTGGGTTTTTACTTTTCAATGGATATCAGCTTTCTATTACCTCAACGGATAAGATGAATCTCAATAGACCTTTATTTCATCCGTTGAAAGTTGCACTTTAATCTCAACCGTTGAAAGTCACTTGTTTATCCACTGCTATATACATACAGTCGTGTGTATATAACTGCTGTAAATTCGTGGTCATTTTCTCTCTTCAATTCATTTTCAACAGTTACATTTTAAACCAATCATGTAATTTCTTTTAATTACCTAAGTGTTTTATTGATTTATTTGTGGGAAGTATAAAAGCATTTTTAACTCTGACAGTTCAATTTTATCATTTCCCCAAATTCGCTAAGGCAAAAACACTCTCTTCTCTCTCAAAGCACAAAGTTCTTCTTCTAAAACCAAGCTTTTGCAGCAATGGCACCCACAAACAAGACTCTATCTCTGACTGGTTTCATCTATGAGAAGAACAACTTCACTGCCTTAGTCGACTTTGAGAACCATCCTGAGGTGTATCAAGATGATGAAGTTCTTCAAGAATTGCAAGATCTCATATGCCATACTTGAGGCTCCAACTCTATACTGTGAGGTGATAGAGTAAATTTGGGACTCTACTATCTATGATGTTCATGACGGTACTATTTCTTTCTCTCTTAAGGGTAAGGAACATATCATTAATGCTGATGTGATTTCTACATGCTTGCACTTACTTGAGAATAATTGCTTAGAAAAACACACTGATAATGATGTAGTTAACATGCTTAATTCACTTAGGTATGCTAAATCTACTGATAATCTAGGCAAGATTCAAAGAAATGGTATGAGGAAAGAATGGAGCTTTCTATGTGATGCTTTCATTAAAGTATTTTCAGGAAAGATTAGTAATTGGGATGTTGTAACTACTTCTATGCTTGATATGCTTTACATGCTCCTAAATGATAGGTATTTTAACCTAGGATCCATGATTCTAATTGAGCTAGGTGCTAAATTAGGTCATAAGGAGTCTAGGAATAAGAATATCTATTTTGCTAGATTTTTTATGTTATTAGCTAACCATCTTGAGAAGGATCTAGCAATCACCCTTCCTGCCAATAAAATGGCATGTTGGGTGCAAAAAACAAAAGGGTTTTGGAGGACTTAAACAGAAAGACCTCAACAACAATGTTGAACTGGTCTACTTGCCTATCATAGAGGCAACTCAGGTAACTCATGTAACATCTAATACTACTACTGCTTTTTAAACACCAACTTCTTTGCCTTCTAGTGCCACAATGGAGGCTTGTAATGTCCCACAGCCTCCTACCCAAGTGGTCAAAACCAAAGCTCACAAATCCAAATCAAAAAGGCCAACCTCAGGTGCTTCTCAAAAGGCACCTGTTGTAAAAACTACTTCTCAACCAGGGTTAAAGTCAACAAAACCCCAAGAACAAGGTGGGAGAGGTTAGTGAATCCCAGCCAAACCACCCTGTATCTTCTCAAAAAGATATAGTGGTTGAAAAGGAATTACACACATCCCTAGTGGCATCTTCTCAAAAAGATGTCACTATTGAAAAGAGTTCCCAACCAGGAACACGGAACAAGAGGGATATGGACACAAGTAGCCCTAAAGATATGTCTAAAGCGTATGTCAGGAGAAAGAAGGCTAAGACAACTGGGGATGCACAAGGTACACACATTGTGCAAGCCAAAATCACAGATTCTGTGTTTGCACATTCACAAATTCAGTTTGATATGACTCCAATAAATGTGGAATTACAACCCCATTCTCTCAATATTCAAATCGAAACAGAAGCACCAAACTCACCAACTCTCTCTTTGGATGTGGTCATGATAAACACATCAATTCCTGATTCTCCAACTTTGAAATTCTTGGAGGAGCCCCATTCTGAAATTGGTGGTCATCATCGTTCAGATGATTTGTTGGACCACCAATCATCTCCTTCTGAAACCTTGGTTAAATTTGTGGCATCTCAATTCAAATCAATCACCACAGATTCTATTTTGGTTTCTACTTCAACCACTACTTCTTTTCCTTCTTCAACGGATATCTCTCATCCGTTGATGAGTGTTTCTCCTTCAATGGATACGTTTCTCAGCAGTCATCCGTTGAAACTCACTTCTACTACTTCTACACTTGAAATTTCAACTTCAATTATTTCAACATCAAGTGTAGACGAGTTAGTAGTTTTTGAAACACTCTTAGGACTGAGGGCAGGGAGTGAACATACTGAGAGTGAGAGACTGGCTTGCAGCCAGGCAAAAAGAGAGTTAAAGAATGAGAGGCTGACTATTTTTTCCAGTCAGGCAAAAGGAGAGTTAGAGGGTACCACCTTAGAAGGTGAAGGTGAGGTTTTGAGAGGTGTGAGCCAGGGGGAGCCCCTGATGCAAGAAAATAGAGAAAATGAGAGAAATGCAGGTACTGGAGATATAAGGATGGAAGACACATCCATTGCTAGTGAGTTAATGATTGTCAGTGATGCTGAAAGGGAAAGATTGATTCAGTTAGATTACCAAAATGAACTGAGTCAAATCAACCTGAATGCTGAGACATTTACTCATCCTGAACTAGCCTATCAAGTTTTGGCTGACCAGGGCAATGTGGAGCCAGAAAGGACACTGAACTTGGTGCATTACTACTGAGTCCATGTTAAGAGCTAAAGAGGCAATCTTAAAACTACCTCCAAGAGTTGGTGAAGACTTTGAGTATGACAACAACTTTGAAGAGGAAGACAGTGATTCAGATGGTGGTGAAGAAGTAAGTGAAGGTCCTTCCACCTTAGAAAGCACACCTGATTGGCTATTCTCAAACCATGCTCCACTGCATGATGTCAATATGGTGATTCTCAAGCAATATCAACAAGCTTTCACTGAATACCAAACAACCACTTCAACAAGGAAAGCTATTATGTCAAAGTTCATGGCTTCCCTCCAACTTCAGAAGATGCAGTTTCTACAACATAGGGCTCAAATAGAGGAGGTCAAAACTAAGATAGATAATCTTAAAGATGTTGTGGGCAGAAGAATTGACATTGCTTTTCCTCTCACAACCATCAACTCTTTCAAGAGGAAAATACTAAAGGATGATCAACTCTCTCAGTCTATGGAGACTCTTTCTGAGAGAGTAGATAAAATGGAGCAGAAGATGGACACCTTCTTAGCAAATCAAAATGCATAGACTCTACTCCTACAACAGTTGCTGCAGCCTACTGGAACTATTCAAACCCTTGCTGATAACAAAAAGGGGGAGAATATATCAGTGGTCTCTGAACCAGCATTTACAACAACTCAATCATTGCCACAAGTTGAGGGGGAGTCTGTCAACTTAAATGTGCCGTCAACTGTGGGGGAGCAGCCAACACCTCAAATAATTTCCAATCCAAGTGAGTTTGAACTCACAAAGGTGTTTTCTCTTCCTCTAGTTTCACTGCCTATAGTCAAGGCTAGTGACTTTGATTTCTCTAGCATGAGTGAAAAAGAGATTATTCAAAAATAGGAACAACTAGAACATAGGACTAAGGAAATTAATGAAAGGATCAATCAGAGGTTTTTGAACTCTGAGAGGCTAATCAAAAATTCTATTTTCAAAGCTGTAACCTCATCTCAAGCTACCTCAACCTCAGAACCATCCCCTATTCACACCACAATTATAAGGGTTCTCACTCCTGAAGTAGTTATCCCAAAGAAATCTATGATGTTGAACCTTCATTTCTCAAGGAGTTTGAACTAATTTTTAGTGGAAGGACTGGTTCCCCACCTAAGCATCATGACAAGAACGAACTAGAAGTGTATTTCCCTCTCTCTAAGCCTAATGAAAATAAGGTGATGGGCAAGATCATTAAAGAATTTAAAGACACGCATGATGTGGGTTGAAGGAAGCAATGGCAGTAATCTACAGGAATGGCAAAGCATTGCATATCAAAGAACCGAAGTTACGGTAAGCGTTGTACCGCCGATTGCAAGAATAATCGGATGTTGATAGAAAATGGGTGTATAAGAATACAACTAGAATTGGCTTATATAATGTTAGATATAATTGCTGACGTTTGTTCATCAGTGTTTAAGTACCAGGTACATGTCAGAGTTTATCTAGAAGCCAGTCAGAGTTTGAAAAAGTCTGACTGGGTGAAGAGTTTATCTAGAAGCCAGTCAGAGTTTGTTAAAGTCTGACAGGGTGATAGTTGAATTAGCTGTCGGTGCAAAGATAAAGATTCTAGAAGCAATATATTCTGAAGATGGAAAGAAGCAGAATATATTGATACAACTAAGGAGATTGGACAGAAGACTGAAGCAATCCTTAATTGATAATAATTGTATAGCTGATTTATAGGAGTATCAATTAGATAAGGATTGTATGTAGCTGTGTACTATATAAACACAGATAGGTTATCCCTAGAAGGGACACGAACATTGAATATATTATTCTTGTAACCTAGTAGCTCTTTGTGATTCATTAACATCACTAAGAGAGAATTATTTAAAATAATTCAGTTTGTTGATTTACAAACCTGTGTTCTTGATTGTTATTCTCATACATACTTGATTATATATTGTGTATTCGGCCTAACAATTGGTATCAGAGCCAAGGTTGTTTAATATATACAGTTTTACGATTCAAACACAGTAATAATCATGTCTGAAGAAAATCAAACTGCTCCCAAGGCTGAACAGGTTAAGCCTAATTCTGTGAGTCGATATGAAACAATCAGGGTTCCAATACTCAGGCCAGTAGAGTATCCAATTTGGAAGGTGAAGATGACCATGTTTCTGGAGGCTACAGATCCAGAATACCTTGACAGAATCTATGATGGTCCTCATATGCCGACTAAATTGTCCCCTGTTGTTGATGGTCAAGAACAAAAGACTGTTCCAAAGGAAAAGAAAGATATGACTCCTGAGGACATCTCATCAATTACAAAAGATGCAAAGGTTAGACATCTTCTCCACAGTGCTTTAGATAATGTTATGTCTAACAGAGTAATTGGCTGCAAGACTGCCAAAGAGATATGGGATGCTTTAGAAGTCAGATGCCAGGGAACAGGTGCTATTAAGAAGAACAGAAAGACAATACTCACACAGGAGTATGAGCACTTTGATTCAAGACCTAATGAAACCTTGACTGAGACTTATGACAGATTTTGCAAACTATTGAATGATCTGTCTCTGGTTAATAAAGAATATGAGCTTGAAGAGTCTAATCTCAAGTTTCTGTTATCTCTACCTGAGAAGTGGGATTTAAAGACAACCACAATAAGAGATAATTATGAGCTTACTGACACAGATCTTGATGAAATCTATGGGTTGTTAAAAACTCATGAACTGGAGATAGAACAAAGGAATAGAAGATTAAGCAAAAAGACAAAATCTGTTGCCCTCAAAGTTGAGGAGAAGCTCATTAAGAAGGAATCATCAAGGAAGAAAGCCAAGGGAAAGGCTTTAGTTATTAAATCTGAAAGTGAGTCATCAAACTCTGATGATGACTCAAACTCTGATGAAGCTTCTAACTCTGAGGATGATGAAGAACAGATGATGCAAATGGCTGCATTGATGGTGAAAACCTTCAAGAAGATGGGATTCAAGAACTTTAAGAAAGGAAAGAGATTCTCAAGGAAAGATTCAAACTCTGAAAGGAAAAGTTTTAGAAAGTCTGATGGAAGGGAGACCAAGTCTGGCAAGAAGGATAAATCTGAAATCCAGTGCTACAAGTGTAAGGAGATGGGTCACTATGCTCCAGAGTGCAAGAAAGGCAAATCTGAGAAAGCACTCATCTCTAAAGGCAAAGACTGGGCAGATACTTCAGACTCTGATGATGGAGAAAATTATGCTCTTATGGCAACTATCAGAGATGAGACTGAATCATCTGAAAATAAGGTACCCCTAACTACTTATGCTTATGATACTGATAATATATCTGAATTGAGAGTATATCTGAAAAGCGTACATGTTAGTTATAGGGATCAGACTTTAGAGAATGAGAGAATTAAAGCTGAGAATCTTATTCTTAAAGATAGAAACAAGTTTCTTGAAGGAGAACTTGAAAAGATGAAGCAGATTCAAAAAGAAAGAGATGATGCTGTTTATGTAGAACAGGAGTTGCTCAGAAGATATAAGCAATTAGAATCTGATCTAGAAAAAGAAAGAAAAATAATCAAGACTTGGACAGATTCTGGAAGAGACACTCATCAAGTGTTTCAGACAGATTCTGTAGGTTTAGGCTATTGTGAAAATGATGAACTTAGGTTTAAAGACAAGGTTAAGGTTAAACCACAACTTAAACCTGTGATATTTGTTCCAGAAACCAATAAGTTAAAATCTGTTGTAATAAGAGAAGCTGATATGGAATCAGATGAAGCCTGTGAAAGACAGGAAAATATTATAACAGAAAAACTTATGGAAAGAGAAGCTGTTAGAAAGCCAGTAAAAACTTGTGAAAAACAGGTTAATGTTGGTTTGATGACAGGAAAACAGTTCAATCATAAGCTGAAAGAAGTAAAATCTGCCATGAAACCAAAAGGGTCCAAGAAGAATAGGAATGGAAAGATAGGCATAAATAAAAGAAATAATCATTTGCCTAATGGTGCTGCTCCAAGGAAAACATGTTATAATTGTGGTAGTTCTAATCATCTTGCTAATTACTGCACAAAGAATAAAAATATCAATTCTTTACCTTCTACATCAGGAGTAAAGAATGATTATGTTAGGGTTAGACCACAGACTTTATGCACACACTGTGGGAGCACTTGGCATTCCATTTATACTTGCAAGAGTTATCATGCTATTTATCACAACTATTATGAGCTAAAACCCAATCTGAAGTGGGTTAGAGCAAACTCTGCAAGTGTAAAGTCTGACAATGTTAGTTTAAACTCTGTTGATAGTAATTCCGCTGCAAAAACTAACACTGTTAAGAAAGACAAAGGATCCAAGCAAGTCTGGGTCCTTAAAACTAACACTTAGTGTTTGTTTGTGATTGCAGGGTATAAAAGAGAGCACACTTATCTTGGACAGTGGATGCTCAGGACATATGACTGGAAATAAAGCCCTGCTATCAGACTTTAAGGAGAAGGCTGGCCCAAAGGTTTCCTATGGAGATGGCAACATAGGACACACTCTGGGATATGGCAATATTAATCTTGGAAGTGTCATCATCACAAATGTAGCTCTAGTCTCAGGACTCAAGCATAATCTGCTATCTGTGAGTCAAATCTGTGACAGAGGAAACCATGTAGATTTTCATACTGAACACTGTGAAGTTATCAGTAAATCTACTGGAAAAGTTGTTCTAGTTGGACACAGGCGCAACAACATTTATGAAGCAAGTTTGGTAACAAACTCTGATGGAAAAACAGTGTGTCTGACTGCAAGAATGTCAAATGAAGAGAGTTGGAATTGGCATAAGAAGCTCTCTCATCTCAATTTGAACAACATCAATGAGCTTATAAGAAAGGATCTTGTAAGGGGACTTCCAAAATCAATACTCAGTCTAGATGGCCTATGTGATTCTTGTCAAAAGGCAAAGCAAAGGAAGTCATCTTTCAAGAGCAAATCTGAATCTTCAGTAGTGGAACCTTATCATCTTCTACATGTTGATCTCTTTGGACCAGTGAATGTGATGTCTATGGGCAGAAAGAAATATGCTCTAGTAATTGTTGATGAATATACTAGATATACACGGGTGTATTTCTTATCAAAGAAGGATGAAACTGCTCAAACTCTGATGGATCATGTAAATCTACTGGACAAAGGATCACAGCACAAAGTCAAAATTATAAGGAGTGATAATGGAACTGAATTCAGAAACTCATTCATGGAAGCTTTCTGCAAGGAAAGAGGAGTGAAACAAGAATTTTCTGCACCTGGAACTCCACAGCAAAATGGTGTAGTTGAAAGAAAGAACAGAACTTTAATTGAAGCAGCCAGAACTATGCTTGAAGAAGCAAAATTACCAACTTATTTCTGGGCAGAAGCTGTTCAAACTGCTTGTTTTACTCAAAATGCTACACTGATCAACAAGCATGGGAAAACACCATATGAGATGGTGAAAAATAAGAAGCCAAATTTGAAATATTTTCATATATTTGGATGCAAATGCTTTGTGTTGAAAACTCATCCTGAACAGTTGACCAAGTTCGAGTTAAAAGCTGATGAAGGAATCTTTGTTGGTTATCCATTGTCAACAAAAGCATTCAGAGTCTACAATCTGAGAACTAAAGTGATCATGGAATCCATTCATGTGTCATTTGATGACAAGAAAATAACTGGACTTGATGACTTAGATGGATATGATCAACTGCGTTTTGAAAATGAAGGTTTATTCTCTGATGATGTAAACTCTGATGAAGCAGTACCGACAAACTCTGATGAAGCGGTTCTGACAAACTCTGACGAAGCATACTCTGAACCTCTACTGGTAAATACTGGAGAAACTGGAAATTCTCAAATTGAACAAAATAGAGAACCAGTTGAGGGGGAGCGTGAAGAAGCTCAACAAGACACAACAAGTGAGTCAGTTGAGGAAACTGATTCAAACTCTGACAGTTCAAACTCTGAGCCATCCAATTCAGGGGGAGCCTCAGATACTGCAGAAAGTCAACATATGAATCAGGAGAGCATGGATCAAAGGGGAGGATTCAATAATGATGCAAGAAACCACTTACCAACAGCAAGAAAGTGGACACAGGCGCACACACCTGATCTCATAATTGGAGATCCTGATGCTAGTGTGAGAACTAGAAGTGCAACAAATAATGAGTGTCTGTATCATGCTTTCTTGTCTCAAACAGAACCAAAGAAAGTGGAGGAAGCTCTTCAAGATGCTAATTGGATTACAGCAATGCAAGAAGAGTTAAATGAATTTGAAAGAAATGAAGTCTGGACACTTGTACCTAGACCAAAGAATAGATCAATTGTAGGTACAAAGTGGGTTTTCAGAAACAAGACTGATAGTGAAGGTGTGATTACAAGAAACAAGGCTAGACTTGTGGCTAAAGGTTATTCACAACAGGAAGGAATTGACTATGATGAAACCTTTGCTCCAGTTGCAAGATTGGAGGCCATAAGAATTTTTCTGGCCTATGCTGCACACAAGAAGTTTAACGTCTTTCAGATGAATGTAAAAAGTGCTTTTCTCAATGGGAAGCTTGAAGAAGAAGTGTTTGTTGAACAACCACCAGGATTTGTAGATCCCAAACATCCAGATTATGTCTACAGGCTTGACAAAGCATTATATGGATTAAAGCAAGCACCAAGAGCATGGTATGAAACTCTTGCTCAATTTCTTTTAGAAAGTGGGTTCACAAGAGGTACAATTGATAAAACCTTGTTTTATTTCAATTCTGGTGATGATTTGCTTTTAGTTCAAATTTATGTAGATGATATTATCTTTGGATCTACTAATGACAAACTTTGTAAGAAGTTTGCAAAGCTTATGCAATCCAGGTATCAAATGAGCATGATGGGAGAGCTTAGTTATTTTCTACGCTTACAGGTCAAGCAAACAGATGATGGTATTTTTATCAATCAAGCAAAATATACCAGAAATCTTCTCAAGAAATTTGGTATGCTTGATAGTTCATCTGCTACAACTCCCATGGCTACAGCAACAAAGCTAGACAAAGACACAGGAGCCTCAGTAGATATGACAAACTACAGAGCAATGATTGGGTCTTTACTGTATCTCACTGCAAGTAGACCTGATATCATGTATGCCACATGTCTTTGTGCAAGATTTCAAGCAGATCCCAGAGAGCCTCATCTAACAGCTGTAAAAAGGATTTTCAAATATCTCAAAGGAACCATAACCTTGGGTTTGTGGTATCCTAGAGAATCAGAGTTTAAGCTAATTGGTTACTCTGATGCAGATTTTGCAGGCTGTAAGATAGACAGAAAAAGTACAAGTGGAAGCTGTCAATTTTTAGGTGACAGATTGGTTTCTTGGTATAGCAAGAAACAAAAGTCAATTTCCACATCCACTGCAGAAGCAGAGTATATAGTTGCTGGTAGCTGTTGTGCACAGATTCTGTGGATGAAGAATCAGTTGCTGGATTATGGTTTGAGGTACTCTAAAATATCTATTTTCTGTGATAACCAAAGTGCTATTGCTATGACAGGTAATCCAGTACAGCACTCCATGACAAAGCACATCAGCATAAGATATCATTTTATCAAAGAACATGTGGAAGAAGGAAACATTGAGCTTCATTTTGTGTCTACAGACCAACAACTTGCAGATATCTTCACCAAACCTTTGAGTGAAGCTACTTTTACAAGATTGGTAAATGAACTTGGAATGATCTCTGGTTTTGAATAGAGATACGGGTTAGACTCAAAAACTATACATGTTTGATTTTTATGCTCATGATTCCTGCATGTATTAACTGTTATGAGTACCAGTGTCATAAACTCTGAAAGTAAACTCTGATGCTAAACTCTGTTAGTCATAAAATGTTGGTCCTACTCTGATAGTTAAAGTCTGATGTTATACTCTGATTGTAATTTTGTCTGAACCATAAGGACCAATGAAGAAATCTATATGGAACATAATTCTTAGTAAGTAATTGTGAATCCTTAAGAGTTATATAGATTCTGATCTCAAATATGTGCAGTAAGTTAACACAGCATGATACTGTCTCTATATTTATAGCATCTCTTAGTTTAGTGATCCTATACCCTGAGTCTGTATTAGCTGTTTGCATTTTCTCTCATAAATTAATTGTATTAACTGATGAAAAGTCTAAACTCTGATTATTAATTGCAAATAATTCACCCTCAAATCAAAAGATGCCAAACAGAGCACAAATTCCTTTGAGATCATGTTGTGCCTAGGAAGATCCAGGAACTTATTGTATGAAATAAGGGCTAAAATCTTTGATTTTTGGTGACTAGTGCCAACCACTGATTACTGGAAAAAAAAAATAATAATAATAATAAAGGGGGTGAAAAATAAAAGATATATCCAAATGAAAGGATATCAGAATACAGAGTTTAGATATAAAAATCAGATTTTATTTTATACATGAGAGTTTAGGCAACCAGTTTTTACTGCTTTAGTTTGTGGATTTTATGCACTTTGAGATGATTTAAATATTGATTTCGGTAAACTCTGCTATAGCACACACAATTATTCACAACTGTACAGTTTGAGAAAAGAGTTTATTGACAAAGAAGGACAAATGGTAAACACTGATGTATTATGTGAAATACGCCGAGGTAATTTAATTTTAATCTCTGATGATTAAAATAAATTTTATTGGTTTCAGACATTTTATAATTTTGAGATTAGACATTTGTTTTGAAATTCAAAAGAGTATGATAACAAACGGTTCATATTTGTATTAAACAGAGGAGAGAGAGATTAAGTATTTTGAACAATGTGACATGCGGTAATTATGGATATTTTTACTGCGCGTGTGTATTGGAAGTTGTTACATACAGCTGTCAGCATATGCACGTTTGACATCTGTCCCACTCACACACTTTTCAAAGAAGCCTGCTGTGTGTAGTAATGATTAAAACGTTTGAGTTTTAATCTTCACAGTTATTATTTAAATATACTACACATAAACGGTTCAATCTTTTACACACCTCAACTTTTCATAAGCTTTTACTCACACACATTGTCTCAAACACTTTCACTGCATACACTATAATCTATTCTCTGTTTGTTTTCTTCTAAACTGTTCTAATGGCTACAACAATGTTTATTGCGTCTGGGTTAGAATTTGTTCCTAACAATTACTCAGCTCCTTTAGCAAATGAGAACGCACCGGAGGCGTTTCATTTGATTCAGAGTTTCTTGTCAAACTCTGATATCGGCACTGCTCTCACCGCACCGTCGAAGCTGTCTGCGTCACAAATAAGGACTTTTTGGCAGACAGGTACTTATGATGATGGAGGAGAGTCTGGATCTCCATCTATCATTTTTGAGTTTCAAGGAGAAGAATTTACTGTTACTCCTACTACTGTTCGTGATGCTTTGGGTCTTGAAGATTTCAATGCATTCACAACTGTTGGAGACTTTGAGTTAGTCAGAATGATGAGGGAGATAGGATACTCTGGACCTTTGACAAAGATAGGTCAACTCAAAAGGCCATTTTTGCGCAAGGAGCGGAGCTTCTTTTTCGATTGCATTACTCGGGCTTTTGGAAAGAAGTGCACGAATTGGGATGCGATTCCCACGGATAGTCTACAGATCGGGTATTCTCTTCTCTATGGCAGTCAATTTGATGTTGCTAGATTAGTTTTAACTAATATTGGTGAGAAAATGCTAGAGAATAGAAATGTTGTTTACTTCTCTAGATTTTGTCAGTTAATATTCAACTTTTGTTGTCCTAATGTTGAGATTTTAGAGGATGATGTTATCCTCTCATTTAAATTGCATAAACGCATATTTTCTGATCTCACTAACAAGGATAACAAGAAAGGAGATGTTGGTGTGTTACTGTTGCCTGAGTCTGTGCAACAATTCTTGGTAAACTTACAACAACAACAACAACCACAACTGGAAAACACTGAAGCTGGACCTTCTGTGTCTCAACCACAAAGGTCACAGAAATCTAAAGTAAGGGCTGTTAAGTCTGTCAGGATAAACACTGAAGTTGGGGCATCAAATGCTGATGATATGCCTCAGAAGAGAAGGATGAAGAAAAGAAGAGCCAATAGGGCAAAGTCTGATATTGTTGATGAAGAGACTGAAACTGATGAAGAAACTCTTCATCAGAGAAAGAGAAGATTGGTAGCAGCACATCTGTTTGGTGCTGAGAATATCTGCTGTTGAAGATCTTGAAATTGAGATTCCCGAAGATGAAATTGTTCCTGAGGACAGAGTTTTTATGGAGACTGTTCTTCATGAGGAAGCTCCTACATCAAAGTCTGATGATGTAGTTGAGAAAGCTGCAAATGAAGCTCCTATGCCCACAGAGGATAGAGCACATGTTGAGATTATAGATGAAGAGGCTACAGAGCCACAAGGATTTTATATGGAAATTGAAGCAAATCTCTCTATAAACTCTGAACATTTCACTGAGGGTTTGGAAGCTGAACAAGATACTGTTGAACTTGCAGAATCTATGGCTTCTCACACTGAAATAATTTCTTTTGATCTTGAGAAAGGTGAGGAAGTTGATCAGACTTTGGATGCTAATGCTACAGAACCTGTTGCTACAAATCCTGATGTTGCTGATAAGGATGCAACAGAGAATGTTCCTGTTGAAGCAGAGTTTGTTGTAAACTCTGAGGATGTTATTGTTCTTGAAGCTTTACAACAATCTGTTGTTGAGATTGTAACAAAAGAAGCAGAGTTCCTGCATACTGCAAACTCTGAGATTCCAGAACCTGATGCTGAGAATATTCCTGCAGAGAATACAGCAGAGAATGATAATGATAATGATAGTTCTGATCATTCTCAAGAGGAGTTATTTGAGAGTCAAGCAAACTCTGATGAGCTAAGAGAGGTCAATCGAGCTACAGCTGAGCATTTTCAAGATATGTACTACAATAGATGGGCTGCTGCGGATTGTATCTTTTCAGCACAGAGGGCTGCTGATTTTCTTGGTGATTCTGTGAAGACGATTTCAACTCCTGATATTCTTACAAGTCTGAAGGCTACTGTGATTCAAATTAAATCTCTCCACAACAGATTTGATGAGTCTCATAAGGAAGTCACTGCTTTGAGGAATGAAGTTGGTCTGCGAGATCTCACTCTGAAGAATGATAGAACTTATTACAATTCCATGTTTAAGAAGCAAGCTAAGGACTCTGATGACATTCAGAAGAGGCTTGGGAAAGTTGAGGACAATCAGACTGCTATGTCTGCCCAACTGACATCAATTTCTAATGCTATTGAGTTGTTGACATCAGTACTACTTTCTGATGATGTCAAAAAGGGGGAGAGTGTACCAAGTGACAAATGCAAAGACACTCAAACTCTGAGACGGAGGGATGATGGTAATGATGGTGGACACAAGGGAGATGGAAAGAGCTTAAGGTCAAATGCTGATAGCAGACTACTTTCAAGAAGATCAAACTCTGATAAAAGATCAAACTCTGGAAAGGGACATGCAAACTCTGCAAGTGGTTCAAGATTCAAAAGTTTGATAATCTCTGATAAGCCTACTAAAGATGAGGAAATTGCTGCCAAGGTGTTTATGGCAGAACATGGAAAAGATGTTACAATTGAAGATATCCAAGCTGAAGAGCAAATGCTTGCTGAGGAACACAGGAAGAATCTTGAAGCTGGAATCTACAAGAAGAAGGAAATCAAGGCTCCTAGAAAGAAAGAAAAAGGAATTGTTATCAAAGAGAATGTAAACTCTGATCAGAGTTTACAGTACTCAAGGAGGCCTGTGATTAAAAACACTGACAAAGGAAAAGGTAAACTGGTAGAAGAAGAACAGTTACCTAAGAAGATTTATTCAACCTCTGACATTGCTCAAGTTGAAACAAGATTAGCTAAATCAACCTCTGACGCTGCTCAAGTTGATGTTATTGTTAAGAATGTGCCAACCTCTGACAATGCTCAAGTTGTGCAAACTCAGCTATCTTCACCACTCCAAGGTTTCAAAAGATCTTCATTACCTGAAACTCTGAAGCCTAGCCAGGTGAACTTTCTACAAACCAGAACAGTACTTGGAAAACAATCTTATGATAAATCTGGTTTGGGTTCCCACAGAGAGAAAAGAGTTAATAATAGTCCTTTAGATCATACATCACTGGCAGAACCTGGTGTTGGGGTTACTCAAGAAAACCTTGATAAACTAGAATCTGTTCAGATGATTTACCACAGAGGCTTGAAGAAGGAGTTTTTATTATACTTTATGGCTGATGGCAGAGTTTACAGAATTGGAGAAGATGATATTTGTCTAAAATTCTGGGAAGAGCTAGAGTATGTTCTCTATCTCCTGAAGATCAAAAATAGAAATACTCATAATTCTGCTTTGGTTTTAAAAGACAGAATGATGAAATCGAAAGTTCTTTTTGGAGGAAATGTTTCCAGTGCTTATATTCCTAAGTACAGAGATGCACATGGAAAGTTGGTGGAAATGAAGAAAAATAGTGCTAGATTCAGGACTGCACTAAATAAGAAAGTTCTAGAGTTCAATCTAGAGTCTGATAAGGCTTTTTATATCAGACTTGGCAATGAAATGAACAAGAACAGCATCTATTCTTTAAGGGCTGCCATTTATCAAATTGGTGAAGATGAACCAGAATTGAAGGAGCTAAAGAAGGATATGATTGCTGAACTAGATCGAGCTGAGAGAAAGTTACTGTCAGATTATATCAGGACTGTACCTGATATCCAAGAAATTCAGTAAAGTCTGACTGTAAGTTTTTATGTTTTCTGTTCTAAGTTAAATTTAAACTCTGTTTTAAAATTAAACTCTGTTATATTTTAAACACTGCATTTGTTATATGTTTTGACATCATCAATTATCTTTTTAACTTGTACATTTTTATTATGAACAAGTTGGGGGAGATTGTTAGATATAATTGCTGACGTTTGTTCATCAGTGTTTAAGTACCAGGTACATATCAGAGTTTATCTAGAAGCCAGTCAGAGTTTGATAAAGTCCGACTGGGTGAAGAGTTTATCTAGAAGCCAGTCAGAGTTTGTTAAAGTCTGACAGGGTGATAGTTGAATTAGCTGTCGGTGCAAAGATAAAGATTCTAGAAGCAATATATTCTGAAGATGGAAAGAAGCAGAATATATTGATACAGCTAAGGAGATTGGACAGAAGACTGAAGCAATCCTTAATTGATAATAATTGTATAGCTGATTTATAGGAGTATCAATTAGATAAGGATTGTATGTAGCTGTGTACTATATAAACACAGATAGGTTATCCCTAGAAGGGACGCGAACATTGAATATATTATTCTTGTAACCTAGTAGCTCTTTGTGATTCATTAACATCACTAAGAGAGAATTATTTAAAATAATTCAGTTTGTTGATTTACAAACCTGTGTTCTTGATTGTTATTCTCATACATACTTGATTATATATTGTGTATTCGGCCTAACATATAAAGCGCCCGGTAGATATCACAGACCGGAATGAGTAAGTGTTATAATGAACCAGAGGGTTGAAGAGTCAACCTGGAAACTGGAGATTTCTATATTGGAAAAGTAATCTCGGCTATTTTCTTAGATTCCGGGATGAAATCCTTTTAAGAAGGGGAGACTGTAATAACCCCAAATTTTGGACTTAGTTAAAAAAAAATTATGAATAGTAAATGTTGATGAATAGTGAATGTGCTGATGAAAAATATTTTCAGACCACACTATATGGAAGACATGGAATGAATGTTTCAAAGTTATATTAGTGATGTATAAGGAGAATAGGTGAATGCAAACGCGATCAGAATCGGGAGATTCCAACTTTAAATTTGGGTTAAATATCAAAGTGGTCACTGAAGTGAAGACCAGATATCACTTTCATCACTGATTTCAACGAGGTATCACTTTAATCACTAAAGTCGTCATAAATATCAAACAGATACCTCTATATATGTGTTCGAAAAGTAAAAATAATTTATATCGAGTTCTACAAATATTTCTTGAATGCTACCACAACCAAATGAAAAGTTATGAACTCTAGTATTTATGATATTATATTTAGATTTTAAAAAAATTATTTACTATTTATTTTTAATTTTATAGTTATTTACTTTGATTTAATAAAAAATAAATAGTAAATGAATTTTTTAAAATCTAAAGAAATTATCTGAAATACTAGAATTCATAACTTTTCATTTGATTGCAATAGTATTGAACAAATATGTATAGAACTCAAGAAAAGTTATTTTTACTTTTCGAACACATATTTAGAGTTATCTGTTTGATGTTTATGATGACTTTAGTGATTGAAACGATACCCCATTGAGATCAATGATGAAAATGATATATGGTCTTCAGTTCAGTGACCACTTTGATATTTAACCCTTTTGAATAGTAACTTTTAGTGTTCTTGATTTGTTCTTGAAGTTTAAGGCTTGTTAAGGATGTTTAAGGATCAAGCAAGGATATATAAGCTCTTGATAGTCTTTACCAAGCACCAAGGAAGGTATAAACATCTCAAACCTTTAGTTATAATTCGATTTTTATGATTAGTTTGATGATAGTTTGAGATAGTATGGATTAAAGGTTGAATCCTTGGTTAGAATGATTGTTTAGTGATTATCTTGATGGTTGACTCAACCAAGGACCCGAGGTATGTTTTCTCATTCCATGTTATGTTTTCCATTACTTATACTGATGATGCATATGATATGATATCATGCATGCTTTCAAACCTTACATCGTATATAGATGTAATGGTATTAAAAATGTTGAGATGTAATATATGCATATGATAGATGCATGCTTTCAAACCTTACATTGTATATAGATGTAATGGTATTAAAAATGTTGAGATGTAATATATGCATATGATAGATGCATTCAAGTTTTCAAACCCTACATCATATAAGTGATGTTGTTGTGATTTACTCTTGTGTACGTGATATATATTCTGCTTTAATGTTGTGAAAAGATTTATAACTGTTTACGCTTTTGATAAAAAGCTTTATAAGATATAAGGTTTATATGCTATGTAAATACTAAATATAAACCGAGGTTTTAAAGGCTCTAAGGATAGAGCACTCGTACGATGATTTTAAAATATTAGACCGGGAGTTAAATTACGATTTTATCTTGATTATACTGTCAGAAGCTGGAGGGTTCCAGGGACAGTTATATTTTTAAAATGTTGATTAAATATTCCAATATATATATTATTGGATATTTTAATGTGAGATATTTAAATAATATTATTAAAAATATTATTTTGAATATTTATTTAATTAAGTGAATATTATTTTGAATATTCACTTAAGTGGAATCTTATTGAACGATAATTCAATATTTATTATTTGGATATTTATTTAATTAAGTGAATATTAACTTAAATATTCACTTAAGTGGAATTATATTGAATCATAATTCAATATTCAATATTTATTATTTGAATATTTATTAAATATTCCCAAAAATGATTTAAAAATCATAGAACCTTGTTATATTATTATTTAAGGTTCTATTATTTACGCAAATATTTTCTGATCCCAAAAGGATTTATGAGAGTATAATAGGGGTTCCCAACTACTTTAATTATTTGTCTCGAATGATGATTTTGATTTGAACTTATCAAAAATTGGGAATCCATCTCAGGAAGTGAACATATAATTTCACTTGCCTCTTTCATTAAAAGTGATATATTTTGGGATCTGAATTATCAGAACTAAAGATATTTTACTAAACTCCCGGGTCGTGATTGCGAAATGATTTACTCGAGGATCGAGGTCAGTTAATAATAGTCAACCTACATAGTATTATTACTTCCTCAACATTTCCGGAAGTAAGTATGGTAATAAGTTCATACCTATCAACGAGCTAGTCTACGCTCGGGGAACAACGATTAAATTCGGTTCCAGATATAAGGATACGGTTCATCATGGGACTGGAAATAATCCCTGCTCGGCAATGAAATAGGTGCCAGGTAGTACGACATCGTGCTCGGCAATGAAATAGGTGCCAGGTAGTACGAAGTCATACTCGGCAATGAAATAGGTGCCAGGTAGTATGACCCTATGCTCGGCAATGAAATAGGTGCCAGGTAGCATAATGGGCCCGAATGCGGCCAGGGTGATAACCGAATAGGAAGTCTTCCTTCTACTAGTAGAAAAGTTACGTTACGATAAAACGGCTGATCACCGTGTATCGGGTGTTCCAGTATATCCCTTCTTCCACTTGGAATTGTGCTGTACATTGTAATGAAAGCCTAGGTGCTGAGTTACCGATAATGTGACAGTAATTGAACAATGATGTTTCGTGTATAGTATTTGAACTATACGGCATGTTTTGACGAAAAGAATATTTAAACATATCGTTCTGTATATGAACGGAGTTTTAAAGGTTTTCAATTATGATATCAGCTTACATATATGATTATGCTGCTATATCTTATTGTCGAGCTATAGTGCTCATTCTTACTTCTTTTATATCACAACACAACAGAGTTGAAAAGGTGTTCATTACTGATATTTTACGGTATTTTGAACAATATGAGATATCTAAATAGATATGCATGTATATATGTTGATAAGGGATTTAAGATATACAGTATATTGAACTGTATAGTATTTTGAATCAATGGATAGGCTTTAAGACTTGATTCCAATGTTAATATCTATTTTAAAAAGATATGTTTGAGACTTGGTTTATCATATTGATACCAAGGATTTCTAAATGATTTACGAAGAGTATTTGAGTATGATTATAAGTCATACAATATTTTGAACGGTATACTATTTTGGGGTCAGACCCTAGTAGTGTTAAAACTTTGATCCTATATGGATTATCTACCTTAAAGGTTTAAAGATTTAAACTGGGATAGATTTCTTGCTGAGCGCTATTAGCTTATTCTTGCTTTATTAACTTTCAGCATGAAGAAAACGTTGTCGATTCACCCCGTATTACGAGAGCAAGGGAATGGAGAGACCACCCTTGAGTTAGTTCAGCAAGATGGATACTATCGGAGTAAGCAGAACAGTTGCAGACTGGATTAGTAAGAATTGTTTTTGTTAGATATGAAGATCACTAGTAAACTGTATAGAGGGGGGGGGGGTGAATGGATAGTTTGAATGTTTTTCGTTTCTTGAAACTTAAAACTGTATGTGATTGTATTTGATAGATATTGCGGAATGAAATGAAACTGAACACACACAATCACTTTAATCTACTTTGTATTAAGAAAATTAAATACTACAGCTTTCAAGAATTTCACAGATGAAATTCTGGCTTCTAAACAAGAACAGTTTGTATCTTGTTTTCTTACAGTGAAAGAGTGCTTGAAGTAAATCTGTTTGTATCTCTCTTTTAGCTGACAATAGGGTGTGCAAGATATATAACCTATACAAACTAGTGCACACACCTATTTACACAGTTACTCCTCACTGTAAGTCCAACTTGTCCTGCCATAAGAAGTTAACTGTGTCAGGAAGGACCAGTTGCTTTTCGGAGTCTTTCCCGTTTCTGTAGCTGTTTGTCTCTTGTCTTTCTCTCCAAGTTTAGCTGTAGATTTGCCATCTGTTCTTTGGACCACCTTACCAGAACAGATGCTTCAGTATTTTTCTCCTTTGAATTTTGGTTCTGTACCTTGATTTGTCTTGTTATGAACGGCTAAGTGTTGATATCGTGAACTCCAGCATTTCCCTGACTTCACGATCTATCCTTTGAAGACTTCGCGACATAGCCTTTGAAGACTTCGTGACATAGCCTTTTTGAGGACTTCGTGAACTAGGCTTTTTGAGGACTTCGCGATCTAGGCCTTTTGAGGACTTCGCGATCTAGCCCTTTTGAGGACTTCACGATCCAGTACATTTTGACTTTGCGGTATCAACACTTCACGATATGAGTAATGAAGACTTCACGACATAGTTCATTTAGGACTATGCGATCTCAGTACTTCACGACATGGATATTTTAGACTTCACGACATAGATTTATTTTGACTTCACAGTATAGGGACTTAGAAAAACTTCTGCAACTTATTTCTTCAGTGCCTTATTCATCTCCATCCTGCTGCATGAACATTTTTGAACTTCTACCAGGATAATTATTCCATGGACTATGTACATTATAGATTGCAAGAAGCTTATTAAGCTCATTATAACTTTGAGCATACAAGATAAAGCTAAGTACATGAAAACAAGACAAGTACAATAGAGACCTATACTATATCCCAATGAAAGAATTCACTAGGTCATCTAGAGTGACATAGTCACAAAGAGTAGGCTTGTTAATAGTGGTATTCAGACATGTCTTGAGCCTAACAGTTTTAGAGTAGGTTTGTATTATTAAACCTTGTATAGAATGGTGAGGTCTATTATTGTAACTTCAGGTAGAGGTTGTAAATAATAGATGAGATCCTGGATAGTACATTTGATTTGTAATAACAAATGTTACTTTTGTTGCTCATTTCCAAGGCTATAACTTGTGTGTGTGTGCGTAAGTGATTGGGGTCTTTGGAGTTGTATTATTAGAATGTTGTAAGTAATGCAGGTATTGTATAATTGATGGAGCGTGACAACCCAGATTCCTGACCCCGGATCTGGGGGTGTTATAATTGATAATTCTAAATATAACATACTCTTTTTCTTTAAGTACTAACAGTTTTAATGTAATAGTGTAGGCTGAATAAGTCATGTTGACTTTCAACAGATATGTAGAATAGGGAGGCTAATTGTAAATACTTTGTGCCTTGTAATTTTATATAAGTGAAGTTGTATTTCAACGGATAGTCATTCAGCTTTCAACAGATGCACCTTGAGAAGCTTCAACGGATGCAGCCACAACACTTTCAACGGATGCTAGAAGTTTAACCTCAACTGATGCCAGTTCAATTATTAGCGGTTCAAATTATGAAAGGGACAGTTCTGACAAGTCACATGGGTTGATGGAACAGAAAGAGCATGGAAACTAGCATTTTGGGAAACCCTAAAGAAAAGGAAGCATTTTATTTCCATCTGGTCAATAGAGATGATTCTACAAGGACAATTAGCTAAAAAGGCAAATCATTGCAAGGACCATTGGACTTAAAGTGGAAAAGCAAGCTTTTCAACTTTACCTATTGAGTACTTTTATGTAGTTCAAATTAGCTTGTAAACTTGCGATATATAACCAAGTGTATCAATGTTTTTGAGTTTAAGAAATTAGTTTCAATTTTCAGAGCTAAAGCAATATTCCTTTGTAAATTGTTAAAGCAAAAACATTGTATTAACAACTGTGTGTTTACTTTTAAACATCACAGAGATTTCTTCAAATAAAAATCTCTCAGGTGGAACAATCAATCCACCTGAATTTTTAATTCTTGCGTTATTTGTGTATTGCAATTTTATATTTATGTTCTAAGGTGATCTTTGTTTGCAAAAAGAACTGGAAATTGAAAGGATTGTGTTCAACCCCCCTTCTACAATCCTGTGATTACATTGTTAGGGAATAACACACTACTTTTATTTTATATTTGTTTTAATTAGGATTTGGTTTTTTCCTGTTAAAGGGATTATTGTCCCAATATAAACAATATCGTGATGTAAGAGAAAATTAATCTTTTATTAAAATTATAATCCTAGAAATTTTTATCTTATCTTTTTGTGGATTCAAGAACTCCTAGTAGATTTAAGGTTTTTGAGAATTTCTCGTGTAAGAGTACTCGCAAGGATTAGCAATTGATTCTCCTACGCTTCCGTGATGCATCATTGGTGTAGGCTGGATTTCTTGGAAGACCATCGAATTCATTTTTAGCTTTAAGAATATTTGTATTTAGTATGTTAAGAAATTCGGAAACAAAGAGGCTAATTGTTTATCTCGTTTATTTATTTTTCAACTTGATTGCATAGTCGATTGAAGATTTATCCCGACTGAATTTCTTTCAAGTTAATAAAATTTGCTTTAGATTTATATATATATAACCCCCCGTCTGTTAATAAGAGAAATCCTCCTTATCTTATTAAAGGGTTGCGTACTTAGAAGATGTATTGGTGTGTCATTTTAAAGTCAATACCCGTACATATGAGATTTAATCATTATTTTTAGAGTAGGTAAAGATTTATAGTTTTAATCATTATTTTTAGAGTAGGTTAAGATTTATAGTTTAAATCAATAAGAATGAAACGAGGGAAATAAATAAATTTAGATGAAAAGTGTTAAAAAAAATTAAAAGTGTTAAATTTTAAAGTGTTAAAATTTAGTATGTAAAAATAAATTTTTGCTCCTTAATTTTTAGTTTTTCGAATTAGTTTGACTTGCTTTAATTTTAGAAAATTGAGCATTTGGGAAGCTTGGTGAGACGTGATAAAAAGCTCGAAGAATTTTGGAAGCTTGCTTGGGTAACCCGTATCTCTCTCTTTTCGATTTTTTTTTCACTAGTAATAAAAAAAAATCACAAAAAAATTGAAATTTTAAAGAATAAAAAAATTAGTTAGTTAAATACATATTTGTTACATCATGCATTTAATCACTTAGGATCACATCATCTAGATTTAATTTTCTTGTTTTTAATTTTTCGTACCTTATTAATTGTGGTGATTACTGGAGAAATGAGGTACGTTGTTGAGAAGGAAAAGACAGCAATATATTATCATTCATTGCTAAATATTAGTATAGTTTTAGCTTGATAATGTACTGTATAGCTGTAGTTTGTTTAGATATTCCCTTGACATTTATACTTAGACAGCCTAGCATAGATTAGCGTAATGGAAGGAAATCTTATGTATAAAGCTTTGTTTCTGATTCAATACAAATGATAAGAATGCACTTTTCTTTTCATGGTATCAGAGCAGGCTACGATATCCTAGCTCTCTACCTTCTTGAATTTTTGTTTTCTCTGTTGTTTCTCATCATCATGACGGTGACTGAGCAATCTTCTTCATCAGAGGCAGACACACAGTCTCTAAATGGAGTCAAGCTTGATGCTACCAATCCATTTTTTATTCATCATTCCGATCATCCAGGAATGGTCCTTGTTTCCAAACCCCTTAACGGGGATAATTATTCCACATGGTCTAGAGCCATGACTATTTCGTTAAATGCTAAATCTAAGTTAGGTTTCATAGATGGGACAACTGCTATGCCTTCTGCCAAAACAAAGCCTGACGAATATGTTTCTTGGAAAAAATGCAATGATATGGTACTCTCTTGGATTCTCAATTCGTTGACACCAGATCTTGCAGACAGTGTCATTTTTTCCACCACCGCCCAAGAAGTATGGGAAGACCTTCGTGATCGTTTTTCTCAGAGCAACGCCCCTCGTATCTTTCAGATTGAGAGGGACATAGCATCTCTTGCTCAAGAACAGATGACCGTCGCAACATATTATACAAGACTTAAAAGATTATGGGATGAACTAGGATCCTATAAGGATGTTGTTTGTTCTTGTGGGGCAGATCAAAAGAGACGCAAATTGATGCAATTTCTCATGGGACTCAACGAGTCCTATAGTGCAATTCGAGGTCAGATTTTGTTGATGAATCCTTTGCCTGATGTTGCAAAAGCTTACTCTTCCATTATACAAGAGGAAAAGCAAAGAAGTCTTGGGGCTGCACGTGAGACAATAGATAACTCAGCTATGGTTGTCAAAAGGGCTGAACAGGTAGTCATGGATGTTCGACATGGACAAGGATCTTCTTCTCGGTCAAATTCATCGAATAAAAAACCTCTTCATTGTTCTTACTGTGATCGTGACCACCATGTGCGAGAAACTTGCTGGAAGTTGAATGGGTATCCACCAGAACACAATAAACATGCTTCAAACAGGTCTAATCAAGGAAATACTCAATTTAGGCGCAGCAGTTACAATCAATCTTCAGCCAACAATGTTAAAGAAAGTCCAGTAGTGCAGGAAGTGTCATCACTGGCAAATGGGCTCTCTGATTTGCAAATTCAGCAAATTTTATCTATTATGCAGGGTAAAGGGACAACACAGCCCATTAATCCTAAAGCAAATGCTGCTGTTTCAGGTTTGTCTCAAACATCGTTGCATCACCCTCGATTAATTATAGATAGTGGTGCAACAGATCACATCACTTCATCTCCAACGTTGCTTGTCAACAACAGAAAAAATATGAATTTGCCACCAGTCGCTACACCAAGTGGAGAACAGGCTCCAGTTACATCTATTGGGAATTTACATTTAAATTCTTCTGTTACTTTAAAAAATATGCTTGGTGTGCCATCTTTTAATGTGGATTTAATGTCTGTGAGTCGAGTTACCAGATACCTCAATTGTTCAGTGATTTTTTTTCCTGATTTGTGTGTTTTACAGGACTTGACGACGAAGACGATGATTGGTTTGGGTGAACAGCGAGACGGGCTGTATTACTTGGTTGCATTAGCTTCTAACAAGCCAAAACCTGAAACTTCATCTGCAGCAACCACTACTTGTCATTTACCAAGCTCTCATGTCTCATCTTCTACTGCCTTATGGCATCGTCGTTTAGGACATGTGTCTTTCTCTAGATTAAATTTCATGGCAAAACATTCGTTAAATTTTCCATTCCAGTCTAATAATGCTTGTGATGTTTGTGCACTTGCAAAACAACATAGATTACCATTTTCAGTTAGTTCAATCTCTTCAACTAGACCTTTTGAATTAATTAATTGTGACATTTGGGGCCCTTATAACTTCTCTTTCGGGTGCGAGATACTTTTTAACTATCGTTGATGACTATTCTAGGTTCACATGGGTATTTTTTATGAATCATAAAAGTGAAACACAACATTTACTCGTTAATTTCTTCTCACTTGTCCAAACACATTTTCATTTATCTATAGCCAACATCCGAGTTGATAATGGTGGAGAATTCTTCTCTTGTTGCATCATTTAAATAAATTTTAAGGCAAAACCCAATCACAAGATAAGGGGAGGGATTTCATCACTTTTTCCTTGGCCCACAACAATTAATTCATCATTTTGCATACCCTAGCCTTTTTAATAAAATAAAGTAGACATTAGCCCCTATGATTTCGCGCTCAACTAGGAAGAGAACCTGGAACGAATAAATTCTTTACGTATCTATCCTTTTGGTGTCTAGGACTAGCAAAAGCTTACCTGGCCATTCAGATTGGTGTCTGGGATTGGTGTTTAGCCTCTTAGCAATGCTTGCACCTACCTGGCCAAGCGGGATTTATACTTATTAAATTGTGACTTCTAGAATTATCTTGTTGTTAGGAGCAAGCTACTTGTGCACCTACCTAGATTAAGTTTTTTTTTCTTATTTTGTGTTTAATTTTTCGCACTTATTTTCTACGTGCTTACTTTCTTGTTTATGCAAACTACTTGGATTAGGAATAATTCGTATAGGTTAGTGAGATCGATAGAATATTCCTCTTCTTCGAACTCCGAATCTTTAGAAATTCCTGAACCAGTAGTGACCATGGCAGTAGCACCACAAGTAGTACTTAAGGATCGTTGTTATCCGGCTCGTTCGGCCCAACCTTCATGTATCACTCTTCCCCCGGTTAATGGTAATAATTTCCAGATTAAAGGTCATCACATTAGCATGTTACCTAAGTTTATCGGGAGTGAGGGTGAAGACCCGTATCTTTTCATTCATGAATTCGAGGAGGTTTGTGCCTTACAAAAACTCCAACATTTAACCGAAGACTCCATTAGGCTTAGACTCATCAACTTTGCTTTAAAAGAAAATGCTAAGAAATGGTTGTATGGTCTACCTGTCAAATTTATTTCAACTTGGGAGGGATTTGTGGTCATTTTTCTAAAAAAATATTTTCCAAATCACAAGACTACGAGAATCACAAATGAGATAAATCAATTTCATCAAAAGGAAAATGAGTCTTTTTGGAAATATTTTGACCGTTTTAAAAATATTTTGTCCCAATGTCCCCATCATGGAATAGAGAAATGGAGACTTTGTAATATTGTCTACGAGACCTTAGATAGTTCTACAACCGCGTTGTTAGAGTCTATGTGTCAAGGTAAATTCAAGGAGAAAGATGAGGACGAAGGGTGGGCATTTTTCGAAGAATTAGCGGAGAAGACAATGCTGTGGGAGTCTACTAGGGAACCTAGTAAATCAAACGAGTCATCTAGTACATTTAGGGGTATGCATTCGATTGGAAATTCGATTGCAACCGATGCCAAATTAGCTACTCTAACTAGAAGACTCGAAGCCCTAGAAACTAGTAAGGCCCCACAACAAATGTCTCCATGCCCGAACTTTAATCAAGGTTTTTTGAACTTTCCCGAGTATGAGCAAGTCAATGCTATTTTTCAACCAATCCCGAGGAACGACCCTTTTTCACCAACGTATAATCCCGGTTGGAAGAATCATCCCAATTTCTCGTGGAACCAAGGCCAAAATTTCCAATCTCCGCCACCTTCTTTTCAAAAGCCCAATCCAAACTCTTACCCTAGCTCTAGTCAAGGTCCTTATCCAAACCCAATTCAAGCACCTTTGAATCCTCCCGGGTTTAATGATTCGGATAAGAGACTTAATTCCTTAGAAAAGAGTATTGATGCTTTGTTAAAATCTCAGACTAATTTGACTCATTCTCAACAAAGTTTCATGCAAACCATGACCCAAGATAGGCAATTGTTGAATTCTAATGCACAAGCCATATCTAAACTAGAGGTCAAAATGAGTCAATTAGCAAACACCATTTGTGAGAGAAAAAAAAATAAGTTTCCTAGTCAACCCGAGGTTAATCCTAGATTCCCACTCAATCAAAGACCTCATTAAAATGTTAATGCTATAATTTCTTTAAGGTCGGGAAATCAGATTGATAATCATGTAGGTGTTGATTCTCACGAAGAAGAGGAGGAATTAAATTCTGAATCTAATCCTTCTCTAGGTCATATGGTGAATCCCGAAAATTCTAAGTTTGTTGCTTCTCCTAATCAAGAACCGTCCTCTAGTGAACCATCATCTTCTAGTAAAGCACTTTCAAATCATATTCCCGACGTGTCTACTGCAAGAGTCTTTAAGCCGAAAGCTCCTTATCCTGAAAGACTCATTTCAAGCAAACAATCAAATCAAATGGATAAGATTTTGGAAGTTTTCAAGCAAGTCAAAGTCAACATTCCTCTTTTAGATGCCATTCAACAAATTCCTTCATATGCTAAGTGTCTAAAAGATTTGTGCACTCACAAACAATCCACCCATGTTCCTAAAAAAGCCTTTTTGACCTTTCAAGTTAGTTCAATTATTTCGAATCAAATTCCTGTGAAATATAAGGACCCCGGTTGTCCTACAATTTCTTGTGTCATAGGAGATACTTTTGTGGATAAAGCTTTACTTGACTTAGGAGCTAGTGTGAATCTCCTTCCATTTACGGTCTATCAAGCCCTAGGTTTAGGCGAGCTTAAGAAGACGAACATGACGCTCCAGCTAGCTGATCGTTCTGTCAAAATGCATAAGGGTATTGTAGAAGATGTGTTGATCAAGGTTGGTGATTTTTTCTTCCCAGTTGATTTTATTGTTCTCGAAACTCAACCCGTCACAAATCCTAAGAACCAAATTCCTATCATTCTAAGAAGACCTTTTCTTGCTACATCCAATGCTTTGATTAATTGTAGAAATGGTTCTACAAACATGACCATTGAACTTAACATCTTTAATGTAGGAAAAGAACCCAATGAGCTTTATGAGCAACCATTAGGTGTTAATCTATTCAATGAGATTGTTAATTGGACAATTTTTGAGGATAGTGAGATTGAGTCCCTTCTTGAGCTAGATGTTAAAATGATTTTTGAGTCTAATCGAGAGCTTCATGAGTCTTTTAAGGAATTGAATTCGAAAGAGTTGTTAAGAGAGTTGAATGACCTTCGTTCGAAATGGGAAACCAAGCCCGAGGATGTCTCTTTTAAACCTCGCACCTCTGTTAAAACTCTCGTTGGTGAGCCGCCTACATTTGACTTAGCTTCACATCATTCCACTTTTGATAAAATTCTCTTTCCTATTATCACTAATGATTTACACCATAACCAAGAATCTCAAACAATTAATTTTCTTAGTCAAACTAAAGAAGCGTCTAGTTGGTTTATGGAGGACATTAGTGGTATAGATCCTTTTAATGTGGAAGATTGCCTTCGATTACTTGAGAAAGTCAATGTAGTGGCAAATTTTCAACGATTTCTTGATTCCTTCTCGAAGCTTCCTCCCATCTTTCCTTGTGGTATTGGTTAATTAGTCCCAAATCGGAGGCTCCTGTCATAAAGTTCAGGTATGGGGGAGTAAAAGTGTGTGTTGTTTTAGTTCGTTGTCTTTCAGAATTTTCATTCTCCGTCATCCCTTGTCAAGTATTATCTCTTCATTATCATTTGTCAATTATCTTGCATTTGCATACATTGAGGACAATGCATGATTTAGGTATGGGGGAGGGTTTTAGTGTAAATAAAAAAAATCAGAAAATCCAAAAAAATTAAAAATAAAAAAATCACAAAAAGAGTTATAGTGTTGTAAATAGTAGAGTTCTAGTCTTATTAAATGATTGCTAGTTGCTTGATGCACTTTTACATGCTATGGTAATCTTGTGTTCCTGATGCTTTTGATTGAGAAGTGATTTGCTAAGTTCTTATCCATACACATACACTAGCAAGGTGAAACTAGTAGACTTATTGAAAGTTGCAAGTAATTAAAAGGACATGAATATGTGCAAGATGACTTGGTTTTCATGTTTTGAATACAAGTAGGTGCATTAAGGAGACCTTTGCTTGAGATTGATTATGTTTCACCACCAAGTGAGTTTTTGAGCCTATATGCATATCTTTTGCATTTACATTCGTTTGCTTGAGTGTCCACATATTATTTGCATTTCTAGCACTTGTTTGATACCTTTCTTGAAACACATGACATTAATTGATGATAAGATGATAAAAGCATTCAGTAATAACCTATATTTCCAAAATTACCACACACATTCTTATTTGATCAATTAGTTACCCATTTGAGCTTAATCCTATTTTTTCGGTGACACGCCACATTACTCGCCTAAAACCTTTTTCTTGTATAGGCTTACTTATACTTGATCCCAATTTGTCAAAGGCTAGTAGGAACTTGAGGGAGTAATAACGTGTGTGAGATGGGTTTACTTTTGTTCATTACTTTCGGAGAAATATCTGTTTTGGTTGTTTACTTGTTAGTCGAGGTTCAAGCTAAATCTAAAGGAGAATTATGGTTGCTTATATTTATATCTTAGCTCTCATAGAAAAAAAAACAAAGGAAAACAAACAAAAAAAAGAGTAAAATATGATAGCATACTTATGTTTTTGTAATCCTTCTTCATTCGACTAATCAAGCCTTTTTGTTGAAAGAGAAAGTGGAAAATCAATGGGTTTGGAGGATGTTCGGTGATGTGTATGATTTATTATGGTGACTACTAGATTTTGACACTTCACCTTATTTGGCCTTACGTGACATACCTTGTCCCTAGCCCTGTTACAACCCAAATAAAGACCTTTTGATTGTCATCATTGATGTATGTTGTGTTAAAGTTAGATTGATATCAAATGTCAAGCATGCTAATGATTTTGTTGGAATTGAGTGATACACTTACCCTTGTTCTTGAGTGAAATGTGAGGTATTGCTTGTTTCTTTTGCATATGAGATCTCAAGTTTTGACTCTAAGGTGTGCTCTTGTGTGCCTAGCATGGTTTCCAACTATTTTTGCACTTGACATGGACTTTTGAGCACTCATGCATACTTCTTTAAGTAGACTATGTGAATCCTTGTACTTTCCACATCAAGACTTTGCAAATTCACTTTGATTCTTAAGTTGATGTAACATGAGAGGACATGTATTTATGGCGTTGCATTCCCATGCAATCTTTTATATGAGCTAGATGGATTTTGTGGGTACATTCACTATAGGCCATCACGAGACCTCACTCGTTCACTAGGGCTGCCTAGGGATTGGACTTGTTGCATATGTCAAATGCAACCGTGATCACCTACGGAAGTGGTATTATCTGTTCGATAGTTTTTGATAGTTTTTTTTTAGTTTTACTCGAGGACGAGCAAAAGATAGGTATGGGGGCATTTGATTAGTGCATATTTTTGCATATTTTGTACCTATTTTATTGTTTGTTTTCGTATGTTTAATAAATTAAATAGTTGCATTTCCGTTATTTTGTAGATATTTGGAAAAATGAGAAATAGAACAAAAAAAAAGATGAAAAAGGGACAAGGAGGGGCAAAAGTGGAAAAGAAATCAAGAATTGAAGAAAATGACAAAAAAGGAGTTGGTTGATTCAAAATCAAGATCAAGGGCCAAGATTAACCCAACACCTCCCCTTAATCCTAATTTTTTCCTATAAATACCCCCTCCTTCCCTTTGTAAAAACAACCTAGATTTTTAGCTTAGCCTAAATTTTAGAAGTAGCCTCTTTTTCATTTTCGTAGATCTAGTTTTCTCTTTCATTGTAGTAGCTTCAATTTTGTAAACTTCCTTTCATATTAATGTTAAATCAAGCCTTTACTTTAATTCTACATCTTGTTCTCTTCATTTCTTGGCTATGAACTTTTGTAAATCCAATAAAGTGGGTCAAATAGCTTTTGTGCTACCACTTGAGGTATAAAGGAGCCATATTTATTTATTGTTATGTAGTGTTAATGCTTTAGATTTACTTTTCTTGTTGATGTTGGTGTGTTATTGTAGTGGGTTTGTTAATTTAGTGTAGATTTAAAGTTGGTAGTGTTAAGGAGCTTGTAGATCTAGTTTTGGTGTTTGAATTTGTCTTTGGATGAAATGGGTTTGATAGTTTAGAGCTTGATTTGGAGTTGTTAGTGTTAAAGTTTGGGTCTTTAATCTTTAGATTTAGTTTTAGATAGTTTGTTGGGTGTTTTTGAATTTTTCCGGTGAGTTTAAGTTTTCCGGTGAAATAAATTTTCCGGTGAAATTTGAAAACACCCAACAAACTATCTAAAACTAAATCTAAAGATTAAAGACCCAAACTTTAACACTAACAACTCCAAATCAAGCTCTAAACTATCAAACCCATTTCATCCAAACACAAATTCAAACACCAAAACTAGATCTACAAGCTCTTTAACACTACCAAATTTAAATCTACACTAAATTAACAAACCCACTACAATAACACACCAACTTCAACAAGAAAAGTAAATCTAAAGTATTAACACTACATAACAATAAATAAAGATGGCTCCTTTATACCTCAAGTGATAGCACAAAGGCTCTTTGACCCACTTTATTGGATTTACAAAAGTTCATAGCCAAGAAATGAAGAGAACAAGATGTAGAATTAAAGTAAAGGCTTGATTTAACATTAATATGAAAGGAATTTTACAAAATTGAAGCTACTACAATGAAAGAGAAAACTAGATCTAGGAAAATGAAAAGGAGGCTACTTCTAAAATTTAGGCTAAGCTAAAAATCTAGGTTGTTTTTACAAAGGTAATGAGGGGGGTATTTATAGGAAAAAATTAGGGTTAAGGGAGGGTGTTGGGTTAATCTTGGCCCTTGATCTTGATTTTGAATCAACCAACTCCTTTTTTGTCCTTTTCTTCAATTCTTGATTTCTTTTCCACTTTTGCCCTTCCTTGTCCCTTTTTCATCTTTTTTTTTGTTCTTTTTCTCATTTTTCCAAATATCTACAAAATAACAGAAATGCAACTAATTAATTTATTAAACATACGAAAACAAACAATAAAATAGGTACGAAATTATGCAAAAATATGCACTAATCAGTTGCAATCTATGTTAAATCCTAAAGTTGTTGAAGAAGATAACTTCTACAGGAAACTTCAGCAGCAAATTGAGCTCAACTATGCCAAGCAAGGAAAGACAAAGATTTTACCTCCAAGACAGAAGAAAAAGAACTAAATCAGCTCAGACTAGAGGAGCAATCTATCTGTAATGTACTTCAAACTTCAAATTTCTCACAATAATAAATATTTGTAGCTTTGTACAATTTTTGCATTCATCTGTATATTTGTTAGGTATATTTTGTCATCATCAAGCCTTGAATTTATGTCTGATTTTCAACCAGGCATAAATTGGGGAAGATTGTTAGGAAATATGTTGTTTCTTGATGATTAACAAGATTGCCTTGTGAAAATTGTAAAACTCAAAATGTAACTTTCAACGGATAGAATGTGTATTCAATATCCGTTGAAAGGTAGCTTATCGATTGATAATTATAAATGTAACATACTCTTTTTGTTTAAGTACTAGCAGTTTAAGTGTAATAGTGTAGGCTGAATAAGTCATGTTGACTTTCAACAGATATGTAGAATAGGGAGGCTAATTGTAAATACTTTGTGCCTTGTAATTTTATATAAGTGAAGTTGTATTTCAACGGATAGTCATTCAGCTTTCAACAGGTGCACCTTGAGAAGCTTCAACGGATGCAGCCACAATACTTTCAATGGATGCTAGAAGTTTAACCTCAACTGATGCTAGTTCAATTATTAACAGTTGAAATTGTGAAAGGGACAGTTCTGACAAGTCACGTGGGTTGATGGAACAGAAAGAACATGGAAACCAGCATTTTGGGAAACCCTGAAGAAAAGGAAGCATTCTATTTCCATCTGGTCAATAGAGACGATTCTACAAGGACAATCAGTTAAAAGGCAAATCATTGCAAGGACCATTGGACTTAGAGTGGAAAAGCAAGCTTTTCAACTTTACCTACTGAATACTTTTATGTAGTTCAAATTAGCTTGTAAACTTGGGATATATAACCAAGTGTATCAATGTTTTTGAGTTTAAGAAATCAGTTTCAATTTTCAGAGCTAAAGCAATATTTCTTTGTAAATTGCTGAAGCAAAAATATTGTATTAACAACTGTGTGTTTACTTCTAAACATCACATAGATTTTTTCAAATAAAAATCTCTCAGGTGGAACAATTAATCCACCTGAATTTTTAATTCTTGCGTTATTTGTTTATTGCAATTTTATATTTCTGTTCTAAGGTGATCTTTGTTTGCAAAAAGAACTGGAAATTGAAAGGATTGTATTCAACCCCCTTCTACAATCCCGTGATTACATTGATAGGGAATAACACACTGCTTTTATTTTAGATTTGTTTTAATTAGGATTTGGTTTTTTTCTGTTTAAGGGCTTATTGTCCTAATATAAACAATACCATGATGTAAGAGAAAATTAATCTTTTATTAAAATTAAAATCCTAGAAATTTTTCTCTTATCATTTTGTGGATTCAAGAACTCCTAATAGATTTAAGGTATTTGAGAATTTCTCGTGTAAGAGTACTCGTAAGGATTAGCGATTGATTCTCCTACGCTTCCGTAATGCATCATTGGTGTAGGCTAGATTTCTTGGAAGACCATCGAATTCATTTTTAGCTTCAAGAATATTTGTATTTAGTATGTTAAGAAATTCGGAAACAAAACGGCTAATTGTTTATCTCGTTTATTTATTTTTCAACTTGATTGCATAGTCGATTGAAAATTTATCCGACTGAATTTCTTTCAAGTTAATAAAATTTGTTTTAGATATATATATGTAGGCCATTGCTCCATGAAGAACACTCTTATATAAAGAACAATAAAGAACACCATAGAATCTTACATAAATTGCATGTTGATTCTAATTTTCTCACCAAAAAAGGTTTATTACGAATAAGTATAGAATCTAACAAAAAATTAGAATCAAATATAACATCATTACATGTAATTTCATTGTGATAAATATATATACAAGATTCTGTACTGGATTCTATACTGGATTATATGTAATGTTTAATTTTTAAATTTAGATGAGATTCTACGGTAAATTCGATATGTTAGGCTTAATTATTGTTCAATTTTATGATTCTAATTTTAAAAAATCAATTTTTATGAAAAATAAAGTGTTTATGATGGTGTTCTTTATTGTTCTTTATATAAGGTGTTCTTCCTAGAGTGCAACTCTATATATGTATATATATATATATATATATATATGGGTTTTGGTCCACAGCCCCCGTTGGTTAGCAAATACTACACAACCAACCCATCACAGCCCTTTAAAAACGATCATACGGCTAAGGAAACGCACTGGAGCAATGTATCATTGCACCCCCGCAATGTATCATTGCACCCCCCGCAATGATACATTGCTGGACCTCTTATATTTTTTTTACCAAAACTACCCTTTTTTTTTACCAAAACTACCCTTTTTGCCCGTTGGTTGGTAAATGCTATACAACCAACCCATCACAAACACACTCCCGCAATGTATCATTGCTGGACCTCTTTTTTTTTTACCAAAACTACGCTTTTGTTTTAAAGTCATATCCAAGGATCGAACCCATGACCTCTCCTAAAGATGTATGCAATATTACCACTGCACCAACACAAGCAACTTGTTTAAAGAAGATTCGTTCCAAATATATTCAAAAACAGGAATTTATTTGTTATTTGTAAATTGAAAATTAATTGAATATCAACCTAAATAAAATGTAACTTTAGTCGTAAAGGTGTGTTGGATGTTAAACGTAAATGAGCTAATTGACCCGGAGTCACGGATTTCGAACTCGACAAGTTTAATTTCATAAATAATATTATTTTTAAGGTAAAATGATATAAGGTAAAATAAAAATAATAATATAATAATATAAGGTAAAATAAAAATAAGAATAGTTAAAATATTATTTTTTAAGTTTAAAATTGAAATATAACATTGCTAGTAATCGTAAACATAGTATTTTATTTTTTTACAATCATAAATAACAAATATATCCAAAAACAGGAATTTATTTATTATTTGTAAATTGAAAATTAATTGAATATCAACCTAAATAAAATGTAACTTTAGTCGTAAAGGTGTGTTGGATGTTAAACGTAAATGAGCTAATGGACCCGGAGTCACGGATTTCGAACTCGACAAGTTTAATTTCATAAATAATATTATTTTCTAAGGTAAAATGATATAAGGTAAAATAAAAATAAGAATATAATAATATAAGGTAAAATAAAAATAAGAATAGTTAAAATATTATTTTTTAAGTTTAAAATTGAAATATAACATTGCTAGTAATCGTAAACATAGTATTTTATTTTTTTACAATCATAAATAACAACCGAGAAACTATATACATATTTAGGTCAATAGTCAGTATGAAAACGATTGTTTCACATATCTTTGAGTATATTTCGATTAAATAACTTAAATTAAATACATATTATGGGAAAAAATATCCACAAATCAGCATCTAAGATATTTTGACATTTAAATGAATGTATTTTAATTTTTATATACATATTTAAAGATTAAAAGATAAAAAAGAATTAAAAAAAAAAACCACTGGAGCAATGAAACATTGCGGGGTACACTACTGGAGCAATGAAACATTGCGGGGTACTTTATTGGAGCAATGAAACATTGCGGGGTACTCTATGTTATAGTCCCGCAATTATTGTACTAGCCAACATTAATTATGGTAGTTGGGGTAGTTGGTTGGCATTAAATACGGTACTGGAGTAATGATTCATTGCGGGTGGTTGCAACTGGAGCAATGATTCATTGCGGGTGGTTGCAACTGGAGCAATGTTTCATTGCGGCAGTAGTTAACCCTACCCTACATACCAAATAAACTTTATTTCCCCCCTTTTTCATTTTTCATGTACACTTTCCTAAACTTAGGGCTGCGTTTTTGGGAGCTTTTTCAAGGTCAAAAATTCAACAAAAAAGGTTAGCTCTCTAATTACTATGGCTTCATTTTTATTTGATGATTCTAGTTCATCTAGTGAGCATAATGAGTTCGATTATGTTACGCCGATCCCTTTCATCCTTCATCTTATCCACCTTTGTGTCGATCTACAAAAACACGGGACAAGAATCACCAACATATATAAACAAATAGGTGTACATGAAAGATAAATAAGTAGATAAACAAATATTTGTACATGAAAGAAAGGATGGTAAAGGATTCATACATCAAACTTATCCTTCAAAATGGTAGGTAAGGAGGCACTATCAAATCCAAAAGACACAAATGGACGTATTCGCTCCGTTGAAGGAGTTTCTTCATAAGTAGAAGCCTGTAATTATATTAGAGATACACAAACTCAATACACTTAACAATAAATAATGATACATTGAAGCGTTACAAAGAACTGATTACAAGTCAATACCTTTAGTGGAATGGGTGTAAATGCAAAAGAATGGGAGGATGCAAAAGAATGGGAGGTAGGGGGGGCGTGTGGACTGGTATCTATCAAAGGTGAAATAGTCTCATCCTACAATCAAGTGTCAATACACAAATTAGACACTTGTTTAATACACAAAATTCAAACATTGAAAGTGACGATAAATACTTATTAAATATTATTACTGTTAGAAATGAATACCACAAGAAACTAGACAGAGGGGGGGTGAATGGATAGTTTGATATATTTTTCGATCTTGAAAACTAAGTAAACAACTGTATGTGATTATGATATGTAATATGCAGAAAGTAAATAACACACACAATCACTTTAATCTACTTTGTATAAGCAAATTAAATACTACAGCTTTCCAGGAAATTCACAATCGAATTTCTGGCTTCTAAACAAGAACAGTTTGAACTTGCTTGCTTACAGAGAAAAGAGCTTAGCAAATAACTATGTGTATCTCTCTTACAGCTTACAGTTGCGTGTGCACGATATATATATTCCCCTATACAAACTAGGCACACACAATATTACACAGCTACCCCTTCTGAAAGTCCAACTTGTCCTGCCATAAGAAGTTCACTGTGTCAGGAAGGACCACCTGCTTTTCGGAGTCTTTCCCGTTTCTGTAGCTGCTTGTCTCTTATCTTTCTCTCCAAGTTTAGCTGTAGATTTGCCATCTGTTCTTTGGACCACCTTGCCAGAACAAATGCTTCAGTATTTGTCTCCTTTGATTCTTGGTTCTGTACCTTGATTTGTCTTGTTATGAACGACTAAGTGTTGATATCGTGAACTCCACTTTATCCCTGACTTCGCGATCTCCCTTGTGAGGACTATGCGATATAGCCTTTGAAGACTTTGCGACATAGGTCATTTGACGACTATGCGACATAGGTCATTTGATGACTATGCGACATAGGTCATTTGATGACTATGCGACATAGGGCTTCTGAGGACTTCACGATCTAGGCTCCTTTGACTTTGCTGACTTCAACACTTCACGACATGTGTCTTGAGGACTTCTCGACATAGTACAAAATGGACTATGCGATATAGTACTTCACGACATGGATATTGGTGACTTCACGACATAGCTTTCTTTTGACTTTGCTATATAATGCCTTAGACAAATTCCTGCAACTTATTTCTTCATGGCCTTATTCAACTCTATCCTGCTGCATGAACACTTCTGAACTTCTACCAGGATAATTATTCAATGGCCTATATACATTCTAGATGCAAGAACTTTACTAAGCTCATTATAGATCTGAGCATACATGATAAAGCTATTGTCCATGAAAACAAGACAAGTACATTTAGAGACCTATACTATATCCCAGTGATAGAAATCACTAGGTCATGTAATGTGACATAGTCACATAGTGTAGGCTTGTTAATAGTGGTATTCAGACATGTCTTGAGCCTAACAATCTCCCCCAAATTGTGAGTAAGATCCTTAGGCACAATTTCATGTCTGATAACAAGCCTAACTTACATAAAAGGAAATTTAGTAACAGAGAGAACAATTCATGAACCTTGAGATCAGAAATTTGATTACATAGAAAAATTGAAAGCTTACAGATTACTTTTGTTGCTCAACAGCTTCAGCTTCCAATTGCTTCTCTAGCAAATCATCATATATCTTCTTTTTCCTTATCTCTTCTTTTCTCTTCAAGTCTATGATGGCTTCTTGAAGTTCTTCTCTTGCAATCAGTTCTTCAATGAGAGGTGAGCCTTCCAAGTCATCAATTGCAGCCTTGAGTGCACTTTCTACATAGGAATCAAGAAACTCCATCCTTATTTTGCTTTGACCTCCATGTGAGTTTTTGTACTCCACAATGTAAGGATTTTGCTTGACCCTGCACAACCCTTTCTGCCTTAGCTCTTTAGCCCTCTCCTCCATCTCAGCCATTTCTTTTTCTCTCTGAATCTTCTTCTTTTCATTCTCTTTCCTCATGTTTTCTTCATAATCAGCATGCATCTTCAAGTACCTGGCAATATCTATCTTCCATGTCCTTTCTTCTCTTTCTTCAAAATTCAGTAAGGCATTTATCCTTTCAAGCTCATACTTATAGAAATATTGCCAGCTTCCTTGCTTCATTATCCTTTCTCTTCCATCAGTGTACTTGATCTCTAGATGATCCAACTTCACTTTGACTTCAAAGATCCTTTGAGCCCTCAAAAATGCTAGGGCATCTTCATCATAGTCCTCATCTAGTGGAAGCACATTGATGCCAGTAACATTTGTGAGTTTTCCAGTCTTCTTTGTTATCCTTATCCTTTTGGGTACACTCTTGATCTTCAAATGCTTCACAAGAGATACCTTTCTGGAACAAGGAGAATTAGTCTTCAGTGCCACATCACTTGGAAGAAGCTTTATTCCTTTCCCCTTCATCCACTGTAACACTCCACTAGCTGTAACTTTGTGGAAGTGTTTTCTTGATATTTCTTTTGTGGCTTCACCCTTCTTCTGTGGCAACTCAAGTTCAGAAGTCATGGATAATGATTTTGGAGGATCATTGCTAACAGTACCCACCCTAGACTTAGAGTCTTGTGTTGTGGTTAAAGTACTACTAGCAATGTCCTTGACTTGCTGAATTCCACTCCTAGTTCTCTTCACTGTCTCCTTTGCCCCCTTTGTGTCATCACCAGCATCTGTAGATTTCTTGGAAGATTTGCTCCTGCTGCTGTCACTTGGTCCATCCTTATTACTCCTTGAATGAGATCTCCTCCTGTAGGTTTTCTCCTCATCATCATCCTCCCCATCCTTCTTCTTGTTCTTTACTGTGACAGATTCTGGCAAAACACCATGAATCAGAAAAGATTGTAGAATGTTAATCATCTCTAATTCCTCTGCTGTCTTGACTCCTTTCTTTGCTCTCAGCATTTGCAGCACCTGATTGATCTTTGTGTTATTCTTCATTTGCAGATCTTTGGGAATGACTAGTTGGTCAATACTTCTGACTTTGGATAGACTTTGAAAAATTACTGTCCTTGGCTTGGGTATGACCTCAGGCAGTCTTTGATTTTGGTCCATCTCCAAGTCATTATAAAGACTTTCATTGTTAGCCCCACTCTTTTCAATCAACTCCAGAATTATTGACACTTCAGTGAACTTCAGTTTCTCCAGAGTTTGAAATGCTAAGTGCCACAAGCAGTTGTCCTTGCATACCATGATTATTTCTCTCAGATAAACATCCCTGATTTTCCTTACTGCAACTGTGAAGTACTTGATGCTTTCCCTGAGCTTCTTTCTATATGCTTGTGCATCTCCTTGAGCATTCTTGTAGGTGGCTTTCAGAAACTCCAGGAATGCCTCATCATGATAGATGTTAGAGTTGGCAACTTCCTGTAGCTTGGCCTCAGTGATAAGTGTAGCTTGGGTAGGTTTAGCAATTGGAGTAGGTATAGCAGGTTGAGAGGTTGAGATGTCTTTAGGCATTGTGGATGGATAGAATGTTGTGGTGACTGTGCTTTTCTGACCTTGTGCATTGATGACCTCTACAGGGGGAAGATTGATTGGCTTTATTGTCTCTTCAATGAGCTTGCCCTTAAGTTTTGACTGCTTGGTAGGTGCTCCCCCTGTCTTTTTCACATTGACCTCCTTTCCTTTCTCCCCCTTAGGCTTGGGATCAGACAAAATGTCTTGAGTTTCCCCAGGAATAGGCAGGTTCATAGATCTCATCATTGAGGTCATCATTTGTTGCTGCACCAGCAAAATGTTTGTTGTGTTGGTGCCTTGATCATCTAGTTTGTCATTGAGTTGGCTTAGAGATGTAGATAGCATTCTGTTTTCATCCTTGAGAGAGGCCACTTCTCTTTCTAAGCCATCCACCTTGGAGAATAATTGTTGAGACCTAAATGAGTTGAGGGATTGATCTTTGACCCTGGCAAAATCATATTTGGAGATGTCTGACAGAGGGACTTCATCCACCAGCTTATCACCATACTGGTTTTTCCACATGACATTCAACATAGCATTGGTGGTGATGGTAGATTTTGCTTGATTTTCCAGTGTAGAAGCCAGTTTCTTGATGTTGTCCGTGACCATGGCAAGAGTCACATCCATCATGGACACATTGGTGGAGGTTTTCTGGACTTCTTTGAGGATACCATCCACCTTGGGAAAATCAGAGAGATAAGAGGTTCTGAGCTTAGTGAGGGATCTTTCTGTCTCCTCCTGAATTGAAGAAATCTCTGATTGAAGCCCTTTCCCAAGATAATGCAGAGCCTTCAACTGGTTCTTGTATACATCATTCACAGCATCATAGATGGCAACAGGAGAAAGATCCTTAGCATTGGAGCCCAGAGAGGTGAGGTATTCTTCTCTCACAAAAGCCAGGGCATCCTTGAGCTTGAGAGTCCTCTTAGCATCCAACCAGGCATCCACATTCCCCTCTGGTTCAGCTGTATCCACAATCTTCTCCTATTGAGCTTCAACATCCTCCTTATGGCATAGCAGGATAGCTTCATAATCAGCATTTGGAAGGTTGGAGGTGAGGAGATGTTGAGCTATCTTTGAGAACTCATCAATCTGTGCCACATGGAGATCTTGTATGGCTTCTTCAGACATTTTGGAAGGCACAGATGACGATCCTGAAGGCCTGTCATGGTGCACAGGCTTCAGCCATTCTGACATTGTGGCCTGAGCCAAGTGAGAGCTAGTGCTAGGCACTTCATGAGATGTGTGAGTTTGAGTCTCCTCCAGCCTTGGAATGGCTGTAGGGTCTGATGTTGTCTCCATTGAAATGGGATGTGTTACAACATCAGCCCTATATGTCTGTGAAGACAGTTCCACATCCCTAAGGATGGGAGAATTTGGCACAGAGTCTCCAGTGAAAACTGGTGAATCCTCCATGTTTGTGTTGGTGTCATTAGGATATGCCTCAGCATGCATTCCCTGACCAACTGAATGTGGGTCCTGAGTGGTGAGCACAGTGTCAAGCACCATGTCACTTGAAGTTGGCTCAATCACAGGGCTGGATTGTGATTGATCAAGGGCAAGATTGTCATGAGTATGACTCTCTTGTTCAGAAGAAATTTTAGTGGAAGAATCTGAGAGAGAAGTGGGGTTCAGATTGGATTTTAGCAACTCCCCCTGAGAAATAGGAGGAGTTTCAACATTGATGTGCTCTCCACTTAGTGTTTGATCACCCTTATCACTCCTAGGGTCAAGAGTGAGGTCTTGACCCTGTGCAGACTCGTTACAACTTGCAGTGGGGAGGCTGCTCTTTTCAATACCCATGACCTGTTGAGAGGCCATAGACAGTAGCAGGTGTACCCCTTTTTGCACATCTGAATCCTGTTGAGAGGATGCAGTGGTGGCTACAGATTTTGATTTCTTCTTTGGTCTAGTGAGAGGTGACTCAGGAATCTCACTTGCTAACTCTACAGATTCATGGATAATAGCTAGGGTTCTCTTCTTCTTCTTTTTAGTAACATCAACCTTTTGAGAGATTGATGCACTTGGCTGACTATCCTCTATAGTGGTGTTTACAGTGGGGTTGCTGGATGGGATAGGGAGGCTTGGGTTAGACTGTGATGCTCCTTCAGTCTCAGCCTCCCATGTCCAGGAAAGAGCATGGTATATGGGCTTATCAAGTGGATAAGACGCGAATGTGTCCTGCATATGCGGGGTCACACTCAAGATCACATCCACTTGATTCCTTGTGTCCAATGAACCAAACAGAATCTTGGACATGGACTTGGAATAAGCCATCTTTGATTTATCAATACCCTCCAAGTCATGGACATTAGCATCAAGATAATTTAAAATAACTTGAAGAAAACGAGGGTAAAAGATGTCATTACCTCTTCCACGGACTGTCCTCCCTAGCCTTTGAGTCAATTCCTTGAGGATTATTGCTCCAACATTGATTTCCTGATTGTAGGCTAGGGAATAGGCCAGCTTCACAGCAATGTGACTGATATGGTCCCATCCTGTCTTTCTGCAAAGGAACACCTTCTGGAGTGCATCAAATAGAAATGACCACTCCCTTCTTACAAACTTCTTATTCAGCTTTCCAGTATCTATCTCATCAGCATACTGAATGAAGGTCATGAAGTCTACTATTTGAGCATCAGTAGCTTCTTGGTCATGACCCTCCACCTTGAACCCTAATGCTTCATTTATCTCCTTCTCCCCAAACTGGAAGTGTTTGCCTCCAATTGAACAAGCTATCTCCTGGAACGAAGTTCCATCTTCCCTGGCCATTGTAGAAACCAACGCCGTTCGCCAAAATCCTTCCAATACATCAACATACAACGTGGGGTTCAAGGTTAGGGCTCGGCGGAGGTAGGAATCGTTCAGGAACCGTACAAAACACTTGTACCTGGGTTTAGCCTCAGCCTCAGAGGGAATGGTGAGAAGATTTGTTTCTTTGGGGATGGTTAAAGGAATAGAGGAGGATTCTGTTTGAGATTTGGGTGCCATTTCTTGAGAGAGAGAGTAAGAAAGAGAGTAGAGAATTTGTGCTTAGGTTAGAAAGTTTGAGAGCAATAGACAAGATGAAAAGTTGCAAACGGTTAGAAAATGGTATTTATATGATAGAGACACTGCGATATGGAGTTATGAATGTGTACAGTCTATCTGTATGTCGTGAAGTCAAAAGTGGCATGTACCGCAAAGTCTTGCAAAGTATATCGCATAGTCTCAACAATGAACTATGTCGCAAAGTCTTCAAAATGAAAGGATCGGGGAGACTTTGCGATATAGTAGAAATACCCTGTCTAAAGCTCTCTTTTAGGAATTTTGAGCAATTTGTCAGACTTTTATCAAATTTTGAAATAAAATTAATTTAAATCAAAATTCTGTCAACTATGGAGACTTGTCGATATAGTTATTCGAAGTCGCGAAGTCATAAAATTAACTATGTCGCAAACTCATGAAATGAACTATGTCGCGAAGTCTCACAATCTCAACAGTTTGCGATATAAGTCTGTTTAATTTGAACTATGTCGTGAACTCTGAAAATCATCTATGTCGAGAAGTCTCAAAAGCTCACAACACCACTAACAAATATGATTTTGAAAAATATGCAGTAAAATACTGAAATATTTATAAATCATATCTCAGCTAATTTTCACTCCAAACAAATAGATCATTTAAATACAGTGAAAATTTACTGCTGCAACTATTAACCAGCATATTTACTTAGAACAACTGAATGAAGGATTGAGCATTCCAATTTCACTCACAAGTCTGTTGAAGACTGCTTCATTCAGAGGTTTAGTAAATATGTCAGCCAATTGTTTCTCAGTTGGAACATAAGAGACTTCTATGGTACCATTTGCAGCATGTTCCCTAATGAAATGGTACCTGATCTCAATGTGCTTTGTAGTAGAATGATTAACAGGATTAGCTACAATGGATATTGCACTAGTATTATCACACATCAGAGGAATGTGTTCTAACACTAGTCCATAATCCATGAGTTGATTTCTAATCCAAAGCAATTGAGCACAACAACTTCCAGCAGCAATATATTCAGCCTCAGCTGTGGATGTTGCTGTGGATGTTGCTGTGGACTGTTGTTTCTTACTAAACCAGGACACTAACCTTTGACCTAGGAATTGACAGCTTCTAGAGGTGCTCTTCCTGTCAATCCTGCATCCAGCATAATCAGAATCTGTGTAACCAACCAGGTTGAACCCAGTGCCCTTTGGATACCATAGCCCAAGATTAGGAGTCCCCTTCAGATATTTGAAAATTCTTTTGATGGCCATCATGTGAGATTCCTTGGGATCAGACTGGAACCTTGCACAAAGGCATGTGGCAAACATGATGTCTGGCCTGCTAGCTGTGAGATAGAGCAGGGATCCAACCATTCCTCTATAGACCTTGATATCAACTCTCTTGCCTTTCTTGTCTTCATCCAGCTTGATTGCAGTAGACATAGGAGTTTTAGCTGAGGATGACTCTTCTAAACCATATTTCTTTAAAAGATCCTTGACATACTTAGATTGGTTTATAAAGATGCCATCCTCCCTTTGATGTACTTGCAGGCCTAGGAAGTAGGTTAACTCTCCCATCATACTCATCTCATATTTACTTTGCATCAACTTAGAGAACCTTTCACAGAGTTTTTCATTTGAAGAGCCAAAGATGATATCATCCACATAGATTTGAACAAGAATGATATCATTTCCATGCTTCTTGAAGAATAGGGTTTTGTCAATTGTACCCCTGGTAAATTGATGCTCAAGAAGGAATTGAGATAGAGTTTCATACCAGGCTCTTGGTGCCTGTTTGAGTCCATAGAGTGCCTTGAGCAGTCTATACACAAAGTTTGGGAAGTCTTCACTCTCAAAGCCAGGTGGTTGAGACACATAAACTTCTTCAGCAAGATCACCATTGAGAAATGCACTTTTCACATCCATTTGATACACCTTAAAATCTGAGTGAGCTGCAAAAGCCAGAAAGATTCTGATGGCTTCCAGTCTAGCTACAGGTGCAAATGTCTCATCATAGTCAATGCCTTCTTGCTGACAATATCCTTTGGCAACCAGCCTTGCTTTGTTTCTTACTACCACTCCTTCTTCATCCATCTTGTTTCTGAACACCCATTTGGTGTCAATAACATTCTTTCCTTTTGGAGGTGGCACTAGTTCCCATACCTTGTTTTTCTCAAATTGATTCAACTCTTCTTGCATGGCAACAATCCAATCAGAATTCTTCAAAGCTTCTTCAATTAATTTAGGTTCCTCTTGTGACAGAAAGCAGCTATACAGACAAGTATTTAATGTTGCCCTTCTTGTTCTAACTCCCTCACTAGGATCTCCAATGATTTGATCCCTAGTATGGGCTCTGTCCCATTTCCTTGTGTGCCCCTGTTCATTTCCTTGATCTGTTCCAATCTCATTTTGGTTGACAGTTGCATTCTCTTCTTCTCCCCCTGTGTTTGTGAATCCTTGCACAGGTGTTTGAAGAAGATTGTCAACTTCAAGAGTTTCATTTTCTAGAACAGTTTGAACAGGGGGTTCATCTTCACTTTCAGAATCCTCAAGATAACCTTGATTCTCAAATCTCAATAGCACACTGTCTTGATCACTTGTTTTCAGTCCTGGAGTTTTCTTGTCATCAAAGGTAACATCCATGCTTTCCATGACTTTGTGTTGCTCAGGTACAAACACTCTGTATGCTGTCCTTTCCAGAGAGTATCCAATGAAGATACCTTCAAATGCCTTAGCATCAAATTTTCCAACATGCTCAGAGGTATCTTTCATCACAAAGCACTTGCTTCCAAACACATGCAGGTGCTTGAAGGATGCTCTTTTTCCAGTCATTAATGAGTAAGGAGTTTTGCCAGACTTCTTATTGATTAATGTTCTATTTTGCACATAGCACGCTGTGTTAACAGCATCAGCCCAAAAGCTAGTGGGTAGCTTTGCATCCAGTAGCATTGTCCTTGCAGCTTCAATGAGAGTTCTATTCTTTCTCTCAACTACTCCATTTTGTTGAGGTGTTCTAGGAGCTGAGAATTGTTGAGAAATTCCTTTATCTTTGCAAAACTCATACAATGTTGAATTTCTGAACTCAGTCCCATTATCACTTCTCAAAGCAACTACAGAGGCACCAGTGCTTTGTGCTTCTTTATCAACTCTCTTGATATGCTCTATTATGACTTGGGGTGCTTCATCCTTGGAGAATAGGAATTCCACCCAAGTATATCTTGAATAGTCATCTACCATCACTAGAGCATATTTCTTTTTGGAAAGGGACATTACATTCACAGGGCCAAATAAGTCCATGTGAATTAGTTGCAGAGGTTTTGAGTTTGTATTGAGCAACTTGTTCTTGTGACTTGATCTTTTAATCTTCCCTTTCTGACAAGCTTCACATGCTCCATCTTGCACAAACTCCAAGGCAGGCAAATCCCTGATGAGTTCTCTCTTGGTTAGAGAGTTCATTGCCTGAACATTTAAGTGAGACAGTTTCTTGTGCCACAGCCAGAATTCCTCATTTGTGGCTTTTATGTAGAAACAACAAATTTCTCCCTTATCTGCAGCCTTGAGATTAGCTACAAACAAGCTTCCTTTCTTCACACCAGTTAGAACAACTTCACCACTTTCCCTTTTTGAGATTGAACAAAGGTCTTCATCAAATTCCACTTTGAAGCCTCTGTTGGTAAACTGTCCAATACTCAAGAGATTATGCTTCAGTCCTTCAACAAATGCTACATCTTCAATAATGACATTTCCAGATTTAACACTGCCATATCCCATTGTATAACCAATGTTGTCATTTCCAAAGGTTACTGATGGGCCAGCCTTTTCCTCAAAATGTGATAGCAGGGCTATATCACCAGTCATGTGACTTGAGCATCCACTGTCCAAGATCCATATGACTCTTTTATTCCTGTTGCCCTGCATTCACAAAGTGACTAAGTTGTTTTTGGTACCCACACTTGGTAGGGTCCAGATGATTTAGAAACATTTTGATTAATAATTCTTCTGTCATAAATTGCATTTCTCATAGTAGGAGACTTCACTTTTTCTGTGGCTTTGGAGTTTACACTCTTAGGCTCACATGAAGTTTTCACCCTCTCAACCCTGATTGGGGACCCTGTCCTATGAGAATGTATGTGTGTGTGTGATTCACCAGATTGTGCAGAGTCAAGTTTATGTTTAAGAGATAAACAGTTAGCAATCACAGTCACATAGCATGTCATGCAGTTTGGCTTACCACAGAAAGAATCATGACTAGAATTTATGCTTGCAGAAAGGTTACTTAGGTTATCAACTTCAACAATTTCAGGCTTACTACACTTATGAGTCAAATGATTAACAGATAGGCATTTTTGACATTGTTTCCTGGGAGCATTTGGCACATAAGCATAGTTGTTTCCTTTGTTAACACCAACTTTACCATTTCTGTTTTGTTTCCTTTTCTTAACAACTTCTTTCTTTGCTTTAGGACTCTTGACAAGATTGTCTTTGGTCTCTTTCTGATTGACAAGATCAGGAAAGGAAGAAGTGTTCTTAGCAGCCTCATCTTCTTCAAGTAGTTGTTGCTTGATGATCAGTAGTTCCTCATCAAACTCAACATCACTCTTTCTGAAGATGGGCTGTTCAACACTTGACAGTATGGTTGGGACATTTTTGTTTGTAAAGGTTTCCTTTCCTTTGCCCTTGACCTTCTTCCTTCCTTTGTCATTATCATAGTCAAAACCAACTCCAACCTTGCAGTCTACAGTGTGTTCCTTGTGGTAGGTTTGAATAAGTTCAGAGGAGTTTTTGAAGCTTCTTAGTTTCAGTTCAGTTTCAGCAATTTGTTCTCTAAGGGCTTTCTCTATCTGCTCAGCACAAATCACTTTGTTTTTAAGATACTCAACCTCCTTTTTCAAACCATCCAGGTTCACAACCATTAACTCAAGTTTCTCATTCTTTTCTGTAAGCTCAACATTCTTAGCAGTTAGTCTATCAATTTCTTCATTAGCTACTAACATGCTAGTATGAATATTAAACATCTCAGTGCTCATATCTTCAACAGTTTGCTTATATTGAATGGGAGTCATATCAAGAGAAGTAAGAATGGGTACCTGACTTGAATCAACATCATCAGAAAATGCCATCAAGGCATAGTTTGAGTACTCTTGTTCTTCTTCTTCATCAGAGTCATCCCAGCATTTTCCCTCAGCAATAAAAGCTTTGCCCTGTTGTTTCTTGAGTAGAGCTTCATACTTAGCTTCAAGCTCTAAGTATGCTTTGTCCTTCTTGACTTGTTTAGGCTTTTTGCACTCAGTGGCAAAATGCCCAAGTTCATTGCAGTTATAGCATCTTATTTTGGTCCTATCCACACTTCCTGTCTTGTATCCACCCTTAGCAGCACCAGCCATCCCTTTTCCTTTATTGAAGGTGTTTGAGCCACTAGATCCACCAGTGTTTCCAGTATTGAACTTGGACCTGAATGGCTGCTTTCTTTTAAACCTTATGTTAGGATATCTCCTAGCCATATAAGCAAAAGATTTGTTTTCCATTTTGTCCAGTTCCTCCATGCTGTAAAACTCATCTTCCTCAGGCAAATCATAGATGACCTGGACCTCATCACCAGTGTCTTCAACTTCCAGTTCCTCAATCTTCACTTGACTGACTTTAAGAGAGTCCATTCTTTGACTTAGGTTGTCAGCAATAAGTGCACAGGAGGTATTAGCCACTAATCCTTGCTTTGCTTGAATAGATCTCTTTTGAAACAGCTCCAACTCATATGTCTTCAAAACACCATATAACACATCAAAACCAATCTTTGTTAGATCTCTTTCTTTAAGGGAAGAGATTCTTGGTTCCAAGTGATCTGGAAGAGTTAGTAAAAACTTCATATTGAGCTCTTCTGTTTCATAGTGTTTGTCATAGAGTTTGAGCTCGTTTATCAGCTTGTTGAATCTCTCAAACACTTCTGTGATTCCCTCTTTTGGCTGAGCCATGAAGGCTTCATATTGTGAAACAAGAATCTGCTTCTTGTTCTTTCTTACTTCAGTAGTTCCTTCACAGAGCACTTCTATAAGATCCCACATCTTCTTGGCACTAGTACAATGAGCAACAGTGCCATACATGTTGAAGTCCATAGATTCACAAATGATAAGTTGAAGATGTCCATCCAGGGCAACTTTTTCTTTTTCAGGATCAGTGTATTTTGAGGGATCTTTGGGCACATGTTTTGCTGGTATAATCTCAGTGCCACTGGTTGATTCACCAATCTCAATCATTGGAATGAAGGGACCATGCTTTAGAATATCTAAATACATGGGGTTAGAAGCTTTGATGAAAAGCAACATCTTCTTCTTCCATAAACTGTAGTGCTCCTTGTTAAAGGGAGGAATCTTGATACTGCTTAGTTTCTGTGAACTCATTCTTGATCTTTTCCTGTTTGTACGTTAACAGCCTTCGCTTTGATACCACTTGTTAGAAATGAATACCACAAGAAACTAGACAGAGGGGGGGTGAATGGATAGTTTGATATATTTTTCGATCTTGAAAACTAAGTAAACAACTGTATGTGATTATGATATGTAATATGCAGAAAGTAAATAACACACACAATCACTTTAATCTACTTTGTATAAGCAAATTAAATACTACAGCTTTCCAGGAAATTCACAATCGAATTTCTGGCTTCTAAACAAGAACAGTTTGAACTTGCTTGCTTACAGAGAAAAGAGCTTAGCAAATAACTATGTGTATCTCTCTTACAGCTTACAGTTGCGTGTGCACGATATATATATTCCCCTATACAAACTAGGCACACACAATATTACACAGCTACCCCTTCTGAAAGTCCAACTTGTCCTGCCATAAGAAGTTCACTGTGTTAGGAAGGACCACCTGCTTTTCGGAGTCTTTCCCGTTTCTGTAGCTGCTTGTCTCTTATCTTTCTCTCCAAGTTTAGCTGTAGATTTGCCATCTGTTCTTTGGACCACCTTGCCAGAACAAATGCTTCAGTATTTGTCTCCTTTGATTCTTGGTTCTGTACCTTGATTTGTCTTGTTATGAACGGCTAAGTGTTGATATCGTGAACTCCACTTTATCCCTGACTTCGCGATCTCCCTTGTGAGGACTATGCGATATAGCCTTTGAAGACTTTGCGACATAGGTCATTTGACGACTATGCGACATAGGTCATTTGATGACTATGCGACATAGGTCATTTGATGACTATGCGACATAGGGCTTCTGAGGACTTCACGATCTAGGCTCCTTTGACTTTGCTGACTTCAACACTTCACGACATGTGTCTTGAGGACTTCTCGACATAGTACAAAATGGACTATGCGATATAGTACTTCACGACATGGATATTGGTGACTTCACGACATAGCTTTTTTTTGACTTTGCTATATAATGCCTTAGACAAATTCCTGCAACTTATTTCTTCATGGCCTTATTCAACTCTATCCTGCTGCATGAACACTTCTGAACTTCTACCAGGATAATTATTCAATGGCCTATATACATTCTAGATGCAAGAACTTTACTAAGCTCATTATAGATCTGAGCATACATGATAAAGCTATTGTCCATGAAAACAAGACAAGTACATTTAGAGACCTATACTATATCCCAGTGATAGAAATCACTAGGTCATGTAATGTGACATAGTCACATAGTGTAGGCTTGTTAATAGTGGTATTCAGACATGTCTTGAGCCTAACAATTACCTCGCGTGGACGCTTATGGGAGACATGGAGTGGAGTGTCCTGTAGTGGATCAGGTGCACTAGTCTCAACCTATCAATTACATTACAACAATCATGCATATGTTCAATACCAAGACATTAAAATGATAGAAGAAAATATTATTACCTCGCGTGGACGCTTATGGGAGACATGGAGTGGAGTGTCATGTAGTGGATCAGGAGCACTAGTGTCAACCTGTCAATTACATTACAACAATCATGCATATGTTCATCATCAAGACATTAAATAGATAGAAGAAAAGATTACTACCTCAAGTGGATGCGTAGGAGAGATATGGAGTGGAGTATCCTGTGGTGCATCAGGAGCACTAGTGTCAACCTGTCAATTACATTACAAAAATCATGACTATGTTCAATACCAAGACATTAAATAGATAGAAGAAAAGATTACTACCTCAAGTGGACTTTTCTGAGTAACAGGGGCAGATGGATCAATGTCAATCTCTATGATTTCTTTAATAAATTTAATACTAATATTTTTGCAATTAAAAAAATTAAAAATAATATTTTAAGAATAATAAAAAAACTGATATTAAAATATTAAAATAATAATAATGCTATTTCTGCATTTAGATTTAAACAAAAAAGAAAAAAACAAACTAGTAGAGGTGTGCACCACTACCTGAATCCTCAAAAAAACAAACTAGTAGAGGTGTGCACCTCTACCTGAATCCTCCTTGCAATACTTTTTAAACAATTTTTCGCGATTTTATTCCGTATTAATTAGTGGTGTAGTGGATTGGCTGCACGTCACTCTCATGAAACACCCAGGTTCGAACTTCAGTAGCTTTATGCAAACATTATTAGTTTTTTTGTATCCTGCAAAGCTTCTTTTCTGCCCCGCAATGAAATATTGCACCCCCTGTAATGAGACATTGCACCCCCCGCAATGAAACATTGCACCCCCTAGTCATGTGTGTATTTCGAAGTAGTTTTTGGACTAATTCTAAGGGCAAAAAGGTAAATTAGTTACCCGCAATGTATCATTGCAGCCCCGCAATGTATCATTGCGGCATCCAGGAGCCCCGCAATGTTTCATTGCGGCAATTATTGATCCCAACCGTACAATTTTGAATTTAACTGATACGATTTGTTGGTTGAATTTCTCTTCCCAACCAACCGTGGTTGTGGAAGGGCACCCTATATATATATATATATATATATATATATATATATATATATATATATATAAAACCTCCCATCTATTAATACGAGAAATCCTCCCTATCTTATTAAAAGGTTGCGTACTTAGAAGATGTATTGGTGTGTCATTTTACGGTCAATACCCGTACATATGGGATTTAATCATTATTTTTAGAGTAGGTAAAGATTTATAGTTTTAATTCATTATTTTTAGAGTAGGTAAAGATTTATAGTTTAAATCAATAAGAATGAAACTTGGGAAATAAATAAATTTAGATGAAAAGTGTTAAAAAAAATAAAAAAAATGTTTCAAAAGAACAAAAACACGTATAAAAATAAAAATGAGATGGGTCACTACATTTCCATCAACAAAAACTTCTCACCTCATCACTTACCTATATTTTTGAAAAACAAAAAAATTACTGAACATTTTATCTCCAAAATTTTCTTCCCACCTTTATAAAAATATGAAAAGAAAAGAAAATAACACATTTTTTTTCCTTTTATTTTCTTTCGGAACACGAACACAGAACAAATTACTCTCGAATACTTTGCAAAAGAGAAAAAAACACTTTTTGATCCAAGTCCAATCTTTAATTATAAGATCAGTCTAGTGCAGGCCCAAACCCCAAACTATGTACACTCAAATCAATAAAAAGCCCAAAATAACAACCACCTCAAAATGGGGGTTTCAATTCACCAATTTAGCTGCCAAGTGCTAACTAACAAGATTACAAAACCGATTTTAGTACAAATAATAAATCTATTATCTCTATCCTCCGATATGTTGGGGGAAAATTAATTAGCAAATGTTAATCTCCCATTTAAGAAAAACTTAAATTCAAAGAAACAAACAATCCAGGATCACATTTTTTGTTCACGTCAAATTTTCACATTTTGATTATTATTCAAATATGACATTTAGAGGTGATGAGGATTATGATTACCTGTTTAAGGTTGTGTTGATCGGAGATTCTGGTGTTGGGAAATCGAATCTTTTATCGAGATTTTCTCGAAATGAGTTTAGCCTTGAATCAAAATCTACCATTGGTGTCGAATTCGCAACACGTAGCATTCAGGTTGATGATAAGGTTGTTAAGGCTCAGATTTGGGACACTGCTGGACAAGAAAGGTTTAAACATGTTTCTCTCCCTACGTGCATGTGTGATTATTTATTATATTTTCGATCTGTTATTCATTTTGTCTAGATTATGTTAAAAATGTCACAAAATGATAAATTGTGGTAGATATGAATAGGGATCGATGATGGTTATTAATTTTTTGTGCATTTTCATTTTCTTTTGTTGATCATCGCTCACAATCTAGGATTTCCAAGACGCGCGTATACATTTTAATGTGAAAACATTGAGAAAAATATTGTTTCGCTATGGTACTTTTTAAGAGAATGTGAAACAATTATTCTCGCTATTGTCAACAATGAATTATTAGGTAAAAGGATATATGTCCTTCACCGCTTTCTTTTGTGTTTCCATTTGGGTATAAAACTAATCTCCCGGCTCCTGCAAACAAATTAAGACCAATAACAATCTGTTCAGTTTCTGCGCACTTGGACCAGAATACAAAAAGAAAATGTCAATATTAATTAGACATTTGATAATTGCAGAGGAAAAATGCTAGTGTCAATACAGTACCAGTTAAAACCACTAGCATCAAACGTAGCAGCAGATTCATATTTACCGATCTTAAAATCAACCAGCCTTGAGAAACAGTCTATTTTAACCGAGTAGTACGCTGGCAAATCATCCCTTGAGAATTTCACCAATCCTGTCAAGTTAAAAACATCACATATTCATATTAATACGCATATGATCTAATGTGTACATGCATTTTTGTAAGTTGAACATGGACAGTGTGTGTGTGCACCAGACAATGTAATGAACAATGTGTTTGTGTGTGGACATCAGACACATATATTGTTCGAAATAACAAACCTTGGTCGGCGTTTTCAGGAGTTGGATCGTAGGTTCTTTCCTCTTCCATATCTTTTACTCAAATGTCACTCTGTCTTCTATTCTTTGCTTCATATATGTTTTTACAGCATGCAGTAATGATCACCTATTGACGTTATATATGCACTAGTATTTAATTTGCCCGCTTTACTTAGGCTTTATTAAATTTTTATTTATATATATATATATATATATTAAAAAAATCTTAATTATATTCAATCCTAAATTTTTAGTTTTAGTAAAAATCAATTTATTTTAAAAAAAGAAGTTAAAGTATGATATTAAGTTAGTCAAGGTTATATATTAAATGTAACTTTTGTTTCAGTAACTTGTGTAAATTAAGTTTTAAATATAACTTATATCGATCGATATATAAGTTTTAAATAGAATCTTATCTGAGATTGAAATAAAAACATTATGCTTCTGCATTCTTTAATTTAAGTTCATTTCTTATATTTGGTCTGTCATAATTTTTGAAGTTGAAACTCTGCTTCATTTTCCCTTTGATGTTGGTAATGCTTCAAAATCAGAGTCTTCTGATATTAAACCAAAATCCAAATCTAAAACAAGAGTGAGACATAATAGTCCGGGAAAAATATCTAAAATCTATACTTAATCTGCATTTTATTTGCGACATGTAACTTTCAGTTATTTGTCTGATCATCTTTCTCATTGACCTAAGGTACCGTGCAATCACAAGTGCCTACTATCGTGGTGCTGTTGGTGCTTTACTAGTTTATGATGTTACCCGCCATATTACATTTGAAAATGTGGAAAGGTGGTTAAAAGAGCTTCGGGATCACACAGACACCAATATTGTAATCATGCTAGTAGGGAACAAGGCAGATTTACGTCACCTGCGTGCTGTTTCTACAGATGATGCGTTGGCCTTTGCTGAACGTGAGAATACTTTTTTCATGGAAACATCAGCTCTCGAGGCATTGAACGTTGAGTCTTCCTTCACTGAAGTGCTCACTCAAATCTATCATGTTGTAAGTAGGAAGGCGCTGGACATTGGAGATGACCCGGCTGCTTTGCCCAAGGGCCAAACTGTTAATATTGGAGGCAAAGATGATGTATCGGCAATGAAGAAAAACGGATGTTGCTCAACCTAAAGTCCAGGAAAATAATTTTCAATGTCTGAAGAATATAATGTTGATACTAGGTTCATTTACGACTGCTAGAGGATTTCTTGTAAAATTTAATATTCCGCTCATTTTCCTGCAAATCACTGCTGCAACTTACATAACAAAAGATGCAGTTATATATATATCTTATTTTATTGTTATTTACCATTCTAGTTTGCAATGTACCTTATGCTTTGTTGTGCTGTTATTGTTTTGATTCTGGAAGTATTGTTCAAGCTAAATGCCTTGCCATATATGTCATGATGTCTCGTTTTACTATATGAACATAGTCGGGTGCAATGGCAGTGGCACTCCAGGGAATCTGTTGGCTATCCTATAGGCATAGTATGTGAATACATCATTAATGCTAGTTGATGGTATACACTATGCAGTTTCTCCTCTATTACTTCCGGCTTTGATCATTTGTTTATCTGTATACTGAATTCCAATTCATTTTATAATAATTTGTGTTCAGAAGGCAACTTAATTATGGGTAAGACGACGTCAAGAGCCAATCCAGCACCGGAAATGAACTAACTTGACACTGTTTTGAGTTGTCCGTTTTGCAACCATTGGATCATCTAGCGTTGAATGCCTCATGTGAGTAATGCAGTTGATAATTTTCTGACCACCATTCATGAAAAAAGCAATGAAGCCTTAGCAGTCGCCCTGTATAAATTTCCGTTAGCAGTGCTTTAGTGAATGTTGGTCTACCTAGGTAAATCTACAGGGAACTATGATATAAAACACATTGTTTGAACCAAGCATAGCCAATGCTGCTAACCATTGTGCTTCAACCTGGCAATTATATGTATAAGTGATATGAAGAATTTAATTGTTAAACCCTTAAACCCTCCCGTGGAATCTGCGAGAGGTTTAGCACTACAGCTGCGGGTACATTTTTGGAATTAAATGGATTATAAACACATTGGATATTAGAAAAGGGGAGAAGGGGGTTGTCGCTTGTTCAGGGGTATATTGTCTGCGACGCTTGGGCAGTTGGGCGCATATTGTTAGTGACAAAAAATGATCTTGTTTGGTATTCACTTATTGTCTACCCCAAATATCCTAGAAAGAGTAGATATTAATTTTTAAGTTGTCAACTTTCGCTCTGATCGTAATGTAAGATTGTCTTGTGCAGAAGACAGGTGAGGCTTATGAGTGAACTAAGAACAATGTTGATCTTAAGATCTATTGATTGGTGTAGAAATTGGTCGCCTTCAAGTAGTAATCAGATAGGCCATAAACAAGATAATTGTAAGGCTCCCTAGCTCCATAATCAAAAGCATCCCTATGGTCTGAAGAGGTATAAACATACGAAGAATTAAGGGCCATCCTTTACATTGAATTTTGATTTGCAGCCAAGGGTGGGCTCATTTAGTGGAAGCGGAAAGCTTCTTCATTTGCTTTTGCAGATGGGCAACTGAATCTTTGCCAACCTTCCCTTTTGGAATCTTCTTCCCATCTACACGCTCAAGTGCCAATCTGTACAAGGCAAAAGTATCGCACTTGCTAATCTCATATTCGTATAAGTGCCATTCAAGATTTTCCTTTGGTTGAGGATCCATATAGTAGGATCTCCTCAGCCCTCCAAACTCATTATTCACTTGCTTCCCTGTCTCGTGCCAACCCCGCCCCTCATAATCTGGAAGAGACCTTTGCTTCCTATTTCCACTCTTAAATGCTCTTCGAGGTTTGTCAAAGAAAAGCCACTCTCTAATTGTTTCACCTTCAAGTAATGAAAGATCAAAGAGCTCTGCAATGACAAACAGAATTAATGATCTAATAATATAGATAAGAAAATGGTAAAATTGGTTATCAAGTCTAGATTTTAAGCATACCAGGAGCATTCCACGGACATCTTGCACTTGCCGCGCCCTCACAATCTGGAACACCAACATCTTTTCCCTCTATTTTTGCTTTGAGAGCTGAAAAAAGTAGGTTATCCTTCAAACCAATGCCCCCGGGACGTAGGACGGGAGTCATGCCAGGACGGCCTTCATTTGGTGCAAGATCGCCATGAAAGGTACTGCAATAGTCTTGATTCCAACCTAGAACAGGCCTAGGACAATCCCAAAGTGCACATTTTGGTCCTAGGAAAGCAGAAGGTGGAGGGCGGATACATGGTAGAAAGCTGTCAGTCTGAGGCACAACCTCTTCGCAGAAATTTGTGGTATCAAATTCAGTAAAGAAATTCTGCTCCAACCCTTGATGCAAATCATAAAAATTGTAGTCAAATTGACTTGGAACACCCATGTTATTAACTCGCATTTCAGTAGCTCCTGATATAGAGTCTTTATATTGATCAACTGACACAAAGCCATGCTTTTGGGGCACTTCAGTGTCACCAAAATCCTGGAACAAATAATGCATATCTTTTAGTAGTTAATAAGAGCATAGTACTTGCTGAGAAAAATAGCAAACAAGTACAAACAAAAAAAGAAAAAATTCATTGTCTATAATTTCAACTCCCGTCTGCAACAAATGAATATCCGACTTTTGTAACATTCCTGATTAATTTTTAGCCAAATAACACAATAACGTTTTGTAACTAAAGAAAAAAATAATTGATTCCTATTATTCAACTGTTTTTAAAGAACGGAAATTAATATGGAAAATATTAGGGAAGTAAACTACTAGTGGCGGGAATGATCCTACATTTTTTCATCACTAAGAACTGCCTAATATTTTCTATAAGATTCTAGAGTATAACTATATTCCAGAGAACTCCAGAAACAAAAGTGTTCCAGGAGAAGAGCTTTGGGTTAGAGACTTAGAGCACATGACCATTTAGCTGACTTGACACCTGACTATCAATCATCATTCAAGTTTCAAAGTTCTAAACCAGGGAACTCATATGTATGAGGCTATAGTGGTATGCTACAACTAGTAGCCAACGACAAGTCAATCCATAAACCAGAAGTAAAAAATGCTTCTTTTTACAGATTGAGAAAGAATGAGCCTGATATTCGACAAATAAAGTTGATGTAGTAATGTGATATTACTTATTAGAGGTAGAAAGAAGGCCTGGGGAAGAGGAAGGAGACTTGTGATACTTAAACATTACCATGTAAACCAATAATTAAAATAGCAAAAATAAACTCCACACATCTGGACAATAAGATATGAGTCACTTCTAAACTATTAAATACCGTGTGGCTACCAGATTTCTGCACAACATGACGTTCCGGCATTAGGGCTGGTAATCCACTGGTGGCATCATCTTCCTCCTCACCAAGCTGTAACATCGCACTAATGTCCCAAGAAAGAGACCCTAAGCTAACACCACCCTGCACAAAAACATTCAAACCAACATTTTTTATCATCAACAAATTCAGAACAAAATCACACAATGTCCATCAATTGCGTAATCACCTACGATTTCAAAGTATTCCATAGTATACTCTCAAGACACTTTACATTGTTCCTCTAAAACAGTTTCAAGCAAAAAGACACCCACAGTATCAAACAAAAAACCAGAAAGACTGGCATATCTTGTAGAACCCTGTTAAGTATGATACAAGCTTATACATTGAAGCCTTATCTAATAAAAGCAAAATCAAAAAGCTTAAATTCACTTATGAGACAAATGAAGGGAAGTGGGAACACAACAGATGCTAATATTCACGAAAAAAACCATTTTTTTTTCCAATAAACAATATTTTCACTGTCTTCGAAATTTTCACTGCCGGTGTAAAACAAAAAATACAGTATATCCAACTTCAGCAAAATCATGGTTGATTTTAGCCAAATGACACATCGATGTTTCATTGATACAGGAAAATCATTGATTCATGTTTTTCATATTTATATAATGAAGGAAGCGATGAGCCGATGCTTGCAAGCATAAGAGAAGCAGACTGCTATTCTGCTAGTAGCAGTAAAATTCCATAAATACCTATCTAGTGCAAGATGGTCCTACATGTTTCCATGGCAACCAGACAATAGTATATGAATCATTTCTAACCTGTTGAAGTGCCATGTCGCCACAATTTTTCTCCATATCTGGACCGGGCTCTGGCGTTGGTAATCTGCTAGTGGCATCATCTTCCTCGTCACGAAGTCGCATCAGCCTATTGATTTCCGAAGAAAAAGACCCTAAACTCCCACCACCCTGTACAAAAAACCTTCACTGTTATTTATGATCATTCAAAAAATTCAGAACACAATCACACATGTTAATATACTGTCATCACCTAAAATACTAAAATGCACTCTCAAAATACTTTCACAAATTTGTTCCCCTCGGGCCTTATCTACAGTTTCAAGCTTAGATGCATGCACATTCCTATTCAGTCAACCAGAGAGACTGGCATGCTATTAGTTATGAAAGTCTATTTACATTCTTTTAAACACAGATTTCCCGCAATTAAAAGAACATATCCACGAGTTTGAACACAGATCAAACGCAAAAAATAATGGTTGAGCATAATCACAAAGCAAAATAGTCGGCCAGTTAAAAAATCAAATTTTCAGAAAAGGACCTGGAAAGAAGAAGCGGGGGAAGGTTGATTCAGTTCAGTTTGCCACTCCCGGAGCATCTGATTAACCTGTTCTTCCAGAAAAACTACATCATTTGTGCGGCTCTCTATCCTAGCCAACTGCAGATTATAGAGAATACCCTGTAGATCATTCACCCGAATCTTCGCTCTCTCTTTCAGAACTTGATGCTTCCCACCAACACCATTATTCATACCTTTACCCATACACACACACTGCTAATTACAATCTCCAATTTCCTGCAAGAACCCCCATCACCAAATTCAATCACATTGAACATGTACAAAAAATTATGAATTCAAACATTAATGTATAAATAAAAGGGGATAGGTGCTATGGAGAACCACTTGAGCAAATGAGGACCGAAGAACCTTGACTTCTTGAGCACAAATGTGCTGTAGTTTTTGTAATATTGTGTTTTGCATATTTTTTGAATTAGTAGTTTTCTGTCCAAACCATGCTTCTTTTTTCTCAAAATATGATTCTAGCGGAAATTTCAGTATCAAATTTGCAGAACACAACATAGGAAAAGTTGTATGTTTAACAGAACAAACAAGGATAAAGTTATATGTATGGTTTAACATTAGATTTCACTTCCTATTAGAACAAACTCCATCAGGAAATTAAAAAAGGTAAGTATACAAAATTAACTCTTCCTGCAGGGAATGCAACGAACAAACACCGCACAGACATGAAACAAGAAAAGGAGTTTCAACATTCTATATAAATCAAAAGAGCCCAAACCTGTGACCGAAAGACTTGTACCTGGCTGGACTTTTTAATTTAATCTAATCTACTAACTAGCAAAAAGAAAACCCCTGGATCCTGAAAATTCTACAAGTGCTACTAATCAATTTGCATACCATCTATTCCGTTAAGACTCCATAACCCAACCAAGGTCATAAAAACAAACACAACTCCAAAAGAGAGAACATGCATTCAAGCAGCATTAATCCTTTGACAACTACCATAACTATAGTACTCGAAAAAATTGTAGTAATTTATCAAGGTTAAAAGACAGTCACTACGATTAATCTTTCGAGATTTATTGATTTATCGAGATTCTACTGTAATTCTAAACCAACCCACAATAAGCTAATGCAATCAAACAAGGAAGTGCTACTTGAAAATTAAGAACATATTATTCGTTCTTGTTCAGGGGTCAGGTAAATCTAAGTTCAGTACAGTATACAGTTGCATTCTTCATCATAGAAAACATAAATTTTAGATTCAATGGCATAGCTAAAAATTATAAAAGAACGATATTACATGTAAATAATTCAAGAAGTGCATGTTGTTGCAAATATTAAATTAGACAAATAGCGAATAAAATTTAGGACAATTTACGTACCTCGAATTTGGGTAAGAGGGTAAAGAAGAAACCTAAACGTTAAAAAGAATGAAAATAGATAATTTATGTACGACTACGAGTATATATATGATGGGTATCTAAAGAAGGCCCACTTTGGTCGGAGGATCCTGAGTTCTATTTAAGAGAAAGAAAAGGAAAGAGAAGGAAATTAGACACGTGTTATTTTATTTTCTCTATTGTATCTCAAGTTGTTTCTCAGATTTTTATTATCTAAAAAATTATATCCTATATATGATTAGGATAAGAGAGTTTAGGAAAAGAGAGTTATGAATTAGATATTATAACCGAATTTGGTTCACGTACCACCAAATCAATAAGGATCATTAATTTTAAAATAGATAAATGAGAATCGTTCGATCATTGTTAATAAAATATTAACATATTTTAATAATATAAATCAAATATGAATAGGTTTTATAAGTTGAGTAGAATTCTAAATATAAAAATTCGTAACTTTAATTCTAAGTTGAGTGGGTTATTTGATTGTTGGTAAATACTATAATTCTAAGTTGAGTAGTTTTTTTTATTTTAATTATATTCCTAAATTTAATAGAACTAATGCAAAAAAAAATTCACGTCGTTATTTCTTAAATTTCAAGGTATTTTTATTGGAAAAAATTGTTAAACCATCACCACAATAAAGATTATTTTGTGAGTTTGTGTGGGCTGTAAAATCGTTCAAATCCGATTTCTAAAACTCAAGATAGAGCATAAATAGTACTCACTTTGTCCCCATCATTTCTTTACAGTTTTCCCCTGCTTAGCACACATTTAATGTGTATATAAAGTATAGTTCCATAACTTATTTTTACAATTTATTTTATACGAATAAAAATTTAAACATAAAATTTTTGTTTAGAAGAAAAAGAATTTAAAAATAATTTATGAAATTTTACTTTATAAGAGCCTTAAAATACATGTTGTCTCAAGTATAAAGAACCTAGGGGAAAGAAGTATATTAATCGTATAAAACCTAATAAATAAAATATAAAAACTAATAACATAAAAATATTAAAAAATTATAAATTAATATAATTATAAATAATAAAAAAAATTGTGCATTACATGAGTTATAAGCTAGTATGGTTAAATTGTTTAACTTCTTACGAAATTTATGAATAAAGTTTGTAGATAATATTTTGAAATTTTCCAAAATAAATCAGAAATTAATTATATATATAGTATAATAAAGTTATAAGTGAAAAAATATATGGAAAATATAAAATTTAATGACTTTAAAATTTGAAGCAATGAAATTTCTGGCAAAACATGCAATATTAACAACTAAAATAATAAAGATTTAATATTGCAATTTTTTCAAAAAAGAATTACTCCTAATAATTTTCTAATCAGTCCATCTATCTATCTATTACTATATCTTAAACCACAACACAATGGAAAAAAGTGTCACTTTAATGCCTGTGAAATTACGATTTTACCCCTATTTTTTGAAAAATTACAAAAATGTCACCCCTTTAATGTTTATGCAAAAATTAAATTAAATATGTTAGTCATGAAAATTGAACATGTGACCTTCAGCACTCAAACTTGCACCACAACCATTGTGCTACACTTTGTTTTGAGTTTACTTTCAAATTTTTAATAGATAAACCACATATTCTCCCATCTTTTATTTTTATTTTTATTATAGAGTAGATAAATATTGATTTATATTATTTCTAGAATATTGCATAATATATAATTACAAAAAATATTTTTATCGATTGAGCATGATCTACAATTCTCTTTTGTCAATTTAAATGATTGATATATGTCATTTTAATACCTATGAATTTACGATTTTGCTCCTATATGTTAAAAAATTACAAAAAACACCTTCTATTTTATATTTATGCAAAGAGTAGATGAAATTATGTTAATGTTGAAAATCAAACCAATAACTTTCTCTAATCAAACTCATAACATAACCATTATACTATACGTTATTTTGAGTTTTCTTTAAAAATGTTTTTAGATAAATCACATTTTCTCCAAAAAAAACGTTGGTTTATATTATTTATAGAATGTTGCATATTATATATTCCAAAAAAATATTTTAATGGGTTGAGTATACTCTATATTTCTCTTTTGTCATTTTAAATGATTGATATAAAAAATAAAATTTTAAATAATATAAAATTATACATAAATGTAATCGATTCCTAAAAAAATATGAATTTATTTACTTTCTCCTCTGTGTAGATATTAAACTGTTGAAATAAAAAAATAAGATTTTTTTAAGAAATATATAATTTTGTTTATAAAATTATACATAATAAATGGAATCTTGCATAATTTTTATGTATATAAAATTTTAAATACGCGAGTCATATTAGAGATTTTTTGTCGATCAACTATTTAGACTTTCAGCGATTTAAAAGTGTGATTGATCTAAAAATATATAATTTTGTTTATAAAATTATACATAATAAATGATTGTCTTGCATAATTTTTATGTATATAAAATTTTAAATACGCGAGTCATATTAAAGATTTTTGGTCGACCAACTATTTAGACTTTCAACGATTTAAAAGTGTGATTGATCTAAATATATATATATTAAAAAAACTAAAATAATTGAATTTATGTTTTAAAAAATGACAACTCCAAAAATAGGATTTATGTTGTATATATAAAAAATAACATAATTAATATTCAATATAAAATAAAAAAAAGATATGTTTTTTTTTTGAATTATAAATATTACAAAATTGCAATAATTATTCACAATGACCAATTAGACTATAACACAAAATATGGTAATATGAATTTTAAATAGTATACTAAATTGATCAAATAATCAACATAATATATGATGGTCGAGTTATAACATATACTTAGATCAACCTATGATGAAACCAAAAAGTTTCATCTTAAATATTATGTTGATGCACAATCATTAAGGTCGTCTAATCATAATTTACATTGATAAAAATATTTGTAAAAATTCAAGTTGAGTTAAAAAAATAATTCATATTATAAGATAAAAAATGTTTCAATTTACCAATATTTTAAAATAGAATTTTGATATTATGTAATAAATTTTAGACTAAAACTAAACATTTGAGTTTAAAAATGTAAAAATATGTATGTAATATATAAAAAAATGAGCTATACACCGCAATGACGACTTTCATATAATATTAATAGTTTCATAATATGTTTTCGTCATACGTATATATCAATTCTTTATAAATGTACTCTAACTAAGTTAAAATCACATTGCCTATGTTATATATTGACAATTTTCAAAAATATTTATTTATTTTAGACTCAAATGTTCAATTTGATAAAGTTCCTTCATCAAAAACATATTATTATATACTCAAATGTTCAATTTGATAAAGTTCTTATCACATCATCGAAAATCATATTAATATTTTAGCAATTAAATGTAATCATGCGATTATTATCGTATGGATATTAATCCAAATTTTATGAAATTTAATCAAGTTATAGAATATATGGTTAATGTAATTGGTATGACATATTACAAAAATACTATTAAAATATGAGATAAAATCGAAATATTATCCTTTTTCGAATTTTAAATTACAAAATTATCTCAATATATAAACAATTTCGTGTGAGAAATTATTGCAATGTCCGTGCCTCGCACGGGCTTTTACGCTAGTTACTATATATTAAATGGCAACACATGGGCAAAAAGTGCCAAAAAATTGCCTGTGAAATTTCTATTATACCCTTATTTATTCAATAATTACAAAAATGCCATTATAGTTCTATTAACAATAAAAAAATGAAATCTATTATATATATAATAGCACAACATGTCTCATTTTATTCAAAGTAGTTTTACAATTATACCCTTCAATGCATCATAATTTTACTTTAAAGTCCCTCCAAAGTCAAATGTTATAAAAATATAAGAAAATCTTCATTTTGATGAGAATCGAACCTAAGACACTTCAATACTAACTACTAAGAATTTCAAGTCACCAATTTAACCATTGAGCTACTTGGGCTTTTTTGTTGTGCTATAAAACTCATTAGTGTGGTTATGCCTTTCACATATATTATTTTACACTTTAGTTTTTATTCAAGATTCTTTCATGATAATTTCATTCGTCTAATTATTAATAAAAGTGGTTATTGTTATAAAGTATATCCAATAGACACGTATCTCTTTAAGTAAATTCAATTATGTTTTTTCCGTTGTATTCACAATTTTAAGACAAAGTACAAATGCATTTTTAGTCACATAATATCACTTTTTAGTCTGAGCATCCAATACTTATCAGGATGTTAATTCTACTTCAAAAATATTTATATGGGGTAGGGAATTAAAACTACGGGCTTTCATGTTAACGACTAGCTCAAATAATACAAAATAGTAATCATTTTGTCTCAACTAGGTTCATACATATCAGATAATATAAGTAATAATCTAAGCACCTCTATAGTTGTTACCCTGACCAGAGATGAACGTAATTCGGATTCAGGTCGGATTTTTCGATATCTGATAGGGTCGGGCTTTTTTAAACCGAGACAAATCTCCTCTAAAATATTTATACCCGTAGATAGGGTCGGATCAGGAGGGGCAAAATCATATTTTTACAAATTATTTTAGATATTGATAACTTTAACTTTTTTTTAATTTTATTTTTTCGGATTTAATTGAAAATTTTAAGCTTTAATCTGAGATTTAATTTAAAATTCTAACTTTTTGGATTGGACTTTTATACTGATCAAGACTACGTCCAAATCGAGATTAAATTTGGGTTTATTCGGCTCGAACCGGACCGAGATTTTGTGAAAAATATGTGATCCGTTTAAGCCTGCGGGCTGGATCCAATTGAGGTGGACTTTTTTTTAATCAGATTTTTTCCGATTTTTTTAACCAGATCGAACAGTTTTTTTGAATACAAATTTATGTGCATCTCAATCCCGTCACCTCATGCATTAAGGACAAGTATACTACTCCGGCCGCATATTGAGAATTATGGAGAGTATTGATACTTTCAAAATGGAGCCTTTATTTGACACCTTCAAGTAATTCCTATCTGATTATTAATTAGCTTATAAAACTAATCATCAAATACATTCAACTAAGAACAAAATCTTCTTCGGACTAATACCAAACCAATCTTCCTTGCAAATCTTCTGAATCATGGCACATAGTGCCACCAACAAGTTCGAACTTGTGGCGGGATCACCACAGCAAACTGAAGAATACTTATCATCGCAAAATTAAACTGACGTGAACTAGAAAATATCATTACAAAATAACATCAAGTTTTGTCGGTTAGAGCGATCCCGTGCCTTGCACGGGTATTGAAGCTAGTTAGGTGTAGAGAAGTGAACCCATAACCTTATAAGTAACAATCTCAGCCACTGTGCCACAATCTTGCTTTGATGAAAATATTAAAATTCCTCATCCATAAGTGCGAATGTCCAGCCATTATATTCTGTTGATTGATTTTTTCTCTTCTTGTGATTCTACTCAAGTAGAAATTCGATTTACACAAATGCCTTAAATACATGTTTTTAATTATTCTTTTGCAAGTATAACCATGCTAAAAGAAAAGATCAATAAAAAATAATTATATTTATTTACATCAAATGTATAATGGCTTGGATTTTATGTCTTATTAGGTTACAAGTTGCATCATCTACCATAAGAATTTCTCTATAAATATGTATACTCAACAATTTTACGTAATTTGTCATTATAATGTTAATTTAAAAAAAAAAAATTGGTGTAGGTAGTTGACCCGTAACCTTCAAATTAGAATTGACCATCTGAAAGTACACTAAAAACTCATTTTGATAAAATTTTGAAATTTATTATCAATAAGTGCGAATACCCAAGATGTTATATCGATTGTTTTTTATTTCTTCTTGTAATTTATACGGCAAGATAGGAAATCGATTTACACAAGTGCTTTACATAGATGTTTTTAGTAAATTTTTTGCAAATCTAACCATACTAAATGAAAAAATCGGAGAAATATAACCAACTACATAAAATATTATAAATTCGACCAGTAAAAAATATGTACTATTTTAGTATTGTAAATTATATGTATTTGCATTATATATAATGACCCTGACTTTATATCGTATTAAATTACAAATTGCATCGTTTATCGTAAAAAATTCACCATAAATTAATATGCTCGACAACTTTTACGTCATCTTTTCATATATATGGTTGAACTTGAGATTTTTTTAAAATAAATAATGTAAATTTAAGGACGTTTGGGTCGAAAATATATATAACCGAATGTTTTAATCTTTTTAACATTTTTAAAAATAGTAGACGAATGTTTTCATCTCTGTCATGTTTTTAACATGTATTTTGCAAATGTAACCATACTGGAAGAAAATATCACATTAAAAAATTAGGTATACAAAATACTTTAAAATTGACACGTTAGAAATTAGATTATTTTAAAATTGTAAATTATATGTGTGAATATATATATATATATATATATATATGGTTTAGATTTTATATATTATAAATTACAAATTGCACCATCTATCGTACTAATTTATAAGTAACTTAATACATTTTACAATTTTTACATAATTTTTTTATTTACATGACTGGATCTACGATTTAAAAATAATAATAATGAAAGATTGAAAAACAAGTCATTCACAACCACTAATATTTAAATTTTGGACTCGATATTGGTTATCAGTTGAATTAACATATAAAAATAAGTATTTTAAAAAACACAACATATAAAGATAAGTAAGTATACAAAATGTTATAAAATTGGTCTAAAAACTATAGGATTACTTTAATATTGTAAATGATATTTATTTGTATCAAGTAGATAATGACTCAGATTTTGCATCATCTATCATATCAATTTGTAATCATTTTTCATTTGTACGGTTAGATTTACGATTTCAAAAAATATATATATTGTGAATTTAAGGTGTTTGGGTCGCCTATATATAATCAAATTAATCGATATGAGATTTGAATTTTGGACTCGATATCAGTTATCGCTTCAATAATTACATAATATATATATATATAGTCAAGTTAAAACACATTATTACAAGTAAACGATGATCATATATAAAAAAAATTGGATTAAAATTTGTAACTGTAAAACGATATTCCAAACACATTTTTAAAAAATTTATTAAGCGTGTTCACATAATTTAATATAGCGACAGATACATGAGAGGAGTGCACAATGAGTTCCCAAGTAAAAAAAAAAGAAACAAATATGTGGCATAAAATGCTCTAAACTACAATTGGTACTCATCGCCCAAGTGTTTATCACAAACTCAGGTCTTGCGGGGGTGTGCATGGACGCGCTGACCTTCCGCTTATTTTTAAAATCCTTAATCTCATTCATGTGTGTTCTATTATATTACAACAACATTGTGTGCATTTAACCATTCATAATCTAGACTACAAAGAAAAAAAAACCAAACCAATCGATCGCTGAAAAACAGACAACAACCGCTTTCGAAGGTAAAATTTATATCTACAAATTGTACTTTATCCAAAACACAAAACTCTGGTAAACCTGCTTATAATCGCAAGGAAAACAATAGTTCACTCGTGTTTCAAATTCTACACTGTTTCAATCTGTTCTCAGATTCAATATGTTCTCAAAATCAATAATACTCACAATGAACAAGTCTCATAACCTTGGCGCAATTACGTTCGTGATTTAAAGTAATTACATTATTCGTCAACAAAATTTCTTATTCTTTATTATGCACAACCATGTTTATCATCTTACACTCTTGAACTTAAGACTACATAATCCTCAAGTTAATATATCGATCTCGACCATCTTTCTTATCACAAAATTATTGATATTTTTATGCAGGCTCGTGCCTTGCACGGGCTGTTACGCTAGTTCTATATATAATAGGAGAACATGAGGATATTTTAGGGGCATTTTGAGCCAATAAAACCCCTGTGAAATTACCATATTACCCTTACTTTTTACGAAATTACATGAATTTCAAAGAAAAAAATTTGAATTAATAATGTTTCTATAAGGTATCGAACCATTAACCTTCTCTAAGATATTCATGCTTACAACAATTGAACTACTTGTCTCTTCAGATAATGAGTTAAAAATTCTATTACATGAACCTCATATCTCTCTTTATCCTATATTTATTATTATATTAACTTTTGAGCAAAAAATGAAGGTGATTCATAAGATATATTAAACTATGTTTTTTCAGTTTTCAAAGTTAAACAAAGTTTTCAAAGTTAAACAAACATTTAATACAGTAAAAACTCGATAAATTAATAGCCTCGGGACCGGTAAATTTTATTAATTTATCGAGGAAAAATATACACTAACTCTATTATATCGGGACTGAATTTTTTAATTAATTTATCGAGGTTCTACTGTATATGTAATGTTAACTATAAAATAATTTTTATTTTTGCACAACGGTTTATCTTTCTTATAATACACTTATTTGAATTATTCATATATTTTATCTATAAAATGTAATATTGAACATTGATATAACATAAGTAATATATTACAAGTAGTTTCTTTATGTATTATTTAATTACTTATTTTTAAATTAATAAAAATTATGGTCAAAATATTTAAAAATTAGACTACAATCTCTATATATAATAGGAGAACTAGGAATATTTTAGGGGCATTTTGAGCCAATAAACCTCCTATAAAATTACCATATTATCCTTATTTTTTACGAAATTACATGAACATGCCACTGCTCTCTTATTCAAAGAAAAAAATTGAATTAATAATGTTTCTATGAGGTATCGAACCATTAACCTTCTCTAAGATATTCCTCCTTACAACCATTATGCTACTTGTCTCTTTTAGTTATGAGTTAAAAATTCTATTACATGAACCCCATATCTCTCTTTATCATATGGTTATTATTATATTAACTTTTGAGCAAAAAACAAAGGTAACTCATAAGATATATTAAACTATGTTTTTTCAGTTTTCAAAGTTAAACAAATATTTCGTATATGTAATGTTAACTATAAAATAATATATATTTTTGCACAATGATCTATCTTTCTTGTACTACACGATTTATTTGAATTATTCATATTTTTAATATATAAAACGTAATATTGAATCTATTACTATATATTATACGCTGACAGAAGGGCAAAGTTTGCCGATAAATTGCCGGTGAAATTACCCATACACCCTTTTATTTATCAAAAATAACAGCGCTGCCCTGTATAACATGACGTCTGTTACAGTATCGTCCCCAAATTTCATTACACATCATCTCCAATTTCGCTCGTCGGAGTAGTCCGCCCTCTCCAATTTGATTATACACCCTCTTCCTTGAACCCATCGGGATAGTGGTCGGCCTCTGCTTACGATTCGATTTGTGAGAAGTCGGCCTCTACTTTCAATTTTTCTTAAAATTCTTGAATTGCACACGTGAATTGTTGTTGTCAGTGTAAGATTTCTCCACTTCTATTCGGTTCATAAGTTTGTTCGTTTTATTGCCCGTAATTGTGAGATGTCAATTGTTTTTTCATGTATTCCTTTGCTTTGCATGTAATCATTTGTTTTGTTGCCTGTAATTGTGAGATGTCAATGGTTTATAAGTGAATTGTTTGTTTATCCTTTGTTTTTAGACTTTGGCCAGCCACCTATAAGGGCTTTGCATTTTTATGTGTGTTGGTGTATGGTTGTGTTGAGGGTACAATTTCTGGGAAATAATAAAGCTTTGTTATATGTAGGGATTGCTTATTGTAATTGTGGCAGATTATTGATATTGGGCACAATGTTTTTTTTGTTGCAAATGTAATTTTGGGATTTGATTTTGTACCCCATCATAGTTGGGAAGTATATTTAATTTATTTTCACATATAGATATAGCAGTAAATTAAGATTAGGAAAACATGAAGATGTAATTAGTTGGAACTTAGCAAATCTGAGGAGGGGGAGAAAATAAAGAGATGAGAAAGATAATTACAAGTTTAAATGGAGAAAGGCTCCTTAACTGATCAGAGTGTTATGATAAACTAGGAGAAGATCTTGGATAGATAATATAACACCCACTTTCATTCGTAAATTATAATCTTAACCGCAGTGTACTGTTACTGGGTCTTAGATAACACACCAATTGCATTCTTGTCATCTTTCTTGCATTTTATGTTCTCTAAACATACACTTGGTATCTCAGTTACTTGGTCTAAGCCTGTAAAATATATTAGGCTGGATTGTGTGTTACAGAATATATGTTACGTATCTATTTTGCAATTTTCGTTTATGTGTTATCTTAAAATAATTCTTTTGCAGATGTACCCTGATCTTATCTCTGCCAAATTATACTTCAATTAGCACAAAAACAATACAAAGTTATAAATTATCTGGTTTTCTCTTTGATGTATGATTTCTACTTACGATGCAGGATTTTCTTAAATGATGCATTTTTTGTTTTTTTCCTTTTCCTACTCAGTCAGTCTGTTTGGGGAACTTAAAGAATGGTGGTTGTGGTGTTTGATTTGGCAAGTGTGAATAAGATAGAATGGTTTTGTATATGTTTAGGAATGAGGACGGGCTTTTGTTTAGCTGATTCAAGAACAAAAATGTTCAATTTTATTACGTTTTGTATTCTATATAAACTATTCTTTCTTCAGTACAATGTATATGTGTTTGTGTAACTTGACCATTTCATTAACTAGAAAAAAGGATCTTTAAGAGGACTAGGGGCAAAATATGCCAAGAAATTAGCAGTGAAAGTACCGGTATACCCTTACTGATCATAATTTAACAAAGGTGCCACTGCAACGCTTCATTTCACAATCATCGATGCTTTATTACACAATTTTATCGGATACATAGGCCGAGAAAACCTTTATGTTTGATTACTAGCCAATTAGGGTTTGCGCTTGTGCTACTTTGATTATGGATAAAGAATTTGCGGAGGTTGCTATTAATTCAGTAGAATGAGGTGAACATATATCTGATTTAATTTTAAATAACATTGGGAATGGGTGTTTTTGTTTAGGTATGCCAATTATATTTATATCTTATGAATAAATTGAATTATGTTGCTTTTATCTACTATTATCTTATACATGATGATCTTTTATGATCTTCTGCATATTGGATGTATTCATAGAAGAAATGGAGTTTATGTTGGTGCATATGTTTCCTTGATTCAGGTGTGTTTTCTTCATATAGGCATGACTCTGTTTTTCGCCCTACTAGATTATTCTATGTAAATTCTTATTAAACTTTTCAAAATGCATGTTTGTCTCTCTATTTCTATGTTGAATTTTTTTTATCCAAAATGACCACATCATAACGTGATCATCTCTCTGCTCAGAAGCATTATCTTAAATTTTAGGCTAAAATTTTTATGTTTGGATTGCACTAGCCTGCTTCTTATTAAGTTACTCGGTGTATTGTCTTAGCTCTAAGGCTCGTAGTCTAAATTGACTTTGTTGCATTATGTTGTGCATAAATCTACCCAATTCATCGGCATAAGGCAAAACATATAACGCAGATAGATTAAGATTAAACATATTGGGAGCAGGTCGTGTTGAATCTCTGCCCATTTATACATACCCAATAACCACTCATACACCCACATTCTAATATCAGATTGCTCTTATTCCTTTTTAAACTATCATTCCCCGAGTTGAGTACTTAACTTTCTAGAGGTAAACCGTAAGATTAATCTAATATTGGTTAATTGTTGTTTCTTGAAATTATAGTGAATGTCTTGAAATAATGAACCAATTGAGTAAAATCTAAATTAAAAAATTAGCTAACTTTCATGCATTTCTATTTACAAGTAATTTTGTATATATTCTTTTTTTTTAATCAAGAACTAAAGAATCTTATAAAAAGCTGTCAAAGGAGCAGCTGAGTTGAAGACAGTGACTCAAACTCTCTAGCCACATTATATAAGATTCAATCCTCGCTCTTTCATCTTGGTAAATACCTCTTTCTGCAACAAAGTTGGGAGTGAGTCTTTTAGCGGAGTTGGTTTATATTTCTACAATTGACTATTTTTCAAGTTAAATATTATTACCTTAAAATTTGAAACAAATTGCTAATATTTTATGTAAGCAGTGTTGTAGATATCGGCGATTTACCCGATATATCGGCCGATATATCGGCAATCGGTGGACTACCGATCTAATTTGTTGAAATCGTTGAATAATACGTTTTTTGCTTTATCGGGTCAAAATCGGGTCAAATTTGTCAAAATCGGGTCGTTGAACTAACCCTCCGGCGAAAATCCGGCGATGCAGCTCTAATCTCCGGTGATAATTTATACTTTTTTGTTGAAAAAGACTCGTTATTCACTAACTATGATGTATACACGACGAAGTCAAGCAGAGTAAGTTAAATCTATAAGAGAACTGCTTAATATTTGTGACATGAAAATGGAAAAATGATCTTCGGCCGAGGACGGATGAGGGATGAGATTGATGAGGGAGAACCAGAGAAGTAGTAGATGGCTTTGGTTTAAAAAGGAGAAGTATACGATAACTGCTCTACTACTATTTTAATCAAGTACCATCATTTTGTCATTTCTTAGTGATATAATAATATTAATATATTATTAGTATTATGATAAATACTGAGTGAATAATAAATTTTTATATAAAATTTATTAATTTTAAATTTTAAATGTATATTTGTATATAAATAATAATGATCTAATTTAATATATATTATAATTTTATAAACTAATATTAAAATACATCCGATTTATATCTTAGTGATATAATAATATTAATATATTATTAGTATTATGATAAATACTGAGTGAATAATAAATTTTTATATAAAATTTATTAATTTTAAATTTTAAATGTATATTTGTATATAAATAATAATGATCTAATTTAATATATATTATAATTTTATAAACTAATATTAAAATACATCCGATTTATATCCGATTTAACATTCCGATAAATCCCCGATTTCCGATAAATCGCTAATCAGTACCTCAACTGATTTGTTCCGATTTCCGAAATCTATAACCATGTATGTAAGCAATAATTTTGAAAGCAAATAATATGAATAAAGAAGTAGAGAGCGTTCATTGTGGTCCAATTTGGTTGATTGAAATACAATGAAGGTCTACTCAACATGTTGATCCAAATTGGTTTGATATGAATGCAAAGTGTATGGATGGCATGTGCATGTGTAACTAATTTGTCTGACCATTAGTAAGTACTGGATATCAATATAGGGTAAGCGCTGATAAGTAGCACACAATGTTTTTTAACCGTTGATTGGTGAAATTGCAGTTTTTCCCGAAAACTTTCTTCGTATTTACTTCTGATATTTAAACTGTAGGTTTTTTGCTTCTCCCGCAGATTTTATTATTTCTGCAGTTCTTATACTTCATTTTTTTGCTGGTATTCAAGACGTTGAATCTGCAGGGTTTTTTTTACACAGTTGTATAGGGCAGAATTAATTTCGATGTTTCTACAGATTTCTTTCTATAGTTTTTTTTTGTTTCTGCGTATTTTTTTCCTGCTGTTTCTGCAGAAGTTTGAGATGTAGCAGTTGGTATAGCAGATTTTGCAGAATTTTTGCGTAAATTTTGTAGAGTTCATTGATTTTTGCAGTTTTTTCATTGCTTATTCTGCAGAAAAGTAGGTACATTCAGTTGCTTTTTTACTTAGTTTATGCAGAATTTGGTATAACGGATTTTGAAACACGGGTTTGCAGACTTAAGGGGTATTCAGATCTTGGAATATGATATGAAATGATCTATTAGGGTATTAATATCATGAGGGGCAAAACAGAAAATAGGCAGGAATTTTACGGGCAAAACTGTGATGGCACAAGTCAGCTTTTGAAACGCAAACTGCTCCTTATTGACGATTAACGCTAAGTGCTATACAAACGTTCCCTGACAAACGATTGTGAGGGCCAGGTTCCAGCAATTAATATAATACAATGTAAGTGGGAGTTTGCAAGTAGGAATTAGGTACTTACTATTATATTTTGATATTTCTAAAGCCAAAATTAAATATGTTTAACTAATGTTCGTGTTATTGTCTAGCAACTGTGTACTAAAACTTGTAGACCTTTCAAGTTTTTGTAAGTTTAATTTTACCAAATAGTTATTGGATATTTTTTGGAATAGAGCTATACGAACAAGCAGGTCACTGGCTTGGTTGAGCGGATGACATTGCATATCTGAAACTGGTAAAGAAATGATCCTAGTGCACATCAACATTTGATAATAAATAGTGCCTTTCAAGGTCAGTAGATTATCTATTTTCTTTATTAGTTTATCATTTCTTATTTAGCTATAGCTATATATAGTGATTCGCACATCTCACTATCCGAGATTTTCATTTGCTGATTGCATATATATGTTTTTGTTTTAATTTAGACTGGTTTCCGAGCTTCTAAGTTTGTGCTTAAATGGCATATATGTGTCCCTTACTATTAAAGAACTTGTAATTAAGCTGAAAGAGAAAGAGGAGTCTACCTCGGTACATAAGTTGGTTAACTAATCTTTAAAAAAAATAAAAAATAGTCGGACACATAATTTTTTAGCATAGTTGTTCTCTTATATTTGAATAGCTCAGATTTAATCAGATTATTGTAAATAACGTTGTTCTAGGTTGCATGTCCAGTTGATAAAAGTCTAATGGATTTAGGGTTTTATGAAAGATGAGGTTCCAGAAAGAAATGTGGACTTAATTTTTTGTTTTTAAGCATTTATGTTGCCTTCTTCCAAAATGGGAAAAAATATTAAAATTAAATGATGTATAAAAATAAAGATTACTTACAAAAAATTGAGCTATGAATAAAGATATGTTTCTTCAAATTGTCTAAATGGATGTGGATTTTAGGTAGAATAATTGAATGATGAGTATAAATATGTTTTTGAGTTGGAGCAAACTTACAAAGGCAATGTACAAAAGAACTTTGTAAAAGAAGATTTAGTTTTGCTGATACTAAGGTACATAACGGGTCAATATGAATCAAATTATTTTGGGTGTGACATGGATATCTATTAGAAAATTTTAGTTCTGACACATTTTGTTAGAGTGTGAGTTAAAAAAGTCTACATTTGGGAATTTAAATTATATTTTGATTTTTTGAGGTTATAGCATCTATGTTCTATAGATTGGCGTGAGGTGATGCATTTGTTGTGATTTCTACCGCTTTTGAGGAATTCACAATTTTATGGGCTTTTACTGTGCTACTGTAATGCATATACTGATTTGACCGATAGACGTCTGTTCTTTTGATTTGAAAAACTATTGTCTTACTCGAGGGGAAGAGCAAAAGTAAAGGACACGACGCTGCTTCTGTTTCAATAGAGCCGAAAAAGCGAGGAAGACCAGCACTATTTCTCACTAAAGAGATGGTGGAAGAATGTAGGCTGTTGAAGCATCTTCACAATAATCCTTGATGGAACATGCACGGTATATCCTGTGAATGCCAGAATTTATGCCTTAAATAAGTTTCGATTGTCTCTACTTACCGCGGTGTTGTATTTATTCGTATTAAATTTTTCTGCACGTCAACTCACTGGTTCTTCGCTTCAATATTTCCTCATAAATTTTAACATCACAGTATTTTTATTTATTTCTCCTCTTAGTGGAGGGAGGCTCTAGCCAGGGCTGTGCAGGAAGTGGCGACGTGGGAGGAATTTCCTAAGGTAATTTACGTGTACCCAAACCTGTCACCATAGGAGACTGAGAAATCTTAAGTTTAGGCAGGATATATTTGACTTTATCTTATTCTCTCTTTCAAATATTGATGAAAATCAGTTTCTTGAGAAGTTTACAAGTCCAGTTATTCTGTCATCATTAGAAAATGGGAAGACTGTGAGGGGCCTTGCAGGGATTCCATATAAAGGCCCAGTCATTTTAGTTGGGTATCACATGATAGTGGGGCTTGAACTATTTCCTATGTTAAGCTGCTTTTGGATTAACGGGGATATACATCTCCGAGCAATAAGCCATCCATTCATGCCTGATATATCAACACTTGATATTGTAAGAGTTATGGGTGTTGTTCCTGTATCACCAACCAACTTTTACAGACTTCTGTCTCTAAATTCTCATCTCCTGCTCTATCTAGGAGGCATCCATGAGGCTTTTCATCGGAAGGTAAACTTGAAGACAGTTTCATACTTCATTGCACTTATGGATGATTGATCTTTTTCCAAGTTTGTGATATAAAGGGATTAATCAGCACTGTAGAATAAAATGGCTTAAATACGGAAAGAAACTCATTTGATGGAGATTTTTATATACTTACAGAAGATATGGACATCATTATTCATTATCCAACCCCAGTAGACCTTGGTCCTGAAGGAAAACTATGCAGGCATGAAGATTAAGATAGAAACCATAACCTTTTATATGCTACCATGTCTTAGTCTGATTTACTAATGTGTCGTGCTCTGATTTACACATTCAATCATTTACTATGTAAAAATTATTGTACTTTAATAAATCAGATTATGTTAAAAGCAATTAAGCATTTTGCTCTACATTTTTTAGGGTGAGGAATACAAGTTATTTTGGCCAGAACAGTTGGAGTCTACAGTTGTGCTAGCATGCTGGGGTTCCTGGTCATTTGTACACTTTGTTTTTAGAATTTTATTTGATTATACGGGAGTTAATCTGAAACAGAAACAATAAGGCACACCAACACACAACAACAGTTACCATGTATGTGTTAGCAACAACTAATTGATCACACTTGAACTCTGCAGGTGTTGCACTCTCGCATCCAATATCCAAGGATTTAAGCCATTTTTAGTCCGTGTTTGGTTTTCTATTTCACGTTAGTCGTAGTAGAGCTTTATTCTGCTTTATATTTTAGATATTTACTATCAGAAAGTCATAATAATATTTTATGATCAGCACCTTAATCATATTTTGTTGTGATGTTTGTCTTCTACCTCTTTTTTAGGGTAACCAGATGTTGGTCGAAGATATGTATTTATGCCACTTATCCGAAGAGAGCGTGTACTGATATATCAAATGTTATGTTGATGCCAGGGCATGCCTTGTACAGGAGCATTGACAAGCATCTTGCAATCAACTTCTACAACAAAACCAAGATCAAAATCTGTCATTATCTTAATCTACAAACTTTAGAAACACACAATTACTCAACAACTAATACAGGTTGATTATCAAAAATATTACTTCTAACTACAAATATATACATCTGGGCCCGTGCCTCGTACGGGCTTTTACGCTAGTATTGATATAACATAAGTAACATATTACAACTAGTTTCTTTATATATTATTTAATTATTTAATTTTAAATTAATAAAAATTAGTATCAAAATATTTAAAAATTAGACAGCAATCACTGGTATATAGGACATATCGATAACATGTATACAAAATATTCATGAGTTTTTTTTATTACATTTACAAGTACAAGCTCATAACATATGTCATGCACAAAGTTTAATATTTTATTTTTATATTTGTTATGGATTAAAAAACGTACTTGTATATTAATTGCTAGGATTAATGAGCTTTCGAGCTTTAATGGTTGCACTTGTGTTTCGAGACTAAATTGGTCCTCACAAGATGCCTACGTATCTCAAATCGTTATCGAGAATCAAGCCAAAGACGTAGTTCTGATTGTAGGATCAGGGACCTTATATAGGCGTCTGGAGCCTAGTATTTATGGTATATTTAGGAGTCTTACCGAATAAGTCTCCTTTTTGATATTGAATAAACATCGTATTTCTTGTTGAATGACTTTCCTTGTTGATAAAGGCTATGACTCATTAATTGCCTTTAATAGGGATTCTAGATCCTTCTTTGACCAATTTACCATATTTTGGCCTCTTTTGATGAGTTGTATATTTTCCCTATTCATTAATTACGAAATTAATGAATAATTAGGGTGTCGGGCCTTAAATATCGGCCTTTCCATTGATTTGTCAATTATATTTCTATAATTACTTTTCTATCCATATCATTTGCCCCCCAACTTCTGGGAAAATCTCCTTGGGGTTTTTGTAGAAGTTACGACGTGTTTTTTCCCAAAATTTTCCATTTTAAGGGCATTTTTTGACCTCAGATTAGGTCATTTTCGACCAGGATTTCGACCAGGAATCAAGTATTTTTCGACCAGAAATTCGACCAGGAATGGTCCCAGGTCGAAGGATTCGACCAGGAATTCCTAGTCATTTTCGACTAGGATCATTCGACCAGGATTTAGCCTTTTTTCGACCTCAAATTCGACCAGGAATGGTCCCAGGTCGAAGGATTCGACCAGGATTTCCTAGTCATTTTCGACTAGGATCATTCGACCAGGATTTCCTTTTTTCGACCTCGATTTTGGTCCCAGGTCATCTCTTTCGACCTCAATTTCTCGGTCATTTTCGACCAGGATCGTTCGACCTTGATCATGGGTCTTCTCGACCTCGACTGGTTGTGAGGTCGAAGCTGTCGACTTCGATCCACAAGCCATTTTCGACCTCGATTTGACGACCTTGATTCCATACATTTTCGACCAGGATTTCCTAGTCATTTTCGACCAGGATTTTATGATTCCTTGGATTTTATTTTGGTGCGAGGTCGAACAATATGACCTCAATTTCCAATGTATTTTCGATCTCGTTTGTTCGACCTCAACCCCGTGTCTCTTCGACCTCGTTTTTGGCGTGAAGTCGAATGCTTTGTCCTCATTTTCAAAGTCTTTTTCGACTTCGAACCTTCGAGCTCAATCAAGGGTCTTTTCGACCTCATTTTTATAATTTTCGTGCCTTGTTTTTCGATGCGAAGTCGATGGATACGACCTCGAATCCTCGTGTATTTTCGACTTCGTTCTTTCGACCTCGAATCCTTCTATTTTTACCTCATTTAGGTGCGAGGTCGAGGGATTCGAGCTTGTTTTATAGTGTATTTTCGACTTGGGTCTTACGACCTCGATTTAAGGTTTTTCGACCTTAAATCTTTAATTTTTTCGCTTTATTTGGGAGCGAGGTCGTTGGATACGACCTCGGTTTCTCATATATTTTCGACCTGGGTCGTACGAGTTCAGTCTAAGATCTTTTCGACCTCGTTTCTTTGATTTTGCCTTAGGCTATATTTTCAAATTTTTGTTTGAGTCTAAATTTGATCTCAAATTATTAATGGACCTTGAATTTTTATTCATTTGGCCTGAACAAGCCTCGAGCCTTATTGAGCCTTACTGTTTTGGGCTTCGAATTTGCATGAGACCCAAATTATTTGGGCTTCGATTTCTGTAATTCATAAATGGAATTGTGGGCCTTGACTGGCTATAGACGGTTGTTCTTCCTTAACCGGTTGAGTTCCCAGTCATTTTGATTATAAAAGGGTGAGATTTCTTTTTCATTTCTCACTTCATACTTTCAAGTTTCTAAAAATTTCTCTCTAGCATTCTTAGTTTCTCTCTTCTTATTCCGTAGTAAGGCGATTTCCGGTGAGGTTTTCGTGATGGTTTTCTGGGTTTAATCTTCTTCCGTTGAAGATTTTCTGGGCTCAACCTTCATCCCTTGAAGATTTTCTGGGCTCAATCTTCATCCCTTGAAGATTTTCTGGGCCTAAGTTTGAAGATTTGAAGATTTTAAAGGTTTTTCTGGGAATTTCTTTGAAGATCTGAAGATGGCCGACCGTACCGCTCAACGTCTCCAGAAAATGAATCAAGCGTCTAAGAAAGGTATCACCATTCGTTCTTCTCATATGTCACTTCAGGATATGATTTTAGAATGTAGTGATGAATACCCTTCTGTTTCGCATTTAGATTCATTCGACTGTAGTAATAAATTCCACGAAATCGACTTAATTAGGGACTATAACAAGATGTATAGGATTAAGTCTCCTTATAGGTTAGTCCCAGCTGGCCCAGGGGACCGTTCTTGCCATTGGTGTCCTGATGCACTCTGCATTTACAAGGATGCCATTGTTGCAGGACTCAGGTTTCCCTTCCATGAGTTTATTCCCAGGCTTTTGGCTGATGTTGGGATTAACCCTTGCCAACTCCCGCCAAACGCCTGGAGAATCATTATGTGTTTTATTGTTCTTTGTTTGAAGAACAAATTTCCTTTATCTGTAGTTTTATTTAGGAGAATTTTCCAGTTTAAGAATGGTTCAGTCATTACTCTGGGTTGGGTTTATATTAACCATCGCCCCTCTACTCCTCCCATTTTCCACCCAAAATCCATCCCTGATAATAATCCATAGTGGAAAAATGAGTTCATGTATTTAGTTTGGGAAGGAGGGGACTGGGGTACCCTTTTCCGTAGCTCTTTCGCTAGGGTCTCAGATGGTAGCCCAAGTGACATTGTTTTGAACGATGAGGAGGCTCGTGCCTATGCCGAGCTTATCAAGGATGATTATGCTACCACAGCTTGGACGCTCCTGGATGAGTTTTTGCTTAAGTCCTTGGGACTTTCAAATGTTTCTGAAAAGGGTAATTTTCACCTCATATTTTCCTTTATTTATTTAATATTGTCTTATACCGACTGTTTCTTTTCCTGTTTTTTGCAGCTGCGGCCTTTATTAACAAGACCAACGAGCCTTAGGATGGAGAAACAGCAAGAATGAAGAGAGCTCGTCTGGGAGTTAAGGATCCCCGAGCTTCAAGTGTCCCAGCCTTTATAAGGCCTCATGTGGACCTCACTGAAGATGCTGAGGGTCCTCCCTCAGCCAAGAGCTCAGTTTGGCGCCCCAACTGGGGTCTTAGGAAAAAAGACACTGTGGTGGGGGTGTCTAAGCATGCTGTGGAGTGGTCTTATCATTCCTTGACTCCTTGTGACTACAAGGACTTTGTCTCCAACTCCACCATAGAGGGAGTAGAGCACGCAGGATCTCAAGCTATTGATGCTGTAAGTTATTTTTCTTCCTTTTTTCTTTGTAGTTTACTAATGTATTTCAAGTTTCTATTTTGTATTGACTTGTAGCTTGTTTGTAGGTTAATGCCAACTACCAAGGGGCTCTCTTTCAAGCCAAGGCTTGGCGCTCATCTTCTGAGGCCAACCAAAGCAAGTTTGAGAAGTCCCAGGAGGAGGTGGGCTCGCTGAGGGCCACATTGGCTCGGAAGGAGAAGGAGTTGGCCGACTCCCAGGCTGAGCTGGTGTGTTTGAGGAAGGACAAGGATAACTTTATCGACAAGTACCTTGACTCTCAGGAGTACAAGGACTTGATTGATAAGCATGACGAGCTCCTCTTCCCAGTTCAGTATACTAAGGGATGGGATGGCGCTCTTGCTGCTGTGTTGGAGAAGATGCTTGGATCTCTCACCATCTCTGATTTTCCAAGCCCTTACACACCTACTCCTTTGGAGTTAGCTTTGGCTGGAGAGGATGACATGGAGGAAGATGACAGGATCTTAGACCTAGATCATACTTCTCCCCCCGGTCAGACTGCCGGGGATGATTATGCTGCCACTCACTCCGGTTCCGCTTTAGGGAGAGAGGAAGAGGAGGAGGACGTGGACAAGGCGGATTAGATGATGTAGTTCTTTCTTTTGTAGTTTTATTTATGGCCTTTCATGGCTTGTACTGTACTTTCAGCCTACGGGCTTAACTTTTATTTAAGCTTTCGTTCAGCCTTATTTATATCTTGTGGCCATTCATGGCTTGTGTTGTTTTCTTGCTTCTTGACTGTTTGTCAATACTCATAGTATATAAGCTTAAAACATTAAAATGCTGAATTTATTCATAACTTGAAAATGGGATCAACCCTTACATAGTACCCAAGTTTAAAACTTGGGTTGGTTTTATCAAACCTTATTTCTAGTAGTGAGTCCACTTGGGAAACACCTTAAACATAATAAATTTTCAAATTGGAGGCATGCCAAGTCCTTAGCACCTCATGCCCTTCAAGGGTTTCTAGCTTGTATGAGCCTCGACAAAATACGTTCTTGACGCGATATGGTCCTTCCCAATTTGGGGCCAACTTGCCTTTTTGTCCGACCCCGGATGCCTCAATCTTTCGAAGAACCAAGTCTCCTTGTCGAAAGAACCTTTCTTTAACCCTTAGGTTGTAATAGAAAGATGCTCGTTTCTGATGCTGAACTATCTTGGCATTTGCCTCATCTCTAACTTCATCAATCAAATCTAAAGCCAACCTCAAGCCTTCCTCATTTGTTTCTGGCTCATAAGCCTCAACTCTTGGAGACGTGTGAGTAATCTCCACTGGAACCACTGCCTCTGCCCCATATGCCAATAGAAAGGGGGTAGCTCCAGTGGTGACTTTGCAGGTAGTACGATATGCCCATAGTATAGGGAGCAATTCGTCTACCCAAGTGTTTCTGGAGCGTTCAACTCTTTTCTTCAGTCCATCTAGGATAATTCGATTTGCAACCTCAGCTTGCCCATTTGCTTGTGGATGGGCAACAGAAGTGAAGCGCAACTTGATATCATTCTCATCGCAATACTTCTTAAACTCATCATTGTTAAACCGAGTTCCATTGTCCGTGACCAGGATATGTGGAATCCTGTATCTGCATATCACATTTTCCCAGAAGAAATGCATCACTTGTTTGGTGGTTATCTTGGCTAATGGCTTAGCCTCAATCCACTTGGTGAAGTAGTCGATTGCTACTATCAAGAACTTTCGTTGAGCACTTGCCATTGGAAATGGCCCAAGTATATCCATTCCCCACATGGCAAATGGAATTGGTGAGTTTATGGATGTCAATATCTCTGGTGGTTGCCTAACCACGGGTGCATGCTTCTGGCACCTTTCACATTTCTTTACGTAGATTTTAGCATCTGCTAGTATGCTTGGCCATTAGAAACCTAGACGAGTGATTTTATGGGCAAGGGCTCTGCCCCCCAAGTGCTGCCCACAAATTCCTTCATGTACTTCCTTCAGGGCCAATTCTGCCTCTTGAGGTCTTAAACATTTCAGATATGGAATGATGAAAGACTTCTTGTATAGGATTCCCTCAATCATGGTATACCTTAGTGCTTTGACATACAGCTTTCGTGCTTCTGAAGTGTCGTTGGGTAACCATCCAGTTTCTAGATGAGATTTGATGGGATCCATCCAAAAACTGCCAACATCGATGGGTGCTACCAACTTTCCGTTGATGTTTGGGGTCCTCAGGACTTGGAAGTAGACACTTCCTGCATAGTTTTCAATTTCGGAAGAAGCAAATTTAGACAAGGCATCAGCTTTCACGTTTTCTTCCCTTGGAATGTGCTCTACATAGCATTCGTCGAACTGAGTCATGATGGCCTTGACAAGTTTCAAGTACTTGGCCATGACTTCATCTCTGGCCTCAAATTCCCCATTCACTTGAGAAACCACTAGCCTCGAATCTCCACATACTTTCAGAGTTTTGACCCTCAAGGCTCCGGCCAGCCCTAAACCAGCTATCAGAGCTTCATACTCAGCCTCATTGTTTGTCGTTGGGAAGTCAAGTTTTAGTGCATACTCTATGAGGAATCCATCAGGACTTTGTAGCACTAAACCGGCTCCACTTGATTTTGTTTTTGATGCTCCATCAAAATAGAGCACCCAACATTCTTTGGAGATTATGTCTTCAGCTTCCTTGTCTTCCATTATTGCTTCCTGCCCCCCGACTTCTTGGTTGTCAATGGTACATTCAACCATAAAGTCAGCAAGTGCTTGAGCTTTTATGGCCGTTCGAGGCTTATACTTGATGTCGAATTCGCCCAATTCAATGGCCCATTTGATCAATCTTCCACTAACTTGAGGGCTATGCAAGATGTTTCTTAGAGGTTGATCAGTCAAGACCTCTATCTTGTGAGCCTGGAAGTACGGGAGTAGCTTTCTTGAGGCCATTATCAAGGCTAAGGCAAACTTCTCAATCGTTCAGTAGTTTATTTCCGCCCCATGTAGAATCTTACTAACATAGTAGATGGGTTTCTGAACCATCAATTCTTCTTTTACCAAAACGGCTCCAAGGTCTGTGCTAGAGACCGCCAAGTACAAATAGAGAATTTCCCCTGGCTTGGGTTTTGCCAACAGTGGTGCCTCAGCCATGTATTTCTTCAAGGCCTCTTGGCTTTCATTTGTCCATTCAAAAAATTTCACTTTCTTGAGTGCTTTAAAGAAGGGTAAACACTTCTCTCCTGACTTGGAGATGAATCTTCCCAATGCTGCCACTCTTCCCGTTAATTTCTGGACATCTTTGACAGTCCGTGGTGGCTCCATGTCTAGAATTGCTTTGATTTTGTCGGGATTGGCCTCGATTCCTCTCTTGGAAACCATCAGGCCTAAAAACTTTCCCGAGCCTACACCAAAGGCACACTTAGCTGGATTCAACATCATCTTGTGGTGCCTTAGCACTTCAAATGCCTCTCGGAGGTGCTTAATGTGATCGGCCTTATCGAGACTCTTGACTAACATGTCATCTACGTAGACCTCCATGGTTTTTCCAATTAGGTGTCCAAAAATTTTGTTCACCAACCTTTGGTATGTTGCCCCTGCATTCTTAAGTCCAAATGCCATGACTAGATAACAGAAAACACCAAAGTCAGTGATGAATGATACCTTGGAGATGTCATCCTTGTGCATTTTGATTTGGTTGTATCCATTGAATCCATCCATGAAGCTGAGCATCTCGTGTCCAGCTGTAGCATCTATTAATGCATCAATCCTTGGTAAGGGAAAACAATCCTTAGGACATGCATCATTCAAGTCAGTGAAGTCTACACACATCCTCCATTTCCCATTGGCCTTTTTGGCCATCACTGGGTTAGCCAACCATTCTGGGAATTGAATTTCCTCAATGAAACCGGATTCCAAAAGCTTTTGAACTTCTTGTTTTATGGCTTCAAGCCTTTCCGGAGCAAAAATTCTCTTCTTTTGTTTCATCGTCTTTCTTTCAGGATCCACATTCAACTTGTGAGTTATCAATTGGGGATCAATCCCTGGCATGTCAGCCGTTGTCCAAGCAAAAATGTCATTATTCTCTTGAAGAAAAGATATGAGCTTGCTTTTCAATGGCTCAGGTAGTAGTGCTCCAATATATGTCACCTTCTCCGGTTCACCAGGGACTAAGGGAATGGGGATTAAATCCTCAGTTGGTTTCCCTCTTCGGTCCTCATTGTCACTAGTATCCAAGTCTTCAATTAGGAAAACTTGCCCCCCGATTCCATCAGGCCTTAACGCGGCTACATAACAACTTCTAGCCATCTTTTGGTCTCCTCGTTCTTCACCAATCCCATTCCTCGTTGGGAACTTGATTTTTAGATGATAAGATGAGGCAACAGCCTTGAACGCATGAAGACCAGTCCTTCCTAGGATTGCATTGTAGGTTGAAGTCGCTTTTATAACTATGAAGTTCAACATCTGAGTAGACGTATTCATCCCTTCCCCCATGGTCATTGGGAGTTGGATAGTGCCTTCCACTTTTGATTCCACCCTGTTGAATCCGTATATAGGCATATTTGAGGGTGTTAAATGAGAATCAGTGTAACCCATCTTGATAAAAGCATCGTGGAACAAGATATCCACTGAAGCTCCATTATCGACTAGGACTCTCTTTGTTTCAGAATTGCCAATCACAGGTATGATGACTAGAGGGTCATCGTGGGGGAACTTCACCCCTTCCAAGTCTGAATCTTCAAAACCTATTGACACTTCTGTTCTGGCACGCTTCGGTGCTTCTCCAACCACAGTCATTACCTCTCGAGCATAAGCCTTTCTTGAGTTTCGGGAGGACCCAGCAGCAGTTGGCCCTCCGAATATCATGTTGATGACTGGCCCTCGGGGCTTAGGGTTACGATCTTGGTCGTTGTCCCTTCTGTCGTAATCCTTCCTTTCATAGTTTCCTCTTTGACTCCCTTGATTTCCATCCTTGGTGAATTTGCTGAGTTTTCCTCTTCGTATCAGAAATTCGATCTCATCTTTTAATTGCCTACAATCGTCGGTGTCGTGACCGACTTCTTTGTGGAACCGACAGAATTGATTTTGGTTCCGTTTGGACATGTCAGCCCTCATTGTCTTCGGCCATTTGAGATCTCCTTCCTTAGCTATCTCCATCAAAATTTGACTTCTGGGAGTGTTCAATCTTGCATACTCCGTAAACTTTGGCCCAAAATTGTTTCTCTTGGGTGGAGAATTAGAGTCCTTTAACGTTCTAGGAAACTTTTCCTTGACGTCGTATTCCTGAGTTTCTTTTCTTTTCTTTGAGTTTCCACTACCGCCAGCAGTGGGTTCATACTTTCTCATGCTTTCTTCAGCCTTGATATACTTTCCGGCTCTATCTTGGAGCTTCAGCATGCTCTCGGGTGGATGTTTAGCCAACGACCTTTTGAAGTGGTCATCAGTAGTTCCTTGTTGTAGGGCTATCATAGCCACTCTGTCCTCTAAGTCCGGGACTTTCAAAGCCTCTCGAGTGGATCGATTGATGTAGTCCCTTAGGGCTTCATTCTTTCCTTGCTGGATTGCCATGAGTGACGCAGAGCTTTTCTCATGCACCCTTCCACTAATGAACTGATTGATAAAAGCTTTGCTTAGTTCCTTAAAAGACCCAATTGAGTTGGGAGGAAGACGGCTATACCAGCGTTGGGCCATGCCTGCCAAGGTCTGTGTAAACGCCCTACACTTGACCGCATCGTTGGTTGGCTGCAACAGTAGTGCATTGGAGAAGGTCCTTACATGATTTGCGGGATCTCCCGTTCCATCATAGGCTTTGATCGACGGCATCTTAAATTGTCTGGATATAGCCGTTTTCATGATGTCTTGAGTAAACGGTGGTGTAGGATCATCAGGATCTCCTAGGGGCAACAAAATACTAGGATCACCCCTTGGGGCTTCGGCCCTCTTGGTTCTCCTTGCCGGTGGATCCAAGTTGATTATCGGGATCCCTTCAGTCATTCGGCCTCGAGATTGAGCGGCCTCCTCCTCAGCAAGGAGTTTCTTGAGTCTTGCAGTCTCTGCCTCATGGGCTGCAATTTTCTCCTTAGTAGTTTGGGGTTGATCCTGATTTGTCTGGGAAGAACGTCTCCTTCTTGGGGCGACATCCTCCCCAGTTGTATAACCCTCATCTTCGGTATATGGGCCAAAGTAATCTTGAACGAAAGGGGTCTGGCGAGCTTGGGGTCCCAGACCTTGAATATAAAGGGGCACATATGCCTCGTGGTAGATTGGATTAGTTCCACTACCGCCCGCCATGGGTCGAGGGGGCATGCCATAGCTTGGCATCCCCAAAGTCTGATTTGCGTATTGAGGGAGATCAGTAGTATGGAGCTGAAGGCTCCTTGGTGCACTCATGAGCAGCGGGGAGGTCGTGATCGGTTGCTGGTGAACGGTCTCTTGTGGATTAGATCCTTGAATGACCATCTGCAGGGGATTCGTCCCTTCAACCGAAGTTGGGATTTCCGGTCCTTGAGTGTTGGTGGGGATATTCGCCCCTTGAGTGCCAGTAGTCGGCGGTGGTTGATTTCCATGAGTATCAGCCTCAGAGGTGATAGGGCGATCCTCAGGAGTATCCCGAGCTGTTCTCCGTGTGTTTGCCATGGTTGATGTTGTTTTCCCACAGACGGCGCCAAATGTTATGGATTAAAAAACATACTTGTATATTAATTGCTAGGATTAATGAGTTTTCGAGTTTTAATGGCTGCACTTGTGTTTCGAGACTAAATCGGTCCTCACAAGATGCCTACGTATCTCAAATAATTATCGAGAATCAAGCCAAAGACGTAGTTCTGATTGTAGGATCAGGGACCTTATATAGGCGTCTGGAGCCTAGTATTTATGATATGTTTAGGAGTCTTAGCGAATAAGTCTCCTTTTTGATTTTGGATAAACATCGTATTTCTTGCTGAATAAGTCTTTTCCTTGTTGATAAAGGCTATGACTCATTAATTGACTTTAATAGGGATTCTAGATCCTTCTTTGACCAATTTACCATATTTTGGCCTCTTTTGATGAGCTGTATATTTTCCCTATTCATTAATTACGAAATTAATGAATAATTAGGGTGTCGGGCCTTAAATATCGGCCTTTCCATTGATTTGTCAATTATATTTCTATAATTACTTTTCTATCCATATCAATATTTATATTTGATTTTTAAGAAAATGATTTTAAATCTGAACACTTATATATGGTTGTTGAACTCGGCGTCGAATTGACGTAGGTGGTTGTGTTTGATCGCGATAAATTTTGTTTTTAAGAGTTTTGTGTTTAACAATTTTTTAGAGATATGTTTTGAATAAAATTATTATTTTAAAAAATTACGGTAAAATTGTAAAAATAAAAGAACTAAAGTGTAAATACCAAAATATGAGTACCGTACTGACCAACTATCAAAATTTTAATATTTCTGTTTCAATAATATAGTATAAATATAATAGAAGTGACTAGATTTAGAATTATGTTGGATGAATCATGTATGTAACAAACCAAAATATGAGTAACGTACCGACCAACTATCAAAATTTTAATATTTCGGTTTCAATAATATAGTATAAATATAATAGAAGTGACTAGATTTAGAATTATGTTGGATGAATCATGTAAGTAACACATTTATAATTAATTTCAATATAAATTCTTATATTATTTTTATGGAAGATAATAATTGATTATTTGAAATTAAATTACTAAATATATAATAGGTATTTTTGAATATTTTTTTGAAAAATCATAAATAATACATATGAAAAATTATTTGTCTTGAGTTAAAAAATTTAAAAGATGAGATTTTAAAAATATTTGACAGCACAAGAAAATAACTAAACAAGTTATATAATCATGTTGAGAAGATCGGATAATACAAAGAGATAAACTTGAGTTGGAATAAATGAAATTTTTTTGAGAATAAATTGTATAATAAATTAAAGATATTAAAATATATAGTCAAGTGAACACATTTTAGAAAACATGATATTTCATATCATACAAGTACGAAAAATATTATGATCGATCAATCACATTATACACTCGGAGTTATTTAAAATTATAGGTCCGAAAGGATAAAAATTTAAGTTATATAAATTATTTTTTGTACATTGATTGAACAATACATTTACCGCTTCTCATCGTTACGTGGATAAATATTAAATTTCCTACAATGCCAAAAATTTAAAGAACATGACTGATGCAAATAAATATGTCACATGTCCAACTAACAGTCGAATTTACTTTTGAAAAGAAAGGAAATAGAGAACTTTATTTAACCATTGTTTATTGAATTTTTTAATACAAGAAAGGCAAAATAATTAGAGTAAATTGTTAAACTATTAACTCAAAATTTTAATTTCCATAGATAGATTTACTGAGAAAAAAAAACACGTCTATTTTTTAAACTTTATGTTCTCTTAACTTCAAAAAAAAATCGGCTAGAAATTTAAGATTCAAAATTGCAGCAAGACCTGTAATAAATTCGTACACGTTTAGTAAATCAGTCTAAATATGACTTATATAATATATTTATAGGTTAAAAAATATCCTATTTTTAGTGCATACCGAATTTTGAATAAATTAAATTATCTATAAATTAAATTAGGGACATTATGACAATCGCTAGAAAATAACACGTGACTGAGAATCTACTTTACCAGATTGAGAATAATGACAGTAGAAGATTGTTGGTTCTTGAGTATTGCAGAAGGGGGGTTGAATGCAATACTGATAAATTTCAATCTATGTTTCAACAACTAAAACTAAGATTAATGTTTATCAATAGAAGAAATGCAAACACAAGTAGATTACTCACAAAATGAATGTTTTATTTATTTTGCAAAGTGTTGCTACAACCTTGAGAGAAAGTGTGTTTTTCTCAAGCTTCGATTCTTTAGGAATCCACAACATAGAATTGAGAGATAGTCTAAGTATACTACTCATATCTCTATCAGCACGGGTTTGTGGAGCTGCTGTCATTTTCTTGTGGCAGCTCCTTACAAATTGCCTACCTGTGTGTCTTACCCAAATTGCTATACAGTCAGAGTTATCATTACAGAAAAAGCAATCTAGATACATTCTATATTTAGCTAACACAATTCCAGTAGATGTTGATTTGTCATACTCTTGAATTGGTAAGCTTTGTCTTGTGATCCCCTAAGCTTCTGTCGTAGTCTTTGTAGACCTCATGTAGTGCTGGGATACTGCAGCACGCATGTTTCTTGAACATCCAAACTGTCACATGTTTGACTGGGTAGATCCCCAATTCAAAGTTTATCCCTTTGAGACAATATCCTGCACTTCCAAGTTTGCTGTCACAAGAATGCGCTTTTGGTGACAATATGAGATCCCCGCAATAGATGATGTCAGGAGTTCCAAACTTGCTGTCAGGAGAATAGAGAGTTGATGTCTCAAGGCTTCCGCCAATGTTGCTGTCAGAGTGAATATGCTGTCATGACTTGCAAAATGTTGTCTTCTTGCAACCTTACTGTCAGTGATATGACAGTAACATTTATTCTTGTTGTCATCCTGATGTACTCCTTGAGGCTTGAACAATCAAATGAACTTCTTTCAAGATGTACACACAATTTTATTATAGCAAATTAATTGTCTACAAGAACATACTCTGGTTGTGACAATATGTTCTACTTAATAAAATTAAGTAGTACAAAAACACAAAATTAAGTTGTCTTCTAAGCTATCACCCATAAATCCTAACAATCTCCCCCAATTTGTTTTTATGGACAATAATAACAAATTTACAAACAATACATGTTGACAACTTAACTAACAAAGATCAGAATAGCTACAAACATAATTGCTCCTTAATGAATGAGCAGATATATAATTTTTACTTAGCTTATTCTTGTGATCTTCTTTTTTGCCTTGCTTCTCCCTCTCTTCTGAGAGCTTCTGCTACACATCTTTTGAGACCTTCCACCAGAGAAATTTCCATGGGGGAAATTGCATCATCCTCAATTTCATCAATGTACTGTTGAGCTATTTTAGAGCTGACCTGTTGAGCATCCTGGAGATCCATCCACTTCTCTTGACCAAAGACATAGATTCTGAATTTTAAGATGTCTTGATCAAGCTTGAATCTCCTGCCAGGAAATGCATTGAGAGTTGTCCTTCTTGCCTTGTCCAGCTTTGAGTCTTCACCTTTTCTTTTGTCAAGAATTTCTTCAAGCTCAAAAGAACACAGTAGCTCTAGATGATTAGTTGATCCAACCATTGAGTAGTTTAATTCTTTCAGTACACTAGTTTTGAGCTTGTGAAAAATGTCCAAGTAAATTTCTTCCTTTCCATACTTGACTCTCAAAGGATTTTCTAGCACACAAGGTTGAAAGTTTGGTTCTTTACTCTTTCCTTTGTTCAGATCCTTGTATCTACTCAAAAGTTCAGCTTCCATTTCCTCAACAGACTGATCATGTTCAGTTTTGGTTGATCTCTCTTGACTTGGCATGGCTTGCACTGGTTTTGAGCTTGTCAAAACTGTCCAAGTAAATTTCTTCCTTTCCATACTTGACTCTCAAAGGATTTTCTAGCACACAAGGTTGAAAGTTTGGTTCTTTACTCTTTCCTTTGTTCAGATCCTTGTATCTACTCAAAAGTTCAGCTTCTATTTCCTCAACAGACTGATCATGTTCAGTTTTGGTTGATCTCTCTTGACTTGGCATGGCTTGCACTTCTTCTTCAGGGAAATCATCTTCAATTTCAATTATTTCTTCATCAGAGTACTCCAATAGGTTAGCAATGTCAGCATCATCATGCATTGCCAAATTCCCATGCTTCTGATAAAATTCTTCATTTCTTTCAGCTTTGTACATCAGAACATGTTCCATGACTTTATCAGGTACATTGTCATAACCTTGCATTAGATTTACCATTCTCTCTAAGATGAAATAATCAATTCTCCTTGTGACTGTCCCTTTTCTGAGTGAGTAGTTTTTAGTTACCACATGTGAAACCAGTTCCATAGGAAAGTTCTTTTCAACCTTTATTGACCTTGATTTATCATACCAAAGGACATACATGTTGGCCTCACTGTTATCATCCAACTTCACTTCAACATTTTTTATTTCTAGAGCATCTTTTCTCAGCATGTCAAAACTGTTGTAGAGTTTTGTTTGGATTGGTTTCCTCAGATTCCTGCCAAGTCCTGTAGCTTTCTCTTTTCCTGAGTACTTTGTTTTTCCTTTCTTTACTTTAGCAGTCTTCTCAGCTTCAGATTCCTGTCTAGAAAACCAAGCTCTGGCTAAGGATTTTATCCTTTTAGGCTTGACTACTTTCTTGGTTTCATCCTTGACAACATCTTCCATGACAGTGTCTTCCCTGACAGTGTCTTCTTTGACAGCTTCTTTGGTGACAACATCTTTTTCAGCATTGATACTGTCAATTGCACACCTTAAGATGTTTGCCTCCAAAGCTTCAAGTGTTTCAAATTCCTCATGTTCTGTTGCACCAGCATCTTTCTTGTCTTGTACAGGAGCTTCTTCTTTACTTTCATTCTGGGCTGGATTGATGGTCTTTTCAGCAGATGTTCCACCAGCATTCCTTGCAACTCCAGATCCTCCACTTCCATCCAACTCATCATCATCATCAAGAGAATCATCAAAAGCACAGCTTTCACCTTGATCATTTCTTTTGCCATTGGCTTTAGAGATTGACTCCTTTACTTTAGAGCTTAGCTTCTTCTTTCTCTTTGCCAGCAGTTTGTGAATTGCTTTGACAGCTTGGACTCTGTCCTTGTTGATTTTAGAGTTGAGAATCATATTTAGCACTCTCATAAATGACCTTGTTTCCATTGTAGATGTGCCCTGTAGATTTAGATATCCACACTTCTTGACACCATCCTTTTTGATCACTCCATAGCAAACACAAAATGGATTAAGGTACACCTCTGGAAGTTTCTCTGAGATTAGGTTCTGGATTTGCACCTGTAAGATTTCATTGAAGGTGGAGTGGTTTGCTATAATCTTAGCTTTCATCACACTCAATACCCTTGCTTGAAGGTTCTGCAACAGCTGCATGGTGATGAACATTGAGATTCCTGTGTCCAAGTACACATCAATAGTCCATCTTCTTTCCTCATTGATCTTCACACATACACTCACAATCTTGCTCATAAGTAATGTTGAGGTTTGAGTTAGAGTTGAACTTGGCTTCCTCACCACCTCCTCAACTATCCTGTTGAATTGTTCATCCTGATTGTGCAGTGTGCTCTCCCTGTAATCCACCATTAAGGTATTTGCCTCTTCATGATCAATTTCTGCTCCCTCAGTCCACATAGATGGTGAATTGCAGTATTCAGGCAGTTTCCCTTTGCCTTTCCCCAACTTATTATGCTCCTCCTTTTCTCTCCACAACTTATGTAGTGCAGTTTCCTGAGGTTGAGAAATTGACTCTCTTATTGATACAGGAGGAAGTATTGGTCTCTTAGATTTTGATTTTCCTTGCATTTCTTTCAATACTTCTTTAGACACTAATACTTTCTCCCCATCAATTTCATATTCAAATAAGTTGTCAGCTCCACTTGTCTGTTAATCTTCTAATTGCTCCCCATGTCTTCCTGACTCCCCCTGAGATACAGGCACTTCTTTGGTTACATCACCTTGCTCTTGGATAGATTCTGATCTTAATTCTGATCTTAGCCTTTTCTCCCCCTTAGGTAAGTTGGTAGCATCAAAATTTGCAAATAAAAGCTGAAGTGACTGTTGAATACTAGCAAAGCCAGTAGCCACCATGGTAGACAGGCTGTCAAGCTTAGATTCCATGGATAGACATCTGTTCTCCAGGGCTTCCAATCTTAGAGCAGGTTGAGTAGAGGGGCCACCAGTTCTCAGCCTTCTTGGAGGGGAAGGAAAAGAATGGGGTTTGAAGGCTGAGGGGGTTCTCACACTCTCATGGTTTTTCTGAGTGATCTCATCACTCCTCACATTAGAACTCTCATGGCCTAGTGCCTGAACAGTGTGGGATCCCTCAATTGCACTCTGGACATGCTCAAGTCCCTCTCCTTTTGCCAGCTCATTTGGTTGCCTCTCATTTTTAAGCTCACCTCTTTGTTCTTTTATTTCTCTTTTCTTTTGCACTCCCTCACTCATCCTAGATGCATGGGTATGAGCAGTACTGGAATGCATTGAAAAAGAGGGTTTAGAATGTACCTTGATAAACTAAGAAAGTGGTACATCATCATCAGAGACATCCTCAATGAGGACTTCATCATAATTGGGCTATGCAGAGGGGACAACGACTTTTTCAGAAATGTTACCGTCAGCTGAAGGGGTGACAGTAGGTTCCACTGCATCTTGGACAGCAGGTTTAGTTGTGACAACAACTTTGACTACATCCTTGACAGCAGGTGTGTCTGTGACAACAACATCCACAGTGTCTTTGACAGCAACTGAGGCTGTGACAGCATCTTCCCAAAGGTAAAATGGTCCTTGGAGGTTGAACAAGGCACTGGCTGTTTCACTTTCTGGCAAAGTTGTACCTTGTTCTTGCTCAGTTTTTGAAGGAGTGGTTTCCATCTCACTTTGAGAAATAGGTTCTTATGGACCACTAGATGGCGACTCATCCAAGATAGAATATGGATGATCAAAACCTGAAGGGTTGGGACTGTCCCCTCTCTAGGTTATGGAGAAGAAACAAAAGAATGAGTAGGGAAGGAAGAAGGTGAAGGTGGAGAAGAGAATATTGGCTGCTCCACAGAGTGAACTTATGAAGCATCAATTGTTGAGGTGAAATCCTCACTATGCCCTGACTCCATGTGTGTTTTTGCAAGTGGAGGCTCCTCATGAGGTGAAACATGAGGGTGTGCAGACTCTGTATAGGGTGCCTTGGGAGACAGGCCAGTTTCTATTGATGTCCCTTGTTGAGAAGGAACATCTAGGGAGGTTTTTGATGCCATATTTTCCTCTACAGTCTGTTGGGAGATTGCGGGGTGGCTGACAGTGGCTTTGGACCTCTTAGCTCTCTTCTTCTTAGGCTCAAAAAGAACCACTGTGGGTTCTGTTTGACTACCTTCCTTATTTGCTGCACAAGGTGCAGGAACTCCCTCATGACTCTCAGTACTACCACCAACATCAGTTTCTAGGGGTCTTTTTCTGGATTCTTGCAAGGCTTGTCTCTATACTTTGGGAAGTCTAGAGAACCTAGGCTGAATGTATGGTGTAGAATGGGGGTTAACTGAATTTGGGTCTAATCCAGCCTCATCCTCGAGAGAGAAGGTTTCATACCCAGAGGGCAATAGAAAATCAAGGTTAGGCACTTGATCAACCCTATGTTTAGTGAAGCAAAGTGGAATATGTGCATTTAAATTCTGTGAAGTGAGAGTTGTGTGTGTGTTTCTTTTCAAAACATTGCAAGCCTCTGTGCGAGGAGCATCTTCATCAAAATCACACAGAGAATTAAGACACATCATTAGAAAGCGAGGATAGAGATATATCTTCTTACCTATGGCAGATCTTAGGTGTGCCATGAGCAGCTTTCCAACATCCACCTTGTACCTATGGATAAGGGAGTGAGTGAGTTTCTTGATGTAGGTGGGTATCCCATTCCAACCGGTGGTCTTTGTGGAGAACACCTTCACCATGGCATCAAGAATCATGCTCCATTCCTTCCTTAGATACTTCCTGTCCATTTCACCAGATGGGTACCACTTTGTTGTACCATCTTCGAGAATGGGTCCTGAATACCCAATTTTCAAGAAGAGCTTCTTCAGGGTTACATCATCTGCAAGCTCTTTGTAGGTTTTTCCTGGTTCAAGCACAATTCCTAAAGCTGCATTGATGCCTTGAATAGTGAGAGTGTAATTGTGCTATTTTATTTTGAATTTGATGGTGGCATTGTCTCCATCTCCCTGAGCAACAGCCGACTCCCAGAAATTTTCAATCATTTCTAGGTCTAGAACAGGAGTTGAAGTAATAGCATACCCAAGATATGACTTATTCAAGAAAGAAACAAGTCCTTTAAAGTCCTCACCAACATCATTTGGAGAATAGATACCATCAAAGTTAGTCTGAGAAATTGATTGTTTAGGAGCCATTGTTGTTAATTTGAGTAGGAGAGAAGAAAGAGAGTGAGTTGAGTGAGTAGAGAGAGAAATAGAGAAGAAAGTTGTTTTGCTTTTTGGTTGTTCTGTGTCAGTTTTGATATTGTTTGATTAACTATTAGATAAAGGGAGTAGCTCAAGCGTTACGCTGAAAAAGGGGTTAAATGGAATCGTGCTTTTACCTAGTAACTCCACCACGTGGGTTACTCCCTTTATTTTCTGTCAACGTGGAGGTTGAATTGACAATTGTAACGGTCCACTACTATTGACAATAACTTGTGCGCTGAAACAAACTGTCAGTGACAATTGGTGTGATGACAGTAGGTTTGTCTTGACAGTAGCTTTGTCGTGAAAAACTTACTGTCATCGTTAAGTACCTTAATGACAGTATCTTTTAAAACTCTTGACAGAATGTTATTCACTGCTGTCAAGAAATTACTAACTATCATGGTATACGGTGACAATTACCTTTCTTGATGACAGTAACCTTTGCGGAAAAAAATAACTGTCAAGGATTTTAACCGATCTTTTCATTAATTTACTTAACTCAGGAATCACCATTCACACATATTCATCTCAATTAATAACTTGTGTTCATGCGCAGTAGAGTAATCAGTCAATAAACACAGATACATATCACGCAAGCAAGAAACATGAAACAGGATAGGACAAGTTTTATTAATAAAATCATCTTAATAATAGAGAATTACAAATTATTTATCAACTAATCCTAAAACTTCTGAACGAGTTTCTTCTTCAGTGCTTCCTTCCTACTTGAGGAGCACTTGAAGTTCTTCCTTTTGAACTTGCCACTTTGCCTCTTCAGTGGCCTTAGTGGATTCTCCTTTCTCTTCCTCCTCCTCGAGGAACTCATCCACTTTTTGGAACATTTATTCAATTACTTCTTTGTGCGAGGGCTCACACCATATTTTAGTTTTGTACTCGACTCCTACTTTGTTTTCCATTTTACCTTTTTCTTAATGTAAAACTAATATGGCCTAGGATTCATTTATAGGCATATTAGATGAATGGTAAGGTAAACAGTCAACAGTTTGGAGTACCTATACAACTACCAAATATAGCAATTAAGAAATATGTCCTCCACTAATCCAACAATAAACACACATATAGCCAATCAATGCAAATCTTTTGACCAATTTCTCAAACTTTGAGGTTTTTCAAGTTAATGACACACAAAGTCTAACTGTCAACAATACGACTAGCACTTAATTCAAGTTTAGCAAAGTCATAGCAAACATGTTGTCAAAAATAAATAGAGACTGTGCGGACAGTAACTTCTCATGACAGTGACTTAGAGGCTACTATCACGAGCTGCATATAGAATTTGAAAATGTAAAAACTAGTAAGCTAACATACCAGATTAAGCATTCCCAATTCACTTACCAACCTGTTAAAGGTGGCTTCATCCAGTGGTTTAGTAAAGATGTCTACAAGTTGCTTTTCTGTTGGGACATAGATCAGCTTCACAATTCCTTTTTCAACATGCTCTCTTATGAAATGATGTCTGATATCAATGTGCTTTGTCCTAGAGTGTTGAACAGGATTGTCTGAGATGACTATGGCACTAGTGTTGTCACAAAAGATAGGAATGTTGTTCAACACTATACCATAATCCAAAAGCTGATTCTTCATCCACAGAATTTGTGCACAGCAACTTCCAGCTGCAATATATTCAGCTTCTGCAGTTGATGTAGAGACTGAATTTTGCTTCTTGCTAAACCATGACACCAACCTTCCACCAAGAAATTGATAGCTACATGTTGTGCTTTTTCTGTCAATTCTACACCCAGCATAGTCTGAATCAGAGTACCCAACTAGCTCAAATCCAGTATTTTTAGGATACCAAAGGCCTAGATTAGGAGTGCCCTTTAAGTACCTAAAAATCCTCTTGATAGCAACTAAGTGTGACTCCTTTGGATCAGCTTGAAATCTTGCACAGAGGCATGTAGCAAACATTATGTCTGGTCTGCTAGCAGTTAAATAGAGGAGTGATCCTACCATGCCTCTGTAAGCACTAGAGTCCACTTTCTTTCCCTTGGGATCAAGATCCAGATTTGTTGATGTAGAGATGGGGGTCTTGGCAGGTGATGAATCTTCTAAGTTGAACTTTTTGAGAAGTTCTTTGACATATTTAGCTTGACATATGAAGATTCCATCACTTTGCTGAAGAACTTGTAGACCAAGGAAGAATGACAGTTCTTCCATCATGCTCATCTCATACTTGTTTCTCATTAGAGATAAAAAAAATTCACACATCTTCTCATTTGAGGATCCAAAAATAATGTCATCAACATATATTTGTACCAGAATGACGTCCTTGCCATGATGCTTGTAGAACAGAGTTTTATCTACCACACCTCTTGTAAACTGATTTTCTAATAGAAAGGTGGAGAGTGTATCATACCAAGCTCTGGAAACTTGTTTCAATCCATAAAGTGCTTTGAACAATTTGTAAACAAAGTTATACATTTCAGCATCTTCAAATCCAGGTGGTTGTTCAACATACACCTCTTCCTCCAACTCTATTTAGAAAGGCACTCTTGACATCCATTTGGAACACTTTGAAGTTACAGTATGCAACAAATGCTAGAAAGATCTTTATAGCTTCATGTTTGGCAACAGGTGCAAATGTCTCATCATAGTCTATTCCTTCCTGTTGACAGTAACCTTTTGCAACCAGCCTTGCTTTGTTTCTTGTCACCATTCCACTCTCATCCAATTTGTTTCTGAATACCCACTTTGTCTCAATTACTGATTTTCTTTTGGGTCTTGGAACCAGCTTACATACATTGTTTCTTTCAAACTAGTTGAGTTCTTCTTGCATAGCAATCACCCAATTAGAATCCAACAATGCTTCATCAATTGTCTTTGGTTCCATTTGAGACAGAAAGCATGAGAACATGTTGTCAGCAGAGACATTATTCCTCATCCTTACCCCAGAGCAAATATTACCAATGATTAGATCATTAGTGTGATCCTTGTTCCATTTTGTGGCTCTGGGCAAGCTTCTTCGTTGATCTGGTGGATTAGCTCCAATTTGAGGAGTTGAATCTTCACCAGTGCAGTTGTCTCCACCATGCTCTTCATTATCTCCAGAATCACCATCAATTTGAAAATTGGTTGAGATGGTTTGTGACTGAGCTGAAGTTTGATCAACATCATTAACATTGACAGCATCTTTCTCAATATCAATAGTTTGAGTAAGACTGGGTTCTTCATCAACAATTTCTTCTTCTTCCAAGTATCCTTGATTTTCAAATCTAAGGGTCTGCATTTGACCATCTTCATGTACCCCTGGAAACTTGGTTTCATCAAATGTGGCATTCACACTTTCTTTAATTGTCCCGTGTTCTATGACATAGACTCTGTAAGCAGTCCTTTCTATCCCATATCCCATGAAAATGCCTTCATAAGCTTTGGTATCAAACTTTCCTTTCTTTTCATGGTTGTCCTTCATCATGAAACACTTACTTCCAAATACATGAAAATATTTGACAGTAGGTTTCTTTTTAGTCAACAGATGGTAGGGAGTACTTCCATGAGTCTTGTTGATTATGCTTCTGTTCTGTGTGTAGAAAGCTGTGTTGATGGCCTCTACCCAGAAGTATGTTGGTAATTTTGCATCATGCAACATAGTTCTAGCAGCTTCAATGAGGGTCTTGTTCTTCTTTTCCACAACTCCATTTTGATGTGGTGTTCTTGCAGCAGAGAATTGTTGAACAATGTCTTCATCCTTGCAGAAATTTCCAAGTAAGACATTTCTGAACTCAGTACCATTATCACTTCTCAAAATATTGACTTTGGCATTTGGAGTTCTGTCAAGAACTCTTATGTGATCAATGATTACCTGAGCAGCTTCATCTTTTGGCTCTAGAAACTTCATCCAAGTGTATCTAGAGTAATCATCCACCATTACTAATGCATATCTTTTCTTGGCTAAGGATGGAACATTGACTGGGCCAAAGAGGTCCATATGAATTAGCTTGAGTGGTTCAGTGTTGGTGTTAACTTGCTTTGACTTGTGCACAGATCTCCTCAGTTTTCCCATTTGACAATCCTCACACTGTCCTTCTTGGCAGAATTCATGTTGAGGCAGTCCTTTCACAAGCTCCTTCTGCATTAGCATATTCATTGTCTTGAAGTTGAGATGGGAGAGTTTCCTGTGACAAAGCATGTTGTCACCAACAGTAGCTTTACTGTAGAAGCAGTAAATTTTATCCTTCTTTGTTGAGCTTAGGTCATCAACAAACATGCTTCATTTCCTTACTCCTTTAAGAGAAAGGCTTTCATCCTTCTTGTGATAGATATTGCACACCATCATATCAAAGTCAACCTTGAATCCTCTGTCACTGAATTGGCTGACACTAAATAGGTTGTGCATTAATCCATCAACAAGAGCAATATCATTTATGACAACATCCCAATTTTCAAACAGCATATCCCACTGTGTAACCTTTGATGTTGTCTCCAAAGGTTATGTTTGGGCCAGCTTTCTCCACAAAATGTGATAACATGGCTTTATCACCAGTCATGTGTCTTGAGCAACCACTGTCAATGATCCACACAACCTGTTTCTTTTTCTTGCCCTGCAAAACAAATTGTTTTTAGGTTGCATTTGGTACTCAATCCTTGTTGGGTCCTACAGACTTAGTAACACCTGAGTTTCCATCATTTTCAACATCAATATCAACATCAGAAATTTTTTGTTTGACTTCTTTTACCACCCACTCAGGTTTAGAATAAGACTTTGTCTTCTTCTTAGTGGGTGTTGCCTTTTTACTGACCTTGGCAGGCTCAGAAGTCTTAACAGCTTGCAAGTAAGAGCATTTCTCAATAGACAGAATAGGCAAGTTGAAGCATGTACTCATAGTAGTGATTTTACAGGGCATGCAATCACTGTTGTTACAGACATCCATGGTTCTATGCATAATGGGGGTTCTGTGTAAGTTACCCTTGACCTCAGTCACATTGACTTTAGACTCGGTTGATTTCTTACAAACATTTGTTAGATGATGTGAGGAGCCACAATTATTGCATAGTTTCCTAGGAGCGTTCTTAACATAAGCATAGCCATTACCCTTGTTAATTCCTACTTTGCCATTCCTATTTTTAGACTTGAAAGCCTCTATGTTGACAGCATGTCCTGAAGTTGCTGTCGAGTCATTCTTGACAGTACCTTTTACACCTATTGTCTTGACAGTCGGTTTAGAAGTTATTGTCTTCGATGCTCGTTTGACAGTATCTTTAGAAGTTTCTGTCTTGTCATTGATGACAACATCTTTAGAACATTCTGTCAGATTGTTAGGCAAAGTTACTGTCTTGGGGATTGTGACAATATCTTTTCCTTCAACAGTTGTGATGTCAACACCTTCATCCTCATCAAGGAGCTGTTGCTTGATGAGCATGGCTTCCTCATCAAAATCAACTTCAGCAATCTTGAATTTTGGTGTGTGAACCTTTTTGAGGATGTGAGGTTTGACAGCAACATCAATTGAACAATCAAGAATCACATATTCCTTTCCAGGTCTTTTTCCATAATCAAAACCTACTCCTACTTTCTGACTCTCAGTGTGCTTTTCATTATAGTCCTGAAGTAGCTTAGATGAGTTCCTGAATGCCTTAAGTTTGAATATATTCTCAATGATCTCATTTCTCATAAACTCTTCTATTTCCTTAGCACGGACTAGATCATTTTTAAGTCTTGCATTTTCCTGAGCTAAGGAGTCTAATGGACTGGTCTTAAGAAAAAGCAATTCGTTTTCAGATATGAGTGTTTCATTTATCTTAGTTAACCTAGAAATTTCTTCATTTGTAGCAGTTAAACTAGTATGGATATTAAACATTTTTGAACTCAATTCCTCAAGAGTTTGCTTATATTCACTGTTAGACATATCAAGCAAGACAAGTGATGGTACCTGATTTGAGGAGCTTGATGAGTTATCATCAGATTTAGCCATGAGGCTAAGTTCACATATTCTTCTTCATCTTCCTCATCAGATTCATCCCAACATCTACCTTCAGCCACATAGGCTCTTCCTTGTCCTCTCTTGAATTGTCCACTTGACCCTCTGTACATTTTCTGATTTTGCTTTGGCCTTCTACATTCTGTAGCAAAATGACCAAGTTCATTGCAGTTGTAGCATCTGAATTTAGACCTATCCACCATCCATGTCTTGTATCTTCCTCTTGTAGCACTACCAGCAGTCTTAGAAGAATTCCCTTTGCTGAACCTTGATGTTTGACCCTGAGGCTTGTATGGCTTGTTTCTTCTGAATCTTATATTCTTGAATTTCTTTGCCATATAAGCCATGGTTGGATTATCCATCTTTTCCATCTCTTCTATAGAATAGAAGTCCTCATCTTCAACATCATCAAGTTGCAGCACTACTTTCTCCTCATCATCCACCACTACTTTCTTTAATGATTTGTACTGCTTCAGTTGGCAGGGTAACCTTTGGCTCATGAGCTACAAGAGAACCAGACATATTTGCCATTTTTCCTTTAGATCCACTTTGAATGGCTCTTTTCTGAAAGAGTTCTAGCTCATATGACTTGAGCACACCATACAGTATTTCAAGAGAAACATTTCTCAGATCTCTTCCTTCTCTTATTTCTGTAATTTTGTGCTCAAGATGCTCAGGAAGGGTGAGTAAGAACTTGACATTGATTTCCTTCTTCTCATAGAACTTGCCATGAATCTGGAGTTCAGTTAGAAGTTTGCTAAATCTTTCAAACATCGGTTTCAGTTCCTCACCAGGTTTTGCCATGAAGGCTTCATATTGGGAGACAAGAATCTGTCTTTGGTTTTCTCTGACCTCTTCACTTCCTTCGCATAGTAGCTCGATTTTGTTCCAAATTTCTGTTAGAAATGAATACTACCAGAAACTAGACAGGGGGTGAATGGATAGTTTGATATATTTTTCGATTCTTCAAAACACAAGATAAACTGTATATGATTATGCTATGTTATATGAAGAAAGTAAACAACACACACAATCACTTTAATCTACTTTGTATTAAGTAAATCAAATACTACAGCTTTCCAAAAATTCACAATCGAATTTCTGGCTTCTAAACAAGAACAGTTTGTAACTTGCTTGCTTACAGAGAAAAGAGTGCTAAAGATAAAACCTTGTGTATCTCTCTTACAGCTTTCAGTTGTGTGTGCACAATATATATATTCACCTATACAAACTAGGTGCACACAATATTACACAGCTACCCCTGCTGAAAGTCCAACTTGTCCTGCCATAAGAAGTTCACTGTGTCATGAAGGACCACCTGCTTTTCGGAGTCTTTCCCGTTTCTGTAGCTGCTTGTCTCTTATCTTTCTCTCCAAGTTTAGCTGTAGATTTGCCATCTGTTCTTTGGACCACCTTGCCAGAACAAATGCTTCAGTATTTGTCTCTTTTGATTCTTGGTTATGTACCTTGATTTGTCTTGTTGTAAACGGCTAAGTGTTGATATCGTGAACTCCACTTTATTCCTGACTTCGCGATGTCTCTTGTGAGGACTATGCGGTATGGCCTTTGAGGACTATGAGACATAGGTCATTTGATGACTATGCGACATAGGTCATTTGATGACTATGCGACATAGGTCATTTGATGACTATGCGACATAGAACATTAGATGACTATGCGACATAAGCCATTTGAGGACTATGCGACATAGAACATTTGATGACTATGCGACATAGAACATTAGATGATTATGCGACATAAGCCATTTGAGGACTATGCGACATAGAACATTTGATGACTATGCGACATAAGCCATTTGAGAACTTCACGATCTAGGCATCTTTGACTTTGCTGACTTCAACACTTCACGATATGAGTCTTGAAGACTTCACGACATAGTTCAAAGTAGACTATGCGATATGGCACTTCTCGACATGGATATTGGTGACTTCACGACATAGCTTTCTTCTGACTTTGCTATATAATTCCTTAGACAAATTTCTGTAACTTATTTTTTCAGGGCCTTATTCATCTCTATCCTGCTGCATGAACATTTCTGAACTTCTACCAGGACAGTTATTCAATGGCCTCTATACATTCTACCTTGCAAGAAACCTACTAAGCTCATTATAAGTCTGAGCATACATGATCAAGCTATTGTTCATGAGAACAAGACAAGTACATATAGAGACCTATACTATATCCCAGTGATAGAAATCACTAGGTCATGTAGTGTGACATAGTCACATAGTGTAGGCTTGTTAATAGTGGTATTCAGACATGTCTTGAGCCTAACAATTTCCTTGGCTGATGTGCATCCAATGACGTTCCCACACATGGCTTTATCCAAAGTGAGATAATCAATCAGGATGAGTTGCAAGTAGTCATCCAGAACTATCTTTTCTTTTTCTGGCTCTAAAAACCCAGATGGCTTCTTGGCAACCCAATGTGCTGGAATAACAACATCATCCACCGTCGAGACTGCAATCTCTTTCTGGGGAATAAAGGGACCATTCTCGAGGATTCCCATGTATAGTGGATTCGCAGCTTTGATAAACAACAAAAATTTTCTTTTCCATATGTTGTAGTTCTCTTTATCAAAGGTCAGGATCTTGATACTACTTGACTTCTGTATACTCATCATGATCTCAGATTTGTATATCAATCTGTTGCTCTGATACCAGTTGTTGGTCCTTGTGTTAGTATTAGTGCTCTAGAGGCAATACTTTTATGTTTTAAAGAAAACATTTTATTATTATAAATTATGTTTTATTGATTATTATTATTAGTTTATTATGTCTTTATTTACTGCGTTATAAATGTTAGCATAATAAATGTCCTTGGAATTATGATACGTATTCGATATCTTTAAGTATCTGACTTAAAAATGAGATTATATGAATAGTATCTTTATTCCTAAATATCCCTAGTCGAGTGTTATTATTTAAGGACAATAATAATGCACAGAGACTAGTATGTTTGTTGACTGATGACCACATCTCATTGGTCCTAGCTCCTCTCTTGGATCTCATCATTTGCAACACCTGGTTGATCTTAGCATTGTTCTTCATTGTCAAGTCTGAGGGAATCACTAGTTGGTCAATGCTGCTGTCTTGAGATAGACTTTGGAAGATTATTGTCCTTGGTTTGGAGATAACCTCAGGCAATCTATGATGTTGGTCTATCTTCAGGTCATCAAACAGTCTCCTGTTGTTTGCCCCATCCTTTTCAATTAAGTCCATAATGATTGACAGCTCAGAAAATTTCAGTTTCTCCAGAGTTTGAAATGCTAGATGCCACAAGCAATTATCCTTGCACACCATGATAACTTCTCTTAGATGGACATCCTTGATTTTCCTTACTGCCACAGTGAAATACTTGATGCTTTCCTTGATCTTTTCTCTGTAGACCCTTGCATCTTCTTGAGCATTGTTGTAGATAGCTTTAAGAAACTCCAGGAAGGCCTCATCATGATAGATGTTTGAATTGGCAACTTCCTGTAGCTTGGCCTCAGTAATAATTGTGGCTTTGATAGGTTTGGCATTTGAAGTAGGTTGAGGAGCTGAGATGTCCTTTGGCATGGTGGATGGATAGAAGGTGGTTGTGACTGTACTTCTTTGACCTTGAGCACTGGTGACCTCTACAGAGGGAAGTATGATTGGCTTTATGGTTTCTTCAGTGAGTTTGCCCTTAAGCTTTTGTTGTTTGGCAGGTACTCCCCTTCTCTTGTATAGAATGACCTCCTTTCCTTTCTCCCCCTTAGGCTTGGGATCAGACAAGATGTCTTGAGCTTCTCCAGGAATAGGCAGGTTCATGTGTCTCATCATTGAAGTCATCATTTGTTGTTGCACCAACAAGATATTAGAAGTGGAGTTGGTTTGATCATCCATCTTAGCATTAAGATGCTCCAAGGAGTTAGATAGTCCTTTGTTTTCTGCTTTCAGGTCAGCTACCTCTCTTTCCAAGCTGTCCACCTTTGAGAAAAGTTGTTGAGATTTGAAGGAGTTGAGGGATTGATCCTTGAGCTTGGAGAATTCAAACTTGGAGATATCAGAAATGGGAACCTCATCAACAAGCTTGTTCCCATACTGATTCTTCCAGAGTACTGTAAGCATAGAGTTTGAATTGATGCTGGCTTGCAATTGGTTATCTAACTTAGTGGACATGTTCTTCAAATTATCAGCCACCATAGCCAGAGAGAGATCCATTGTAGATACTTGTTGAGTTGTTTTCCTGACCTCTTTGAGGATGCCATCCACCTTGGGAAAATCAGAGAGATAGGAGTTCCTTAGTTGAGTGAGGGATCTATCTGTCTCCTCCTTTATAGAATATATCTCTGATTGAAGCCCTTTCCCAAGATAGTGCAGAGCCTTCAACTGATTCTTGTAGATATCATTGACAACATCATAAATTGCAGTAGGAGAGAGATCCTTTGCATTGGAGCCCAGAGAAGTTAGGTAATCTTCTCTTAGAAAAGCTAGGGCATCCCTGAGTTTGAGAGTCCTCTTTGCATCCAACCAGGCATCCACAATTCCCTCTGGTTCAGCTTCATCCACTATCTTCTCCTGTTGAGCTTCAACATCCTCCTTGTGGCAAAGTAAGATAGCTTCATAATCAGCATTTGGTAGATTTGAGGTGAGGAGATGTTGAGCTATCTTTGAGAACTCATCTATCTGTACCACATGAAGATTTTGTAATTCTTCTTCCGCCAATTGTGGTGGCACAGTAGATGATCCTGAAGCCCTGTCATGTTGCACATGTTTCAGCCATTCAGAAAAGGTGGCCTGAGCCAAGTGAGAGCTGGTGCTAGGCACCTCATGAGTGATTGATTGATGAGTTTCCTCCAGTCTTGGAATGACTGTAGAGTCTGATGTTGTCTCCATTGAAATGGGATGTGTTACAACACCATCTCTAGATACCTGTGAAGGCAAGTCCAAATCCATGAGAAATGGAGAGTCTGGCATAGAGTCTCCAGTAAGAACTGGTGAATCCTCTATGTTTGTGTTGGTGTCATTAGGATATGCCCCAGCATGCATTCCCTGACCAACTAGATGTGGTTCCTGGGTGGTGAGCACAGTGTCAAGCACCATGTCACTTAAAATTGGCTCAATCACAGGAGTGGATTGTGATTGATCAAGAGCAAGATTGTCATTTGAATGACTCTCTTGTGCAGAAGAAATTTTTATGGAAGAATCTAATATAGAAGTGGGGTGTAGATTGGATTTTGGCAACTCCCCCTGAGAAATAGGAGGAGTTTCAATAGTGATGTGATCTCCACTCTGTGTATGATCATCCTTATTTCTCCTAGGGTCAAGAGTGAGTTCTTGACCCCTTGCAGACTCTGTACAGGTTGCAGTGGGGAGGCTGCTCTTTTCAATGCCAATGACCTGTTGAGAGGCCATAGACAGTAGCAGGTGTACCCCTTTTTCCACATCTGAATCCTATTGGGAGGATTCAGTGGTAGGTATTGATTTTGTACAGATTCATTTATCACTTCTAGGGCTCTCTTCTTGGTCTTCTTTTTAGTAACACCAACCTTTTGAGAGATTGATGCACTTGGCTGCCTAGCTTCTAAAGTGGTGTTTGCAATTGGGTTACTGGATGGGATGGGAAGGCTGGGGTTAGACTGTGTAGCTCCTTCAGTCTCAGCCTCCCCTGTCCAGGAAAGTGCATGGTATATGGGTTTATCAAGTGGATAAGACTCAAATGTGTCCTGCATATGCTTGGTCACACTTAGAATCACATCCACTTGATTCCTTGTGTCCAATGAGCCAAATAGAACTTTGGACATGGACTTGGAATAAGCCATTTTAGTTTTATCTATACCCTCCAATTCATGGATATTTGCATCAAGATAATTTAAAATAACTTGAAGGAAACAAGGGTAAAAGATGTCATTACCTCTACCACGAACGGTCCTGCCTAGCCTCTGAGCCAATTCCTTGAGAATTATGGCTCCCACATTGATCTCCTGGTTGTTGGCCAGGGAGTAGGCTAGCTTCACAGCAATGTGACTGATATGGTCCCATCATGTCTTCCTGCATAGAAACACCTTCTGGAGTGCGTCAAACAGAAATGACCACTCCCTCCTCACAAACTTCTTATTGAGCTTTCCAGTATCTATCTCATCAGCATACAGAATGAAGGTCATGAAGTCTACAATTTGAGCATCAGTAGCTTCTTGGTCATGACCCTCCACCTTGAACCCCAAAGCTTCATTGATTTCCTTTTCCCCAAACTGGAAGTGTTTGCCTCCAATTGAACAATTAACCTCCTGGAATGAGGTTCCATCTTCCCTAGCCATTGTTGATACCAACGTCGTTCTCCAGAATCCTTCCAACACATCGACATACAAGGTAGGGTTCAGGGTTAGGGCTTGGCGTAGGTAGGAAGTGTTCAAGAACCGTACAAAACACTTGTACCTTGGGTTAGCCTCAGCCTCAGAGGGAATGGTGAGAAGATTTGTTTCTTTGGGAATGGTTAAAGGGTTTGAAGAGGAAGCTGTTTGAGATTTGGGTGCCATTGAAATTGAGATTGAGATTGAAGAAGAGAGAGAAGAGTTTAGGTTTTAGAAATTGAGAGCAATAGACAAGATGAAAAGTTGTGAACGGTCGACAAAAAGTATTTATATGATAGAGACACTACGATATGGAGTTATGAATATGTACAGACTAATTGTATGTCGCGAAGTCTCAAAATGGCATGTACCGCAAAGTCCTTGCAAAGTATATCGCAGAGTCCTGAATTGAACTATGTCGCAAAGTCTTGAGGATAACAGAATTTGATGACTTTGCGATATAGTGAAAATACCCTGTCTAAAACTCTCTTTTTGAAATTTTAAGATTTTGTCAGACTTAAATCAAAACTTGAAATAAAATAAATTTAAATCAAAATTCTGTCAAATATGGAGACTTGTCGATATAGTTATTCTAAGTCGCAAAGTCATTAAAATGAACTATGTCGCAAACTCATGAAGTGAACTATATCGCAAAGTCTCACAATTTCAACAGTTTGCGATATAAGTCTGTTTGATTTGTACTATGTCGTGAACTCTCAAAATCATCTATATCGAGATGTCTCAAAAGCTCACAACTCCGCAACCAAATATGATTTTGAAAAATATGCAGTAAAATACTGAAATATTTATAGATCATATCTCAGCTAATTTTCACTCCAAATAAATAAAGCATTTAGATACAGTGAAAATTTACTGCTGCAACAATTTACTAGCATACTTACTTAGAACAACTAAATGAAGGATTGAGCATTCCAATTTCACTCACAAGTCTGTTGAAGACAGCTTCATTCAGAGGTTTAGTAAATATGTCAGCTAATTGTTTCTCAGTTGGAACATAAGAGACTTCTATGGTACCATTTGCAGCATGTTCCCTAATGAAATGGTACCTGATCTCAATGTGCTTTGTAGTAGAATGATTAACAGGATTGGCAACTATGGATATTGCACTAGTATTATCACACATTAGATGAATGTGTTCTAACACTAGTCCATAATCCATGAGTTGATTTCTAATCCAAAGCAATTGAGCACAGCAACTTCCAGCAGCAATATATTCAGCCTCAGCTGTAGATGTTGTTGTGGACTGTTGTTTCTTACTAAACCAGGACACTAACCTTTGACCTAAGAATTGGCAGCTTCCAGAGGTGCTCTTCCTGTCAATTCTGCATCCAGCATAATCAGAATCTGTGTAACCAACCAGGTTGAACCCAGTTCCCTTTAGATACCATAGCCCAAGATTAGGAGTCCCTTTCAGATATTTGAAAATCCTTTTGATAGCCATCATGTGAGATTCATTGGGATCAGACTGGAACCTTGCACAAAGACAAGTGGCAAACATGATGTCTGGCCTTCTAGCTGTGAGATAGAGTAGTGATCCAACCATGCCTCTGTAAACCTTGATGTCTACTCTTTTGCCTTTCTTGTCTTCATCAAGCTTGATTGCAGTGGACATAGGAGTTTTTGCAGGGGATGAGTCTTCTAAACCATATTTCTTCAAAAGATCTTTGACATCCTTTGATTGGTTTATGAAGATGCCATCCTCCTTTTGATGTACTTGCAAACCTAGAAAGTAGGTTAACTCTCCCATCATACTCATCTCATATTTGCTTTGCATCAACTTAGAGAATCTTTCACAGAGTTTTTCATTTGAAGAGCCAAAGATGATAGCATCCACATAGATTTGAACAAGAATAATATCATTTCCATGCTTCTTGAAGAATAGGGTTTTGTCAATTGTACCCCTGGTAAATTTATGCTCAAGAAGGAATTGAGATAGAGTTTCATACCATGCTCTAGGTGCCTGTTTGAGTCCATAGAGTGCCTTGAGCAGTCTATACACAAAGTTTGGGAAGTCTTCATTCTCAAAACCAGGTGGTTGAGACACATAAACTTCTTCAGCAAGATCACCATTGAGAAATACACTTTTCACATCCATTTGATACACCTTGAAGTCTGAGTGAGCTGCAAAAGCCAGGAAGATTCTGATGGCTTCCAATCTAGCTACAGGTGAAAATGTCTCATCATAATCAATGCCTTCTTCCTGACAGTATCCTTTGGCAACCAGCCTTGCTTTGTTTCTAATTACCACTCCTTCTTCATCCATCTTGTTTCTGAACACCCATTTGGTGTCAATAACATTCTTTCCTTTTGGAGGTGGCACTAGTTCCCATACTTTGTTTTTCTCAAATTGATTCAATTCTTCTTGCATGGCAACAATCCAATCAGAATTCTTCAAAGCTTCTTCAATTACTTTAGGTTCCTCTTGTGACAGAAAACAGCTATACAGACATGTATTCATTGTTGCCCTTCTTGTTCTAACTCCCTCACCAGGATCTCCAATGATTTGATCCCTAGTGTGGGCTCTGTCCCATTTCCTTGTGTGCCCCTGTTCATTTCCTTGGTCTGTTCCAAGCTCATTTTGGTTGACAGTTGCATTCTCTTCTTCTCCCCCTGTGTTTGTGAACCCTTGCACAGGTGTTTGAAGAAGATTGTCAAGTTCAAGAATTTCATTTTCTAGAACAGTTTGAACAGGTGGTTCATCTTCACTTTCAGAATCCTCAAGATAACCTTGATTCTCAAATCTTATGGCACACTGTCTTGATCACTTGTTTTAAGTCCAGGAGTTTTCTTGTCATCAAAGGTAACATCCATGCTTTCCATGACTTTGTGTTGCTCAGGTAAAAACACCCTGTATGCTGTCCTTTCCAGAGAGTATCCAATGAATATACCTTCAAATGCTTTTGCATCAAATTTTCCAACATGCTCAGAGGTATCTTTCATCACAAAACACTTGCTTCCAAACACATGCAGATGCTTGAAGGATGCTCTTTTTCCAGTCATTAATGAGTAAGGAGTTTTGCCAGACTTCTTATTTATCAATGTTCTATTTTGCACATAGCATGCTGTGTTAACAGTATCAGCCCAAAAGCTAGTAGGTAGCTTTGCATCCAACAGCATTGTCCTTGCAGCTTCAATGAGAGTTCTATTCTTTCTCTCAACTACTCCATTTTGTTGAGGTGTTCTAGGAGCTGAGAATTGTTGAGAAATTCCTTTATCTTTGCAAAACTCATACAATGTTGAATTTCTGAACTCAGTCCCATTATCACTTCTCAAAGCAACTACAGATGAACCAGTGCTTTGTGCTTCTCTATCAACTCTCTTGATATGCTCTATAATAACTTGGGGTGCTTCATCCTTGGAGAATAAGAATTCCACCCAAGTGTATCTTGAATAATCATCAACCATCACTAGAGCATATTTCTTTTTGGAAAGGGACATTACATTCACAGGGCCAAATAAATCCATGTGAATTAGTTGCAGAGGCTTTGAGTTTGTATTGAGCAACTTGTTCTTGTGACTTGATATTTTAATCTTTCCTTTCTGACAAGCTTCACATGCTCCATCTTGCACAAACTCCAAGGCAGGAAAATCCCTGATGAGTTCTCTCTTGGTTAGAGAGTTCATTGCCTGAACATTCAAGTGAGACAGTTTCTTGTGCCATAGCCAGAATTCCTCATTTGTGGCTTTAGTGTAGAAACAACAAATTTATCCCTTGTCTGCAGCCTTGAGATCAGCTACAAACAGGCTTCCTTTCTTCACACCGGTTAGAACAACTTCACCACTCTCTCTTTTTGAGATTGAACAATGATCTTCATCAAATTCCACTTTGAAACCCCTGTTGGTAAATTGTCCAATGCTCAAGAGATTATGCTTCAGTCCTTCAACAAATGCTACATCTTCAATAATGACATTTCCAGATTTAATACTGCCATATCCCATTGTATAACCAATGTTGTCATTTCCAAAGGTTACTGATGGGCCAGCCTTTTCCTCAAAATGTGATAGCAGGGCTATATCACCAGTCATGTGACTTGAGCATCCACTGTCCAAGATCCATATGACTCTTTTATTCATGTTGCCCTGCATTCACAAAGTAACTAAGTTGTTTTTGGTACCCACACTTGGTAGGGTCCAGTTGATTTAGAAACATTTTTGTTAACAATTCTTCTGTCATAAATTGCATTCCTCACAGTAGGAGACTTCACTTTTTCTGTGGCTTTGGAGTTTACACTCTTATGCTCACATGAAGTTTTCACCCTCTCACCCTTGATTGGGGATCCTGTCATGTGAGTGTGTACATGTGTGTGTGATTCATAGGATTGTGCAGAGTCAAGTTTATGCTTAAGAGATAAACAGTTAGCAATCACAGTCACATAGCATGTCATGCAGTTTGGCTTACCACAGAAAGAATCATGACTAGAATTTATGCTAGCAGAATGGTTACTCAGGTTATCAACTTCAGCAATCTCAGGCTTACTACACTTATGAGTCAAATGATTAACAGATAGGCATTTTTGACATTGTTTCCTGGGAGCATTTGGCACATAAGCATAGTTGTTACCCTTGTTGACACCTACCTTACCATTTATGTTTTGTTTCTTTTTCTTAACAACTTCTTTCTTTACTTTAGGACTCTTGACAAGGTTGTCTTTGGTGTCTTTCTGACTGACAGATTCAGGAGAGGAAAAAGTGTCTTTAGCAGCCTCATCTTCTTCAAGAAGTTGTTGTTTGATGATCAATAGTTCTTCATCAAACTCAACAACACTCTTTTTGAAGATGGGCTTTTCAACACTAGACAGAATGGTTGGGGCATTTTTGTTTGTAAAAGATTCTTTTCCTTTGCCCTTTGCCTTCTTCCTTCCTTTATCATTCTCATAGTCAAAACCAACTCCAACCTTGCAGTCTTCAGTGTGTTCCTTGTGATAGGTTTGAATAAGTTCAGATGAGTTTTGAAACTTCTTAGCTTTAATTCATTTTCAGCAATCTGCTCTCTAAGAGCTTTTTCTATTTGTTCAGCACAAATTACTTTGTTTTTGAGATACTCAATCTCCTTATTCAAACCATCAAGGCTCACCATCATTAACTCAAGCTCCTCATTCTTTTCTGTAAGCTCAAGGTTCTTAGCAGTTAGCCTGTCAATTTCTTCATTAGCAACTAACATGCTAGTATGAATATTAAACATTTCAGTGTTCATGTCTCCAACAGTCTGCTTGTATTGAAAGGGAGTCATGTCAAGAGAAGTAAGAATAGGCACCTAACTTGAAGAATCACCATCATCAGAAAATGCCATCAAGGCATAATTTGAGTACTCTTGTTCTTCTTCTTCATCAGAGTCATCCCAGCACTTTCCCTCAGCAATAAAAGCTTTACCCTGTTGTTTCTTGAGTAGAGCTTCATACTTGGCTTCAAGCTCTAAGTATGCTTTATCCTTCTTGACATGTTTAGGCTTCTTGCACTCAGTGGCAAAATGCCCAAGCTCATTGCAGTTATAGCATCTTATTTTGGACCTATCCACACTCCCAGATTTGTATCCTCCTTTAGCTGCACCAGCAATCTCTTTTCCTTTGTTGAAAGAGTTTGAGCTACCTGAACCACCAGCATTTTCACTATTGAATCTAGACTTAAATGGCTGCTTCCTCTTAAACCTGATATTAGGATATCTCCTAGCCATATAAGCAAAAGATTTGTTTTCCATCTTGTCCAGCTCATCTATGTTGTAGAACTCATCCTCCTCAGGCAAATCATAAACAACCTGAGTTTCATCACTTGTGTCATCACTTTCCAGTTCCTCAATCTTGACTTGACTGACTTTCAAAGATTCCATTCTTTGACCTAGATTGTCAGCAATAAGGGCACAAGAGGTATTGGCCATTAATCCTTGTTTTGCTTGAATGGACCTCTTTTGAAATAACTCTAGCTCATATGTCTTCAAAACACCATACAGCACATCAAAACCAATCTTTGTTAGATCTCTTTCTTTAAGGGAAGAGATTCTTGGTTCCAAGTGATCTGGAAGAGTTAGTAAGAACTTCATGTTGAGCTCTTCTGTCTCATAATGTTTGTCATAGAGTTTGAGTTCATTTATCAGCTTGTTGAACCTCTCAAATACTTCTGTGATTCCCTCATTTGGTTGAGCCATGAATGCTTCATACTGTGAGACTAGAATCTGCTTTTTGTTCTTCCTTACCTCAGGAGTTCCTTCACATAGCACTTCTATGAGATCCCATATTTTCTTTGCACTACTACAGTGAGAAACAGTGCCATACATGTTGAAATCCATAGATTCACAGATGATAAGTTGGAAATGTAAATCCAGTGCTATTTTCTCCTTTTCAGGATCAGTGTATTTTGAGGGGTCTTTAGGAACATGCCTTGTTGGTATTATCTCAGTGCCTACTGTTGTTTCAGCAATCTCAATCATTGGAGTAAATGGACCATGATTTAGAATGTCTAAGTACATGGGATTAGAAGCTTTGATGAAAAGTAACATCTTCTTCCATAAGCTGTAGTGCTCCTTGTTGAAGGGAGGAATCTTGATACTGCTTAGTTTCTGTGAACTCATTCTTGATCTTTTTCTGTTTGTATGTTAACAGCCCGCTCTGATACCACTTGTTAGAAATGAATACTACTAGAAACTAGACAGAGGGGGGTGAATGGATAGTTTGATATATTTTTCGATTCTTGAAAATACAAGATAAACTGTATATGATTATGCTATGTTATATGAAGAAAGTAAACAACACACACAATCACTTTAATCTACTTTGTATTAAGTAAATTAAATACTACAGCTTTCCAAAAATTCACAATCGAATTTCTGGCTTCTAAACAAGAACAGTTTGTAACTTGCTTGCTTACAGAGAAAATAGTGCTAAAGATAAAACCTTGTGTATCTCTCTTACAGCTTTCAGTTGTGTGTGCACAATATATATATTCACCTATACAAACTAGGTGAACACAATATTACACAGCTACCCCTGCTGAAAGTCCAACTTGTCCTGCCATAAGAAGTTCACTGTGTCATGAAGGACCACCTGCTTTTCGGAGTCTTTCCCGTTTCTGTAGTTGCTTGTCTCTTATCTTTCTCTCCAAGTTTAGCTGTAGATTTGCCATCTGTTCTTTGGACCACCTTGCCAGAACAAATGCTTCAGTATTTGTCTCTTTTGATTCTTGGTTCTGTACCTTGATTTGTCTTGTTGTAAACGGCTAAGTGTTGATATCGTGAACTCCGCTTTATTTCTGACTTCGCGATGTCTCTTGTGAAGACTATGCGGTATGGCCTTTGAGGACTATGAGACATAGGTCATTTGATGACTATGCGACATAGGTCATTTGATGACTATGCGACATAGGTCATTTGATGACTATGCGACATAGAACATTAGATGACTATGCGACATAAGCCATTTGAGGACTATGCGACATAGAACATTTGATGACTATGCGACATAGAACATTAGATGACTATGCGACATAAGCCATTTGAGGACTATGCGACATAGAACATTTGATGACTATGCGACATAAGCCATTTGAGGACTTCACGATCTAGGCATCTTTGACTTTGCTGACTTCAACACTTCACGATATGAGTCTTGAAGACTTCACGACATAGTTCAAAGTAGACTATGCGATATGGCACTTCTCGACATGGATATTGGTGACTTCACGACATAGCTTTCTTCTGACTTTGCTATATAATGCCTTAGACAAATTTCTGCAACTTATTTCTTCAGGGCCTTATTCATCTCTATCCTGCTGCATGAACATTTCTGAACTTCTACCAGGACAGTTATTCAATGGCCTCTATACATTCTACATTGCAAGAAACCTACTAAGCTCATTACAAGTCTGAGCATACATGATCAAGCTAGTGTTCATGAGAATAAGACAAGTACATATAGAGACCTATACTATATCCCAGTGATAGAAATCACTAGGTCATGTAGTGTGACATAGTCACATAGTGTAGGCTTGTTAATAGTGGTATTCAGACATGTCTTGAGCCTAACAATTTCCTTGGCTGATGTGCATCCAATGACGTTCCCACACATGGCTTTATCCAAAGTGAGATAATCAATCAGGATGAGTTGCAAGTAGTCATCCAGAACTATCTTTTCTTTTTCTGGCTCTAAAAACCCAGATGGCTTCTTGGCAACCCAATGTGCTGGAATAACAACACCATCCACCGTCGAGACTGCAATCTCTTTCTGGGGAATAAAGGGACCATTCTCGAGGATTCCCATGTATAGTGGATTCGCAGCTTTGATAAACAACAAAAATTTTCTTTCCCAAATGTTGTAGTTCTCTTTATCAAAGGTCAGGATCTTGACACTACTTGACTTCTGTATACTCATCATGATCTCAAATTTGTATATCAATCTGTTGCTCTGATACCAGTTGTTGGTCCTTGTGTTAGTATTAGTGCTCTAGAGACAATACTTTTATGTTTTAAAGAAAACATTTTATTATTATAAATTATGTTTTATTGATTATTATTATTAGTTTATTATGTCTTTATTTACTGCGTTATAAATGTTAGCATAATAAATGTCCTTGGAATTATGATACGTATCCGATATCTTTAAGTATGTGACTTAAAAATGAGATTATATGAATAGTATCTTTATTCCTAAATATCCCTAGTCGAGTGTTATTATTTAAGGACAATAATAATGCACAAAGACTAGTATGTTTGTTAACTGATGACCACATCTCATTGGTCATAGGTATGGTGATACTAAAGTCAAAACATAGGTGCATGTAAGAGTATATGGCACTGGATTGACCCGCCATGAGATTACACATGTTAAAAGTGTCATAAGTAATTCTCACTGTGATAATGGTGTAATGATCCTTAGACCTGAAATCATTATATTTTTATACGAGAATTAATATACTTTGATTACATTAAAAGTTACCTTTGACCGGGTGATGATAAAAGTGGACATTGGGTATATTATGAATCGTATGAGAAATATGAATGATCTATATGGGATTTAACCCTCCTAATTTTAGGAGCGATATTATTGGCCTCTTGTTTGAGTGAGACTAAGAAATGCACGGCCGTGCTCAAATGTTGATTTGATTTATTAGTCTACTCATCGATCAAGAAAACTAAGATTAAATTATGAAGAGGATGACACATTACATGCCTCGAGTTTAATCTATAATATTAAGGTGAAAGGGATTATATTACATGGAATATTATTCACGAAAGGCTTAATCGAATCACCGATTTAATTATTATTACTTGGGTGGCAATGATGTATTACTAGATGCCGCTCATTGTTTACAATTTTAATTAGTTATTAAAATTGTTACCAACGTAATAATAACCTACAAGGTCACACACAAAGAACGCTTGAAGGAGAAATAATTTAAATTATGAATTTAAATTTAAATAAGTAATTTATTCTATTTATAATATTAATTAAGTATGACTTGATTAATTATTTAAATAGAAAATGGAATTACTTAAACTAGTTCTGAAATTAATTATTAATTAATTAAGTGCGACTTAATTAAATAATAAATTGGAATTTCGGATTAGTATTTTATTATAATTGGATTATAATTAGAAAACTATTTTTCTATCTATATAAACTCTAAAAGAGGGTTGATTTTAATGATGAAAAACGTTTTTACATTAAAACCATAGCCGCTTATGAGAGCAAAAAAAAAGAGAGAAAGAAGCAGTTTTCGGGTGCTAGTACACATCAATCCTTCAAGAAAAGCATTCGTGTGGATACTGTAGAGCGTAGATCGCGAGAGCGGGATACGTGGTGATTGAACAAGCTTTGGATCTCCATTAATGAACTGTTAAAGCTTTTTAAGGTATTTGTTCTTAATCTCCGAATTAAATCCTTTTTTTTCGCATGGATCCTGTTGAGGGGTTTCGAATTTTGATTTATTTTTACGTTTTCCGTTGCGTTTATGTGCTCGAAACCCTTCACCTTGAGTATTGCAGAAGGGGGGTTGAATGCAATACTGATAAATTTCAATCTATGTTTCAACAACTAAAACTAAGATTAATGTTTATCAGTAGAAGAAATGCAAACACAAGTAGATTACTCACAAAATAAATGTTTTATTTATTTTGCAAAGTGTTGCTACAACCTTGAGAAAAAGTGTGTTTTTCTCAAGTTTCGATTCTTTAAGAATCCACAACATAGAATTGAGAGATAGTCTAAGTATACTACTCTTATCTCTATCATTACGGGTTTGTGGAGCTGCTGTCATTTTCTTGTGGCAGCTCCTTACAATTTGCCTACATGTGTGTCTTACCCAAATTTCTATACAGTCAGAGTTATCATTACAAAAAAAGCAATCTAGATACATTCTATATTTAGCTAACCTAATTCTAGTAGATGTTGATTTATCATACTCTTGAATTGGTAATCTTTGTCTTGTGATCCCCTAAGATTTTGTCATAGTCTTTGCAGACATGATGCAGTGTTGGGATACTGCAGCACGCCTGTTTCTTGAACATCCAAACTGTCACATGTTTGACTGGGTAGATCCCCAATTAAAAGTTTATCCCTTAGAGACAGTATCTTGCACTTCTAAGTTTGTTGTCACATGAATGCGCTTTTGGTGACAGTATGAAATCCCCGCAATAGATGCTGTCAGGAGTTCCAAACTTGCTGTCAGGAGAATAGAGAGTTGTTGTCTCAAGGCTTCCGCCAATGTTGTTGTCAGAGTGAATATGCTGTCATGACTTGCAACATGTTGTCTTCTTGCAACATTATTGTCAGTGATATGACAGTAACATTTATTCTTGTTGTCATCCTGATGTACTCCTTGAGGCTTGAACAATCAAATGAACTTCTTTCAAGATGTACACACAATTTTATTACAGCAAATTAATTGGCTACAAGAACATACTCTGGCTGTGACAGTATGTTCTACTTAATAAAATTAAGTATTACAAAAACACAAAGTTAAGTTGTCTTCTAAGTTATCACCCATAAATCCTAACAAAGATGCAACAGGCTCCCCTCCTAAATCGGAGCCTGCTAAATTTTTGAGTCAGACTAGGGAACTAGCGCAGTTATTTAGAGTTTCCATCTACCGCTGCTAACAAGCAAAAAAAGGACATCATGTATTATCTTAAAATCTCATCTAATATCAACGCATAGATGCATGGACACATATATACATAGTGGATCTAACTTATATCATCTCAAGTTCACACAGGGTGCAATCTCGGAATGTTATGGCAGTGCCAAGTTCATAACACATTTTTGTGTTATCAAAAGAACTAAATTTTCATTCGAGGTACATGAGAACATCAGTTACGGATCACTTACAACCAAATATATGTGATCACCAGCATCATCGAAACCAGCATCACTTACAACTAAAATACAATGCTTAGGAGTTCATTTATTTTATTTCAAATAAAGTTAGTGTACAATCAAAATTCTTAAATTCTAAAAATTTCGCACTTTCGCACATTGCTAGAAAAAATTCTGTGTTTTGCACGGGCTATTATGCTAGTTCATAATGAATAAGCTAGTACGTTATTATTGTCCGAAAGACTTTCGGGTGGTTTCGTGGGTTGGCTAGGCTGGGTTTGATTGGGTTGTGGCCTGGTTATCTGCGTTTGTTCTACTCTTGTAAAAAAGCCCAGCCTGTTAAGTTAAGTTTTTATTTAGCCCATTCTGTAGCCTTTGGGCCTTAGTATACTTATAAATTTCCCCTCCTTTACAAAATAAAATAAAGATAAAAGAAAATTCTCCAATTTGAGTTTCTCAAGTCCCTAAGAATCCTCTGTTGGGAGGAGATTTCTCTTGTTCCGTGCTGATTTTTCAAATCTTCCTTGTCAAAAAAATAAAACAAAACAATCATCTGAAAATCATTTTTTTTTGCTAACCATCTGAAATTCATTTTTGATACTTAATATATATCTAGTTACAAACACTGGATTAAATAAAATATCCCAACAATTTATTGGAACACCAAGATGCGGGTGCTCTTGAAAAGTTAATATAATTGCACCTTTTAGGACCATCTCCAAGGAATTGACAAGAAGAATCTTTAGGGATTAGACCCCTTTATGCCTTTCTTCTCCACCTCGTTCATCTTCCTACCCACACTTATCTCTAAAGTTGTTACTCTTTCCCTCACGTTTAATTTTAGAGTTAATTGCACTTTGCATCCCTCAACTTTACCCCAATTTTAATTATGTATACTAGCTTTATACCCGTGCAATGCACGGGAAGATTTATAAATTATTTATATAAATATATTTTATAAATTTTATTTATTTTTCCAAATTTTTATTTATTTTTAATCATATATTAAAGTAAATATAAGTTGTATACTAATTTTTAATTTTTAAAAATGTTTGTACTCGTCAGGAATCGAACCTTGAACTTATTATTTAATAACACAGTTACTTAATTTATACTGTATATTAGTGATGAAATTTTATGTCTTTGTAAATTTTAAATTATTAAAACTAAGAAGTTATATAGTTTTTAGTTTATAATATTCAATTTTATATTTTTTTTAACACTACTATAATATTCGGATACTAACAAATATCTTAATACTGTTTTCTATAAATTTACAACACTGACAAAAAGAAAAATAAACACTTGCAACATGTTTCCTCTTTTATCTCATGTATACTGTATGTCGTTTTTTTCTTTTTTCTTAATAATAATTTGTATGTCGCTTTTTTGTTAATAATAATTATTAATTTACTGATTTAGCCCTGACGACCAAACCACCTAAACTCTCTTATGCCAATTATATATAGGATATAATGTAGTTTCATAAATTGCACTTTGCATCCCCAAACTTTAAAATATAAGTCGAATCACAACCCCTTATACGTTTTTATCAAAAATAATATTGTTTTTAACGAATATATTGACAAATGCGATATAAATTATTGCACTGATGATATAAATTTTAGATTTTAAACTTGTAACTAATTTTATACTTTTAAAAATTTTAAATCATAATTTAATATTATTTTTTGCATCTCAAACTTTAAATCATAGATCGAATCACAACCCCTTATACGTTTTCTATCAAAAATAATATTTCTTTAACGAATATATTGACAAATGTGATATCAAATTATGCAACGATTATATAATCTATATTTTAAGATGGTACAAAATATATTTTAATGATTTTATATGTATCATATATCATAGTAGTCACGACTTTATTTAATGAAAACATATTAGTTCAATTTTTTATAAATAAATTATAATTGATTAATGGTCATAAAATAATATTAAATTATGATTTAAAATTATTTACATGTTTAGAATCTAAAATTTATATCATCATTGTAATAATTTTATATTGCATTTGTCAATATATTCGTTAAAAATAATATTATTTTTAATAGAAAACGTATAAGAGGTTGTGATTCGACTTATATTTTAAAGTTTGGGGATGAAAAATGCAATTTATGAAACTACATATACATAATTGAAATTGGAGTAAAGTTGGGGGATGCAAAGTGCAATTAACTCTTAATTTTAAGATTTCACTTTTGGCGAGGTCCAGGTTAAGTGTTTGTTAGTATTGGTTGTAAAAATATGTAAAATTTTTGCTACATATACGGTAGAGTTTTTGATGTGTATGTCACTATTCCTGAAATGTCATTATTTACACGTATTAAAAATATGTATTGCATAAATTTTTTGTGTATATTAGAGTTTTTGATGTGTATGTATGAAAGGCCAATATTTACACGTATCGAAATTTTTTTCGTGATACGTGTTTTCACATTAAACACTAACAATCGTTTGTTGGTTACTATCTTATTTTACTTTTTAGCGTAGTTTAGAAAATCGAAATTAAGTCAAATAAATGCAAAATTTCACTAAAATTTGTTTATTAATTCCGATACATCAATCAATACTATTATATAAAGGAGAAGACTAATATACAATTTCAATATTCTTGCATTTAAAATCTCTACTAATGGAGGAAAGTAAATATAATATTATTACATTTAAAATCTCTACTAATTGAGAAAGTAAATATACAATAGATCTTTACTAATGGAGGAAACTAAATATTACAAATGGAGGAAACTAAATATTCAATTATAATATTCTTGCCTTCAAATATCTAAATTTTAAAAAAAAAGGTGTATTAATTTACATTATTTTGAACTTCCTTTTATTATTATCTAGATATTCTCATAATATTTCTTTTCAAATGAAATTACTATCTTAACATTCTGTTCTCCTAAACTTTATTTTTAATATAATAATATAATAGAAAATACAGGAACATATTGGTAAATAAAAAGTTAAGAAATTAGATCGGTCTTGCATAAGAAATTAAGTAATTACTTGATAAATAATTAATTATTTTTAATACTTTCATACAAACAACCAGTGTTCTAAAAGTCGGCGATTAATCGGGATTAATCGCCGATTAATCGCTAGACGGTGGGCCACCGAACTGATTAAGCAAAAATCGGTCAATTAATCATTTTTTCAGAAAAACGGTCAAAAATCCGCTGAATCGGTCAAAAATCGGATTAATCGGTCAAAAATCGGGCTAATTATTAAAAAATAGTTAAAATTTTAAAAAATAATTAAAAATTTAAAAGGTAGAAACTTGATTAAACAATAGAAAAAAATATTATTTTTGTACATATAATTATAATTTTAGATGCCTAAATCGTAATTTCTCTTAATTTTTCCTCTTAAATTGATCTTTAATTGAAAAGTTAAACCTTCAAAATTTTATTTGTTACAATTATATAACATTTTTAACATATTTGCATAAATATATGATAATAACATATGTTTAGTTGAAATAACGAAACAATTATATATATGAATATAAATGTATATAAAAAATATTATTAAATTTATTCCGATTAATGATCCGATTTATCATTCCGATTAATCCTCGATTACCCGATTAATCCCTGGACGGTGCCTTCACCGATTAACTCTGATTCCCGTTTTTTACAACACTGCAAACAACTAATTAATAGTATAAATATACACCTAAACTCTGTTAATTGTCTACTACAATTTTTTTTTGTCAACAGTGTTCTTCTTTACTTTTTTGTTTTTTCATGTTAAAAGTGTGTATATGAGTACATGAGTATGAGACTTTTTCCTTTATATTATTTATCTTATTACGTTTGTTTGTATCCTAATGCAGAATCATATTAAAATCTTTGATAAGACAAGTTATTTGTTATTGCCTATTAGTGCTGATTGAGTTAAGACATGGATTAATAAGGAAGGGATTCATCAGTTAATCAGTTAAAATAATAAGCCGAGCAAGGTGATTTTCATGTACATTCAGTTGTGAATTGATTTATATGTTTATGTGTGTACGTTATTAGTTTTGAATTTATAGTTAAAAGTTGATACACCTGTATACAAGGTAATTCGAAAGTGGAGAATTCATCATGTCTTCAAAAACAAATTTTATCATTGTTTTTTAACGTTTAGATACTTATTGCTCTAATTTTTATGAGAAAAAATTATATATTTTAGTAAAATATTTTCTCTAATTCATACACGAAAAATCAAAGATAAAAATTGTATTTTAAGAAATTCATAGTGTATGCATTTCGAAAATATCATGTTAAGATTTATTCGACTGAAAAATTTATTTAGTGTGTGCATTTTTAACAAAATTCAATAAATCGGTGCATCTATAACAAAAGTCATACAAGAATAAGAAACATTGAGAAAAGGTCATTAATTTTTTTATTTTTTTAAGGAAGAGGTTGTTGTTGTTTTTGTTGTTATTTGTTTTGACAAAAACATATCATTATTAATAAAAAATTCTCCCAACAACAAAAATGATGTTTGTTCATATTTTTCTTATTTTTTCTTATTGGGAGTAGATTTGGAGGTAGTGAAGATTTTAATAGTTGTGAAGGTATAATTGTAGTTTTTGATTGAAAGATCTAGAACTATATATATATAATTCAAAACAAAACTTAATTTTATATTAGAAATATTATTTTATTTAAAAACGTTTTTTGTAGAATATTTTTTGAGAAAATTTAGAGATATTATTATAAAGCCGCTGCGAAGCGCGACTTAGTAAACTAGTATACTTATATAAAGGAGAAGACGAGAGCGGTGATGTGGCGCCTCTCAAACCGTTTCGATCTATTTTTCTAATTTTCTCAAAATTTTGAATTATTAATGTTAAATCAATATACTTATATAAAGGAGAAGACGAGGGCGGTGATGTGGCGCCTCGCAAATCGTTTCGATCTATTTTTCTCAAAATTTTGAATTATTAATGTTAAAGATTCGAAAATATCTCAATTGACTTTAAAATCTTTACTAAAGGAGAAACTAAATATACAATTATAATATTCTTGCCTTCAAAATCTTTATTAATGGTGGAAACTAAATATACAATTCGAATATTCTTGTCTTTAAAATCTTTACTAATGGATGAAACTAAATTTACAATTTTTATAGTCTCATAAATTATTTTATTAGAAAATATCTTAATTATCTTTTAAATTTTTACTAATGGAGGAAAGTAAATATAAAATTTTAATATTTTTGTCTTTATAATATTAGATAAATTCTCAATTTCCTTATTACTATTTTCTAACGGAGGAAACTGAATATAGTATGTTAATATTATCCTTAACGCCCTCTACTGATCCGATCAATCAATCAATCATCGATATACTTATATAAAGGAGAAGACAGGGTGGTGAGGTGGCGGCTCTCAAATCGCTTCGTTCTATTTTTCTAATTTTCTCAATTTTTAATATTAATAATTAGAATTTCCTTTATTATTTTTGATTTTGTAGGAAGTAAATTGAAAATTTACAACTTCCTTTATTATTTTAGATTTTGTAGGAAGGGAATTGGAAAATTGCAACTTCTCAGATTTGTAAGATCTAATGCTGATTTCTTTATTCCTTTCGAACTTTTAGGATCTAATGCATTATTATTTAGAATTTTCTTTTATTATTTTCAAACTAGATAGAACTTTCTTTTATTATTTCCAAACTTGATAGAACTTTATTTTATTATTTTCAAATTTGTAAGAATTGAGGAATTAGAAAATTACAACTTCCTTATTATTTTCGAATCTGTAGGATCTTATGTTAATCATTGCAATTTTCTCTTTTATTATTTTCAAACTTGATAGAACTTTCTCTTTTTTCCAAATTTGATAGAACTTTCTTTGAATTAGAAAATTACAACTTCCTTATTATTTTCGAATTTGGTGGATCTTATGTTAATAATTGCAATTTTCTCTTTTATTATTTTTAAAATTGATAGAACTTTCTTTTATTATTTTCAATTGATAGAACTTTCTTTTATTATTTTCAAATTTGTAAGATTGGAGGAATTAGAAAATTACAACTTTCTTATTATTTTCAAATTTTTAGGATCTTATGTTAAAACTTCCTTATTATTTTCAAAATTGATAGAACTTTCTTTCATTATTTTCTTTTTTTATTATTATTTTCTTTTTTATTATATTATTATTTTTTGTTGTTTTCAAGTAGATGGAAATTTAGACCACTATCACATTGGTCTAAATTGTTCTTCATACACATGATGTCACCTAAGAGATTGGAAGAAGGCATCGTCAACATATTACTGCACGGATTTCAGTTCATATGTCCGGATATGATTGGTTCACGTATTAATGACACTAACATACTCTCATGTATTTTCATGCCATAATATATTAGAGTAATATATAAGTAATAATATTATATAAGTTAAAATTCAAACTATCATGTTCTAATATTATCTTTTCTAATAATACTATAAATATAAGTAATATTATATGTTTATATTGATTTTTATCAATATAATTTTTTAATATATATATATATATGGTAATGGTATCGGACCAAGAAAATAAAAAATCAAACTCTATAAGCAAAAGGAATATGTAAATAATTTATAATATTACTTACCCAAATGCAAATTGTACAGAATATATTTTATTTGATAAGTTATATAATTTTGTAGATATTTATTTCACAATTTTTATTTTAATATTTTTTTTCTTAACAAATATATTCCAATGCCGCTGCGAATCGCGGCTTAGTAACCTAGTTTTAATTTTGAATTTAGAAATTTAAATTTTAAAATGAGCTATGAATCCAAGTTGAATGCACTCAAGGCAAAGAGATGAGTTAGACTTCGACCCAATATCTCTGGATTCGTTTGTTGCCCTGATTATGAGAATGATGCCCTGATCATATAACTAAATTCCTGCTAGTGAAGAATATAGTGGAAATTCCACTTTTGTCCCTAGAATAGGGTTGTTTTGGTAAGTTCCCATGTCTAAACGGGTTAACGGACTATCCACATATAACCCAGCTTCCTAATATATGTTATTTTTCATTATAATATGGGTTAATTAAGGATCCAGTTGTAATCCGATTATTTTAACATACAAGCTATACTCATTCAACAACATTATCCCAAAAATTTTGCGATATACACACAAAATTAAATTCTCAATTCAAAAATTTAACAATCCCACAAATCATGCCATGAATGGTGTTATTTATTTTCAAAATTTAAATGATTATATTTCTCCCACAAATCATGTCATGAATGGTGTTATCTATTTTCAACATTCAGATGATTATTTTTGTTGATTACAAAATCTTATATCAAACGTAAATGAATTCAATATCTCATTTTCTTCGGCAATTATCTCTTTTCTCATTCTTCGTCTCATGTATCTCATTTTTACTTTTATTTACGAAACGTATTGTGTGTTAATATAACGTGTATATTTGTTAATCAGGTTACTCTATATACTTATACTTGCACAATAAATATCACACACATATATAAAGATATATAAACATGATATACATACACAAAGCATGAATTGTTCCGTAGAATAAAAGTAAAAACACGGTAAATAGGAAGAGAATTGAGATTCAATAAATATTTTTATAGAGTAAATAAAAAAAGAAGATGACCAAAAATCATAGATTTGAATTTTGAAAAAGGATAAGATCAATGGTAAGACCTGTGTGATAATCAGCATATCCATGTAATCAATTTGATTTGAAAATTAGCTAAAATTGTGGGATTTTCAAGATTTGAATATGCATATATGGTATGTTGTTTTATGATTCTCATGTCTAAGCGGTTAACAGACTTTCCACATGTAACCCAGCTTCCTAATATACGATATTTTTCATTGTAATATGGGTTAATTAAGGATCCAGTTGTGATTTGATTGTTTTACCGTACAGGCTATACTTATTCAACATAATCCCACAAATCTTGCTAAATACACTCACAATTAAACTCATAATTCAAAATTTTTAACAATCCCACAAATCATTACATGAATGGTGTTATCTATTTTCAAATTCAAATGATTATATTTCTTAATTACAAAATCTTATATAAAACGTATATGAATTCAGTATCTCATTTTTTCCGGTTATTCTATCTTTTCTCTTTCTGTTGATTTCATTATTGATATTTGTTTTAATTGTTTATGTTTCTCTCTCCTGTATTTGGCTTATGCAGATGATGATGATGATTAAAAAGAAGAAGCTTAAATCAGTTCACAAAAAGGGATTAAGGGTCCGTTTGGCATTACTGTTGCAGACAGCAACAACAGCTTTTTTCTGAAAAGCAGCTAAAAAAGTGTTTGGTAAAATTTAAAAGCTGCTTTTCTAAAAAGCGCTTTTGGCTCAAAAGCTGCTTTTAGAGAAAGCAGGTCCCCCATGCTTTTGAAAAAAGCTGCTTTTCAGCTTTTGCGGGAAGCAGCTACTGGTTTCAACATCAAAACTCACCAAAAACATTAATTTTTTATATTATACACCAAAACATGCACATATCAAAAATATTACCAAACAGTTATCTGATTTTCACAACAACACTTATTTTAACAGCACAACAATTTTTAACAGCAATTCCAAACAGAGCCTAAATCATTAGTCCAGGTACATATATATAATTATTTAAATTATAATTATTTAAACGGAGATATATAATTTATTGATGATTTGGTTGTTTTATGTTATTGATTCTCCCTCTTTTTATATTAGTGTGTTGTTTTTGGATATTAATACATGTGTTTGATATGTTTGTTGTATACTATATTTCTTTATGTTTATGTTTTGAATTTCAAATTAATAGGAATATCTCAGCATATAATACCACATGCCTATACAAGTTTTATGTACATTTATGATTGTTTCAATATGTATAGAGACTCATATAATTGTAATATATCATTGTCACCTGAGTTCTATTTGTTTCTGTTTTATCTTAGAGAACTCGGAGCAAAACAATGACCATTCTCTCATGTAATTGGTCTACTTGGCATGTAATATAAACTTCGCTAATACCTTCAAAATGACTGAATACAAGGGTAAATCAGCTAGCGACAATAGGCAATTGCAAAGAAAAGATGATACATCTTTGATAGCCAATTGATCTTTAATAAGAGTTTGCGATTATCTAAATCTATATTTAAATATGCACTCAGTTGTTTCTAATGTATACGTTATAATATTCTTGATTTTGACATTTTAAGAATAATGTGACATCAACATCAATTTTTAATTTTTAACATTTAAGAATCGTGTGACACACTATCATTTTTTGCTAACACAATTTTTCACCTCATCAGTGTGTTAAATTCTTGGACAAATAGTAAAAATATAAGTATTTAGCTCTAGCCATGGATTGATGTTTCTAGATCATGTGCCATGGATGTTTGTAAAAAAATATAACATATAGTTTCTATCTTAGGTAGTAAATCACTAGATTATTAGTTAATGTCTAGGTTTCACAAGATTAACTGTTATGGGTATGACTCTACTTGAATTGACAAAATCAACTATTAGAAACTACTTGAACATAATTTTAGACATAATACCTCATGTTCTATTCTCATGCTAGGTATGTTTTTTGTTTCCATTCCCGGGATATTGTCGTTGTGATCATACGAAATACTAACACGTATATATATGTTAGCTTTAGGTTTCTAAACAAATAAATGAATTAGGTCATGATTGATGCAAGTCTTACAAAATTAGTCAAATTAAGTGGTGAAGTGTATTATTCTTGGAGATTTTATAAAGTTCGGTTAATTTTTTTCGATATCTTTGAAATCATGTTTTTTATTTTTAATTAATCCTCATCTTTTACACACATGCATTCTTTTAAGGTGTAGATGACTGCTATAAGAAGGTTGAAAGATAAGTAAATTAAATATTATCAAAGATAATTACTAAAATTAAAAGGATAAAACGTCACCGTGTACGAAGCACGGGTAATCAAATATGGAAACAATTTTAATAAACAAAAGATATTTAATAAACAATTTTATTGATCATGGGTTAAAACCAACGATCAACTTTATATTAATAATATATCTATAATACCATTACATAGAATACTTGCTTATTAGTTTAACTTTTGATGCAGACTTGAATTTGAAGGATTTGTTGGTCCACTATTCGCCGAATGAAAGGAAATTATTCTAAAGACAGAATTCAAAATCTTTAATATATAACTACAGCTTTATCAATGGATTTGAATAAGATTGTAGGATTTTATATATTTATTCAATTATTGGTTATGAGATATTATATCAATTATACCAATTCATTAAATAAATACTATTTTTCAATAATCAAGTACTATTTATTTGCTCACAATAAAATGTATTCCAATATTGAATTATCATAAATAATTAGTTAATAAAGATGAAGGACATGTCATATTATACATAATTATACCATTTTGTAAATCATGCTCCACTTCAGTTATCATTATTTATTTTTAAATTAAATTTATTTTAAATTGATATGAAATATATATACTTTTTATTATTTACAAAAATATATTTAACTATTTATTATTAAAATAAAATAATATAGTAACTTTAAAAAATAAAATCAAACATATTCGAATTTTCATCCAACCAAAGGCATTTCACAATATTTGCTTTGTCGACAAAATTATTTTAATTCAGCTATAAACTTTGTCCATGAATAACTCCAAATAATTTTTACTTTTAATGAGTTTATAAAATTAATAAAGAAAGTTATTATAAATATTCTCAATATCAATTAGTTATAAAATCAAAATTATTATACATTAATAATTTTTAATAATCAATTTTAAAATATGTAATAAATTAAAATAATTTTTTAATATATGATTATTAATATTTCTCAGTAAATTAATAAATAATGTTCTATTTTTAATATAATATATGGTTAACCAATCAAAAAAAATTCTAATAATCGTTTTTTATAATCATAATGAAAAATAATTCAAGAAATTGTTAAATAGTGTTCATTCCATACATGTAAGAGTTCAATAATTCTGTTTTAAAATTGTGAAATCAAATAATACAATATCTTTTTGATTGGTTTATGGATTATTCTTATATCTTTTTTTTCCTTAACCAATTCATAATACAAAATGTAATCAATTATTGCATTTTCCGTATATACAATACTAGCTTAAAACCCGTGCGATGCACAGATTGTTATTAATAATCATTATTTTTATTATTTTTGTTTTAATATTTTAATACTTTACATTTGCTAAAAAAAAAGTAGGTGTGTTAAACTTTTTTAAATAATTAAAAGTATTAAAATAAATTGATAACTGTTTATCCGTTATATTTTTGGAAAAAAGTAGGGGTTTTAGTAAGGAAAAATAGAAAAAGTAACATGTTTTATCTGAAAAGGTAAGTGCCCTTAATTAAAAGTATTTAAATAGGTTTCAAAATAAATAAGTAGGGATTTGCCCGGGATATTTTTGAAAAATGAGGGTTTTTAGTAAAGAAAAATAGAAAGAGTAACATGTTTTAGTTGAAAATGATAATTGTCGGTGATTGTTTTTAGAAAAATAAAGGATTTTGTTAGAAAAAAATAGAAAAAGTAATGTATTTTAGCTGAAAAGGTAGTTGGTTATAAAAATGTTATTATTTAATAATAATTTCTTTAGAAAATGAAAAATTGAAAAAGTAACATGTTTCAGCTGAAAAAGTGCTCATAATTAAAAGTATTAAAATAGATTTTAATACTTTAATTATTAAAATAAAAAAATAGATTTTTAAAATAAATAAGTAAGGGTTTGCCCGTGATATTTTTGGAAAATGAGGGGTTTTAGTAAGAAAAAATAGAAAGAGTAACATGTTTTTGTTAAAAAAGATAACCGCCCGTGTTATGGAATGAAAAGTAGATTTAGATGTTGACGGCTGTATTCAATGAATGATGGTGGACAATCGTGTCTTTATGGCTGCTCTCGTGGTTCGTGACTAAACAGGTCCTCACAAGATGCCTACGTATCTCTGTTATGTAGAGAATCAAGCCAAAAAACGTAGTTCTTGATGTTGCCCTCGGGACTATGGCGGCAAGGGCACACCAAGGACGTAGTGACTTGTATGTCCTTATTCGAGGATGAAGTCTAAAACGTAGTTCTGATTGTAGGATCAGGGGTCCTTATATAGGCGTCAGGAGCCTTGCATTTAGAATAGAATTAGGTGACTTGGGGGCCAAGTCGCCTTCTTAGATCAGGATTGTGAATCCTATTTCGTAGGAGGCTGACTCCTAGTTGGTTTGTGTGTCTTGATTGCTGATTCTTGAAGAATTTAATATGCTTTGGACTCATTTAATGAGCTGGTAATTTCCCTTATTTATTAATTACGAAATTAATAAATGATTAGGGTTTCAGGCCTTTTTATCGGGCCTAATTCTTGGACCGAACTAGGTCTAATTAATATATCATTAATTACATGTCTAGGGTTATTTTTAGCCCATATCATTTGCCCCCCAATTTCTAGGAAAACTTTTCAAGTTTTCGTAGAAATTATATTGACCTTTTTCGAGATTCGGGGTCTTTTTATCCTTTACCTAGGACTTTATTTACACCAGTGTTTCACAAGTATCGCCTTATTGCAAAGTGTGGAGCGACCTACACATTTACGACGATTGCTGCCTTATTCGAGGCTAATTTGACATTTATATGAAACATTCCTAATATTTTAGGAATTTTCATGTACCCACAGGTATTTTTAATATTTATTCCTAATATTTTAGGAATTTTCGTGTACCCACAGGTATTTTTAACATTTATTCCTAATATTTTAGGAATTTTCGTGTACCCACAGGTATTTTTAACATTTATTCCTGAATTTTTCATTTTTTCTAGAGCATTTTCGACCAGGAATCCAGGCCTTTTTCGACCAGGATTGTGTTGAGGTCGAACATGTCGACCAGGATTTTTAAGCCTTTTTCGACCTCAAATTTCCGACCAGGAATCAGTTCAATTTCGAACAGAAATTTCGACCAGGACTGTGTCCAGGTCGAACATGTCGACCAGGATTTTTAAGCCTTTTCCGACCTCAAATTTTCGACCAGGAATCAGTTCAATTTCGAACAGAAATTTCGACCAGGACTGTGTCCAGGTCGAACATGTCGACCAGGATTTTTAAGCCTTTTCCGACCTCAAATTTTCGACCTGGAATCAGTTCAATTTCGAACAGAAATTTCGACCAGGACTGTGTCCAGGTCGAACATGTCGACCAGGATTTTTAAGCCTTTTTCGACCTCAAATTTTCGACCTGGAATAATTCAATTTCGACCTCATTTTGTAGTCGTTTTCGACTAGGAAGTGGAGTGAGGTTGATCATGTCGACCTCGATTTCCAGTGTAAAATCGACCTTGATTCTTCGAGCTCGTTTTAATTGTTTTTCGACCTCAAATTATCGACTTCGCTGTTTTGGCTGCAGATTTTGCATACGATGTCCGATTTGGGCGAATAAGCACTTTTCGGAAACGGCAGAACGAGACGAACAGGCTGGAATGCACTTTAGGACCATTCCCCGATTTTTCGACCCATTCTGACGCTGTTTAGGCCTCCAAACGGTCTCCTGAAGATTTCGGGAAATTTTCAACGAAAGAATTCGAAGCTAATTTTCAGTGTAAATTCGAACAGGAAATTTCGACTAGGACTTAGTGTAATTTCGAGCAGGATTTTCGACCAGGAACTAGTGTAATTTCGAGCAGGATTTTCGACCAGGAACTCGAGCTCAAACAGGTGTGAGGTCGAAGCTATCGACCAGGATTTCTAGGTCTTTTTCGACCTCACCTGTTCGACCTCATTTTCATATATCCTCGACCTGGAATTGTTGACTTCAATTCATAGGCTATTGTCGACCTCATGTGACGACCTCGTTTCTAATATACCTTCGACCTCGATTGGTCGCGAGGTCGAAGTCATCGACCTTGATTCAAAGGCTATTTTCGATTTAAGGTATTTTCGACCTCGCTTATGTTCCAAGATTTATTTTTCGGGTTTAATTAGCCTAATTGGGCTTTAAATTTTTCCAGCCTTGGGCCTTAATGGGCCTTAATTTATTTGGGCCTCGAGTTTTCCTGAGTCTTAATTCGGTCCCAGGTCGAGCAATTCGACCTCGTTTTTCGACCTCGTTTTTCGACCTCGAAAGGTCCCAACAACGCCAAACGTGGCTTATAAATACAAGAACTAACTTGAGTTCTAACACCTTAGACCTCATTTGAGGTTTCAACAACGCCAAACGTGGGTTATAAATACAAGAACTAACTTGAGTTCTAACACCTTAGACCTCATTTGAGGTTTCAACAACGCCAAACGTGGCTTATAGGTACAAGAACTAACTTGAGTTCTAACACCTTAGACCTTATTTGAGGTTTCAAAAACGCCAAACGTGGCTTATAGGTACAAGAACTAACTTGAGTTCTAACACCGTAGACCTCATTTGTTTGAGGATGAGCAACAGGAGTGAAGCGTAATTGGATATCATTCTCTTCACAATATTTCTTGAACTCATCATTGTTGAATTGAGTTCCATTGTCCGTAACAAGGACTCGGGGAATTCCATACCTGTATATCTCATTTTCCCAGAAGAATTGCATCACTTGCTTGGTGGTTATCTTGGCTAATGGCTTAGCCTCAATCCACTTGGTGAAGTAGTCAATTGCCACTATCAAGAACTTTCTTTGAGCACTCGCCATTGGAAATGGCCCAAGTATATCCATTCCCCACATAGCAAAAGGGATAGGAGAGTTAATGGATGTCATCATCTCAGGTGGTTGTCTAACCACTGGTGCATGTTTCTGGCACCGTTCACATTTTCTCACATAGCTTTTAGCATCAGCTAGTATGTTTGGCCAATAGAAACCTAGACGGGTGACTTTATGTGCAAGGGCTCTGCCCCCCAAGTGTTGCCCACAGATTCCTTCATGTACTTCCTTTAGGGCCAATTCCGCCTCTTGGGGTCTCAAACACTTCAGATAAGGAATGATGAAAGATTTTTTGTATAAGATTCCCTCAATTAGGGCATACCTAAGTGCTCTGACATTTAGCTTTCGTGCTTCTGAAGTATCGTTGGGCAGCCACCCAGTTTCCAGATGAGCTTTGATAGGATCAATCCAACAACTGGAAATACCAATGGGTGCTACCAACTTTCCGTTGATGCTTGGGGTCTTCAAGACTTGGAAGTATACACTCCCTGCATAGTTTTCAATTCCAGAAGAGGCAAACTTTAGACAAGGCATCAGCCTTCACGTTTTCCTCCCTCGGAACATGCTCCACATAACATTCATCAAACTGAGTCATGATGGCCTTAACAAGTTTCAAGTACTTGGCCATGACTTCATCTCTTGTTTCAAACTCCCCATTTACTTGAGAAACCACCAGCCTTGAATCTCCACATACTTTCAGAGTTTTGACCCTCAGGGCTCCGGCCAGCCCTAAGCCAGCAATCAAAGCTTCATACTCCGCCTCATTGTTTGTCGTTGGGAAGTCAAGTTTTAGTGCATACTCTATTATGAATCCATCGGGACTTTGTAGCACTAAACCAGCTCCACTCGATTTTGTTTTTGATGCTCCATCAAAATAGAGCACCCAGCATTCTTTGGACACCATGTCCTCATCTTTGCTATCTTCCACCAATACTTCCTGCCCCCCGACTTCTTGGTTGTCAATGGTACATTCAACCATGAAGTCAGCGAGTGCCTGAGCTTTTATGGCCGTTCGAGGCTTATACTTGATGTCGAATTCGCCCAATTCAATAGCCCATTTGATCAGCCTTCCACTAACTTGAGGACTATGCAAGATGTTTCTCAGAGGTTGATCAGTCATGACCTCAATCTTGTGGGCCTGAAAGTAGGGACGCAGTTTTCTTGAAGCCATTATCAAGGCTAAGGCAAACTTTTCAATCACTGAGTAGTTTATTTCTGCCCCATGCAAAATCTTACTCACATAATAGATGGGTTTCTGAACCTTCAGTTCTTCCTTTACCAAAACAGCTCCCAGGGCAATGTCGGAGACCGCCAAGTATAGATAGAGAATTTCTCCTGACTTGGGTTTTGCCAACAGTGGCGCTTCAGCCATGTATTTCTTCAAGGCCTCAAAGGCTTCTTGACTTTCAGATGTCCACTCGAAATTTTTCACATTTTTGAGTGCTTTAAAGAAAGGTAAGCACTTTTCTCCTGACTTGGAGATGAACCTTCCCAATGCTGCAACTCTTCCTGTCAATTTCTGTACATCCTTAACGGACTTGGGTGGTTCCATGTCTAGGATTGCCTGATCTTGTCAGGGTTAGCTTCGATTCCTCTTTTGGAGACCATCAGGCCTAAAAACTTCCCTGAGCCTACTCCGAAGGCACACTTAGCTGGATTTAACATCATTTTGTGGTGCCTCAGCACTTCAAACGCTTCCTTGAGATGTTTTATATGGTATGCCTTATCGAGGCTCTTGACTAGCATGTCATCCACATAAACTTCCATTGTTTTGCCAATCAGTGGTTCAAAAATCTTGTTTACCAACCTTTGGTATGTTGCCCCTGCATTCTTAAGTCCAAAAGCCATGACTAAATAACAGAAAACACCAAAGTCGGTTATAAATGATACCTTGGGAATGTCGTCCTTGTGCATTTTGATTTGGTTGTACCCACTGAAACCATCCATAAAACTTAACATCTCGTGCCCAGCAGTGGCATCTATCAACGCATCAATCCTCGGTAAGGGAAAGCAATCCTTAGGACATGCATCGTTCAAGTCTGTGAAGTCCACACACATTCTCCACTTTCCATTAGCCTTCTTGACCATCACGGGGTTTGCCAGCCATTCAGGGAACTGAATCTCTTCAATGAAGCCTTCTTCCAAAAGTTTTTCTACCTCCTGCTTAATGGCTTCTTGTCTTTCTGGGGCAAAATTTCTTTTCTTTTGTTTTACTGTCTTCCTTTCAGGATCCACATTCAACTTGTGGGTTATCAATTGGGGATCAATCCCTGGCATATCGGCTGCCGTCCAAGCAAATACATCACTATTTTCTTGAAGAAAGGATGTCAACTTGCTTTTCATAGAATCAGGTAGTAGAGCTCCAATATAAGTGACTTTGTCTGGTTCTCCTAGAATGAGGGGAATGGGAACAAGATCCTCAGCTGGCTTTCCTCTCCTTTCTTCCTCGTTTCTAACATCCATGTCTTCAATTGGGAGAACCTGCCCCCCGACTCCGTCTGGCCTTAACGCGGCTACATAACAGCTCCTGGCTGTCTTTTGATCACCTCTTTCTTCTCCTACACCATTCCTGGTTGGGAACTTAATTTTTAGGTGGTAAGTTGAGGCCACAGCCTTAAAAGCGTGAAGGCCAGTCCTTCCAAGGATGGCGTTGTAGGTCGAAGATGCCTTAATTACCACAAAATTCAACATTTGAGTTACCTCCTTTGGCTCCTTACCAATGGTTACAGGCAACAGAATTGTGCCTTCCACTTTAGACTCCACTCCGTTGAACCCGTAAATGGGCATGTTAGTTGGGGTTAGTTGGGAATCATTATATCCCATCTTCAAGAAGGTGTCATGAAAAAGGACATCAACAGAGGCCCCATTGTCTATCAAGACTCGCTTTACCTCATTATTTCCAATCACTGGGGCTATCACCAGAGGATCATCATGGGGGAACTTCACCCCTTCCAGATCAGAATCATCAAACCCAATTGTTACCTCGGTTTTTGCACGCTTGGGTGCTTCTCCAACAATATGCATTACTTCTCGGGCATAAGCCTTCCGAGAGTTTCTTGTAGTTCCAGCTGCGGTTGGTCCTCCTGAGATCATATTGATCACCGGTCCTCGGGTTGGCGGGTTACGACCTTGATCTCGGTCATCCCTTCGATCATAGTCCCTCCTAGGGGGGTTCCTGTCTTCATCTTTGGTGAATTTATTCAACTTCCCCTTCCGAATCAGAAACTCGATCTCATCCTTGAGTTGTCTGCAGTCATCAGTATCATGTCCTGAATCTTTATGGTACCTACAGTACTTGTTCTTGTTTCGCTTCTCAGGATCTCCCCTTAGTGGCTTCGGCCATCGAAAGTCCCTATCTTTCTCAATGTCAAAGAGGATTTGACTCCTTGGAGCATTCAACCTTGCATATTCAGTAAATTTCGTATCTGGATCAGAGTCTCTAGTCGTACGAGGATATTGGTCCTTGACATCATACTCTTGCTCCATCTTTCGCTTATTCGAGCCACCATTATTTCCACCACCTGTGTCGGTTTTCTTCATGCTTTCCTCAGCTTTGATGTACTTTCCAACCTTTTGTTGGAGCTCAGTCATGCTCTCAGGGGGGTGTTTAGCCAATGACATCTTGAAAAAGACATATGTGGTTCCTTGTTGAAGGGCTATCATAGCTACCTTGTTGTCTAGATCAGGTATGTTTAATGTCTCCTTGGTGAAACGTTTGAGGTAATCTCTCAACGTCTCATTCTTTCCTTGAGTAAGATTCATGAGTGAAGCAGAGCTTTTCTCATGTACTCGTCCACTGATGAATTGGTTGATGAAGGCCGTGCTCAGATCTCTGAAACAACTGATAGAGTTGGGCGGCAAGCGGCTATACCATCTTTGGGCCATGCCAGCCAGGGTTTGAGGAAATGCCCTACATTTAAGAGCATCAGTGACCGGTTGCAGCAACAGTGCGTTCGAAAAAGTTCTCACATGGGTTGCGGGATCGCCCGTTCCATCATATGCCTTGATAGTAGGCATCTTGAATTTCCTTGATACATGAGCGTCCATTACCTCTTCAGTAAAAGGTGGAATAGGATCGTCTGGGTCACCCAGCTGTGCTAAAACACGGGGATCTGACCTGGGAATCTCCGTCCTTGGAGCCCTAGCTCCTTCTTGCCTCCTTGAAGGTGTTCCTAAATCAATTAGGGGGACATCTCCTGCCCCTTGGTTCGAAGGCTGAGTCTGCCTCCTTTGTTGCTCTATCTCCATGTTTTTCTTTAGTTTCTGGATCTCGGCCTCATGAGCCCTTATCCTTTCCATGGCAGTCATAGGTGCCCTTGTAGTTGCCCCCCGATTCCTTCTTCCAAGGGGCTCTTTGCTGGCTCTTCTTCTTCTGGGTGCTCGATCTCGTCCTTCATCAGACGAGTTGTCTTCAGAGTAGGGCCCAGAATAATCCAAGTATCTTCCTTCAGGGATGGGTCCCAATCCTCGAATGTAGATTGGGTCGTGTGGGGCATGGCCACTCCTTCCGGCTTCAGGGGGATAGTTGGGCAGTCCGTATGCGGGATTTGTGCTCATAGGAAGCACGGTTGTGGAGATCTGTGCTCCATGGGGAAGGTTATGGTCGAGGGGCGAGACAACCATCTGAAGAGGGTTCGTCTCGTTCTGAGGTATGGAAGCTTGGGGATTCGTCCCTTGTGGTTGAGAAACCATCTCCGTGGTGAGGGGTGTCGTCCCTGCTGGTTGAGAAACCACCTCTGTGGTGAGGGGTAACGACCCTGGTTCCGTGGTGATTGGAGTAGTGGTGGTGACAGTTGATTCAGTAGCGGTTGCTGTTTTTCGTGTTCTAGCCATGGTTGATGTCGTCTTCCCACAGACGGCGCCAAATGTTATGGAATGAAAAGTAGATTTAGATGTTGACGGCTGTATTCAATGAATGATGGTGGACAATCGTGTCTTTATGGCTGCTCTCGTGGTTCGTGACTAAACAGGTCCTCACAAGATGCCTACGTATCTCTGTTATGTAGAGAATCAAGCCAAAAAACGTAGTTCTTGATGTTGCCCTCGGGACTATGGCGGCAAGGGCACACCAAGGACGTAGTGACTTGTATGTCCTTATTCGAGGATGAAGTCTAAAACGTAGTTCTGATTGTAGGATCAGGGGTCCTTATATAGGCGTCAGGAGCCTTGCATTTAGAATAGAATTAGGTGACTTGGGGGCCAAGTCGCCTTCTTAGATCAGGATTGTGAATCCTATTTCGTAGGAGGCTGACTCCTAGTTGGTTTGTGTGTCTTGATTGCTGATTCTTGAAGAATTTAATATGCTTTGGACTCATTTAATGAGCTGGTAATTTCCCTTATTTATTAATTACGAAATTAATAAATGATTAGGGTTTCAGGCCTTTTTATCGGGCCTAATTCTTGGACCGAACTAGGTCTAATTAATATATCATTAATTACATGTCTAGGGTTATTTTTAGCCCATATCAGCCCGTGTTTTTTTTAGAAAAAGAGAAGATTTTGTTAGAAAAAATATATAAAAAGGTAATGTATTTTAGCTGAAAAGGTAATTTGTTATAAATAATGTTATTATTTAGTGATAGTTTTTTAAAAAATAAGTAAGGGCAATTAAATAAAATCACTAAGTACCGACCGTTCGTCCATCCGACTACCAAACTTTTAATGTTTCGTCTTTAATAATATAGCTTAAAACCCGTGCGATGCACGAATTGTTTTTAATAATTGTTAATTTTATTATTTATATTTTATTAATTGTAACGGTTTGCCCGTGACATTTTGGAAAAAGAGGGGTTTTAGTAAAAAAAAAATAGAAAGTAACATGTTTTCGTTGAATTTTAAAATATAAAAGTAACAATTTGCCCGTGATATTTTTGAAAAAAAGAGGGGTTTTATTAAGAAAAATACAACAGATGACATGTTTTAGTTGAAAAAGATAATTGTCAATTAAAATTATTAAAATAGATTTTAAAGTAAATAAGCAAGGGTTTGCGCGTGATATAATTGGAAAAGTAGAGATTTTAGTAAGGAAAATAGAAAATATAACATGTTTTAGCTGAAAAAATTAATTGTCCGTGATTTTTCTAGAAAAAGAGGGGAAATGTAATTACCAATTAAAAGTATTAAAATATGTTTTAAAATAAATAAGTAAGGGTTTGCTCGTGATATATTTGGAAAATGAGGGATTTTAGTAAAGTAAATAGAAAAAGTAACATGTTTTAGCTTGAAAAGAAAATTGCTCGTGATTTTTTTAGAAAAAAATGGTAATGCATTTTAACTGAAAGGGTAACTGATTATAATAATTTTTATAATAAATAAGGCAAGTACCGTACCAAAAAAACATGTACCAAAACTTTCAATGTTTCGTCTTTAATAATATAGTATAGATAGATAGATAGATTTATAATATTAGTATTTTATGCTAATAAATGGAATAGTCCGTAATATTTTTGAGTTTTTAGTTAAGAGAAATATTAGTTATGAAATATAAAAATGAATATACGTTTTGGAAAAAAAAGCTAATCGGTTAGTCATTAATAATTATAATATTATTATTTTATTTTATTAAATAGATCTATTCGTGATATTTTTGGAAAATGAGAGGTTTTAGTTAGGAAAAATAGAAAAGTAGAAATTTTAGTTGGAAAATATAAAAAATAATATACAATTTGGCTAAAAAAAGTAATGAGTTAGTTATTAGCAATTATAACTTTATTATGTTATTTTAGTAAATGAAATTGTTTGCAATATTTTTGGGAAATGAGATGTTTTAGTTAGGAAAAATAGAAAAGATATTCTATATAATAATTTTAATATTTTATCTAACGGTTCTCATCGATTTGATCAAAAATATCTAACGGCTATGAATTGAGTGACCAGACTACAAAAACTTTCATTACCAGACTACAAAACTTTCAATGTTTCGTCTTTAATAATATAGTATAGATTATACATTAAATACAATGATTTTATTTTTTTAATTTTAGGATCAAATAATATCACATCTTTACTGTTAAATTAATATCATATCTTTTATTGATGTAATATCAAATCAAATTTCATATTCAGTTTAGATATTTTTTATGTACTTCATTCATAAAATAATATTTCACGTTTGATCCTGCATCTATGATCATTTGATTAAACAATTAAGCGGGTAAACTAATTATAAATTCTCCATATACATTATAATATTGTAGAATCATAGGCAAAACCTATAGCAACAAAATTGAATATTGATATTATACTTTTCAGAATTTGACGAATAATATCCCAGAGGATATGCTCTATTTAATGTAATTTCAAATTTCAAATTTAAGTAAAATAATATCTAACTGCTTGATTTATGGAATAATCTTCCAAGCTAGAACTAACATTCTATATTTAAGTCACCGACATCAATTTAATAAAACAATCAAATTAGGCTAATATTATGTAATATATGCACAATCAATCATATATTATCTACTAATTAGTCGCAATCCATATTATTAAAATTACGTAATCAACGCCAGAATTATTGCTTAAAATTGTATATAATATCTTTCCATATTTATAAGATTATGCTTTAGATAAAATTTCTTTGCTTTTAAATTTTAAGACCAAACAATATAATATATTTTTGATTTATTTATGGAACAAATCTCTATTTATTTCATCTCATAACTACTCTACTAATCAGATCCTTAAGTTGTGTCCATTAGACTTGAATTAACACAATCAAAGAACAATTAATTAATAATTAACCAAACATCTTGCATATTAATTTCATATAAATAGATATACTTAGCAGTTAAACATTATAAAACAAATTCAACAAGTGCATCAAGGTATTAGGTCTTGCTGGCATGTCTATTTGTTTTCTATTATATGTATCTTACTTTTTGTTACACATGTCTGCAGCTTTTCTCATACAATGTTCGATCAATTTGAGATGCTTGATCCTGCAAGAACCAACAAGAAAGTTAAAGTTCGAATAACAAGGATGTGGGCTTCTGTTTCAACTGCTGGGAGCAAAGATGGGAGCAATTCTGTTACAGGATACAATGCAATTTTATTAGATGATGATGTAAGTATATTTCTTATATCGTAGAGTGAGACATGTGTCTGAACAAATATATTAGGTTACTCTATCGTATTTTTTTTAATATAGTCATATTAAATGCTTCTAATATGTTTTGTAGAATTTCCACATTCAAGCATTTATATATCTTGATAAATGGAGCCAAGTTGGAAGCACTCTTACCGAAGGAGGCATATATGTCATAACTAATTTCAGTGTTAAGCAAGCAATGGCGAAACTCAGACCCGTATGTTCGAAATATATAATCAATTTTATCAGTTCTACTACAGTTGAGAAAGTTGTTGAAGATGATTTCATGATACCAATGCATAAATTTGAGTTTGTCGATTTGGGAGACTTATTCGAGATTGTAAATAATCATGTTCCTCCGCTGTATCCCGACTATGCCACAGGTATGAAAATAACTATATTGTCTACAATTCACTTATTTAATACTATTTTTTGTATCATTCTCTTTACTATGTTTCAATTTTCAATTATGCAGATATCATTGGTGTGGTTGAGAATTTTGAAAAGTTGAGTCATATCCCCACAAAATATGGATAAAGGAATATTGTCAAGTTCAGAATTTACAATGGAAGGTAACCAATCAAAATAGCATATAACATCTAAATCTTCTGCTACATTTTCTATATGAAAAAATTATTAACTATTAAAATTCGTTTGTGTTTAGCATGTTGTAGTTTTTTGAACATGGTATAACATCTAAATCTTCTACTACATTTTCTATAAATTATTTATTTGTATATCATAAATTATATATATTAAATCAGATTAGATTTATTAGATTAGATTATTTAAACATATTTATTAAATTTAAAATTTTAAAAATTATAATAATTCGCTTTTTATGTTCCACACAACTAGATAAATAAATCTGTCAAAAATTAATATTTCCTACAGGAACTCTCCGAAAGTCACAGTTTGGGGTAAACTAGCTGAAATCACTGACAAAAATTATAAACCCGAATTGGAAACTCCAATCATTGCAATATTGACCAGTGCAAAGCTACAAAAATTTATGAGTGAGACTATCATTCAATTTTGCAAATATATAAGTTCAGATTTTCAATGATTAAAATGTTTCCTAATTTAAACACATTAATCAATCTCTTCTTAATCTTGCAGATTCTGTCCAGATAAGTACTATGCCATTTTCCAAAATTTATTTCAATTTGGACACTGATGTGGTAAAAACACTTCGTAAAAGGTAAATATTTTTAAATGTCTATTTTTCAGACATCTTTAATTTACTTTAAAAAAACATTTAACCTATATGAAAAATTAAGTAATTTTAGCGTGAAATTTATTTTTAGGCTAGCTCAACAGGGATACAAAACTCCTAAAGATATTGGATCAGTATCTATTGTATCTAATAGTGTTCAAGTTGTTGAAACTCTATGTAATATCCCGTAATTTTTAGGGGAAAAAAGGATTAAAATTTGATAAATAATAGGATTTAATAATTAAATTAGACTAATGGACCTAAAATATGGATCAGATTTGGATACAGTTAAGTTGGAGGTCTGAAGTTAGGGTTTTGTATCGTTATATAAACATCATGTTCTACTTCTTCGTCTTTGTTTGTAAAATTCGTAGGACTTTTTCTCACACAAATCAGCTGTTTTGAAAAATTCGTAGAATATTCATCGTAAGTCGGAATTTGATGATTCCGGACTTTTCAGAAATATTTTTCAATTTTCTACAACTTCTATTTCATAGTCTTTTTCCATATTATGCTCGGAACTGTTCTTAAAATCATAAAACACAAACAGAACTCGTTTTTCAGTTTCTGTTCAATTTCAGAAGACGTTTTATTCAATTCCCGATTCGTTATAAGTCCGATTTTGATGAGTCGTATCTTTTCAGAAAGTTCTTTTCGTTCTCTACAACTTTCATCCTTTGAGTTTTTCATGAAAACTTCGTTTAGAGGGTCAAAAAGAGTAAATACAGTTCTGGTCAGAAATGAGTACGTGCTCTAGGATGATTTGATTCTTGATTTTTTTGCGTCGAGGTAAGTTTCCGATTGTTCTTTCTAGTGTTTTCAAAACTATGTATTTTGTGTGTATTTTGATTATATAAACTTGGGGCTTAGTGATGATATATTTTGAATTCATATGTATTACGTATATGTGTTATGTGTAAGCAATAATAGTCTTGGTATTCTGATTTGTGCCATGGTTTGTGAAAATATCGAATAAGAATTAGGACCGATTCACCGGGTTGTAGTGACAATTTTCTGAAAATTTAGGACCGTTATCACCGGGTTGTAGTGATCGTGGCATGAATTGTGGGTTTCGAGTTATTGTTGTTATGTGGTGTCGTATCGTATCTATCGAATAAGAACAAGAATATGTGAATCGAATGTTATGTATTGTGTGTCGTTATTGTATCGTATTGAATATCGTATTATCTTGTATGTATATATGTTATTTGCCCGACTAGTTGGATCGATTGGTTTCTTGCTGGGCTGTATGGCTCATTCCTTACATTTTCAGGTTGCCGTTAGAACGAGTGGATGTGCTTTCGAGTTCGAGGATATTAGGTTTGGACTAGATTGGCTTGGATTGTCATCGTTATCTGCGCTTTTGTAATAGATATTTTTGTAATTGAATTTTTGGTCACACTTCCGTCTGTCATTGTATAGTGTTTTATTTAAGTTTTGAATTTAGATTTAATAGTCTGAAAAGTTGGGTTGTTACAGTTGGTATCAAGAGCAGGTTGTCCTTCGGAGTGTGTTAGGTATGGGACTAGTACATTCCCTAGGATGCGATCCTTTAGAGTCGTTTAGAACTTGACTTTTGGAATAGACGTGTCACAAACTTTTGATTATAAGATTATTGTGAATTTGTGGACCAAATTCTTTTTAAGGAGGGTAGTATGTAATATCCCGTAATTTTTAGGAAAAAAAAGGATTAAAATTTGATAAAGAATAGGATTTAATAATTAAATTAGACTAATGGACCTAAAATATGGATCAGATTTGGATACAGTTAAGTTGTAGGTCTGGAGTTAGGGTTTTGTATCGTTCTATAAACATCATGTTCTACTTCTTCGTCTTTGTTTGTAAAATTCGTAGGACTTTTTCTCACACAAATCAGCTGTTTTGAAAAATTCGTAGAATATTCATCGTAAGTCAGAATTTGATATTTCCGGACTTTTCAGAAAGATTTTTCAATTTTCTACAACTTCTATTTCATAGTCTTTTTCCATATTATGCTCGGAACTGTTCTTAAAATCATAAAACACAAACAGAACTCGTTTTTCAGTTTCTGTTCAAATTCAGAAGACGTTTTATTCAATTCCCGATTCGTTATAAGTCCGATTTTGATGAGTCGTATCTTTTCAGAAAGGTCTTTTCGTTCTCTACAACTTTCATCCTTTGAGTTTTTCATGAAAACTTCGTTTAGAGGGTCAAAAAGAGTAAATACAGTTCTGGTCAGAAATGAGTACGTGCTCTAGGATGATTTGATTCTTGATTTTTTTTGCGTCGAGGTAAGTTTCCGATTGTTCTTTCTAGTGTTTTCAAAACTATGTATTGTGTGTGTATTTTGATTATATAAACTTGGGCTTAGTGATAATATATTTTGAATTCATATGTATTACGTATATGTGTTATGTGTAAGCAATAATAGTCTTGGTATTCTGATTTGTGCCATGGTTTGTGAAAATATTGAATAAGAATTAGGACCGAGTCACCGGGTTGTAGTGACAATTTTCTGAAAATTTAGGACCGTTATCACCGGGTTGTAGTGATCGTGACATGAATTGTGGGTTTCGAGTTATTGTTGTTATGTGGTGTCGTATCGTATCTATCGAATAAGAACAAGAATATGTGAATCGAAAGTTATGTATTGTGTGTCGTTATTGTATCGTATTGAATATCGTATTATCTTGTATGTATATATGTTATTTGCCCGACTAGTTGGATCGATTGGTTTCTTGCTGGGCTGTATGGCTCATTCCTTACATTTTCAGGTTGCCGTTAGAACGAGTGGATGTGCTTTCGAGTTCGAGGATATTAGGTTTGGACTAGATTGGCTTGGATTGTCATCGTTATCTGCGCTTTTGTAATAGATATTTTTGTAATTGAATTTTTGGTCACGCTTCCGTCTGTCATTGTATAGTGTTTTATTTAAGTTTTGAATTTAGATTTAATAGTCCGAAAAGTCGGGCTGTTACACTCTAACACTTAAGGAATTGACCGAAAAAACATCTACCGACTATATAAAGGTATGATAACAAGCAATATCTCATTACATATTTTTTAATTTCTTTTTAATGGTTCTCTGTCATTTGAATTATTAGTTTGCAGAGAAATGTCATGTGTTTTGTTACAATCAAAATGGTGGAAACAGATGATAGTTGGTGGTACTATGGTTGTAACTTCTGCCATGAAGAGGTTCACCTGCTAGAAGGAAGGTATAAGTGTGTCAATCCTAAATGTCTTAAAAGCTCGCCATATGCAGAAAAGAGGTATTTATATCAAAGTATCTAACTTTATTTTGTAAATTATCATTATTGATAATAAATAAATAATGTAAGAATACATACGAATTTGTAAACATATACAGAATTATGGTCCTTGCTCATGATAAAACTGAAGCAGTTAATGTTGTCATTAGTGATCGCGCTATTAAACGATTAGTTGGTAAAACTGCAACTATGTTGTTGGAAGAAATTGAGGATCTTGCTGAGGTATAACCAACTATATGTTTTTATGAATTAAACCTGATCGTTATACTTACGCATAAAAATTTCACGTTAATGGCTTATTGTTTATTATATATGTTAGACTCCTCCAAGTACATTTTTTCCTCAACAAATATTGGACATTGCGAACAAAGATGTTACTTTCAACATATTGATCAGTGATGATAATGTATTGATTAATATTACCATGTACAATGCCACTGATGCATATTTATCCAAAAAGTCAAAATCATCAACTTCTAAAACAATAGAAGAAATTCTTGAGTCTACATAATCCGACTTTGGAGAGATTAGTTAAGTTTTTTATATTCCCCTAAAAATTATTCATATCCTATATCCTATATTTTTTATTTTTTATTTTATTAAGATAATAATCAAACAATATAATGCAATTGTAATTCAAACAGTGGCGAAGTAATTTTTTGTGACAACACCCCGGGTTCTGCTAGATCATGCAACAAGAAGATAAAAACGGTTTTTCATCTTTACTTTAATATTATATATTTTTTTACGGAAGTGTATTTTATACAATGTTTATGTTTATGTTGTACTAATAAAAAATGAATGCATTTCAACAGAAACACTAAGGAATGATATTCATCTGGTCGAATTTCCTTTTCTCTGGTGGTTTTGAAATTTGCTTTAAAGCTTTGCAGAATAAAAATACTAATTGTTTAGTGTGATTAGGTTCATTTCTGGATCGTCTTATGTTTTTTTTACTTAAATAAGATTTATTAACATGTGAAGAATTACAAAGAATATTACTTATTTATTCATTTCAGATCTATTGATTTTTCATTTTCAGATTTCTTTTTTAATTTTATATATATGCACTGATGTGTTTATTAAAAGTTAGTAGTTGATTTTGCAATGCACTTGATAACATCTATTATAATTCATAACAATAAAATTATCTTGACAAAAATTACAAATAATTTTATATCATTCAATATAATTCACCCGTGTGCGAAGCACGGGCAAATTCCCTAGTTATGATAATAAGCTATATTTGACTCACATAGTGTAGATGACACTCCAGTTATCAGTTTTTAAATTTTAATACTGGCCCCGATTTAAATTTGGACATTTTATCAATTCAAAAAATATTAATTTAACGAAATTTTATTATACTAGCCTATAACCCGTGCAAGGCACGGGTCTTAAAAATAATAAACTAAAAAATTTAATGTGAACGGAAAATATTAAAATAAAAGTAAAAATTTATATGATAAATTATAAAATGAGAAATTTAAATATTCATTAGAACATAAAAAAATATAAAAAAAATACAAATGAGGCTGAGGAAGATAAATGAGGTATTATTAATATTATTTTATAATAAAATAATATTAATAATAAGGACATATAGAAAATCTAACATGTTTTAATTAAAAAAAGTAATTGACCGTGATATTTTTAGAAGGGGTTTAAATATATTAATTGTATTTATTAAAAAAATATGTTGACATGTTAAAATAAGTAAGTTTTTTTAATAAGGACAAATAGAAAAGTTAACATGTTTTAATTAAAAAAAAGTAACTGCACGTAATATATTTAGATGTGTTTTAATTATATTAATTTTATGTGTTAAAAAAAATACGTTCAATTGTTAAAATATGTAAGTTTTTTTAAATAATTAAAAGTATTAAAATAGGTTTTAAAATATATAAGTTGCACTTGATATTTTTGAAAAAGAGAGATTTTAATGATAACAAATATAAAAGGTAATATATTTTAATTTAAAAGTAACTGTCCGTGATATTTTTGAAAAAGAAGTAGATTTTGTTAGAAAAAAATGTTTTAACTATAAAAGGCAATCAGCTAGTTACTATTTTTATATTATTTTATTATTTATTAAATAGAGTATTAAAATAGATTTTAAAATAAATAAGTAAGGATTGCACCTCATATTTTTGGAAAATAGGGATTTTAGTGATGATGTGTTTTAATTATATTAATTGTATTTGTTAAAAAAAATACATTCACTTGTTAAAATAGGTAAGTTTTTTTTAAATAATTAAAAGTATTAAAATAAGTTTTAAAATATATAAGTAAGAGTTGCACTTGATATTTTTGGAAAATAGAGATTTTAGTGATAACAAATATAAAATGTAATATATTTTAATTTAAAGGTAATTGCTCGTAATATTTTTGGAAAAGAAGTAGATTTTGTTAGAAAAAAAATGTTTTAATTATAAAAGGCAATCAGCTAGTTAATATTTTTATATTATTTTATTATTTATTAAATAGAGTATTAAAATAGATTTTAAAATAAATAAGTAAGGATTGCACCTCATATTTTTGGAAAATAGAGATTTTAGTGATAACAAATATAAAAGATATTATGTTTTAATTTAAAGGTAATTGTCGTGATATTTTTGGAAAATGAGTAGATTTTGTTAGATTTTTTTTAATTATAAAAGGCAATCAATTAGTTATTATTTTTATATTATTTTATTATTTATTAAATATAGTATTAAAATAGGTTTTAAAATAAATAAGTAAAGATTGCACCTCATATTTTTGGAAAACATAGATTTTAGTAATAACAAATATAAAAGGTAATATGTTTTAATTTAAAGATAATTGTAATGATATTTTTGGAAAAGGAGTAGATTTTGTTAGAAAAAAAATATTTTAATTATAAAAGTCAATCATCTAGTTACTATTTTTGTAACTTGACAATAATACAATTCCATTAAAGATTTGATTTGTAGTAGGTTTCGTTATCCTAAAAATAAAGAAGTATATTTGTAGCAGTGTATCCTAAATTTAAACAAATTAGATCCCACATTTCCGTTTTTTTTATTAGATTTCAATATTATTTGATTTTTATGTAGTAAAATATAGTAAAATATTAATGTAGAATAAAATTTTCCCGAATTTTGATTATATTATTAATTTATTAATTAAAAAAAGTACCGAAAACCAAAAACCGACCGTTAACCGAAAACCAAAACTTTCAATGTTTTGGATTTTATAATATAGTATAGATTATAAGTGAGCGGAATTGTCATTAATTTTACATCTCACGTAGTGTAAATTATTCGAGTTATATATAAATAATTATGAATTCATGACTCCCGTGATCATGTAAGATTTTTCTTGGGATGGATGGACTTTGATTCTCGAAGAGCGGGTCAATACAACTGTGCGCTAAACATGCCATTCTATGTCATCATCTTACTTTCTTTATTCTTCTTTCTTTTAAGGTCGACGAGACTGATGACACGTGTTATTTTCTTTATTCTTCTTTTCATTTATAAAACCTTATATTTTTGTGTTTTATTCCTTTAATTATTTATATTTTAATATCGTGTATAGAAAATATGGTTATGGCCAGGGTTGTTAGGGGTAATTCAAAATTTTAAATTTGGGACCGATCGTACCAAATTCTCTTTCAGAGTGATTAAAGTGAAATCCAAATTTGGATTAGTTAGTTTAATAATAAAATAATATTTTTGTTATTTGTATATTTTAAGTTTATTAAATTAAAAGTGATTTGTGGGTTTTAATTATTTAACTAATAATAGTATGTATTAATAGTTAATACTATTTAATTTTTAGAATATATTTATAATAATAAGAAAAACATATTAACTTTTAAATAAAAATACATTAAATAAAAAGTACATCAAACGTAATAAATTAAAATGAACGTGATTTAAGTGCATCAATTGAAGAACGATTAGAAGTGCCGGATCCAGAAGTTAAGACGGTTCCGATTAATGAAAATCGACTCCAAAAATTTCTAAGCCGACATAGAAAAATTAAAAATAAAGAGGCTTATATTGCAAAACATTAAACTTAAAAATAAATAATTTAATATAAAAATTATGAAATATAATACGTAAAAAGTAATTTAGATCAAAATATGATCAGGTTTTGATCCAAATTTTTGAATCACAACTGTTATAAATGGCCTATTCAATTTGTAACAAAAGACTAGCACTAATTTATTAGTGAGTTGCATGGTTGTAGATTTCGGAAATCGGAACAAATCGGTTGAGATACCGTATAGCGATTTATCGGAAATCAGGGATTTATCGGAATGATAAATCGGAAATAAATCGGATATATTATATTATTATTTTTTAAAATATATATTAAATTACATCAATATTATTTATATAAAAATATTTAAAAATTGGTTTTTATCTGAAACATGATCTTTCGTCCCTCTCCCCCCAAAGTATATGTAAGTATTATGTATATACACACAGTTCTTTCTTCTTTCATATTTTTCTACCCTTCGATTTCTTCTCCTCGAGTATTTTATACTCCTTTATTCAGTATTTTCCCCTCCAAATCACACTTTCTTGCTTCCGATTTTTCCGATCTTGACCGGATTTCTGCCGATTTTGATCGGATTTCCTTAAAAACGATTTCTTCCCCGATTTTAGTAAGTCAGATCGGCAGCATGTCACCTAGCGATTTCTCGGCCGATTTATCGGACAAATCGCCGATTTTTAGAACAGAGGTGAGTTGACGGGGGAGTTACCTCAATTGGGTTTAAATTAACTATTTTAGAATATTTGATGCATCCGTGATAAAATAATTACAGATATAAAATTGTAAGCATCTTGTTTGTTTAATCTATACTTTTTATTAATTAAATCAAATATATTAAAGTATCAAATTTTGTTATCACAAAATTCAGTTTCAATTTTTAACAACTCCATTATACAAAATTTATTTATTTCATTTAATTTATTAATTTTATTTTGAGTTCGATATTCTATACCTACATAATTTAAATTTTATATTTTGATTTAATAGTTTAATATCGATCCGATTATCATCTAGTAATACTAATAGTGAGTTGTTTGTATTTCTAATATGAAATAAATACATATGTATGAATATTTAGTGGTAAAAAGTTGTACAGTAATACTTTTAATAAAGATTAAATCATAATAAATTAATATTTCAAATATTTATTTTTATCTTATATCAACAAAAATACAATAAATTAATTAAGTTTTCCGACCTAAAGCTACTTACATTTGTAGAGGTTTAAGAAACTGTAATAAAGAAAGTTTAGATAGGTGTTTGGCGCGTATAATAAAAAAAGGGGGACAGAGTGTAGAAAAGCTGAAAGCACCGTCCTTCACTCAACTCAGACCCGTTTACTGTTCATCCCACCTCCAAAAATAAGAGAGAGATTGAGAGAGAGAGAGAGAGAGAGAGAGAGAGAGAGAGGGTGGGTATCTTATTCTCCTTTGCTTTTTCAGTCTTCTTAATCTCCCCTCGTCTCCCTTGTTATCAACCCCACATCTTTATTCTTCAAGTAAGTGCCACAATTTGAGTATGTTTTCATCTTTCATTTCTAAACTATGCTTCATTTTGATTAAATATGAAATTGAATTTATGTTTTTATAGATGGGAAAAGGTATGAAGAATGGGCATGAACAACAGAAGGAAGTGATGAAGGAGAGAGCAAAGAATAGAGTGGATGATCTACAGGGTATGTTCTGTGATCTTCAATCAGCTAGAAAAGAGAGCCGTACTAATGATGTTGCTTTGTTGGAAGAACAAGTTAATCAGATGCTTAGAGAGTGGCAATCTGAACTTAATCACCCTTCTCCTGCTTCTTCTTTTCAGGTTATATACTTATTATAGTGTTTGCTGATTATTTAGCTTTGTGATTGTGCAACAATTGTTTTTGCTGTCTGATCCATGTGTGATTCGACAAATATGATAATATGGTGATTCGGGTGCGGAATAGGATTTTAATATGTAGTTGATGTTTTGCATGATTAAACCTATAAATAAAACTGTAACTACATCAAATGCATAACTTAATCATCAAAACAGAAGAAATTTAGTCTGAATTTTTCATTTTTATGAAATTGAATACAACCATCAGTTTCTTTTGATGTGATTTTCAGTGGACTGTTTAGGTTTGTGCTTAAAATTGTAGGTTAGGATGATGTTGATGTAACCATGTTTAGTTCTGTTCTGAATGCGTGGATTTTTGTAAATAATGGAGTGGATGTTGTTTGTGCAGGGTGGTGGGAGTTTAGGGTCTTTTTCTACAGAAATTGGTAGGCTGTTGCAGCTTTGTGAGGAAGAAGATGATGCCACTAGTGGATTACCAGCCCCAAAGCCGGAGCCAGATATGCAGAAAGTTTGTAACAACGTTGGGCTTCAGCAGGTTAGAAGTGATTTTTATCTTTTCGACTGATCGTGTGGAGTTCCTTTTGGGCATTTAATAATTGACTTGTTGTCACTACTATTAGGATTTGCTTATTATATCTACTTATGGGTGGCAATTTGGTATGCACATGATTTGTTTGAACTTATAACATGATTTTTTAGAGCTTTTGAATATGGTTACATCTTGCATCGTGATGAGCAACACCACTTTCGCAAGACCTGGTAGTAGCTAAGTGTCAATTGGTGAGACCATGTGGCTCTTCTCCAGGAACACTGACCAAAATTCTCTTTCTATAACACAGTAGTCAATTCTCAGTAATAGATAAATTTAGGACCATCTTACACTTTATAGGAATCTTTAGAATTTCCTTGCCACTAGCAGTCTTACTTTTTGTCTTATACTTATCGTGCTTTCCTTCATTCTTAAGAAATATATCGATAAGCAATCATTCTTCTTTAGATGACATTTATTGTTTTTTTTTTGTTTTTGTTTTTTTTTGAAAGTCGATGACATTTATTGTTTAATTGGGCTAAGACAACCTTCAATATTGGCGAACTTAGATATGTTAATTGTCTTTGACAGGGTTGTGAAAATTACTAAGACAATGAAAAGATTACTTTTTAATGTTCCCCTTATCAAATTGGTTTCCCCATTCTCCTCATTTAGTTGTTATCGCCATGCCACCATTGTTTTCTTACAAAGTCATCAGTGTCTGTGTCTGTTGTGTCCCTTCATCAGTGTCTCACTGTCTCTAAATTAAAATTTTAAGCTGTGTTTTGCCTTTCACTGGTCAAGGCCTATATTCATCTCATCTAATGTAGTTGATCTTTATCTCTGTTATAATTATATCCTGTATGCATGTTTGTTGTGGTCTAATTATTCTTCTATCATGTTTGGACTTGTTTTCTAATTTTTTTAAGCAAGTATTATTCTCTTGTTAATATGAAACACACATAATGTATTTCAGGATTTCCATGCCTCTCAAATGTCGCAACAGCATGGCTTTGCATTGGTTGATCAATGCAAAGACTCCCCATCAGGAGCTACCAAAATGCGAGTTAATAATATGGATGTTCCAACTCAGTTTAACTACAATTTGTTTGATATGCACAAAGGGTTGGAGCAGACTTTCTTTACTGGATATGATGACACGGGTTTCCACGGAGAGGATGCATTACCTCAGATAGCTAGCTTTCTTCCAAGTATCTGCCCCCCACCTTCTGCGTTCCTAGGACCAAAATGTGCACTTTGGGATTGTACTAGGCCTGAACAAGGGTGGAATCAAGACTACTGCAGTAGCTTTCATGGCGCTCTTGCACCAATTGAAGGTCGTCCTGGCATGACTCCAGTCCTACGTCCTGGGGGCATTGGTTTGAAGGATAACTTGCTTTTTTCAGCTCTTAAAGCAAAGACAGAGGGAAAAGATGTTGGTGTTCCTAACTGTGAGGGGGCTGCAACTGCAAAAGCCCCATGGAATGCTCCTGGTATGCGTGAAAGCTAGATCTGATAATTTGTTTTGTGTTTTCTCTTAATTTAATTATTAAATCATCGATTCTCTTTTCCAACGCAGAGCTCTTTGATCTTTCAGTTCTTGAAGGAGAAACAATTAGAGAGTGGCTTTTCTTTGATAAACCTCGAAGAGCATTTGAGAGTGGAAACAGGAAGCAAAGGTCTCTTCCAGATTACGAGGGACGGGGTTGGCACGAATCAAGGAAGCAAGTGATGAATGAGTTTGGAGGGCTGAAGAGATCATACTATATGGATCCTCAACCAATGAAAAATCTTGAGTGGCACTTGTATGAATATGAAATTAGCAAGTGCGACGCTTTTGCCTTGTATAGGTTGGAACTTAAGCTTGTAGATGGGAAGAAAAGTCCAAAAGGGAAGGTTGGCAAAGATTCTGTTGCTCATATCCAAAAGCAAATGAGAAAGCTTTCCGCTGTCCCACCAAGTAAGCCATCCATTGACGGAAAATTAAAATCCAATCTGAAGGATGGTTCTTTGTACATTTATTCGGCTTCGAACCATAGTGATGTGTTTGATTATGGAGCTAGTGAGCCTTACAATTATCTTATTGACGGCCTAACTGGTTACTACCCGACATGAATCAATATCTGCGTCCATGAATACAATCAACAAGCTTCTTAGTTATTGGTCCTATTTTGGATGAATTTAAACTGTATTATTAAGATGTGTTATATTGTCAGGAGGCCACTGTCAACCAATGCATGGTGATATGCTTCAAATGTTTTGTTATTGGATCACTTCCTAGCTGATATACAGATTCAGATGTTGCTCAATAATCTTATTTTAGTCAATCTTCCTATAAACTGTTTTTTGAATCATCTGTGTGTATATGCAACTAGGGGACTTTTTGCTTCTGTGGGGTTTCAAACCTGCTTAGCTACGGATCAAAATAGTCCAAGTAGTAGCCTCCTGCACCTTGAAGACTGATGTTCCGTGCCCTTGTTGTACCTCAGCTTGTACTACTGGCGGGGTTGTCACTCGGTTGCAGCTTGAAGGGCAACAATATCGGGTTGCCTCTGTGAGTTGCACCTGTTGCGACACCCTTGTACAGTTTATTATATATAACCAAAACCACATCCATTCTTGTTAGTTCTACAAGAGGCACAAGTTATATATCCTGTAACAAAATAATTTTTATTCATTCAATATAAATATAAGTCTAATGTTCTTTAGCAAAAAAAAAATTCTAATAGCACCTCCAACCAGGGGAGCTGTTAGCTAAAAGACTCCACCAGTTAGTGTGTATATATCATTTTGCCTATTGTCTCAAGTTTCAAGCGCTCCAAGCCTCCAACGGGACTTCCTTGGTAGTTAAAATTATACCTATCCAGTAGGGAGAGCACAGTTCGGTTCGGCTCGATTTTTGGATAAAATCGAAACCGAAAATCTTTGGTTTTGACAATCAAAAACCGCAATCGCAACCGAATCACCGGTTTTGGTTTCGATTTTGAAAACCTCGGTTCGGTTCGATTGCAATCGGTTCGGTTTCGGTTTTAAAACCATAAAAATTTAAATTATTACAACTTAAATAAAAAAATCTTGCTTAATTAATAAAATTATATAACAAAATGAAAATTTTATATTTTTATTTCAAGCCACACAAAAAACTGAAAGTGAGAGTGATAGAAGATCTGTTTCTTTTGAAAATATGTAGAATTAAACAAAAAAACACCTCGAGGCGGAGTTAAAATACTTGCATATGCATGTTTTAACCTTGAAAAATAATCAAAGTAGTAGTATGACATTTATTTATTACGGACAAAGAAATCATTAGACTTTCGGTATTGATAGAGTATATATTTATATATATTTTATATGATTTTATTTCTCATATTTATTATATTTTGCATTTAATTGGATTTTTATTTAATAAATTTTAATGTTTTATTGTAGGAAGCAAGGAAATCCTAAACTTGGAAGGATTGGAGAATAAAGAACTTTATTTGGAGATTTATTAGAAGGAAATTCGGATTTGTTGGGCTGCTTGCACATAATTCACTGTTTGGGCCATATCTTGAGATCTAGAAGTCAGAATTGGACGATTTAACAGCCCACGCGAAGATAATGGAAATCTCTTTTATTCTAAAGTGGTCCAATTATCAAATTACTTCAGGAACGGCCCAGAATTACAGAAGAAAAGACAGCTGCGAATTTTCCTTGTAGAAACAGAATCAGTTTAGGAAACATACTTGTACTTTCCTCAAGACATTAAAATATTGGAAGATATATATATAAACATCAGATCGGAGATAGAGAGATACATACAGACATAGAGAGACTTGTAATTTTTTCTTCTTGGAGAAAGATTAAAGGTTTTTATTCTCTGTTCTTAATATTATCATGTGTTCTTATTATTTTATGTGTTTTGTTAATTTAATTATGAGTGAGTAGATATTTAATCTAGGGTTAAGTTGAACCCTAGTTATGATTGATGTATTGTAAAGCATAATGTAACATAAGATGTAAAAGAGATAACTACAACTCAACAAAGGACAAGACAGACAATAGTATTAACAGAAGCACAGGAATCCAGAATCAAAGAAGAAAAGGTAAACTCAAAAAATCAAAATACGTTATGTATTCTTGAAGTCCGTAAACAGGTCACGGAAAGAAGTTCATGAAAATGTTCAAGCCTCAGTGACAGCAAAAGAAACAAGACTTTCAAGACGACAGAAGTATGTGAATGATTTAGAGTCAGTACCACAGGATTCCAGTGATGAAGCAACCAGGACGACAAAGGACTTATCAGCAGCATTGAATTGCAGACATAAAAGAAGAATTGATCAAGTGTTATTCATCTGTGAACCAGACCAGTTGCACTAGGTGACGACACTAAAAGATCAAGTTGTTTTATCGTCTCAGAAGAAATTGATACAGTCTAAAACTGAAACACCCTGAAGCTGAATGGATTTTCTAAAAAGTCAAGGACAAGGAAAAGAGTTCGATGGTTTTTCTTTTAAGAAAACCATCGAAGGTGACATAAAGAAAATCAAAAGAAAACATTCGATAGTTTTCTTAATTAGAAAACCATCGAATGGAAAAGTATAAAGTAAATAAATACTTTAATAAAGTAAGTATTACATTCGATAGTTTTTATTTAAAAACTATCGAATTGAATAATTACTTTATTCATTCGATACTTTTCAAATTAGAAAGTGGGTGAAAAGTTTGTTTGTCTGACAGGTTGATGAGAATTGGATGGCCAAGATTGTTTTAACAATTAAGGTTCGATAGTTTTCAAAAACAGAAGTCTACAATTAACAGAGAGAAGAGTGTGTCTTCCTCAGTCTGGTTATTTTCATAGTAGCAATTACGGAGAGAGAGTTTTGAGCCGGAGAAGATCAGAAAATTTATAGTGCTCAGAATTCGATCAATGTATTGATTATGAATAGCCTAGAACTCATTGAAGCTAATCTACGGATTAGAAATCGTAGCACCCCTCGAGGTTTATATTTATAAAACGATATATTCCCCGACTCTTGGTTTGGTTTGGTGTGTTTGATTTCGTTATAGAACTGAATGAATTATCCGCGAACGAAATTGAATTATTTGTGAGTATCGTATTCAACCCCCCCCCTTCTACGATACTTCGGGACCTAACAATTGGTATCAGAGCTTGTTAATCGACATACAGATTAGATCCGGGTATTTCAGACCAGTCAGACAAGAATTCTGAGGAGGCCAACTTCTAAATAAATTTATTTTATGAATTTATATTTTAATAAGTTTATTTTATAAATTTAAGTTAAAATGAATTTATCTTATAAATTTAATTTAAATGAGTTCATTATTTAAACTTGAATAAGTTTATTTGATTAACTTAATTTAAATAAATTTATTTTATAAATTCAAGTTACATAAATTTATATTTTAAACTTAAGTAAATTTAATTTATGTTATGAATTTATTTTAGAGGTGCGGCACAGAGCAATTTGTAGTGTGCTAAAGAGACCCCTTAGAATTTGTGAATTGTAGTCAATTTAGGTGGCCAGTTTTTTTTAGTCTGAGTAGTATGACTTCGATAGTTTTTTAAAAAAACCATTGAAGTAGTAATGCTCTTAATTTATTCAAAAATGGCCAGCTTTTTCTTGAATTGTCCAGCTTTACAAAAACACCCCGAATTAATATATTTCTGAGTTATTTATTTATTTCGAATTTTTGTTTAAAAAATTTCTTAAATTCTAATTTTTCTTAAATATTAATTTACATGATTTAATTTTTAAGAATTCGAAATTCTTGAAAATTAAATGTTTTGTAAATATTTATTTTTGATTAATTTATTTTTAAGGAAAATTAAAAATTCTGAATATTTAAATTTTTCTTAAGTATTAAATTGAGGGTGCTCAAGGGCTTGTAGAAGAAGATTCCTCCGGGTGTTAAACTGATTTTTATCTTTCGAAGAAAAAGATGACCATGAAGCTGATTTCAGGAAGAAGTTTCTACGGATATTTTTTTTCTAAGGAGATTTAATCAAATCAAAAGAGATTATGAAGCGAGGAATAAAGGGTGTTAGAGAATTGAACGGACAAACAAATATCTCAGTAACGTTTATTAATGTTGGAACCTCAGAACAGAATAGAAGAATTACTAGTAGCTGAATCAGAAGAAGCTCAGGTAGAAAACCTCGAGAGACTAGACTAAAGATCAGTGTTTCACTTGTCAAGGAAGTTTAGTCACATCAGATTCAGAAGGAGTACAAAAGCTACATCCACGGATCAGGCCTATTTATTCCGAAGCAAAGATTCTTCAGGATTCAGTTCAAGAGGTAGTTACAGACTGAGATGGTAACAAAAACAAGAGTGATAGTTTCAACTATGATAAGAACTATGTAACGAGAAACTATCAGGGTGTGCTACACAATGAAGAAGCCTAACAAACAAAGAAGAATAGGGACTCAGTTAATGAGCTGAAACAGAAGTGGAATGCTTTGTTGAAGAAGCATCAACACAAAACTTATGTTGCTTAAGGAAAGAGTTGGGATGGATCAGATGACGAGAAGATCATGGATATCTTGCTTTCATAGCAATCTCTGAAGATGATTCACCTCACATATCTCAGGTATCTTTTCCTTGAACCAATGCAGTATTTAATTCTCAATATTCAAAGCATGTACATAGGAGATCTTATATATGTGTGTATGAATATTTGTAGAATAAGATTTGCAAATGAGATAGAAGCTTTCTTAAGAAACAACTCTTAGTTTTAGGGGTTAAGTTTCTGGCACATAAGACCTTAGTAAAGCTAAGTTTCAGTATCCCTAGTAGAACAAGATTTGCTCATTTATTCTGAATTGTTTGTTAAGGGATAATCAGTTTGAAGGATGGAGGAATTACCTTTAGAGTCAGTAGAATTTGTAGAACACCAAGCTATATCTAAAACTGACTTAGGTAATAGAGAAAGTTAGATGCCATACAACAACAGAATGGATTAGATAGAATTAGTGATTTAATTGTTAATTCTTTTATTCCATGTGTGCTTAGAAAATTATTGAATATCTGTAAATCTACTTGCTACCTGTTACACTTGTGTATATTGGTTAAAGTAGAAAGTACTGAATTTTCTAAAATGCAGAACATGCCTAATTTGCACATCTCTTATCTGCAATGTCAAAATGCTCAATGTATGCCATTTATTCTTATTAACATGTTTGCTTATTTAAATATTATGAATGCATATCTTAGAACTTGCATTAATCATAGAAAAAGCATGTTTAAGAATTACATTAGAGCAACGACTGCAAGGTCAGTCAGAGATAAGATAAGCATGTATAGGTTGAAGCTGTTGTTACCACTTTTAAAAGCAAAATCTCTAATCCATCTGGACCCAAGCAAATAAGTTGGGTACCAAGAACTGTCAATCCATTTGTGAGTGCAGGCAAATCAGGTTAATCGATTTATATGCTTTCTTGGTCTTTACTACTGAAGACATATGATCGAAGAAAGATCTTGCCATCAAATGTGATTGAGAAAGCTGTTCCGTTAATAATCTTTGGAGATGACAACAAAGGTTTTCATCACGGGACATGGCTACGTTGGAAATGGAATGTCATCATGTTTACAATAATTGGTATCATTGATAACAACTAATAATTGGAGTCAAGGATAACAATTAGAAGCAACTCTCTTGCTGAAGATTCACAACACAAATCTTTTTATTCAATGAAGGAACAGTGTTTTATCTCAAGCAGGAAGGTTGAGAAGCTCTCACCCTTGCATGACAATACAAGGAACTCTTTTCTAAAGATGGTATTGGTGAGAGGACTGCCTCATCTGGGATTCAAGCTAGATGAAATATATGAGGCATGTCATTAAGGGAAGTCAAAGAAACATCACAGAAAAGCTATAATGTGATAAGCATTACTGAGCCGCTTCAGATGATACGTATGGAACTCTACGGACTAGTTAATGTCTTATCTACAACAAAGTAAAGATATACTTCAGTGATGGTTGATGACTACTCTTAATACAAACTGGTGTTGTTTGTTCAATCTGAAGGACAGGACATCACAGATGAGATTAATCACATTTCCATGATCAGTAACAAATACAGGAAGACCCTGAATTGGCCAATAGAAGCAAACTCTGAATTTCTTTCAGGGGTTTGAAGGAAATTGTTCTACAAGTAAGCATCTTGGCAAGATTGGCAGCTAAGGCTCTTAAGGATATTTTCCTCGGCTAATCAGTGGAATCTAAAGCCTACGAGGTAAATTTGATTAATCAACAAGAGGTGATTGAAAGTCTGAATATGATGTTCAACAACTCCAAGCTCTCAGCTGTTATGTGTGAAATTACTGGTAATGATGATTCAAATCCAAGCAGTGGTAATGGTAGTTTAACTACACAGATCAGTACTTCAACAGAACCACTCAGCGAGGATGAGGATTCTCAGGAAATCCCAGCAACAGCTTAGGGGGAGCAAAAGAAGGATCAATTAGTCAGATCAACACCACAATGAATATCTAGAGGACACTTCAAGAACGTATCTGTCAAGACAAAGGGTTTTGATTCAATATCATTCCTGATGTCTAGTTCTTAGTGATCCTAGTGGTGGAGTAAAGACTGGAGCTATAGAGTATGAATGATTATTTTCTTGGTTTTCTTTCTGAAGAAGAAACAAAGAAAGGTAAAGAAGCTCTGATGGATCCAGATTGGGTGATTGCAAAGCAAAATGAACTCAATCAATCTGAAAGGCAGAAAGTTTGGAAGCTGGTACCCAGGCCTAAGGGAAAATCTGTTATTGGAACAAGATGGGTATCCAGAATACTGGATGAAATTGGCATTGTTATGAGGGACAAGGCCAAACTGGATGCTAGGTTACTATTAAGAAGCAGTATCTAACGAGAAGCACCAGTGACGAGACTTGAGGATATCAGGATATATCTGTATGGTATGAACCGGTATCAATACTCAAGCAATCGTCAAAGACATGGTATGACACTCTAACTGAACTTTTACAGAATATGAATTTATTAGAGTTGTCATAAGGCACAAACATAATATCATATATGTGCAGTGATATCATGATTATATTATATGTTGGTCTACTAACGAAAACTTGAGCAAGAAATTTGCCAAGTCATTGCAGAGAATGTACAAGATGAGTATGTTGGGAAAGTTACAATTCTTTTTGGATTTACTTTGAGCAAGCCAGAAGATTAATTCTTTTAGGAGCACAAGTAAGCCAAAAGAGTGATGGCAATAAAAGTAAGTCAAGAATCTTTTGAATGTGCACAATTGAGAAGATTCTAGACATGCCAAGACTCCCTACCAACAGCAGCCACTAAAGCTTGATCAGGACAAATCAGGTAAAAGACAGAAATGACAAGCTAGAGAGGTATGCGTCTCATTAAGTTATTAGCTGCAAATTGACAACACATATTTTATTCTCAAGTTGCCAATGTGCAAGGTTCCAAGTGGATTTCAAAAATCTAGTCTTATAGTTATCAACATGATTTTGAAATATCTTAAGGGAATACCAAATCTCAGTATATGGTACCCTAAAGATACTTGTTAACATGTTTAGCTATTTAGATATAAAATACGCAGGTTGTAAGAAAGACAGGAGAAGCATCTCTGAATGACATGAGGAGCATCTCTAGAAGCTGTCAACTTCGTGGAGGAAGATTGATTTCTTGTTATTATTTCAGGAAATAACTTTATCTCCAACAACTCTGTGGAACAATCCACGACAATGCACCTTGACAACAGGTATCATTTCTTTCGAGAGCATGTCTTCAATTCATAGAGTAACTTGCAGACACGCACCTGATTTGAAAATCTCATCTGCAAGAAACTCTTGAATAAGTTCACAAGTATAAAATTGTTCATATTTTAAGGACTTGTGAATTTATTTAACATCCAGTCCTCATCTTAATAATTTAGTGCTAATATCTAACTCATAGATATTTAGTATTAATTTATTATTATTTATTTAATGAAATTTGAATTATGGAAATTGAAGCAGTTCAATATCTTATTTGCTCCATAATTTAAAATACATAAAATAAATATGCAGCATAATTTATTGGATTTTAATTGGTTAATATCATTCAATGATATTTAGTCGATTTTATTCTGAGAAAATTGTGAATTTTCTGTTGACAATTGATTTTGGTAAATTTGAAAAGATTTATTAGAATTAAAACTTGACAGGAAATAAAACAGTCTAAATTTTAAAACGAGAACAGGTTTTAAAATGAAGACAGAAGCAAAAAATATCGAATTTAGGAAATTCGATAGTTTTTCAAGTACATAGATAAATCTATCGAAATAAATTTTCGATAGTTTTTGAAAAGGAAAAAGAAAAACTATTGAAAACATTTCTCGATACTTTTTGAGGAAAATTTGAAAAAGCATCGAATTGAATTTCATTATTCTTTATCTAAATTCTCGATGGTTTTTGAATTAAAATGAAAATCTATCTGAGAGAATTAATTTTTCCTTTATTTTAATTCTCGATAGTTTTTCCACAAAGGATCCCTCGATAGTTTTTCAAGCTTTAAAAGGTAACAAGTTCGATAGTTTTTCAGAAAAACTTTTTAAATTCTGATTTTCAAACTCTTCGTTATTTTTCAAAATTTATCGTAGTAAAGTTGACAGTTTTACCCCCAACTGAAAACCATCGAACATACTATTAAAAACATCGAACACTGTAAAGACAATATTGCCCCTGTCAATTCAATAAGTATTTAACAACCCCTTACGTTTTTTTTCTTATTATCAGATCTAAGGGCTTTTGTTTATACTTACTAGAATACATATAACCAAGAACATCACTGCCTCAAGAACTTGTTTCTAAGAAAACTATTTTCACTATTGTTCTTTAGAAGTTAATTGTTTTCAATTGATTTCTTCAGATAATTCTGATTATTTGTGTTACCAAAAGTAGGGTTCTTGATAATAGTGATTCGAAGTTGTGTTTTTTTTAAGAAAAAAGGGGTAATTTTGTTTTAAGGGTATTTTGTGTCAAGTTTGATTAATTAGTAATAATTAATTAAATTTAATTGGTTTTAGTTTTGGTTGAAAAGTAACCAAGACTAATCATGTCTCGTTTCAAAACTTGCAAGCCATTACGAATTTACAGTTTCGTGCATGGGCAGAGTTTCTGAACACACGTTCATTAGTGGCATATGCCTTGAGTACTCCCGTAGTCCTTTGCATCGATTAATTGACTGCGTTGTACACAACCGCCACGGATACAAGTGAGAATAACGTAAGATCCTTCAGTTTTGTTGTGCCAGGGGGCAGAACAATAAGGGTGACGGAACATGACTTTAATAGAATACTACATTTTCCTACAGAAAACCATGTTCTGGATCCCAAAACTGAGGAGATACATGCTTTCTTCACTCTCATAAGAAGTCAACAACCTAACTTCTTTGTGGGAGAGTTCCTTAAGCATTACCTGACATGGGACCACTGGATGAAAGAACATGCATAGATGATGTGCTTTGTTTCTATCCTAGGTTCCTACAGCTAATTCTCAATGATATCTTAACAGATGATGATCGTGAGACATTCGCTGAAGAGGAGACCATGGAGTGCATGAAGATGAAGAGTAATGCAATAACCGCTCTGATAAGAAAGAATATCTTCCAGGGGTACCCACTGTTCTCATTGAATATCTAAGAACGGTGCCCCTACCACTTCTACCCCCAGGGGAACAGGTAATTCAAGGTAACATTCCTGAACCTGAACTGGCTCCTGAACCACAATCTATGGATGTTGATCCAGAGCCCTCAGTGGCCATCCAGACCATGAGATTGCAACCCACAATCTCTAACCACGGTCGAAGAGCCTTTGGAAGAGCCAAATGAAACCACAAACGAACCTCCTTACCCTCCTATACCCAATATTCAGACATCCATGAGTGTAGAGGGAGATAGTGCCAAAGCAGCACCACATAAGGAGATACGCCATTCAACAACAGCTCTGCCTTACTCTAAAAGGAGAAGAACAGAAAACGAGGCAACTGTTGAAACTTCATTTCAATCATCCAAAGCGCCCTTTATTGATTTTTCTGATGCTGATTGGGCTAAGCTAACGAAAGCAATATCTGAACCAATAGCTCAATCAAGTAAGGAAGAATTGACGGAAGCAACTGGTGTTCCGACCATATTACGGTCAGGTTCACTGGTTGAAGGTTCTAAGAACCAAGGGTCTTCACAGACGTCGAGAGAAGGCTTTGACCTAAATGCACAATCTAAAAGGTCATTGTCTAACTCCCCAGATGGAACATATCTGGATCCTGCGGGTAAAGGGTCTGACGTAGGTGCAGATCGGCAACTCGTTGACAGTGAATCAATTACTATTGAGGAGTCAACTGAGGTGAAGTCTTTACAGACTCACGGGGAAGATTCGGGATCTCTGCTGTTAAAGAGCCTGTTTCTAACCCCCTAGAGATTCAAACTCTAGATCCTACAAAGGATATATCATCTACGGATGATCAGCAACTTGGTTTATCCAAGGACGGGGACTTGCGAAGCCCCATTGCACCATCGGTGACCTCCTTAAGGACGGCTACGGTGTTTTCTTCTGCAGGTACAACTAGCACAAAAGGGATTGAGTGAAACAAAAACACTTACACCTGGCCTGAGTGGGAAAGGAAAAATGAGTTAAACACCGACAGAAACGTTGAGTGTACACCCAGAGCCAAACGTGAGGAGTGACACCCTAACCCTTTCAAATATTGAAGATTTGCTATTACCTGGAGGTACATGTTCAATCCACCCTCAAGAAGATTATGGAATATGTTGAGGAACCAACAACCCGGACCTTCACAGCAACAACCTGATCCTTCTGCTACCTTTTACAATGAGGATAACTTCATCGAGGATTCCTCAACTAAGGGGGAGAAAGTTGGAGAAGGGGAAACAAATGAAGTGACTAATGAAGGTTGGCAAACAACTGGATGGGGGAGTTTGGGAAACCAATGAAGCTATTCCAGTTAGATAGTACTGGATTGAAGACATTGTGCAAGAAAAAAAAGTGAGGAGGAATTTGAGATCATGCAAGAGCAACCGATTCAGGAGGAGCATGAGCCATATAGAACATCCTATCTTGGATGATGATATGGAAGAAGAAGCAAATTCTCTATCACTAAGAGAGAAAGACACCACTGAAGGTGATTCTCATCAAGATCCAAAGAACTACAAAGCTAAATGAACTACTCCGTGAGCATGTTAAGGAAATCTTGATGAAGGTCAGTCCAGAGATTACTGAAAACCCTCCTATGGTTAGATTCATGACGAATGACTTGTTCAGAATCTGCTATCTGACGGAGGACAAACTGAGAGATTACCCAAACGAATATCTAATATCAGTTGAGAAGTATCTTAGATCCACTGGATTCACATCAACGGAGAAGGACAAAAGCAGCCGACACTCTAAGAAAATATCTAATGGAGAATGTTCCCTACTATAGGAAGAGAGTGGAGAAAGGATTGGAAGTGCTTCCCAGACTACCAAACATGCCAAAGCTAAACAAGAAAGATGTTAACATTGCATGGCTGTGGGCTGGAGTGGGTCAAGAGGTTGGATATATTGGAAGACACATCCTAGGAGTAATCCTTAAACCTGGAGAACCACTGCACTATCTATCAGTGATTGATTATCAAGCTGCTAACTCCGATCCAATGAGTGAAGAAGGTGAGATTGGAATGGACTGAAGATTGAAGCAAAGAACAAAAGAACTATCAGCTCAATCAAGATGAGCAACTTCAAAGTGAAAAGTTTTATTGTTCTTTGAGTTATGAAATCTGGAAATGTATATATATTTGATCCAGAATGCAGTTAATATTATTACGCTGTCTTACTTTAAGTAGTTTAATGTTTCCTTAGTTAGTTGAGTTATCCTCGAAGTATTTGCTTGTCGAACTCTATCCAATCAAATAGGGGGAGATTGTAAAGCATAATGTAACATAAGATGTAAAAGAGATAACTACAACTCAACAAAGGACAAGACAGACAATAGTATTAACAGAAGCACAGGAATCCAGAATCAAAGAAGAAAAGGTAAACTCAAAAAATCAAAATACGTTATGTATTCTTGAAGTCCGTAAACAGGTCACGGAAAGAAGTTAATGAAAATGTTCAAGCCTCAGTGACAGCAAAAGAAACAAGACTTTCAAGACGACAGAAGTATGTGAATGATTTAGAGTCAGTACCACAGGATTCCAGTGATGAAGCAACCAGGACGACAAAGGACTTATCAGCAGCATTGAATTGCAGACATAAAAGAAGAATTGATCAAGTGTTATTCATCTGTGAACCAGACCAGTTGCACTAGGTGACGACACTAAAAGATCAAGTTGTTTTATCGTCTCAGAAGAAATTGATACAGTCTAAAACTGAAACACCCTGAAGCTGAATGGATTTTCTAAAAAGTCAAGGACAAGGAAAAGAGTTCGATGGTTTTTCTTTTAAGAAAACCATCGAAGGTGACATAAAGAAAATCAAAAGAAAATATTCGATAGTTTTCTTAATTAGAAAACCATCGAATGGAAAAGTATAAAGTAAATAAATACTTTAATAAAGTAAGTATTACATTCGATAGTTTTTATTTAAAAACTATCGAATTGAATAATTACTTTATTCATTCGATACTTTTCAAATTAGAAAGTGGGTGAAAAGTTTGTTTGTCTGACAGGTTGATGAGAATTGGACGGCCAAGATTGTTTTAACAATTAAGGTTCGATAGTTTTCAAAAACAGAAGTCTACAATTAACAGAGAGAAGAGTGTGTCTTCCTCAGTCTGGTTATTTTCATAGTAGCAATTACGGAGAGAGAGTTTTGAGCCGGAGAAGATCAGAAAATTTATAGTGCTCAGAATTCGATCAATGTATTGATTATGAATAGCCTAGAACTCATTGAAGCTAATCTACGGATTAGAAATTGTAGCACCCCTCGAGGTTTATATTTATAAAACGATATATTCCCCGACTCTTGGTTTGGTTTGGTGTGTTTGATTTCGTTATAGAACTGAATGAATTATCCGCGAACGAAATTGAATTATTTGTGAGTATCGTATTCAACCCCCCCCTTCTACGATACTTCGGGACCTAACATGTATGATTTTCCATAAACCCCCAATTGAGTTATGTTGTATGCTCTTGCTTATTGAGTTGTGCTTAATTAACAATAACATGTCAGACGTGATTATGTGTATTGTTTGAACCCAATATCTATTTATCATCGAAAGTTGGACTTAGATGGTTGTGATTTATCTAATAAGGACATGAACTTCTCCATGAAAATAGGTAGAACGGATTGTTAGGAAGTTAGGATGCTGTGTTTAATGTCTCTAAATTGCATGATACCATGAAAATAGGCTTGAGTGTATTTTAGAGAAGCCATTAATACTCGAGAGAGGTTATTGGTATTTTATAGGGCGCATCTTTCCTCTTGAGTCGCATATGATTAATTGGGGTGGAAAATCATGATTGCATTGATTCATGCTAGTGGGGATACTTAATTCTAGATGTTTTAGTTAATTGATAATACAATACAATTTGCCTTAGTATAATATTAGTTTAAAAATCTCTCAATAATTTATTGTGTTACTTGCTTAGTTGAATTAAATCAAGAATAACTAGTGATTGATACGTTTGTCTCTGTGGGATCGACTCTGACTTACCCTACTACATAGTTAGAAGGATTTGTTAGATATTATTATTTGATAGGCACGCGACAGCCTTGTCAGGTATGAAAGTTGTATGACAGACACAAATAATCAAATACAAATTGGCCAAAACTTTCAACAATCACTAATTCTTAGATAAAATATTTATATTTTTAATAAAATTTTAATAAATTATAATAATCGGTTCGATTTCAGTTTTTTCGGTTCGATTAGGACCTAAAACCGAAACCGAACCCTCAAGATCGGTTCGGTTTTTAAATTTTTGGTTTCTGCTCAGTTTTAACTCGATTTCGGTTTTTACGGTTTGGTTTTTATTGGTTTCGGTTCTGTTTCGGTTTTAATTCAATTTTTTGCTCACCCGAGTTGATCCTCTATATTTGTTGATCGTCTACCCATTCACTAAATTCATCCACCTCAGCTCTCGCTTAATTCCCCGTCTCCCTATGTTTAACTTTTTTTTTCCAGCTACTTCATTTTACCTCCTGCATAGATTTGTTACATCTAAAATTATTTAATTTTTTTCTTCAATTAAGGTTTTTAATTTCTTTTATATTTCATATGATTTTATCACTATTTGTTTCTTGCAAAAAATTGTGTCGCTATTACAGTAAATTTATGTATAACTAGGAGTAATATTATTTTTTAATGAGAATAAGGATTCTAAAGTTAACTCTACGATACTTTTCCTAAGATACTATTGATTTGAGATTATTCACTTTTTATGATAATAAATATTTGATAATAAATGACTAGATTTGTTATTCACGTTTATTTCTAGTGTATTTCGGTAAAAATATCCTAAAGTTAACCTTAGAACTTTATTCTCTTTTTTATAATTATAGCTATTCACATTAAAGCGCAATATCTTTCACGTTGAACAAATCTTTTAGCTAATTCATGTTCCAATGTTCCCAATTTACCCATAAATTTATTATTACCATAATTTGGTATTTTAAAACTTAATCATATTTTCATTTTTCAATAATAATTAAGAATATATTATTTATGGAACCAAATTTTCTCTTAATAATTAACAGAGTAAAGTTCATTATGTGTACTTGCACTTTATGTGTCAGACAACTTTGGATATCACAATTCTGAAAGTACCACGGACTAAACTTCACTTTTCGTTACACTTTGCACTTTTTCGTCAAATACCACTAACACCGTTTGTCAAATTTGGGGCAAAAGAGTCTTTTTACAAATGCAACGGCTAATTGGCCTATATATACACAGAAGCACCCCCAATTCTGTGTATGGCTTTATGCTAGTAAGTTTTTAAAGGAAGAAGACTTAATGACCTTTTAGCCCCTGAGGTTTACTCCTATATACCCATCAGCCCCTGTCTTTCAAAAGTGTACCTTTTAGCCCCCGAGATATGAAATTCGTACCTTTCGACCCTTAAACCCAGTTCAGTTAAAAAAGTCGGGTTTTAGCTGAGGGGCAAAACTGTCTTCAGGGGCTAAAAGGTACATTTTTAAAAGACAGAGGCTAAAAGGTACACTTTTAAAAGACAGTATATACCCATCAACCCCTGTCTTTTAAAAGTGTACCTTTTAGCCTCTTTCTTTTAAAAATGTACCTTTTAGCCCATGAAGACAGTTTTGCCCCTCAGCTAAAACCTGACTTTTTTAACTGAACTGGGTTTAAGGGTCGAAAGGTACGAATTTCATACATCGGGGGCTAAAAAGTACACTTTTGAAAAACATGGACTAATGAGTATATGGGAGTAAACCTCGGGGGCTAAAAGGTCATTAAAACCAAGAAGAAATACAAGGGAGAGCAACCCCTTGTAAAAAAACCCCAAATCACCCACAATTTTCACATCTACAACCCAAACACACAAATCAAATCAATACACACACCTCTCTTGTATCTACACATTTCAGATTGTTGGAGCTCTTTTGACTTTTTATCTCAACTGAGTCGCCGTTTGTTTGCTCTCCCGGTTTGTGTATAATTCTTGTCAGGTTTCCTGTTAATGGGGCTACTGATAGTTCCAACCTTCAACTCGGATAATGATGCCTGCTGCAGTTGAGATCTAGTTTCATCTAATCCCTCTGTTGGTCATGTTACATGATGGTTGGTCATCTTATTTGCAGGCCTCTTTTCTGAGGAAGCCACTGGCTCTTGGTAATACTCAGAGAGGTCTCTATGTCTTTTCACCTCATGCCGCAACCTCTCTTCTGACAGTTGATTTTTCAAATTCTTCTTCTGTTGTCGTTTCCTCCAATGTTGCTTTGCAGAATATTGCTTTACAGACTTCTTGTAATAATGATAATGCTTTGTTATGGCATTATAGACTTGGGCATTTGCCTTTATCCAAACTAAAATCTATGCATCTTTGTCCTACTGATAGCATTAGTACTGCTCCTTTTTCTGTTTGTGAAATCTGTGCTAAGGCTAAACAACATAGATTACCCTTTCCTCATAGTCAAATCCATAGTACTGGTTGTTTTCAGCTCATACATGTTGATATTTGGGGGCCATATCGTGTACCCACGTATAATAAATATATATACTTCTTGACTATAGTGGACGATTATTCCCGTGCTACTTGGACACATCTTTTAACTTGTAAGAGCAGTGCTTTTGATTTCATTAAACAATTCATTTCTTTAGTCCAGACTCAATTCAAATTAACTGTTCAAAGCATCCGTAGTGATAACGCCTTAGAACTTGGCTTAAGCAATAATGCCACTGCATTCTTTTTGTCAAACGGAATTCTTCATCAAACATCATGTGCTTACACTCCACAACAAAATGGTGTTGTGGAGAGAAAGCACAAACATCTCCTGGAAACTTCTCGTGCTTTACTTTTTCAATCAAATCTTCCGATAAAATTATGGGGAGATTGTGTTTTAACAGCAACATATCTCATTAATCGTTTTCCTTCTAAAGTTCTTAATGGTGCATCTCCTTATGAATTACTATTTGGCAAGACACCTTCTTTCACTCATTTAAAACCATTTGGATGTCTCAGCTATGTTTCTACTATTTCTAATAATAGAGACAAGTTTGCACCTAGAGCTATACCATGCATATTCCTTGGTTACCCCTACGGAAAAAAGGCATACAAATTTCTTCGGCTTGATAACAATACAATTTATATTTCTCGTGATGCTGTGTTCCATGAACGTGTATTTCCATTTGTCAAATCTGATCCTTTTTCTTGTTTGCCATTACCTGCTCCTGATTGTTTTTCTCCTGCTCCTACACACAGCTCACCTGCTCCACATACTACTACTTTCTCTTCGCCAAATACTTATCATACTCCTAACTCACCACTCATTCATAGTTCTACTCATTCACCTAACTCAAACCTTCATCCATCTACATCACCACCTGATACTCTTTCTTCCCAATACAATATCACGGTATCTAATCCTATTCCTCCCATTCGTAAATCTTCAAGAATTTCTAAAACTCCCTCTTATTTACAAGATTATGTTCATCCTGTTTCTCATTCCTTATGTGTACCGACTTCAGACACTATTTGTGCTTGTACAGTTACATCCTTATGTACTACTCCTTCTCAGCTTTTCACGTCTGCTATTTGTTGCAATACTCTCAGTGGCACTCTTCCTCCTACTGAACCACTTACATATGATCATGCTAATCAATATCCTGAATGGCAACATGCTATTGCTAATGAATTCTCTGCTCTAGAATCCAATAACACTTGGAGTTTAGTCAAATTACCACCTGGTAAGAAACCCATTTCTTCTAAATGGGTGTTTAAAGTTAAACATCACGCTGATGGTTCTATCGAGCGATACAAAGCACGTCTTGTGGTCAAAGGTTTTACACAAAAAGAAGGGGTTGACTATACTGAAACATTCTCACCAGTCGTTAAGATGACTACCATTCGTAGTCTTATCGCTGTGGCAGTTAAGAAAGGTTGGGATATTTCTCAATTGGATGTCAATAACGCCTTTTTACATGGTGATCTTCATGAAGACATTTATATGAAACCGCCTCCTGGCCTTGTTCTTTCAGACCCTTCGCTTGTTTGCAAATTAAATAAGTCGTTGTATGGTTTAAAACAAGCATCCCGTGAATGGCATTCCAAACTCAGCACGGTTCTTATATCTCGAGGATATTCTTCTTCTAAGAATGATTACTCTCTATTCTACCAGAAATCTGGCAACTTGGTTGTTTTCTTAGCCGTTTATGTTGACGATATTTTGGTGGTTGGCAATGATACTCTTGAAATATCTGCTATTAAACGACATCTTGATTCTGTTTTTAAAATCAAGGACCTTGGCCCATTGCATTATTTTCTGGGCTTGGAGTTTGAAAGACTGTCTACTGGTATGGTTGTTTGTCAGAAGAAGTTTACTTCTGATCTTTTGACTGAATTTGAATGCACTGGTGGTCCTGTCGTAAGTCCTTTGGACTTGAATGTTAAACTGTTTCCAGATCAAGGGGTTTTGCTGGATAATCCTTTACAATATAGAAAGCTTGTTGGTAAGTTGAATTTCCTAACACATACTCGTCCTGATCTCTCTTTTGCTGTTCAACACCTGAGCCAATTCATGGCTAATCCACGCCAACCTCACTGGGATGCTGCCTGTCACGTTCTACGCTATCTTCAGCATACTCCTGATCAAGGCTTATTCTTTTCTTCTGATCCTAGCTTCAAGCTAGAAGCTTTCTGTGATGCTGACTGGGCTGCTTGCCCCCATACTAGGAAATCAGTTAGTGGTTTTGCAGTTATGCTTGGTGACAGTCTAATTTCGTGGAAATCCAAAAAGCAACATACAGTTTCTTTATCTTCTGCTGAAGCTGAATATCGATCTCTTCGTAGAATTACTGCTGAACTTGCTTGGTTAACTCGTCTCTTGTCTGAATTAGAAGTTCCTGGCATTGTTCCGGTTGCTGTTAAATGTGATAGTATGGCTGCCATCTACATAGCCAAGAACCCAGTTTTTCACGAACGTACTAAACACATTGATTTGGATTGTCATTTCGTTCGGGAAAAACTGAATTCTGGGCTCATTTCTTTGTCATTTACTCCGACATCTTCTCAGCTTGCTGATATAATGACCAAGCCTCTCACTGGTCTTCATCATCGAACGATTCTTGGCAAGTTGGGTGTGGTTTCCCCCTCCAACTTGAGGGGGGTGTTGGTCATGTTACATGATGGTTGACTTGATGATTAGTAAATTATATTTTGTATATAGTGACAGCTAGTGACAGCTCATTTTCAGTTAGTTAGTTAGAGTTATTTGTTTGTAATCTTTGTATATAAACCATGTAGTCACTACTTTACATCTGGTAACTTTCATTTCAATCAATGAAATCACTTTCACTGAGTTGTTTCCTTCTTTGCAAACCTGTAAACATTTTAACACCCTCGAAACTGATGAGGGGTGAACTTTCCTTGATTGGTATTATTTTATCACCCATTGGGCGTTTGTTATGCACTCACTAATTGTCAAAATATTTAGTAACTGCAGTATCTCTTACTCTTCATCTGCAGGACTTAATTGGGATGTCTCGCTTCTTTTGCTACCGAAAGAATTATGGATAAGAATTATGCACAAACTGGGAGCGCACTTCCTAGAGAGCAAACCAATGGTGACTCAGTTGGATAAAAAGTCAAAAGAGTTGAGCAATCTGATTAGCAAAAGGTCAAGCTTCATACTATGTGTTTAGCATTTCAGTCCAACCAATTTACTCTATACTGCTCCATAAAATACACAAGGTCAGCAAATCTCTGAGTACTATATGCTATCTAAAGGCGTTCTAACTAGTTTCACCACATTTTGGACATGGGAAGCTTAAATTGTAATGATACCAGGACAATTTTGACTAATAAATCAAGGCTTCAAGATATGGATGTGGCCAAAGGGGAACCTGTTCCGAATGGAAGTGGAATTGAGATTTGAGGACCTTAATAAGTCCAGGTCAAGTAGTCATACTTGAAATTTTGTCGTCACCTACAATTTTCAACAGATAATAATTCATCAAACTCATGCAATTAAGATACAAAAGTTAAATTTGAAAAAAATCCCAGTAAAAGGTGATGCATAATTTCCATATCAATCAAATTAGCCAGTTTTAATAGACAATACAACTAATGCCAATTTCAACAGGAAGCTTGACAGAAAAATTGCAGAAACTGGGAGAAAATCAGCAGTTCTTTTAAAGGCAATTTCGGGAGAGCAAATTGAAAGGGGCTCAGTTCAGATAAGATGTCAAGGAATCCCTAAAGATCTTACTACCATTGGGTCAGTCTTCATATAATGTATTTTCATATTCCATTCCAGCCCTTTTACTCTTATTGCTCGACTTATTTATGGGATCACAAAATATTACTTGTACTTTAAGTAAGGGTTGTGACCGGATTTTCGTGGCATTAACAACAGGGGATCATACATTCCAGATAACAGCGGCAGAACTTTGAATGGCACATCAAGGCTACATGAAAAGGATGCTGCAAAAGAGAAACCTGTATTGTCTGGAAGTGGAAAGAATGTAAAGAACCTCAATACTTTCAGGTGAAGTATCTACACTTAGTTTTCCTTTTACCTACTCTTCATAAGTTATTCATCAATTTTTTCAACTACAAGACATAAGTAAAAGTTAGAAGAAGTCCTAGACATATCTTAATATAGGTATTGATTTAGAGAGAACTGTCTCCATGGATGTAAGATTATGTTTCAGACAGCACTTATCTTGATATCTTCAAATAATGTTTTCATTTATGAGCTGAACTTTGACACTTTGATAGTAACTACTGTAGTAATTTATATAATTCAGCCATTTACTGTATATGTTTTTTTATTTGAGAACAAAAATGTACATCCCTTATAAGCTTTGACGTTTCGTGCTCTGCAGCTTGCATGTCAGACCTTCCGGTTCAAATGAGCAGACAAATGCACCTGTTTCGCTGCTTGGCCTAAATCCTAAACCTCCACTTTCAGGCATGAAAGCTGTCCAGAACAATATCATTTCTTCTGAAAACCAAAAAGGGCATGACCTTAAAGAAGGCGTTAGGACATCTGTTATTCCTAAGCTAAATAATTTGAGGTAATATATTAATTATAACATTTTCTCAGAATGACCATACTAATGAAAATTCCAGTGTTAGTCTTCTTAATGACAACTTCTACCGAAACAGGACTACAGAAACAATTCGTTCTCCATCAAACTTTCTATGGTTGCAATGTTCCGCTACCTGTGAATTGTAATCCCTTCATGTACAGTAACATATCTGCATGTGTTGCCTTAACCTTTATTTGCATGGTTTGAACCGACCTAGAGTACTATTTACAATGACGACTCGTGGTTTTTAACATTTATCTGAAAGCTAAGAACCAGCTTCAGAATTCTTATAACCGTAGTCTTAGCTTCCATATATATATAGACCCTATCAGAAGCTGCATCTTTAATAGTTAAGTGCTTATAAAACACAGCTTACGGAAAAATAAGACATAGAACAATGGAGAAGAGGACAGTTTTTTTTAGTGAAATGAAACTGCAAGCACAATTTTATTCCCACACTTCATATAAAGCAACAACCTGAGCTTTTTTTGCTAGATAGGCAAATCAGTGTATCTTATTGACCAACTTTCACATAACGCTCAGATGTTGATCCACAGCAATGGTTCCTTACTCCATGATGTGACTATATATCGATCTATAAATCGATAAACCTGAAGGCACTTGAATTTTCAGGACTGTATTCTTGTTGTTTCCTTGTGAAATGCTTATATGACCTACAAAACTTCGTTCAAGTTTAATAATATCCTAGTGCATTCCTGTAAGAATTATGGATCTGGCAACAAACAACTTAACAATTTAGCCTGTCAAGTGTCAACATCGTTCCCTAGTACTAACTGTAAATGGCCTTGGTGAAAGAGTAGGGGAGCTATTTTCTCCAATTTGGAAATTAAGTAATATTTTTATATGCTCGCATATTTTTGAGTAAGACCTGATTAACATTTTTTGATTTAGAATTTGCTATTTAAAATTTATTTTTATTTTTATTTTAATTTCTGTATGCCTAGATAATCCATCCATTCATCCATCTTTATATTATACTACTTATAAGAAGCACGAGATTTTTTTAATATAATATAATATTTTTTTTATAGTAAAAAATATTTTTTTATTAATAATTAAAATATATAGAATATAGTTTAATTGACATTTTTATTAAGAAGATAGAGTGTTTGATATTTTTTAGAATGTATTAATAATTAAAATATATACAATATTAAGAAGATATATAATTTAAAAAGGCAATATTAATGATTGAAAGATATATTATACTAATTTTTATTTTTAGGCATGTTATAAAAGGTAATATATTTTATTTTATTTATTAAAAAAATAAGTATGCATGTTTAAATAGGTAAACTTTTTAAAATAATTAAATTAGGTTTTAAAATAAATAAGTAAGGGTTGCTCGTGATATTTTTAAATAAGTAGTCTATAACTCGTGACACGGGCCACCAAAAGGGATTAAAAATGATAAGCTTAAAAATTAATGGGAACGTAAAATATTAAATAAAAAATAAATAATCGATATGATAAATTATAAAATGAGAAACTTAAATATTAATTGAAACATAGAAAAACTAAATAAAGAATATAAATGGGGCTCACGAAGATAAATGGAGATTTATTAATATTATTTATTAAGATAATATTAATTAGAAGGACAAATAAAAAATCTAACATATTTTAATTAAAAAAAGTAATTGTCCATGATATTTTTGGAAAATCAGTGAATATTATTTTTAAAAAATAGAAAAAGTTTTTTAATTATATTAACTCTATTTATTAAAAAAATACATAGACATGTTAAAATAGATAAACTTTTTTAAATAATTAAATGCAATAAAATAAGTTTTAAAATAAATATGAAAGGTTGTACCTGATATTTTTGGAAAAGGGATTAGACAAATGGGGCTGCAGAAGATAAATGGGGAATTATTAATATTATTTTATTATTTATTAAAATAATTTAAATAATAAGGATAAATAAAAAAGCTAAAATGGTTTAATTAAAAAAAGTAATTGTCCATGATATTTTTGGAAAAGGAGTGGATTTTATGGGAAAAAAAAAAGAAAAAAATGTTTTAATTATATTAATTGTATTTGTTAAAAAAAAATACGTAGACATGTTAAAATAGGTAAGTTTTTTTAAAATAAATATATTAAAATAGGTTTAAAAATAAATAATTAAGGTTGCACCTAATATTTTTGGAAAATAAAGATTTTAGTGAGAACAAATATAAAAGGTAATATGTTTTAAGTTTTAACGGAAAAAGGTAATTGCCCATGATTTTTTTTTTGGAAAAGGAGTAGATTTTGTTAGAAAAAAGTGTTTTAATTATAAAAGGTAATTAGTTAGTTACTATTTTTATATTATTTTATTATTCATTAAATATAATAAATGATCGAAAACTTAACACCAAAACTTTCAATGTTTTGGCCTATAACCCGTGGGCCTTAAAAAATAATAAACTAAAAAATTTAATGTGAACGGAAAATATTAAAATAAAAGTAAAAATTAATATGATAAATTATAAAATGATAAATTAATTATATTAATTGTATTTGTTAAAAAATACGTTGGCGTGTTAAAATAGATAAGCTTTTTTAAATAATTAAAAGCATTAAAATATATTTTAAAATAAATAAGTAAGGGTTACACCTGGAGCAAATATAAAATGTTATATGTTTTAATTTAAAGGTAACTGCCCATGATATTTTTGGAAAAAAGAGTATATTTTATTAGAAAAAAGTGTTTTATTCATAAAAGACAAATAATAAGGACAAATAGAAAAGCTAACGTATTTTAATTTAAAAAAGTAAATGCCCGTGATTTTTAGAAGTGTTTTAATTATATTAATTGTATTTGTTAAAAAAATACGTTGGCATGTTAAAATAGGTAAGATTTTTTAAATAATTAAAAGTATTAAAATAAGTTTTAAAATAAATAAGTAAAGGTTGCACTTAATTTTTTTGGAAAATAGAGATTTTAGTGAGAACAAATATAAAATGTAATATATTTTGATTTAAAGATTATTGCCCGTAATAATTTTGGAAGCAATAGATTTTGTTAGAAAAAAAATGTTTTAATTGTAAAAGCCAATCATTTAGTTACTATTTTTTTATTTTTTTATTATTTATTAAATAGAATAGATGACCGAAAACCAAAAATTTTAATGTTTCGGCTTTAATAATATAGTATAGATAGCTTAAAACCCGTGCGATGCATAGATTGTTAATTGTTATTATTGTTATTATTTTTTTTAATATTTTATTAATTGTAATTATGCAAAAAACAAGTAGGCATGTTCAAATAGCTAAACACTTTTAATTAATTAGGAACATTAATTTTTTTTTAAAATAAATAAGTATGGGTTTGCCCGTTATATTTTTGGAAAATGAGGGGTTTTGGTAAGAAAAAATAAAAAATGTAACATATATTTAGTTTAAAAAGGTAAATGTCCATGATATTTTTGGAAAATGAGGTTTTAAAATTTAATAATTAAAAGTATTTAAATACGTTTTAAAATAAATAAGTAAAGGGTTTTCCTGTGATATTTTTGAAAAAAGAATGGATTTTAGTGAGAAAAATAGAAAAAAAAATTGTAAAAAACAATTTTCCGTGATATATTTAGAAAACGAGGGACTTTGTTAGAAAACATATATAATGTGTTTTACCTGAAAAATAGGTATTTGTTTATTTATATTTTAATATTTTTAGTAATTGCATTTGCTAAGAAAAATAAGTAGACATATTAAAATACGTAAACTTTTAAAAAATAATTATAATATTAAAAATAGGTTTAAAAATAAATAACTAAATGTTTGTCTGTGATATTTTTGGAAAAGGAGGGGTTTTAGTAAGAAAAATAGAAAAACTAACATGTTTAGTTAAAAAAGGTAATTGCCGATGATATATTTGAAAAAGTAGGGGAATTTGTTAGAAAAAATAGAAAAAATAATGTATTTTAAGTGAAAAAGGTAATTGGTTATAAATATGTAATATTATTATTTAATAATATATTTCTATGAATAAGTAAGTGTTACAAATGAATATCACTTAGAAACTAGATAGATGGGGTGAATGGATAGTTTTGATATTTTTCGAAACTTGAAAACTAAATAAGTTGTTAGAGATTATGTTGTGTAAAATGCGGAATCAAAGTAAACAGAACACACACACAATCACTTTAATCTACTTTGTATTAATTAAATTAAATACTACAGCTTCCAAAATTTCACAAAGGAAATCCTGGCTTCTAAACAAGAACAAAGTTTTCTTGCTTTGCTTACAGAGAAAAGAGTACTTGAATATTTCTGTGTATATCTCTCTTACAGCTAACAGTAGGGTGTGCACAATATATATTCACCTATACAAACTAGTGCACACTCCTATTTACACAGTTACCCCTAACTGAAAGTCCACCTTGTCCTGCCATTAGAAGTTAACTGTGTCAGGAAGGATCACTGCTTTTCGGAGTCTTTCCTGTTTCTTTAGCTGCTTGTCTCTTATCTTTCTCTCCAAGTTTAGCTGTAGATTTTTCATCTGTTATTTGGACTACTTTACCATAACAGATGCTTCAGTATTTGTCTCCTTTGAATTTTGGTTATGTACCTTGATTTGTCTTGTTATAAACGGCTAAGTGTTGATATCGTGAACTCCAGCATTTCCCTGACTTCACGATATATCCTTTGAAGACTTCGCAACTTAGCCTTTGAAAACTTCGCGACATAGCCTTTTTGAGGACTTCGCGAACTAGGCTTTTTGAGGACTTCACGATCTAGATCTTTTGAGGACTTTGCGATCTAGGCCTTTTGAGGACTTCACGATCCAGTACATTTTGAATTTGCGGTAACAACACTTCACGATATTAGTAATGAAGACTTCACGACATAGTTCATTTAGGACTATGCGATCTTAGTAATTCACGACATGGATATTTTTAGACTTCACGACATAGCTTTATTTTGACTTCACGGTATAGGGACTTAGAAAAACTTCTGCAACTTATTTCTTCAGGGCCTTATTCATCTCCATCCTGATGCATGAACATATCTGAACTTCTACCAAGATAATTATTCCATGGCCTATGTACATTCTAGGTTGCAAGAAGATTACTAAGCTCATTATAACTTTGAGCAAACAAGATAAAGCTAAGTACATGAAAACAAGACAAGTACAATAGAGACCTATACTATATCCCAGTGAAAGGATTCACTAGGTCATGTAGAGTGACATAGTCACAAAAGGTAGCCTTGTTAATAGTGGTATTCAGACATGTCTTGAGCCTAACAATCTCCCCCAAATTGTGAGTAAGAAACTTAGGCACAATTTCATGTCTGATAACAAGCTTAACTTACATAAAAGGAATTAAATATCAGAGAGAACAATAGATGAACAATATGAACAGAATTTTTCATTACATACAGAAGGTGAAAGCTTACAGATTATCTTTGTTTCTCAACAACTTCATTTTCCATTTGCTTCTCAAGATAGTCATCATAAACCTTCTTCTTTCTCACTTCTTCCTTTCTCTTCATATCTGAGATGGCTGCTTGAATTTCATCTCTTGCGATTAGCTCTGCAATGAGAAGTGAGTATTTTAGATCTTCAATTGCAGCTCTAAGGGCACTTTCCACATAAGAATCTAAAAACTCCATCCTTATCTTGCTTTTGCCTCCATATTGATTTTTGTATTCCACAACATAAGGATTTTGTTTTACCTTGCACAACCCTTTCTTTCTTAGCTCTTTAGCCCTCTCTTCCATCTCAGCCATCTCTTTCTCTTTCTGAATGTTCTTCTCTTCATTTAGCTTCCTTAGGTTTTCTTTGTAATCAGAGTGCATTTTCAGGAATCTGGCAATCTCTATCTTTCACAGTCTCTCTTCCTTTTCTTCAAAGTTTAGCAGTGCATTTATTCTTTCAAGCTCATATTGAGGAAAGTATTGCCAGCTCCCTTGCTTCATTTGTCTTTCTCTTCCATCAGTGTATTTGATCTCTAGATGATTTTGCTTCACTTTGACTTCAAAGATTCTTTGGGCTCTCAGAAATTCTAGGGCATCTTCATCATAGTCTTCATCCAGAGGAAGTACTTTGATCCCTACTACATTAGTGATCACCCAAGTCTTCTTTGTTATCCTTGTCCTTCTGGCTACACTCTTGATCTTCAGATGCTTCACTTGAGGTAGCTTTCTGGAACAGGGAGATTTAGTCTTCAGTGCCACATCATTTGGAATAAGCTTCATTCATTTCCATTTCATCCACTGTAACACTCCACTAGCTGTGACTTTGTGGAAGTGTCTTTTTGATTTTTCTTTTGTGGCTTCAATTTTCTTCTGTGGCAAATCAGGTTCAGAAGTCTTGGATAATGATTTTGGAGGATCATTACTAACAGTACCCACCCTAGACTTAGAGTCTTGTGTTGTGGTTAAGGTACTTCTAGCAATGTCCTTGACTTGCTGATTTCCACTCCTTGTCTTCTCAGCCTATTTCTTCTTCTTGGAATCTTTGTTGTCACTGTCAGCATCTTTAGATTTCTTTGATGTTTTGCTTCTGCTGCTTTCAATTCCTCCATCCTTATTGCTCCTTGATTGACTCCTCCTTCTGTAGGTCTTTTCCTCATCATCCTCCTCATCATCTTTCTTATTTCTTCTTTCTTTGAGTGACACAGGAATAGTGCCATGAATCAAGAAGGATTGGAGAATTTGGATTATCTCTAGCTCTTCTGCTGTTCTGACTCCTCTCTTAGCTCTTAGCATTTGCAACACTTGATTTATCTTGATATTGTTCTTCATTGACAGATGAGCAGGAATCACCAGTTGATCAATGCTGCTTGCTTTTCTTAGACTTTGAAAAAGTATCGTCCTTGGGTTAGAAATAACTTCAGGCAATCTTAGAAATTGATCTTTTGATAAGTCATCAAACAGCCTCTTGTTGTTCTCCCCATGCTTCTCAATCAACTCCAGAATTGTGTTCAGCTCAGTGAACCTCAGCTTCTCTAGAGTTTCAAAGGATAAATGCCATAAGCAATTGTCCTTGGATACCATGATGATTTCTCTTAGATGAGCATCCTTGATTTTCCTGACTGCCACTGTAAAATACTTGATTTGTTCATTGATCTTGTTTATGTAGTTGAGAGTGTCTCCTTGAACACTGATGTAGATGGCTTTCAGAAACTCCAGAAAGGCCTCATCATGATAGATGTTTGAATTGGCAACTTCCTGTAGCTTGGCCTCCGTGACAATAATTGTTTTGATAGGCTTGGCACTTGTTGTTATTTGAGGAGCTGGGATGTCCATTGGCATTGTAGAGGGATAGTAGGTGGTTGTAACTGTGCTTCTGATGACATCCACAGAGGGGAGAGTGATTGGCTTTAGAGTTTCTTCAGTGAGTTTGCCCTTAAGCTTTTGTTGCTTGGCTGGTACTCCCCCTTTCTTTTCCAAAATGACCTCATTTCCTTTCTCCCCCTTAGGCTTGGGATCAGACAAGATGTCTTGAGCTTCTCCAGGAACAGGAAGGTTCATACTTCTGAGCAGGGTTGTCATCATTTGCTGTTGGACTAGCAAGATATTAGATGTGGCATTGCTTTGGTCATCCAACTTAGCATTGAGCTGTTCCAAGGATTGAGAGAGCACTTTGTTATCAGATTTAAGAGCGGCTACTTCCCTTTCTAAGCCATCCACCTTTGAGAAGAGTTGTTGAGATTTGAAAAAAATTAAGAGATTGATCCTTGATCTTTGAGAAGTCAAACTTGGAGATGTCAGAAATAGGAACTTCATCCACAAGCTTGTTCCCATATTGATTCTTCCACAGCACAGTGAGCATGGAGTTGGAGTTGATGTTGGCTTGCACCTGGTTATCTAGCTTGGAAGAAAACTTCTTCATATTATCTGATACCAAAGCTAGGGTGCAGTCCATCATTGTGACATTAGCAGCTGTTTTCTGAACCTCCTTAAGGATGCCATCTACCTTGGGAAAATCAGAGAGATAGGAGTTCCTGAGCTGAGTCAAAGATATGTCTGTTTCCTCCTTGATAGTATAAATCTCTGATTGAAGACCATTCCCAAGATAATGCAGAGCCTTCAGCTGATTCTTGTACATGTCATTCACTGCTTCAAAGACTTCTTCAGGAGCAAGATTCTTGGCATTAGACCCCAAAGATGTGAGATATTCTTCCCTGAGAAAGGCTAGGGCATCTTTGAGCTTCACAGATCTTTTAGCATCCAACTAGGCATCAACATTTCCATCCTGTTGGGCCTCATCTACAATCTTCTCCTGTTGAGCTTCAACATCCTCCTTGTGACACAGAAGAATGGCTTCATAGTCTGAATTTGGGAGATTGGCTGTGAGGAGATGTTGAGCTATTTTTGAGATCTCATCAATCTGTGCCACATGAAGATTTTTTAGGTCTTCTTCCGTCAATTGTGAGGGCACAAATGATGATCCTGAAGGCCTGTCATGTTGCACAGGCTTCAGCCATTATGATAGGGTGGCCTGGGCCAAGTGAGAGCTGGTGCTAAGAACCTCAGGGGGGATAGAGATATGAGTTTCCTCCAGTCTTGGAATGACTGTGGATTCTGATGATGTTTCCATTGAAATGGGATGTGTGACAGCATCATCTCCATATGCCTGTGAAGGAAGGTCCAAATCCCTAAGGATTGGAGAAGGTGGCACAGAGTCTCCAGTAAAGACTGGTGAATCGTCTGTGTTTTTGTTGGTGTCATTAGAATATGCCCCAGCGTGCATTTCCTGACCAACTGAATGAGGGTCCTGGGTGGTGAGCACAGTGTCAAGCACCATGTCACTTGAAGTGGGCTCAATCACAAATTAAACTTGTGATTGATCAATAGCAGAATTGTCATGAGAATGACCTTTCTGTTGAGAAGAAATGTGAGATGTAGATTCTGGAAGAGAAGTGTAGTTTAGACTTGATTTTGGCAACTCCTCCTGAGAAATAGGAGACTCTGTGCTGACTCTTTACAGATTGTAGGGGGAGACTACTCTTTTCAATGTCAATGCCTTGTTGAGAGAACATTGACAATAATAGGTGTACCCATGTTTGCACATCTAAATCATGTTGGGAGGATTCAGTGGTAGCTATTGATTTGGATTTCTTCCTTTGTCTGGTAAGCTGTGACTCAGGTTCCTCACTTCCTAAATCTACAGACTCATCACTTATAGCAAGGGCTATCTTCTTAGTCTTCTTTTTAGTAACACCAACCTTTTGGGAGATTGGTGCACTTTGGCTCCCTAATTTCTAAAGTAGTGTTTGCAGGAGGGTCACTGGATGGGATGGGAAGGCTGGGGTTAGACTTTGAAGCTCCTTCTGTCTTAGCCTTCCCTTTCCAGGAAAGTTCATGATATATTGGCTTATCAAGTGGATAGGATGCAAATGTGTCCTGCATATGCTGGGTCACACTTAGTATCACATCCACTTGATTCCTAGTGTCCAATGAACCAAATAAAACTTTGGACATGGATTTGGAATAAGCCATTTTAGTTTTATCTATACCATCTAATTCATGCACATTATTATCAAGATAATTTAAAATGCACTGAAAAAAACGAGGGTAAAAGATTTCATTACCTCTCCCACGAACGGTCCTGCCTAGCCTTTGAGCCAATTCTTTGAGAATAATTGCTCCTACATTGATCTCCTGATTGTGAGCTAAGGAGTAGGCTAGCTTCACAGCAATGTGACTGATGTGGTCCCATCCTGTCTTCCTGCATAAAAACACCTTCTGGAGTGCGTCAAACAGAAATGACCACTCCCTCTTGACATGCTTTTTGTTAAGCTTAGCCATGTCTATCTCATCTGTATACTTGATTAAGTCCAAAAATGCTACAATTTCAGCATCATTAGCTTCAGCATCATGACCTTCAACCTTGAACCCCAAGGCTTCATTAATTTCCTTTTCTCAAAATTACAGGTGCTTGCCCCCAATTGTGCAGTTAATTTCCTGAAACGAAGTCTCATCCTCCCTAACCAGTGTTGATACCAAAGCCGTTCTCCAGAATCCTTCCAAAACATCAACGTACAGAGTGGGGTTCATTGTTAAAGCTTGGCGAAGGTAGGATGTGTTTAAGAACCGTACAAAACACTTGTACCGGGGGTTTGCTTCAGCCTCTGAGGGGATAGTTAGAAGATTAGTCTCTCTGGGTATGGTTAAAGGGTTTGAGGAAGACGCTTCTTGAGATTTGGGTGCCATTAGAAATTGAGAGTGAAAAAAAGAGAAGAGAATTTGAGTTTAGGTTTGAGAGTTGAGAGTAAAAGACAAGATGAAAAGTTATGAACGGTTAGAAAAGAGTATTTATATGATAGAGACACTGCGATATGGAGTTATGAATTTGTACATGCTATTTTGATGTCGTGAAGTCTCAAAATAGCCTATATCGCGAAGTCTTGCAAAGTATATCGCAGAGTTCAAAAATGAACTATGTCGCAAAGTCTTGAAGGTAGAAAGAATGGGGAGGACTTTACGATATAGTATAAATACCTTGTCTAAAACTCTCTTTTTGGAAGTCCAAGCATTTTGTCAGACTTAAATCAAAAATTGAAATAAAATTAATTTAAATCAAAATTTTGTCAAATATGGAGACTTGTCGATATAGTTATTCTAAGTCGCGAAGTCATTAAAATGAACTATGTCACAAACTCAAGAAATGAACTATGTCGCGAAGTCTCACAATTTCAACAGTTTGCGATATAAGTCTATTTTATTTGAACTAAGTCGTGAACTTTCAAGATCACCTATGTAGAGATGTCTTAAAAGCTCATAACTTCTCATAAGAGTATGGTTTGAAACATATGCAGTAAAATACTGAAATATTTATAAATCATATCTCAGCTAATTTTCACTCCAGATAAATAGAGCATCTAAATACAGTGAAAATTTACTGCTGCAACAATTAACTAGCATACTTACTTAGAACAACTAAATGAAGGATTGAGCATTCCAATTTCACTCACAAGTCTGTTGAAGACAGCTTCATTTAGAGGTTTAGTGAATATGTCAGCTAATTGTTTCTCAGTTGGAACATAAGAGACTGCTATAGTACCATTTGTAGCATGTTCCCTAATAAAATGGTACCTTATCTCAATGTGCTTTGTAGTAGAGTGATTAACAGGATTGGCAACAATGGATATTGCACTAGTATTGTCACACATCATAGGAATGTGTTCCAATACTAGTCCATAATCCATGAGTTGATTTCTAATTCAAAGCAATTGAGCACAGCAGCTTCCAGCAGCAATATATTCAGCCTCAGTTGTAGATGTTGTTGTGGATTGTTGTTTCTTACTGAACCAGGACACTAACCTGACCTAAGAATTGGCAGCTTCCAGAGGTGCTCTTCCTGTCAATTCTGCATCCAGCATAATCAGAGTCTGTGTAACCAACCAGGTTGAACCCAGTGCCCTTTGGATACCATTGCCCAAGATTAGGAGTCCCCTTTAAATACCTGAAGATTCTTTTGATAGCCATCATGTGAGATTCCTTGGGATCAGATTGGAACCTTGCACAAAGGCATGTGGGAAACATGATGTCTGGCTTGCTTGCAGTGAGATAGAGTAATGATCCAACCATTCCCCTATAGACCTTGATGTCAACTCTTTTGCCCTTCTTATCTTCATCAAGCTTGATTGCAGTGGACATAGAAGTTTTTGCTGGGGATGGCTCTTCTAAACCATATTTCTTTAAGAGATCTTTAACGTACTTAGATTGATTTATGAAGATGCCATCCTCTCTTTGATGTACTTGCAAGCCTAGGAAGAAGGTTAACTCTCCCATCATACTCATCTCATATTTTCTTTGCATCAACTTGGAGAACCTTTCACAGAGTTTTTCATTTGAAGAGCCAAAGATGATATCATCCACATAAATTTGAACTAGAATGATATCATTACCATGCTTCTTGAAGAATAGAGTTTTATCAATTGTACCCCTGGTAAATTGATGCTCAAGAAGGAATTGAGATAGAGATTCATACCTGGCTCTTGGTGCCTGTTTGAGTCCATAGAGTGCCTTGAGTAGTCTATACACAAAGTCTGGGAAGTCCTCATTCTCAAAGCCAGGAGGTTGGGATACATAAACTTCTTCAGCAAGATCACCATTGAGAAAAGCACTTTTAACATCCATTTGATACACCTTAAAATCTGAGTGTGCTGCAAAAGCCAGGAAAATCCTGATGGCTTCCAGTCTAGCTACATGTGCAAATGTCTCATCATAGTCAATGCCTTCTTGTTGACAGTATCCTTTGGCAACCAACCTTGCTTTGTTTCTTATTACCACTCCTTCTTCATCCATTTTGTTCCTGAATACCCATTTGGTGTCAATTACATTCTTACCTTCAGGAGGTGGCACTAGTTCCCATACTTTGTTTTTCTCAAATTGGTTGAACTCTTCTTGCATAGCAACAATCCAGTCAGAATTCTTCAAAGCCTCTTCAATTACTTTTGGTTCTTCTTGTGACAGAAAGAAGTTATACAGACATGTATTTATTGTTGCCCTCCTTGTTCTAACTCCCTCACTGGGATCTCCAATGATTTGATCCCTAGTGTGGGCTCTGTCCCATTTCCCTGTGTGACCCTGTTCATCTCCTTGACTTGCCTCAGGGTCATTTTGATTGACAGATGCATTCTCTTCTTCTCCCCATGTGTTTGTGTTCCCTTGCACGGGTGTTTGAAGAAGATCATCAACTTCAAAAGTTTCAATATGTGGAACAGTTAGAACAGGTGGTTCATCCTCACTTTCAGAATCCTCAAGATATCCTTGATTTTCAAATCTTAATGGCACACTGTCTTGATCACTTGTTGCAAGTCCAGGAGTTTTCTTGTCATCAAAGGTAACATCCATACTTTCCATTACTTTGTGTTGCTCAGGTACAAATACTCTGTATGCTGTCATTTCCAGAGAGTATCCAATGAAGATACCTTCAAATGCCTTAGCATCAAATTTTCCAACATGCTCAGAAGTATCTTTCATCACAAAACACTTGCTTCCAAAGACATGAAGATGCTTGAAGGATGCTCTTTTTCCAGTCATCAATGAGTAAGAAGTTTTTTCAGTCTTCTTATTGATCAATGTTCTATTTTGCACATAGCATGTTGTGTTAACAGCATCAGCCCAAAAGCTAGTAGGTAGCTTTGCATCCAACAGCATTGTCCTTGCAGCTTCAATGAGAGTTCTATTCTTTCTCTCAACTACTCCATTTTGTTGAGGTGTTCTAGGAGCTGAAAATTGTTGAGAAATTCCTTTATCTTTACAGAACTCATACAATGTTGAATTTCTGAACTAAGTTCCATTATCACTTCTCAAAGCAACTACAGAGGAACCAGTGCTTTGTGCTTCTCTATCAACTCTCTTGATATGCTCTATAATCATTTGAGGTGTTTCATCCTTGGAGAACAGGAATTCCACCCAAGTGTATCTTGAATAATCATCAACCATGACTAGAGCATATTTCTTCTTGGAAAGGGACATTACATTCACAGGGCCAAATAAATCCATGTGAATTAGCTGCAGAGGTTTTGAGTTTGAATTGAGCAATTTGTTCTTGTGGCTTGACCTCTTTATCTTTCCTCTTTGACATGCTTCACATGCTCCATCTTGCACAAACTCCAAAGCAGGCATGTCTCTGATGAGTTCTCTCTTTGCCAGAGAGTTCATTGCCTGAACATTCAAGTGAGACAGTTTCTTGTGCCATAGCCAGAATTCTTCATTTGTGGCTTTAGTGTAGAAACAACAAATTTCTCCCTTGTCTGCAGCCTTAGGATTTGCTACAAACAAGCTTCATTTCTTCACACCAGTTAAAACAACTTCACCACTTCCTCTTTTTGAGATTAGACAATGATCTTCATCAAATTCCACTTTGAAACCCCTGTTGGTAAATTGTCCAATACTCAAGAGGTTGTGCTTTAGTCCTTCAACAAATGCTACATCTTCAATAATGAAATTCCCAGATTTAACACTGCCATATCCCATTGTATAACCAATGTTGTCATTCCCAGATTTTCAATGTTTTCACCCTCTCAACCCTGATTAGGGATCCTGTCCTGTGAGTGTGCATATGTGTGTGTGATTCACAGGATTGTGCAGAATCAAGTTTATGCTTTAGAGATAAACAGTTAGCAATCACAGTCACATAGCATGTCATGCAGTTAGAATTGCCACAGAAGGAATCATGGATAGTGTTCATGCCAACAGAATGGTTACTAAGGTTATCAACTTCAACATTTGCAGGTTTATTGCACTTATGAGTCAAATGATTCACTGATAAGCATTTTTGACACTGTTTCCTAGGAGCATTTGGTACATAAGCATAATTGTTGCCCTTGTTGACACATACCTTACCATTTCTGTTTTGTTTCTTCTTCTTAACAACTTCTTTCTTGATTTTAGGACTCTTGACAAGGTTGTCTTTGGTTTCTTTCTGATCAACAGACTTGGGAGAGGAGGGAGTGTTCTTAGCAGCCTCATCTTCTTCAAGTAGTTGTTGTTTGATAACTAGAAGATCCTCATCAAACTCAACAACACTCTTTTTGAAGATGGGCTCTTTGACACTAGCCAAAATAGTTGGAGCATTTTGTTTACAAAAGATTCTTTTCCTTTGCCCTTAGCCTTCTTCCTTCCCTTATCATTCTCATAATCAAAACCAATTCCAACCTTACAGTCTTCAGTGTGTTCCTTGTGATAGGTTTGAATAAGTTCAGAGGAATTTCTATAGCTTCTTATTCTTAATTCATTTTCAGCAATTTGTTCCCTAAGAGCTATTTCAATCTGTTCAGCACATGCAACTTTATTTTTAAGATACTCCACTTCCTTTTTCAAACCATCAAGGCTCACAATCATTAATTCAAGTTCCTCATTCTTTTCAGTAAGTTCAAGATTTCTAGCAGTTAGTCTGTCAATTTCTTCATTGGCAACTAACATGCTAGTGTGAATGTTGAACATTTCAGTACTCATGTCTTCAACAGTTTGCTTTTATTGAAAGGGAGTCATATCAAGAGAAGTAAAAATAGGTACCTGACTTGAGGAATCACCATCAACAGAAAATGCCATCAAGGTATAGTTTGAGTACTCCTGTTCTTCTTCTTCATCAGAATCATCCCAGCACTTTCCCTCAGCAATAAAAGCTTTACCCTGTTGTTTCTTGAGTAGAGCTTCATACTTAGTTTCAAGCTCTAAGTATGCTTTGTCCTTTTTGACCTGTTTGGGCTTTTTGCACTCAGTGGCAAAGTGCCCAAGTTCATTGCAGTTATAACATCTTATCTTGGACCTGTCCACACTCTCAGACTTATATCCTCCTTTAGCAGCACCAGCAATCCCTTTTTCCTTTTTTGAAGGAGTTTGAGCCACTTGATCCACCAGCATTTCCAGCAATGATCTTGGACTTAAATGGTTGCTTCCTTTAAAACCTAATGTTAGGATATCTCCTAGCCATGTAGGCAAATGATTTGTTTTCCATCTTGTCCAGCTCATCTATGCTATAGAACTCATCTTCCTCAGGCAAATCATAGACAACTTGAGTCTCATCACCAGTGTCTTCAACTTCCAGCTCTTCAATCTTGACTTGACTGACTTTAAGAGATTCCATTCTTTGACCTAAGTTGTCAGCAATAAGGGCACAGGAAGTATTTGCCATTAATCCTTGCTTTGCTTAAATTGATCTCTTTTGAAACAACTCTAGCTCATATGTTTTCAAAACACCATACAACACATCAAAACCAATCTTTTTTAGATCTCTTTCTTTGAGGGAAGAGATTCTTGGTTCCAAGTGATCTGGTAGAGTTAGCAAAAACTTCATGTTTAGCTCTTCTGTCTCATAGTGTTTGTCATAGAGTTTGAGCTCATTTATCAGCTTCTTGAACCTCTCAAACACTTCTGTGATTCCCTCCTTTGGCTGAGCCATGAAAGCTTCATACTGTGAGACCAGAATCTGCTTCTTGTTCTTTCTTACTTCGGGAGTTCCTTCACATAGCACTTCTATAAGATCCCACATCTTCTTAGCACTACTACAGTGAGCAACTGTGTCATACATGTTGAAATCCATAGATTCACATATGATAAGTTGGAGATGTCCATCTAGTGCTATTTTCTCTTTTTCAAGATCAGTATATTTGGAGGGATCTTTAGGAACATGTCTTGCTGGTATTATCTCAATACCAATAGTTGTTTCAGCAATCTCAATCATTGGAGTAAAGGGACCATGCTTTAGAATGTCTAAGTACATGGGATTTGAGGCTTTGATGAAGAGCAACATCTTCTTCTTCCAGAGACTATAGTGCTCCTTGTTAAAGGGAGGAATCTTGATACTGCTTAGTTTCTGTGAGCTCATTTTTTATCTTTTCCTGTTTGTAAGTCAACATCCCTGCTCTGATACCACTTGTTAGAAAAGAATATCACTTAGAAACTAGACAGAGGGGGGTGAATGGATAGTTTTGATATTTTTCAAAACTTGAAAACTAAATAAACTGTTAGAGATTATGTTGTGTAAAATGCGGAATCAAAGTAAACAGAACAAACACACAATCACTTTAATCTACTTTGTATTAATTAAATTAAATACTACAGCTTCTAAAATTTCACAAAGGAAATCCTGGCTTCTAAACAAGAACAAAGTTTTCTTGCTTTGCTTACAGAGAAAAGAGTACTTGAATATTTCTGTGTATATCTCTCTTACAGCTAACAGTAGGGTGTGCACAATATATATTCACCTATACAAACTAGTGCACACTCCTATTTACACAGTTACCCCTAACTGAAAGTCCACCTTGTCCTGCCATAAGAAGTTAACTGTGTCAGGAAGGACCACTGCTTTTCGGAGTCTTTCCCGTTTCTTTAGCTGCTTGTCTCTTATCTTTCTCTACAAGTTTAGCTGTAGATTTGCCATCTGTTCTTTGGACCACCTTACCATAATAGATGTTTCAGTATTTGTCTCCTTTGAATTTTGGTTCTGTACCTTGATTTGTCTTGTTATAAACGGCTAAGTGTTGATATCGTGAACTCCAACATTTCCCTAACTTCACGATATATCCTTTGAAGACTTCGCGACTTAGCCTTTGAAGACTTCGCGACATAGCCTTTTTGAGGACTTCGTGAACTAGGATTTTTGAGGACTTCACGATCTAGATCTTTTGAGGACTTTGCGATCTAGGCCTTTTGAGGACTTCACGATCCAGTACATTTTGACTTTGCGGTAACAACACTTCACGATATTAGTAATGAAGACTTCACGACATAGTTCATTTACGACTATGCGATCTCAGTACTTCACGACATGGATATTTTTAGACTTCACGACGTAGCTTTATTTTGACTTCACGGTATAGGGACTTAGAAAAACTTCTGCAACTTATTTCTTCAGGGCCTTATTCATCTCCATCCTGATGCATGGACATATCTGAACTTCTACCAAGATAATTATTCCACGGCCTATGTACATTCTAGGTTGCAAGAAGCTTACTAAGCTCATTATAACTTTGAGCAAACAAGATAAAGCTAAGTACATGAAAACAAGACAAGTACAATAGAGACCTATACTATATCCCAGTGAAAGGATTCACTAGGTCATGTAGAGTGACATAGTCACAAAGGGTAGGCTTGTTAATAGTGGTATTCAGACATGTCTTGAGCCTAACAGTAAGGTTAATTAAGTAAAAACACGAAGTACAGTTAATTAAGGGCAATTAAGTAAAATCACAATGTACCATACCGACCAACCAAACTTTTAATGTTTCGTCTATTATATAATAGTATTTATACTAGCTTATATCCCGTGCGATGCACGGTTTTCTTTAATATTTTCTTATTTTTATTTAAATTTTTATAATTATATCTTTTTTGATGAAATTTTAATATATATTTATATGTGTATATAATAAATTGGATTTATATATCCAACAATATAAGTATTTTAATTTAATAAATTGTTGACGTAATCTTTAGTAGTATTTTAGATATTAAAATAGAAAAATATTTTTAAATAATAGATTTAACAGTTCGTATTTATTTGCTTTTAAAAAATCTAAAAGTGAATAAAGTGCAAATAACAAAATATGTGCCCCGTAATGTGTCGAGTTTCTTTTAACATATCTTATTACTTTTATTTTTTATTAATTATCTTATTTAAATTGAATATTATAAAAAATTATATTAAACATGGATTTTATAAGTTTAATATAATAATATTGTCATTATTTTTATATTTTGCTCGTGTTATTTTTAATTCGAATATGAGTTGTTTCAATTAAAAAATATAAAACAGACAATGTCCTTAAAAAGATAGTTCGTTACTTATTGATAATTATATAAAATTATATTACATATATATATATATATATATATATATATATATATTGTCCGTGTTAATTTTAGAAAATTAGTTGTTTGAATTAGAAAATAGAAAAATATATTACCTTTTTATATATATGTTGCTCGTGTTACCATTAGAAAAATTAGTTGTTTAAGTTAGAAAAAATAAAAAAGATATGTGTTTTGCTGAAAAGGGTAAGTGGTTATTTTATATATATATTACCTATTTTATTTTTAGAAAATGAGTTGTTTTAGTTAGAAAAATAGATAAAATATGTAATATATTTTAGCTGAAAAAAAGCAATTGGTTATAAATAAATTGGTTATTTATAGATCCGACCCAAATTATAGATAGACCCGATCCAAATACCGACCGATCGACCGACCAAATCTTTTAATGTTTCATCTTTAATAATATAGCTTAAAACCCGTGCGATGCACGGATTATTAATTTTTATTTTATTATTAATTTTTTAATTATATTTGTTAAAAAAATAAGTAGGCATGTTAAAATAAATAAACATTTTTAATTAATTAAAAACATTAAAACAGATTTTAAAATAAATAAGTAAGGGTTTGTTTGTTATATTTTTGGAAAAGGAGGGATTTTAGTATGGAAAAATAAAAAATGTAACATATATTTAGTTTAAAAAGGTAAATGCCCGTGATATTTTTGGAAAGTGGGGTTTTAAAATTTAATAATTTAAATTATTTAAATGTGTTTTAAAATAAATAAGTAAAGGGTTTGTTCGTGATATTTTTAGAAAAAGAATGGATTTTAGTGAGAAAAATATAAAAAGTAAATTGAAAAAAGCAATTTATCGTGATATATTTAGAAAATGAGGAACTTTGTTAGAAAAAATCTATAATGTGTTTTAGCTGAAAAGATAATTGGTTATAAATAGATATTTGATTATTTATATTTTAATATTTTTAGTAATTGTATTTGTTAAGAAAAATAAGTAGACATGTTAAAATAGGTAAACTTTAAAAAAATAATTATAATATTAGGTTTAAAAATAAATAACTAAAGGTTTGTCCCTGATATTTTTGGAAATTGAGGGGTTTTAGTAAGGAAAAATAGAAAAACTAATATGTTTTAGTTAAAAAATGTAATTGTCCGTGATATATTTGAAAAAGTATGAGAATTTGTTAGAAAAAATAAAAAAAAATAATGTATTTTAGGTGAAAAAGGTAATTGGTTATAAATATGTAATATTATTATTTAATAATATATTTCTATAAATAAGTAAGGTTAATTATGTAAAAACACGAATTTAAGACAGGGGAATTAAGTAAAATCACAACGTACCATACCGACCAAACTTTTAATGTTTCGTATATTATATAATAGTATAGTATTGATAGTATAGATAGATGTTTAAATAGGTAAACTTTTATAAATAATTAAAATAGTGTTATGGATTAAAAAATGTGCTTGTGAATTTAATGCTAAGATTAATGAGATTTCGAGCTTTAATGACTGCACTCGTGTTTCCGGACTAAATTGGTCCTCACAAGATGCCTACGTATCTCAAATCGTTATTGAGAATCAAACCAAAGACGTAGTTCTGATTGTAGGATCAGAGACCTTATATAGGCGTCTGGAGCTTAGTATTTATGGTATGTTTAGGAGACTTAGCGAATAAGTCTTCTTTTTGATATTGGATAAACATTGTATTTCTTGCTGGAGAATTCGTTTCCTTGTCGATAAAGGCTATGACTCATTAATTGCCTTTAATTGGGATTCTGGATCCTTCTTTGACCAATTTGCCATAATTCGGACTCTTTTCATGAGCTGTATATTTTCCTTCTTCATTAATTACGAAATTAATGAATAATTAAGGTGTCGGGCCTTAAATATCGGCCTTTCCATTGACTTGTCAATTATATTTCTATAATTACTTTTCTGTCCATATCATTTGCCCCCAACTTCTAAGAAAATCTCTCTTGGATTATCGTAGAAGTTATTTTATTCGGGAGTTACGAAATTTTCTTCCGTATTGTGGCTTGGTTTGACGAACATATAGTTCTAAACCAATTTTGTAATTTCCCAAAACAGGAATCGGGATTTTTCATCAATTCCATAGAAGATAAATCAATTTTTGATTTTTCAGTTCATTTTCGACCAGGATCCTGGTCGAATTCGACCTCGCTTTTGGGTCCTAGTCGAACACCTTCGACCAGGATTCTGGTCGAATTTTGGCTGGATTTTTTCCTCCTGGTCGAATGGTTTTGACCAGGTTTCTGGTCGAATCTGGGCTCAGTTTTACCCCCTGGTCGAATGGTTTCGACCAGGTTTCTGGTCGAAGTAATGCCTCATTTTCCCTCATGGTCGAATGATTTCGACCAGGATCGTGGTCGAACATGACTTTAATTTTGGTGCCTGGTCGAATGATTTCGACCAGGATCATGGTCGAACATGACTTCAATTTCGGTGCCTGGTCGAATGATTTCGACCAGGATCATGGTCGAACATGACTTCAATTTCGGTGCCTGGTCGAATGATTTCGACCAGGATCATGGTCGAACATGACTTCAATTTCGGTGCCTGTTCGAATGATTTCGACCAGGATCATGGTCGAACACATGACTTCAATTTTGGTGCCTGGTCGAATGATTTCGACCAGGATCATGGTCGAACATGACTTCACTTTTGGTGCCTCTTCGAACTCATTCGACCAGGATCATGGTCGAATACTTGGTTCGTTTCAGACTATTAAGGCCCACATATATTGGGCTCAATTTGGGCCTAAGACTTTTTATTAGGCCTTTAGCCTTTCGACCAGATTTTTGGTCGAATACGAGAGCCATTTTGGGCTTTTATTCGAACTTATTCGATTTCAATCGAAAATTTTGTTCATTTTAGTCATGGGCTTAGTTGGGCCCAAGACTTTCACTGTTCAAGTTTGTTAATTGGGCCTCTATCCTTTTATGGGCCGTACCGCCTAATGCTGGTTGCCCTTCCTTCAACCGGCCCATTGACCGGCTGTCATCCCTATATAAGGGTGAGTTCCCCTTTTGTTTCCATTCATAACACACATTCTATTTTCTCAAAGTCACTCTGCTAAATTCTCTTCAAAGTTTCCTACAAATTGCTCTGCTAGGGTTCTGTCGCAAGGCGATTTCCGGCGAGCTTTTCCGTTGAATTTTACCGTTTTTCTGGGTTTTTTGCTTGAAGATTTGAAGATTTCCTTGATGATTCTGGGTTTCTTTGAAGATTTGTTGAAGATTTCTGGGCTCCTTTGAAGATTTGTTGAAGATTTCTGGGCTCTTTTGAATATTTCTGGGTTCCTTTGAAGATTTCTGGGCAATTTTTCTTGAAGATTTAAAGACTTTCTGGGTTAGAAATGGCTGATCGAGCTTCCCAACATCTTCAAAAGATGAATTTCGCATCAAAAAGAGGTACCCCCATTCCTATTCATTCAAAATACATGTCTTTGCATGATATGATTAATGAACGTGGGGATGAATACCCCTCAGTATCTGCTTTAGATTCGTATGATTGTAGCAATAGATTTCATGAAGTAGATATGATAAAGGATTATAATAAGATGTATAGGGTAAAGGCCCCTTTGAGGCTTGTTCCAGCCGGCCCCGGTGACCGTTCATGTCACTGGCAGTCAAATGCCTTGTACATTTATAAAGATGCCATAGTTGTCGGCCTTAGGTTCCCATTTCATGAGTTCATCCCTCGGCTCTTGGCAGATGTCCAAATCAACCCTTGTCAATTACCTCCAAATGCCTGGAGGATAATTAATTGTTTCATGGTTTTATGCCTTCGTAAAAATTTACCTCTTTCTGTACCTTTGTTTAGAAAGATCTTTCAGTTTAAAAATAGCTCAGCCAACAACTTGGGTTGGATATATATAAGCCATAGGGTAGGCTTCCCTTTCATATTTCACCCCAAATCAATCCCAGATAATAATCCCAAATGGAAAAATGAGTTCATGTATCTTGTATGAGAAGGAGGGGACTGGGGAACCCTGTTCCGTACATCTTTTGGGAGAGTCTCTGATGGTAGTCCCGGTAACATTGTCTTGAATGAGGAGGAACTTCATGCCTACTCAGAGCTCATTAAGGATAATGGGACTACCGTGGCTTGGGAGCTACTGGATGAGTTTGTCCTCAAGTCCGTTGGGTTCTCCACTGTTCATGATAAGGGTATTTTTGCTTATCCCTTTTCATTATGCCTAATTTTCTTTCCTTGTGATTTTTTGCTAACCATTTTCTGGCTTTTATTATAGTTGCGGCCTTTATCAACAAGACCAATGAGCCCAAGGATATGGAGACATCCAGAATGAAAAGGGCTAGGATTGGAGACGATCCAAGGGGGAAGGCTAGTGTTCCCAGCTTCTTGATCTCCTCTGTGGACGAGGCTGACATTCCTGTGTCTGCCAAGTCTTCAGTGTGGCGCCCCAACTGGGGTATTAGGAAGAAGGACACCATTACTGGGGTGTCCAAACATGTTGTGGACTGGTCGTACCATTCTCTTACTCCTTGTGATTACAAGGATTTCGTTGCAGATTCCACCCTCGAGGGTGTTGAGCACTTAGGAGCTCAAGCTATTGCTGCGGTAAATTTCTTTTACCTTAGCTATTCTTTTTCTTTGAAGTATTTGCTTTATTTTTCTAACTTTTATTCTTTGGCAGACCAATGCCAACTTCCAGGGGGAATTGTTCCAAGCCAAGGCTTGGCGCACCTCCTCTGAGGCCAACAGGGTCAAATTGGAGAGGTCTGAGGAGGAGCTGAAGTCTCTTAAGGAGACTCTTGCTAGGAGGGAGAAGGAGCTTGCTGATGCTCAGGCTGACATTGTTGAGCTGAGGAAGAGTAAGGATGATTGCATCGATGAGTATCTTGACTCTCAGGAGTACAAGGACTTGATCGAGAAGCATGACGAGATTCTCTTCCCAGTCCAGCATACGTCAGGATGGGAGGATGTTGTTCAGGCTATCTTGGCCAAGCATCCGGGTGTCTTTGATGCTGCTGACTTTCCTGCTCCTCACCCTCCTACTCCCTTGGAGCGTATCTTGGCTGGAGTGGATGACATGGAGGAGGATGATGCCAGGATTTTAGACCCAGGACATTCATCACCCCTTGGTGACACCTCTGCTGATGACCATGATACTGATGAGCGTTCTTCTGGCTCTAGCTCATGGGAGGAGACGGATGCGGGAGACAAGGATGGTGAAGCGCAGCCGTAGTTTGTAGTTTGTTTATGGCCTTTCATGGCTTTGTATTGTTTTTCTATGTATTTCCAGCCTTCGGGCTTAACTTAAACTTTTGTAAGTTTAGTTTTTATTTGTATTTTGTGGCCATTCATGGCTTGTATTGTTTTATTGATTCTTGACTTTGTATGCTTAGTTAACATGTCTATCAGAATGCAATTCACATATAATGAAAACATAAGAATATGGAATTCATAACTTTGAGAATGGGTTCAACCCTTACGTAATACTCAAGTTTAAAAACTTGGGTTGGTTTTATCAAACCTTATTTCTAGTAGTGAGTCCACTTAGGAAACACCTTAAACATAATAAACTTTCAAATTGGAGGCATGCCAAGTCCTTGGCACCTCATGCGCTTCAAGGGTTTCTAGCTTGTACGAGCCTCGACCAAATACGTTTTTGACGCGATATGGTCCTTCCCAATTTGGGGCCAGCTTGCCCTTTTGTCCAACTCTGGATGCCTCAATCTTTCGAAGAACCAAGTCTCCTTGTCGAAAGAACCTTTCTTTAACCCTTAGGTTGTAATAGAAAGATGCTCGTTTCTGATGCTGAACTATCTTGGCATTTGCCTCATCTCTAACTTCATCAATCAAGTCTAAGGCCAGCCTCAAGCCTTCCTCATTTGTTTCTGGCTCATAAGCCTCAACTCTTGGAGATGTGTGAGTAATCTCCACTGGAACCACTGCCTCTGCCCCATATGCCAACAGGAATGGGGTAGCTCCAGTGGTGACTTTACAAGTAGTACGATACGCCCAAAGTATGGGGAGCAATTCGTCTACCCAAGTGTTTCTGGAGCGCTCAACTCTTTTCTTTAGTCCATCCAGGATTATTCGATTTGCAACCTCATCTTGCCCATTTGCTTGAGGATGGGCGACAGAAGTGAAGCGCAACTTGATATCATTTTCATCACAATATTTCTTAAACTCATCATTGTTAAACTGAGTTCCATTGTCTGTGACCAAGATACGTGGAATCCCGTATCTGCATATCACATTTTCCCAGAAGAAATGCATCACTTGCTTGGTGGTTATCTTGGCTAATGGCTTAACCTCAATCCACTTGGTGAAGTAGTCGATTGCTACTATCAAGAACTTTCGTTGTGCACTTGCCATTGGGAAAGGTCCAAGTATATCCATTCCCCACATGGCAAATGGAATTGGTGAGTTTATGGATGTCAACATCTCTGGTGGTTGCCTAACCACTGGTGCATGCTTCTGGCACCTTTCACATTTCTTCACGTAGCTTTTAGCATCTGCTAGCATGCTTGGCCAGTAGAAACCTAGACGAGTGATCTTATGGGCAAGGGCTCTGCCCCCCAAGTGCTGCCCACAAATTCCTTCATGTACTTCCTTCAGGGCCAATTCTGCCTCTTGAGGTCTCAAACATTTCAGATATGGAACGATGAAAGACTTCTTGTATAGGATTCCCTCAATCAGGGTATACCTTAGTGCTCTCACATACAGCTTTCGTGCTTCTGAAGTGTCGTTGGGTAACCACCCAGTTTCCAGATGAGCCTTGATGGGATCTATCCAACAACTAGCAACATCAATGGGTGCTACCAACTTTCCGTTGATGTTTGGGGTCCTCAGGACTTGGAAGTATACACTCCCTGCATAGTTTTCAATTTCGGAAGAAGCAAATTTAGACATCAGCCTTCATGTTTTCTTCCCTTGGAATGTGCTCTACATAGCATTCGTCGAACTGAGTCATGATGGCCTTGACAAGTTTCAAATACTTGGCCATGACTTCATCTTTGGCCTCAAATTCCCCATTTACTTGGGAAACCACTAGCCTCGAATCTCTACATACTTTTAGAGTTTTAACTCTCAAGGCTCCAGCCAGCCCTAAGCCAGCTATCAGAGCTTCATACTCGGCCTCATTGTTTGTCATTGGGAAGTCAAGTTTTAGTGCATACTCTTTGAGGAATCCATCAGGACTTTGTAGCACTAAACCGGCTCCACTTGATTTTGTTTTTGATGCTCCATCAAAATAGAGCACCCAATATTCTTTGAAATCCATCTTTTGATCTTTCTCATCCTCCACTATTACTTCCTACCCCCCGACTTCTTGGTTGTCAATGGTACATTCAACCATGAAGTCAGCAAGTGCTTGAGCTTTTATGACCGTTCGAGGCTTATACTTGATGTCAAATTCCCCTAGTTCAATGGCCCATTTAATCAATCTTCCACTTACTTGAGGGTTGTGCAAGATGTTTCTTAGAGGCTGATTAGTCAAGACCTCTATCTTGTGTGCCTGGAAGTATGGACATAGTTTTCTTGAGGCCATAATCAAGGCTAAGGCAAACTTCTCTATGGTAGAGTAGTTTATTTCTGCCCCATGTAGGATCTTGCTCACGTAGTAGATGGGTTTCTGAACCTTTAACTCTTCTTTTACCAAAACAGCTCTAAGGGCAGTGTTGGATACTGCCAAGTATAGATAAAGAACCTCTCCTGGTTTTGGTTTGGCCAATAGTGGTGGCTCAACCATGTATTTCTTCAAGGCCTCAAAGGCCTCTTGGCTTTCAGCTGTCCATTCAAAAAAATTCACATTCTTAAGTGCTTTGAAGAAAGGTAAGCACTTCTCTCCTGACTTGGAGATGAATCTTCCCAATGCTGCCACTCTTCCAGTTAGTTTCTGGACTTCCTTAATAGTCTGTGGTGGTTCCATGTCTAGAATTGCTTTGATTTTGTCGGGATTAGCCTCGATTCCTCTCTTGGAAACCATCAGGCCTAAAAACTTTCCCGAGCCTACACCAAAGGCACATTTAGCTGGATTTAACATCATCTTGTGGTGCCTTAGCACTTCAAATGCCTCTCGGAGGTGCTCAATGTGATCGGCCTTATCGAGGCTCTTGACTAGCATGTCATCTACGTAGACCTCCATGGTTTTTCCAATTAGGTGTTCAAAAATTTTGTTCACCAATCTTTGGTAGGTTGCCCCTGCATTCTTAAGTCCAAATGCCATGACTAAGTAACAGAAAACACCAAAGTCAGTGATGAATGATACCTTGGAGATGTCATCTTTGTGCATCTTGATTTCGTTGTATCCGCTAAAGCCATCCATGAAACTTAGCATCTCGTGCCCAGCTGTTGCATCTATTAGTGCATCAATCCTTGGTAAGGGAAAACAATCCTTAGGACATGCATCATTTAAGTTAGTGAAGTCCACACACATCCTCCATTTCCCATTGGTCTTTTTGACCATCACTGGGTTATCCAACCATTCTGGGAATTGAATTTCCTCAATGAAACCGGCTTCCAAAAGCTTTTCAACTTCTTGTTTTATGGCTTCAAGCCTTTCCGGAGCAAAACTTCTCTTCTTTTGTTTCACCGTCTTCCTTTCAGGATCCACATTCAGTTTGTGAGTTATCAATTGGGGATCAATCCCTGGCATGTTGGCCGCTGTCCAAGCAAAAACGTCATTGTTCTCTTGAAGAAAAGTCGTGAGTTTGCTTTTCAATGGTTCGGGCACTAGTGCCCCAACATAAGTCACCTTCTCTGGTTCACCTGGGACTAAGGGAATTGGGATCAAGTCCTCGGCTGGTTTCCCTCTTCTATCCTCATTGTCGTTTGTATTCATGTCTTCAATGGGGAGAACCTACCCCCCGATTCCATCAGGCCTTAACGCGGCTACATAACAACTTCTAGCCATCTTTTGGTCTCCTCTCTCTTCTCCAATCCCATTTCTCGTTAGGAACTTGACTTTCAGATGATAAGATGAGGCAACGACCTTAAACGCATGAAGACCAGTCCTTCCGAGGATCACGTTGTAGGTTGAAGTTGCCTTTATGACTACAAAGTTCATCATTTGAGTAGATGTACTCATTCCTTGTCCCATGGTCATTGGGAGCTGGATGGTGCCATCCACCTTTGATTCCACTCCATTAAACCCGTATATGGGCATATTTGAGGGTGTCAACTGAGAATCAGTGTAACCCATCTTGATAAAGGCATCGTGGAACAAGATATCCACTGAAGCCCTATTGTCAACTAAGACTCTCTTGGTTTCGGAATTACCTATTACAGGTACGATGACTAAAGGATCATCGTGGGGGAACTTCACCCCTTCCAAGTCTGAATCGTCAAAACCTATTGACACTTCTGTTCTGGCACGCTTCGGTGCTTCTCCAACCACAGTCATTACCTCTCGGGCATAAGCCTTTCTTGAGTTTCGGGAGGACCCAGCAGCAGTTGGTCCTCCGAATATCATGTTGATAACTGGCCCTCGGGGCTTAGGATTACGATCTTGGTCGTTGTCCCTTCTGTCATAATCCTTCCTTTCATAATTTCCTCTGTGACTTCCTTGATTTCCATCCTTGGTGAATTTGCTGAGTTTTCCTCTTCGTATCAGAAACTCAATCTCATCTTTCAATTGCCTACAATCATCGGTGTCATGGCCGACTTCTTTGTGGAACCGACAAAACTGATTTTGGTTCCGTTTGGACAAATCATCCCTCATTGGCTTTTGCCATTTGATAACTTCTTCCTTGGCTATCTCCATCAGAATTTGACTCCTGGGAGTATTCAATCTTGCATATTCTGTGAATTTTGGCCCTAAATTGTTTCTCTTGGGAGGAGAATCGGAGTTCTTTGATGTTCTGGGGAACTTTTCCTTGATGTCGTACTCCTGAGTTTCTTTTCTTTTCTTTGAGTTTCCACTACCGCCAGCAGTGGGTTCATACTTTCTCACGCTTTCTTCTGCCTTGATGTATTTGCCGGCTCTGTCTTGGAGCTTTAACATGCTCTCAGGTGGGTGTTTGGCCAATGATCTCTTGAAGTGATCATCAGTAGTTCCTTGCTGTAGGGCTATCATAGCCACTTTGTCCTCCAAGTCTGGGACTTTTAGAGCCTCTCTAGTGAATCGATTAATGTAATCTCTCAAGGCTTCATTCTTTCCTTGCTGAATTCCCATGAGGGATGCAGAGCTTTTCTCGTGCACTCTCTCACTTACGAATTGGTTGATAAACGCCTTGCTCAATTCCTTGAAGGACCCAATAGAATTGGGAGGCAAGCGGCTATACCAACGTTGTGTCATGCCTGCCAAGGTTTGGGGAAACGCCCTACACTTGACCGCATCGTTGGTCGGCTGCAACAGCAGTGCGTTGGAGAAGGTTCTCACATGGTTAGCGGGATCTCCCGTTCCATCATAAGCCTTGATCGTCGGCATCTTGAATTTTCTAGAGATGTTGGCTTTCATGATGTCTTGAGTAAACGGTGGTGTAGGATCATCAGGATCTCCTAGGGGCAAAAAAACACTAAGATCACCCCTTGGGGCTTCAACCCTCTTGGTTCTTCTTGGTGTCGGGTCCAGGTTGATTATCGAGACTCTTCCAGTTGCTCGGCCTTGAGATTTGGCGGCCTCTTCTTCTGCAAGGAGTTTCTTGAGTCTTGCAGTCTCTGCCTCATGGGCTGCAATTTTCTCCTTAGTAGTTTGGGGGTTGTTCCCGATTTGTTTGGGAAGAACGCTTCCTCCTTGTGGCAACATCCCTCTCTTCTTCAGATGTGTAATTCTCGTCCTCAGTATAGGGACCCGAATAATCTTGAATCAAAGGGGTCTGTCGAGTCTGTTGATTTTGGGGTCCCAGACCTTGTATATAAGGGGGGGACATATGCTTCATGTTAGATGGGGTTAAGACCCCTACTGCCCGCCATGGGTCGAGGGGGCATGCCATATCTTGACATCTCCAAAGTTTGAGCAGCGTATTGGGGGAGATCAGTAGTATGGAGTTGAAGACCACTTGGGGCATTCATGAGCAGCGGGGAGGTCGTGATCGATTGCTGGTGATCGGTCTCTTGTGGATTAGATCCATGAATGACCATTTGCAGGGGTTCGTCCCTTCAACCGAAATCGGGATTTCCGGTCCTTGAGTGTGTTGGTGGGGATATTCGCCCCTTGAGTGCCAGTAGTCGGCGGTGGTTGATTTCCGTGAGTATCAGCCTCAGAGGTGATAGGGCGATCCTCATGAGTTTGAGTATCTCGAGCTGTTCTTCGTGTGTTTGCCATGGTTGATGTTGTTTTCTCACAGACGGCGCCAAATGTTATGGATTAAAAAACGTGCTTGTGAATTTAATGCTAAGATTAATGAGCTTTCGAGCTTTAATGGCTGCACTCGTGTTTCCGGACTAAATTGGTCCTCACAAGATGCCTACGTATCTCAAATCGTTATTGAGAATCAAACCAAAGACGTAGTTCTGATTGTAGGATCAGGGACCTTATATAGGCGTCTGGAGCCTAGTATTTATGGTATGTTTAGGAGACTTAGCGAATAAGTCTTCTTTTTGATATTGGATAAACATTGTATTTCTTGCTAGAGAATTCGTTTCCTTGTCGATAAAGGCTATGACTCATTAATTGCCTTTAATTGGGATTCTGGATCCTTCTTTGACCAATTTGCCATAATTCGGACTCTTTTCATGAGCTGTATATTTTCCTTCTTCATTAATTACGAAATTAATGAATAATTAAGGTGTCGGGCCTTAAATATCGGCCTTTCCATTGACTTGTCAATTATATTTCTATAATTACTTTTCTGTCCATATCAAATAGGTTTTAAAATAAATAAGTAAGGGTTGCCGTGATATTTTTGGAAAAAGAGAGATTTTAGTAAGGACAAATAGAATATGTAACATGTTTGAGACCAGGCCGAAAGATTGATGAAGCAAGGATCGAGTGATGCATCAGATGGAAGTGCACTCGTGGTGGATGCGCGTGACAAGAAAAGAATTATGGTAAGAAACATAACCCTAATATCAAGCCTAATATCAAGTGCTTTTATTGTGAAGAATTGGGGCATATACAATCTATGTGCAAGTGCTTTTATTGTGAAGAATTGGGGCATATACAATCTATGTGATCAAAAGCAAAAGAAGACTTGAAGAAGTTGAAGAAAACTCGAGGAGGGGGTAATGTTTCACTTGTGGCAACAGATGATGATGCTCTTTTGGTTCAAGAAGACAAGGGATTGAAAGAAGAATGGGTGCTTGACTCGGGATGTTCTCATCACATATGTGCTAGGAGGGAGTGGTTCTCGTTCTACAAGAAGTGTGAGGGAAAGATGGTAGTTTATCAAACGGTAAGAGGGTAAAGATAGCTGGCATTGGTGAGATAATGATGAAACTTCACAATGATCATGTTCGGAAGTTAACTCAAGTATAGGAGTTACCATATTAACTATGTTACATTTCCGTTGATAGGGTAGATTTATAAAGGATTACGCAACTACTAATGTGTGTGTGTGTGTGATTCAAGGGTTTTTTCCTTGGCAGGTGTATACAGCCTTGTCTTGATACATGTTGGTAAAGCTAGTAATAATGTGTTAGCTCTATGTACTTGACAGTAAAGCTAGTTATACTCTCTTAGCTCTATGTACATGACATTGTAACAAGTCTATGAGCTAATTTAGCTGTCACTTGTTTTAGTATCTTCTGGAGTATGTTTTGGTTACTTTATAGTATATAGTGGTTGAAAGGTTAGGATAGTTTTTTGTTGTAATGCGAAAAATTCGCAGAATTTTTTTTGGTTGAGTTAACAGTTGTTTTTTTTTTTTTGCGTTTATCGGAGTTCCAACGGTCGGATCATCCTGAATTTTGGACAACGTTTTCCTTACTTATATATCTAAATTATGTACGATGGAGATCGGATTTAAAAGTTCATAAGGTCTGTTTAATGAGGAAGGGGCAGAGACTGTTGCACCACGGTGGGGATTAAGGTCCCCATGGTGAGGCGACTTGGAGCATGTATTTTTTGGCCTAAAAGTATTTTTTGGGTTAATTCTTAAAATAGGCGGTTACTATAAGATACGTAAACCGTAGTGAATTAGCTAGGTTTTAATGATTGTGATATATTGTATACATACAAAAACATATGTATGAATATATACAAGAAGAACAAACTCTTTCACTTGACCAACGAAATTCATTCTTTTTTATATTTACTTTGATTGTTACTACTGATACAAATATAGAAGATTCTCAAGATACAACCAAATCAATAAGTCAATGCAGTAAGAGTTAGTTGCAAATAATCATCAATAATTATCTCAATCATAATATCGTTCTGTTATGATTGTAGATACTTTCCTTGTGTAGAGATTAGTCTCTAGGAGCTTCCTAGGCCATCTATATATATTCTGCTCTTGTTCTTGTATTGTTATCAAGTTATTTTACTTAATATAATTTCTCTATTTCATTTTCTACAATTTGTCTTTAAAGCTACAATGAATATTTTGTAATTCTGTCATGGTATCAGAGCCTGGTATCTATCTATGTCAATGCGCTCTTATGTTGCTGCTGTAACTGCATCATCTTCATCCATGTCCACAAATACAAACACAAATACATCATCAATGACCACAAATACAGTCATTGATATTAACCACCCATATTTTCTGAGTAACTCTGATCAACCAGGCTTGTATCTAGTTAGTGAAGCTTTAATAGATAAAAACTATCATCATTGGAGCAGATCTGTGAAGATTACGCTCTCTGCCAAGCTGAAATTGGGATTCATCGATGGAACCCAAGTCAAACCTGATGCTAATTCACCACAGCTGTTCCTCTGGATGCGGAGTAATGATTTGGTAATTTCCTGGATCTTAAACTCAGTTTCTTCTGAAATCCGTAAAAGTATTGTCTATATGTCAACTGCAAAACAAATATGGGATGATTTAGCAAGCAGATACTCTCAGAGTAATGTTCCACGTTTGTTTCATTTGCGTAAGGAACTTGCATCTCTTAATCAAGGAACTCAATCTGTTACGATGTATTTCACTCAATTTCGAGGATTAATAGATGAATTGGAAAATATGGCACCTATTCCTAAATGTATTTGTGCTGCTAATACTTGTACTTGTAATTGTGTTGTCAAATTGGATCAATATGAGAAGCAAGTTAAGTTGAGTCAGTTCTTTATGGGGTTAAATGACTCATTCACTGCTGTTAGAGGTCAGCTCTTGCTCATGAATCCCTTACCAGACTTGGCACAGGCATATGCCTTACTTCTTCAAAAAAAAATCAGAGAGACACTGCATCATTTGGTACAGATATGACTGCTATGAATGTCAAGTTTGGGGCTGGTAACTCTGGATATAAGGATAAATCTAATGTCTCTAGAAAAGAGGATAAGAAACTTGTGGACAAATCAGTGCTATGTGATTATTGTAAGCTGTCTGGTCATGTGAAGGATAAGTGTTTTGCCCTCAATGGCTATCCTGAATGGCACAGGTTGTATGGCCAACCAAAGCCTAAAATCAGGTCTAATAACACTGGTAATAAGAAATTTGCTTCAAATGTTGTCACTGCAGACTCTATGAAACCCACTTCTTCTAATAGCAATGTTCAAGGTCCCTCTAATGATTTGTCTGAGGCTCAGTGTCAACAGCTTATTCAGATGCTACAGGCTCAGCTCAAACAACAGTCACCCTGTGCTCCTTGGATAAATAGTCCTTTGGCAGGTATCAATTCTGTTATATTTGCTAGTCAATTTCGCTTTAATAGTGCAGCTCATATTTGGATTCTTGACTCTGGAGCTACACACCACATTACACCATATTTACAACTTGTTCAATATCCTACACTTGTCACATCTGATTTACATTTGCCTAATGGTCATGTAGCTACAGTTAGTCATACTGGTACAATTCAGTTGTCATCTGATATTACCCTTCAAAATGTGTTGGTTGTTCCTCAGTTTCAGTGTAATTTACTCTCTATTTCTCAACTAACCTCTCATAACAACTGTACTGTCTTCTTCTCTGGCTCAAAATGTTTTCTGCAGGACCTGGCAATGAAGAAGATGACAGAGATTGGTAATCTAGAGGGAGGCCTGTATAGACATCATTCATCCAATGTTCCTTCTACTGTCTGCACTATCAAAAGTAGCAATTCTCTTCATGACTGGCATTGCAGATTAGGTCACCCTTCTCATTTTGTTTTGAATCAAATAAAGGGTTTGTCAGTAGGCAATTCTGTTAAAACTTTACCAGATTGTGAAGTTTGCCACATGTCCAAGCAAGTTAGATTGCCTTTTTCCCAGCAGTGATTCTAGAAGTTTAGGTATCTTTGAAATTGTGCACTGTGATGTTTGGGGTCCATATAAGACTTCTACTCATGGCAATTGTACCAAATTCTTGACTTTAGTTGATGATTTCTCAAGAAGTACCTGGGTTTTCTTAATTACTTCCAAATCAGAAGTCCCTACTTTAATCAAGCATTTTATTGCATATGCTCAAAATCAATTCCATAAAACAATAAAAATCCTCAGAACAGACAATGGCACAGAGTTTATCAACCAAGACCTTAAATCTCATTTGTCAACTCTTGGTATCTTACATCAAACCAGTTGTTCATATTCTCCACAGCAAAATGGCGTTGCAGAAAGAAAACATCAACATCTTTTGAATGTAGCCAGGGCCTTAAGGTTTCAAGAAAATTTACCCATCTCTTTTTGGGGAGACTGTATTCTTACAGCTACCCATATCATCAGTCTTCTACCTTCTAAGGTTTTACACTTTAAAACTCCGTATGAACTCCTTTTTCAGAAACCTCCGTCATATTCTGGACTTAGAACATTTGGTTGTCTTTGTCATGTCCTAAATTTGACGCCACCCACTGATAAATTTGCATCCAAAACCATGAAATGCATCTTCTTAGGATATCCTTTTAACAAGAAAGGGTACAGGGTAATGGATCTAAAAAACAAAAAAATGTCATATTTCCAGAGATGTTGTTTTTCTTGAACACATCTTTCCTTTTAAATATTTTGTCTCTATTTCTGATATACCAGATCCTATGTTTCCTATTACTCCTACTCCTGGTCAAGATGATCCTGATATTCAGATTCCCACAATCTCTTCCACACCTGAAATTCTTACCCAACCTACATCTATCTCTCAATCTCAACCTGAGTCAGTTTCTGAGACTGTCGATACATTGCCTATTGCTAAATCCAAACCTGTTAGACAGAAACAGGTTCCTCTCAAATACAAATATTTTACAGGTTTACCTTCGTCTGCTCATACCAATCACTGCATCTCTTCAGAGCTTCCTGCAGGTATCACTTCTTATCCTATTCACCACTTTATGTCATATGATAAATTCAAACCAGCATATAAACAGTATCTTTGTGCCACTGCCTCTGTTGCCACTCCTTTCACTTATCAACAAGCTGCAACTGATGCAAACTGGCTACGGGCCATGAAAACTGAACTTCATGCTTCAGAGAGTAATCACACTTGGGAACTGGTAACCAAACCTGCTGATCAACACATTGTGGATTGTAAATGGCTATTCAAGATTAAGTATCTTCCAGATGGAAATATTGAAAGATTTAAAGCTAGGTTGGTGGCCAAAGGGTTCACTCAAACCTATGGGTTAGACTACTTTGAAACCTTTGCTCCTGTGGCCAAAATGACCACTGTCAGACTTTTTATTGCTATAGCAGCTGCTCAAGGCTGGAAAATATCCCAGATTGATGTTACAAATGCCTTTCTTCATGGAGACTTGAGTGAAACTGTTTTTATGAGGTTACCTCCTGGCTATGCCAATCTGTCTTCAATTTTGCTACAAAATGGAATTACTGATGTCTCTAACTTAGTGTGTAAATTGAGAAAATCCATCTATGGTCTGAAACAGGCTCCTAGATGCTGGTTTACTAAATTCTCTGCTGCTCTCAAAGAATATGGTTTTCTTCAATCTCATGCAGACAACAGCTTGTTCACTCATCACACTAGCTCTCAGTTTGTGGCTGTGTTGGTATATATTGATGATATTCTGATTACAGGATCTACTTCTCAAGGTGTTAAAAATACTATTGATTTTTTGAACACCAGATTTAAAATCAAAGATCTTGGTGCTCTCAGATACTTCTTGGGTATAGAGGTGGCCAGGTCTTCAGCTGGCATTTACTTGCATCAAAGGAAATACACTCTTGACATTCTGACTGATACAGGTATGTTATCTTCTAAACCATCTATCATTCCTATTGAGCAGAATCACAACCTAAATGATAACCATAGTGCGTTTCTTTCTACCAAAGATACTTTTGTTTATAGACGGCTTGTTGGTAGACTTCTCTATCTCACAGTTACAAGGCCAGATATTTCATACAGTGTGCAAGTACTGTCTCAAAATCTTGTACAACCTCGAGTTGATCATTTAACAGCAGCTTATAAGGTGGTGAGGTATATCAAAGCTTCGCCTGGTCAAGGTTTGTTAATGGCAGCAAATTCCAAACCAGTTTTGCAGGCCTATTGTGACTCTGATTGGGCAGGTTGTCCAACATCTCGTCTTTCTTTAACAGGCTACTGCATTAAGTTTGGAGATTCTCTCATATCTTGGAAATGTAAGAAACAGCATACCGTATCTAAATCTTCAGCTGAGGCTGAGTATCGGTGTATGGCTGATACTTGTTGTGAAGTTCTTTGGTTGTTAAATTTGTTCAAGACCTTTGGGTACTACAATGTTACTCCAGTTCAACTCTTCTGTGACAGTAAATCTGCTCTTTATATAGCTTCCAATGCTGTGTTCCATGAAAGAACCAAACATATTGACATTGATTGCCACTTGGTTCGAGAAAAGTTGCAGTTAGGCATTATCTCCACTCGTCACATTGCTTCTGCAGATCAGCCAGCAGACATCTTTACCAAGGCTCTTGCTTCTAGTCAGCTTCTCAAACTTTTGTTCAAGTTGGGTGTTTCCAACATGTTTCAACCCTCCAACTTGAGGGGGGATGATACAAATATAGAAGATTCTCAAGATACAACCAAATCAATAAGTCAATGCAGTAAGAGTTAGTTGCAAATAATCAGCAATAATTATCTCAATCATAATATCGTTATGTTATGATTGTAGATACTTTCCTTGTGTAGAGATTAGTCTCTAGGAACTTCCTAGGCCATCTATATATATTCTGCTCTTGTTCTTGTATTGTTATCAAGTTATTTTACTTAATATAATTTCTCTATTTCATTCTCTACAATTTGTCTTTAAAGCTACAATGAATATTTTGTAATTCTGTCAATTACGCTGCGTCAAGGGTTGTCCCTCATTTGGGACCCAACAATATCATTTTGCATTCGAACACTTCCACTGCAGCTGATTCAGAGTTTGATTCTGTTTGAAATTTTATAGTTGGAGCTCTCGCAAATATGTGTGATCCATTCTTCGTCTAGTAATACAATTCACATTACTTAGAAAAAATGTTGTATGTGTACAAAATCATATTAACCTTCAATATTTAATGGAAGTAAAGAAGCATCTTTAATACATTCTGCATAATTTTGAACAAGTCTATTATATGAAACAGCATTAACGTTGTGATGAACTATAGAGTTGTATTTTTATGATTCCTATAGGACTTGGGCGTGTAACATATTTTTTTTTTTCATTTGGTTGGATTAGAAATACTATTTATAGTAACAAACCAAATTTAGGATGAACAAGTTGTTAAGGCTACATTTGTGAGGAACCACAAGTTCTGATTGTAACTATATATTATCTCCGACTTGTAATGGCAACCGTGAGTTGTAATGTTGTACCATTGGGGGTTTGACCCTATTGGTGCAACACACAGTTGCCTCGTGATTCCGTGCAGCAATTTGTTCTTTTGTTTATCATTTTCTACGCTCAAGTGCTGCACAGATACCTGTTGGAAGCTTTGCCTTGATTTCAAGTGTAGTAAGAATAGTTGCAGACATATCTTTTGAGCTTCAGATGGCTGGTACTGTGTTCCTGAGAACCAATCGGTTCGAGGTGAAACTTGAAGCTATTACCTTTAAAACAAAAGAATTTGATCAATTGTGCGCCATGGATTTTATTTTCCCTAAGAGAAAAGTTTGGCAACACCCTCCTGTTGTTGGTTTGGATGTTATACAACACCCTCGGGACCCCAACATAGTGTTGATGTTATTGTGCTTTGGAGTTGGTTGTGTGATCCTCCGTTTTCGCTCGGGAGATTGTTTATCGGAACAAATCCTTAATTTTCTCACTGATAAGAGAATTCATTTTGTTGGTTTTGGTATTCCTGAAAAAAGTGATTTGCTTCCTTTTGATGAGCTGGGATTGACCATGTATAAAACTGATGTTGGTTACATGGCTGCTAAGCTTCGAAATAATCCCAAGTTTGCAAAATGTGATCTTGCTGAGCTTGCAAGAAAGGTTCTTGGGATCAAGGAAATGGAGGCACTGACTGAGGCTTCCTCTTTTGCGAGGCATGAGAAAATTAAAAGTGCAATGTGCCAGCTCTTTTTATCAAGTGTGATTGGCATGGCGCTTTTACGTGCAGATAGCAAGAACATTTTAAAAGAAAGCCCCAAGAAAATGTCGTTTCTAAAGAGATTTAATTCGATGCAATTGTTGAATGAAGGATGGTCTAAAATAGCTAAAGGCAAAAAAGATATTGAAAATAAGTTATCAGAAGTTGTGTATAGTTATTACGGTGTTCCTGGTGATGACATTTTAGCAGATGATTCTTTGTTAGCCAAAGTGTGGGAAGGTTATGGCAACAACAATTTCTTCCAAACCAAAATTAGTGAAGATGATTCAGGTGATGATTCTGTACGCGTAAGAGAGGGGGGTCGCTTAGGTGATGATTATGTTGCTGTTTCAGGCGATGACATTCCAGGCAAGGAGAATGCATCTTCCTCAACGAAGCCCTTGAAAGGTATCTTGAAATGTCCACATTCAAATAAAGATCATACCAGACCCTCCAGCCCTAGTTCTCCTACCACTTTATCACCGTCAAGAGAAGGGCCAACTTTGAGAAGAGCCAACTCCAAAGGCCACAATGTAACTTTCAAATGTGACATGGGTTCTTTATAAACTAGCAACATTTTGCTATTTGTATATGAATCCTCCTGTGACAGGAAGGGATGAACACCCATTTAAATGGTAATGTTCTAACATATATTTTCCTGTATGTATGATTTGATATGTGAAATAGTACGTACAGGAATAGCAGTAGAAGTGTTACAATTGATGCTACGCTGCATTTTGGCTTTTCTGAATATACTACTTATATATACCTTTGAAAGTTCAAAATTCAAGCCAATGAGCACGGCTTCTACTTGAAACCAAATGAGTAGAATCCGTACTCATTGCTCACTGCAAAAAGCTCCCAGGTCACGCACATCATAGACAAGGTACTTGAAATCGTAACCATTTGTTACAGCAGAGCTTGTTTATTGTTTTTCACTCTGTTTTCTTAATTGATACCAACAACTGCATCTACAAATAACAAATAACAATTGTAACAATTGCTTTTGAGCTTCAATTATTAATCTGAATGGAAATCCATATGGAGACGATTTGCCACCCAATGACTTGAGCTTCTTCAATTTTTTGGTCCCATCTAAATGACCTGGATATCTACCAGACTGATATAAGAGGGAAGGGAAGCTTATCTATTCACCACTTCAGAGTTCACGTATCTGTCTAAAAAACCCCGTGAAACTGGAAAACTTGTGAACATCACACCACTTGATTCGAGTAACTTCTTGACAGGGACCATTCCGTAATCAACTGGAGAGATATCCCGTAAACATCTCAAAGACCAAGTAATCAACTATGCTAGACACTAGACAGCCAATACCCCAAGCTTTCATACCATGACCTTCTAGCAGCTACAGATGAGTTATCCCCCCAGAATTTATTAGGCCAGGGAAGATATGGTTCGGTTTACAGGGGTGCCATCCCCCAACAATTTATTAGGTGCTGGAAGATATTAGGTTGAAAAATCTACACACTATATATATTAAGAATACACATCTTGATATCTACACTCCTAATGTGACAAAGAAGAATCTAATTTTATGCAAATCTGCAATATCTATCTTTCGATGTTCTCGTAAATTAAAATTTGTTTGTTCTTTGAATCAGAACGTGGCATAATATATTTACCATTAGGTTCCCTCTTTACAATGAAGTATGTTTGTGTAATTTGATATTGCAAAAGAGCTACTTCTTGCTGGAGAGCGGCTTTAGTTTCCAGATATCCTTGCCTGTGAGGACTGATCACATGCGTGTTACATCAGACTACTCAGTAATATAAAATCTTGTACTAGAATCAAGAGAGAACATCTCAGTTTGAAGTCATTCCAAGTTGAATGATATAACTAATACGATATTTTTGAGAAACTTACCGTCAATTATAATCTTCCCCGCCAAAAGATCACCGAAGTAATAAAGCGATTACAGATCTTTTGCCAGGGCGACAGAGCATGGTCTTAGCTGCATGAACTCTCGGGTCAGAGTCCATGAAAGTTAAAACATGTTTCCTTGAAGGGTAACTATAACTTAAAGGGTACTATGAAATCTTTTGCTTAATCATAGTTAACGATTGACGAGTGATTTTGAGGATCGGAGGTGAAAGAAAATTAACACATCCGTTGTCTCTTATGCAAGGGTGGATCAAAAACTATGCAAGGGTGGGGCACTTTTATATTTTCAGACAAATTTAATAATAAAAAAATTAGGAACAGTGACGTGTCCCCAACGCCATGCTCTTTCCCTTGCAAATTTAACTTAGTAATCTTCATTGTTAATCAGACCTTAAAGTCAATAAACCGATAATATCAATATTGAGTGAGAATCTAAATTTAGTAAGTAATAAGAGATGGGAATTCAACAATGCTAGTTGTCTTTCCTACTTATCCACGAAAACGCTTGGGTGCATTTGAAACAATGAAGAAGTCATGCAACTTCCAACTAGATAAACACGAAAGCGAATATGTCAATTCCTTCATATGATCAAGCAGCTTATACAGCACAGAAAAAAGATCAAAGGGTATGAGTTTTCAGAAGGAAAGTCTTGATCTCGTGTTCGTCCCGAGTGGCTTAGTCCTTATGTTTGGCTACCACCTCATTCTTCTGTACAGATGTCTCAAACTCCCTCACACTACAGTCATTGGCTTCGAAAATAATGACAAGAAGGCTTGGGTTGAGAGCATTATGCAGGCATGCATGCAACACTCTGTTCTCATTCGTCTTTTCCTTAAAAAAACCCTAGTAAACTAGTTAATTTTTTTGCAGGAGGGTGATCATAACAAAAATGGTAGCATGGCGCTGAGCGTGATCGCGTCAAACGTATCCGCTGCAACTTTTTTATCATCAGTTAGTTTAACTCTCAGCTCTATAATTGGAGCCATCTTGACAAGCAATTCCAACATCTTGGAAAGCAATTTCATATACGGGGACACAAGGCCAGCAACCATATCTATCAAGTACACATGCCTGCTTCTATGTTTTCTCCTAGCATTTTCGTGTTTCATTCAGTCGTCCAGATGTTTTATCCATGCCACATATCTCATAACTATACCTAATAGCAACATTACTGCCAAACAAGTTGAGATAACAGTCATAAGAGCAGGTGATTTTTGGTCATTTGGACTTAGATCATTGTATTTTGCTCTTACTTTGTTGCTATGGTTTTTCGGTCCAATTCCCATGTTTGTATCCTCAGTTGTTATGGTCCTGCTTTTACATTACCTCGACACGAATACGACTCCATTGCATCAACATGCTAAGCAACCTGCTAAGCATCCCATGATCGGATAACAACAACACTTGTTGAACGTATGTACTAATGATTTCTTGACACTTGTTTCAGAACTGATTTAGTTATTCGAAGGCTAGGAGGGAGCTCCAACAAAAAGGCCTTTTTATTTTGTTTTGGTTTGTTGTTCAGATATACTCCATTATAGGAAAAGGCACGGGCTTTTGAAAAGAGGCCCATACAAACAGACAACCTTGATGTTTGCAAACCTTCAATTCCCGTAATAAGCCCATATTGTACTCCATGTTTTACTCCATATTGAAAAAAGATACATATTTCGAGTCAGTTGTGTGTAAACTTTTTCTAAATCAATCCAACACAGTCCTAAATCTTTTAATGATAATAAAAAAAAATGATCATTACTCTCAAGTCCATGATTTTTTTCAACTAAATAAAATAAAATTTTGAAACATAATTTTTTTAAATAAACTCAATTTCAATTAAAATTAATTAAAATCTCGCGATCCAAACCGCTCCGGGTAATAGTAAATAGTCCTTCCTGCTAAATTTCTCAGAAAATCTGCTACTCCCTCCGTCCCTTTGGGTTCTATACATAGAATTTGGGCACATAAACTAAGAAAATATATAAAAAAATGAGTAAAATTAGATGAAAAGTGAGTAAAGTGGTGGGACCCATCAATATTTAATAATAGATTTGAGATAGTGGAGGAAGTAGTGGATATAATAGTGATTTATATTGTTATAGAATAGAGATAGTGGAAAAAGTAGTGGGTGTAATAGTGTTTTATATTATTAAAAGTTATTATTTTTGGAATGTATAAAAATGAATGGGACGTCCAAAATGGAAAGTGTATAGAAATAACTGGGACGGAGGGAGTAGCATTTTATTGTGCCAGCCAGGTTAGAGACAGTACAGTAAATAAAAAAACACAGTGATGAGGTCTAGATGATAGTGAGACCACTAAATTGTAGTCCACAGTGAACAAGTAGGGAGGCACATTTATAGGTTTCTAGACTTGACAACAAGAAGCTAGTAGTAGTAATTTAAAAATGGTTAATTTGAACATTTATGCACTCTTCTCCTTTGTTCCAGCAGATAAATAAAAATATACCATACAAAAGCTCATGGGTGTAGATTCATTTTTGGCAGGCAGGTTGTCTGGCACGGGCACTGTAATGAGGTGAATTTAAAGAAGATAAACTCCAAACATTTTACTTTGACAATATCTGCTGAAAGTAACAGTGCTTTTATGTTTAAACATAGACAATCACTTTTTATAAATTTTTTACCCTTTTTAACCTACTTACTACTCATGCTTACTCTTCCTTTTTCTTCACTTCTTAATGTTTGACTTTACCTGGGAAACTGCAATTATTTGATCAACCAACTTGTGTTTTGCCTGTTGGACATTTGGCCAACAATTGAAAACCATAGTTTAAATTTACACAATTGCCTAGTTTTTGGTTGCTTGTCTCTATTGTAGGAGTAGTTTAGTAGTTCACTCCTTACAGAATTACAGGAGTGACATTAGTTTTGCCATGTATCACGATTTTCTTAAATAATTAAATAATTGTTACAACATATTTTATCGTAATAAACATGTTTAAAGTTCATCCGTGCATTAATACTTTTTTTAATGTGGAATTCATTACCAACACAATAATGAGAAAAAAATAATTATAATTTATTTTACGAATAAATCATTCAAGATAAATACGTTGTAACAAATATTTTCTGAACACTAAAACCGGTCATCGAAATTCGAAATCCTTATAAACGTATCACTCTTGTCATTTTAGCATAGATACCAATCCTAAATGGGTGGGAAGTCTTGGTAGATATGCACCACAGTAATGCAAGATTCAGAGCTTCACAGCTAAATGGAGAAAAGCCTGGTTAGATTGGGTTTTGCTTTAATCATTATTTTGCCATTTCTGTGTTTTCTTTGCTTCTTAAAGCCTTCGTCTTTACTCCACTAGTTGTACACAATTTAATCATGGATACACGCAACTTTTATTTGATTAAAGTACAAACTACTTGCTACAACTTCACAACCAAACAATACTCTTTGGTCCACATCACACCGGACGGTGACAAATCTATATAAATTCAAGTAACGGGATGTTTGTAATTCGGCTTTTATTGTAGGGGTCTGAAACTAGCCAACCCAAGATTTTTAACCATATTTTCCTATTTTTATTAAATGGAACCTTGGGATAATTTAGCGTTCATCCTACGTCATTTACGTGGAGCAACAAAGATGAGTCGAAGAAGGTAACGTTTAAATGCTTCTATGGCTGGCCTGTAAAAACACAGTTCTCAATGCAAATTAAACTCCTAAGTCCATCCATCCCCCAGTAACGAAGCCGACAACCCCGTCTGCACCGCGACTGTGACACCTCTAGTTCCTTTTGGCAATCTCTCCTTCTTTCCTCTTACACTCCATCTATATATTGCCACGTCTCCCCTTTCCTTGAGATCCGAGTTTCTCACTCGCTTTTAAATTACCCTCCGTTTTTTTACCACGCTTGCACACCTTTTTGCACCGTGCTTTCATCCGGTTCTTAAAATATTTTTTAATTAAATTATTTTTTAATATATTTTTATTTAAAAAATATATATAAAAAAATATTAATTTTAAGTATCTGGTGAAAATAAAAAGTCAAACATAGGGAGTATAATTTAGTAATTTTGGGGAAACAAATTATGTCTTTTTATACATATTTTTTAATCGAATATTAATATAAATATAGTTAATAACCGTGCGAAACACGGACCGAGCATGAACCGACATTAAAATATTAATATTAATAAATTTTATTAAAATATGTATTTGTGTAGAATTGAATTATAAAAATATATAATAAATAAACACTATTTAATTAATTATGTAGTTATAGGCAATCGAACTCGGGACAAAGCTAAAGATTTTAAAATAAATAAATAAATTTCGTATAATTACATAATTGCAATAAATCGAATACTCGAACCCGAATTCAGTGATTACTAAATTTGATACTTCCTAATATTATGCACCATTTTTAGACAATGTTTTTTTTTATCAATAAATAGTATAAACAAATATCATATAATTACGTAGTTGTAATGAATCATACACGAATTTAGTCATAACAAATCTGGAGTATGGATAAAGTAAATAGATAAATATTGTATAATTATGTAATTTTAAAGAATCGAACCCAAGTTTAGTGATCACGATATTTGTTATTTTAATACTTTGGTATTATTGTGTGTCATTTAAACATTGTTTTTCTTATTAATAAAGAGTATAGATTATTCATTAGTTTTTTATATTGTCAGTAATTTACTAAATTAGATTGTGTACATTTGACAGTATTTTCGAATAAGGATACCAATATTAAGTAATATTAAATTTTTAAAATAAAAATTAAACAATGTTTTTATATTATTTTAAATAAGTTTACATATACAAGTTAGATTTTATGTTGTTCTTTTTTCTTTACTATTACTTTGTATTCTTTCTTTTTTAATTATACATAACATAATAATACTTTACATGTATAATTAAAAAGTTTAAAATGAATTTGTACTTTCTGAAATTTTAAAAGATTTAATTGTTCTCCAAATATTTTTATTACATGCGGACTGTTAGCAATGAATATCACCTAGAAACTAGACAGAGGGGAGGTGAATGGATAGTTTGATGGATTTTCGTTTACTTGAAACTAAATATAAACTGTAAATGATTATGCTGTGCAATATGCGGAAAGTAAACAACACACACAATCACTTTAATCTACTTTGTATAAGCAAATTAAATACTACAGCTTTCCAGGAAATTCACAATAGAATTTCTGGCTTCTAAACAAGAACAGTTTGAACTTGCTTGCTTGCAGAGAAAAGAGCTTAGCAAATAACTATGTGTATCTCTCTTACAGCTATCAATAGGGTGTACATGATATATATAAGCCCTATACAGACTAGTGCACACACATATTTTTACACAGTTACCCCTTGCTGAAAGTCCAACTTGTCCTGCCATAAGAAGTTAACTGTGTCAGGAAGGACCACCTGCTTTTCGGAGTCTTTCCCGTTTCTGTAGCTGCTTGTCTCTTATCTTTCTCTCCAAGTTTAGCTGTAGATTTGCCATCTGTTCTTTGGACCACCTTGCCAGAACAAATGCTTCAGTATTTGTCTCTTTTGATTCTTGATTCTGTACCTTGATTTGTCTTGTTGTAAACGGCAAAGTGCTGATATCGTGAACTCCACTTTATTCCTGACTTCGCGATCTCACTTGTGAGGACTACGCGATATAGCATTTGAAGACTTTGCGACATAGGTCATTTGATGACTATGCGACATAGGTCATTTGACGACTATGCGACATAGGTCATTTGATGACTATGCGACATAAGTCATTTGAGGACTTCACGATCTAGGCTTCTTTGACTTTGCTGACTTCAACACTTCACGACATGTGTCTTGAGGACTTCTCGACATAGACCAAAATGGACTATGCGATGTAGCACTTCACGACATAGATATTGGTGACTTCACGACATGGCTTTCTTCTGACTTTGCTATATAATGCCTTAGACAGATTTCTGCAACTTATTTCTTCATGGCCTTATTCATTTCTATCCTGCTGCATGAACAATTCTGAACTTCTACCAGGACAATTATTTAATGGCCTATATACAGTCTAGTTGCAAGAAACTTTACTAAGCTCATTATAATTCTGAGCATACATGATCGAGCTAATGTTCACGAGAACAAGACAAGTACATTGAGAGACCTATACTATATCCCAGTGAAAGAATTCACTAGGTCATGTAGTGTGACATAGTCACATAGTGTAGGCTTGTTAATAGTGGTGTTCAGACATGTCTTGAGCCTAACAATCTCCCCCAAATTGTGAGTAAGACCCTTAGGCACAATTTCATGTCTGATAACAAGCCTAACTAAACATAAAAAGAACAAAAATAAAGAAGTTGAAGGTAAGAACAGAATTTGATAACAACTTGAAAATTTAGGCTTACATGATTTTTCCTTGAGCTACTGAGTTTCAGTTTCCAATTGTTTCTCTAAGAAATCATCATAGACCTTCTTCTTCCTCATTTCTTCATTCTTCTTTATTTCAGAGATGGCCAGTAAAATTTCATCCCTTGCAATCAGTTCTTCAATGAGAGGAGAATCTTTTAGATCTTCAGCTGCTGTTCTGAGGGCACTTTCCACATATGAATGTATGAACTCCATTCTTATCTTGCTTATTCCTCCATAATGATTTTTGTACTCAACAGTATAAGGATTTTGCTTTACCCTGCACAACCCTTTCTTCCTTAGCTCCTTTGCTCTTTCTTCCATCTCAGCCAACTCCTTTTCTTTCTGACTCATCTTTTCTTCATTCAGCTTCTTTAGATTTTCTTTATAGTCAGAGTGCATCTTCATGAATCTAGCAATTTCTATTTTCCACAACCTTTCTTCCTTTTCTTCAAAATTTAACAAGGCATTGATTCTTTCTTGCTCATAGGTGTCAAAATGTTGCCATCCCCCTTGCTTCATTATTCTTTCTCTTCCATCAGTGTATTTGATCTGTAGATGATCTAGCTTCACTTTGACTTCAAAGATCCTTTGAGCCCTCAAAAATGCTAGGGCATCTTCATCATAGTCCTCATCTAATGGAAGCACATTGATGCCAATAACATTTGTGAGTTTTCCAGTCCTCTTTGTTATCCTTATCCTCTTAGCTGCCCTCTTGATCTTCATGTGTTTCACTTGAGGTAGCTTTGAGGAGCAGGGAGAATTAGTCTTTAGTACCACATCATTTGGAAGTAGCTTCATTCCCTTCCCCTTCATCCACTGTAATACTCCACTAGCTGTAACTTTGTGGAAGTGTTTTCTTGAAATTACTTTTGTGGCTTCATCTTCCTTCTGTGGCAATTCAGGCTCAGAAGTCTTGAGTAATGATTTTGGAGGATCATTGTTAACAGTACCCACCCTAGACTTAGAGTCTTGTGTTGTGGTTAAAGTACTGCTAGCAATGTCCTTGACTTGCTGAATTCCACTCCTTGTCCTCTTGACTGTTTCCTTACCTCCTTTTGAATCCCTCTTGTCATCACCAGCATCTTTTGATTTCTTTGAATATTTGCTCCTGCTGCTCTCACTAGGCCCATCCTTATTTCTCCTTGACTGAGATCTCCTTTCATAGGTTTTCTCCTCATCATCATCATCCCCATCCTTCTTTTTGCTCTTTTCTTTGACAGATTCAGGAATGACTCCATGGATCAGCAAAGATTGTAGAGTGTGAATCATCTCTAGTTCCTCAGCTGTCCTGACTCCCCTCTTGGCCCTTAGCATTTGCAACACTTGGTTGATCTTTGTATTATTCTTTCTTGTCAAATCTGAAGGAATCACCAACTGGTCAATGCTGCTGTCTTGAGATAGACTTTGGAAGATTATTGTCTTTGGCTTTGAGATAACCTCAGGCAGTCTTTGATCTTGATCTATCTTCAAGTCATCAAACAGTCTCTTGTTGTTGGCCCCATCTTTTTCTATTAAGTCCAGGATTATTGACAGCTCAGTAAATCTCAATTTCTCTAGAGTTTGAAAAGCTAGGTGCCACAAGCAGTTGTCCTTGCACACCATGATTATCTCTCTTAGATGGACATCCTTGATTTTCCTTACTGCAACTGTGAAGTACTTGATATTTTCCTTAAGCTTCTGTCTGTAAGTCCTTGCATCTTCTTGCGCATTCCTGTAGGTGGCTTTCAGAAATTCCAGGAAGGCCTCATCATGATAGATGTGAGAATTGGCAACTTCCTGTAGCTTGGCCTCTGTGATTGTTGTAGCTTTGACAGGTTGAGCATTGGGAGTAGGTTGAGCAGGTTGAGGAGTTGAGATATCTTTAGGCATTGTGGATGGATAGAAGGTGGTTGAAATTGTGCTCTTTTGGCCTTGTGCATTTATGACCTCTACAAGGGGGAGGATTATTGGCTTTATTGTTTCTTCAGAAATTTTGCCCTTAAGCTTCTTTTGCTTGGCAGGTACTCCCCCTTTCTTTTGCAGAATAACCTCCTTTTTCTTTCTCCCCCTTAGGCTTGGAATCAGACAAGATGTCTTGAGCTTCCCCAGGGATAGGCAGGTTCATATGTCTCATCATTGAGGTCATCATTTGTTGTTGTACCAACAAAATATTAGAAGTTGAGTTGGTTTGATCATCCATCTTAGCATTAAGCTGCTCCAAGGAGAGAGATAGTCCTTTGTTTTCTGCTTTCAGATCAGCTACCTCTCTTTCCAAGCTGTCCACTTTGGAGAAAAGTTGTTGAGATTTGAAGGAGTTAAGGGATTGATCCTTGAGTTTGGAGAATTCAAACTTGAAGATATCAGAAATAGGAACCTCATCAACAAGCTTGTTCCCGTACTGATTCTTCCAGAGGACTGTAAGCATGGAGTTTGAGTTGATATTGGCCTGCACCTGATTGTCTATCTTGGTAGAGAGCTTCTTCATATTATCTGAAACCATAGCTAGGGTGCAGTCCATCGTGGTGACATTGGAGGCAGTTTTCTGGACTTCCTTAAGAATGCCATCTACCTTGGGAAAGCCTGAAAGAAAACAATTCTTTAGTTGAGCATTAGAATGAGCTGTTTCTTCCTGAATGGTGGAGATTTCTGACTGAAGACCCTTCCCAAGAAAATGCATAGCTTTAAGTTGGCTCTTGTAAACATCATTAACTGCATCATAGATTTCAGCAGGAGAGAGACCTTTGGCATTTGACCCCAAGGCTGTAAGATAGTCCTCCCTGAGAAAAGCTAGAGCCTCCTTGAGCTTTACTGTCCTTTTGCCATCCAGCCAAGCATCCACATTTCCAGCTTGCTGGGCTTCATCCACAATTTTATCCTGTTGTGCTTCAACATCCTCCTTATGAGTGAGAAGAATAGCCTCATAGTCAGAATTTGGGAGATTTGCAGTGAGGAGATGTTGAGCAATCCTAGAGATCTCATCAATCTGAGCCACATGAAGATCTTTTAAGTCTTCTTCCGTCAATTGTGGTGGCACAGAGGATGATCCTGAAGTCCTGTCATGTTGCACAGGCTTCAGCCATTCAGTTATTGTGGCCTGAGCCAAGTGAGAGCTAGTGCTTGGCACTTCATGGGGAATGGTTGAGTGAGTTTCCTCCAGCCTTGGAATGGCTGTAGAGTCTAATGTTGTCTCCATTGAAATGGGATGTGTTACAACATTAGCCCTATTAGTCTGTGAAGACAGTTCCACATCCCTAAGGATGGGAGAATTTGGCATAGAGTCTCCAGTGAAAACTGGTGAATCCTCCATGTTTGTGTTGGTGTCATTAGGATATGCCCCAGCATGCATTCCCTGACCAACTAGATGTGGTGCCTGGGTGGTGAGCACAGTGTCATGCACCATGTCACTTGAGATTGGCTCAATCACAGTGTTGGATTGTGATTGATCAATTTCAGAAAGGTCATGTGAGTGACTAATCTGCTGAGAAGAAATGTGAGATGTAGATTCTGGAAGTGAAGTGTGGTGTAGATTGAATTTTGGCAACTCCCCCTGAGAAATAGGAGGAGTTTCAAGTGTGATGTGCTCTCCACTCAATGTGTCAGCATCCTTATTTCTCCTAGGATCAAGAGTGAGTTCTTGATCCTGTGCAGACTCAGTACAGGTTGTAGTGGGGAGACTACTCTTTTCAATGCCAATAACCTGTTGGGAGGCCATTGACAGTAATAGGTGTACCCCTTTTTCCACATCTGAATCCTGTTGGGAGGATTCAGTGGTAAGTTTAGATTTGGATTTCTTACTATGTCTGGTGAGAGGTGACTCAGGATTCTCACTTTCTGTCTCTACAGATTCATTTATCACTTCTAGGGCTCTCTTCTTTGACTTCTTTTTAGTAACACCAATCTTTTGAGAGATTGATGCACTTGGCTGCCTAACTTCTATGGTACTGTTTGCAGTGGGGTTGCTGGATGGGATGGGAAGGCTGGGGTTAGACTGTGTAGCTCCTCCAGTCTCAGCCTCCCCTGTCCAGGAAAGTGCATGGTATATGGGCTTATCAAGTGGATAAGACTCAAATGTGTCCTGCATATGCTTGGTCACACTTAGAATCACATCCACTTGATTCCTTGTGTCCAATGAGCCAAATAGTACTTTGGACATGGACTTGGAATAAGCCATTTTAGTTTTATCGATACCCTCCAATTCATGGATATTTGCATCAAGAAAATTTAAAATAACTTGAAGGAAACGAGGGTAAAAGATGTCATTACCTCTACCACGAACGGTCCTGCCTAGCCTCTGAGCCAATTCCTTGAGAATTATGGCTCCCACATTGATCTCCTGGTTGTTGGCCAGGGAGTAGGCTAGCTTCACAGCAATGTGACTGATATGGTCCCATCCTGTCTTCCTGCAGAGAAACACCTTCTGGAGTGCGTCAAACAGAAATGACCACTCCCTTCTCACAAACTTCTTATTTAGCTTTCCAGTATCTATCTCATCAGTATACAGAATGAAGGTCATGAAATCTACGATTTGAGCATCTGTAGCTTCTTGGTCATGACCCTCCACCTTGAACCCCAAAGCTTCATTGATTTCCCTTTCACCAAACTGAAAGTGTTTGCCTCCAATTGAACAACTAACCTCCTGGAATGAGGTTCCATCTTCCCTAGCCATTGTTGATACCAACGCCGTTCTCCAGAATCCTTCCAACACATCAACATACAAGGTAGGGTTCAGGGTTAGGGCTTGGCGTAGGTAGGAAGTGTTCAAGAACCGTACAAAACACTTGTACCTTGGGTTAGCCTCAGCCTCAGAGGGAATGGTGAGAAGATTTGTTTCTTTGGGAATGGTTAACGGAATTGAGGATGATACTGTTTGAGATTTGGGTGCCATTTCAAAAGAGAGAGTGAAGAAGAGAGTAGAGAATTTGTGCTTAGGTTTGAGAGTTTGAGAGCAATAGACAAGATGAAAAGTTGTGAACGGTTAGAAAAGGGTATTTATATGATAGAGACACTGCGATATGGAGTTATGAATTTGTACAGTCTATTTGTATGTCGCGAAGTCAAAAATGGCCTGTAGCGCAAAGTCTTGCACAGTATATCGCATAGTCTCAAGAAATGAACTATGTCGCAAAGTCCCAAAGTGAACAGGTCGAGGTGACTTTGCGATATAGGAGAAATACCATGTCTAAAACTCTCTTAGGAAATAATAAGCACTTTGTCAGACTTTTATCAGATTTTGAAATAAAATTAATTTAAATCAAAATTCTGTCAAATGTGGAGACTTGTCGATATAGTTATTCTAGGTCGCGAAGTCATAAAATGAACTATGTCGCAAACTCATGAAATGAACTATGTCGCAAAGTCTCACATTCTCAACAGTTTGCGACATAAGTCTGTTTTATTTGAACTATGTCGTGAACTCTGAAAGTCATCTATATCGAGATGTCTCAAAAGCTCACAACTTCATCACCAAATGATTTTAAGAAATATGCAGTAAAGTACTGAAATATTTATAAATCATATCTCAGCTAATTTTCACTCCATATGAATAGAGCATTTAAATACAGTGAAAATTTACTGCTGCAAGCATTTACTGGTATACTTACTTAGAGCAACTAAATGAAGGATTGAGCATTCCAATTTCACTCACAAGTCTGTTGAAGACTGCTTCATTCAGAGGTTTAGTAAATATGTCAGCTAATTGTTTCTCAGTTGGAACATAAGAGACTTCAATGGTACCATTTGCAGCATGTTCCCTAATGAAATGGTACCTGATCTCAATGTGCTTTGTAGTGGAATGGTTAACAGGATTGGCAACTATGGATATTGCACTAGTATTATCACACATTAGAGGAATTTGTTCTAATACTAGTCCATAATCCATAAGTTGATTTCTAATCCAAAGCAATTGAGCACAACAACTTCCAGCAGCAATATATTCAGCCTCAGCTGTGGATGTTGCGGTGGACTGTTGTTTCTTACTAAACCAGGACACTAACCTTTGACCTAGGAATTGACAGCTTCCAGAGGTGCTCTTCCTGTCAATTCTGCATCCATCATAATCAGAATCTGTGTAACCAACCAGGTTGAACCCAGTGCCCTTTGGATACCATAGCCCAAGATTAGGAGTCCCCTTCATATACTTGAAGATTCTTTTGATAGCCATCATGTGAGATTCCTTGGGATCAGACTGGAACCTTGCACAAAGGCATGTGGCAAACATGATATCAGGCCTGCTAGCTGTGAGATAGAGTAGTGATCCAACCATGCCTCTAAAAACCTTGATGTCTACTCTTTTGCCTTTCTTGTCTTCATCAAGCTTGATGGCAGTGGACATTGGAGTTTTTGCAGGGGATGAGTCTTCTCAACCATATTTCTTTAAAAGATCTTTGACATACTTTGACTGGTTTATAAAGATGCCATCCTCCTTTTGATTTACTTGCAGACCTAGAAAGTAGGTTAACTCTCCTATCATACTCATCTCATATTTACTTTGCATCAACTTAGAAAACCTCTCACACAGTTTTTCATTTGAAGAGCCAAAGATGATATCATCCACATAGATTTGAAAAAGAATGATATCATTTCCATGCTTCTTGAAGAAAAGGGTTTTGTCAATTGTACCCCTTGTAAATTGATGCTCAAGAAGAAATTGAGATAGAGTTTCATACCAGGCTCTAGGTGCCTGTTTGAGTCCATAGAGTGCCTTGAGCAGTTTATACACAAAGTTTGGGAAGTCTTCATTTTCAAAGCCAGGTGGTTGAGACACATAGACTTCTTCAGCAAGATCACCATTGAGAAATGCACTTTTCACATCCATTTGATACACTTTGAAATCTAAGTGAGCTGCAAAAGCCAGGAAGATTCTGATGGCTTCCAGTCTAGCTACAGGTGCAAATGTCTCATCATAGTCAATGCCTTCTTGCTGACAGTATCCTTTGGCAACCAGTCTTGCTTTGTTTCTTATTACCACTCCTTCTTCATCCATTTTGTTTCTGAACACCCATTTGGTGTCAATAACATTCTTTCCTTTTGGAGGAGGTACTAGTTCCCATACTTTGTTTTTCTCAAATTGATTCAACTCTTCTTGCATGGCAACAATCCAATCAGAATTCTTCAAAGCTTTTTCAATTAATTTAGGTTCCTCTTGTGACAGAAAGCAGCTATACAAACATGTATTTAATGTTGCCCTTCTTGTTCTAACTCCCTCACTAGGATCTCCAATGATTTGATCCCTAGTGTGGGCTCTGTCCCATTTCCTTGTGTGCCCCTGTTCATTTCCTTGATCTGTTCCAAGCTCATTTTGGTTGACAGGTGCATTCTCTTCTTCTCCCCCTGTGTTTGTGAACCCTTGCACAGGTGTTTGAAGAAGATTGTCAACTTCAAGGATTTCATTCTCTAGAACAGTTTGAACAGGGGGTTCATCTTCACTTTCAGAATCCTCAAGATAACCTTGATTCTCAAATCTCAATGGCACACTGTCTTGATCACTTGTTTTCAGTCCAGGAGTTTTCTTGTCATCAAAGGTAACATCCATGCTTTCCATGACTTTGTGTTGCTCAGGTACAAATACTCTGTATGCTTTCCTTTCCAGAGAGTATCCAATGAAGATTCCTTCAAATGCTTTTGCATCAAATTTTCCAACATGCTCAGAGGTATCTTTCATCACAAAGCACTTGCTTCCAAACACATGCAGGTGCTTGAAGGATGCTCTTTTTCCAGTCATTAATGAGTAAGGAGTTTTGCTAGACTTCTTATTGATTAATGTTCTATTTTGCACATAGCATGCTGTGTTAACAGCATTAGCCCAAAAGCTAGTGGGTAGCTTTGCATCCAGCAGCATTGTCCTTGCAGCTTCAATGTGAGTTCTATTCTTTCTCTCAACTACTCCATTTTGTTGAGGAGTTCTGGGAGCTGAGAATTGTTGAGAAATTCCTTTATCTTTGCAAAACTCATACAATGTTGAGTTTCTGAACTCAGTCCCATTATCACTTCTCAAAGCAACTACAGAGGAACCAGTGTTTTGTGCTTCTCTATCAACTCTCTTGATATGCTCTATTATGACTTGGGGAGCTTCATCCTTGGAGAATAGGAATTCCACCCAAGTATATCTTGAATAGTCATCTACCATCACTAGAGCATATTTCTTTTTGGAAAGAGACATTACATTCACAGGGCCAAATAAGTCCATGTGAATTAGCTGCAGAGGTTTTGAGTTTGTATTGAGCAACTTGTTCTTGTGACTAGATCTTTTAATCTTTCCTTTCTGACAAGCTTCACATGTTCCATCTTGTACAAACTCCAAGGCAGGCAAATCCCTGATAAGTTCTCTCTTGGTTAGAGAGTTCATTGCCTGAACATTCAAGTGAGACAACTTTCTGTGCCATAGCCAGAATTCCTCATTTGTGGCTTTAGTGTAGAAACAACAAATTTCTCCCTTATCTGCAGCCTTGAGATTAGCTACAAACAAGCTTCCTTTCTTCACACCAGTTAGAACAACTTCACCACTTTCCCTTTTTGAGATTGAACAAAGGTCTTCATCAAATTCCACTTTGAAACCCCTGTTGGTAAATTGTCCAATACTCAAGAGATTATGCTTCAGTCCTTCAACAAATGCTACATCTTCAATAATGACATTTCCAGATTTAACACTGCCATATCCCATTGTATAACCAATGTTGTCATTTCCAAAGGTTACTGATGGGCCAGCCTTTTCCTCAAAATGTGATAGCAGGGCCATATCACCAGTCATGTGACTTGAGCATCCACTGTCCAAGATCCATATGACTCTTTTATTCCTGTTGCCCTGCATTCACAAAGTGACTACGTTGTTTTTGGTACCCACACTTGGTAGGGTCCAGTTGATTTAGAAACATTTTTGTTAACAATTCCTTTGTCATAAATTGCATTCCTCACAGTAGGGGACTTCACTTTTTCTGTGGCTTTGGAGTTTACACTCTTAGGCTCACATGAAGTTTTCACCCTCTCAACCTTGATTGGGGACCCTGTCCTGTGAGAGTGCATATGTGTGTGTGATCCACCAGATTGTGCAGAGTCAAGTTTATGTTTAAGAGATAAACAGTTAGCAATCACAGTCACATAGCATGTCATGCAGTTTGGCTTACCATAGAAAGAATCATGACTAGAATTTATGCTGGCAGAATGGTTACTCAGGTTGTCAACTTCAATAATTTCAGGCTTACTACACTTATGAGTCAAATGATTAACAGATGGGCATTTTTGACATTGTTTCCTGGGAGCATTTGGCACATAAGCATAGTTGTTTCCCTTGTTAACACCAACTTTACCATTTCTGTTTTGTTTCTTTTTCTTAACAGCTTCTTTCTTTGCTTTAGGACTCTTGACAAGATTGTCTTTGGTCTCTTTCTGATTGACAAGTTCAGGAAAGGAAGAAGTGTTTTTAGCAGCCTCATCTTCTTCAAGTAGTTGTTGCTTGATGATCAGTAGTTCCTCATCAAACTCAACAACACTCTTTCTGAAGATGGGCTGTTCAACACTTGACAGTATGGTTGGGGCATTTTTGTTTGTAAAAGTCTCCTTTCCTTTGCCCTTGACCTTCTTCCTTCCCTTGTCATTTTCATAGTCAAAACCAACTCCAACCTTGCAGTCTTCAGTGTGTTCCTTGTGATAGGTTTGAATAAGTTCAGAGGAGTTTTTAAAGCTTCTTAGTTTCAGTTCAGTTTCAGTAATTTGTTCCCTAAGGGCTTTCTCTATCTGTTCAGCACAAATCACTTTGTTTTTAAGATACTCAACCTCCTTTTTCAAACCATCAAGGTTCACAACCATTAACTCAAGTTTCTCATTCTTTTCTGTAAGCTCAACATTCTTAGCAGTTAGTCTATCAATTTCTTCATTAGCTACTAACATGCTAGTATGAATATTAAACATCTCAGTGCTCATATCTTCAACAGTTTGCTTATATTGAAGGGGAGTCATATCAAGAGAAGTAAGAATAGGTACCTGACTTGAATCACCATCATCAGAAAATGCCATCAAGGCATAGTTTGAGTACTCTTGTTCTTCTTCTTCATCAGAGTCATCCCAGCATTTTCCCTCAGCAATAAAAGCTTTGCCCTGTTGTTTCTTGAGTAGAGTCTCATACTTTGCTTCAAGCTCTAAGTATGCTTTGTCCTTCTTGACTTGTTTAGGCTTTTTGCACTCAGTGGCAAAATGCCCAAGTTCATTGCAGTTATAGCACCTTATTTTGGTCCTATCCACACTTCCTGTCTTGTATCCACCTTTAGCAGCACCAGCAATCCCTTTTCCTTTAATGAAGGTGTTTGAGCCACTAGATCCACCAGTGTTTCCAGTATTGAACTTGGACCTGAATGGCTGCTTTCTTTTAAACCTTATGTTAGGATACCTCCTAGCCATATAAGCAAAAGATTTGTTTTCCATTTTGTCCAGTTCTTCCATGCTGTAAAACTCATCATCCTCAGGCAAATCATAGACAACTTGGGCCTCATCACCAGTGTCTTCAACTTCCAGTTCCTCAATCTTGACCTGACTGATTTTAAGAGAGTCCATTCTTTGACTTAGGTTGTCAACAATAAGGGCACATGAAGTATTTGCCATTAACCCTTGTTTAGCTTGAATGGATCTCTTTTGAAACAACTCCAGCTCATAGGTTTTCAAAACACCATACAGCACATCAAAACCAATCTTAGTTAGATCTCTTTCTTTGAGGGAAGAGATTCTTGGTTCTAAATGGTCTGGAAGAGTTAGTAAAAACTTCATGTTAAGCTCTTCTGTCTCATAGTGTTTGTCGTAGAGTTTGAGCTCATTTACCAGCTTGTTGAACCTCTCAAACACTTCTGTGATTCCCTCTTTCGGCTGAGCCATGAAGGCTTCATATTGTGAAACAAGAATCTGCTTCTTGTTCTTTCTTACTTCAGTAGTTCCTTCACAGAGCACTTCTATAAGATCCCACATCTTCTTGGCACTAGTACATTGAGCAACAGTGCCATACATGTTGAAATCCATAGATTCACAGATTATAAGTTGAAGATGTCCATCCAGTGCTATTTTCTCCTTTTCAGAATCAGTGTACTTTGTGGGGTCTTTGGGAACATGTTTTGCTGGTATTATCTCAGTGCCTACTGTTGTCTCACCAATCTCAATCATTGGAACAAAGGGACCATGTTTATAATATATAATAAATAAACACTATTTAATTAATTATGTAGTTATAGGCAATCGAACTCGGGACAAAGCTAAAGATTTTAAAATAAATAAATAAATTTCGTATAATTACATAATTGCAATAAATCGAATACTCGAACCCGAATTCAGTGATTACTAAATTTGATACTTCCTAATATTATGCACCATTTTTAGACAATGTTTTTTTTTATCAATAAATAGTATAAACAAATATCATATAATTACGTAGTTGTAATGAATCATACACGAATTTAGTCATAACAAATCTGGAGTATGGATAAAGTAAATAGATAAATATTGTATAATTATGTAATTTTAAAGAATCGAACCCAAGTTTAGTGATCACGATATTTGTTATTTTAATACTTTGGTATTATTGTGTGTCATTTAAACATTGTTTTTCTTATTAATAAAGAGTATAGATTATTCATTAGTTTTTTATATTGTCAGTAATTTACTAAATTAGATTGTGTACATTTGACAGTATTTTCGAATAAGGATACCAATATTAAGTAATATTAAATTTTTAAAATAAAAATTAAACAATGTTTTTATATTATTTTAAATAAGTTTACATATACAAGTTAGATTTTATGTTGTTCTTTTTTCTTTACTATTACTTTGTATTCTTTCTTTTTTAATTATACATAACATAATAATACTTTACATGTATAATTAAAAAGTTTAAAATGAATTTGTACTTTCTGAAATTTTAAAAGATTTAATTGTTCTCCAAATATTTTTATTACATGCGGACTGTTAGCAATGAATATCACCTAGAAACTAGACAGAGGGGGGGTGAATGGATAGTTTGATGGATTTTCGTTTACTTGAAACTAAATATAAACTGTAAATGATTATGCTGTGCAATATGCGGAAAGTAAACAACACACACAATCACTTTAATCTACTTTGTATAAGCAAATTAAATACTACAGCTTTCCAGGAAATTCACAATAGAATTTCTGGCTTCTAAACAAGAACAATTTGAACTTGCTTGCTTGCAGAGAAAAGAGCTTAGCAAATAACTATGTGTATCTCTCTTACAGCTATCAATAGGGTGTACATGATATATATAAGCCCTATACAGACTAGTGCACACACCTATTTTTACACAGTTACCCCTTGCTGAAAGTCCAACTTGTCCTGCCATAAGAAGTTAACTGTGTCAGGAAGGACGACCTACTTTTCGGAGTCTTTCCCGTTTCTGTAGCTGCTTGTCTCTTATCTTTCTCTCCAAGTTTAGCTGTAGATTTGCCATATGTTCTTTGGACCACCTTGCCAGAACAAATGCTTCAGTATTTGTCTCTTTTGATTCTTGATTTTGTACCTTGATTTGTCTTGTTGTAAACGGCAAAGTGCTGATATCGTGAACTCCACTTCATTCCTGACTTCGCGATCTCACTTGTGAGGACTACGCGATATAGCCTTTGAAGACTTTGCGACATAGGTCATTTGATGACTATGCGACATAGGTCATTTGACGACTATGCGACATAGGTCATTTGATGACTATGCGACATAGGTCATTTGAGGACTTCACGATCTAGGCTTCTTTGACTTTGCTGACTTCAACACTTCACGACATGTGTCTTGAGGACTTCTCGACATAGACCAAAATGGACTATGCGATGTAGCACTTCACGACATAGATATTGGTGACTTCACGACATGACTTTCTTCTGACTTTGCTATATAATGCCTTAGACAGATTTCTGCGACTTATTTCTTCATGGCCTTATTCATTTCTATCCTGCTGCATGAACACTTCTGAACTTCTACCAGGACAATTATTTAATGGCCTATATACAGTCTAGTTGCAAGAAACTTTACTAAGCTCATTATAATTCTGAGCATACATGATCGAGCTAATGTTCACGAGAACAAGACAAGTACATTGAGAGACCTATACTATATCCCAGTGATAGAATTCACTAGGTCATGTAGTGTGACATAGTCACATAGTGTAGGCTTGTTAATAGTGGTGTTCAGACATGTCTTGAGCCTAACACGGACTATTTTTGACTCTACCGTTGCATCTGTGGAAAGTTAATTCTCAAAATTAAGTTTCAGGAGGGATTAAATGAATTGGCATTTCTATATGTAGAAAGTAGTTTGCTTTGATTACAAAAGTATTATTTGTTAATTCGCTTCAAAAAATTCTAAAAGTAATTGTTGGAACCAGTTTTCTGTCGGGTCGAACTCCAAAGATCTCTTCGGGTTGACCTGTCAAAAGAGAAGAATGCGAAGGGTTTGGCCCCCGATTCACCTCCGGTGTGAAAATCAGTTACAGGTTCCGGCAAGGTTAAATTGAACGTGCAAGTGTTTGTGTATGTAAAAAATGAGTATTAACCTTTCATTAAAACCTGTCAGGTGCTTTTATAGGCACTCTGGTAACAGTTCGCCCGAGATATTCGGGAATAGTCGCCCACGTCTGTCGTCCTATTCTTCCGCCTGAATAAGTGGGAGACTTAGTCAACCAACGGCTAGTGCCAATGACCTTATCCGAAGTAAGTGGGCTATGACAGTCCAACGAAACCGTTCGGTCCGGTAGAGCGAATTGGGCCCAGCTGCTATTCGGCCCATTTATTATTTGGCCCAAATACTGTTGGGCCTCCAACAGTAATTAATTAATTTGTATCACATATGTACTTGTTAAGAATTTTTAACAATTTTCTGTTAGTTTTTGTTATGTTATCTTCCTACATTTTTACGTAATTTAAAATATAAGATATATTAAAGGCATAATTTCATATTGTTAATTATTATTGGCAATATGCCCGTTTTTCGCATACGGAATGATATTTGTTTTTATTTAATAATAGTTATTTCATTTACTAATTCCTAAATTTTTATATTGATAAAATATAAGTGATTTATTTATTAGATTTATATTATGACGTATATTACGGCATTGATATTGTTCTATTTGACATACCTACTAACAAAATCACATTTCCTTTTTTTTCTCATAGTAACGATATCATACGGCCCTCTTATAGTAACAATATCATACGTCTCTCTCATAGTAACGTTGATGTCGTACTTAAATTTTTATTTTTATTTATGAAGGATGGTATAATTAATTTGACGTGAAAAAAACTTAATATTGTAAAGTTAAAACCAAATAGAAGCATTAAAATGATAGAAGCGGTTTTTTCAAATAAAAGCATTGAAGTGATAGAAGTATTTAAACGATAGAAACATTTTTTCCAGCTGCAAGCATTGAAACGATAGAAGCATTTAAACTAATCAAGGCATAACATTAAAGCTTTATAAGTTTGTAGATTTAATTTGTTTGAATTATGTAAAACTAACAAATGACAACACTAATTGTATCAAGACATTGCTAAAACCGTTATAATCTTCTTGGTAGTAGATTTAGATGAACCTGGATTGGTTTGACAATCGGACATCTCAACCACATTGTTCTTAAAAAATGACAGAAGTAATTAAACATCACTATTGAATGAATGCAACTATTGTAAATCGAAAATATTTTTGATCATTAACCAAATTGAAATTGATATACTAACTTAATCATATAATTCTGCAAACCCTCAATTTTCTGCATAACTCATTGTTGGTTGAGACATTGCAATATTTGAGTCTGAAGAATCATAAGTACCAATTGCATAATATAAAAACGTCTGCCTGATTTTAGATTATCCTGGTTAAGTTGTATCTCCAGCTTAATTTCTTTTTCAATAATATCTTTAATCTTTGGATGTAAAGAACTATATGGCTGTTCACATGACTGTTTGAAAAATATATAAAGACTGGCACTACATTATTACATTTTATGGAATGATGTGATGAACAAAATTATGTATTAAGTTTCAGGAGCAAAGCTTGATCATATCAGACTGCATCTTGGTTGTAGACATACCAAACAATCTTCTTGAAGCTCTATCCATTAAAACGAAGTTATAAGCCTCAATTCTGAATCGCAAACAGAAAACAGTTCACATTAACGAAAACGTTTAGTAATAGATATATATTTAAATTATATCACTGGTATGATAAGATTTAGTTTTCTTTCCACTTCAAATCTCTTTTCAGGTACCGATATAGTCTTATTTGTGCAGTCTGGGCATTTTATATGCGGGTGCAGTTATATGAGACCTCTCATGATTAATTTGCATTGTTTTTTTTGTTAACCGAGACGATTATTTCATTTATTTACCATTTCTAGTGATTAATTTTCATTATTTTTTTATGACAAAATATAAATTTTAAACTCGTTTCAAGGTCTTAGAACATTGAAAGATATATTTAAGCTTACATGTATAGATGTAGAATGTTACTCACGTCCGTTTCACATTTTACTATTTAAAAACTATTATTTATCTACTGAGAAAAACATAAATTATTGAGAAATAAGTTTTGAAAAATCGACAACAAATATAGATTTTGACGGGGGACAAATCGCACGGCCCACTACGGACAGGGCCCAGTCCAATAAAACAAGGCCAAAGCCAAAGCCCAAGGCAAAACAAGCCAAAAACAAAACAAAGGTTAACAGACAGGACACACCACTGCAGTATGAGACAAACAGGACCAACGGCCGGGCTGAACTCCCGCCGGCTGGTCCCCTAAACAGAGGGCCCGAGCCAATCAGCAGGTAACATGTGGCATCCCTTAGCTTTATCCCTTTCCCTATAAATAGGAGGAAGAAAGAGGAGAAATGGGTTCACAATTTTTTCCACTCACATACTCTCCAAAGAATTTCTCTGTATTTCGTTTTATGAGTCTTCCTACCTAAGCAACCTAAACTTATTCTCACGCCGGAGGTGCCACGGACCGGCCACTCCCCGCCGACATTGTTTTGCAAGACACCATCCCAAACACTCAACTACTCCAGCCCAGGTCCAGCAAGGGACGTGCCCAGTATGGAAAGCAGAGTTATCAGTGGCGCTAGAAGGAGGGGTTGAACCTCCGACCTCGTAACCAACACCACAAGCAAACGCCCGCGCCTCAGACCTCACACGATGGAAACCCGCAGTCAAACAAGAAACAACCAGCAGCAAAACTACCAACAACTGAACCCCGAAGAATCGGAAAAGCCCCCAAGACGCCGAGTCGGAGACAACCACCTTCCCTTGCCTTAAACCCCGAGCTGTTCGCGGGAATGACCGAACAAAAATTGCAACTCGCCGTGCAGGAATTCCGAGGCCGTGGAGAGGGCCAAGGAGGTGGCCCCGAACCCCCACTTCATCAGGAAGAAGGAGTTGGGGATCGGATCCTCAGAATTCCCCGAGCATGAAAGATATTGGGGCCCGTACCACACCAAAGAACGGTGGGACGAATGCGACCGGATGAGAAAGGAAAAGGAAGAGCTGATCAGGCTCCAGGAAGCCAAGAAAATGATCCGGGAAGAAGAGGAAAGGAAAAAGGAAGAGAACATAGCCTGTAGAATCCGGGAAGAGGAAGAGCGGACCCCGGAGAAACCCGTCACAAAGCATCGAACCTGACCTCGAGAATCCGGCCCCATCCGAGCTAATGCAAATACTTCGCGAACTAAAGTGAAAGGTTGAAGGGAATGTCTAAATTAGGGAATCCATTACCCCCTTTACCCTGGAATTAGAGGCCGCCCCCAGGCAAAAAGAAGCAAAGCTACCGCACCTTGACTCATATGATGGAATAAGAGATCCAGAGGAACACGTCAACTATTTCGAACAGATAGCCCTGGCCTATGATTACACCGACCTGACCAAATGCCGTTTCTTTGCATTGACTCTCAAATGCTGTGCTCAGAAATGGTTCGGAAGGCTAGAAACCCGAAGTGTTGGGTCCTGGCGACAATTCAGGAAACTGTTCCTCAGAAGGTTCCGAGCCAATAAAACTTACAAAGTACACATGTTACACCTAGAGTCAATCAGGCAACATGAAGATGAACCACTTACAATTTCATGTAAGAAATTATCAAATTCAACATGTGGTACTTGCCAATTGGTATTGAAGAAGGAGAAACATGCCCCAAAGGTAAGCGCTTACGACCTAGTTGACAATAAAAAATACCTAAAAATATAAAGACATTCTAAAACAATTAGAGATGAGCGATATAGATTACAAACCTGATTTGTCCATGATCCAGCAATTGCAAAAATGAGGAAGAAGGTTTGTGAAGATGATAATGACTATGTTTAAATTGAAATTAGGGATGAAAACTGTGAGAAAATGACACGACAAATTTTAAGCCTTAAATCAAGGTCATATTAACTGCATTTCCTCCTGTTTGATTTTGAATGGGTATTACCCATTTCTCTACCAGTCATTGTGAAGGAAAAATGATTTAGTGTCATTGAAATTCAAATTCGCCCATTTCAATTGTGATATCATGAAAGTATATATAATTCAAATTTATACGAATCTTACAACATATGGTATTTACTGGTTGGTATTGAAGAAGGAAAGACCTGGTTGACAATAAAACACATCTAATAATATAAAACTGATTTGTCCATGATCCGCAGAAAGAACATGAAGATGATAATGTGTTTGTTCAAATTTCAAATTACGGATGAAAACTGATTACCCGAGAGTACTCCGCAGAAAGAACATAACTGCATTTTCTCCTGTATTTTAATTGATGCATGAAATATTACCCGTACTAAATCGGGCTAGCATAATTTGTATGAGAAATCTGTTGGATCAGACCCGATTGACAGATGAACGACCCAAATTAATAGTGAAATGACAGAAATGGACATGGATAATAGTGTTAATTTTAAAATTGAAAATGATAGAAATGATCATTTTCCAAACCCTTTGTATTCAGGAATTAAGATTATATAGATTTTTTGAAAAAAAGTTTAATGTATACGAGAAACCGGGTTAACTAAATCAAATAGTATCCGAATTGATATTTATATATTCCCAAAATTGTCCGGGAGCGCAGAATACAGTAGTAGAAAGATGAATGGGAGTGGGGCAACCCTCTGCCTGACGAAATAAAAAGTAAAGCCCTAAAATCACGGGCTATATATAACTCTACCGATATAGGTATGTGTACAAGTTACAAGCGTCAAGGTGGAAGAAGATAAGGTAACAACTTGCATTTGACATGACTAAAGTACGATGTACTGTTAACAAATAAAAAAATTACATACTCACCATATGAGTTTATCATAGATTTAATTCTTGTTTTCTTATAGAAACACAAATCAATTAACTTTCTATTACGTAAGGTAAAAAAAAATGTATTTTTTTAAAGCATAAATTCTTATAAAAAAATAATAGAAATATATCCGTAAGAGCAAGTCCAATTCTATTTTTATAATTTGAAACTAAATGATAAAAAGATCAACTTCAAACATATTCTATATTTGAATGTAAATATATATAAATGTATACCTGATTCTAAATTTAAAACTAAAAATACATGTATAAATGTAGCCACATCATCAAATAATTAGAAATGAAATGCATGTTGTTTCATTTAAATAAAATTTAGGAGAGAAATTTAACTATATTAAAAAAATATTTATTTACAAAATTAAATCAATATTGTAATTAAAGTTATATTTGAGTGCCAAACAATACTTTTTAATATAAAACTATAACAATAACTATAATAATATTTCATCTTACATTGGATTTGCTCTCAGAGTTTTTGCTTCCTATTTGGGTTGCAATACTTTAAGGAGAGATGAATAAAGTTGTAGAGAGGAGAGAGGGAGGGGTGAGTGATGGCGGCATGCAGGCATGCAGTAAAAAACAGAAGAGGGTCAGCAATCTTTAAGAGAGGAAATTATTGTATGTGTCTGTTTCTCTCTCTACATTCACCCGCGTAAAAGACGAGGGTCTCTTTGCAGAGAAAGACTCACTTTTTTCCCAATTGTTGCAGTCTCTGACACCTATCTCTGTCCTTCTTACATCTTTTTACGTCCCCCCCTCCCATATCAACTCCCTCTTCTCTTTGTTGACCCATTCTAACCCGCCCCCCTCCCCCCTAGTTTTTACTGCTGTAACTCCTCTCTACTCAAGTGTGGTAATTTTTTCCGTATTACGATAATCAAAGGTACAGGGATTAAAAACAGCTGAAGACGGATTAAACAAGATTACGAAGCTGACCAAAAGACATGACTAAATGATAAAAATTCATGATGGGTAGCAAAACAAAATGATGGCTGTATCACCATTTTTTCAATTTTACAAAGATAAAATATACACGTGAGTTTTGCACTGGTAAAAAGATTTTGATTTCACTATTAACCTCTCCGTCCTTGCAAAATGGTCCCTCTAACTTTTCAGTCCTAGCTTATAAAGTACTGTATAAATGAATATAAATTATAAACTACTCACCAAAAATACTACTCTGTCAACTACATTAGTTAATTTGAATATTTGAATTAGTTTTATGCACGGACGAAATCAAGGAGACTAACTAGGCTGAAGTCCCGATTAAACCTAAAATTCTAGTACATTTTTTTTATAAAATCAGGGTTTTGATTTGAAAATATGAAAAAATTTCACTTTGAGTCCCATTTATTCTATAAATATTAGAGATAATTTTTTTTAGTCCGATTATTTTGTGATCCAGATTCCGTCACAAATTTTATATGTTTGGATGTTTTAACATAAATGGAAAATGTATTTAAATTAAAGAAATCATACAATTGACTCAAAGTACAAGTGGATATTAGAAGCTTCAATGGGTGACAAGGAAATCTACTTTTACAAAGGGCACAAGAAGATCTTTAAGAATCTAGACAAAACATTAGATTACCCTAATACTACTACATTTCCATTTACTTTCATTTATCTTTTGGATTTACTGGGTGATTGATTAATCATCGATGTATAGAGATATACCTATATATGTTTGAGAAGACTATGAAATTAGAGGGGACGCCTAGATAAAGGATGGTTCAACTATTCAAGAAAGCACCGGTTTATGTACAGGCAGGTTGAAGCAAATTAAAGTGGTATATTCAATGTTGTAACTTTCTTAATAGAGTAAATTTATAATTTTTTATTCTTCATTTTAAATCCTATATATAGAGTTTACGTTGTGCTCCCTAATTAAAATCTGGAGAGAAGAGAAGAGAGAATTTTGAAATTTTATTACTTTATGGTGCTCCCGAGTTTTTGAAGAAAAGAAAAGAAAAATAATTTTTTAAAATTTTTTCCCCAATTTTTTTTCTTCAAAAAATGGAATGATTGGGAGAGAAACTCCACAAAGTCAATTTAGTTCAAGAAGAAAAGATTAGCAAATATAAGTTTACCGACCAAAATTCAGAGCAGATTTTTTTTTTTTTTTTTTGGTTGAACCGGGTGAGAAACAACTTTTTAATAAAGAGTAAAAATGACGTGACTAATACTTAACAATTTTTAATTCATAAACGTATATGTATGTACATAATTTTATCTTTTTATTAGAAATATTTTCATAAATGATGGATTTGGGAGATGTTTTGAAAATTTTTGGTGAGAACTTTAACATTTTTGTTTTAATAAATTTTTTATTACTCAAATCATGCGTGAGTTGGTGCGAAATTTTTGATAGAAAAACGTACTGATCGCATCAAAAACATCCTAGAAACAATATTTACATGAATTTCTATACTAAAATATTCTGTTCACCTTAAATTTGGGTTGAATATCCAAGATCGGAACATCATACATAGGATTTGGTTCGCTATTCACCGAATACATAGTAGAAGTGAGTTTTTTTTTTTTTTTTTTTGTTGACAAAATGCAAATTCATATCATTAAATTAAAACAAGTCTAGCCGGGACAAATCCCCAACTGACAATGCAATCAGGTTGATAAACAATAAAGCGAGCTAAACAAATAGTCGCATTGTTTCCAGACTGCTTAACACACTGAATCCATGGATTCTTGAAATTGAAAATGAATACAAAGGCTTCTCGAGTAATCCAGCCAGCATCGGTCCCGAAAATGGTAGCTTCACAATTGACCTTCACAATAGTTCCATGGCTGTTGCGGTGTTCAGGCGACTCAGTTACAAAAACTAAGCAATGAGGAACAATAGTCCTCGAATAATGAACAACTATAATTTGTGAAAGGTGAGCACATGCGGTCACAACCATTCCAAGCATACCCCAGCTATCTACATGCCGGGATCCAGCTATAGACATGCCGAAAGTTCCAAGCATACCCCAGCTATCTACGTGCCAGAATCCAGCTATAGACATGCCGAAAGTATAACTGATGTGGTAATCCAGATCTCCCAAAACCCCATCCAAATCATTCTCATTGATAACACACAAACTCGCATAAAGCGAAAAAACACGCATAAAGCGAGACGAAAACAAAACACACATAAAGTGAGACAAAAAACAAAACACGCATAAAGCGAGACAAAAGCAAAACTAATCGATTTTATTGAATCTGGAAAAACAAGATCGGAAGAAAATGAGGGAGGAAGGAGGAGAGAGGCGCAGGGAAGAGAGAGGAGAGAGGCGAATGGGGGGAAGTGAGTTTTATTTAATTGAAATTATAACATAAATAGATGATTAAAGATAATTTTCGATGTAGTAATTTCTCCGAGAATTCTCCGCTGGTAAGTCTTTTAATAGTACGTGATTAAACTCAAATTGCATACGAGATTGGTAATTAGATTCCCTTTCTGGTTTTGGACATTGAAAGATGCCGAACATGGGCAAACACATTACAGTAATAATGAAAAAAGATGTGTCGTGTTTGGGTGGGTCTGATCCAAAGCAGTAAAGTAAGAACTGAAAAGGAAATATAACTAAAGTCTGTCCAACGCAGAATTATAAAAGTACACACACTTGCATTTATTAGATTTTTACCCCTTTTTTCCCTTTTCTTTTTCTCTCAAACTAAATACATTGAATGGCAGCTCCCATTTGCCCAATTCTACCGAAGCTAAACATGTTAATTTAACCATGCATTTACTGATCTAAAACTAAATCCAAGCACAGCATATATTAAATATTTAATAATTTTAAAAGTGCATTCAATTTTTAATATTCTATCCATATTTTATGTGACTATTAATAAAAGTACATTTTAAAAAAAATTAATGCCTTAAAATATGTATTGAAATATAATAATTTACTCTCTCCGTTTTTTTCATTTATTTATATTTTCCTTTTTGAAATGCTCGTTCGTTCAATTCTTTATATTCTAAAAGTTTCTTAAAATAATAAAATTTTATAATATAAAAATTAACTATATCCATTACTTTTCTCCGCTATACCCATTTTATAAATTAAATATTGACTGACCTTCGACTTTACTCACTTTTCTTATTTTTCTCTACTAATTTATACTTTTGTCTTAACATTTGTACTCAATCCCATTATAAAAAAATCGATGAGACGGATGAAGTGTTATTTTAGACAAATGAAATAAGATATTTACCGGAAAACTACAAACTTTCCACAATTATGATATTATATGATTGATGTGTTTGGCTTAATTCTGTTTAAAAATATTTAAACTTTGGAATTTTTGTTTAAAACAAAAAAAAAAAGGAAGAGAAATGTTTATAAAATATCTTATGGTTCCGACAGTGGTGGAGGAAGCGCGTGGGAAAAGCAAACCAAAAAAGGATAAAGGAGTGAGAGTAAAGTTTAACAGCACACTGAGTTATAACCCGTTTTGTCCGGGTTCAAGTCCTGTATGTACTCTCCTATACATACTAGACTCCTCTAGGCCCCATAGGCCTCTGTTGGGTTCTTTGCAATTGATGGCCCTTTGATAAAGACTTGCCCATTTTTCATTACTGTCACTTACAGTATTTGTCAATATATAATCATATTTACATAATTACCCTTCATCCTCTTACATTTGGACAGACATATATAATCAATGATTATGTTATTCCTATATTAATGTATGATAATGTAGTGAAATTGAAAGAGGGTTTGGTTTTATCTTTTGGACAGTTGGAACATAATCATCTCTGTCCCTCATTCAAATTCTTTGTTGGGTATGGACTCCCACCAATCCCTCTGTCCCATTCGTTCAAGTTGAGTGCAAATCTAACTTCTTTCAAGTAATCATGTTTTTAAAGAAATTTTAATAAAAATTGTTTAGAGGAAACGTGTAAACGAACAACAAACTGCACCGCGATCTTACGTTAAATGTTTGTGTATTTTATCTATATAAATTTGTTAAATTAAGTTAGAATTGAGTTTTGCAATATTTTTTAGGCAAAATATATCTAAAAAGTTTTAAGGTTGTTGGAAACTTGATTTGATTTGCATAGCCAGTTGAAGACTCAGAAGTTAAGCCACAAACTAAAAAATGTTCACTTAGCAAGTTTTTTTTTTTAATTTTAATTTGATATTTAAAAGAATCCAACAAAACTCGAATGACATGATATTACAAAAAGAAAATAAAAGCAACAAAAACAAAAGTGAACAGACAAATTACAAGTGAATGATCAAATCGGGGTGACTGATTATAACAACACATAAACATTAAATAAGTATAGTGACAACTTAACTACAACACAACATATTAAATAATAATCACAGTATAAAGATTCCCACATGAATCAATAGCTTTCATTTCCGGCCTCTAATTTATAAAAATACCAAAATTTACCTGTTCAAGATAAGATGAACCTCACTTTAATTAATTAACACTAACAACACTTTTAGATTGCACTAATTAATCTAATTATTAATTTAGTACACTAAATTAGAAGAAAATTTTTTGTACTAGTTGCAAGGGATAATTGTTGAATGAGAAGAAGAAGACAGCATAGAAAACAATCGTCCGCCCGAAAATATAGGGGACTCGATCCACAACACCCTCTATATTTAATTTATTTATACGTACACATAACACCAAGTACTTGTTTCTGTACAATCCACATCATCTATTTACACACTTGTGCTGTGACATTTACATTTTTATCACGTGAAGAAGTCTCCGGTTTCGGTATTAATATGAATAAAATCGAAATCCAAATTCAAATTTACATTTTCACTATGTTACATTATTAAATTTTGAAACGAACTGCTATTTATCCTTAACATACTTTTATAAAAAAATTACTGAATTATTTCGCGATTCGATTCTCCCTCATTTACATATACGGAAACGAAACGAAACGTATTCATGTGGTGTACACTAGAATCTCGATAAATGATTACACTTAAGATCAAAAAAATATATTCATTTAAAGAGATTATTTATTTATCGATTAATGAATATTTTATTCAATTATCGATAAATGAATATTTATTCATTTAGATAATAATTTTATTTTATTTTATTATAATAATGATGTTTTAAAATTTAATATTCAAATATATCTAAAAGATAATAGTTAAAAATTTAAAATTTTTACCATATATTTTGTTCACTCTCAATAATATGCATACATTAATTATACGTATAAATTAAATATAGTGCTTGTACTATTTTAATATGCTTGAGAGTGTCCATATGATTGTATTAGTAATATACTTAGAATCTATTAAATTATATATAAAAATATATATTATTTTAATTTTAGTGAATATTTATTTATATTTACATAGAGTTTTTAAAGAATTCAATAAAATTTATTCATTAATATGTTTAGAAAAATTATTCATTTACTTTATTATTCTAAATTAAAACCGAAAAAATATATTTATTTATCGAGATTATTTATTTAACGAGATTACTTATTTAGCGAGATTACTGTATGTATTAGTTCAAGTAAAATAAAGTAAAAGAGGCTAAACGATTACATTCACTTTGTGTGTTTCTCTCACTGCCACACCACACAACACACATCAAACAAAGGGGGCAGTAGTGTGCAGCTCTTTGCAGCTGCTCCTCTACATCTTTTTGCAGGTTACAACCACTACAAACTTAATCTCACATCCACACATCCTTATAAGTTTATTATTACTCTGTTTTTCATTTGAAACATACAATAGCTCTTCTAGAGAGAGAAACTAACTAAACTGTTGAATTTCTAGGGTTTTAGCGATGTGTGGAATGATTGATCTGAACACTGTGACCGAAGATGACTCCGAAACGACGCCGTCTGAATTCGATTCAACGGCGTCGTTTGAGTCGGCGCCGGCGGTGTGTATGGAGCTGTGGCACGCTTGTGCTGGTCCATTGATATCGTTGCCGAAGAAAGGAAGCTCAGTTGTGTATTTGCCGCAAGGTCATTTGGAGTATGTGTGTGATTTTCCTGATGTTGCTTCTCGTCTTCCTCCTCATGTATTTTGTCGCGTTGTCGATGTCAAGCTCCATGTAAGTTACTGCTTATATATGTATGTATGTATTTGTTGTGTAATTGTAGTTGTGTATGTGTGTTTTTGTGATATGTGATTTGAATGATGTTTGTTTCGGTGAAATGTAGATGTGATTTTAATTTAATTAACTCTGGAGTATATATTTGTGTTTTTAAGTATGTGATTTAAAGGTGAAATGTGAATGTGACTCGTTATTAATTAAATTTAGAGTATATGTAACATATCTCTGTGTATGTATGTTTGTTTTGTAGTGTGTAGTTTTGGATGTTAATTATATTGAGTGTGATTTATAGTTATGTTTGTGATTATATGTAATTTTGTGTGTGTGTAGGCGGAGGCAGCGACAGATGAGGTGTTTGCGCAAGTTTCTTTAATTCCGGAGTCACAGGTGTGTGTTTTTATTGTGTGAGTTTAATATAGAGGAAACTTTGATTGTTGAGGTAATTGAAGAGAATTATATTATAATTGGGGGTGTTGATGTGATTATTGGAAGCAGATTGAGCTGAAATGGAAGGAAGGAAAATCTGAAGCGCAAGTTGAAGAAGAAGATGTTGAAGTTGCTGGTAAAGCAATGACACCACATATGTTCTGCAAAACTCTTACTGCTTCGGATACGAGTACACATGGAGGTTTCTCTGTTCCTCGTAGAGCGGCCGAGGACTGCTTTCCTCCGCTGGTAATATCATGTTCCGTTTGTTGTTTTGAATATAGTGTTTATAGTGTTTTGAATTTTGTGTTTATATGATACTTTTACTGAATATATTGCTGGGTGGTGGGATTTTGATCTGTAGGATTATAAACAACAGAGGCCTTCACAAGAGCTTGTAGCCAAAGATTTGCATGGTTTGGAATGGAGGTTTCGGCACATCTACCGGGGTATGTTACAAGAATCTCTATTTACCTTGTAATTTGTTTCTGTTAACACTTAAATTTTATTTTGTGCTTCAACTTCCATTGTCGGTTTTCTAAAACTTGAGTTCGATCAGGTCAGCCTCGGAGACATCTGCTAACTACTGGTTGGAGTGCATTTGTCAATAAGAAGAAGCTTGTCTGTGGAGATGCCGTTCTCTTTCTTAGGTGTGGATAGTATGGTAGCTCCTTGGCTTTTTAAATTTGGGTCATAACCTTTCGTGTTTTTAATATAAGTTATTTGCAGGGGTGGTGATGGAGAACTGAGACTGGGAATCAGAAGAGCAGCTCAAGTTAAAAGCAGCGCCAAGGTTCCTGTGGCTTATAATCAGCAGATGAATGATATCGCTTCTGTGGTCAATGCAGTTTCTATGAAAAGTGTCTTTAACCTCTGTTACAATCCAAGGTAGATTGTTTAAGGCATTTCATTACTAGCAATGACCTTCTCTGTACTTTTCCTTTATATAGTGTTGGAGTGCCATATGCTTTCTAATGTACTAGTGTATTAGTTTTCTGCTAATGTGTTCCGGAATTTTCTGGACGACACTTGCTAGAAGGTTGTATGCCTGTGATATTCACCCACATTTTTTCTATTTACAGCTATACATAGAATCATAAAGTTTTTAGCTCATGAACTTTGAATCATAAAGACGTATGTTGTGCCACCTACTTTTAGCTGTATGATTATTTTAAGGAATTTAAATTTGTTGCATGCATTTCTAATTTATAAAGTTCAATATGAAGCTCTGCTATTTCTGATCATTTTGCCACCAACACAATATTTGACTTTTGTCGTAGAATATTTTCACTAGAAATGCAATGCTATGCAGGCCACCGTGATATGTAAACATTGTAATGTCTAAAATTATAAAGCAATTATACAGATTGAAAACTTTTAGTACAAGTCAAATGGTACTTGTTTTTTGAATTCTTACATCTTCCCACAGAGTTTTCTTGTGTTTTACTGTTGCCTCCCATCTTGCTTAGGACAGAGTATTTAAGGCTTCTTAGATATTCAGATTTGAACCGTACAAGTCCACCAATGTGCTGAAACCAAGTACTTTGGTTCAGAGACAAGCCCTACTATCAAAACCAGATTAGTCTGAAGTGTCTGGCCTTATTTATTATGTGCTACCTAAAGTCACAACACTTTGTTGAATTATTTTGTAAATATGTTACATGTTGCAATTTACTCATCCTTTCTCTAATTTCATCATACGGAGTGATCGTCAAGTAATCTACCAAGATATTATGAATTAAGGAATTTTGTATTCATTTCTAAACCTTTTATTGCCATTCAAAGGTCCAAATAATGCCATCTACATGTATACATTGTCGTTTAAACTGTAAACTGAAATGCAGTACTGCACTATATGTATGTTCTTTTCCTCATATATGACTTGACCAGTATGTATTTTATTTTATGCTGTAACAGATGTTTCTTATAATTATACCAAGCTAAACAATATTTTTACGTGCATACATATATTTATTTTAATGCCAACTGTGTGAAGCTCCATGATCTGAGTTGTTTACCTATCCACTTTATGTCTCGTGCAACATTTTCCTAGCAAGTTTGGAGAAATACGAAATAGTAGGTTTGATTGTCACGTATCCAATTTGAAATGTCATACGCCTTATGTTTTCTTTCTTCAGTATCTTAATATCCGTGGGGTAAGATCTGGAGTTGCACTTTACCTCAATGAATTGCATTGGTGTCTTTAGTTTATAGTACTGTACTATTGTCTCACAGTTCAATTATACCTTGCAGGTCTAGCTCATCTGATTTTGTAATACCTTTTGGCAAATTCTCGAAGAGCCTAGCTAATTCGTTCTCACCTGGGATGAGGTTTAAGATGCGTATAGAAACAGAAGACGCAGCTGAGAGAAGGTTAGAGCATCATCATTATCACAAAATAAAAAATAAAAAATTATAATAACTTAATGTAGAGCTAATATATTGCCATCTTTACAGGTGTACTGGACTAGTGGTTGGTATTGGTGATGTTGATCCGCTGAGGTGGCCTGGTTCTAAGTGGAGGTGCTTAACGGTATGAAGCCAGATTGAGTTATTTCCTTCTTCATTGTAATTTGGTGTATCTTTTATTTGATAGACCTCTACCTTCTTAGCTCTTGAATGATTAAACTCTTGCTTTAAAACCTTAAACAATGGTTTTAGTACTTTTCATTGTTCCCATTCATTTCAGCCCTTTCCAGACAGTAGTATACTAAAATATACCAAAAGCAGATATAAAAGCCTGTTAAGTCAGTTGTCCTAGGACTTGTTTGGCAATATTACATGCTCATTCCTCTTATAGTCAAGTATGTTAAATTTAATCATGTCTATACTCAATTATGGCAACCATTCTTTAGTTTTTGGAGAGCGAATAAATCTCATAGCACACGTGATTAGCTATAACATCACCAACAGTTTGGTTAAACAATAGAACTTTGGTAGTACATGTATCAAAGTTTTGACAACCAACTATTATGTTCTGCGTGTAGACAATATTTAGTATATGTTTGAAATCAGGTCTATACTATATAGTATGGCATGTTTAATATAATTTGCAGAAGCTTTTATGCATTTATGCTCGTGTGTGCTCTTTCAAGTGAGTACTATATTCAATATTGTCCGTTACTATTATGCATGCTTTTTGAAACCCAAAGAAGTTGACCCTATATTTATACAACATATAATATACATTTAAAATCAGGTATATAGTATGTCATGTTGAATTAATTTGCAGAAGCTATAATGCATTTATGCTCGTATGTGCTCTTTCAAGTGAGTACTATGTTCAATATTTTCCGTTACTATCATGCATGCTTCTTGAAACCCAAAGTAGTTGATCCTCTAAAAAGGTTAAACTCAGCAGTTATCTTTTACGTGTGGTTTATTCTGCAGTATTGACATTTTGATTTTGGATATTATTACTACAAAAAGACCTTTAAGTATGAAGCAATTGTGAATAATTACTTCAGGTTCGATGGGATGATATGGAAGTTACACGGCACAACCGAGTTTCTCCATGGGAGATTGAGCTATCTAGTTCTATTTCAGGAGCCAGCGGTTTGGTTTCACCTGGTATGAAAAGGAGCAGGATTGGTTTTACAACACAACCAGATTTCCCTGTCTCTAGAGGTATATCTTAGCCACTGTATTTTTAATATTGTGGTCAGTTTACTTTAGCTGTAGTGCATTCATTTTTCTAAATTGAAAGCTAACCTCTATAAACTTCTTATATAGATGGGACAGGAATGTCAGACTTCAGGGAATCTTCAAGGTTCCAGAAGGTCTTGCAAGGTCAAGAAATTTTGGGTTTTCATGCCTCTTTCGATGGTGTTGATGCTCGAAAAAATCACCCTCCCGACCCGAGGGGCTGTTTTCCTGGCTCGATGAGTTGGGACTCAGCAATAGGAAATGGTATGAGGTCCCCCATAGGAAGTTCTAGAATTTTGTATGACGGGGTTGACTTTAGTGAATCTTTGCGACTCAACAAGGTCTTGCAAGGTCAAGAAACATTTCCAAACCGTTCTTACGGAGGAAGTCCGAATGTTAACCAGATGCTGGAACACGGTGATCCTAGATTTGTGGAAGGTGCTCGAGCAGTAAGGGGTGGAACAGAGTGGTCTTCGGTTATGCAGGGTTACAGTACTTGCGTGCGACCCTCAGCACCATTGGTCCGAAAGTCTTCAGTGTCTTCTGTCCAAATGTTCCATCAACCAGTTCCAGACCCAACATTTGGTGGAATATCAATATCTAGTGTTAATAGTCTAAAGAAGCATGAGATTAATAACCATGGTTCCTTTGAAAATTCTGGAACATTTCAGGGAAATCTCACATCATCCTCACCCTGTGGGCGTAGTACATTTGGGATGGAATCTCATCAAGACCTTGCTTCTTCTGGTCTTCCTAGTACACATAAACAACTTGGGTCGTTTAATATTCCTCTCGAAACTCAATCATCAAATAAGGGGAGTTCAAATTTAGTTTCGGCATGCAAAAGTAGTTGCAGACTCTTTGGTTTTCTCTTGACCGAGGAAAGTCCCGCAATCTCTAAAGAGTGCAATCCGAGTCGAATTCAATCACCTTATGGTCATATAACTCCACATCTTTCTCGGGGTGATGAACAGTTCAATTCGAAGCCTTCATCGATGACCAAAATTGTTGGAGGCAGCTGTACCAAAGCAAGTGACATGTATACTGTAAGGGATATGCTTCTTGATATTGCAATGTAGCGTACAACTGGAGTAATTGTTACAACTTGGTAGCTGATTTCTGAGTTGGACCACATATCTAAAAGGTTGGGGTTTTTAAATATAAATTGAAGCTGCCTCCTTGTCTATATCATAACAAGGATGCCTGGTGTTGTTACTGAAAGTAAGTAAACTTGTATTACCTATTATACTTTTCATATGTTTCTATATACCTACCTCGAATGATTTTGTGTTTGATGAAGTGACAAACTTTAAGAGTATCAATTTAATGTAATATCAGCTAAATCACCTGTTTATAATTTTACTCTACTATTTCTGCAGAAATATTTTCAGCTAGCTAAAGTCGGGATTTGGAATCTGGCGATGTAGAAGTTGTATTGACCAAGATTGGTGCTTGGGAGGTAATGCCTGGTACCAAAATCTATATCTTAGGTCTGACAAACAATTGTAACATCTATAATATATATAAGCTTTGTTGTAAACTTAAAGATCAAGACGAATCAGTCCCTTTGTATTTTTTTTTTTTTTTGGTTGAGCCACTTTATAACATTGTTATGGTAATATGTGGAATTTGTTAATGTAGAATAACTCAAGCTGCAAGATCTCAACTGTTTGTCATGGTGATTGTGATATCTCTACACTTCATCCTAATTGTTTAGATTGCTGCTTAACGTCTTTAATATGCCTAAACTGTGACTTCGATTTTAGTTTGTTCTTTTGTTATATGCATGGAGACTGGAGTTGTCTAGCTGTAAGGTTTACATATCTGGCTTGGTTGTGACTTCCAGATTTGAGGGTAAAGAGCACTCACCATTTGGATTGAAGATTATATAAATCTTCTGTTTGCAGCAATTGCTTGGTAACTTCCTTTAGAGATGATGTGTAGCAAGTGCGTTAATTTTGTTCAGGGTATATATGTGAATTGTGAGGTAATGAAATTGTTCACTAGGTTTTGAATATCAGTACACCAAAATTACTGATTAGGGGTGTGAGTTGCAGTAAGGGCTTGTTTTTTTTTACCGAAGTATAGTCTTTGTTTGCGGAGATCAGAATAATACGGGATTCAGCAATTGTATGAAAATATAACTATCAGCAAAATTGAGATGAGATTATAAGAACGATTTCAGTACCAATCTTTCTTTATTACATTACCCCCCTTTTGGTCCCCGAACCCTAATCTTGTGTGGAATCTGGATTCCAACATCAATGAGAATGGGGATATCTGTTTCTACAAAGTGGGGAATGAAGGCAAAGATAAATATATAGCTTAGGTATGAATGTTTCAGCAGAAACTTCAGTACACTCCCTGCCATCTTTCACTGCTGCAGAAAGGATGATAATCCTATGAAATGATGAAGGAAATGCCGTATTCCTTGACCTCTCTTATTAGCAGCAAGTTCTTGTGGAGAAATTATTGCCAACATGCTCTTATTACTCTGAGAGGGATATTGTCAAGTCAAATCCAAGTAACAGGTGAGGGGAGTAAAGTTAGATTCATGGACAGTATAAATGATTCGAAACTGTGCTTCCACATGTCTAATTACCCAAGTTATATCATAACAAATAAATTTAAATTTTCAAAGAATTAATAATCTCTTTTAAATAACATATAAAAACTTTATATACAATTACCCAAAACTCAAAAACACAGCCCCCTCTTCCAAATTGTTCAAAATTGCTACAACTTGTACAATGGAGGGTCTATTTTTCCTAGAATTACCAACGCAAGCTGCAGCAACTTTAGCCAATCTAACAATAGGCTTCACATCAGTTGGAATTACAATTCTTGTATCCAAAACTTGACTAATCTTCATTTCTTTAATCAAAGGCAAAGCCCATTCAACAATATTAAACCCTCTCCCACTTCTCCTACCACTCAAAATCTCTAACAAAACTACACCTAATCCATAAACATCACTTTCCTTTGAACCACCCTTGTTATTAATCCAAAACTCGTCATCAACGTGCCCAACAAGACCTTCCTTCTCTCGAGGTGCCAAAAATGATAACCCATAATCACAAATCTTAGCAACAAATTTTAAATCAATCAAAACATTGGAAGACTTAACACAACCATGCACCACTGGTGGCACTACCACTTCATGCAGATATTCAATCCCTCGAGCCACCCCAGCTGCAACCTTCAATCGATTTCCCCAGTCCAAAAGAGACACTCCATCAGAATTTCCATGTAAATAAAACTCTAAACTGATCACCCCTACAAATTCTGAAACAATAATTCTTTCCCCCGGTGCCTCCGAAAACCCTATTACAGACACTATATTCGGATGCTGAACTGCACAAAGTGACTTTAGTACCGCTGAGAAGGTAGAATTACCAGCATTGCTCAAAACTAACCGAGGATGAATTCTTTTAACCACCACCATATCTCCTCTTGACATTACAGCTGTATACACAGTTCCGAGCCGGCCTTGTCCCACAAATCTTCGAGTGCTGAAGCCATCAGTAGCTGCATCGATATCGATCAACGAATAAATATGTGCAGCCTTCCTTGCAGGAACAATTTCTTGGCCTTTCACCTGCTTTTTCTTGCAAAGGATGATGACCAGGATGATCACAAGAACAACGAATGAAAATATCAAAAAAGAAAGGGAAAGATCATAAGCAACATCATGAGTAGTCATGGAAATCTCAATCTTGAAGATGTCTATTAATAATTGTTGAGTACAAGTAATTGTTTGATAGGAAAAAAGATTAGTTTGGGCGGCTGAGAAAGGTGCATGAAGAATGAAAATTCAACTTAATTAATATGGAAATGGAATTCAAAGAGTGAAGAGATAGGAAAGGGATGTTAATGTTATATATACGTTGCGTTCATGTAAAGTCTTTGAAAATTAAGTTATGGTTGATATGGTACGTTATGGAACTTTGAAATTGTAAGACAAGATTTGGTTAATGTTGGTTTCATGGTTGGCTGCCTCCTATTTTATCACTTTTCACCAAAAGTTTAACCACTTATTTTTGTGATAACCATGTTTCTTTTTCTTTTTTTATATTCGAGACTAACAAATACATTAGTGATATGCTATCAGTTTTATATTGGACATGTGATAAACAGATTAATTAGGTTTATGTATGCCTTAAAATGATTATCTGTTTTAAAAAAATTTGGAATTGAGCGAGAATCGAACCCATAACTTGGGACGACAAGATAGTAAAGAATATGAATTCTGGATAACCCTTATATATACTTGGTAAACAGAGAGAAAAGAAAAAAGAGGTAATGAGTTGGAAAATTCATGAATGTGTAGCAAGTTATTATATTTTTAAACACCTAGCAAAAGAGTTTCAATTTTTTTACAAAATAATTTAAATAAATGAATGGCGAGTTTACTCAATATGTGTGTTTGTTTTGGAGGTCAATCCTTCCTTCCTATGCTAGGTGAGTTATGCTCATTTAATACCTTTGTTTCTGTTGGGCTTGTGAGCAGTATAAAGTAAAAAGGGCCGGTGAAGAATATGTATAGAGGTCGAGTTCATTCCAACAAATAAATGGACTTTCCGTAAAGGCCTTGTACAAAATTGAATGTGAACCAAATGCCCTTTTAAAAATAAGGTACATCATTCATCATATTTTTGGTTTTGAAAATTATTTCAGAATAACCATCAACCTTGTTTCAGATTAATGCCTAAAATAATTTCAAACAATCAATCTTATTTCCTAACTGAGATTTGTAAATTAGATATTTATAAAAATTAATTATTGATTCGTTTTTCTCTTTAGGATCAGACCAAATTTTCACTACGATTTACGTACCATTTTTTTTATATTTTCAAAAATCTTAAAGTAACCTTTAAATTAGGTTACATATATACTTTTCAATAGTCTAATTTTTATTATTTTTTAACTATATAATATATATAATTTATTATCAAAGTTCAGTTAATGAGATCATCAAAAATCAAACAAGTCCGAGAAAATGAGTTTGTTAGGATTTAGGATCTGACCATTTCAAACAAAAATAGGTGCAATGTAAAAAGCAGGATCAAGGGTGGACAGAGAACGGCAAACTTTGTTGCTGCAGCTTTTTAATTTGTTACTCCCTCCGTCCCATTTTTATTGTTCATCACCAAAAACTCACATTTTATTCAATCATATGAAATAAATTGATAGTTACCAAAAAGTTGTATTGTTTTTCATAAAAATTGACATAATTAACACATAATTTACCATCTAAACTAAAAGTGGACAACAATTTTGGGACGAACGAAAAAGGAAATTCTAGACAATAAAACTGTAACTGAGGGAGTAGTACACTAGCTACTACCACCAGTAGTAACTTGATAAACACATTGAAACCTTTATTCTGTAATAACTGAGTGCACAAAAAATGTTTTAACTGTGCCACTCCTAGGCCTATCCCCTTTTCCTCACTAATTTCACAAAACAGCATCAAAAAAAACTGCTGGCCTATTTTCGTAATCCTGCAGTGTTCAGTAAGTGGTCCCTTTAAGCTTTTAAATGAGTAAAATGTTGAATTATTCAGCACAGTCAACAACAGTTACCACAGGTAACTTCTCGAAATCAATATATTAATTAATAAGTTAATACTAAATTTACAAACATCTCCTCTACTCAAATTTCTTAATTACTAACACACAAATACTACAATAACCAGAAATAAAAACATCATCGTTCTAGGGAGAAACATTAATAAGTACTAATCACAACTTAAAAGCAGCATTGAGTAGTACCTGTCAATGTAAAAACAATAAGCTATTAGTTAATCAACAACAAGAGCTGAAGCCTGACTTCATTCTTGTCCAAGTTTCCGAAAATTTGTACAGCAACAACCATTTCATGCTACACTTCCTTGATCTGATGCATCTTCGTAATAGTATGGTGATAATTTACCGTCTTTCTTAACAATCTTCAGCTGATTGTCGCATCCACCTATTTCGTGTAACATTTTAACAACTCTTCTTATTGAGGGACGGTTGATAGGAAGAGGACTGGTGCAAATGAGACCAACGTTAAGGACTTTGCATATTTCTTCTTTGAAACAGGAGTCTAGTTTTGGGTCAATGACATGGTCTATGCCTTTCTGATCCAAAGTTGTGCAAACCCACTTCACCAAATCTTTTTCTCCAAATTCAGGATCCACTGGAAGTCTTCCAGTAACTAATTCGAGAATGACCACACCAAAGCTATATGTATCGCTCTTCTCATTCACGCGAAGTGTGTATGCGTACTCTGCAGTGCACGTAAAACTTGTTCAGAGCTGAGGTTGTATTAAAAGTGAGCGAAAACAAATATTTTATCCAGGCCAAGATATATATAAAAGACACAGACTGCTTGCTAAGTATTTACCAATCCAAAGAAATGGCACATCTTAATACTATGAAGCAAACAAGAGAAGGAATTGTCTGATGCAGAAGGCTATTGATTTGTGTCTATAAATTGTAGGGCAATAATTCGGCTTATATTGATAAAATGAAGAATGCCATCTACAAGGAACAGACTTTGAGTCTTTAAAATTGTAGCTAGGCATAAATTTTCGTATTTTAATACACACCATCTACGTTCAAGATTTTAGAACCATATAGCCAATGCCCAATAATGTCAAAACAGTGCAAAATAAGTACAAACACTGTGAACTATAGATCGATAAAGGATATGAAATGCTTAACTAACTAACTAACCTGGTGCAATGTAACCACAGGATCCTGCAATGACAGACATGGAATTGTTCCCCTTCCCGATCGCATCAACAGCCTTTGCCAGTCCAAAATCTGCTACTCTAGCTCCAAAATCTTCATTCAGCAAAATATTATTAGATTTTACATCCCTATGCACAATTGGTGGAACACAATCATGATGTAAATAGGAAAGTCCCTCGGCAGCATCCATCGCAATTTTGTACCTAGTTGGCCAATCTAACAAACCACTTTTGCTACTATGAAGCAAATCACCCAAGCTACCATTAGGCATATACTCATAAACCAAAAGCTTGCAATCTCTTGTAGTACAACAACACCACAACCTTACAATGTTCTTATGCCTGATCTTCCCAAGTGTCTCAACCTCCGCTTCAAATCCATCATTACGACCTGATCCTTTCTCAACATCTCCATCCTCATCCACCATCTTGGATCCTCCCCAAAGCTTTTTCACTGCAACAGCCTCACCATTACGCAACACAACCCTGTAAACTTTACCAGAAGCCCCACTTCCTATCACATTATCCTCATCCAAAGCACCCAATATTTCACTTTCACTAAAACCCAATTTATGAAATGACATCAACGTCCATTTTGATTTATCATTTGCTCTTTTTGCCACATTGACATTATTATACTTTCGAAAGAACAAGACAAGACCCACAATAAGTACCACACCTGAAAGCAAAAAGATTGTCCTTAGCATCCAAACATAACCCATACTCCTAGCTCCACCTCTACGATCACACAAACTATCAATTTCTTTGCACAAGCCAGGGTTCCCAAGAAAGCTATTCCAATAAATTTGCTTAGCATATAGCTCGGGAATATGTCCTGAGAACTGATTACTTGATAAATTCAGCTGATTAAGCTTCAAATTCTGCAACCCTATTGGAATGTTTCCTGAAAACCGGTTCCCTGAAATATCAAGATAATTAAGCCCAGATAAGCTTCCAATTTCCTCGGGAACAATTCCTGAAAAATCATTATCTGCAAGATTCAGCTCATATAGCTTCTTCCAAGAATGAATGCCACTTGGAAGCTCACCTGACAACTCATTGTTATGAAGATCAAGCCTTCCTAACTGTTCAAGCTTCACTATACTCACAGGTAAAACACCACTAAATCGATTATCACTCCCCGAAAAATCCTTCAAATTCTCCAAAAATCCGATCTCCTCAGGAATATTGCCCGAAAAGTTGTTCTTGTATATATTCAGGGATGACAAAGCTGATGCTCCAGCAACTGTTTTCGCTATTTGACCCGAAAAAGAGTTACCAACAAGCTCAAAAAAGAACATATTAGGAAGCCCCCAAAATTCATCCGGAACCACACCAGACAAATTGTTATACCCAAGCCTAACCCGTGTCAAGCTCCTACATTTGCCTAAACTTTCTGGAATCCCACCCGAAAACGAGTTATTAATCAACAAAAGCTCCTCAAGAACGCCTTTTTCACACAAACTCGGAGGAAGTTCACCCGAAAACCTGTTACTCGACACATCAATCAACTTCAAAGGCGAATTCTTCCCAAGATTCTTAGGCAATTCACCACTTAAACGATTACCAAACAACCTAAGTTCATACAAATTTGTAGAGTTCACAATACTCTCAGGCAATTCACCCTCAAATCTATTCTCATAAAGATTAATCGACTCAAGTGGCAATGAACACAACCCCTCTGGAATCCTCCCACTCAACTGATTCATTGACACATCCAACAACCTCAAACCCTTCATCTCCCCCCACCCTTCATTCGGCAACTCACCCGAAAGCGAGTTATTATACAACTCAATCTGAATCAAACTAGTCAGCCCAGTGAGCCAACCCGGAACCACCCCTCTCAATCTATTAGCAGCCAAATCAAAATCAACCAATTTACTGAGTCGACTCAGCGAGTCAGGAATTTCCCCAACAAAATTGCAATCACTCAACCACAACACCTCTAAATTCACCAACCCACCAAACTCCGGTGGGATCCGACCCGGTAAAAACGGGTTATACGACAAATTCAACTGCTTTAAACTCGAAATATTTCCTAAAAACCCGGGAACTTCCCCATCAAACAAATTCTCAACCAAAGACAAAATCTCAAGATGCCGGAACTTTCCAAAACTCACCGGAATCTTGCCGGAAAAATTATTTCCGGTCAAGTCAAGAACTTTCAAATTTTGAAGCTCAGATAAAGACTTGGGGAGCATACCTGATAAAAGATTCTGAGCAAGATTCAAGTAATGTAACGATGTACACGTGGCAATACCCTCAGGAAGTGTGGAGTTAATAGAGTTGTTGTAGAATGAAATAGAGGTTAAATCTTGAAGATTACAGAGAATTAAAGGAAATGGGCCAGCGAGATTTGAGCTAGAGAGATCAACTGAGTTGACAGAACGAGTTAAAGGGTTGCATTTGATGCCATACCAGTTACATGGGGTGGTGCTGTTTTCAGTGTTCCAGGTTGAGAGAGTGTTGTCTGGGTCATACAGACTGAGTTTGACTCGGTGGAGATAAATGGCTTCTTGGTTTTGAGCTAAAGTTGAAGAAAATAGTGTGAGCAAGAATGGTAGTAGAAAGAGATGCATTTTTTTGGAGTGTGTAGAGAGTATAGATACAGATAGATACAGAGATTATTATGAAGGGTTTGAGGAAGGAACAAGGGGAAGAAGAAGAGGAGTGTTAGACATGAATGTGGGTGTGTGTGTGTGAAAAGGTGATTTGGATTTTGATGTAATAATGGACTAATGAAGTAAATGCAATGGAGTGTTACAGCCGACAATTTGATAAATTTGATGGGGAAGTGATAAAAGTTTTGCAGATGATAAAGTTTTGATTTTTAGTAGAATTGTGGTGTGTTTAGGTCTAATAATACAGTGATTGTACTCTTGTGCATAATTGTGTGTATTTTGTGCTTTTTAGGGGGGAAAACTGAAAAGGTTGGTTGGGTCATGTTTGTAATGTGCATGTGAAGATTTTATTTGTATGTGAATGTGTGTCTGGTCTGTAAAAATTCTTGTTTTTGGGTGCAGAATCTGAAACACATTTGCTGCAACTTCAAACTTGTATTCACGGATTGGCTGTAGCTCCAAGGCTAAAACCAAAGTATGTGTAGCTTCTAGTATGTGTAAATATTACTCCCTCCGTCCCTCTGGGTTCTATACATAGAAATTGGGCACGGAAACTAAGAAAAGATATAAAAAATCAGTAAAGTTAGATGAAAATGGGTAAAGTGGTGGGACCTATCAATATTTAATAATAGATTTGAGATAGTGGAAGAAAGTAGTGGGTGTAATAGTGATTTATATTGTTATAGAATAGAGATAGTGGAGAAAGTAGTGGGTGTAATAGTGTTTTATATTATTAAAAGTTACTATTTTTGGAATGTATAAAAATGAATAGAACGTCCCAAAATGAAAAGTGTATAAAAATGACTGGAATGGAGGGAGTACACACATTTAAATGGTTTTTGAATGGACTTGATCTTTTTTCTACCAACTTTGTTCATCCAAGGAAGCTTATCTTTAAGATGGTGTCCATTTCTAAATAAAATTTGAAATTTATATTAGCAAAGTGGACATTACAATATAAGTAGTGCACATTCAGTAAACAAGATAGGAAGAAGGATTAGCAAGTGAGCAACAAAATTGGTGGGGAAGAGACGCAGAAAAGTGTGAGAAAGATAAGACATAAGTAGGCAATACGTCTCTCAAAAAATCCTTCAACTTGTATTTGCCAAAACACTGCTGTAAATATAGATGTACTAACTACTGCTGGCATACATACTGTACATGTACAACACCAGAGCAATGAATTAACCATCTAAACACATGAAAATGCATACAATTGAATCTTATCTTCATTGACTTAGAATCTTTCATCCATGGTTTTGAGATAAAATTCACATTATTTACATGTAGGATATTTCATCGGGGAGAAGGAGAACATAACCCGGCGGCGGAGGGGGTGTCAAACAGGTACTGAATTTGTAAAAATTAACACCTTCCAAATAAAACCAAAAGGGTCCCAACACAACAACCGACCATTCATCTTAATCAATGAGTCTTGCTCCTCTTTTTTTGTTTTTCTTGTTATATTTTTGGCGCCTTTTATGTAGATGAGTAGTAGTATACCTTCTTTATACGTATTGCAATTTGTTACACCTGCTGCTGATCTGCTTTACTCTCTTTTTTCTGTTACAAATTTACAATAAACAAGTCACTTCAAAATGTACACCCCCGTTCAATTATCCAAGCATCCACTCAACTTGGTACCAAGGAGCAGTGGATTATTTGAATTTCGTGAGAATATAAATTATATATAATGCATTTTTCATATCAAATTCAGTACAAGTAAGACAAGACAAGCATTTCATATATCACCTTTTTTCATATCAAATTGCATTCAAAATGGAACAATTTCGAGGGAATCATTTTCATCAATTCAGTTGATCTTCAATTTTCTGATGAACTTCTGAAATTGTTTTATATATTATTCAATGACTTTCTTTTCCCCACTACCAGATGAATTGTTTACATCAAACACACAGAGTAGTGCATTCAAGAGTACCCTTCACCTTTTCTTTTGGACCCAACCTCCCCCTTCTTTTGAAAAATACACACAATAGCATGAATTGGATTGCAGTTGCATGGTGCGCGCAATAGTTTAAGTCTATTTTTTTAAGTCGGAAATAGATAATCATATTAATAATTTAGGGTTTATCGAGTCAAATTGAACCGACCCTTAAAATTTACAATCAGTTTTTACGTTCTAAAATCTTGTCTTCCTTGTTAGTTCTCAGTTTGTAAGCATTGAGAAAATGAATGAATTTGATCAACAAATTCTCATTATTACAAAGGAAGCAAGAAAAATTATAATAAACGTAAAGAACGAACATACAAGCAAGAAAAATTATAATAAATGTAAAGAACGAGCACAGATAAAAAAAAGTTTTATTCATTTTAATGATACAGATTACAGCATACAGAATACGAATCTAGGTTATGACCTAGATATGACCTAGATAGTCAAATTACAGTATACACACATAGATCTAGGTTATGACCTAGAGAGTCAGATTACAACATACAGACACAGATCTAGGTTATGACCTAATAGAGAGTCAGATTACATCATACAAAATACGGATCTAGGTTATGATCTAGAGAGTCAGATCAACATACAGATATAGATCTAGGTTATAACCTAGAGAGTCAGATACAGATTCAGATTACAGATACGTTATGCCCTAAAGAGTGTATATAGCACTCTCTAGGCGGATAAGTATTATCAGTTCCTTGGAGGATAAGTCTTATCCTGACGGTGGATAAAGATTAATTCTAGATACTTACTTGTAGAAATTATTTTCATATCATAACGGGAAATTACTGATTCAAGGCATATTCTAACAAATCTTCACCTTGAATTGAATCCTCTCACAAAAAAACAGATGTACCAGATGCACCATAATAATGCCAGATGTGCTAGAAAAAAAACTCTTCTGCCTCAGATTTTACCCCAAAGGGCAATTAACAACTCCGAACATTTAGCAAGTCCAAACAATGTTGAAACTTGCTATGTGGAACCGGTTTGGTGAGCATATCAACTGGGTTATCAGCAACCTGCAGTGCATATGCCACCATATCTTCAAAACCATATCTCTTTGGAATTCACTACAAGAGAAACAACTAAAAGTGACAGCACCATTCCGGCCGCATCTATACTATAAATGACCGTTTTTTGTCGCTTTTAATATAAAAATGTCTGGAACCCCCGATCACTTATAAGGCCGTCGCAACTAGATCTGCGATCGAAAGTGGAAACACATAACGACCAAATACAATCACAATTAAGAAGTCCTGATATGACCAAAAACAGTCACAATTAAGAAGTCAAAATATGACCAAAACCAATCACTATATAATTTCCAATTTTTTTGAAATTTCAATAAAAATTTCATTTCCCCTTAAGGAACTCAAATTTTCATTTCCCGCCTGAGGACCACAAATCGACCAACTCCAGTCGCATTTGAAATTTGACTATCTTCAGTCGCAATTAAGGTTGACAGAATCCGGTCGCACTACTATGCTACAGTATGACTGTTTCCAGTCACAAATGTAGTGCTACATATGACTGGGACCAGTCACATAAGTAGTACTCAATATGACTGTTTTCAGTCACAAATGCTGGGCTCCTATGACTATTGACAGTCAGAAGGGATGCTTAATTGCGACCAAAATTGGTTGAAATAACTTGCTAAAATGGTAATTGAATACTATCAAAATCAGTCACATTGTGGAGGTAACAAGCCTGTACAAATTCAAATATATTACACCACACTTCCGCGTTTATCACGCCATAATGCCACAAGCTTAAAATATTATGCATAACATGAGGATGGAAAATAAAATACAAATGACAAGTAATATAATAAAAACCAAAATATTCTTCATTAGATGAATAAAATTCATTAAACTTCATACAAAATACTAAAAATCCAGCTCCATTAAGAGTACTACAAAATCCACATAAAGATTCCACAAAGTGACAACCTATTCGTTCAGAAGTAGCCAAGACAGTGTGATAACCACAATAAACTATGGGCTTAGTGGAACATTGTTGAAGCTGCCTTCTTCATCATTGTTCCTTCGATTCGCGTTTTCGTCATTAGCCTGGTCATCAACCTGGTCATGAGCCTGCATATCTTATTTATGAACCAAAAGATCATTTTATTAACAATCTTAAACATAATTAATTTTTTAATGGTACATTAAAGCACATGTAGGTACATGTAAACACTAAATCTTTCAGGAAACCAATAGGCAAGAGATTTTTAGAAATTAATAAACCAAGCAGAAATGATAACAATTAGGCATAGAGATGAGTACTGTTAACTAGGCTCGTGCCATATCCAAAATGTTAAAAATCTGAATATTAAAAAAGATAGACAAAATCATGATTCAGTGGTAACTTATTTTTATTTAATGAATTTTAACAAGTACATAAATAATACAAATTAATTAAAAATTATTCTTCTAGCATTTTTTGAAGCAAACTATCTAATAATTATTAGTATTTCAACGTTCATATTTTAACATTAAATTTGAGAAAGTACAAATCCATCTAAAGTAAATAAATTATACATGTAAAATATTGATGTATTATGTTTAAATGAAAGAATAAAAGTAATAATAAATAAAAACAAAAACAATACTGAAATAAAATCTTATTTGCATGTATTTAAATTCATATATAAGTATTATTTAATTTATTTTTAGTTTTAAATTGACTTGGTTTATTTAATATCTAAATAGTAAAAAGAGATATGATTTCAAATAACTTAACCACCTATAAAATGAATAATTGATAAATTGTTACATTGTAATTGTAATTGTAATTGTAAATGCATGTTATGTGTAAGCTGTCAACCAAAAAGCATTTAATCAACTTTAATGAAGCCAACAATTAATAGTCCATGTTAACAAGAGTAAAAGCTATTAGTATTACTAGAAATTTAAAAGCAAAATTGTATGTTAATATAATATTTTCTTATTTTGCTTTATATAATAATTTTTTAATTATTTAACAACACCACTTTTCAACCTTTTTCCCATTTACAAATTTTTTAATCTTAAAAATTAAACTTAATTTTCTTTATTTTTTAAATAAAATATACATGCATATATACACCTACATAAACAAATGTGCCCTAGTACTACCGTGTGCAGTGGCGGACGCAGAATTTTTTTTCGGGGGGAGGGGGGGGGGGCGGAAAAAATAAATAAACTATGAGTGTTTTACGCGGCCTCCACATAAGAAAACATTACCAATAACCAGCTAATCTGTGATCACTAACAGTGATCACTAACAGGTAAAATTTATACTACTAAAATTTATAGGAATCTCAGGGGGGGCACTGGCCCCCCCTAAATCCGCCTCTGACCGTGTGCGATCGAACAAACAAGCCAGGAATCGAAAAATCATATATACAAGTTGGATCAACAATAATAGGTAATACCACATCTAACCTTTCGAAGAGACTAAATCTTCATTTTAGAGGTTTCCTGCATGCTATATCTGTTTATGGGATAACAGTCCATGGCACACTAGAAATTATATCTTTGTAATATGATATTTTCACTGCCTTAAATATTAACAACATCAACGAAAACATCCTCGAAACTACTGTTAGGCTGTAACTCTCTTGTATATGTGGATCAAGGATGTGCAGTAAGAATTAATAATACTTGGGGCAAAGTTTTTGCTAGTCCATGAAATAGGAGATATTCTGCAACATTAGGACATACTTCATGCCCACACTTTTAGCCACTACATTCAGCAATTTTACAACTAAAAATGTATAACTCGGAACTTTAGAGATTTAGTCGTTTAGATAATCACTATGAAGCAACAACAGGAAGTCAGCACCTAGTAGTGCCGCATTTCCTTTTGGATCCAATCTTAAACATAATTAATTTTTTAATGGTACATTAAAGCACATGTAGGTACATGTAAATACTGAACCTTTCAAGAAACCAACAGGAAAGAGATTTTTAGAAATTAATAAACCAAATAGAAATGATAGCAATTAGGCATAAAGATGAGTACTGTTAACTAGGCTCGTGCCATATCCAAAATGTTAAAAAACTGAAAATTAAAAAATATAGACAAAATCATGATTCAGTAACAACTTATTTTTATATATATTGTCATCTAACTGGATATAGCAGAATTTCAAATGACCGGATATAGCAGAATTTTTATGATAGAAGAATTTCAATTCATTATTTTTGAGGAAATCAGCATGATAAACACTTTGATATTGAAAAATACAAAGATTTATTACGGTGAAAATTACCTCAATGATGACCTTCTTGTATCTTTCAAATAGAGAAGCAGTCAAATTTGTAGAAATCTTCATATATTGATCCCAAAATACTAGTTGTGTTGGGTCATCCTTGCTTGGAAAGGCACCATCAGCCAATTTTCGCAACTCTTCATCGAGGCGTGATCGTGGAACCTCATCTGCCCCATCCATGGCCTGGACCATATCAGTCACCTCATTCAATGCCCTCCCCATCATCTCGTATGCATGCTCTGGAATGCGGGCTGGAGTGGACAAGCTGGTCCATGCAGCTGCCTCTGCTGGTCCAAGAAGTTCTCGAACTGTATGGTGTGGGTACATAAAATGTTTCCCCTTCCTTGGCTGACGAGCATGAAGTGCGACTAACACATTCCTTTTCCTGCGGCTGGCCGGAGACAAAGGTGGCTCATCTGGACCATGTTGGGAAGCCAATTCCTTTTCAGCATGCTCCATAGCCTCCTGCATTATACAACTGATTAGGAAATCGATGCACCATGTAATATACAAGAAATGATTATCAATATTATTATTTTGTTAACTAATGCAGAAAAAAATTCTCAAGTTACTTTGCGCATAAAAATTGTATCATTTAACCACATTAATATTCTGATGGTATAAACAATTGGTGTAACAAACCTTAATTTTCATCAATTCAGCATGCTTCTTTGTTTACACAATATCAAATAGTTCCAATTGAGACAGGATCTCGCCTGTTTCTTCCATATTGGCCTATAAAAAAAAAGATAAAACAGTGTAATAAATAATTAATCCAACCATGTCTCATATGTTTATTCTACTTGACATATAATTTAAATAAGTTAAAGCCTAAATAAATTAAAGTAAGTGACAAAGCTTATATTTTTCAAGTGTGACAAATGTTTAGGAATTTAATGAACTTACACTCCGTCGTTGTTCAAATGGCATCGCTCCACTGGCGTGCGGGAACGTTAAGTGGTTGCGATTTTCTGTGTTGATCTTCGACATTTTTTCATGACCCCATGTTTCCCAATAATCACAGCAACCCATCCATGCATCCTCTTCTAGGAAAGGGGGCCTGAAATCATGTCGTTTTTTGTTCTCCCTCTTTTTAAGAGCTTTTTCAACCTCTTTACTAGCATTCTTCTTCATTATGAACATAGTCTGCTCCATATTTCTTCTCAAATGCTCTCTAACCACAGAATTTGCCTCTCCCTTTGTGAATCCTTTAGGATAGTAATAGTAACGCTGAAAAACAAGAGAAAATTGTATAATTAATAATAAAATGAAAGCTGACATGTATTAAATTCCAAATTTATAGTAAATATACACCCTAAACTTCTTGACACATCGGTTTAGAAAGGCCTATCGTTGTCGTCCTTTTTCAAAGGCTGTATCATAATTCCATTCCGTTCTTAGTATGCCTTTCAGCGTCCTTTTGTACCTGGGCTGTTTGATACTGTAAAAATGAAATGAGTTTCAGCACACCAGATTGAAATTTTTATCAAAATTAATTTGTTGGAAATTAGTTTCAGCAAACTAGATTTTTCAAAAGCAAAGGAAAAATTTACTGATAAGAGAGAAGTCCAAACAGATGCAAATTTATATCATTTCATCTGACTGATAATTTCAATACTTATGCATGGTGGGGCTTTCGGCAAGAAAATAATTCTAAACACCCAAACAAAACCACACAAACTAATCGGATCTACATGACGGGAAGAGTTTGGTGCCTTGTAAATTCATGAATATGATTCATGCTTTGGTTATATGTGATGAGATAAAATAACTATCACTACAGTGAAGCAATGCTCATGATGTAAAATTGATCTTTTTTAATACAATGTGTTGTAAGAGCCTGTATAGCCCACAGCTTTCGCTGCTAAATTAGCATATACTTTCAATTAAATTGTTTCTAGTCCTATCTACATGTATGTTTCATTAATATAAAACAAATATCAACAATTATTGTTTGTGTATTCTATCAGCTCAGGAGCTAGAGAAAGACCTACAAGGTCCAAAAGGAGAATCTATTCCAGTTGAAAAAATGCTGGTCATATTTGACAAAATATTTGCAGTGTTATTCCCAGAACAACGCAACCTAGATTGTAGAGGGGGGGGGGGGGGGGGTTGAATACAATCTAGTTAATTTTACAAAACTTTTTCAAACCTTTTACAGTATGAATATATGAGTTGGTAAATTAACTAGGAATTGAAACAAGACCATGAACATATATGAATTCTTCGAGTTAAAAAGACATGCAGGAGACAAGCAAACTTTTTAAACTTTTCAGGTGGGTTTCTCGGAAAAAGGTCACCTGAGGTGTATATTGAAGAATTCTCTGGTTTTGTTTTTCAACAAACTCCAGCTGCTTACACAGATGATGGAAGAGAGCCTAAGTGTTTTTCTTTCAGCTTTGTACTCTCTCCACACACTTTTCTATGCTACTCCACACAGTCTTATATACATCAACTGTGTGTTACAAACAAAACCTACAAAATAATAAAATATTACATTTTGGTTCTACTTGTTCACATGCTCGTATCAGAAACTATCCTATTCAGGAAATGCCTTGGTTGGCATCAAAGATAAACTTGTATACTCCCAAATGATGCTTTCTGATTGAGTGTGCTACTCTCTTCAAAAATTACTAAGTCCATGCAATTGACCTAGCTTCCAAGCCCATGTGACATCTGCATGAAAGAGACCTCTCCTCGATAACCTGACTGTCAAGTCACTATCAGTTGAGATAAGTGAACTTGTAGTATTCAAATAGGTCTTCATGTTTGTCAAGCTTTTCCTTTGTGTCCAGTTAGAAGTTAAACTTCTAGGTAGCTGCCTTAACTCTTATTTATCCATCGAGACATAAGAGACAATAGATGACTTCACATTTCATTTGTAGGAATTTGAGCCTTCGAATATTTACAATTTTGACTCCCTATTCCATACATCTTTTGCATCGTCATCCAGCATCTTTTAGTCACGAGTGTGTAATGATGATCTCTGAGACTGTCCTCCATTCAACCTGCTACAATAAAGAAACCTCCAAAAGATTCCGTTACATAGATTTGTTTTCCATGTTGAATGAGATGAACATCAATAGGCGTATTAATTCCATATCCGTAGACTGCTATTTTACGTCAACTAGCCGTAGAAAAGTAATCTCAGAATATCCATAGAAGTAATATTCCATAACTGTATCCATAGATGAGACATGACATTTTTGACTGCATCCATAGATAGACCATGACCTCCTTAACCGCATCCATAGATAAAACATGACATCCTTAGCTGTTTCTGATGATCAACTTCCTTCAGCTTTTATCCGTAGATATGATGTCCCCAACTTCTATCCGTAGATGAGATAAGTTGTTCCTAGCTTCTATCCGTTGATGACATATGATGTTTTCAGCTTGTATCCGTAGATGAAATGAGATTTCATAGCTTGATCCGTAGAAAGGATACTCTTAGCTTCATCTTTAGATAAAACACCTTGTCATCTTTATTGATTCACCATTACTGAGTTGATTAGGCAGACTTACCACTGAAACACTTGGTTCTTGATTAGACGTCAATTGGCTTGCTTCTGAAATGCTTCCTAACTTGATGACAGAATATCCTCCAATCATTTGATGTGGCTTTTAGACCTTGGATAGATAAAGTGCCTTCTAGTTAGCTTTCTGATTTATCAGCTTCTATGAACTAGCTTTCTGATAATCAGCTTCGGTGTCAAAATCAAATTCTTGCCTTGAGCATTTTGTTATCATCATTCCAAATCGGTCAACCCTAACAATCTCCCCCTATTTATGATTGTTAGAACTGGAATAAATCCTTAATTTGATGATAACAAAACCCTTCAATGTTCTTAGTGATCCTCGGATAGAGATTAATACTAGACAGAATTTGATGATGCTGCAAAAACAAAAATAACAACTTGAAGTTGTCAGATTCCATATACTTTCTTGTAACTTAGTCTATACCTTCTTCTTAGGGGTTCCAATAGATTGCAATCGAGATAGGAGAAATTCTGAAGTCTGAGATCTCCTTCTAACTCCCCCTGAGAACAACCTATTTTCTCTTTAACTTCTCCCCCTTTTTGTTATCAGCAATGAAGATAGAAGAGGCATAATCTGAGTTACTGAATAAGATTTCTGGGTACAGGAATCCAACACTTCAAGGATCGAAAGATTTCTCTCAGGAATCTCTCTATTCTTGCATCAGGATCTCATCCTGGCTCACTTCACACAACTCACCTTCCCTTACTAAAGGGGTACTCAAAAGAAAAATCTCTCCTTTTGCCATGCTGGAAGAAATAGCATGTCTCTCATTCTCTCCCTCTCCTTTTGCCTGGTCTCAAGCCAGCCACTCCACTAACTCCCTTCCCACAAACCTATAGATGTCTCAACTATGTCGAATTCCTTGATACTCAGTCAGAATGAGCCGAATAGTTTTTCAAGAAAAATCATGGAATTCAACATTGTTGGTCTACGGATAATCGCTGGTTAAGCTTATCCGTAGATTGACAAACACCTTTCTACTGATGAAGGATATCCATAGAGGATTTTGAAGATTGGGCTTGTGAAGTAGAAATTGATGTAAGTTCTGTGAAGATTGAATGTGACATTTAAGTGCACAGTGCTTACATCAAGATCATCAAAAAGAGACCAGTGATCCAACGAATTCTCTGAAAGAGAATGATCACTAGGGTGAATGGAGCTTCTCCAAGAGTTCAGAAAATGGAGAATCAAGTACAGATGAGTTGTATGCTGCAATTATCACTTAATGAGATGAAATGGACTGGGGACTGCATCCTCACATTTGAAGAAGATGCATCAAACTGAGTTTAAGAATAGTGTGTGCTCCCCTTATGCCCGTGCATATATTTTCTTTCTACTTCAGAAACAGAAAGGTTAACAATCCACATTATGCACACAGTGTCCCAATCCCTCATTAGTGCTCCTGGATCAGAGCATTTTTCAATGATCATAGTCTTTTGGGAGACTACAACCAGAAATGAGCTAATCCTTTTTGACCATTATGCATTTTTGAGAAGACATAAGGCAGTTTGGCTGGTAATCTCACCCTCACCTTTTCTTCTAGTGGTTTCTTGATATTCACCACTGCCCTCACCCTCACTTAACTCCTTCATCACTCCCCACTGGTTACGATTTGCTAGATTTTTGCAACTAAAGTTTGTTGAGAAACTGTAGAGGGGGTTAGGAGTTGTTTATCACAATTAGGGTGTAACTGATAGGGTAAAGAACTTGGGGGTCATTCCAAACAGTTCTTATCTCAGTTTTTGAAAAGGCAAAGAAAAATGATTTAAATTTTAGTAAGTGAGAGTTTTGATAAAGATAAGATAAATACCTTTCCTTTATCAATGATGAACTGTTAAGAGCCTTCTCCATTGAAGGTTTATTCTCCTAAATTTCAAGATTGCCAGCTTTCCCGTTAATTGTTTCAACATCCTCATAGAGATCATCAGAAGCTGCAAAAGTCTTAACTTGATAGATTGTCAATTTCTTTCAAATTCCTTCAAGTTTTTCTTCTGATGTTCCTTCAGTGAGTTCATGCAAAAAATGAAACAGCTTTTGTGTTTCTCAAAGAGCTCACTATTCTGTTAGTTGAAAATTTAGGGCTTCTTGATAAATTAATCAAAGTTATCCTTAAACAGATAGATTTTATAATTAACATTTGATCAATTCATCGAAACAAAAAGAATGTGTAATTAGATTTTATTGCTGATGTTTTTGAAATGTTTTTCTTTTTATTTAAGGAAATGAGCCCAGTTAACATGCAAGCCAATTTTTAACAGGTTAAACATGTTAAATGGATTCAAATGCAAAAACTAAAGAAAAGTAAACATGCACATCACACACAGCAATCTTAATAAAAATGGGGGAAAACCCCAAACTTCATTAAAAAAATAAATTACATTGATAATAAAAAAAACTTTAAAACATTAAGGACTGGAAATACATTCCAGTCCCCCCCCCTGTCCTGCCCTCTCCCCGGAGAGACAAACAGACAGCTGTTAAGCAGCTGCTGCAGCCTCCCCGGAGGCTTCTTCAGGGCCTCCATCAGGACCTCCCCATCGGTTGCGAGCCATGAGAGCGTGGAGAGCAGCTCTTATCCTTAGAATCTCGTCCTCCTCCTCCTCCCTGATGAGGAGGTCAATCTTTTCTTGCAGAAGAAGATTTTGTCCACAGTGGACAAACGGTTGAACTCCTCAGGAATAATGTCAAGAATTGTTGAAGCCATTTGGAGAAGTGCTTAGAGATTTAGATGAAGAGATGAGAGCTCAACCTTTGCCTTTAAATAGGCAGGGAGCTACAAGATAACCCTTGTGTTTAACTAGGGTTAAACAGGGGTTAGAAAAGCTGAAGAGACATGCATTAAATCACCCTAGTGTAAACGAAGAGACTACTCGAGTTCCTAGAGTGAAAAATATGTCTCGGCTCAGATTACAAAAAGAATTAACATGACACAGATATTATGAATAAAGATGAGAATAAAACTAAATAGCTGGTCATATAAATATGTTCAGCTAAATAATATTAAACTGAAATCTCTAGACAAAAAGAATTAAGAATATCAATACTTTTGAATAATGTAACATGCTGATTATTTGAATTTTTGAGATATTTATTCAGCTGACATCATTCATTAAATGTATGACATTTGACAAATGATATCCCTGAACATTGATCTATAGAAAATTCAAAGTACGACAATGCACTTAGCTTGTTAATGTCTAGAGATGATCAACTATTTAATATCAGTGAGAAAAGTAGCTTGCTATCTCATTGAATATTACTCAGAAGATCATTTCTAGACGACTTTACTTAGTGCATAACATCATCCAACTATATTGACTTGTCATGATAACTAAAGCAAAACAAACAAATAAACACATAAAATAAACACATAGATCCAGAGATTGAAATCACTGTCTGCTTGCATTTAACACAGATATGTAAGAGAATAAGAAATCATTACCTGCCAAATTCATTTATCAACTCAAGTGAGTTGCTGCATTGAAAGCTTTGGCAAGATATCTGGTTAAATGTTGTTCCCTTGGAACACAGTGTAGTTCCACTACAACATGCACAATACTTCTTCCAATAGCATGATGCATGAGGTTTATGTGCTTGACTCTTTTGAGAAATGCTTAAATGCTTCAGCTGCATCTTTTGATTTATCATTAAGCTAAACATTTCTTCTGAGCCATGACCTGAACCTTCTTTCTTGGGATTAGCATGAATTGTGCTATGTCTTCTTGATTAGGAATTTATACTGCAAGCATCAACATCTAGACAACCAATTAGAGCATAGCAAGTATCTCTTGGATTATCAATTACTGAATGAATGATAATATTTTGAGATACCACAAGAATTCCAAGAAAAGGTAAGGTACTAGAACATAAACAGGTGGTTAACATAATTTCTAGCATTTTGTTACTTAGTCATGAGGAAGATCACCAATTATCTTTTCAAAACACAAATTTCCTACCAAGGTATTCAATTTAGTAATGTCAATAATTGGTATGAGAATTCTTAGAAGAATACTCACTTATCTCCTCAGAACTTCTTTGCATGGGCTTTTCAGCATAATAGCAAAGCTACTGATCAGTGATGCTAGATATTACGTAAACTACACGTATCTTAGCTAAGAATAAGACATGCAAAGGCTGAGATTTACAAAATTTCTACAGATATAAACACTGTCTTTTTGCACTATCCGTAGAAGAGAAAAAATAGTATCCATAGGTGTAGAAAATTATCTACGGATAGTCAGTATCCATAGACAAAGCAAAGAAACAAATCCAATGTTGTGAATGACTATCTACGGATAAGGATATCCATCGATAAAGTAAATTTTGACTTAGACAAAATCTTCACTCCTTCTGGAAAACTTAGTTTTCAAGAAGGTCATTTAAACACTGGCTATACATAAGACATCAATAATAAAAAAATATTGAAATTTGTTCGTACCTCACTTACTTACCATTCTGAAGAGGATGTTTGATAAGCAGCTTGGTACTGATGTCTTCTTTACTAGTCACACTTGGATCATAGGTATTTCCACTGCACTGTCCAACACAGAATCCCTTTACAGAACATCTTTGAAGAACCTGATCTTAGCACAGTAGATTTAGAGAATTGCCAGGCAGATGTTCCACTCATTTCTTTAACCATGACTCTAACTTCAAGGAGAAAGATTTGATGTCCAGGAAGTAGACATGCAAATTTGTGGGAGCTGGAAGATCTTGCCTTGATCCAAGTGAACACCTTATTCCTTCAACCCGAAAACTGTCTTCAAGAGGACTTTCTTCTGGATTTTTGGAATAAGCTTCTTACGGTTGGTGCAGGTCTTGAAGATGTAAGAATATTCCCATCAGTATGATTATGTGAGGTAGATCTTTAACTCAGAAAAACTCCCCCTAAGTTCATTGGGGTGATAATTCAGAGTTGTGATCCACCTACGGATGCTTCACTTGCTTCCTACGGATGCTCCATTTTGGATTCCTACGGATACTCCATTCTGGCTTCCTATGGATACTCCATTCTGGCTTCCTACGGATACTCCATTCTGGCTTCCAATCAGATGCTCCACTTAACCTTCCTATGGATGACTCATTTGGACTTGAATCATTCATAGTCTAGAAGAAAACCCATGGAGATACTGATCCATCCACATAATCAGCATCTTCTTCATACCAAAACCACCTTCCATTTCAAACCTAAATCTGAGAATTCCTGAAAATCTCTAATCAATAAGCTTGATTTATCTGGCATCATTAGAAACAACCTGTTTAGACTCCATAACAATGTTGATTCATTGACTTAAAGCCTTGTGGGCTTTTCCAGCTACATGCACTCCTTATGAGTTGCATACCCATCCTGGGTTTCTGAGTAGATAAAAGATCCGATCTTTGATAGGATGTCTTCTTGAAGTTGCAGAAGTAGATTAACACTTTCTGAGAAATGCTCCCCCTGAGTAGATGATCCATGCAGAAAACCTTTCAGAGAAGAACACAAAATACTGTGGTTGGCTACTTACTGTCCCCCACACACGAGTGTCATTTCTTATGAAAGATAATCAGAAATTCACGTAGAAGAAACCACCACTCTCAGCTACACCTCTACTTCCTCTTAGCAAAGATCTTCTCTTTCACTCATTTATTTCTTGAGAATATTTATCCAGATGTCAGTTAAACTTAACCAATGTGAAAGGTTAAGTATTTGATCATGGACTTAATGTTCTTCAAGCAATTCCCACACAGATTCCCTTATCTCCTTTAGCTAAGCTTCTATTACTTCCTTGGCTGAGGAATGTGAAAAGAGAAAACTGTTGGCTACACTAATACACACAATTTGATGATCCCTCCTTCAGGTGCTTGAACGATCAAGAAAACATTCTGGCTGTAATAAATAGCATCGGCCACAACTTTCCAGAACTCAAACAGTTATCCTGATTTTCCAAGCAAAGTCTCTGCAGATTTTGTCATTTGTTTCATAAGACCTCTTCACACTGAATTCTTGAGCTAAATTCTTTGGCGAGATTTCATGTGCAGTGGCTGAAAGAGTTTATCAAATGTATGATCTGTCTTGTTCTTGATAGAGGTATTCTATTGCTTCCCTCAATGGCATGCATCCTTTAACCCATCCTTGGCAAGACTTAGGGTTCATCTAATCATGACTCAAGCAGCTTATTATTCACTGGCTACTTTTATTCTGATTTTGCCTTTTCACAAAGAGGTCAAAAACATGCAATCCTCCAAGGCAGTAGACAAATCAGTTACATACACTTTTCTAACAAGTGTCCAGTGTTTACCACTTCATTGTCTTTCTATTGATGGACAATACAGGCTACAAATACAAAGTTTCCTTTGTCACATGCTTGATTGATACATAGCAAGTTATGCTTGTATCCATCAACTAGTGCTTCAACCCTAACTGATGATATTGTTTTCCAAAGTCATGCTTCATTACTTAATCATGACTACAAATATCATCTCTACTTATCAATAGAGGGGCTATGATCCTCTGAGCAATTAGTGAACAGGACAGAGACTCTAGTAGGAAGCTAAAGCTCTGTATCTTTCTCCTGCACACTTTCAAAACCACATCAAGCTGGCTTAGGTACCCAAGTTTCCTTGAGCTTTGGCTTTTTAGCTTTTATGACTGTCATTTTCTCTTTCTGAGCTTTGAGCTTCAAAGGATTCGACCCCTTCTCATCCCTTGGTTCTGACATTGAGAAATTAGCATTCACATGTTGCTCAAGAATATCAAAATTTGATGCTCGGCAAGGAAATGTTTGAGCATAAAAATCATTCAAGTCAGGCATGCTCCATGACATTTGAGGCATATTGAATTCATACCAATATGGATGGGGAACAAATGACATGTTCGCATATCTTGTTGAATCTCGAGCATTGTGAGCAAAAATGTGATGCATGACAGACATATCAGTCATAGGCAGTTGAGTAGATCTTGTATGAACAAATCTGCAAGAAGTATACAAGTGATTAACTCTACCACATCGAATGCAGGGCCTTCTGGTAGCACTTTCTTCTGATGGGTAGCTGCTGCTACAGTCAATCCTAGTTGTTTCATTCAAGCATTCCTCTTCATCTGCATCTGACTCTTCTTCCTTGATGGTTTTGCTTCTTAGTGATTGTACCTGATTCTTGAAACTTGGTCCAACCATATTGCTCAGTTTCTCTAGAGTCTAATTACTCCTAAATGGCTTTACCATCTTTGGAGCAGTCTCCACATTCTCTAGCTTCTTGTTATTGCACTTCCAGGTCTCTTTACAAAATGTGTCCACTCCTTGAGATTTGATAATGTTGGACACAATGTAACTGGAATTGTTCCATCTTGCAATAACTTCTTGTTCTTTTCTTTCAAAACCACTTCTTTTTTTAAGACAACCTTAAGTTCATGTTTAGCATTCATGCATTCAACAAGTGTTTCCTTAAACTCAGAGACTTGAGTTTCCAACATAGCATTTATCTCACTAAGCATAACATTAGTTGCTTTGAGTCTGACATTTTCTTCAATGAGATTGTTAAAGGAAATACGCACAACATGTAATTCATCAATTAAATTCATTGTAGTGCTGCAACATACTTCTTTAACATGCTTAGTTGGCTTCAAAGAAAATACCTGATTTCTAGTTGAACTTGCTTCTTGATTGTCATAGGTTGTGGGTGCAAGGTTGATAGATTCCTTTGTTGATGTAGAACAACCCTCTTCAGTTGAAACCCTTCGCTCAAAAAGGACTTCTTCTTCCAATGTTGTTCCTTTCTTTCCCTTGTCTTTTGTGGTCTTGATACATTCACAGATCTTCAATTTGAATGTTGAGCTTGCTGCTTCTGTTCTCTCCTCTTCTTCCAAATCTTGGTTGGAGATGACCACATCTCTTGTTTCTGTACCTCCTTCTTTACTGATAATCTTTGCATCCTGCATAGCCTCAAGATTTGAGCACTCAAGAGTACTTAACAGACTGCTAAGATTTAGATCTTTGGGTTCAGGAGTAGATCCAGAGATATGCTTCCATTTTCTGGGTAAAGAGTTTGCAAACTCCAACTTTGAGTCTTTGTTCGACAACTCATTCCCAGCTTCTTCATTGTCACCTCTCTCCATGGTTGCAGTTGCTTTTGATCTTTAAACTTCTTGTGTGTTAGAAGCTTGCTCTGATACCAATTGTTATTCCCAGAACAACGCAACCTAGATTGTAGAAGGGGGGGGGGGGGGGGTTGAATACAATCTAGTTAATTTTACAAAACTTTTTCAAACCTTTTACAGTATGAATATATGAGTTGGTAAATTAACTAGGAATTGAATAAGACCATGAACATATATGAATTCTTCGAGTTAAAAAGACATGCAGGAGACAAGCAAACTTTTTAAACTTTTCAGGTGGGTTTCTCGAAAAAAGCCCACCTGAGGTGTATATTGAAAAATTCTCTGGTTTTGTTTTTCAACAAACTCCAACTGCTTACACAGATGATGGAAGAGAGCCTAAGTGTTTTTCTTTCAGCTTTGTGCTCTCTCCACACACTTTTCTATGCTACTCCACACAGTCTTATATACATCGATTGTGTGTTACAAACAAAACCTACAACATAATAAAATATTACATTTTGGTTTTGCTTGTTCACATGCTCGTATCAGAAACTATTCCATACATCTTTTGCATCGTCATCCAGCATCTTTTAGTCACGGGTGTGTAATGATGATCTCTGAGACTGTCCTCCATTAAACCTGTTACAATAAAGAAACCTCCAAAAGATTCTGTTACATAGATTTTTTTTCCATGTTGAATGAGATGAACATCAGTAGGCGTATTAATTCCATATCCGTAGACTGCTATTTTACGTCAACTAGTCGTAGAAAAGTAATCTCAGAATATCCATAGAAGTAATATTCCATAACTGTATCTATAGATGAGACATGACATTTTTGACTGCATCCATAGATAGACCATGACCTCCTTAACCGCATCCATAGATAAAACATGACATCCTTAGTTGTTTCTGATGATCAACTTCCTTTAGCTTTTATCCGTAGATATGATGTCCCCAGCTTCTATCCGTAGATGAGATAAGTTGTTCCTAGCTTCTATCCGTTGATGAGATAAGATGTCCTCAGCTTCTATCCGTTGATGACATATGATGTTTTCAGCTTGTATCCGTAGATGAAATGAGATTTCATAGATTGATCCGTAGAAAGGATACTCTTAGCTTCATCTTTAGATAAAACACCTTGTCATCTTTATTGATTCACCATTACTGAGTTGATTAGGCAGACTTACCACTGAAACACTTGGTGCTTGATTAGACGTCCATTGGCTTGCTTCTGAAATGCTTCCTAACTTGATGACAGAATATCCTCCAATCATTTGATGTGGCTTTTAGACCTTGGATAGATAAAGTGCCTTCTAGTTAGCTTCCTGATTTATCAGCTTCTATGAACTAGCTTTCTGATAATCAGCTTCGGTGTCAAAATCAAATTCTTGTCTTGAGCATTTTGTTATCATCATTCCAAATCGGTCAACCCTAACATGCAGCGTATCATGAAGCAAGTAGCATCATTCGTAATGATTTGGTAAGGTATTTTTATAATTAAGTGCAAAAAAACTGAATAAGGGTGATTCGCCTTTACTAAATGGAGTAACAGATCTGTGATATGCATAGGCACTTTAGTGCTTCTTGCAGTGAAGTTTGATGTAGCAATACAATTTGTTTTAGGCTAATGCAGGTAACTCTGAAAACATGAAAGATGATCTAAGTGGCCTTGGTAAGGCCATTGGTGCTATTTTGGGTCAACGAACTATTGAACGAAATCAGTTGTTAGTGAGCATAACAAATAATAAGATTAATAAGTTACGTGATGACAAGAATGACAGAGCCACTAAGAAGAAGTTGCATTTGCTGAAGAATGTGAAATCGAGAGTTCAATTTTCCGAGCAGAAAGGTTGGCTTAGTTTATATAATATTATGTCTATTAGATTATTTGCAAATAGTGATGGACAACCATACAATATTGAAAATTTGAGGCAGATACATCAAACTGTTAGCTAATTGAAAGTTGTACTATTCTTTTAAGTGAGATATGCACAAGAATAATAATAAGAAATAGGACTATAACATTAGACATGTCATCAATGGCAGACCTACAGATGGTCTAGACTCCAACGGAGTCGATAGAGCTATTGAACTTTTAGAAACCGGTACTAAAAAGTTAATATACAGTATAACCTTTCTAAATTAATACGTTATAAAGTGATATGTCAACTAATTGTTTTCTCTCAGTTTGTATTGGTTGTTGAATTTAAATACTGTCACTAATCATCAAGAGTAATCTAGTTGACTCACTATCCATCATGACTCGTGACTTTTACATCAATGACAGATTCATTTAATCTCATTTTAGTTTACATCAATGGCATATTGTACGTACTCTTACTAATATTAACTATTAAGTATGCAAAGATAATCAATTAAGAGAAACGATAAAGATATTACGTTTTGTCGTCGATGAATTCCACTACTCCAAGCTTGGGATCTCCCTTCTTTGGTGGTGTTTTCTAGTCACCATAACACACACTTCGTGCAGCCCTCTCAAAACTAATATCATCACCCTCCATCTCGTCACCCTCCATACCGTCGTCAACCTCCATATCGTCATATCCCACAGCCTCTTCCCCACCTTCAATCTCATCACCACTATCCTCAAGTCTCTCATCCTCACACTCATAATCACTATCACTATCACTCTCATCAACATATACTCTACCCCTTCCCCCATACCATTTGCCCTTCCCCTCAATCGCTTTGCCCTTACCCTTGTCCCTTCCAGCATCTCATATGTCCCTTTTCCCACCTCCTATCACCTTTTCCCCATCTCTTATTACCAACTTACCCCTGTCCCTTCCACCATCACCTCTGCCCCTTCCCCCACCTCCTATGACCCTTTCTCCACCTCCTATGACCCTTTCCCCATCTCTTTCCCCGCCTCCTCTGACCCTTTCCCCATCTCTTATTACTAACTTACCCCTGTCCCTTCCACCATCTCCTCTACCGCTTCCCCTACCTCTGAAACTAGCCCCGTATAACCGACTAGGCAACATAACCTGGAATAAAATAAAAACAAATACTTGTAAAACAGTAAAGAGGAACACAAAGAAAATAGTAAAGAACATAAAAAGAAAAAAGGAAAATATAGACATGGTTTAGTTTATTAACACCGCTTCTTACAAGATTTAGAGCTTTGATATGTAGGACAAAGATGTTTTTGTGCTTATACTAAAGAGAATTTCAAAGATACAAAAAATATTATTCATTGCTCGCACCGATTTAGTCATTGTTTTTTCTTACTGTAAACCAAGGTTGAAACTTGATTATAAATAAATAACATGTCTCATTCACAATTAAACCTTACAAATAAACGAAGACAGAGATGGATCACAAATGAAACCCAACTGGTATACTAAATCAACTGGAATAAAACCCAAAATAAATCATACCAACTAGTAACATCAAATAAAACCCAACTATTATACTAAATCAACGATTAAATCAAAATGAAATCAAATAAATTATAAGTTAAGGGGGTTTTGTTTTTTGGGTTTCGAATACACAATATACATCAATGATTAAATCAAAATGATACAAACAAGTTTAAGGGGGTTTTGTTTTTTTGGTTTCGAATACAAACAAAAGATTTATCAAAATGAAATCGGTACCTGTTTAGCTTGTCTACGGTTGGAACTTGTCGCCATTGATTACAGGATGAAAACCCTAGCTTGTCATCGCTTTACAAGGATGAAATTGTTTAGAGTGTTTATCACTTGTGGCGGCTAAGGATGAAATTGGAACAAATGAATACACAAATTAGGTTTTAGAATGATATAAAAGGGAAATTAATTAAAATTCTTTTAAAAATAATTATAAAGGCTCGGTCGACCGAAAATGGTCATTTTTCATATTCGACCATTTTCAGTCCATTTTAGAAAACTGCAGGTGTAGGACCCGTAACTACTGGAGTTGCTCCATGTTATATAATGTTTTTGCAAAAATCATACCACACTTAAATAAATACAATTTATGTACTCATTATCTATTCACAATAACTAATAGTCATAATTCACACAAAAGCTCCGAATTTAATATATAATTTAACAATAGTTTCAAATTTGAAACAATAATTTCAAAACAACAATTACAACATATTATCATCACTCATTATCATCACTTCGCTCATCAACGCTCATGTTTTCATTGTAATCCTCCATAGAGTAATCATTTTCATAATTTCTCAAGTCAATAAAAAAATTTGAAGGATCATGAATAACTACGAGATCAACGTGTGATGATGAAGCGTTTGATGCATCATTTTGGAAAGCGGCATTATTAGAAGTAACATTATCATTACATGCCACATCTTTATATACTTGTCGACTTTTTGTAGTAAGCGCCGTGTACCATGATGATTTTGCATTTCTAATACTTGGCACATAGCATACTTGATGAGCTTGGCTAGCCAATATAAAAATATCTTCGACATCTAATTTTGATTTAACATCCACGGTAGTCATTCTATTTCTATCCACTTTGGCGTGTGTTGTATGATCAAACCAATGGCATTTGAACAAAATAACATCATGCACATCGTGATAGTGAAGCTTTAGAACTTCTAGTAGTCTTCCGTAGTAATTTCCATAGCTCTCTTGATAAGAAGATCCTATAAGTATAAATTGACAAAAAATAGATAAATAAGGTATAACTACTGCATTTTAGACTTTATAACTTATCATATTCTTTACCTATGACAAGCACACCCGAGTTTTGTGATGTGCGCTCAATCGCTCATTGAGATTTCCGCAATCAAACTTGTAGCCATTACAAAGGCATCCTTTATAAGTTTCCACATCGGCCATCAGACCTCTTATCAAATCCTTGAACTTAGGATTGACGACTCCGTTCTTATTTGTTACCTAATCAAATAAATGAAGGACAAATATATATATATATATATATATATATATATATATATATATATATATATATACCCTTCTTTCCATCTAGTTCGTGAATCTTTCTTTTTGATATTTTTCTTTTTCTGCATCATTGAATTCCGGGTGATGCTTGTTCACCAATTTGTGAAATTCACTAAAATAAATATAAAATTACCAAAATATTAAAAATGCTCTTAAATATTCAAACACAAGTAAAGATATTGAGATAAAAATATGACTAATAACAATTGAAAAGACCATACCGCAAATATATGGCAACCGAGTACATAGTATTTTGCAAGCTTCCTTTCCTCATCACCCAAGAGCCTATGTCCCGTATGCAACTGGGTTTTGTCGGATACCTGTAAACTTCTAACAAATTGGGATCACGAGACATTTTGGGTGCCTTATTACGACGCAACCGAGTATGGACTGTTTCGAATGTGTCTTCAAAGTACAACGAGCAAAAGTGTACACTTTCCTCCTCAATATAGCGTTCTACCATTTAACCCTTTGGCCGAGCTTTGTTTTTTAATTTCATTTTTAAACCATGCAAGTATCTTTCAACAAAATACATCCACCGAAAATTTGATGGGCCACATAACTTACACTCGGTAGCCAGATGTAGTGGCAAATGTTCCATTGGATCAAAGAAACCTGGGATGTATACAGTTTCAAGTTTGGACATTATCCTCACTATGTCCTTCTCCATCTTCTCCAAATCAGAGTAAGTCAAGTTTGATGCACATAAATCTTGAAAGAAGTTGGACAACTCTATAAGAACATCACCCACATGCTTAGGTAAAAAGTCACGATAAACGATAGGCAATAGTTTTTGCATAAAAAAATGACAATCATGTGATTTCATTCCTTGAACACTGTGTTTTTCATAATTCACACACCTTGATATATTTGAGACATACCCATCCGAAAGTTTCAATGCTTCGATCCACTTGAACAACTTCTGAACTTGTTCTTTCGTAAGCACATATGGCGCAACTGGGATTATTCCATCATCTTGTATCCACAAATCACGATGTAGACCTAATTATTTACAATCTTTTCTTGATTTATCTTTGTCTTTGGTCTTATTCTTATCATTCAACATCGTGTAAAATATGTTGTCAAAAATATTCTTCTCGGTGTGCATGACATCAATATTATGACGAATATTAAGTGTCTCCTAATACGGGAGCTCGAAAAATGGAGAGCAATGAGTCCAATTATGTGTCACACCATAGTCTCTAGGCTTTCTCCAGCTTGTCTTCCCTGGAGGGGGAAACTGTATATCCTCACAAAGGGACCTTATTAATGAACCTGAATATCGAGTTGTGGCTAAACGTGTTTCCCTTCTTCCAAACTTGGTACTCTTTCTTAAGGGATCATCTGGTTCCAAGAAATATCTAGCAGTGCCATAAAAACTAGGTTTACCACCATGCTTAAGATGTTTGCCTTTCACATCACCAAGACATACATGACATGCCAACTTACCCTTAGTGCACCATCCGTTGAGCATGCCAAGTGCTGGAAAATCACTAATTGTCCACATCAATGCTGCCTTCATCATAAAATTTGTACAAGATAACTGATCATATGTTTCCACCCCTGTTCTTCACAAAGTTTTCAATTCATCAATCAGTGGTCGAAGATAGACATGAAGATCTTTTGTCGGATTTTTCGGCCCAGGAATGAGGAGAGGCATAAACATATATGGAGCTTTTGTGCACATGAATGATGGAAGGTTGTAAACAACAACTATCACATGCCACACCGTGTAACCTTGTGCGCGTGGATCACGAAATGGGTCAAATCCATCAGCAGAGAGACCAAGTCTAACATTCTTTATGTCCTTTGCAAAGTCAGGAAATCCAATGACTCCAAGCAATTCATCAAACCCCTTGTTACTACAACCACGCATGCTCTTGAAGTGAAAAAGCTTGTTTATAAATTCTAATGTTGTGATGTTGGCATTGTTCGGATAAAGTGATTCAGAGGCATTGTCAACCATCTCATAAAATTTGTGTGTTGCTGCATTCGGCTCTTCTTCCTCAAAATTCTCAAAATGTCCATGTGCCTCTCCGAAGTCTCTTAGCATTTCGTGTGCATCATACATGTCATCATCTCTATGACCGGTATTACTAGAACTCGGCCTAGCTTGGTCCCGTGACCTATTTGTTTCCTTGTGTAAATCTCATGTGATATATACCTCTATAATACCATATCGGTACAAATGATAGGTCACCCTTTCTGGTTGATGAAAAGACAAGTTCCCACACTCATTACATGGACATCTTATATTACCATGTGTATCTTTCTTCTTGAGAGCAAAATCAATGAATTCTTTTACTCCGTCTTTGTATTCATCCGTTATATTATTCCTTTCATCAAATCTATGTTGCATCCAACTTCGATCGGATGACATCTACAATACAAGCACAACACAAGTTTGATCCCCAAATTTGTAAACTAAAATAATCAAATTCATTTGCAAATAATTAACTAGCATACATCAAAATTGAGCTAAATGCTAATAAGCACACTAATTTCACAATAATAGTTATAATAAGGAATCATCACACTAATTTTTTTAAATATAAATATCAAGTATAATTTCACATTCATGTCCATATAATTGACCAATAAATATGAAAAATGAACCAAATAATTGGCTAATATACATCAAAAGTTAGATAAATGCTTACAAGCACACCAATTTCATAATTATGCTTATAACAACAACTCATCACACTAATTTTGTTGATACAATTTCATATCTCACACCCAATTGATATTAACATATATTAAGGAATGATACACATTTATCACAAAAGAACATGATATTAACATTAATACAAGTTAAAAAGGAGTTGTTACCTTAACTGAAGTTGCAGATCTGTAGCATGAAAAAAGAAAAATGGAAGAAGGGGAGCAATTGAAAAAAGAAGGCCAAGGTTTTTACGGTTGATTCTACTACATTTAAGAAGCGACCGGAAATGGTCGTATTGAGCTATCCACGTGGTGTTTACATGTGACCAGCAATGGTCGTATCTACTATCCTGTGACAGCAGTTAGTCATGTTCTTTTACACACGTGGCCTTATCACCGGAAACTGTAGGTTTATTATCCACATGCGATATATTATGACCAAACGCAGTCACTTATACTATAAAAATGACGGAAATCGGTTTTTTTGGGTCACCAATAGCGACGACAAATTATTTACGGTCACATTTAAGGGCCCAAGATAGAAATATCGAAAAACAATGCTAGACTAATACTTTATTTTTCTTATTAATTTATGTAATGTAATATTATATACTTTAGTGAAAACTAACAAATAAATATTTTACGCACTTTATTTGTGACCGCAGTTAGTCATATGTAACTACACACGTGGTTCCTTATTACCGAAAAATGTCGATATTATTATACACGTGCAATATTTGTGACCAAAGCCAGTTGCTTCTTATCTAATTGCGACTGTTGTTGGTTGTTTGGGTCACCATTAGGGACGACAATCGATTTACGGTCATAATTCTTTCCTTTTGACTACTTGCGGTAGCTAGGATATCAATTTCGCCTTAATTCTTATGATATTAGAGATATTATGACTTACATCTTTTGGATTTTTGTATATGGTCATTATTTTTGGTAATTTTTACATCCGTGTGATTGGATAGTTTAACATTCATTTTCGGTAACTAACGTTTGTAACCCTTGACTCCAAATTTAAAACATTGACTTCAAATACTAATCATATATTTTTACCAATGAGTGTGACATATTTTTGGTGTTAACTTACAAAATGACATTTACGTTCAACCAACAAAGACACATAAAGTAAAGCCAAGTACCGATAGGTCGAATGTCTAGTGGGCAACCAAAGACAAAGTCATAGTTGGGAACCTCAAAATCAATCTCTTGATCGGATAAACTAAGTAAGATAGAAATATAGAAAAACAATGTTAGGCTAATACTTTATTTTTCTTATTAATTTATGTATTGTAATATTATATACTTTAGTGAAAATTAATAAATAAATATTTTATGCACTTTCTTTGTGACCGCAGTGAGTCATATGTAACTACACATGTGGTTCCTTATTACCGAAAAATGTCGCTATTATTATACACGTGCGATATTTGTAACCAAAGCTAGTCGCTTCTTATCTAATTACGACTGTTGTTGGTTGTTTGGGTCACCATTAGCGACGACAATCGATTTACGGTCATAATTCTTTACTTTTGACTGCTTGCGGTCGCTAGGATATCAATTTCGCTTAAATTCTTATGATATTAGAGATATTATGACTTACATCTTTTGGATTATTGTATATGGTCATTATTTTTGGTAATTTTTACATCCGTGCGATTGGATAGTTTAACATTCATTTTCAGTAACTAACATTTGTAACCCTTGACTCCAAATTTAAAACATTGACTTCAAATACTAATCATATATTTTTACCAATGATTGTGACATGTTTTTGGTGTTAACTTACAAAATGACATTAACGTTCAACCAAGAAAGACACATAAAGTAAAGCCAAGTACCGATAGGCCGAATGTCTAGTGGGCAACCAAAGACAAAGTCATAGTTAGGAACCTCAAAATCAATCTCTTGATTGGATAAACTAAGTAAGATAGAAATATCGAAAAACAATGTTAGGCTAATACTTTATTTTTCTTATTAATTTATGTAATGTAATATTATATACTTTAGCGAAAACTAATAAATAAATATTTTATGCACTTTCTTTGTGACCGTAGTTAGTCATATGTAACTACACATGTGGTTCCTTATTACTGAAAACTGTCATATTTAGTATCTACGTGTGATTATTGTGACCAAAGCCAGTCGCTTCTTATCTAATTGCGACTGTCGTTGGTCGTTTGGGTCACTATTAGCGACGACAATCGATTTACGGTCACAATGCTTTCCTTTTGACTGCTTGCGGTCGCTAGGATATCAATTTCGCTTAAATTCTTATGATATTAGAGATATTATGACTTACATCTTTTGGATTATTGTATATGGTCATTATTTTTGGTAATTTTTACATTCGTACGGTTGGATAGTTTAACATTCATTTTCAGTAACTAACGTTTGTTAATCCTTGACTCCAAATTTAAAACATTGACTTCAAATACTAAATCATATATTTTTACCAATGAGTGTGACATGTTTTGGTGTTAACTTACAAAATGACATTAACGTTCGACCAACAAAGACACATAAAGTAAAGCCAAGTACCGATAGGCCGATTGTCTAGTGGGCAACCAAAGACAAAGTCATAGTTAGGAACCTCAAAATCAATCTCTTGACCGGATAAACTAAGTAAGATAGAAATATCGAAAAACAATGATAGGCTAATACTTTATTTTTCTTATTAATTTATGTAATGTAATATTATATACTTTAGTGAAAACTAATATATTAATATTTTACGCACTTTCTTTGTGACCGCAGTTAGTCATATGTAACTACACACGTGGTTCCTTATTACCGAAAACTGTCGCATTTAGTATCCACGTGCGATTATTGTGACCAAAGCCAGTCGCTTCTTATCTAATTGCGACTGTCGTTGGTCGTTTGGGTCACCATTAGCGATGACAATCGATTTACGGTCACAATGCTTTCCTTTTGACTACTTGTGGTCGTTAGGATATCAATTTCCCTTAAATTCTTATGATATTAGAGATATTATGACTTACATCTTTTGGATTATTGTATATGGCCATTGTTTTTGGTAATTGTTACATCTGTACAATTGGATAATTTAACATTCATTTTCAGTAACTAACGTTTTTTAATCCTTGACTCCAAATTTAAAACATTGACTTCAAATACTAAATCATATATTTTTACCAATGAGTGTGACATGTTTATAATGTTAACTTACAAAATGACATTAACGTTCAATCAAGAAAGACATATAAAGTAAAGCCAAGTACCGATAGGCCGAATGTCTAGTGGGCAACCAAAGACAAAGTCATAGTTAGGAACCTCAAAATCAATCTCTTGATCGGATAAATTAGGTAAGATATAAATATCAAAAAGTAATGCTAGGCTAATACTTTATTTTACTTTTTAATTTATGTAATTTAATATTATATACTTTAGTGAAAATTAAAAAAATGAATATTTTACATACTTTCTTTGCGACCGCAGGTAGTCATAAAGAACTACACACGTGGTTCCATATTACCGAAAACTATCACATTTAGTATCCACGTGCGATATGGGTGACCAACACCGGTCACAAAGAATTTAATTATGACTTCCGTTGGTTGTTTTGATATTTGGACAATATTTCAATTTTAATCATAATATCTAAATATCATTTCGCAATAAAAGTGATGCATTGGTTTAAGTGTCTTAATATATTTTCATAGTACTACAAAATAGTTAATATTATATATATATATATATATATATATATATATATATAAATTTATTAAATATTAATGACCGAAAATGGTGGCTAATAGATGTGACCGTACGTGGTTGCTTTGTAATTTTAAAATTTGAAATCCTCAATGGCGGCAAATTTCCCGCTCAGTGAAAAAAAATAAAAAGCAACTGATTTCGATCACTTTTATATTGTGACCGAGTTTGGTGGATTTGAGTTTCTAGTATTTCAAATTCTCGTGGGCGGGAATTTTCCCTCCCGTTGGTCAATATTTGGCCAATATAAAAGCGACTGTTTGCAGTCATTAAACAAAAGTGACTAACGACGATCATTTTTCTTTCCACACATGCGACCATTTGCGGTCAGTCCTGTTGTGGTCAAAAATATTGGGTCAAAATAATACTTCGGTAGAAGGTCTACGTGGGTTTACTCTCCGGTCGACCGTATCCGGTCACTTTTAAGTTCGGTCACTTTTAAACGGTCACTTTTAACCAGTTTTTCTAGTAGTGGAGGCACCCCATAATTAGCTCTCCTTGATCGATCAAGAGCCAAACTGTGCTGATTCACTACTGGTTCTGATGCTTCTGATTCTGACTGTGGTTGTTGAACTTCATATTGTGGTTCACTCTCATCTTGAGTGACTTGCTGCTCCACTTGTTTTTCAACACTACCACTTTCTGACACAATATCAATCTCCGAGGACGCGACAGCAACAGAACCTGATAACATAGAACCTTGAAGAAGATACAAGGTACCACGTTTAACACCTTTCAGAACCACATCGGAACCCTTGCAGACATGTAGAACTCCACCTTCACCTTGAAAACTGAAACCCTTGTTGTCTAACATACTCAGATATATCAGATTCTTCGTCATAAGTGGAACATGTCTAACATCATTCAATGTGCAAAATTTACCATCATGTATCCGAATTTCAATCGAGCCTATTCCAACCATCTCACAAGCAAAACTATTAGCTATAGAAATTTTGCCATCGTCTACTTGCTCGTAGGTTGTAAACCACTCCCTGCGCGGACATATATGGTAAGACGCTCCAGAATCAAGGATCCACACATCAGAGTGATGCGTGTGCTCAACAACAACTAGAGCAATATCTTCTTCAGAATTGGTACTAGCTACAGCAGCAGTACCTGTAGCAGCAACACCTGTCAATTTATCTTGTTGCTTCTTTTTCTTGGGACAGTCAGATTTCCAGTGTCCCTTTTCTTTACAGTAATTACATACATCATTAGGTTTCGGACCCTTAGGAGCTTGTTTCTTGACTTTATTCTTCCCCAGCTTTCCATGTCCATTACTCTCGCTGGCTACTAACCCAACAGCCTGATTATCTGTACCTGTACCAGCCGCCTTATGGCGCAGTTCTCAAGAATGAAGAGCAGATCTAACCTCCTCTAGAGAAATAGTATCTTTACCAACAATAAACGATTGCACAAAATTCTCATACGGTAATGGTAAAGAGACTAACAGAATTAAAGCAGCATCATCATCCTCATCTTCAACTTTAACATCAATATTACGCAATTCTAATAAGATTGTGTTTAACTGATCTAAGTGATCTCGAAGAGGCATACCTTCCTCCATACGCAGACTAAACAAACGTTGCTTCAGAAGTAACTTATTTGTTAAAGACTTTGTCATGTAGAGACTTTCAAGCTTCAACCACAAACCAGACGCGGTATCCTCCTCCGCGATTTCAGCAATAATATCATCTGCAAGACACAACAAAATTATTGAGTGTGCCTTTTCTTCTAGACTGATCATCTTAGCGCTTTGCGGATCCGTCGATTTCTTTTTCAACGGCGCCTAGAGCCCCTGTTGCTTTAACAAGGCACACATCTTGATTTGCTATAGACTGAAACTATTCCTCCCAGTAAATTTGTCGACCTTTACGTTAATACCACCAGACGCAGACATCTTCCTCACCGAAACTCAACCCCTAGAAATAGAACCAGGCTCTTGATACCAGTTTGTTATAACGGAAGCAAAAAAAATTATAATAAACTTAAAGAACGAACACAGATAGGCAGAAGAGAAAAGTTTTATTGATCTCGAGGATACAGATTACAGCATACAGAATACGGATCTAGGTTATGACCTAGGAGTCAGATTACAGTATACAGACACAGATCTAGGTTATGACCTAGAGAGTCAGATTACAGCATACAGACACAGATCTAGGTTATGACCTAGAGAGTCAGATTACAACATACAGAATACGGATCTAGTTTATGACCTAGAGAGTCAGATTACAGCATACAGATACAGATCTAGGTTATAACCTAGAGAGTCAGATACAGATTCAGATTACAAATACGTTATGCCCTAAAGAGTTTATATAGCACTCTTTAGGCGGATACGTATTATCAGTTACTTGGAGGATAAGTCTTATCTTGAGAATAAGTCTTATCTTGAGAATAAGTTTTATCCTGACGGTGGATAAAAATTAATTCTAGATCCTTTCTTGTAGATATTGTTTCTATATCATAACGGACAATTACTGATTCAAGGCATATTCTAACCCTCGTAATTATCAATCTTCGGTGGAGTAAGAATGTAAGATTAATTATTATTTGAATGTCATATTAACTATGGATTATTGTTCTCGGACATCTAGAAGAAGCAGTATGAATTTCAAAAAAAGAAATGACGAAAGCAAAAGGAATTTTAAACATATATATATATATGCAAGTGAATAAAGCTGATGTTGCTCATACAGTCACGTTAGATTGTTCGTAGTGGTCAAATAAAGACTGTTAAAGCAGCTTCCCAGCTCACCCAAGACATATATATAACTTTTGATCATTTTGCAACTTCTGCAAGGTTGAGATAGAACTAACCAAATACAGTACTACTCGTCTGAGATTCAAAAGAGATCTCCCCTGCTTGGTCGAGCGGAGATCCGATCCGATCCGAGATCATTTTAATATATATGGATTTGACAAAAAAAATCCGATACAAAATTCGATCCAATAAAAAAAATCCGATAATAAATTGAGCGGATATGGATTTAGGTTGATCCGATCCGTTAACGATCCGATCCGAATATAATATATACAAGCCTATAACCCGTGCGATGCACAGATGAATTTTAGTATTTTGAATTTATTATTTTAGTATTTTTACATGATTTATTATTATTTTTTATCTTATTTTATTATCATTTATTTGTATTTTGATCTTAAATTTTTTTAATATATTGTCGACGGAATAATATCTTGAACTTTTGAATGTACCTTAGAAAAATAGATGATATAAATATTTAATAATAATAATATGTTGTTGACGGGATTCGAATCTTGAACCCGTGGGAGTATTTTAGATACCAAGAAAATAATATTCTTTTAATATTACATCAAATGGTTCTCATTTATCTATATTTATATCTAACGGTTATTATTTAGAGAACCAAACTACCAACCAACCAAATAGATGGTAGTTTGCTTATAATAGTATTTTTTTTATATGATTTTTTAGTATTTTTTTATCTTATTTTATTAGCATTTATTTGTATTTTGATCTTAAATTTTTTTAATATGTTGTTGACGGGATTCGAACCTTGAACCCGTGGAGCATTTTAGATATCAAAAAAAGAATATTCTTTTAATATTACATCCAACGGTTCTCATTTACCTATATTTAAATCTAACGGTTATTATTTAGAGAACCAAACTAAATGACCAAACTACCGACCAAATATAGGGTGATTTGCTTATAATATTATAGTATAGATATATAAATATATTATATATAATATTTATATAAATATATTGTATAATATGTATTATGAAAAAATTATTTTCAATTTTTAATAGTCTATGCTTTGTAGTCTCTACAATCACTACTAATTAAAATGTGAGATATGATTTTTACGAAATATAATATCATCGTTTGGCATATGAATCATCGTATTTTTCTCAATATTATTCTAAATTTTCAATTTTTATTTGTTTTTAAAATTATAATATTATGTTAGATTTCGTATTTTAAACTTTAAAGTTATTATTTAATTAGTACTTTGTTTACCATTACAAGATATTGTAAAAAAAATTATTATTAAGTGGAATTTTAATTTAAATCAAAATTTTTAAGGCAAAATATAAATGGATCGGATATTCGATCCACGATTTGTGATCCGAACGGATCCAGATATGAATCGGTATATAAAAAATTCGGTACTAATCCGATCCGAATCTAAATCCGCTAAAATAAATGAATATGAAATTACGTCGATCTGATCCGAACCCGATCCGTTGACATATCCGCACCCACCCTAGTATCGATGTATAGTTTCAATGTATATAGATTTTGGAAACTCTTAACAAATACTCCGTAATTGTTATAATATAATTTACGATATATCGAATTCGTATATTTTAGTAAGGATTCCACATGTTTAATTCAAGAAAACATGCTGAAGTGAAAAAACACAAACCACAAGCATTTATTAAATTAAGATGGCTATGAAGGAGATCTAGGACCCAATTAATTAATTGAGCTAGCTAATTATGCCATCACCCATCAGTTGGTAGAATGACAGTCGAATGTGCATGTATCCCCCCACCCCAATAATGCATCCAATAACGTCACGTACATATCCTAAATATCCAATGTTAATCCTCTCGCTCGTGTTCGCTTTATGTTATTTCATTGTACTTTGAAAATTATGTTTCACTAAAGATTTAATTACTTAAAAAATATGTATTTAATTATGTTTCTCTAAAGATTTAATTACTTAAAAAAGATTTAATTTTCGTGCCCCAATTCAATTATCCAAGCATCCACTCAACTTGGTAGGGAACTGTTAACGTATATGCATGTCATTAAAATTAAAAAATATTTACATATATTATATTTTGAGAAATTGGGATATTATTTTTATTTGTATTGTTTATAATAGGAAAGACTGATCGCAGTTATTTGATATGTATTGTGCTCTAAGTTAACTTTTGTGTGTTTAAATATTGATTCGGTGAATGAATAAATCATAACATCGAGAGCATATTTATCAGAATCTGATGCAAAGTGTACGAAGGAGCAGTGAATTATTTGAATTTCGTGAGAATATAAATTATATATAATGCATTCTTGATGCTTCGCTAATGTTATCTTCTTCTTCTGTTTCCCCACTCACTAACCTCACACGTTCACGTATGTCAACATGTTTCGTTCTTGAAAAGAATCATCACTATGCAATTTGGAAGTAAAAGAAATGTACAATACCTATACTGTACCCTGCAATCAATCAGGGGCGGAACTAGAGAAATGGTACGGAATTTGAATTTTTGAACTCATTTATAAATTTATTTTATTTTTATCTTTGATTGATCTTGAGAAGTTCATTATATAAAAATCAAAATAATTTAAATCAAAAATATTTAAAATTCTGGTTCCGTTATTGTTGTCAATGGATACCGGTATCCTAATTTTCTCTGTTAGTTTGATTGCAGAATGTCTGAATTCAAACACTCATTTCAACTTAAATTAGTCTTATAATTTACCATTAAGTAGTGTTATAGGCACAAAATTTGGTACAAAAAATTGTTACCAAATGACATGGTAGGGGTGATGTGACAGTTTAAAATGTTTTAATTGATATTGTTGTTATGAATACAGGGGGTGCACTTATTATTATAACGAATAATGAGTTACGATGTGTATTTGGAAACAATTTTTGTGTCTCTAGTATTTTCCTTTACCATTTTACTTGCCCCCAATTTCTATACACATCTTGATGATCCTAACATAGGCACACAATTTAGAACATATTCATGTAGTAGTGTCCAACTAGAAAAGTGCAGAAACAAAAACAAAATCTTACAGCTGGAATAATATTCACTACAAGTCACCATCAAAAATCCATATATATTTGTCCCTATTTACCTCCATTTTTCAAATTCAGTACAATTAAGACAAGACGAGCATTTGATCCATCACCTTTTTTCAGTATCAAATTGCATTCAAAATGGAACAATTTTGAGGGAATCATTTTCAGCCATCCATGAAATTCAGTTAATCTTCAATTTTCTGATAAACTTCTGAAATTGTTTTATATATTATTCAATGACTTTTTTTTCCCCACTACCAGATGAATTGTTTACATCAAACACACAGAGTAGTGCATTCAAGAGTACCCTTCACCTTTTTTTTTGGACCCAACCCTCCCTTCTTTTGAAAAATACACACAGTAGAATGAGTTGGGTTGCAGTTGCATGGTGCGCGCAATAGTTTAATAAGTGTTAGAAAATGGAGTTTTGGAGCATAAGTATTTATATGTTCTTGATATTAATTCCGGATTTTAACGATTGAAAATTGTTCCTTGTTATGGGGACTTAAATTTTCATATATGGATCTAAGTAATTTTCTTAGTGAAATCCATAGAGAAATAGAGTTGAAGTTAGTAGCTTGAAAGAGCTTGAAATGAGAATGTGTATTTGTCCCACATTGAACTAAATAAAGGGCATTTTGGGCGAATGTCTCGGCGTCTCACGTACGCGAGGCGACCTGGGCGAGGGATTTTATTTAGATGATTTAATATTTTAATTAGAATTAATTTATCAAAATTGGGTTCGAATGAACCTGAACAGGATTTGATATTCGAATGAACCTGAACAGGATTTGATATTCGAATGAACCTGGATAGGATTTGATATTCAAATGAACCTGGACAGGATTTGATATTCGAATGTACCTGGACATGATTTGATAGATATATTCGAAAATATTAAATGATATGTGGATTAAATATGTATTAAATGTAAATCGTCAGTTACGATTCTAATATTAATTAGGGTGGTATTAGTTATGCTTAGCCTCTACTATAAATAGAGAGCTAAGTTACTGATTTCTAAAAAAACCACACCATACATTCTCTCCTTCTCTCCACTCTCTGCATTTTTTCCCTCTGTTTAGCTTTAGCTGTCTGCTTCAGCTTGTGGTTTTCTCCGGCGACTGAGGTACCAGTCGAAGTAGAGCATCGGCATTGCTGTGAACCCATTGCTCGGAGCTGTTTTATCCTGGTGGAGGTGTTGCAAGTATCCCGACACAGTAAGTGGGGGCAATTATCTCTTCAAGAGCAGTCAGATCTTCTTGCAAGGCCTGGTGACTCAGCTGTTGTGTTTTTACCATATTTTGTACACTGTTATGGCTATGGCTTCTAGTATTTCTCTTGTCTGTTCCTTATTTATCCAGTCACTGATATGCATGTTGTTTACCTTCATGTTTTGTTTCGTTAATTGTGGTCTTGGCCTGGACTTGTTAAATATTCTATATAACTGCTGCCTCTATGTTGCTGTAATAGTAGTTAATATTTCCAACATTCTTGAAGAGATAAATTGTTATATATTATTTAGTATAATGGTTAACGAAACTGAAGTTCCTGCTAGTGGTAGTTCTGGTGCATCTGTTGGGGCCATTGATTGGACCACTTACAGTTTTCCACAACCCGTTGAATTAACTGGCTTGCCAGAGAAATTTAATGGTGGCATCGGCTTTTCTCGTTGGCAGAAAAGGATGAAGTTGTGGTTGACTGTAAAGGGTTTGTGGCCTGTTGTGGAGTATGAGAAGCCGGTTTTGGATCAAGAAAAGACTGATTCAGTTAAGGCTTTTGCAAAGTGGAATGAGAAGGACGGGGTGGCTAGGGCGGCCATCTTGGCTGCTCTAACAAACACCTTGTTTGATGTTTACTCATCAGATGACTTCTCTGCAAAACTCTTATGGGAGAAGCTGGACCAGACACATAATACTGACTCACAAGGTCTAGAAAAGTATTCTGTGGCTAGGTTCCTTGAATTCAAGCTGGTGGACAATAAATCCATGACTGAGCAAGTGCATGAATTCGAGATGATAGTGCATGCTTTGAAGGAGTCCGGAATGGATCTCCCTGAAAAGTTCAAGGTTATGAGTGTGATTGAAAAACTCCCGAAATCTTGGGAAGAGTTCGCTCTCTCCCTGAAAAGACAGAAAGGAGAGATCACCTGGACTAACCTTATGCTAGACATCTCGGTGCAAGAACAACACAAGTCCAAACAGGGACATGTGATGCCAACTGAGCACGGAAGCTCGAAGGTGAATGTAGCGACTGTAGGACAGAAGAGGAAGTTTGTTGCTAAGAAGGGTAATAGTAATAAACCTAAGAATGACAAGGACAAGGCCAAGAAACCAAAGGCAAACAAACCATGTTGGTCTTGTGGGCAGGTTGGGCACTGGAGTAAGGACTGTCCTACAAAGAAAGCAAAGAAAACCGAGGTGGTAGCGCAAGCGAATGCTGTTCTTGGAACCGCAAGTGGGGCTGTAGTGAACATGGTTGTTGGTGAGGCTACTGCTTCTGAAACCAACGTGGACCGGTATGTTACCTACAACCCTGTACTATTTTCCACTTATCTGTTGAATGAATGGTTGATTGATACTGGAGCTAATGTGCATATCTGTGCTGACATTAGTTTGTTTGTATCTTATCAACAGAGTCATAGCTTGACAGTGACGATGGGGAATGCTAGTGCTGCTCAAGTACATGGAATAGGAAACGTGGACTTGAAGTTCCCTTCGGGTCGTATTCTATCCCTGACTAGAGTGCATCATGTTCCCGACATGCGTAGAAATATAATAAGTGGAAGCTGTTTAGTTTCTAATGGTTTTGAAATCTCTTTCAAATGTAATAAAGTAGTTCTTATTCATACTGGTACATTTTTTGGCAAGGGTTACTTGTCGAATGGTTTATTTGTAATTAATGCGGAGCCCGTTTTGGGAACTTTGAATATTACTCCTTCTGTTAACTGTGTTGAATCTACAAATTTATGGCATGCTAGACTTGGTCACTTAAATTTTGGTGCTCTTAAAAATATGATGAACTTAGAGTTGATTCCAAGACATACTATAGAAAAGAATTCTAAATGTCAAGTATGTGTGTCTGCTAAACAAATAAGGAAACCTTTTCATAATGTTGTTAGGGATTCAGACTTGTTAGATTTAGTACACACTGATATTTGTGAATTTGGTGGTGTGTTGACTAAGGACCAGTTTAGATATTTTATTACCTTTATAGATGATAGTAGCAGATATTGTTATGTTTATTTACTTAGACATAAGGATGAAGCACTTAGTAAATTCATTATTTATAAAACTGAAGTTGAAAAACAAACTGGTAAGGTACTTAAAAGGTTGAGATCAGATAGAGGTGGTGAGTATACGAGTAACTCCTTTAATGAATTTTGCGCAAGCAATGGAATAGTTCATGAAGTTACTCCACCATACACACCTGAGTCTAATGGGGTCGCTGAGCGAAAGAACAGAACGTTCAAAGATATGATTAACAGTATGCTTATTAACTCTGGGTTGCCTAAATACATGTGGGGAGAGGCTCTGAATACGGCTTGCCATATTCTGAACAGAGTCCCTCTGAAACACATGGATAAGACACCTTATGAGTTGTTGAAAGGCAAGAAGACTAGTCTCAAGTATCTTCGAGTGTGGGGGTGCCTTGCAAAGGTACTTGTCCCTGAACACAAGAGGAAGAAACTAGGTCCTAAGACGGTTGATTGTATCTTTCTGGGCTATCTTGAAACCACTACAGCTATGAGATTTTTGGTATTAAAATCTGACATAGATGGTATAGTGGCTAACACGATAGTTGAATTTCGTGATGCTACATTCTTTGAGGATGTCTATCCTATGAAGACTGGTATACCTCAAGGTAATTCTGAGGAAGATCCCACTCACACATCAAGTTCTATTCCTGATCATGTGGAAAAGATGACAAATGTGGGGGCGGAACCTGGTAGCAGCTCTACTCCTATGGAGGAAGAGGAACCTAGGAGGAGTAAACGTGCAAAGGTAGTCAAGGACTTTGGAAGTGATTTCATCACTTACAATGTCGAGGATGAACCTTTAACTTTCCGACAGGCTATGGACTCCTCGGAGTCTAGGCACTGGAAGGGCGCTGTAAAGAGTGAAATTGACTCCATTGTTTCTAATGGGACATGGGAGTTAGTTGATCTCCCTCCGGGGTGTTCTACTATCGGGTGTAGATGGATCTTTAAAAAGAAATTGAACCCTGACGGCTCAATAGATAAGTACAAAGCTAGACTGGTAGCTAAGGGTTTTAAGCAAAGGAAAGGCATTGATTACTTTGATACATACTCTCCAGTTGCTAGGATGGTAACAATCTGAATGCTTGTAGCATTGGCTTCCGTCCATGGTCTTATCATCCATCAGATGGATGTAAAGACAGCTTTTCTTCATGGTGAACTTGAAGAAGAGATATATATGGATCAGCCTGAGGGATTTGTTGCTTCTGGAAATGAAAGGAAAGTATGTAAGTTAATCAAGTCTATCTATGGCTTGAAACAAGCTCCCAGGGATTGGCATAAAAAGTTTGATGAAACTATCTTGCCTTTCAGTTTTACTGTTAATGAAAGTGACAAGTTCTTAAAAAGGCATTTTGAAATGAAGGATATGGGTGAAGCTAGCGTGATTCTTGGTCTCAAGCTGACTCAGTCAGCTGAGGGAATAACTTTATCACAGTCTCATTATATAGAGAAATCTATACTTGAGAAATATGGTTATTCACAGTGTAGAATCGCTAGTACACCGTATGATCCTAAAGTTGCCCTTGTCAAGAATACTTCAGGGGTACCTGTGTCTCAGTTAAGGTATTCTCAGATTATTGGGAGCTTGCAGTATCTTGCTAATTGTACTAGACCGGATATTTCTTACTCTGTGTCTAAGTTGGCTAGATATACAAGCTGTCCAAACAGAACTCATTGGGATGCTCTTGATAGAGTACTTAGATATCTCAAAGGCACAATGTACCTTAGTTTACACTATAGGAGATTTCCTGGTGTACTTGAGGGGTACAGTGATGCAAGTTGGATAGCTAAGAAGTCTGGTTCCAATGGAGTGACTGGATACGTATTCACCTTAGCGGGTGCAGCAATATCCTGGAAGTCAACTAAACAGACTATTATTACTCGGTCGACTTTTGAGGCTGAGTTGTGTGCGCTTGATGCCACTGGGACGGAGGCTGAGTGGTTACACGGACTTATGTCTGTGATACCTGTGGTAAGAAAACCGCTTCCTGCGATTGCTATTCATTGTGATAGTCGAACAACTATCGACAAGATTAGCAGTAAAAAGTATAATGCTAAAACAAAGAGACACATCCAAGTTAGACTCAAGTCTATAAGGGGTTTAGTGTCTGATAGGATTATAGCTATAGAGTTCATAGGAACTCAGAATAATATAGCTGATCCTTTGACAAAAGGACTGGAACCTGCAGTGGTCCTTAAGTCAAGGTTGGGAATGGGACTGTCAACCCATCATGATTCATCGACAGTGGAAACCCAATACACATGAGAGGAGATCCCTTGAAAGTGTATTCAATGTGATAATAACAAGCTGTAAGGATGAATTGGTAGTACCTTTGCTACATAAATGATACTTTTGTATCTGAGTCTATTCCCTGAAAACCTAGAAGGTACTGACACTGCTATGAAAGCAAGAGTTTTATAACTCTGAATGGGGTCAAGTCATTTGACGAGATGGTAGCGGTACATCTCTGGAGATGCCCAGCTAAGCGAATGTAATTGTGTGGTCGCAATTAGGGGAAAGGGTTATTCTCTGAAAGCATTCGACGAACAGGATCGAGACAAGACCATTAATGTCTCAAAGCCGTAGATTGGCACCATAGCCTTTGACTTGTCGTCGTTTATGGAACATGGTTACATCAAACGGATTAAGATTCAAGGTGAAACATTCCATCTAAATCCGGTAGCCATCGAAGTAGGGGACTCAGGAGGGTTCAAACCCGGAAGGGTACCGACTCTGAAAAACAAGTCATGATGAGAAACCTGAATGCATTTCTGTATGGATTTGTGGGGGATTGTTAGAAAATGGAGTTTTGGAGCATAAGTATTTATATGTTCTTGATATTAATTCCGGATTTTAACGATTGGAAATTGTTCCTTGTTATGGGGACTTAAATTTTCATATATGGATCTAAGTAATTTTCTTAGTGAAATCCATAGAGAAATAGAGTTGAAGTTAGTAGCTTGAAAGAGCTTGAAATGAGAATGTGTATTTGTCCCACATTGAACTAAATAAAGGGCATTTTGGGCGAATGTCTCGGCGTCTCACGTACGCGTGGCGACCTGGGCGAGGGATTTTATTTAGATGATTTAATATTTTAATTAGAATTAATTTATCAAAATTGGGTTTGAATGAACCTGGACAGGATTTGATATTCGAATGAACCTGAACAGGATTTGATATTCGAATGAACCTGGACAGGATTTGATATTCAAATGAACCTGGACAGGATTTGATATTCGAATGAACCTGGACATGATTTGATAGATATATTCGAAAATATTAAATGATATGTGGATTAAATATGTATTAAATGTAAATCGTCAGTTACGATTCTAATATTAATTAGGGTGGTATTAGTTATGCTTAGCCTCTACTATAAATAGAGAGCTAAGTTACTGATTTCTAAAAAAACCACACCATACATTCTCTCCTTCTCTCCACTCTCTGCATTTTTTCCCTCTGTTTAGCTTTAGCTGTCTGCTTCAGCTTGTGGTTTTCTCCGGCGACTGAGGTACCAGTCGAAGTAGAGCATCGGCGTTGCTGTGAACCCATTGCTCGGAGCTGTTTTATCCTGGTGGAGGTGTTGCAAGTATCCCGATACAGTAAGTGGGGGCAATTATCTCTTCAAGAGCAGTCAGATCTTCTTGCAAGGCCTGGCGACTCAGCTGTTGTGTTTTTACCATATTTTGTACACTGTTATGGCTACGGCTTCTGGTATTTCTCTTGTCTGTTCCTTATTTATCCAATCACTGATATGCATGTTGTTTACCTTCATGTTTTGTTTCGTTAATTGTGGTCTTGGCCTGGACTTGTTAAATATTCTATATAACTGCTGCCTCTATGTTGCTGTAATAGTAGTTAATATTTCCAACAATAAGTCTACAAAAGATTAACGTTTCTTTTTAAGTCGGAAATAGATAATCACATTAATAAATTAGGGTTTATTAAGTCAAAATGAACCAATACTAAAAAATTACAATTAGTAGTTCTTTTAAATATATAACATTGAGATTATGTATTAATCTCACAGTCTAGATGGTATTTTTGGAAAAAAAAAATCGAGTTTCGATCTTCGGTAACTAATAACAAGTAAGAATGTAAGATTAATTATTATTCCAATGTCAATTAACTATGGGTTATTGTTCTCAGACATCTAGAAGAAGGTTTATGAATTTCAAAAAAAGAAATGATGAAAGCAAAAGGAATTAAGCATATCTGCAAGACTGCAAGTGAATAAAGCTGATGTTGCTGATCATGCAGTCACGTTAGATTCTTAGTAGTGGTCAAATAAAGAGCGTGTTTGTTTACGGCTAAAACCGTAGTTTAAAGTAATTTTTGACTTTAAATCAAAAAATATTTATTATTTATATAATAAGTCAGAAAATAATTTAAAGTTAAAAAATAATGTCGGAAGTTGGCTGGATATACTTTTTTGAACAACTTATTTTGTTTTTGTAATTATACTTGATAAAGGTTAATATCACCATTCAAATGCATTATTTATCAAACTTAATTTTATTTCTACATTTTTAATAACTCATAAGTTACTCATAATACAAAATTATCCAAACAGATCTTAACTTAAAATTTTCTCATTTAACTTATAACTTTAAGCAATTTTAAATTATAAGCAATAATTTTAAGTTTACCCAAACGAGCTATTTGTAGCTCCCCAGCTCACCTAAGACATGTTTATAAATATGGTTATGAATTATGATTACCAGAAGATAACCCGTACTTCGTACGAGCCTAATTAATTTATTTAAAAATTTAAATTATTTATCTAATATATACAAGGTTGTAATGATAGAATTAGAATTACAATATAAATTTTAGATGGGTAAAAATATAAAAAGTTATTTAGTTTGCTTGTAAGAGCATCTTCAATGACGTTAGCTAAAATGATCGGCTAAAATGATATAAAATACTGATAATGTAAAATTTGTTGAATCAGTAAGTTGTTTTACTTTAATGGATTTGGCTATAATGATTGGTTATATTTTAAAAATGGTATGTTATTATTCTTTCAAGTTGTTAAAAATAAAATATATTATCTCAATATGGTAATCGATAATGTGGAGTTTCACTACATGTCCCTAGATGTTCGATAAATATAGCCAATATGAAGGGATTAACTATAATTTTAGCTAACAATATTGTGCCATTGGAGATAAACTTTTTTTACATATTATCTAAAATAATTAATTATGCTATTTTCTATACACTTTTAGCTAAAAGTTTTGGGTGGTTAGAGATGCTCTAATAACATAGTATTATTTACCCATTTCTAATAGTGCAAATTCTGCGTGAATTGATAAGAAACTAAACATAAATTACAACATTCAAACTCCATTAGTCAAGCAAATAAGCCAATTATTGTAGAAGTAAATTATTGCGTGAGTAGAAAAAGAATTTTAAAAAATTGCACATGTTTTTCAGAGCTATCAGCGTAAAACTAAGAATTATACTCAAAATATACTCAAGAGAGTTAGAAGGAGAGAATGATACCTAGAGAATAGAGTGTTGGTAGATGTTCGGTACAAATGTAGATTAACATAATTAAGTGATTATAATCGGTTCCGGTGAATCTTATTTCAACAACTAAGTGATTATAATCGAGTTTGATGGCCGATCTGATTGTGATTGTGATGCTGATGGATATAATAACAATATAATATATTTTGTATAATAATAATATTATAATATATTTTAGATTAATATTATTCAGTGGTAGATTGAGATTAGTATCTTGATTTGACAACTAAGTGATTATAATTGGATCCGTTGATAATATTATAATATATTTTAGATTAATATTTTTTTAAAAACATAGAATTTTATGTGAGATAAAATTTTATTTTATTTTAATTATTTTATAAAAAATAATATAAAACTTTACGTGCTATAGAATTTTTACGTGAGATGAGATTTTAGGAGTGGAATATGTGAACCAAATTTGATATCATTAAAAAAGGATTTCGATAAGGTTATAGATACACCGTGTACAAATATAAGTAAATCTCATGAAACTTTTGATCATTTTTGCAACTTTTGCAAGGTAGCTGCTAGCTACCTGGTAGCCAGAACTAACAAATACTCACTCGTCTGAGATTCAAAAGGGATCTATGCCCCTCCTCGCACCCACCATAGCATCGATGTATATAAATTTCACATCCCGAATCTCTAATAAATAATTGTTACTTACAATATTGTTTACTATGTTTATTATTTACAAAAAATTAATACCTTATATATAATAAGCGTAAGGGAGATCTTATCCAAAACTTTGATCGGTCACTGTACTACCAAAAGTATATGATCCGTTGGATTATAAAACTATAAATATTCAAATAGATGAGGACCGTTAGATATAATATTAAAAATTGTATTTGATTAATAATAGGATAGTATTTAAATACTAAAAGATGTATTTTGATAATTTAAACCAACTATAAATGGGTTTTCTATATTGAATAGAAATCTTTATGTAAAAATTCGTAATTATCTTTTCTCTTTAGTTTATGGATAGTTCCAGTTAGATAAAAATTAATAAACCATCATTAAATTAAAGATAATTTTGTTAGCTTCGCATGGGCTGTAAAATCGTTAAAATCTGTTGTCTAAAACTCAAGATAGAGCCCAAACAGTAAAGTGATTATCTAAATTTTAATAAATATTTTTTTATTGTAGATTTAATTTTTTTCCTAATTCTTTTAAATTTATAAATTCTATTTTTATTTCAATAAAATATTAAAATCAATTTAAGAAAAAATTAAAATCGATATGGTCCGTGTACGATCACTATACGACCAAATTAATAATTACAGTTAGTTCTTAAATAGATCGATGAGAATTGTTAGATCTAATATTAAAAAGTGTATCTGATTAATAATAGAATTATATTTAAATACTAAAAAGTGTATTTTGATAATTTAAAAGTTTTCTATGTAAAAATTCTTAAATATCTTTTCTCTTGAATTTATGTATACTTCCAATTAGATAATAATTGTTAAACCAAATATCAACATAACAATTCATATTGATTACAATATTAAAAATTATCAATATAATGCTGATGTATATCATACTAACAATGATACACGTGAACCTACAGAGACTACCTAAACACTTTTTTTTTTCTGAAGGAACATAACAATTTGATTAATCCAAATTATAATTATATTATTTTACATATAACAAACATAAAAGGATAATATCAAAATATTATTAAAATATTGAGGGTTTCATATTCATAAACGATAATTTTGAATATAATACTTATATTAAAATGTGTATTTGATTAAAGGTAGGATTATATTTAAATACTAAGAAGTGTGTTTTGATAATTTAAACCAATTATAAATTGATTTTCTATATTGAATTGAATTTTTTATGTAAAAATTCTTAACCATCTTTTGTTTTCGGTTTATGTGTAGGTCAACAGGTCAAGTTAGATAATAATTATTAAATCATCATTAAATTAAAGATAATTTCGTTAGTTTCGCATGGGTTGTAAAATCGTCAAAATTTAATTTCTAAAACTTAGGATATAACCCAAATAGTAAAATGAGTATCTAAATTTTAATAAATATTTTTTTTTATTTTTGTAGCACCAGTTTATTTATTTTTCCACTAATTGTTTTAAATATAGAAAATTTATGTTTCTTTCAATAAAGTATTAAAATTAATTAAGAACAAATTCAAATCGATAAAGAATATAATAATATGAGAATAAAATTTTATATAATCATAACATAATTTTTATTCTATTTAATAATTTTTAAGTAATAATGTATTTTAAAATTTTATATACACTGTAAATAAAACCGAAACATTAAAAGTAAAAGCAGTTAGTAAGATACTTATATCAGTATATACTTGATATCCTTATTATATTAAATCCTTATATATAATAAGTATAATATAGATCTTATCCAAAATTTTGATGGTACGGTCTTGGACAACCAAACTAATAAGGACCATAAGATCATAACTAGATAAATGAAAATCGTTAGATCAAATATTAAAAAAGTGTATTTTATTAATAATAAGATTATATTTAAATTCTAAAAAGTGTATTTTGATAATTTAAACCAAATATAAATAAGTTTTCTATATTGAATAGAATTCTCCATGTAAACAATTCGTGACTTTCTTTTCTCTTTCATGGACAATTCCAGTTAGATAAAAATTGTTAAACCATCTTTTAATTAAAGATAATTTAGTTATCTGGGTGTAAAATCGTCAAAATCTAATTTTTAAAACACAAGATAAAGCCCAAATTAGTAAAGTGGGTATTTAAATTCTAATAATAATTATTACGTCATCATTATTTTAATGTCAATTTAATTACTTTTTTCTAACTATTTTAAATTTAGAAATCTATTTTCAAAAATTCAAATCAATCTAAGAAAAATTCAAATCAACAAAGAATATAATAATACGAGGATAAAATTTTATAAAACTGTGCATATTTTTTATCTTATTTTATTAAATTTTTTATCATAACTAATTAAATATTATTTATTATTAAATAATAAATTATACGCAAATGGTGATTTTGTTTTATAAGAACTCATAGAGACCTAATTTCATTGTTAGCAGGACTATATTCATATTTAAAAAAACCGTATTTTGAAATTTCAGACTCAGCTACAGACGAGACCTAACTTTTTTAACCTATATACATTGTAAATTATTAAATTCAAAACTTTAAAAGTTTGTTAATCAATTAGTATAGTACTTTTTTGAAAAATCGTACTTTATAAAAAATATTATCAAATAATCCATGTCTACAAGAAAAAAAAATGAAAAAATTCTTATTTTTCAAAAAAATCCTGTAAATTTTAATATGTTGTTGGTAGATTCAAACCTTAGATCATTGCACGTGATAAATTTTACTCTTATATCTAACGTTTCTCAACAATTTAATTTGAAAGATCCAACGATTATGAATTGAGTGATCAAGCGACCATACTTATAAGAAAGCTTTCATTATTTAGTCTTTAATATAATAACATAGATTTTTACGGGATATACTATAAAAAAAATGAATTTTTTACAGAATTTTGATCGTCACGGTGTACTACTTTAAAAGAAGAACTATTACAAAAAAAAATTATATTTTAATTGATAATGTATTTTCTCAAAAGTTCAAAGTTCCCGCATCATTAACATATTACAAAAGAGAGTATATTATATTTTAGCAATAAATATTTTAAAAAAATATATTAAAAAACTATTTAAAAAATTAATGATGTTATCATGGTAGTTTGGTCCTAAATACCGCCAAAACATTCTCAACCGTTAGATCCAATACTTTGAAAAATAGAAGATCAAGATTATATCATATAAAAAGAAGTTATTATCTAAAAATGATATAAGTTAAAAGATATTATATTAGGATTGGATTTTCCAAAAAGTTAAAACATAAAAAAAGTTGTAATTAAATAAGGAAACCCATTTAATATCAAAACAATAAAAATCGTTTAATCTTAAATAGATAGGTGAAAACCGTTAGATTTAACATTAAAAACTTTATTTGGTTAATAAAGAGTATTCTAATAATCTAAACTACATATAAGTAGATTTCCTAAATCGAATAGAATTCTCAATATTAAATTTCGTCACTTTATTCTCTTTTTAGTTTTAGAATAGAATTTCATGTGGACCGTAAAATTCGCCAAATCTAACTTTTATAACTCAATATAAACAAATATTAAATTGAGCGTGTAAAATATAATAAATATCAAAATTTTAACTATAATTCTTTTTGGCTAAATCTTTTTTAACAATAATTTAATCATGTAAACTAATAACTTTTAAATATTAAAATATTCATAAATAAATATAATTATAAATATTAAAAAACAATCGTGTGTTCCATGGGTAATTAAAATATAATTATAAACAAAATAATTATAAATAAAATTTAAGTAATCGTGCATCGCACGGGCTATAAGCTAGGTCTTACTAACTGATATTTATAAAATTGTGCATATTTTTATCTTATTTTATTAAATTTTATATCATAACTAATTAAATATTATTTATTATTAAATAATAAATTATACGCAAATGGTGATTTTGTTTTATAAGAACTCATAGATACCTAATTTCATTGTTAGCAGGACTATATTCATATTAAAAAAAACCGTATTTTGAAATTTTTGACTCAGCTATACAGAGAGACCTAACTTTTTTAACCTCTATACATTGTAAATTACTAAATTCGAAGAAAAAATTCTTATTTTTCAAAAAAACCTATAAATTTTAATATGTTGTTGGTAGATTCAAACCTTAGATAATTCTACGTGATAATTTTACTGTTATATCTAACGTTTCTCAACAATTTAATTTGAAAGATCCAACGATTATGAATTGAGTGACCAGACTTATAAGAAAGCTTTCATCATTTAGTCTTTAATATAATAACATAGATATTTACGGGATATACTATAAAAAAATGAATTTTATACAGAATTTTGATCGTCACGGTGTACTACTTTAAAAGAAGAACTATTACAAAACAAATTATATTTTAATTGATAATTTATTTTCTCAAAAGTTCAAAGTTCCCGCATCATTAACATATTACAAAAAAGAGTATATTATATATTTTTTTTAAAAATATTATAAAAATTAATGATGTTATCCTGGTAGTTTGGTCCTAAATACCGCCAAAACATTCTCAACCGTTAGATCCAATAATTTTAAAAATAGACGATCAAGATTATATCATATAAAAAGAAGTTATTATCTAAAAATGATATAAGTTAAAAGATATTATATTATGATTGGATTTTCCAAAAAGTTAAAACATAAAAATTGTTGTAATTAAATAAGGAAACCCGTTTAATAATAAAAATCGTTTAATCTTAAATAGATAGGTGAAAACCGTTAGATTTAACATTAAAAACTGTATTTAGTTAATAAAGGGTATTCTAATAATCTAAACTACATTTAAGTAGATTTCTTAAATCGAATAGAATTCTCAATATTAAATTTCGTCACTTTATTCTATTTTTAGTTTTAGAATAGTTTTTAATTGAAAAAGAATTATTAAACCACAACTAAATTAAAGATTATTTTGTGAATTTCACGTGGACCGTAAAATTGGTCAAATCTAACTTTTATAACTCAATATAAACAAATATTAAATTGAGCGTGTAAATTATAATAAATATCAAATTTTTAACTATAATTTTTTTTTGGCTAAATCTTTTTTAACAATAATTTAATCATGTAAACTAATAACTTTTAAATATTAAAATATTCATAAATAAATATAATTATAAATATTAAAAAAACAATCGTGTGTTCCATGGGTAATTAAAATATAATTATAAACAAAATAATTATAAATAAAATTTAAGTAACCGTGCATCGCACGGGCTATAAGCTAGTATGTTATAGTAATTATTAATTCGTGCCAGACGGACCGGACCTGAGCCCATGATAACAAGCTGGTGACTTCTACAAACATGTATGCTTGTTAATTATTATACAAACCGCGAGCATTTATTAAATTAAGATTTATAAAATTGGCACATTCGAATAGAGAACAGAGTCATGTTAGAACCCATAGTGAACTCTAAAAACTATTATTAATATTTTAAAATAATATCTATATATACTATCTATTTATCTATAATATATCTAAGGTCGATCACACTTAAGTTTCCTAAGTTTATACTCAAATCTCATATTAAAATACGAGGGTACTATTGTACTTTCAAAATATTATATGTAATTGCAAAATTATCATTAAATATTTATACTAAAAAACTATGTTACCTTAGGAAATTTTCTAAGTTTAACCTTAGGTTCCTTTTCCTCTATATCTATACTATCTATACTATATTATTAAAGCCGAAACATTGAAAGTTTTGGTTTTCGGTTTTCAGTAGATTTTTGGTTTTCGGTCTTTTATTCTATTTAATAAATAATAAAAAATATATAAAAATAGTAACTAGATGATTGCCTTTTATAATTAAAATATTTTTTTTCTAACAAAATCTACTCATTTTCCAAAAATATCATAGCAATTATCTTTAAATTAAAACATATTACCTTTTATATTTGTTATCACTAAAATCTCTGTTTTCGAAAAATATGAGGTGCAATTCTAACTTATAAAATATCACGATAATTACCTTTAAATTAAAACATATTATCCTTTATATTTGTTATTACTAAAATCTCTATTTTCCAAAAATATGAGGTGCAATATTTTCTTATTTATTTGAAAACCTATTTTAATACTATATTTCATAAATAATAAAATAATATAAAAATAGTAACCAGCTGATTGCCTTTTATAGTTAAAACATTTTTTCTAACAAAATTTACTTATTTTTCCAAAAATATCACGGGCAATTACATTTAAATTAAAATATATTACCTTTTATATTTGTTATGACTAAAATCTCTATTTTCCAAAAATATCAAGTGCAACCCTTACTTATACTAGCTTAAAACTCGTGCGATGCACGGATTGTTAATTGTTATATTATTATTTTTTTAATATTTTATTAATTGTAATTGTGCAAAAAATAAGTAGACATGTTAAAATAGCTAAACACTTTTAATTAATTAAAAACATTAAAACAGATTTTAAAATAAATAAGTATGGATTTGTCCGTTATATTTTTGGAAATGAGGGGTTTTAGTAAGAAAAAATAAAAAATGTAACATATATTTAGTTTAGAAAGGTAAATGCCCCTGATATTTTTGGAAAATGAGGTTTAAAAATTTAATAATTAAAAGTATTTAAAATCCGTTTAAAAATAAATAAGTAAAGGGTTTCTTGTGATATTTTTGGAAAAGAATGGATTTTAGTGAGAAAAATAGAAAAAGTAAATTGTAAAAGGCAATTTCCCGTGATATATTTAGAAAAGGAGGGACTTTATTAGAAAAAATATATAATTTGTTTTAGCTGAAAAGGTAATTGGTTATATTGATTATTTATATTTTAATATTTTTAGTAATTGCATTTGTTAAGAAAAATAAGTATACATGTTAAAATAGGTAAACTTTTAAAAAATAATTATAATATTAGAATAGATTTAAAAATAAATAACTAAATGTTTGTCCGTGATATTTTTGGAAAATGGGGGGTTTTAGTATACCAGTTACTTTTTTTTAGCCAAAGTGTATATTCCTTTATATATTTTCTAACTAAAGTTTCTATTTTTCTATTTTTCCTAACTAAAACCTCTAATTTTCCAAAAATATCACGGACAGTTTCATTTAATAAAATAAAAGAATAATATTACAATTACTAATAAGTATCTGATTAGCTTTTCTAACAAAAGCTTAATTTTTTTTATATTTTCTAAACTAAAATTTCTTCTAACTAAAAGGTCTGATTTTTCAAAAATATCACGGGCATTTCAATTTAATAAAATATAATATTTATGAATAAGTTAAATATATAGTAGACTTTCTATTTTTTCAAACTAAAATATCTCATTTTTCAAATATATAACGGACAATTTCATTTAATAAAATAAAATAATAATGTTATAACTGCTAATAACTAAATAATTACCTTTTTTAGCCAAATTGTACATTCTTTCTTATATTTTATAACTAAAATTTCTACTTTTTCATATTTCCTAACTAAAATCTCTCATTTTCCAAAAATATAACGGGCAGTTCCATTTAATAAAATAAAATAATAATCTTATAATTACTAATAATTAACTGATTATCTTTTTTAGCCAAATCATATATTCTTTTTAATATTTTGTAACTAAAATTTCTCCAAACTAAAAGCTCTCATTTTCCAAAAATATAACGGGCAATTCCATTTAATAAAATAAAATATATACTATCTTATAATAGACTAGACGAAACAACACATTATCTGTACGATATTATCTAACTTAAACAATTCATCTTCTAAAAATAACACTGTAAACTAATAATATATTATATATAATAATAATAATAAATAATCAGTTTCCTTTTTCAGCTAAAACGCTTTACCTATTTATATTTTCCAACTTAAACAATTAATCTTCTAAATATAACACATGCAACACATATATAAAAAACTAATATAATTGTTGGTCCTCGTGTATTGCAGAAGGGGGGATGAATGCAATACTGATAAAATTCAATCTCAATTTCAACAACCAAAACTAAGATTTAACGTTATCAGTAATATGTATGCATTCACAAACAGTATGGTCTAAAAGACAAGTTTCACAAAATAAATGTTTTTATTTATTTTACAAAGTGTTGCTACAACCTCAAGAGATAATTCTTGAGCTTCGGTTTTCTTCAAGACACTTACTTGTTTGTGTTACCACTTAGTACCTAGAATGAATTGATAGTCTAAGTATAAAACTAATCTTATCACTGTCAACACGGGTTTGTGAAGCTGCTGTCATTATCAAGTGGCAGCTTCTTACAAACTGTCTACCCATGTGACTTTCCTAAATTGCTAACATGTCAGATATACATTACAAAGAAAGCAACCTAGATTCATTCTATTTCCAGCTAAAACAATTCAGCAAATAGAGACTTGACCTTGCTCTTGAATTGATTCGCTTTTGTTTTGTAGTGCTTGAAGCTTCTGTCGTAGTCTTGCAGACTTGGTGCAGCTTAGGGATACTGCAACACACCTGTTTCTTGAACATTGAAACTGTCACGGGATTTGACTGAGAAGATACCTAGAACAAGGATCTTTCTCGAGACAATTACTTTTGCCGCAAAGCTTGCTGTCACATGAATGTTCTTTTGGTGACATTATGAGTTCCCCGCACAGAGTGCTGTCGAGGTTTCCAAACTTGCTGTCGAGGGCTAAAGTTACTGTCACGTAGTCTTCCGCCAATGTTGCTGTCAGAGTGAATATGCTGTCGTGACTTGCAACATTCTGTCTTCTTGTAATCTTACTGTCAATGCTTATGACAGTAACCTTTATTCATGCTGTCATCTAATATGCATTCTATTTCTTCAATGATCTTCTTGATAGTAAGAGAGATAAGAGAATTAGCATCCCTGAGATTCATCCATTGCTCTTGATCATATGGATAGCTTCTGAAGTGGAGTTCTTCATGAATGAGCTTGAATCTACTTCCAGGATAAGCATTGAGAGACATCCTCCTTTGCTTGTCCAGCTTTGAACATTCTCCTTTTCTCCTTTCCAATATTTCCTCTATCTCATCAGAACAAATCTACTCCAAGGGATGAATTGATCCAGCTACCATATACTGTAAATCCTTTAGAATAGTTGTTTTTAGCTTGTGCAAGCTGCAAACGTAGATTTCTTCTTTTAGGAACTTGATTCTTAAGGGATTTTCCAGCATACGTGTTTGATAATTTGGAGCTTCACTTTTTGCCTTGTTGGCAGTCTTGCATCTTTCCAGGAGTTCAGCTTCCTTCTTATCAAGTTCTGACTGATATTGAGAATATTGAGAAGAGTCAGGTCTTTTGCTTGGCTTGGGTTGCCCTTCCTGAGTTGGTTGGGTTTGCCCTTCTTCTGTGGGTAAATCATCAAACTCATAGTACCAGTGATATGGTATAGGAGAAGCTGGTAGATCAGTTAAAATATCAGCATCATCAAAATCTGCAAAATTGTAGCCAAATTTCTGATAGAACTCAGCATCCCTATCAGCCTGATATTTCAGAATATGTTCCATGACAGATTCTGGGACATTTTCATAGCTCTCCAACAACTCCACCATTCTTTCCAGGTAGAAGAAGTCAATTCTCCTTTTATCTATGGTTGTCGTTCTACCACTGGTTGATGTGGCTTCCAGATAGAAGTCCTTTTTAACCTTGGCAGATCTTGATTCTTCCCACCACAGAATGTACTCAGTGGCCTCTTGATTTGCATCCAGCTTAACCTCAACACTCTTGATTTCTTTAGATTGCATCTGTTGTATCTTAAGACTGTTATGAGGTATTGATTGAATTGGCTTATTAAGATTCCTGCCAAATCCAATGGCCTTTTCCTTTCCTGAGTACTTGTGCTTTCCTTCAGGTTTCTGTCTAGAAAACCATGCTTTTGCTTTAGCTTTCAGTCTTTTGGTCTTGACAGTAGCTTTGGCTTCATCCTTGACAGAACCTTTCTTGACAGTACCTTTGTCGACAGCATCTTCCATGACAGCATCTTCTATGACAGTTTCCTTGTCGACAGTATCTTTGGTGACAACATCTTTTTCTGCATTTATGCAGTCAATAGCACATCTAAGAATGCTTGCCTCCAAAGCTTCCAGTATTCTTGGCTCCTCTTCATCTGTTGCATCAGCATCTTTCTTTTCTTGACTAGGAGTTTCTTCATTGCCTTCATTCTGAGATTGAATACCAGTATTCCCAGAATTACTTCCACCAGCATTACCTGCATTTCCAGAAGCTTCACCACCTCCAATCTCATCATCATCATCATCATCATCTTGAAAAGGAATATCATAGAGGCAGCTTCCACCTTGATCAGTTCTTTTGGCATTGGCTCTAGTGATTGACTCATTTACTCTAGCTCCCAGTGCCTTGTCTCTCAACACCAGTATTTTGTAGATCTCTTGAGCAGCATGGACTCTTCCTGGATTGGCATTTGAGTTGAATATTCCATATAACACATTCAGAATTGACTCAGTTTGCATCCTGGATGGACTGATCAAATTCATGTAGCTGTTCCTTCTTGTGCCATCCTTTGTAGTAGATCTGTAGAAAACACATGGTGGATTTATGTAGACTTCAGGTAGCTTCTGTGTGATTATGTTCTGGATTTGCATATTCAATGTTTCATTGAATGGTGTTTGAGTTGCCTTGATCTTTCCCTTCATAGCACACAACACCTTTGCTGGCAAACTCTGCAATAACTGCATTGTGGTGAAATAAGATATGCCAGAAGTGAGATAGATACTTACAGCCCATCTTTTCTCATCATTCACCATTACACTAACACTGATGATTTGCTCCTTTAACAGTTTTGTGGTGTTGGTTGGACTGTTGCTTGGTGCATTCATTGCTTCTTCCACCACACTGCTAAATTCAGTGTCATGATTGTGTAATGTGCTCTCCCTGTAATCCACCATTATAGTATTGGCTTCTTCTTGATCAAACTCAGTACCATTGGACCAAGTGTTTCCCTTCTGGATGGATTCAGGCAGTTTCCCTTTACCTTTCCCAAGCTTGTTTTGTTCCTCCATTTCTCTCCATCTTTTCTGTAGAGCAGTTTCTTGAGTTGCTGAAGTTGGTTCTCTAATTGTCACAGGAGGTAGAATTGGATGTCTAGATGCAGGTCTTCTTTGCATTGCATCTTGAGTTGCCTTAGACATTAATACCCTTTCACCATCCAGGTCAACTTCAACAAGATCTTCAGCTTTATCCTTTGGTTGTCCACTGCTTGGCTTGACTTTCTCCCCCTTTGTCATTGCTTTACTCTTGATTCCAGAAACTTGTTTTGCTCCCCCTTTGGTCTTCACAGCTACTGGCTCCCCCTGAGTTCCACCTGATCCCTGAATAGATATTGATTCTGATCTTGCTACCTTCTCCCCCTTAGTTGAGTTGGCAGCTACTAGGTCAGTAAGGAACTGGATAGAGAGTTGAGTAGCAGCAAAACCATCAACCACCAGTTGAGAGAGAGAGTCCATCTTGGAGTTCAAGGTAGCACACTGTCCTTCCAGAGCTTCAATCCTGTTACCAAAATTTGCAGAGGGGCCACCATTCCTTAACCTTCTTGGAGGGGAAGGAAAAGAAAGGGGCTTGGAGGCTAAGGGGGTTCTCACACTCTCAGGGTGTTTTTGAGTGATCTCATCACTCCTCACTGTTTGACTCTCAAGGCCTAATGCCTGAATAGTGTGGGCTCCCTCAAGATCTCTCTGGACATGCTCAAGTCCCTCTCCTTTTGCTAGCTCATTTGGCTGCCTCTCATTTTTATGCTCACCTCTCTTTTCTTTTATCTCTCTTTTCTTTTGTACACCCTCACTCAACCTAAATGCATGGGTATGAGCAGTACTAACATGCATGGAAGTAGAAGATTTAGAATGTACCTTCAAGAGTTTGGCAAGAGGTAGGTCATCATCAGAGGCATCCTCAATGGTTACAGCATCAAAATCTGGCTGAGAGGACTGGACAACATCTTTGGCAGGAATGTTACTGTCAGCTTGAGCGTGGACAGCAGGTTCTGTCATGACAGCATCTTTGGGATGTGGAGTGACAATAGGTTCTGTGTTGACAGTATCTTTCTCTCCACCCATGACAGCAGCTGTGTCCAAGACAGCAACATTTCCAGTGTCTTTGACAGCAACAGAGGCTGTGACAACATCTTCCTGAAGGTAAGATGCTCCTTGGAGTTCAGACAAAGTGTTGGTTGTTTCATTTTCTGACAAAATACCACTTTGCCCTTGCTCAGTGTTTGGAGGAGTGGTATCCATTTCACTTTGAGAAATGGGTTCTTGTGGACCACTAGATGGGGGCTCATCCATGATTGGAGATGGATGATCAAAACTTGAAGGGTTGGGACTGTCCCCTTCTCTAGGTTTTGGAGAAGAAACAAAAGAATGTATAGGGAAGGAAGAAGGTGAAAGTATAGCAGAGAGTGGGGGCTGATTCACAGGGAAAACATGTGAACCATCAATAGGAATAGAGAAATCCTCACTGTGCCCTAACTTACTGTGTGTTTCTTTAAGTGGGGGTTCCTCAGGTTGTGAACCATGAGTTTGTGCAGACTTTGTACAGGGTGCCTTGGGAGACAGGCCAATTTCAATAGATGCACCTTGTTGAGAAGGCACATCTAGGGAGGTGTTTGAATCCCTTTCAGTAACCACAGTTTGTTGAGAAACTGCAGCTTGGCTAATAGTGGTTTGGGTCCTCCTAGCTCTCTTCTTCTTAGGTTCAGGGGGAACCACTGGGGGTTCTGTTGGACTATCCTCCGTATTTGCTGCACTAGGCGCAGTGTCTCCCTCTTGACTAACAGAGCTACCACCAACATCAGCTTCTAAGGGTCGTTTCCTGGATTCTTGCAAGGCTTCTCTTTGGGCTTTGGGAAGTCTAGAGAGCCTAGGCTGAGTGTATGGTGTTGAATGGGAGTTAACTGAATTTGGGTCTAATTCAGTTTCATTCGCACGAGTGAAAGAGTCATAACCAGAGGGTAATGGAAAATCAAGGTTGGACACTTGATCAACCATGTGCTGAGTGAAACAAAGTGGAATATGTGCATTGAGATTCTGTGAAGATAACAGTGTGTGTGTGTGTGTGTGTGTATGTGTGTTCTTTTTCAAAACAGAGCAAGTCTCTAAACGAGGGGCATCATTATTAAAATCACAGAATGAGTTGATGCACAACATAAGAAAGCGAGGGTAGATTGATACCTTCTTACCTATGGCAGCCCTGAGGTGTGCCATGAGGAGAGCTCCAACATTCACCTTGTATCCATGGACAAGAGAATGTGTCAATTTCTTGATGTAGGAGGGTATTCCATTCCAGCCAGTGGACTTGGTAGAGAACACCTTAACCATCACATCAAAGATCATACTCCACTCCTTTCTCAGATGCTTCCTATCCATTTCACCAGACGGATACCATTTGGTTGTTCCCTCTTCGAGAATAGGGCCTGCATACCCAATCTTCAAGAAGAGCTTCTTAAGAGTGTCATCATTAGCAAGTTCAGCAAAATTTCGGCCTTCTTGAAGTGTAATTCCAAGAGCAGTGTTGATGACCTCAGCTGTAAGAATGTAGTGTTGCGCATTGATTGTGAATCGAATATATGGGTTTTCACCCTCTGTTTGAGCAACATCAGTTTGCCAAAATGCCTCAAGTCTGTCTAAGTCAAGAATGGGTGTTGAGGTAATGGCAGAACCAAGATAGGACTTGTTCAAGAAAAACACTAGTCCTTTGAAACCTTCACTAGCATCATTTGGGGAAAGGATGCCAGCAAAGTTTGTTTGAGAGAGAGTCTGTTTGGGGGCCATGGAGATTCAAGAAAAGAAGAAAGTAAGAAAGTAGCTTTTTGTTTGACGAAAAGTAATTTGCCTTGAGTTTGATGAGAATGATATGTCTGAGTAACTGGGGAATAAAAAGGGTAGCTCAAACGTTTGTGCACAAAAAGTGGAATTAAAGAACGTGTCTTAACCCTCTCACACAACACGTGAGTTACTGCCCGTTATTCACTGTCAAACATGGGATGAATATCCAATTTCAACGGTCCACTATTCGTGACAGTAACCTGTGCGCTAGAAACAATCTGTCAGTAATAAGCGGTGGTGGCAGTAGGTTTTGCGCGACAACAACTATTGCGCAAAAACATGCTGTCGTCGTTAAGCATCTGAATGACAGTATTCTGTAAAAGTCTTGACAGAAAGTCTTTCCCTGCTGTCAAGAAGTTTGCTGTCAAGAGACACATGACAATATCCTTCTTAATGACAGCAACTTAGTTGGGGAATTGTTTCTGTCATGAACTTACCAGAATGCTTTATTCATAAACTTAACCTAAAATTAACAGAGTATGGATTTAGCAATTTAATCTTTTGAACACAGATACTATGCAGTTAACACAGACGAAATGAAAACTCAATAAACACAACAGCAAGAAGTTTTATTTTCATTAATAAAATCATTTAAATATAGCATTGAGTACATCAGTTTATGATTTTATCAACTAATTCTAAATGTTCTTTCCTAATCTCCTCTTCAGTGCGACCTTCTGCCTTGAGAAGTGCCTGAAGCTCTTCTTCTTGAATCTTCCATTTTTCTTCTTCATGTGCTTGAAGGGCTTGAGACTGTTCATCTTCCTCATGAAGCAAGTCGTCAAGTTCATCAAACAGGGCTTCCACTTCTTCGTTAAGAGGAGAATCACACGAGACTTTTGGCCTGTACTCTATTCCTACTTTGTTTTCCATAATTTACTTTAAAACTGAGAGCAGACTGATGAAACCTAAGGTTAATTTATAGGCAAAACCGTCTAAGGATTAAAGTCTAATGGTCAATAGTTAGAGTACCCATACAACTACCACAAAAGTAATTAATGGTCGTGTCCTCCTTTAATCCTACAGATTAATGCAAAGAGTGTGAAAGTCCAATGGAACAGATATTTATCTCTCAAACTAAGCAAATAACCACATTAATGTCATACAGAGTCTAAAAGTATGAGACTGGCACGGAATACATACATGAATAGTCAAATCAATACATGCTGTCACATAACAGACATAGACCAAGTAGACAGTAACTTCTCTTGACAGCAAGTTTGAAGGTGTTGTCATGAGCTTCAAAGAAAAAAAATTGGAAATTTAGAAAACTTAGTGAATCAACATACCAGATTCAGCATTCCCAATTCACTTACCAACCTGTTGAAGGTTGCTTCATCCAATGGCTTAGTGAAGATGTCAGCTAGTTGCTTGTCAATTGGGACATAGATCAGCTTCACAGTTCCTTGTACATGCTCTCTGATAAAGTGATGTCTTATATCAATGTGCTTTGTCCTAGAGTGTTGAACTGGATTGTCTGAAATGGCTATGGCACTAGTGTTGTCACAGTAAATAGGAATGTCTCGTAACACTAGACCATAATCCAGAAGTTGATTCTTCATCCATAGAATTTGTACACAGCAACTGCCTGCAGCAATATATTCAGCTTCTGCAGTTGAGGTACAAACTGAATGCTGCTTCTTGCTAAACCATGAGACCAATCTTCCACCAAGAAATTGACAGCTACCAGTAGTACTCTTTCTGTCAATCTTGCATCCAGCATAATCTGAGTCTGAGTAACCAATTAGATCAAATCCAGTGTTCTTAGGATACCAAAGGCCTAAGTTAGGAGTGCCTTTTAGGTATCTAAAGATTCTCTTGATGGCTACTAAGTGTGACTCATTTGGATCACTTTGAAACCTTGCACAGAGACATGTAGCAAACATGATGTCAGGTCTGCTAGCAGTTAGGTATAGGAGAGATCCTACCATGCCTCTATAGGTGCTTGAGGCAACTTTCTTTCCTTTAGGGTCAAGATCCAGACTAGTTGATGTGGACATTGGTGTCTTTGCAGGTGATGAATCTTCCAAGTTGAACTTTCTGAGAAGTTCCTTGATGTATTTAGCTTGACAAATGAAGATTCCATCAGGTTGTTGAAGAATTTGTAATCCCAGAAAGAATGATAATTCTCCCATCATACTCATCTCATATTTGTTACTCATGAGAGAGGAAAACTTCTCACACAGCTTCTCATTTGTAGAACCAAAAATGATGTCATCCACATAGATTTGTACCAGAATGATGTCCTTGCCATGATGTTTGTAGAAAAGTGTCTTGTCCACAACTCCTCTAGTAAACTGATTTTCCAAAAGAAAAGTGGAAAGTGTGTCATACCAAGCCCTGGGTGCTTGCTTTAGTCCATACAAAACCTTGAAGAGTTTGTACACAAAATCATACATTTCAGCATCCTCAAACCCTGGTGGTTGTTCAACATACACTTCTTCTTCCAATTCTCCATTTAGGAAGGCACTTTTGACATCCATCTGAAATACTTTGAAGTTGCAGTGTGCAGCATAAGCTAGAAAGATTCTTATAGCTTCAAGTCTTGCAACAGGTGCAAATGTCTCATCATAATCTATTCCTTCCTGTTGACAGTAACCTTTAGCCACTAGCCTTGCTTTGTTTCTTGTCACTGATCCATTTTCATCAAGCTTGTTTCTGAAAACCCATTTGGTCTCAATGACTGACTTTCCCTTAGGTCTTGGAACCAACTTCCATACATTGTTTCTTTCAAACTGATTTAGCTCTTCTTGCATGACTATCACCCAGTCAGAATCCAACAATGCTTCATCAGTTGTCTTGGGTTCCATTTGAGACAGGAAGCATGAAAACATGTTGTCAGCAGAGACTTTGTTCCTTGTCCTTACTCCAGAAGTAGGGTCACCAATGATAAGGTCATTTGTGTGATCCTTGTTCCACTTGGTGATTCTGGGCAAGCTACTTGATTGTACAGGAACAATTGCTTCAGTTTGTTGAGTTGAATGCTCATCAATTCCATTGTCTTCACCATGTTCTTCATTGTCTCCAGAGTCATTACTGTTATGAATGTTAGAGGTTATGGTCTGTGACTGAGCTGGAGTTTGGTTGACAGTAATGGTATTGACAGTATCTTTGTCAACTTCAACAGTTTGAGTGAAGCTAGGTTCTTCATCAACAATTTCCTCAGCTTCCAAGTATCCTTGATTCTCAAATCTGAATGTCTGCATCTTTCCTTCTTCATGCAGTCCTGGAAACTTGGTTTCATCAAATGTGACATTAACACTTTCTTCAATAATCATGTGTTCCATAACATAAACTCTGTAGGCAATCCTTTCTGTGATGTAATCCATGAATAGTCCTTCAAATGCCTTGGTGTCAAATTTTCCTTTCTTCTCATGGTTATCCTTCATCATAAAGCATTTGATCCCAAACACATGAAAGTATTTGATAGTAGGTTTCTTCCCAGTTAGCAGACAGTAAGGTGTACTTGCATGAGTTTTGTTAATCATGGTTCTGTTTTGAGTATAACAAGCTGTGTTGATAGCTTCAGCCCAGAAATATGTTGGCAGTTTGGCATCATGCAACATAGTTCTAGCTGCTTCAATGAGAGTCCTGTTCTTTCTTTCTACAACTCCATTCTGCTGTGGAGTCCTTGCAGCAGAGAATTGTTGTACAATTCCTTCATCTTTACATAAATTTCCAAGTGTGTCATTTCTGAATTCTGTACCATTGTTACTCCTCAAGATTTGAACTTTTGAGTTTGGAGTTCTATCAAGAACCCTGACTTGATCAATAATCACTTGAGCAGCTTCATCTTTGGATTCAAGAAATTTCACCCAAGTGTACCTTGAGTAATCATCCACCATTACTAAGGCATATCTCTTTTTGGACATAGATGGTACATTGACTGGACCAAAGAGATCCATGTGAATCAACTTGAGTGCTTCTATGTTGGTGTTCAATTGGTTGGACTTGTGCACAGCTCTCCTTAGTTTGCCCATTTGACAATCTTCACACAGTCCTTCTTGACAGAATTCCTGTTGGGGCAAACCTCTCACTAACTCCTTCTTCATCAAAATATTCATTGTCTTGAAGTTAAGATGTGAGAGCTTCCTGTGCCAAAGCATACTGTCACCAACAGTTGCTTTACTGTAAAAACAGTAAACTTTATCCTTCTTTGTTGAGTTTAAGTCAGCAACAAACAAGCTTCCTTTTATGACCCCTTTTAAAGAGAGGCTTCCATCCTTCTTGTGATAGATGTTACACATCATCATATCAAAATCAACCTTGAATCCCCTGTCACTGAATTGGCTGACACTGAGTAGATTGTGCTTCAATCCATCCATAAGAGCAATGTCTTCAATGACAACATTTCCAATTTCCAGACAGTCATATCCCACTGTGTAACCCTTGCTGTTGTCTCCAAAGGTTATGATTGGGCCAGCTTGTTGGGTTTCGGGGCATCATACGCAGCGAAAACAGTCGTAAAAACAATAATAATCCGAAACCCTAACCCTAGGATCCGTGTACAAGACATGGCTGATTATGGAGAAACGAAATCATACCTTAATTGAGCTTATAATATTCAGAAACTTGGAGGTCCTTGTTGTAACCACCACGCAACCCTTGTTCAAGATCTGCGTCGCCAAAGTAGTCCACACAAACGCTTGATCGTCCAACGATCACGGAGTTGGTACTAGCCAATAAAACCGCCCTCCAAACCTTCTCTCTCTGTTTCTAGCCTCTCTAATATGCAGAGCTGCTAGGGTTTTTTCTGAAAACGAATTTTGTAACTTAACCTAAAACAATACATCATAATGTATTTATTGAAAGAGAATTTTGGGCCTTTCTTAATCTGATTGGGCTTCCAAAACCCAATCTGATTATTAGTGTTATTAATTATTATATTCGAATTATTATATAATTAATCAAGTCCTACTTAATTAATCCAATAATTCAATAATAATAATAATTCAATTAAATTCGAAATTTAATTAATGCTCCGTTTAAAACGTTCTTTATGTGTAACCCTTTAGGTTATTATTACGTTGGCAATAATTTTAATATCTCATAATAAAATTATAAACAATGAGCGGCATCTAGTAATACATCATTGCTACCCAAGTAATAATAATAATTGGTGATCCAATTAAACCTTTCGTGACTAATGTTTCCGTGTAATATAATCCCTTTAACCAAATATTATAGATTAAACTCGAGGCATGTTATTAGTCATCCTCTTCAACATTTAATCCAGGTTTCCTTGATCAATGAGTAGACTATTAAAACAAATCAATATTTGAGCATGGCCATGCATTTTCATAGTCTCACTCAATCAAGAGGCCAATAATATCTCTCCTAATAATAGGAGGGTTAAATCCTATATCTATCATTCATATTTCTCATACGACTCATAATATACCCGATGTCCACTTTTATCATCACCCGGTCAAAGGTAACTTTTAATGTAATCAAAGTATATTAATCCTCGTATAGAAATATAATGATCTCAAGTCTAAGGATCATTACACCATTATCACTGTGAGCTATTCTAATGACTTTATTACCATGTAGAATATCACTGTGGGTCAATCCGGTGCCATGTAGAATATTACATGCACCTATGTTCTTGACTTTAGTATCACTATACCTATGACCAATGAGATGTGGTCATTTAGTCAACGATCATACTAATCTTTATGCATCATAATTGTCCCAATTCATAATGCTTAATTAGGGATATTTTAGGAATATAAACACTATTCATATAATCTCATTTTTAAGTCACATACTTAAAGATATAGAATACGTGTTCGATATTCCAAGGACATTTATTACTCTAACATTAATATCGCAGTAAATAAAGACATAATAATTGTTGTCGAATAATCAATAGAACATAATCATTATTAAATAACAAAATAGTGTTTCCCAGAAGTACAATTGTATTGTCTCTAGGGCACTAACACTAACACAGCTTTCTCTACATAGTGTGATAGCAGGGCTTTATCATCTGTCATGTGTCTTGAGCAACCACTGTCAATGATCCACATGACTTGATCTTTCTTCTTGCCCTGCAAAACAGAATGTGTTTAAGTTGCATATGGTACCCAATCCCTGTTGGGTCCTGCAGTTTTAGTGTCTCCTGAGTTTCTTCCAGTCATAAAATCACAAGCATCATCAAAAACCTCTTGTTTGACTTCTCTTTTCACCCACTTAGGTTTAGAATTGGACTTGATCCTTTTCTTAGTGGATGAAGCCTTTTTGCTGTTGCCAGCAAGCTCAGAAGTCTCAACAGTGTGCATGTATGAACATTTTTCAGTAGTGAGAATAGGTAAGTTAAAGCATGTACTCATTGCAGTGATCTTGCATGGCATACATTCAATGTTATTACAGACACTCATAGTTCTATGCATAAGGGGGGTTCTGTGTAAGTTACCATTGAGTTCGGTAGCATTGATCTTATCCTCAATTGGTTTGTTACAAACATGTGTTAAATGATGTGAAGATCCACAGTTATTGCATAGTTTCCTAGAAGCACCTCCAACATTAGTGTATCCATTTCCTTTATTGACACCTACCTTACCATTCCTATTCTTAGACTTGGGAGTTACTGGATTGACAGTGTGTTCAGAAGTTGATGTCGAACTTTCCTTGACATTAACTTTTATTCCAACTGTCTTGACAGAAGGTTTGGAAGTTACTGTCTTGGAAACATTCTTGACAACATCTTTGGAAGATACTGTCTTTCCAACTGTGACAACATCTTTTGAACTTACAGTCTGATTGCTTGGTAAGTTTACTGTCTTGGGGATTGTGACAGTATCCTTTCCATCCTTGGATGTGCTGTCAACACCTTCATCCTCATCAAGAATTTCTTGTTTGATGAGCATGGCTTCTTCATCAAAATCAATTTCTGCAACTTTGAAAATAGGAGTTTTAACCTTCTTGAGAATGGTGGGTTTGACATCAGCATCTCCAGAACAATCTTGAATCACAGTTTCCTTTCCAGGTCTTCTACCATATGAAAAACCTATACCAACTGTCTGATTTTCTGTATGCTTATCATTGTAATCCTAAACTATCTTTGATGAGTTTTTATAAGCCTTAATCTTGAATTCATTTTCAGCAATCTCATTCCTCAGGAATTCCTCAACCTCTTTAGCACATTTTAATTCATTTTTAAGTCTAGCATTCTCCTGAGCTAAAGAGTCTAGTGAACTGGTTTTGAGAACAAGAGATTCATTTTCAGACTTTAGTGTTTCATTTAGCTTACTCAGCCTAGTGATTTCCTCATTAGCAGCAGATAAGCTAGTATAGACATTGAACATTTCAGCACTTAAGTCTTTAATGGTTTTCTTATACTCATCAATGGACATATCAAGTAAGACAAGTGAAGGTACCTGACTTGAAGATGTTGATGCTACTTCATCAGTGCTAGCCATGAGAGCTAGGTTGACATATTCTTCTTCTTCTTCTTCATCATCAGTCTCATCCCAACACTTTCCTTCAGCCACATAGGCTCTACCTTGATTCTTCTTAGAGTATCCACCAGTTCCTTTCTCAAACCTCTGAACCTGTTTAGGACTTTTGCATTCAGTAGCAAAATGACCAGGTTCACCACAGTTGTAACACTTGAATTTTGACCTATCCACAAATCCAGTCTTGTATCCTCCTTTGGTTGAACTTCCCACAGCAGCCTTTGATGAACTTCCCTTGTTGAACTTGAATGCTTGGCCTTGGGGCTTGTATGACCTATCCTTCTTGAACCTAAAGTTCTTGAACTTTTTGGCCATGTAAGCCATAGTAGGATTGTCCATGCTTTCCAGTTCCTCCATTGTGTAAAAGTCTTCATCTTCCACATCCTTGAGCTGCAATGCTACTTTCTCATCATCTTCAACAACCTCTTCTATCTTCAAGGATTGTACAGGGGTTGGTTGTGTGATTTGTAGTACTTCACTTGGCTGTGTGATCCTTGGCATATGTGCTACTAGGGCACTTGACATATTAGCCATCTTGTTCCTTGTTCCACTCTGTATGGCTCTCTTTTGAAAGAGTTCAAGTTCATAGAATTTCAGAATGCCATAAAGTGTCTCAAAGGTTATATTGTTGAGATCTCTTCCTTCTCGTATGGCTGTTGTCTTGTGTTCAAGGTGATCAGGCAGTGTAAGCAGGAACTTGACATTCAATTCCTTTCTGTCATAGTACTTGCCATGTATTTGTAGTTCAGTTAAGAGCTTACTGAACCTTTCAAACATGGAAGTTAAGTCTTCACCAGGCTTGGCCGTGAATGCCTCATATTGTGATATCAGTATTTGCCTTTGGTTGCCCTTAACTTCTTCACTTCCTTCACATAGTAAAGCTAACCTGATCCACATCTCCTTGGCTGATGTGCAGCTTATCACACTTCCACACATGGCTTTATCTAACGTGAGAGAATCGAGCAAGATGAGTTGCAAGTGATCATCTAGCACCATCTTCTCCTTCTCAGGTTCCAAAATTTCCGAGGGATCTTTGGGAACCCAATGTGCAGGAATGACTTCACCATTTACTGTTGAGGCTTCAATTTCCTTCCTTAGAATGAAAGGACCATTCTCGAGAATACCTGGGTATAGTGGATTCGCAGCTTTGATAAACAACAAGATCTTTCTTTTCCAAATACTGTAGTTTTCTTTATCAAAAGCTGGGATCTTGATACTGTTTGATTTCTGCATTGTCGTCGTGATCTCAGATATGTATGTTAATCTGTTAGCTCTGATACCAGTTGTTGGTCCTCGTGTATTGCAGAAGGGGGGGGGGGGGTGAATGCAATACTGATAAAATTCAATCTCAATTTCAACAACCAAAACTAAGATTTAACGTTATCAGTAATATGTATGCATTCACAAACAGTATGGTCTAAAAGACAAGTTTCACAAAATAAATGTTTTTATTTATTTTGCAAAGTGTTGCTACAACCTCAAGAGAGAATTCTTGAGCTTCGGTTTTCTTCAAGACACTTACTTGCTTGTGTTACCACTTAGTACCTAGAATGAATTGATAGTCTAAGTATAAAACTAATCCTATCACTGTCAACACGGGTTTGTGAAGCTGCTGTCATTATCAAGTGGCAGCTTCTTACAAACTGTCTACCCATGTGACTTTCCTAAATTGCTAACATGTCAGATATACATTACAAAGAAAGCAACCTAGATTCATTCTATTTCCAGCTAAAACAATTCAGAAAATAGAGACTTGACCTTGCAGACTTGGTGCAGCTTAGGGATACTGCAACACACCTATTTCTTGAACATTAAAACTGTCACGGGATTTGACTGAGAAGATACCTAGAACAAGGATCTTTCTCGAGACAGTTACTTTTGCCGCAAAGCTTGCTGTCACAGGAATGTTCTTTTGGTGACAGTATGAGTTCCCCGCACAGAGTGCTGTCGAGGTTTCCAAACTTGCTGTCGAGGGCTAAAGTTGTTGTCGCGTAGTCTTCCGCCAATGTTGCTGTCAGAGTGAATATGCTGTCGTGACTTGCAACATTCTGTCTTCTTGTAATCTTACTGTCAATACTTATGACAATAACCTTTATTCATGTTGTCATCTAATATGCATTCTTTGAGGCTTGAACACAACAAGTGAACTTCTTCCAAATTACACAACTAAGATGACATTGCACATTGATTACAAGAACATACTTTGGCTGTGACAGTATGTTCTACTTAATTAAAAATTAAGTATATACAAGGTTAAGTTGTTTCTATGCTATCATCCATAAATCCCAACAATAATTTTATATAATTATCAATAAATAACTAATTTTCTTTTTCAGCAAATCACCTATTTTATATTTTATAACTAAAATAAATCATTATCTAAAAATAACACGGGAGACATATATATATATAATGGAAATATTATATGAAACTTATAAAATCCATGTTTATCATAAATTTTAATAACTTTTGATTCAAATAAAAAAATTAATTAAAGATAAAAGTACTAGAATATTGAGAGAAACAAAAAATATCACGGGAAATTACATTTTTCAACTTACCTTTTTTTATATTTCTTACTAAAATTCCTCCTTTTTCTAAAAATATCACGGGGCAAACCCTCTACTTATTTATTTTTAAACCTATTTAATGCTTTTAATTATCAAAAAAAATTAACATGTCTACTTATTTTTTTAACAAATGCAATTAATAAAGGGAAATTACCAAAAATACTATTTTTTCTAGGTTTTTTTGCAATTTTACCATCTTCTGGAAATATTTGCAAAAATACCAAAATAATTGCAAAAATACGGTCTGCAACTACTTTCAACCATCTGCAACTGCAACCAAAATCAACCAAAGATGCAACCAAAAATACGACCAGCAACCAACGCAACCAGATGCAACCAGAAGCAACTTTTTAAAAAATGATTGAAAAACAGCTGAGAATTCAAAAAAAATTGTTAGTAAGATGTTTGGTAAACTTGTGGTCTTGATTAATTCGTTCCTCTGGGGTTCAATAGTTAACCTTTGGGGTTCAATGGTTGGGTTTTAGAAATAATTGCAAAAATACGGTCTGCAACTACTTTCAACCATCTGCAACTGCAACCAAAATCAACCAAAGATGCAACCAAAAATACGACTAGCAACCGACGCAACCAGATGCAACCAGAAGCAACTTTTTTAAAAAATGATTGAAAAACAGCTGAGAATTCAAAAAAAATTGTTAGTAAGATGTTTGGTAAACTTGTGGTCTTGATTAATTCGTTCCTCTGGGGTTCAATAGTTAACCTTTGGGGTTCAATGGTTGGGTTTTAGAAATATTAAGAATGAGGAATAATTCGTATACGGACTTAGGGTTTAGGGTTTAGGGTTGTTTACAAACCTAAACCAATTTAGACGAAATTTGATTAAAAGGGTGCAAATCGAATCGAGTATTAAACTTAGAGGTGCAAACTGCCAAGAATTAAAGTTTGAGACCAAATCGCAAAACCGCCTAAAGACAAGGGGTGCAAACTGTTAATTACTCTCTTTTTATTTCCAACAACACCCTTACAAAAATTTATACTTAAAAGTGAAATTAATCTAAACAGTTGATTTAAAGGCAATTCAACGACTAATAATAGTTCTAAGGTTTTTTAGTCATGGATTCTCTCTTGATCCTAACCCTATAATCAAACACCAACATCAATCACAAAATCTTCTATTAAAATCACAAAATCTCACCATTGTTTTCATCAATTTTTGAGAGAAAATCCAAGTTATAGTATAAACACAATATGTGATATCAATGTTCAACAACAGAACATTTACATAAGAGCAAGTTTAGTTGTAGAATTTTGTAATTCATATGCTTGTAACATTTACATATTCAGCTTGCCAAACAGACATATCCCAAAATAGATAGTATGCTGTTTGAATATATTGATAAATATCCAGTATACTTTACCCTGCAAAATCGAGTTAGTACAGACTATAGAACATAATAGCATGTTGTTTATATCACATAATCAAACAAATAGCTTGTCAAGTGTGATCATCAAAACCAAAGGAGTTTCATTATTGATATTTTTTTTAATAAAATTAGAGTATTTTTCAATAACTTTAAAATCAACAAATTAAAATGATAATAAATTTTCGTTTGAAAAAAGAAATATTTGTAAAAAACATTGCACATGATTCTGGGCCTGTTTGGGTGACTTTATTTATACATTATAAGTTAATAAGAGCTTATGAGGGTGTTTGCCAACTCGACTTATGACCTCAACTTATGACTTATATGTTGATAAGTTGAATGTTAATAATGGGTACATTTTCCTGAACTTATTGACTTATTACTTGATTTCTTTGTTTTTTAATACTCTATATTTTTACCTTTGTATTTTTAAATATTTTTTTAATTTAAAATGCAAGTGTTGACATCATTGTATTTAATAATTATTTTTTCAAATTTAATTTAGCAAATTCTTAACTAACTTATAAGTAAATTTATCCAAATACCCATATAACTTATAAGAATTTATCAACTTATCACTTATACGACACTTAGGGCCTGTTTGGCTCTTCTTTTAAGTTACAACTTATGTATTATAAGTTGATAAGAGCTTACGAGGGGTGTTTGTGTACTCAGCTTATTTGATAACTTATAACTTATAAATTGATAAGTTGAATGTTAGAAATCACTAACATTTTACTTAACTTATCAACTTATTCTTTGAGTTTTTTATTTTTCTAATATTTTATATTTTTATATTTGTGTTTTTAAATATTTTTTTAATTTAAAATACAAGTGTTGAAATCATTGTATTTAAAAATTATTTTTTCAAATTTAATTTAGCAAATTCTTCACTAACTTATAAGTAATTTATCCAAACACTCGTATAACTTATAAGAATTCATCAACTTATTACTTACATGACACTTACTCATTTTAAAGTATAAGTCAACTTTTTTGTGATACCCCAAACACGCATTTACTCATTTTAAGCTATAAGTCAACTTTTTTGTAATACCCCAAACACGCACTCTTACGTGAAAAGCAAAGTACATGAAGAGGGTGTTTGGTTACGTCTTAAAGCCGTAGCTTAAAGTGATTTTTGATTTTAAGCTGAAAAATGTCTTCTTGTGTAATAAGTCAAAAAATGACTTAAAGTTAAAAAAAACAACTAAAAGTCAAAAGTTAGTAGGAGGTATTTTTTTTAATGACTTATTTTATTTTAGCAATTTTTATTTAATAAAAAATAATATCATCATTTAAATGTATAATTTATTAAATTTATTTTAATTATTACAATTTTAATAATTTATAAGTTACTCATAATACAAAATTATCCAAACAGATTTTAACATAAAATTTTCATTTTTTACTTATCACGCAACTTTAAATAATAAGCAATAATTTTAAATTTAACTAAACGGCCTCAAAGTTATGAGATTCTCTTTTTTATGAGCAAAAAATTATTTGTGTATAATGTAAATTTAAGGATTAAGGTTTATAGATAAGAGCATCTCCAATGGTATCAACCCCTTAGCTAAATAAATCTACATGGCGTCTATGTGTCAATATTTAGAGAATATGTAAAAAAATTAATACTCCAACCATGCAACCCCTGGCAATAAATATAGATAATCATATTTGGTTGGCTATATTTGTCGAACCAGCAAAACCCTTAGGTATAATTTACATTAGCATAATTATACACAACACCATTGGAGTAATGATCACACCCCTTAACTAAAATTTTACATTATTCTTATTTTATCATATTTTAGCTAATCATTTTACATATCACCATTGGAGATGCTCTTAAGGTATAGAATCCTGGAAAGGTTTCATCTACCGACACATCTAGTGAAACAAATTGCTGTAAATCCAGCATATCTAGATCAAAAACTTTTACAAATCAATATAGACAAACAACAAAAGTTATTAAGAAACAGGGCAAACAAAACTTGATAAACATATCTAAATCTGAAACTTTTACGAAAGTTTTATGAGATTACTAATGAGTTCCCCTCTTCCACCTACTTGTATTCTAATTTTTCGATGATCATTATCATGGTTAGCAGGCCAAAAAGAATCTGAGGATTCACCTCCAAATTTCCTTTTACCAGGGTTAGTAATACTGTAGTAGTGTGTACAATTGACTGCTTTTCGTTGGGCTTCGGATAGCTGGAAAACTGGACCTTAGTCATGCCAAAATTCAAATGCTCTCTTCCACCCTCCTTTTTAATTGTTTTGTAATCATCATAATATAGCAGGCGGAGGATACCAGCTTCAGATAACCAGTATCTAGTTGTTCGGATGGTGAATTCACAACTACCAGTACATTCTATTCAACAAAACATTTCAGTTCCAGGATACCCTTCTCTTTCTTTATCCCTATAACTATCGGACACTACTAAATCATCCCGACATGGCTGAGTAGGAATTGCTTCTCAATAATTTCCCGACACACCCTGATTAGGATCAACAAAACCACTATTCATTGGTGACGGTGAACTCACACTATCAACAATGCCACTGTCCTTCTTCTGAGGTTCACTACTACATTTTACGGGATGATCTTATTAAATTTAGAAAGCAATCTCATGGGATGGTTCTTGGAATAGTCTAAGCTTATCTTTTTTTCTTTTTTTTTTTTTTTTTTTTGGCTAAATTAGTCTAAGCTTATCTTGCAAACAACAGTATTGTCTTTCAGTAACCTCCCTTACTCAAATCCTGACCAAAAACCTAATTGATTCCAAACACTAACATCCTCTTCTCCGTAATCTTATTGCGCTTTGTTTGCTTGTCCCAGGTTCCACAACCAGCATTTTTTATGTTGTTGTCTTTGGCAACCTTCTTCTTTCTCTCAACACTGCCCTTCTTGGTTAAGTTGACAAAGCAGCAAGTAACTTTTCATACTTTCCTGGGTTCGCCACATTTCTCGAGCTGTTTCTTCATAGATTATATGGCTTGCAGTGGTGCCTAACTAATTATAAAATTTTACTAAAATTCATACGGGATGATAGTTTGCACTTCTTTCGCGTAAAAGCTGCATTATTGCCATATGGTACTTTGCCGGATGGACTGAATTTTGTGTATGATATATGGGGTGGCATTGTTATGAATCAGGATTTTATCAGAATGCTCAAAATTTTGTAGAGTTAAATATGAGAAAGGTGACCATAGCAAATGGTTAATGTATACTCTTCAGCTTTAAAATACATTGTAAAATTACGGGTGACAGTTTTGGATTTCGGACTTTTTGTTTGATGGGTTAAAATTTGCGCAAGTTAAAATAGTAGTAGATATAAATTGAAATGTAGTGCAACTTGTTTATATATTTGTGGTCGTCTAAAAAAGTTATAACAAAATATTTTTTAAACATAAATATATCGGGTATTTGTAATCGAAACAACTGACAAAAAATTCCTTGGCTAAATATATATCACGTGCTGTGTGTGACATATTACCACATGAGCTTACTTTGTTACAAAGTGAGCGAGCGACTGCTACATAACATGATCCTTGAGGGCTGGCCTAACTCTGATCACAAACATTGCCTCAATCCCACACTTTGATAACCCATAGTTCTTGTTTGAGGCTGAGCTTGTATTGTGTTTAAATGTAAGGTTCTAAAGGAATGTGTCTGGAAATATGCTGGCACATAAAACTATGTATTGATTCTGTACAAATAGATAAATATGTATCTAGAAAGTGTTGAAAGCAGTTAATTATATGTCCAAGAGCTGCTAATTTTATCAACCTGCAATATGTAGATGATCTTTAGTTTTCTATACATTTGTCATGTGTGTATATTAATGTCTGGAACATTCAGTTTTTAGAATCCACGAGGATACTATTGCATGTTTAAGGTTGTTCTGTGGAGATGAAGACATATACTGTAAACAACTTGGGCAGCCTCATCTCCAACAAAACGAAGCAACCAATCTAAAAACACACTCCTATTATACCTTCTACAAACAGTATCCAATCAATATGTTTCCATTTCTGATTTATGACTGCTACAACATTCTATAAGATATGATAATTAACAGTGACTGAATGGGTAAAGCAGACTTGGATTACTGTCATTGTCGAGTACGATAATGTGCATCTGCGTGTGAGACGTTCATGGGCATTATTCATTATTGTATCTGTAATGTTTTATGTTGTTCTATAGGGTAGATGGCATATAACTTTTTGGGACTGAAAACATTTTGAGCAACCTCAACAAGCAGTATGGGTTATCTAAAAGCGTAGAAATGGGCCAACGTGTGTGATCGAGGCATTCAGGATCCCCGATACAGAGATCATTGAGGTTCTTGCTCTACAACAGTCAACACCAAGTTAGTTGATGGAAGAGTCAAGTTCCTGAGCTATCTGATTGTTCTGTCATCATTTCTGATAATTTGGACTTCATCATAGTTAGTTGGCTAACTTGCCTCAACTGACAGGTAATTATCTATCTAATGCTAGATTTTTCTGATATTTATCTCTGCAAATTTTACTGGTTTTGGATTGTTTGCTCAGGGTGCATGTCAGCATGTATCATGTTGAAGGAGGAATGATGAATTTCGAGCATCAATTAAACAAATTGAAGGCAATGTCATGTAGATCATCGCAAATATTCACCCAACATGTAGCAGCTCAGCAGCTAGGATCATATTTGAAGTGCCCTTTGTTGTTGCATTTACAAACACATCAATGTGCACCCATGCACCTCTCACAACATGCACTAATACGATAATAGAAATGATACCGAGCTGCGCAAAATGAGTGATGCAAGTACATTATAAAGGCAGCCCATGCACCACTCAGAAATGCAACAGGCACATGCACGATTATAAGTTGATCAAATACATATTAAAAAAGGATTAATCAAAGTAAAATTCATTTGCTCTGTTAGCTTAAAATACAAGATCCAACTGATTAGAAAGAGAACTTTAACCAACCAAAGAACACATAATAGTTATGTTAGTAGTAGTAGCAAATGCGAATGAAGTTTGCCCAGTAGATCATCTGCAAGACACAAGTATTCTTAAATTTGGTACATAATGAAATACATCATGTCAAGTTCAAAACTTCTTCCATAGAATTCCCTCGGCAAAAGCTAGCACTAATGTGGGACTTATATATATATATATATATATATGTGCAGGACCCAAGAGAGTAAGCAGGACATTCAAAGCAAGAACAGCAGCTATACCTGCAATGTAAGTTCGTGAGAGACAGAAAGAGTAATTACAGTAAGAAAGACTATGCAATCCATGCTCATAAAATAATATATTGCTTGTAGGAGTGTAAACTTTGTAATATGTCAAATTGTGGTTGGCAATAAAAGCATACTTGGTCTAGAAACACTCCAATTCATCAATTGATTGGCAAGCAAATTTTAATAGACCAACTAACATATAGTAACAGTTATTCTAAAAATGAAAATAGTAGCAGTAGTAAACATAAAAATGGTGAAGGAGAAGAATGTATCAGCTTTCAGACTTTATATCTAAACTTAAAACATTTCTTCATCTAAATTGATTACACCATCCAAAGTTCAGAGGTCCTAACTGTTTCACTCAGCACAGGTCACATCCACCTGACCGAGTTGTCCATATTTCTCAGATAAAAAACTGCACTTAAAATTAACTATAGAAGGATTGCAAGAGGAGACATAAACACAAGTTCCTAAAAGCATTATTCTACTTTATATATATATATAGGATAACTTGTCTTGTGTATTACAAGCTACAAGGTATCCCCAGTTGAGTATGCATGCCAACAGGTAACCTTACATTCTTACTTCAATAAATAACTCAGTCATGACCATTTGTGAAACCAGAAATGTAATATAAAGATCTCTATACCCCAACTCCACTACATTTGCATCAATGTTTGTAATCCGCAAGGGCAATCTAAGTTTCTTCTGTTGTTCATTACAACTCTTAAACATTTAGTCCAAGTCACAACTCCCCAGTGGAGTAACATGGGGATTTTACCCTCGACTTGCCTAAACACCTTAGATTGATTTCCGGGTTTTTTTCGGGGGGGGGGGTTGCAGCAGGTTACACTGGCACAATAGCATACTGTCAACTTAAATTAATAATGAACATGATTAGAAAAACATTCTCTGATTTTTTGCTCTAGCAAGACAACTTATATTTCAATACATAAATAGGACAAGTAATAACAGAATTCCAAAATGTTATCCAGTCAACAAACTCAACAATTTAACTGCAATTCTGTATTTTAATAACTGGTAAGATGTAACTATGTAAGTACCATCTCGAAACTACTTAGCAACTAAACGAAGCAAGGGTACTGCTCTTCTTACCAATCAATATCCAAGGGTATTTGCAACGAACTTTCATGCTACCTTTTGGTTCTCCTTTTGATACTTATCAACATAGTCCTGCATATAAATAGAGTAAGAACATATCATCCTCATTTATATGGAAAAGAATGACTCAGTTTTAAAAACGAAAGCACCGCAAACCTGTACAAGTTTTGAGAGCTTTGACTTATTTCTTATAAATACTTGTCTATTTCTTCTTGCATCTGAGGCACAGGACTGCTGTTAAAACTATACATCACTTTATCTACCACTTTCTTTGCAATAGTTTTGTGGATCTCTTTGTTGATTAGTCCAGCCTTTACTTTGGGCTTAGAAATAACTTGTGATCGTCAATAAGGGCAGCCTTAAATTTCGTTCCATCAGGAACACCGCTAAAGGCTAGATCTTCCGCCCCTTGATATGTTTGCTGCATTTGTCCACCAAACGCATAAGGGTGAGGCTGTTGAGGCATGCCAAGTGATGCTGGCCTTCCGGATTGATACTGACCATAGCCTGGTAAAGTACCATGAGGGAAAGCAGACAGCCGCTGTGAAGCAACATATCCCCCATGTGGCGGACCCATCATAGGTGAAGGACCTGGTGCATGAGCATGAATCGGCTTTGAAGCATCAGATGCATGACCAAGCCCGCCACCAGACGCAACACAATAGCATGGGACTTCGCAACACAACAATGACTTTGCCAAGATTCACGAAGGTTTATTAATATACTGCCAACTTAAATTAATAATGAACATGATAAGAAAAACATTCACTTGGTTCTTCTACTCTAGCAAGAAAACTTATATTTCAATACATAAATAGGACAAGTAATAACAGAATTCCAAAATGTTATAACTTTTGAAATAAGACTATTACTCAAAAATCTTTTTCACACGACAAGCTATTTTTTTATCTAATTTTTATTCTTCCAGATCTTCATAATTAAGATTAAAAACTTATTGAGATTACAAGGAATAAATGATATTTGACTTTACCAAATGACTAATATTGAAATTGTATATATGATAGCTATATTTTAATTTAGGATGTTTTTATATTTTAAAATTTTGTTTAATATTTTTATTGATAAAATAAAAATAATTATTATATCCTCTTTGAAATTATTAACAATGTAATTTTATTTATACTTATACATATGGATGTGTGTGCGTTGGTTTTAGAGAGTAAAAGAAGATAAGTTCCTTTTATACATAATTTCAGATAGCATAGTCGCAATTTAGGTTTCATCTTCTTTCCTGATTTTCAAGATGTTGCGAGCGAGTAAGTGGATGGTGATGTGAGTAGATTGGGGTATTGTTCATGATGTTCTTGGTGGAATCCAGCAAATTATGAATCAAATTGTTAATTTTACAAGAATACAAGATATTCAAAAGTTTGAGGATCTCATTCAGGGATCTACATAATGAGACGTGTTCACGAATTAAAGAACTAAATATCCCTAAAATAATGTTATTATATACCGAAATATTTCAGTTTAAAAAGTTTCAAAGTAAGAGTAAAATTTATTTTAGACTAAAACTTTAATGTCATGGATTTTTGCAATAATATAATTCAACTGACATGTATAGATAAATATATTCATCCATGTATATCACATGTATAAAGATAAGAAAGGTAATTAGGTTTAATAGCTATTGATACAAGTCAAGAGAAAAGTAGTTAAAAGTTATTAAATTGTATTGGAAGTAACAAAAATGTAGTTGTTCTAGTTTAGTTATTTATGTTCGTTTGCTTTCATTCGTGTATATCATCACGTATAAAGATGATAGAGGTAATTAGATATTTGATGTCAAGTCATTAAATTGTATTGGAAGTACAAAAATGTAGTTGTTCTAGTTTAGTTATTTACGTTCTTCGGAAACAATTTATGATTACCATTTAAATGTCAACTATCTTGGAAGAGCCAAAGTCAATGTTGTGAAAATCGCAATTAATCGCGATTAGGCGAAGGTCCTGCGAGTTGCGTATGAGCGATTTAGTGCGATTATGAAATTGGCAAAAATTCGCGAGTCAATCGCGATTAATTGCAAAAAGCACAGAAAATCGCAATAAAACGCAAAAATTCGCACAATACATAAAAAGACTGGAATACCCTTAAGTTAAAAAACATCTTTATAACCGTTCACATCCTCACAAGTTTTGCACAGCCGCAATCAAAGATGTATGTCTTATATTTTATTATCCCCATCTCTTTCTCCATAACTCTGCCCTCTTTGTCTTCAATCTTCATCTCTCTCTATGGCCCCTTGGCCCTTTCTCTTCATCTCTCTATCTTTATATTCTCAAATTCTGATTATACATATATAGTATATATGCAATATATCGAGTGCCTTCTTTTGTGCTTGTTAGGTGTTTGACAAACTTCCCCTTGGAAAAATTCTTAAGAACATACTAATTACTCTGAAACTAGTTGGAAAATGACTCGTACAACTGACATTTGGTGAAAATATCAGAGTTGTACAGAATGATATAAGTCAAAAGTTCAGTGCTCATTTTGCAAGCACACATTCACTGGTGGAATTAATCGTTTCAAGAAGTATAAGAAGTATCTAGCTGGTGGATACAATAGAGATGCTACACCATGTGATAAAGTACCGGCTTATATAGTACCTGGGGAAGATCTTACTTGGGATGATGTTTGCATTGCTTCTGGAGTTGAAGAACCGCAATATCGTACTAGGCGCTTGACAAGAAACATGAACACCTCAAAATAAAGTGAATTAACTCTTCGTCTTCAAGACGAAGAAGAAAGAGAGTTCGAGGGAACCGAGATCGAGCTAAATGATTTGAAAGCCTTTGACTTGCTAAATATCATCGATTGATAGTTCAATATTTTGTGTGACATTCTTACTTCCTACTAAGTTGATATTTCTACAAGCTTCAGACTTTTTATTATGTTTATCTCTACTAAGTTCGGGACTTATTATTATGTTTATCTCTACTAAGTTCGGGACTTATTATTATGTTTGAAAATATTTTACGTGCCATTTTAGAGTTAAATTTTATAACTAACATTGTTCAGAAGTATTTTTGTATAAATATTGATAATTACGTAAATAATTTCATTTTTGGCAAAAAATCGTGTGAGTAATCGCGCTTCAAAAACAGAGCTTGCGCATTTTTTGATTTTGCGCATTTCACAACACTGGCCAAAGCAACCCAAGAAATTGTTCAGGTATCTTATGTTACTTAAATTTCATATTTAATCTCTGACTTTGTTTTTATATTTTCTATAGGGTACTCAGATTCTTTTGGCCAGTTACTATCACCTAAATGACGATGAGCTTTATACTGGATTGTTTGATGGCATTAGGTGGGACCATGTGGTGTTGGATGAGGTATAAATTACTGATCAGCCTTTAATGTGTTTAATACTAAAGCATTTTATTTTTATTTCTGTTTTCAACCTCTTTCTCTCTCATGTGATATTTTCTGGGAGTTTCATGGATACTTTAATTCAGAAAATCTATTTTGCATTTTTTGTTAATGTAACGCGTCCCCCACACTTTATACTACTAGTAGCACACACCACAATTTCTAAGTATAAAAAATGTACTTAAATAATGAAGATATTAAAGTACATAGTGAAATCATGTAAATTGAGATTTCACTTTTAATTATAGGGACATGGTCTCAAAAATCCGCGTGCCAAAAGATCCCAAAATGTGCGAAAGTTACATGTCAAAGCTGACGCTTTTATTATAGCAAGTGGAACTGTGGTACAAAATAGCTTCTACCTCTTTTCCTCAAATGAAGCAATCTGGTAAGTAATTTGATCAATATTGGTTCGAAATATAGGAATTATGGGCGCTAATGGACATATGTAACAAAAATCTTCTTGGTAAATCGAAAAGGTATTTAAACTGTTAACCCTAAGCAAAATGTAAGTTGGTTAATTTGTGATTTTCAAGTGGTCATTGTCTTCATTATGTTTTAGCTTTCGACATAATTTTGATGTAACAATCAAGTTGGGGAATCAAAGAACTCGGAAAGAGATCGCAGATTGTTATGCTAAGGAAGTTGTAAAGGTAAAAAGATAAGATATTAGTCATTTTTTTTATTTCTTTTTTTTTTAACAATTTATTGCATATGACCCACCTACCTATCTTTCAAGTAAAAAACATCATTGGGCATGCCACAACAGGGAACTCGGGTCCAACCTCCAGCTTTACCAACTCAACACTGTTGAGTGGTAAAGCTGGAGGTTGGACCTGAGTTCCCTGTTATGACATGCCCAATGATGTTTTTTACTTGGAAGATAGGTAGGTGAGCCATATGTAATAAATAGTTACAAAAAAAATATAAAGAAAATGACTAATATCTTATCTTTTTACCTTTACATCTATGTTTTAACGATCTATGATCTCTTCCCGAGTTCTTTGATTCCCCAACTTGATTGTTACATCAAAATTACGCCGAAAGTTAAAACATAATCAAGACAATGACCAGTTGAAAATCACAAATTAACCAACTTACATTTTGCTTAGGAGTAACAGTTTAAATACCTTTTCGATTTACCAAGAAGATTTCTATTACATATGTCCATTAGCGCCCATAATTCATATATTTGGAACCAATATTCATCAAATTACTTAACAGATTGCTTCATTTGAGGAAAAGAGGTAGAAGTTATTTTATACCACAGTTCCGCTTACTATAATAAAAGCGTCGGTTTTGACATGTAACTTCCGCGCATTTTGGAATCTTTTGGCACACGGATTTTTGAGACCATGTCCCTATAATTACAAGTGAAATCTCAATTTACATGATTTCACTATGTACTTTAATATCTTCATTATTTAAATACATTTTTTATACTTAGAAATTGTGTTGTGCTACTAATAGTATAAAGTGTGAGCAACGCGTTACATTAACAAAAAGATGCAAAATAGATTTTCTGAATCAAATTATGCAAGAAACTCCCAAAAAATATCACATGAGAGAGGAGGGGGAAAACAGAAATAAAAATAAAATGCTTTAGTATTAAACACCTAAACACATTAAAGGTTGATCAGTAATTTATACCTTCCAACACCACATGGTTCCACCTAATGTCATCAAACAATCCAGTATAAAGCTCATCGTCATTTAAGTGATAGTAATTGGCCAAAAGAATCCTAGTACCCTATAGAAAATATAAAAATAAAATCAAAGAGATTAAATATGAAATTCAGAACATTAGGTAGTAACATAAGATACATAAACACATGAATAATTTCTTGGGTTGCTTTGGCTCTTCCAAGATAGCGGACATTTAAATGGTAATCATAAATTGTTTCCACACACAAGCAGAAGAACGTAAATAACTAAATTAGAACAACTACATTTTTGTTACTTCCAATACAATTTAATAACTTTCATCTACTTCCTGACTTCACATCAAATACCTAATTACCTCTCTCATCTTTATACGTGATGATATACACGAATGAAAGCAAACGAACATAAATAACTAAACTAGAACAACTACATTTTTGTTACTTCCAATACAATTTAATAACTTTCAACTACTTCTCTCTTGACTTACATCAATACCTAATTAAACCTAATTACCTTTCTATCTTTATACATGTGATATACATGGATGAATATATTTATCTATTCATGTCATACATGTAAGTTGAACTATATTATTGCAAAAATCCATGACATTAAAGTTTTAGCTTCTAAAATAAATTGTACTCGAAACTTTTTAAACTGAACTACTTCGGTATATAATAACATTATTTTAGGAATATCTAGTTCTTTAATCCGTGAACATGTCTCATTATGTAAATCCCTAGATCCTCAAACTTTTGAATATCTTGTATTCTTGTAAAATTAACAATTTTGATTCATAATTTGCACGATTCCACCATTAACATCAGGAACAATACCCCAATCTACTCACATCACCATCCACTTTACTCGCAACATCTTAAAAATCAGGAAAGAAGATGAAACCTAAATTATGACTATGATATCTGAAATTATGTATAAAAGGAACTTACCTTATTTTACTCTCTAAAAACCAACACACACACATCCATATGTATAAGTATAAAAAAGAATATAAATAAAAATTATATTGTTAATAATTTCAAAGAGGATATAATAATTATTCTTATTTTATCAATAAAAATATTAACCAAAATTTTAAAATATAAAAACATCCTAAATTAAAATATAACTGTCATATATACAATTTCAATATTAGTCATTTGGTAAAGTTAAATATCATTTATTCCTTGTAATCTCAATAAGTTTTTAATCTTAATTAAGAAGATCTGAAAGAATAAAAATTAGATAAAAAATAGCTTGTCGTGAAAAAGATTTTTGAGTAATAGTCTTATTTCAAAAGTTATAATTTTATAAAAAAATTTCAAGTAAACGAAGAGCACTTCAATTTAGTATCCATTCAGATATAGAGTCTGGACTTTAGAGAGAGGGCGGTTATAGAGAATTTGAATAGTAACATGTAAATAAAAAGGAAGGTGTATCAAGATAATAGATGACTCACATCTCCGCATCTGATTTCAACCCCATAGTTTCTAGTTCTTCCATCCAAGGGTGTAAGAGAATGGCCGGAGCAATAATTAATACCCTCTCGATAGAGAAGGTGTTGAAAAGCCCTTTCAAGAAAGCACATACCTAAATGATAATGGAACGTAAAAATGTCAATAATAACTCTAGATACAAATAATATTTTAAGAATGCAAAAATCTCAATCATAAGAGTAAAAAGCAAGTCCAATAGTGGTGCCAAAATACATATATAGCTATTGCTACTTTCTGAAATCAAAAAGTGTTTTTTGATGTAAAAATAGATTTCGTGCCCCAATGTATTTTTTAAACAGTCATTTTAGCACCTCCGCTGGACTTCCTCTTAACTCTAGATACAGATAATATCTTAGCTAATAAAATTTGACCTGCTTAGTCTTCCCAAGACCCATCTCATCGGCTAGGATTCCTCCAACCTTCTTTACATGCAAATCAAAAAGCCACTTAACTCCTTCAATCTGGTAATCTTTCAGAGGACTAGCCAAGTTCTCCTCCAACTCAAAAGTAACTCCATCGGGTGAACAGAATTTAAGCGTTCTTAGAAACTGTTACGAAGAAATTCAAAATTTTCATAAACGAACCTGCCGGTCAAAAACTAGATAAGTAGTAATTTTAACCTTTGTGCCTGGCAAGATTTGTAAATTTATAAATATACTATTAAATCACCACTTCCCGAAACAAGAAACCCCATCTCGATATTCCTTATTGTAAACGAAGATAAAGCAAGATACAAATGTAAACATTTTTTGATTTAAAGCAAGGTCCAGTATAAACCCTCTGATAAAATTGATTATATGCAGCCATAAGATTTGCCCAAAAACCTGCTGATACATTTCTCGCCTTTAGTACTACCAAAAAAACACATCACTAACACTCAAAGTTGTAGGTTCAGTTTATAGTTAGATCTTGACATTAAAATCTAAGCATGCCTAATATTATCCTTTATTCACCAAAATTGTATATGAAGCAATAGTACATATTATCCTAAACCATTCTAAACAATATCCACCTACTAATTTGAAGCAGAGATAAGATGGGATGAATTACAAGCAGCTACAAAATTCAAGAATAATGAACATAAATACCTTAATTTAATTCAAAATTGAAAACACAATTTAAAAAATTGAAGGAGAAATGAGATAAAAAAAAAATTAAAATACCTTTAATCAAATAGAATTGAAAATAGTAGAGAAGTGAGAGGCTCGAATCTCGATCCCCAAAATCACGCACCCTGAAATCGATTGTAAAACAGTAGAGAAGTGAGATGTTGGATTAAGATGAACAACAGTAGTGGTTTTGTAAGTAGAGGTTCAATTAGATATCGATTACATATTTGTTTATCATTTGCAGCAGTAGAGGCCCGATTGTATCGAACCCTAAAATTACAATTAATACAACTCAGAACCGCACTGAAATTTGATTGAAGTGATGAAGATGAATGATGTATCGATTGCTTTTATCGATTGAGACCTCATGATGATGAACCCTAAAATCGCAGAGGCTTTGAACAGGGGAGAGGAGGCGGCGATATTTCAATTTTATGTCTCGTTTTAAGAAACCTTTGCTAGTGTAGCCCTCGTCAAACGCTGTAAAAGACTTACAAAATAGTAATTTAAAAAATAATGAATATTGCTTAAAATACGCTGGCTTGCTTAGTGTTTTCGGAAAGCGTGATGTTAGGTTATACTTGCACAGCTTCGTTGATAAAACGTTATAATAGTAGTACATTTGTTTTTTATTACTAGCTTATAGCCCGTGCGATGCACGGTTACTTAAATTTTATTTATAATTATTTTGTTTATAATTATATTTTAATTACCCATGGAACACACGATTGTTTTTTTAATATTTATAATTATATTTATTTATGAATATTTTAATATTTAAAAGTTATTAGTTTACATGATTAAATTATTGTTAAAAAAGATTTAGCCAAAAAGAATTATAGTTAAAATTTTGATATTTATTACATTTTACACGCTCAATTTAATATTTGTTTATATTGAGTTATAAAAGTTAGATTTGGCGAATTTTACTGTCCACATGAAATTCTATTCTAAAACTAAAAAGAGAATAAAGTGACGAAATTTAATATTGAGAATTCTATTCGATTTAGGAAATCTACTTATATGTAGTTTAGATTATTAGAATACTCTTTATTAACCAAATAAAGTTTTTAATGTTAAATCTAACGGTTTTCACCTATCTATTTAAGATTAAACGATTTTTATTATTTTGATATTAAATGGGTTTCCTTATTTAATTACAACTTTTTTTATGTTTTAACTTTTTAGAAAATCCAATCCTAATATAATATCTTTTAACTTATATCATTTTTAGATAATAACTTCTTTTTATATGATATAATCTTGATCTTCTATTTTTCAAAGTATTGGATCTAACGGTTGAGAATGTTTTGGTGGTATTTAGGACCAAACTACCACGATAACATCATTAATTTTTTAAATATTTTTTTAATATATTTTTTTAAAATATTTATTGCTAAAATATAATATACTCTCTTTTGTAATATGTTAATGATGCGGGAATTTTGAACTTTTGAGAAAATACATTATCAATTAAAATATAATTTTTTTTGTAACAGTTTATCTTTTAAAGTAGTACACCGTGACGATCAAAATTCTGTAAAAAAATCATTTTTTTTATAGTATATCCCGTAAAAATCTATGTTATTATATTAACGACTAAATAATAAAAGCTTTCTTATAAGTATGGTCGCTTGATCACTCAATTCATAATCGTTGGATCTTTCAAATTAAATTGTTGAGAAACGTTAGATATAAGAGTAAAATTTATCACGTGCAATGATCTAAGGTTTGAATCTACCAACAACAATTAAAATTTACAGGATTTTTTTGAAAAATAAGAATTTTTTCATTTTTTTTTTCTTGTAGACATGGGTTATTTGATAATATTTTTTATAAAGTACGATTTTTCAAAAATGTACTATACTAATTGATTAACAAACTTTTAAAGTTTCGAATTTAATAATTTACAATGTATATAGGTTAAAAAAGTTAGGTCTCTTCTGTAGCTGAGTCTAAAATTTCAAAATACGGTTTTTTTAAATATGAATATAGTCCTGCTAACAATGAAATTAGGTCTCTATGAGTTCTTATAAAACAAAATCACCATTTGCGTATAATTTATTATTTAATAATAAATAATATTTAATTAGTTATGATAAAAAATTTAATAAAATAAGATAAAAAATATGCACAATTTTATAAAATTTTATCCTCGTATTATTATATTCTTTGTTGATTTGAATTTTTCTTAGATTGATTTCAATTTTTGAACATAGATTTCTAAATTTAAAATAGTTAGAAAAAAGTAATTAAATTGACATTAAAATAATGATGACGTAATAATGATTATTAGAATTTAAATACCCACTTTACTAATTTGGGCTTTATCTTGTGTTTTAAAAATTAGATTTTGACGATTTTACACCCAGATAACTAAATTATCTTTAATTAAAAGATGGCTTAACAATTTTTATCTAACTGGAATTGTCCATGAAAGAGAAAAGAAAGTCACGAATTTTTTACATGGAGAATTCTATTCAATATAGAAAACTTATTTATATTTGGTTTAAATTATCAAAATACACTTTTTAAAATTTAAATATAATCTTATTATTAATAAAATACACTTTTTTAATATTTGATCTAACGATTTTCATTTATCTAGTTAAGATCTAACGGTCCTTATTAGTTTGGTTGTCCAAGACTGTACCATCAAAATTTTGGATAAGATCCATATTATACTTATTATATATAAGGATTTAATATAATAAGGATATCAAGTATATACTGATATAAGTATCTTACTAACTGCTTTTACTTTTAATGTTTCGGTTTATTTACAGTGTATATAAAATTTTAAAATACATTATTACTTAAAAATTATTAAATAGAATAAAAATTATGTTATGATTATATAAAATTTTATTCTCATATTATTATATTCTTTATCGATTTGAATTTGTTCTTAATTAATTTTAATACTTTATTGAAAGAAACATAAAATTTCTATATTTAAAACAATTAGTGGAAAAATAAATAAACTGGTGCTACAAAAATAAAAAAAATATTTATTAAAATTTAGATACTCACTTTACTATTTGGGTTATATCTTGAGTTTTAGAAATTGAATTTTGACGATTTTACAACCCATGTGAAACTAACGAAATTTTCTTTAATTTAATGATGGTTTAATAATTATTATCTAACTTGACCTGTTGACCTACACATAAACCGAAAACAAAAGATGGTTAAGAATTTTACATAAAAAATTCAATTCAATATAGAAAACCAATTTATAATTGGTTTAAATTATCAAAACACACTTCTTAGTATTTAAATATAATCCTACATTTAATCAAATACACATTTTAATATAAGTATTATATTCAAAATTATCGTTTATGAATATGAAACCCTCAATATTTTAATAATATTTTGATATTATCCTTTTATGTTTGTTATATGTAAAATAATATAATTATAATTTGGATCAATCAAATTGTTATGTTCCTTCAGAAAAAAAAGTGTTTAAATTTATTTATGTACAGGAGTTCTCGTAAGTCTCTTTAGGTTCACGTGTATAGTATGATATACATCAGCATTATATTGATAATTTTTAATATTATAATCAATATGAATTGTTATGTTGATATTTGGTTTAACAATTATTATCTAATTGGAAGTATACATAAATTCAAGAGAAAAGATATTTAAGAATTTTTACATAGAAAACTTTTAAATTATCAAAATACACTTTTTAGTATTTAAATATAATTATATTATTAATCAGATACACTTTTTAATATTAGATCTAACAATTCTAATCGATCTATTTAAGATCTAACTGTAATTATTAATTTGGTCGTATAGTGATCGTACACGGACCATATCGATTTTAATTTTTTCTTAAATTGATTTTAATATTTTATTGAAATAAAAATAGAATTTATAAATTTAAAAGAATTAGGAAAAAAATTAAATCTACAATAAAAAAATATTTATTAAAATTTAGATAATCACTTTACTGTTTGGGCTCTATCTTGAGTTTTAGACAACAGATTTTAACGATTTTACAGCCCATGCGAAGCTAACAAAATTATCTTTAATTTAATGATGGTTTATTAATTTTTATCTAACTGGAACTATCCATAAACTAAAGAGAAAAGATAATTACGAATTTTTACATAAAGATTTCTATTCAATATAGAAAACCCATTTATAGTTGGTTTAAATTATCAAAATACATCTTTTAGTATTTAAATACTATCCTATTATTAATCAAATACAATTTTTAATATTATATCTAACGGTCCTCATTTATTTGAATATTTATAGTTTTATAATCCAACGGATCATATACTTTTGGTAGTACAGTGACCGACCAAAGTTTTGGATAAGATCTCCCTTACGCTTATTATATATAAGGTATTAATTCATTTATTTTTTATTTTTACAAAATTAGCGTTTTGGTAAAAGTGTTGCATACTCCCTCCGTGCCGGTCAGAATTCTATACACTAGGACTGGACACGTAGACTAAGAAAAGATATAAAAAATAAGTAAAATTAGATGAAAAGTGAGTAAAGTGGTGGGACCTATCAATATTTAATAATAGATTTGAGATAGTGGAGGAAAGTAGTAGGTGTAATAGTGTTTTATATTATTATAGAATAGAGATAGTAGAGAAAGTTGTGGGTGTAATAGTGTTTTATATTATTTAAAGTTACTATTTTTGGAATATATAGAAATGAGAGGGACATCCCAAAATGGAAAGTGTATAGAAATGGTCGGGACGAAGAGAGTAAGTGATACACTTAGATTATGTTTTTCGAAAAACGTTATGCAAGTGACGTATCCTAAGTTCATTTTTGTACTAGTGAATTCTATAAAAAAAATAACTATAAAATAATTTTTCTTACTCTAATTTTTCTTAATAAAATTATAGTGGATAGTCTAAAATTTTTATATACTTGATCATATTATTTAAGAAAATTTAAAATACTAATAGAATATTTTTACAATCAATCTATTATATTTGGTATACTTCTTGTCATTTAATTAGAATTATGAAAAATATAATATATTTTTTAAGCTTTCATCTTTAATTTATTTATAAAATTGTTTAGGTGATTATTTTAGTGTATTCAAAATGTAAATTTAAAAATATTAAAAACTGCTTTTAGGATAGCTAATTGTGGGTAAATAATTAGGAAAAATTAAAAATATTTTTTTAGGGAAAGAACAATTAAAATAATTAAAATTTGGGGAAGAATAATTAAAATTTGGGGAAGAATAATTAAAATAATTAAAAGTAATGATATATAGTTGTTTAAGGTGTTAACAACTAGGTTTAGCTTAGCTTTTTAGTATCAGCCCATCCGTGGAATAGAAGCGCGGAGCTTACTAGGGTTAAAACACCCCTCCGCGATAATTTATAACGGACAGCTAGAGCTCCGCTGAAATTTATAGTGGAGTGACTAAAAAATTTGTTCTAATCATGATCGTTAAAATCTCAATCCAACGATTGAGGAACTGATTGTTAGATAAATTATCCCTCACAATTGATTGTCAGGAACCGGGATCCATGTGTAAATATTACACACCTTTAAATGTTCTTGGATGTACTTGATTCTTTTTTTCTAATAGAATATCTTTATGTCATAATTTGATATTATTTTATGTCCGCGAATATAACAAAGCGGAAAAATTTCATGATTTATCTTATGAATTTTTGTAGTAAGACTGTAAAAGTTCTCATTTCACATGTTTACAACGATACGTTTAAAAACATTATCACTAGACATATTTACTAGTTATGAGTCTGTGAAGGAGACATATCAAACATTTATATTAGTGAATCTATATTGAGATACCTGATCTTCCCGGTTAATTACATCTTGAATCATATGCCAACTCAGCTACTTGGACAGCCTGGCGTGTAACAAACTTTCATCTACTTGTAACTAACTTTCATTTTCTTGTATATATAAGCAATGTAACAGATTGATAGTAAGTAAGGAGATATAAACTGATAGATAGAGATACAATAGAGATATAGAGTTTTAGGTATCTTCATCAATGGAGTTGTTTAAGTTTATCTTGTTCATTACTTAGTTTACAATATTCTGTCATCAAGATATACAAAGTTACATGGTATCAGAGCTGAAAAACCAGATCTATATCACATGATCGTCATCGTCAACGTAATGATCGTCATCGTCAACGTAAAGATCATCATCGTCTTCACATTCTCAGGTGTTCATCTTCTTAAACTGATTACATTCAAGCATTTCTAAACCTAAAGATTGTTCGTTTATGAATCTTCATATCTTTGTTTCTTGAACGATTTATTTCTTGTTATTCTCAATTGATTTGTTACCAAAGTTTGTTGATGATCTTCAATTGTTCTGATTGATCATAAAATACTCAATCTCTTGTATACATACACATATCGAGCCAAAATTTTCTGAACACAAATGGCTACTCAAAGTAATGCAAGTAATCTTGATCCATCGAGTGTATATTACATTCATCCTTCAGATGCAAGTACTAATCAGTTGGTTTCGGTGAAATTTAATGGAAATGGATATAACAATTGGAAATGGAGTATGATGTTTATGCTATCTACTAAAAACAAACTCAGTTTTGTTAATGGAAGCGTCCTTGTGCCTGCAACTGGATATGTTGAGTATAAGGCATGGGAGAGATGTAATGATCTCGTTATTTCCTGGCTTTTGTTTAATCTAGATGAAACGATAGCTAGGAGTGTTTTGTTCTTAAAATCTGCGAGAGCGATCTGGAAGGATTTAGAAGATAGATTTGGATATACATCCATAACTCAGATTTATTCTTTAGAACAACAGTTATCTGAATTGAATCAAGGACAACATAGTGTCTCAGAATTTTACACCAAGATTAAGACACTATAGGACAGTATAGATGATACTCAACCATTGCCTATGTGTTTGTGTGCTACTTCTACTTGTACATGTACTATAACAGAAAGGATTCTCAAGATGCAACAAAATCAGAGGGTGCTACAATTCTTGATGAAATTGAATGATCAATTCTCAGCTGTAAGAGCTCATATTCTTATGATGAATCCACTGCCAAGTGTAACTCAGGTTTATAGAATTGTGGCTCAAGAGGAGAACCATAAGGAAATTTCACAGAATGCTGGAACTGACTGTCTTGCTTTTGTAACAGAAAGGAAGCCTTATTATCAAGGAAATACTTATCAAACTCAAGGAATCAAGTCACAGGGTTCAAGTGGTTTTCAGAGGTCTGGAAATTCTGCAGGAACTTTCAACAGAAAATCTCAGAAACCATAGAACAATTATTATTGTACACATTGCAAAATTGCTAGCCACAGTTTGGAAAGATGTTTTAGAATACATGGATTTCCACCAAATTTCAAAGGCAATAAGGATAGAAAAGTTGCTGCTATGGTTTTAAACTCACAAGAGGAATCTGATTCTGATGTTAAAGGAAATGGGAATGAAGTAAATCATTTGTCCAAAGAACAATATCAACAGCTCATCAATCTACTTGGGAAGCATACTATTTATGAACCAAATGACAACAAAGATGGTTTTTCTGGTCATGCTTTATTGGTAGGTAATATCTGTCTAATGTCTTCATCATCTAAACATTGGTTATTAGATAGTGGTGCTACTGATCATATTTGCCCTGATTTACAAGATTTTGAGTCTGTACAATCTATTACTACCAGTGACAGCTACATCACTATTCCCGATGGTCGAAAAATCAAGGTCTTACATAAGGCACAGTCAAATTAAGTGACAAAATTATGTTGAAACAAGTACTTCATGTGCCTGATTTTCAATACAAACTCATTTCTGTCCACAAACTTTGTCAAGACATGGGATCTAAATTGATTTTCACTAATACTCAATGTATGTTACAGGACCATTTGCGGAAAGATCCTCCACTGCTTCTTGGTGATCTGCAAAATGGACTGTATGTTATCTCTCTTCCACATGTGGTTCCTGCAACATCTGCAACTATTTGTCTTTTTGCTGGTGCTGCAGTTGAAGAAGCTAAACTCTGGCATTTGAGGTTAGGACATTTGCCATTTCATCAAATAAAGGTGTTGCATCCATCCTGTGATATTCAAGCCTATATGCAAACAAACATATGTCATATATGTCCTAAAGCTAAGCAGACTAGATGTTCTTTTCCTACTAGTAACATCAAAACTACTGTTATTCTTGAGCTTCTTCATATTGATCTCCGGGGTCCCTACAAAATAAAAAATCATAATGGTTGTACATAGTTCTTGACCATAGTTGATGACTATAGTAGATATACTTGGATCCATCTGATTAAATTCAAATATGATGTTGTACAAGTATTAATGGATTTTGTTCATTTTGCTGAAACTCAATTTAACACTAAAGTGTTATATATTCGATCTGATAATGCCCTGGAATTTAATTCCAAAGTGTTATAATTGTTTTATAATACTAAGGGTATTGTTCACCAAACCAGTTGTAGTTATACCCTGTTAGATCAGGATTCAATGATCGTCAGGATCTAGACTTCAACTAATTAGGATTGCTGACATCATCAGGATTACATGGTCGTCAGGATCAGAATGAATATCAGGACTGGGATCAGGATTGATCATCAGGACTGGAAGCTGATCAAGATTCCTACTTCGAGTTATATTTGGAGTCTAGTTAAATAAGGAAGATTATTCTGTCGGTTCCTGGTTTGTAGTAATGAAGCTATCGATTAAGGATAGGTTTCAATCTTTGTAATTGATTAGGACTTATCATTGATAGAGAAGCTGTGTAGTATATAAACACAGTTTTAGGTTTCGATTTATGTGAGACAAAAAGGGTGAACATAATCGATAACACACTCGAGTATTTTTGTAATCTAGAAGCTCTCAAGAACATCAGAATTTCTTGAGAGAGTTTTTGTAAACTAGCAACTCTCAAGAACACAGAATTTCTTGAGAGAGTTTTGTAACAGTTTTATATCAGATTTAATAAAGTTGTTATTATTCTTTCATATTTGTGATTCATATCTTATTAAGTCAAGAATCTTATACAATTGTATTCAACCCCCCTTCTACAATTGTTTATTACTGGGCAACAATTAGTATCAGAGCAAACTGATTTAAATTTGAATCAGATACGATCTAAGATGTCGACAACAAAGTATGAAAGCATGAAAATTCCCATCCTGAAGAAATCAGAATATCCAACATGGAAGGTAAAGATGTTAATGTACCTGGAGGCTATGGATCTTGACTATTTGGACAGGATTCGTGATGGACCATATATTCCTACAAGGATTGTAGAACGAACAGACACTGTACCTGAACATTATGTGGTCAAGGCCAAGAGTGACTGGACTCCAGAAGAAAAAGCTCATGTACTCAGAGAACCAAAGATAAAGAACATCTTGCACAATAGTCTTGATGTTGTCATGTCCAACAGAGTAATTGCATGCAAGTCTGCTAAAGAGATCTGGGATACCTTGGAGACTCAGTGCCAGGGATCTACATCTGTCAAGAAGAACAGAAGGGCTCTTTTGATTCAAGAATATGAACAATTCGATGCTAAACCTGATGAGAGCCTAACTGATTTATATGATAGATTTTTGACACTTCTAAACAGTTTATCTTTAGTTGACAAGGAGTATGAAACTGAAGATTCAAACACCAAGTTTCTAAGAGCTTTACCTGAAGAATGGGATACTCAGACCTCGATCATTAGACATCAGTATGATCTCAACACTATGTCTCTTGATGAAGTCTATGGAATGTTAAGAACTCATGATCTTGAAGTTCAACAGAGAAAGAATAAGAGAGGCAGCAAGGCAAAATCTATTGCTTTGAAAGCAGAGGCTAAATCAAAAGGAAAAGCTGTGGAGGTCTCTAGAAGGAAATCAAGAGTAGCTGAGTCAGATCCTGATGACTCTTCATCAGATACTGATGGTAATCCTGATGCCAATAGTGATGATGACTCTTCCGACTCAGACATTGAAGAGATGGTTGCTATAGTCAGAAGCTTCAAAAAGATGAAGTTCGGGAAAGCTAAGAGACAAGGCAACTACCAGAAAAGGACCTTCAATGCAGACAAAGACAAGAACATCAAAAAGGATAGCAAGGGTAGCAAATTTGACAAGTCAAAGGTTAGATGCTACAAGTGTAATGGTATGGGTCACTTTGCTAGTGAGTGCAAGAAGACAAAGGCACTCATTACATCAAGCAAGGATTGGATGGACTCTTCCTCAGAATCTGATACTGAGGTGGTCGACTATGCACTGATGGCCAATACTGATGATACTGTTATTCCTGATGATAAGGTACTTAATACTGTCTTTGATTTTGATACTGATAATGCTTCTGAGTTAAGACGTTTTCTAAAGTCATTGCATATTAGCTTTAGAAGTCAAACTGCTGAGAATACTAGGATCTTATCTGAGATGTCTGAACTTAGGAAAAGGAATGAGCATTTAGAAGCTGAATTTTCTCTTATGCAAAAAGTACAGATAGAATGTGATAATGCTAAACACATGTATTTAGAGATGAAACTTAAATGTACTGCTCTTGAAAAGGAACTTGAGCATGCTAATGAGAAAATCAGAACCTGGACAGACTCTGGTAGAAAATTTCATGAGATTAATACCTCTAAGAATTGGAAAGAGTGTCTAGGGTATAAGTCAGATGAGGATAAGAAACTTAAGGAGAAAATTGTTATTGATGAGACAGTTAGTCCAAAAACCTATAGACATGTTATAGACAAAACCAAATCTAAGATTACTCCTGTTAATTTTGTTTTTGGTAAAGATTCCAATTCAACTTTTGAAAAGGGATCTACTTCTGTTCAAAATATTAAAGTTATTAAGTCTAAACCTGTCTTGAGTAAAGTCACTAAGAATGTAGGTTTACTGTCTCAGAAACAACTTAAGGATAAAATCTGTGAGGTCACAGATAGGAAAAAGGAAGCTACTGTTAAGAGAAACATGAATGGTAAAATTGGGATCAATAAAGTGAATGGTTATAAGTATATCCCAAATGCACCTAGAAAATGTTGTTTTAACTGTGGTAACTCTAATCATCTTGCCATTGATTGTAAAAAGAGTTTAAAGAAAAGTACTGAAATTCCTATTTCTGATGTCAGGAGTAGATCAGTATTTTATAAACCACAGAAGTCCTGTTTTCATTGTGGTAGTATATGGCATTCTATTTATACTTGTAAAGATTATCATGATTTGTACTATAACTTTTATGATCCATTGCCTAAGGTTGATAATAGTACAAAGTCTGATAGAGTTGATAATGTCATTGTGAAACATGTTTTTATTAATCATGATACTGACAAAGCAAATCCTAATGGAGTAAATCCTGCCAGGACTGCTAAAGTCATTAAGTCTTCTGCTGCTAAAATTAATAAATTGCATGGAAAAGGAACCCAACATGTGTGGGTTCCTAAATGTTCTAACTAGAATGTTTCTATTCTGATTGCAGGGAAAAGGGAAAAATGTGTTAGTCATGGATAGTGGATGCTCTGTGCACATGACTGAAAACAAAGCCCTGTTATCAGAATATGAGGAAAAAGTTGGCCCAACTATGTCTTATGGAGATGGCAACATTGGACAAACTTTGGGATATGGCAATATAATCATTGGAAATGTCATCATTGTAAAAGTAGCTCTAGTGAGGGGACTAAAACACAACTTGTTGAGTATTAGTCAAATCACTGACAGAGGTTATCATGTCAATTTCTATTCCACACATTGTGAAGTAGTCAGCAAAGAAACAGGAAAGATAGCTCTGACTGGCTACAGGCATGGTAACATTTATGAAGCCAACATTCTCTCAAATACTGATGACTCCCCTACATGTCTCATCAGTAAAGCATCAGTAGATGAAAGTTGGAATTGGCACAAGAAGCTTTCTCATCTCAACTTCAGCAATATCAATGAGTTGGTTAAGAAAGATTTAGTTAGAGGATTGCCAAAAGTGTTATATACTCCTGATGGACTCTGTGATGCATGTCAAAAAGCTAAACAGAGAAGGACATCATTCCAGAGTAAATCAGAATACTCTATTGAAGAACCATATCACATGCTTCATCTTGATCTATTTGGACCAGTCAACATTATGTCCATCAGTAAGAAAAGGTACACTCTTGTAATTGTTGATGAATATTCAAGATTCACCTGGGTGTACTTTATGCACAGAAAAGATGAAACTCCTGAAATACTGTAGGATCATATGAGAATGATTGAGACAACCACAAAGTACAAAGTCAAGATACTGAGGAGTGATAATGGTACTGAATTCAAGAATTCAAAGATGGAAGAGTTCTGCAAATACAAAGGAATTATTCAACAATTCTCTGCTCCTGGCACACCTCAGCAAAATGGAGTAGTTGAAAGGAAAAATAGAACTCTTATTGAAGCTGGCAGAACTATATTGGAAGAAGCTAAGTTACCTACATATTTCTGGGCAGAAACAGTCAACACAACATGCTATACTCAAAATCTCACATTGATAAACAGACATGGTGTTACTCCTTATCAATCTCTCAAGGAGAAGAAACCAAGTTTAAAGCATCTGCATGTGTTTGGTTGTAAATGTTTTGTTCTCAGAACTCATCCTGAACAGCTAGGAAAGTTTGAAACAAAGGCTGATGAAGGAATTTTCATAGGTTATCCTGCATCAAGAGCCTTTAGAGTTTTTAACCTGAGAACAAGAGCTGTCATGGAGTCAATACATGTATCTTTTGATGATAAGAAGATAATTGGATTGAATGAAGACTCACATGATAGACTGATTTTTGAAAATGAAGTTACCAAGGAACCTGAAGAAAATGAATCAGATCCTGTCAGTTCATCAGATCCTGATGGGTCACCAAATTCTGATGACACATCAAATTCTGATGACACTTCAAATGTTAATTCTGATGATGCAAACAATAGTAATACTACTAGTAGTGCTAATGTTGAGGGGGAGCAACAACATTCTATTACAAGTTTAGAGTCAACTCAATCATCAGGACAGAATTCTTCAGATACTGATTCAAATGATGATCCTGATAATTCATCAGGAGGATATAGTAATACTTCAGGGGGAGCTTCTAATGAATCAAATTCTTCTAATCAAGATAACACTAATTCAGGGGGAGCATCTACATCAAGGAATGACTTTCCATCAGCAAGGAAATGGACTGCAAGTCATACTCCTGATTTGATAATCGGAGATCCTGATGCAGGTGTTTAGACAAGAAGTGCAACTCAAAATGAATGTCTATATAATAACTTTCTGTCAAAGGAGGAGCCAAAGAAAGTTGAAGATGCACTCAAAGATGCTGATTGGGTTACTGCAATGCAAGAAGAATTGAATGAATTTGAAAGGAATGAAGTCTGGAAACTGGTACCAAGACCAAAGAACAGGTCAATTGTTGGTACAAAATGGATTTTCAAGAATAAAACTGATTGAGATGGTGTAATTATCAGAAACAAAGCAAGACTAGTTGCAAAGGGGTATTCTCAACAAGAAGGAATTGACTATGATGAAACTTTTGCTCATGTTGCAAGACTAGAGGCCATCAGGATCTTTCTGGCATATGCAGCTCATAAGAAATTCAAGGTTTTCCAGATGGATGTGAAAAGTTCTTTCTTAAATGGTGAACTGGAGGAAGAAGTCTATGTTGAACAACCTCCTGGTTTCATTGATCCAAAATATCCAGATCATGTTTACAGATTGGATAAGGCACTTTATGGACTAAAGCAAGCTCCAAGAGCATGGTGTGAAACCTTAGCTCAGTTCTTACTAGAAAGTGGATTCAAAAGAGGTACTGTTGACAAAACTTTGTTTTATTTGAATCATGGCAAGGATTTGCTTTTGGTTCAGATTTATGTTGATGATATCATATTTGGGTCAACAAACAATAAGCTGTGTGAAAAGTTTTCTAAGCTTATGCAGTCAAGATATCAAATGAGCATGATGGGAGAAATGAGTTATTTTCTTGGTCTTCAAGTTAAACAGACTGATGATGGCATTTTTATCAATCAGTCTAAATGTTCAAGGAATTTACTGAAAAGGTTTAACATGGAAGACTGTGCTACTGCAAGTACTCCCATCGCTACAGCTACCAAACTTGATCCTGATCAAGGTTCTGAGGTAGATGTAACTCACTACAGAGGAATGATTGGCTCTTTATTGTATCTCACTGCAAGTAGACCAGATATCATGTTTGCAACCTGTCTGTGTGCAAGATTTCAAGCAAAACCTAGGGAACCTCATCTGATTGCAGTTAAAAGAATTTTCAGATATCTCAAAGGCACTCCTTCACTTGGTTTTTGGTATGCAAGGGAATCAGATTTTGGTTTGTGTGGTTATTCAGATGCTGATTTTGCAGGATGCAAAATAGACAGGAAAAGTACTTCAGGAAGCTGTCAGTTTTTGGGTGGTAGACTAGTTTCATGGTTTAGCAAAAAGCAAAAGTCTATCTCTACTTCAACAGCAGAAGCTGAGTACATTGCTGCAGGAAGCTGTTGTGCTCAGATAATGTGGATGAGAAATCAGTTGTTAGATTATGGCCTGTCATACTCAAAAATCCCTATTTATTGTAATAACCAAAGTGCTATTGCAATGACAGTAAATCCAGTTCAGCATTCTCTTACTAAACACATCTGTATTAGATATCATTTCATAAGAGAACAGGTTCTGGAAGGAACAATTGAACTTCATTTTGTTCCTACTGATCAACAACTAGCTGATATATTCACCAAGCCACTGCCTGAAGCTACATTCAATAAGTTGGTGAATGAACTTGGAATGATGAATTTTGAGAATTTTTGAGAAAAGCTACAGAGAAGAAATTGTTAGGTCCAAAGTATCGTAGAAGGGGGGGGGGGGTTGAATACGATACTCACAAATAATTTAATTTCGTTCGCGGATAATTCATTCAGTTCTATAACGAAATCAAACACACCAAACCAAACCAAGTTTCGGGGAATATATCTTTTTATAAATATAAACCTCGAGGGGTGCTACAATTTCTAATCCGTAGATTAGCTTCAATGAGTTCTAAGTTATACACAATCAAAACTTTGATAGATTTCAAGCAGAATTAATTTCTCTGGTATTTTCTCTCTGGCTTGATCTCTCTCTCAGTTATTGCTACTGTGAAATAACTCCGACTGAAGAAGACACACTTCCTCTGTTGTAATTGTAGACTTTGATTTGAAAACCATCGAACCAAGTTTGAAGGATCAATCCTGGCCGTCCAATTTCCATCAACCATTCAAACAAAACACACTTTTCACCTGCTCCCTATTTAAAAACCATCGAATGGTTTAAATCAATTTACCATTCGATAGTTTTTAATTCAAAACTATCGAGTACCAAATTGATTTACTTTGTTTCAAATTGAATTACCTTTAACACCATTCGATAGTTTTCTGAAATGAAAAACTATCGAATTCTTTTTCTTGTCTTTTGTCCTTTAGTAATTACTCCTGAGCTCTTGGGTGTTTAAGTAATAGACTGTATCACTTTCTTCTGAGACGATAAAACAACTTGATCTTTGTAGTGCCGTCAACTAGTGCAACTGGTCTGGTTCACAGATGAATAACAGTTGATCAATTCTTCTTCTACGTCTTCAATTCAATGTTGCTGATAAGTCCTTTTTCGTTCTGGTTGCTTCGATTAAATCACTGGAATCCCGTGGTACTTAACCCTAAATCATTCACATACTTCAGTCGTCTTGAAAGTCTTGTTTCTTTTGCTGTCACCGAGGCTTGAACATTTTCATGAACTTCTTTCCGTGACCTGTTTACGGACTTCAAGAATACATAACGTATTTTGATTTTTTGAGTTTAACTTTTCTTCTTTAATTCTGGATTCCTGTGCTTCTGTTAATACTATTGTATGCCTTGTCCTTTGTTGAGTTGTAGTTATATCTTTTACATCTTATGTTACATTATGCTTTACAATCTCCCCCTATTTGATTGGATAGAGTTCAACAAGCAAATACTTCGAGGATAACTCAACTAACTAAGGAAACATGAAACTACTTAAAGTAAGACAGCGTAATAATATTAAATGCATTCTGGATCAGATATATATACATTTCCAGATTTCATAAATCAAAAAACAATAAAACTTTATACAATGAAGTTGCTCCTCTAGTCTGAGCTGATAGTTCTTTTGTTCTTTGCTTCAATCTTCAGTCCATTCAGATCTCACCTTCCTCAATCATTGGATCGGAGTTAGCAGCTTGATAATCAATCACTGATAGATAGTGCAGTGGTTCTCCAGGTTTAAGGATTGCTCCTTGGATGTGTCTTCCAATATATTCAACCTCTTGACCCACTCCAGCCCATAACCATGCAATGTTAACATCTTCCTTGTTTAGCTTTGGCATGTTTGGTAATCTGGTATGCACTTCCAATCCTCTTTCCACTCTTTTCCTATAGTAAGGAACATTCTCCATTAGAATTCTTCTAAGAGTGTCTGTTGCTTTGTCCTTCTCCGTTGATGTGAATCCAGTGGATCTAAGATACTTCTCAACTGATATTAGATAGTTGCTTGGATAGTCTCTCAGTTTGTCCTCAGCCAAATAGTAGATTCTGAACAAGTCATTCGTCATGAATCTAACCATTGGAGGATCTTCAGTAATCTCTGGACCGACTTTCATCAAGATCTCCTTAACATGCTCACGGAGCAGTTCATTTAGCCTTGTAGTTCTTTGAATCTTGATGAGTATCACCTGTAGTTCTGTGTATTTTCTCTGTTCTAAAAACTTAGTGGAAATCACAAATGTACCTTTCTCAAGAAAATTGATCAGGATGTTCCAGGCTCCATTTGCTTTAACCCCAGCTTTCAGAAAGATCACAGTATTCCTCAGTGTAGTGAAGTAAACATGATCATCAGGATTTGCACTTCTTATGTTCTGAATTATGACTTCCACCTCTGCATTGTCGTTGACTTCTAATCCGTCTTCAACTCCACAAAAGGTTTTATAAGCCATCTCCCATTCACTTCCATGCTTGCTTGCCAAATCCATCATCTTTTTCTTTCTTACTTCAGCTTGCACCTTGGATCTTTTTAGCTTTTCAATCCTTAGAACTGCTTGGTGTCTTTCTTTCTCAGCATGCCTGGCATCTATTGCAGCTCTTTGAGCTTTTATCGCTTCCAAGGCAGCTTCTTCTTCTTGTGACAGAGGATTTGCTTCTTCTTCCATATTATCCTCCCAGATTGGATATTCAACAGGCTCTGGATAATATGGCTCATGCTCCTCATGAATTGGTTGCTCTTGCATGACCTCAAATACCTCTTCACTCTTCTCTTCTTCTTGTACAAGTTCTTCTATCCAGTACTGTCTTATCGTAATAGCTTCAACTGTTTCCCAAACTCCCCATCCATCCTTCTTCCCATCTCCAACTTTCTCCCCCTTAGTTGAGGAATCCTCGACAAAAGCATCCTCAGCATAAAAGACAGTAGAAGGATCAGGTTGTTGATTTGAAGGTCCAGGTTGTCCACTTTGTTGGTTCTTCAGCATAGTCCAGATTGACTGTACTCCGTCACCTTGATTTTCCAAGAAATCCATAATCTGCTTATTCATCTCATTCATAGAAGCTAGCGTCAGGTCAATGTTATCCAATCTTGAGTTGGTAGTCTTTTCCATATGATCCAGCCTCTTGTTCAGCTTAGACTCCACTCTCGAAAGTGTATTCATTACATCTTTTACCCGCGCTTGACCATCCCGGATAACCAGAACGTCCTCTCTCAAAGCTTCCCGTCCTTGTGACAAAGCATCAACTTCATTCATGAATCCATCTTTAAGCTCTTTGACGTCACTCCTCAGTTCGACCAGTTCTTCCATAGCTTCCTTCTTCAAGGAGTCCACTGCCAGTTTAGTACCTGTTATAGTGCCAGATGCACTGCCTAAGACCCGATAAGTTCTTCTGGAATCAGCTGCAGCCAAGTCAACCTTCTCTTGAATAGTCTTTAAAGAAGCACTGGATTGACCAGAGGAGATCCCTTGGTCAAAGGAAGGTCTCAGTAGAACCTTGAATAGTGGATTTCCTTGTTTGTCGTGAACTGTCATCTCCTTGAGAGTGGATTGAACATGTAACTCTCGTTCTGTCGGTAATAGCATATCATCAATATTGGGAAGGGTTAGGGTGTCACTCCTCACGTTTGGCTCTGGGTGTACACTCAACGTTTCTGTCGGTGTTTCACTCATTTTTCCTTTCTCACTCAGGCCAGGTGTAAGTGTTTTTGTTTCACTCAATCCCTCTTTGCTCAATGTACCTGCAGAAGAAAACACCGTAGCCATCCTTAAGGAGGTCACCAGTGGTGCAATGGGGCTTCGCAAGTCCCCGTCCTTGGTTAAACCAAGTTGCTGATCATCCGTAGATGATATATCCTTTGAAGGATCTAGAGTTTGAATCTCTAGGGGGTTAGAAACAAGCTCTATTAACAGCAGAGATCCTGAATCTTCCCCAATAGTCTGTGAAGACTTTACCTCAGTTGACTCCTCAATAGTAATTGATTCATTGTCACCGAGTTGCCGATCTGCACCTACGTCAGACCCTTTACCCGCAGGATCCAGATATGTTCCATCTGGGGAGGTAGACAATGACCCTTTAGATTGTGCATTTAGGTCAAAGCCTTCTCTCGACGTCTGTGAAGACCCTTGGTTCTTAGAACCTTCAACCAGTGAACTTGACCGTAACATGGTCGGAACACCAGTTGCTTCCGTCAATTCTTCCTTAATTGATTGAGCTATTGGTTCAGATATAGCTTTCATTAGCATTGCCCAATCAAAATCAGAAAAATCTGTGAATGGTTCTTTGGATGAGAGAAATGAAGTATCAACAATTACCTCGGTTTCTGTTCTTCTCCTTTTAGAGGAAGACAGAGCTGTTGTTGAAGGGTGTATCTCCTTATTTGGTGCTGCTTTGGCACTATCTCCCTCTACACTCAAGGATGTTTGTTTACTGGGTATAGGAGGGGAAGGAGGTGCGTTTATTGTTTCATTTAGATCTTCCAAAGGCTCTTCGACCGTGGTTAGAGGTTGTGGGTTTGCAACCTCCTGGTCAGGAATGGCCACTGAGGGCTCTGGATCGACATCCATTGGTTCAGGTGCCATTTCAGGTTGAGGTGGAGGAATATTACCTTCAATTACCTGTTCCCCTAGGGGCACCGTTCTTAGATAATCTGTGAGAACAGTGGGTACCCCTGGAAGATAGTTGTTCTTCCTTATGAGAGCGGTTATTGCATTGCTCTTCATTCTCATGCACTCCTGGTTGGCTTCACCTTCAAATATCTCCCGTTCATCATCTGTTAAGATATCATTGAGAATTAGATGTAGGAACCTAGGATAGAAACAAAGCACATCATCAGTTATGCCTGTTCTTTCATCCAGTGGTCCCATGCACAGAATGACTTGATCGATCATTAGCCTTCCTATGTTAATATGCCTATTGTTCGCAATGACAAACCCTATCTTTTGAAGTAATAAGGGAATACCATGCAGATTTGTTAGCTTGGCAGTAAAAACATGGATTAGGGTATGAAAGAAAAAATTCCATGGCTTTGTCAAATAATGCTTAAGGAACTCTCCCACAAAGAAGTTAGGTTGTTGACTTCTTATGAGAGTGAAGAAATCATGTATATCCTCAGTCGTGGGATCCGGAACAAGGTTTTCTGAAGGAAAATGTAGGATTCTATTAAAATCATGTTCCGTCACCCTAATTGTTCTGCCCCCTGGCACAACAAAACTGAAGGACCTTACGTTATTCTCAGTTGTATCCGTGGCGGTTGTGTACAACGCAGTCAATTGATCGATACAAAGGACCACGGGAGTACTCAAAGAATATGCCACTAATGAACGTGTGTTCAAAAACTCTGCCCATGCACGAAACTGTAAGTTCGTTATGGATTGCAAGTTCTGAAACGAGACATGATTAGTCTTGGTAATAATAAATTCTCCAGCCATATTAAATTTCCAGGAAATTTAAATAAACCAAAACTATTCTTCCTTTTAAATTTAATTAATTATTACTAATTAATCAAACCCTTAACAAAATTACCTTAAAACAAAATTACCCCTTTTTTTTAAAAAAACACAACTTCGAATCACTATTATCAAGAACCCTAATTTTGGTAACACAAATAATCAGAATTATCTGAAGAAATCAATTGAAGACAATTAACTTCTAAAGAACAATAGTGACAATAGTTTTCTTAGTAACAAGTTCTTGAGTTCGATGGTTTCTTCTTAACTGATGCTTTAAAAACTTAAAAGAAACAAGGTTCACGGTTAAAAACAATTAACACTGATAGAACTGTAACTTTTCCAAGTTTTGATCGGTTAAAAATGAAGAATTCTATCGACAGTGATGTTCTTGGTTATATGTATTCTTGTAAGTATAAACAAAAGCCCTTAGATCTGAGAATAAGAACAAAAAAAACGTAAGGGGTTGTTATATACTTTTTGAATTATCAGGGGCAATATTGTCTTTACAGTGTTCGATGTTTTTTTAATTGTATGTTCGATGGTTTTCATTTGGGGGTAAAAATGTCAACTTTACTTCGATAGTTTTTGTAAAACTATCGAAGATTTGAAAATCAGAAGTTTAAAAGGTTTTTCTGAAAACTATCGAACTTGTTTTTTTTTGAAAACCTGAAAAACTATCGAGGTATCCTTTGTTAAAAGAAAAACTATCGAGAATTTAAAATAATGGAAAAATTAATTCTCTTTGATAGTTTTCTCTATTTATTTCAAAAACCATTGAGAATTTAGATATTGAGTGATAAAAATTCAATTCGATGCTTTTTCAAATCAGTTTCAAAATCTATCGATAATTGTATTCGATAGTTTTCTTTTCATATACCAAAAACCATCGAAAATTAATTTCGATAGATTTCTTCTAGTACTTAGAAAAACTATCGAATTTTCTAAATTCGATATTTTTTGCTTCTTTTCAAATTCTAAAACCTGTTCATGTTTTAAAATTCAAAACTTTTATTTTCTGTCAAGTTTTATTTTGAGTAAATCTTTTAAAATTTACCAAAATCAATTGTTAACAGAAAATTCACAATTTTCTTAGAATAAAATCAACTGAATATCATTAAATGATATTAATCAATTAAAATCCAATAAATTATGCTGCATTAATCTACAATGTTAAAAACAAAGTAAATTAATTCAAATTAAATAGATGCTTAAATATTTAGAACAAATATTAGCACCTAAATAATTTTTAGAATTAATAACCAATTAAATGCCAGAAGATATATCATCCATAATTATGACATAAGATTAGTACAAAAATCCTAACTACGAGAATTGCTCCAGAAAATAAATTCACGAGTCCTAAGGATATGAAAATTCTTAAACTCATGTATTTACTAGGACTATCTGCAGTTATTGACTTCTTATCAAAAATCAATTAGAAAGATTTAACATCCCAAGTTCACTAACCAGCTTAGAAAAAGTGGATTCATCAAGCGGTTTAGTAAAGATGTCTGCAATTTGATCCTCCGTGGGTACAAAATGTAACTCCACAGTTCCATTCATGACATGCTCTCGGATAAAATGATACCTGATGTCGATGTGCTTCGTCCTCGAGTGTTGCACTGGGTTGTTAGAGATTGTTATGGCACTTGTGTTGTCGCAAAATATTGGAATCTTTGTCAACAAAAGCCCATAGTCACGGAGTTGGTTTCTCATCCACAAGATCTGAGCACAGCAGCATCCAGCAGCATTGTATTCAGCCTCAGCTGTTGATGTGGAAACTGAATGCTGCTTCTTGCTATACCAAGAAACTAATCTTCTTCCAAGAAACTGACAGCTTCCTGAAATACTCTTCCGATCAATCTTACAACCTGCAAAATCAGAGTTTGTATATCCAATAAGATCAAATCCTGTATCTTTAGGGTACCAAATTCTAAGATTTGGAGTCCCCTTAAGATATCTAAATATTCGCTTAACAGCTATTAGATGAGATTCTTTAGGATCAGACTGAAAGCTAGCACACAAGCATGTTGCAAACATTATATCTGGTCTACTTGCAGTGAGATAAAGTAATGAGCCTATCATACCTCTGTAGCCTGTGATGTCAACTTTCTTACCAGTTTCATCCTTATCAAGATTAGTGGCAGTTGGCATAGGAGTCTTTGCTGTAGATGAGTCTTCCATTTGATACTTCTTCAGAAGATCTTTAATGTACTTGGACTGACAAATGAATATACCATCTTGTTTTTGGTATACTTGCAGTCCAAGAAAGAATGACAATTCACCCATCATGCTCATTTCATAACGACTCTGCATTAACTTAGCAAATCTCTTGCATAGATCATCATTAGTAGAACCAAATATTATGTCATCAACATATACTTGCACCAATATCAAATCATTTTTATGCTTTTTGACAAAGAGAGTTTTGTCTACAACACCTCTTGTAAAATCATTTTCAAGTAAGAATTCAGAGAGTGTGTCATACCATGTCCTTGGAGCTTGTTTGAGTCCGTAGAGAGCTTTGAATAGAAAGTACACAAAGTCTGCCAGTTTTGAATCCTCAAAACCTGGAGGTTGTTCCACATACACTTCTTCTTCTAACTCCCCGTTCAGAAAAGCACTCTTTATATCCATATGATATACCTTGTAATTGGAATGTGCAGCAAATGCCAGAAACATTCTGATGGCCTCAAGTCTTGCTACTGGTGCATAGGTTTCATCATAATCAATTCCCTCTTCTTGAGAGTAACCTTTAGCAACCAGTCTGGCTTTGTTTCTCGTTACAATGCCATCTTCGTCCAACTTATTTCTGAATACCCATCTTGTTCCAATAACAGATTTTCCCTTAGGCCTGGGTACCAGCTTCCAAACTTTCTGCCTTTTAAACTAATTGAGTTCCTCTTGCATAGCAATCACCCAATCTGGATCATCTAGAGCATCTTCAACTTTCTTAGGTTCTGTTTCTGAAAGAAACCCAGAATAGTGACATTCATTTTGTGATGTTCTCCCAGTTCTCACTCCTGTGTCCGGATCACCAATGATCAAGTGAAAGGGATGATCTCTATTCCATACCCTTTGTCTTGGCAGATGCGATCTTGATGATTCTCCTTGTTCTAGATGTTGTGGAGTGTGACTAGTTGATCCTTCTCCTGCTCCCCCTGAGTTGTTGACGGTTTGATCTGTTGATTCTGAAGACTGACTATTGGATCCTGTAGAATTTTGAGGATCTCCACTTTGGTCACCACTTTGTCCAGAATCATTATCATTATGATTATTATTAATAACTGTAACAACTTCAGGTACTTCTTCATTGTCAGAGAGATCTCCTGATAGATTTTCAAATATCAAGGATTCAGAGTTCTCTCCAGCTTGCAGGCCTGGTCTTTTGGTGTCGTCAAATGTTACATTAAAGCTTTCCAACACCTTCTTATCTTCAATCACATATACCCTGAAAGCCTTAGATTCCAGAGAATAGCCCAAAAAAATGCCTTCATCTGCTTTGGCATCAAACTTGCCAAGATGTTCTCCATCTTTAAGTACAAAGCATGTTGCCCAGTAAATAACAATTGTAGAAGGGGGTTGAATACAATTGTATAAGATTCTCGACTTTATATAACACAAATATGAAAGATCAATAATAATAACAATAACAGCTTTATTAACTCTGATATAAAACTGTTACAAACTCTCTCAAGAAATTCTGATGTTCTTAAGAGCTGCTAGCTTACAAAAACTCTCTCAAGAAATTCTATGTTCTCAAGAGCTTCTATTCGATTATGTTCTCTCTATAAATCGAAACCAAGACTGTGTTTATATACTACACACAACTTCTCTATCAATAACAAGATAAGTCCTAATCAATAACAAAGATAGAAACATATCTTTAATCGATAGCTGCATTCTACAAACCAGGAACCGACAGAAATAAACTTCCATGTTTAACTAGACTCCATATATAACTCGAAGTAGGAATCCTGATCAGCTTCAAGTCCTGATGATCAAACCTGATCATAGTCTGAATAGGAATCCTGATGATAAACAAGATACTGACGCTTAGTCAAATACTGATGACCATGCAATACTGATGACGTCAGTAATCCTGATCAGTTGAGTCTAGCTCCTGACAATCATTGAATTCTGATCTAACAATCTCCCCCAATCTCATACTTTGTGAAATAAAGTATAGATTCTAAAGATTCAATGATGTGAAAAACATGTATCAAAATGTACAAGTATCTTCAGAAACAACTTATCTGTTTAAACTCTTTGATAGAACAGATTCATCTTCAAGAAATTGGATAATAAACTTTCTTCTTTTTCTTCAAGAATTTGAATCAGTCTTTCCTTTAGATTTCTGAGTTCTTCATCTTCCTCATTAATCTGATAAATAGCTGCTCTGAGATTCAATATGGAGTTTCTTCGTAGACTGTGCTCTTCTAGCATAAGATAAGCAATTTCCTTCCCATCAGGATTGAGAGAAAGATGAGTCATGCCAAAATTTACTTCTTTAACAGCAGTACACCTTTGCATTTCCACATCCTGACCTCTTTGATTTAAGTACATGGGAGTATAATTACCATTGAAATTACTGTTTCCATCCAGTCTTCTTCTTATAGTTGACAAAATCATGTCACTCCATACTTTGCACACTTTGTTCTTCCATCTTAACAGATAGTGAACATATTTCAGTTCCTTTGTAGTTTTCATCAGCAGATCTTGAATAGATAGGATCTTCACACTACCATCTTTCATGAAGTACAGAAGCTTTTCTTTCTTGTCAAAACCATCATGACAATCTATAACTATATCAACAGCTAGTAAATTGTTCAGGTTTTCAGAAGTTAAAGTACCTCCAATTTCTGTCAAGGAGTAAGGATCAACATATGACATATTCAGATATTCACCATCTCTGTGTCCAATACCTCCTCTTGAATTACTTGACAATTGCTTCAGATTTGAAAACATCTTTAACCAGAGTGCTTTTGATCTAACCATCTCAGATAAATCAACAACACTTGAAGCGCTTGTAATAATTCCACCAGACTGAAAATTGATAGGTGTATCACAACTTAATGTGCTAATATGTTTCCACTTCTTATCCTTTTCCTTTTCAAAGGCATAGCTTCTTTCCAGTAAAGATTCTTGTCTGCTTGAATTTCTCCATTGTCTTTCATTTGAAATTTTAAGCCTTTGTAGATAGAGATTGAAATCTTCATTTGTTCTTTTTGTAATATCTCTTCTTCTGGCTTCTTCTTCTTCATCTACTTCTTTGTTGTGACAATCAACAACAGTAGATAAGATTATCAAATCAACTTCTTGCAGAATTTCAGATTCATCAGGATCTTGAATGATGTCAGGATTAGAATCTTCAATTTGATTTGTATTGCTGAGAGTTGATTTACTTGACTTTCTTCTCAATTCAGGTTCTTCTTCAACAATTCCATCATCACCAAAAGTAGATCTGTCAGGAACTACTAGAGTTTGAATAGGTTCAGGAATTTCTTCAATTCTTAACCCTCTAGACCTTGTCTGTCTAGGTACTGTTTGAGTTGAAGAACCTCTTCTACTTCTTCTAGCACCTCTCCTACCTTTGCCTCCTCTACCTCTAGCAGGAGCAGTATAGCTTTCCATTGTCTCTCTTTGTAATCTCAAAAATTCTTCATGTGAGAGATCTGGATATTCTTCACTTGCTGTAGAGAGTGCTTTTCTAGCAAATAATTGTTGAACTCTTTTATCAGTGTGATAAAGAGTAACAATTCTACCGTCTTTTGTAGAAAACTTCTGGAATAAATTTGATGCATCTTCAGGATTATCAATAATCACATCTTCATTACCTTCAGGAATTGTAGCAAGAGTGTGTCCATGACCAGGTGTCAGGATTTGTTCTTCCGTCAGGATCTGAGACTGCATCAATGTTCTTACTGTCTTAACTCCAGAATCAGAAACATGAGTTGACTGCGTAGTTTGACTTTGAGAAGTTTGAATTGTAGACTTCAAAACCGCAGTATCAGAGGTTTCTCCTTGTTTCACATTGTCACCACCATCATCTCCAGTATCATCATCATTATTCCTTAATACTAGATCAGGTGTACATTTTGTCTGAATAACCTTCTCCCCCTTTTTGACATCAGGATGTGACAATAATTGCAAAATTAAGGAAAGAGAGGTTTGAATTTCAGTTACCTTAGAATCCAGAGAATCAATTCTTTGATTGATGGAGGTTTGTTCTGAAACAACAGATTTCACTTGGGATTCTACTACCTTTAGATGTAAAGCAGTAGGCACCTTTGTAAAATTATTAAAAATATCAGTCCTCACTTTATCAGTTGAATCCTTAATAGAATCAATCTCACTTTTCAGGCTCTTGGATAACAGAGTTGTAGCCTTCAGATGATTCTTCAAGTCTTGATTCTCTATAGACTTCACTGCATTATAAGCATGTTCCAAAGCAGAAGAATAACTTACAGAGTCTGCGGATCTGTACCATGAGTTATCCCATTCATTCTGTCTAAATGCCTTAGCAGGATCAAAAGAAGGAATAGAAAAATCTTGTCTCTGATCTTTTCCAGTATAAGCATTGCCAGCCATAAATTTACTCGATGAACCAAAATTAGATCCAAGACTAATCTTGAGTGCTGTAGCAATCTGGTCCTTCTCTTGTTGATTCGCATCATCATCATCACTATCATCATCAGAATTATCATCATCAGAACCATGAGATATGTCAGGATCAGGAATTGCAATACCTTTCAGTTTATCCTGACGATAGTGGTGCTCCTGATACTGAACCTATTTTAATACAGCCACTTCGTTCAAGACCAATGGATCATCCTATTTGAAATGCTTGCATCAGTATTTTCTACCAATGGTTCTTGTGTAGCTTGAGGTTCAGAAGCTGCTTCAACACTTTGAGCTAAAGGTTCTTGTGTGCTTCCCTCATTGACAATGTTCTCGACCAATCTTTCAATAGAAGCTGTAGCTTTGCCTGCATCTTCACTTTGAGAAGATGGTTCTTGTGTAGCTGGAATGTTGATGTCTTCATTCTCCCTTTGAGAAAATGGTTCTTGTGTGACCATTCCACTAGCTAAGCCTTCACCCAAACTTTGATTGAGTGGTTCTTGTGTGGAAGGATCAACAGTAGCTGCTGAATCATTCTGAAATTCAGGTTCTTGCGGGCTTGATCCTTTCAGCTTCTTTTGTCTCTGATAGACTAACTCTTCTGCATTCCTCTTTTTCTTTGACTGAGATGTAAGTCCAACCAAGGAAGCAGTTTTAGAAACCTTCTCCCAAGAAATTTCTCTAAACTGAGATGGAGAGGCTGGAGAGGCTGGAGAGTCTGATATAAAGACCACTTTTGTTGTTGCATCAGGAATACTAACATCAGGATTTGCTAGAGCATCAGGAGTAGATGACTCATCAGGAATTGATGTCTGAATATCAGTATCCTTCATTTGCACTGTCAAAGGAATATGATACCTGCTTTTTGATAATTTCCTTGTCTTTTGTGGTTTTGATGATGGTACCACAACTTTAGTAGCAGTATCAGCAACTTCCTTGTTCATATTCATCACAGAGGATATAGGTAAGTCATCCTCTGAATCACTTTCATCAATCGACCTTAACTTCCTTTTCACAGGAACATTCTTAACAACCTTATCAGCTTTCTTGACCAGGACTCCTTGTACACCCCCTTGTTTCTTCGTTTTAGTGAGTGGTGTAGAGGAAAAATCCTTTGAACCTGATTGCCATCCAGACACATCAGTTCTAGCTGATTTCTTTGATTTTACAACTAAAGTCTTTTGTGAGACAGTAGAGGTGGTTGTTAACTGTTTAGACTGTTTAGGTTGCATGCTTGTGTCAGGAACAAGGTGGGTTGGGCCTTGCCCCATAGCATTAGAAAGAAGTCCATAACAAGTAGGCATTTTCTGATGTAAGAAAAACCTAACCTCATCAGGAATAAAAGCATTTCCTATGAAACCATTTGCCTTAAAAATCATTTGTCATATCAGGATTGAAAAATATATTCAATAAAATTAAAATAAAATTTTATTTAAGAAAACAAAATTTATTTTAACAACCCTGAATAACGATTTTTTTTTAAAATAACCAAATTAATGGCGTAGATATCATTAAAAACACGCTTACCAGCAAGCGAGGCAAAAATATTTATGGAAAACTGAACCGTCTCCTCGAGATTGTAAAAATGACCTGCATTCTTAATACACATTCTCTATAAAAGAGAACTGTTAAGCATAATAATCATTTTCCAACAAACACAAAAACCCTTTTCCGTAGAAAACCTTTCACCTTCTTCATTCTTGCAATGGCTGCCAACAATCAAAACAACATACCTGATGAAGAACTTGACATAATTTGGCAACAAATGGATGAGGCTCTAGCAGAGATTGCAGAGCAAGAGGGACCTCAGCCTATTCTTGATCCACAGGAGCATCATGCTTTTGTGAATGCAATGGCTGATGTGCTTCTTCATAACTTCCATCAGGCAAATCCTGATTGGAATCCGCTTGAAAATCTCATCGTTGTCAATGCAGAGGATGAAGACGATTGGGATGATGAAGAGGATGAGGATCTCGTTGAAGAGCGAGAGAGGAGAAGAAAGAAAGTGCTTGATGCAAGTGCTTCATGCACGGTGGAGGCAAGGAAGCATCCCGATGATCACGATGACGATCCGCATTCAAGTGCATCTGCTCCCCTCCTTGTCTCTTAAGGATGGAACAAGAGACCTTCCAGTTCTGATGGACTGTGAAGCTGCTCATGAGCATTCATGCTAATTTGCAGGGCACGTGTTCCTGAGTAGAAAATAGACTAGGAAAACAAATATGTAATTTCCAATTTTCATTTGTAATTGATATTCAAGAATTAATGAAAATTATCTATTTTCTCAACTGTTGCCTGCAAAATTTGTTAGTAACACTCATATTGATATAGAAATGATAAATAATAAACTCTGATAATAATGAAATTGAAATTGATAATTAAGACTGAAAACTTAATCAAAGACTAAGTAATAATCTAATTGTCCAGAGTTTACCAGGAGTGTTGATGACAAATTAGCATAGAACCTCTGGTTTGCATACCAGCTTCAATATCTGAGCATCAGGATTTGACCAGTTGACTTCCTGTCAGGATTGAGTCCTATCAGGATTTGATCAAAGATACATACCTTTCTGAATAACTATCAGGATTTGACAGTTATCAGGATTTCTTCTCTGTAACCTTCCTCAGAAATTCTCAAAGTTCATCATTCCAAGTTCATTCACCAATTTATTAAAAGTAGCTTCAGGCAGTGGCTTGGTGAATATATCAGCTAGTTGTTGATCAGTGGGAACAAAATGAAGTTCAATTGTTCCTTCCAGAACCTGTTCTCTTATAAAGTGATATCTGATACTGATGTGTTTAGTAAGAGAATGCTGAACTGGATTTCCTGTCATTGCAATAGCACTTTGGTTATCACAATAAATAGGGATTTTCGAGTATGATAGGCCATAATCTAACAACTGATTTCTCATCCACATTATCTGAGCACAACAGCTTCCTGCAACAATGTACTCAGCTTCTGCAATTGAAGTGGAAATAGATTTTTGCTTTTTACTGAACCATGAAACTAGTCTTCCACCCAAAAACTGACAACTTCCTGAAGTACTTTTCCTGTCTATTTTGCATCCTGCAAAATCAGCATCTGAATAACCACACAATCCAAAATCTGATTCCCTTGCATACCAAAGGCCAAGTATAGGACTGCCTTTGAGATATCTGAAAATTCTTTTGACTGCAATCAGATGAGGTTCTCTTGGTTTTGCTTGAAATCTTGCACACAGACAGGTTGCAAACATGATATCTGGTCTACTTGCAGTGAGATACAATAAAGAGCCAATCATACCTCTGTAGTGAGTTACATCTACCTCAACACCTTGATCAGGATCAAGTTTGGTAGCTGTAGCTATGGGAGTTGAAGCAGGAGTACTGTCTTGCATGTTAAACCTAGTCAATAAATTCCTTGTGTATTTAGACTGATTGATAAAAATCCCCTCATCAGTCTGTTTAACTTGAAGACCAAGAAAGTAACTCATTTCTCCCATCATGCTCATTTGATATCTTGACTGCATAAGCTTAGAAAACTTTTCACATAGCTTATTTGTTGACCCAAAAATGATATCATCAACATAAATCTGAACTAACAGCAAATCCTTACCATGATTCAAATAAAATAAGGTTTTGTCAATTGCACCTCTTTTGAATCCACTTTCCAGTAAGAATTGAGCTAAGGTTTCATACCATGCTCTTGGAGCTTGCTTTAGTCCATAAAGTGCCTTATCCACTCTGTAGACATGATCTGGATATTTAGGATCAATGAAACCAGGAGGTTGTTCAACATAAACTTCTTCCTCCAGTTCACCATTTAAGAAAGCACTTTTAACATCCATCTGGAAAACCTTGAATTTCTTATGTGCTGCATAAACAAGAAATATCCTGATGGCTTCTAGTCTTGCAACAGGAGCAAAAGTTTCATCATAATCAATTCCCTCTTGTTGGGAATACCCCTTTGCAACTAGTCTTGCTTTGTTTCTAATAATGACTCCATCAGAATCAGTCTTGTTCTTGAAAATCCACTTTGTACCAACTATTGATCTATTCTTTGGTCTTGGTACCAGTTTCCAGACTTCATTCCTTTCAAATTCATTCAGTTCTTCTTGCATTGCAGTAACCCAATCAACATCTTTAAGTGCATCTTCAACTTTCCTAGGCTCCTCCTTGGACAGAAAGTTATTGTATAAACATTCATTCTGAGTTGCACTTCTTGTTTGAACACCTGCATCAGGATCTCCAATTATCAAATCAGGAGTATGATCTTTAGTCCATTTCCTTGCTGGTGTCAAATTGTTTCTTGAAGTAGATGCTCCCCCTGGATTGGTGTTATCTTGTTTGAAAGAATTTGCTTGAGATGAAGCTCTTCCTGAATTATTGCTATGTCCTCCTGATGTGTTGTCAGGATCATCACTTGAATCAGTATCTGAAGAATTCTGTCCTGATGATTGAGTTAACTCCGAACTTGTAGTCGAATGCTGTTGCTCCCCCCCAACATCAGCACTACCAGTTGTATTACTATTGTTTGCATCATCAGTATTACTTCCATCAGTATCTGGTGTGTCATCAGGATTTGGTGACCCATCAGTACTGGATGAATGGACAGCTTCTGATTCACTTTCTTCAGGTTCCTTGGAAGCTTCATTTTCAAATAGTAATCTATCATGTGAGTCTTCAATGATTCCGGTTATCTTCTTGTCATCAAAAGATACATGTATTGACTCCATGACAGTTCTTGTCCTCAAATTAAAAACTCTGAAGGCTCTTGATGCAGGATAGCCTATGAATATTCCTTCATCAGCCTTCGTTTCAAATTTCCCTAGCTGTTCAGGATGAGTTCTGAGAACAAAACATTTACAGCCAAACACATGCAGATGCTTCAAACTTGGCTTCTTCTCCTTAAGGGATTGATAAGGAGTAACACCATGTCTGTTTATCAATGTGAGATTTTGTGTATAGCATGCTGTGTTGACTGCTTCTGCCCAGAAATATGTAGGTAATTTAGCTTCTTCCAACATAGTTCTGCCAGCTTCAATAAGAGTTCTATTCTTCCTTTCTACTACTCCATTTTGCTGAGGTGTGCCAGGAGCAGAGAATTGTTGAATGATTCCTTTGTATTTGCAGAACTCTTCCATCTTTGAATTCTTAAATTCAGTACCATTATCACTTCTCAGAATCTTGACTTTGTACTTTGTGGTTGTCTCAATCATTCTCACATGATCCAACAGAACTTCAGGAGTTTCATCTTTTCTGTGCAGAAAATACACCCAGGTGAATCTAGAATATTCATCAACAATTACATGAGTGTACCTTTTCTTACTGATGGACATGATGTTGACTGGACCAAACAGATCAAGATGTAGCATATGATATGGTTCTTCAATAGAGGATTCTGATTTACTCTGGAATGATGTCCTTCTCTGTTTAGCTTTTTGACATGCATCACAGAGTCCATCAGGTGTGTATAATACATTAGGTAATCCTCTTACTAATTCTTTCTTAACCAACTCATTGATGTTGCTGAAGTTGAGATGAGAAAGCTTCTTGTGTCAATTCCAACTTTCATCTGCTGAAGCTTTACTGATGAGACATGTAGGGGAGCCATCAATATTTGAGAGAATGTTGGCTTCATATATGTTACCATGCCTGTAGCCAGTTAGTGCTATCTTTCCTGTTGCTTTACTGACTACTTCACAATGTGTGGAATAGAAATTGACATGATAACCTCTGTCAGTGATTTGACTAATACTCAACAAGTTGTGTTTTAGTCCTTTCACTAGAGCTACTTTTTCAATGATGACATTTCCAATGATTATATTGCCATATCCCAAGGTTTGTCCAATGTTGCCATCTCCATAAGACACAGTTGGGCCAGCTTTTTCCTCATATTCTGATAACAGGGCTTTGTTTCCAGTCATGTGCACAGAACATCCACTATCCATGACTAACACATTTTTCTTTTTACCCTGCATCAGAATAGAAACACACTAGTTAGAACACTTAGGAACCCATACATGTTGGGTTCCTTTCTCATGCAATTTATTAATTTTAGCAGCAGAAGACTTTCTGACTTTAGCAGTCCTGACAGGATTTACTCCATCAGGATTTGCTTTGTCAGCATCAGTATTAACAAAAGCATGCTTTACTATGACATTTTCAGTTCTATCAGACTTTGTACTACTTTTAAATTTAGGCAATGGATCATAAAAGTTATAGTACAAATCATGATACTCTTTACAGGTATAGATAGAATGCCATAGACTACCACAATGAAAACAGGAATCCTGTGGTTTATAAAATACTGATCTATTCCTAATATCAGACATAGGAATTTCAGCGATTTTCTTCTTACTCTTCTTACAATCAATGGCAAGATGATTAGAGTTTCCACAGTTAAAACAACTCTTCCTAGGTGCATTTGGGATATACTTATAATCATTTTCTTTATTGATCCCAATTTTACCATTCCTGTTTCTCTTAATAGTAGCTTCCTTTTTCTTATCTGTAACCTCACAGATTTTATCCTTAAGCTGTTTCTGAGACAATAGACCTAGATTCTTCATGACAAGTTTAGACTTTATGATTTTAATTCCTTGTGTAGAAGTAGACCCCTTTTCAAAAGTAGAATTGGAATCCTTACCAAAAACAAAATTAACAGGGGTAATCTTAGATTTGGTTGAGTCTATAACATGTATATAGGTCTTTGGACTGACTGTCTCATCAATGACAAATTTCTCTTTCAATTTCTTATCATCATCTGACTTATAACCTAGACACTCTTTCCAATTTTTAGAGGTATTAATCTCATGAAATTTCCTACCAGAGTCTGTCCAGGTTCTGATTTTCTCATTAGCATATTCAAGTTCTTTTTCAAGGGAAGTACATTTAGATGTTATCTCTAAGTGCATGTGCTTAACATTATCACATTCTTTTTGTACTTCTTGCATACGAGAAAATTCAGCTTCTAATATCTCATTCCTTCTTCTAAGGTCAGACATCTCAGATAAGATTCTAGTATTCTCAGCAGTTTGACTTCTAAAGCTAATATGTAATGACTTTAGAAAACGTCTTAACTCAGAAGCATTATCAGTATCAAAATCAAAGATAGTATTTATTACCTTATCATCAGGAGCAGCAGTTACATCAGCATTGGCCATTAGTGCATAGTTGACTACCTCAGTTTCAGATTCTGAGGAAGAGTCCATCCAATCCTTGCTTGATGTGATGAGTGCCTTTGTCTTGTTGCATTCAGAAGCAAAGTGACCCATACCATTACACTTGTAGCATCTAACCTTTGACTTGTCAAATTTGCTACCCTTGCTGTCCTTTTTGATATACTTGTCTTTGTCTGCATTGAAGGTCTTTTTCTGAAAGTTGCCTTGTCTTCTATTCTTCCTGAACTTCATCCTTCTGAAGTTTCTGACAATCATAGCAACCATCTCCTCCATGTCTGAATCAGAAGATTCATCATCATTATTGGCATCAGGATTGCCATCAGTATCTGATGAAGAGTCTTCAGGATCTGATTTAGCTACTCTAGTTTTCCTTCTAGAAACCTCCATAGCTTTTCCTTTTGATTTGGCTTCTACCTTCAAAGCAATTGACTTTGCCTTGCTGCTTTTCTTGTTCTTTCTCTGTTGAACTTCAAGATCATGAGTTCTTAGCATCCCATAGATCTCATCAAGAGACACAATGTTCAGATCATACTGATGTCTAATGATTGAGGTCTGAGTATCCCATTCTTCAGGTAAAGCTCTTAGAAACTTGGTGTTTGAATCTTCAGGTTCATATACTTTGTCAACTAAAGATAAGCTATTCAATAGTGTCAGAAATCTATCATATAGATCAGTCAGACTCTCTTCAGGTCTTGCATCGAATTGTTCATATTCTTGAATCAAAAGAGCCCTTCTGTTCTTCTTGACAGATGCAGATCCCTGGCACTGAGTTTCCAAAGTATCCCAGATTTCCTTCGAAGACTTGCATGCAATCACCCTATTTGACATGACAGCATCAAGACTGTTGTGCAAGATATTCTTTATCTTTGGTTCTCTGAGTACATGAGCTTTTTCTTCTGGAGTCCATTCAGATTTAGCTTTGACCACATAATGTTCAGGTACAGCATCTGTTCGTTCAACGAACTTTGTTGGTATATATGGTCCATCACGAATCCTGTCCAAGTTGTCAGGATCCATAGCCTCCAGGTACATCAGCATCTTTACCCTTCATGTAGGATATTCTGATATCTTCAAGATGGGAATCTTCATGCTTTCATATTTGGCTGTCGACATCTTAGATCGTCTCTGATTTAAAAATAAACCAGTTTGCTCTGATACCAATTGTTGCCCAGTAAATAACAATTGTAGAAGGGGGTTGAATACAATTGTATAAGATTCTCGACTTTATATAACACAAATATGAAAGATCAATAATAATAACAATAACAGCTTTATTAACTCTGATATAAAACTGTTACAAACTCTCTCAAGAAATTCTGATGTTCTTAAGAGCTGCTAGCTTACAAAAACTCTCTCAAGAAATTCTATGTTCTCAAGAGCTTCTATTCGATTATGTTCTCTCTATAAATCGAAACCAAGACTGTGTTTATATACTACACACAGCTTCTCTATCAATAACAAAGATAGAAACATATCTTTAATCGATAGCTGCATTCTACAAACCAGGAACCGACAGAAATAAACTTCCATGTTTAACTAGACTCCATATATAACTCGAAGTAGGAATCCTGATCAGATTCAAGTCCTGATGATCAAACCTGATCATAGTCTGAATAGGAATCCTGATGATAAACAAGATACTGACGCTTAGTCAAATACTGATGACCATGCAATACTGATGACGTCAGTAATCCTGATCAGTTGAGTCTAGCTCCTGACAATCATTGAATTCTGATCTAACAAAGCACTTTCCACCAAACACATGAAAGTACTTCAGTGTTGGTTTCTTGTTGGCCATTAACTCATACAGAGTCTTTTCATGATCTTTGTTGATCAGGGTTCGATTCTGAGTGTAGCAAGCTGTGTTCACTGCTTCAGCCCAAAAGTAAGTGGAAAGTTTTGATTCACTCAACATGGTCCTTGCTGCTTCAACCAAGGTCATGTTCTTCCTTTCCACTACTCCATTCTGTTGAGGAGTTCTTGGTGCTGAAAACTGTCTTGATATTCCTTTTTCTGAGCAGAAATCATTAAGAACTGCATTCTTGAATTCAGTTCCATTGTCTGATCTGATTGTCCGCACAGGTAGCTTAGCTTCCACTTCTATCTTCTTGATGTGATCAATGATTAGTTGTGTTGCTTCATCCTTTGATTGTATGAACAACACCCACATGTACTTGGAGTAGTCATCCACCATCACCAATGCATATCTTTTTCTTGAAAGTGACATAACATTGACTGGACCAAATAAATCCATAAGAATCAGTTGTAATGGTTCAGTAATGCTTGTCATTCCTTTGCTTCCATGTGATGCTTTCTTCGACTTCCCTTTTTCACATGCTTCACATAGTCCCTCCTGATTGAATTCCATCAGGGGCAACCCTCTCACCAACTCTCTCTTTACCAAAGAGTTCATAGTTTTGAAGTTCAGATGTGAGAGCTTCTTGTGCCATATCCAACTTTGTTCTGAAGATGCCTTTGCATAGAAACATGTAACTTCTCCTTCACTGGTAGAACTTAAGTCGGCTATAAACAAATTTCCTTTTCTCACTCCCAGTAGAGTAAGCTTCTCATCCTTCCTGTTGGTGATCAAGCACTTGTCCTTTATGAAATCGACATTGTAGCCTTTATCACAGAACTGATTGATACTTAGAAGATTGTGCTTTAATCCTTCAACAAGAGAGATGTTTTCAATGATGACATTTCCAACTTTCAATTTACCATATCCCGTAGCGAATCCTTTGCTGTCATCTCCAAAGGTTACAATCGGGCCGGTCTTCTTAACCACCTTTGTAAGCAGGGACTCTTCACCTGTCATGTGTCTAGAACAACCACTATCTAGAATCCACACAACCTTTGAGCTTTTAACCTTACCCTGCAATCACATATTGATTAAGCGGACTTTGGTACCCAAAATTGTTTGGGTCCTGAAGGTTTAGATAATTTAACAGGAGTAACATTCAATTTAGTCTTACCCTGTTTGATATTCATAGTATCTGTGGATTTAACATTAACAGTGCTTTTGCTACTATCATTCATCAACTTAAAATAAGCATGCATGATGTTGTACTTACATAGCAAACACTCTCTCTTTCCACAGGGTTCATGAAGATCAGGCATGTCAGACATGTTATGCATTTCAGAAGTATTAGCAGTTTCTACTTTAACCTTTTTACATGCATGTGTAAGGTGTCCAGCAGAATTACAAATAGCGCATAACTTCCTAGATACAATGGGAGAATATGGAACCATTTCCTGATTAACAATCTTCTTCTTCCCATTCCTGTTCTTTTTAGCATTACTAACTAAGCCACCTACTTCAGTTTTAGGTAAATCAGGTTTAGGTAATTCAGTTTTTACTGATTTCCTAGGTAACTTAGTCTTTACCTCTTTTTCCTTCAACAAATCCTCCTCAAGCAATTCTTGTCTTATGAAAAGGTCATCCTCATGAAAGAGAGGTGGAAAAGGCTTGACAAAAACTGGACAATCAACATTCTTAAGAACATGTGGAGTATTCCTTTTGACAACTGAAGGTGTCACAGGGAATTCCACTATCTTCTTACCAACTTTCTTGTCATAGTCAAATCCTATAGCAGTTTTATTCCTTATGGCCTGAGTATCAATGATCTCCTTAGCAATTAGGGCGGAATTCTTAAAAGCATTCAGCTTCAAATCTAAATCTGAAATCTGCTTCCTGAGGATAGTCTCTATCTCATCATTACACTTGACCTTGTTCTCTAAGTACGCGTTCTTTTGCTTAAGATCTTCTAATGTGACAGCTACAAGCTCTAGTTCTTCATTTTTAGATTCTAGATTTTTAATCTTAAGAACTAGTTTAGCATTTTCCATTTCAGATGCTAGCATGCTTGTGTGTACATTAAACAATTCTACACTAAGATCTTGCACAATTTTCTTGTACTCAGAGTTAGACATATCAATTGTAGTTAAGATAGGTACCTGCGATGATTGTGGTGATTCCTATGAAGAGTCAGCCATTAGGGCAACATTTACATATTCCTCCTCTTCATCCGAATCAGTATCATCCCAGTGCTTTCCCTCTGCTATATAAGCTTTCCCTTTCTGCTTTCCAGAGAATGCCTCCAATTGCTGTTTAAGCTTGGCATTCTCTTTCTTCAACTCATCATAAGAATCCTTCTTTCCATAGACATCTTTCATTTCTCTCGCTTGACGAGGCTTCCAGCAGTCAATGGCGAAATGCCCTAACTCATTGCAATTATAGCATCTTGATTTGCTTCTATCAATCATGCCAGTCTTGTAGCCTCCCTTAAAGCCTGTACTAGGTGCATAATTGCTCTTCTGGAATCTGTTGGTTGAGCCCTTGAACTTGTACTTAGGGTTTCTCTTGAAACGAATATGACTAAACTTTGCAGCTAAGTACACCATGGTTTTGTCTTCCATTTGCTCAAGATCTTCTAGGGTGTAGTATTCACTTTCATCAACACCCAGATTCACAGAATCCATTTCTGCTTCTATTATCACCTCCTTTCCAGCTCTAGGGGTTTGAACCTGAATCTCAAAAGTTATTGGTTCATCCACTACAAGTGCTGCTGATCTCACAAGTGCATTGTGCTTGCTGTCCACTGTCCCTGATCCGTAGATTATCACTCTCTGTTCCTGTTCCATCTCATAGGTCTTCAACTTGCCATAGATCATCTCTAATGACATCTTTGTGAAGTCAATTCTTTCCCTTATGGATGATGACTTGTGTTCTACATGATGGGGCAGCGTCATCATGAACTTCCTGTTTGTCTCTCTCAGTAGATAGGTCTTTCTTTTCATTGCCAATTCATTAAGGAGTTTAGTATATTTCTCAAAGAACTGAGTTATACTTTCTCCTGGAAGTGACCTAAAAGACTCATACTGAGAATTCAGGATGTCCAATCTGTTTTCCTGAACGTCTTCAGTTCCTTCCATTATTAGGTTAATGGTATCCCACATATGTTTCCCGCTTGTACAGTTCATCAACTGATAGCTCATTTCTTTGTCTGTGGAGTCTGCCAATATCAACATCAAACCTGTGTCCAATCGAATCAGTTCTTTGTCAGAATCTGTATACTCAGTAATATCCTTAGGTTGGGTGCCTTGAGGAATCCTGCTACCATCAGGAGCTGTAGATTCATTAACTGGTTTCATTGGTACAAACGGTTTGTTCTCTAATATGCCAATATACAACGGATTAGATGCCTTGATAAATAACAACATCTTCATCTTCCACAAACCAAAATCATCTCTAGTAAACGGGGGAACTTTAATACCAGCGGTTGTCTTTGGAGCATTCATGGTTTCTGAAAATTTCAAATTGTTTAAAATTCAAGAAATTCCAATTAAATGAAAAAATTTGAAAGTTAAAAAATTTTCTTCGAATTTTCACGCTACGTTTGATTTTGGTCTCATTCACCGGATCTGATTTGTACGTCAATCAAGTAGCTTTGATACCAATTGTTAGGTCCAAAGTATCATAGAAGGGGGGGTTGAATACGATACTCACAAATAATTTAATTTCGTTCGCGGATAATTCATTCAGTTCTATAACGAAATCAAACACACCAAACCAAACCAAGTTTCGGGGAATATATCTTTTTATAAATATAAACATCGAGGGGTTCTACAATTTCTAATCCGTAGATTAGCTTCAATGAGTTCTAAGTTATACACAATCAAAACTTTGATAGATTTCAAGCAGAATTAATTTCTCCGGTATTTTCTCTCTGGCTTGATCTCTCTCTCAGTTATTGCTACTGTGAAATAACTCCGACTGAAGAAGACACACTTCCTCTGTTGTAATTGTAGACTTTGATTTGAAAACCATCGAACCAAGTTTGAAGGATCAATCCTGGCCGTCCAATTTCCATCAACCATTCAAACAAAACAAACTTTTCACCTGCTCCCTATTTAAAAACCATCGAATGGTTTAAATCAATTTACCATTCGATAGTTTTTAATTCAAAACAATCGAGTGCCAAATTGATTTACTTTGTTTCAAATTGAATCACCTTTAACACCATTCGATAGTTTTCTGAAATGAAAAACTATCAAATTCTTTTTCTTGTCTTTTGTCCTTTAGTAATTACTCCTGAGCTCCTGGGTGTTTAAGTAATAGACTGTATCACTTTCTTCTGAGACGATAAAACAACTTGATCTTTGTAGTGCCGTCAACTAGTGCAACTGGTCTGGTTCACAGATGAATAACAGTTGATCAATTCTTCTTCTACGTCTTCAATTCAATGCTGCTGATAAGTCCTTTGTCGTTCTGGTTGCTTCGATTAAATCACTGGAATCCCGTGGTACTTAACCCTATATCATTCACATACTTCTGTCGTCTTCAAAGTCTTGTTTCTTTTGCTGTCACTAAGGCTTGAACATTTTCATGAACTTCTTTCCGTGACCTGTTTACGGACTTCAAAAATACATAACGTATTTTGATTTTTTGAGTTTACCTTTTCTTCTTTGATTCTGGATTCCTGTGCTTTTGTTAATACTATTGTCTGTCTTGTCCTTTATTGAGTTGTAGTTATCTCTTTTACATCTTATGTTACATTATGCTTTACAGAAATCCTGATGATTATCAAATCCTGATGGTCATTCAGAAAGGTATGTATTTTTGATCAAATCCCGATAGGACAAAATCCTGACAGGAAGTCAACTGGTCAATCCTGATGCTCAGATACTGAAGCTGGTGTGAAAACCAGAGGTTTTAAAGACAAATTGGACAACAACAGTGCTAGTATTCTCTGGAAAATATAAGTAATACTTAGTTACTGATTAAGTATTAAGTCTTATTTTTACATTTCAATTTATTGTCTAAGAGATTACTATTCATCATGATATGTATCAAATGCATTGTTACTAACAATTTATGCAGGACAGTTAAGAAGGAAAAGAACAATTGAGAAAATTAAAATTTTCATTAAATCTTGAAGATTCATTACAAATGAAAAAGGAAATTACATATTCTTTTCCTAGTCTATTGTTCTACTCAGGAACACGTACCCTGCAGATAAGCATGAATGCTCTTGAGCAGCTTCACAGTCCATCAGGATTAGAAGGTCTCTTGTTCCATCCTTAAAGGACAAGAAGAGGAGCTGATGCACTTGAAGGCGGATCGTCACCGTGACCACCGGGACTCTTCCGTGCCTCCAACTTGCATGACATACAAGCATCGCGAATCCTCTTTCTTCTCTCGAGCTCTTCAGCGTCATCATCATCTTCATCTTCATCCTCATCGTCTTCATCCTCTTCATCATTGACAATGATAAGATGGTCAAGAGGATTCCAGTCAGGATTTGCCTGCTGTAAGTTGTGGCAAAGCACATCAGCCATTGCATTAACAAAGGCCTCATGTTCCCGAGGATCAGGAACAGGTTGAGGACCTTCATTTAATCTTTCCGATAGTCTTCTCAGTATAAAAACTGGGAAGACTTAGGAAAAAACTAAAGAAAAACAAAATTAATTAACAGAAAAATGCTAAAAAATAAATAAAAATGCACAGAAAATTTATAAAAATGCATAAAAATATATATACAAGTCCAGAAAAATTCATAGAAAAATCTACAAATCCTAGAAAAATATGCAGTAAATTACAGAAGTGCAATAAAATAATATAAACCTGCAGAAAAATTCAAACAACAATATATACAATCTGAAACTAACCTAAATAATCCTAAATAATTAAATTTTCAATAAAAATAAATTTCTCCACTTAAAAAATATGAGAAAAATATTTTAAAAGAAAATAGATTATTCAGGAACATGTAAATTAACAAGCTTTTCACTACAAGTAAGAATTGGCAATATATATCATTTAATATCAACAAGAGAAAATGATTTTTGCTAAGAATAAACAAAACAGAGATATTGTTAATCACTAAGACTGTTCAACATTAGCACCTGATCCATCTCCTGCCAGATTAACTCTAAATCATCGAGTTCTTGATCAAGTAACACATTCGGTTGGTTATTAGCAGCCATGGAAAAACGAAGAAGTTGAAAGGTTTTCGTGAGTTTTTTTTTCTGTGGAGAGGGTTTGTGTATTTGGTAAATGATAATACTGTTTAACACTCTCTTTTATAGAGATTATTTGTTACAGCTGCAGGTCATTTGCTTATTCTCGAGGCGACGGTTCAGTTTTCCATGACTATTTTGCTTTGATAAATGGTAAGAATGTTTTAGTGGGCTCTACATCATTCATTTGTTGAATTTTTTTTAAAAAAAAACATTTTTCAGGATTAGTGAAATAAAATTTTGTTTTCTTAAATGAATTTTTTTTTTACTTCAAATAGTAAATATTTTTTTTAATCCCGATGAGGCAAATGGTTTTATTGGTAATGCTTTTATTCCTGATGAGGTTAGGTTTTTCTTACATCAGAAAATGCCTACTTGTTATGGATTACTTTCTCATGCTTTGGGGCAAGGCCAATCACACCTTGTTCCTAACCCAAGCATTCATCCCAAACAGTCCAAACAGTCAACAACCACCTCTAATGTCTCTCAAAAGACTTTAGTTGTAAAAGAAAAGAAATCAGCTAGAACTGATGTGTCTGGAAAGCAATCAGGTTCAAAGGATTTTTTCTCTACATCACTCACTAAAAAGAAGTTACAAGGGGGTGTACAAGGGGTCCTGATGAAGAAAGCTGCTAAGGGTGTTGAGGCTGTTTCTGTTAAAAGGAAGTTAGTGCTCAGGGATGATACTGATTCAGAGGATGATTTACCTATATCCTCTATAATGAATGTGAATAAGGAAGTTGCTGATACTGCTTTTGAAGCTGTGGTACCATCATCAAAGCCACAGAAGAAAATGACATTATCGGAAAGCAGGTATCATATTCCTTTGAAGGTGCAAATGAAGGATACCAATATTCAGACATCAAATCCTGATGAGTCATCTACTCCTGATGCTCTAGCAAATCCCGATGTTGGTATTGCTGATGCAAAAACGAAAGTTGTCTCTATCTCAGACTCTCCAGCAAAGGCTTCTCCATCTGCAAAGATTGTTGAAATTTCATGGGAGAAGGTTGCTGAGACTGCTTCAAAGCTTGGATTTTCCCATCCATTAGAGAAGAAAAGGAAAGCAGCAGAGATAGTTTTCAAGAGACAAAAGAAGCTGAAAGGATCAAGCCCACAAGAACCTGGATCTCAAAGTGATTCAGCAGCTCAGACTGAAGATCCTGCCACACAAGAACCACTCAATCAAAGTTTGGGTGAAGGCTTAGCTATTGGAATGGTCCCACAAGAACCATTTTCTCAAAGGGAAAGTGAAGACATCAACATTCCAGCCACACAAAAACCATCTTCTCAAAGTGAAGATGCAGGCAAAACTACAGCTTCTAGTGAAAGATTAGTCAAAGACACTGTCAATGAGGGAAGCACACAAGAACTTCCAACTCAAAGTGTTGAAGCAGCTTCAGAACCTCATGCTATACAAGAACCATTGGTAACAGATACTGATGCAAGCTTATCAAATCCTGGCGGTGTTCATCCTGATGCTAGTGGTGCTCCTGATGCTGAGCCAATTTTGATTCAACCACTACGATCAAGACCAATGGACCATCCTATCACAGATTCACAGGATAAACTGAAAGGTATAGCAATTCCTGATCCTGATGTTACTCATGATGATGATGATTCTGATGATAGTGATGATGATAATAATGGCGAGAAGGAACAGCTTGCCAGAATTCTAAAGTCTAGCCTTGGAACTAATTATGGTTCGTCAAGCATGATAATAATGACTGGCAAGGCTTCTACTGGAAAAGATCTCAGACAAGATTTTTCTATTCCTTCTGAAATCAATACTGCAGAAAAGCTGAGAAGGCATCAATGGGAAAACGAATGGTATAGGTCTGATGAATCTGTCAGCTATCCATATGCCTTGGATCATGCGTATGATGCAGTGAAGATGATAGAGAATCCAGACTTGAAGAATCATCTGAAGGCTACAACTCTTTTATCTAAAATCCTGAAACATGAAATTGATTCTGTCAAAGATGCAACTGAGTTGGTGAGGGATGATATTTCTCAAAGCTTTACAAAGGTGCCTACTGCTCTTCAACTCCGGGTAGTGGAATCCCAAGTTAAGTCAATCATTACTGAACAAACCTCCATCAACAGAAGGATTGATTCTCTTGATACAAAGGTAACTGACATTCAAACCTCTCTTGCCTTAATATTGAATATATTGTCAAATGCTGATGTCAAAAAGGGGGAGAAGGTAAGTCAGACAAAATGTACACCTGATCTAGTATTGAGAAATAATGATGATGATGATCATACTGGAAATGACGGTGGTGACAAAATTCTACAAGGAGAAACCTCTGATGCTGCTGTTATGAAGACAATTCAAACTTCTCAAAGTCAAACAACGCAGTCAACTCATGTTTCTGATTCTGGAGTAAGGACAGTAAGAACATTGGTGCAATCTCAGATCCTGACGGAAGAACAAATCCTGACAGGTGATGAAATCCTGATGCCTGGTCATGAACAAACTCTTTCTACAATTCCTGAAGGTGATGAAGATGTGATTATTGATAATCCTGAAGATGCATCAAATCTATTCCAGAAGTTCTCTACAAAAGATGGCAGAATTGTTACTCTATATCACACTGATAAAAGAGTTCAACAATTATTTGCAAGAAAGGCACTCTCTACAGCAAGTGAAGAATATCCTGATCTCTCACATGAAGAATTCTTAAGAAAACATAGAGAAATGATGGAAAGCTTTAATAACCCTGCTCCTGCTAGAGGTAGAGGAGGCAGAGGTAGGAGAGGAGCTAGAAGAGGTTCTTCAACTCAAACAGTGCCTCGACAAACAAGGTCTAGAGGTTTATTAATAGAAGAAATTCCTGAACCTACTCAAACTCTAGTAGTTCCTGACAGGTCTACTTTTGGTGATGATGGAAATGTTGAAGAAGAACCTGAATTGAGAAGAAAGCCAAGACAATTAATTCTCTGCAATACAAATCAAATTGAAGATTCTAATCCTAATATTGTTACTGACAATGTTCAAGATCCTGATGATTCTAAAATTCTGCAAGAGATTGAGTTGTTAATCTTATCTACTGTGGTTGATTCTCACAACAAGGAAGTGGATGAAGAAGAAGAAGCCAGAAGAAGAGAAATCACAAGAAGAACAAATAGAGATTTCAATCTCTCTGTACAAAGGCTTATACTCTCAAACAGAAGATTATGGAGAAATACAAGCAGACAAGAATCTTTACTAGAAAGAAGCTATGCTTTTGAAAAAGATAAAGATAAGAAGTGAAAACACATAAGTACACTGAGGTGTAACACGTCTATCAATTTTTAGAATGGAGGAATTATAACAAGTGCTTCAAGTGTTGTTGATTTATCTGATATGATTAGATCAAAAGCACTCTGGCTACGAATGTTTTCAAATCTGAAGCAATTGACAAGTAATTCAAGAGGAGGTATTGGACACAGGGATGCTGAATATCTGAATATGTCATATGTTGATCCTTACTCCTTGACTAAAATTGGAGGTACTTTAACTTCTAAAAACCTGAACAATTTATTAGTTGTTGATATAGTTATAGATTGTCATGATGGTATTGAAAAGAAAGAAAAGCTTCTGTACTTCATGAAAGATGGTAGTGTGAAGATTCTGTGCATTCAAGATCTGCTGATGAAAACTACACAGGAACTGAAATATGTTCATTATCTGTTAAGATGGAAGAATAAAGTGTGCAAAGAATGAAGTGACATGATCTTGTCAACAATAAGAAGAAGAATGAATGGAAACAAAAATTTCAATGGTGATTATACTCCCATGTACTTAAATCAAAGAGGTCAAGATGTGGAAATGCAAAGGGGCACTGCTGTTAAAGAAGTGACTTTTGGCATGACTCAACTTACTCTCAATCCTGATGGGAAGGAAATTGCTTATCTTTTGCTTGAAGAGCATAGTCTACAAAGAAGCTGCATAAAGAATCTCAGAGCAGCTATTTACCAGATAAATGAGGAAAATGAAGAACTCAGAAATCTTAAGGAAAGACTGATTCAAATTCTTGAAGAAAAAGAAGAAAATTTGTTATCCAACTTCTTGAAGATGAATCTGTTTTATCAAAGAATTTAAACAGATAAGTTGCTGCTGAAGATACTTGTACATTTTGTAAATATGTTTTTGACATCATTGAATCTTAGGAATCTATACTTTATTTCACAAAGTATGAGATTGGGGGAGATTGTTAGATCAGGATTCAATGATCGTCAGGATCTAGACTTCAACTGATCAGGATTGCTGACATCATCAGGATTACATGGTCGTCAGGATCAGAATGAATATCAGGACTGGGATCAGGATTGATCATCAGGACTGGAATTTGATCAGGATTCCTACTTCGAGTTATATTTGGAGTCTAGTTAAATAAGGAAGATTATTCTGTCGGTTCCTGGTTTGTAGTAATGAAGCTATCGATTAAGGATAGGTTTCAATCTTTGTAATTGATTAGGACTTATCATTGATAGAGAAGCTGTGTAGTATATAAACACAGTTTTAGGTTTCGATTTATGTGAGACAAAAAGGGTGAACATAATCGATAACACACTCGAGTATTTTTGTAATCTAGAAGCTCTCAAGAACATTAGAATTTCTTGAGAGAGTTTTTGTAAACTAGCAGCTCTCAAGAACACAGAATTTCTTGAGAGAGTTTTGTAACAGTTTTATATCAAATTTAATAAAGCTGTTATTATTCTTTCATATTTGTGATTCATATCTTATTAAGTCGAGAATCTTATACAATTGTATTCAACCCCCCTTCTACAATTGTTTATTACTGGGCAACATACCCCACAACAGAATAGGGTTATGGAACGCAGACATAGACACCTTCTGGAGACAGCAATGGCCCTGTTTCATCAATCTAAACTACCTGAAAGATATTGGGGTGAGTGCATTTTATGTGCAGCTTATTTGATAAACTGTATGCCTCTCAGTAGCATTGGTAATTCTACTCCTTATCAAAGAGTTTTTAAGGTTCCTCCTTCACTTGATCATCTCAAGGTTTTTGGTTGCCTATGTTTTGTTTCAACCACCAAGGTCAATCGCAGTAATTTCGGTCCTAGGGCCTCTCCTTCTATTTTCCTTGGTTATCCCTCAACGCAGAAAGGTTATAAAGTGTTAAATCTTGAGTCACGGCAAATTACCATTTCAAGAGATGTCATATTTTTTGAACATCATTTCCCATATCACATTTTGTCTCCTGATTCTCAGTATCATAATACATTTTTTCTTCCTTATTCTACTGTTCCTTCTAGTTCTTCATTTGACACTGAAATACTTGATCATGTTCATCCACACACGATAAATACAGATGGTTCTCATGATGCATTTCACTTTGATAGTGCACATAATAATACATCTCCTATATCTGATGCATCTCATACATCCACTGGTGATACTTCTAAGGCTTCTTCTCATATATCAGTACCAGTACCTGTACTTCGACAATCTACTCGAACTAGACAGCCTCCCAGTTATTTGTCCTCTTATCGATGTAATCTTGGTCAACTTGATAAGCTAACATCTACACATTGGTGTAACTTGGTCACATATGATTCTTCTCCAACATCACACAAAGCATTTTCTTCTCAAATTACTACTATATATGAACCTCGAAACTATAAGGAAGCTTCTATTCATCCAATTTGGGTCGATGCAATGCACAAAGAAATAGAGGCTCTAACTTTGGAACGGTGCAAAGCACGCTTAGTAGCAAAGGGTTATAATCAACGATATGGTATTGACTACGAGGAGACATTCTCTCCTGTTATTAAAATGAGTTCTCTCAGATGTCTCATTGCACTAGCGGCTAGCAGAAACTAGCCTTTGTACCAGCTTGACATAAATAACGCATTTTTACATGGCACACCGGTGGAGGAAGTGTATATGCAGGTCCCTGAAGGTATGCCTAATCCATTTAATAAGGTTTGTCGATTAATCAATTCCATATATGGCTTAAATCAACCCTCTCGTGAATGGTTTGCCAAGTTGTTGTCCAAACTCACAGTTTTGGGTTATACTCAATCAAAAAATGATTACAGTCTATTCCTAAAGAAACAAGATACTTCTCTTTCTATCGTTGCTGTATACGTCGATGATATCATAGTAACTGGGAATCTTGTTTCCGAGATTCAGTCACTCAAATCTCATTTGAATATTTTGTTTGGTATTAAGGATTTGGGTATTTTGCATTATTTTTTGGGAATTGAAGTCGGGTACGTTCCAGATGGTATTATCCTTAGCCAACGAAAATTTGCTAAGGACCTTCTTACTACATCAGGCATAGATCTCTCAAAACCAGCTTCCACACCTCTTCCTCTTCATATCAGGTTGAGTAATCTTACTGGCGAGTTGTTACCAAATGCAGATATTTATCGTTCGTTAGTTGGCAAGCTCAATTATTTGACAAACACTCGACCTGATTTGTCATTTGCTGTACAATCTTTAAGTCAGTTTCTTTAGCATCCCCGAACAAGTCATTTTGAAGCTTTGTCTCATACACTCCGTTATGTCCATCATACTTCAGCTCAGGGTATTTTACTTAAAGCTACAGATTCTCTAATTGTGCAAGCGTTTTCAGATTCTGACTGTGGTACTTGCCCAGACACTAGACGCTCAGTCACAGGTTATTTGCTGCTACTTGAAATTGATTGCCATTTTATAAGAGACAAAGTCATGGAAGGATTGTTACAACTTTCTTATCTTCCAACTAAACATCAACTCAGTGTTGCACGGTTCGCGGGTCGACCCCTGGATCCGCGATCCAATTCGTGCGTACCGGAACACGGTTCGATGATGATCCAGTTCACTCCGGAGCGTGACCCAGTTCGTCAATTCCGGCGAACCGTCTCAACACCGATGAATCACGTTCAAAAGACACAAATAAGAACAAATAAAAGTAGAAAAAAGAAGCTTCAACTGATTTGAATGGGCAGCAAATTTGTGAATATTTAAGAGAAAATGACTGGAATAATGGAGGAGAGGAAGACGAAGAAGAAGATGGCAGATGGCTCCTCATTTTTTGCAACTGGCAGCCGTGTGATGTAAATATACAGTTGTACATCACTTTTCAATTTTGTACCCTATATTTCTATATTAAAAAAATTTGTTTTACATTAAGTGTAATATAAAATTTTGTTACATTAAAACATGTACCCATATTAATTGTAATTGAGGATTGAAATTGGAAACTGAATCGGTGAATTATTTAAATTTGGTAGTTCCATGATTTGAATTTTGATTTTTGTTATCAATTGATTTATGTTGATTAGAATTAATCAATATTGATAAAATTTGTTTTTTCCTTTTATCTTTTTCATGAGGAGTAATGTTAGAAAATGAAAAAAAATCAAAAAAAAATGTGCAATGCCAATCTTGACTTGACAGCATGTGAAATTTTAATAGAAAATTTAATATATATGCACACGAATTTAATTTTTTTTGATTTTCTAACATTTTGATTTTATTAATGATTATTAAATTAGGGGTAAGTTTTTAAAATTAGTCAACAAGATCCACTAAATGAAAATTTTAACCCTGGTGTATAAAATTTTAACATATTTAATTTTGTTAAATAAATAGTGATTCACGTAAATGTTTCTATCGTAGTTTAAATTGAGCTACCCTATTTGAGTAAATTGAAAAATATATTAACAAACGTAGCATACTGCATTGGTTTATAAAAAATTTAAAATAATTTCATAGACTCTCGTAAGTGTGTTAGTAAATGAACTCATAAACAGTGATCTATGTGAATGTTTCTATCACAGTTTAAATTCAACTACCCTATTCGAGTAAATTGAAAAATATATTAACAAACGCAACATACTGCACTGATTTATAAAAAATTTAAAATAATTTCATAGACTCTCGTAAGTGTGTTAGTAAACGAACTCATAAACCCTAAACCCTAACCCCTAAACCCTAACCCCTAAACCCTAACCCCTAAACCCTAACCCCTAACTCCTAACCCCTAACCCCTAAACCCTAAACTCATAAACAGTGATCTATGTGAATGTTTCTATCACAGTTTAAATTCAACTACCCTATTCGAGTAAATTGAAAAATATATTAACTATAAATGTTTCTGTCACAGTTTAAATTCAACTACCCTATTCGAGTAAATTAAAAAATATATTAACAAACGCAACATACTGCACTGATTTATAAAAAAATTAAAATAATTTATTTTACGTAAATTAATAAAAAACTTAAAAGATTTCCAATCAATATTCAAAAAACCAAAGAAAAATACCAACCGACGGTACTAATTCTGATTACCCAATCTTCCACAATCTTTTATCATTTTCAAGGCAATAATTAATTACAAATTGCTTAATTATCTCTCTTTGTACTCTATAAAGCAGGTCATATACACCTCAAAATAATATCGTTCTATATTCCAGAGCTATGGCTTTTGGAAAAAGATCAAAACGGCCTGTTGTTGAAGAGCAGCAGCCTACACAAGAAAATGAAGATTTCCAGGAATAGGACGAATATGAAGAAGAAGCACATCTAAGTGAAAAAAGAATCAGACTCGATGATGAAGAGAAGTCAAACCAGATATTGAAGCCATTACTTTCTGAAGTAGAAATATGTGCCAAGGCTGATGGCAAAAATCCAGGAGGATCAAAAGTATGGATATGTAAGCATTGTAAGCATAAACATACAAGTTCTTACACTAGAATCCATGCTCATTTTCTTGGTTCTCCACCTGGTAAGAAACCTCAAATAACACGGTGTCCTGTAATGCTTACAAATCGAGTTTTACTTCAAAGAATCAGAAAAATGGTTGAAGATGCTGAAGAGCAAGGTGTCGTCTCCCCTGCCTTGACAAGATCCACCATCAACAATTCACAAAAGGCTTCACCAAATGAAAAGTCCATAGCAGACTCATTCAAACTTATTGAGTGTCATTCAGTTGATTTGCTTGTAGAGAAAGCTTTATGTGCTAACGATATACCTTTTAATGTACTAAGGAGTCCTGATTTTATTGCAATGATCAAAGGAGTCAACCATGCTCCCAAAGATTACAAACCTCCCTCATATGACAAAGCTAGAACATCGTTACTCGACGAGTGTAAAAGAGATATCGAGAAAAATCTTGCCCCGATGAAAGACACCTGGTTTGTTAATGGAATCTCTATCGTCTCGGATGGCTGGACGAACATAAAAGATAAACCACTGATTAATGTCATTGCTGCAAACAGTCGTGGTTCTATGTTTCTATATGCTGAAAATTTTGAAGGTATGCAAATGTATAATAAAGCCCAAGTAAAACACATAGATCATATTATTGGGCACAACATTAATCTGACATTCTGACTTGTTTCTTTTCAGGCATAGAGAAGTCGGGAAAAGCGATAACAACTTTTTTGCTTAAGGCTGTGGAAGAAATTGGACCTTCAAATGTCCTCCAAATTGTAACTGACAATGCTGCAAATTGTAAACTAGCGGGAAAAGAGATCGAAAAGGTACACAAGCATATTTTCTGGTCACCATGTGTAGTTCATACACTTAATCTAATCTTTAAGGATTTTGTTACCAAGTTTAGTTGGATTGAAGATACACATAAAATGGCAAAAGATGTTATTAAATTTTTCAAAAATCATGGGACAACCCTTGCGTTGTTTAGAGCAAATTCTGCACTTGAGTTGTTAAAAGTAACTAAAACTAGATTTGCATCGCATTATATCTTGTTGAGAAGAATATCCAAGTGTAGAGAAGCTCTTGCCACCTCAGTTGTGCTAATGGCTTGGAAAGAATGGCTGAGAAGTTGTGACTTGGGAACAAGAACCCTCGGAGAAGAAGTTACTGCAACAATTGGGAATGATGAATTTTGGGGTGAGGTTTATAATATTTTAGCCATAACAAAGCCTATATATTTAATGATTAAATTTTGTGATGGCGAGGGACCTAAGATGGGAGAGATTTATGAGAGAATGGATTGTATGCTAGGTGAAATTACTGATGTGATGAAAAATAACCACCATGCTAGTGATTTTCCACAAATGCAAGAAATTTTAGTTCAGCGTTGGGAGAAAATGAATATACCCATGCATTGTTTGGGTTTTTGTCTTAATCCTCATTTTTATGATGCGAGCTACTTGAGAGTTGAAGCTTCAGGTGGTGTTACTAGGCGTTCTCCTAATCAAGATTTGGAGGTTGTTACAGAAGTTATGAAGGCATTTGACAAGATAGGCGAAGACAATAACTAAAGAAAGTTATTGCGCAAACAACTCTCGACATTTCAATCAAAAGAAGGACTGTTTGGGTCACCAGCGGCTAGAACTGATGCAGTGACAATGAATCCGATTTCATGGTGGTCTACTTATGGTTCAGAAACTCCGGAGCTAGCTGAAATTGCACTCAAAGTTCTGTCACAACCTATTAGTATCTCATCTGCTGAACGAGTTTGGAGCACATACTCGTATATTCATAATGCAAAAAAAAAATAAGTTGAACACTACAAGGGCTGATAAATTGGTTTTTATTCACTCAAACATTCGTCTTTTATCTCGCTGCTCTGGAAGTTACAAAAAAGGACCATCAAGGAAGTGGGATGTTGATGGGGATAATACTTTGTTGGAAGATTCTGCTGTGAGGCTTGAAGAATCTAACTGGGAGGAGTGAAGAATTAGATTGTGTTGCAAGTTTATTTTAAAATTTGAATCATGTTTTTTGGACATCATTGGTTTGATTTTAGTTTTGAACATTTTGATTGTATTGAATCAGATATTATGTTCTGAAATTTGAAGTATTTATCTTCTGAAAATTCAACATGTTTTTTATTTTTTTCCAATATTTATGTATAATGTTTAATAGAAAAAAGAATATAAAAGGGGTCATCATTTCGACCCACATACCCGATTCGTAAATTGTCGTACCCGATTCATGAAAACTAACGTTCTACGTACCCGAACTCGTATCGCGTACCCGAACGACCCGTGAACCGTGCAACACTGCATCAACTTGTTGATATTCTTACCAAAGTCATACCCTCTACACAGTTCTTGGAATTATTGTCCAAGTTGAGAATGTCTTCACCTTCTAACTTGAGGGAGGGTATTGAGATACCTGATCTTCCCGGTTAATTACAACTTGAATCATATGCCAGCTCAGCTACTTGGACAGCCTGGCGTGTAACAAACTTTCATCTACTTGTAACTAACTTTCATTTTCCTGTGTATATAAGCAATGTAACAGATTGATAGTAATTAAGGAGATATAAACTGATAGATAGAGATACAATAGAGATATAGAGTTTTAGGTATCTTCATCAATGAAGTTGTTTAAGTTCATCTTGTTCATTACTTAGTTTACAGTATTCTGTCATCAAGATATACAAAATTACAATCTAACTAACATAAACCTTATGGTTTTGTTATAATAGGACTCTTCTCGTCTATTATGCTGTTAGGGTAGTGTACATTTCACAATATTTACATGTACGATATTTACCGGGGAGAAGGAGAACATAACCCGGGGGCGGGGGGTGTCAACTGTCAAATTCCAATCCAGAAACTCTCATCCACCATGCATAAATAAGGCAAACAGGTACCGTATTTGTAAAAACTAACACCTTCCAAATAAAACCAAAAGGGTTCCCAACACAACAACCAACCATTCATCTTAATCAATGACTCCTACTCTTTTTTGTTTTTGTTTTTGTTCTTGTTCTTATACTTTTGGCGCCTTTTATGTAGATGATTATACCTTTATACGTGCTAGCTCATAATCGGTACGAAACTCGGACTGAGATTAAAATGTTAATCAAAATTGGGATGAAATCAAAAAAAATAAATCAAATCAATAATTCTTTGAATTATTGATAATCAAAGATATTAAATCAAATAAAAAAATCTTGTTTTAATCATGTAATTGTATGAAATCGAACCAGAATTTTGTGATAACCAAATTTGATATTTTAGTACTTTTGCGTGTCATTTACATTATTTTGTTTTAGTATAGATTGCAATTTGTTTCTTTACGATTGTTGTTGTGCTTTTCTTTCCTTTTTATGTTACAATAAACAAGTTACATCACACCTGTAGCTACATCACATTCCGGGTAAGTGAAGATGGGAAGAAGGAAGACCCATGACGGATTGAGCGTTACCATCCACGATTGTTGTACATTTTGGAAATTAAAACAAATCAGTGAATTATTAAATATTGATTTATCGACAAATTGACGATTTATCGTAATGATAAATCGAAACAAAAATATGCTAAAATTTAATATTTTAATGATATATAATATATTAGCCTTTATAACAAAATATATTCAAAAACAATTTATAGCGATGAAGAAGATTTTAAAAAAACGGATGATTTTTAAAACGTTGTGTACACGTGGTAAATAAAATTATTTTGTGATAACAAGCAAAATCTTAACTTCTAGGTTGAAGTATTGAACTATTTATACAACAATGACTTATACTACTTTTAAAGTCATAACTAATTCATACAAGAATAAATACATGCCCTAAATCTAGTCAATGTGTCCTCGCTCTTCTTTATCAATTTAGTTAGCGTATTTCTGAATTGATCTCATAATCCTTGTCTCCGTTCAATGTGGCTTCTTCGCATTTCTGGACAAATGGTACAACTGCATTCAGTTTTTAAATCTTCAAAATTGATTCTTCAAAACAAATAGAAACAAATAAAATTTGCAATTATATTTTTTAAACCTTCAAAATTGATTGTTGAAAACAAATTTTTACTAATGATCAATCCATTTTTACTAAGTGAACCACAGGATTAAGAAGGTAAGAACGAAAAAAATAAAAATAAAAGGGGGTCGCCCCCCGGTGAAATTTTCCGGGAATCGCCACCTCATGTGACGCCCTATATCATTTTTGAAAACCTGAATGCAGCTGTACGATTTCTACATTTCTAGTACATAAATGTACCAGAAATGTGAAGGAGCCCCCATTCAATTATCCAAGCATACTCAACTTGGTAGGGAAACTGATGCAAAGTCACTACTAGAAAAAGTAGATATAACATCGGTGCTTTAACATCGGTTGAAAATGTCACCGATGTTAAAAAGTGTTTCAACATCACTATTTTTTAAAACGATGTTAAAGCTATTTTCACACATCAGTTTGTAAATTACCCGTTGTTGATTCTCATTTTTAAAAAATTAAAAAAAAATCCCCGATATACTTCCCCCTTTATTACACCAAATAATTTCCCCCTGTTACCAAAAATATTTCCCCCCTTAACGAAATTTCTATTCCCCCAATTTTTCCCCTTTCCCCCACACACACACTCCCTCTCCCTCTCTTCATTCACTCTCTCTCTCTCTCTCTCCCGTCTCTCTCTCTGTCCCGTCTCTCTCTCCATCTCACCGTCTCTGTAACTAAAACCCTAATTTCATCATCTCACCATCTTTGTAATTAAAACTCTAATTTCATCATCTTTGTACAAATCTGAACCCTAATTGAAGGAACCCAACCGAGCTAAAAAGGAATCAACCTAATTGAGTTTCTTTTTCTTTCGTTTGTTCTTTAATTTGTAAGTTAGGATCGAATTCAATTTCAATTTTTAACTTTTAACTCTACCTTTTTCAACAGATCTGGAGCTTGAAGTTGGCTTTGACTTTCGATGTAAGCTTACATCTCTGTTTCTCTTCACCTTCTGTTCTTTGCATTGTAAGCTTATATTTGTTTTCCCCTTTTACTTGTATTTGATTTATATTTGCTTTTTTGTTTTACAAGTATATATCTATATACTTTTTATGTTTTGTATGCTTGTTTGTATATATATATATATACTTGTATGTATTGCAAATGGTTAATAAAATCTGAGTTTTTGGTGTTATAAAATGTTAGTTTTTGATTAATTGGATTATTATTTGCAAACATGAATTTGTATTCCTCGAGGAATAAGCTAAAGCGATAGTGAATTTGTATCCCTGGAACATATTCGTTTCCTATTTGTACTATCTATGGACTGATACACTATGAACTAATTGTGGTTCAATTATAGTAGTTTTCAATATTTGTATGTTAAATAAAAGAAGATCTCAAATACCGCTATAATAGTATGTATCTCAAGTTTGGATTTAATAGTAAGTTTAATTAAAATCAGAATTGGTCATATAAGAGATAACGAACAAATTTAAAATTAGTCAAATATCGAGTGTGGGATTATTAGACCTGGTGTTGTAATTTTCTAGCCCTAGTACCTGAATGCCAAGTGTTGAGAAGAGAATCATAATCAACTTCACAGAGATGGAGGAGGTGCTTTCCGTTGCCAATCAGGGGCCTCTGCATTTACTCATCAGTTGGAGGTACTATGGCAAGTGCTAAGGCACTAAATGGCATTTTGGTTTATCATCAGCATATTCACAAACATATTGATTAAAACTGTGACAAGAGCCTACAACAGTTTTTAATGCCAACATCTGAGCTTAACTTATATCACTGTTTAAGTATAATTGTGCACAGATTTCCATCTTTGATGTGGATTGAAATTAAAGGAGTCAATATATATTAATCTTTAATTATATTAGATGTCTCAATAATGAAATCTATTAATATATTACTTGCTCTGTATCCACATTGGAATCAGGATGTTCTGCTAAGAAATGTTGTTATAAATCATTAAATTTGTCGAATAAAGTGAATGTATAGTATGTGTGTAAGGTATTGTTTGTAACATTTGCAGGTCCATTAAGATATAATGTTACTGGTTACAATGGAGGCTTACCATCACTCACCCTGAATCCATACTCATGGACCAAGGTGCTATTGCTAACTATCAACTTATCTGGTCTTTTCTTTTACATTTTGTGTCACTACAGAGTTTTTTTCCAACATCAGATTTCGAGTTTTTTTATTGGATTATAAAGTGCCATGAAACGCTAAATTTGTCACTGATTGTATCTTTCTCTATATATTAAAAGCCAACAAAGGGCAAAGTTTGCCATTTTAATGGCTGTGAAGTTACGATTTTACCCTTATATTTTCTAAAATTACAAAAATACCATTCTTTAATGAAAATGTAAAAATTGTGAAATTATGTTAATGATGGGAATCGAACCCTTAACATATCCATGTCAAACTCATGTCATAACCAACTGTGCTACACTTTGTTTTGAGCTTATATTCAAACTCTTATTAGATAAACCACCTCTTCTTCCAATTTTTTTATTTTTTGAGTTAATAAACATTGATTTATATTATTTTTAGAATATTGCACAATACATAGTTATAATAAATATTTTTAGCAATTGAACATAATCTACAATTCTGTTTTATCAATTTAAATTATTGATATATGTCATTTTAATACCTTGAATTTATGATTTTGCACCTACATGTTAAAAAATTACAAAAACGTCAACTCTTTTATATTTATGCAAATAGTAGATAAAATTATGTTAGTGTAGTAAATTGAACCATTAATCTTCTCTAATCAAGCTCATGCATAAGTAGCATAGTACATTTTGTTTTAAGTTTTCTTTAAAATCTTATTAATGTTAATTTCTCTTCTTCTCTCATCTTCTTTTTTATAATTTTTTATTTTTAAATAAATAAAATGTTGGTTTATATTATTTATAAAATTTTGCATTGTATATAATTACCAAAAATATTTTAATGGATTGAGCATACTCTACGATTCTCTTTCTTTTATTTTAAATGATTGATATAAAAAATAAAATTTTAAAAGAGTATAAGATTATAGATAACATATAATTTCTACATAATAATAAGATTATAGATAACATATAAGATTAGAGTATAAAATTTTTATAAAATTTTAAAAGTAAAAAAATTGAGTGAGACGCCGCATGGATGACTTTTAAATAATATTAATAGATTTTGTAATAAGTCTCAGCCCTACGTTTATATCTGACAATGTTAAGACTGCATCGCCTATGTTATATACCGACAATTTTGTAATTTACACCGCAAGATAGTCTCGTGAGAGTGTGCAAAGATGCACCAACCTTCATCTTCTTTTTAAAATCCTCTATCTCATTCACATGTGTTCGATTATATTACAACAACATTGTGTGCATTTAACGATTTATATTCTAGACTGCAAAAAAATAAAAAAAACCAAATCAATTGATCGCTGAAAAACAAACAACAACTACTAAGGCAAAATACCTATTTACAAATTATACTTTCTCCAACATAGAAAACTCCGGTAAACCTGATTATAATTGCAACAAGAACAATAGTTCGACCGTGTTTCAAATTTTACATTGTTTCTATTTGTTCTTAATATCAATAATACTCACTATGAACAAGTCCCAAAGCCTTGGGTTTGGCACAGTTACGTTATCATATTAATTTACATACACTAATGTTATATACGGACTTTAGACTAAAATATTTTAAGATGTGATCACGGTGTGTAGTCTTACGTACGTGACCAACTTTATATTTTATTTACAAGTATATTGTCATTTCGTTAAAAACACATTAGTTTAGATACATCCATATCATAAACAACTATACTAAAATAATCATTTAGATTATATTTAATTGTTGAATTTGATAAAATGCATTTCACGACATTTAAAACTAAATTAATATTTTGTCAAATGAAAATAATAATTTGATCTTTATTTTATAGATTTTTTTTCCAAATTTTGTGAAATCTTATTAAATATTAAAAAAATTAAAATTTTTTTATACAAATATAAGATAAATTCAAAATTAATTTTAATTACAAAATTGTTTCGATATATATACATTTTCGTGCGAAAAATTATTTCAGTAAATAAGCAGGCCCGTGCTTCGCACGGGTTTTTAGGCTAGTTATAGATAAATTTATGTAAATAGACTTAATGAGTAATCTTGCCGTTAGCTAATCTGATTTCATAGTACCTGATTACTTATAGTACCTGATTACTTAATCTGAGCAGGTTGCAAACATGCTCTATTTAGATACACCAGCATGCACTGGATTTTCGTATGCAACTTCAGAGCCCTACAACTCCGATACAAAGATGGCAAGGGATACTGCCAATTTTCTGATAGAGGCAAGCTAAATAATCTATAGATAAGAGTCATATTTTATCAAACTTTTCAGTGAATTTTTTTATTAAACCAGATGTTCGTGTATTCTATTGACTAGTAACGTAAAATAACTATGTTTGATGATTTGACATCCTTTCGAGAAAGATAATATCTTTAGTAACACATGTTTGTATGCTAATGAGCAAGCTTGTTTTATGCATAATCCGAAATCTGAATGCGGAAAGTGTGTAATTTTTGCAGTGGTTACTGGATCATCCAAGATTTTCAAGAAACCCCCTTTACGTGGCTGGTGACTCCTATGCTGGAAAAGTTGTACCACTGGTTGTTCAAGTACTTCCTTTATCTACTCCACATTTTTTTTCTTTGTTCATCAATTTTTATTTTTATTTGATAAATAAGGGTATTGACTTGTATTGACAAGTTGAAAAAGTTCAGCTTTTCACTTGCATTTGTGCTGACTATATATATATGTTGCTACCCTTTTAGGCATGGCATATGTGATTGAATTTACATTTATCTGATGTTACATGGAATTGCATTGTGAGGGAATCACTCAAAGTCAAATGTTACATGTATCACGAATTGTTAACTTTCCTATTTTTATCTGTTAGCACTTGTATCATGAAATTTTTGACAACAGGGGTACATACTTGGCAACCCATTAGTAAGTCCTCAAAGGGCGATCAATTCACAGTTCACTTTTGCACATCGAATGGGACTGATTTGGACCCCAACAATGTTCTCTGTCGTGATGCAATTGAGCTTATGAAAGAGGTACCTAGACAACAACAAGAATCTTAAGTATTTTTATAGAAAATGTTTCCGATTCCATTGTTTACTGATCTTACCGCTCTGATATTTTAGTGCATTTCAAGACTTGATATTCAACATATTTTGGACGTGAATTGTGGTCTTGATCAACCAGAGTCAGATGAGATACGATCAGATTACAGAATAATCGGAGACAACCTTTTCCCATCATGGCACGATAAACCGTGGTGTCGAGTATTTTGCTTCTCCTTTATTCTATTTATGGAGGGGACACGGGTTAATATGCATTGTATCTCCTTTGCCAGAAACTTTGACCTGGTTCCAGAGTAGATTGAACCATAAAATCAGTACTAATCATATTTTGTTTGTATACTTTTAAAAAATAGTAAGATCAATGAATGTTCCGCTAATTATTATTTTGTGTGTTACTTTTTAGTAGGTGACCGGAACTCGAAAGACTTACAAAGTGCACGAGTTGGATGAGGTGCGCTTACAGGTTATCAAGTTTATCTTGAAAAAAATGGAAAGCATTTGGTTGTCTGGTTACCCTTGGAGTAGTTTTGTTTTGACAATGTAGTTGAACTAGTTTTGTTGTTAGACATTTGGCCGTAGTTATCGATCATCACCATGTGTTTATAATATTGTTGGATGTTTTTGAGTTGGGAATGTTTGTTACTTGGTTATGCATATTGGTAACTTTGAATTCAAGCTATAAGCTATATTTTGTGAATTCATTTTTAATTGAATTTCATAATGGCACTAATTATCTTTGCGATACAAGTTTTGTGAATTGGTATTGTTTTGTTGAGTTTCTAGTAAGCACGGGTTAATGTAAATTAACATCACAAACATAACTTTGTATTTGAAACCGATGTGGAAACCAAACTTAACCAATGTCTAAAGTGACAAAGAAATCAGTATAAACTCAAAAATTGATGTTAAATGAACTTTGTACATAAAATTAAAATTAAAAAACCGAAGTTAAAAGGGATACATAACATTGCTACAACTACAAAAACTGATGTTAAAAAGGACCATTCACCAACGTATATTTGACGAAACTGATGTTAAAGACAATATACAACATCAACTTCACCAAATAAATCGATGTCTGATATCTGTTTAACATCATGGGCCTAAAGAGAACCGCTGTTAATTCCCATCTTAGACATCGTTTTTTCTGAGCAAATCAATGTCAATATTTCTTTTTAACTTGTGTGTCATTTGTTTAACTCGATCTAACCTTAATAATATAACAATATTCAAATGGTAATAATATACATTTGTGATAAATTTGTGCCAATGACATCAGAATTTGTCTTGAAAACGATGTGGTTTTATTCAATAGACATCAGTGAAAAACCGATGTCTAAACACTCAGACATTTAACAACATCTACGTAGACATCGGTTGGTTGTTTAGAAAGACATCGGGTAATAGCCGATGTCTATCGATGAATTTCTAGTAGTGAGTGTACGAAAGAGCAGTGGATTATTTGAATTTCGTGAGATTATATATTTGTAATGCTTGCTTGTTGCTTCGTTATCATCTTCTTCAGTTTCCCCGCTCACTAACCTCACACGTTCACGTATGTCAACATGTTTCCTTCTAGAAATGAATCATCAGCTTTATATATGCAATTTTGAAATAAAAGAAATGTACAATACTTATACTACACCCTGCAATCAGTGGTGGAACTAGAGAAATGACGCGGAATTTGAATTCTCGAACCCCTTCATAGATTAGTATATAAAAATTTATTTTATTTTTATTTTTGATTGATCTTGAGAAGTTCATAAATATAAAAATCAAAATAATTTAAATAAAAAAATCTTTAAAATTCTGGTTCCGTCATTATTTTCGATGGATACTGATATCCTAATTTTCTCTGTTAGTTTGATTGCAGAATGTCTGAATTCAAACACTCATTTCAACCTAAATAGTCTTATAATTTAGCATTTTACTTGCCCCCAATTTCTATTTTCTATACACTTCTTGATGATTGGGAAGCCTCCGATCCTAACATAGGCACACAATTTAGAACATATTCATGTAGTAGTGTCCAACTAGAAAAGTGCAGAAACAAAAACAAAATCTTACAGCTGGAATAATATTCACTACAAGTCACCATCAAAAATCCATATATATTTGTCCCTATTTACCTCCATTTTTCAAATTCAGTACAATTAAGACAAGACAAGCATTTGATCCATCACCTTTTTTCAGTATCAAATTGCATTCAAAATGGAACAATTTTGAGGGAATCATTTTCAGCCATCCATGAAATTCAGTTAATCTTCAATTTTCTGATAAACTTCTGAAATTGTTTTATATTTTATTCAATGACTTTTTTTCCCCACTACCAGACGAATTGTTTACATCACACCCACAGAGTAGTGCATTCGAGAGTACCCTTCACTTAACCCTGGTTAGTTCTCAGTTTGTAAGCATAGAGAAAATGAATGAATTTGATCAACGTATTTTCGAATTTTCGAGTCTTTGGTAACTAACAAGGAGTAAGATTAATTATTATTCGAATGTGATATATTAAGTATGGATTAGTATTCTAAGACATCTAGAAGAAGCTGTAAGAATTTCAAAAATGGAAATGATGAAAGCAAAAGGAATTAAACATATATCTGCAAGTGAATAAAGCTGATGTTGCTCATGCAGTCACGTTAGATTGTTTGTAGCGGTGAAATAAAGACGGTTAAAGTAGCTTCCCAGCTCACCCGACCAGGCCAAGATATATGTAAATATGGTTATGAATTACCGTATAAGTAGATCTCATGAAGCTTTTGCAAGGTAGCTAGCTTGCTTGCTGGCAGAACTAACTAAATACTACTCGTCTGAGATTCAAAAGAGATCTCCTCCTCTCCAGCACCCACCATAGTATCGATGAAAATAGATTTCGGGAACTCTAACAAATAATTGTTACAATATAATTTATGATATATCAAATTCGCATATTTTAGTAAGGATTCCACCTTTTTCTAGTATGTTATTCAAGAAAACATACAGGAGTGAAAAAATACAAACCGTGACAACTTATTAAAATTGGCACATTCGAATAGACAATGTCCCGCTATAAATGTAAATTCACAAGTAAATGTGAACTGTGTTTCTATGCGTTGGCTACGAAGGATATCTAGGACCCAATTAATTAATTGAGCTACCTAATTATGCCATCGCCCATCAGTTGGTAGATGACAGTCGAATGTGCTTGTATCCTCCCCCCTCAATAATGCATCCAATAATTCTATGTTCGCTCATGTTTGCTTTATGTTATTTCATTGTACTTTGAAAATTATGTTTCATTAAAGATTTTATTGGTTAAAATATAGGTAATTCATTTCTGTAAATCATTTCTTTTATCGTTCAAATTTCTCTTATCACTTTATCACCTTCAACAACTAAAACAATCTCAACTTAGTTACGTGAGAGTCTTAGCGATAAATTGTGAATTCCAACTTTCATGCATTAGAGTATCTTCAACGCCACTGAACCCTTAGCAAAAACATCCACTGCAGTTCAATAGTAACAGAAATGGCCAATCTTTCGAAACATCACATCTCCAACGGTCCGTGCCCTTGTCTAAAATTATAGTCATATTCAATTCATTGACTATTTATGTTATCCATATCAGTTTATGCGAATTCTCATTTATTTTTTAGGCAATAATGGGTGAGGCTGGTTGGACGGTGGTAAACTGATGATTCCCATTTTATTTTATTTTTGGTGCTAATTGTATTGGAACAACTTAAAAATCATAAAACATGACACCTTATAAATCCTGTTATAAATTTATTTTTTAATTAAGAAAACACAGATTCACATAATTTTATTAGAATTATAATTATACAATAATTCTAAAAATATAGGATTTAAGATCAATTATGTCAATGTTAATATATTAGATTTAATTTTTATTAAAAATGTATTGTTCAAAGTAATAAAATACTGTATTCAAAATATAGTCAATCATTATAACCAACCATTGGAGTACAACACGTTCATATATTTTTTTTACAAAAGACAAATGCAAATACCGCTATATATAAATTTAAGAAAAAAAATACTCACATGCGTTGTTAGGTAAACACATCAACAGATGCTGACACTCCACTTGCTTTTGTCATTACTTTATAGATACAGCCACTATAAATTTTTGCAAAAAAATTTCGCAGAAATTTTCTTCTAAAGAATGGGTAAGTTGTGGTACAATTTTGAGTTCAAATTTATTTAACTTTAATAATTAGGTTCCGTTTATTTGTCGAAATATAATTTGATTTTGAAAAATATTTTTCAAGAAACATATTTTTCTGAAAAATATTATTCTCAGAAAATATTTGACCGGAAAATATGTTTTAAGAAAAATAAATGCTAAAAATTTATTTTCCAAAAAGTTCTTAAAATGTTTTTCTTGGAAAAATATTTGAGCCCGAAAAATATTCTCGGGTAAAATTTCTCAAGAACAAAATTCTTGGAAAAAGTTTTCGGCAAAAAAAAATTCGGGAAAATATCTCGAGAAAAATTGAAAAAAAATTCGGGAAATTTTTTTCGGAAACAGGAAAATTTCTCGGAAAAAAATTAACTAAGAAAAATTTCTTGAAAAAATTTCACGAGAAAATTTTTTTGGGAAAAAATTTCAGTTCAAATTTATTTAATTTTAATAATTAGGTTCAAATTTTGTTCCAAATTATAACATAATTATTTTAGTATTTTAAGTTTTATAAGAAAAACTATTCCATCCTTTTATAATATATTAATATTATCTTAATTAATATTTTATTATTACTAATTAATTTTATTATTTTGACAATATAATGACTAGTTAATTATGTAATTGTAATTAAATTTTAATTATATATTAATAATATTAAACACGTTAGTTCACATTGTATTTACATTTAAGTTTTATTTTAAGTTAAATTTTATTTGTTGTCATCCTTATTTTATGTGTTTGAATGTACTTCCAATTTGAATTTAAGAAATGCAAGTATATTTAATTTAATTAAGTTTATGTATTTTGTTAAATAAAATGGATCATAATACTAATAATAGTATTCTAATATTAGTTAATTATGTTTATAAATATTTTGTATCAAAATTTTATCAAATGAATTAAATAAGAATATTTGAAAAGCTATTAAAAGAAAATGCTAACAACACCATAACATATATGTTAGTCATAGAAGCATTGCCGCCTATAGTATTGTGTGACTTTGTGTCACTACTCTTTAAGGATTCCTTTGTTTCTAAAAGTTTTACATCTATGTAAACTCAATATATGTAACCATGTAATAAGTTTTAATTATGACTTAAGAAGATCACATGATCATGACTCAAGACATTTGAAGACAAAATGAAGAATAAATATGTTACAATATTGAAGAATAAAGTTTGTCTAAGTGATGAATCAAGAAGTCATCGAGAAGTGATAAATGTGAAGATCCGAGAAGTGGAATCAAATCAAACCAAGGTATATGCAATTGTCTTTATCAGTTGCAGTATGCATATCGAAAGCCTACAAGGGAAACAGCTAAAAATATAATATAATACATCTACTAGGTTCTAACCCGTCCGAAACTCAGATTTTTTTTAATATAATATAATATTTTTTTAGTAATTTTTTTGTATTAATAATATAAATATATAGAATATAGTATAGTTGGCATGTTATTAAAAAAATATAGTGTTTGATATTTTTTTTAGAATGTATTGATAATTGGAAGATATATAATATTAAGAAGATATAAAATTAAAAAAGACAATATTAATGATTGAAAGATATATTATACTAATTTTGTTTTTATGCGTGTTATAAAATATAATGTGTTTTAATTATAAAACATAATCATCTAGTTACTATATTTTATATTATTTTATTATTACTATTTTTATATTATTTTATTATTTATTAAATAGAATAAATGATCGAAAACCAAAATTTTCAATGTTTCGGCTATTTATCGAAAATGAGAGATTTTAGTAAGGACAAAAAAAAGGTAACATGTCTTAATTGAAAAGGTAATTGTCCGTAATTAAAAGTATTAAAAGAGATTTTAAAATAAATAAGTAAGAATTTGCACATGATTTGTTTTTGAAAAAGAGGGGTTTTAGTAAGGAAAAATATAACAAGTAACATATTTTAGTTGAGAAATGTAATTGCTCGTGATTTTTTTAGAAAAAGAGAAGATTTTGTTAGAAAAAATAGAAAAGGTAATGTATTTTAGCTGAAAAAATAATTGTTTATAAATAGTGCTATTATTTAATAATAGTTTCTTTAAAAAAATAATGAAAGAGAAAAAGTCACATGTTTTAGCTGAAAAGGTAAGTGCCCGTAATTAAAAGTATTAAAATAGGTTTCAAAATAAATAAGTAAGGATTTACTCAGGATATTTTTGGAAAATTAGAGGTTTTAGTAAAGAAAAATATATAGAGTAACATGTTTTAGTTGAAAAAGGTAATTGACCATGATTTTTTTAGAAAAAAAAGATGATTTTGTTAGAAAAAATAAAATAAGTAATGTATTTTAGCTGAAAAAGTAATTGGTTATATACAATGTTATCATTTAATAATAGTTTCTTTAGAAAATGAAAAAAGAAGAAGAAAAAGTAACATGTTTTAGCTGAAAAGCTAAGTGCCCGTAATTACAAGTATTAAAATAGATTTTAAAATAAATAATTAGGGGTTTGCCGGTGATATTTTTGAAAAATGAGGGGTTTTAGCATGGAAAAATAGAGAGAGTAACATGTTTTAGTGGAAAAAGATAATTGTTCGTGTTTTTTTTTCCAGAAAAAGAGATGATTTTGTTAGAAAAAATAGAAAAGGTAATGTATTTTAGCTGAAAAGGTAATTTGTTATAAATAATGTTATTATTTAGTAATAATTTTTTTAAAAAATAAGTAAGGGTAATTAAGTTAAATCACTAAGTATCGACCGTCCGTCCGTCAGACTACCAAACTTTTAATGTTTCGTTTTTAATAATACTAGCTTAAAACCCATGGGATGCATGTATTGTTTTTAATAATTGTTATTTTTATTATTTACGTTTAATTTTTTTATTATTTGCATTTATTAAAAAAATTAAGTAGTCATGTTAAATTTTTTAAAATAATTAAAAGCATTTTGGTTATAAAATAAATAATTAACGGTTTTTCCGTCATATTTTTTGAAAAGAAGGAGTTTTAGTAAGGAAAAGTAGAAACATTTTTAGTTAATAAAGGTAATTGTTCGTAATTAAAAATATTAAAATAAGTTTTAAAATAAATAAGTAAGGGTTTGCCTGCAATTGAAGAATAAATCAAACCTAGCGAAGAGGAAAAAAGTGGGCTGCTTTCAAAGAAGAAAGATCATGATGCTATGTCTACAAATTTGCAAGCTCCTGTGAATAAATTAAACAAAAGAAGGCATGCCCAAGGCATTTGAATAAAGAAGAATAAGGAAGAAAGCAGCGGGTAGATTGAAAGAATAAAAGAATTTGCAGAAACCAAGGCCTATCAAGCAGCTAAATCATCGGGGGATTGCCATATTAAACAAAAAAGAGCACAGACTGGAAAAACTCTCTACGGCAGATAGCTTAAATAAAACATGTACAAGTTGTGGCTACGTGTTGGCAGAAGCTTAATGCACATCAAAATAAAGGATTGTGTAAATGTACAAGGAAAAATAAACAAGCCGTAGGAGTTTAGTGCAAAAGGGAAAAAAGAAATTAACAGTGCTGCATCTTTAACGAGTCAAAAAGGGAGATACCTGGAGCTGCTGGTAATAAATAAAAAGAAACTCACGTTCAAGTTGTGAGTTAAACAAAAATACCGTGAAAGCTCAACAAGTGACCCGAAATGGACAAGGATTGAAAGGCTGATCCTATGAGGAAATCAATATAGGATGATGCAGCAAGATGTAGTGTTGCTGCAAATGTAATTCCAGCAAGCTTTGCAAATGAAACAAACTCTCTGATTGCCCAACAGGCGGCTGACCAGGATGCAACCATGAATTCTGCAACAGTTGTCTAAAAGAAGCAGTGCTCAGAAAGAAAAGAAGACGAAGAACTTAATCCTGCAACCAGAATGTCCTGAAAAAACCTGATCCGGGCCAATTAACCGGAACCAACTCTTACATGGTTTCAAAATGTACTCCCTAAGGAATTACAAGGCATCAATGAAGCAGCGAGACTTTTACACAAAGCAAACCTAGTTAATTGCGTGAGGAGAAGAGTTGTAGATCAGACAGAAAAAGAACAAAGCGAATGGAAACTAAAAAAGTAGCCAGAGAAATATATACAACAAGCTTGTTGGACTGTGGTCATCGAGTAAAAAAAAAGAAGAAGGAAAATAACTGTTGATAAAAAGCATCCACGAAGCAGGAAAAAACTCTCTGCAGCTCAAATAAACGATTGTGTATATGTACAATTCAAAATAAAGAAGCTGCAGGAGCTTAGTGCGAATGGAAAGAAAATAATATTGCAGTATGCAAGTGCAGCACATGAAGGAAAAATTTGACAGCTAGGTTTGCTTACATAAGCCCTTGGTGATAGCAGAACACTCGAAGTACAAATCTCCTGGTCGACCAGCATGATAACCACACCAGAGTTCTGTTTACTCGGAAAATCAGAGAATTAAACCCCCCGACCTTTTATTCTATCTCAAATAGGTTTGGGGTCTCTTGTATCGTAAAATGACAGCTATTTATCTGAATATCATGATCTAAGAAGCCAGGTGTCATCAATATCAATAAGACAAACAACTCAAAGCAAATTCAGAACATAAGTTTAGAGAGTAAAGCTGTTGAAGGCATGTATAATTATTGCAGAAGTCTGGAACCTCCTTCTTGGTTTTTAGCTCACTTTCATTGCAAACGTGCAGCCCTAGTACAACATGGATTTTGGAGGTCACTGATGCAGCAGCAACAAAATAAAATGCCGCAGCAGGAGATAGCTAACGGAGCAACAGCCAGCAGAGAGAGATAGTCATCGCAGAGCTTTGTTTGGTAGGAGTTGAAGTGACAGCGGCATGGAGAACCAATGGCAAACACATTAATCAATCATTGATTACTACAGACTCGTGGTACAGATGCTGGTGGTAATGAGAGTTCTGCGAATGTAAGGAGAAAAATAGATCAATGGTACCGCAAGTGCTTGCCGCAATAGAGAAAAAAAAAAAAGAAACACCTCAAGCATACCAATTTGACAAAGAAGAAGAAGATCTATCTCCAAAATGTAAAGAAATTGTATGAACTCTACCTCCAAAATGCAGAGAAAATGAAGCTCATTGGAGTAGAGATCAGCTAGGCTTTGTGGAGTCGAAAGTACGAAAAGCTATTATCCAAGCAAAAATCAGAGCAAGGCAAGTTCTAGAGTTGCGATTCTCTAGTCCAGGTGCAATGCTTCCTCACAAAAGGATGCAGTGTAGAGGTAGACAAAGTTTTTTTTTTTTTGTTGACTAGATAAAATGTGTACTTAATTCTGAAGCAGTGCAGAGGCATAGGAAACTACAAAAGCAATTGAGCAGAAGTAGCAGCATGCATTGGAAAAGTTTGCAGCAATTACACCCCAGAAAATTTATTACTGGAAAAATTAGAAAGTGCTTCGATGCTTGTTATGTGCAAGCAGCAAACCACGTTGCATTCATTTTCTCTTGTAGAGTTGGCACGTGTACCAACAAGCAAACATCGTGCCAAAATGATAAGGAGCGGGAGACATTTTACAATTCCAGTACATTCAAATTGACGAAGCAAGCAAGTTCAACCTGAAATCCTGAATATCGGAAAGTAAAGTGAAACTCGGACACAAACTTAAGATAAGTATTATTTCTTACACTCACTTATCAGAAGCCATACATAATTATATTAAATGATATCTTGCATGGTTCGTTTAAACATAAAATTTGCTTGGAGCTTAGATACTTACATGTAGAATAAGGATAAAACTTGTGAGCCTCGTCATTGACTTGTTAGGATTTAGGGTTACTCTCAATAAATGAATGAAAATCACGTAAAGCTTTATTCTTGACTTATTTTACAAGAAATTCATTTAGAGCTTCATTATTGACTTTTTAAATAAAAATGAACTTGATTTACCCTTGAATATTTACTTATTGAATAAGCAATTAATTTCATATACACATTACCAACTTTTTAGATTTTAGGGTTTCCTCTCAATCCAAACCACTTAGAGCTTTATTCCCGACTTATTCAACAAGTAATCCATTTAGAGCTTTTTAATTGTCTTGTTTTAACATAAAATTTGTTTGGAGCTTAGATACTTACATGTAGAATAAGGATAAAACTTGTGAGCTTCGTCATTGACTTGTTAGGATTTAGGGTTACTCTCAATAAATGAATGAAAATCACGTAAAGTCTTGACTACCTAAACCAATGATTTTTCTCATCCATCTCATTCATTTAAATGCAACAATCACTGCGGGGCGAGGATAATGCCAATATATGAACCGAAAAACTGCCTTTGAGCTATGATGGTACATAAAAAGCCGTGTAGTGACAACCAGAAGATGAGAATCTTTTGACAAAATTTGTGGCTTACGGACGACCTCTTGTTCGTGCTCCGAGAAAAGTTAGCTACTTAATATTTTTTGGCTTAAAAGCACAGGCTTAACTAGTCGGACCATAAAGCGGTTTGGTTAGTCATAGCTCTAGCTAAATACTTAGCACGATAGCTTAGTATATGGGGATTGACTAAATACTTAGCACGATAGCTTAGTATATGGGGATTGACGAATCCAACTTTGCTCAAGTTAAAAACAAGCCTTAAATTAGTACTTTTGTTACTAATAATTTTAAGGCTCAATTATGTTATGGCTAACATAAGGTGTTGCCGGGGCCATTCAACACCAAAAGAAAACCTGATCATTTGATCATGGGATAAACCAAAGCCATTAATATATATATATATATGTATGTATATAATGCCTAAATTGATGTAACCATCATCAATAATTATTCGAGGCATTACGACTGACATATTGTTTAATTGAGAAAACTTAATTTCAAGACAAAGTCGACCAAGAATTGCAAAGGCGCACAAATCAAGAAAAAAAAATACTTTAATTAAGTATTCACCGAAAGAAACCTCCGATAAATACCAGGGACATGTTGGTACGAGATATAAATCCGATCTCATGCGGGTATCAGCCCATATTAAATAGGCCTAATAATGGGAAGTATTATACACGGGGCTACTAACTACAACTAGGTGACTTGCTCCTAAAGTTTAGGGGTATTGTTCTAACTAGAACTTTACACGAAAAATGTAGTGCATCCTAATAGAACTACGTAGACTTGATTCTCTATAATATAGAGATACGTAGGCAACTTGAGAGGGATCCGACATCCGATATTCTGGAGCTCCTCTCTTAGAATAACTACTCGAGCTCAGTCTAAAATTCTACAAAACCGTAACGTCCTCCGTCAATAGCCATGAATTTCTACTAAATCTCTATACGAATACCCTTTATTTATGATGTCTCGTTCATGACGAAAATCGGCATCAACACTTTTAGACAAAGCAATTTCTTCCTTTTCCGAGTTCTTATTTTCGTCACAACAAACAAAAGTATCACCTAATATTATTTGTATTGGAGAGACACACAAGTTTTATCTTTATATTTTAGCAAAGTACTTTGTCTAGAGACAATATTAGTAGCACATAGATTATTTATTTTAATTTAAAAAGAAAGCATAATTTTTAAAAATATTTTGATATTAAATCGAAACCGAACCTAACTAATCCATTAAGAATCGATCCGGTTTGGATCAGTTTTTATAGCATTCAATTTAGGTTCAGTTTCTAAATTTTCAAAACCAAAAATGTCGGTTTGGACTTTCAAAACAGCCTAAATCGAGCCGTGCTTAGCCCCACACTCAACCCCATAAAATCCCTCAAGCCTTTAATAGTTTATGGCAAATGAATGCCAAGCTACCATATCTTCAACTTTACTTTCATCTAAAACCACACCTTCTTTGGAGATGACATGTCTATAAGTATGCCACTTGCCTCTTCATGAAATCACACTTAGACATCTTTGCAAACAACTGATGAGCTCTTATAAAGTCAAAGACTTCTATTAGGTGATGTAAGTGTTCCTGCTCAGTCTTAGAGTAGACTAGGATATATTAAAGAACACTTATATTGATTTTCTTAAATGAGGGGCAAACACTTGATTCATCAAATATTGTAAAGTTACAGGACCATTTATAGAACAAATGACAGTATAGTGAACTCATAATGGCCCAAGTGGGTCCTGGAGGTTGTCAATCTCTATATCCCTCTCTTGCATCCTGATTTGGTGGTATCAATCCCCCTAGATCTAGCTTAGTGAAATATTTATCTCCATGAAAATCATCTAACATCTCCTATATCAATGGAATTGGAATGTATTGTTGATAGTTAAAGAATTAATTTGTTTCCTACAATTAATATAAACCTCCAACTTCCATCTTTTTTCTTAACCGGTAAAATTGGTGAAGCACAAGGTTAGTGGATAGGCCTTATCATTCCACTTTAATGAGCTTCTTCAGAGGTTCTTGTAGTTCTTGGTCCTCAGGTGACTTTATGAATGTTTCCACTTTATGTTCTTCCTTTGATACTCTATAGAGAAGGTACATTAGACCATGGCCTTGTCTTTGAGAGCTTCTAAAAAACTCATCAACACTCACCTATTGAAGAACTAGTTTCATAGGCTGAGAGTTTCCTTTTAATAACACAATCTTTCCTTGATTTCGAAATTTAGGGTCAATCTTTTAAAGTCAAAGGTGACTGGACTTAATGCCCCAACCAATCAACCCCTAAAACTAGATCATAGTTACCCATAGGTAGAGATTTGACTGTTGTTTTGAACTCATGCTACCTCATTCCCCACTTAGGCCTGGATATTCATATTGGCTAGTAAGGTGGTTACCATTTGCCACCATCGCCCTCATAAATTTAGTCTCTACTAACTCACATTTTAGCTTAGTTGCAATATTCTCATCTAGAAAGTTATGAGTACTTCCACCATCTATCAAAACTGAGAACTCCTTCTTGCCAAAGTATTCAGTTAAAGTAATTGTGTGGTTGTTATGTGCCCCCTCAATAACATGTACAGAGACTTCCATTTGTAACATTTCAACTTTCTTTCTTACTTCAACAGTTGCAGGCACTGTATTAGGCCTCATTTTCTTCCTCTATTTGATTTGAGATAGTTTCCCTTCATGTTTGATTATAATGTACTACCGGTACTACCCTTGCTACTGCCAAGCTCTTTCTTCTTTTCAATGTTAACAACCTTTTGCCTGAATTTTGCATATTGTTTGGCCTTCTTATAAGCTGAATCAAAAGTAGGCGGTGACAACAAAATCAGTGCATTCTTGATATTTATCTCCAAGCCACTCATGAAACTTTTCACAAAAAATCCCCTCACGTACTTAGGGGAGTTAGATGAGTACATAGTATATCTTAATGGAAAAGTTGTAAAATTTTGATCAAGTTTTGTAATTACAATAGTACCCATCGTGAATTTACATTAAAAATCTTTTTGTACTCACCTAAGTTAGATGAGTACGTACTTAAGAGCATTAAGCCCATTTCCTTTTAAGATGTTCCATTTCTTCTCAAAATCAACTAAGTACTGCTTTACAGTGATGGTCTACTTCAAATATTTGAACCTCATATACAATAAAAACTGTTCTAGAACCCCAAACCTGAAAAAAAAACTTCTGAGAGAAGTCACTCCAACTCTATAAAAAGAAGTATCATTTTAATGCCGCCAACAATTTAAACAATCTAATAATATTTAAGTTATGATTTCGAATTTTTATGCAATATGTCGTTTATTGTTTTACAAGAAACACATACATCGTAGCGCAATAGGATAATTCAAAAATAGCTTAATAGGATTTCTTCTTCAGAAAAAATAAAAAAATATTAATTTTAACTAAATGATCAAACACGTAAAATTATGTATAAAATATTAAGCTATGAAGTATAGATCTATGTCAACTGCATAAACACGTAAAATTATGTACTAAACGATTGTCTTTGATTTTTCAGTAGCTTCATTTGATGTGTTCGCAATATATTTACAACTTAGCAAGCTTAATGTCTTCAACGTTCGACAATTAAGGACTAGTTTTGGTTTTGACACTGGCAGGTTCACTTGGATTATTATTTTGTTTCTACTTGATTTGGTTTTAGCTCGAATACTCACGTTATATGATATAACGTGAGTGGAGAAAAATAATAATTTTGGTCCTACTTGATTTGATTTTAGCCAGATATTTATGTTGTATAATATGCCGTGAGCGGGGAAAAAAGTTGTTTTGTTTATACTCAATTAAAAAGTATATCGTTCTTGTTTTGGCATATGTTGTACTTGGTTTATGTGATAGTTTCAATCATAATATGCAATAACCTATAAGAAATTATTAGTAACAGATTAATGAACACCTATTTTTTCTTTGATTTTCCTCATATTTCATCCTCTTAATCACCAGTCACAGAAAATTAAATCATTGTGATTCTTGATCTCCTTTGTGTGCAAAGCTATAACTCAATCATGGTTTACAAGTTTAAATGGTACAAAAATTCATGCACCTTGTTAACCGATTTAATTAGGTTGGATTACTAAAATGATCAACCAGACCCATGCACACCCCTTTCAACAGTTTCTTCAAGACATAAGATGTGCCAAAACTTGGCAAAAATATAAAAGTTGCAATATGCATTTAGAACCATCATCCAGAAAAGACACGTGGAATATGTTCAACAGCTATAAAAAAAAGAATTAGAATATGTACTTTAAACAATCATTAGTAGTTTGTTGTCAAAGATAAGCTAATATCAAGTTAAAATTGCAAATGAAACTCGAAATTTCATGCTACCTTCTGGTTCTCTTTTTGAGACTTGGCCACATATTCTTGCAAAACAAAAAACATAAATAGAGTAAGAATCTTAATTCAAGTACTAAAATAACCAAACCAACCCATGTCCCTACACTTAACACATAAACTACATGAAAATTAATTTTGAAAAACATCCAAAAGCCTTTCAACAGTTTCTTCAAGACATAAGATTTAGCAAAACTTGGAGAAAACGGTAAAATATGTTATATGCATTTAAAACCATCATCCAGAAAAGACTAGTGCAATACTTTTAACAACTATAAAAATAAATAAATTTGGAATATGTATTAGAAACAATCAAAAATAGTTTGTTGCCAAACATAAGTTAATATAAATATACCAGCACCCAAGCTAAAATTGTTGCAAATAGAACTCAAACTTTCATGCTACCTTCTGATTCTCGTTTTGATACCTATTAACATATTCATGCATAGAAATAGAGTAAGAACCTTAATCATCTAGTATCAGTAAAGAAACCTTTTTCTCAAATATTTCATCCTCATTTATATTAATTGGAACAAAATGACTGAAGTTTAAAAAAATAAAGCAACACAAACCTGCACGAGTTTTGAGAGCTTTGGCTTATTTCTTGACAAATACTTGTCTATTTATTCTTGCTTCCGAGGCACACAACTGCCTTTAAAACTACACATAACTTTCTCAACCACTTTCTTTGCAATAGTTTTGTGGGTTACTTTGTTGATTTGTTCAGCCTTATATTTTGGGCTCAGAAATACCTTGACAACGTCAGTAAGGGCACACTTAAACTTCATTCCAGCAAGAGCACCGCTATACGCTGGATCTTCCGCCTAACTGAATGTGTAGAGGCACCGCTATACGCTGGATCTTTCGCTTCTTCAAATTTGTTTTCTCATCTATTCATACATACATGTATTCCAGTGTGTTGAACAATTTGCTGAATACAATACAAACAGAAAATTAACTATTTGCTAAAGCTACAATAGACTTTCAAACTCCAATACACAAGAAAATAAGTAAAAGTGAATTTTAAAAAAATACATGCATGAAATCCAACATCATACATGAGTTGGAGAAAATTAAAACACCTTCATTTTCCCCTACGATCTTGGGCAACATTTCACTCAAAAAAATACATTTGGCAGAATATTGAATGAATTTTTCATTGTTCATCCCGTAAAATGTTTCAGACCAAAATCTTTTCAATACACATTCAACACTTATAGTTTTACTCTTTTTTTTTATCATATTGTCTCTGTCAAAAGATCTGGATGTGAACAAATAATTTTGAACAATCCTTCACAGATGACACAAACTATGAACATATTTCAAGATGAGATTTCTAAACTTAATATCTAGGTGATTAAAATTTAACTTACTACTAAACTAAAGCAACTCTTCTCTAAAAAAACATAAAGCATATCTTTCTTTCTACTAATACCTGTCGTTTGATAACTAATCTCCCTAAACATCTATTCTAAAATTAGTTGATACGAGAATCAGACATTGAGTAATAAAAAAGTTGATTACAACTATGATCATAAAACCAAAGTTCTTTTCTTACCATATTGGAGGCAATATTTCTTAATAAGTGTGGAGTGCAATCTTCTTATTGTAAAGTTTCGAAAAGTCCGTGTACGTCTATACCAAAATAATACTAATAAGAAAACAAATAAAATAAGAAACATAAACACAATCTAAAATCATTCATAAAATGATCAACATACTTGAATTTTTGGTTATTTAGTAGTTGAACAACATACTTGAATTTTTGTCGGTCTTAGCCAAATGACTAACTCATCCTTGTCAGGTAGTTCAAGTACCATCATCTTCTAACGACACAAATAAAATGACTCCATCAGCTTCTATAATTCCTGCACAGAAAGAAAAACATGTTTACACATTTTAAACTGAGCTAAATATTACTACACATGAAACTTTAATTAAATCAAAATCACAATGGAAGCTAAAACGTTAATCAAAACAATCACCACTTGACAATAACAAATTAACTAGCTTATATTTTACTCAAAGTTAAAATTTTAAAATACGTTTTTAATGTATCAAGAAGATTACCGTTACATATGTTCATTAGCACCCATAGTATATTACTAAAGAATGTTACGATACGTTTAAATACGTTTTTAATACTAATAATAAATATGTATTACAAAACGTTTAAATACTAATATTTGTAATATATTAGCACCCATAGTTTAAATACGTTTTTAATATCAAATGACTCGTCTGAGAAAAATAGGTATATTACAAATGAATGTTAGTTCAGGGATACTAGAGAACTTGTATCATGGTTCCATTTAATATAATATAATCGCCAACTTTAGCATGTAATTTCCACACTTTTTGGGACCTTTTGGCACATGGACTTTTGAGATCATGTTGTTATAATTGTAAGTGAAATCTCAATTTACACCTAATAAGTAAAAATATTACCTACATGATTTTATTATATACTTTAATATCTCAATTATTTACATACATTTTTTATACTCCTAGTAGTAGTACAAAGTGTGGGCGTTACATTGACAGAAAAATGCAAAATACAATGTGATTTTCTGAATCAAAGAATGCATGAAATTCGTAGAAAAATATGATATCGAAGAGAGTGAGAGGAGGGAGAGAGCGAGCGAGCGAGAGAGAGAGAAATATAACAGAATTAAAAATAAAATGCTTAAGTATTAAACACCTAAACACATTAAAAGCTGCTCAATAATTTATACCTTATCCAATACCACATGGTCCCACATAATGCATCAAATAGTTCAATATAAAGTTCATCCTCGTTTAGCTGCCGGTAACTAACCAAAAGAATCCGAGTACCCTATATAATATATAAAAATAAAGTCAAAGACATTGAATATGAAATTCAGAACATAATGTTAGGCCCCAAAAGATGGGTTAAATAAGCTAGAAGAGGGGGGGGGGGGATTGAATAGCTTATTACTTTTTAAAAATTAGAGTTTGGCATTTTTCAACTTTTTGTACTCTTTTTAAAAATCGTTACTTGTCAACAAGTAAATCGAGTGCGGAAAATAAAAAGATAAAAAAATAAAGTATGACACAATCGATTTTATCCTAGTTCGCGATGGCACAATCCCTAATGGATCCGCTCACCCCTACATCCAATCCCCGAGCTCCTCCCCGGACTCGAGTTTTTCTCCACTATAAAGAAACTCCTTATAATAGGTGGAGAAGCCTTTACAAACACTAATTATTTATCTCGGACCTTAATTACAAGTTAATCCCTCAAAATACAATAGAAAAACAAATTACAAGTAAATTTTGGAGCGTAACACCCCGCTACCTCTTCACAACTATGTAAGTTCTTGCATTGATTATGTTACTCTATAACTTTGTCGATCTTGGATCTTAGGTCTTAGATCTTAGATTTTGGGTCTTTCCTTTTTCTTCACGGTGCGATGACAATTAACTCCCCGTTAATATGTCAAAAACTTGGGTCTTAGAAAAAGAATCACCTCACTTCACTTCACCTCACAACAAAGTCTAAATAACAAATCTTACGACTTAATCCCTGTTAAGAAATAAGATTGTTCGAACTAGTATGTTACAGTACTAGACCAAAGACTAACACGAATTATATAAGGCCAAATATATTTAAATAAATGGCCGAATATAAAACAAAGTCAATTAGTTTATTAAGCCTTAAAAATAAACTAATTAAAGGCCTTTAAAACAAACTAAGGCAAACCACTAAGTTTCTAAAAAGATAACTCGTTTATGTCGTAAATAGACTAGAACGAATATTTCTTTAACAAAGAAACAAAGTGAGATTTTACTTCAAGTACTTAACAAGTAAAGGCTCGTTTATAACTGATATGTTTTATGCGAGAAGCCTTAGTCTTGAAAAACCGAAGTAATAAAAATTCAAGAACAAAACCCGAAAGGCTCGTTTATAACTCGAAAATAAATAATTGAGTAACCTTTAACTTGTTGTTCGAAGTTGGTTTAACTTCTTTGACTTGATAAGTTAGCCTTGTTTATATCTCTAAATAATAGTATGAGATTTTTACAAGTAGCTTTGAACTTAAAGTTGAAGTTAAAATAAACTAACAAATATTTAACGAGAGAACTACGTTTATATCTCTAAATAATAATATGAGATTTATATGAGTGTTCTTGGTCTCGAAATATAAGTTCGTTTATATCACTTTATATTTCAAACGAAGAAGTCTTTTGTTTATGTTGAATATATATCAACTTATACAAATTAACTTCAACTTGAAAATTAAGTGAGTTAACTCAAATATTCAACAGAGAGGCTTGGTTTATATTTCGTAAACGAAATTAAAACTCTATATTCTAACTCAAAATATGAGTTAAAATAAAATACAAAAATTCACTTTATAAGCCTTTCGTCTATGTCGAATAAATCGACTTATACAAAGTAGCTTCGTGTTGGAATTTAAGTAAGTGGTCGTTATTTTTAATTCTGAAACTTAATTCAAGAAATATAAACAACTAAAATGGGAGAGAGTAGATGACCAACTAACTCTCTTTAAAGGTTTACAAATTATATATATACGAGAAGGAGAGAATCGTTTTAAGCTCGTGCATATAAACCATAAACAAGACAACTATATATTTATGCAAATAAATCGAAACGAGCAAGCACCCACAAATAATATAGATCTAAGTTATATATATAGGGTTTTGGTCCACAGCCACGGGTGGCTGTGAATTGACCACCAACCACCCACCGCAATGCATCAATATATAATTCAATTTTTTCGAATTAAAAAAATAAAAAAATAATTTTTGATAATATATTTAATTAATTTAATTTTTTACCTTATCACAATAAAAAATTATTAAAATTTTATTTTTGTTCAATATTTTAGTGAATAACTTTTAAATTATTAGCTCTGATTATTAATTTTATAATTTTATTTTAATTTTTGATAATATAATTAATTATAAAAAAACAAAAAATTAATATAAATTAATAAAAAATTATTTTTGTACAGACCCAATATAAAATTATATCTAAGCCCAATACAATTATATGCAAGCCCAATACTATTTACATTAAATCCATAAAACTTGGCCCAGCAAGAAAAGAAGGGCGTTTTGGTAACTGAGACCCCCCGCAATGTATCATTGCGGGCGTTCTGGGAGAGATCCCCCGCAATGTTTAGTTGCGGGTTGTGGTTACCACCCGCAATGTTTAGTTGCGGGTGGTGGTTGATAAATTCTCCATCCACCTGTGGTTGTGGAAGGGGACCCATATATATATATATATATATATATATATATATATATATATATAAAGTGCACAAAAATTAACCAACTTATGACCTTTGTTTCTCTTTAAAAAAGAGACAAATAATTTCTTACGAAATCAAAGGATACGAGTTAGGTTCGAGAATGAAAGTTCGTGTATAAATTCAAATAAATCGGACTCGCAAGTAAGATTTATACACTACTAAATTCAAACCAACACACACTATATATATATATATATATATATATATATATATATATATATATATATATATATATTTAACTAACCAACTTATAACCCTTGAGATCTAAAGAGAAATAAAGAGAAAAAACTAGTTTAGAAGCCAAAATACACAAAAACAAGTCGCCAAAAAATGGCCGGAATATGAACTTTTGGTATGACTTTGGGGGCAACAAAACAAGGTTAGAGGCTGCAAAGAATGGGTCTTGGGGTAGCCTAAATAAACTTGTTAAGCGGGTGTGTTGTATGAGCAAGAATGGTGTAAAAACAAGTTTCAAGGGGTATGAAACTAAGGTTTAAAAAGAGCTTTTACACTAATTCTTTTTGGAGCTTTTAGATACCGGAAAGAAGAGATTATGAGAAGAGAAAACTCCAGAATTTCTTTGGCTCAAAATGGATTGAAAAATGAGTGGGGGTTGGGGGTCTTTTTATAGCCAAAAAATAGACATTTTTGATATAAAAAATGGGAGAGAAGGTTCCTTGTTTGATGGGAAAGCAAAGTTGACTTCTAACACTCAACCACAGTTGTATTAATTCAAATTAAAGTGCCCAAAAATGTTCCCCACTTATATTATAACTAGCATAAAAGCCCGTGCGAGGCACGGGCCGCTAGCTTAAATTATGTTTATAAATTATTCTATGCATAATCATTATCGTTTCAAGTATATGATTGATATATATAGAGTTTTTCTTATTGATGGTATATGTAGCTATTGGGTGCTTACTTAGGTATGTTCAAGTTTTTAATTTAGAAATTAATACGTGTATTACGAATAGCTGTCATGTTAGTTTACAATTTTTTTTTGCGGGATAGAATAGATACTGGGTGTTCTAGATGAGTTTTAGAACATTGCAATCCTAAATTTTCTTCTAATTCTTCAAGATGATACATTCTGCAGAGTAGGTTTTATTACTGATTTTGATCAAAAGCCTTCGTAAATCTTCTAATACTCTACTTAGGTCTTGCGCTTTCAGTTCTTAAACTTTTTTTCTAACTCGTTCATATCTTTTCTTGCAATTTGTTGATTTTAAGCATTCTTTTTCTTTGTTTCGCTTCCTCTATCTTTCAGACTTTCAAAACATCGAATAATTCAGTGCCAAGTAATTAGCCCAAATGCAACAACTTGGGTAATCCACAAACCCACCCCAAGTTCCCAAAAGATCATGATTTGTTGGTGCAATTTGTAGTAATACTTTGTGTTATAAACTGAACTAAAGTCCCAACTCTTCTCAATTTTGAGACTCGAGTGGTACAAACTCCCCCACTTAAACTCTTGACGACATCGTTAGATCTGAACGGATAGCTCATAGGTCCAAGATTGTACATCTCTAGTGATTGTGAGATAATACTGGCTAGTTTATGTCCCCACCTCTGGACCTTTGGCTAGTTTATAATACCACCAGTCTTCGTGTCCCCACCTACAGCAACTTCACGAATCAACCGCTGACCAATTGGCCCAAATGCAATAACGTAGGTAATCCACAAACCCATCACAGATCTCCAAAAGATCATGATTGTTGGTGCACTTAGTAGTTGTACTTTGTCTTATAAACTGTACTAAAGCCCCCACATTTCTCGATGTGAGACTCAGGTGTTATAATATGTTTTAATTTAATAATATTTCAATCTATTGTCAATATTAGTTCTTTATATATATATATATATATATATATATATATATATATTAAAATAATTTTCAAATACAATAATTTTTTTTATTTTACTACTAAAATTTTAAAACATAATTATGTTTAAATGACCTGGGTATGTCTAACTGATAATAATATTAACATTCGTGAAATATTATTTGCTATTATAACTTCAATTCTCATATTTTGTTGCATGAACCCGTGCAATGCACGGTCATTTTCTAGTGATTAAAATAAAAATTTTATTCTTTGATGTTTAAATATTATATTTAGTTATATTTGTACATATTTTGTTCGTCTCGTTATAATATATGTACTTTAATTTATATAGATAATTTGATTGATCGGGGCCTATGATTTTAAATAACCCGGGGTGTATAATGTGATCGATCCGATCATAATATTTTTGTATGCTATATAATATCTTGTTTTCTAAAATTTGTTAACTTGACTATATATTTTTATCTATTTATTTTTTACACAAATTAGTATCACCAAGTATTTTTTCCAACCCAAATTTATGTGTTTACATTGTCTAACCTTTTCAACATTACCATATAATTCGTTTAATTTTTTTTATTGTACTATCTATTTATTTTTATTATCTCATCTTTTAAATTGTTTTAATTCAAAACAAATAGTTTTCATATGTTATATATATGTATATATTAATCTAATTACAAATAACTAATTATTTTCTTCCATAAAATGACATTAAAATTCATGTGATAATAATTAAAAATGTCTCATATACACAATACATCCAATCTAATTATAAATCTACTCACTTTTATTAAATCTATCTATTTATATTGTATTATTAAAACCGAAACATTGAAAGTTTTTTAGTCAGTCGGTATGGTACTCGTATTTTGGTATTTGCACTTTAGTTCTTTTGTTTTTACAACTTAACCTTAATTTATTAAAAACAACGATTTTGATCAAAATATAATGTAGTCGGTCGGTTAGAATGATACTCATATTTTGATATTTGCACTTTAATCCATTTACTTTTGCAACTTGACCTTGATTTATTAAAAATAACAATTTTAATTAAAAAATATTTTTTAAATACCGTTAAACACAAAATTCTTGAAACACAATTTAATCACGCTCAAACACAAACAAATACGTCAATTCAACATTGAGTTTAACAATCACATAAAACTATTTAAATTTAAGTTCATCTTCGTTAAAAAAAGTAAAAATATAAAATAAATTATTAAAATACATATAAGATAACAAATTTAAAAGTCATCTTTGCATTGCACCAGTCCTATGCTTGTATACATAAGAAGAATATTCATAAATATCATGTATACATTTTATGGATATGTGATATATAATAATGCTTATTGTAGAGATAGACATTCACACATTCTCGCCCAATCCCAATCCATTCTCTGCCCCGTTTCGGGCGGAGAATTGAGAACTTTTCTGACGATCGGGAAAAAATATGTAAAAATTTCGGGGATCGGGATGGGGTCAGGGATTAGTGTCTCCCTGCCACGCTTCCCGGTCCCCAATTTCTATATTTAACAAAAATATTATATATTTTCATGTATATTAAATAAATTATTGTGAATAAATGATTTGTATATATTCTTATAGTTTAAACTTTTAATCCATTTTTCTAATTCAAAGTTTTCACATGTAGAATACAATTAAATTACAATAATATTTATTTTACCTCTTATTTTAAATAAATATTAATTTGAATTATTATTTAAAATATTAAATTAAATTTAAAATATAAATTATATATCATGATTTATCAAACTAATTTTATTATAAAATTTTAAAGAGATTTTATAGAAATTAATAAGTATGATTTAATAATTTAAATATATTGTATAGTACAAGAAAAGTTAGACCCTTATATAAGAAAATAGAATATATTATAGTTAAAGTTACACAACCGAAATCAATATACTTATATAAAGGAGAAGACGGGGGCGGTGAGGTGGCGCCTCTAGAATCGCTCCGTTCTATTTTTCTAATTTTCTCAATTTTTCACAATTTTTAATTTTAATAATTACAACTTCCTTTATTATTTTCGATTTTGTAGGAAGGAAATTGAAAATTGCACTTTTATTATTTTCAAACTTGATAGAACTTTCTTTTATTATTTTCAAACTTGCATAGAACTTTCTTTGATTTAGAAAATTACAACTTTCTTATTATTTTCGAATTTTTAGGCTTGATATAACTTTCTTTTATTATTTTCAAACTTGATAGAACTTTCTTTGATTTAGAAAATTATAACTTCCTTATTATTTTCGAATTTGTAGGACTTGATAGAACTTTATTTGATTTAGAAAATTTCTTTGATTTACAAAATTACAACTTCTTTATTTTTTTTCGAATTTGTAGGACTTGATAGAACTTTCTTTGATTTAGAAAATTACAACTTCCTTATTATTTTCGAATTTGTTGGCTTGATAGAATTTTCTTTTATTATTTTCAAACTTGATAGAACTTTCTTTGATTTAGAAAATTACAACTTTCTTATTATTTTCGAATTTGTAGGACTTGATAGAACTTTCTTTGATTTAGAAAATTACAACTTCCTTATTATTTTCGAATTTGTAGGCTCTTATGTTAATAATTGCAATTTTCTTTTTTATTATTTCCAATCTTAATAGAACTTTCTTTTATTATTTTCAAACTATAGAACTTTCTTTGATTTAGAAAATTACAACTTCCTTATTATTTTTTAATTTTTAGGATCTTATGTTAATAATTGCAATTTTCTCTTTTATTATTTTCAATCTTGATAGAATTTTCTTTTATTATTTTCAAACTTGATAAAATTTTCTTTTATTATTTTTAAACTTGATAGAACTTTCTTTTATTATTTTCAAACTTGATAGAACTTTTCTTTTATAATACTTCTTGACTTTTAAACATAACGGATTTCCATGTTATTCACCTTACAAACACCTATAAATTAAAGGTCATTCATAAGAAAAAAATCTACACTAATTTTTTTTTACATAGCTTCAAATTTTTACAACCATATTTACAATCAATACAACTATGGCCTACACCATGTTGAATGTTTTGAACGACAGCAACTATACCCGGATGATATGAGTAAGAGTGTGTAGAATGTGGGAATCTGTCAATCCAAATACTGAAGAACTGATCAGTCTTGACATGATTTTGATCGATGAAAATGTTAATAAATCAACATACTTATAACTTATTAGTTTGCCAAATTGTATGATGTTATTAACTTTTCTTAGATATGTTGTATGACAGGAAAATTTGATCCATGCTACGATCCCGAAGATTCTGGTCTCTCGGTTCAAAAATCTTTTAGAGGAAGGCTCCGTGTATAGCATAAAAAATCTGAAAGTTGTTTCAAGGGAAATATAGACCACTATCACATGGGTCTAAATTGCTCTTCATACGCATAACGTTGTTTTAAGGGATATGATTGATGCACGTATTAATGACACCAGCAAACTTTCAGGTTTTTGATGCAGTAATATATTAGAGTAATATATAAGTAATACTATTATATAAGTTATAATTCAAACTATCATGTTCTAATATTATTTTTTCTATGTTGATTTAGATATTGTGGGCTGCTTGACCTACTTGGGTGACATTGAAGTTGTCAAAGGCGGTTGAAAAAAAAGAGATCTCAAAATTGTCACAAATTAGTAAGTTATGCATTATATTAATTTTAATATAACTGTTAATTGTTTTTTATTGTTCTTGTAATTTTATATTACTTCTTTGTTTACCCCAATTTATTTGTTTTACTTATTTAATTTGTTCTAATTTTTTTCTTAAACAGCTCCATCACCAGTACCATAACTTTGTGGGAAAAGTTGACCGAGATGGTTGATACAAATTTATACAAGGAGGATGGTGGACCCTATATAATAATTGTCACATCTACCCAGATTAAAAAAATTAAAAGTAATTATCTTTATTAATGTTTTTATAATATATAGTTTTAGAAAGTGCACATATATAAATCTATCTTATCTCGATTGAACGAATATCATTAGATATTATACAAATATTTGTTTCATTGATATTAATTTACTAGATATTACTAGATTTTAAATATTTTTAAATATTTTAGATATTAAATATTTATAATATTTAATGATATTACTAGATTTTTACCTTAATTTAGGTGTTGTATTTTATCCCTTTGTTTGGTTATTCAGTGATATCTATGGCTTCTTTATTATTGAAAAAAATCTATTAACAAAAAAAAATTCAACTAATTTTTATATAATCAAAACATGTTAATGTTTATTTTCATTCTCAATTTTATTTTGTATAATTTTTTGAAGCGATCAATTTTTTTTTAATATAATTATGAGCCCTTTTGGCTAAACTTAAAATTATTGCTTATGATTTAAAGTTACTTAAAGTTATAAGTAAAATGTAAAATTTTAAGTTAATATATTTGTTTGGGTAATTTTATATTATGATAAACTAATGAGTTATTAAAATTGTAACAATTAAATTAAATTTGATAAATAATGCATTTCAATGATGATATTAACTTTTATCAAATAAATACATTAAAATAAAATAAGTCATTCAAAAAGTAACTCATACCAACTTCTGATTTTAAACTGTTTTTTTAATTTTAAGTCATTTTCTAAGTTATTACACACAAAAAAAAAATCAACTTAAATTAAAAAAAAAATACTTTAAGCCCCCAACAAATTTATTTCAAAATCCAAAATTTTGGTTTTAAACATATTCTTTTAACATACATAATAAATGTTCATATTAAAGATAAAATGACTAAAAAAATTATATTTAAGTATTTAAATTTTTATTATTACAAATAATTAGTATTTTTTTTATCAATATAAATTTCCTTTTATATATATATGGCAATGGTATCGGTCCAAGAAAATAAAAAATCAAACTATATAAACAAAAGGTATATGTAAATACTTTATAATATTATCTATCCAAATGCAAATTTTATAGAATATATTTTATTTGATAATTTAAATAATTTTGTAGATATTTATTTCACAATTTTTATTCTAATATTATTTTTCTTAACAAATATATTCTAATGCCGCTGATTTTATAGAATATATTTTATTTGATAATTTAAATAATTTTGTAGGTATTAATTTCATAATTTTTATTCTAATATTCTTTTTCTTATCAAATATATTTTAATGCCGCTGCAAAGCGCGACTTAGTAACCTAGTATTTATTTTAAACTAAAGGAAAGATAAAAATACACCACACTTAATATTGTTTTTGAAACTTAATATAAAATTTTATAAGATTGGTAGTATATAGTTTTGTATGATATTTTAATAATTAAAAAATAAATATTATAAATATCATTTGCAAACATACTCTAAAAAAAGAATTTAAAAAAGAAAATTTAATAAATATTATAAATCACCTTGATTTTTACTTAAAAGTTTAAATAATAATTAATATATGATTAAGAATGATGTGAGGTTTATGTAATGTGATTTTTCACTCAAAACCAAAAGGAATCACGTAGCTCATTGGTAATAAGAATGATTTCCATAGGGAAGATCAGGGGTTCGATTCTGCACAAAAACATTATTCACATATTTTTTTCTTTAGATAAGAGAGTAGTGGCATGCCATGTAATTTCAAAATATAAAAGGGTAAAATTGTAATTTCACAGGGATTTTATTTGCTCTTTTTACCCTTGTGTTCTCCTATTATATATAGAAGAGATAATAATATGACCCCGCAAATTTGCGAATAAACACGTAATCGACGAATAATTCACATTTTTAGATAAAATCGAAAAATGCATGAAAAATTATGAAACTTAAACCAATTGAATTAATTACGTATCGATTTTAGTGGTCCCGAAAAAAAAGTCATGCAAAAATTACGAAATTTAAACCAATTGAAATATACAAGATACTAATGGTAAATCCCAAGTTTCAAGTCAAACAAATGTGTGGAAGTATTTTTTCGGATTTTTCGAATGTCAAAACAGCCTTCCCCTCCCGAGCGACTGATAAATTCATTTGTTTTTACCGACAATTCAAACAAATGTTTTGACTTCAAAAATATTCAAACATAATATTCCTTTAAATATAATGACCATGAAGTCCGAGAATATTTAAATTTGCATTTAAAATGATTTTATCTGGATAAGTAAAGACTTTCGGGTATTTTGGAATAAAAATCATTTTGGGTTTGTCGACATGGCTTTTGACAAGATAAATTGAATATAAATATAACACAAATATATTCAAAATATTTGAGGGTAAAACATTTAGGAATAACACTCTTTTAAATAAATCTTACAGTTTTGACTCGTAAAAACGGTGTTTAAAATTTCTCGGTTTTCGTGCCTCTACCCATTTGCCTATTTTTCTAAATTAAAGATATCATTATTCATTAAGTTGATATCTATTATTTTTATTTTTCGAGTATTTTACTGAGAGGACACCTAGTTCTTAACTTCTTATGTTGAGCTTCGCCAGACTTCACTTCTTTGGAACTAAAAGTACGAAGGTAACGGTACTATACAATCAATTTTGTTTTATTCTCAAGCAGTAATATTATTTAATTACTCTGAAGTCTGATCTAGTAATCTTGATTGCATTTCCCAAAATTTATGGCAACTAAAGAAATTGAGTTTGGGAGGCTTCATCCAAAAGATATCTTGCAGCATTTGTGGACAGGTCCTATCTCTAATGCTTCTGTTGATGTTGTGGCCGTACTGTTGAGGCCCGATCATTTGGTGTGACCAAGGTGCATGTCTTTGTTATTCTCCAATCTTTGTTCCTGTTGCATAAATGTGGTAGAATTGCATAATTATACATCTCCATTTCTTCTAATCAGGGTGCAGCAATTCATCATATATTGGGAGAAATAGTTCATCACAATGATGTCAATTCTCATATTGACTGTGTCTTGTGTATCGGCCACCCTTTGCCAAAGGTATATGTTCTCTTGCAACTCTAGCAATTTTCTGTTTATTTCACTAAATTCAGATATAACAATCTCTTGAATAACAGAACCAACAATGACGGTGAAAATGTGAATACATGCTTTACATATTGTTTATCAACATCTAAAAGAAGTTTTTTTTGCTCCCCTTCTGTTTATATCTTCTCCATTCCTGTACATCTCAGTTACATCAAAAAAGAAGCATCACATTACTGACATGGCACAATATGACTATATGTGCTATGTACTCTTTGGATCTTTAATGCACAAGTTAAACCACTACTTCCATTTCTTATGTCAGTCGAAGGAACACCAAACACATTCGCCAGTCTTGGTCATGAAATTAGTGAATGCATTTGCTTAGTTGCAATCTTGAACTATACATGCTTTTGACAATGATGAGGAATATATATTATATATTCTTCTTCGGTGATAACGTTATAGTGTTAAATTCTTTTATTTGAGCTGAAATCCGGGAACTACAATGGACTTAATATTATTAAGTCGTTCATTTGTGAAAATTTGAAAGTCAAGGTGGTGAACTAACTGCTAAGGGAACAGATTTAAGGGCTTGTGTCAATGCATGTCTTATTTTTTATGATTACTTGAATTTGTACTCAGGATGAAGATATCTGTCCCTTTTTTGAGCCACACCATCCAGCAATTACAGCAAGAATCAGTTCGGCCAGTCCTGTCAATGGATTGGCTTCTAAGACTTGTAGCAACGGGAATTGGAATGGAACTGATGGATGTTCTGCAATGCGACAAGCAATGCACAAGGGTACAAATGTTGTCGATTTTTAGAATGAGAATTATTTCTCATGTACGGTTCGATGATAGCTATGTGTACAGTAAAGCTTCAGTAGGTGAGGCTTCGAAAGTGATGGAATTGCTGCACACATTTGAAGTGGCATCAGGTCAGATGGTGAATGCTGGGAAGTCCTATATTTTTTTCAGCAAAAATACTGGACAAGTAGTTAAGGAGAACATTTGTAATATGTTGGGAATGCAAGAGGCCGGAGATCACAGTTTTTACTTGGGTCTTCCAAATATGCTTGGGAGGAATAAGTCGGCAGTGCTTGGATTTTTGAAAGAAAGAGTGAGACAGAAATTGGTAAGTTGGGACAGCAGAATAATATCAAGATCTGGGAAGGAGGTGTTAATAAAATAAGTAGCTCAGACTCTACCTAGTTACTCAATGAGTGCGTTCTTGTTACCCTTGGAAATGAGCAGGAATTTGGAGCAGATGATGGCCAAGTTCTGGTGGGGTTCGTCATCAGATACTAATAAAGGAATACACTGGATGTCGTGGGAGAGGTTAAGCTTTCACAAAAGTAAACAGGGTTTGGGCTTCCGCAATTTGAGGGATTTCAACTTAGCTCTTCTAGGCAAACAAGGATGGAGATTGCTAACTAGTCCTTCTGCTTTAGTGAGTAAAATTTTTAAAGCATTTTATTTTCCAGAAGGAAATTTTCTCACTGCAAAGATCAGGAATAATCCAAGTTATGTGTGGCGTGGTATCTGGGAAGCGCAGAGTTTAATAAAATCTGGGATTCGGTGGTGCATTGGCAATGTAGAGAAAATTTCTATATTAGAAGAGCCGTGGTTGCCGTGTGAAGTCGATCCTTTCGTAAGAACTTATAGTGAAGTACTCAGAGGGAATTATGTTCAAAGTCTGATGAAAACTGGAGTGAAGGAGTGGGACAAGGACATATTTATGACTTATTTGGTGAAAGAGAGAGAAGATTAATCTTGGGGATTCAGCTGAGTGATGAAGCTGGCGCTGATTCTTATCAGTGGTCTAAAGAGGTGACTGGTCAATACTCTGTTAAGAGTGCTTATAAACTTCTTCAAGCATCTCGTGGCAGGTGGAATACAGACGACAATTCTGGGTTTTGGAGACGTAATTGGAATTTAAAAATTCCTCCAAAAATTGGGAATTGTATCTGGAGATCAGCATCTGGGTGTCTCCCTACGATGGTCCAACTTGCTCGTAAGCAGGTGCAAGTTTGCCAGATTTGCCCAGTTTGTAACAGCGGAGAAGAAACTATCTACCACATCTTGGTGTCATGCCCTCTTGCGGCATATTGTTGGCGTCAAATGGGTATCGCTCATGTGGGAGTGACGAGGGATTGTTTCGGTATGTGGCTGGATGAAGTACTAAATAAATTTGACAATAAGAAGGCAGAAGAGATTGTTTCTGTATGTTGGGGATTGTGGAGGGCTCGAAATGAGTGGGTGGCAGAAAAAGAAGCCTTGTGTTGCTAACATGGTCGGATCAGCAATAGCTTACCTTAACCAGTGGAAGAAGGCCCAACAAATGGTATTTATGACTCCATCCTTTCATGAGAATGATGGAGCGGAGAAATGGGTCAGGCCTCAGACGGAGTTCATTAAGGTAAATGTTGATGCAGCTTTGTTCGAAACAGGGACGGTTCGGGTTCGGGATGGTAGCTAGGAATCACGAAGGAGTGTTGGTGGATGTTAAAACTGTTTCTCACGAGGGATCAGTTACTCCAGCTCTAGCAGAGATTGTTGGCGTTAAAGAAGCGTTGAGTTGGATTAAAGGGTCGAGGTGGCTTAAGGTAGTGCTGGAATCTGATTGTTTTGCGGTGGTGCAGGCCATTAGAAGTAAGGTTTCTCTGGTATCATCCTTTGGTCAGGTTGTCAAGGAATGTAAGGTGCTGGTTCCTGAAGTAGAAAACATACAGTTATGTTTCATTTATAGTTCCGCTAACAAGGTAGCACATAGCTTAGCTAGGGCTGCTTTTTCATTCCCAGAATGTAGTATTAGTAGGATGGATGTTCCTACTGATGTATTATCTATACTAGCTTATAACTCGTGCCAAGCACGGACTGAGTTGACATTAAAATATTAGTATTAATTAATTATTAATAAATATTATTTAAAAATGTATTTCTCGAGAATTGAATGATAAAAATATATAATAAATAAATAACTATTTAATTATGTAGTTATAGACAATCGAACCGTGCATAAATCTAAAGAAATTAAAGTAAATAAATAAATCTTGTATAATTACGTAGTTGTAAGGAATCGAACCCTGGATGAAGCTAAAGAATTTAAAGTAAATAAATCTTGTATAATTATGTAGTTGCGAGGAATCGAACCCGGGTTAAGTGATAACCAAATTTGGTACTTTGGTACTTTTTAGTACCGCACACCATTCTCACATTGTTTTACTTAGATGGTCATTAATAAAATAAGCTTTTTGATTTCAAAAAAAAAAACTTTATACTTTCGGCTCTAATCTGAAGTTTCAATTTAATAAACTTTGGAAATAGTATGCCACTCGAATCAACCAAAGATTGCTCTTTTTTTTTATAAATTTTTCTTTAAAGAAACTTGCGTGAATTGAGTGCATAATTGATCTGTAATAAATGGCTGTAATCTGGGGATTTGTAATAAATCTTGAGGCTTGATTTAATGCCACTATCCCCATCAAAAGAGAAGCATTAACCTAATTACCTCCCAAACCGGTGATTGAATCGAAGTGGTACTACGTGTTTAATAAAATCCGTCAGTGAATTGAATTTTTATTACTACTATATATCTAAAACCTTTAAGTATTAGAGGAAGACCCAACCGGATCGATCTTTAAATTATGTTCTAACATTTAATAAGGTACAACCACTTATTGTTTAGTTCTTATACTTGGCTCTATTCTTCTTATTTTTGTATATAAAATACCATGTCATTCATAACAAGAGCGAAAGACCCTTTGCTTGCAACTCACAGCAGATGAGTAAAGACCACACTCAATAACAATATCCTTTTTGGCAACATCCAAAAACAACTAAACTTTACAAACACTAAAGAAGGATATATTATTTCTTTACATAACTAAGTTACCAGCACAATACATGAAAAAACCAAACTTTTGTTCCTGAATTTCAGTTAAATGTACTTTATGCTAAAGGTTTCTGTTTCTTCCAAGTCATCGCTAGCCACCCCTGCCTTGCTTTCTTATCTTTCACTCAATCCCTTCTTGTAATGCAACTGTTACCATATCTTTATATAAAGTACAATTATACATCAACCTTATTATTAAAAACTTTCAAGAACTTTAAGAAAAGGTCAAAAAATCGAGGCGATGGACCTTAATGGGGAATACAGGGTACCTCAAGATGATTGCAACGAAGACGCTCCTCTCCTGTTACCGAAGACAGTAGAAAGATCTTTGATACAGCAAGCCATAAGCCAGACATTTCAAAGCACAGCACATTTAGCCAATCTTTTACCTACCGGTTCTGTTCTTACTTTCCAACTGCTAGCCCCCATTTTCACAAACCAAGGTGACTGTGACCCAGTTGGCCGGTCCATGACTGCTGTGCTTATTGCGCTTTGTGGGTTGTCATGTTTTTTTCTCAGCTTTACAGATAGTTTCAAGGACCAGGCGGGGAACATTTGCTATGGTTTTGCCACAATACGTGGCCTCTGGGTTATTGACGGGTCCACAACTTTACCACCTGCGCTTGCTGCCAAGTATTCTCTGAGATTTATAGATTTCATGCATGCTTTCATGTCAATACTGATTTTTGCAGCTGTTGCACTGTTTGATCAAGAGGTTGTAAGCTGCTTCTATCCAGCACCATCGGATGAGACCAAAGAGCTTCTAACAACAATACCAATTGGAATCGGAGTCATTTGTAGTATGTTATTTGTTGCATTCCCTACTCAACGTCATGGAATTGGCTTTCCTATTACTTCCAGTTAAAGCTTCTCGTTAACTGTAACTTAAAAAAATCTTTGGTTTGCCTTTGCACATATCGTTCCTTTCTGGCCGGTCCAGAAAACAGTAATAAGATCTTCAGGATATTAAAATCCTACCTATATGTGATACTTTTTCATGCCTTTGTATCTCACTCTCTATAAATCCAGTACAAGTTTAATGTCTATGAGATACTTAAATGGCTGAATAAAATGTGTTTTAAAACACTTGGCAGGCAGGCCAGAATGTCCAGAGATGTTAAGAAATTTCACAAACTATAGTGCTAAATAATGTAGAGCCAGAGTGTTATAAATTTAACTAAGTTTAAGAGCCAGAATTTTCAGGTAGAGCCAGATTTTCAAAATTTTAACAATCTATGCAACTTAGGAGCCAAATTTTCATGTTCAGAACAAAATAAGTGCAAGCTGGAAAATGAAATGTACCGCACAATATTCCTTATATGCTTGTTCACTGTTCATATCTTGTTCCACATGCCTACACTAAACTTACCAGTATGGTATGTGTGCGGCCCTTCACCTAAAAGGCTAAAACCAGAAAGTAAAACAACAAATGACATTGCGTAGTAGGGGCATCGTAGCAATGAGTCAATGACCAAGTCTAACAAAAGCGACATCAGATATTACCACAAGCTGCAACCATTGCAATGGCTGAAATGTAATTAACTTAGTGGCACCTTTAGAAGTATACCCAACTGAGTATATAATAAGTAAAATGTTTTTGATTTTGGGGTGGAATTGGATTTAAATTTTCTGGAAAAATACGCAGTAAAAGTCTTTGGTCTTACTCTTACATCAATTTTCAAATTCATCTTGATGGATGGAAGATCATAATATTTTTGGTCATCACCTAGATATGCTCATTGACTAAGAACAAGTGAACAACCATGCATTCTTCTCAAGAACAAATAAAAAGTAATACAACAAAGGAAACATAGAATATAATCTAATAGTCCAGGAGGAACTTACAGTGAAGACAACAGCATATAATAAAAAAATTCCCTGTGAAGCATGATTGGTGAAGTTGATGTAATTCGTATCAAGGTCTGAAACTCTAAACTCTTAAGTTCATATCACATCCATAACAAAATAACCTGATATATTAAAACAACAGTCTTTCAAAAATATGAGACTCTTATTAAGAGGAAAATAGTTGATTATACAGTTCTATAATATTGAAATTTGGCAGTATATAAGCAATATGGTACTGGAATGTAAACAGGATGTCGATATATAGAGGTATGTATGGGTACGATAAAAAGGAAATCACATAAATAAACCATTGACTGATAAACAGTCACCAACAGTACGAATCTGATACAGAGTACGAATAAAAGAGTCAACGATAATATTACAACCCATAAATAATGTCTAATACGATGGCCATGCCACCCAACAGCTAATCATAACATAAAGTAAATAGGTCTGCCACTAAACAACTATGGCAACCTCACAGCAGCATCAGAAACCATCTCTAGTCATCGGCGGTCGAACCCTCTCCTGCCAAAGTCCTAGCTATCCTAGTCAACAAGAAACGAACCATCCTGATAACCTCATCAAAACCTCTATCCCTGTCGGCGCAAGTCTCAAGTCCACGAAGTCCACGGTTAGTCACATCCACTAATGACTGGAGTCTAACACCTAACCCTGAAGAAAGAGATGGTGCAGGGGCTCCACCCACTAAGGAGTCGACCAAAGTACGGACCTCCGAATCCCGTCCAAAGAGAGTATCACTCTGACGAGCTAACAGCACATAGACGCTATGCGGAACACTAGTGTGGCTGGATGGATGAACAGGAACTCCAGGCAAAACTGATGGGGAAACAACAGGTGGTGACGGTGATCTAGCAACTCGGGGAGGTGGCTGGAACACTAGCTCAGTCTCAGACTCATCAGAGCCATCAAAGGATGAATCATCAAATGGATCGGTCTCAGCATCAAAATCAACCTCAAGTGGGGTATCTGGGGATCCTCCTCTCGTACGGCGTCTCTCTGACTCATCTACACTAGCATCCGGGTACTGCAATAATAACGTAACACATATATAATAATAGTTACTGCGTTAATAATAAAATCCTACCTAAGTGATAACCTATAACTAACCTATCCTTAAGTGATAAATCCTATTCTTGATAATCTATCTAACTTAGTATGACTTATAGCTAATTTCTATCTTTAGTGATCTATGATTCCTATCCTATGTTCAATTTTCCTACGTTGTTTCAGTGACTTCAACCTGTAGCTCTGATACCAAACCTGTGACACCCCCAAACCAGTGCCACGAACATTACATATTATAACATAATATAACATACAACCTAGGCATGCATCTAATAAATGGAAAGCATACCCCAAGCCAAGATCGCTACCAGGTCGAAGTATGAAACAACATATCTAAGTTCCAACATTTAAATGAGTTACTAATTAAGTTTTACAAGTCTAAACGATTTAAATATTACAACTTAAACCAAATGTCTTAAGTCTATTAGGAAACCAAAAGTACTTAAGCATCTAAAACCTGTGCATGGGTCGGGAACCCAAACCACGGGCCGCTCCTAGCAGCAAACTCTCTAGCAAAAGACTTCCTAGCAGTGCGGAATGTACGGACCATCTTCTGACTTCAATGAAAGGTTAAGGTAAAAACAAGAAAATGAGCCAAAGAATGCTCAGCAAGTATAATCAACAACATATGTAACTAGAAATCCATTAGTGATCAAATGGTAATTAAATGGAAATCAACTAGTAATCAAATGGTAATTAACTGGTAATCAAATGGTAATTAACTGGTAACCAACTGGAAATCAATAGTTTCAAGATATACATCTCTATTCAAAGGGAAAGATTTAAGAAATGGAATTGGAACTTCTGGTAAGACGGTACGAGCTATATGGGTGATCAGCCACATAAAGCTCCAGACCAGGTTTTCACCAGGTCCTAACATTCAGGATCCATAGGCACACACTGGCCTTAAAATACATACATAAGTAACCAGGACCGCCGCCACGGCCAAAGTTTGTTCCATTTATGAATAATTCAAACAAAAGGATTAAATGAACAAGAGGCTTTTAACATATTCGATGTTCATTTCAGGGCATAAACTATTTCAAGATTTTATTACAGGGGCTTAAAGAATGAACAATTGAAAGGCATGGTAAGTAAATGAACAAAGGAATAAGTATGCTCCGGGTATTTAAAAGTTAACAAAGGTCAACAAGGTATAAGTCAAGGAAAAAGGCTCATATGGACAAAGCAAGGTTAAAGGAACAATTGTAGGTTTTATAAAAAGGGTAAGGTGAAAAGGGATACAATAACGTAGTATGGAAATTGATTGCATAATAATAATTTAAAGGACAAGTAAGAGTTTAACGTATACTTGCCTTAAGTAGACAATATCTCAGTATCTGAATCTCAGGGTTCCAACTTCACTTCCACTGGCTCTTTGCCTAGCCTTCTACTGGAACCTATACAAGAATATAATACTGTCTTAGTCTCTAATTCTTAGTACCTCAGCTTTGTTTACGTATCTCTAAGTATTTCTACCCCATCGCTATACAATCATATATTCTTATATATATATTTAACCAAGTAATCACTTAGGAAGCACATAATACTTTAACGACTCAATTAACATTAATCATGTAGTCACTTAACATCACATGACATCCTTAACACTTAATCATATAAGCCATGTATACGTACCTCAAGAATTATACCACATACTTATTTCATTGACGACAACCTATCTCAATTAAAGTTCAACTAAACAATTAGCATAGAAGGGACCATGTATACCACTTAAGATAAATAAAATTATGACATTACCACACTACCCTCAACACTTCCTCTTTTCTTTCTTCCTCTCTTCATGGCCTCTCGGCCTTTCTCCTTTTTCTCACTCTCTCACTACACTAACACCTAATCACACACACGAACAAGTACACCCACACAAGAACACAATGGTGAACACATTCTAAAAGAATACGCACACACACACATACACTAACTCAAGTTACACAACCTTTGCGAAAACACACATTACCTAAGTCTACATTTTTATCCTCACGCACACCTTGAAAATCACTCTTTTAGTCACTCACCCCCTCACATACACCATATATTTTGAAAATACATACTTATGAACACTCTTTGAAAATACACCCACCTACTTATTTTGAAAATACACACACCTATTTATTTTGAAAATACACACCTATGAATACATTTTGAAACTACACACACCTATTCATTTTGAAAATACACACACCTATTTATACATCTTGAAAATCACACTTCCAAACTCAAAGTTTTTAAATCAAATCCTTCCCTTCTAACTTCATCTCTCTCTCTCTCTCTCTCTCTCTCTCTCTCTCTCTCTCTCTCTCTCTCTCTCTCTCGGGGCCTCTCTCTCCCTCTCTCTCTCTCTCGGCCTCTCTCTCCCTCTCGGCCTCTCTCTCCCTCTCTCGGCCTCTCTCTCTCCCGGCCTCTCTCCCTTTTTTTTTTTTTTTTTTTAACTATCCTCCTTCCACCTTAACTCCCATCCTTCAAACCACAATCATTTCAACCTCAAGCTAAAGTTCAATCAACAAATGTTTTAATTGCAACTAACATATATAAACAAAATAAAATCATACTTTCTTTTAAACTAACATGCAACTTATAATATTTCAAATTCTTACTATCCACATCACATAAAAATCGAAACCCACTAACAAACTTTAATCAAAATCATCATGGATCATAAAATTAGTGACATGCATCAACAAAATGAACTTGAGTTCAACTTTTAAACACAAAAATCAAGACCATGGCTCACAAGGATCATTGCCATGGTCGGGTTTCTTCTCGGATGAGCCCAAAACAATGGGTGTCATCGAGAATGACCCTAAATACACACAATCGACCTTTGCATGTAAGCTTTATGCATAAAGACCCTTAAATCCGAAAATTCCAAATTTTGAAATCATGATAAAACTCGAAATTAGTACAAGAGGGTTGTAGAGATTTGAGAGAGGAGTGTTTTGGTTACTCACACTTGTAATTTGGGTGAGAGAAACACAAGTTATGGTGGTTTTGATTTTGTAAGAGATGAAGAACAAGAGAGAGAAATGGGTGTTGGGGAGAGAAGAAGAAGAAGAGAGAGAACGGGGTGGGGGAGCCGAAAGGGGGTGGGTAGGGGTTTTATAGGGGAGTTAAAGTAATGTAAAAGTAAACACTTTTTAGTTATTTAATTATTAAATGACAAAAATGTCCAATTAAATAAAATACTAACATGATAAAAATCAAGGGCTTTCATGTAAATTCATAATCCCATTTCTAGATCCAATAGAAATATTATTCTACAAATAACTTTTGTAGATTAGTTAAATAAAATTACATTTACAAAGAATAATCAAATAAAATGTCTTTTAAATCCCAAAAATAAATTTTAAATAGAATCTTACCATTCACTAGGTAAATAAATAAATTACCTATTGAAAATAAATAATCTAGAAGGTGTAGCATCTCTCAAAATAATTAATTAAAATAATGAAGTGGTTATAAAAATTTAAATCATGAGTTTAAAACTAAATTAAAATATAAATAATGCTAAGAAATATTTTATGCTACTTAATTAAATAATTTAGCATACTCTAAATTTATTATAATTATTATATGACTTAAATAAATTTACAGAGCACTTAAATAAAATTTAGAAACCAGATACGAAATTAACTAATTACTCACAAAGTGAATAATTCACAATTCTAAGCACATAACAATTATTGCACATAATAAACACCTAACAATAAAATGTACGTTTCATTAAAATATTTAAGTCGAAATTTAGAATTGTTACATATAGGCACAAAATGGGTGTTCGGAAACAAGATGGATGAAAATGGCATGATCACAAGGAACAAAGCTAGATTGGTTGCCAAAGGCTATTCACAGGAAGAAGGAATTGATTTTGATGAAACTTTTGCTCCTGTTGCAAGACTAGAAGCAATAAGAATTTTCCTAGCCTATGCAGCCCATGCTAATTTCAAAGTCTATCAAATGGATGTGAAGAGTGCCTTTCTAAATGGGGAATTGGAAGAGGAGGTGTATGTAAGTCAACCTCCTGGTTTTGAAGATAATGATTTTCCAGAGTATGTGTACTTTCTCCTCAAGGCACTCTATGGTTTGAAGCAAGCACCTAGAGCCTGGTATGACACTCTTTCACAGTTTCTTCTTGAGAATCACTTCACTAGAGGTACTGTGGATAAAACTCTTTTTCATAGAAATGTGAATGGTTCTACTATACTTGTTCAAATCTATGTAGATGACATAATCTTTGGGTCTACAGATGTGAAACTTTGTCAAAAGTTTGCCAAGCTTATGCAAAGTAAATATGAAATGAGCATGATGAGAGAATTAACTTATTTTCTTAGTCTTCAAGTAAAACAAGTTAATGAAGGCATTTTCATTAGTCAAACAAAGTACATTTATGACTTGTTGAAGAAGTTTGATCTAATGGATTGCTCTCCTGCCAAAACTCTCATGCCTACTGCTACCAAACTTGAATTGAATACTAAGGAAAAATCTGTGGACATTTCAAGTTATAGAGGCATGGTAGGATCACTTTTATATTTAACAGCTAGTAGACCTGATATTATGTTTGCTACATGTCTATGTGCTAGATTTCAAGCTGACCCTAGGGAATCCCATTTAGTTGCTATAAAAAGGATTTTCAGATATCTCAAAGGAACACCAAACCTTGGCATTTGGTATCCTAGAGAGTCTGGCTTTGAACTAATTGGTTATTCAGATGCAGATTATGCAGGATGTAAAATTGACAGGAAAAGCACAACTGGCACCTGTCAATTCCTAGGCAACAAACTTGTGTCATGGTTTAGAAAGAAACAAAACTCAGTTTCTACCTCCACAGCTGAGGCTGAGTACATTGCAGCTGGAAGTTGTTGTGCACAGATTTTATGGATGAAAAATCAACTTCTTGATTATGGATTAAGAGTTAAGAAAATTCCTATTTTCTGTGACAACACTAGTGCCATTGCTATTACTGAAAATCCAGTGCATCATTCAAGAACCAAGCACATTGACATCAAGTACCATTTCATTAGAGAACATGTTATGAATGGTACTGTGGAGTTACATTTTGTTCCAAGTGAACAGCAACTAGCAGACATCTTTACCAAGCCTCTTGATGAATCAACATTCTCAAGTTAGTAAGTGAGCTAGGTATGCTAAACTTGTCTTAATTTTTATGAGATTCCTGCTAGTTGATATTGAAGCCAGAAACTTGCTATGATTTTCTGTGAGTTAATTTTCTCAGAAAAGTGAAATTTTGTCTAAGTAAAAATTACTATGTCAACGATTGCCTTAATCCGTTGACAGTCTTAGCATTTTTCTGGGTATTCCGTTGACAGCTCTTTTATGTCAACGGAATGCAGCTCTATCAACGCATAAGGCTGGATGTTAACCGCCCATTTCCCATCCGTTGATATAGCGCTTTTAATCTCAACCGTTGATTTGCACGTCTTTTACCACGATCTATACATACACCCCCTGTAAGTATAAATCATGGTAATTATTTAATTGTAACAGTTACATTTTTCAGCCTATCCAGTAATTTACTTTAATTGCTGGACTTATTTTTTTTGAGTATTTTTGGGGGAGTATTTAAGAAAATTTGTTTTCTTTAACTCATTTTTACCTTACTCTCTGAAAATTCCAAAGGATTTTTACTTTCTCTCTCTCTCTCTCTCTTAAAGCAAAACAATTCTCAAGCTTTTCTCTACTCAACGATGGCACCAATTGTGAAACTCATGTCAGCTGGAGGGTTCATCTATGAGAAGAACAACTCTATTCCGTTCGTTGATAAAGCTGGCTCGAATGAAATCTTCCACAAGATGATGGATTTCATGGTGAATTGCAAGCTGAGTTATGCAATGTTTCACTCCACTCCTCTCCATCATGAAATCATTGAGGAGATTTGGACTACATGCGAATTCAATGAAACAGACTGCACAATGCATTTCACCCTTCAAGGTAAGGAATACTCTGTTAATTCTGATATTATGCAAGCATGCCTGCACATTCCTGATAATAATTGTTCGGCATTGCCCACTCATGATGAAATTGTTAGCTTGCTAAATTCAATTAACTACTCTTTGCCTACTGAGAATTTGGGTAAAATCATAAGAAGAGGTCTATTAAAAGAATATAGTTACTTAGCTGATGCCTTCATTAAAGATTTCTCTGGTAAGATCAGTAACTTTGATGCTATTAGTAACTCTATTTTAATTCTACTTACCATGTTTCTTACTGATAAGTACTAAAACTTTAGTACTCAACTTATGTATGAGATAGGTGCTAAGTTGGGTGCCAAAGTTAATAGGAAAAATAATATTTACTATGCTAGATTTCTGATGATATTGGCTAACCATGTTAGTCCAACACCATTGGTCATCTCTAACCCTAAATCCAGGTTTGATTGTTTTGTCCAAGAGAAGAGAGTGTTGAGAGACATTCTAAGGCTCAACCACAATGGTGATGTCCAAGTGGTGTTTTTGCCAATCTTTGAGGTATCTACTTCTAACCCTATCAGTGCTCCTTTAATTACTGCTGATGTACCCTCTTCTGTTGCAATGGAGCCTGTAGTTGTGACCCAACAGGCTCCTGCCCCTGCAACAAAACCAAAGTCAAAGAAAACATCCAAACCCACCTCAGGTGCTTCTCAAAAGGCACCTGTTGTAAAAACTACTTCTAAACCAAAGGGGAGTGGTGTAGGTGGTGTGAGAGGTTAGGGAAGGGGTGAACATAAAAGAAATCCCAAGGATAAGGTAGGAGAGTCAAAAGGATGTAGTTATTGAAACAAGCTCTCCTCCAAGAGCACAGACCAAAAGGGTTAGGGACACTGCAAGCCCCCAGACAACCATATCTCAATACCAAAGAAGGGTAAAATAGAAACCTCAACCTTCACAGGGTGCACACACACTGGTAGCAACTCTACCAGTATCTCAAATTCAGTTTGATGTAACCCCTGTCATTTCTCTGGGGTTACAGTCCCATTCTCTCAACATAAACATTGAAACTACTTCACCAAACTCTCCTACAATTTCTTTTGATGTGGATATGATTCACACATCCATTCATGATTCTCCATCTTTATTCTTGGAGAAGCCTCATTCTGAAATTGGTGACCATCACTTGTTAAGTGATTTGTTGGGTCACCAATCAACTTTTTCTGAAATTACAGCTGAGTTTGTAGAGCCATCACTCAAATCAATCACTACAGATTCAATTGTAACTTCTCTTTCTCAAGCCCCTTTATTTACCTCATCAACGGATATTTCTCATCCGTTGACAAGTGTTTCTCCATCAACGGATTCCATTCCGTTGACAGTTCAAACTACTACATCAACGGATCCTTCTCATCCGTTGATAGGTACATCTACACTTTCAATTCTAAATCCAGTTGTTCCAACCACTAGTGCAGATGACCTAGTAGTAGTTGAAACACTTCTAGGATTGCGAGGGAGTGAAAATGAGAGGCTGGCTTGCAGCCAGGCAAAAGGAGAGGCTGAGAGTGAGAGGCTGACTATTTCTTCCAGTCAGGCAAAAGGAGAGAATGAGAGTTCCACCTTAGTAGGTGAAGGTGAGGGTGTGAGCGGTGTGAGCCATGGGGGGGCCATGATGCAAGAAAAGAGTGGAGAGAGAGAAGGGACTACAGAAGCTGCAAGGGAGGAAGCAGCCATTGCAAGTGAGTCAATGGAGGTTCATGAGGGTGAAAGGGAACTTACTTTCCAAGAGAATTATCAACAGACTCTGGATAGTATTTCCCTGGATCCTGAGACCTTTACTCATCCTGTGCCAGCCTATCAACTCATGGCTCAACAGGGCAATGTGGAGGCAGAAAGGTCACTCAACCTTTATACATACAACTGCATCTATGCAAAGAGCAAAAGATGCATTGGCCAATTTGTCTCCAGGAGCTGCAGCTAGTGGTGAGTTTGATTCCTTCAGTGATGATGACAATTTTGGTGCAAATCTACAGGTGGCCAACACTTCACAGACTGGGACTTCTGTGGTGCCTCCTACACCAAACTGGCTTTCTTAGGATATGCATGGAAGAGGTAACCTAGATGCTACAATTACAAGGCAGTATAATGAGGCCTACTTGGCTCATGAGTCTGCTTCTGCCACTGACAAGAAATTTTACAAGTCCATCATGGATTCTTTGGAAATTCAAAGGCTACAGATGCTACAGACTAGAATTGAGGCCCGGGAGATAAAGGAATCAATTGCAAATTTGAAGGATGCCACTGACAGGAGGCTTGATGAGAAGCTCCCTATTCTTACTGTTACCAAGATGAACAGGTTTTTCTCTAAGGAACCTGAGGTAGCAACCTCCTTGAAGACTCTTTCTTCTAGAGTGGACAAGGTGGAAGCTACTCAATCTCACATGCAAAAGGAACATGAGAAGCAAACTCAATTGTTGGCACAGCTAGTGGCTGCTCAAGGTCTCCCTCTCATCTCTCTTGATGATAACAAAAAGGGGGAGAAATCAATGGAGCTAGACATTCAAATCACCAAAGTTATGGTCCCAGCCATCTCTTTGCCTAAAGAGCCACTAGCTATGGGGGAGAAGACAAAAGGAAATTTGGATGGAATTGACCTCATTGAACGTGCATCTATGAGACTGCAGATTGCAGCCCAAATTAAAGAGAAAATGAAGAGTATAGATGCACGGGCAAAGAAGTTAGCTGAAATCTCTAAAGAAAGACTTTCATCAACTGATAAGGCTATTTCTACATCAACGGATGAGTTCACTCCATCAACGGATGAGCTCATTCCTTCATCAACGAATGCCATGGTGTTAGCATCAACTGATATGGAGCCACAGACCAAAAGCTTATTTATTCTAGAGCCCCTTTTACATGGAGTCATTCAAGGTCCAAGGAAAGAAAGAGGACAAACTTCATGCATTAGGGATGTGGACTCAAGAGGCATATCTCCAAAATCTCCTGCTAAACCAAAAGGCAAGAATATTGCAAGGACCTTATATCCTTCACCTTATCCAGATGAGCTCAAGGTTTTAGGTCAACTTATCATAAAATGCAAGGAGAGCAATAATCCTGAGATAAGGAACCAGAGAGCAATTGTCTACAGAAATGGACAACAAATTTGTCTTTGGGCTGGTCACCCAAATTTTGCTGCGGCTAAAGCTGAGGAGTCAGAAAGAGCAGCCTTGCAAGCTCTTGCAGTTGCCCAAGCTCTTGATGAAGAAGAAAGACAAGATGAAGAAAGAGCTAAGGCTGAAGCCAATGAAGCAAGGAAAAAAAGAAAGAGTACAAGGCAGCCTAAACAGAAAGCTAAAAGGAATCTAGCCTTTGACAAGGAGGTCTCTCAAAGCACAACAACAGATTCTTCTACAACAGCTGCACCTCCGACTCTTCCTGATCTAATCTTCAAAGAAAAGTTAGCCTGTGACCCTGAGCATCCAGTGAATTTTCATGATCAGCCAATTCAGCCAAAGGAGGAGCAAATTGAGCTTAATGAGGCTAACTTCCCAAAATTTCTATTTGAAATGGATGCGAAGAAGAAAGCAAAGCAGAGGGCTGCTAAAGCTAAGCCAGTATTTGTGAGAAGACAACAAGTTGAAAAACCTCCTATCAATCCAGAAGACTTCATGTACATTGCTGACATCAGAGAGGAATCTGGCCTACATCTCAATCTTGATGACTTGGTGGAAGTGAGAGGAATTGCAGCCTCTCATAAAATGCCAGAGAGATTGGTGTTTGTCTACAAAGGTGGGAGGGAACAAACTTGGCCTCTCTACAGGATTTTAGGAGAAGACTACCAAACACTGCTCTCAGTGTTCAAATGCTTGAAGAAAGACTTTGGCTTTACCAAAACTGCCAAGTCTGAGATTGTCTCCAAAATCTGTCAAATCAAGGCTAGCTGGAACAAGCCTGATGCACTTCCCAGGGTTCTTAAAGTTCCTCAAACTGGAAAGAAAATCCATCTCCAACCCTTTTGGATGATGGAGTTCAGAGACAAAGACAACTGTAAAAGATTCTTTAGGGTAGAAGACCAACTGAAAAAGGCATCAAATGATACTTTAAAATTCATGCAGTCCAAGTTGGGAAATCAAGATGAAGAAGAGAAGATATTCTACAGAAGGCTTCAAGCTCAAATTGAGGAAAACAATGCTGCAAGAGGGAAGAAAACAAGGCCACAGAGACATAGATAATTATTCTGCTCAGGCTAGAGGAGCATCTCTGTGCACCTGTTTTGTAAGTCTTTAATCTTTGTAATTTAGTAAATTCTTAAAACATTTCTTTTGAAGCTTAATGCAATTTCTATTTTTATCATGTGTAATTTGTTTAAGTGTTTTTGTTATCATCAAGGCCTTTGATTTATGGCTGTTTTTCTATCAGTCATAAATTGGGGGAGATTGTTAAGAATATGTTGTTCTTGATGATAATTGTAAAAACACTTAGTAGAATTTGTGTAAAGTAATTTGTAGCTGTCAACGGATGGCATGCCTTGCAGCTTCCGTTGAAAGGTAGCTCACCAACGGATGAGTCCTGTAACAACTGTAATGTACAAAACTTCACTAGTTGATACAAATTTATTGTAAGTATTAGATAGGTTCTCTAAGTCATGTTGACTATGTATTAAATAGGCAAAATAGGTTGGTTAATTGTAAATACTTTGTGCCTTGCAATTTTGCCTAAGTGAAGACTATCAACGGATGAAGATTACACTATCAACGGATAAGAAACATACTATCAACGGATGATGAATAAAGCTATCAACGGAATACATCTCCTGCTATCAACGGATTACTATTACTTTTCTGAACAGTTGACAAAGTGATAGTGACAGTTTCCTGACAGATCAAAAGGTGATGTAGAAGAGTACTTTGCATTGGAAGCCATCAAAATTGTCTCTGGAAATAAGGAAACATTCCAATTTCCAATTAAGTTCTTGAGAGGGATCATTATAAGCAAGAAGACAAAAGACAAAGATCTTCAAGGACCATTGGACAAAAGGAATGAAAAGCAAGCTGTTGGCGGTTACCCTTTGTACTATTTAGAGTAGCCAAAAATAGTATTGTAAACTTGGAATATATATATAACCAAGTGTAACAGTTATTTTACAAGTGAGAGAAGTGAGAACAATTAGATTGTATTAGCTATTTTCTGAGAACATACTTCTCTATACTCTTGTAACTGAGCAGCTGTGATACATTCTTGTAACACAGATTATTTCCGAAATAAAAACACTTCAGTTGGATCATCAAACAATCCAACTGAAATTATTTACTTGCTTGTGTTTATTTTATCAGTCAAGTTTTATTTTATTTTAAGTTAAGAAAAATCTAGAATTGTATTCAACCCCCCCCCCCCCCTTCTACAATTCTGTTAGGGCATTTGGGATTAACAATCATCTTATTGATGATTTGTTGGATCACCAATCTATCATTTCTCAGACTCTCGTTAAATCTGTGGCTTCAACTCTCAAATCAATCTCCACGGATTCCGCCTTAGTCTCCATTTCAAGAGCCACTTTTTTCCTTCATCGACGGATATCTCTCATCCGTTGACAAGTGTTTGTCCGTCTACGGATATGTCCCAACTCAACTATCTGTTGACATCCATTTCTACTGCCTCTACGGATACTCCTTCCACACTTGCACTTCAAACTTTAAGTATTTCTACTTCAAGTGTGGATGAGTTAGCAGTAGTTCAAACTCTTTTAGGATTGAGGGAAGGGAGTGAAGTAACTGAGAGTGAGAGGCTGGTTTGCAACCAGGCAAAAGGAGAGGAAGTGCAAGAGAGGCAGACTATTTCTTCCAGTCTGGTAAAAGTGAGCACTGAGAGTTCCACCTTAGTAGGTGAAGGTGAGGGTGTGAGAGGTGTGAGCCAGGGGGAGCCCCTGATGCAAGAAAAGAGAGAAAATGAGAGAAAAGAAGGTACAGGAGAAATAAGGATGGAAGACTCAGTCATTGCAAGTGAGTCAATGGATGTCAGTGATGCAGACAGGGAAAGACTGTACCAACTTGTATACCAAAAGTGTTGAAACAAGTCAACATGAATGCTGAGACATTTACTCATCATGACCCAGCCTATCAAGTCTTGGCTGGACAGGGCAATGTGGAGGCAGAAAGGATGTTGAATTTAGTGCACACAACTGAATCAATGTCTAGGGCAAAGGAAGCTATTCAGAAACTGCCTCCAGGAGCTGGTGAAGATTTCAGTAATGATGAAGACAGTGATGATTTTGAGAGTGGTGAAGGAGGAGATGAAGGCCCTTCCACTCTCCAAGAGGTGCCTACTTGGTTGTTCTCTAACTCCTATGACCACATAGCAACCAAGTCAGTCATTCTCAGGAATTATCAAAGGGCACGTGATGAAGCTCAAACATCAAATTCACAGGATGTCACCTCAGTTCATAACTTTGTGGAATCACTTCAGCTTCATCAGGCCCACATCCTGTAACAAAGAGCCAACACTGATGATATCAAGAACCATCTAGATGAGGTGAAGGATGTTTTGGCAAGAAGAATTGATGTTGTTGCTCCTTCCACATCTCAAAGATGCAAGCAAGACAAGTTGGTAAAGGATGTGGATGCTCTTACTGGAAGAATGGATAAGATGGAAAAGAAAATGGACACCTTCTTGGCTAACCAAATTCTACAGACTCAGCTTCTGCAACAGTTGCTCCAGTCAACTGGTGTCACTCAAACCCTTGATGATAATAAAAGGGGGGATAATTCAAGTAAGGAGGAGAGTGCACTAGTCCTTACAACTCAAGGTGTTGCCCAGTAATAATCTATTGTAGAAGGGGGGTTGAATACAATAGTATAAGATAATCGACTTTATCAATGACAATATTGAACAATAACAGTTTTATTGAATCTGTTATAAAACTGTTACAAAACTCTCTCAAGAAAATCAATGTTCTTAAGAGCTTCAAGGTTACAAGATACTCGATTGTGTGATCCGATATAAATCGAAAACCTAAACTGTGTTTATATACTACACAGCTTCTCTATCAAATTACAAGATAAGTCCTAATCAATTACAAAGATTGAAACCTATCCTAACTTGATAGCTTCTCTTCTACAAACCAGGAACCGACAAAATAAACTTCCTTCTTTAACTAAACTCCATATATAATTCGAAGTAGGAATCCTGATCAGCTTCCAGTCCTGATGATCAATCCTGATCATAGTCCTGATATGAATTCTGATATCAATCCTGATATGAATCCTGATACTGACGATCAAACAATCCTGATGCGAATGCAATACTGATGACGTCAGCAATCCTGATCAGTTGAGTCTAGATCCTGACGATCATTGAATCCTGATCTAACACAAGGTGTGCCATCAAGTCAGGAGGAGTCACCTCAAATCATAGCTAATCCAAGTGAGTTTCAACTCACAAAGGTGATCTCTCCTCAAGCTAAGGATGTCCAAATGTTTCTCAATTCTGAAAAGATGATCAAGGAATCCATCTTCCAGGCTGTGACTTCATCCACAAACAGCCATCATGTCCACACAACAATTCTGAAGGTCCTCACTCCTGACACCATTGTTTTGCAAAGAAACTATGATGCTGAGCATTCTAGTGTCAAGGAGTTTGAACCTCTCTTCAGTGGCAGGACTGGATCACCACCTAAACAAGTTAGGTCCTGATATGTTTGTAGAAGGGGGGTTGAATACAAATGATACCGTTTAATCGAAATTTGTCCTTTCAATAATTTAACAATTAGGAACAAATTAGTGCGGAATAAAACTGAAACAATACTCAAGTTATATAAAACTCTATTGAACTTGAAGGGTGTTACAATTCTGATCACTGATTACAATGAACTTGATAAAACAAACCTAGAATAAATTCGACATGAATTTATCTACTTTTGTAATAAAAAGGATCGAATACTAAAAAGTAGTTCGATATAAAATCTAGGGATTATGATCCGCTAGAAAGCTAAAGCAGTACAAGTGAAATGATTCTTATGGATTAAATGCTAAGAACAATTCAAGAATTAATTCACTTGAAGAATTAAAGGCTTTGCAGTTGAAAGAAGTAAAGAAGACAGAGAGAATGAAATGTTTAATGCTGCTGTCACTTTTTGTTCTTCAATTGTAGTATTGTAATGTAATGAATAAAGTCGTCTGTTGCCTTGTATTTATCATTGCTTTTCTTTTAGTAAACCCACGTGCAATTCAATTAGCAGAATAGAAATTGCACTAGGAAGACTAGCAGAAAAACAATCACTTTACCCTAGGAAGACAATCGGGAAAACAATGAAATACAAAGGGAAGACAATCGGGAAGACTAGGGTTTGCTCTAGGAAGACAATCGGGAAGACTCACTTGTGAGTCTTCCTAGTTTAAAAAACAGAGTCTTCCTAGTTCAAACCTAAGTCTTCCTAGTTCATATTTATTCTAATTTAAATAATTAACTAAATAAATTATGTATTAAATTAATTCTTTACAGAATTAATTTAATAAATAATTTACTTAATAGTATTAATTATTTATAAGAGAATAAATAGAATTAGTTGACTTCTCAATTAATTCCAGAATCACTTAAAACTTAGATAGAGAATAAACATAATAGTACGTTGACACTCAATGCACTGTCTGGTTCATGAGTGACTAACGACAATGTCTGTTATTTATCTATTTGACTTTAAGCAGTGATTCACTTCCTTCTCATTCAAGAACTCCGTAATCAGTATCTTTTGCTGTCACCACTTGAAATCTCCGTCACTTTAATAAATCCATTGAGCTTGAATACTTCATTGAGGCTTGATCAATAAATTGAGCTTCTTTCAATGTAGAATCACTTCAAGTCTGTAGATGACTTTAATCTTCATTCTTTTACAGATATAATCTTCTGAGATTCCTGTGACATTTGATTTTTATTATTTACTTATTACATCTTAATTAAAGTTGAGTAGAATCCTCGGTGTTTACAAATAGGCCTAGACATATGCCTTTCAATCTCCCCCTATTTGTTTGTTAGACAATAACAACCAAATACCTCTAGAGGATAACTCAACTAAAACAAGAAAAGATAAGACTTTTAAGAGCCAAGCAAATAATAAAAAGTTCTGGATTAAATATAACAATTTCCATATTCAAACAATAAAGATAAATACAAGATAGATGTTCCTCTAGACTGAACATATGAATACATTTACCTATCTTGATTTACCTAGCTCTAAACATTTAACATTTACAAATGAGCTATCTCTATCATGCCCCACTCTCTAATTTCACCTTCTTCAGATTCTTGCAAGGTGTCTAGCAGATCTTTGTCGAGGACACGATCACTTTCTGAAGCCACTCTACTTGGCATTACTGGTTGAGGGGTGATCTTCTTCAGTCTGTTCTTCATCTGAGTGTACCTTGGAACTTTCTCCGTGCAACAGTCTGAGATCATATCAGCAACCTCAGACTTATCTTCAGTAGTAAACCCAGAAGTTCTTAGAAGATTCTCCAACTTCACCAGTTGCATAGCAGTTTGCAGCTTCAATGAATCAGGATCCAGCCTTACCGTCTCCAAAGTTGTACCTCTATAGATTTTGACTTCATACGGAAAGTGTATAACTTGAGGGCTGACCTTCATTACAGAGTCTCTCAGCCGGTCATAAAGAAGCTCGTTCAAGCAAGAAGATCTCTTAACCTTACTCATTAGAATCCACAATTCAGAGAGAGATCTTCTTTGGAGTAGTTCAAGAGAAACGGTGAATGACCCTTCAAGAGCACTTGAGACATAAATGTACAGTTCTTGCCTCACTTGATCAAATGCAGACGTAATCCTTAGGATATCTTCCTTCAATGCCTTCATGTATAATCAGTTGTCTGGATTAATCGTTCTGATCTTCTCAAGCAATTTCAGAAAAGTAGCATCATTGTTTGTGCTTCTCTGAGGGATATCAAACATCTCCCTTGCTTTATCCCATTTGCTTCCTTGCTTCATCCTAACATCTAATCTCCTTTCTTTGACATGAATACCATGAAGACGTTGTTTGTCTTCATGTTCAGCCTTTTGAATTTTCAGCTTCTGAGATATGATGTTAGAGACCTTGGCATTTTCATCTTCCTTTCTCCTGAGGTCTGCTTGTTGCTTCTTCAACTCCTTTTGAAATAAAGGGTCAGGAGTGTATAAGTCAGCTTCATCTTCCCAATCATCAAAGTTGGTTGCCTCTTCAACCTCCTCCTCACCAAAAGCTTCTTCAGGAATGGTCTTCTCCAGATCACCAGATGTGTCAAATTGGAAGTCATCCTGTTCACCGTGGTAGTAGTAGGCATCATCAAAAACAGTTTCCTCCAATGATTGTTTCCCTTTCCTTTATCTTTTCCACCTTTTCCAGAAGCTCCTCCAGCTTCTCTGTTTCCTCCTTCTTTCTTCTTCTCCCCCTTAGTTGAGGAATCCTCTACAATTTGAGCTTTGGAAGCCCTAGGATTCACCTCAGAAGTTCCCCTTATTTCTCCTTGTTCTCTCCTATCTCCTTCTTCATCAGCATCATCATCCTCATCATCATCATCATCATCATCATCATCATCTCCCTCAAAGAATGTTCTTTGTTATCCAGTAGGTTGATGTGACTTCTTGATCATATAGTAAAGGTGCTTCATCCCTTTGTTAAGATGCTCCATTCCTCCTTCTACCTTAGGCAACCTTCCTTCAATAAGCGTTTGATTTTCATCAGCTGTTTGCAGAATGAAGTTCACCTTGGTAGAAATGGCAGCAATCTCCTTGACACTCTCTGATATTTGAGCATTTGACGTTGTAAGATCAGTAATGTCTGCAGCCACCAGTACTTGAGATTGTTGAATTGAGTTCAGCTTCGGGAGTAGATTATTCTTCAGTCCTTCCAGGTCATCTTTAACAGTACCCAACTGATTAGATACAGAGGTGGTAGATTGTGCAACCACTTGTGCTTTCAGAAGATTGTTCTCAGCCTGGGTTTCTTGCAACTTTCTCTGTAGATCAGCTAGCTGGTTCAACAAAGCAGTGTTTGTGTCAGTGTGTGCACTCACTTCAATTGCTCTCAGTGGTGTTTCACTCAACTCACGTGCTTGTGTTTCACTATGTGTTTGACTCTCATCTCTCACAACAAACTATCTATCTTGGTTCTCCGTAGATGTACCTGCATGTAAAATCACCCTAGCCCCTTCAAGAGAGGTCAGTGGTGGTGCAATGGGAGTTCGCAATTCCCGATCCCTGATTGAGTCTATCAAAATATTTGACATTGTATACTGAATTGCTTCAGAGACAGACTCACCAGGTTGCCTTTCACTTTCTCCAGTAAAACCTGCGAGTGAAAAATCCCTTAGGGGAGCCAGAGATGTTCCCTCTGAGAGGGGAGAAAATGATTCTATTAGAGGTGGCGAAGAATCAGATTTTCCCTCTGATGCCTGTGAAGGCACTTCTACCGTAACTATGGTAGACACTGTTTCAAATTCAAAGTTAAAGTGCTCTCCTTGCACGGTGTCCTGAGTTTCATGTAGATGGATATCTTCTCCCATTGTGAGTAATGGGAGTGTGCTTGACTCAGTACAAGATGCCATGGCCCTATGGCGAATTTCAATAGATTCACCCAGTTGAGAGGATGTCTCCAGAGACTGTTCAGTGGCCATATCTATGTCCATTTCTTGTTGAGAGGATACAGATGGGCTTACAGATGCCTCCCTATAGGTTTTTCTTTTCTTTAAGGGTGGAGACAGAGCTGTGGGAGCACTCTTTGCAGCTATTTCACTAACTCTTCTTTGACTGGTTTGAACATTTGGCTCAGGTTGTGTATCAGGAGTGTTTGACTTTCTGTTTGGCTCTATGACCTGGGTCAGAGACTGTGGTTCTACAATCTCTAGGTCAGCCCTAACAACCACTTGGGTTTGAATTATAGTACCAGAAGAAGATCCAGGGTTAGGAATAACTACCTGTAGTGGAACTGGATGTGGTTGAGGAACTTGTTCACCAAAGATAGGAAGATTAATGAATTGACTCATCAATGGTGAAACAAGAACAGGGATGTTGAGGAATTTGGATGAGACATCAAGTCTGGTGTAGAATTTAGTGTCTGTGGTTGGAGAGGTTTCAAATCTTGTTTCTCTAAACAGTTCTACCTGCTCAGCAGTGAGAAGATGATTAATGATAAGAATGAGAAAGCGAGGGTACCAACACTTTACTTTCCCATTATTATCATAATCTCTCCTAGAGTGAGCAAGCCTGTTGATCATAAGGTTCCACAGAATCTCAGCAAAATTTAATCTATGACCAAATACAATAGCATAAGCAATATACTGATTAAGACTGGTAATGCAATGAAAATTTGTTTTTGTGCAGTTACCAAATACTCTTGCTATTGTATCAAAGAACAGATCCCATTCCCTTACAACAAAACTTTTAGACAATTTAACCATTTATAAGGGACCCTGATAATGAATATTCACGAAGAACTGTGATAACTCATCATCAGTGGGTAAAGGATCAAACTTGTCCTTTGGAAAATGTAACACATCACAGAATAACTCAAAAGTGATTGTATATTGCTGGTTTAGAATATTGAAAGTAAAAGATTTTAAATCTCCAGCAATAACAACACTTGAACACAAGAACCTTAAAGGATCAATTTTAAGAGGTGCATTGGCACAAATAGCATGACTGACACAAGTCTCGCTATTTAAAAATTGAATCCAAGGTCTAAAACGTTCCACCTTGCACTTAGACGGATCAAAATACCCAACAAAATTATTTAAAACGAGTTCAAAATTAGGATCCATTTTTATAAAACAAGAAAATTTAATCAATTTAAAATAAAATTAAAATTTTAGGGATTTTTAGAATTAATTAAAATTAATTAAAATCCACAAAATTAAATTTCACCAAAATTAATCAAATTTAAAAATATTGATCCTAAAATTCGAACTAAAACTTTTGAAATGCAAACTAAATTGGGTAACTGAATCTTAAGAACACACACAGTAAAACCACACACAGTGATCAATTTTATCACTAAAACTCAAGAAGATCACTTAACACACTCAAGAAGAAAACAAACTCAAGTCGAATCAGAATTTAAACAAAAATTCGACAGCAATTCGACTCAAAAGTTTGATTTCAATGAACAAAGTGATTTGCTAAGTAAAAACTTGAGCAATATTGAAGCAAAGATCAAAGTTCACTGCTGAAAGATTGAATTTGAAGGGGTTTTATGAAGAAATAAGAAAAAACGATAAGGCAAACAAAGAAATGAATTGCAGTGTATGTACTGTGTATCTATATATATATATATATATTAATAAAACAATAAAACTAAAAAAGAAAAGAAATATGAACGGTTGTTTTTTTTAAATTTGAACTGGGAAGACAATCGGGAAGACTTAGGATAGTCTTCCCGGTAGTCTTCCTAGTTCAAATTAGGAAGTCTTCGGAAAAATAATAAAAGAAAATCATAAAACTAAAATAAATAATTCTAAGTCTTCCCGATAGTCTTCCTAGTTCAAAAACTGGGAAGACTTAGGAAAAGACTTAAAATTAAATAGAAAAAACAAAAAGAAAAAGAAATATTCCTTAGTTTTCCCGGTAGTCTTCCTAGTATAAAACTGGGAAGACTTAGGAAAATTCAGAAATATATAAAATAAATACAGAAAAATGCAGAAAAAATATAAAAATGCATGAAAAATTTATAAAAATCTAGAAAAATTCACAGAAAATTCCATAAATTCTAGAAAAATATGCAGAATAATATAGAAGTGCATAAAAATAATATAAACTTGCAGAAATATTTAAACAACAATATTTACAATCTGAAAAACATTTAAATAATTCTAAATAAATACATTTTCAATAAAAATACATTTTTCCACTTAAAAAATATGAGAAAAATATTTTTAGAGAAAATATATTATTCAGAAATATTTAAATCAACAAGCATGCAATTATAAACAAGAATAGGCAGTAATATCACTTAACAAGCACAATGGAAAAATGATTTTTAGAAAAGAACAAACAAGACAGAGACATTATCAATCACTAAGACTGTTCAACATACCCAACTTACTAACTAACTTAGTAAATGTGGATTCGACAAGAGACTTAGCGAATATATCTGCAGTTTGTTCTTCTGTGGGTACAAAATGTAACTCCACAGTTCCATTCATGACATGCTCTCTGATAAAATGATACCTGATATCAATGTGCTTCGTTCTCGAGTGCTGCACAGAGTTGTTGGAGATAGCTATGGCACTTGTATTATCACATAAGATAGGGATTTTGTCTAATACAAAGCCATTGTCCTTCAATTGATTCCTTATCCATAAGATCTGAGCACAACAGCTTCCAGCAGCAATATATTCAGCTTCTGTTGTTGAATTGGAAACCGTTTGTTGTTTCTTGTTATACCAGGAAATCAATCTACCTCCTAGGAATTGACAACTCCCAGAGGTACTCTTTCTATCAACAACACTACCTGCATAATCAGAATCTGTATATCCAATAAGATTAAAACCAGAATCTTTAGGGTACCAGATACCTAGATTAGGTGTGCCCTTAAGATATCTCAAGATTCTTTTCACAGCAACGAGATGTAAATCTCTAGGGTCCGCTTGGAACCTTGCACACAAGCATGTAGCATACATAATATCTGGTCTACTTGCAGTAAGATAGAGTAAGGAGCCAATCATACCTCTGTAGCTTGTAGCATCTACCTTGATAGAATTGTCAGAAGCTCCAAGTTTGATGGCTGTTGAAGATGGAGTCCTTGCTGATGCTGAATCCTCCATGTGATACTTCTTGAGGAGTTCTTTGAGATACTTGGATTGACAAATAAATATACCATTTGACCTTTGACTTACTTGCAATCCAAGAAAGAACTTCAGCTCACCCATCATACTCATTTCAAACTTACTCTGCATTAGCTTAGCAAATCTCTTACAGAGATCATCATTAGTAGACCCAAATTTGATGTCATCCACATAGACTTGGACTAATATCATATCACTTTTGTGTTTCTTTGAAAAAAGAGTTTTGTCTATGATACCTCTAACAAAACCATTTTCTAAAAGAAAACCAGAGAGAGTATCATACCATTTTCTTGGGGCTTGTTTGAGACCATAGATAGCCTTGAAGAGAAAGTACACAAAGTCCAACAGCTCTTGATTTTCAAAGCCAGGGGCTGTTCCACATAAACTTCTTCATCAAGCTCACCATTCAGGAATGCACTCTTAACATCCATTTGATAGACTTTAAAATTGGAATAAGCAGCAAATGCTAAGAACATCCTGATGGCCTCAAGTCTAGCCACTGGTGCATAGGTTTCATCATAATCAATGCCTTCAGCTTGTGAATACCCTTGTGCAACCAGTCTTGCCTTGTTCCTTGTAACAATGCCATCCTCATCTAGCTTGTTCCTGTATACCCATCTTATACCAACTACTTTCTTGTTATTTGGCATGGGTACCAGTTTCCAGACTTGCTGTTTTTCAAACTGATTGAGTTCATCTTGCATAGTAATCACCCAATCTGGATCAGTCAGTGCTTCCTCAGTTTTCTTTGGCTCCATTTCAGATAGAAATGCTGAATAATGACATTCATTCTGAGTTGCACTTCTAGTTTTAACTCCAACATCTGGATCACCAATGATCAACTCAAAAGGATGAGCTCTATTGCATACAGTCTGTCTTGGAAGATTTGATCTTGATGATTCGCCTTGAAATTCACTTTGATGTTGTGAGTGACTAGATGATCCTTCATTTTCTCCCCCTGAGTTGTTGCTTGATTGCCTTGATGATTCTTCTCCAGTGTTGGTGGTATCTCCATTATTACCAATGTTTCCACCACCACCATGATCATTATCATTAGTGTTATTATCATTCCCAGCAATAACTTCAGGTGAAGCTACATCATCTAATTCTGAGTCTGGCAAGTTATCCAACTTCAGCTTTTCAGATGAGTCTTCTTTTTGGATACTAGGGAGCTTAGTGTCATCAAAATTAACATTGACACTTTCCTTTACTGTGTGACTGCCAACCAAGTAGACCCTGTAAGATCTTCTAGAATAACCAAGAAAAATAGCTTATAGTGCCTTGGCCTCAAACTTGCCACGTTTAACATTGTCATCTTTAAGCACAAAGCATTTTGCTCCAAATACATGAAAGTACTTGACAGTTGGTTTCTTGTTGTTCATGATCTCATAAGGAGTCTTCATTAAGTCCTTGTTGATTAAAGTTCGATTCTGAGTATAACAAGCTGTATTCGCTGCTTCAGCCCAAAAGTACATTGGAAGTTTAGACTCACTTAACATAGTCCTTGCAGCTTCAATCAATGTACGATTCTTTCTTTCCACTACTCCATTTTGTTGAGGAGTTCTAGGGTAGAATACTGTCTTGTTATTCCTTATCAACACAAAAGTCATTTAGGACTGCATTCTTGAATTCAGTACCATTATCTGACCTTATGGCTCTAACAGGGAATCTAGAATCCAGCTCAATCAACTTTATGTGGTCAATCACCAGGTGTGGGGTCTCATCCTTGGAATGTAGGAATAAAACCCATGTATATTTTGAAAAGTCATCAACAATCACAAGTGCATATTGTTTCTTTGACATGGACATCACATTAACTGGACCAAACAAATCCATGTGCAGTAGCTGAAGTGGTTCAGTTATTGATGATGTGTCAGTGCCCTTGTGAGAAGCTTTCTTTGACTTTCCTTTCTGACATGCCTCACACAGTCCTTCCTGTGTAAATTCCATATGAGGCAAACCTCTAACCAATTCCCTCTTGACTAAAGAGTTCATGGTTTTGAAGTTAAGGTGAGACATCTTCTTGTGCCATAGCCAACTTTCATCTGATGAAGCTTTAGCATAAAAACAATTAACTTCATCTTTGCATCCAGAGTGCAGATCAGCTATGAACAAGTCACCTTTCCTTACTCCTTGAAGAGCAGGCTTTCCATTCTTTTTGTGAAGGATCTGACACTTCTCTCTTTCAAAGGAAACAACATATCCTCTGTCACAGAAATGACTGATGCTGAGAAGATTGAACCTCAGACCTTCCACAAATGATACATCTTCAATGATAACATTTCCAAACTTCAAACAACCATATCCTTTCGTAATACCCTTGATGTTATCTCCAAAGGTAACTACTGGGCCAGCTTTCTCAACCAAATCTGATAGCAGGGCTCTATCTCCGGTCATATGCCTTGAACAACCACTGTCAAGAATCCACATAACACGGTTTACCTGTTTAACTCCCTGCAATACCAAATTGATTAGTCCTTCCTCGGAACCCAAACTTGATTGGGTCCGGCATACTTAAATAACTGGCCTTTGTCAGGCAAAACAACCTTTTTAGCTACAACTACTTCAACCTCTTTCACAAAAGAGCGTTTCCATTTATACCCAGCCTTAACACATTTCTGAGTAGGCTTAGGGATAAATGAATCCACTCTAGTCTTAGGAGGACTAGTAGTCTTAGCTCTAACATGCTTCTTATTATTAACATGTTGACGTGGAGCAGTCTTATCATTAGAAACATGCTTACTATTAAAATAAGCATACATAACATTGAAAGCACAAGACATGCAATTAATCACACCACATGCTTTATGAGAAGAATTAACAACAGGCATGTTAGTTCTACAGTTGTTTTGATCCAACTTATGGATATCTGATTTAGTCTTTCTAGTTGTAGCAACTTTGACTGGAATATCAGATATACACTTATTGGACTGTTCAACTTCAAAAGCAAGATCTTCTTCATGTATCTCCTCTGCAATGATGATAGAGTATTCATTCAGAGGATCTGCTTGGGACTCTCTAAAGAAAGGTTTGTCAATACCTTTAAGCACATCTGGAATACCCCTTTCTTCAGCACTGACTCTATTAGGGGTATTTATGCTTAATTTACCAATAGACGCATTATAGTCATAGCCTATGCCAACAGACTGACCAATACTTTGTTTATTGATAATTTCTTTAGCCGTCTTACAAGAGTTGTAATAGGCATTAGCTTTTGTCTTAAGCTCACTATTCTTTTCCTTGAGAATGGTTTCCAGTTGAATATAACATTTAACCCTATTCTCAAGAAATGCTATTTTCTCAGTAAGTTCATTCTGATTAACATGCACAAGTTTTAATTCTTTTATCTCCTTTTCAAGAGCTGTGTTTAAAAGAATTATTCTATCATTTTCAGTGCATGCACAAGAAATAGTACCACTAAGATGATAGATCATTTCAGCATCAGTGAACTTTACCTCTGACATGTATGTAGATGAAGTGCTTGCCTCTTTAGCCATTAAAGCAAGGTTTCCAATCTCACCTGCTTCTTCATCACTGTCAGTGTCATCCCAACTCTTTCCTTCAGCAACATAGGCTTTCCCAATCTTGTTCTTCTTGCTAGAATCAAATGTGTTCCTTGTCACTTGCTTTGGCTTTCTGCATTCAGTAGCAAAGTGACCCAACTCATTACAATTGTAGCATCTGATTGTGCTCCTTTCCACGGTTCCAGTTTTGTAGCCACCCCTTGTGCCACTTGAAGAGGAAGATCCACCTCTCTGAAATCTGGGCCTGAACTTAAGATTGGGATTTCTTTTGAATCTGAACTTCCCAAACTTCCTGACTATCAAAGCCAAATCACCATCCTCCAGCTGATCAAGTTCCTCTAAAGAATAGAAGTCACCACCAGATTGATCTATGGATGTTAAGCCATATTCAGCATCAATAACATTCATGTTAGAACTGGAAGGTTGAACAACCTTCACTTCCAGTTTCTGTGGGACTTCAGCAGTTAATGCAGTAGAAGTACTAACTATCTTCCCAGTTCCATATAGCTCCCTTTGTTGAATCTGCTCCAGCTCATAGGTCTTCAGAACACCATACAGTCTTTCCAAAGCAATCTCTCCCAGATCTCTTGCTTCTCTAATGGCAGATATTCTGTGCTCCAAATGAGGTGGAAGTGTAAGTATGAACTTCTTGTTAATTTCCTTGATAGTGTAGTGCTTCCCATTGAGATTCAGATCATTGATTAATTTGTTGTATCTCTCAAAAACCTCAGAGATACCTTCACCAGGGTTTGATCTGAAATGCTCATATTGAGATGTGAGAATTTCCAGCTTATTCTCTCTAACTTCCTCTGTCCCCTCATTGATTATCTCTATAGTTTCCCAAATGTGTTTGGCAATATCACAGTTTAGGACATGATTATGCATGATAGGATCAAGACAATCAACCAGTATCAACTGTAGACAGGCATCCAAGGTAACATCCTCTTTTTCATCAGGAGTGTAATCCTTGGGATCCTTAGGGTACATCCTAGCAGCCCTAGTCACAACATCATTCTCAATTTGTTCTCCCTCAATAATCATAGAGACTTTGGGACCATTCTTCAGCACATCAATGTATTTAACATTAGCCACTTTAAGAAATAAGAGCATTTTCTTCTTCCACATAGGATAATGCTCCTTGCTGAACATTGGGATTTTGACTGTACCCACTTTCTGTGTAGTAGACATATTTTGAGATTTTTAGGAATAATAAAAATTTCAGAGTTTAAGAAAAAAATCTCAAAACAATTGGATCTTTAATTTGTATATCAATCAAAAGGCTCTGATGCCAATTGTTAGGTCCTGATATGTTTGTAGAAGGGGGGTTGAATACAAACGATACCGTTTAATCGAAATTTGTCCTTTGAATAATTTAACAATTAGGAACAAATTAGTGCGGAATAAAACTGAAACAATATTCAAGTTAAATAAAACTCTATTGAACTTGAAGGGTGTTACAATTCTGATCCCTGATTATAATGAACTTGATAAAACAAACCTAGAATAAATTCGACATGAATTCATCTATTTTTGTAATAAAAAGGATCGAATACTAAAAAGTAGTTCGATATAAAATCTAGGGATTATGATCCGCTAGAAAGCTAAAGCAGTACAAGTGAAATGATTCTTATGGATTAAATGCTAAGAACAATTCAAGAATTAATTCACTTGAAGAATTAAAGGCTTTGCAGTTGAAAGAAGTTAAGAAGACAGAGAGAATGAAATGTTTAATGCTGCTGTCACTTTTTGTTCTTCAATTGTAGTATTGTAATGTAATGAATAAAGTCTTCTGTTGCCTTGTATTTATCATTGCTTTTCTTTTAGTAAACCCACGTGCAATTCAATTAGCAGAATAGAAATTGCACTAGGAAGACTAGCAGAAAAACAATCACTTTACCCTTGGAAGACAATCGGGAAGAAAATGAAATACAAAGGGAAGACAATCGGGAAGACTAGGGTTTGCTCTAGGAAGACAATCGGGAAGACTCACTTGTGAGTCTTCCTACATTAAAAAACAGAGTCTTCCTAGTTCAAACCTAAGTCTTCCTAGTTCATATTTATTCTAATTTAAATAATTAACTAAATAAATTATGTATTAAATTAATTCTTTACATAATTAATTTAATAAATAATTTACTTAATAGTATTAATTATTTATAAGAGAATAAATAGAATTAGTTGACTTCTCAATTAATTCCAAAATCACTTAAAACTTAGATAAAGAATAAACATAATAGTACGTTGACACTCAATGCACTGTCTGGTTCATGAGTGACTAACAACAATGTCTGTTATTTATCTATTTGACTTTAAGCAGTGATTCACTTCCTTCTCATTCAAGAACTCCGTAATCAGTATCTTTTGCTGTCACCACTTGAAATCTCCGTCACTTTAATAAATCCACTGAGCTTGAATACTTCATTGAGGCTTGATCAATAAATTGAGCTTCTTTCAATGTAGAATCAATTCAAGTCTGTAGATGACTTTAATCTTCATTCTTTGACAGATATAATCTTCTGAGATTCCTGTGACATTTGATTTTTATTATTTACTTATTACATCTTAATTAAAGTTGAGTAGAATCCTCGGTGTTTACAAATAGGCCTAGACATATGCCTTTCAAAATATCATGGCAAGAACAAGCTACAGATGGACTTCCCACTTCCTAAGCCTGATGAGAATAAGGTGCTAGAAACTCTTATCATGGATCTAAAAAATTCCAAGGATGTAATGCTGAGACAAGGGCTGGCTATTATCTATAGAAATGGCAAAGAACTTCACATCACAAGAAGCCACCCCAGGTTCAATGAAGCAAAGGCAGAAGAGATCTCCAGGATAAGGAGAGAAGCCAATCCCCAGGGCTATGAATCTACACCTGAAAGACAGGCTAGATTAGCCCAAGAACTAGAGAGGGAATTGGAAGAAGAAAGTAGTGAGGCTACGGTGGAAGAGGCCCCTACTAAGAAGAAATTGAAGAAAAGGAAGACAGTGCCTAAATCCAAGCCCCCTAGATGGAAGAAGAGATCTAATAGGCATGTCTCTCCTGAGAAGGGAGAAGAGAGAAGAGATACACTGAGGAGGATTGCCTTTGAAGATTATGTCCCAGCTTCAACCCAATCTCAAGTCACCTTCCATGGAACTCCTATGGAATTTAAAGAAGAACCTATTGAGCTTGAAGACCTAGTGTTTCCTAAGTTCTTAATTGAGAAAGAAAAGACATCAAAAAAAAGGACACTAGTCAAGAAAGCTCAACAGGGACCAATCAAGCTCAATGTTACACCAAAAGTTGCCAAACCAGTTGAGAACAAGGCAGACTTTTTATACATTGCAGAGATACAGGAGTACTCAACCATGGATCTACTCCTTGAGGAAGTTAGTGAAATCAGAGGCACAGACAAGTTCAGAGAGTTGCCTGAAAGATAACTTTTGTCTACAAAGGAGGAAAGGTGAGAGCATGGCCCCTGCAACAAGTGTTGAATGAAGGATACTCTACCTTGGTGAAAGTCTTTTCAGGCTTCAAAAACACAAGGGGATTCTCTGAGGTTGCCAAAGGTGCTGTGTTAAAGAAGATTTTGGAAATCAGGGACAGCTGGAATTCTCCTGACAGTTTGCCGAGGAAGCTGAAGATCCCTTTTAATGGACAAAGAATTCATCATGAACCTTATTGGATGATGGAATTCAAGGATGAAAAGGGATGTAGAAGATTCTTTAGAATTGAAGATCAACTGTCTAAGGCCAGCAATAGGTATCTTAGATGGTTGCAAGGCAAGCTGAATCCAAAAATTGCTGAAGAAGATGCATTCTACAGAAAGCTTCAAGAACAAATTCAGGCAAACTATGCTAAGGAAGGGAGACAGAAGATTCAACCTCCAAGAGAGAAGAAAAGAATTTGATTCTGCTAAGTCTAGAGGAGCACTCTCTATGTAACTATCTCTACTCTTCTAATTTTCCATACATGTAGCTTGACATAAATTTTACTGCTAATATCCATATGTTGAAAGTGGTTTTGTTATCATCAAGACTCTTAATTTATGTCTGATTCTCAACGAGGCATAAATTGGGGGAGATTGTTAGGAATTATGTTGTTTCTTGATGATAACCAAACTGACTTAGTAAAAATTGTACAAGTATACGTAGCCATCAACGGATAGTTTACCATTGCAGTATCCGTAGATGGGTAGCTTATCTACGGATAAGATCAAATGTAACATGCTTGTGTAGTTCTGATGCTGAAGTTGGAGCAATCTTGATAGGTTAATTGAGTCATGTTGACTATCAATAGATATGTAGAATAGGGAGGCGAATTGTATATAGTCGATGCCTTGTAATTTTGCATACATGAAATTGACTGTCTGCGAATAGCTTGACTAGCCTTCTACGGATATGAACACTGTACTGCCTACGGATAGCAGTACGGTATAATCAAGATTCTATCAACGGATACAACTCAGATAGCTTCTACGGATACTCTCTATACTTGTGAAAATGACAACAATGTTAGAACACATGGGTTGACAGACTACACAGAGCATGGAAGCCAGTTTTTCTGGAAAGGTGACAAGAAGAAAGAAGCATTCTGGTTGTGTTGCCCAGTAAATAACAATTGTAGAAGGGGGTTGAATACAATTGTATAAGATTCTCGACTTTATATAACACAAATATGAAAGATCAATAACAATAACAATAACAGCTTTATTAACTTTGATATAAAACTGTTACAAACTCTCTTAAGAAATTCTGATGTTCTTAAGAGCTGCTGGCTTACAAAAACTCTCTCAAGAAATTCTGTTCTTAAGAGCTTCTCTCCGATTATGTTCTCTCTCTGATGAATACATAAATCGAAACCAAAACTGTGTTTATATAGTGCACACAGCTTCTCTATCAATAACAAGATAAGTCCTAATCATAATAAAGATAGAAACATATCTTTAATCGATAGCTGCATTCTACAAACCAGGAACAAACTTCCATGTTTATCTAGACTCCAAATATAACTCGAAGTAGGAATCCTGATCAGCTTCAAGTTCTGATGATCAATCCTGATCATAGTCTGAGTAGGAATCCTGATGATCAATAAGATACTGACGCTTGATCAAATACTGATGACCATGCAATACTGATGACGTCAGCAATCCTGATCAGTTGAGTCTAGCTTCTGACGATCATTGAATTCTGATCTAACAATCTCCCCCAATCTTATACTTTGTGAAATAAAGTATAGATTCCAAATATTCAATGATGTCAAAAACATGTATCAAAATGTACGAGTATCTTCAGAAACAACTTATCTGTTTAAGCTTTTTGATAGAACAAATTCATCTTCAAGAAGTTGGATAATAAACTTTCTTCTTTTTCTTCAAGAATTTGAATCAGTCTTTCCTTAAGATTTCTGAGTTCTTCATCTTCCTCATTAATCTGGTAGATAGCTGCTCTGAGATTCTGTATGGAGTTTCTCTGTAGACTGTGCTCTTCAAGCAAAAGATAAGTAATTTCCTTCCCATCAGGATTGAGAGAAAGATGAGTCATGCCAAAATTTACTTCTTTAACAGCAGTACCCCTTTGCATTTCCACATCCTGACCTCTTTGATTTAAGTACATGGAAGTATAATTACCATTGAAATTACTGTTTCCATCCAGTCTTCTTCTTATTGTTGACAAAATCATGTCACTCCATTCTTTGTACACTTGGTTCTTCCATCTTAACAGATAGTGAACATATTTCAGTTCCTGTGTAGTTTTCATCAGCAGATCTTGAATAGATAGAATCTTCACACTACCATCTTTCATGAAGTACAGAAGCTTTTCTTTCTTTTCAAAACCATCATGACAATCTATAACTATATCAACAGCTAATAAATTGTTCAGGTTTTCAGAAGTTAAAGTACCTCCAATTTCTGTCAAGGAGTAAGGATCAACATATGACATATTCAGATATTCACCATCTCTGTGTCCAATACCTCCTCTTGAATTACTTGACAATTGCTTCAGATTTGAAAACATTTTTAACCAGAGTGCTTTTGATCTAGCCATATCAGACAAATCAACAACACTTGAAGCGCTTGTAATAATTCCACCAGACTGAAAATTGATAGGTGTATCACAACTTAATGTGCTAATATGTTTCCACTTCTTGTATTTCTCCTTTTCATGAGCGTAGCTTCTTTCAAGTAAAGATTCTTGTCTGCTTGAATTTCTCCATTTTCTTTCATTTGAAACTTTAAGCCTTTGTAGATAGAGATTGAAATCTTTATTTGTTCTTCTTGTAATATCTCTTCTTCTGGCTTCTTCTTCTTCATCTACTTCTTTGTTGTGACAATCAACAACAGTAGATAAAATTATCAAATCAACCTCTTGCAGAATTTCAGATTCGTCAGGATCTTGAATATTGTCAGGATTAGAATCTTCAATTTGATTTGTATTGCTGAGAGTTGATTTACTTGATTTTCTTCTCAATTCAGGTTCTTCTTCAACAATTCCATCATCACCAAAAGTAGATCTGTCAGGAACTACTAGAGTTTGAATAGGTTCAGGAATTTCTTCAATTCTTAACCCTCTAGACCTTGTCTGTCTAGGTACTGTTTGAGTTGAAGAACCTCTTCTATTTCTTCTAGCACCTCTCCTACCTCTGCTTCCTCTACCTCTAGCAGGAGCAGTATAGCTTTCCATTGTCTCTCTTTGTAGTCTCAAAAATTCTTCATGTGAGAGATCTGGATATTCTTCACTTGCTGTAGAGAGTGCTTTTCTTGCAAATAATTGTTGAACTCTTTTATCAGTGTGATATAGAGTAACAATTCTGCCGTCTTTTGTAGAAAACTTCTGGAATAAATTTGATGCATCTTCAGGATTATCAATAATCACATCTTCATCACCTTCAGGAATTGTAGCAAGAATGTGTCCATGACCAGGTGTCAGGATTTGATCTTCCGTCAGGATCTGAGATCGCACCAATGTTCTTACTATCTTAACTCCAGAATCAGAAACATGAGTTGACTGCGTTGTTTGACTTTGAGAAGTTTGGATTGTCTTCATAACAACAGCATCAGAGGTTTCTCCTTGTATCGCTTTGTCACCACCATCATCTCCAGTATCATCATCATTATTTCTTAATACTAGATCAGGTGTACATTTTGTCTGAATAACCTTCTCCCCCTTTTTGACATCAGGATTTGACAATAATTGCAAAATTAAGGAAAGAGAGGCTTGAATTTCAGTTACCTTAGTATCCAGAGAATCAATTCTTTGATGGATTGAGGTTTGTTCTGAAACAACAGATTTCACTTGGGATTCCACTACCCTTAGTTGAAAAGTAGTAGGCACCTTTGTAAAATTATTAAAGATATCAGTCCTCACTTTTTCAGTTGAGCCCTTGATAGAATCAATCTCACTTTTCAGGCTTTTGGATAACAGAGTAGTAGCCTTCAGATGATTCTTCAAGTCTTGATTCTCTATAGACTTCACTGCATTATAGGCATGTTCAATAGCAGAAGAAAAACTGATAGATTCATCAGATTGGTGCCATGAATTGTTCCATTCATTCTGTCTAAATGCCTCTGCAGGATCAAAGGAAGGAGTAGAAAAATCTTGTCTCTGATCTTTCCCAGTAAAAGCATTGCCAGCCATAAATGTACTCGATGAACCAAAATTAGTTCCAAGACTAATCTTGAGTGCTGTAGCAAGCTGTTCCTTCTCTTTTCTATTCTCATTATCATCATCACTATCATCATCAGAACTATCATCATCAGTATCAGGAGTAATATCAGGATCAGGAATAGCAATACCTTTCAGTTTATCCTGTGGTTCTGAGATAGGATGATCTATTGGTCTTGAACGAAGTGGCTGAATCAAAATAGGTTCATTATCAGGAGCACCACTAACGTCAGGATGAACATCGTCAGGATTTGATATGCTTGCATCAGTATTTGCTACCAATGGTTCTTGTGGAGCTTGAGGTTCAGAAGCTGCTTCAACACTTTGAGCTAAAGGTTCTTGTGTGCTTCCCTCATTGACAATGTTCTCGACCAATCTTTCAACAGAAGCTGTAGCTTTGCCTGCATCTTCACTTTGAGAAGATGGTTCTTGTGTAGCTGGAATGTTGATGTCTTCATTCTCCCTTTGAGAAAATGGTTCTTGTGTGACCATTCCACTAGCTAAGCCTTCACCCAAACTTTGATTGAGTGGTTCTTGTGTGGCAGGATCAACAGTAGCTGCTGAATTACTCTGAAATTCAGGTTCTTGTGGGCTTGATCCTTTCAGCTTCTTCTGTCTCTGATAGACTAACTCTTCTGCATTCCTCTTTTTCTTTGATGTAGGTGTAAGACCAACCAAGGAAGCAGTTGTAGAAACCTTCTCCCAAGAATGTCCTCGAATCTGAGATGGAGAGGCTGGAGAGTCTGATATAGAGACAACTTTTGTTGTTGCATCAGGAATACTAACATCAGGATTTGATGTCTGAATATCAGTATCCTTCATTTGCACTGTCAAAGGAATATGATACCTGCTCTTTGATAATTTCCTTGTCTTTTGTGGTTTTGATAAAGGTACCACAGCTTTGGTAGCAGTATCAGCAACTTCCTTGTTCACATTCATCACAGAGGATATAGGTAAGTAGTCATCCTCTGAATCACTTTCATCAATCAACCTTAACTTCCTTGTCACAGGAACATTCTTAACAACCTTATCAGCTTTCTTGACCAGGACCCCTTGTACACCCCCTTGTATCTTCTTTTTAGTGAGTGGTGTAGAAGAAAAATCCTTTGAACCTGATTGCCTTCCAGACACATCAGTTCTAGCTGATTTCTTTGATTTTACAACTAAAGTCTTTTGAGAGACAGTAGAGGTGGTTGTTAACTGTTTAGACTGTTTAGGTTGCATGCTTGTGTCAGGAACAAGGTGGGTTGGACCTTGAACCATAGCATTAGAAAGTAGTCCATAACGAGTAGGCATTTTCTGATGTAAGAAAAACCTAACCTCATCAGGAATAAAAGCATTTCCTATAAAACCATTTGCCTTATCACTGTTGACTAAGGACTTAATATTATTCTCAGTAATTCTACATATTGGTAGAACTACATCATCCTCAAAAACAACATTAGGACATAAGTGATTAAATATCAACTGTAAAAATCTAAGAAAACAGACAGAACCCAACTTATCTGATTTCCTATCACTTAAAGCTTTTAAGATAAAAGACCCATAATCAAACACTGTAGAATGGATAAGAGAGTACCCAATTTTAAGAGATCCTGATGGAAGAGCATCAAAATTTGATGTCTTGTTCAGGAAACAGCGGCTGATTGTATCAAAGAAGAAATTCCATTCCTTCTTAAGCTTTGTCCTAAAGAGATTTCCATATCTCTTTACTTCTCCATTGTAGCCCAGTTTCTTGACAAACTCAAATAGAGCAGAGTCTGAAATCACCCTAGGGACTTTTTCACCCAGAATAGGCAAATGCAGTGCCTCTTCTATAACAGCAGGGGTGACATGATGAGTGACCCCATTTGATTCGAACTGCATCAGAATGGTTCCTGTAGAACTTTGTCCAAAAACAACTGTGTTCCAAACCTGCATTACAGACTTAAAAGAAACACTTGCAGGCTCTGTTAAAGCATACTTCAATGGGCTTGAAGTAAGAAAATCTTGAATTATATGGAACTCAGTAGGCAATTCTTGATGGTCTAGAATGGCTACAAAGTTATTAGTGGCAAAAGTAATATCACGAATTACTGTTTGTTTGTTCATGAAAGATGAAGATGCCATTGTAATGCTTTTGAAAACTCGAGAATTAAGATTTGAAGCAATTAGGGTATGAAAGCACAGAGAGAGATAAAAACGAAAAACTGATGATGAGAGAGTAATGAAAGATGTGAAACAATGAAAAATATTTTGTTAAAACAAAATATTACTCTCAATGACAGGTGGCAAAATATGATTTGTGCATAACTAATTAGTGGACAGATTACGTGTGTCATTAAATAAAACTGCACCGCTTTTTATGTGTATGTATAGATATAACTATAAGAGTGCAACACACGCGCGTATACAGTTGTCCTACTAAAACTCAATCGTCTATTAGCAGATACGGACGAAAAATTAGGCACAAATTTAGCAATGAAAATACTGACCTGTACATCAGAATTGACCAGTTGACTTCCTGTCAGGATTGAGTCCTATCAGGATTTGATCAAAGAAAACATACCTTTCTGAATAACCATCAGGATTTGACAGTTATCAGGATTTCCTCTCTGTAGCTTTTCCTCAGAAATTCTCAAAATTCATCATTCCAAGTTCATTCACCAACTTATTGAAAGTAGCTTCAGGTAGTGGCTTGGTGAATATATCAGCTAGTTGTTGATCAGTAGGAACAAAGTGAAGTTCAATTGTTCCTTCCAGAACCTGTTCTCTTATAAAGTGATATCTGATACTTATGTGTTTAGTAAGAGAATGCTGAACTGGATTTCCTGTCATTGCAATAGCACTTTGGTTATCACAATAAATAGGGATTTTTGAGTATGACAGGCCATAATCTAACAACTGATTTCTCATCCACATTATCTGAGCACAACAACTTCCTGCAGCAATGTACTCAGCTTCTGCAGTTGAAGTGGAAATAGATTTCTGCTTTTTACTGAACCATGAAACTAGTCTTCCACCCAAAAACTGACAACTTCCTGAAGTACTTTTCCTGTCTATTTTGCATCCTGCAAAATCAGCATCTGAATAACCACACAACCCAAAATCTGATTCCCTTGCATACCAAAGGCCAAGTGAAGGAGTGCCTTTGAGATATCTGAAAATTCTTTTGACTGCAATCAGATGTGGTTCTCTAGGTTTTGCTTGAAATCTTGCACATAGACAGGTTGCAAACATGATATCTGGTCTACTGGCAGTGAGATACAATAAAGAGCCAATCATTCCTCTGTAGTGAGTTACATCTACCTCTTCACCTTGATCAGGATCAAGTTTGGTAGCTGTAGCTATGGGAGTTGAAGCAGGAGTACTGTCTTGCATGTTAAACCTTGTTAGTAAATTCCTTGTGTATTTAGACTGATTAATAAAAATCCCTTCATCAGTCTGTTTAACTTGAAGACCCAGAAAGTAACTCATTTCTCCCATCATGCTCATTTGATATCTTGACTGCATAAGCTTGGAAAACTTTTCACACAGCTTATTGTTTGTTGACCCAAAAATGATATCATCAACATAAATCTGAACTAACAGCAACTCCTTACCATGATTCAAATAAAATAGAGTTTTATCAATTGCACCTCTTTTGAATCCACTTTCCAGTAAGAATTGAGCTAAGGTTTCATACCATGCTCTTGGAGCTTGCTTTAGTCCATAAAGTGCCTTATCCAATCTATAGACATGATCTGGATATTTAGGATCAATGAAACCAGGAGGTTGTTCAACATAAACTTCTTCCTCCAGTTCACCATTTAAGAAAGCACTTTTAACATCCATCTGGAAAACCTTGAATTTCTTATGTGCTGCATAAGCAAGAAATATCCTGATGGCTTCTAGTCTTGCAACAGGAGCAAAAGTTTCATCATAGTCAATTCCTTCTTGTTGAGAATACCCCTTTGCAACTAGCCTTGCTTTATTTCTGATAATGACTCCATCAGAATCAGTCTTGTTCTTGAAAATCCACTTTGTACCAACTATTGATCTATTCTTTGGTCTTGGTACCAGTTTCCAGACTTCATTCCTTTCAAATTCATTCAGTTCTTCTTGCATTGCAGTAACCCAATCAGCATCTTTAAGTGCATCTTCAACTTTCTTAGGCTCCTCCTTGGATAGAAAGTTATTATATAAACATTCATTCTGAGTTGCACTTTTTGTTTGAACACCTGCATCAGGATCTCCAATTATCAAATCAGGAGTATGATCTTTAGTCCATTTCCTTGCTGGTGTCAAATTGTTTCTTGAAGTAGATGCTCCCCCTGGATTGGTGTTATCTTGATTGAAAGAATTTGATTGATTTGAAGCTCTCCCTGAATTATTGCTATGCCCTCCTGATGTGTTATCAGGATCTTCACTTGAATCAGTATCTGAAGAATTCTGTCCTGATGATTGAGTTGACTCTGAACTTGTAGTTGAATGCCGTTGCTCCCCCTCAACATTAGCACTACTAGTTGTATCACTGTTGTTTGCATCATCAGTATTAGCACCATCAGTACCTGGTGAGTCATCAGGATTTGGTGACCCGTCAGTACTGGATGAATGGACAGCTTCTGATTCACTTTCTTCAGGTTCCTTGGAAGCTTCATTTTTAAATAACAATCTATCATGCGAGTCTTCAATGATTCCAGTTATCTTCTTATCATCAAAAGATACATGAATTGACTCCATGACAGTTCTTGTTCTCAAATTAAAAACTCTGAAGGCTCTTGATGTAGGATAACCTATGAATATTCCTTCATCAGCCTTTGTTTCAAATTTCCCTAGCTGTTCAGGATGAGTTCTGAGAACAAAACATTTACAGCCAAACACATGCAAATGCTTCAGACTTGGTTTCTTCTCTTTGAGAGACTGATAAGGAGTAACACCATGCCTGTTTATCAATGTGAGATTTTGTGTATAGCATGCTGTGTTGACTGCTTCTGCCCAGAAATATGTAGGTAATTTAGCTTCTTCCAACATAGTTCTGCCAGCTTCAATAAGAGTTCTATTCTTCCTTTCTACTACTCCATTTTGCTGAGGTGTGCCAGGAGCAGAGAATTGTTGAATGATTCCTTTGTATTTGCAGAACTCTTCCATCTTTGAATTCTTAAATTCAGTACCATTATCACTTCTCAGGATCTTGACTTTGTACTTTGTGGTTGTCTCAATCATTCTCACATGATCCAACAGAACTTCAGGAGTTTCATCTTTTCTGTGCAGAAAATACACCCAGGTGAATCTAGAATATTCATCAACAATTACAAGAGTGTACCTTTTCTTACTGATGGACATGATGTTGACTGGACCAAACAGATCAAGATGTAGCATGTGATATGGTTCTTCAATAGAGGATTCTGATTTACTCTGGAATGATGTCCTTCTTTGTTTTGCTTTTTGGCATGCATCACAGAGTCCATCAGGTGTATATAAGACATTAGGTAATCCTCTTACTAACTCTTTCTTAACCAACTCATTGATGTTGCTGAAGTTGAGATGAGAAAGCTTCTTGTGCCAATTCCAACTTTCATCTACTGAAGCTTTACTGATGAAACATGTAGGGGAGCCATCAGTATCTGAGAGAATGTTGGCTTCATATATGTTACCATGCCTGTAGCCAGTTAGTGCTATCTTCCCTGTTGCTTTACTGACTACTTCACAATGTGTGGAATAGAAATTGACATGATAACCTCTGTCAGTGATTTGACTAATACTCAACAAGTTGTGTTTTAGTCCCTTCACTAGAGCTACTTTCTCAATGATGACATTTCCAATGATTATATTGCCATATCCCAAGGTTTGTCCAATGTTGCCATCTCCATAAGACACAGTTGGGCCAGCTTTTTCCTCATATTCTGATAACAGGGCTTTGTTTCCAGTCATGTGCACAGAACATCCACTATCCATGACTAACACATTTTTCTTTTTACCCTGCATCAGAATAGTAACACACTAGTTAGAACACTTAGGAACCCATACATGTTGGGTTCCTTTCTCATGCAATTTATTAATTTTAACAGCAGAAGACTTTTTGACTTTAGCAGTCCTGACAGGATTTACTCCATCAGGATTTGCTTTGTCAGTATCAGTATTAACAAAAGCATGCTTCACTATGACATTTTCAGTTCTATCAGACTTTGTACTACTTTCATACTTAGGCAATGGATCATAAAAGTTATAGTACAAATCATGATACTCTTTACATGTATAAATAGAATGCCATAGACTACCACAATGAAAACAGGAATTCTGTGGTTTGTAAAATACTGATCTATTCCTAACATCAGACTTAGGAATTTCAGCAATTTTCTTCTTACTCTTTTTACAATCAATAGCAAGATGATTAGAGTTACCACAGTTAAAACAACACTTTCTAGGTGCATTTGGGATATACTTATAACCATTCTCTTTATTGATCCCAATTTTACCATTCCTGTTTCTCTTAACAGTAGCTTCCTTTTTCTTATCTGTAACCTCACAGATTTTATCTTTAAGCTGTTTCTGAGACAATAGACCTACATTCTTAGTGACTTTGTTCATGACAGGTTTAGACTTTATAATTTTAATTCCTTGACTAGAAGAAGATCCCTTTTCAAAAGTAGAATTGGAATCCTTACCAAAAACAAAATTAACAGGAGTAATCTTAGATTTGGTTGAGTCTATAACATGTCTATAGGTCTTTGGACTGACTGTCTCATCAATGACAATTTTCTCTTTCAATTTCTTATCCTCATCTGACTTATATCCTAGACACTCTTTCCAATTCTTAGAGGTATTAATCTCATGAAATTTCCTACCAGAGTCTGTCCAGGTTCTGATTTTCTCATTAGCATATTCAAGTTCTTTTTCAAGGGAAGTACATTTAGATGTTATCTCTAAGTGCATGTGCTTAACATTATCACATTCTTTTTGTACTTCTTGCATACGAGAAAATTCAGCTTCTAATATCTCATTCCTTTTTCTAAGGTCAGACATCTCAGATAAGATTCTAGTATTCTCAGCAGTTTGACTTCTAAAGCTAATATGTAATGACTTTAGAAAACGTCTTAACTCAGAAGCATTATCAGTATCAAAATCAAAGATAGTATTTAGTACCTTATCATCAGGAGCAGCAGTTACATCAGCATTGGCCATTAACGCATAGTTGACTACCTCAGTATCAGATTCTGAGGAAGAGTCCATCCAATCCTTGCTTGATGTGATGAGTGCCTTTGTCTTGTTGCATTCAGAAGCAAAGTGACCCATACCATTACACTTGTAGCATCTAACCTTTGACTTGTCAAATTTGCTACCCTTGCTGTCCTTTTTGATATACTTGTCTTTGTCTGCTTTGAAGGTCTTTTTCTGAAAGTTGCTTTGTCTTCTATTCTTCCTGAACTTCATCCTTCTGAAGTTTCTGACAATCATAGCAACCATCTCTTCTATGTCTGAGTCAGAAGAGTCATCACCAGTATTGGCATCAGGATTGCCATCAGTATCTGATGAAGAGTCGTCAGGATCTGACTCAGCTACTCTTGCTTTCCTTCTAGAGACCTCCATAGCTTTCTCTTTTGATTTTGCTTCTACATTCAAAGCAATTGACTTTGCCTTGCTGCTTTTCTTGTTCTTTCTCTGTTGAACTTCAAGATCATGAGTTCTTAGCATCCCATAGATCTCATCAAGAGACACAATGTTCAGATCATACTGGTGTCTAATGATTGAGGTCTGAGTATCCCATTCTTCAGGTAAAGCTCTAAGAAATTTGGTGTTTGAATCTTCAGTTTCATATACTTTGTCAACTAAGGATAAGCTGTTCAATAGTGTCAGGAATCTATCATATAGATCAGTCAGGCTCTCTTCAGGTCTTGCATCGAATTGTTCATATTCTTGAATCAATAGAGCCCTTCTGTTTTTCTTGACAGATGCAGATCCCTGGCACTGAGTTTCCAAAGTATCCCAGATTTCTTTTGAAGACTTGCATGCAATCACTCTGTTTGACATAACAGCATCAAGGCTATTATGCAAGATATTCTTTATCTTTGGTTCCCTGAGTACATGAGCTTTTTCTTCTGGAGTCCATTCAGCTTTAGCTTTGACCACATAATGTTCTGGTACTGTATCTGTTCGTTCTACGAACTTTGTTGGTATATATGGTCCATCACGAATCCTGTCCAAGTAGTCAGGATCCATAGCCTCCAGGTACATCAGCATCTTTACTCTCCATGTGGGATATTCTGATATCTTCAAGATGGGAATCTTCATGCTTTCATACTTGGTTGTCGACATCTTTAGATCGTATCTGATTCAGAATTAAATCAGTTCGCTCTGATACCAATTGTTGCCCAGTAAATAACAATTGTAGAAGGGGGTTGAATACAATTGTATAAGATTCTCGACTTTATATAACACAAATATGAAAGATCAATAACAATAACAATAACAGCTTTATTAACTTTGATATAAAACTGTTACAAACTCTCTTAAGAAATTCTGATGTTCTTAAGAGCTGCTGGCTTACAAAAACTCTCTCAAGAAATTCTGTTCTTAAGAGCTTCTCTCCGATTATGTTCTCTCTCTGATGAATACATAAATCGAAACCAAAACTGTGTTTATATAGTGCACACAGCTTCTCTATCAATAACAAGATAAGTCCTAATCATAATAAAGATAGAAACATATCTTTAATCGATAGCTGCATTCTACAAACCAGGAACAAACTTCCATGTTTATCTAGACTCCAAATATAACTCGAAGTAGGAATCCTGATCAGCTTCAAGTTCTGATGATCAATCCTGATCATAGTCTGAGTAGGAATCCTGATGATCAATAAGATACTGACGCTTGATCAAATACTGATGACCATGCAATACTGATGACGTCAGCAATCCTGATCAGTTGAGTCTAGCTTCTGACGATCATTGAATTCTGATCTAACAGGTTGCATGGTCCAAAGTAGCATTTCCTTAAAAGACAATCAGCCAAGAAGGGCTAGCTACAAACACAGATCACTGTTCGGGATGGAGAAACAAGGATTCTGAACACATGTACTTTTTGTATTGTTAGTTGTTCAAGTATCTTTGTAAACTTGGGTTATATAACCAAGTTTTAGCATAACTCTAGAATTTGAGAAATCAGATTTTAGCAATTTAGAGAGCAAAAAGCAGTATCCTTGTAAATTGCTGAAGCTAGAGTTGTGTATTTGCAGTTGTGTGTTTATTCGTAAACATCACAGAGATTTCTTCAATAAAAATCTTTCAGGTGGACAAAAACAATCCACCTGAATTTTTAATTCTTGTATCCTTGAATTTGTGTTTCTGTTCTTGTTTTACTTTTCTTATTTTCGCAATCAAGAACGAAAAAGTTTTCAAGATTGTATTCAACCCCCCCCCCCCTTCTACAATCTTTGTTCAGTGTCTGGGAATAACAATCTTTATTAACATGCTATTTTGACAAGGCAATCAATTTTTTAAGTTTTCTAATTTTTTTGTGTTTTTCTATTTTTTAACTATCCTAAAAAAAATTCTAACAAATTAAAAAGAAAAAAAAATTCCTAATTTTTTTTATTTTATGTTGAAAATCCCTCCCCACACTTAAGCGCTTCATTGTCCCCAATGAATACAATATATACAATAAACTAACAAGATCCTAAAAAAAATACAAAAATAAAATTAAAAAATATATATATACAAAGAAAGGTTCAAAGTACTCCCCTAGTGCATGAGCATAGAGTGCGGCTCGACAAATATGAAAGAAGTGTTATTTTGCCCATTTCCAATTTATAAATTAGCAGCTTCCATAATTAACCCAAGTGAGAAGTTGTCATAGAGGTTGTAAGTGGCACTTTAAGTCACCACCGCCTAAAGATCAAGTGTTCGAAACTCCATGCAATGCCCTTCTTTGTGTCATTACAGAGACAAATCATGGCCATGAAAATTAATTCATGCCCATGAAAAGTTACTGAAGCGCTTCATTCCCCCACAAATTGATTCATGCCCATGAAAAATACGCTCATGGCCATGAAAAATCACTGTTATTTTACTCTTTTTTTTAACACTCCAAATTTTTTTCCCCCAAAAATTCTGCTTCATTCTCAAACTTCAATTAAAAAGTTAGTTCAACAATCATGGGTTGCCTCCCAAGAAGCGTCTTTCTTTAACGTCTTTAGCTAGACATGAAACTAACTTTTTCAGTTAATAAATTTTACACCACAGTGTAAAACTCCACATTGCATCCCCTAATGGCCATTTAATAATCTTTCTCGGAATCACGTCCTTGACAACAAGATTTAGCCTCCAATGCTCATCAAAAGTGCTTTCTTCACTGACCACACTCCATATTTTCATATCCAAAGAATAAATATTATCTCGAATATATGAAATTATCCATCAAATTGATACTCAACTTGATTCCCTAAGCTCCTCAACGAATCTGCTTGACTTTGGATAACATCAAATTTTTCTATAGCTTTCTTCAACAAAGTTTTTAGAGAACTATATTCATCTTATTCTTCAGGCTCTTGCTGTTGAGGTTGCTGAAAAAAATGAATAATTAGAGTCCATTGATGAAGTTCCAAGATAAGTTCCTTCATTGATCCATGAATGATTCGGAGGTCGACTCCATGACTGGTTGCAAGAATTGGAATATGGGTCACTCCAATTTTGATTACCAGCAAAGCAAATAGAGTCTGGATTGGAATGACAATAATCATAGGTATGAGCACCACAACAATACACACACGAAACTCTATCAGCTTGATTTCGTGGTGGACACACTGGTTGCCACATAGGTTGATTCATTCCCATGCTCAAATTCTTTACCATCTCTGACACAGAAGACAATCTAGCCTGAAAAGAAAGAAATTCTTGATCTCGTGCAACACACTCTTCCTCATAGACCACATCCATTGCTCATGGAAAATACATAACTCTATGTTGTTAAACCTGACAAACAACTAGAATTATCCACGTAAGCACCATAGAACAAACCAAACTGCAAGATAATTAACTTCACAATAAATACTATAACAGTCCCCGGTAGCGGCGCTAAAAACTTGTTGCGTAAAATACTAATGTGCAAGTGTACACAATCGCACACAAGTAATATAGTAGTGAATACCAGATATCGTTCCTCAAGAACTGCAAATTTGTATTAATCGCAAGTAAAGTCTCACAATTTAGTTATAGAACAAAAGATTTGAATTTTGGTTTTTCTACTAAAATTAATTAATTAACTAACTAATATTATACTAGCAAATAGAGTCTTACGAGATTCAGATATGAAAAGATAAGTCAGGATAATTACTTCCCCCTAACACATGAAAATCAGTAAAAGTGTCGCGTAACACTATAGCAAATCCACAGTTTACTAGCTAGAATTCAATGGTCATAGGTTTCTCTCGAAATCACTATGGTATAATTCCTACTAAGTAAACTAACATATGTCTATGCCAATTTACTCCTCAGAATACAATTAAGCATCAATTCACAAAGTTATGCAAGGTCACAATATATGTCTATACTGTAACAATATTATAATCAAAGATATAAGCATGCACCATTCAAGTTTTATGTCAATTAACTATAACTCTCTCGATATTATAATTAACTCGTTAACCCACTAAAGTTGATCAGACAATAGCAAGTATTAGCATGAAAAACACTTGAATGAATAAACCGTACGACTGCATACAGTACTATTTAACAAAACACCAATAATCATATGCTAGGGTTCCATAAAAATCTCAACTTTATACAATTAGTTCATAATGTAGATCTCAAAACAATCCCAAGATAACCAACACATATTCATAAGAAGAGATATAAAAAGATCAGAGAAAACAAAGCCAATTGAATGTCTTCAATGGCTAAATTCTTCTCTGTCGATGGCTTCTCCTCCTCCCTTGCGCGGCTTCTTCTCTTTTCAATTCTATCTCTTTGTTTTTTTCCTGTATTAGGTCTGATCTATATCTAATAATATATAATAAAAGTGTTTTTAATTATTTAATACAAAATACAAGGAAACTTTCCCAAACAGAATTGAATTCCAATAACAAAAATTCGTAACTGACTGTTGGACTCTGTTTCTGGACTGATACGGCTGGACTTTGATATCAAGGCCACTTCTGAAATAAAGCTCTTCTTATAAGCTTTCTGTGGGCTGTTGAATCGTCTGAATCGGACTTATAGAACTCCAGTTATGGCCCAAACAGTGTGGACTGCGCAAGTGGGTCTTCAAATCCTAATTTTAATCAAATAAATCTCCAACTCTTTCCTTTTAAGCTCCAATCCTTCCTTTATTAAAACTCCTTCATACCTACAATAAAACATTATAATTTATTAAATAAAAATCCAAATTAATACAAAATAACTTAAATATAGGGACAATATTCTGATAAAGCTCACACTTATCAGTAAAGTACTAAACTTAAAGGATTTGGATACTCCCATTAGTCTGTTGAGTGGAAATTAGCAGCTTATAATTGGGCCGCACAAAATAAAATCCAAACTGATTCTTTATTGTTTTTCCGTGCCCTACATGACGACGTGTCAGGATGAGGAAAAATCCAATTATTCGAAGTCAATTCAAAAAAATAAATTGAATTAAACCCGAAATTGATGAAAATCTGAAACAAAAACCTAATCCAATTTGAACCAATAAAATTATTTGATAACTGTTTCAATTTTATTCTTTCCGCTGAATTGAAAAATCAGATCGTCCATAAAATATTATGTATATAATATTACATATTAAACTAATTTACTGAACCATACCGAAACATTGAAAATTTTGGTTTTCGGTTTTCGACCATTTATTCTATTTAATAAATAATAAAATAATATGAAAATAGTAACTACATGATTGCCTTTTTATAATTAAAACATTTGTTTCCTAACAAAATCTACTTCTTTCCAAAAATATCACGGATAATTACCTTTAAATTAAAATATATTATCTTTTAAATATATTATATATTATCTTTTATATATTATCTTTCAAATATCATGGATAATTACATATTTTACTTATTTTTTAATTAACTTAATTACCCTTACTTATTTTATAAAAAATATTAAACAACAATAACATTAAATAATAATTACCTTTTTTTGCTAAAACATATTACTTTTCTATTTTTTTCTGACAAAATCTTCTCTTTTTCCAAAAATATCATGGACAATTACCATTTTCAACTAAAACATATTACCTATAATTTATTAATGAGAATAGGTAACTGAAAAATAAAACTTTCCCGAATTTTGATTATATTATTAATTTATTAATTAAAAAAAGTACCGAAAACCAAAAAATAGCCGAAAATCGAAAACAAAAATTTTCAATGTTTATCTTTTACTTCGTGTTTTTACTTAATTACCCTTATTTATCTTTAAAAAAATATTAAATAACAATAACATTAAATAATAAGTGATTATTTATTAATAATTATATATAACAATATTATTATTACATATTTATTTTCCATGTGTTATGTTTTGAAAATTAGTTGTTTTAGTTAGAAAATGTAGAACATATAATATGTTTTTGCTAAAAAAAGGTAATCAGTTATAAATATGTAATAATATTACCATTTTATATATATGTTGCCCATTTTATTTTTAGAAGATGAGTTGTTTTGGTTAGAAAAACATATAAAATAGGTAATGTGTTTTAGCTGAAAAACTATAAAATTATATTATTTTTTTATATATATGTTGCTCATGTTACTTTTTAGAAAATTAGTTGTTTAAGTTATATAAAAAAAAATTAGTTACAGACAAAGATAATTTTAGAACAAAAATATGAAATTGCAATAAACGAATAACACAAGAATTCAAAATTAAGGTGAATTGATTGTTGCGAGATTTTATTTGAAGAAATAAGTTTACTCATATTTTCATTGAAAAAATGGCTTTCAATTTACTACATAAACTATTCTTATAAAACTTAGAAAAAAATCGTCAAATAAATAGTCTAATTTACTAACAAACATTACATGTGTTCATAATATAATAGGTATAAGTGATAGTTGTAAATTAGATAATAAAAATGATCCATATGTAATGTTATGTTGCATGTGAGCTTTTGTAATAAAAAAATTATACAACAAAAAAAAAGATAATAAATTTAATTTGATTTCAAATTAAAGTATGCAAATGATCTATCAATTAATTAACATATACTCCCTCCGTCCTAGTGAATTCTATACACTGGGACGGTGCACATAAACTAAGAAAAGATATAAAAAATGAGTAAAATTAGATGAAAAGTGAGTAAAGTGGTGGGACCTATCAATATTTAATAATAAATTTGAGATAGTGGAGGAAGTAGTGGGTGTAATAGTGATTTATATTGTTATAGAACAGAGAGAGAGTGGAAAGTAGTGGGTGTAATAGTATTTTATATTATTAAAAGTTATTATTTTTGGAATATATAGAAATGAATGGGACGTCCCAAAATGAAAAGTGTATAGAAATGAATGGGACACAGGGAGTACCGAGATTAGTTAGCTCAGTGAAAATTAAATAATATAACTAAAGTTGGATCCGAGGTCAAGTCTACAAATGGTGCCGTTACGCAGCCACACAGGTGAAATATAGAAATAGATAGGGCCTCTGATTAGATAGAGATATTCAAAATTCATTTTATGTATTTGATTTCGTTTCTGATTTGGATTTGAATTCTAAGTCTAATTCGATTTCGTTTCTGATTTCGATTTGAATTCTAAGTCGATTTCGTTTCTGATTTCGATTTGGATTTGAATTCTAATTCAATTCATATCTATATATATATATATATATATTGATCTGGGAGGGGGTGTGGATTCAAAACTTGTTGTGGATTGGTTACATCTCAGAAATAATTGTGATGGAAAGATCAACAGATAAAGCATCAATTATATGTTATCATCGAAGATCTAAAAGCAGCCGCCATCAGAATAAGAATGGAGGAGCATTGGAGCCAAGGCGGAAAGGATTATTGAAAAACAGTGAGAAACCTGTTTTAAATTTTCAGAAGAGTCAAGATGAAGCACCTCCTCTGGGGAAAAAAAGGAAAATAATCAGTGTGCTGCCTGACGACATGATTCACAATGAGATACTGAGTCGATTGCCAGCAAAATATATTGTGCGATCCAGGCTGGTTTGTAAATCCTGGAATTCTCTATTATCCAACTCTGAATTCATAAAATCCCATCTTGCTCGTCTACATTCCTACCCCTGCAACGACGACGAAGATCTTATTATAGCCAAGTCATGCCCTTACTCTGATAGTATACAAATTCTCTCCCATACCAATACACATCAAGTCTCTCTAGTTCCGCCCTTTTGTGGCTTCTTATTTGGCTCCATCAATGGTTTAGTTTGTATGTCTTCCACAACAGGAAAAATGTTTCGTTTGTGGAACCCGGCCACTGCTCATTTGAAGCAATTCTTTTTACCATCTCAGCATCCTAAGAATTGTCAACACCTTATGGGAGGATTTTGTTGGGATTCTTCGCAAAACGATTATAAAGTGGTGTTAGTGTGTTATGACAATGATAACACTTCTCCTAGCCAACTTTTGATTTACTCAACTAATTCTGCTACTTGGACTCAACTCACTACGCCTCCTGATTCTGTGTTGCCTACTGCACGTATTTTTCAAAAGCTAAATACAAGGCCTCCCTCTACCATTGTCAAGGGAATTCCTTACTGGAGATTCAAACACTATGTGCTTTGGCCTGGAAAGAAGCGTCGACGTAGGACTGCTTCTGTGTTCAAGTTTCTGCCTGAAACTAATGAGTTTAGGATGTTGCCTGACTTGGATATTTGCGGTAAAAAATTCAATATTGTCAATATCAACGACTCTCTCTTTGGGATGGCATATAAAAGAAAATGTAAAGATAGTTTGGTGGACATCTATTCTTTGGATGAGGAAACTCAAAGTGGTGTTTGGAGTAAGATGTACACGATCGGACCCGTACATCTTTCTCCAAAAACTTTCCGGTTGTCACAGTGTTTTAAGAATGGTGGTGAAATCTTGATTTCTCGAAGATTCTTTGGCGGGGGTTCTTTATATGATTCAAAAACAAAACAAACTACGTTTGTTTGGGGGGAAGAATATGAATTCAAACGGTGCTTTAGTTATACACCTAGTGTGGTTTGGGTTCATGGAATGGTTTCGATAGAGCAGTTTTTAAAGAATAGAGACAATGTAATGAGCTATGATGATCTCAAGCCCTACAATATCTACTCATGCAGGTCAGCTTGTTAATTAGATTTCCCAGAATTTTAAAATACAATTTGGACTTCAGGATGAAAAGGCTGGAGTTACGCTGTAGTCTGATGAAAAGGTTGGAGTTACGCCATAGTCTGATGAAAAGGCTGGAAAGTGGTCAGCCAAGGGAGTAGTTTAGTGGTTTCTTAATTTAAAGTTGCACTCTTGATCGATAACTTTAATGGATTGTGTTCATCAGTAATTTATATTTATCTTCTGTATTTCTTTATTTTTCTTTTAAGAAACTTGAGGGAATTGAGTGCATAGTTGATTTGTAATAAATGGTTGTAATCTGGATTTCTAATAATCTTGAGGCTTGTTTTTTCATAGCTACTTTGTTATCACTCACCTGCATAGCTGGTTGATAGTTATGAAAAATGTTACTTTTCATGATAAAAGAGAAAAAAAGAACCATGTAAAAGAGGACGGAGGGAGTATACTGTAGAAAGTTGGTAGTGGAAGTAGTTTTCTACTTTACGTATTGCATTGTGCGAATATAATATGTGGTTGGCAGCAGAGCATGGTAAGTTTTTACGTTCTACGCAGGGAGAATGGATGACAACAATGCCAGAAAATTTGCACTGGACCGGGTTGACAGTGTTAAGGTGCATTTTATAGTACTCTACAAAATTCACAAATGAACTTGTCTACATAGAACTTCATAAAACTAAAAGTCATGTTTCTGGTAAATCAGTTCAGTACGTTTTCGAGTATTTCACTGGGAGGACACCCCGTTCTTATGTTGATCTTCGTGAGACTTCACTTCTTTGGAACTACAAGTACGCAGGTAAATGTACTATACTATCAATTTTGTTTTGTTCTCAAGCAGTAATATTATTTAATTACCCTGATCTAGTAATCTTGCTTGCATTTCCCAAAATTTATGGCAACTGTAGATTTTGAGTTTGGGAGGCTTCAATCAAAAGATATCTTGCAGCATCTGTGGACAGGTCCTATATATCTCCAATGCTTCTGTTAATGTAGTTCAAGGTGGCCGTTTTTATTGAGGCCCGAGCATTTGGTGTGACCAAGGTGCATGTATTTGTAATTCGCTAATCTTTGTTCCTGTTGCATAAAATGTGGTAGAATTGCATAATTATACATCTCCATTTCTTCTAATCAGGGTGCAGCAATTCATCATATATTGGGAGAAATAGTTCATCACAATGATGTCAATTCTCATATTGACTGTGTCTTGTGTATCGGCCACCCTTTGCAGAAGGTATATGTTCTCTTGCAACTCTAGCAATTTTCTGTTTATTTGACTAAATTCAGATATAACAATCTCTTGAATAACAGAACCTACAATGACGGTGAGAATGTGAATACATGCTTTACATATTGTTTATCAACATCTAAAAGAAGTTTTTTTTTGCTCCCCTTCTGTTTATATCTTCTCCATTCCTGTACATCTCAATTACACCAAAAAAGAGGCATCACATTACTGACATGGCACAATATGACTATATGTGCTATGTACTCTTTGGATCTTTAATGCACAAGTTAAACCACTACTTCCATTTCTAATGTCAGTCGAAGGAACACCAAACACATTCGCCAGTCTTGGTCATGAAATTAGTGAATGCATTTGCTTAGTTGCAATCTTGAACTATACATGCTTTTGACAATGATGAGGAATATATATTATATATTCTTCTTCGGTGATAACGTTATAGTGTTAAATTCTTTTATTTGAGCTGAAATCCGGGAACTACAATGGACTTAATATTATTAATTCGTTCATTTGTGAAAATTTGAAAGTCAAGGTGGTGAACTAACTTCTAAGGGAACAGATTTAAGGGCTTGTGATGTCTTATTTTTTATTATTACTTGAATTTGTACTCAGGATGAAGATATCTGTCCCTTTTTGAGCCACACCATCCAGCAATTACAGCAAGAATCAGTTCGGCCAGTCCTGTCAATGGATTGGCTTCTAAGACACCTTGTAGCAACGGGAATTGGAATGGAACTGATGGATGTTCTGCAATGCGACAAGCAATGCACAAGGGTACAAATGTTGTCGATTTTTAGAATGAGAATTATTTCTCATGTACGGTTCGATGACAGCTATGTGTACAGTAAAGCTTCAGTAGGTGAGGCTTCGAAAGTGATGGAATTGCTGCACACATTTGAAGTGGCATCAGGTCAGATGGTGAATGCTGGGAAGTCCTATATTTTTTTCAGCAAAAATACTGGACAAGTAGTTAAGGAGAACATTTGTAATATGTTGGGAATGCAAGAGGCCGGAGATCACAGTTTTTACTTGGGTCTTCCAAATATGCTTGGGAGGAATAAGTCGGCAGTGCTTGGATTTTTGAAAGATAGAGTGAGACAGAAATTGGTAAGTTGGGACAGCAGAATAATATCAAGATCTGGGAAGGAGGTGTTAATAAAATAAGTAGCTCAGACTCTACCTAGTTACTCAATGAGTGCGTTCTTGTTACCCTTGGAAATGAGCAGGAATTTGGAGCAGATGATGGCCAAGTTCTGGTGGGGTTCGTCATCAGATACTAATAAAGGAATACACTGGATGTCGTGGGAGAGGTTAAGCTTTCACAAAATTAAACGGGGTATGGGCTTCCGCAATTTGAGGGATTTCAACTTAGCTCTTCTAGGCAAACAAGGATGGAGATTGCTAACTAGTCCTGCTTTAGTGAGTAAAATTTTTAAAGCATGTTATTTTCCAGAAGGAAATTTTCTCACTGCAAAGATCGGGAATAATCCAAGTTATGTGTGGCGTGGTATCTGGGAAGCGCAGAGTTTAATCAAATCTGGGATTCGGTGGTGCATTAGCAATGAAGAGAAAATTTCTATATTAGAAGAGCCGTGGTTGCCGTGTGAAGTCGATCCTTTCGTAAGAACTGATAGTGAAGTACTCAGAGGGAATTATGTTCAAAGTCTGATGAAAACTGGAGTGAAGGAGTGGGACAAGGACATATTTATGACTTATTTGGTGAAAGAGAGAGAAGATTAATCTTGGGGATTCAGCTGAGTGATGAAGCTGGCGCTGATTCTTATCAGTGGTCTAAAGAGGTGACTGGTCAATACTCTGTTAAGAGTGCTTATAAACTTCTTCAAGTATCTCGTGGCAGGTGGAATACAGACGACAATTCTGGGTTTTGGAGACGTATTTGGAATTTAAAAATTCCTCCAAAAATTGGGAATTGTATCTGGAGATCAGCATCTGGGTGTCTCCCTACGATGGTCCAAGTTGCTCGTAAGCAGGTGCAAGTTTGCCAGATTTGCCCAGTTTGTAACAGCGGAGAAGAAACTATCTACCACATCTTGGTGCCATGCCCTCTTGCGGCATTTTGTTGGCGTCAAATGGGTATCGCTCATGTGGGAGTGACGAGGGATTGTTTTGGTATGTGGCTGGATGAAGTACTAAATAAATTTGACAATAAGAAGGCAGAAGAGATTGTTTCTGTATGTTGGGGATTGTGGAGGGCTCGAAATGAGTGGGTGGCAGAAAAAGAAGCCTTGTGTTGCTAACATGGTCGGATCAGCAATAGCTTACCTTAACCAGTGGAAGAAGGCCCAACAAATGGTATTTATGACTCCATCCTTTCATGAGAATGATGGAGCGGAGAAATGGACAAGTAGTTAAGGAGAACATTTGTAATGTGTTGGGAATGCAAGAGGCGGGAGATCACAGTTTTTACTTGGATCTTCCAAATATGCTTGGGAGGAATAAGTTGGCAGTGCTTGGATTTCTGAAAGAAAGAGTGAGACAGAAATTGGTAAGTTGGGACAGCAGAATAATGTCAAGATCTGGGAAGGAGGTGTAAATAAAATCAGTAGCTCACACTCTACCTTGTTACGCAATGAGTGTGTTCTTGTTACCCTTGGAAATGAGCAGGAATTTGGAGCTGATGATGGCCAAGTTCTGGTGGGGTTCGTCATCAGATACTAATAAAGGAATACACTGGATGTCGTGGGACAACAATGCCAGAAAATTTGCACTTGGACTGGTTGACAGTGTTAAGGTGCATTTTATAGTACTCTACAAAATTCACAAATGAACTTGTCTACATAGAACTTCATAAAACTAAAAGTCATGTTTCTGGTAAATCAGTTCAGTACGTTTTCGAGTATTTCACTGGGAGGATACCCCGTTCTTATGTTGAGCTTCGTGAGACTTCACTTCGTTGGAACTACAAGTACGCAGGTAACTGTACTATACTATCAATTTTGTTCCTGCACTATACTATCAATTTTGTTCCTGCACTATACTATCAATTTTGTTTTGTTCTCAAGCAGTAATATTATTTAATTACCCTGATCTAGTAATCTTGCTTGCATTTCCCAAAATTTATGGCAACTGTAGATTTTGAGTTTGGGAGGCTTCAATCAAAAGATATCTTGCAGCATCTGTGGACAGGTCCTTTATATCTCCAATGCTTCTGTTAATGTAGTTCAAGGTGGCCGTTTTTATTGAGGCCCGAGCATTTGGTGTGACCAAGGTGCATGTATTTGTTATTCGCTAATCTTGGTTCCTGTTGCATAAAATGTGGTAGAATGTTGGATCCTAGGTCAAGTCTACCCAAATGGTGCCGTTACAGCTTACGCAGCCACACAGGTGAAATATAGAAATAGATAGGACCTCTGATTAGATAGAGATATTCAAAATTCATTTTATGTATTTGATTTCGTTTCTGATTTGGATTTGAATTCTAATTCTAATTCGATTTCGTTTCTGATTTTGATTTGAATTCTAATTCGATTTCGTTTCTGATTTGGATTTGGATTTGAATTCTAATTCTAATTCATATATATATATATATTGATCTGGGAGGGGGTGTGGATTCAAAACTTGTTGTGGATTCGTTACATCTCAGAATTAATTGTGAAATTCATGGAAAGATCGACAGATAAAGCATCAATTATATGTTATCATCGAAGATCTAAAAGCAGCTGCGGAGGAGCATTGGAGTCGAGGCGGAAAGGATTATTGAAAAACTGTGAGAAACCTGTTTTAAATTTTCATAAGAGTCAAGATGAAGCACCTCCTCTGGGGAAAAAAAGGAAAATAATAATCAGTGTGCTGCCTGACGACATGATTCACAATGAGATACTGACTCGATTGCCAGCAAAATATATTGTGCGATCCAGGCTGGTTTGTAAATCCTGGAATTCTCTATTATCCAACTCTGAATTCATAAAATCCCATCTTGCTCGTCTACATTCCTACCCCTGCAACGACGAAGATCTTATTATAGCCAAGCCATACCATTTCTCTTCTAATATACAAATTCTCTCCCATACCACTACACATCAAGTCTCTCTAGTTCCGCGCTTTTATGGCTTGTTATTTGGTTCCATCAATGGTTTAGTTTGTATGTCTTCCAGAATAGGAAAAATGTTTCGTTTGTGGAACCCGGCCACTGCTCAATTGAAGCAATTCTTTTTACCATCTCAGCATCCTAAGAATTGTCAACACCTTATGGGAGGATTTTGTTGGGATTCTTCGCGAAATGATTATAAAGTGGTGTTAGTGTGTTATGACGATGATAACGCTTCTCCTAGCCAAATTTTGATTTACTCAACTAATTCTGCTACTTGGACTCAACTCACTACGCCTCCTGATTCTGTATTGCCTAATGGACGTATTTTTCTAAAGCTATCTACAAGGCCTCCCTCTACCATTGTCAAGGGAATTCCTTACTGGAAATGCAAACACTATGTGCCTGGAAAGAAGCGTCGACGTTGGACTGCTTCTGTGTTCAAGTTTCTGCCTGAAACTAATGAGTTTAGGATGTTGCCTGATTTAAATATATCCGGTAAAAAATTCAATATTGTCAATATCAACGACTCTCTCTCTGGGATGACATATAAAAAAAAATGTCAAGATAGTTTGGTGGACATCTATTCTTTGGATGAGGAAACTCAAAGTGGTGTTTGGAGTAAGATGTACACTATCGGGCCCGTATATCTTTCTCCAATAACTTGCCTGTTGTTGCAGTGTTTTAAGAATGGTGGTGAATTCTTGATTAATCACAGATTTCTTGGCGGGGGTTCTTTATATGATTCAAAAACCAAACAAACTACGTTTGTTTGGGGGAGAGAATATGACTTCAACCGGTGCTTTAATTATACACCTAGTCTGGTCTGGGTTCAAGGAATGGTTTCGATAGAGCAGTTTTTAAAGAATAGAGACAATGTAATGAGCGATGATGATCTCGATCCCTACAATGTCTACTACTCATCTTGTTAATTAGATTTCCCAGAATTTTAAAATACAATTTGGACTTCCGTCCTCCCGAGATATGGATTTGGCAAGGTGGAAGGATGAAAAGGCTGGAGTTATGCTGTAGTCTGATGAAAAGGCTGGAGTTACGCCATAGTCTGAAAAGTGGTGCGGGAAAGTGTTGGCAGCCAAGGGAGTAATTGAGTGGTTTCTTAATTTAAAGTTGCACTCTTGATCGATAACTTTAATGGATTGTGTTCATCAGCTGAGTGATGAAGCTGGCGCTGATTCTTATCAGTGGTCTAAAGAGGTGACTGGTCAATACTCTGTTAAGAGTGCTTATAAACTTCTTCAAGTATCTCGTGGCAGGTGGAATACAGACGACAATTCTGGGTTTTGGAGATGTATTTGGAATTTAAAAATTCCTCCAAAAATTGGGAATTGTATCTGGAGATCAGCATCTGGGTGTCTCCCTACGATGGTCCAAGTTGCTCGTAAGCAGGTGCAAGTTTGCCAGATTTGCCCAGTTTGTAACAGCGGAGAAGAAACTATCTACCACATCTTGGTGCCATGCCCTCTTGCGGCATTTTGTTGGCGTCAAATGGGTATCGCTCATGTGGGAGTGACGAGGGATTGTTTTGGTATGTGGCTGGATGAAGTACTAAATAAATTTTTTTTTAAAGAAACTTGCGTGAATTGAGTGCATAATTGATCTGTAATAAATGGCTGTAATCTGGGGATTTGTAATAATCTTGAGGCTTGATTTTTCATAGCTCTACTTTGTCATCACTCACCTGCATAGCTGGTTGATAGTTATGAAAAATGTAACTTTTCATATTAAGAAAAAAAGAAACACGGAGGGAGTATACTGTAGTATAACTTTAATCGGAAACATGCCCACTGCTCAGCACTGCATCACCTCTGCTATCTGGAACTGTGTCTTTACGTGGAAACTCTTCTGCTACTTCTGGTGTTTTGACGTTGATTTAATGCCACTATCCCCATCAAAAGAGAAGCCTTAACCTAATTACCTCCCAAACCGGTGATTGAATCGAAGTGGTACTACGTGTTTAATAAAATCCGTCAGTGAATTGAATTTTTATTACTACTATATATCTAAAACCTTTAAGTATTAGAGGAAGTTCCCACCGGATCGATCTTTAAATTATGTTTTAACATTTAATAAGGTACAACCACTTATTGTTTAGTTCTTATACTTGGCTCTATTCTTCTTATTTTTGTATATAAAATACCATGTCATTCATAACAAGAGCGAAAGACCCTTTGCTTGCAACTCACAGCAGATGAGTAAAGACCACACTCAATAACAATATCCTTTTTGGCAACATCCAAAAACAACTAAACTTTAGAAACACTAAAGAAGGATATATTCTTTCTTTACATAACTAAGTTAGTTATGAATTTCAGTTAAATGTACTTTATGCTAAAGGTTTCTGTTTCTTCCAAGCCATCGCTAGCCACCCCTGCCTTGCTTTCTTATCTTTCACTCAATCCCTTCTTGTAACTGTTACTATATCTTTATATAAAGTACAATTATATAACAACCTTATTATTACAAACTTTCAAGAACTTAAAGAAAAGGTAAAAAAATCGAAGCCATGGACCTTAATGGGGAATACAGGGTACCTCAAGATGATTGCAATGAAGAAGCTCCTCTCCTGTTACCGAAGACAGTAGAAAGATCTTTGATACAGCAAGCCATAAGCCAGACATTTCAAAGCACAGCACATTTAGCCAATCTTTTACCTACTGGTTCTGTTCTTGCTTTCCAACTGCTAGCGCCCATTTTCACAAACCAAGGTGACTGTGACCCAGTTGGCCGGTCCATGACTGCTGTGCTTATTGCGCTTTGTGGGTTGTCATGTTTTTTTCTCAGCTTTACAGATAGTTTCAAGGACCAGGCGGGGAACATTTGCTATGGTTTTGCCACAATACGTGGCCTCTGGGTTATTGATGGGTCCACAACTTTACCACCTGCGCTTGCTGCCAAGTATTCTCTGAGATTTATAGATTTCATGCATGCTTTCATGTCAATACTGATTTTTGCAGCTGTTGCACTGTTTGATCAAGAGGTTGTAAGCTGCTTCTATCCAGCACCATCGGATGAGACCAAAGAGCTTCTAACAACAATACCAATTGGAATCGGAGTCATTTGTAGTATGTTATTTGTTGCATTCCCTACTCAACGTCATGGAATTGGCTTTCCTATTACTTCCAGTTAAAGCTTCTCGTTAACTGTAACTTAAAAAAATCTTTGGTTTGCCTTTGCACATATCGTTCCTTTCTGGCCGGTCCAGAAAACAGTAATAAGATCTTCAGGATATTAAAATCCTACCTATATGTGATACTTTTTCATGCCTTTGTATCTCACTCTCTATAAATCCAGTACAAGTTTAAAGTCTATGAGATACTTAAATGGCTGAATAAAATGTGTTTAAAAACACTTGGCAGGCAGGCCAGAATGTCCAGAGATGTTAAGAAATTTCACAAACTATAGTGCTAAATAATGTAGAGCCAGAGTGTTATAAATTTAACTAAGTTTAAGAGCCAGAATTTTCAGGTAGAGCCAGATTTTCAAAATTTTAACAATCTATGCAACTTAGGAGCCAAATTTTCATGTTCAGAACAAAATAAGTGCAAGCTGGAAAATGAAATGTACCGCACAATATTCCTTATATGCTTGTTCACTGTTCATATCTTGTTCCACATGCCTACACTAAACTTACCAGTATGGTATGTGTGCGGCCCTTCACCTAAAAGGCTAAAACCAGAAAGTAAAACAACAAATGACATTGCGTAGTAGGGACATCGTAGCAATGAGTCAATGACCAAGTCTAACACAAGCGACATCAGATATTACCACAAGCTGCAACCATTGCAATGGCTGAAAAGTAATTAACTTGGTGGCACCTTTAGAAGTATACACAACTGAGTATATAATAGGTAAAATGTTTTTGATTTTGGGGCGGAATTGGATTTAAATTTTCTGGAAAAATACGCAGTAAAAGTCTTTGGTCTTACTCTTACATCAATTTTCAAATTCATCTTGATGGACGGAAGATCATAATATTTTTGGTCATCACCTAGATATGCTCATTGACTAAGAACAACCATGCATTCTTCTCAAGAAAAAATAAAAAGTAATACAACAAAGGAAACATAGAATATAATCTAATAGTTCAGGAGTAACTTACAGTGAAGACAACAGCATATAATAAAAAAATTCCCTGCGAAGCATGATTGGTGAAGTTGATGTAATTCGTATCAAGGTCTGAAACTCTAAACTCTTAGGTTCATATCACATCCATAACAAAATAACCTGATACATTAAAACAACAGTCTTTCAAAAATATGAGACTCTTATTAAGGTCTTCGATGAAACCTTACTCTGAAAACAAAACTTTCTACTTATACTTTATGCTTCTCAGACTCGGTATACTTTTCAATCAACTCGAACTGTACCGATTCAGCAGCAGATTCCCGCACTTTCCTTCTGTCAAAACCACACTCAAAATGGTCCTCTAAATTGTCTCATAAGGAACACATTCATCCTCATAAGGAACACATTCATCAAGCACCATCACTTCTACAATTCCAGCAGCTATGTGTACATATCTCTTTTCTCACAAAACAATCGACAAGACAATTAAAAGTTGCAGCCTCCACAGATATTCCCTGGTCTGCATGCTCGTTAGAAAGAATTGAAAAACTGTAATTGGGCCATATTCACGAAGTCCTCACACCACTGTATTATTTAGTCTAACACTAAGGCGCAGTATAATCCAAGACACAATACTCACTATCCTGCAAAAGATGTCCTCCTTTCTAACATTGCATCACAAAGCCTTACAGCATCCACATTATCTCTAACATTATGAACTCTCACAATATTTGCACCCCCCAAAACCCCTGTGGTAACTGAAGCAACAGTTGCTGGATCTCTATCCCTTGCGGCAGAATGAGAACAGATGTCTCCCAAAAATCTCTTTCTAGAAGGGCCAATCAATAGAGGAGCATGAGAAACAGCCAGGCTCTTCCTGGCAATTTCTTTTCGAATAGTTGGCAAACCAATGAGGATGTCCAAATTATGTTCAGTATTCTTTGAGAAACCAATTCCAGGGTCTACTATAATCTTCCAAGCTGGGATGCCTGACAACTCTGCATCTCGAGCACGCATACATAGCTCAGAAGCAACATCCTTACAAACATCATCATATTCAAGATTTTCTCTATTCTGCATAGTAGAAGGGTTACCTCTCATGTGCATTGCAACATAAGGAACCTTCAGTTCTGCAACAACATCAAGCATCTTCGAATCTAACTGTCCACCGGACACATCATTCACAAAATGTGCCCCTTTACTGACAGCCTCAGACGCAACCTGCGAATAGAATGTATCCACAGACAGAAACTTCCCTTCTGCCTCGGGCATTTTTAAAATGGCCTCTAAGACTGGAATTAGTCTTTCCACTTCCTCCTCAGGTGAAATCTTTGATGCCATTGGACGGGTTGACTGCGCACCAATATCAATAATATCTGCTCCTTGCGAGATCAACAATCGAGCCTGTGAAACTGCATCTTCCACAGACTGATACTTTCCTCCATCACTGAAGCTATCTGGAGTCACATTCAATATACCCATGACAGAAGTTTTCACAGACCAGTCCCATAAGCTCTTCCCAACTGGTAAAACCCTTTTCATTCCATCTTTTCCGATCAAAGATTGACCACCAAGTTTTTCCCATGATTCAAAAATTCCACCAGGATGTATTGATAAAGAATGCCAGCATGCGACAATATCACTGTCTACATCAGATCCCAATAAATCTACCAGCGGAGCCAGCACAAATGGTCTTTCCCATATTCTTTCATGGGGAACAATTAGACGGTCGGAGTTAATCCTGTATTTACCGTATAACAATATATCTAAGTCTATTGGTCTTGGCCCATATCTTATACCATCAGTACGCCCCATATCCTTCTCAATATTTTTGAGCACACCCAATAATTCATGAGGACCAAATTTTGTAACACCTCTAATTGCGGAGTTAAGAAATCGAGGTTGATCAGTAACATAAGCAGGCTCAGTTTCATACAGACAACCATGCCTCGTGATATCAATTCCTAATTTCCTCATCAGCTTAAGGGCTTCATCAAAATTGTTAAGCCTATCACCCACATTGCTTCCTAAGGCAATTACTACTTCCTGTTCTTGTGAATGTACTTCCACTGTGGAATCTGGGGATGAGTGAAAGAAAGAAGCAGGTGCTGCACAAAAAGCCGATAAATACAGTCATCAATAGTTCACGCCATTTTCTAACGAATATCCTGACAAGGTTTTACTTTCTTCTCTTACAAACTTTCATGTTGTATTCAGTAATACAATTGTTTTATAAAAAAAATAATAAAAACTAAATTCTCAACCAGAGACCTACGAAACAGATAAAAACCTAGTTAACTACGAAACAGGAATAGTGTTCAATTAAATATGTGATGGGTAACGCAAACAAATTACTCTAGTGGAGCTATAAAAGGATAACATCAAAAATAGTTCATAGTAGTACCACGCTCCGCATTAAATTCAAAGTGCACAACTACACTAGCTAAGATAAGTGAATGAATGTACCTCTGCAAGAATTCAAAACAACGTTAGTTACACATCTGGTGGTGGGAGTTAACCGCCTGAAAATACTTAAGCCAGACATAATCCCTTTCAAAAAAATGACCACAACACAACCACTTCTCGGAATCTAAAATATTAATCCAAGGCGCTGCAATTACGTATAAAACACAACACCATTCAAGTTAGGAATCTTTAATTACAGATAAAGAATGTACTGTATAAAGAATCCAAAAGGAACTTTCAGTTGAGTGTTCTTTATCATATGAATTAGAAAACCAAGAAAGATAGTAACTTTATCAAAATTACCATTGTAAATTTCTTGTTTCGCAATTTAATAAATTATGGGTCAGCAGAAAGTGAATTATCTGTCTAGTACTCAGTTGGGTCAATGACAAAAGCAATCAAAATGCCTAATTCATATTGTTATATTCATTTTCAACTTAAGATAGTATGATAGCATATAAGAGATTGTGCAGAGTAATTTGCATATGCTATGAAGATGTAAATACATTAAAAATAAGATAGGGAGTAAAAGATTAGGAGAGAAGAACCTGGGCAGCATATACAAGGGTGTGAAACACACAAATGATGTTTCCGGAAGAAATGATAGGATTTGAAAAATGGTACCGGACCCACATGAGTAGGCGATTCCCCGAAAATTTCGGTTTTATTTTTTTTCGTTTTTTCCTTTTTCACTTAGTAAAAATGGGTTGGTCACTAATAAAAATTTGTTTTCAACCAATTTTGAAGGTTTAGAAAATGTAGTTTCAAATTATAAATTTTTATTTTTTCTTTTCTATATTAAAATTGAACTGTCCTATTTCGCTAGTAGCCAAAATTAGAGAAAAAAATATTAAACGTAACTATGTAAAATTTTGGTCCAAAATTTATAACTAGACAAAAATTTTGTTTATGTAGATAGTTTTAAGGGTATTAAAAACATTCTTGTACATAATATTTTTTATTTTTCTATGTTCCGCATTAAACTTCAAATTTTGTACTTCTATACGAGCCAAAATTATGAAAAAAATATTATGTTGAAGAATGGTATTTTTAGGTCTGAAAATGACTACAACAAAACTTTTATTCAAGCAACAAACACGACAAACACACTTAGTAAAAATGCAAACATAAACACCGAAAAAGTTTGACGCGACTCGACATCTTTTTCATATACATTTGAGATAAATTATTTCTGAAAAAGATGACAATTAATAAAAATCTTTAATTTTCTGGAAAAGATGAGTGGTCACATCAGAAAGACATGACAACTCCACTTTCCAGTAGGTTATATACTTGACGCTTATAGCTTCATTCAGTGCCTATTTCATGGTTTGGAATACAAAAAATGGGTGAGTACGAGTGTCATGTTTGGTTGCTTGCTGAAAGAGATGACGATTACTTCATGTTAAAACGAAGCGATCCAAAAGAGTATTTTGCAGGCGTTCGTCGAGAATGGGCCTACATGCGTGAGGAATCCGAACGATTGAGAAATGACCTCATTCATATTGGTGCAAGGGTTCCCACTCGTGATTCGCTTATCATGTATCCTGATCCCGGGGAATGTGGCAATTGGAATAAGTATAGGAAAAGAGTGATCGGTGATGTGTCACAAATACGATTTGAAAATAATCTGATGTTGGTGCGTAGAAGTCGTCAGTATATGTATCAACTTGCCATAGATTCCGTTCGTGCTATGGGCAGAGAGCTCACAGAACTCGAGCAATATCATCTTCAACATAATCCGAACTATATCTCTGATGGAGCCATATCCGATGAAACGGAAGAAGAGTGAATTTGCGTATTATGTATTGTTATATTGTTGTCTTTTAATTATGACCAAATGTTCTTATTTTGTATTGTTGTATTCTGAGTACCCTATTAATGTATCAATTTGGTATTTATGATTACTCTTTTTAGTAGTTTGATGACAGATTCACTATAATAAGAACATGCACATCACAAGAATGCATAAATAAGAACAACATGACAATACATGAAAACAACATAACCGACATTCTTTACGAGAAAGAATGTACATTCTTGAAAAAGAAATAACAAAAACTTTAAAAACACATACAACATGAACAACTTAATCTTCATGATCATCCTCGTCTGTTTCCTCATCGTCATAATCATCGTAATACTCGTACTCGTTCTGATTCTCATCAGCATCATCATCCACATCCTCATTTTGAACTTCATCCCCGGAGTCAGTTATTTGTTGTATGTTGAAACTTTGCATAAGTTTTTCCATCTCATACTCATGATGATCTGCTTGCCTTGTTAACTGCTTTTTAATATCTTCAATGATAATTGTTGCACGCTCCTCTAGTGGTTCTTCAATCCAACGAATGTATCCACATCCATTGGATCCATATGGATAGTTTACGGACCTTCTTCCAACATTGGATCCGTATCAGCACATCCTTTCAACCATCAACTTATTGCAAAAACAAATATCTAGATCAAGAACGTTAGACATCTTAATTATAACAAACAAGTGGTAGATATATTTGAAGTATTTGGGTGAAGAAGTAATGACAGAGATGAGGCTTTATATAGGCTTCACATGTAAATTAGTACATACTGTGGAATTGATCTCGTGACTACAATAAAGCAAAGTTGCTAACACTACAAAGTTTGTTTTCACCAAAGTGTGCTTTCACATCAAAATTACAATAAAGAAAAGTTGCTGACATTGTAAAGCTCTGCAAGACACTAAAGACGAGTGATCACATCAACTTTAAAATTAAGTTACAAAGTTGAGTTGTCACCTCACATCTTACAAATTGCAGACAAAAATAATGCACTTGTATTATTGTAGTGTAATATTAATCAAAATATTTTCCCTATAAATAGTTCTTCTTTCTTTTATTTAGGTCAGTTTGCATCAAATGGATAAGGGGAAGAGGCCGGTTAGTTCGGGTTCAGAAAATAACGATAGGGCCAAGTATGATCATATTTGAATAATATTTTATAATTTTTTTCAATTTTTTTTAAAATTATATTTGTAATATGAATAATATTTCATAATTTTTTTCAAATCAAATTGTAATATAAATTTGAATAATAATGCATAATTTATTTTAATTCAAATTGTAATATTAATTCAAATAATATTTTAGAATTTATTTAAATTATAATTGTTTGTTTGTGTCAAATGTCAGATTTGTTGTTTTCAAATAGTACAAAATCTTATCTTTTCAGTAACATATCTATCATATTGCCTTTCTATTTATGTACCTTCAAACATAAACATTTTCACAACATCTACATTACACCACTACTCCATATACATTACACTAGTGCAGCAAACATTGCATATAATTTCGGTAAAGGTATGTAATCCTTTGTATAGATATATACGTTGTTATAATTTCCATATGTATGTTTTTCACATATCTATACCTTGTAGTAGTACCCTCTTAAATTTTAGTTACAGTTGATATTTCGTTAATATATGTTGTATATGTTTTAAAATCAGGAAAATGGACGGTTGTGTCAATGTGGAATTCTTTTGGAGTGGAAAAATAATTAGGCAAGATGATGATATAACATATTCCATGGATCCAAAATGTATGCGTTAAGTTATGTGCGGAACAACTTTTGAAGAATTCAAGGCAATTGTTTATGAGGTTATGAACATAAGTCAGAATCATTGGAATTTGAAAATAAGTTATAAACATCCAGAAATGGGTATCGGTAATGTTGTGGAACAAAAAGGAGGTTTAGATATTGACGACGGGTATTTAATGTAAGGTAGTGGACAAACGTGTCTTAATGGTTGCTCTCATATTTCGTGACTGCACAGGTCCTCACAAGATGCCTACGTATCTCAATTATCACTGAGAATCAAGCTAAGAAAACGTAGTTCTAATGTTGAGGGGTTAGGCCCTTTATATAGGCGTCTGGAGCCCTAAAATCGTGCTAGAATCAGGTTACTTGGTGGCCAAGTAACCTCCTTGACAGTGGATAACTCTTATCAGAATTGGTTTCCATGTTGGAGTTGGTTTCCATGTTGGACGTTGCCTTAGAAGCTTCCCAGTGGTTTCCAACTACTGGGTTGTTTATGGACCAAGCCCACGTCTTAGTGGTTTAAAATAAGGGTTGGACCTTGGCCCAATTACTAACCACGAATTTAACATCATGATCATGGTTTCAGGCCTCATTAATGGGCCTCGTATTTGGACCATCCTAGGTCTAATTAATGCAGCATTAAAAGTGTCCTTAGGGCTTTATTTTAACCCACATCATTTGCCCCCCTAACTTCGAGGAAAACTGATCAGGTTTTCTTGAAGTTAAGTTGACTAATTTTCAATGGCCCCTACGAGTATGGCCTTTTGCGGCCTAAGATACACTAGTGTTTCACGAGTATCGTTTTTAGCGTGAAGTGTGGAGCGACCTACACATTCACTACGATTAGCCTTATTCGAGGCTTCATTTCTATTGGCTGAGAATACCTGATAACTAAGTTATCAAATATAGCCAATTTTCGTTTAGCAAAGGTTAAGTGTTGCCTCAATCGGATTATACCTGGTAGGCAATGAGCCTTATATGGCGTTAGACGGTGCTAAGTGAAATTAAACGACGTTAAACGACACTAAAATGGTGCTAAACGGTGAAAAACGACGTTAAACGACGTTAAATGGTGTTAAAAGGCGTTAAACGACGCTAAACGACACTAAACAGTGCTAAACGGTGAAAAATGACGTTAAACGACGTTAAACGGTGTTAAAAGGCGTTAAACGACGCTAAACGACACTAAACAGTGCTAAACGACACTAAACGGTGTTAAACAACGTTAAGCGGTGTTAACCGGCATTAAATGACGCTAAACGGCGTTAAACGGTGCTAAACGGTGCTAAACGGTAAAAAGCGACACTAATTGATAAAAAAACGGCACTAATCGGTGAAAACGATGAAAACACGACGGAAAATTTTTGGACCAACCAGGGGCCTCCCAGGGAGCCGAGCCGGCCAGACCTGGTCGGCCAGCCCTGGTCAGCTGATGGCCTGGTCGGCTGGTCCTGGTCGGCCATGGCCGTCAGCCGGAATTTTTTTTCCTTTTTTTTAAGCATTTCATCTAGGTGGAATGTTGGTTGAAATTTTGCTTGAATCCTTGATTGTTTGTTTGGAAACAAGGTTCTTGTTTTCAACCATTCTATATTTTGGTCATTTGGCGCGATTTCAACCATCGTGCGTGATTTCAACCATCGTGAGTGATTTCAACCAAGCTTGAAACCAAGATTTAAACATGGTATTTGGTTGGTGTTTGCAAACATGTTGGCCATTTTGGCTTACTTTGATAAAATAGTGGTTTCAATCGTGATAACACTCCTAGTCATCCGGGGCTAGTCATCGAAAGCTTCCCACGGAGGCTCTAGTCATCCGGGGCTAGTCATCCAGGGCTAGTCATCCGAAAGCTTCCCACGGAGGCTCTAGTCATCCGGTGCTAGTCATCCAAAAGCTTCCTATGGAGGCTCTAGTCATCCGGGGCTAGTCATCCGGGGCTAGTCATCCGGGGCTAGTCATCCGGGGCTAGTCATCCAAAAGCTTCCCACGGAGGCTCTAGTCATCCAAAAGCTTCCCACGGAGGCTCTAGTCATCCGGGGCTAGTCATCCAAAAGCTCCCCACGGAGGCCCTAGTCATCCGGGGCTGGTCATCCAAAGCTTTCCACGGAGGTTCTAGTCATCCGTGGCTGGTCATCCAAAGCTTTTCACGGAGGTTCTAGTCATCCGGGGCTGGTCATCCAAAGCTTTTGGTTGCCCCCCGAGTATGAACCCTTTTCTTTAGAAACAACATGGGTGCTTTAAAAGCAATAGGTTGTCTTCAAACCAAAGGTTTTAACTTCTTGGTTTTTAAACCAAGTTATTTAACTAAGTTAATCAGATTATTTTACTTAATCCCTAATTAGGACTAATCTTTTCTTTATTAAGCAAATCGTGCTTAATTAGACTTAATTCTTCAACTGGTAGCTTTATATAGCCCCAGGTCGCATTTTCATTCGTTTTGTTCGTTCTTATTCAAAAGAATAGAAGTTTTCTTCGTCCTTATTCGAAAGAATAGAGGTTTTGGTTTGACTATATGAACTTCTTCAGTCGTTTTATCATTGATTTTGACAATTAAACCTGCAAACGCGGGTCGTCTTGAAATGTGACTTGTTGTCACGGGTTACCACCTTCTATAAAAGAGAGGTGGGTGAACTCATTTCATTCACACCTTCATTTGCAAACTTCTCTCTTGCATTTTTCTCTCTAGCATTCTCTCTGGTTTTAGTGTGGTTTTCAACCAAGAAGTCTTCTTCCAATCCAACACTCACCCTTCAAACATGGCTGACCAAAGAAAGGCTGGTCCTTCATCTACCTTTGCTCAAAGGATGGTTGCAAGAGCCAAACAAGGTAATTATCTTTCTTGTATTCCCGTTGTTATAGATGAACCCTTACCTACGTTGTTCGAGTTAGTGAACCAAATGGGGGATGCCTTCCCAAGCAATGCTGAATTTTATTCATTCAAGTTCCCAAGTACCCCGGGGAGGGTTGAAGTGAAGAGACTTAAGAAGAGGTACTCCTTCCCCGAGGATCTCAAGATAGTGGTTCCCGACCCGGGCGATAGGACTTGCAACTGGCACCCGGAAAGGTTGTTTGTTTACAAGGACGCTATAGCGGTTGGCCTTAGGTTCCCACTACACCCTTTCGTGGTGAGGTTACTAGTTGAGTTGAAGATCAATCTTTGCCAATTATATCCAAATTCATGGAAGTTTATCTTCATATTCATATTCATAGCATTTTTGTTCTTAAAAATAGCCCGGGCACCCGGAAAGGGTGGGTTTGCATTCAACACCGCCCGAGTGTTAACCATATTTGCAACAACGCCTCTCTCCCCGACTCCAACCATGAATGGAGGCATCATTTCATCGTGCTCTATTGGAAGGGGGGAGATTGGGGCCAATACTTTAGGTCTGACTTTAACCACATTCTGGGAGCCATATTTTAGATCAAGTCCTACGAGTTCCCAGATAGGGACTATCTCATCACGGGTCACGCTCAGACCCACTATCGCTCTTTCCTGACCGAAAGGATTATGGTCGAAGTTGGAATGAGTAGATTTTCATTGGAGGGTAATTTTTATTGTTATTCCTTGTTTTGAAACACATTAATCTTATTCCAACGTTTTTGCCTTGTATTTTTCAGCTGCTGACACTATTGACAAAGAACCGGGAATGGGTGAGCAAGTCACCAAGAGGATGGTTAAGAAGGCCGAGTTTGTGGCCAATCCTCCACCTTCCAAAGTTCCAGATTTCCTCACTTACTCTCAGAAGGCTGGAAAAAGATTCAGGAACTCGGAAGGCACGGTTAAGACAGCCTTTCAGCCTGCGTGGGGGATATGTGAGCAAGACTCCATCTCTTTGTTGCACGTTCAGGAATAGAAGAGAATGAACAGTTGGGGAGCCAAGCCATGTATCAGGTTAACTTCCACTTGTTTCATTTCAGCTATTTGTCCTCCTTTATCATACCTTGTTTATTAACTTGCTCTCTTTTTGTGTAGCTGAACTCCTGCTTCCAGACTTCCGTTCACCAAGGGAAGTCTTTGAGGGATGATTTAAGGGCTTCCAATAAAGAGAAAAACCGAGCCATCAAGGAATCAAAGGAGTGGGAGGCTAGAGCCTATGCGGCCGAGGGGGAAGCCTCTTCTTACAAAGGGAAGTATGAGGCCTCAGAGAGCAAGTCTCAACAAGAGCATCAACAGGTGGTTGATAAATACCTGAACTCTGATGGATTCCTTGAGTTCATGGATCAACATGATAATGTTGTTCGGCCTACTTTCCTATCAGCTGGTTGGAAAAGGGCCGCTTCGACTTTCCAGAGGGCTTACCCGGGAGTGTTCAAACCCTCTGAGTGTCCAAATCCTTGGGCTTATGTCGACGAGCCTAACAACGATCAACCTCCCGAGTCGGAAGAGGAGGAGGAAGAGGAGGAAGGCGAGGAAGAGGAGGAGGAGGAGGAAGAGGAAGAGGAAGAGGAAGAGGAGGAGTCCCAGCCTTCCCAATCCTTGGGTAGCCGTTCTGCTAGTCCCGTTGTTAGTGGGAAAGGCAAAGGCATCGCTCACCCGGTCGATGGGAGGCGTCGGGGAATGATCCGCGAAGAGAAAGAGTCATCTTCTGGTTCGAGTGATAGCTCATCGGAGTAGTTCCCCTTTTTTCCTTTGGCCTTGGGCTTATGTCGACGAGCCTAACAACGATCAACCTCCCGAGTCGGAAGAGGAGGAGGAAGAGGAGGAAGGTGAGGAAGAGGAGGAGGAGGAGGAAGAGGAAGAGGAAGAGGAGGAGTCCCAGCCTTCCCAATCCTTGGGTAGCCGTTCTGCTAGTCCCGTTGTTAGTGGGAAAGGCAAAGGCATCGCTCACCCGGTCGATGGGAGGCGTCGGGGAATGATCCGCGAAGAGAAAGAGTCATCTTCTGGTTCGAGTGATAGCTCATCGGAGTAGTTCCCCTTTTTTCCTTTGGCCAATACTTTAGGTCTGACTTTAACCACATTCTGGGAGCCATATTTTAGATCAAGTCCTACGAGTTCCCAGATAGGGACTATCTCATCACGGGTCACGCTCAGACCCACTATCGCTCTTTCCTGACCGAAAGGATTATGGTCGAAGTTGGAATGAGTAGATTTTCATTGGAGGGTAATTTTTATTGTTATTCCTTGTTTTGAAACACATTAATCTTATTCCAACGTTTTTGCCTTGTATTTTTCAGCTGCTGACACTATTGACAAAGAACCGGGAATGGGTGAGCAAGTCACCAAGAGGATGGTTAAGAAGGCCGAGTTTGTGGCCAATCCTCCACCTTCCAAAGTTCCAGATTTCCTCACTTACTCTCAGAAGGCTGGAAAAAGATTCAGGAACTCGGAAGGCACGGTTAAGACAGCCTTTCAGCCTGCGTGGGGGATATGTGAGCAAGACTCCATCTCTTTGTTGCACGTTCAGGAATAGAAGAGAATGAACAGTTGGGGAGCCAAGCCATGTATCAGGTTAACTTCCACTTGTTTCATTTCAGCTATTTGTCCTCCTTTATCATACCTTGTTTATTAACTTGCTCTCTTTTTGTGTAGCTGAACTCCTGCTTCCAGACTTCCGTTCACCAAGGGAAGTCTTTGAGGGATGATTTAAGGGCTTCCAATAAAGAGAAAAACCGAGCCATCAAGGAATCAAAGGAGTGGGAGGCTAGAGCCTATGCGGCCGAGGGGGAAGCCTCTTCTTACAAAGGGAAGTATGAGGCCTCAGAGAGCAAGTCTCAACAAGAGCATCAACAGGTGGTTGATAAATACCTGAACTCTGATGGATTCCTTGAGTTCATGGATCAACATGATAATGCTGTTCGGCCTACTTTCCTATCAGCTGGTTGGAAAAGGGCCGCTTCGACTTTCCAGAGGGCTTACCCGGGAGTGTTCAAACCCTCTGAGTGTCCAAATCCTTGGGCTTATGTCGACGAGCCTAACAACGATCAACCTCCCGAGTCGGAAGAGGAGGAGGAAGAGGAGGAAGGTGAGGAAGAGGAGGAGGAGGAGGAAGAGGAAGAGGAAGAGGAAGAGGAGGAGTCCCAGCCTTCCCAATCCTTGGGTAGCCGTTCTGCTAGTCCCGTTGTTAGTGGGAAAGGCAAAGGCATCGCTCACCCAGTCGATGGGAGGCGTCGGGGAATGATCCGCGAAGAGAAAGAGTCATCTTCTGGTTCGAGTGATAGCTCATCGGAGTAGTTCCCCTTTTTTCCTTTGGCCTTGCAAGGCTTGTTGCCACTTGTGGCTTTGTATTGTTTCCATTTCATGGTTGTTTGTTGAACCTTTAAACTTGTGTTTTATTCGATTATTTGTAATATTAACCTGAGGGTCCCTTGGGACCTTTGTTATATCAATCCTTTGTCACGTGTTCATGGTTTACTTCTTATCTCGTTTACTTGTTTTCAGTACTTATGATTGCACATATCGAGTGTTGGTACATAGAGCAAGATATAGGAAAATAAACATGCATTGAAAACGAAACAAGGATGGGTTCAACCCTTTTATAGATAATAAACGGTAAATGTGAGCTACATGCTCTGAGATGGTTCCAAAAAACCTTAAGTCTATTCTTCCTAATAAGTATTAGATTGTATCCTGAAAGGATAGTTACACATAATAGACTTTGAGATTCGAAGCGTGCCAAGTACGAGGCACCTCAGTCTCATTCAAGGTTTCGAGCTTGTAAGCTCCTCGCCCAAGAGTCTTCTTAACTCGGTATGGCCCTTCCCAGTTGGGTGCTAGCTTTCCTTTCTCTCCTACACCAGATGCCTCTATCTTCCTTAGAACCAAGTCTCCTTGTCAAAAGAACCTTTCCTTAACCCTTCGGTTGTAATGGAAGGAGGTTCATTTATTATATTCTACATTTCGAGCGTGTGCTTCATCCCTGACTTCATCAATTAAGTCGAGTGCCAACCTCATTCCTTCTTCATTAGTTTCTTGTTCAAAAGCTTCAATCCTTGGAGATACATGTGAGATCTCTAAAGGTACAACAGCTTCTGCTCCATAAGCAAGCATGAATGGGGTTGTTCCAGTAGTGACTTTACAAGTGGTACGATAAGCCCAAAGTATAGGCAGTATCTCGTCCACCCAAGTGTTCCTGAACGTTCGAACCTTTTCTTCAATCCATCTAGTATGATTCGATTTGCAACCTCTGCTTGCCCATTTGCTTGGGGATGGGCAACTGAGGTGAATCTAAGCTCAATGGCATTCTCTTCACAGTACTTCCTGAAGTCTTCATTATTGAACTGTGCTCCGTTATCCGTAACAAGGATACGAGTTATTCCATACCTACACATGATACTTTCCCACAGGAACTGAGCAACTTGCTAGGTGGTTATCTTGGCCAAGGGTTTGGCCTCAATCCACTTGGTGAAGTAGTCAATTGCCACTATCAGAAACTTCCTTTGAGCCGTAGCCATTGGAAAGGGACCAAGTATATCCATTCCCTACATAGCAAACGGAATTGGAGAGTTGATTGAGGTCAACATCTCAGGTGGTTGCCTAACCACTGGTGCATGTTTCTGACAACGGTCGCACTTATTAACAAAATCCTTGGCGTCATTCAGCATCTCGGTCCAATAAAAGCCTAGCCTGGTTATCTTATGAGCAAGGGCTCTGCCCCCCAAGTGTTGTCCACAAATCCCACCATGGACTTCTTCAAGTGTTTCTCATGCATCTTGGGGTCTTATACATTTTAAGTACGGGATCACAAAAGACCTTTTATAAAGTAGCCCTTCGATCAAAGTATACCTCAATGCTCTTACAGACAACTTGCGTGCCTCTTGGGCGTTACCAGAGAGCCATCCTGTTTTAAGGTGAGCCTTGATTGGATCCATCCAACAGCCTCCTATGTCCATGGGAGCTACAAGTTTTGAATCAATAGTAGGGGCCTTCAAGACCTGAAAGTAAACACTTTCCGAGTAATTCTCAATCTCAGAAGAAGAAAATTTAGACAAGGCATCAGCCTTTACATTCTCCTCTCTGGGGATGTGTTCCACATAACATTCATCAAACTGAGTCATAACAGCTTTCACAACTCTTCGATACGTAGCCATGGTTTCATCCCTGGTTTCAAACTCACCATTAACTTGCGAGATAACCAACCTTGAATCTCCACATACCTTCATGTTCTTGACCCTCAGAATTCTAGCCAAGCCTAAACCAGCTATCAAGGCCTCATACTCAGCTTCGTTGTTGGTTGTAGGGAAGTCCAACTTTAAAGCGTACTCAACTGTAAACCCATCGGGGCTTTGAAAGACCAAGCCTGCACCACTTGACTTTGTTTTTGATGCCCCATCAAAATAGAGTACCCAGTATTCTTTCAGATCAAGTTCTTCATCCTTATTTTCAACCTCAGGTGCTTCATGGGGTACTACCTCTTGTCCCCCGACTTCTTGGTTGTTAATGGTACATTCAACCACGAAGTCAGCTAATGCCTGAGCCTTAATGGTCATTCGAGGCTTGTACTTGATGTCAAACTCTCCTAGCTCAACTGCCCATTTAATTAGCCTTCCACTGGCCTTTGAACTATGTAGGATGCTTCTCAATGGCTGGTCCATCAGGACTTCAATTTTGTGTGCATGAAAATAAGGGCGTAGCTTCTTTGAGGCCATGATTAGTGCCAAAGTGAACTTCTCAATAACATAATAGGTCAATTCTGCCCCATGCAAAATTTTGCTTACATAGTAGACTGGTTTTTGAACCTTTCGTTCATCTTTTACAAGGACAACACCGAGAGCTTGATCGGAGGCTACCAGGTAGACATAAAGAGGATATATACGTGACTTATATGATGCATTTAATTCGTTTAAATGAGGATATATGTGGTACAAATTATGTGAAAAACCTGATTGTTAAGTTTTAATTACGAATAACTATTTCAGGACTTATTTAAATGTTGATTGTGTTTGATATGATCGTAAGGAGTTATTAAAATAGAAATACGTCAGTATTACTAGAAAATGAGGTTTACGAGGTTGTTGACTTAGATATTGATCTTTATATTATAGAAGTGTTTGACGAGCGAGATTGATCAGGATTTCTTATCATCGATCAGGCAAGTGTTATACTTTCACTTATTGTTCAAGTGATGTTATTTTAGAATAAATTTGTGCTATTGTATACCATCTCATAAATTCACGAATATTCCTTCATAATTTTGATATCAGATTCATGATTATTATATTGATTGGGAAAACATAATTATGGTGTTGAAATAATTGAAAAGACAGTTATTGGATTTATACGAATTCTTTCTTTCGAAAATCCTGATATGGAATATTGAGTTGAAATGTGGAATCCCTATATAAATGGGAATTTATGAACCCGATAAGGGTAAATTTGTGATTTGGAAAAGTGAGGGTTTTATATTGAACCCGTGGATTGGAAATACACAGGGCCGAACGCCGGTCGCGAGATTTTGAATGATTTTTGGCCATGGTCAATAAGTGCCAAAATGGGCTGATTTTGATTGTGTTGCCCAGGGATCCCAGTTAAGCCTGCTGTGTACCACAGTATGGCTAGCGAGCTATGAGCGATCGATCGTCGGCTTAGCTCGTAGCGTTTAGTAAATTCCAATTCATTTATTTTGATGATAAAGTGAGAAAAGATACTTATATGATATTAGATTACTTTTAAAGTTATGAATTGTTATTGATAATTTAACTGCATCATTTTTTAACTTCCTTTGAGATTTGCATAATACCTGTGTTATACGGTTTTGATAAATTGCTTACTTCTTGGATCCTATGTGGATATCTAGAGTTATGTTCTATTGCACTGGCTGAGCATTTTTGGCTCACTCTTGCTTTCTATTATTCTAACCTTTCAGATAGGTACGAGGATGGCACATGTTAGGCCAGCAGCGATAGTTAGAGTGAACCGACAGTTCCCTGGGGCTCAGGGGCAGGTAGCGGTTTGTTTTGTTATTTAGAAAGTGTGTAAGAGTGATGTAATGATAAAACTGAATTAGTATGTAAAACTTTTGTAGACATTTGGTTATTAGTTTAATTCCTTATCGGAATTATTCTAATAGCATTATGGTTTGTAATAATAAGATTAGTATGTTGGCTTGTTTTATACTATAACATGTGCTCGGTCCTTAGTATTACGGGGTCATTGTTATATTTATATTTATCTTTCCAGGGTTGTGATTTATTTTGGTTGTGCGCTACCCGATCTTGACCCCGGGTCGGGAGGGCGTCACAAATGGCGTCTTCATCATTCATGAATAAACAAACAGTAATTAGTGGTGTTACTTTTGCCACTAATATTTTTGTGGCTGTTTTAGACCATCGGGAATTGCCAAAAGAGTTTCATGTTATTCAAGATTTCTTAGCTTCAAGTCCATTGAAGTTTGCTCTAACAGAACCTGCAAGTGTTTCGTTTAAGTCTGTGATGCAGGTATGGAACTCAGTTGTGTTTGGTAAAGGAATATCAGGAGCAATACTGATGAATTTTGAATTCAATGGTGTTACATATAATGTTACTCCTGCTGTTGTTGAAGAAGCTCTTCATTTGCCTGTTCTGGGTGATAAAGTTCCTGATACAGTTTCAGATTCAACACTCTTTGAGTTTGTTACCAAGTTAGGTTACAATGGAGAGGTTAAGAGATATGGAAATCTCTTCAGGACAAAGCTAAAGAAAGAATGGAACTACTTCTTTGACACCATAAGTCGATGTTTCCTGAATAAGACATCTAACTTTGATGCTCTACCATCAGGATCACTCAAAATAGGGTACTCTACTGTTTTTGATTATGGGTCATTTATTCTGAAAGCTTTAAGTGATAGGAAATCAGATAAGTTAGGTTCTGTCTGTTTTCTTAGATTTTTCCAGCTAATTTTTAATCACTTATTTCCTAATGTTACTTTTGAAGAGGATGTGATTCTACCTATTTGTATAATTACAGAGAATAATATTAAGTCCTTAGTCAACAGTGATAAGGCAAATGGTTTCACAGGCAATGCCTATATTCCTGATGAGGTCAGGCTTTTCTTGAAAGAGAAAATACTTACTTGTTATGGATCAGTTTCTGATGCTATGGGACAAGGCCAATCACACATTGTTCCTGACACAAGCATCCCTCCCAAACACTCTACAACCACCTCTACTATCTCTCAAAAGACTGTAGTTGTAAAATCAAAGAAATCAGCTAGAACTGATGTGTCTGGAAGGCAATCAGGTTCAAAGGATTTCTCCTCTACACCACTCACTCAAAAGAAGTCAAAAGGGGGTGTACAAGGGGTCCTGGTGAAGAAGGTTGATAAGGTTGAGGAGGTTGTTAATGTTAAAATAAAATTGGTTTTAAGGGATGAGACTGATTCTGAGGATGATATGCCTATATCCTCCAAATTTAAGCTGAACAAGGAAGTTGCTGATACTGCTGTTGAAGCTGTGACACCATCTGCAAAGCCACAGAAGAAAAGAAAATTGATTAAAATCAGGTATCATATTCCTATGAAGAAGCAGGATACTGATGTTCAGGACATTTCAATTCCTGATGAACAGTCAAATCCTGATGCTCAAGAAAATCATGATGTTGGTATTCCTAAAGCATCACAAAAGATTGTCTCTATCTCAGACTCTCCAGCAAAAGCCTCTCCAACTTCAAGAATTCTAGAAATACCATGGGAGAAGGTTGCTGAGACTGCTTCCAAACTTGGACTTACACCTCCATTACAAAAGAAAAGGAAGGCAGATGAGAAAGTGTTTCAGAGACAGAAGAAACTGAAAGGATCTAGCCCACAAGAACATGAACCTCAAAGTGGTTCAGCAGCTATTGAAGATCCAGCCACACAAGAACCATCTTCACATTGTGAAGATGCAGGCAAGACAACAACAGTTTCTGAGGAATTTCCTGACAAAGCTCAAGGGGTTTCTGGTGCAGATGAAATGGAAACTTTGGTCGAGGACACTATCATTGAGGGAAGCACACAAGAACCTCCAACTCAAAGTGTTGAAGCAGCTTCTAAACCTCAGGCTCCACAAGAACCATTGGTAGCAAATACTGATGCATGCCAATCAAATCCTAACAGTGTTGCTCTTGATGCTAGTGGTGCTCCTGATGCTGAGCCAATCCTGATACAACCACTAAGCTCAAGGCCAATGAAATATTCTATCTCAGAATCGAAAGATAAATTGAAAGGTGTTGTTCCTGATGCTGATAATGCTGCTGATTCTGGAGATAGTGATGATGATGATGATGATAATGATATTGAGAAGGATCAGCTTGCTACATCACTTAAATCTAGTCTTGGAACTAATTTTGGTTCTTCAAGCACTTTCATGGTTGGCAGGGCTACTACAGGAAAAGATATAAGACAAGACTTTTCTGGTCCTTCTGCAATTGATCCAGCTGAACAGCTAAGAAGACATGAATGGGAAAATGACTGGTACAGATCTAATGATTCTGTCAGTTATTCATGTGTTTTGAACCATGCTTCTTATGCTGCAAGTTTAATTGAGAATGAAGATGTGAAGAATCACTTGAAGGCTACAACTCTTCTATCCAAGAGTCTCAAGGATGAAATTGATTCTTTTAAAGCTGCTACTGCATTAGTGAGGTCTGATATTGCGAATAGCTTGACAAAGGCACCAACTGCTCTTCAATTGAAAGTTGTGGAATCCCAGGTTAAGTCAGTTATTACTGAACAGTCTCACATCAACAACAGAAGTGATTCTTTGGATTCAAAGGTAACTGACATTCAAGCCTATCTTTCCTTAATTTTAAATTTGTTATCAAATCCTGATGCCAAAAAGGGGGAGAAGGTAAGTCAGACAAAATGCACACCTGATCTAGTATTGAGAAAGAATAATGATGATGATCATACTGGACATGATGGTGATGATATGGTATTACAAGGGGAAACCTCTGATGCTGCTATGATGAAGTCTACAAGACAAACTTCTCAAAGTCAATCCACGCAGTCAACTCATGTTTCTGATTCTGGAGTTAGAACAGTAAGGACAGTGGTGAAATCTCAGATCCTGACGGAAGAGCAAATCCTGACAGGTGATCAAATCCTGATGACTGATCAAATCCTGACACCTGGTCATGGACAAACACTCTCTACAATTCCTGAAGGTAATGAAGATGTTCTAATTGAAAATCCTGAAGATGCTGTTAACTTATTCCAGAAGTTCAAAATAAGATATGGTAATGTTGTTACTCTGTATCATACTGATAAGAGAGTTCAATAGTTGTTTGCAAGAAAAACACTCTCGATTTCAACTGAAGAATATCCTGATCTCTCACAAAAAGAATTTCTTGTTCAACAAAGAGAAATTATGGAAAGTTTTAATAACCCTGCTCCTGTTAGAGGCAGAGGTAGAAGAGGTGCAAGAAGAGGAAGAAGCTCATCAAGTCAATCTATGCCTAGACAGACAAGGTCTAGAGGAATAAGAATTGAAGAGATTCCTGATGTCACTCAAACTCCAATAGTTTCTGATACTCGGCTTATCAAGACTACTTTTGGTGATGAAGGAATAAATAAAGATGATGAACTATTTTTGAGAAGAAGACCAAGACAATCAACTCTCATCAGTAATACAGCTCAAATTGAAGATTCTAATCCTGACATTGTTCCTGACACTGTTCAAGATCCTGATGAATCTGATATTCTACAAGGGGTTGGTTTGTTAATTTTATCTACTGTGGTTGATTCACATAATGTAAGATCCAGAAAATTACGTGTTAATATTTGATGTGAAATGAAATTTTATTTTCATATCAAAATTTATTAAATGTTTTATCTGTTTAATTGTGTTAAGTTATTTGTTAAATGGTTGAATATGTGACCTTGAGATGCTATGTGAATAATTGTGGTGATTGGAAAATTCTTTTTAAGAGAATGTTATGTTTATTTCGTTTTATTTTAATTATCAAAAAGGAAAATTATTCCGTACCCTAATTATTCGGGAAATTTGTATATTGTTCGTACCAATATTTCATTCGTTAAAGTGGGAAATATTCGGAAACATTCGTAATAGAGGTATTTTGGTTCGTATATCTATTATTAAACGATTCTTGTAGTTATCCATATTGTGGATGATTATCATCTCGTAAAACGTGTATTTTACTTTATCAAATATTTAAAGAGATCCAATGGATCTATATCAATCCAAAAATGTCGTTTGGGGTATTATTTTCCACTAAGTATAAAAAGACGAATCGTACATTATCCTGCGTATTATACATATATATATAGACAAAAAAATATAAAAATCCTCGAACCGTGTTCTTCGTGTTCTTGAAGATCAAATTCAATTTTGAAGGTGTTATTGAAATCGAAATCTCAAGTTCAAGTACTCAAATCAAAGATCTTGCACTCTAGTTTCAGAATCTTCCAACCGTTTCATCATCTGGTAATTTTTCGAATTTATATGAATTTTTCAATATTCGAATTATTATTAGGGTTCTTGATAAAATTTGGGGATTTCTTTTCTGTTGATTCTCCGTTCAATTGATTGCTTATAACATGTTCCTAGGGTTCCAATGAGTAGGAATTCATGCTTTAATTTCATGTTTGTGTTTGATTTTGAGAATTTCGATTCTAGGGTTTTTGCCCAAATTTTCTTTTTAATAGTCCGTTCATATGAATGATCTGACATTGTTTTTGATAGAGGGCTTTCATTGTATGTGTTCTTAGCTTTGATTTAACATAAAGAACGTAGAGTTTCATGTAGAAATCAGTGAGATCGTGTTTTTGGCCAGAAAACCGAACCCGGTTGGGTTGACCGGATTTTTGGAACGATTTCGTGATGTTTGTGGTATGATATGATGTGGGTTGTGTTTGTTTTGTTGTCCTGAGCAGAAGCCCTCAAAGAAACGTAATTTTTGGTACGTTTTTGGCCGAGAACGGAATCCGGTGGCCGGACGACCGGCCGGATTCTGGAAAAACCCAGTTTCCGGCGGGTTGTTCTTGGCGACCCGTTTATGTTCTTCCCGACCCGTTTACCCGAATTGTTGACCCGGTTTCAATCTTCGAAACCGTAATTCATTTTCAGAAAACTGTTTTTGGATTTTATTTTTAAATTTAATTCGAAAATAGTTTAAAATTTTATAAAAGTCATATTTTTATTTTAAAAATACATTTTTAAATTCAGAAAATTCTGAAAAATTATAATTAATTATTTAAAATCAAAAACTGATTAAATTTAATTATTTTAATTATTTTTGATTAATAATTGATTTATTTAATTAATTGATTAATTCTTTTAATCAGTTAATTCTTAATAATTAATTGTTAATTAGATTTAATTAATTTAAATTAAGTTTAATTATTTTATAGCTTGGTTTATTTATTAAAAAATAGTTTGAGTGTTTGGAAATTTTCAATTAATTTTATATTAATTGATTAAATTGTTTTAAATCTTTGTATTGGGATAAATGATCCGATTTTTGATCTAAAAATATTTTGAGGATTAATTCCTTTGAAATGAGAGTCGGATATTTTTCTAAAATTATTTCTTGGATGTTACGAGACTCAGGTGATTGATTTATCGCAATTAAATGACAATGTGTGTGTTACGTGAAATATGTCAATTAGCTGGTTGTTGAGTTATACATGCAAATAATTGTTTTGTGACTTGTTTAAATGTTATAGTCGTGTCTGATATTACCACGAGAGGTAGTTAGAACAGAAGTTGGTCAGTATTGTTAGAAAATGAGATTTACGAGACCGTTGACTTAGATGTTGATTTTTTTGGTATAGAGATTTTCGACGAGCGTGATACGTGGGGGTATTTATTTAATTGATCATGGTTATTCTATCAAATAAAATATGGTTATCTATGCAACAGAGGTTATTGGACGAGACGAGTCAGATTATCGAAGTATGTTAAATGAAAGACGTCGGGGAAGGATGAGGTATTGTTTACGATTGATCGGGTTATTTGTGAGACGATTTAACACCAAGGGAACGTCAACACTCGTAGGGGAAATTTGCAAGTATTTCTTCCAATGGAGATATCGACGCGTGGATTCAAAACGGTAGGATCAGATTTGTGGTATTCGCAAGAGCGTTAAATCAAAGAAGGACGGAAATAGAGAATCGTGTTATAAGACAGAATAAGGAGGGAATCGTATTATCTCAGCCTTACGAAATAGCTAAGGACCGGAGGCAAGTGTTTATACCCTTGCTTATTATTTGAGTGATATTCTCTTAAATTATTATTATGCAATTGGCATACTCTTCACTAAATTTTAAATGATGACTCTTTTGCATTAAAGTGCAAGTATTTTATTTAATCTCGTAAATTAACGAGTATTCTTTCATATCTTTTGAGGTCAGAATTATATTTCCATATTAATTGGGAAAAGTATATTTATTATGTTGAAACGATTTAAAAGATAGTTATGGGCCTTATACTAAGGCTTTCTTTCAAAAATATTGATTTAAAAATATTAGGTTGGAATGTTGCCAACCCTAGATGAGTGGGAACTTGTGAACCCGATGAGGGTAAAAATGTTATTTTAAATTCTGAAGTTGTGGTACTTGTTCTACAAGTATTCTATTTTTCCATCTTGCACCTATGCAAGTATTATTATCATTTCTTGTTGATGCGATTATCTGATCCAGTCCTTGATTCAAACTCATATATGTTGTGCATGATTTAGATTATTTCCTTTAAATATAAGGCTTATCTATTATAAGTATATTTTTGAAGGACTTAAACTATTTCTTTCAGAAGTCAATAAACCCTTATTTCTCTATTCATAAACTTCACCTTGAATTTTCCCTAAACTTGAACTTGACCTTCTTGTCACTTATCAAACTGGTGAATCTTAACTATTCTTCTATAATGTGATAATTTGTACTGTTGAGGCCAACTAGAGTCTGTTCCTTGAACCCTACTTTATATTGAGCAGTTGCAATTCCTTTTGATATCATGATGCTTGTTTCATATCAGATTTAACATTGTTGAGCATGTTATTGTTATCCTTCATTATCATCCCAGATGTTGCATCGATCTCGTCGATGTTTATTATATTGTCACTTTTCATGTGCACCTCCCATTATTGTGTCGATCTCGTCGAGACTAGATTGTATTGTTATTCCTTGATGGATTCTTCATAGTTGCGTTGTTTCCTGGAACGTGAGTTTTCCAGCAATTGCTGTAACAAGGTTGTCGATTCTTCCGACACCTGGCGTATAGGATATAGAATTGGAATGTTTTTTTTAATGGACCAAATGGTCGGACCAGATTTCTGGTCGGAATTAATTAAGGCTAAGATGGCCAAGGATCCTAGTGGAGGACTTTTCTATAAGCAAGTCCGGGGTTGATGCGTGACTGATCAGCAGCTCAATCCTTGCGATTTATAAAAGTATAAAAATCCAATTCTAATATCACTTCTTATATCTGAGATTGATTTCATTCATATGTTATGAACTGATGAATTTTATTCATACCGCATACTCAGTCGGTACCATATTGAAGTCGTGAAGTACGTTCTTTATTCCATGGTCGAGCGCGTTGAATCATTCTTACTCTCTTATTCTATTCTTCCAGAGTTGTTGGTTTTAGAAGATGTTGTGAATGGAACTGTTATCGTTAAAGATAGTATTTTGTATAAACTATGGTCTTGAAGACGTATGAGTTTATATTTATTCCATATTTTCTACATACTATTGTAGATATTTTGGTTCGGGTAACCGTGGCGACCTATATAACTTTCCTTGTGTTTTAAACTATTCAGTTGTTAGAAGTTGAATGAGAAATTATGGCGAATTACCAAAGGCTTGTTGATTTGAAAATTCAAAACTTATTTTGAAACTTTTCTATTATACTTGATAATGCACCTGCTGAGCAATTCTTTCGCTCATACTTGCTTTCTTTATATTTTTAGCCTTTCAGTAAGAAGGCATATTGGCGGGAGTTATCCGCGTAGCTGGTTAGAGAAGGAAGAAGATGTTAGTGTAAAGACGTTATGATATAGAGTATTTGGAACCAGTGTAAGGTTATTGTATAAAGTGAATTTTTATTAAATACTATGTGGTATCAGATTAGATTTGCCTGGTATACTTCTTGTCGAAGTTATACTAGTGTTATAGGATTTATGTAAAGAGAATGGTTGTAAAGAAGAAAATTTTGTGTAATGGAATTTTGGATTCTTGTTTCTAGTACTATAACCTTTAAAGATTCTTGGTGGAGTTGGGGTCGCAGATGTTATTATTGTATTGGTTTACATTGAGCAGGTTGTTTTAATTTGAGGATGCAGAGTGACGACCAAATCCTTTGACCGATTTGGGGCGTTACACATAATCTTGAAGTGGATGAAGAAGAAGAAGCTAGAAGAAAAGAAGTTACAAGAACAACAAATAGAGATTTTAAGCTCTATGTGCAAAAGCTTAAAAGTTCAAACAAATTGTTGTGGAGAAATTCAAGAAGACAACAACACAAGCTAGAGAAGAGCTATATTCTTGAGAAAGAAAAGGACAAGAAGTGGAAACATATTGACACACTAAGGTGTGATAGACCTGTCAATTATCAGTCTGGTGGAATTATAACAAATGTCTCCAGTGTTACAGACTTTTCTGGTTCACAAAGATCCAAAGCACTCTGGTTACAAATGTTTTCAAGCTTAAAGCAAATGCCACACAACTCAAGAGGAGGGATAGGACACAGAGATGCTGAATTTCTGAACATGCCACATGTTGATCCTCACTCTTTGACTGAAATTGGAGGTAACTTAACTTCTGAACACCTGAACAATTTATTATCTGTTGATATAGTTATAGATTGTCATGATGGTACTGAAAAGAAAGAGAAGCTTCTGTACTTCATGAAAGATGAAAGTGTAAAGGTTATGTCCATTCAAGAGCTGTTGGTTAAATCGACAAAGGAACTGAAATATGTTCATTATAATTAAATGGAAGAATGAAGTATGCAAGGAATGGAGTGATATGATTCTGTCAACTATAAGGAGAAGGTTTGATGAAGGAAGGAATTACAATGGTGATTATACTCCCATGTACTTAAATCTGAGAGATCAAGATGTTGAAATGCAAAGAGGCACTGCTGTTAAAGAAATGTCTTTTGGCATGAGACAATTGACTTTTAATCCTGATGGGAAGGAAATTGCTTACCTCATAGTCTACCAAGAAGTTCAATTCAAAATCTCAGAGCAGCTATCTACCAGATTAATGAGGAAGATGAAGAACTCAGAAATCTTAAGGAAAGACTGATTCAAATTTTTGAAGAAAAAGAAGAAAATTTGTTATCCAACTTCTTAAAGATGAATCTGTTCTATCAAAGAATCTAAACATATAAGTTGCTGCTATAAATACTTGTACATTTTGTAAATAAGTTTTTGGCATCATTGAATCTAGGAATCTATACTTTATTTTACAAAGTATGAGATTGGGGGAGATTGTTAGATCAGGATTCAATGATCGTCAGGATCCGGACTCAACTGATCAGGATTGCTGACGTCATCAGTATTGCACGAGCGTTAGTATCAGGATTGCTATCAGGATTGCTGTCAGTACTGTGATCAGTATTATCATCAGGACTGAAGCTGATCAGGATTAAAACTTCGAGTTATTTAAGGAATCCAATTAAAGAAGGAAGTTTATTTTGTCGATTCCTAGTAAATAGGAATGCAGCTGTCGGTTAGGATATGTTTCAATATTGTTTGTAATTGATTTGGACTTATCTTGTAATCGATAGAGAAGTTGTGTAGTATATAAACACAGTTTAGGTTTTGATTTTAATCAATCAATCACATACACGAGTATATTGTAACTTAGAAGCTCTCAAGAACATCAGAATTTCTTGAGAGAGTTTGTAACAGTTTTATATCATATTTAATAAAGCTGTTATTATTCTTTCATATTTGTGATCTATATTTTATTAAGTCGAGAATCTTATACAATTGTTTTCAACCCCCCTTCTACAATTGTTTATTATTGGACAACATTGAGAATGGAGCTTCTCCAAGAAGGTTAAAGATGGAGAATCAGGAATTGATGTGTGAATCATATCCACATCCAAAGAGAGAGTATGTGAGCTTGGAATTTGTATGTCAGTTTGAATGAGTAAAGAATGGGGCCGTGACTCCACATTTACTGGAGCCATATCAAACTGACTTTGAGATGGTGTCACTGGCACTTTGTGTGATCCATGTGAAACCCCAGATATCTTAGACCTCTTTCTCCTGTCATAGGCCTTGGTTGTATCTGTGGGGCTTCTGGTGTCCCTATCCCTCTTGTGTTGTGTCCCTGGTTGGGGACTATTTTCAATAGCAGCATCCTTTTGGGAGGATGTCACTAGGGATATGTTTGAATCCTTTTCAACCACTGCATCTTTTTGAGAAGATACAGGGTAGCTAGGCTGGGACACACTGATCTCACCCTCCTTGTTCTTGGGGTTTCTTTGATGTTCACCACTTACTACCACCTTCACACTCCCCTCAAGGGCTTTGGTAGTTTTTACAACAGGTGCCTTTTGAGAAGCACCTGAGGTTGGCTTTTTAGATTTGGATTTTGGAATTTTAGAGGTGGCCACTTGGGTAGGAGGCTATTGGACAGTTCCAGCCTCCATGGTGGCACTTGAAATCAAAGAAATGACAATTGAGGGAGGTATAGTTGAGGAAATTACCTGACTTACCTGTGTCGCCTGAGCTGTAGTGAAAATTGGTGGATACACCGATTGTACCTCCTTGTTATGGTTCAACCTATTCAAGTCCTCAAGGACTCTCTTATTTTGAACCCAACACTCTTTGGAGTTGGCGGGCAATTGGATCACCGGGTTATTCTCTACATGGTTAGCTAGCAACATGATGAATCTAGCATAATATACATTCTTACTTCTAGATGCTTTATTCCCCAGTTTAGCACCAAGTTCAAAAAAAAACCAAGGACCCTAGGTTATAATAACTATCAGTCAAAAGCATGTAAGTAATGTTAAGCATAGAAAATGTAATTGCATCATAGTTGTTAATTTTACCAGAGAAAACCTTAAGAATGGCATCAAAGAAAAGCTACATTCCTTGACCATACCTCTTCTCTGAATCCTACTTAAATTAGCTGTAGGCAAAGCATAATTGATAGAATTTAGCATGTTAACAATATCTGTATCATTATGCTTTTCTAACCTATTGTTTTCAGGCAAATTTAAGCAAACAGTTATGACATCACTGTTTATCACATATTCCTTACCTTGAAGAACGAAGGTGATAGTAGCATTGACAGAATCAAACACAGCTGATTCCCAGATGGCTTCAATCACCTCGAAGTATAGTTTGGGGGCTTCGAACATTGCCTTAGAGAGCTTGCAGTACTAGAGAAACTTCATCATAGTGTCATATGATGCGTTCTTCTCATCGAAGTCCGTCAAAGCAGTGAAGTTGTTCTTCTCATATGTGAAACCAGTGAGAGACATAGTCTTGTTGGTTGGTTCCATTGATGTAAAGCTTGAAATTATATAGAGAGATCTTTGCTTTGAGAGAGAAGATTAGCTCTTGCCTTAGTGAATTTTCGAAATTGATATAAAAATGATTAACTGAGAGTAAAATTCAATTTATACTCCCCCAAAATAATTCACTAAGAAAATCAGAACAATTGAAAGAAATTATCTGATTGGGCAGGAAAATAACCGTTTAAAAGTAATGAGTTTAAAAAGTAAAGCCACGAATGTACTGCAATTACAGATGTACACTGTACGCATGTAGCTACAGATAAGATTGTGACTTTTACGGTTATGATTAAAACTACACTATCTACGGATAAGATTTTACCTTTTGAGATTCGACATCCGTAGAGGAGTAAAAAGCAATATCTGTAGACGTAGACAAAATCCAGTGTCAAAAATGACCATCAATGGATAAGGCTATTCGTAGAGGGGGTAATTTTGACTTAGACAAAATTTAACTTTTTCTGAGAGTTTTAATTCTCATGAAAATCATGTTGACACTGGCTGCATTACAAATTATCAGACATTTAAATAGATTAGAAGTAGTTAAGCATACCTAGCTCACTTACCAACCTTGAGAATGTTGATTCATTAAGTGGCTTGGTAAAAATGTCTGTAATTTGTTGCTCACTTGGAACAAAATGAAGTTCTACAGTACCATTCATCACATGTTGCCTGATGAAGTGATACTTTATGTCAATGTGCTTGGTCCTTGAGTGTTGCACTGGATTTTCAGTTATGGCAATTGCACTAGTGTTGTCACAGAAAATTGGAATCTTATTAACAATTAGACCATAGTCTGTTAGTTGATTTTTCATCCAAAGGATCTGTGCACAACAACTTCCAGCTGCAATATATTCTGCTTCAACTGTAGAAGTAGAGACAGAATTTTGCTTCATACTGAACCATGAAACAAGCTTGTTTCCTAGAAATTGGCAGGTGCCTGTTGTACTTTTTCTGTCAATTTTGCAACCTGCATAGTCTCCATCTGAATAACCAATTAGATCAAAACTAGATTCTCTAAGGTACCAAATGCCAAGGTTTGGTGTTCCCTTGAGATATCTGAAAATCCTCTTGATAGCAATTAAGTGAGACTCTCTAGGATCAACCTTAAATCTAGCACATAGACATGTAGCAAACATAATATCAGATCTACTAGCTGTTAAATATTGTTATTCCCAGAACAATGCAACCTAGATTGTAGAAGGGGGGTTGAATACAATCTAGTTAATTTTACAAAACTTTTTCAAACCTTTTGGAGTATGAACATATGAGTTTGTAAATTAACTAAAATCTAGTCAAGCTTGGAACGAAAATGAATTCTTCAAGTTAAAAAGAAATGCAGGAGACAAACAAACTTTTTAAACTTTTCAGGTGGGTTTATCGGAAAAAGCCCACCTGAGATGTATATTGAAGAATTCTCTGGTTTTGTTTTACAACAAACTCCAGCTGCTTACACAGATAATGAAAGAGAGCCTAAGTGTTTTTCTTTTGGCTCGGTGCGCTCTTCACACTTTTCTATGCTACACCATACAGTCTTATATACATCAACTGTATGTTACAATCAAAACCTACAACATAATAAAATATTATATTTTTGGTTCTGTTTGTTCACATGTTCGACTCTGAAGCTCCTCTATTCGGGAAATGCCTTAGCTGACATCACAGATAAACTTTTATAGTCCCAAAGAGTGTTCTCTGGTTCAATGTGTTTCTTTCTTCAAGAATTACTAAGTTCAAGTAAATTAACCTAGCTTCCAAGCCCTCGTGACATCTTCATGAAAAGGACCTTTCCTTGGATACCCGACTGTCAAGTCACTATCAGCTGAGATAAGTGAACATGTAGTTTTGCATATAGGTCCTCATGTTTGTCAAGCTTTTCCTTTACGTCCAATTTGAAGATAAACTTCTAGGTAGCTGCTGTAACTCTTATTTATCCTTCGAGACATAGAAGATAATAGATGACTTCACATTTTATTCGTAGGAATTTGAGCCTTCGAATATTTACAGTTTGACTCCCTATTCCATACATCTTTTACGTCGTTATCCATCATCTTTCAGTCACGGGTGTGTAATGGTGATCTCTGAGACTGTCCTCCATTCAACCTGTTAAATAAAGAAAACTTCAAAAGATTCTTTTACATAGATTTGCTTTTCTTGTTGAATGAGATGAATATCAGTAGGCGTATTAATTTTGTATCCGTAGACTACTATTCTACTTCATTTATCCGTAGAATAGTAATCTCAGAATATCATTAGAAGTAATATCTTGAGCTGTATCCATAGATAGAACATGACATCCTTAGCTGCATCCATAGGTAGAACATGACATCCTTAGATGTATTTGTAGATCAACTATCTTCAGCTTTATCCGTAGATGGATATGACGTCCTTAGCTTTTATCCGTTGATGAGATAAGATGTCCTCAACTTCTATCCGTAGATGAATTAAGATGCTTTCAGCTTTTATCCGTAGATGAGATAAGACTTCCATAGCTTTATCTGTAGAACGGATATCTTTAGTTTCACCTTTAGATAAAACATCTCTCATCCTTATTGACTCACCATTACTGAGTTGTTTTGGCAGACTTACCACTGAGACACTTGGTGCTTGATTAGACGTCTGTTGGCTTGCTACTGAATTGCTTCCTAACTTGATGACAGAATATCTTCCATACATTTAATGTGGCTTTTAGACCTTGGATAGATAAAGTGCCTTCTAGTTAGCTTCCTGATTATCAACTGCTGTCATTTAGCTTTCTGATTCTCAGCTTCGATATCATGATCAAATTCTTGTCTTGAGTATTTTGTTATCATCATTCCAAACATATCAACCCTAACAAATATAAAAGTGAGCCTACCATGCCTCTATAGCTTGAAATGTCCACATATTTTTCCTTAGTATTCAATTCAAGCTTAGTGGCAGTTGGCATGGGTGTTTTAGCAGGAGAGCAATCCATTAGATCGAACTTCTTTAATAGATCAAAGATGTATTTAGTTTGACTAATGAAGATTCCTTCTTTCACTTGCTTAACTTTTAAGCCAATGAAATAGGTAAGTTCACTCATCATGCTCATATCATATTTACTTTGCATAAGTTTGGCAACCCTTTTGCAATGCTTCTCATCCGTAGACCCAAAAATCATGTCATCTACATAAATTTAAACAAGTATACTAGAGCCATTAACATTTCTAAATAAAAGAGTTTTGTCAACAGTACCTCTAGTGAAGTGATTCTCTAAAAGAAACTGTGACAGAGTGTCATACCAGGCTCTAGGAGCTTGCTTCAGTCCATAGAGTGCCTTGAGGAGAAAGTAGACAAATTCTGGATAATTTGGATCTTCAAAACCAGGAGGTTGACAGACATACACCTCCTATTCCAATTCCCCATTCAAGAAGGCACTCTTCACATCCATTTGATAGACCTTGAAATTGGCATGAGCTGCATAGGCTAGGAATATCCTTATTGCTTCCAATCAAACAACAAGAGCAAATGTTTCATCATAGTCTATTCCTTCTTCTTGAGAATAACCCTTAGCAACCAATTTAGCTTTGTTCCTTGTGATAATGCCATTTTCATCCATCTTGTTTCTGAATACCCACTTTGTACCTATAACACTTCTGTCTTTAGGTTTGGGTACCAGCTTCCACACTTTGTTTCTTTCAAGTTGGTTTAGCTCATCTTGCATAGCTAACACCCAATCTGGATCTAAAAGAGCATCCTCAACTTTCTTTGGTTCTTCTTGAGAAAGAAAGTTGTTGTATAAACATTCATCATGAGTAGCTCTTCTAGTTTGGACATTTGAGGATGCATCACCAATGATCAGTTCAATTGGGTGATCCCTTGTCCATTTTCTTCTTGTTGCAGGTGTAGGTCTTGAAGATGTAGCATCATTCTCATAAGCATGATCATGTGGAATTGAGGTTGATCCGTGACTCAGAGAAACTCCCCCTGAGTTTATTGGGGTGGTAACCCTGTGTTGTGATCCACCTACGGGTGCTTCAAAATGACTACCTACGGATGCCTCATTTTGGCTTCCTACGAATGCTCCAATTTGGCTTCCTACGGATGCTCCAATTTGGCTTCCTACGGATGCTCCAATTGTCTCTTCTATGGATGGCTCATTTGAACTTGAGTTATCCATATTTGAAATAATCATTCTTGGAGGGACTAATTCATCCTCATAATCATCACCTTCATCATCATAATACAGACCTTCCACCTCATTCTCAAACCTGAGAGTTTCATGAAAACCCTCATCAGTGAGATCTTGAATTCTGGCATCATCAAAAACAACATGTACATATTCCATAACAATGTTGGTTCTGTGATTGAAAACCATGTAGACTTTTCCAGCTGCATATCCCACAAAAGTGGCTTCATCTGCCTTTGACTCAAATTTTCCAAGATTTTCACCTTGATTTCTCAATACAAAACATTTGCATCCAAAGACATGTAGAAAATTCAAGGATGGTTTCCTTCCTTTGAGCAGCTGATATGGAGTCATCCCTTTAGCTTGATTGATCAAAGAGATATTTTGAGTGAAACATGAAGTGTTTACTACTTCAGCCCAAAAATAAGTAGGTAACTTTGATTCTCCTAGCATTCTTCTTGCAGCCTCAATTAGAGTTCTATTTTTCCTTTCCACCACTCCATTTTGTTGTGGTGTTATTGCTGCAGAGAACTCATGAATGATTCCATTCTCCTCACAAAACAGCCTCATTATTGAATTCTTGAACTCAGTGCCATTGTCACTCCTGATTCTTCTGACTTTGAGATCGGGATGATTGTTAGCAGCCTTGATGTGATTGATTATGATTTCACTTGCCTCATCTTTAGAGTGCAGGAAGTATGTCTATGTAAACTGTTAGGTCCTGATATGTTTGTAGAAGGGGGGTTGAATACAAACAATATCGTTTAATCGAATTTGTCCTTTTAAAGATTTAACTGTTTAGAACAAATTAGTGCAGAATTAAACTGAAACAATATTCAAGTTAAATAAAACTCTATTAAACTTGAAGGGTGTTACAATTCTGATCACTGATTACAATGAACTTGATAAAACAAACCTAGAATAAATTCGACATGAATTTATCTATTTTTGTAATAAAAAGGATCGAATACTAAAAAGTAGTTCGATATAAAATCTAGGGATTATGATCCGCTAGAAAGCTAAAGCAGTACAAGTGAAATGATTCTTATGAATTTAATGTAATGATCAAGTCAAGAATTAATTCACTTGAAGAAATTAATTGCTTTGGCAGTTCAGAGAAGTAAAGACAGAGAGAATGAAAAATTAATGGCTTCTGTGTCTTTGTTCTTCAGTTGTAATTCAATTGTCTTGATAGAAATGTCAACTGCCTTGTATATAAAACAAATCCATAGCAATGCTTTTAATCCCACGTGCAAGTCCTTTAACAGAATTGCCTTTGGAAGACTTAGAGGAAAACTGTGAAAATGGCCTTGGAAGACTTTCGGGAAGACAAGCTTTGTAATAAGAAGACAACCGGGAAGACTCTGATTTGCCCTAGGAAGACAATCGGGAAGACTCACATGAGTCTTCCTAGTTCAATAAACTAAGTCTTCCTAGTTCAAACCTAAGTCTTCCTAGTTCATTTTTATTCTAATTTAAATAATTAACTAAATAAATTATGTATTAAATTAATTCTTTACAGAATTAATTTAATAAATAATTTACTTAATAGTATTAATTATTTATAAGAGAATAAATAGAATTAGTTGACTTCTCAAACAATTCCAGAATCACTTAAAACTTAGATAAATAACAAACACAATAGTACGTTGACACTCAATGCACGGTCTGGTTCATGAGTGACTAACGACAATGTCTGTTCTTTATCTGTTTGACTTTAAGCAGTGATTCACTTCCTTTTCATTCAAGAACTCCGTAATCAGTATCTTTTGCTGTCACCACTTGAAATCTCCGTCACTTTAATAAATCCACTGAGCTTGAATACTTCACTGAGGCTTGATCAACAAATTGATCTTCTTTCAATGTAGAATCACTTCAAGTCTGTAGATGACCTTAATCTTCATTCTTTGACAGATATAATCTTCTGAGATTCCTGTGACATTTGATTTTTATTATTTACTTATTACATCTTAATTAAAGTTGAGTAGAATCCTCGGTGTTTCCAAATAGGCCTAGACATATGCCTTTCATAAACTTTGAAAAATCATCCACAATCATAAGGCAGTATCTTTTCTTTGAAATTGACATGACATTTACTGGTCCAAATAAATTCATGTATAACAGCTGTAGAGGTTGCTCAATTAATGAGTCTAGCTTGCTTCTGAAAGAAATCTTCCTTTGCTTCCCTTTCTGGCAATAATCACAAAGTCCATCCTTGGAAAATTCCAACTGTGGAATTCCTCTTACTAGGTCTCTTCTTACCAGATCATTCATTGACTTGAAGTTCAAGTGTGACAGCCTTTTGTGCCATAACCAACTCTCATCTTTACTTGCTTTACTTAGAAGACAAGTGATAGAATCTGAACTTTTTGAATTGAAGTCAGCTATATAGACATTACCTCTTCTGTGGCCTGTCAACACCACATTGTTGTTTTCTTTGTTTGAAACAACACAGGCTCCTTGATTGAATGATACTGAGAAACCTTTATCACATAGTTGGTTGATACTCAGCAAGTTGTGCTTGAGTCCATCAACTAGTGCTACTTCATCAATGATGACATTTTCCTTTAAAATCAAGCGATATCCCTTAGTGTAACCTTTGTTGTCATCTCCAAAGGAAATGCTAGGGCCAGCTTTCTCCACAAACTCTGTGAGCAGGGTAGAATCTCCAGTCATGTGCCTAGAACAGCCACTGTCTAAGTACCATAGATTCTTTCTGTTTCCATGCACACAACAAAACCAAATCAAGTTGATTTTGTTACCCAAGTTTCCTTGGGTCCTTTCCTGTTAGCTTTAACTTTGCCTTTCTTGTCATTTTGCACCTTAATCTCAGGTTGAGTTAAATCAACCTTGACCCTGGATGTTGACCTCTGAGAGACAACATGTTGAGGATGTTCATATGCATACATGTTTGGTGTAGGCATTTGAGGATGCTGTGCATACATAGTGTTCATGTGTGGCATGCTCCATGTCATTTGTGGCATTGTGAATGCATTCATATATGGATTTGAAACAAATGGCATGTTGGCATACAAATTTGATGCATGATCAGTATGTGCAAACATGTTGTGCATAACAAGCATAGGCATATTGGGTACATGCTTTGGCATTTGAACAGATGAAGTTTTAACAGTTTTGTAATTGGTAGATAAATGATTAACACTAACACACTTTACACAAGTTTTCCTAGGAGCATACTTGTCAGGTGTGTAGTTGTTATGCTTATTAATCCCTACCTTACCATTTCTGTTCTTTTTCTTTTTCACCTCAACCTTGACCTCTATATTTTCTAACTTGCCCTTCAATTGCTTGTTGGACAAGTGATCTATGTTGACATCCTTAGCTTTGGTTTTGCTACATTCTCCCTGAACAAAATTTTTGTTGGTTGGACCATACTTTTTTTTCATCTTTTCAAGTTTCTCTTGACTAACACTAGATGTGCACTTCTTTGGAAATGTCACATCCGTAGAGGTGTTACCCATCAACGGATGATCACTATCCGTAGATGTGTCATCTCCTAGATACTCAACATCTAGTTTCTCATTATCTTTTCCTACTGATTTCTTGTAGAATGTATCCACACCTTGAGCCTTAATAATGTTTGTGGCAACATTCCTGGAATTAGTCCATCTACCAATTGTTTCATGTTCTTTAGCTAGTTGTGCTTTGAGAATTTCTTCTCTTTTTAGCACATTAAGCAAATCATCCTTGGCAACTTGACACTCTAGTCTCATTTTCTCAAACTCAATAAATTGAGTTTCTAGAACAGCATTCCTATCACTTAAAAACTGATTAGCATCTTTAATCCTGGTGTTTTCTTTTGTAAGTGATTTAAGAGAAATACGCATATGGTATAATTCAGTAGACATATCATTAATTTCACCATTGAATTCCTCAATAGAAAGCTCAGAGAGATTGGTGGTAATTACCTGATTGGATAATGAACTGGCCTCCTGCTCACTTGGATCAGCCGTCAGTGCAAGGTTCACAAATTCAGTGTCCTCCTCAGAATCATTCCCATCTTCAGCCCAGTCATAATCCTGAGTTATGAATGTTCTTCCTTTTTGCTTGAGAAGATCAAAGTATTTCTTCTTATAGTCAACAGGCTCAAACTTCCTGTCACTCTTCTCAGCTTTTGGCTTTCTGCATTCATTGGCAAAGTGACCTCCCATTCCACAATTGAAACATTTAAACTTGGACCTTTCAACATAGTTCTTGTTTGATTGAAGGTCCTTTCTGAATGGTTTGGACACCTCAGGGTTTATCTTGAACTTGAGCTTTGAGAATTTTCTTGACAGAAAAGCTAAATGTTCATCTAGCTTATCCATTTCATCTTGGTTCGAAGGCTCACTTTCTTCAATCATCTTTCCTTTGCACTTTCTTGATTCAGTCCTACATTCACAAGCACTTGTGCTTGGTGTAGTTTCAGCAGCTTCTTCTTTCATGTCCTCAGCCTTTTCAACACTTGCTACTAAGACAATAGATCCAGTTTTCTTTTGGACCTTCTCAATTTCTTCATCCTGCTCTATTTCCAACTCATAGGTTTTTAGGGTTCCATACAGCCTCTCAAGTGTAAAATCCTTATACTCTTGAGTGTTTCTCAAGGAAACAATCATAGGCTTCCACTCCTTTGACAAGGCACTGAGAAATTTAAGATTTGAATCTTTTATTTGATAAACCCTCCCATACAACTTCAATCCATTCAACAATTTTTGAAATATACTAAAAGTATCATTCAAAGATTCTCCACTCTTAAAGTGAAAGTGTTTATACTGTTGTATGAGAAGCTGCATCTTGTTTTCCCTTACCTGCTCAGTCCCTTCACAGATGGTCTGGACAGTGTCCTAAATCTCCTTTGTTGTAGAACAATTAATAAAATTGTCAAACATGTCAGAATCAAGACCATTGAACAAAATATTCATGGCCTTCTTATTTTTATGAACTGCAATGTTGGCCTCAGGAGTCCATTCTGAAGGTAACTTTGGAATGGTGCTTGGAGCTCCTGCAGGTGCTTGAGCTATTGAGGTGTTTGGCTTCATTGGTACATGAGGGCCATGATCTATGCACTCTATATATCCTTCATCCATAGACATTAGATGTAAACGCATTTTTACTTTCTAGTGAAAATAATTCTCTCTATCAAGAACTGGTATTTTAACTCCATAATCCTTCTGACCCATGATTTTGTTGTCTTTAGATCTTTAAACTTCTTGTATGTTAGAAGCTAGCTCTGATACCAATTGTTATTCCCAGACAATGAACCAAGATTTTAGAAGGGGGGTTTGTAAAGCATAATGTAACATAAGATGTAAAAGAGATAACTACAACTCAACAAAGGACAAGACAGACAATAGTATTAACAGAAGCACAGGAATCCAGAATCAAAGAAGAAAAGGTAAACTCAAAAAATCAAAATACGTTATGTATTCTTGAAGTCCGTAAACAGGTCACGGAAAGAAGTTCATGAAAATGTTCAAGCCTCAGTGACAGCAAAAGAAACAAGACTTTCAAGACGACAGAAGTATGTGAATGATTTAGGGTTAAGTGCCACGGGATTCCAGTGATTTAAATGAAGCAACCAGAACGACAAAGGACTTATCAGCAGCATTGAATTGAAGACATAAAAGAAGAATTGATCAAGTGTTATTCATCTGTGAACCAGACTAGTTGCACTAGGTGACGGCACTAAAAAGATCAAGTTGTTTTATCGTCTCAGAAGAAATTGATACAGTCTAAAACTGAAACACCCTGGAGCTGAATGGTTTTTCTAAAAGGTCAAGGACAAGGAAAAGAGTTCGATGGTTTTTCTTTTAAGAAAACCATCGAAGGTGACATAAAGTAAAACAAAAGAAAATGTTCGATAGTTTTCTTAATTAGAAAACCATCGAATGAAAAGTAAAAAGTGAATGAAAACTTTAATAAAGTAAAAGTTCCATTCGATAGTTTTTATTTTAAAAACCATCGAATGTAATTATTACTTTATTATTCGATAGTTTTCAATTCACAAAGTGGGTGAAAAGTTTTCTTTGTTTGTCAGGTTGATGAGAATTGGACGGCCAAGATTGTTTTAACAATTAAGGTTCGATAGTTTTCTAAAAACTAAGACTACAATTACAACAGAGGAAGTGTGTCTTCTTCAGTCGAGGTTATTTCATAGTAGCAACTACTGAGAGAGAAGTTTGAGCCGGAGAAGATCATAGAAATTTATAGTGCTCAGAATTCTTTCATTGTATTGATTGTGAATAACCTAGAACTCATTGAAGCTAATCTACGGATTAGAAATTGTAGCACCCTTCGAGGTTTATATTTATAAAAAGATATATTCCCCGAAACTTGATTTGGTTTGGTGTGTTTGATTTCGTTATAGAACTGAAAGATTAATCCGCGAACGAAATTGAATTATTTGTGAGTATCGTATTCAACCCCCCCTTCTACGATACTTTGGACCTAACAATTGGTATCAAAGCCTGTTGATCGATATACAGATCAGATCCGGTGTTTTAGGCCAATCACTCAAGTTCTCAGAATTTTCGGATTTTTTAATTTTCAAAATTTTCATTTCTTGAATTTTTTTAATTTTAAATAATTTGAATTTTATTCTTGAAATATTTTATTTTTCAAAAAGTTCGAAATTCTTGGAATTTAAAATATTTCATATCCTAAGCCAAAGGTTCTCAAAAGATTGTTAGAGAGGAGGTTAGGAATGGACAAACAAATATCTCAATAACGTTTATTAATGTTGGAACCTCAGAACAGAATAGAAGAATTACTAGTAGCTGAATCAGAAGAAGCTCAGGTAGAAAACCTCGAGAGACTAGACTAAAGATCAGTGTTTCACTTGTCAAGGAAGTTTAGTCACATCAGATTCAGAAGGAGTACAAAAGCCACATCCATGGATCAGGCTTATTTATTACGAAGCAAAGATTCTTCAGGATTCAGTTGAAAGAGGTAGTTACAGACTGAGATGGTAACAAAAACAAGAGTGATAGTTTCAACTATGATAAGAACTATGTAACGAGAAACTATCAGGGTGTGCTACACAATGAAGAAGCCTAACAAACAAAGAAGAATAGGGACTCAGTTAATAGCTGAAACAGAAGTGGAATGCTTTGTTGAAGAAGCATCAGCACAAAACTTATGTTGCTTAAGGAAAGAGTTGGGATGGATCAGATGACGAGAAGATCATGGATATCTTGCTTTCATAGCAATCTCTGAAGATGATTCACCTCACATATCTCAGGTATCTTTTCCTTGAACCAATGCAGTATTTAATTCTCAATATTCAAAGCATGTACATAGAAGATCTTAGATATGTGTGTATGAATATTTGTAGAATAAGATTTGCAAGTGAGATAGAAGCTTTCTTAAGAAACAACTCTTAGTTTTATGGGTTAAGTTTCTGGCACATAAGACCTTAGTAAAGCTAAGTTTCAGTATCCCTAGTAGAACAAGATTTGCTCATTTATTCTGAATTGTTTGTTAAGGGATAATCAGTTTGAAGAATGGAGGAATTACCTTTAGAGTCAGTAGAATTTGTAGAACACCAAGCTGTATCTAAAACTGACTTAGGTAATAGAGAAAGTTAGATGCCATACAACAACAGAATGGATTAGATAGAATTAGTGATTTAATTGTTAATTCTTTTATTCCATGTGTGCTTAGAAAATTATTGAATATTTGTAAATCTACTTGCTACCTGTTACACTTGTGTATATTGGTTAAAGTAGAAAGTACTGAATTTTCTAAAATGCAGAACATGCCTAATTTGCACATCTCTTATCTGCAATGTCAAAATGCTCAATGTATGCCATTTATTCTTATTAACATGTTTGCTTATTTAAATATTATGAATGCATATCTTAGAACTTGCATTAATCATAGAAAAAGCATGTTTAAGAATCACATTAGAGCAACGACTGCAAGGTCAGTCAGAGATAAGAATAAGCATGTATAGGTTGAAGCTGTTGTTACCACTTTTAAAAGCAAAATCTCTAATCCATCTGGACCCAAGCAAATAAGTTGGGTACCAAGAACTGTCAATCCATTTGTGAGTGCAGGCAAATCAGGTTAATCGATTTATATGCTTTCTTGGTCTTTACTACTGAAGACATATGATCGAAGAAAGAACTTGCCATCAAATGTGATTGAGAAAGCTGTTCCGTCAATAATCTTTGGAGATGACAGCAAAGGTTTTCATCACGGGACATGGCTACGTTGGAAATTGAATGTCATCATGTTTACAATAATTGGTATCATTGATAACAACTAATAATTGGAGTCAAGGATAACAATTAGAAGCAACTCTCTTGCTGAAGATTCAAAGCACAGATCTTTTTATTCAATGAAGGAGCAGTGTTTTATCTCAAGCAGGAAGGTTGAGAAGCTCTCACCCTTGCATGACAATACAAGGAACTCTTTTCTAAAGATGGTATTGGTGAGATGACTGCCTCATCTGGGATTCAAGCTAGATGAAATATATGAGGCATGTCATTAAGGGAAGTCAAAGAAACATCACAGAAAAGCTATAATGTGATAAGCATTACTGAGCCGCTTCAGATGATACGTATGGAACTCTACGAACTAGTTAATGTCTTATCTACAACAAAGTAAAGATATACTTCAGTGATGATTGATGACTACTCTTAATACAAACTGGTGTTGTTCGTTCAATCTGAAGGACAGGACATCACAGATGAGATTAATCACATTTCCATGATACCCTGAATTGGCCAATAGAAGCAAACTCTGAATTTCTTTCAGGGGTTTGGAGGAAATTGTTTTACAAGTAAGCATCTTGGCAAGATTGGCAGCTAAGGCTCTTGAGGATATTCTCCTCGGCTAATCAGTGGAATCTAAAGCCTATGAGGTAAATTTGATTAATCAACAAGAGGTGATTGAAAGTCTGAATATGATGTTCAACAACTCCAAGCTCTCAGATGTTATGTGTGATATTAATGGTAATGATGATTCAAATCCAAGCAGTGGTAATGGTAGTTTAACTACACAGCTCAGTACTTCAACATAACCACTCAGCGAGGATGAGGATTCTCAGGAAATCCCAGCAACAGCTTAGGGGGAGCAAAAGAAGGATCAATTAGTCAGATCAACACCACAATGAATATCTAGAGGACACTTCAAGAACGTATCTGTCAAGACAAAGGGTTTAGATTCAATATCATTCCTGATGTCTAGTTCTTAGTGATCCTAGTGGTGGAGTAAAGACTAGAGCTATAGTGTGACGCCCTCCCAATCTGGGGTCATGATTGGGGAGTCACTACAACCTCTATACTTATGAACCTGTGAATAATAATATAAACATGTAGACGCGACCCCATCTTTACCCTGGATCTTTAACAGGTAATGGTATGAAACAAGCATCAACTATCTACTTCATTTTATTACATAATAAAAGTCTCAAAAGTTATTACAACTGTGTCTTAAAAGTTCTACATTCCCTTATACAAAACACCTTATACAAGTCTTCATCACCTGCCTGAGCTGGCATCCCAAAAATAACCCTATAGGAAGACTTCCTAGCTGACTGAAAAGTGCGTACCATCTTCTCTTTTAACTGTGGGTTAGAATAGGGAAAAAGAATGAGCCAAATGCTCAACAAGTAATAATATAACCAAATAGTTAACCACTGTGAAACAATTTCCAATATCAATCTGTATGTCATGGGTATAGCAGAATCCATATCAAGGGATTATCAGAACAATGACATAAATATGCAATTTCAAAGGGTAAACCAATTTCCTTATATAGATATATGATTTCAAGAAAAGCAATAAGTAATTTGGAGATTTTTCACAACGCACCGGACAATACGGGTGATCAGCCACGTAAAGTCCCCATACCGGACACACAGTCCCTCTGGTCCTTGTATTGGGTCCCAATAGGCACACATTGGCCTTTAGACTAGTCCATCCCTAGTCCATTTATTATAATTAAAAAGTGCTGGGCCGGCGTCACTCGGCCTCTTACGCCTCCAATCTTAGGAATCCGTGGAAACCATAAATCAGAATTTAAATGAATCCAAACTTTGAAACTTCCTTTCTTTTAAAATCTTTCTTATGAAAGAAATCCTTTGTAAATCATTGGATGTGTGTTTGTATAGTACCCAAGTGAAGGTTCATATATTCTCAATTTCAAGTAAGTATGTGATTCATAGGTACAAGTTCAAATCTGATGCAATAGTATCTCAGGTTAAAATGTAAGTATAATCAAAAGATAAGGATAAGGTCTGAAGAAGAGTTTAAGCAAGATATGGTTCACAAGACATTGTGTTGTGTCTATAATGTTTGTATATAAAAGAGTTCTTTGGGAATTGGATAAGCTCAAACTGATCAATCTGGATTTCTATCAATGGGAAATCAAGAAGTAAATGTCGTAGGTATGTTTTGGATATGTACCAAAATGTGAATTATGGTATATTCACTTTTGGGTGTAAAGGTTCAAAGAAAGAACTAAACATAGTATGGTGTATGAACCCACAAGGTATATGAACAGAAATAAGGATTACCAAATGAACATGGTATGTTTTCAGGATTAAAAGGGCATATAAACAAGATAGAAATTCATATATGTCAAAATGAAAGAATGGCATTTAGAAGCGAAAGCAAGTCAGAATTACTTGCCTTAAGTAGCTAAAAAGAGTAATCAGATTCACTGGTTCTCCACCTTAGTCTTGCCTTTATTTCTAGGCTCTACTTCTTTGGATTCTTAAGTAGCTTTTAGAACAACCGTACTCACTGAATTTCTGCCTTCGCCTTTCCTTTATCTCTATGTTCCACGTCTCGTGACTCTACAAAAGAGTATATACTATCTTAGAATGATCCTCTCAAAATTCTAATCCTTATTCTAAACTACCCAACGTTCTCTAAACGCGTAAACACATAATATTTATATCACTTATAACTCTTAACCATATATTAAGCACAAAACTCACATAAGCGCACATTGCCATTCAAGTTCACATAACATACTCCTTTAATACATATACATATAATCTAACTTTCAGATCATACCACCCTTGGTATTCTTTTAAATCAACTTGATCAATGCTAACCATATCCTTAACACCTTTACAAACAATGTTTTCATCTCAAAAGCTGAAAAATCTGCTGCGCAAGCCTTACCAAAACATTTATCATAAATCCAAAAATAATCAAACAAATACCATATTTGACAGGATACTTCCTGATTACTACTAAAACTCAGAATAAAAATTTCAACTTCAGAACAGTTTATTTAGACTAAAAAGAACAGGTTAAAGTATGAACTGAAGCACAGAAAAATCCCTGCTGCGCAACTTTTAGTAAAACATGCATAACTCTTTACTCGTTAAATTAAATGACACAAGGTTTTCGCGTGGATAAACTAGACTCCGAGTAGAACATTTACATCCTATACCCACTGTCCAAAACAGGGAACAAGCAGTCACGAATTACCAGAGCAGAACAGGGCAGTTTTCTGGCAATTCAACATAAATCATTCTCCAACATAAACTTTTAAACACCACAAATTCTTATTACATAACACTTGATACAACTAATCAACAATTATTTATACTCAAAACCACATGCAAGTCTCAATACTAACTTCCAATTATCCTACAACCTTAATACACATAATCACATATATTCATGTCAAGTTTATCTCAACAATCAAACCCGGACTCTAAAATTCTTGGATAAATCCGAAAATCACTCAAAGCTCGGCATGCAACTTAGATTAATTACTTACTAGCATTTAAACATATAAACATGAATCAAATCAAGTCATTTTCCGATTCAAAACTCAAAACCCGAATCTAAAATTTAAGAAAATTTGAAGTTAAAATAAAACCAATGACATGCAACACGGATTAACTACTTATAATTACTCTACAACACTATAAATACCTCAAAATACATAGACCATGGCCACCGGTTCACCGGAGTTCATCACCGGTGGTCGACGAATTGCATGCAACCCCAAAAACAAAGGGGTTTTGTATGAATTCGTCCCCAATTGATCCTTAACCACAATTAAACTCTTAATCATCAAGAACACTTGATTTTAAATCAAAAATCCGAAACCCCAATTTACAAAACCCATTTTCTAATCTTCACCAAACTCAACACTATTGGTATTAAAGTGTAGAGCTCGGCAAGAGCTTCGATTTGACTATCTAATCAACGAATTTGGTTAACAAAATCAAAAGATAAAGAAGAGAGAAGGAGAGAGATTTGAGAGAGAAATAAGAGAGAGAGAGAGAGAGAGAGAGAGAGAGAGAGAGAGAGAGAGAGAGAGAGAGAGAGAGAGAGAGAGAGAGAGAGAGAGAGAGAGAGAGAGAGAGAGAGAGAGAGAGAATTGAGTTGAAAGGAAATGGGGAAGAAGAACTGGCCATGAGGGGTTTTAAAGCCCCAAGGGTATTTTGGTAATTCCACAATTCCAAAATCTGATTTTAATAAAACAAAACCCAATCAGTTGCCTTTCTAAAATTCGAAATAAAATAGAAATAATATCTAAAAATCAAAATTTTATTTTGAAAATAAAGAATACGAATTTACAAGCTCACCCATATTTTTAAAATATTTTTATGATCAAAATTGAAGTAAATATGAATTTTCAAAGTTTTGATCACTTAAATGATATTTAACTCATAAAATCTGTTTTAAATCCTTAAAGCCAAAACTAAATTCCTCCACTAATTGTAGAAAATACTAGAATATAAAATAAAGGTTTTGAAAAAGATTTCACAATAAAAAGAGTCTCCGTTGATTTTATAAAATTCCCGGAAGGTCAAAAAGAACTAATTTTTAATAAGAAATTCATATAAAATGCATTTAAAAGCATACACATATATTTTAATCCATACCATTCACCAAGTAAACATCTATTTATCACATTTCCAAATATCCACCTTTCACACAATACTCACACATCATAGAACTCAAATATTATTTAATATTAATATTGTACAAGCGTTTTTCCGAGTCATTATAACCTTCCCCCCTTAAAAAGATTCTGTCCCCAGAATCTAACCTTATGAAAACAGATGCGGATACTTTTCAAGCATCTCGCTCTTAAGTTCCCAAGTCGATTCTTCAACTTTGGGATTCCTCCACAAAACCTTAACTAGCTTAACAATCTTATTCCTTAATTTCCTATCCATAGAATCCTGAATTTCTACAGGTTGTTCTACATATGACAAATCAGGTTGAATCTCGATAGGTTCATATTCGATCACGTGATTCGCATCAGGATTAAATCTCTTAAGCATCGAAACATGAAAAACGTTATGAATGTGCTCCATGTGGGGTGGTAACGCTAACTCATATGCAACTTTTCCAATACGTCTCAATATCTCAAACGGTCCTACATATCTCGGGCTAAGTTTCCCTTTCTTGCCGAATCTCGTAACTCCTTTCCATGGCGACACTTTTAGCAACACTTGATCTCCTTCTTCAAAGCTTATATCCTTCCTGTCTTGGTCAGCGTACTTCTGTTGTCTGTCTTGTGCCGTAACTAGTCTTTTCTGAATGATTTCAATCTTTTCCTTCGTTTGTGGTACTAGCTCGGGTCCCAAAACTTTTCGTTCTCCCATTTTTTTCCAATACACAGGTGACCTATATTTCCTTCCATACAATGCTTCATACGGGGTCATTCCAATACTTGCGTGATAGTTGTTGCAGTAAAAGAATTCCACTAATGGTAAATGATCACCTCAATTGCTTTCAAAATCCATCGCACAAATTCTAAGTATATCTTCGATTATCTGGATAGTCTATTCACTATGACTATATGTTTAAGGACGATAAACGGTACACATATTTAACTTGGTTTCTGAGCATGTCAAAAACTTTCTTCCAAATCTTGAATTAAATTGAGGGTCTTGGTAAGATTCGATTGATACTTGGACCTCATGCTTTACTACTATCTCTTAAAGATAAAACGAATTTATCCAATGAATGTTTCTCGTTGATGGAAAAAGGAAATGTACCGATTTGTTTTATCTGTCGAACATGACTCAATTGGCATTATGAGATGTTCCTATTTCAACTCGGGAATTTCTACTGGTTGTAATTATCCGCTAGGTCTTTGATGTTCAGTTTTAAATCTCTGACAGGTAAAACACTTACTTACTCATCCAGTAATATCTCTTTCATATATGTCCACCAAGATTTTCTTTTAAGCCTTGTTACATCTTCGTACATCTGGGATGGATCGAATACTTTTAATTCACGTGCATCATTTAGTATTTCATTCTTTAACCATGTCACACTAGGTATCCAATTCCTAGAGAAAACCTAAAAATTCCTTTATCATCCTTTTGACTCATTCTACTTTCTCTTGTAAAGTTACTCATGTTATCGCTCATCGCTTCCGCTAGACATTTTTCTACTTTTCTCTAGTAGCTCAAGTTGAAAAGTCATTGTATATATATTTATCATCTCTATCGCTTGATCTGAATTACGAACCTCTATTCCTACTTTCTCAAATTCCTTGATCAGTCCTAACCATTTCCTCTTCCTTATGTATACAGCTCCTTTTCGGTGAAAAAATATATTTCAAATGCTTATGCTCCGAATAGATTTCATACTTTCCTTCATACAAGTAGGCCTCCAAATCAATGCGAAGACTATTGTGGCTAGTTCTCAGTCATGTGTCGGGTGTTTCCACTCGTGGTTCTTCAGCTGTCTAGAAACATATACAGTCATCTTAACATGTTAAATCAATCTTGATTCTTAACACAAAGTTGTGTTCTCAATTTAGTTATTTATATTGTCCTAAGGTACATGAGTCATCATTTTCCAGTAACAATGAATCTATTTTACCATTATGGCTTGACTAAAGAGTTCCGTTCCTCTAGCAATTTAAATACTTCCTTTTCCATTTATCTTAACTCTTGGATGCTTTCTAGTAAGCTTGGTTAATGGTGTGGCTATCTTGGTATAATCCTTGAAAAACCTTCGATAATCTCCATCCAATCTCATAAAATTTCTAACTTCTGTAGGTGTCTTAGGCCTTACTCAATTCATTAACGTTTCAACCTTAGCTGGATCCACTTGGATTCCTTCTCTACTAATTACCTGTCCTAGTAATTGTAATTCTTTCAACCAAAACTCGCACTTAGAAAACTTTGCGCATAATATATCTTTTCTTAAAATTCTAGGGTTATTCTCAAATGATTTGTATATTCTTCTTCCATCTTTGAATACCTTAAGATGTCATTTATGAAAACATTCTCAAACTTATCCAAATATTTCTTAAAATTTCTATTCATCATGTTCATAAAAGTGGCAGTTATATCCATCAAACCGAACTCTATCACTACGAACTCGTAGTGTCCATATATATCAGGTTCAGAACGTCGTATAAGGAATATCTTCGGGTTTGTTTAGATGACGGTAACCAAATCATAAATAAAATTTGAAAAGCACAATGTGTTCTTTAACTGGTCTGATCATCAATCCTTGACAATGGGTATTTTTTTCTTAATGGTCAACTTGGTGCACCCCATGGGAATACACTAGACCTTATAACTCCCTTTTTCCTAAGATCTTGTAATTGAATTGCTAACTCTTTCATTTCTACTTATGCCATTCTATATGGAGCCGTCGAAACTGGTTTTGTCCCGGGTGCTAAGTCTTCAACAAATCTACTTCCCTCGTATGACGATAAGCTTTTCAACCTTGACACAATAATCTTTTACCTATTTGATAGTTAGATACCTCTTCGTCTGCTTCCGGCCTCGGATAACAATTTTTACATTATCTAGGGCTCAAAATTTCCATTTTCTTCATATTCTGTTAACCAATCCATTCTTAGAATTTACATCAGATTATTATATCAATCTCACAGTGAGGACAAGCAAGATTAATCGATATATGCTCCGTAGTAGCTATTCATGTAGTCAAAACTCTACTTAACAGTTGCGTTTTACAGTCCGACTTATGAGCAAATTCTCTGAAAATATAATACTTTGTGGCTTCGAATCAGTTAACACTTTGGCACTTATGTAGTTAATATTAAACGTATCTGTAACCACATCCTTGTTCTTTACTGTATCACTCATGGTTATATTGAGGATTCTTGTCCTTGGTTACTTAGTATGTGGTGGTCATGTCACCCCTTAACCTATTGATTACTGGACTTAACGATTGCAACCTCTTAAGAAACGCCACACCTCTCCACACTTGTTACACGTAACTCTTGCCTTCAGTTTATGGCTCTCATTGGCGTAGTGTCCTCTCTGTGTACACTTGTAACGTACCATATTGATCTTATTACAAACTCCCAGTTGCTTCTTTCCACAAGTTCTACATTCTGGTATCGGAGGTTTTGGAGGTCTTGGTTAATCCATATTTTATGGACGGTTCCCTTGCTTATCATTTCCAGTTTCTGGTCTTCCAAATCCAACATTCCTATTTGACTTAAACTCATGCCTTATATTGAAATGGTTCTAAAAGTTCCCTATTTGTTGGTTTCCTTCCGGTGTCTCTGGCTTCCCTTTTTCTAGCTTCTTCTGTTTGTGATCAATCACTTTACTCCTAATCCACGACCTCATTTCCCCTGTTGGAGTCTCTTAACTCTCTTCTCATCAATATTCACGTATTCAGACACAAACCTGGCCAGATCTATAAATTTTGGTTCAAACCATGTTACGCTCAAGTTATCATGCTTCGGTTCTAAAATTTATGTCCAACATTTGGTCTCACGACGTTCAAAACCTTGTAATGTTTTAACTACTATATCCAAAGTGAAATATAGGATAAACAGGTGCTTATATATACTTTTCTGACCAGTAGAATAACAGTCTTTCATCAACAATAATCAACTCCTTTTTAGTATATCCAATATCACTTTACTTCATACTTCAACATGATTAGTATTCGTATATCCTTGTTACCTTCTCCTTGTCCATACCAAACTCTCGGTAATAATAAACCTTGACATCGTATTGTAAGTCTAATGAGCAATTTAACTCGACAACCAATCCCTCTTTTTAAAGCAATTTCCCATTTTTGATCAAAACAGTTTCCCGTCAATATAAGTACAGCTTGACACTCAGAATACCATCATTCGCCTTTGCAATTTCAAATCGCTGATACCTCTAAGAGTTTCCGATAGAATGAATCAATAGATAGGAAGGTGTCAATAGATATGGATATATGACAAGTATGTTTAGTAAGAATTTCTGGTAAAAAGAATCAAACTAAGAGATCAAAATGATCATCGAACTTTATCAGGTTGCATTTGTCAATTTAAACAACAAGGTACAGAAGGTGGCCAACCTTTAGTACTTCCATGACAAACACACCACTGGTGGCGTCCCACCGGACTTCTATCACACAGATAGAAAGTACCTGAATCCCCTATATATATAGGGTTGTTCATCTCAGTTACAACAAGGAGGATCAAAAATTTAAGAGGAACATATGAAAGGTTTAAGAGTTTCAAAAGTTTCTATTATATATATATATATATATATATATATATATAATATTGGATCAATTAGCCTCTGAACAATAGAGGTATTTCGTAAAGAATAAAATAATAGAAATGAAAATTTGAATCTTTTAAAAAGGTAAATTGAATAAAATCAATGGCTAGTTATGAACCGACTTATCCTTACATCGAACGTATGGAGATAATCACGCCTTGTCTCATGTAGATGGTCCTTAGGGGAGTTAATTTCTAGTTTGAGGTTATAGGTATGTCCCGATAGTAAATCAACTGTATGAAATCTTGAATAAAGAAAGAATCTACACTTAGGCCACTACTCTGGGCAAATGTCTCTATCGTGGGGGAAAATCGTTATTATATCGTAAAGAATCTATCTAAGTGTTTCTAGACGTTATCTTGGGGATTCTACTCTCGCTCAACTCTAACCACACTTGATACGACACCTGGCGTGGTGTTTCCTATAGCTTCCGCGGTGCAGATGAAATTCTGTAAAGTACATAAGGATCTACAAGTGATGTCTTCCGAACTAGTAGTCTGGTTCTCCGATTGATTCCTCCAGCTTCGAATTAGTTTCCTCGTCCGTAATCCCGATCTTCAGATGGTTCCAGCGTATACTCGCTCGATATGTCGGAATACTATTTAACATGAAAGTGCGTAACTTAAGCTAATATTTCTGTAGAAAATTCGGCATGACCTATTCGTAAAATGGACTATGCCCTGTTTTAAAAATATCTCAAATACTAACTCAATCATCCACACATAATCCATAATCCATTCAATATTCCATCCATCTCCAATCCCTTTCATTTTATACGTAAAAAAAAAAATCTGCCTTGACTTGCAGCTATACTATCAGAAAAGAAATTTACCCAAAGGGTAATGGAAATCTCCACTTGGCCGGGTGCATGCACTGATACTGATATTGACGACTCTGGCTTGGGAAAAAGAATCTCAAATGAAGGTTAATCCCTCGAAACATCCATTATCTGCAACAACACAATAATAAACCAAGAAGATACTAAAACGGTAAAGGGTTATCTTAATTCTACTAATACTCATCCTAAATGTAACCTACATCTACAAATCCTATCTTACCTATGAAGCTTAAGTCCTACTTCTCACCTTATATTCCCTTATTATTGTTACACCTAATCCTGGCTTGTTTCAGTGACCAAAAATTGACCGCTCTGATACCAACCTGTGACGCCCTCCCAATCTGGGGTCATGATTGGGGAGTCACTACAACCTCTATACTTATGAACCTGTGAATAATAATATAAACACGTAAACGCGACCCCATCTTTACCCTGGATCTTTAACAGGTAATGGTATGAAACAAGCATCAACTATCTACTTCATTTTATTACATAATAAAAGTCTCAAAAGTTATTACAACCGTGTCTTAAAAGTTCTACATTCCCTTATACAAAACACCTTATACAAGTCTTCATCACCTGCCTGAGCTGGCATCCCAAAAATAACCCTATAGGAAGACTTCCTAGCTGACTGAAAAGTGCGTACCATCTTCTCTTTTAACTATGGGTTAGAATAGGGAAAAAGAATGAGCCAAATGCTCAGCAAGTAATAATATAACCAAATAGTTAACCACTGTGAAACAATTTCCAATATCAATCTGTATGTCATGGGTATAGCAGAATCCATATCAAGGGATTATCAGAACAATGACATAAATATGCAATTTCAAAGGGTAAACCAATTTCCTTATATAGATATATGATTTCAAGAAAAGCAATAAGTAATTTGGAGATTTTTCACAACGCACCGGACAATACGGGTGATCAGCCACGTAAAGTCCCCATACCGGACACACAGTCCCTCTGGTCCTTGTATTGGGTCCCAATAGGCACACATTGGCCTTTAGACTAGTCCATCCCTAGTCCATTTATTATAATTAAAAAGTGCTGGGCCGGCGTCACTCGGCCTCTTACGCCTCCAATCTTAGGAATCCGTGGAAACCATAAATCAGAATTTAAATGAATCCAAACTTTGAAACTTCCTTTCTTTTAAAATCTTTCTTATGAAAGAAATCCTTTGTAAATCATTGGATGTGTGTTTGTATAGTACCCAAGTGAAGGTTCATATATTCTCAATTTCAAGTAAGTATGTGATTCATAGGTACAAGTTCAAATCTGATGCAATAGTATCTCAGGTTAAAATGTAAGTATAATCAAAAGATAAGGATAAGGTCTGAAGAAGAGTTTAAGCAAGATATGGTTCACAAGACATTGTGTTGTGTCTATAATGTTTGTATATAAAAGAGTTCTTTGGGAATTGGATAAGCTCAAACTGATCAATCTGGATTTCTATCAATGGGAAATCAAGAAGTAAATGTCGTAGGTATGTTTTGGATATGTACCAAAATGTGAATTATGGTATATTCACTTTTGGGTGTAAAGGTTCAAAGAAAGAACTAAACATAGTATGGTGTATGAACCCACAAGGTATATGAACAGAAATAAGGATTACCAAATGAACATGGTATGTTTTCAGGATTAAAAGGGCATATAAACAAGATAGAAATTCATATATGTCAAAATGAAAGAATGGCATTTAGAAGCGAAAGCAAGTCAGAATTACTTGCCTTAAGTAGCTAAAAAGAGTAATCAGATTCACTGGTTCTCCACCTTAGTCTTGCCTTTATTTCTAGGCTCTACTTCTTTGGATTCTTAAGTAGCTTTTAGAACAACCGTACTCACTGAATTTCTGCCTTCGCCTTTCCTTTATCTCTATGTTCCACGTCTCGTGACTCTACAAAAGAGTATATACTATCTTAGAATGATCCTCTCAAAATTCTAATCCTTATTCTAAACTACCCAACGTTCTCTAAACGCGTAAACACATAATATTTATATCACTTATAACTCTTAACCATATATTAAGCACAAAACTCACATAAGCGCACATTGCCATTCAAGTTCACATAACATACTCCTTTAATACATATACATATAATCTAACTTTCAGATCATACCACCCTTGGTATTCTTTTAAATCAACTTGATCAATGCTAACCATATCCTTAACACCTTTACAAACAATGTTTTCATCTCAAAAGCTGAAAAATCTGCTGCGCAAGCCTTACCAAAACATTTATCATAAATCCAAAAATAATCAAACAAATACCATATTTGACAGGATACTTCCTGATTACAACTAAAACTCAGAATAAAAATTTCAACTTCAGAACAGTTTATTTAGACTAAAAAAGAACAGGTTAAAGTATGAACTGAAGCACAGAAAAATCCCTGCTGCGCAACTTTTAGTAAAACATGCATAACTCTTTACTCGTTAAATTAAATGACACAAGGTTTTCGTGTAGACAAACTAGACTCCGAGTAGAACATTTACATCCTATACCCACTGTCCAAAACAGGGAACAAGCAGTCACGAATTACCAGAGCAGAACAGGGCAGTTTTCTGGCAATTCAACATAAATCATTCTCCAACATAAACTTTTAAACACCACAAATTCTTATTACATAACACTTGATACAACTAATCAACAATTATTTATACTCAAAACCACATGCAAGTCTCAATACTAACTTCCAATTATCCTACAACCTTAATACACATAATCACATATATTCATGTCAAGCTTATCTCAACAATCAAACCCGGACTCTAAAATTCTTGGATAAATCCGAAAATCACTCAAAGCTCGGCATGCAACTTAGATTAATTACTTACTAGCATTTAAACATATAAACATGAATCAAATCAAGTCATTTTCCGATTCAAAACTCAAAACCCGAATCTAAAATTTAAGAAAATTTGAAGTTAAAATAAAACCAATGACATGCAACACGAATTAACTACTTATAATTACTCTACAACACTATAAATACCTCAAAATACATAGACCATGGCCACCGGTTCACCGGAGTTCATCACCGGTGGTCGACAAATTGCATGCAGCCCCAAAAACAAAGGGGTTTTGTATGAATTCGTCCCCAATTGATCCTTAACCACAATTAAACTCTTAATCATCAAGAACACTTGATTTTAAATCAAAAATCCGAAACCCCAATTTACAAAACTCATTTTCTAATCTTCACCAAACTCAACACTATTGGTATTAAAGTGTAGAGCTCGGCAAGAGCTTCGATTTGACTATCTAATCAACGAATTTGGTTAACAAAATCAAAAGATAAAGAAGAGAGAAATAAGAGAGAGATTTGAGAGAGAAATAAGAGAGAGAGAGAGAGAGAGAGAATTGAGTTGAAAGGAAATGGGGAAGAAGAACTGGCCGTGAGGGGTTTTAAAGCCCCAGGGGTATTTTGGTAATTCCACAATTCCAAAATCTGATTTTAATAAAACAAAACCCAATCAGTTGCCTTTCTAAAATTCGAAATAAAATAGAAATAATATCTAAAAATCAAAATTTTATTTTGAAAATAAAGAATACGAATTTACAAGCTCACCCATATTTTTAAAATATTTTTATGATCAAAATTGAATTAAATATGAATTTTCAAAGTTTTGATCACTTAAATGATATTTAACTCATAAAATCTGTTTTAAATCCTTAAAGCCAAATATAAATTCCTCCACTAATTTTAGAAAATACTAGAATATAAAATAAAGGTTGTGAAAAAGATTTCACAATAAAAAGAGTCTCCGTTGATTTTATAAAATTCCCGGAAGGTCAAAAAGAACAAATTTTTAATAAGAAATTCATATAAAATGCATTTAAAAGCATACACATATATTTTAATCGATACCATTCACCAAGTAAACATCTATTTATCACATTTCCAAATATCCACCTTTCACACAATACTCACACATCATAGAACTCAAATATTATTTAATATTAATATTGTACAAGCGTTTGTCCGAGTCGTTATATATAGAGTATGAATGATTATTTTCTTGGTTTTCTTTATGAAGAAGAAACAAAGAAAGGTAAAGAAGCTCTGATGGATCCAGATTGGGTGATTGCAAAGCAAAATGAACTCAATCAATCTGAAAGGCAGAAAGTTTGGAAGCTGGTACCCAGGCCTAAGGGAAAATATGTTATTGGAACAAGATGGGTATCCAGAATACTGGATGAAATTGGCATTGTTATGAGGGACAAGGCCAAACTGGATGCTAGGTTACTATTAGGAAGCAGTATCTAACAAGAAGCACCAGTGACGAGACTTGAGGATATCAGGATATATCTGTATGGTGAATATGATCAAGTGCACTCCTGATTGGTGAGATAGTAGAAGAAGTCAATGTACAACAGATCCTGGCATTTTCTGTTGCAGATCAATTGGACGTTGTATAACTTCTCTTCACAAGATCACTACAGATTGGTATGAACCGGTATCAATACTCAAGCAATCGTCAAAGACATGGTATGACACTCTAACTGAACTTTTACAGAATATGAATTTATTAGAGTTGTCATAAGGCACAAACATAATGTCATATATGTGCAGTGATATCATGATTATATTATATGTTGGTCTACTAACGAAAACTTGAGCAAGAAATTTGCCAAGTCATTGCAGAGAATGTACAAGATGAGTATGTTGGGAAAGTTGCAATTCTTTTTGGAATTACTTTGAGCAAGCCAGAAGAATAATTCTTTTAGGAACACAAGTAAGCCAAAAGAGTGATGGCAATAAAAGTAAGTCAAGAATCTTTTGAATGTGCACAATTGAGAAGATTCTAGACATGCCAAGACTCCCTACCAACAGCAGCCACTAAAGCTTGATCAGGACAAATCAGGTAAAAGACAGAAATGACAAGCTAGAGAGGTATGCGTCTCATTAAGTTATTAGCTGCAAATTGACAACACATATTGTATTCTCAAGTTGCCAATGTGTAAGGTTCCAAGTGGATTTCAAAAATCTAGTCTTATAGTTATCAACATGATTTTGAGATATCTTAAGGGAATACCAAATCTCAGTATATGGTACCCTAAAGATACTTGTTAACATGTTTAGCTATTTAGATATAAAATACGCAGGTTGTAAGAAAGACAGGAGAAGCATCTCTGAATGACAGGAGGAGCATCTCTAGAAGCTGTCAACTTCGTGGAGGAAGATTGATTTCTTGTTATTATTTCAGGAAATAACTTCATCTCCAACAACTCTGTGGAACAATCCACGACAATGCACCTTGACAACAGGTATCATTTCTTTCGAGAGCATGTCTTCAATTCATAGAGTAACTTGCAGACACGCACCTCATTTGAAAATCCCATCTGCAAGAAACTCTAAAATAAGTTCACAAGTGTAAAGTTGTCCATATTTTAAGGACTTGTGAATTTGTTTAACATCAAGTCCTCATCTTAATAATTTAGTGCTAATATCTAACTCATAGATATTTAGTATTAATTTATTATTATTCATTTAATGAAATTTGAATTATGGAAATTGAAGCAGTTCAATATCTTATTTGCTCCATAATTTAAAATACATAAAATAAATATGTAGCATAATTTATTGGATTTTAATTGGTTAATATTATTCAATGATATTTAGTCGATTTTATTCTGAGAAAATTGTGAATTTTCTGTTAACAATTGATTTTGGTAAATTGTAAAAGATTTATTCAAAATAAAACTTGACAGGAAATACAAGGTTTGAATTTTAGAACATGAACAGGTTTTAGAATTTGAACAGAAGCAAAAATATCGAATCTTAGGAAATTCGATAGTTTTTCAAGTACAAAGAAAATTCTATCGAAATTTAATTCTCGATAGTTTTTGAAAAGGAAAAGAAAAACTATAGAAAACAATTCTCGATAGTTTTTGAAATTAAAGTGAAAATATATCGGGAGGATTTAATTTTTCAATATTTAAACTCCTCGATAGTTTTTTCAACAAAAATATTGCCTCGATAGTTTTTGGTCTTTTCATAGTAATAACTTTCGATGGTTTTTCAGAAATCAGTTTAAAATTCTACTCTCATACACTTCGATAGTTTTTAATAAAACCATCGAAGATCAGATGACCTTTTTGCCCCTCTGAGAAATCCATCGACAGTTACTTTAAAAACTTGTTAGGAATATGTTGTTCTTGATGATAAACATAAAACACTTAGTAGAATTTGTGTAAAGTCATTTTTGTAACTGTCAACGAAATGGCATGCTTTGCAGCATTCCGTTGACAGGAAGCTCATCAACGAAATGAGTGTTGTAGCAATTGCATTGTACAATACTTCTCAGTATGATAGGCATTCTGTTATATGTTTTAGATAGGTTTTCTAAGTCATGTTGACTAAGTACTAGATAGGCAAAATAGGTTGGTTAATTGTAAATATGTTATGCCTTGTAATTTTGACTAAGTGAAGACATGTCAACGGTATGAAGATTACTCTGTCAACGGTATGGAGTTTACCCGTCAACGAAACGAGGGAAACACCATCAACGGAATAAAGAATGAAGCTATCAACGAAACACATCTCCTTGCTATCAACGAATCAATGTTGCTTTTTGAACAGTTGACAAAGTGATAGTGACAGTTTACTGAACAGATCTAAAAGGAGATATGGAAGTGTACTTTGCATTGGAAGCCATCAAAGTGGATACTGGAAATAAGGAAACATTCCAATTTCCAATAAGGCTCTTGGAAATGATTATAATGAGCATGAAGACAAAAGCAAAGATCTCCAAGGACTATTGGACAAAAGGAATGAAAAGCAAGCTACTGATGGTTACTACTATTATTCTTTAGTTTAACCAAACGTAGAATTGTAAACTTGGGATTATATAACCAAGTGTAGCAGTTACTTTAGAAACAGGAGAAGAAACACAAATAGATTGTATTAGCTATTTTTGAGAGCAATTCTTCTCTACAACCTTGTAACTGAGCAGCTGTGTACTTTTGTATCACAGATTATTTCCGCAATAAAAACACTTCAGTTGGATCATCAAACAATCCAACTGAATTATTTATATCTTGTGTTTTTATTTATTCAGTTCAGTTTAATTTTATAAAGAGTTTAGTTTAAAGAAAATATCAAGAATTGTATTCAACCCCCCCCCCCCCCTTCTACAATTCTGTTAGGTCATTTGGGAATAACAATTGGTATCAGAGCGAGCTTCTAACATTACAAGAAGTTTAAAGATCAAGACCAAAAACAAAAACCATGGTGAAGAAGGATGCAGGTGTGAAGATACCAGTTCTTGATAAAGACAATTACTTTCACTGGAAAGTAAAGATGCATTTACATCTCATGTCTATGGATGAGAGGTATGTAGACTGCATTGAGAAAGGTCCACACGTTCCCATGAAGCTTGATTCTAGAGTTGGACTGCCAGATGATGCACCTGATGTAGAGATTCCAAAAACTGTCTCAGAATGGACTGTTGAAGATATTGCAGAAGTCCATAAAGACAAAAGGACCATGAACATTCTGTTTAATGGTTTGGAGCAAGAGATGTTTGACAATGTTATCAACTGTACAACCTCTAAGGAAGTATGGGATACTGTTAGAACTCTCTGTGAAGGAACTGAGCAAGTCAGGGAAAATAAAATGCAACTCCTTATACAACAATATGAGCATTTTCATTTTAAAGCTGGTGAAACCCTAAATGACACGTTTAGTAGGTTTCAAAAGCTTTTGAATGGATTAAAGTTGTATGGGAGGATCTATCAAACCAAGGATTCAAACCTTAAATTTCTTAGAGCTCTTCCAAAAGAATGGAAGCCTATGACTGTTTCTCTCAGAAACACTCAAGAGTACAAAGACTACACTCTTGAAAGGCTTTATGGAACCTTGAAGACTTATGAGCTGGAAATGGAGCAAGATGAGGAAATTGAAAAGGTACAAAAGAAGGGTGGATCTATTGCATTGATTGCATCTGTGAACCAACTTGAAGATGACAATAAAGAAGCTGCAAAGGCCACAACTAGTCGAACTAGTTGTAGGAGTGATGTTAGCAAGGGTAAAGACAAGATGACAGAAGAAGAAGAATCAGAACCAGCCAACTTGGAGGACTTAGATGAGATTGATGAACACATTGCTTTTCTGTCTAGAAAATTCTCTAAGTTCAAGTTCAAAAGAAACTCAGAAGCAAGGCCACCAAGAAGAGACTTTCAACCTAGCAAAACAAACTGGATTGAAAAGTCTAAGTCAAAATGTTTCAATTGTGGAATGCTTGGTCACTTTGCTGGAGACTGCAGAAAGCCCAAGGTTGAGAAGGGCAACAGGAAATTTGAGCCTGTTGATTATAAAAAGAAATACTTTGAACTTCTCAAACAAAAAGAAAAGGCTTTCATGTCTCAGGAGTATGATTGGGCTGGTAATGGTGAAGATTCTGATGATGATGTTGAGTATGTCAACTTGGCTCTTATGGCTGACAATCATGAGCAGGAAGCAAGTTCCTCAAGCAACCAGGTAACAATTACTAATCTTTCTGAGCTTTCTAAAGAGGAATGCGACAGTGCAGTAAATGAAATGTCTACTGTATTATATAATTTGCGTGTTACTCTTAAATCACTTACTAAAGAGAATTCTAGAATAAAAGAGACCAATCTGCTCTTAAGTGATAGGAATGCAATGTTAGAAGCACAGCTCATTGAATTTGAGAAAATGAGATGTGTTAGTAGGGATGCTAAGAAGGAACTTGAGAACGTGTTACAAAGGGAAGAAATTCTTAAAACACAACTTGAGATAGAACAAGGTGTGATTGCAAAATGGAAGGATGCCAGGAATATTGTTGCCAACATAATTAATGTTCAAGGCGTGGAATCCTTCTGTGAGCAATCATGGAAAAGGAACAAAGAGAAGCTAGGGTATGTTGGTGAAACCTTAGAATCAGAAATTGAGTCAACAAACAACAAGGATCATTTGTTGAAGGTTGATATGTCAACGGAATGCAATGTTTCGTTGACAGATGAACCATCAACCGATCAGGCTGTTTCGTTGACAGAGAAAAGAAAGGATGAACTCACTAGACTTAATAACAAGTATGGTCCTGTCACCAAGAACTTTGTTCAAGGTGAGTCTAGTAAATCAAAGAAAGTTGAGAAGCCTGTTGAGAGAGCTAATGTAGGTAACTTGTCTAACAAGCAATTGAAAGACAAGTTAGAGAAAGTTCAGGTTGAGGCTAAGGGAAATAAAAAGAATAACAGAAATGGCAAGGTAGGGATTAACAAACACAACAATTACACACCTGATAAATATGCACCTAGAAAGACATGTGTCAATTGTGGAAGTGTTAATCATTTATCTACTAACTGCAAATCTGTTAAGAAATCTGCTAATGTGAAAATGCCCAAGCCTGCAATGAACAGTTCCATGCCTAAAATGCCTGTTATGCCTAACATGTTTGCTCCATATGCACAATTTCAGAATCCATATGCTAGCATGCCATTTGTGCCTAATCCTTACATGAATATGTTTAACATGCCACAAATGCCATGGAACATGAATAACATGATTGTTCCTCCAACTATGCATGCTATGAATGAAAATATGAGCAACCCTCAGAAATCAACACCAAGGGTAAAGATTGATTTGAATCAATCTGAGCCCAAAGTGAAAAATGGTACAAAAGGGAATGCAAAGGCTAACAAGACAGGACCCAAGGAAACTTGGGTACCAAAATCAACTTGATTTGGGTTTATTGTGTGCAGGGAGACAAAAGGAATCTTTGGTACTTGGATAGTGGTTGTTCAAGACACATGACTGGTGATTCTACCCTGCTCACAGAGTTTCAGGAAAGAGCTGGCCCTTGTATTGCTTTTGGAGATGACAGCAAAGGCTACACAAAGGGATATGGCTTGATTTCAAAAGAGAATGTCATCATAGATGAGGTTGCATTGGTGGATGGTCTTAAGCACAACTTGCTTAGTATCAGCCAACTTTGTGACAAAGGATTTTTAGTTACTTTTTCGAAAGAAGCCTGTGTTGTTTCTAAAGGAGGAAACAACAATGTGGTAATGACTGGATTCAGAAGAGGGAATGTGTACATTGCTGACTTTAGTAGCACAAGTTCAGAAACCATCACCTGTCTTTTCAGCAAGGCAAGCAAAGATGAAAGTTGGTTATGGCACAAGAAATTATCCCATCTGAATTTCAAAGTTATGAATGATTTGGTGAGAAAGGATCTTGCTAGAGGAATTCCACAAGTGGAATTTTCCAAGGATGGTTTGTGTGATGCCTGTCAAAAAGGGAAACAGAAGAAGGCATCATTCAAAAGCAAGACAGAGTCATCAATTGTCCAGCAGCTTGAATTACTTCATATGGACCTATTTGGCCCTGTAAATGTTATGTCCATCTCAAAGAAGAAATACTGTCTTGTGATTGTTGATGATTTTTCTAGATTTACATGGACTTTCTTTTTGCACTCTAAAGATGAGGCAAGTGAAATCATTATCAATCACATCAAGATGGTAAGCAATCATCCTGATTTCAAAGTAAGAAGGATTAGGAGTGACAATGGGACAGAATTCAAGAATTCGAGCATGAAGGTGTTCTGTGAAGAAAATGGTATTTTGCATGAGTTTTCAGCAGCAAGAACACCACAGCAAAATGGTGTAGTTGAAAGGAAAAACAGAACACTTATTGAAGCTGCAAGGACAATGCTAGATGAATCAAAGTTACCTACATATTTTTGGGCTGAGGCAGTTAACACAGCTTGCTTTACTCAAAATATTTCTTTGATTAATCAGGCCAAGGGAATGACCCCTTATCATCTACTCAAAAGAAAGAAGCCACTATTAGATTTTCTTCATGTCTTTGGATGCAAGTGCTTTGTTCTGAGAAATCAAGCTGAGCATTTGGGGAAATTTGAAGCAAAGGCAGATGAAGCAATATTTGTGGGATATGCAGCAGGGAAAGCTTACAGAGTCTATAATCTCAGAATCAACATTGTTATGGAATCTGTACATGTTGTTTTTGATGATCTCAAAATACAAGGTCTCTGTGATGAAGGTTTCCATGAAAGTCTCTCTTTTGAGAATGAGGAAGGAGAACAAGTGAATCATGATAAGGCTACTGAGAAACAGCCTAAAGTTGTTGTATCTAGCACAGATGAAAGCAGCAGTGAAGATGAAATTGCTGCATTAAGGTTAAAAAGGATAGCAGCTAGCAGATCAAATGGTCATTTCGTTGACAGTCATGATGGTGGATTCGTTGACAGTCAGAATGAGCGTTTCGTTGACAGCCAAAACGGTCATACCGTTGATAGTCATAGGAATGCTTCTAGAAGTGATCAATTAGGGACAACAAACTCAGGGGGAGTTTCTCAAGGACAAATATCCAATCAAGGCAATCATGATCATGAAGCTACGTCTTCAAGAGCAAATCTACCTCCCTCAAGGAAATGGACTAAAGATCATCCCTTTGAACTTATTATAGGTGATGTTTCTTCAAAAGTCCAAACTAGAAGAGCAACTCAAGAAGAATGTCTATATAGTAGCTTTCTGTCTCAAGATGAGCCAAAGAAAGTTGAGGATGCACTTCTAGATCCAGATTGGGTTTTAGCCATGCAAGAAGAGCTAAACCAATTTGAGAGAAACAATGTTTGGAAGCTGGTGCCCAGGCCTTATGACAGGAGTGTTATAGGCACAAAGTGGGTGTTCAGAAACAAGATGGATGAAAATGGCATAGTCACAAGGAACAAAGCTAGACTGGTTGCAAAAGGCTACTCACAGGAAGAGGGAATTGATTTTGATGAAACCTTTGCTCCTGTTGCAAGACTAGAAGCAATAAGGATTTTCCTAGCCTATGCAGCCCATGCCAATTTCAAAGTCTATCAAATGGATGTGAAGAGTGCTTTTCTGAATGGGGAATTGGAAGAGGAGGTGTATGTAAGTCAACCTCCTGGTTTTGAAGATGATGATTTTCCAGACTATGTGTACTTCCTTCTCAAAGCACTCTATGGTTTGAAACAAGCACCTAGAGCCTGGTATGACACTCTCTCACAGTTCCTCCTTGACAATCATTTCACTAGAGGTACTGTAGATAAAACTCTTTTTCACAGGGTTGTAAATGGCTCTACTTTACTTGTTCAAATTTATGTAGATGATATAATCTTTGGGTCTACAGATGTGAAACTTTGTCAAAAGTTTGCCAAGCTTATGCAAAGTAAATATGAAATGAGCATGATGGGAGAATTAACTTACTTTCTTGGTCTTCAAGTAAAGCAAGTTAATGAAGGCATTTTCATTAGTCAAACAAAATACATTCATGATTTATTAAAGAAATTTAACCTAATGGAATGCTCTACTGCCAAAACTCCCATGCCTACTGCCACCAAACTTGAATTGAATACTAAGGAAAAATCTGTGGACATTTCAAGTTACAGAGGCATGGTAGGCTCACTTTTATATTTAACAGCTAGTAGACCTGATATTATGTTTGCTACATGTCTATGTGCTAGATTTCAGGCTGATCCTAGAGAATCCCATTTAGTTGCTATTAAAAGAATTTTCAGATATCTCAAAGGAACACCAAACCTTGGCATTTGGTATCCTAGAGAATCTGGTTTTGAACTAATTGGTTATTCAGATGCAGATTTTGCAGGATGTAAAATTGACAGGAAAAGTACAACTGGAACCTGTCAATTCCTAGGAAACAAGCTTGTGTCATGGTTCAGCAAGAAACAAAACTCAGTTTCTACCTCCACAGCTGAGGCTGAGTATATTGCAGCTGGAAGTTGTTGTGCACAGATTTTATGGATGAAGAATCAACTTCTTGATTATGGATTAAGAGTTGAGAAAATTCCTATTTTCTGTGACAACACTAGTGCCATTGCCATTACTGAAAATCCAGTGCAGCATTCAAGGACCAAGCACATTGACATCAAGTACCATTTCATTAGAGAACATGTTATGAATGGTACTGTGGAGTTACATTTTGTTCCAAGTGAACAACAACTTGCAGACATCTTTACCAAGCCACTTGATGAATCAACATTCTCAAGATTAGTAAGTGAGCTAGGTATGCTAAATTTCTCTTAATTATTTTTGAGATATTTGCAAGTTAACATGCAGCCAGAAACTTGCTATGTTTTTCTGTGAATTAATTTTCTTAGGAAAAAGTGAAATTTTGTCTAAGTCAAAATTACTATGTCAACGAAACGAACCATTTCGTTGACAGTCTTAGCAGTTTTCTGGGTGTTTCGTTGATAGCTCTTTTATATCAACGAAACGCAGCTTTATCAACGAAATAAGACGGGACTTTAACCGCCCAGTCCTGATTCGTTGATTTAGCGCTTTTAATCTGAACCGTTGTAATTTGACACGTCTTTTACCACGATCTATGCATACACCCCTGTAAGTATAAATCATGGTAATACTTTAAAAGTAACGGTTATATTTTTAAGCCAATCCAGTAATTTACATTTATTATTGGATTCATTTTCTGAGAATTTTTGGGGGAGTATTTAAGAAATTTTATTTTCATTATTTCTTTTTTACCTGTTCTTAAAAATTCCAAAGGCTTTTTCTCTCTTCTTCTCTCTAACAAGCAATTCAGTTCGAAGCTTTCTTTTAATCAACAATGGCACCTATAGTCAAGCGTATGTCTGCTGGAGGGTTCATCTATGAGAAGAACAACTCCATCCCTTTTGTTGTCAAGGAAAACCCGAACAGCCTGTTCTTCAAAATGATGGATTTCATGAAGAATTGCAAATTGAGCTATGCAATGTTTCACTCTACACCACTCTACAATGAGATAATCGAGGAAATTTGGACCTCATGTGAGTATAGTGGAACAAACTGCACACTACAATTCACTCTTCAAGGTAATGAGTACATAGTTAATTCTGATGTTTTGCAAGCATGTTTACATATTCCTGATAATAACTGTGATGCTTTGCCTACTAACACTGAAATAACTACCATGCTAAATTCTATAAACTACTCTTTGCCTACTGATAATCTGGGTAGAATAATTAGGAGAGGTTTGGTTAGGGAATACAGTTATTTAGCTGATGCATTCATTAAGGTCTTTTCTGGAAAGATTAGTAATTTTGATGCATTAACTAACTCTATGTTAATTCTCCTAACCATGCTTCTAAATGATAGATATCACAACTTTAGCACCCAACTTATGTATGAAATTGGTGCTAAGTTGGGTGACAAAGCAAATAGGAAGAAAAATATCTATTATGCTAGGTTTCTGATGATGTTGGCTAACCATGTTAGTCCAGCACCATTAGTTATCTCTAACCCTAATGCCAGGTTTGAGTGCTTTGTGCAAGAAAAGAGAGTATTGACAGACATACTGAGGCTGAACCACAATGGTGATGTTCCAGTGGTGTATCTGCCAATCATTGAGGTAACTACTACTATCCCTGTTAGTGTAGCTAACACCTCTACTGTTTTACCTTCCAATGTTGCTATGGAGTCTGTAGCTGTGACCCAACAGGCTCCTGCCCTAGCAACAAAACCAAAATCAAAGAAATCCTCCAAGCCAACCTCAGGTGCTTCTCAAAAGGCACCTGTTGTAAAAACTACCACACAACCTAAGGGGAGTGAGTCTGGAGTTGTGAGAGGTGAGGGAAGGGGTGAACATCAAAGAAACCCCAAGGATAAGGAAGGACAGGTTAGTGTGTACCAGCCAAGCCCCATTGTGTCTTCCCAACAAGGCACAATGAGTAACATGGATTTAAACACAAGTCTAATTGCATCCTCCCAAAAGGATGTGATTATTGAAACAAGCTCTCCTCCTAGGGCACAGTCCAAAAGGGTAAGGGACACTTCAAGCCCACAGTCTACATTTTCCCAATACCAAAGGAGAGTGAAGCAAAAGTCCAAGGGTACACAGGGTGCACACACACTGGAAGCAACACTTCCAGTTTCTCAAATTCAGTTTGATGTAACCCCTATCATTTCTCTGGGGTTACAGTCCCATTCTCTAAACATCAATCTTGAATTATCTCCATCAAATTCACCAACTCAATCTTTAGATGTGGACATGATCCATACATCTATTCCTGATTCTCCAACTCTAATCTTGGAGAAGCCCCACTCTGAAGCTGGTGGCCATCACTTGTTAAGTGATTTGTTGGGCCATCAACCAATTTTTCCTGAAGTTGCAAGGGGATCTGTGGACCAATCTTTAAAATCAATCACCACAGACTCTACTGTAATTTCTCATTCTCAAAGTGCTTTCTTGACTTCATCAACGAAACAGTCTATTTCGTTGACAAGTGTTTCTCCATCAACGGTATCCATACCGTTGACAGTTCAAACTACCATTCCGTTGATAGTTCACTCTGCACCTTTAATTAAAAATCAAGTTGTTCCCACAACTAGTGCAGATGATCTAGTGGTAGTTGAGACACTTCTAGGACTGAGAGGGAGTGAAACTGAGAGGCTGGCTTGCAGCCAGGCAAAAGGAGAGAATGTGAGTGAGAGGCTGGCTATTTCTTCCAGCCAGGCAAAAGGAGAGATTGAGAGTTCCACCTTAGAAGGTGAAGGTGAGGGTGTGAGAGGTGTGAGCCATGGGGAGCCCATGATGCAAGAACAGAGTGGAGAGAGAGAAGGGACTACAGGAGTAATAAGGATGGAAGCAGTCATTGCTAGTGAGTTAATGGAGGTCAGTGAGGGAGAAAGGGAACTTACTTTCCAAGAGGTTTATCAACAAACTCTGGATAGTATTTCCCTGGATCCTGAGACCTTTACTCATCCTGTGTCAGCCTATCAAGTTTTGGCTCAACAGGGCAATGTGGAGGCAGAGAGGTCACTACAACTAATTCACACAACTGCATCAATGCAAAGAGCAAAGGATGCCTTGACCAATCTACCTCCAGGGGCTGAAGCAAGTGGAGAATTTGATTTTTCTGATAATGAGGATAGCTTTGGTGACATTCTACAGGTGGCCACTACTGCACAGACTGGGACTTCTGTGGTGCCTCCTACACCAAACTGGCTTTCTCAAGATATGCATGGTAGATGCAATTTGGATGCTGCCATCACAAGGCAGTACAATGAAGCATATCTAGCTCATGAGTCTGCAGGAGCAAGGGACAAGAAATTCTACAAAGCCATCATGGATTCTCTGGAAATTCAAAGGCTACAAATGTTGCAGACAAGGATTGAGGCTACAGAAATCAAGGACTCAATTAGCAACCTTAGGGCTGCTACTGACAGGAGGCTAGATGAAAAGCTTCCTCTTCACACTGTCTCCAGGATGACAAGGTTTTTCACCAAGGAACCTGAAGTGTCTTCATCTTTGAAAACTCTTTCCTCTAGATTGGACAAAGTTGAGGCTACACTTAGTCACATGCAAAAGGAGCAGGAGAAGCAAACTCAGCTACTCACCCAGCTTCTGGCAGCTCAAGGGCTCCCTAGGGCTGTCAAACGGATAATTCGGATACGGATCTGCCTGTATCCGAATCCGAATCCGAAAATCTGAATTCGTATCCGGATCCGTATCCGAATCCAAAAATATTTAAATAAAAATATCCGAATCCGAATCCGCCGGATACTATCCGGATACGGATAATATCCGAATCCGAATTTCAGTTAGAATTTTTTAGTTTTTATATTAAATTTTAATTCAATAAAATTGAAAAAAATAATAAAAATTTTATTTTTTTAAAAAAAGTAAACCTAACTAAAACTTAAATTTATTAAAGTCTATTTTATTTTTTTCAAAAATTTACTTTTTAGTATAATTTTGTTTATTTTAAAATATTAAATTTGTAATATATATATATATATGTTTACAATTATCTACAAGTTATGTAAATATATTGTTTAATGATTAAATTATATATATATATATTCTGTAAACTTAAAATATAATTTCTAAATAATATGTAACTATATATATAACTATATATATTATTTATTTATCATATTTATTTAATTTCGGATTCGGATATTACCGGATACGGATGCGCCTATATCCATATTCGTATCCGCAACTACCGAATTCGAATACGGATAATATCCGCTTTATTTCGGATTCGGATAAAATCCGCTTTATTCCGGATACGAATACAGATATTTCGGACGGATCTCGGATTTTTCGGATTTTTTTGACAGCCCTAGGGCTCCCTATCATCTCACTTGATGCTAACAAAAAGGGGGAGAAATCTAAGGAGCTAGACATTCAGATTACAAAGGTTATGGTCCCAGCCATCTCCTTACCAGACGAGCCATTAGCAATGGGGGAGTTTCCAAAGAAGAAAAAGGACAGTATTGACCTGATCCAGGAAGCCTCTTTGAGGATGAAACTTGCAGAACAAATCAAGGATCACTGGTCAAATATTGAAGCAAAGGTCAAGAAGCTAGCTGACACTAAAAAGGTATCATCTGTACAAGCTACTTCAATACCACCATCAACAAATGAAATGGTGACAGTGCAAATGGAGCCACAATTCAGGAGTTCCTATGTCATGGAACCCCTTCAGCATGGAGTCCTTCAAGATTCAAGGAATGAAAAAGGACAAGCTTCATGTTTGAGGAATGTGGATGCAAGAGGGATATCTCCAGTATCTCCCATAAAACCCAAAGGCAAGAACATAGAAAGGATAGCTTATCCTCCACCAAAGCCAGATGAGTTCAAAGTTTTAGGGAAGCTGATCAAGGAGAGCAAAGAAAGCAATCATCCAAGCATAAGGAACAAGAGGGCACTCATCTACAGGGATAACAAGGAAATCTACATTTGGGTTGGTCACCCAAATTTTGCTAAGGCCAAAGCTGAAGAAAGTGAAAGGGCAGCAATGCATGCTCTTGCAGTTGCTCAATCACTTGAAGATGAAGAAGCCCTACAGGAAGAAAAGGCCAAGGATAAAGCTAAGGAAGCTGGAAAGAAGAAGAGAACAAGTCAGCCAAAGGCTAGAGCTAAGAGGAATCTGAACTTTGATGAAGATGATTCTCAAGAAACTGCTCAAGACTCTTCCACAACAAGTGCACATCAAATTCCTGGTGATCTACCTATTGAGGGAAAGTTGGCTTGTGATCCTGCACATCCTGTCAATTTTCATGATCATCCAATCATGCCAAAAGAGGAACCTTTTGATTTTGATGAAGCCTACTTTCCAAAGTTCCTGTTAGAGAAGGACCAACCAATGAAGACAAAGAAGAGGTCTGTCAAAGCAAAGCCTGTTCTTGTGAGAAAGCCACAATCTCAAAAAACCCCTGCAAACCCAGAGGACTGCATGTACATTGCTGACATCAGGGAAGAATCCAGTCTACATCTTGACTTAGACAACCTGGTGGAAGTAAGGGGAATTGCAGCTTCTCAAAAGTTGCCTGAAAGACTAGTGTTCATATTCAAGGGAGGTAGAGAACAAGTGTGGCCTCTCTACAGAATTTTAGGAGAAGACTATCAAACACTACTCTCAGTGTTTAGATGCTTGAAAAAGGACTTTGGTTTCACCAAAACAGCCAAGTCTGAGGTGGTCTCCAAAATCTGTCAGATAAAGGCTAGCTGGAACAAGCCTGAGGCTCTTCCCAGGATACTTAGAGTTCCCTCAACAGGAAAGAAAATCCATCTTCAACCTTATTGGATGATGGAGTTTAAGGACAAGGACAATTGCAGAAGATTCTTCAGAATGGAAGACCAGCTGGAGAAGGCATCTAATCAAACTCTAAAGCTGATGCAATCCAAGCTTGGTGATCAAGATGAAGAGGAGAAAATCTTCTACAGAAGGCTACAGGTCCAGATTGAGGAAAACAACTCCAAGAGAGGGAAGAAGACTATGCCACAAAGAAGTCACAGATGAAACATTTGCTCAGACTAGAGGAGCACTTGTGGGCATTAGTCTTGTAAGTCTTGTATTTTGTCTATAAAGTTTTGAAGCTTAATACATTTTCTACTTTTGTAATTTATGATGTATCTGAGTGTTTTTGTTATCATCAAGTCTCTTGATTTATGGCTGTTATTCTATCAGTCATAAATTGGGGGAGATTGTTAGGAATATGTTGTTCTTGATGATAAACATAAAACACTTAGTAGAATTTGTGTAAAGTCATTTTTGTAACTGTCAACGAAATGGCATGCTTTGCAGCATTCCGTTGACAGGAAGCTCATCAACGAAATGAGTGTTGTAGCAATTGCATTGTACAATACTTCTCAGTATGATAGGCATTCTGTTATATATTTTAGATAGGTTTTCTAAGTCATGTTGACTAAGTACTAGATAGGCAAAATAGGTTGGTTAATTGTAAATATGTTATGCCTTGTAATTTTGACTAAGTGAAGACATGTCAACGGTATGAAGATTACTCTGTCAACGGTATGGAGTTTACCCGTCAACGAAACGAGGGAAACACCATCAACGGAATAAAGAATGAAGCTATCAATGAAACACATCTCCTTGCTATCAACGAATCAATGTTGCTTTTTGAACAGTTGACAAAGTGATAGTGACAGTTTACTGAACAGATCTAAAAGGAGATATGGAAGTGTACTTTGCATTGGAAGCCATCAAAGTGGATACTGGAAATAAGGAAACATTCCAATTTCCAATAAGGCTCTTGGAAATGATTATAATGAGCATGAAGACAAAAGCAAAGATCTCCAAGGACTATTGGACAAAAGGAATGAAAAGCAAGCTACTGATGGTTACTACTATTATTCTTTAGTTTAACCAAACGTAGAATTGTAAACTTGGGATTATATAACCAAGTGTAGCAGTTACTTTAGAAACAGGAGAAGAAACACAAATAGATTGTATTAGCTATTTTTGAGAGCAATTCTTCTCTACAACCTTGTAACTGAGCAGCTGTGTACTTTTGTATCACAGATTATTTCCGCAATAAAAACACTTCAGTTGGATCATCAAACAATCCAACTGAATTATTTATATCTTGTGTTTTTATTTATTCAGTTCAGTTTAATTTTATAAAGAGTTTAGTTTAAAGAAAATATCAAGAATTGTATTCAACCCCCCCCCCCCCTTCTACAATTCTGTTAGGTCATTTGGGAATAACAAAACTATTGAACTGTAGAAAGACATTTTTACCCTTACAGTTTCAACAAGTATTTAACAACCCCTTACGTTTTTTTTTCTTCTTATTATCAGATCTAAGGGCTTTTGTTTATACTTAAGTTGTGTTTATTTAGAAAAATGGGTAATTTTGTTTTAAAGGTAATTTTGTTAAGTTTGATTAATTTATAATTAATTAAATTTAAGTGGTAATTTAGTTTTGGTTTAAAATTAATTTTCTGGAAATTTAAAATGGCCGGAGAATTTATTCTAACCAAGACTAATCATGTCTCGTTTCAGAACTTGCAAGCCATTACGAACTTACAGTTTCGTGCATGGGCAGAGTTTCTGAACACACGTTCATTAGTGGCATATGCCTTGAGTACTCCCGTAGTCCTTTGCATCGATCAATTGACTGCGTTGTACACAACCGCCACGGATACAAGTGAGAATAACGTAAGATCCTTCAGTTTTGTTGTGCCAGGGGGCAGAACAATAAGGGTGACGGAACATGACTTTAATAGAATACTACATTTTCCTACAGAAAACCATGTTCTGGATCCCAAAACTGAGGAGATACATGCTTTCTTCACTCTCATAAGAAGTCAACTTCCTAACTTCTTTGTGGGAGAGTTCCTTAAGCATTACCTGCCAAAGCCATGGAACTTTTTCTTTCATACCCTGATCCATGTTTTTACTGCCAAGCTTACAAATCTGCATGGTATTCCCTTATTCCTTCAAAAGATAGGGTTTGCCATTGCCAACAATAGGCATATTAACATTGGACGGTTACTGATTGATCAAGTAATCATATGCATGGGACCACTGGATGAAAGAACGGGCATAAATGAAGATGTGCTCTGTTTCTATCCTAGGTTCCTACAGCTAATTCTCAATGATATCTTAACAGATAATGAACGGGAGATCTTTGAAGGTGAAGCCAACCAGGAGTGCATGAGAATGAAGAGCAATGCCATAACCGCTCTCATTAGGAAGAACAACTATCTTCCAGGGGTACCCACTATTCTCACTGAATATCTAAGAACGGTGCCCCTACCACTTCTACCCCCAGGGGAACAGGTAAATCAAGGTAACATTCCTGAACCTGAACTGGCTCCTGAACCACAACCTATGGATGTTGATCCAGAGCCCTCAGTGGCCATTCCAGACCAGGAGGTTGCAAACCCACAACCTCTAACCACGGTCGAAGAGCCTTTGGAAGAGCCAAATGAAACAATAAACGAGCCTCCTTCTCCTCCTATACCCAATATTCAGACATCCGTGAGTGTAGAGGGAGATAGTGCCTTAGTAGCACCACATAAGGAGATACACCCTTCAACAGCAGCTCTGCCTTCCTCTAAAAGGAGATGAACAGAAACCGAGGCAACTGTTGATACTTCATTTCTTTCATCCAAAGCGCCCTTTATTGATTTTTCTGATGCTGATTGGGCTACGCTAACGAAAGCTATATTTGAACCAATAGCTCAATCAAGTAAGGAAGAATTGACGGAAGCAACTGGTGTTCCGACCATATTACGGTCAGGTTCACTGGTTGAAGGTTCTAAGAACCAAGGGTCTTCACAGACGTCGAGAGAAAGCTTTGACCTAAATGCACAATCTAAAAGGTCATTGTCTACCTCCCCAGATGGAACATATCTGGATCCTGCGGGTAAAGGGTCTGACGTAGGTACAGATCGGCAACTCGGTGACAATGAATCAATTTCAATTGAGGAGTTAACTGAGGTAAAGTCTTCACAGACTATTGGGAAGATTCGGGATCTCTGCTGTTAATAGAGCCTGTTTCTAACCCCCTAGAGATTCAAACTCTAGATCCTTCAAAGGATATATCATCTACGGATGATCAGCAACTTGGTTTATCCAAGGACGGGGACTTGCGAAGCCCCATTGCACCACCGGTGACCTCCTTAAGGACGGCTACGGTGTTTTCTTCTGCAGGTACAACTAGCACAAAGGGATTGAGTGAAACAAAAACACTTACACCTGGCCTGAGTGGGAAAGGAAAAATGAGTGAAACACTAACAGAAACGTTGAGTGTACACCCAGAGCCAAACGTGAGGAGTGACACCCTAACCCTTCCAAATATTGATGATTTGCTATTACCTAGAGGTACATGTTCAATCCACCCTCAAGGAGATTATGGAATATGTTGAGGAACCAACAACCCGGACCTTCACAGCAACAACCTGATCCTTCTACTACCTTTTACAATGAGGATAACTTCATCGAGGATTCCTCAACTAAGGGGGAGAAAGTTGGAGAAGGGGAAACAAATGAAGTGACTAATGAAGTTTGGCAAACAACTGGATGGGAGTTTGGGAAACCAATGAAGCTATTCCAGTTAGACAGTACTGGATTGAAGACATTGTGCAAGAAGAAGAAAGTGAGGAGGAATTTGAGATCATGCAAGAGCAACCACTACAAGAGGAGCATGAGCCATATTATCCAGAGCCAATAGAACATCCTATCTTGGATGATGATATGGAAGAAGAAGCAAATTCTCTATCACTGGAAGAAGAAGCTGCCTTGGAGATGGTGAAAGCCCGGGCAAGCTGAGAGAGGAAGAACTGCAGGCTATACTCATCAAGATCCAAAGAACTACAAGGCTAAATGAACTGCTCCGTGAGCATGTTAAGGAGATCGTGATGAAAGTCGGTCCAGAGATTACTGAAGATCCTCCAATGGTTAGATTCATGACGAATGACTTGTTCAGAATCTGCTATTTGGCTGAGGACAAACTGAGTGACTACCCAAGCAACTATCTAATCTCAGTTGAGAAGTATCTTAGATCCACTGGATTCTCATCAACGGAGAAGGACAAAGCAGCAGACACTCTTAGAAGATTTCTAATGGAGAATGTTCCTTACTATAGGAAAAGAGTGGAAAGAGGATTGGAAGTGCATACCAGATTGCCAAACATGCCAAAGCTAAACAAGAAAGATGTTAACATTGCATGGTTATGGGCTGGAGTGGGTCAAGAGGTTGAATATATTGGAAGACACATCCAAGGAGCAATCCTTAAACCTGGAGAACCACTGCACTATCTATCTGTGATTGATTATCAAGCTGCTAACTCCGATCCAATGATTGAAGAAGGTGAGATTGGAATGGACTGAAGATTGAAGCAAAGAACAAGAGAACTGTCAGCTCAAACAAGAGGAGCAACTTCAATGTGAAAAGTTTTATTGTTTTTTGATTTATGAAATCTGGAAATGTATATATATCTGATCCAGAATGCAGTTAATATTATTAAGTTGTCTTACTTTAAGTAGTTTCATGTTTCCTTAGTTAGTTGAGTTATCCTCGAAGTATTTGCTTGTCGAACTCTATCCAATCAAATAGGGGGAGATTGTAAAGCATAATGTAACATAAGATGTAAAAGAGATAACTACAACTCAACAAAGGACAAGACAGACAATAGTATTAACAGAGCACAGGAATCCAGAATCAAAGAAGAAAAGGTAAACTCAAAAAATCAAAATACGTTATGTATTCTTGAAGTCCGTAAACAGGTCACGGAAAGAAGTTCATGAAAATGTTCAAGCCTCAGTGACAGCAAAAGAAACAAGACTTTCAAGACGACAGAAGTATGTGAATGATTTAGGGTTAAGTGCCACGGGATTCCAGTGATTTAAATGAAGCAACCAGAACGACAAAGGACTTATCAGCAGCATTGAATTGAAGACATAAAAGAAGAATTGATCAAGTGTTATTCATCTGTGAACCAGACCAGTTGCACTAGGTGACGGCAATAAAAAGATCAAGTTGTTTTATCGTCTCAGAAGAAATTGATACAGTCTAAAACTGAAACACCATGGAGCTGAATGGTTTTTCTAAAAGGTCAAGGACAAGGAAAAGAGTTCGATGGTTTTTCTTTTAAGAAAACCATCGAAGGTGACATAAAGTAAAACAAAAGAAAATGTTCGATAGTTTTCTTAATTAGAAAACCATCGAATGAAAAGTAAAAAGTGAATGAAAACTTTAATAAAGTAAAAGTTCCATTCGATAGTTTTTATTTTAAAAACTATCGAATGTAATTATTACTTTATTATTCGATAGTTTTCAATTCACAAAGTGGGTGAAAAGTTTTCTTTGTTTGTCAGGTTGATGAGAATTGGACGGCCAAGATTGTTTTAACAATTAAGGTTCGATAGTTTTCTAAAAACTAAGACTACAATTACAACAGAGGAAGTGTGTCTTCTTCAGTCGAGGTTATTTCATAGTAGCAACTACTGAGAGAGAAGTTTGAGCCGGAGAAGATCATAGAAATTTATAGTGCTCAGAATTCTTTCATTGTATTGATTGTGAATAACCTAGAACTCATTGAAGCTAATCTACGGATTAGAAATTGTAGCACCCTTCGAGGTTTATATTTATAAAAAGATATATTCCCCGAAACTTGATTTAGTTTGGTGTGTTTGATTTCGTTATAGAACTGAAAGATTAATCCGCGAACGAAATTGAATTATTTGTGAGTATCGTATTCAACCCCCCCTTCTACGATACTTTGGACCTAACAGGGTTGAACACAATATTTGAAAATTCTTTAGTTCTTGACAGAAAAGATATGAAAGTAAATTCAAGAACAGAAAAACAAACAAGATAAGATAACACAAGAATTAAAAATTTAGGTGGATTGATTTATCCACCTGAGAGATTTTTATTAGAAGAAATCTATGTGATGTTTATGAATAAACACACAGCTGCATACACACTATTCTGGATTCGGCAATATACAAGGGATATTTCTTTGAGCTCTCTAAATTGCCTAACTGATTTCACTTGTTCTAGAATAATGCTACACTTGGTTATATCTCCCAAGTTTACAAGATATTTCGAACAGTTAATAATACAAAAAGTAAATCTGTTCAAGATCCTTGTTTCTCCATTCTGAGTAGTGGTCCATGTGTTGGTAGCTTTCCCTTCTTGGCTGATTGTCTTTTATAGAAATGCTACTTTTTACTAGACAAAACAGAATGCTTCTTCTTCTCGTGACTTTACTAGAAATGCTGGTTTTCATGCTCTATGAAATCTGTCAACCCATGTGCACTGTCTGAACTGTCCCTTTCAAAGTACAGTGTGTATCCGTAGAAGCTATTGGAGTTGTATCCGTTGAGAGTATCTTGATCACATCCATAGACAGCTAGTACTGATATCCGTAGACAGTACATTGTTCACATCCGTAGAAGGCTAATGTTACTATTCGTAGACAGACATTTTCACTTATGTAAAATTACAAGGCATCGACTATTTACAATTAGTCTCCCTATTCTACATAACCATTAATAGTCAACATGACTTATTTAGCCTAAAAATCTAATACTTCAACTTCAACATCAGGATTACAAATCAGGAATACACATCAGGACTACACATCAGGATTGTACATCAGGATTACACAAACATGTTACATTGAGTCTTATCCGTAGATAAGCTACCCTTTTACGGATACTGCAAAAGCATGTTATCCGTTAATGACTACATTTTTACTTATACAATTTTCACTAAGTTAATCTAGTTATCATCCAGAAACAACATAGTTCCTAACATGTCGTCAGGAGAATGTTACTTTTGGCCGGTAGATGTTTAGAAGAAATGATTTAAATGATAGTTATAATGTTTACAACGTCACTACCAACAAAGCATTTAAAACATTGCTCAATTAGTAAAATTAAAAAGGTAGAAACCTGATAAAAAAAAATAAGAAAAACAGTATTTTGTATATAAAATTATTATCTTAGATGTGTAAATCATAAATTTTCTTATTTTTTCATCTCAATCGATCTCTAACTTAAAAGTTAGATTTTAAAAAATTTATTTATTATAATTTTATAATATTTTTAATATATTTGAATGAATATATGATAATTATATATATGTTTAATTGAAATAATAAAATAGTTATATAAAAAATATAATTATATATGAAAAAACATTATGAAACTTATTTTGATTAATGATCCGAGTAATCATTTCAATTAATCATCGATTTTTAGTGATTAATTCTAATCCCATTTTTTACAACACTGTTTACAACTAGACTAACACTCATAAAGAGACCCAAAATGTTCCTAAAAACTTGTGTGTGTTTATCGTCTCCAAGATGATTTCTTCGAGCATATCTTCTAACTTAACTTTCTCTGAATCAATTCTTCAATTGTACAACATAAGGCTAAAAATAGAACTATCAAGTGACAAACTGTTATTCCCTAACAATACAATATAATCACAGGATTGTAAAAAGGGCCTTTCAATTTCCAATTCTTTTTGCAGACAAAGATAATCTCAGAACAAAAATATGAAATTGCAGTAAACAAATAATACAAGAATTAAAAAATCAGGTGGATTGATTGTTCCACCTGAGAGAATTTATTTGAAGAAATAAGTTTACTCATATTTTCATTGGAAAAAGACTAAATTGCATATTACATCCCCTTGGTTTTAGTTCATTGCAGTTTGGGTAAAGTATTTTGCCATAAAACACTTTGCACCCCGTAACTTCAAGTCCCGCTACATTTTAGACCTCTTTGACGGTTTTTCGTCTATATTGACCGTTAACATTAATTTTGACAGGGGTAAACTGGTAAACTACAAAACTTAAAAAATAATTTATTTAAATTTGAACTTATTAAATATTATTAGTAAAACATAATTAATTTGTATCTATAATTTAAATTTATTTGCAAACTATAAAATTTGAGAATTAATATTATTTAATTTAAACTGAATTTTTAATTATTATATGATTTAAATTTTAAATTTTAAAATTTATTGTTTTAAAGTTTTCTATAAAAAACATTTCAATTTTTAATATAATTTTAGAAAAATGAAAATCGGTTACTTAAAATTTATGTTGAGAATCTCGTTTTATCCAGTATGATTTGAACTATAGTTACAAATTCTTTAAGTTTTGCTAGTAATATTTAATAAATTCAATTTTAAATAAATTAATTTTAAGTTTTATAATTTACAAATTTACCCCTGTCAAAATTAATGTTAGCGGTCAAAATAGACGGAAAAACCGTCAAAGGGGTCTAAAATGTAGCGGAACTTGAAGTTACGGGGTGCAAAGTGTTTTATGACAAAGTACTTTACCCAAACTGAAATAAGTTAAAACCTAGGGGATGCCATATGCAATTTAGTCTCGGAAAAATGGCATTCAATTTACTACGCAAACTATTCTTATAAAACTTAGAAAAAATCGTTAAATAAATCTTAGAGTCATTTCTTACTAACAAACATTACATGTGTTCATAATATAATAGCATTTATACGAGTGATAGTTGTAAATTAGATAATTTTTTGTAAATTAGATAATAAAAATTATCTATATGTAATCTTATGTTCTAGAAAACATGAAAAATAATATAATTGAATATAAATATGCAATAATATGATAAGCAATCAATACTATTATATAATAGACGAAACATTAAAAGTTTGGTTGGTCGGTATGGTACGTTGTGATTTTACTTAATTGCCCTTAATTTTGGTTGGTCGGTATGGTACGTTGTGATTTTACTTAATTGCCCTTAATTAACTGTACTTTGTGTTTTTACTTAATTAACATTACTTATTTATAGAAATATATTATTAAATAATAATATTACATATTTATAACCAATTATCTTTTTCACCTAAAATATATTATTTTTTCTATTTTTTCTAACAAATTCCCTTACTTTTTCAAATATATCACGGACAATTACCTTTTTTTAACTAAAACATGTTAGTTTTTCTATTTTTTTCTTACTAAAACCCCTCCTTTTCCAAAAATATCACAGACGTTTAGTTATTTATTTTTAAAACTATTTTAATATTATAATTATTTTTTAAAAGTTTACCTATTTTAACATGTCTACCTATTTTTCTTAACAAATGCAATTACTACAAATATTAAAATATAAATAATCAAATACCTATTTATAACTAATTACCTTTTTAGCTAAAATACATTATATATTTTTTCTAAAAAGTTCCTTCTTTTCTAAATATATCACGGGAAATTGCCTTTTACAATTTACTTTTTCTATTTTTCTCACTAAAATCCATTTTTTTTCCAAAAATATCACAGGAAACCATTTACTTATTTATTTTAAAACGTATTTAAATACTTTTAATTATTAAATTTTAAAATATCATTTTCCAAAAATATCACGGGCATTTATCTTTCTAAACTAAATATATGTTACATTTTTTTCTAACTAAAACCTCTCATTTTCAAAAATATAACGGGCAACCCCGTACTTATTTATTTTAAAATCTGTTTTAATGTTTTTAATTAATTAAAAGTGTTTAGCTATTTTAACATGTCTACTTATTTTTTGCACAATTATAATTAATAAAATATTAAAAAAATAATAATAAAATAACAATTAACAATCCGTGCATCGCACGAGTTTTAAGCTAGTACTATTATATAATAGACCAAACATTAAAAGTTTGGTTGGTCGGTATGGTACGTTGTGATTTTACTTAATTACCCTTAATTAACTGTACTTCGTGTTTTTACTTAATTAACCTTATTTATTTATAGAAATATATTATTAAATAATAATATTACCTATTTATAACCAATTACCTTTTTCACCTAAAATACATTATTTTTTCTATTATTTCTAACAAATTCTCCTACTTTTTCAAATATATCACGGACAATTACCTTTTTAACTAAAACATGTTTGTTTTTTTATTTTTCTTTACTAAAACCCCTCATTTTCCAAAAATATCACAAACAAACCTTTAGTTATTTATTCTTAAACCTATTTTAATATTATAATTATTTTTTTAAAAGTTTATCTATTTTAACATGTCTACTTATTTTTCTTAACAAATGCAATTACTAAAAATATTAAAATATAAATAATCAAATACCTATTTATAACCAATTATCTTTTCAGCTAAAACAAATTATATATTTTTTCTAACAAAGTTCATCCTTTTCTAAATATATCATGGAAAATTGTCTTTTACAGTTTACTTTTTCTATTTTTCTCACTAAAATCCATTATTTTTCCAAAAATAACACAGAAAACCCTTTACTTATTTATTTTAAAACGTATTTAAATAATTTTAATTATTAAATTTTAAAACCTTATTTTCCAAAAATATCACGGGCATTTACCTTTTTAAACTAAATGTATGTTACATTTTTTATTTTTTCTTACTAAAACCCCTCATTTTCCAAAAATATAACGGGCAAACCCATACTTATTTATTTTAAAATCTGTTTTAATATTTTTAATTAATTAAAAGTGTTTAGTTATTTTAACATGCCTACTTATTTTTTGCACAATTACAATTAATAAAATATTAAAAAAATAATAATAAATCAACAATTAACAATCCGTGTATCGCACGGGTTTTAAACTAGTATATATAATTAAAATAAATGTCGTAATATTAATATACACCAATTGCATGTGAGCTTTTGTAATAAAAAATTATGCAACAAAAAAAAGATAATAAATTTAACTTGATTTCAAATTAAAGAATGCAATGATCTATCAATTAAGTATATAATTTGCATTTACGCATTTACGGTACCTAGATTGATGAGCCACCTGAAATCTGATTGAAACTTTTAAATAATTTAATTGCTATTTTTTAAAATTAAATAATATAACGATAAAGTTGGATCCTAGGTCAAGTGTACCCAAATGGTGGCGTTACAGCTTACGCAGCCACACAGGTGAAATATAGAAATAGATAATAGATAGGACCTCTGATTTGGATTTGAATTCTAATTCTAATTCTAATTCATATATATATATATATATATATTGATCTGGGACGGGGTGTGGATTCGTTACATCTCAGAATTAATTGTGAAATTCATGGAAAGATCAACAGATAAAGCATCAATTATATGTTATCATCGAAGATCTAAAATCAGGCACCATCAGAACAAGAATGGAGGAGCATTGGAGCCAAAAGGAATATTGAAAAACAGTGAGAAACCTCCTGTTTTAAATCAGAACAGTGGGAAAAAAAGGAAAATAATAATGAGTGTGCTGCTGCCTGACGACATGATTCATAATGAGATACTGAGTCGATTGCCAGCAAAATATATTGTGCGATCCAGGCTGGTTTGTAAATCCTGGAATTCTCTATTATCCAACTCTGAATTCATAAAATCCCATCTTGCTCGTCTACATTCCTACCCCTGCAACGACGAAGATCTTATTATAGCCAAGCCATACCATTTCTCTTATAATATACAAATTCTCTCCCATACCACTACACATCAAGTCTCTCTAGTTCCGCGCTTTTATGGCTTGTTATTTGGTTCCATCAATGGTTTAGTTTGTATGTCTTCCAGAACAGGAAAAATGTTTCGTTTGTGGAACCCGGCCACTGCTCAATTGAAGCAATTCTTTTTACCATCTCAGCATCCTAAGAATTGTCAACACCTTATGGGAGGATTTTGTTGGGATTCTTCGCAAAACGATTATAAAGTGGTGTTAGTGTGTTATGACGATGATAACACTTCTCCTAGCCAACTTTTGATTTACTCAACTAATTCTGATACTTGGACTCAACTCACTACGCCTCCTGATTCTGTGTTGCCTAATGGACGTATTTTTCTAAAGCTATCTACAAGGCCTCCCTCTACCATTGTCAAGGGAATTCCTTACTGGAAATGCAAACACTATGTGCTTTGGCCTGGAAAGAAGCGTCGATGTTGGACTGCTTCTGTGTTCAAGTTTCTGCCTGAAACTAATGAGTTTAGGATGTTGCCTGACTTAAATATTTCCGGTAAAAAATTCAATATTGTCAATATCAACGACTCTCTCTCTGGGATGACATATAAAAAAAAATGTCAAGATAGTTTGGTGGACATCTTTTCTTTGGATGAGGAAACTCAAAGTGGTGTTTGGAGTAAGATGTACACTATCGGACCCGTACTTCTTTCTCCAAAAACTTTCCGGTTGTCACAGTGTTTTAAGAATGGTGGTGAATTCTTGATTAATCACAGATTTCTTGGCGGGGGTTCTTTATATGATTCAAAAACAAAACAAACTACGTTTGTTTGGGGGAGAGAATATGACTTCAACCGGTGCTTTAATTATACACCTAGTTTGGTCTGGGTTCAAGGAATGGTTTCGATAGAGCAGTTTTTAAAGAATAGAGACAATGTAATGAGCGATGATGATCTCGAGCCCTACAATGTCTACTACTCATCTTGTTAATTAGATTTCCCAGAATTTTAAAATACAATTTGGACTTCCGTCCTCCCGAGATATGGATTTGGCAAGGTGGAAGGATGAAAAGGCTGGAGTTATGCTGTAGTCTGTGAAAAGGCTGGAGTTACGCCATAGTCTGAAAAGTGGTGCGGGAAAGTGTTGGCAGCCAAGGGAGTAATTGAGTGGTTTCTTAATTAAAAGTTGCACTCTTGATCGATAACTTTAATGGATTGTGTTCATCAGTAATTTATATTTATCTTTTGTATTTCGTTTATTTTTATTTTAAGAAACTTGAGTGAATTGAGTGCGTACTTGATTTGTAATAAATGGTTGTAATCTGGATTTGTAATAATCTTGAGGCTTGTTTTTTCATAGCTACTTTGTTATCACTCACCTGCATAGCTGGTTGATAGTTATGAAAAATGTTACTTTTCATAATAAAAGAGAAAAAAAGAACCATGTAAAAGAGGACGGAGGGAGTATACCGTAGAAAGTTGGTAGTGGAAGTAGTTTTCTATTTTACGTATTGCATTGTGCGAATATAATGTGGTTGGCAGCAGAGCATGGTAAGTTTTTACGTTCTACACGGGAAGAATGGATGACAACAATGCCAGAAAATTTGCACTTGGACTGGTTGACAGTGTTGAGGTGCATTTTATAGTACTCTACAAAATTCACAAATGAACTTGTCTACATAGAACTTGATAAAACTAAAAGTCATGTTTCTGGTAAATCAGTTGAGTACGTTTTCGAGTATTTCACAGGGAGGACACCCCGTTCTTATGTTGAGATTTGTTGTCTGAAAGCTTCGAGAGCTGAATTGTCAGTCTAAATCTTGTTGTAGTAAGCCCTGACAATGTCTGCCTCCTGCAAGATTTGACTAGAAGCTGAAACTTAATCATCATTTATATAAGGTGAAAGTTAATTATTGTTTACTGGCCAGTAGTTAACAAAATAATTTAACCACAAAAACAAAAAGAAGATAAAAAAAAAGGGACTCACTCTTGTTAGCATATTTGCATTGGGTTAATTCATCGACCTTCTTCAACAACTCCTCCTTGGTCCGGTCAAAATCAAAAATTATGTTTGAGAAGGTCTTCGGCGTGTAGCGAAGCCATCAAAAGAGGTAGACTATACTGTATTCACATTGCTTGAGGATTTTGCAGGAGGTCGGATATTGTACGCTCATTTGGAGCAAATGAACGTTTCCGTTCCACCCAAAACATTCCCGGCACCAAAACATACAAGTACAATATTATAGGTTAAATTAAAGAAAATTAAAAGAACTGACGATGTAATGCTTGTAAAGTCTGTGTTTGTGATGATCAGTGACATTTCCTCCAACTGATGTGTACCATTCAAGATTTCGGAACTATAGTTGTCCGGTTCGCTTTTTTAGCTGCTCTGTGTGATTAAGACTTTCAGAACCACAATCTTGACTTCCAAAGGGCATCCACTAAAATTTCAGATTGTTGTCTGCAATCAAAAATTTCACTCTGTCCAGGTCCACTGGTAAAATCTGAGAACTCGAGCACTGAATCTAGAGGAAAAAATTGTTGATAAATGTCATAGCTGAAGAGGATAGTATTCAAAGAGAGTTCAGGCTCAAATGATTTGAGGATAGTATTTCTTCAAACCTTGCTTGTTCAGGGAATATGTTGGCAGGGAATATGTAGGCATAGGCCTAGCTTGCCGGACATGTTTCATTATTTCATAGTGTAATTAGTTTTCTATGTTTTCATGTCAAGTATGGCAGTGTAGAAATTACTTCCACAAAAAGAGATGGTCCAAATTATGAACTACATAACATATATATCAAAATGCCACAAAATAAAGAGCTTTTTATTTCCTCATCTAGTTAGTTGCAGATCCATAACTGTTCTAAAAAAAATAGGTCTAAAGTCATAGGAATATACAGTGTTCCATCCACTCTCTATTTTCCTTGTGTACTAATTATTTCTCAACAATATCATTAAAGCATCAGGTTCATGAGAAATTGAAGGAAAGTTGAATAACTAGGATATGACAATGACTATAGGAAAATAATGTCGTCCGACCTCTCTTAGTTAGGGGTGAGCAAAAAACCGAATTAAAACCGAAACCGAACCGAAACCGATAAAAACCGAACCGCAAAAAACCGAAACCGAGTTGAAACCGAACCAAAACCGAAAATTAAAAAACCGAACCGTTCTTGAGGTTTCGGTTTCGGTTTTAGGTCCAAACCGAACCGAAAAAAACCAAACCGATCCGATTAATAAAAATAAAGAAATAAATATATTATATATTCTACTAGACCAATTTTTATGAGTAGTGGGAGTAGATTAATAAAGATCCTGGCATTCTTTTTAATAATTATACTATTTTGTTCTTGTTTTTTTAAGTTTTAATTTGTAATAGTTGATTAATAAATGTAGTTTAATAAACTTGTATATCTAGGTGTTTTATATGTTGTTTTATTTTTGGATGTGACGATTTTTCTTGGTTTTCTTGGAAAAACTCTTTACTTATACAAAGACTTCAGATAGACTCGAGATTGTTGAATTTCTAACATTGTCTTATATACATTTCAAAGAAAATATTTTTGAAGATCATGTTAAATTTTCATTATTCTCGGATCTTGTTGGACTTAAATAATTTATTATGAAAACTTTGTATTTTTATTTTGGACGAAAAAATAATTTGTAACTTTGCAAGCTTAAAAATTCGAAATCATTTTATTTATTTTGTTATGTTTATTTGAGGCGGATTTAAAACCGAAACCGAACCGATTGTAACCGATCCGATCATTTTAAAACCGAAACCGAACCGACGGTTTCGGTTGCGGTTTCGGTTTTCGATTTTAAAAACCGAGGATATGCGATTTCGGTTTTATCCTAAAACCGATCCGACCCGCGCTCAACCCTACTCTTAGTCTCTCTCAAGGAACAAAATAAGAATATTAAATGTCGCTAGGCAAAAATTCTACAACTCTTGCTATGTATTTCTTACCATAGTGACAAAGGATAGACTTAAAAGCTAAAATCTGCATGGTGGTGTTCTACATCAATGTCAAGACTTGGTTGTATACAATTTTGAAACGTGTTCGATATTTACTTGTAATGCACTTGAATAATAGTTAAAAAGATTTAGGTTCATCATAGAGAACGTAAAAAAAACAAATAAATAAGTTGTGCCCTTCGGATAAGAAATAGTACTAAAAATGCCCACTTAATATAGTGGTTGTGAGGGAGCTGGAGGGGTAATCATGTATCAAGCGATCGACGGGACTAAGGTCGTTTTCTTCTTTTTGGTAGGTATTTGTGTTATGTGAGAAACAATCATCCAGAAAATTGCCTTTCTTAATAAATATGCATGTTTAAGGGATCAAAGCTGAAACTAATAATCTCTGTTAAGAGCACATTAATAAGACAATTTTTCAGTAAGCACATGGAAGAGTGGAGGTAAAATAAAGTAAGTTGCCTCATCTGCTTCTAGTGTCCAGTATGAAGAAACGCGTTGAATGGAGAATGGGGCATTCCTAATTAAATTGGTGAGTTTAAGCTCTAATACAGATTGCTGGGAATGAAATGGAGGTAGGAATTAAATTATATACATTTATCCCTAAAATAGTTCAAATTTCATTTCATTCTTGTCTAATTCATTTCACACCAGCCAAACACAAAATAAGTGTTTCTGTTTTACATACAAGATTTATGATCCATAACACTTAACAGCATAGTGACCCAAAACTGATTTTCTTATACCTTGTCAATCTTTTTATTGGACACTTCTCAGCAGCCTAAGTTTCGCATTGACATGAAATAATTCCACCTGCAAAAAGAAGCAGAAGTATAATTAGAAAAATTAGTTAATGCAGCAAAACGAAATTACAATATAGCTACCTTGGACAAATTATTAAGCAGGGTGGTGGTTAAATAACAAAGTATATAAGAGCAGGTTGTGAGCAACGCAAATCTACTTTTATTTCATTTGTTCAAGGTGTCTCTGGAAAAAATTAAACTATATGCAAGACGAAATATGTATATGTATTAATGTTATGAGGTACCTTCATAATTGCGTGTGTGTGACAAGAGATTTAAAAAGAGACCTACGGAGCACCATTGATGTTGATACATACATATCATTCAACCTAGGAAGCAGGGATTCTTCACTTACCCGCAGCACTGCGCACCGGATTCTTGGGTGCGCGGGGATTATTGGGAATTCAATGTAGATACTAAAATACTTATTACTTAGTCAATTAAGTACGTTAAAATGCATTAGTTGTGTTATCAAGTAATAATGCTAAATATTATAATGTTAACGAACTTATTTAGATGACTAATTAATTTAATATAAATGTAACTCTTGAAATATGTATATAATATATATTTTTAATATGTTCATATTTTCTGAATCCCCATATTTTAAAATTTGCTGAATTTCATCCCCATACTACGGGGCACCCTCACACCCGCACTCCTACTTCCTAGCATTCAACGATCAGAGCATTGCCTTATATGTCTATAATTTTAGACATATAAGACCAAATGGTGGGAAAAAAAATCTCTTTAAATCTCAAATGTATGTGTAAAATGACAGGCTTGATCAATATTAGTGATCATTATTCTTAACAGATTGCAAACAGGCAGAACTTGATCATGTTAATTCCCTTGTTGTCACGTTAATTCCTAAAGGCAAAATTAAGTCTCAAGCTTCCTACAACTTTAAAAAGGATAGAAATGTATCGACATCCAAACGCTCATTTATAGATAATCTCTAACAATACACTATATTAAATTATTTGGTCTAAACATATTTGATTACATTTCTCAGTTCTCAATTACACAACAAAATGGATCAAATGGATCAAGCTAATTGAATTCCAAAACAACACAATTATGTTAAACTAATAAATAAACATAATTAGTATAGCAAAATATAACATAACACCACCACCACATACTATTTCATCTAATCAACTAAACACACTTCATAAACCCTAAATTCAAGGGCTAGTAAACTTAGTAAGCGCTTCCATGCCCTCGGAACAATGTGCTTGGCCACTTCCCCTGGAAGTACAAGCCTGACGCCTAAGAAGCTTGTGAGTCGTGATCGAAGCCAAGTAGAGACTGCATAATTGAAAGGTACAATTGTGTTCTTCTAAAATTGAATAAGGCTTATCGGTAATTTCAGATGCAGAGTGACAATATTGTTATTTTAAATTAAACAAGGGCATACCGGTAATTTCACATGCATTTTTTTGTCTCAAATTACCCTCGGTTGGGTTATTATATATAGGAGATATATATGTTGTTTCATAGGACTGAATATGGTATCTTTATAATTGGTGTATTACGAGTACATCTTATTCTGTTAGTTATCATAGAGAGATAAAGACGATATAAAGGACGCGAGTTAGATTCAAGATGTTAGTTATCATAGAGAGATAAAGACGATATAAAGGACGCGAGTTAGATTCAAGAAACCATTTCAAGAAGCATGATAAGGTGGTAATAGCCGTTCTTAGAATCGTTTTAGTGAACTGATTGTTAGAACAACCACCTTGGTATAGAACTAATTGACACGACATATCTAAAAATCAGAAATTATGATATTACAACTTAGAACTCTAATAGGTTTAGACTTTAGAGGTATGATTAGGATTCAGAATGGAGTATAAATCCAGGTGGATGTCCTATAATAAGCTATGGACTAGTAGTTACAAGTAACCTGGGAAATTTCTGGGAATCTTTAAAATACATATTCCAAATTCATAACTTGAGTTACAAATGTCTGTTTTCTGCAATGTGGGATGTTCTGGAAACCTTATGAAAAATTCTAGAAGCTAGCGGCTAAATAATTTCCAGATTCCCATGTCTTTTGTGTCGAAAACCTGATTAAAAAATTCTGGACATGTTACAAATTCAGCAGCCCTGCCACCGCTACAGCCATTGTTGTCACTTCGCTCGACTAGTCGTCGACTGGTCGACCAGTCAGTATGTAAAGGCTGACTTGGTACCTCGACTTGCTGTTTTTACATATTTCAGGCGACTTGCTTCGACTCAGTCGACTGGGTCAACTAGTCGTGCGACTGGAGTAAAAAAAAAACAGAAAAGCCCATTAACAAAAACAAGCCCCTTAAGCAATATATGTAACTTAAATACTCCAATCGCGACTCCAGTCGTCTCCAAACACCTCCAGTGGATGCAATTTCAGTTTAGTGTAGCCACTGTAGTAGTGCAATGCAGTTGCAGCGTGACTAGTGCAATAGTGCGGCCACTGGCACTGCAGTGCAGTCTTGCAGCCACTACTTTGCAGTGTGCTTGCAGAGTTGAAGAAAATAGATTTTTTTTTTACTAGTCTCGACTAGTCGTGATATATCATATATATAAGTAATTATGTAATATATATATATATAGGGGTTTACTCCAATACAAACCACTCTTAGACTACAAACTACAAACTACATTCGCAAATACAATTGACTGACATAAGCTAATTATACAATTACCGAACACTAACCTCCAACAATGACAAACATACCTCCTTCCTCCTATGCCCCATCTTCGCAATCAAATGCCCAAAAACAACGGACAATTAATCAATTAACTGATCCTCCAGATGGAGATCCGTTTCACCAACCCAATTTGAAGTGGCAACTCAGTATAACCGGAAAATTATACGTGCACGTCTAGAAGAGGAGCAGATATGGACAGTCTTTCATCGGACAAAAATCCGAAAAGGTGTTTAGCAATAAGGGATGGCATTGTAGATATTTTGAATTTTTCAGGGTTATAAAGGTCAGTTCACATGCAATTTTTTGTCAAACTTTGCCCCTATACGGGCTTTAATATATAGAAGTAGATGTCCCATATAAGATACTGAAAAGTATGTAAGATAATGCTTCATTTTCCTTGTGTACATTATCTTTTCAAAGGACTATTGATAGGCGTATACTCCTTTCGGAAACCTCACTACAATAGAACTCTAAGTCAATCACTATAACCAACTGGACATGCTAAAGCCTTCTGTTAGGCCGAATACACAATATATAATCAATATAAGTATGATAATAACAATTGAGAACACTGTTTATGAATCAACAACTGAATTATATAAATAATTCTTCTCTCAGTGATATTAAAGAATCACATAGAGCTGCTAGGTTACAAGAATAATATATTCAGTATTCGCATCCCTTTTAGGGTTAACCTATCTGTGTTTATATATTACACATTTACATAATCAATCTCTAATTGATACTCCTATAAATCAGCTATACAGATTATATCAAATTAGGATTGCTTCTGTCTTCTGTTCCGTTTCCTTAACTGTCTCAATATATCTTGCTTCTTTCCATCTTCAAGATATATTGCTTCTAGAATCTTCATTATAGCACCGACAGTTAATAAACTCTTTACCTCGTCAGACTTTAATAAACTCTGACTGGCTTCTGATAAACTCTAATATGTACCTGGTACTTAAACACTGATGAGCAAACGTCAGCAATTATATTTAACAATCTCCCCCAACTTGTTCATACTAAAATGTACAAGTTAAAAAGATAATTGATGATGTCAAAACATATAACAAATGCAGTGTTTAAAATATAACAGAGTTTAACTTTAACTTAGAACAGAAAACTTAAAAACTTACAGTCAGACTTTATTTAATTTCTTGAATATCAGGCACTGTCCTGAGATAGTCCGTAAGTAATCTTCTATCAGTTCTTTCCAGTTCAGCAATCATAATCTCCTTCAGTTCTTTATACTCTGGATCTCCTTCACCAGTTTGATATATGGCAGCCCTCAGAGAATAAATACTGTTTTTCCTCATTTCATTTCCGAGTCTTATATAATATGATTTGTCTGACTCCAAATTGAATTCCAAGACTTTGATACCCAGTGCTGTCTTGAACTTGGCACTATTTCTTTTCATCTCAACAATCTTTCCATAAGCATCTCTGTACTTAGGAATGTATGCACTAGAAACACCACCTCCAAGAAGCACTTTAGATTTCATCATTCTGTCTTTTATGACAAGAGCAGCATCATGAGTACTTTTGTTTTTGATTTTGAGAAGGTATAAAACATACTCAAGCTCTTCCCATAGCTTCAATTGAATATCAGCTTCTCCTACTCTGTATACTCTTCCATCAGACATGAAGTATAACAGAAACTCTTTCTTCAAACCCCTGTGATAGACCATCTGAACAGATTCCAGTTTATCAAGGCTCTCTTGAGATACCCCAATACCAGCTTCTGCCAGTGAAGTTTGATCTAAAGATCTGTTGTTTATTCTCTTCTCCCTATGTGAACCTAAACCAGACTTATCAAAAGATTCTTTTCCAAGTACAGTCCTGGTTTGAGAAAAGTCCACAGGTTGAAGTGTCAGAGTTTCAGAAAGTGTAGGTCTTAAGAAACCTTTGAGCTGTGGAGCTGGTTGAGTTTGTACAACTTGAGCTTTGTCAGAGGTTGTCATAACTTTAGTAGAAACATCAACATGAGCAACGTCAGAGGTGGATTTACTTATATTTGATTCAACTTGAGCAACGTCAGAGGTTGAATAATTCTTCTTAGGTAACTGTCCTTCTTCTTCCAGTATACCCTTTCCTTTATCAGTATTTGCAATTACAGGCCTCCTGGTGTATTGTATACTCTGTTGAGTATTTTCTTTAATAGAAATTCCAGTTTCTTTCTTTCTAGGAGCCTTTACTGATTTCTTCTTATAAGTTCCAGAAACAACTTTCTTCTTATGTTCTTCTGCTAGCATTTGTTCTTCTGCTTGAATATCTTCAACAGTAGCATCTTGACCATGCTCAGCTAGAAACAACTGAGTTGCAACTTCTTCATCAGTAATTGGAGATTGAGAAGAAAGAAGTAAACTTCTTACTCTTGAAGAAGACTGCCCTCCAGTGTTTATTCCTTTTCCAGCATTAGCCTGAGCATCAGAGTTTGACCTCCTCCCTTGCTCTTGAACATTCTTTTTCCTTTGTTCTTTATCTTTTGCACCACCATCAGTGGTATCATCCTTCCGAGTCAGAGTTTGAGAGCTCTTGCATTTGTCTTTAGATACTCTCTCCCCCTTTTTGACATCATCAGAAATCAATAATGATGTGAGCAGTTCCAAGGAATTAGCAATTGCATCCAGCTTATTTGACATTGCAGCTTGATTCTCTTCAACTTTTGACAATCTGGAGTTAAAAGCCTTCTGTTCTTTACACAAAGAGATATATAGAGATTTATCCTTTTGCAGTGTAAGTTCCCTTGCAGCTATGTCATTCCTTAGACCATCAATAACCTTGTCAGTACCATCAAAACGATTATTTAATGATTTGACTTGGACTATTGTAGCTTTGAGATGAGTTAAAAGTTCAGGATTTTGAATCTCCTTTGAAGACTTGGTCACAAAATCAGCAGCTCTTTCATCAGAAAAGATAGTTTCTCTGCTTGACCAATTGGAGAAATACATATCCTGGAAATGAGCATCTGTAGTGCGTTGAGCATAAATTCTTTGAGAATTTTCAACAGAGTTTGCAGAAGAATCAGCATTAGAAGAATCAGGAACATCTTCTTCAGCATCATCTTGTGCTCCCTCATGAAGATCAGAGTTTACAATAACATTTTCTGCAGCTTCTTCAACATTCTCTGCAGTAATTTCATCAATTACTGTCTCTGCAACAGTTTCAGGAATATCAGAGTTTGCTTGAGCAAAAACCTCTGCTTCTCTTGTAACAACCTCAACAACAGCCTGTTGTAGAGCTTCAAGTAAAACAGCATTTTGTAGAACATTCTCTGTCACAGCTTCCAAACTCTGATCAACCTCTTCACCTTTTTCAGAATTTGCATTATTTACTGAAAGAACTTCTGTGTGAGAAACCACAGAGTCTTCAATCACCAAGGTGGCTTGATCAGCTGCCACATCCTCAGTATCACAAACGCTGATACTAGGACGTGCTTCCAAATTTTCATTATGAATAAAGAAATCCATTTCAATATCCTCATTCTCAGAAACTCTGCTGTCAGAGTATGCAGCAGCTTCCTCAACTACACCATCTTTAGATGTAGGAGCTTCGATATTAGCACTTACCATTTCAGGCATAGGTGCTGCTTCAGCATTTTCAACATCCTCCTGAACAAGAACTTCAGGAGCTTCAACATTTGTAGCATCAATATTTTCAACAATGTCAGGTTCAGAAACATCCAGCTCTTCAAAAAGATAGTCAGCCACTAACTTTCTTCTTTTCTGATGTGAAGTCTCATCTGCAACATCAAAAGATGGCCTATTTGCCCTTCTTTTCTTCCTTGAAAGTCCAACAGAGGTTGACACCCCAACATCAGCAGATGTTTTAGAAATCCTAGCTGGCTTAGAACCCATATGTTTAGTCCTACCACTATATTTTGGTTGAGTTGGAAGAACAGTAATTAGAGGTTCGGGCTGTGGTTCAGATTGTGTTTGTGGTTGAGGTTCAGATTGTGTTTGTGTAGAATCGATCAAAAACTGTTGAATCAACTCAGGTAACAAGAAATCACCTACATTACCTTTCTTGACATCCTTGTTAATAAGATCAGAGAATACTCTTTTGTGCAGTTTAAAACAAGGAATAATATCATTATCATTTAGATCTACCCCAGTAACACAAACAGAGAATAAAATCTGACAAAAACGAGCAAAGTAAACTACCCTCCTGTTTTCAGTCATTTTCTCACCCAAATTAGTCAAAACTAATCTTGCAAAATCAAATTGAGTACCATAAAGTAAAGAGTACCCGATTTGCAGACTATCAGTCGGTATTGCATCCCAGTTGGTGCACTTCTTTCCGAAAGTTCTGGTAATGCAATCGAAGAAAAAACTCCACTCCTTTCTTAAGAATGGACGCTTCAATTGACCAATCTTTGCTAAAGACCCAGTGTATCCAATGGCTTGCATCATTCGTTGAAGATCAGTATCACCAACAGCAATGGTGTACGCGTCAGACTCTGCAAAGCTCATTGCTTCACGAACAGTTCCTGGAGTAATGACATACTCTGTCTCTTGAAACTCAACACAATCGACGGAGTTCCAGAATCACCACCGTCATCATAGACACCAGTCTCCCAGAAAGCTTTGATCTGAGATCCATAAAGCTTTCCAGGCTCCACCAAAGCACGCCCAATTTCCGATTGAGCAAGGAAATTCTGCAGTAAATGAAACGCCTCCGGTGCGTTCTCATTGCTAAGAGGTGCTGCATAGTTATTTGGGACAAAATCTAATCCAACAGAGTTAAACATAGAGGTTGCCATTAGAAAGATTTGAAAGAAATCAAAGAAATTGATGCAAAAGCTTCGTAAGAGTTTGTGAGCAGGGAAGTGTTTGTGAATATGTGTGTGTGTAGATTGAATTAAGATGTGAAAGGTTTAGACGTATGGGTGTGTATTGTATAAATATGAAATTCAAAATTAAAAACTGAACAGTTTTTAATCATTAATACACAACTGTCTTACTCCTTTAATTATGTGAGTGGGACACGTGGCACACATGTAATGACTGACAGCAAGTAATTGACAGTTTCCAATGCGCATGCGCAGTAAAAACAACAATAATTACCGCCTGTACACTTTTCTAGGAAATTAACCTCTCTCCTCTGTTTAAAACATTCTTGATCAACTGTCCAATCATACTCTTTTTAAATTTTCAAAACAAATGTCTTTTTCTCAAAATTATAATATGTCTAAAACCAACAAAATTTATTTTAATCACCAGAGATTAAAATTAAATTACCTCGGCGTAGAGTACATAAATTCATCAGTGTTTACCAATCCTCCTCTTTTAGAAACAAACTCTTTTCACAAACTGTACAGATGTGAGTATTTGTGTGTGAATTAGAAGAGTTTACTGAATATGAATATTTAGACCATCTCAAAGTGCATAAAATCCACGAACTAAAGTAGTAAAAACTGGTTGCCTAAACTCTCATGTATAACATAAAATCTGATTTTTATATCTAAACTATGTATACTGATATCCTTTCATTTGGATATATCTTTTATTTTTCACCCCCTTGTTAGGCTCAAGACATGTCTGAATACCACTATTAACAAGCCTACACTATGTGACTATGTCACACTACATGACCTAGTGATTTCTATCACTGGGGTAGAGTATAGGTCTCTAAATGTACTTGTCTTGTTCTCATGAACAATAGCTTTATCATGTATGCTCAGATTTATAATGAGCTTAGTAAAGTTTCTTGCCTCTAGATTGTATATATAGGCCATTGAATAATTATCCTGGTAGAAGTTCAGAAGTGTTCATGCAGCAGGATAGAGTTGAATAAGGCTATGAAGAAATAAGTTGCAGGAATTTGTCTAAGGCATTATATAGCAAAGTCAAAAGAAAGCTATGTCGTGAAGTCACCAATATCCATGTCGTGAAGTACTATATCGCATAGTCCATTTTGTACTATGTCGAGAAGTCCTCAAGACACATATCGTGAAGTGTTGAAGTCAGCAAAGTCAAAAGAGCCTAGATCGTGAAGTCCTCAGAAGCCTTATGTCGCATAGTCATCAAATGACCTATGTCGCAAAGTCTTCAAAGGCTATATCACGTAGTCCTCACAAGGGAGATCGCGAAGTCAGGGATAAAGTGGAGTTCACGATATCAACACTTAGCCGTTTATAACAAGACAAATCAAGGTACAGAACCAAGAATCAAAGGAGACAAATACTGAAGCATTTGTTCTGGCAAGGTGGTCCAAAGAACAGATGGCAAATCTACAGCTAAACTTGGAGAGAAAGATAAGAGACAAGCAGCTACAGAAACGGGAAAGACTCCGAAAAGCAGGTGGTCCTTCCTGACACAGTGAACTTCTTATGGCAAGACAAGTTGGACTTTCAGAAGGGGTAGCTGTGTAATATTGTGTGTGCCTAGTTTGTATAGGTGAATATATATATCGTGCACACACAACTGTAAGGAGCAAGAGAGATACACATAGTTATTTGCTAAGCTCTTTTCTCTGTAAGCAAGCAAGTTCAAATTGTTCTTGTTTAGAAGCCAGAAATTCGATTGTGAATTTCCTGGAAAGCTGTAGTATTTAATTTGCTTATACAAAGTAGATTAAAGTGATTGTGTGTGTTATTTACTTTCTGCATATTACATATCATAATCACATACAGTTGTTTACTTAGGTTTCAAGAATCGAAAAATATATCAAACTATCCATTCACCCCCCCTCTGTCTAGTTTCTAGTAGTATTCATTTCTAACAAGTGGTATCAGAGCGTAGGCTGTTAACGTACAAACAGGAAAAGATCAAGAATGAGTTCACAGAAACTAAGCAGTATCAAGATTCCTCCCTTTAACAAGGAGCACTACAGTTTATGGAAGAAGAAGATGTTACTTTTCATCAAAGCTTCTAACCCCATGTATTTAGATATTCTAAAGCATGGTCCCTTCATTCCAATGATCGAGATTGGTGAAACAACCAATGGCACTGAGATTGTACCAGCAAAACATGTGCCCAAAGATCCCTTAAAATACACTGATCCTGAAAAGGAAAAAGTAGCATTGGATGGACATCTTCAACTTATCATTTGTGAATCTATGGACTTCAACATGTATGGCACTGTTGCTCATTGTACTAGTGCCAAGAAGATGTGGGATCTTATAGAAGTGCTCTGTGAAGGAACTACTGAAGTAAGAAAGAACAAGAAGCAGATTCTTGTTTCACAATATGAAGCCTTCATGGCTCAGCCAAAAGAGGGAATCACAGAAGTGTTTGAGAGATTCAACAAGCTGATAAACGAGCTCAAACTCTATGACAAACACTATGAAACAGAAGAGCTCAATATGAAGTTTCTACTAACTCTGCCAGATCACTTGGAACCAAGAATCTCTTCCCTTAAAGAAAGAGATCTGACAAAGATTGGTTTTGATGTGTTGTATGGTGTTTTAAAGACATATGAGTTAGAGCTGTTTCAAAAGAGATCTATTCAAGCAAAGCAAGGATTAGTGGCTAATACCTCCTGTGCACTTATTGCTGACAACCTAAGTCAAAGAATGGACTCTCTTAAAATCAGTCAGGTCAAGATTGAGGAACTGGAAGTTGAAGACACTGGTGATGAAACTCAGGTTGTGTATGATTTACCTGAAGAGGATGAGTTCTACAGTATAGATGAGCTGGACAAAATGGAAAACAAATCTTTTGCTTATATGGCTAGGAGGTATCCTAACATAAGGTTTAAAAGAAAGCAGCCATTTAGGTCCAAGTTCAATAATGGAAACACTGGTGGATCTAGTGGCTCAAACACCTTCAATAAAGGAAAAGGGATTGCTGGTGCTGCTAAAGGTGGATACAAGACAGGAAGTGTGGATAGGACCAAAATAAGGTGCTATAACTGCAATGAACTTGGGCATTTTGCCACTGAGTGCAAAAAGCCTAAACAAGTCAAGAAGGACAAAGCATACTTAGAGCTTGAAGCTAAGTATGAGGCTCTACTCAAGAAACAACAGGGCAAAGCTTTTATTGCTGAGGGAAAATGCTGGGATGACTCTGATGAAGAAGAAGAACAAGAATACTCAAACTATGCCCTGATGGCATTTTCTGATGAAGGTGATTCAAGTCAGGTACCTATTCTTACTTCTCTTGATATGACTCCCCTTCAATATAAGCAAACTGTTGAAGATATGAGCACTGAGATGTTTAATATTCATACTAGCATGTTAGTAGCTAATGAAGAAATTGACAGACTAACTGCTAAGAATGTTGAGCTTACAGAAAAGAATGAGCAACTTGAGTTAATGGTTGTGAACCTGGATGGTTTGAAAAAGGAGGTTGAGTATCTTAAAAACAAAGTGATTTGTGCTGAGCAGATAGAGAATGCCCTTAGAGAACAAATTGCTGAAACTGAACTGAAACTAAGAAGCTTCAAAAACTCCTCTGAACTTATTCAAACCTACCACAAGGAACACACTGAAAACTGCAAGGTTGGAGTTGGTTTTGACTATGATAATGACAAGGGAAGGAAGAAGGTCAAGGGCAAAGGAAAGGAAACTTTTACAAACAAAAATGCCCCAACCATACTGTCAAGTGTTGAACTGCCCATCTTCAGAAAGAGTGTTGTTGAGTTTGATGAGGAACTACTGATCATCAAGCAACAACTACTTGAAGAAGATGAGGCTGCTAAGAACACTTCTTCATTTCCTGAACTTGTCAATCAGAAAGAGACCAAAGACAATCTTGTCAAGAGTCCTAAAGCAAAGAAAGAAGTTGTTAAGAAAAGGAAACAAAACAGAAACGGTAAAGTTGGTGTTAACAAAGGAAACAACTATGCTTATGTGCCAAATGCTCCCAGGAAACAATGTCAAAAATGCCTATCTGTTAATCATTTGACTCATAAGTGTAGTAAGCCTGAAATTGTTGAAGTTGACAACCTAAGTAACCTTTCTGCAAGCATAAATTCTGGTCATGATTCTTTCTGTGGTAAGCCAAACTGCATGACATGCTATGTGACTGTGATTGCTAACTGTTTATCTCTTAAACATAAACTTGACTCTGCACAATCTGGTGAATCACACACACACATACATTCTCATAGGACAGGGTCCCCAATCAGGGTTGAGAGGGTGAAAACTTCATGTGAGCCTAAGAGTGTAAACTCCAAAGCCACAGAAAAAGTGAAGTCTCCTACTATGAGAAATGCAATTTATGACAGAAGAATTATTAATCAAAATGTTTCTAAATCATATGGACCCTACCAAGTGTGGGTACCAAAAACAACTTAGTCACTTTGTGAATGCAGGGCAACAGGAATAAAAGAGTCATATGGATCTTGGACAGTGGATGCTCAAGTCACATGACTGGTGATATGGCCCTGCTATCACATTTTGAGGAAAAGGCTGGCCCATCAGTAACCTTTGGAAATGACAACATTGGTTATACAATGGGATATGGCAGTGTTAAATCTGGAAATGTCAATATTGAAGATGTAGCATTTGTTGAAGGACTGAAGCATAATCTCTTGAGTATTGGACAGTTTACCAACAGAGGCTTCAAAGTGGAATTTGATGAAGACCTTTGTTCAATCTCAAAAAGGGAAAGTGGTGAAGTTGTTCTAACTGGTGTGAAGAAAGGAAGCTTGTTTGTAGCTAATCTCAAGGCTGCAGATAAGGGAGAAATTTGTTGTTTCTACACAAAAGCCACAAATGAGGAATTCTGGCTGTGGCACAAGAAACTGTCTCACTTGAATGTTCAGGCAATGAACTCTCTAACCAAGAGAGAACTCATCAGGGATTTGCCTGCCTTGGAGTTTGTGCAAGATGGAGCATGTGAAGCTTGTCAGAAAGGGAAGATTAAAAGATCAAGTCACAAGAACAAGTTGCTCAATGCAAACTCAAAACCTCTGCAACTAATTCACATGGACTTATTTGGCCCTGTGAATGTAATGTCCCTCTCCAAAAAGAAATATGCTCTAGTGATGGTAGATGACTATTCAAGATATACTTGGGTGGAATTCCTATTCTCCAAGGATGAAGCACCCCAAGTCATAATAGAGCATATCAAGAGAGTTGATAAAGAAGCACAAAGCACTGGTTCCTCTGTAGTTGCTTTGAGAAGTGATAATGGGACTGAGTTCAGAAATTCAACATTGTATGAGTTTTGCAAAGATAAAGGAATTTCTCAACAATTCTCAGCTCCTAGAACACCTCAACAAAATGGAGTAGTTGAGAGAAAGAATAGAACTCTCATTGAAGCTGCAAGGACAATGCTGCTGGATGCAAAGCTACCCACTAGCTTTTGGGCTGATGCTGTTAACACAGCATGCTATGTGCAAAATAGAACATTAATCAATAAGAAGTCTGGCAAAACTCCTTACTCATTAATGACTGGAAAAAGAGCATCCTTCAAGCACCTGCATATGTTTGGAAGCAAGTGCTTTGTGATGAAAGATACCTCTGAGCATGTTGGAAAATTTGATGCTAAGACATTTGAAGGTATCTTCATTGGATACTCTCTGGAAAGGACAGCATACAGAGTGTTTGTACCTGAGCAACACAAAGTCATGGAAAGCATGGATGTTACCTTTGATGACAAGAAAACTCCAGGACTGAAAACAAGTGATCAAGACAGTGTGCTATTGAGATTTGAGAATCAAGGTTATCTTGAGGATTCTGAAAGTGAAGATGAACCCCCTGTTCAAACTGTTCTAGAAAATGAAATTCTTGAAGTTGACAATCTTCTTCAAACACCTGTGCAAGGATTCACAAACACAGGGGGAGAAGAAGAGAATGCAACTGTCAACCAAAATGAGATTGGAACAGATCAAGGAAATGAACAGGGGCACACAAGGAAATGGGACAGAGCCCACACTAGGGATCAAATCATTGGAGATCCTAGTGAGGGAGTTAGAACAAGAAGAGCAACATTAAATACATGTCTGTATAGCTGCTTTCTGTCACAAGAGGAACCTAAATTAATTGAAGAAGCTTTGAAGAATTCTGATTGGATTGTTGCCATGCAAGAAGAGTTGAATCAATTTGAGAAAAACAAAGTATGGGAACTAGTGCCACCTCCAAAAGGAAAGAATGTTATTGACACCAAATGGGTGTTCAGGAACAAGTTGGATGAAGAAGGAGTGGTAGTAAGAAACAAAGCAAGGCTGGTTGCCAAAGGATATTGTCAGCAAGAAGGCATTGACTATGATGAGACATTTGCACCTGTAGCTAGACTGGAAGCCATAAGAATCTTCCTGGCTTTTGCAGCTCACTCAGATTTTAAGGTGTATCAAATGGATGTGAAAAGTGCATTTCTTAATGGTGATCTTGCTGAAGAAGTCTATGTGTCTCAACCACCTGGCTTTGAAAGTGAAGACTTCCCAAACTTTGTGTATAGACTGCTCAAGGCGCTCTATGGACTCAAACAGGCACCAAGAGCCTGGTATGAAACTCTATCTCAATTCCTTCTTGAGCATCAATTTACCAGGGGTACAATTGACAAAACCCTATTCTTCAAGAAGCATGGAAATGATATCATTCTTGTTCAAATCTATGTGGATGATATCATCTTTGGCTCTTCAAATGAAAAACTCTGTGAAAGGTTCTCTAAGTTGATGCAAAGTAAATATGAGATGAGTATGATGGGAGAGTTAACCTACTTCCTAGGCCTGCAAGTACATCAAAGGGAGGATGGCATCTTTATAAACCAATCTAAGTATGTCAAGGATCTTTTAAAGAAATATGGTTTAGAAGAGTCATCCCCAGCTAAAACTCCTATGTCTACTGCAATCAAGCTGGATGAAGACAAGAAAGGCAAGAGAGTTGATATCAAGGTCTATAGAGGAATGGTTGGATCCCTACTCTATCTCACAGCTAGCAGGCCAGACATCATGTTTGCCACATGCCTTTGTGCAAGGTTCCAGTCTGATCCCAAGGAATCTCACATGATGGCCATCAAAAGAATTTTCAAATATCTGAAGGGGACTCCTAATCTTGGGCTATGGTATCCAAAGGGCACTGGGTTCAACCTGGTTGGTTACACAGATTCTGATTATGCTGGATGCAGAATTGACAGGAAGAGCACCTCTGGAAGCTGTCAATTCCTAGGTCAAAGGTTAGTGTCCTGGTTTAGTAAGAAACAACAGTCCACAGCAACATCCACAGCTGAGGCTGAATATATTGCTGCTGGAAGTTGCTGTGCTCAATTGCTTTGGATTAGAAATCAACTCATGGATTATGGACTAGTGTTAGAACACATTCCTCTAATGTGTGATAATACTAGTGCAATATCCATAGTTGCCAATCCTGTTAATCATTCTACTACAAAGCACATTGAGATCAGGTACCATTTCATTAGGGAACATGCTGCAAATGGTACCATAGAAGTCTCTTATGTTCCAACTGAGAAACAACTAGCTGACATATTTACTAAACCTCTGAATGAAGCAGTCTTCAACAGACTTGTGAGTGAAATTGGAATGCTCAATCCTTCATTCAGTTGTTCTAAGTAAATATGCTGGTTAATAGTTGCAGCAGTAAATTTTCACTGTATTTAAATGATCTATTTGTTTGGAGTGAAAATTAGCTGAGATATGATTTATAAATATTTCAGTATTTTACTGCATATTTTTCAAAATCATATTTGTTAGTGGAGTTGTGAGCTTTTGAGACATCTCGATATAGATGATTTTCAGAGTTCACGACATAGTTCAAATTAAACAGACTTATATCGCAAACTGTTGAGATTGTGAGACTTCGCGACATAGTTCATTTCATGAGTTTGCGACATAGTTAATTTTATGACTTCGCGACTTAGAATAACTATATCGACAAGTCTCCATAGTTGACAGAATTTTGATTTAAATTAATTTTATTTCAAAATTTGATAAAAGTCTGACAAATTGCTTAAAATTCCTAAAAGAGAGCTTTAGACAGGGTATTTCTACTATATCGCAAAGTCTCCCCGATCCTTTCATTTTGAAGACTTTGCGACATAGTTCATTGTTGAGACTATGCGATATATTTTGCAAGACTTTGCGGTACAGGCTATTATTGACTTCGCGACATACATATAGACTGTACATATTCATAACTCCATATCGCAGTGTCTCTATCATATAAATACCTTTTCTAACCGTTCACAACTTTTCATCTTGTCTATTGCTCTCAAACTCTCAAACCTAAGCACAAATTCTCTACTCTAATTTACTCTCTCTCTCTCTCGAAATGGCACCCAAATCTCAAACTGTATCATCCTCTATCCCTTTAACAATTCCCAAAGAAACCAATCTTCTCACCATTCCCTCTGAGGCTGAGGCTAACCCAAGGTACAAGTGTTTTGTACGGTTCTTGAACACTTCCTACCTACGCCAAGCCCTAACCCTGAACCCTACCTTGTATGTTGATGTGTTGGAAGGATTCTGGAGAACGGCGTTGGTATCAACAATGGCTAGGGAAGATGGAACCTCATTCCAGGAGGTTAGCTGTTCAATTGGAGGCAAACACTTTCAATTTGGTGAAAGGGAAATCAATGAAGCTTTGGGGTTCAAGGTGGAAGGTCATGACCAAGAAGCTACAGATGCTCAAATCATAGAATTCATGACCTTCATTCAGTATGCTGATGAGATAGATACTGGAAAGCTGAATAAGAAGTTTGTGAGAAGGGAGTGGTCATTTCTGCTTGACGCACTCCAGAAGGTGTTTCTCTGCAGGAAGACAGGATGGGACCATATCAGTCATATTGCTGTGAAGCTAGCCTACTCCTTGGCCAACAACCAGGAGATCAATGTGGGAGCCATAATTCTCAAAGAATTGACTCAGAGGCTAGGCAGGACCATTCGTGGTAGAGGTAATGACATCTTTTACCCTCGTTTCCTTCAAGTTATTTTAAATTTTCTTGATGCAAATGTCCATCTATTGGAGGGTATAGATAACACTAAAATGGCTTATTCCAAGTCCATGTCCAAAGTACTATTTGGTTCATTGGACACAAGGAATCAAGTGGATGTGATTCTAAGTGTGACCAAGCATATGCAGGACACATTTGAGTCTTATCCACTTGATAAGCCCATATATCATGAACTTTCCTGGACAGGGAAGGCTAAGACTGAAGGAGCTGCATAGTCTATCCCCAGCCTTCCTATCCCATCCAGCAATCCTACTGAAAACACCACTGTAGAGGATAGGCAACCAAGTGCATCAATCTCTCAAAAGGTTGGTGTTACTAAAAAGAAGTCAAAGAAGAGAGCCCTAGCAGTGATAAATGACTCTGTAGAGATAGGAAGTGAGGATCCTGAGTCACCCCTTACCAGACAAAGGAAGAAGTCAAAATCTAAACCTACCACTGAATCCTCCTAACAGGATTCAGATGTGGAAAAAGGGGTACACCTACTACTGTCAATGGCCTCCCAACAGGTTATTGGCATTGAAAAGAGTAGTCTCCCCACTACAACCTGTACTGAGTCTGCACAGGATCAAGAACTCACTCTTGACCCTAGGAGTGATAAGGCTGATGACACACAGAGTGGAGAGCACATCACTGTTGAAACTCCTCCTATTTCTCAGGGGGAGTTGCCAAAATCTAGTCTAAACCCCACTTCTCTCTCAGATTCTTCCATAAAAATTTCTTCTGAACAAGAAAGTCATTCCAATGACAATCTTGCCTTTGATCAATCACAATTCTCTCCTGTGATTGAGCCAATTTCAAGTGACATGGTGCATGACACTGTGCTCACCACCCAGGAACCACACCTAGTTGGTCAGGGAATGCATGCTGGGGCATATCCTAATGACACCAACACAAACATGGAGGATTCACCAGTTTTCACTGGAGACTCTGTGCCAAATTCTCCCATCCTTAGGGATGTGGAACTGTCTTCACAGACAAATAGGGCTAATGTTGTAACACATCCCATTTCAATGGAGACAACATTAGACCCTACAGCCATTCCAAGGCTGGAGGAGACTCACACTCTTACATCTCATGAAGTGCCTAGCACTAGCTCTCACTTGGCTCAGGCCACTATGTCAGAATGGCTGAAGCCTGTGCACCATGACAGGCCTTCAGGATCATCATCTGTGCCTTCCAAAATGACAGAAGAAGCCATACAAGATCTCCATGTAACACAGATTGATGAGTTCTCCAAAATAGCTCAACATCTCCTCACCTCAAATCTTCCCAATGCTGATTATGAAGCTATCTTACTTTGCCACAAGGAGGATGTTGAAGCTCAGCAGGAGAAGATTGTGGATGCAGCTGAACCAGAGGGAAATGTGGATGCCTGGTTGGATGCTAAGAGGACTCTCAAGCTCAAGGATGCCCTAGCTTTTCTAAGAGAAGAATTCCTAACTTCTCTGGGCTCCAATGCAAAGGATCTCTCTCCTGCTGCCATCTATGATGCTGTGAATGATGTGTACAAGAACCAGCTGAAGGCTCTGCACTATCTTGGGAAAGGGCTTCAATCAGAGATTTCTTCAATCCAGGAGGAGACAGACAGATCCCTCACTAAGCTCAGGAACTCTTATCTCTCTGATTTTCCCAAGGTGGATGGTATCCTCAAAGAAGTCCAGAAAACCTCCACAAATGTATCCATGATGGATGTGACTCTTGCCATGGTCACAGACAACATCAAGAAACTGGCTTCTTCACTGGAAACTCAAGCGAAAGCCACCATCACCTCAAATGCTATGATAAATGTCATGTGGAAAAATCAGTATGGTGACAAGTTGGTGGATGAAGTCCCTCTGTCAGACATCTCCAAATATGACTTTGCCAGGGTCAAAGATCAATCCCTAAACTCATTTAGGTCTCAACAATTATTCTCTAAGGTGGATGGCTTAGAAAAAGAAGTGGCCTCTCTCAAGGATGAAAACAGAATGCTATCTACATCCTTAAGCCAACTCAATGACAAGCTGGATGACCAAGGCAACAACACCTCAAACATCTTACTGGTGCAGCAACAGATGATGACTTCAATGATGAGATCCATGAACCTGCCTATCCCTGGTGAAGCTCAAGACTTTTTGTCTGATCCCAAGCCTAAGGGGGAGAAAGTTAAGGAGGTCATTGTGAAAAAGAAAGGGGGAGTACCTGCCAAGCAGTCAAAACTTAAGGGCAAGCTCATTGAAGAGACAATAAAGCCAATCAATCTTCCCCCTGTAGAGGTCATCAATGCACAAGGCCAGAAAAGCACAGTCACCACTACCTACTATCCCTCCACAATGCCAAAAGATATCTCCACTTCTCAACCTGCTCAACCTACTTCCAATGCTCAACCTGCCAAAGCAACAACAATCACAGAGGCCAAGCTACAGGAAGTTGCCAATTCTCACATCTATCATGATGAGGCCTTCCTGGAGTTTCTGAAAGCCACCTACAGAGATGCACAAGAAGATGCAAGGACTTACAGAATGAAGCTCAAGGAAAACATTAAGTACTTCACAGTTGCAGTAAGGAAAATCAAGGATGTCCATCTAAGAGAGATAATCATGGTGTGCAAGGACAACTGCTTGTGGCACCTAGCTTTTCAAACTCTAGAGAAACTGAGATTCACTGAGCTGTCAACAATAATGGACTTAATAGAAAAAGGTGGGGCTAACAACAAGAGACTGTTTGATGACTTGAAGATGGATCAAGATCAAAGACTGCCTGAGGTTATCTCAAAGCCAAAGACAATAATCTTCCAAAGTCTATCTCAAGACAGCAGCATTGACCAGTTGGTGATCCCTTCAGATTTGACAAGAAAGAATAATGCAAAGATCAACCAGGTGCTGCAAATGCTAAGAGCCAAGAGGGGAGTCAGGATAGCTGAGGAACTAGAGATGATTCACACTCTACAATCTTTTCTGATTCATGGAGTCATTCCTGAATCTGTCAAAGAAAAGAACAAAAAGAAGGATGGAGATGATGATGATGATAAGGAGAAAACCTATGAAAGGAGATCTCAGTCAAGGAGAGATAAGGAAAGGAGCAAATATTCAAAGAAATCAAAGGATGCTGATGATAGCAAGAGGGATGACAAGGGGGCAAAGGAATCAGTTAAGAAAACAAGAAGTGGAATTCAGCAAGTCAAAGACATTGCTAGTAGTACTTTAACCACAACACAAGACTCTAAGTCTAGGGTGGGTACTGTTAGCAATGATCCTCCAAAATCATTATCCATGACTTCTGAACCTGAATTGCCACAGAAGAAAGATGAAGCCACTAAAGTAATTTCAAGAAAACACTTCCACAAAGTCACAGCTAGTGGAGTGTTACAGTGGATGAAGGGGAAAGGAATGAAGCTACTTCCAAGTGATGTGGCACTGAAGACTAATTCTCCTTGTTCCAGAAAGGTATCTCTTGTGAAGCATTTGAAGATCAAGAGTGTACCCAAAAGGATGAGGATAACAAAGAAGACTGGAAAACTCACAAATGTTATTGGCATCAATGTGCTTCCACTAGATGAGGACTATGATGAAGATGCCCTAGCATTTTTGAGGGCTCAAAGGATCTTTGAAGTCAAAGTGAAGTTGGATCATCTAGAGATCAAGTACACTGATGGAAGAGAAAGGATAATGAAGCAAGGAAGCTGGCAATATTTCTATAAGTATGAGCTTGAAAGGATAAATGCCTTACTGAATTTTGAAGAAAAAGATGAAAGGACATGGAAGATAGATATTGCCAGGTACTTGAAGATGCATGCTGATTATGAAGAAAACATGAGGAAAGAGAATGAAGAGAAAAACATACAGAGAGAGAAAGAAATGGCTGAGATGGAGGAGAGGGCTAAGGAGCTAAGGCAGAAAGGGATGTGCAGGGTCAAACAAAATCCTTACATTGTGGAGTACAAAAACTCACATGGAGGTCAAAGCAAAATAAGGATGGAGTTTCTTGATTCCTATGTAGAAAGTGCACTCAAGGCTGCAATTGATGACTTGAAAGGCTCACCTCTCATTGAAGAACTGATTGCAAGAGAAGAACTTCAAGAAGCCATCATAGACATGAAGAGAAAAGAAGAGATAAGGAAAAAGAAGATATATGATGATTTGCTAGAGAAGCAATTGGAAGCTGAAGCTGCTGAGCAACAAAAGTAAACTGTAAGCTTTCAATTTTTCTATGTAATCAAATTTCTGATCTCAATGATCATGAATTGTCCTCTCTGTTACTAAATTTCCTTTTATGTAAGTTAGGCTTGTTATCAGACATGAAATTGTGCCTAAGGATCTTACTCACAATTTGGGGGAGATTGTTAGGCTCAAGACATGTCTGAATACCACTATTAACAAGCCTACACTATGTGACTATGTCACACTACATAACCTAGTGATTTCTATCACTGGGGTAGAGTATAGGTCTCTAAATGTACTTGTCTTGTTCTCATGAACAATAGCTTTATCATGTATGCTCAGATTTATAATGAGCTTAGTAAAGTTTCTTGCATCTAGATTGTATATATAGGCCATTGAATAATTATCCTGGTAGAAGTTCAGAAGTGTTCATGCAGCAGGATAGAGTTGAATAAGGCTATGAAGAAATAAGTTGCAGGAATTTGTCTAAGGCATTATATAGCAAAGTCAAAAGAAAGCTATGTCGTGAAGTCACCAATATCCATGTCGTGAAGTACTATATCGCATAGTCCATTTTGTACTATGTCGAGAAGTCCTCAAGACACATATCGTGAAGTGTTGAAGTCAGCAAAGTCAAAAGAGCCTAGATCGTGAAGTCCTCAGAAGCCTTATGTCGCATAGTCATCAAATGACCTATGTCGCAAAGTCTTCAAAGGCTATATCGCGTAGTCCTCACAAGGGAGATCGCGAAGTCAGGGATAAAGTGGAGTTCACGATATCAACACTTAGCCGTTTATAACAAGACAAATCAAGGTACAGAACCAAGAATCAAAGGAGACAAATACTGAAGCATTTGTTCTGGCAAGGTGGTCCAAAGAACAGATGGCAAATCTACAGCTAAACTTGGAGAGAAAGATAAGAGACAAGCAGCTACAGAAACGGGAAAGACTCCGAAAAGCAGGTGGTCCTTCCTGACACAGTGAACTTCTTATGGCAAGACAAGTTGGACTTTCAGAAGGGGTAGCTGTGTAATATTGTGTGTGCCTAGTTTGTATAGGTGAATATATATATCGTGCACACACAACTGTAAGGAGCAAGAGAGATATACATAGTTATTTGCTAAGCTCTTTTCTCTGTAAGCAAGCAAGTTCAAACTGTTCTTGTTTAGAAGCCAGAAATTCGATTGTGAATTTCCTGGAAAGCTGTAGTATTTAATTTGCTTATACAAAGTAGATTAAAGTGATTGTGTGTGTTATTTACTTTCTGCATATTACATATCATAATCACATACAGTTGTTTACTTAGGTTTCAAGAATCGAAAAATATATCAAACTATCCATTCACCCCCCCTCTGTCTAGTTTCTAGTTTCTAGCAATAGCACTTTGATTATCACAGTAAATAGGTATTTTAGAGTACCTTAATCCATAGTCCAGCAACTGATTCTTCATCCATAAAATCTGTGCACAACAGCTACCAACAGCTATATACTCTGCTTCTGCTGTGGGTGTGGAAATTGATTTATGTTTCTTACTATACCAATAAACTAATCTGTCACCTAAAAATTGACAACTTCCACTTGTGCTTTTTCTGTCTATCTTACAGCCTGCAAAATCCGCATCAGAGTAACCAATTAAATTAAACTCTGATTCTCTAGGGTACCACAACCCAAGAGTTATGGTTCCTTTGAGATATTTGAAAATCCTCTTCACAGCTGTTAGATGTGGCTCTCTGGGGTCTGCTTGAAATCTTGCACAAAGACATGTTGCATACATGATATCTGGTCTACTTGCTGTGAGATAAAGAAGAGACTCTATCATTCCTCTATAGTTTGTCATATCTACTGAGGTTCATGTGTCTTTGTCTAGCTTTGTTGCAGTAGCCATGGGAGTTGTAGCAGATGAACTATCAAGCATGCCAAATTTCTTGAGAAGATTTCTGGTATATTTTGCTTGATTGATAAAAATACCATCATCTGTTTGCTTGACCTGTAAGCCTAGAAAGTAACTAAGCTCTCCCATCATGCTCATTTGATATCTTGACTGCATAAGCTTTGCAAATTTCTTACAGAGTTTGTCATTTGTAGATCCAAAAATTATATCATCCACATAGATTTGCACTAACAGCAAATCATCACCAGTATTGAAATAGAACAAGGTCTTGTCAATTGTACCTCTAGTGAACCCACTTTCTAAAAGAAATTGAGCCAGAGTTTCATACCATGCTCTAGGTGCTTGCTTTAGTCCATATAATGCCTTATCAAGTCTGTAGACATAATCTGGATGTTTGGGATCTACAAACCCTGGTGGTTGTTCAACAAACACTTCTTCTTCAAGTTTCCCATTGAGAAACGCACTTTTCACATCCATCTGAAAGACTTTAAACTTTTTGTGTGCAGCATAAGCCAGAAAAATCCTTATTGCCTCCAATCTTGCAACTGGAGCAAAGGTTTCATCATAGTCAATTCCTTCCTGTTGAGAATAGCCTTTTGCCACAAGTCTAGCCTTATTCCTTGTAATCACTCCATCACTATCTGTTTTGTTTCTGAAAACCCACTTTGTACCAACAATAGATCTGTTCTTTGGTCTTGGTACAAGTGTCCATACTTCATTCCTCTCAAATTCATTTAACTCCTCTTGCATTGCTGTAATCCAGTTAGCATCTTGAAGAGCTTCTTCCACTTTCTTGGGTTCTGTTTGAGATAAGAATGCATGAAACAAACATTCATTATTTGTAGCACTTCTAGTTCTTACACTAGCTTCTGGATTTCCAATTATCAAGTCAGGTGTATGAGCCTGTGTCCACCTTCTTGTTGTTGGTAATTGGCTTCTATTAACATTATTAGATCCTCCCCCTTGATCCATGCTTTCCTGATTTTCTTGACCATATGCATTCTCTGAGGCTTCCCCTGAATTGGACTGTTCAGTATTTGAACTTTCAGAGTTTGACTCAGAGTTTCTGTTTGATTCTTCATTTGACTCTCTTTCAGAATTTGAGTCTTCATTTTGAGAATTTTCTGAAGTTTCTTCACGCTCCCCCTCGACTGGTTCTCTATTTTGTTCCGTCTGAAATAATTCTTCAGTGTTTACCAGTAGAGGATCAGAGTATGCTTCAACAGAGTTTGTTGGATTTGTTTCATCAGAGGTTAGATCTTCATTTTCAAAGTGAAGTTGATCATGATATTCTTCATCTTCTATTCCAGTTATTTTCTTGTCATCAAATGACACATGTATAGATTCCATGATCACTTTAGTTCTTAGATTGTAGACTCTGAATGCTTTAGTTGATAGTGGGTATCCAACAAAAATTCCTTCATCAGCTTTTAAGTCAAACTTGGTCAATTGTTCAGGATCAGTTTTCAACACAAAACACTTGCATCCAAAAATATGAAAATATTTCAAATTTGGCTTCTTATTCTTCACCATCTCATATGGTGTTTTCCCATGCTTGTTGATCAGTGTAGCATTTTGAGTAAAACAAGCAGTTTGAACAGCTTCTGCCCAGAAATAAGTTGGCAATTTTGCTTCATCAAGCATTGTTCTGGCAGCTTCGATAAGAGTTCTATTCTTTCTTTCAACTACACCATTTTGCTGTGGAGTTCCAGGTGCAGAAAATTCTTGTTTCACTCCTCTTTCCTTGCAGAAAGCTTCCATTACAGAATTTCTGAATTCAGTAGCATTGTCACTTCTTATAATTTTCACTTTGAATTCTGATCCTTTGTCCAGTTGCTTTACATGTTCCATTAGAATTGAGGCAGTTTCATCCTTCTTTGCTAAGAAGTACACCCATGTGTACCTAGTGTACTCATCAACAATGACTAGAGCATATTTCTTTCTGCCCATTGACATTATATTCACTGGACCAAAGAGATCAACATGTAGAAGATGATAAGGTTCCACAACTGAAGATTCAGATTTACTCTTGAAAGATGACTTCCTTTGCTTGGCCTTTTGACAAGAATCACACAGACCATCTAAGCTGAGTATTGACTTTGGAAGTCCCCTTACAAGATCTTTTCGAATCAGCTCATTGATGTTGTTCAAGTTTAGGTGAGAGAGCTTCTTATGCCATTTCCAACTCTCTTCACTAGACATTCTTGCAGATAGACACACTGTTTTTCCTTCAGAGTTTGTTACCAAACTTGCTTCATAGATGTTATTGTGCCTGTGTCCAACTAGAACAACTTTCCGTGTAGATTTGCTGATTACTTCACAATGTTCAGTATGAAAATCTACATGGTATCCTCTGTCACAGATTTGACTCACAGAAAGCAGATCATGCTTGAGTCCTGAGACAAGAGCTACATTTGTAATGATGACACTTCCAAGATTGATATTGCCATATCCCAGAGTATGTCCTATGTTGCCATCTCCATAGGAAACTTTTGGGCCAGCTTTTTCTTCAAAGTCTAATAGCAGGGCTTTATTTCCAGTCATATGTCCTGAGCATCCACTGTCCAAGATAAGAGTGCTCTCTTTTATGCCCTGCAATCACAAACAATCACTAAGTGTTAGATTTAAGGATCCAGACTTGCTTGGATCCTTTGGCTTTCTTAACATTGTTAGCTTTTGCAGCAGAATCACTATCAACAGAGTTTAAACTAACATTGTCAGACTTTACACTTGCAGAGTTTGCTCTAACCCACTTCAAGTTGGGTTTTAGCTCATAATAGTTGTGATAAATAGCATGATAACTCTTGCAAGTATAAATGGAATGCCAAGTGCTCCCACAGTGTGTGCATAAAGTCTTTGGTCTAACCCTAACATAATTATTCTTTACTCCTGATGTGGAGGGTAAAGAGTTAATATCTTTGTTCTTATTGCAAAACCTGGCAAGATGGTTAGTACTACCACAATTATGACATGTTTTTCTAGGAGCAGCTGAATTAGGCAGATAATTATTCCTTTTATTTATGCCTACTTTTCCATTCCTATTCTGCTTGGACCCTTTTGGTTTCATGGCAGATTTTACCTCTTTGAGCTTAAGATTGAACTGTTTTCCTGTCATTAAACCAACATTAACCTGTTTTTCACAGACTTTTACTGGTTTTCTAACAGCTTCTTGCTCAATAGACTTCTCTGTTGTAGATTCAATATCCACTTGTTCAACACAAGCTTCAACTGGCTCCATAACAGTTTCTTTTACAACTACAGACTTTAACTTACTGGATTCATGAACAAATTTCACAGGTTTAAGTTGTGGTTTTACTTTAACTTTATCTTTAAACCTAAGTTCATCTTCCTCACAGTAACCTAAACCTACAGTATCTGTTTGAAAAACCTGATGTGTGTCTCTACCAGAATTAGTCCAGGTTTTAATCACTTTTCTTTTTTTTTTTCCAACTCAGACTCTATTTGCCTATATCTTTTAAGCAATTCATGTTCAACATAAACAGCATCATCTCTCTCTTTTTGAACTTGTTGCATGTTAACAAGTTTCTCTTCAAGAAATTTATTCCTTTCTTTAAGACCTAGATTCTCAGATTTTATTCTTTCATTCTCTAAAGTCTGATCCCTATAACTAACATGTATGCTTTTAAGATAAATTCTTAACTCAGATATATTATCAGTATAATAAGCATAAGTTGTTAGGGGTACCTTGTTTCCAGATGACTCAGCTTCATCTTTAACAGTTGCCATGAGAGCATAATTGACTCCCTCATCTGAGTCTGAAGTGTCTGCCCAGTCCTTGCCTTTAGTGATGAGTGCTTTCTCAGATTTTCCTTTCTTGCACTCTGGAGCATAATGACCCGTCTCTTTACACTTGTAGCACTGGATCTCAGACTTGTCTTTCTTTCCAGACTTGGTATATTTTCCCTCAGACTTTCTGAAATTTCTCTTATCAGAATTTGAATCTTTCCTTGAGAATCTCTTTCCTTTCTTGAAGTTCTTGAATCCCATCTTCTTGAAGGTCTTCACCATTAAAGCAGCCATTCTCATCATCTCTTCTTCATCATCCTCAGAATCAGAAGCTTCATCATCAGTGTTTGAGCCATCATCAGAGTTTGATGACTCACTGTCAGATTTAATGACTAAAGCCTTTCCTTTGGCTTTCTTTCTTGATGATTCCTTCTTGACAGGCTTTTCTTCAACTTTAAGAGCAACAGATTTTGTCTTCTTTCCAGATCTTTTGTTTCTCTGTTCTATTTCAAGTTCATGAGTTTTAAGCAACCCATAGATTTCATCAAGATCTGTATCTGCAAGATCATAATTGTCTCTGATTTTTGTTGCCTTTAAATCCCATCTTTCAGGTAGGGATAGAAGAAACTTGAGATTTGACTCTTCAAGTTCATACTCTTTATCAACCAGGGACAAATCATTCAACAATTTACAAAATCTGTCAGATGTATATGTCAAACTTTCATCAGATCTAGAGTCAAAGTGTTCATACTCCTATGTTAGAATAGTCTTCCTGTTTTTCTTTATAGCACTTGTTCCTTGACACCTGACTTCCAAAGCATCCCAAATCTCTTTGGCAGTCTTGCAGCCAATCACTCTGTTAGACATGACATTATCTAAGGCACTGTGTAGTAGATGTCTAACCTTTGCATCCTTTGCAATTGATGAGATGTCTTCAGGAGTCAAATCTTTCTTCTCTTTTGGAACAGTCTTTTGTTCTTGCCCAGTAACAACAGGAGACAATTTAGTTGGCCTATGAGGACCATCATTGATTCTATCAAGGTATTCTGGATCTGTGGCTTCCAGAAACATGGTCATCTTCACCTTCCATATTGGATATTCACTTGGTCTGAGAATTGGAACCCTTATAGTCTCATATCGACTCACAGAAGTAGGTTGAACCTTCTGAACATTAGAACCTGCATTAGAACCTTCCTGAGAGTTGTCAGCCATGATTATACTTGTGTTTGGATCGATAAACTGTATATATTAAACAGCCTTGGCTCTGATACCACTTGTTAGGCCGAATACACAATATATAATCAATATAAGTATGATAATAACAATTGAGAACACTGTTTATGAATCAACAACTGAATTATATAAATAATTCTTCTCTCAGTGATATTAAAGAATCACAGAGAGCTGCTAGGTTACAAGAATAATATATTCAGTATTCGCATCCCTTTTAGGGTTAACCTATCTGTGTTTATATATTACACAGTTACATAATCAATCTCTAATTGATACTCCTATAAATCAGCTATACAGATTATATCAAATTAGGATTGCTTCTGTCTTCTGTTCCGTTTCCTTAACTGTCTCAATATATCTTGCTTCTTTCCATCTTCAAGATATATTGCTTCTAGAATCTTCATTATAGCACCGACAGTTAATAAACTCTTTACCTCGTCAGACTTTAATAAACTCTGACTGGCTTCTGATAAACTCTGATATGTACCTGGTACTTAAACACTGATGAGCAAACGTCAGCAATTATATTTAACACCTTCATCAACCTCTAACACCAATATTTTACAGTAATCTGATTAAATTTAAGTTATGCAAAGGGTATAGTTCATAATGATAAGCAAATGAAAGAACAAGTTGAGAAGCCAAAATCAACAACCTAACAGAACATGGACACCACAAATTCAGTAAAGGCCGATTATATACTTTAACAATTAAGGATAACAAAATACACGAATCACAATCCGCAAAAAACAAAGAGCATATATTCACATACACAATTGACATAAGCTTAAAATATTACCAAATACCAACCTTCTACAACCGTAATCAGACCTCCAAGTATGTTGTTCCCCTTCTTCCTATGTCAGCCTTTAATATATAGAAGGAGATTTTCAAGAATGTGGGTGAAATTTTCAAGAAGGAAATGTGCTCTTTTGCGTATCCTGAGGTCTCAGATCAGCACATAACTTTGTGTTTTGTGGAGGAAGGTATGAGGTTTTCTCTTTGAGCGACAGATGTTTTATGTTTGGTGCAACACTGTACTTCTGGTTTTTAAATTCAGATTCAGTGGAGAACATTTATTTTTTATGTTATTTTCGATTACTTGAGTCTTGTAAATATTTGATGTTAATTTGTGAACTTTTATCGGTGATGGAAGGAGTGTAGGCTAAAAAATAAGCGAAGATGCAAAAGGAAAAAACAATCAAAAGCAGCATGTATATAGGTGGTTTTATTTCTCTAGCAAATTAACTACACTATGATTAACTATTTGAGAATAGTCATGTAATGCAAAATAAGAGTGTTTAGGATTAATTCTTTTTCCTTCATCTTTTTCTAATTTAATTATCAACACTTTTTTACACATATTATCATATATTATCCACACTTCAAATTTCAAATAAAATAAGTAATCTTTAATCAATTTTACTAATGAAAAAGGTAATTCAAGTAAAATTTACTAACGAAAAAAAGTTGTAGATGGTCAATTTAGAAATATATTTTAGTCTCTTTTAATCTGTCTTATACTTTCATGTGCCAAAAAAGACGCTAATGCTATTTTTTTAGGGCACTATCTCACCAACTTTTTTCCCGCCTAGTATAATCTAATTGAGAAATAACTAATTAAATATATTTAAATTTTTTGCACTATAAATCATATTTAACTTAATAATATTATATCACTTAAATTTTAACAAATTTTCATTTTTTTACAATTATGAAAATAAATTAATTAAATCGTACATCGTACGAGAACTAATCTAGTTTTTATAATAAAGCGGGGATCCCTTTCGGGGTCAAAAGCAGTAAATTAAAAGATTCATACTTTAGAATCAGAACGAGTTTGAGTTTGAGTTTGAGTTTGAGAATTCATAACATAAGTGTCGTAAACCCTATCGCTCTCCTCCCTCTTTCAAAAGAGCCGTCGCCTTTATTTCTTCTTCTTTAAAAATAGCCGGCGGGGCTTCCGCCGGTTTCTCTCCGGTGAAAAGCCCCAATCTTTTTCTTTCTTTTAGTTTATTTCTTATTTTCTTCAATAAGGGTAAGATTTTCTACCCATTTAGTTTGTTTGGTTTGTTTTTTAGATCTAAATTTTTGGAACTTTCGGTTTCGTTCTTCTTCGATTCAGGCGGGATTTTGGATTCGAGAGTGGACCGATTATCCCCTATCGTGGTTTCATTTTTTCAGATCTAAGTTCTTTTAATTAGGTTTTTTGTTTGCAATTTCGGTTGTTTTTCTCTCCATGGTGAGAGTGTGTTGTTTTCTCTCCTTTATTGTGAGAGCTGGTTTTGATTTAGTGATAAAAGTTTGTATGGAATTGCAATTATGGTCGATAGCTCAAACATGTTACGGTGAAACAAGTTGCGGTGAAGCGGGTACATGTAAATATATCATTTTCAACAAATCGTTTGACTATCTCTTCAGGAGGATAGACGATTGTTTCTATTTTATGTTTGTTCGACTCGACTATCTTTGTAGATGCCGTATGACTTTTCATTAATGAATTAATTCCATTGTTCTTCAAAAAAAACATAAGTGTCGTCACCCGTAAAAATTATATCATAATATTTCAAACCTCCTTCAAATTTGTAACTCGTATCATAACTTTCATTAATTTAGGAGAAACTAGTATATATAAAAAAGATAACTTTTAAAATTAGGAAGAGTTTGAGAATTCATAACATTTTGACAAATTATATTGTTATGTTTAAATCTTCTTCATATTTGTAACCCTGACTTTTATAATTTTGTTAAATATATTTTACTGACTTTCTCGATGCATAATTATCATCGCTGCCCCTCGTTAATGGTGAAGAAAGAAATGAATTTAGCGCATTCATATGAAAAAATTTGCGCTGAAAAAATGTTTATTTTTTCAATATAATGATATTTTAAACGACATCTACACTATTTTATCAAATGTCCAATCAAATATTTGGTAGGGATAATCTCAGAGTAAACTTAAATTGAATTTTGAACCTAGAAAAGAAAAGATATAGCTAGATTATTTGATCAAGCTCAACATATTAAATAAAATATAGCAGCAACTCTCTCCTCGTTTTCAAAAAACTAGTTTTCAATTTTGATTTAGGGGCTGTTATCAATCAAAAAATTGGTGATAAGCCCCATTTTATTGTTTTTCTTTGATTTTATTTTCAATTTCAATAAGTCTCTCTCATTATTAAGAGCTTTTGTACCCGTTTAGTGAGTTTTCTCTACCCATTTTTTGTGTTTATTTCTCTCTTCTTGTCAGAGTTCGGTTTGTTTTAGTATCCGAGATCATAGATTTGCAGGATTTATAATAGTGATTCATTGGTTTGGATTGTATGGGATCGTAATTATGGTTAGTTGTTCGAATATGTTTTGAACGAATTAGATATATATATATTCTGCAGACGACTACAATATATTGTTAGATTGTCTCTTTTTAAACCGCAAATTTCAGAATATGAACGAGGGATGTACCACAATAAATGATTTGTTCAACAATCGTAGTTTGGGTAAAGAAAATTCTGATTTGATCTATTCTATTACGTATTTGTTCAATATTAATTGTTTTTGTAAATGTCGCATAGCTATTTATTAATGAATTACTCGATTATAAAAAAAAAAACTCGCCATATCATCCTATTTACCTCAGGGAGTTACCTGAGGCAATTAAAAATTTTCCATACAAATACAGGCCGGTATTATTGTAATTTCAGAAAGATTAACATATTTACTCAGGTAATCTCCTAAGGTAACCTCAGTGTCTTTTTTCTCTTTAAAGTTTCTAAAGTTTCTAGTCAATATAAACATTTTAATATTATAATAATCAACTGAATATTTTTCTTGAACAAAAGATAAAAATTTATTGTTGTACAAACACGTACAGAATCTATAAAACCAAAGATCGAAAGATGCGCGAGTAAGTAAGATTTTGCATGGGGATAGGTTCATAATCTAAAGCCCATGAAGATCAAAGAATCAAGAAGGTAGATCCATGAACATCAAGACCAAACTAAGAAGAGAGAGAAACAAAGTCCAACAAAGAAGCAAGAAACCTCAAAAAATCAACCCACCAAATAACATTTGACTGATTGATTTCCACATCCTCAAACAAAAACATTACAAGTCATTCAACCCAAAAATACCAAAAAACCCAGAAATCAATTAAACAACAAATGGACCACTCACATCAAACTCCTTATAATAACTTCTACTACTACTTATAAAATTATAGATATAAAAAAATTGTATGTATACACACATATGCATGCACATGAACACATGATAGTAATTCCCGTTTTAACTCTCAATCCAAATCGATTGTCAAAAAATAATGTTTAAGTTGTAAATTGAATAGAAAGAATCAAACCAACCCCCTCAAACAAAAAAATAAAAAGGGAAAAATCTAAATTAAAAATTAAAAACAATGGGAAAGATTGAAATTGTTGTATACAGAACAACGCCATGTTGCTCTTATAATTTCTTAATCACAACTTTACTTTCTACAAATTTTATTCTTGTTTGTAATTACTGTTGTTTCTCTCTCTCTTTTTATATTTTAATTTATATGTTTATACAATCTAATTTATATATATTATATTTATCATCATCTGATGAACAAGATGTTGATTCCTTTAATTTGACTTGTCTTTGTGTATGGTTTCTTTGGTTCCACGATAGATATAAGAGATAAAGTTTGCATCTTTTAGCACTTTTTGTTGTAAAGATTTGATTTTTAAGGGTTTCAAGATCCATTGAATTGGTTCTTGATCTATTATGGATAGTGGGTCTGAAGGTGAAAGCAATAAAAATAGTGGTCAAGTTGAGGGGTTCAAGAAGCCTAAACGCCAGATGAAAACCCCTTTTCAATTGGAGACTCTTGAGAGGACTTATGCTGGTATGTTTAATCTTTTTGTATGTTTATGATTTAGGGTTTGATTTTATGTTCTGGGTATTTTTTGTTTTGTGATTTTTAGTGTTTTTGGTTCATGTATCTGATTTTGGGTGTGATTTTAGGTTCTGGGTATTTTTTGTTTTGTGATTTTATGTTCTGGGTACTTTTTGTTTTGTGAGTTTGAGTTTATTTGGTTGATGTATCTGATTTTGGGTGTGATTTTATGTTCTGGGTATTTTTTGTTTTGTGATTTTGAGTTTATTTGGTTGATTTGTGATTTTGTTATGTGTTGATGTTTGTATTGATGTGGTTTTGGTGTTTGATGGTTTGAGCAGCTGAGATGTACCCGTCTGAGGCAATAAGGGCTGAACTTTCGGTGAGATTGGGGTTATCAGATAGGCAACTGCAGATGTGGTTTTGCCATAGAAGGTTGAAGGATAAGAAGGAAGGGTCAGGGTCGGGGTCAGGGAAGAAGACGCCAGCAGCTCTAGTGGCTCAGAAGGGGATGATTGGTTCTTCTAGAGATATGGTGAAGGTGGAAGAGCAAGGTAGTGATGGAGGGTTTGGGTCTATGTCTAGGTCGAGATCAGGGTCGGGGGCAGGGCCGGGGGCAGGGTCTGATTCAAGTCAATATGATAATGATTTGCCATTGGCGCGGAGTTATGAGATGTCTCCACAGGAAGCGATGATGCAGAGAGTTATTGCATGCGTGGAGGGGCAACTGGGGGAGCCATTGAGGGAAGATGGACCAGTCCTTGGAATGGAATTTGACGAAGTTCCTCCTGGTGCATTTGGGGAGCCTATTAATGCAGCAGGTGTGTTTTATGGGTAATATTTTTTTTTATCTGCACATGCATGTTTGGTTTTTTCTTTGTTGAATAAGTTGGGTACTCTAAATGTGTGTGTATATATATTGATGTATTATTAATTAGCGAACTCTCTGAGTAATCCGATATTTTTTTAGTCTAATTAGAGTTTGATGTCTCTAGATATTTTGGGAAGAAGGCATGGAATGATTTCAAGAGAATATGAACATTAATTGATCGATAATTTTATCCTTTATTTACTGTTCACCTCTATCTTATTTCGTCAGGTATAAATATTTATATTAAGTTCAGATGTTTTTTTAAAATTTGGAACATATATATCATAAATCTCTATCCTTAATGTAAATCTTAGATCTTCGGTTAGGCTCGCCATCCTTCTCACTAAGGTCCTGCTGATGGGTTCATTCAGCAGCACACAGAAGTCAAAAATTTACAGCACCATTTTTTTACTGATGAAAATTGTAGTGAATATTTAGTTAACATCACAGATAGATATTTAGTAAATTTTTTATGTTTTGTTTTGTACGACTATATCAGGGCATCATTATCAGTCATTCTGTTGAATGTTGTTACTTTTTACTGTTGAGATATGTATCTTCGGAACATGATTTGCTGTTGCTCTTGTTCTGACATTTTTTTCTGTTGCTCTTGTTTCTGACATTTTTTTTCTGTTGCTTTTGCAGCAGCAACGACGGAACCCTGGGCACGTTCTGGAAATTCGTATGATGGCAAAATGGTCGAGAGATCTAAACCCAAGAAAATTAAAGTTGGTCTCTAATCTTTCAATAACCAGTGTTTTTTGCTTTCTCATATCTTTTGGCATATTAGCTGTTTTACATGAAAATGCTAAAAAACATTCATTTGTTGATCATCAGCTTGTAACTACACTGAAAGTACATTAATAAAAAGTCAGCAGCTACTAAATGCAAAAGCTACAGTCATTTGATGTGTTGCGGTCTATTTTAATATGAGATACGTGTAGAGGCTTTTTAAGTACTAACTTCATGCAAATACTTCATGCTGATCTTACTTTCAGCATCACTGTCTCTTTCCACACTTGTGTATATAAGGAGTTCCTATGATTCATATGTATCCTTCACTACATATTTATGAATTTGCTTAGTCATATTTAGACGAAGAATAAAAATGTTTTGCTGACGTTGAGAATTTACTGCTTATGTTCTATTAAAACATTTTTAAAGTTGTGAATGTTAATACTGTCAGGCTGCAGATAGGAGTTATATTGAACCTGCTGAACCTAGTTCCAGACCTGATGCATATGGAAGAAGCCTATCTCACTTCTATCATTTGCCTACTGATGTCTCGAATGTGAAAAGATCACCCCTCGTGCAAGGCTCTGGGCAATTGCCTTGGGAGTATGTTGCTCAAGGACCACCATCCAGTTTTAGTCCGTTAAATCACAAAGTAATGCAAGAACAATTTTCGTCACCTCCAAATAATAATGACTCTACTATAAAAACAGAAGATGTTTATCAAGTAGGACGGAAGCGCAAGGTATCTGAATGTAACATACCATTTTATATATGCAATTGACAGGAAGATTGAAGAATTGTTTCATATGTTTTAATGTGTTGTAGAGTGATGAAGGTCGAACCGGAAAAGATGTTGCCCATGAAAAAAGGATACGCAAGGAACTTGAGAAACAAGATCTTTTAAGGCGAAAGGTTTGATCTTGCAGTTTCATTCTCAATGTTTCTGAAACCACACTAATTAAAATTACTTTATTGTGTCGTTACATGGTGAGTCTTTTGCTACAGAGGGAAGAGCTGATGAGGAAAGAAATGGAAAGGCAAGAGCGTGAAAGGAAGAAAGAAGAAGAGAGAATGATGCGAGAAAAGATGCGGATGGAGGAGAAATATCAGCGCGAGGAAAAACGTGAAATTGAACGGAGGGAGAAATTTTTGCAGAGGGAGCTTTTGAAAGTAGGACTATGCCCTAAACTGAGACAGTTTTCATTAACTTGCTTCCTCAGAACAAAAGTTGAGATGTGTATCGTCTCTTTTTTGTAAGTACTTCTAAATCCGTTTTCCTTCTTTTATGCAAGGCTGAGAGAATGAAACAAAAGGAAGATCTTCGTAGAGAGAGGGAAGCTGCGAAACAAAAAGCGGCTATGGAGAAGGCAGCATTACGCAGAGTTGCCAAAGAATCATTGGAGCTGATTGAGGATGAACGTCTGGAATTGATGGAATTGGCTGCTTCAAGAAAAGGATTACCTTCAATTATTTCCCTTGATTATGATACTTTGCAGAACCTGGAATCATTTAAAGGTTAGTCTTGCTTCACAATCTCCTTCTGCTTGTCCGCTTGTTAATTCAAAATCGAGGATCCATTTTTTATATAGTCTGGTCATATAAGTTACTGCACTCAGTATTAAAATGTTATATATTAGTAGCTGACATAACATATTGTTTATCAGATTCTTTATGTGCATTCCCTCCTAAAGGTGTGCAACTGAAAAGACCATTCTCGATACAACCCTGGATCGATTCAGAGGACAACATTGGGAACCTTCTTATGGTAAGTGCCTCAACTGTAATTTTTTTTGTTTTGAGTAGAGTAGTTCTGTAGTGTGTATGTGCACACTGATGCACACATATTGGATAATGTATGTAATTATATACGTGTGGCACACTTGGTATATTAATCTAATCATTTATGAGTCTGTCAAAAAAATTTCTCCTTATACCTGCTGTGTATCCCCAGGTAGAGGAAGTGATCTTACGAATAATAATCCTCATGTATTCTTTCATTGATAAAAATCTAACTATCATGCTTCTGCTGCAACCTAATTTAGCAGTAAGCAAAAATTACTGCAACCTAATTCACGTTTCCTATTAACTCTATGCTATGGAGAGTTAAATTTCTCTCGTATTATAATGCATATATGTACAATCATGTGGTTAATTAACACCCTCCCCTCATTCTCGGAATAATGAAAAACGAAAAGGGATGTTTCTTGCTTGAAACAAATGGAGTATCAGTCTGTTGGATATGTTCTCTGTGCACATTATGGTAAGCTGGTAAAATGTTATTGTGATGTATGTGTCTGTCACTCTGTCTGTTTGTATGCCATAATAGAGGAAGTTTTAGCAATGACTATGACATAGGAATTTTTAACTATATGTGCAATGACTATGGCATTTTTATACCTGGATAATTTATTTTTTTCATTTGTTTATATAACATTGTGCTACCGGCTTGTACAGGTTTGGAGATTCTGTGTTACTTTTTCTGATGTTCTTGGACTTTGGCCCTTTACTCTAGATGAGTTTATTCAAGCACTACATGATTATGTAAGTTACCTGTCAGGTCTTGGCTCTCTTACATCTGAACAATCCATATAAAGTTTTGCAGCTTAATGTGTATTTTATTCATTTCCTTAACTTCATGTTGCAACATATCTCCTCTGCTTTTCTACACCAGGATTCCAGGTTGTTGGCTGAGATACACATTGCTCTATTAAATCTGATTATAAAAGATATTGAGGAGGGTGCAAGGACTCCAAGTGGCGGAGCAGGAACTAATCAATATACTGTTGCTAATCCTGAAGGTGGACATCCTCATCTTGTTGAGGGGGTAAGATCATATCTATTCAAGTTACGTCCAGTATATATTAATATATAATTGCATTATGATTTATTCCTTACTATATGCGGTTTCTATATCAGGCATTTTTGTGGGGTTTTGATATACGCAGCTGGCAGAACCACTTAAACCCATTGACATGGCCCGAAATATTGCGGCAATTTGCACTCTCTGCAGGATTTGGGCCGCAACTGAGAAAGGAGAGTACTGAACGAACGCACATGCCTGAAAACGAGGTGCCTTTCTTTTGCTTTACTCTTGTATGACACCTTAGGCTAAAGTAGATTGGCCTGTGATAAGTAATATTAACTCCTATATAAGTTGCGTTAACATGTTCTGGTAGAATATGTGCACAAGTTGCAATGAAGTGGTTTACTGAGAGCATCTTATAGGAAGACGGCTAATCTTTCTGATTGGAGAAACCAAGAAAATTGATTAAGTTACCAGATTTTCCCAAGATAAAGGGATGTGTTTAAATGTCTGATAATGCAATCAAGGTCCTTGATTTTCAATGAATAATCTTCATGTGGTGTCATTCTTGATGCAGGGAAAGAATCAAAGATAAGAATTTTCAATAAGAAGTGGAACTAGGGTAATTCTAGTTTCAACCGCACAAGAATCGCTATTCCCAGTTGAAGGAGAGAAAACAGAAGAGAGTCTCAGTAGTCAATAATAATTCCTATCTTCTTTTCAGTATGTGGGATTTGCAACACTAGCATAGGAAATACGAAATAAAATCTAATAACCACTTGAAAATAAGACGACTGATGTGCACTAAAAAATTACTGTATGATAAAAATGTATCCTCAATTAATAAACTTCCCTGATCCCCACAATTGCCTCAAATCAAATTTTTTTTAATAATTGTAGTTAAATTTTATCCCTATGTGAGTATATTATGTTTGTAATAGTAGGTGGAGTTGTTTCTCTTGGGAATCTTTGACATTGATATTTCAAGTAGATGTAGACAAACATATATTTGGCCGTGACAGCTGAATCTTTGATGAGACTATAGTTCTGATTAGTCGCTCCAATATATCCTCTTTAAGTTTTACTTTCGCTGAAGTTGCTACTGTATATATATACAGCTTGGGAACTCAAATTACCGAGTCACATATTTTAACTGTTTTTGCAGGTTAAAGGTTGTGAAGACATAGTTTCCATGCTACGCAATGGTTCAGCTGTAGAAAATGCAGTATCTGTAATGCAAGAAAAAGGGTCATCTCTCCAGCGCAGATCTAGGCATCGGTTAACCCCTGGAACAGTGAAATTTGCTGCTTACCATGTTCTTTGTCTTGAGGGTGATAAGGGACAAACAGTACTAGAACTTGCAGACAAGATTCAGAAATCTGGGCTCCGTGACCTATCAACAAGCAAGACTCCAGACGCCTCTATATCTGTTGCTTTATCAAGGGACCCAGTTCTCTTTGAAAGAATTGCTCCTTCAACTTACTGTGTTCGACCTGCTTTTAGAAAGGATCCTGCCAATGCGGAGGAAATACTTGCAGAAGCTAGGGAAAAGATACAAAAATTTACTAATGGGCTTTTAGCAGAGGAAACCGCTGATGATGTTGAGAAAGATGATGAATCTGATTCTGATGTTGCCGAGGGTCCTGAATTTGACGAATTGGGTACTCTGTCCAATGTAAACAAAGACGGCGATCTCTATAATGAAGTTGGTTCTTTGTCTGGTAATGCAATTGATATTTCTCGCAATTCCGTGGCTTTAGATCTGCAAAATGACCTTGATGTTCCTGGTAATGTTACTTTGTTGCTAGGTTTTATTTATTACTTAGTCTTCTACACTGAGGTTATTGATAATAAATTCTGGCAGGTGATCCCATGGACAACATATATAATTCTGGTAAAGATGTCTCTACAAGTGATACTGCTCAAGGAGTTACAGAGATTGATGAAAGCAAATCTGGGGAGTCATGGGTCCAGGGACTTAGTGAAGGAGAGTATTGTGGTCTCTGTGTTGAGGACCGCCTTAATGCCCTCGTTGCTATAATTGGTGTTGCGAATGAAGGGAACATTGTTCGTGCAGTTCTAGAGGTGAAATCTTTTTCTAAATTATGATCTATCGAAATAGCTTGGTTACTATGATATCAAATGGGAGCTATAAAGGAAAACATTCTTGATATTGTTATTTTGTTTAATACTTTATGCATCACAGGATCGTCTGGATGCAGCAAATGCTCTTAGAAAGCAAATGTGGGCCGACGCACAAATAGATAAAAGACGCTTAAAAGACTTAAAAGACGAAAGTTTGAGTAAATTCCAGGATCCTTGTTTAACTGAGGCAGCTGACGGCAGCTACAGCCCTTTAGGAGTTGGTGAAAATAAGAATTATGAAGTTGCTCCTGACACTGCAATTAAAGAAGAGCCTTTTATGGGTCTAGACAGTGTCAAGAAGGAACAGAACAATCTTTCTGGTATGACTTCTGAGAGGAATCTAGTGGTACAAAATACCTCCATGAATCAGAATACTCCCACAGTTCTGCAGAACGGGTCAACATCGGAAAGGTCACGGTTACAGTTGAAATCCTTCATTGGTCAAAGAGCAGAAGAAATGCATGTGTACAGATCTTTGCCTCTTGGTCAAGATCGAAGGCATAACCGTTACTGGCAATTTGTTGCATCTGCTTCCAGACATGATCCTGGTTCTGGCAGAATCTTTGTTGAATTACGTGAGGGTGGTTGGAGGATGATTGATTCTGAAGAGGTATTGTTTTTTAATTGGCTCTGCAGTTGTTTATTTGTTTTAAATGCAACCGCATATGTGTGATATATATTGATCATCTATATATCTTGCTCTAAATTTGTATATATCTAGTATTTAATTTTATCCCTACTTGAGCTACATTTTTCTTTTCAAGTTTAAAGATTTTTTAGGTGTTATCTGAAGAACATACTTCCTCTGGTCCTTTCTATAGGGCGTTTGATTTTTAGCGCACATTTCTAAAGGCTTAGACTATATATTAAAACTTGATATATTAATTTTTTTTTTTTCAAATAAAAAAAAGGTTTAATTTTTTAATTAAAATTTGAATATTTAAATTTTCTTTGTGAAGGAAGTTGAGACAAGATTTTTACAGGACTAGAAGGGTATTAGGTTTCACGAAAGTTAACGAGTCAGTAATCTGGATTTTGTACTTTCACAATTTTCTGGTACTATTGTGGTTTTAATTTACATCGCACACACACACAGTCACCATTTTTACTTATATGATTCACATTTAATCATGGTAATGTTGTACAATGTGCAACAATTAGCCACCTTTACTCATTTAGCTTTTGTGTTAATGTAGGCATTCGATACTCTTTTGTTGTCTTTGGATACACGTGGAATAAGGGAGTCACACTTGCGCATAATGCTGCAACATTCTCAGACTTCTTTCAAGGAGAATATAAGAAGGAATTTGCAGCTGTTTGATATTGCTGGTGACACAGTTAACAGTATTGAAAACCAAGCCACTGAAATGGATTATTGTTCTGGTTATCTAGCTGGCCGTAGAAGTCCTGACAGTGCTGCACATGATTCGCGTACTGATTTGTCAGAAACGTCATTATCTTTTAGAATTGACGTTGGGAAGAACGAAATTGAGAAAATAAATGCCTACAAGAGATATCAAGTGTTAAAATCGTGGGTTTGGAAGAAGTGTATCAATTCAAAGAACTTAAATGCTATGACAAATGGAAGAAAAGGCTACACACCTCTACTGGGGATTTGTGAGTTCTGTTTTGATACATTTATATTTGAAGAAAATAGGTGTCCATCTTGCCAGAGGATATTTGGTACCATAAGCGAGAGGTTGAATTATTCAGGATCTTTGGATGAATGTGATGAAAAACGGAAAGTAGGCACCAGTAAGCTTATTGCTTCGGATTCTTCTTTCCCTCTTCAGATCAGATTGATTAAGGCTCTCTTGTCTTTTATTGAGGTGGGGAGAACTTTGCACTAAAAACACTTTCATTCATTATGCAGTTGTATGCTTTCAAACTTAGCCTTTTAACTTAACTGATGATGGCTTTTTAATGCTGGTTTTGTTGGTTGTCATAATCTTAGTAATGAAAATTGTTACATGTGTGGATAACAGGTTTCTATTCCACCTGAGGCTCTTCAATCTTCCTGGACGTGCGAGCGAAGGAGTACTTGGGGTCAAAAGTTGCAGAATGCATCTTCTGTTGGGGATTTGCTTCAGGTATCATTCTTATATATGTCGCTACTACCATTATAAAATATAGATGGGTAAAACACAAGCTACCGTTTCTTTATTTTTGAATTTGGGTGTTTTTGCTGGAGGGGCTGGATGGGGAAAGTTTGGTCTGTTATAGTTGATTCATTATTGACGGTCCAAATTAGCTGACACTATATTCTTCTTAGTTCAAATGCCAATATTTATTATGTATGCTCTTCAAAGAGCTTTCTTGAAATGTATTTTGAAATTTTATTAAATTTCTGGATAATTATCTGAGTTGGAAACGCATGGCCTTCAGTGTCATGTTAGTCAAGTGATTTGTAAAATTATTTGCATGAGATACAATAATCGTAAGCTCTTCCTTTAGTATAAACAAAGTAGATCCATTTTTCCAAAGACTGAAATGATTACTGGTGGAGGGCTTTCTTTGAAAAGGGCATTAGTGGAACTGTGTTTTTAGAGAATCTGTTAAGGTCCGTGCATGCGTAGCTATTTTTGCTTGGTCACATAGGTATCAAGTTTGCCTATACTAATTCTGCGTTATTGCTGTTTTATTTTTTATGTTATGTCCTATGTTTTCAGCAACTTGGTCTTCTTGTAACTATCTTTAACTAAAATTCTACAAGCTCATTTTCTAGTACACCTCTCATTTAAAAACTGTTTATTGATTCCCATGTGTAAATATTAGCAGGTTCCATGTATATAATATTATGCATCATTTTGCGAGGATGCACAAATCATACTTCCTTCTTTTTTATGTAGCTTTTATTATTTCCTTACACGGATCTGGGGACCGTATCACGAGGGGCATATAGTAGGAATTCTTTTTTAATGACATATATATAAATCACATTAAATGGACTTCTCACTGTCAGACATATTCTTCGCAGATTCTGACTCAATTTGAGGGTGTAATAAAGCAAGATCATATATCATCAAATTACGAGACAACTGCCGAATTGCTTGGCCTCTGTGCTTTGTCAGGAAACGCGGCCAAGGAGTTTGATCATGAATCTGTTCCTCAACTTCCTTGGGTACCTCAAACCACTGCTGCTGTAGCTTTGCGGCTTTTGGAGCTTGATTCTTCCATTTTCTACACTCCACTTCAGAAAGCTGCTGAGACTTGTAGTATCACTGAAGCTGAGACTTCTACAGTTAAGTTCTTCTTCCATTTTTATTGTAAAAAAGCGCAAAGAATGAAATAAAATCATCGGATCTGAACTGTATGTGGGTTGGGGGAGGGGGAGTTGTTCTGCTTGGATTGACACCAAGGCAACTCTTTTCTGTTATAAATGCTTTCTTAATCTTGATAACAGAGTGGCAATCGGATAAAATTACCAGATGGCTGTATTTATTTTATTATTTGATATTTCTTTGATAAATTATGTTTCTGAGTTGGCTATATGATCCACAGAAGCTTTTATCAAGGTCTGCGTATTTGAAGGATGTTCGAAAGGCTGAATCAACACAAGTACCCCAGGCTAGTTCTGGGAAGCAAGTGATTCGTGGTCGTGGTGGTGCTCGTCCACGTGGAAAGTCTCAGAAAAAGGTTCTGGGTTCAAGATCAGGATCTGGCAAGCAAAGTATTAAAGTCAAGAAACCATTGACTCAAATTCTTATGCAGCAAGGAGAAAACATGCATATACAGGGGTATAACAATGGACAGGTGCAGGGACAGGGACAAGGACAAGGACAGAATCATAAGCGTGGTCCCCGCACAGTAAGGAGGAGAAGGGAGAGTGGAACGGTTGAGGACATGCTGCTTGGTAATTTTGGTGGCCGCAGTAGCTTTGTCATCAAGGAACCACCAAGAAACTACAATGAGGCGGAATGGGTTAGTGAAGAAATGAGGTCAATGCAAAATGAGGATCCTGATAATAACAGTACAGAAGAAAGTGATTCCGATGACAATGCTGACACAACCAGGTACATGGAGCAGAGATGGGAACCAAATTATAATGTGGACTCTCACCAAAGTACATGGGATCGGGGGGAAATGAGTGATGAGGATGCATATGGTCTTGATGTTAATGGTTTTGTAGAAGATGATGACAATATGGAGGAAGATATAGATATGAATTATGGGTCAGTTGGAAATAACTTGGAGGATGATGTAGATATGAATGATGGCTCAGCCGGAAATGATGAAGAAAGCTTAGAAACCTCCGGAGAAGACTATAGTGACTGAAGTACAAATGCTGTATGACCAAAAAAGAGTAAAATTTTCCAACTTTGAGTTAATAGCTATCTGTTTTTTTTTTAAAAGTTATATTTTATTGAAGTGCAGCTGCTTTAAGTGGTTGTTCTTTTGTGTATAATCATAGAGTAAGGTTTTTGATTCTCGATCTTTTTAGTGTAATAGAGGAAAATAGAGTGGATCTAGGGTAAAAAAAAAGATGAGCCAATTATTGTAGAACAGCATTTGTCATGTAAAATTATTGTTGTAATTGCCTATGCAGTTTTGGGTTTTTCCTCCTAAGGCTGTTCAACAAGTTAATTATATTTTATTGTATCCTCCTCATAAGTCTTGTATGGACAATGTTAGAAAATGCTTCCGATACCACCTCTTTAAGTTGGTTGAGTTGGCCGAGGGTACTCAGTTAACACTTGATTTTCATTTTTCTTTATTTTTTGCATTTGACTTGTTAATGAGAAAAAAATAAAAATTACTCAAGTGATTTATTAAAAAACACTCCTTAGCTTCAAATTAGTATGACATTGTTCGTATTTGACAAATTTGTTTTTAGGAAATTAGTCTATCGGCATTCCTCTGCAAGGAAAACATTGAACTTTTTCCTTCAAGAAATTCTGACCAAGATTTACATGGATCAATCAGTGATCAGTTAATTTTGTTCAAACAATGAAATTCTTGAATGTGTAAGAAATTTTAAGCACGACTAAGTTGTTAAACCGTCAGTTTTTTCATTCATGACCGATGATTTCCTGCTTAAGAAATTTAAAGCATGACCAAGTTGTTAAACCGTCAGTTTTTTCATTCATGATCGATGATTTCCTACATATTAACCAAACTAAAAAATCACAACTGAAGATGATTTCCTCTTCGTAAGATGGATGGATCACATTGTTGACAGGGATTGTCAGTTTTCTCCCGTCGTTAACATGAACCGTGTAGCCAGTTAATGATTCCGCAAGCGAAATTTTGTGCGTGCATATTAGATCGTTACCTTCTCTTGTAAACACATTGTGTGGTTTGTCGTCAACTACAAATATGACATCTGCCGGAACAACATTTGGCTGCTCGTTACCCTTCTGTGGGAATGTGATTTTTGTACCACGTTTCCAACCAGGTTTTATGTCTAAAGTCAGAATCTCTTCTACCGGCAAGGTTTTTCTGCCCAAGGCCAAGAGTTTGTGTCGGAGAAGTGTTCATATGAACATAATATGGTTTTAAACAGTAATTATACTGTATAATAAATCAATGAGCATACAAAGAAGTAGCAGAAAGATATTACAGTACTTGCTAGTCATGCAGAACCAAATTACGAAAGAATGGGAAGCAGGAAGGCAGTGTACAGATGAATTTATAGCGCAAATTACATTTCCATTGTTCGGATCGGAGGCACTTGAGCTATCAGTAGAATCCAAAGTCTTACAACAACATTGTAGTTTCTAATCAGATAGCATCTATAGTTGGAGACAGACACTCAAGAAGTTTTGATGTTGCTTTTTACATATGCTTAGGCGGGTCAAGATCTTTTAATACAATTAGCAAACCATAACTGTTTAGATATCTTTCAGCCAAATGCATAGACTTTCTACATCGAAATGGAAAAAGAAGAAGAAGAGATAATCACTATGAGCAAGAAAAAAATTACCCACTAGCATCGGCTATTTCCCTTGAGATCTTCATCTTTTTGGTTGTTCCCTTAAAAAGTTCTTCTAGGCTACAAGGCAATCTATTCTCGACTGGAGGAGCTTTCCGAGGGCCTGAGCTCATTGGCTTCATTGATTTGTTTAAACTTGGATTCGGCATCGTTTTGTTTGTTACGATGTGCCATTTCATGGCCAGTTTTCTATAAGCTTTCCTCAATTTTTCTTCTGTTACATTTTTATCAACCTGTAATATGTTGTAGTAATCCACACCCATCCCAGTTTTCTCTTTCAGAATATATGTGCGTTGCCTTGTCTATTAGTTTTTTTTTCGTCAAGATGGTTGTGGCTACAGGGAAAAATGGGTCCGGAAATGGTAGAAGTGGAAGTTTCTCTCCTCTACTCTATGTGAATGTTTGGTGGAAAATGAGTAAGCTTGTATAGTGTTTAAAGCATTTTCAACGGGATTAGCTAAAATGATGGACTAAAATGATATGAAATACTGATTAGGTAAAATTTACTGAACTTGTAACGTGTTTTGCTTCAATGGGGTTATCTATATTAATTGACTATATTTTTAAAAATTGCATATTATTATTTCAAATTGTTGTAAATAGAATTTAATATTTCAGTATTGTAATAGATGACATAGAATTCCTCAGAGGTTGATCAAATATAGCTAATATGATGAGGTTGACTAAACTTTTTGATAACAATTATGATCCGTTGGAGAGCCAATATTTTTACGAGTTGAAGATGTTCTTACAGTACTAAATTGTTATAAAATGTCAGACCGATTACATGAAAAAATATATATGCAACTTTCGTACTATTAAACCACGCAAATTTAAATCAAACATACCTAGTATATATGACCTATCGCAGTATTTGGAAAAAAATAAATGTACGTAGCCTTATCCTCCAGAAAAATTTAGAGACTTGTGTGTGAATGAGTGCGAGATATAAAAAGTCACAAATTACAGTTAATCATAAATATATATACATGAAAGAATAAATGACAATAATAATAAAAATAAAATTAATTTTATAATTTGTAAAATGGTTTACATATAATACCGTTATCCATGATTTTTCTTCACAAGAGATTTACCTTATCGAACTTGGGATATTTTTTAATACATTTACTTCACCGACGAATCCTTGAACGTCCTCTTTATAAAAACGGGTTAAATGACGTTTTGGTCACTCAACTCACTATAAACTTTTAATTGGGTCATCGAACTCAAAAAGCTTTCAGTCACATCATTGTACTCTTAAAAATTTTCATTCAGATCACTGGCCGTTACACTCCGTTAAAAATTAGACGGAAAGCTGACTAAGCTTTGTGATTTAGCTTTAATAAATCCACCATGACATGTACAGTCAACTGAAGTGGCATTTTGGTCACTCAACTGACTAGAAACTTGCAATTGGGTCATCAAACTGAGTAAACTTTCATTCAGGTCACTGACGATTACATCCGTTAAAAATTGAAAAGAAATCGGACTAAGAGTTTTCCTGCAACAACGTTAAGAGCTCTCCTATAACAAATACACACACATTATCATTAAGAGTTATATTTTATTAGATTAGAATTTTTTTTAAAATTCAAAATGGAAAATACACATTCAATTAATATACTTATAAATCGATACATACGAACAAATATTTTAAAGATATCATATTTTTTTTCAGTCCAAAGTGTAATTTTTTTCGGATGAATAGAATTTTATTTAATTTAAAATTGAACATACCCATTTAATTTATATGCTTTTAAATCGATACATATGAACAATTTTTTTTTAAGATATCACGTCTTTTCAATCCAAAGTGTAATTGTTTTCAATTTGTAATTTTTTCGGATGATTAGAATTTAATTTAATTTAAAATTGAACATACCCGTTCAATTTATATGCTTGTAAATCGATACATGTGAACAATTTTTTTTATGATATCACGTCTTTTCAATCCAAAGTGTAATTTTTTTCAATTTGTAATTTTTTTCGGGTGATTAAAATTTAATTTAATTTAAAATTGAATATACTCATTCAATTTATATGCTTGTAAATCGATACATGTGAATAATTTTTTTTTAAGATATTACGTCTTTTCAATCCAAAGTGTAATTTAATTTTTAAATTGAAATCATTAATCTTTAGATCAGTGACCTGAATGAAAGTTTCTTGAGTTTGATGACCTGATTGCAAGTTTGTAATCAGTTGAGTGACCAAAATGCCGCTTCAGCCGACTGTACATGCCACGGTTGATTTATTCAAGCCAACTCACCAAACTTAGTCAGCTTTCCGTCTAATTTTTAATGAAATATAACGACCAGTGACCTTAATGAAAATTTTTAAGAGTACAATGATGTGACTGAAAGTTTTTTGAGTTCGATGACCCAATTGAAAGTTTATAATGAGTTGAGTGAACAAAACGTCATTTAATCCTTATAAAAACATATGACGTAAATGATAACGATGTACGATGTTAATGCTTGTCCCAATATGTAAACGAAACTTGTATATCAACTTTCCTTTTCGTCTTGGTCATTTACCGAAATTTTGAATGAATATACTTATTAAAAGACAATTATTTAATATTTTTCAATATTTTAATATTATATCAAATATTAGTATATTTAAAACCATTTTAATTTTTCTCGAAATTCATATTCCAACTTTTATTTTAAAATACATAATATAATATTAATATTAAATTATATCATATAATATGTTCCTCCTAATGAATTGTTTTCTCTTTAACCATGTTTTCTTACAGTGACCCGTTTTCTCGTTGTTACCACATCTAAACAGATAAAAAACTAATTTACTAAATAAAATACATTATTTATTAGTCAATTTTATTATATCATAAAATTTAATATAAATATTTTAAATATTCTAATTATTAATATTCTCATTTTCCAAAAATAACAGTGAGAGTTCTATATAATAAAATAAAATAATAATATTATAATTATTAATGACTAACTAATTAGCTTTTTTTTCAAAACGTATACTTCCTCCGTCCCACCCAATTATATACATTGGGGGTGGGCACGGAGACCAAGAAAATTTATAAAGAAGGAGTAAAATTGGATGAAAGTGGATAAAATGGTGGGACCTATCAATATTTAATGATAGATTTGAGATAGTGGAGGAAAGTAGTGAGTGTAATAGTAATTTATATTAGTATAGAATGGAGATAGTGGAGAAAGTAGTGGGTGTAATAGTGTTTTATATAATTAAAAGTTACTATTTTTGGAATGTATAGAAATGAGAGGGACATCCCAAAATGGAAAGTGTATAGAAATGAATGGGACGGAGGGAGTATTTTTTTTTTATATTTTCTATCTAAAATTTCTCCTAACTAAAACATCAAAGATATCACGGGCAATTTCATTTAGTAACATAAAATACTAATAATTAACTAATTACCTTTATATGCAAAGCGTATATTTTTTTTTATAACTAAAATTTGTACTTTTTTATTTTTCCTAACTAAAACCTCTCATTTTCCAAAAATATCACGAGCAATTCTATTTAATAAAATAAAATAATAATATTATAATTACTAATAACTAACCGATTAACTTTTTTTGCCAAAGTGTATATTCTTTTTTATATTTTCTAACTAATATTTCTCCTAACTCAAATTTCAAAAATATCACGAACTATTCCATTTAGTAATATAAAATACTAATATTATAAATACTAATAATTAACCGATTACCTTTATTAGGCAAAAATGTATTTTTTTTAATATATTTTCTAAACAAAATTTCTCATTTTCTAAAATTATCACAAACGACATTACATATATATAATTATCAGTTACCTCAAATGCAACACTAAACACTGAAAATTAGACAAGAACAATCCTATAAATTATTAAATCATGTCGAATCAAATAAATATTCATTATAATTTTTTTAACAATTTAATATAACAAATGAATGCATAAATTAATCATAAAAAAATAAAAGCAAATAAAACAACATAGTAAAATTATTATTTATAATATTAATTTTAAAAATATAAATAAAGATTAAATTTCATCAAATATGTAGTATTATATTTTTTTTAATATATAATAGATCAACTGTATCCTATATATAGCTAACAAAAATAAAAATTAAGTAATAAAATATTTAAAAGTGACACTTGCAAAAAAAAGTTTTATTACTCCCTCTGTCCCATCCATTTCTATACAGTTTCTATTTTGGAATGTCCCTCTCATTTTTATACATTCCAAAAATAGTAACTTTTAATAATATAAAACACATTACACCCACTACTTTTCTCCGCTATCTCTATTCTATAATAATATAACACTACTTTCCTCCACTACTTTTCTCTGATATCTCAAATCTATTTTTAAATATTAATATGTCTCACCACTTAACCCACTTTTCATCTAACTTTACTCATTTTTTATACATTTTCTTGGTTTTCGTGTCCGAACCCAATGTATATAATTCCATGGGATGGAGGGAGTAGTAGTTTTGTTAGTCGTTCTTTAATTTGTTCATTCAATAGTTAACATATTTATATATATATATATATAAAAGAACCCTAGGGTAGACCTTGGGGAGAATTTCCTAAGATAGTGATTATCTTAGTGTATTATATTGACTACCTAATTTATATACAAATGAAATATATGGTAAGTGAATTTTTAATAATAAATGATTAGATGTGTTCATTTACATGTATTTTATGTGAACTTAGGAAAAATATCCTACGGTTAACCTTAGGATCCTCATGCTCTAAAAACAAATAACTATGCTAATTAGAACGCATATCTTAAACCTATTTATTTGAGTCATATGATTAGCTTATACTTTTTAAGTCAATATACTTTGACCAATTTATGGGATTATTTATTTAAAAATATTTTAGTACATCTCTAAGTATATTTATTTAAGCATAACTATTACACATCAATTAAAATAATATACTAATAAAGTATATTATTTTTAATTATTATAATTAATTATCACAAATTACTTAATTATTTTAAAAGTAGTCCTGATTATTTTAAAAAATTATTTAAATAGTTCTATTTATTTTGAAAGGTTATTTACTATTTTTAACATGTCTTATTATTATAATAATAAATTTTAAGAAAAATATATTTAGAGACCTACTTAGGGCCTGTTTGGCAACAGGTTTATAAGCCGACTTATGGCTTATTAACCCGTAATAGCTTATTGGGGGTGTTTGCCTACCCAACTTATGACCTTAACTTATAACTTATATGTTCATAAGTTGAATGTTAATAATGAGGTACATTTTCCTGAACATATTGACTTATTACTTGATTTCTTTATTTTTTTACTCCATATGTTCCTCTCATTTCTTTACACTTTCCTTTTTGGTACGTCCCTCTCGTTTCTTTACATACCAAAAATAGTAACATTTTATAATATAAAATTCAATCTCATCCACTACTTTCTTTCACTATACCTACTTTATACCCACTTTATACATTAAATATTGATTGGCCCCACCACTTTACTCATTTTTCTTACTTTTTCCTATTAATTTACACTTTTTCTTAAGTTCCGTGCCGTCCCCCAATGTAAATTGAGGGGGACAGAGGGATTAATACTTTATATTTTTACCTTTTTGTTTTTAAATATTTTTTTAATTTAAAAATGCAAGTGTTGAAATCATTGTATTTAATAATTCATTTTTTCAAATTTAATTTAGCAAACTCTTAAGTAACTTATAAATAAATTTATCCAAACACCCGTATAACTTATAAGAATTCATCAACTTATCACTTATATAGCACTTACTCATTTTAAGATATAAGTCAACTTTTTTGTGATACCCCAAACACGCACTTAGTTTTTTAACAAGTTCATTTAATATTCAACTAATAATAAAATTATTATACACAAACACAAATAATAAGTTAATAACTATTAAACAATTCGTGCATCGCACGGGTTATGAGCTAGTGTTAGGCTTAAGGCATGTCTGAATACCACTATTAACAAGCCTACACCTTATGACTGTGTCACTTTACATGACCTAGTGAAGTTTATCATTGGGATATAATATAAGTCTCTATTGTACTTGTCTTGTAATCATGTACTTAGTTTTATTCTGTATTCTCAATTCTATGATGAGCTTAGTGAATCTCTAGCAACTAGAATGTATATAGGCAATGAAATAATCATCCTGGTAGAAGTTCAATTTGTTCATGCAGCAGGACAAGAGTGAACAAGGCCATGAAGAAATAAGTTACAGAAATTTGTCTAAGTCCTTAGATCGTGAAGTCAGAATGAACTATGTCGTGAAGTTCTCAAGAGGCCATATCGTGAAGTATTGAAATCGCACAGTCTGAAATGTACTATGTCGTGAAGTTCTCAAAGGCAATGTCGTGAAGTGTTGAGATCGCATAGTCTGAAATGTTCTAGATCGTGAAGTCCTCAAAGGTCATGTCGTGAAGTCTGTAATATGCCATGTCGCATACTCCTGAGATGGTCATATAACAAAGTCAGAAATGCTCTATGTCGACAAGTCACAGGATAAGGAGTATACTGGAGTTCACGATATCAACACTTAGACATTTTACAACAAGACAAATCAAGGTACAAAATCAAAGTTCATGAAGACAAATATTGAAGTATCTGTTACGGTTAAGTGGTCCAAAAACATATGGTAAATCTACAGCATAACTTGGAGAGAAAGAATAGAGACAAGCAGCTAAAGATAAGGGAAATGACGACATAAAGCAAGTGGTCCTTCCTGACATAGTTAACCTCTTATGGAAAAACAAGATGGAGTTACAGTTAGGGGTAGCTGTGTAATTAGGTGTGTGCACCAATTTGTATAGGTCATATATATATATATATATTGTGCACACCCTATAGTTAGCTGCAAGAGAGATACACATAGAATTATTCAAGCTCTCTTTTCTCTGTAAGAAAACAAGAAAGCACTGTTCTTGTTTAGAAGCCAAAATTTCATTTGTGAAATTTTGGAATTTGTAGTATTTGATTTACTTTATACAAAGTAGATTAAAGTGATTGTGTGTGTTCTGTTTATTTTATTTCCGCATTCTCATACATATACAATCAAATACAGATCTAAGCTTTAAGAAGCGAAAAACATTCAAACTATTCATTCACCCCCTCTGTCTAGTTTACTAGTGATATTCATAACTAACAACCATTATATATAATACAACAACAAGGGGTTTAGTTAAGCAATTTAAATCCAATGGATCATTTTACCCTTCCTTATACTATACCTTTTTAGGGTTATTTTGGTCTTTTAACATGTATATTTATTACATATTATTAGATGCTGCAAATTAATATGCATACTTATACATACATATAACATTTACGTGAATATATATATATATATATATATATATATATATATATATATATATATATATATATATATATAGAGTACCCCTATATTATATATATATATATACACACACACACACAGTCCTACAGACATACGTATGTATACATACATATATTTATGTAAATTTATGATAATATATGACCATATACGCTTACATATCATATATCTCATACTATTATAGTATCATTTATATTTATTGTAAATTTTTATGAATTAAATATTGTTAAAAATATTATTTGAGAAAATTTATAAATTAAAGTGTGTATGTACATTGTAATTATTTATCTATATTAAATCAAACTATACATAATTTCTAACATGCCTTAAGTATTATATTTGTTACGACACAAATACGTCCAAATTAGTACAAGCTAACAAAAAAAAAGAACTTTCATGTATATAAGTGTAATACAAACTTGTACTAATTTTAATGTCATATAACTCATCAATTGCTACTCTAATATGCGGACGTACAAAAATTTTCCGAACAAATAAACAATTTATTCATATTTAAAGTATGACCGTGCATTGTACAGGCTAAGAGCAACTCCAACCGGATACTAAATCACTATAATAGTGATAAGTATAGTGTCAAAGCAACTCCAATGGAACACTAAAATAGTGACCCAGTGTCACCAAATGAGTTTTGGGTCACCAAATTTGGTGACAAAAGTACATTTGGTGATCATTTGACACCAAATTTGGTGACTTTCAAAATTTCAACAATACCCCTGTGTTTGTTAACAAAACAAATTTCTTCCATATATGTCCTACTAAAGTTAATTGTTTTTGTAAATTTTAACTTAAGATTTTATCAATTGAAACTTCTTTTCTTCTTAACTCTTGTTAATTCTAAAATATTTTTTGTATCTTTTTATTCTAATCTTTTAAATTTTATTTTTTAAATTTTGTTTACTTTAAATTTTCACAATTTTTTTTAAATCATGAATTATAAACAACACACTAGATTTAATTATAAAAATAAAATCATAAATTCATAATGATAAATAAGAAGTTATTTATAATATAAAAAATGAACAAAATTAGAATATTCTATTTTATAGGTGATAGATTCTTTTTAGTGACAAGTATAGTATCCTTGGTTGAAGTTCATTTTATGGATGATGTCTTTTTGACACCAAAATAGTGTTATAATAACACTATTTTGATATCCTTGGTCGAAGATGGTCTAAAGAGCTAATTTATCTTAAAAAATGGACAAGAAAAAGGGATGCAACCATGAGTAGGGCTGACAATTTCGGGTTGCGGGTCGGGTTCGGGTCGGGTTGACAGACTCGGGTCATAAATTTGACTCAACCCGAACCCGCCCGAAATTTTAATGGGTCAGAATACTCAACCCGAACCCAACCCGAAAATTTATGAGTAACCCGAACCCAACCCGAAATAATTATTATTTATTTAATAAATATAAATTATATATTATAAATAATAAATAAATTATATTTTGATAATATAAATTAATTTTAATATTATTGAATTAGAATATATATTAATTTAAATAACAAATAATACAAAATTAATATAAAATATAGGTATTTTCAGAATATATTTCATTTTATATTATATAAATATTATTTCGGGTAAGTTTCGGGTAACCCGAAATTAACCCGAAAATGACCCGAATTTTTTGGGTCAGTTTTGGGTCAACCCGAAATCAACCCGAATCCGAAAAACTCCAACCCGAATTCGTATTCTTCGGATCGAATTCGTGTCGAGTTGTCGGGTCGGGTCTGATTTTACCACCCCAGCTATGAGAGGAAAAAAACTACTCTTTAGTTCTAAATCAATCCTTTTTCCGAGGACCATACTTTCCATTTTCAAATAAAAAAGAGCACCAATTTTGACTTATCGAAGTTAGTGTACTTTTATTAATGATCTCCTCGGATCTTTCAAATCTTTACACACAAACCCCGTGCACTTCACTCTTTTTCACACACACTTTAAATGTACTTCATCTTCTTCAACTCTCTCTAGCTTCTTGTAAGAACCCTAAACAAATCCTTAACAAAACACAACAATGTCCACAGTATCCTCATTATCTGCATTCAATTTCACACCTTTACACAATCCCCACCGTCCATTCATCCCATCTTCAAATCCCCACCGTCCATTTTCACCCCACCCCATTTTCTTGAAACCCCTCAAAGCCACTTCTCAAGAATCATCACAAGCACAACCCCAAGTAATCACTACAATAAAACCCACAATCACATTTCAAAACGACACCGCATTGGACTCAACATGTTTTGTGATCAAAGCCAAGAATAGGATTGGACTATTACAAGTTATTACAAGGGTTTTTAAGGTTCTTGGGCTTGTAATTGAAAAGGCTGAGGTTGATTTTGAGGGTGATTTTTTTGTTAAGAAGTTTTATGTTAGTGATTCTAATGGGGAGAGAATTGAAGAGAAGGGTGATTTGGAGAGAATTGAGAAGGCATTGATGGAGGCTATTGAGGATTGTAATGTCGATTATCGCGGTGAGGTGGGGAGGAAGAGAGGAGTGGTGGTGAGGAGGGGACGAGTGGGAGAGGGGATTGGGAAGGCGAAAGCGGAGAGAATGTTTGGATTGATGGATGGGTTTTTGAAGAATGATCCTGTTAGTTTACAAAAGAGTATTCTTGATCATGTCGAGTATACGGTGGCTAGATCAAGATTTAATTTTGATGATTTTGAAGCTTACCAGGTTCATTATTATATGTTGTTGGAATGTTGTTTTACTTTTACTTGGTTTTGTAGTTTGTAAAGGTTACAACTTTTTCATGTTTCGGTTGTTTCTAAGGTGGTATTAGTGTTTTCCAATGAGGGGTTGTTCTTAAATTTTTAAAGGAATTTAAGTTTTTTAATGATCAGTCACTAAGATGGATTAGTTCTAGGTCAGGTTCTTGGCCTTAAAAGGGAGAAGGGACAACAAATGCACTAGGAACAAAACATATAGGGCAACCTGGTTTTTTTTTCTTGATCTAGGAAGAAACATGGGTTTCTTACTTGGCTCATTAATAGTAACTGGTTTGAGGTTTAAATAACTGAAGGTTTAATAACAGATTTCTTAATTCTGATGTAGTTGCTAATTAGATTCTAGATGAGGATATTTTGGCAATGCTAATACTAACAAAGCTATATTGTGACAAGATTTTCATAAACCTCATACGATACCTGCAAACAAGTCATTATTTTGTTACATAATAGAATTTCAACTTCACTAATTGCGGAAAGTTAGAGTACTAACTTGGAATCACGTCTTTCATTTGTTTCTAGAGTTGTTTATCTTTACACGGTTATGGGTATTCTCATTCTAGGTAGCGTCGTGGGAACATTTGCATTAGCAATCCTAAGGGCTAGGGATGTGTAATTCATGTGATCTGCCTTGATGTAATTATATTAAGAGTTCCATACCATCATTTCTCTTAAAATCAATTTAGCTGTCAATTGTCATGCATTGCCAATCTGAACATCACATGAAAGTTGGTATGCACAGGCTTTATCGCACAGTGTAAGGGACCGCTTGATTGAACGGTGGCATGATACTCATCAACACTTCAAAAAGAAAGATCTCGTACCATTCTATGAATCAAGTGTCCCTAAGAATATTAGTCAAATATTGGAATTAAGACTATTCAGAATAAATATGAAAATTCAAATATTGGAATTAAGACTATTCAGAATAAATATGAAAAAAATAATTAACTTTTTTTAAAATAATGATAAACATATATTTAGGAACATTTATCTTAAAAATGGACAAGAAAAAGGGATGTAGCCATGAGAGGAAAAAAACTAGTTCTAAATCAATCCATTTTCCGAGGACCATACTTTCCATTTTCAAATAAAAAAGAGCACCAACTTTGACTTATCGAAGTTAGTGTACTTTTATTAATGATCTCCTCGGATCTTTCAAATCTTTACACACAAACCCCGTGCACTTCACGCTTTTTCACACACACTTTAAATGTACTTCATCTTCTTCAACTCTAGCTTCTTGTAAGAACCCTAAACAAATCCTTAACAGAACACAACAATGTCCACAATATCCTCATTATCTGCATTCAATTTCACACCTTTACACAATCCCCACCGTCCATTCATCCCATCTTCAAATCCCCATCGTCCATTTCCACCCCACCCCATTTTCTTGAAACCCCTCAAAGCCACTTCTCAAGAATCATCACAAGCACAACCCCAAGTAATCACTACAATAAAACCCACAATCACATTTCAAAACGACACCGCATTGGACTCAACATGTTTTGTGATCAAAGCCAAGAATAGGATTGGACTATTACAAGTTATTACAAGGGTTTTTAAGGTTCTTGGGCTTGTAATTGAAAAGGCTGAGGTTGATTTTGAGGGTGATTTTTTTGTTAAGAAGTTTTATGTTAGTGATTCTAATGGGGAGAGAATTGAAGAGAGGGGTGATTTGGAGAGAATTGAGAAGGCATTGATGGAGGCTATCGAGGATTGTAATGTCGATTATCGCGGTGAGGTGGGGAGGAAGAGAGGAGTGGTGGTGAGGAGGGGACGAGTGGGAGAGGGGATTGGGAAGGCGAAAGCGGAGAGAATGTTTGGATTGATGGATGGGTTTTTGAATAATGATCCTGTTAGTTTACAAAAGAGTATTCTTGATCATGTCGAGTATACGGTGGCTAGATCAAGATTTAATTTTGATGATTTTGAAGCTTACCAGGTTCATTATTATATGTTATTGGAATGTTGTTTTACTTTTACTTGGTTTTGTAGTTTGTAATGGTTACAACTTTTTCATGTTTCGGTTGTTTCTTAGGTGGTATTAGTGTTTTTCAATGAGGGGTTGTTCTTAAATTTTTAAAGGAATTTAAGTTTTTTAATGATCAGTCACTAAGATGGATTAGTTCTAGGTCAGGTTCTTGGCCTTAAAAGGGAGAAGGGACAACAAATGCACTAGGAACAAAACATATAGGGCAACCTGGTTTTTTTTTTCTTGATCTAGGAAGAAACATGGGTTTCTTACTTGGCTCATTAATAGTAACTGGTTTGAGGTTTAAATAACTGAAGGTTTAATAACAGATTTCTTAATTCTGATGTAGTTTCTAATTAGATTCTAGATGAGGATATTTTGGCAATGCTAATACTAACAAAGCTATATTGTGACAAGATTTTCATAAACCTCATACGAGACCTGCAAACAAGTCATTATTTTGTTACATAATAGAATTTCAACTTCACTAATTGCGGAAAGTTAGAGTACTAACTTGGAATCACGTCTTTCATTTGTTTCTAGAGTTGTTTATCTTTACACGGTTATGGGTATTCTCATTCTAGGTAGCGTCGTGGGAACATTTGCATTAGCAATCCTAAGGGCTAGGGATGTGTAATTCATGTGATCTGCCTTGATGTAATTATATTAAGAGTTCCATACCATCATTTCTCTTAAAATCAATTTAGCTGTCAATTGTCATGCATTGCCAATCTGAACATCACATGAAAGTTGGTATGCACAGGCTTTATCGCACAGTGTAAGGGACCGCTTGATTGAACGGTGGCATGATACTCATCAACACTTCAAAAAGAAAGATCCGAAGCGCCTGTACTTCCTGTCCCTTGAGTTTCTAATGGGTATATCTTTTGCCCTTCTTCCTTTTGTATCAAATATGTCAAATTAACCTGTATGCTTTTGTGCAAACTTATGATATCTTAGTTGTGAAACATTGCTTTACTTCCAAAAAAAAAGACCAATTTCACTTGTCCTTAGTAATGGTCTTCTTATGATTCTGCTCTACTTTCTATACCTTTTCTAATACTTACTGTCGTATATCAGGCCGTTCCTTATCAAATAGTGTCATAAATCTTGGCATCCGGGATCAATACGTGGATGCCCTAAGCCAGCTTGGCTTTGACTTTGAAGTTGTGGCAGAGCAGGTAGAAAATTTAGCTATTATTCTGCATTTCTGTGTGATTGTCTTTTCAGATTACCTTTCTTATAACCAAGAAAATTATTAGAAAGTTTAGTAAAGTGGCAATGTTCCTTGTGAATCCCATTTTGGAAATTAAAACCTAGGGAAGGCGAAGTATGGTAGAGAATCCTAAGAACAACTTTCCTTTTATCATTACTGCTGCTATCCACATGTAACAAAAAAGAAACACTGATATCTTTATACAAATTTGTGTTTATATGTATTTCAAAAGTTACAGAAAAAAGATAGGAAAATAACTTTCCTATCATTTCCTTCACTAAGACTTCTTGGGATTCTTTATTGCAAAACTGTCAAACAGGGCCTATGAGATTACTTATCAAGCCAGTTTTCAACTTCAGATTATTCCCTGATCAAAAGTTTTGTTAGCTCGATCTTCGCAGAAAACAAGTGTATGCAAAACTCTAAAATCTTTCTTGCAAGTGTGAATTTCATCTTGTACGTCCATTTAAGTGCTTAAATTGTTTTAGAACATGTTCTGCAACAATAAACATTCTCCTTCAAAATGATCGTACGTAGTTCCTGGTTATTAAGTTATATGATTGGCTTCTTAGGAGGAAGATGCTGCTCCTGCTTACAGGGATTGCACATAGTTTCCTGTAAATCACATGATTTATTGCTTTTGTTTTCTTAGGAAGGAGATGCTGCACTTGGTAATGGAGGCTTAGCCCGCCTTTCAGCTTGTCAAATGGATTCTTTAGCCACATTAGACTATCCGGCAATGGGGTACAATTTAATTCTGAAATATCTTAAAGTTTTTAGTGTGACTTTTTCATTTTTATCTAAAACAATTATCTGAACTTATTCCAATTATCAATAAAGGCAGTCGATAGAAATTGGAGTTCTTAACCTTGTAATTGTAGTGCAGTGGTCTTTTTCGTTTATCTAACTTTTCTTAACTTTAAAAAAAATAATTTGATTCTTGTAAGATTTTTTGATGAACTTTTCATTTTTATTTAAAACAATTATCCAAACTTGTCCGAATTTTAATAAAGGCAGTTAATAGAAACCGGACTTCTTACATATTAATTTTAGTGCATTGGTACTTTCATTTATCTAATTTGTCTTAACTTACAATTTTTTTAATTGATTCTTTTAAGATTTTTTGACGAACTCTACTATCGCACTTCCATTCTTCAGTTACGGATTACGTTACCAGTTTGGTCTTTTCCGTCAGATCATATTGGACGGTTTTCAACATGAACAACCTGATTATTGGTTGAATTTTGGAAATCCATGGGAAATAGAGCGGGTTCATGTATCATATCCTGTGAAGGTTTGCAACAATATCCATTTTTATTCATGTTGTGTTTCCTCTTAAATTTTAACATAGTCATATATTAATTTTCCTGAAAGATCTGTGTTTCTACTGCCTTTGGTGAAATGCTGTATATGGAATAGTTTTATGGTACAGTTGAAGAAGAATTTGTAAACGGGGAGACGCGTAAAGCTTGGGTACCTGGAGAAATGGTGAGTTCCCTTATGACCAAGGAATATGCTAGTGTCTAAGATTGCATGCATTTGAAATTTATTACAGTGACTGTTTGCAGTTACTTTAAATCTTCTTATATTGCAAACAAAGACTCTGCATTTACAGTTCATTACACAGAACATCTGACTCTTTATATATGTGTTTTTTTTTTCTTTGTAGGTTGAAGCTGTAGCTTATGACAACCCTATACCTGGTTATGGAACGAGGAATACCATTAATCTGCGATTATGGGCTGCCAAACCAAGTGGTCAATACGATATGGTAAATTTACTTTTAAAGGATTTTAAAATTAATTGTTCCCCTGCTTGTAGCTAATTTATATGATTTGATTGATTATGTAATGTACATCTGATGTGTTAAAATTTTCATTTCATCTCCACAAGTTTATCTGTTATTGTAGTGCTTTATTTTTCTGTAATTCGAGTATATAGGTATATCTTCTTCAAAAGTTGAGTTGACGTGCAATGAGTATCAATCTCGCTATCAAAGGATATTACATTCTTTGTACGATAGTATCTACTTTCGTGTAATGTAGGATATTGATGTTTAAACTCATCCTTCTTGTTTTACAGGAGTCCTACAATACTGGAGATTATATCAATGCTGTTTTTAACAGGCAGAAGGCTGAAACTATAAGCAGTGTCTTGTATCCTGATGATCGCTCCTATCAGGTACATATAATTTTTTTCCCACTTAAAAGTGTATGCTATACTATAGCGGATACTTGACATGTTTTAATCCTTGTCTTGAGTTGATCTTCAATGGCTCTATTAACGACTTGAGGTCTAATATTACCCACTCATAAATTTTGATCATACTTCAGGGAAAGGAATTGCGACTGAAGCAACAATATTTCTTTGTCTCAGCATCAATACAAGATATTATTCGAAGGTTTAAAGATGTCCACGATGATTTTGATGAATTCCCGGAAAAGGTGCTGACTAAATATCTTGCATCTAAATATGACATCTTCTACTGAGAAAGCATAACACTTTTCCTCAGATGAGTTTGAATCTTTGGGTTATATTTGGGAGGCATCTTTTTCTCTTGGGACTACCTTTTTCTGTATTGCACCATGTGGTGCTGACCCCAGTGGCTCAGGCTTATATAATAAAACATGATTATGTTTAATATAGTAGTTAACTTCTGCTTAATCTAATTTTACCTAAATGTTCATGTACAAAGACGTAAGATCTTAAGCTCCTAGCAATTTAACTAGGAGCCTTATGTTGACTAGATACTGAGACTGTGAGACATCTATTACATAAAACATGGTACAAGTGGTTTTGTGTCTCCTTAGACTGAGCAACATCCCTCCTAGATAATAATTAGTTTTAAATAATCAAACTACAAATGCTAGGTGTGTGCTTGTTCCATTACTTACTCTTGCTTCCCAATAACTTATTTCAGGTTGCTCTACAGCTGACTGATACCCATCCATCTCTTTCTATAATCGAGGTCATGAGAATCCTTCTTGATGAAGAACATTTGGGTTGGAATAAAGCCTGGGACATCGTGTGCAAGATATTCTCTTTCACTACTCACAATGTAATACGTGAAGGACTTGAGAGGATCCCTGTGGACCTGCTTGAAAGTCTTCTCCCTCGCCATTTACAAGTAAGTTTTTTACTAAGAAGCAACGACACGGGTGCGGGAGTGCGGGTGCGTAGTTCTCGGGAACGCGAATTCGGGAAATTTAAAATTATGGGGATACGGGTACGGGGGACACGTTATATACAAATATAAATTTTCATATATATTTCATGATAGGCATATTAAAACCAATTGGTAGAACCAAAATATGTATGCAAACCGAATGAAATGCATAATTTGTTCATTCAAAATATAAAAGTATGAGTTTAATCTTTTCATTTATGCAAAAATGAAAATGATCATCAATATTTTTGTATTTGTTTATGGACATTGATACTTGATTTTGTGAAGATAGTTAGTTAAAACAAATTTTGAATACAGTTATTGAAAATAAAAATCAAAAGTAGGATTGTGAAAGAATTTGTGTGTCCGATACGGGGACACGCGTGTCCAAGTATCCGACATGGGGATTCGGCAGCCTACCCAAGTGTCCCTGCTTCCTAGGTTTTTTATAATGGTGGAAACCACAGTCCAGTCATTATCCCCCTCCTTTTTGCAGATTGGGATAGCAAAGGTCATATTTTAACTAATTGTTCGCCTGTTGGTATGTATCCGCTAAAAAATTAGCATAGATAGGAATATTAATCTTTCAATACATTGTTGTACCATTTACACGATTCAAATGTATATGTAAGTCAAATGCTTCTATTAATTTTAGTGGACATTGAGTGATCATAATCATATTCTATGTTTCTTCAGATTATTTATGAGATAAATCAGATGTTCATGGAAGAGTGGAAAAAGAAGATAGGCAATGATTATGCCCGTTTGTCACGAATGTCAATTGTTGAGGAAGGCTCTGTGAAGGTATGTGTAAGACCTAAAATGCTTAGCTTTCACTTATTTGGTAATCTGTGAAACACACTTGGTTTGGTTGGGCCAATTTGATGAAGCTTTTGTTAGTTTTCTTATAACTTGTACAATATTCTTTCTGTGGTTACTTCCATTTAAGATTTCACTGTATGTGATGGTAATTTTTTGGCAATCTTACTCATCATGATGCTAATGTTATGTTTAATTTGTTTCTTTTTTCAAAATAAGTTTGGATACTGAAAAAAGTTTTATGCTTTGTCACGGCTAATGCAAACATCCTCTCTCTTGTTGTGCATACTATATTGGCAAGGTTCTGAGGACGAAATACTGTATATGCAGCATCTTCGTACTTGCGCTAGGTAGTGCATGCAACCATCTTTTATGGAATGAATTATTATCATTCATTGTCCTTATGGGCCTCTGCAACATGTGCCCTAATTGATGTTTGTTGAGATAGTAGAGCTATGCTCTTTCGGATGTTTTACTTAAGTACTTCCTCTATTGAATTAGGGCAGAGATATACAGTATTTAATAAATCTAATATATCATATTCTTCTGGTTTGGCAGAGTATCCGTGTAGCAAATCTATCAATTGCTTGCTGCCATACTGTCAATGGTGTCTCCAAAGTTCATTCCGAGATAATCAAATCAAGAGTTTTTAAGGTACTAATTGGAGTAAATCTATATTTGATTTCTTCCAGCATTTACTGAATACTTTGTACTTTATACCTTGTTAATTCTAGTGCATCATAAACTTAGAGATCATTGTTTTGGTTCATAATTTTATTAGTAACACAGTAGAAACCTGAAACTTTTGTTGTTTCCATGCTTTTGCAGCCTTCTGTTGATGTACATATCTGTCTAACTAATTTTTTTTTAGTGCCTCGAGATCTGTCTGTCACAATATTTTGTGTGCCTTATACCTCTGCTATTCAAATTTCTAGAACCAAAATATCGCATCTTGGACATTTTGATCTTTGTAGCTCATATTTAAAAATTCTTTTAATTATCACAACTTTTACTACTACTAGCGGTTTCAGATTGAATGCCTAGAAATAAATCTTAAATTATTTTCATCCTGACATGACCTTTTGTTATATAAACACTTTGATCATGCTATAGCTTTTTCACAGGATTTTTATGACGTGTGGCCCGAGAAATTTCAGTACAAGACAAATGGAGTAACTCAGGTACACTGCAAATAATATTTGAACATTAATTATTGGATTTGCAGTACTAGATAGTTTCACTATACATTGTGACCTACAAGTTTGTGATTAGAAGGTAATGAAAGTCCCCCACAGGTTTTCAATTTTATTTATTCAAAGTTTACCCAGTTATGGAAACAAAGAATGAAGCTGTTTAGTTTTAAATGAAGTGTGGATGGCATTCTTTCATCATACTTCTTTTCACAATAGCGGCTTGGAACTCTATTTTTTTAAGTTGCATCAAATCATCTGCAATTTTCTGTTGGAATGAGTATGATGCTTATTTTTAGCATAGAATAGCTAACCTCTAGTAAATCACATTATCAGCGCCGCTGGGTTGTGGTGAGCAATCCAGGTTTATCCGCCCTTGTTACAAAATATCTTGGGACAGAAGCTTGGATCTGTAATGTTGACCTCCTATCTGGGCTGCGCCAACATGCGTCGGATTTAGCTTTACATCAGGACTGGAAAATGGTAATAATTTTTTTAATAAATGTGATATGATGTTGTAGATCCCTCCTTTACAGTGACCGACTTACGTCTTTAACCTTACATGTTCAGGTTAAGAAGGTCAACAAGACTAGGCTTGCTGAGTACATTGAGATGATGAGCGGTGTGAAGGTCTGGAATTCCTTGAACTTTCTATCGTGATACTTAGATGTTTCATTAAAAGTTAAGCTTCCCCTATCTTATCAATATTCATTATAGCATCTCAATAATTGGGAAAGGTAGTGAATCAGGTCATGAAGATGGGTAAAATCCCTTGATTAATAAGCGTGTTGAGATTCTATTTTAAGCAATTAGTCTTGTAATTGTTAACATCTTAAGATAATTCTATCATCACGTAACAACCAAAGGGATCATTCTACATGGCTGCATAATAAATTCATAAAAATTGGACTTTTTATCAGAAAATTTATAATTTTTCCCTTTACACTTTATTGCAGGTCAGTTTGGATGCCATGTTTGACGTACAGATAAAACGAATACACGAGTACAAAAGACAACTTCTGAATATACTAGGCATAATCCACCGATATGACTGCATAAAGGTATCACTTTTACTTTCTGATTAAAGCAGAGCTCTATTTTTTTTTGTTATCAAGATGCCAGCACTATGAGAAAAAAACATTTGGGGTGAATATTTAATTTCATCTGTTTTAGTAATCATGTTCTTGCAACGTATGTGGAGTCAAAGCGGTAAATTATAAATCTCGGAAAGCCAATTTGTTATGTTTGAGAATTCTTTGCATTTACTTTTGTTTGTGAATGATGGAAGAAATTAACGCTTAACGAGCCTATAATTTCTCCACTTGAAGATGAAGCTATAATAGGTAACTGTATTTGCTCGCATATGACCTTCCTTGCACCAGGGGAAGTTTTTAGTTATTGAAATTTCAGCTGACCAGACCTTTCTGATGTAATATAGTTATTCTTGCCCTCATTCCATGACGTTCTTTTTCAGATACATTCAATGTCTAACTCTACTTCAATGTAATTGATGTTCTCTTCTGTTTTTTTTTTCAATTTGTGAAACTAACAGCCATGCTTATATAATGAGGCAGAATAGTAGACACATGATATTTATTTACCATTTTGCATACAACATACATGGTCATGTGTGGCAATGTTCATAGATTAGCTTAAGGTAGTCTTATCTGCTATTATGTAATATTTGGCTTTATAATCTCTTGTTAAGAATATGGCGAAAGGTGATAGAGCGAAGGTTGTCCCACGCGTTTGCATTATTGGAGGGAAAGCAGCTCCTGGTTACGAAATTGCAAAGAAGATTATAAAACTTTGTCATGCTGTAGCTGAAACAATCAATAATGACACTGAAATTGGAGACCTCTTAAAATTGGTACGACCTCTTGAACTATGAACATGCTTATGCATGAAAAGTGCATTGGTAGCAAAAGCTCAATGTGCAGCTAAACATGCAACTCTCTTTATATTCTAAAAAGTTTGTTTCAGAAAATTATTTCTTCAAAACTATAGCCAACTGATCCCAGCCTTTTAATGTAATTATCGTGTGTCCTTAAATTGTTTCATCTATTTGTATTGATTGGAATTGATCCAGTTCAAATAATAAACAATCTCATTGTTATAAACTTTGCAGTTATCAATGTTTTACTTTTAAGACTTGTCCATTTATCTTCATTGTTGCAGGTCTTTATTCCGGATTACAATGTTTCTGTAGCTGAATTAGTCATCCCTGGTAGTGATCTTTCACAACATATAAGGTGTGTATTGACCTTGGTTGTTAGTTACTAAATGTAGTACATAGCTGTCATTCCCCTTTCTTCTGATATCTGGTCTATACTGTATACCAACAAAACTATAGTATGCGTATTGCAGTTGTGCTATTGTGATTTTAATGTCTTGTACATTCGAATAACTTATTTATACATACTGTTTTGTCTTTCGAAGCACTGCTGGACACGAGGCATCAGGAACTGGAAGCATGAAATTTCTTATGAATGGATGTCTGTTATTAGCCACTGCTGATGGGTCTACTGTTGAGATTATTGAAGAAATTGGTGTAGATAACATGGTATGTTCAAAATTATGCTACTAATCCTAAGAAGAACTGTACGTGTTGATTAGTTAAGACCTAAAAGTACAATTGCTAAGGAATAGTATGTTTTGACGAGTATAATTTACCCTTCTAAATGAAAATGGTAATAGAATGACAAGGTCAGACATGGATATAATTTTTCAATGTTGCATTAGTGATCACTTGAGAGTAAGATTGTCTTATGCCATGTACTTTCAAGAGTCATTGGTCTACATGAACTTTTCTTAGTCAAGTGTGCAGATATTTGACTTATGCATGATGCATCTAATTAATTAAGTATATCGGAAAAGTTTCATGGTTTTGAGGCTCATAATTAATCATTTTGAGATTAATATAGCACACAATAAGATGTAAACAATTTCATTGAAGCTTTTGAAGTCTGTTTTTTTTCCCAGATCAATCTTCTTTTTGTTCAGTTTTGAGTTTTTAAAGAGAAATGATGAAGTATGAGTCCTATGCAAACTAGTTTGTGACCAGTCTTTTAATTGCGAAAACTTGAGAAGAGGCCAGACTGACATAATTACATGTTGTATGCATAACCTATTTACCTGCCAACAATAATGGAGAATTTTCTTTCTTTTAGTTTATATTTGGTGCAAAGATGACTGATGTCCCAGCTTTACGAGAAAAAGTAGCTTCTACTAAAGCACCTCTTCAGTTCTTAAGAGTTGTAAGGTAAGTTTACCCTTTTTTAATAATAAGAGAACTTACTAATCAACAATATTATTAATTTTTTACTGGAATCAGAAATTGTTCAGAGTTTATCTTAAAACTGGTATACTGCATTATTTATCTTTCTTTCCAACACCAGAGTACAACTTATTCTTGGTTTGATATCAAATGCAGGATGGTTAAAGATGGTTATTTTGGCTTTAAAGACTACTTCAAATCATTATGTACCACTTTAGAGAATGGTGATGACTTTTATCTTCTTGGTTCTGATTTTGCTAGCTATCTGGAAGCCCAGGTAAGCCACATTCCATTCATGACAAATAAAGCACGTGGTTTCAGTTGTCATTTGGATTATATCAAGCACATATTAACCATGTCGAGTACAGGCCACTGCAGACAGAGCTTTTGCTAATCAGGAGAAATGGACTGAAATGAGCATTCTTTGTACTGCTGGTTCTGGAAGATTTAGTAGTGATAGAACCATCGAAGAGTATGCAAAGAAAACTTGGGGAATTGAACCATGCAAATGCCCTTCTGACTACTAGAACAAAAAAACCTATCCGCCATAGCCAGCCTCCTAAATAACTTTACAAATTGTGACATAAGTTGTGAACGTATACACGACACCAGATTTCGACTTCACCATTGGATGAACTGCTTGCTTCTGCCTTCTGTAGCTTCTTGGTATAACATTGTCAGGTTATGCTGTAATGGTAAACATTTTCATGTTATATACTGTAATGGAATAGTTACTTATTTATGAACTAAAAAGTAGTTTTTATTTATATACAGTTTCCGAGATTACCGTAGTTTTAGTTCCTACATTTTTTTCTGTTCCTACATTTCCTTTCAGACTTTTTAGACAATGAATTGAGAGACTGATGCTATGAAATTCAGAAGTTGTTGATTAATCTGGCAATGAGGCTGTCACAGGTGGGATGTACATACATGAGGAACTCGCAATTCACTTCGAAATATTACATGAATTTTATATAAAAAAATTGCATATATTCAAACTGACGTGATATAGATTTGTACTTGGAATTTGCCTATCACCTCACCAGGGTGAAGCACAACTTCCAAATATATACTCCCTCTGTCCCGTTATTAGTATACATTGGGTTCGGACACGGAGATTAATAAATGTATATAAAATGAGTAAAGTTAGATGAAAAATGGGTAAAGTGATGTGATCTATCAATATTTAATAATAAATTTGAGATAGTTGAGAAAAATAGTGGGTGTAATAGTGTTTTAAATTATTATAGAATAGAGATAGCGGAGAAAAGTAGTGGGTGTAATGTGTTTTATATTATTAAAAGTTATTATTTTCGGAATGTATAGAAATGAGAGGCACATCCCAAAATAAAAATCGTATAGAAATGAAAGGAAGATACCAGGAGTATATTTTTTGACAAATATGTAATTAGTGTGCATTTCCGGATACCAATTTCTTAATTTGCATTTTCAAAAAGTTATTTTCATTCAAGATTTTGTGGGGTTTTCCTCTTATATGAATATCATATGACTATACGAGTAATGTGGTGTTTTCTCTTCCCATTTTAAATTAATGGAAGATGAATTTTTTTATTATTGAACTTTATATATATTTAGAAATCAATCACTGAACTATAAACTTTTAAAAACCAATCACTGAACTATAAATTTACAGTATTTGTTTATATCTTACTCTCGAATTTCAAAATTAGCATTCCATCAAAAAATCAGTGACAGAATGCTTAATTGATTCTAGATTGGTGCTTGAACCCTAGTTTGTATTAAGCCCCAATCTGAACATCCGTTGACCAATCATTTAACGGAATGCTAATTTTGAAATTCGAGAATAATGTTATTGATATAAACAAATAAGTTTATAGTTCAGTGGTTGATTTCTAAAAATTTATAATTCAGTGATTGGTTTCTAAAAGTATATAAAGTTCAGTGATAAAAACATTCATTTTTTCTTAAATCAATATATATATATAAAGGAGGATACACGGGAGGTTATGTGGCGCCCCTAAGATCGTCTCAATCTATTTTTCTAATTTTCTAGAATTTTAGAATTTTAAATACTGATAAATAAAAAAATATTCTTTAACATATTAGAAGTAGAATAGATGTTCGAATTTATTGAGGAAAAGAGTTCGAATTTATTGAGGAGAAGATTTCGAATTTATAGCGAAAACATATAATTAAAAGTTCTATTTGATGTAGAATAGGTGTTTGAATTTGTAGAGGAGAAGAGTTCAAATATAAAAAAAGTACTTGCAGAGTTCTATTTGAAGTAGAATAGGTGTTTCGATTTATAGAGGAGAAGAGTTCGGATATAAAAGAAGTACTTGCAATTAAAAGTTCTATTGGAAGTAGAATAAGCGTTTGTAATACATAACTAAAATTTCTATTTGAAATAGAATATGTAAAGTTATATAAGTGTTTTTTCAACGAAAGAGTGTCTCATTAGAAAAGAGTACGGTAACATAAAAATTAATATATAAGACAAGTATATATTCAATATAATAAATTTGAGATTTTGATATTAAAAAGAAAATTTTGTTTCACGGGAGGACGACTTATTAGCGAGGATCGAGTAATTTTCGTAATTTATTTGATAGAGTTTTTTTTTTAAATTATTACGCTGCCGCGAAGCGCGGCTTTTTCAACTAGTTATAAATAAAACTGGCTTATTTTTCACATAACTTTTTAGGTAAGAAATTTGTATGACTAAAAATGTTCTAACCATTTTAACGAACACCATAAAATATATTGGGGTGTACACAAAATTAGCTCAATCGCACCAACATTCGAACCACCCGCAACCGAGTTGAGTTTTGTGGATACCCGTAAAATGTGAATTTTTGCGGATCCAATTTCTGAAAATTGCTCATTTACGGTTTGGTAGTAATTTGAAATATTGAAGATCGCAAAAATCAAAGCGTAATCGCAAATAACAAAACGTACATATATAATAAATATATTTAGTTCAAAATTAAAATGTAATACTTATACATAAAAATATTTATAAGTCAGTAAATCATATACGAATTACAATATTTTTAATTATTCATATATAAAATAAACTCTAAAATAGTGTTAATTCTCAACACAAATAAATCAATAGTATTATATAAAGGAGAAGACGAGGGCGGTGAGGTGGCGCTCTCAGATGGCTTCGTTCTATTTTTCTAATTTTCTCAATTTTTTGAATTAATAATATTAAATCAATAGTATTATATAAAGGAGAAGACGAGGGCGGTGAGGTGGCGCTCTCAGATGGCTTCGTTCTATTTTTCTAATTTTCTCAATTTTTTGAATTAATAATATTAAATCAATAGTATTATATAAAGGAGAAGACGAGGGCGGTGAGGTGGCGCTCTCAGATGGCTTCGTTCTATTTTTCTAATTTTCTAAATTTTTTGAATTAATAATATTAAAAATTCAAAAAAATCTCAATTACCTTTTAAATCAATACTAATAGAGGAAACATATAATATTTTTGCATTAAAAAAATACTATTATATAAAGGAGAAGACGAGGGCGGTGAGGTGGCGCTCTCGGATCGCTTCGTTCTATTTTTCTAATTTTCTCAATTTTTTGAATTAATAATATTAAAAATTGAAAAAATCTCAATTACCAAGTTAAGAAATTAGATCGGTCTTACATAAGAAATTAAGTAATTAATACCAAAGATTAGAAAAAATCTCAATTGCCTTTTAAATATTTACTAATGGAGAAAACTAAATATACAATTTCAATATTCTTGCATTTAAAAATTTTCAAAGATAAAAATTGTATATTAAGAAATTTATAGTGTATGTATTTCGAAAATATCATGTTAAGATTTATTCGACTGAAGAATTTATTTAATGTGTGCATTTTTAACAAAATTCAATAAGTCAGTGCATCAAATGTCATACAAGAATAAGAAACAGGTCATTAAAGGAAGAGGTTGTTGTTGTTTTTGTTGTTATTTGTTTTGACAAAAAGAAATCATTATTAATAAAAAATTCTCCCAGCAACAAAAAAGATGTTTGTTCCTATTTTTTGATTTTTTTTCTTATTGGGAGTAGATTTCGAGGTACTGAATATTTTAATAGCTCCGAAGGTATAATTGTAGTTTTTGATTAAACAATCTAGAACTTTATATATATATATATATATATATATATATATATATATATATATATATATAATTCAAAACAAAACTTAATTTATATTAGAAATATTATTTTATTTAAAAACGTATTTTGTGAAATATTTTTTGAGAAAATTTAGAGATATTATTATAAAGCCGTTGCGAAGCGCGACTTAGTAAACTAGTTTGTGTATAAATCATAATTGATATATCGCTTAAATTTTTAACTAACTTGTGTAGCACATATATTTTATTTTATTCGTATTCATCAACGTGATTACTTAAATAATATAACAAGAATACTTTTAATTTGTAATTAACCGTAACCGGACTTATGATTGTGGTTGAAGATTTTATATTACAATTATATGTATGTGATTTTTATTTTTCAATCACATCAAATTAAACCTTTTCAATCACATCAAATTAAACCGCGTACACCACACTGGAAGATGTTATGACCGAGGATAGTTTATTTCCTTCCTGTTAAAATATTATCGGATAAGAATAAAGTGCAACATATAAATGTTTATCACCTGATTGATTGTGCTTACTGTTTTGAATACTTATCATCTCAATGATAATAGGTAAATATTGTATTTATGTACCTATAAATATATATCTGCGCACCAGATTAAGGGTGTGAAGAATTTCTGCAAAACTCTGTCTTCTTCTCCTTCTATATTTCTAACTTGGTATCAGAGCTCAGGCAGGCAGGAAGTCCAAGGTTCGACTCCCTGCCACCCCCAATATTCTCACAATTTATGAGGGACACGAAAGGCAAAACTAAGCCCCAAAGATGGGCGCCCGTGATCCACTCTTCGACCCAAAAAATGGGCTCTCAAGTGAGGGGAGTGTTAGAATATACTATATGATCCTGAAAAAATGTCTTCCTCTAACACCTTGAGGTTTTAGAGCGACTGGTTACTCAACATGACCTTAATCTTGATTATGATGTTATCGTAAATTCTGTTCAAACTATGTCCACTCCTCCTTCTTTTGAGGAGTTGTATAGTATGCTTCTAAACCGCGAGAAGCGCTTGGAAATCTATCACCAACCAAGTCCACAACGTGAAGCTGCTGCACTCTTTGTTTCTAACACTCGCACTCATGGTATTCTTCCTACACCTCACGACCAGGGAGGCTTTGTCACTCGTGATCCAGGACGAGGACGTAACAACTATCAGAATTCTTACAACAATCGAAGCAGTAATAGAGGTTTTTATCGTGGACGAGGACGTGGTCGAAGCAACAGGCCTCCTTATTTTGCAAATACTACATGCCAAATCTGTAACAAGGTTGGCCATAGTGCTCTCACGTGTTGTGAACGTCACAATTATGCTCAACAACCTGACGATCTTCCTGCAGCATTTTCAGCAATGAGCTTCTCTCCTCCATCCGGTAATACATGGTTTCCTGACTCTGGCGCCACCAACCACATGACACCAGATGACTCTAACATGGTGAATCCACAACCCTATATGGGTTCAGATCAAGTTGTTGTTGCAAATGGTAATACTTTACCTATACACTCAGTTGGTGATATACATATTTCTACTCCATCAAATTTTCAGTTAAAAGATACTTTATATGTGACAAATTTAAAAGCAAACTTATTATCAGTATCTCGTTTTGTTCATGATAATAAATGTGTAATATCTTTTGATTTTGATGGTTTTTCTATAAAGGACCGAAGAACATGGAGAATACTTCATCAAGGTCAGAGTAAAGACTTTTTGTTTCCCTTGCAAGCACAACGACATCAACCATGTCCTTCTTTCAAAATAGCTACAACCATGGTTCGAAAGAATACCTCTCTCGAAAATTGGCATAAGAGCTTAGGTCATCCTGGTCCTCAAGTTCTTCAATTTTTAGTTCGAAATCATTGTTTAGATATTGTTGGAAATAACAGACTTTCTAGTTGTTTAAGTTGTTCAATTAATAAAAGTTGTCGCTTGCCTTTTTTAAGCTCTACTACTCTATCTCCTCGTCCTTTACATCTCATACATTTTGATATATGGGGACCTACTCCCGAGTTATCTCATGGCGGCTTTCGTTATTATCTAATTTTTGTCGATGATTTTTCTAGATTTACCTGGATATATCCATTAATTCAAAAATCTGAAGCTACTGATTATTTTCGAATATTTAAGCTTGCTGTTGAAAATCAATTTGGCACTAATATAAAGTATTTACAAACTGATGGTGGCAAAGAATATGTTAACAAAAATTTTGCAGATATTCTTCTCAATAGTGGAATCACACATCGCATTACTTGTCCTTATACTTCTGCTCAGAATGGAAAAGCTGAGCGAAAACATTGCAATATTGTTGAACATGGCCTTGCTTTGTGTCACCATGCATTTTTGCCTAGAAGATTTTGGATGGAAGCTTTTTGTACTTCAGTTTATTTAATGAACAGATTGCCTTCTCCTGGACTACAACAAAAATCTCCATACGAAATGCTTTTCAACAAAATTCCATATTATGCCACACTTCGTACTTTTGGGTGTCAATGTTTTCCATTATTAGGCGCTACAAAGAAAGATAAATTATCTTCGAAGTCAGTTCCTTGTGTTTTTCACGGCTATGGAAGTCAACATAAAGGATATCGGTGCCTTGATCCGCGAACTGGTAAAGTGTATTTCTCTCGTCATGTTCGTTTTAATGAAGAAATATTTTCATTTGCACAACTTCTTTCACATGGATATCTTAAACCCTCTATAAAGATTGACGAGTGGGTCACTCCAGTTGAACCTGTAAGACCTATGCATCATGGTCTCTATCTCCCACCGTCGTTGGTTCCAATGAGTCAAACAACACCGCCTCTAGCTTTTACTTTTCCTGGCTCCCCAGTTCCTCATGCTAATTCAGACCTACCCATTCCTATTCCTCTTACATCACCTATAATAACTAGATCTCCAACTCCTGACACTATACCCTCACAATTAACTGGCCCAAATACTTCACCACCAGTCCCAAATGCTTCATCACTAGTACCAAGTTCTCACCCCGTTAATGAAGTAAGTACAATATTACATCCCATGATAACTCGACTCCGTGATGGCACACGCAAACCTAAGAAACCTTTTACATGTCTTACAAGTAAACACCCATTACCTACATGTTTTCAGAGTGTTGTTAGTTCTCTTATGAATGAACCAACTTGTTTTACAGAGGCTTCAAAATATAACGATAACGTAGTCGGGTGTAAGTGGGTGTATAAGATCAAAAGGAATGCAGACGGTTCCATTGAACGATATAAGGCACGACTCGTTGCAAACGGGTACAACCAGAAATATGGAGTTGACTTCCAAGAAACATTTAGTCCAGTGGTCAAAGCTCATACTATTCGACTTGTATTATCTATGGCCGTGAACAGGGGTTGGCCAATTCGTCAACTCGATATTAAAAATGCATTCTTACATGGTGTTCCCGGTGACACGGTTTATATGAAGCAACCTCCCAGCTTTCTGGACAAGGCATTTCCATATCATGTTTGTCGACTTCACAAGTCTATATACGGCTTACGACAATCATCAAGAACTTGGTTTGACGAGTTTAGTTCTGCGTTGATCGAGATGGGTTTCCTTCAAAGTCAAACAGACACCTCTATGTTTGTTCACCATGCTAAAAAAGACATCACTGTGGTTCTCGTATATGTTGACGACATTCTCATAACCGGTTCTAGTAATGCATTCATTTCTTCAGTGATTGCCAGATTGCATAAAAAATTTGAGGTTAAAGATCTTGGCTCGTTAAGTTACTTTCTCGGAATAGAAGTACACTGTGACTCAGGTGGTCTCCAATTGTGTCAAACTAAGTATGCCCTCAGCCTGCTCAAGAAATCTAATTTTCTTCTTGCTAAACCATGTATGTCTCCGGTTGCAGCGGGAAATAAATTGTCTCTTCATGATGCTGGTAATGGTGTTGATGCCACTTCTTATCGTAGCCTTGTTGGAGCTCTACAATATCTCACTCTCACGCGACCAGATCTTACATATGCAGTGAACCAAGTATGTCAATTTATGCATCAGCCACACGAGACTCACTTAGTTGCTGTGAAACGTATTTTACGTTATATAAAGCAAACGCCTCACTTTGGGATGCACATTATCAAATCTCGAGATGAACACCTGCGAGCCTTTTCTGATGCTGATTGGGCAGGGTCCCCAGATGATCGGCATTCTACTACTGGCTTGTGTGTTTATCTTGGTCCAAATCTCATTACATGGGCAACAAAAAAGCAAAATACGGTTTCTAGGTCAAGCGCTGAAGCTGAATATCGAGCATTAGCACATACAGCAGCATATTTGCAATGGCTTACCTTCCTTCTTCGTGATCTAAAACTACATTTAGCTCATCCTCCCATCGTTCATTGTGACAACATTAGCGCTACCTACTTTGCATCCAATCCCATTCTTCACGCCAGGACCAAACATATAGAGATCGACTATCACTTTCTACGAGAGCGTGTTATGCGTGGTTCTCTGAAAATCGTATATGTCCCAAGTGCTGATCAAACTGCAGATTTATTTACAAAGGCTTTGTACTTGCCACGATTTCAGATGTTGCGAGACAAGCTGCTGGTTCGACCTTGTTCCACCATCATCTTGAAGGGGGGTGTTGAAATATTATCGGATAAGAATAAAGAGACTGATAGTTTACCAGAATAGGTGCAACAGATAAATGTTTATCACCTGATTGTGCTTACTGTTTTGAATACATATCCTCTCTATGATAATATGTAAATAATGTATTTATGTACCTATAAATATATATCTGCGCACCAGATTAAGGGTGTGAAGAATTTCTGCAAAACTCTGTCTTCTTCTCTTTCTATATTTCTAACTCTTCCTAATAAGCAAGGCTACACTCAATATGGACGAATACTCGAGTGACTTTTTGTACAACTTTTTTCCAGCTTCAAGAAAATTTAAAAAAAAAAAGAACTTCTAAGTAACAAATTAATTGTCTCAAATGCTTATTCTTTATAATTAAAGATCCGATTTTAGCAACGCTCGTTATTAGCTTATAAGCTTTACCGAAGAAATACTAATCTCAAATGCTCATCTTTTTTTTTTTAAACTCATTATATTATATAATAAAAGCAAATCGCAATCCAACGAAGATCATTGAAGAACGTACATGAGAAGTCATGGGTTTCCCAAAGCACTTGCCATAGCCGGTTAGGAATCCAACTAGACAAAACCAAACCAGTACAACATACCTGGTCCTAAAAAGAAATAGTTGTGTACAAATCTATAGAAAGTAGACACGGATGCGGGTAATGAATCAGCCCGATTACCAAATCAATGCGATAATTTACACCTACAAGACACCGAATTATGTATCATATGAAGCAACTGATCTGGATTATGGAAGTCTCCCTCATGAAGCCTCTGATTTCTCTGCCTCCATATATGATAAACCATGTTTTGGATGATGCATCTAACCAATTCTCGCGAAACATTGGTTAATTGTTCATCCAATCTGATGATGAACTGAAGCCATGATGTCGAGTAGCCCTGAAGATCAATCTGGAGAGGCATAAGAAGCCTTCGAAGAATGTACTCGGAATAAGGGCAGCTGAAAAATAAGTGATCAATCGTTTCCTTCCCTGCAATGCAGAAAACACACTGTAGATTCATTGCACATCCAAACCTAGCAAGACGATAAGCCGTGGGTAGGCGTCCAAGGCAAACCAACCACTGAATGAAAGCAAATATGTTGACTCTTAGATTACACCATACCATTCTAGTCCACCTCAGACCCAAATCAAAGTGCCTTATAAAATCCCAAATTGTTCTTGTTTTTAAAAGATGAACCTTAGTGAGATCCCACATGTAACAATAAGTACCTTCCAAAGAAGAAGGCCAAGAAGTAGAGTCTGCATTCAATATCAGTAAATTGTATCAATAGGCATGTCATTGATAATCATGGGTAACTGCCATCGATCATTGGGAAAGATATCACTGACCTTGGTAGTACAATTGAATGTTGTTGAGATAGACCCTCCACTTAGCCAAGGATCATTCCAGAACTGACATTGCTCACCACTCCCCAACTACATTCTCATATGCCTACAGGCCACCGGTCGTAGTGAAATGATTCTCTTCCATATCCATGAGCAATTAGACTTAGCCTTCACCGTCCACAAACAATGATTATGTAAGAGATGTCTATGTACCCACTGAACCCATATGGAGTTACATTTCTCATTAAGAATGGAACAGAAAATAGATATGAATTGAGTCCTGTACCATTCCTTGGGATCCTTCAAACCCAGACAACCCTCGTCTATGGGTAAACAGATTTCTTTCCAGGAGATCTTAGTCCCTCCCTTGGAGTCAATATTTCCTTTTCATAGAAATCTAGTGAACATTCTTTGAATTATTTTGAAGACCTCATTGGGGAGAGCAAAGTGTTGAGTCCAGAATGATTGTATAGCGAACAGAACTGCTTTGAGTAAAACTAGACGCCCTGTATAGGAGAGATATCTAGTTATCCATTTAAGGATCCTCTTAGATATGCTTTCCAATAAAGGGACACAATTTTGTATAAATAACTGATTTGCAACCAAAGACACCCCTAAGAATTTTACTGGAAGTTGCCCCCTCAGAAATCTAATAACTCTATCAAACCAAGCAAGCACCGTGGGGCTTGCATTTCGAAAAAAAAAAAGAATGGCTTTTGGCAGGATTTGGTTGAAGTCCACTCCAACCAGCAAACTTATCAAGACATTCAATGATCATTTTGAATGACCCAATATCCGCTTTACAGAAGAGCATTACATCATCTGCGAAAAACAAATGAGTGATGTTTAGAACCTTGCATTTCCAGTGGTGCTTAAAGGGATGTTCCAAATTATTGAGAAGTCCAGAAAGCACATTCATTGCTAAGGTGAATAGGTAAGAGGAAAGTGGATCCCCTTGTCTTAATCCCCTCCTTCCTAGGAAAAACTCAGTGTATGCACCATTGATCTTGACCGTGTATCTAGTAGTTGTAATGCAGGACTGGATCCAGTAAGTAAATTGCATGGGAAAGTTATGCTTTTGAAGATAAACAAGCAAAAAATCCCATCTCACCGAGTCAAAGGCTTTCCTTAGATCAATTTTGAGGGCACACCTAGGTGTCTATGAATTTCTGGTATACCCCTTGAAAAGTTCCTGTGCCATCAAGATATTATCAGAGATTTTCCATCCTGGAATAAATGCACTTTGAGAGTGATTAACAATCTCAGCCATGACCTTTTTCATTCGAGCTTCCAGGATCTTAGCAATGCACTTGTAGACAATATTGCACAAAGATATTGATCTAAAGTCAATCATGGTGAAGGGAGCTTGCATTTTAGGGATTAATGCAATAGCAGCTGAGTTGATACCCTTGTGTAAACAATTTGTGTCAAAGAAAAACCTGATTTCTTTACAGAAGTCATCTCCAATAACGTCCCAAACCGATAAGAAAAATTCAACCCCAAAGCCATCCGGACCAGGGGCCTTGTTTTTCTTCATTTTCTTTAGAGTTTGCAGTATCAACAAGTTAGAGACCGGAGCTGTCAATTCTGCAACATGTGAATCCTCAAGAGTTGGACACTCCACACCTTCTAAATCAATTGACTCCTCCTTATCCTCATTACCAAGGGAGTTCCGGAAAAAGTCAAGAGCAACCTCCACTACTTGGTCATGTCCTGAGACAAGGGCTCCTTGAAAGTTATGTAGTAACAATATTTTATTATGATTCCAGTTATCCTTTGTTTGATTAAAGAAAAATGCCGTATTACCATCCCCTTCCTTTAACCAACGAACACGAGATTTCTGAACCCAAAGTTTTTCTTCTGCTACTAAAATATTATTAAGATCTCTACAAGCTTTCAATTCCAATTGCATGAGATCAGGATTAAGAGTGTCTTGCGCAAGAGACTCCTGGACAGATTTCAGAAGATCCCTAGCCCTATTAATATTATCACTGACTTTGTTATTTCTAACAAGAAGAACTCTGAGTGCACTCCTAGCTATACCCAACCTACGATGCACAACCTGCATTGGGTTACCAAGACCAGAAAAGCTCCAGGATTTCGCAATGCAATTCTTAAACCCCGGTATATCAATCATGTAGTTAAAAAATTGAAAAGGTTTACCACGACATATTTCATTATCAGGGATGAAGACCACTAGAGGGGTATGATCCGATAATGCCCTAGAATAACGCGGGTTTCCGAATTCTCTAGGAGATGTAACCAATTTCCATTGATAAGCACCCTATCTAGACGTTTATATATGGGTTGATCCACTTGCTTATTCCACCGAGGAAGCAACTCTCTAACTGTGCGTAAATGAACAAGTTCCTTGTTAGAAGTAAATTCCAGGATATCTTGCATTTCACTATTCCATCGTTCCCGTCCTCCACTGATTTCCTGAAGAGACTGAACAGAATTGAAGTCCCCCCCAACAAGGAATTGAGGGAGGCACTCTAAGTTGGCTCCAGAGTTCCTTACGTTCATTGCCATCATTGGAAGCATACACAAAAATACCTCGAAAGGTGAGTGATGTAGTGATATGAGTAACATCACAGGAGATAAACTGAGCAGATGAGCCAATCAAATTAACCCTCCAGACAGCAAGATTCCAACCCAGCCAAATTCTACCATTGTCATTAGACCTGTCAATTTGGTATACGACACGTGAATATGACACGAACACGACACGGATAATTAGTGTTTGGGTGCAAAAATTTAGTACACGAACACGAAAAAATAGGAATATAATTAGTGTCGGGTTTGGGTTTTCACAATAGATACACGACACAGAACGAAAGTACACGAATTAATGAAGTAAATAAATAATTTTAAAATATATATTATTAATAGTATTGCATATTTAGAAAATATATAAACAATTACATATGAACAATAAATAAAAGTTTCACGACTAATTGACCGTAAGTTATACATTTATATATAAGAAGTATACATTTATATATATAAGTTATATTTACAAATTTTTGTAAAATTGTATGTAATACATATTTAATACACATTTCATAAAAAATTACATAATTAAAATAGTTTTATAATATATAAATTTTAATTAAATTAAATTTATATTTTTGTTTAATATACACGAATACGACACGTAAAGTACACGACACGTTTTCAATTGGATATGTGTTTCAAATTTAGTACACGAATCCAAAACGGGTCGGATATGGATTTTACATTCAAGTACACGAAAACACGAAAGTACACGACACGAAAGTACACGACACGGTTCATTGCCAGGTCTAATTGTCATGATGCTGGTAGTTATTAAGCCAATTCCAAGTAGGTTTGACAGACCTTGAGACGTATTTGAACTTCTTTTCTTTGACCCTAGTCTCGAGAACAACCACCATATCAACTCAATTCGTATTGAGGAAGTTCTTCAACTCCTCACGATGCGAGGATTTATTCAATCCCCTAATATTATGGATTGCAAAAAACATAGGTACAATACACTATGAGCACCCCACCCTGCGGCCGGACCGTAATTCCTTCTTAATATCAGTCTTCTTCTTGTTATGCCCTTTATTGTTTTTGGCTGTCCCTTCCACTTTATCCATCTTAGCCCCCTTATCGGAAGATCCCGGCAGACCTGATTCAGTAGCAATCTCCCCTTCCTCTTCCAAGCTAGCAATACTATTGCTATCATCCAAGGCAGAAAATGAGTTACAAAGGTCTTTGTTCTGTGAGATAAACACGAATGGTGTAGTCACTAACTCAATATTGTTGACAATTAAGTCCCCTGTTCCTTCGTGAACCACCGTATCCACTTTATCCCCCCTTATCCACCTTATCCTTCAAAGAAATGAAACTCTCTTTCAAGCTAGTAGAAACCACAATACTCCCATCCAAAACAGAGTCAGGGATGTCAAAAAAGGCTTCCTCAGTAGCCTTAACCTTCATAGCCTCAACAACGACTGACAGTAAGTCTGCCTCAACCACAACCTTATTCTCATAAGATAATACAGCTCATTTGTTAACTTCACCTCCTTTTCTTGTGCATTTAGAGAGAGCATGCCCAAAGGTTTGACACAATGGGTACGAAGGAGACAATTGAGGATATTCCACACCCACTTTTTCATTCCCGTGGTATCACTAACAACAGGTACCAGGAAATCACTGGGTCTAGCAGAATTCACCGGAAGATAAATACATATCCTTGCAAATTGTAGCGGCTCCAATAGTGCCATTAATTTATCCAGCATAATTAGGTTCCCAATAGCATTCGCTATATAGCTAAGCACTTTGTGATTCCAAAAAGACTGGGGTGATTTCAATAATACTTATTTTGCTTTCGCTTATTGCTCAACCATTCGGTTGAAATAGAAAGTGACACTTATATTTTATGCAAACATTTGCAAAAGGAGAAATCTTTTGATCTCAATTTTCTTTTTTAATTTTTCTTAAAATAACACGTAGTAATCTTTGATTTGTGATCACATATTAACGTACGAGGGATATATTAATTTACTAAGATAATCTGTTAGATATAACTTGACCAATAACAAGTTCGAAAAAGAGATTGAACTCGGTAACATTCCTCGTGTAAAAATCATAGATATAGTTGTATAATAATGGGATTGGTCGCTGTCGAATTAAGATTTGGAAGTAATGGTTGCGCAAATGATGTAAATTGGCTGATATAACATCATCAAGTAGTGAGCCTCAAGATTAATGGACACTAGTTATTTAGCAATTAAAATGGTGGCATCGTTATTATGGCATGACACTCAAAAGTCTTTCTACCCATTATACACAGATGCTTCCTAAGTACCCTTTAATTTCTTTTTCAAAGCTACTTTGGTCCCCTGTTTAATTTATTTATTTAATATTTTTTTTTGCAAAAGTATATTTAATTTATTTTCTTGACTAGTATGCATTTTGTATCCGTTTGATCTAATTTCATTACACTTTGTAGGTATGTTTGTTTTGATTTATATCTTATAATTTTGAGTTTTCTTATAAATTTTACCGTTTTGAGAACTTTTAGTTAAATTTGATCATTACAATTAGTCAAAATGAGGGTTTGGGTAATTATAGTCGATAATAGTTAAAAAAAAAAAGATGAATGATCTGAATCTATTATAAATTTAAGATTTTTTAAATTTGTTTAATTTAATTATTCTGTTTTTTAATTTATTTTGAAATTTTTATTTATATTCTTTTCTTTTTCTAAAATTTATTATTTAATATAAAAATTAATGACTAAAATAAAACGCGTCAAAAGGATGAAAACTGTGAACGAACTCAAAATAATGAAATGTAAATTGCATTAAATTAAAATAAATGTACATTAAGCACAATAACGTTGATGCAATGCATATCGTAGTGTATTTTGTTAGATTAGCACCAACTACAACTGCACCATCAATTGCGCCATAAATCTCATTTAGGAGACTATAAAGTCAAGACAGATGGTGAAAAAGTGGAAGAATTTGATTTCCAAAGCTCAAACATAAACATTGATATTGACATATAAACTTTGCATTCTACATTCCAAAGAAGAGGGGAGTTGAATGAGAGGCAACATTAGTTGGTAAAAAGCTTAAATTGCATATAGGAGTAGACTTGACAATTCGTTCGTGTCGTGTATTTTCGTTTCGTGTACTTTCGTGTTTCGTGTACCTGAAACGTCTACCCGAAAACGACACAAAATAAATTCGTTTAACCAAAATCTAGACACGAACACGACACGGTAAAAACACGAAACGACACGAAACGACACGAGATTATTCGTGTAGTTTTCGTTTACACGAAACGAAACGAACCGATAACGAAACGAAATTAACACGATTCTGTACACGAAATGCTTTAACAGTTCATGTCACCAGAAATCCAGAAATAAGAATAGCCGAATAGAAATAAGAATTATTGAGGAATAGAAATATAGAATAGCCGAATAGATTAATTTAGCCGAATAGATTTCTTTGACTTTGTTTAATTGACTTTTAGCCGAATAGCCTAATAGTTCTTCATTTTTGTGAATTAAACGTATATAATAAAATTGAACATAAAGTTTTATATTATGTTAAAAAATATTACATATATATATTTTTTAATTTATTTAATTAATTAATTTATTAATTTCGTGTACTTCGTGTCGTGTACTTGAAGGGTAAACCCAAACCCGACACTAAATCTCGGTCGTGTACTTTCGTGTTCGTGTACTTTCGTTTCGTGTACGTGTACTTTCGTTTCGTGTACTAAAAATGGAAACCCAAACACTAAATTTTCGTATCGTTTCGTGTCGTGTTTTCGTGTCGTGTCGAAAATTGTCGGGTCTATATAGGAGTAGGGAACACTAATGTATGTGATGTGAACTATGAAAAAAGTGGATGCATCATAGATCCCGAACTTATCTTATATGTGTATCAGTGTACATCGGTGATCTGATTATAGACGAACAAAAACATAGATCGAATATATGTATGATAGAATTTATTAAACTGATTTCAACTAGAGCCTCCCGAATCCCGACCCTCGTCAGGCTCCCGTCAGTGTATGACTCGCACATGCTCTGTGTGCACTCCATGCTACTGGTACTTTACTTTCACCCCCACCAAACTTTTCCTACTCATTACTGCCTGCCCACATCAATTTTCCGTTAATTTCTCTGCACCTTAAATTTGCAAACATTTTTTTAAAAAAATAAATCAAACAAAGTAACCTAATTTAATCAAAGTAATAATAAATAGGATATTACTTTTAGACCAGGCCATCTTTCTTATCCAGCTATATCACCTAACGAGTAGGAAAAAACACCATTTCAGCTACAAACAGCATCAATTTGGGTGGACGCATGTCTACTTGAGTTGATGAAATTTTCTGCATTTGCACAATTTTACATCATATCGATTTGTTCACGCCAGAAATACAATAAATGACAAATATACAAACAAATGATTCAGCATGGGGATGCATTGCCCTCTGCAAGAGTGCACTGTATTTCCTTTCAAAAAAATTCAGTTTTTTTTTATTGAAAACTAATTATATGATTTCTACATCGATCATTATTCTTATACTTAACTACGTACTCTTGTTTTCACTAAATTTCAAACTCTCGACATTTTATTGTTGTTAGTAAAAAAAAATGTACAGAAGGTAAAGATGCCAACTCTATGATTTTTTGTCATCTATCTTATCTATAGAAATCAGAGGTAACCACAAAAAATCCATTTTTTTTCTACATCAGACATGTCAATTGGTATCTTTGTCTAGAATGTTAAGTCAATTTAATCAGAAGTCCAGCACACACACAAGACATTGAAAGTCTCTATATAAAGACAATACCATGTCAATATATTCCCAACTAGATACCAAACAATTTCTCTCTAGCTAATCCAAAATGGCCTCCTCTACCACCTATTTTTCTATCCTCATCTTCCTAACCCTCTCATCCTCCCTTCATGTTCATGCAAGAGAAAGCAAGTTCTTTAGCAAAGTCACCAATGACAACAATGACAAAGAAGTTCTCCCTACAAAAGAACTTGAAGAACCCTTAAACAAACCAGAACTAGAGCCAAATTTCATCCCACAGAACCAACAAAACTCCGGGGGCTATGGCCTTTACGGACACGAATCGGGCCAACTTCCTCCTACTACCACCACCACCACCACCACCGAAAACCTCCCCTACAAAACAGAAACAGAAAATTCTTACAACAAAGAATTCAACCCTGGTTCCAATAATGTCCAGTACTATAACAATGATGCTTATGTGAATCCCGAGTCTTACTCTAACTCAAACAATGGCGAGTACTACAACAATGATGGTTATGTGAATCCCGAGTCCTACTCTAACCCAAACAATGGCCAGTACTACAATAATGAAGGTTATCGTGTTACTAAGCCACAAGGCATGAGTGACACAAGATTCATGAACAAGGTCTACAAGCCCTACACCACTCCCATCAACAAGGGCGACAATTTTTTTAATGGTGGCAATATGTACAACAATAGGTTGCATGGCGTTGGTGAAACAAGGCTAGGTGTGAAGAATGGCAACAATTACAACATTGAGAAGCAAGGGATGAGTGACACAAGGTTCTTGGAGGGTGGAAGGTATTTTTATGACATTAATAGTGAAAGTAAATACAATCTTAATGATGATCATGTCAATGAAAATTCAAGAGGATTTAACTCAAGAAATGAGTACTACAAGAACAGAGGCAACTATGGGAACTCATTTAGAGGGCAATATGGGAACACTGAGAACTCTTACGAAGCCAACAATTACATGGAAGGGTACAATGGGAATCAAGAGGAGTTCCAGGAGAGCCAAGATGAGCAATTTGTGCCTTGATGTGCCTTGAGCTTGTACGTTTATTAGTTACATGAAGTGGATCCTAAATATTTATTGTGAATTTTAATATATCTTTATAATTGTCATATACATAAACTTGTAATGGACTCGAAATCTTATGAAACATATCTGATCATCTATATATGTGGACTTGCATGTTGCAGTTGCGATGTATAATATTTATATTTTAATAAATTTCTCCACATAAATATATGCAGAAGATCTGGATGTATAAACACAGGTCATATATCCAGTTATCAGTTGTTTATGGGGTTAATTATCTTGTTGGTCATTAAAATGGGCTTAAAATATCAAGTTGATCACCAAATTAAAAACGGTGTCACTAAAGTCAGCTACAGATACATTTTATTATATAAATTACTTTTTTTTGTACGAAAAACACTAATATTAATGCTAATTTCTTAGATTTATGATAAATGGGTATGTTACCATACCATGTAGTGACATAATAGCAAACTAACAACAAGAAATGATAAATTTGTATTAAGCAATCTGAACATTACACTGAGTAGCAACTAACCTTATATACAAAGAGATAGAAAGATGAAGTAATGTAACATTTCTAACAGAATCCTAACAGAATGTACAGCTAGTTGACAGATGTATTCTAACTAACTATGTCAGCTAGATAGATGAGCTGGATGATGATGACATGGACCTGTTTGTAGTAGTAGTAACAGCAGTATGTGTAACACCCCCCCTCAAGGTAAGTGGCTGAAAAAGATTGCAGACATTTAACTTGGAACATAGAAACTGAAGTTGATGTGAAGCAAGAGCCTTGGTAAGAAGATCAGCTGGCTAGAGAGAAGAAAGTATATGATCAGTAGAAATAATGCCAAGCTGAAGTTTCTCACGAACTAGGTGACAGTCAATCTCAATATGTTTGGTACGCTCATGGAATATTGAATTTGCAGCAATATATAATGCTGAATTGTTGTCACAGAACAGCTTAACAAGAGTAAGACAATCAATACCAAACGTTTTGAAGATTGCAAGTAACCATGTAATTTCACAGCAAGGATCAGCAAGGCTTCTATACTCAGCTTCAGCTGAGGATTTAGACATCGTATGTTGCTTTTTGCACTTCCAGGAGATCAAAGACTGACCAAAGAGCACACAGTAGCCAGTTAAAGAGTGTCTAGTTAGCATATCTCCTCCCCAATCAGAATCAGAAAACGCAGTAAGAGCCAGAGAAGAGGAAAGAAAATTCCCTGGTCAGGAGAGGCTTTAATAAAATGAAGCACTTTGAAAGCAGCTGTCAAGTGATCTGTTCTAGGTTGAGTAAGAAACTGAGATAAAACCTGAATGGGATAAGAAAGTTCTGGACGAGTGATGGTAAGATAAAGAAGTCTCCCCACGAGCCTTCTATATAAAGACACATCAGACGTAGACAAGAAATCACTTGTATTTTTCTGGAGATTGTGATTCTGCTCCATAGGAATTTTAGATGGTTTGCAATCAGAAAAACCAACATCAGCCAGAATATCAAGAGTATACTTTCTCTGGTGAAGGTAAATACCAGAAGAACTCCTGGCTACCTCAAGACCAAGAAAATATTTTAATGGCCCTAAATCTTTTATCTTAAAGTTGGAAGCCAGAAATTCAATCACTTTCTTAATAGCAACAGAAGAACTGCCAGTAATTAGAATATCATCAACATATACTAGGACAACAATGAATAAGGAATCCTTGATAAAAGTGAATAGACTATTGTCAGAATGACACTGAACAAAACCATAGGCCTACAGAGCTGTGCAGAACTTTGTAAACCAGCATCTTGGTGCTTGTTTAAGCCCATACAAAGATTTTCTCAAACGACAGACCAGAGTAGAGATGTCAATACCCAAAGGAAGACATAGATGTGTAGAAAGGGCAAAATAACCTGGAGGAACCCTCATTTACACATCTTCATTAAGATCCCCATGCAAAAAAGCATTATTGACATCAAGTTGATTAATAGGCCAGGCTTGAGCAGCAGCAACAACAAGTAAAATCCTAAATGTGGTCATTTTAGCCACATGTGAAAAAGTCTCAAAATAGTCTAAGCCAAATGTTTGAGTGAATCCTCTAGCTACAAGCCTTGCTTTATACTTGTCAATAGAACCATTAGGAAGATACTTGATTTTGAATAACCACTTACAATCCACAATATGTTTATCTGCAGGTCTGGGAACCAATTCCCAAGTATGATTATTCTCAAGAGGATTAATCTCCAATTTCATTGTTGTTAACCAATTAGAATTGGTGGCAGCTTGTTTATAGGTGTAAGGGACAAAAGCTTTGGCAGTAGCAGTTAAGTAACAAGCATAAGATGGTGTAAAAACACTGTAATTAAGAAAAGCTTGAATTGGATATGGAGTATGAAAAGAGGTAGTACCTGATGCTGAAGAAGAGGGGAGATTGGTAGTTACATGAGATGGTAGACCAACAAAGTCCTGAAGCTTTGAAGGTATAGTTTTTTTCCTTACTGGTCTGGAAACAGCCACAGGTAACTGAGAAGGTACCTCAGTAGGAATAGACATGGGCATAGCTGGCTCATGACTATGTGAAGGATGAGAGGAAATCTCAGAATTAGAAACATCAGTGAGAAGATGATCAGAAGATGAAGATGGAGTGGTTATATCAAAAGACTGAAAGTGATCAGTATGAACTAGCAAAGTAGAATTAGGAAACACATTCAAGGATGAATTCTGAGCATCAGAAATAGTAGTAGATGTTTGATGAAATGGAAAAATATTCTCAACAAAAGAAACATCTCTAGTGACATAACATTTTCTTGTATCTAAAGCCATGACCCTATACCCTTTTGTGTGAAAAGGATATCCAAGAAAGACACATCTTAAACCTCGAGGGGCAAACTTATCTGAATGATTTTGAAAATCAGTAATATAGCATAGACAACCAAAACTTCTGAGTTTATTGTAATCAGGATGTTTGTTGAACAACAGATAATAAGGACTTTTAAAATGTAGGGATTTTGCTGGCAGAAGATTGATTAGATGAGCTGTAGTGAGAATGCAATCACCCCAGAAAGAAATAGGTAGATTGGACTGTAACTTTAAAGCTCTAGCCACAGTAAGCAAATGATGATGCTTTCTCTCAACAACCCCATTTTGTTGGGGTGTGTGAGGACATCTGGTTTGATGAGTAATTCCTAAAGAGGCAAGATATGAATCTAAGTCTTTATTGCAAAATTCAGTACCATTGTCAGAACGTAAAGTTTTGACATTAGTATTAAACTGGTTTGTAACATAGGCAAGAAAAGTTTTAGCAAGATTGGAAACTTGAGACTTATCAACCAACAAAAATATCCATGTAGTTTTTGAAAAATCATCAACAATTGTCAAGAATTTATTACATCTTCCATGAGTGAAGTGTTTGTATGGACCCCAAACATCACAGTGAATAAGCTCAAATATGTGTGTACATGTACTTGAACTTACAGGAAAAGACAGTCTAGTGTGTTTAGCTTGATGACACACATCACATGAAGGAACTGCAGTATTAGTATGTAACTGTGAAATGCAAGGGACATGACTAAGAGCTAAATGAGAAGGGTGACCAAGTCTAGTGTGCCAAAGGTTATCAGTAGATGTAGTAGTAGTGTGAACAGTTACTGTAGAGATAGTAGAACAAGACTCTGCAGTTTTAGAGGTAAACTTGTAGAGGCCATCAATGTAATCACCAATCTCTCTCTCCTTCTTCGAAATGAGGTCCTGCATCAGGCATTTAGAAGTAGAGAAATAGATAATGCAAGCAGAATCAGATGTTAGCTTTGCAACAGACAGAAGGTTACAGTGAAATTGAGGAACATGAAGCACTTGTTTGAGAATAAAACCAGACTGAAAAATAACATCACCAATATGACATATTTTGGACACATCACCATTAGGAAGATGTATTTCTGAATTTAGCACAGTAGGATTATGAAGAAGTGTCAAGTGTGGAGTAATATGATGCGTAGCACCTGAATCAACTATCCAAGTAGTAATTGGATCATCTAACTGTGAATTAGCAGAGTTAAATGCATAAGAGGTACCTGCAAATTTTGGTCCAAGATCTTGTATCCAGGGAGCAAGAGAAGCCTGAGGCTTCACAGTAGCTTGTAATAAAGCAAGTAACTGTTGATACTGACTTTGTGTAATACCAGAATTATCAGGTGCAACAAGTGGAATATCAAGAGAAACATTTTCAGTAGCATTCTGAGAAGCAGGTGCAACAACAGCATTAGATTGAGTCACAGTAGATTTTATGTTTATGCGTAGCTTAGGCTTGGGATGTCCATACAATCGATGTCAGTCAGGATACCCGTGCAACACAAAACACTTGTCACGAGAGTGCCCAATCATGTTACAGTGATCACAAACACCGGAAGAATCTGACGTTTTCTTTACAAACTTAGGCTTAGAGGATGACGAATGAGGCGACACAAACTTAGCATTCATAACTGAATGCTCAGAGACAACAGATACAGGTCTAAACTCTCTTTGATTTTCCTTTTGTAGAAGCATATAGTAAGCATGATTGAGATCAGGTAGAGGATTCATTAACAAGATTTGACCTCGAACATTCGTGTATTGCTCATTCAATCCCATAAGAAACTGACTTAATTTTACCAATTGTTCATACGTATCCAGTTTCTTTGCATTTCCACACACACATGAGGAATTAACACAAACACATTTTGGTATAGGTGATAGCATATCAAGTTCATCAATCAGACAACGAAATTTTGTAAAATATGCAGTGATTGAAAGAGTATCTTGACTAAGGGAAGCAATATCTTTGCGTAGATAGAACAAACGAGGCACATTGTGTTGAGAGAAACGAGCAGACAAATCATTCCATATATCTTTTGCAGTGTTCATATACACAATTGACTTATGAATTTCAGAACTTACTGAATTAAGAAGCCACGAGATTACCAAATCGTTGCTGCGAGTCCAGAGCGAAGCTTGAGTAGCATCGGTGATAGGTTTGAGTAAACTTCCATCGACAAATCCTAGTTTAAGCTTTGCAGAAAGCGCAATTGTAACTGATCTGCTCCAATGATGATAGTTAGCACCAGTGAGAATTTCAGTGACAAGAGAAAGCCCTGGATGATCAGCAGAGCTTAAGAAGTATGGATGATTGATATCAATGGTGGACTGTAATGTTGATCCCATCGAAGAAGATGATGTAGTAGCAGTTGCGTTATCAATTACAGCGGATGCATAAGAACGAATCATTGCATATCAAGAGCATTTTCTAGCTCTGATACCATGACAGAATAGCAAACTAACAACAAGAAATGATAAAATTGTATTAAGCAATCTGAACATTACATTGAGTAGCAACTAGCCTTATATACAAAGAGATAGAAAGATGAAGTAATGTAACATTTCTAACAGAATCCTAACAGAATGTACAGCTAGTTGACAGCTGTATTCTAACTAACTATGCCAGCTAGATAGATGAGCTAGATGATGATGACATGGACCTGTTTGTAGTAGTAGTAACAGCAGTATGTATAACATGTAGATATCACATTAAATATTTTTTAATACATCATCATTTTTCGTCTAAAAAAATTATTTATTTAGCGGAGTGTACCATGTAGCCGATTTTAGTGACCTGATTGAGACCATTTTCAGTTTGATGACCAACTTGATATTTTAGGCTCATTTTAGTAATAACAAGATAATTAACCCGTTGTTTATGCATGCCTGACATGTCATTGTAATGGTTTGTTAGTGAGTTTAATGATAATCCACACCACTACAACAACAGATCAGTGGAGGACTTCCTAGAGAGTACCTGTCAAAGTGTAGTTTATCAAATTTCTTTGCGTGGCAATTGGCATTATGTTTTTTTTTTAATACTAGTGAGGCACAAGGGCATTACACATTATGTATGAACTCATCGACATTCGCAGGGGCAGATCTAGAAAGTTTCGTTTAAGGAAGCATCGAGTAAATTATGTTTACAGAGCATATATATATCACGTATCAGTTTCGTGAGATTGGTCCGTAAGGTCCTTTTCTATTAAATTTTCTTGCAATTTGTACTAGGACCAACCAATTATATACCAAGCGCACGGGTGCACTTAACCTAACGACGCGGCCTTGACATCTATCGTACAAAATAAATACTGGATCAACTATCTAACAGATATAGGCCATATGAAGCAATTCTTTAAAAATTTCCTAAAGTAAAGCCCATTCCGTATTTAAATCCGGTAAACAGTTATGCTCTTTCTTGGCTCATACATAAATTGCCTCAGCTAAATTATTTGGCGCTGTCAACGTATAACAGAAAAAAAAACATTACATCATCTTTAGTTGCATAAAATTAAAGAACTGAACATTGTAGAAATATTGAAGTAATTAGTCCATCATTGTAACTACCAGAATCAACACTTCTCTTCCCAACCCATCCGGTTGACATGTTTGGATCCGGCAACTGACACTGGCGTCTCCGTGTACTTGAAATCGTCATGTGTTTCACAACAAAACCAAACATTTCTAATTTCATCTGTTTACAGTCAAAAGAGTGTGCAACAGATATATAATGCATTCTTAACTCAGCTATAATTCTTTAAAAACCTCTTAAATCCTGAGGATGTTCGATCATGGAAGCTGCGCGCACAAGCAGGGGCGGAGCCATAGAGCACCGAGCAGTACTCTTGGCGTACTCTGAACTTTTATGGTTTATCTATCTAGCTATTTCATGTGTGGTAGTTGTCAAAGTTGAACCATTGGTTGATCAGTTGACGTTAAGGAATCCCTGGGTAAATGACAATGGTTCAAAACTATCCTTAAAATTTATTGGACAAATGACAAAGGTTCCAGTCCATGTCTATCCATAAAATTTTATCTTTCAACTTCATCTGCAAAATCTGCCGTGCACAACTAACCCAAAACAACAAAAGAGCAGGCTCAAGAATAATGGCAAGCACATAACAAAGACGCATAAAGAGGAAAATCAAAACAAAAATATAATAACAATATTGATCCATATAGGTTTTCTCTCACATAATTTCAAGTATTTATAAACCCGAAGGGCTTGTAACATACTCAGTCAACTGAGCCAAGAGTTTTTTTCTTTTTTTCTTCTGCACCATATTGCTGAGGTTTTATGGCTAGATTCTGCAACAACTTGCAAGAAATAGAGGAAGCGTATAATCAATCATTTTATTGCAATGGTGTTAAATTTTCAGTCACTATTTCTTTTTATTTACATATAAGACGTAGCGGACCAGAAGTCTGAAGTCCCCTGGGCTCAAAAAAAAATTCTCCTGATAATGCAAGAATGTTACAAAAATAAAATAAAATTAATAGCATTGCATTTTTTAGTAAAAATAAGATGAAATATACACTTGCTTGTAACAACTACTCGGTACAGAGAAACATAAAAATGTTTAAAAAATTACTAGTTTTATAAAATTAGTCATTAAAAGATATTCTAAAACTCTCGAATTTTACAATTACTTGTATATATGAGAAATTGCTTGAACAAAGTTTTTTTTCATATCTATATTAAACTAAATATAGTATAATTTATATTTTGGTGTGCACGGTCTTTTTTGATTAATACATTTCTTTTCCGTATTTTTTTATTATTACACTAATTTTAAATAAAAAAGTAAAAATTATTAATAATTAAATAGCTATATACATGTTACCAATCTACAGAGATTTAATGTTCGAATTCCAATCCGTATTTTGCACGAATTATAAAATAGTTAAAATAATAAAAAGAACCAATAATAAAATTATAATTATATAAATTAGAAAAGTTTAATAAGACGAGAGTATTAAAAAAAATAAAATATGAGGTGCAATGTATTAGAAAGAAATGTATACAGAAAGTTGTCAAAGAAAGTACAAACAACAAACTCACAAGGATAATTGCAAGTTTGCAACGTACTGTAATTTCATTCTTTTAATATGTCTTTTGAAAGCTGATTCATGGGCTAAGATAATTATGAACCGGACTGAAATCAATTTAAACTCTCAACTTAATGTTAAATTTTGAGAGAGAAATGAAATGACCCGGGCTGCCACCCACCCAGCCCAGCCTTGGGTCCGCCCGTATATTCATTTCACTGTTGAAAAAAACATAAAGTGCATGTCTTTTTACAGGTTTAACACCTTGTGCATGTATCGGTTAAAGATAATAAAATCACTGTTGACTACTTGGATGATGTAGGAGGACTCTAAAGGGAGTAAAATTGTTTCCAAGAACTTGCTGAGACCGGCCTGTTCAAATGTGATTTAATTAAGTGTTTAAGGGTATTACTAAAAAGTTGACAAATGAGTAAGTGTCATATAATAAGTTGACGGGTATTTGGATAAATTTACTTATAAATTAGTGAAGAATTTGCTAAATTAAATTTGAAAATATAATTTTTAAATACAATGATTTCAACACTTGTATTTTAAATTAAAAAAATATTTAAAAACACAAATGTAAAAATATAAAATATTAGAAAAATAAAGAAATCAAAGAATAAGTTGATAAATTAAGTAAAATATTGATGATTTCTAACATTCAACTTATCAATTTATAAATTATAAATTATCAAATAAGCTGAGTACACAAACACCCCGTTTGTTGCCCCATAATTTCATGCTCGTGTTGAATTTAGCTGAACCTTTGTTGATGTGTTGCGTGGTTGGGTTCACATAGCAAAACTTGTGAAACATTATTTTCACTTTCAGACTTGCGAAATGTTATATCGACTTCTACTCTGTTAGATTATTTAGATAGCCAAATGTTCTAAAAGTTAGATATGTTAGAACAAAAATGTAGTACAGTGTATTTTTGATTTATATACTCTTTATTAAAAGTAAAAACCCGTATAATTAACTTAATTCCAAATTAATATATATAATTATTAGTATCAAATTAAAAATTAAAATTTTATTAAGAACATAATCCCGTGGTTGATATACCATGTATATCGCGATATACATATAATTTTTAGTTTTATTAGCTTAATATAACTCACTTAATTTCAAATTAATATAATTATTATAATTAAATTAAAATTTTATTATTAATAATAGTTTAGTTGTACTCTTTATTAAAAGCAGAAACCTATGGTATATCAGGTATACCGCGGCATACATCTAATTATTAGTTTAATTATTTTAATATAATTAATTTAATTCCAAATTAATATATATAATTATTAGTATCAAATTAAAAATTAAAATTTTATTAAGAACATAATCCCCTTTTAATGGTTGATATATCATGTATATCGCGATATACATATAATTATTAGTTTTATTAACTTAATATAACTCACTTAATTTCAAATTAATACAATTATTATAATTAAATTAAAATTTTATTATTAATAATAGTTTAGTTGTATACAAGGAGTCTACCAACTACTACGACTACTAGTCTTCCAACTAAAAAAACGTATATGATGGTACACATATAATTAGGGCTGAGCAAAACCGATCCAAACCGAAAAAACCGAACCGAAATATGTTAATTCGGTTCGGTTCGGTCCCAATTTTTCTAGCTTTCCGGTCATTTCGGTTTTTCGGTCCAGACCGAAATAAATTTCGGTTCGGTTCGGTTTTCAAAAAAAAATTCGGTTCTGGACCGAAAAAACCGAAATATAAAATACATATATATATTATATATTTTTTATGTATATTTTATAATAATCTAATATTCTAATAATGTTACGGACTATTACACAACACAATTACACTACTATGAGTACTGACTACCCCCTCCCCTGCTGTTTATTGTTAAATTTCTGCACTTTTGTTCCAGAATTCAATATACCATGAATGTGATACAGGATTTTTAAAAAATAATTCGGTTTTTAGGAACCGAACCGAATAAACCGAATTATTTCGGTTCGGTTCGGTCCCGGTCCATAGAACAAATTCGGTCCGGTTCGGTTCCAAAAAAATCAACAATTCGGTTTTCGGTTTTTTCGGTTCGGTCCCGGTTTTGGACCGAACCGCCCGAATGCTCACCCCTACATATAATTATTAGTTTAGTTAACTTAATTTTAAATTAATATAATAATTGTTATTAAATTAAAAATAATCATCATATTAAAAGTAGAATTACCCTCTTAATTGTATGGTGTGTCGTGTATACTGCGGTATACATATAATTATTAGATTAATATAGTTCGCTTAATTTCAAACTAATATAATTAGTTTAATTCTAAATTAATGTAATAATTTATTATTATTAAATCAATAATCTTTAAGTAGAAACCCCGCTTACATGATATGTGTCATATATATCGGCGATATACATATAATTATTAGGTTAATTAACTTAATAAATGAATAATGCTAAAAGTACTGAATTGATTTGGATACCAAATGACAGATTGATTACAACTCAATAAATAAAAAATGGACATTCACATTAATTCCACCAACAAAATTATTCCAATCAAGCCAACTATCAACCCATGTTACTATGTTAGAAGCCCAAACATGGGGCGGAAATTCGCATCTAACATCAAGTACATAGTAAAATTGGATGAACAACATTACAATGTATAAATAAAATACCATATAAAAGTTGACGAAGATGAATGGTTAACTTCCAGGAAACTAGATAATATTAACTTTTTAAACCATACACTGCATTATATAAAACCCGTTTGGGTATCTTAAAATAAGTAATTTATACATTAAAATGAATAAGTGTAGTATAAGTGATAAGTAAATTATTACTTTTAAGTTACTTTGATGTTTAGATAAATTTACTTATAAGTTAATCAAGTGTTTGGTAAATATAACTTATAAGTTAAAAAAATTATTGAATTTTTTTTTTTATTCAGTACATGAATTTCAATACATGAGATTTTAAATATATAAAAAGCGAAAAATTACAACATTTACGAAATTTGAGCAGCAATCTCATCACGTTTTGCAATCCACATATTATCGACATCAGTCTCGCTTTCAGTTTCTGTATCCCTATTATTACTTCTCGAAGTAGAATTGTCGGGAACATAAGTTTCACTTTCAGCAGTTTCAAACGCACTATCTTCTGTATTTAACTTTCGAATGTAATTATGAATCGTCATTGTAGCCAAAACAATATCGGTCTGTGTATCTATCGAATACATTGTCATATTTGCTAAAATAGCAAATCTAGCTTTCCAATCTCCAAATGTTCGCTCGATAACCATTCTACATGAAGAATGTAGGTGATTAAATTTTTCTTTTGCATTTCGAGGTGCACGTGCGGTACCATTAGCCCGACAAAAATCTTGGATGTGGTATCTTATGCTTGCACCTTTGTACGGAGCCATATATCCTCTTTGTGTGGATAACCCGCATCTACAAGATAAAATTTATTTTCAGTTGGATGTGGAAAGTTAAGCTCGGTTCTACTTTTAGCCTCGTTTAAGATGTGGCTGTCGTGTGCTCCGCCTTCCCATCCCGCCCATGCAAAAGTAAAACACAGGTTAAAATCACACAATGCAAGAATATTTTGAGTAGCATACCAAACCAAACAGAAAGCATTCAAAGTGGCTTGATTAAGCGGCTTTAAAAACAAGATTGCATAACAAACACAATGACATGTATAAAGACAGAAATCACAGAAATCATATAAATATTAAGACAAACACAAACATGTATATATATTTAACACCAACACCCATAAAACACAAGAAATTAAAAACAAATAATGAATACAACACAAACATATATATATATATATATATATATATATATATATATATATATATATAGCTCCGTGAACAATAAAATTAAAACATCATACCACAATTAGATCGAACGGAAGAGAACCGATGGATGTTGTATTTGCTTTTTACACCAAAAGGAAAGTGAATGAGAAGAGGGCATAATTGAAAAGGGGAAAGTAAGGAATTAATAGGTTCGTAGTTGAAGAAAGTAATGATACAACAGATGAAAAGTGAAGAATTGAATTCTCACAATTAAAGGAAGTGAATGAAAAGAAAGAAAGTAATTGAAGATAGAAAGGGAAAAGGAAGAATAACGGTAATAACGGTCGATGGTGCTTTGAGAAATGTTAGCCTCAGATAACATTCAGCTTATGGATAATAAGTTGTGATAAGCTTGTTTTAATTATTTCCCCAAACACAGCCCATAAGCAGAAGTGGGTTTTTAAGCCCAAAACACCCTCAAATTTTAGTTGCCAGACACGCACATAATACATAACATAATGCTACATCCAAATCCTAAATTAATCCTCTTTTACTTTGGAACATCATTTCAGAAATGTTTACTCCCAACACCCCCTTTATACTAAAAATTTCAACCCACTTTCTACAACTAAACATGAGCAACTTAATACACACATTGAAACTATGTAACTTGAACAACATACCTCGACACATTTCTTCTGCTTAGGTTCGGAGATACAATGCTAGCTTGAATTCCGAGTTATCGTCGATGTTTTTTCTTCTTCGAACTTGGCCCGGAGACGACACCCTAAATTAAACCGCACTGACAAAACATCGTTGTAACGAATTTCGTCGATTTTCCTCCCATCTAATTCTCTACAACCAAAACAAATACAAAGACCATTTATTTTGGGCGGCAAGCGACTTTAACATCCCACAAATGGGGTATCTCAAAAAACAAACTAAATCCAAATCACTTGCATAAAAACCACTAAAATCCAATAACTTACATTCCATGAATTAAAAATACAACCAAGTCTCTAAATTCGGACTTATAACAAACAAATTATGGGCAAAATAAGTCGTAATAGTGAATCTGTACAGATGTCACAAATGTGGTTTTTTACCCTAGGTTGACAACTCCAACATGGTTTGATTCAAGTTAAATGGGCTCATAACCTTTTATGGGCTATAAATCAAAGGTAGCTGATATGTGCACACCCTCCATTTATAGGTGCACACCCTTTATGAGCATAGAGACTAAAATGCCCATATCTACTTCTTTCTTTGTTACAGATGAACACGATCTAGTTTGTTACTCCCTCCGTCCCAAAAAAAATGAGTCACTTCTTTTTGCACGCATTTCAATGCGCTCGGTTGAGATACTTGTAAATAATATTTTTTCAATTTTTTTATTTATATAAAAGTATAAACTCTATATTTTTATACAAATCAAAAAAATAAAAAAAAAATATTATTTACAAGTAACTTAACCGAGCGCATTGAAATACGTAAAAAAATCAAAGGGTCGATCTTTTTGGGACGGAGGTAGTAATTGTTTCTTTCAAGAATTGCTATTAAACATTTATTAATTTTTTGAAATTATAAATTACATCACAAAAATTTTAAGTGAAATTTATTTGTCTACGCTACTTTTTGAAATGTTTATACATTAAAAGTTTCTTAAATTCACAGTTTATAACATGATTGAATCTAATGGCTTTTTAACTTATTTCTCCCCGTCCCTAATTAGTGTCATGTTTGACTTTTAAATGGTCAAATTAATCAAATTTCGGCTAAAATTTATAAATATTTTATAATTGAAAAAGATAAAAAAAATTATTATATTAAAAAGTGCATTTTGTTTATTTTCAAATGTAATTTTTAATTTTTTAAGATAGTTAAAAAGTAAATTATAATTTGTCATCAAATATTAATCAATTTAACTGCTAAAATTAAAATAGAATAACTAATCGGGGACGTATATCTTAGAACCTCATACTATTAAATTCCTATTATAATTGGTAGGGCTGTCAAAAAAATTCGAAAAATTCGATATCCGTCCGAAATATCTGTATTCGTATCCAGAATAAAGTGGATTTTATTCGTATCCGAAATAAAGCGGATATTATCCGTATTCGAGTTCGGTAGTTACGGATACGAATATGGATATAGACGCATCTGTATCCGGTAATATCCGAATCCGAAATTAAATAAATATGATAAACAAATAATATATATTTATTAAATAAATATGATAAATAAATAATATATAATTTCTAAATAATATGTAACTATATATATATTTATATATAGTTACATATTATTTAGAAATTATATTTTAAGTTTACAGAATATATATATAATTTAATCATTAAACAATATATTTATATAAGTTGTAGATAATTGTAAACATATATATATATTACAAATTTAATATTTTAAAATAAAAATATTATACTAAAAAGTAAATATTTGAAAAAAATAAAATAGACTTTAATAAATTTAAGTTTTAGTTTAGTTTACTTTTTTAAAAAAATAATTTTTTATTATTTTTTCAATTTTATTGAATTAAAATTTAATATAAAAACAAAAAAATATAACTAAAATTCGGATTCGGATATTATCCGTATCCGGATAGTATCCGACAGATTCGGATTCGAATATTTTTATTTAAATATTTTCGGATTCGGATCCGGATACGAATTCAGATTTTTGGATTCAGATTCGGATAAAAGCAGATCTGTATTCGAATTATCCGTTTGATAGCCCTAATAATTGGTAGTAAGAGTATCCGACTAATCTTAATTTTTTACGAAAACCATCATTAACGAAATTAGCTTAAAAATTGTGTCATGTACTATTTTTAATCATTGTTATTTGATTATTTAAATTATATTTTTTTTATTAATTGTTTTCGTTAAAAAAAGAGTAAAGTGCATTTTGTGTAATCGCACTTTAGTCAAGACACTACTTGCAATACTATAGTTCAAAATCGAGCAGTTGCAATATCAATGTTTGTATTTCAATGCACTTTGTTACATTCCGTTAACTGAGGTTAACTCCGTTATTAATTTAGGGAGTAAAGTGCACTTTGTGTACTCGCACTTTACTCTAAAGTGCATTTTGTGTACCCGCACTTTGCTCAATACATCACTTGCAATACTTTAGTTCAAAATTTAGAGTACACAAAATGCACTTTAGAGTAAAGTGCGAGTACACAAAGTCCAATTTACTCCCTAAATTAATAACGGAGTTAACCTCAATTAACGGAATGCAACAAAGTGCAGTGAAATACAAACATTGATATTGCAACTGCTCGATTTTAAATTATAGTATTGCAAGTGGTGTCTTCATTAAAGTACGAGTAGACAAAATGTACTTTACTCTTAAAAAAATAAGTATGCAGGTTAAAATACGCAAAAAAATTTAAAAATTAAAAGCATTAAATTAGGTTTTAAAATAAATAATTAAGGGTTTACCCGTTGTTATGGATTAAAAAATGTTCTTGTATATTAATTGCTAGGATTTATGAACTTTCGAGCTTTAATGGCTGCACTTGTGTTTCGAGACTAAATCGGTCCTCACAAGATGCCTACGTATCTCAATTAATGCTGAGAATCAAGCCAAATACGTAGTTCTGATTGTAGGATCAGGGTCCTTATATAGGCGTCTGGAGCCTAGTATTTATGGTATGTTTGAGAGTCTTAGCGAATAAGTCTCCTTTTTGATATTTGATAAACATCGTATTTCTTGCTGGATAAGTCTTTTCCTTGTTGATAAAGGCTATGACTCTTTAATTGGGATTCTGGATCCTTCTTTGACTAATTTACCATATTTTGGACTCTTTTCATGAGTTGTTTATTTCCCTGATTTATTAATTACGAAATTAATAAATAATTAGGGTTTTGGGCCTTAATTATGGGGCCTTTCCAACGAATCAGTAATTATATTTCTATAATTACTTTTATGACCATATCATTTGCCCCCCAACTTCTAGGAAAATCATTCAGGGGTTTTCGTAGAAGTTACATCGTATTTCTTCCAATTTTTGGCCGGGAAAATAGGTCAATTTTGACCCAAAAATAAGTCAAATTCGACCTCATTTTCGACCAGGAAATAGGTCAAATTCGACCAGGATTTCGACCAGGATTTTAGGTCAAATTCGACCTCGATCAGTGCGAGGTCGAAGACTTCGACCAGGATTCTCAATTCTTTTTCGACCAGGAATTAGGCCATTTTCGACCAGGATTTTCGACCAGGATTTCGACCTCATTCAGTTGTGAGGTCGAAGCTATCGACTTCAATTTCCAAGTCTTTTTCGACCTCAACTGTCCGACCTCAATCCCGTACATTTTCGACCTCGGTCAGTTGTGAGGTCGAAGCTTTAGACCTAAACTGTCCGACCTCGATCCCGTATATTTTCGACCTCGGTCAGTTGTGAGGTCGAAGCTTTAGACCTCAATTTCCAAGTCTTTTTCGACCTCATTTCTTCGAACAGGAAGTCGACCAATTTCGACCTCGTTCTTTCGACCAGGATTTCTAGGTCAATTTTGACTTCATTTTGGTGTGATGTCGAAGGTTTCGACCTCGAAATCTAGGTCTTTTTCGACCTCGTGTCTTCGACCTCGAACCCATACATTTTCGACCTCAATTTAGGTTTTATTCTGGCGTGAGGTCGAAGGGTTCGAGCTCAATTTCTGGGTCATTTTCGACCTCAACTCTTCGACCTCGAATCCGTATGTTTTCGACCTCAATTTTGTGTGAGATCGAAGGATTCGAGCTCAATTCTCACTGTATTTTCGATCTCAATCAATTGACTTCGATCTAGGATCTTTTCGACCTCGAATTTTCAATTTGTTGGCTTAATTTTGGTGCGCAATCGATGGGTTCGACTTCGATTCCTCGTGTATTTTCGACTTCAAGTCTTCGACGTCGTTTTAAGGTTTTCTCGACCTCAATTTCTTTTCTTTTTAGTTTTTATTTGGGAGCGAGGTCGATGGATTCGACCTTGATTTCCCGTATGTTTTCGATTTCAATCGCACGACTTCGATTTAATGTCTTTTCGACCTTAAATCTTTTGTCTTTGTTTTTGACTTGGCTATATTTCAAATTAGCCCGAATTTCTATTGGACTTTAATTTTCCATACTTTGGGCCTTATTTAATTTGTTTGGGCTTTATACTTGCCTAAGCCTCAAGTCTTTTTGGGCTTTGATTTTTGTAGTCCAATATAGGATTTATGGGCCTTGACTGGCTATAGTCGGTTGCCCTCCCTTAACCGGTAGGGTAACCGGCTACTTTGATTATAAAAGAGTGGGATTTCCACTTCATTCTTCACTTCATACCTTCAACTTTCCAAAAAATTTCTCTCTAGCCTTCTTAGCTTTTCTCTCTTTTTATCCCGTAGTAAGGCGATTTCCGGCGAGATTTCCGTAGTTGTATTCTTTGATTTTTTGGGTTCAATCTTCATCTTTTGAAGATTTTCTGGGTTCAATCTTCATCGTTTGAAGATTTTCTGGGTTCAATCTTCATCTCTTGAAGATTTTCTGGGTTCAATCTTCATCGTTTGAAGATTTTCTGGGTTCAATCTTCATCTCTTGAAGATTTTCTGGGTTCAATCTTCATCTCTTGAAGATTTTCTGGGTTCAATCTTCATCTCTTGAAGATTTGCTGAATTTTAGTTTGAAGATTTTGAAGATTCTGGGATTACTTTTTGAAGATTTAAAGCTTTTCTAGGATTTTCTTTGAAGATTTAAAGATGTCTGATCGTACTGCTCAACGTCTCCAGAAAATGAATCAAGCGTCTAAGAGAGGTATCACTATTCGTTCTTCTCATATGTCTCTTCAAGATATGATTTTAGAACGTAGTGATGAATACCCTTCTGTTTCGCACTTAGATTCTTTTGATTGTAGCAATAAATTCCATGAAATCGACTTGATTAGAGATTATAATAAGATGTATAGAATTAAGTCTCCTTATAGGTTAGTCCCAGTTGGACCAGGAGATCGTTCCTGCCATTGGCGTCCTGATGCTCTCTGCATTTACAAGGATGCCATTGTGGCAGGGCTTAGATTTCCCTTTCATGAATTCATTCCCAAACTTTTGGCAGATGTTAGGATTAACCCTTGTCAACTTCCACCAAATGCATGGAGAATCATTATGTGTTTTATTGTTCTTTGTTTGAAGAACAAATTTCCTCTTTCTGTTGCTCTGTTTAGGAAGATTTTCCAATTTAAAAATAGCTCTGCCATTTCTTTGGGTTGGGTTTATATCAACCATCGTCCTTCTACTCCTCCCATTTTCCACCCAAAATCCATCCCCGATAATAATCCAAGGTGGAAGAATGAGTTTATGTATTTAGTTTGGGAAGGAGGGGATTGGGGTACCCTTTTCCGTAGATCTTTCAGTAGGGTCTCGGATGGTAGCCCCAATGACATTGTTTTGAACAATGAGGAGGCTCATGCCTATGCTGAGCTTACCAAGGATGATTATGCTACAACGGCTTGGGCAATCCTGGATGAGTTTCAGCTTAAGTCCTTGGGACTGTCAAGCGTTTATGATAAGGGTAATTCTCATTTCATACTTTCCTTTATTTATCTAAGATTGTCTTATACCAACTGTTTCTTTCCTTGTGTTTTTTGCAGCTGCGACCTTTATTAACAAGACCAACGAGCCCCGAGATGGAGAAACAGCAAGAATGAAGAGGGCTCACTTGGGAGTGAAGGATCCACGTGCTACAAGTGTCCCAGCCTTTATAAGGCCTCATGTGGACCTTACTGAAGAGGTTGAGGGTCCTTCCTCGGCCAAGAGTTCAGTTTGGCGCCCCAACTGGGGTCTTAGGAAGAAAGACACCATGGTTGGGGTGTCTAAGCATGCTGTGGAATGGTCCTATCATTCCTTGACTCCTTGTGACTACAAGGATTTCGTTTCTAACTCCACTTTGGAGGGAGTGGAGCATGCAGGCTCTCAGGCTATTGCTGTTGTAAGTTGTTTTCTTCCTTTTTTCTTTGTAGCTTTAACATGTTTCAAGTTTCTATCTTGTATTGACTTGTAACTTGTTTGTAGGCTAACGCCAACTTCCAAGGGGCTATCTTTCAAGCCAAGGCTTTGCGCACATCTTCCGAGGCCAACCAAGGCAAGTTTGAGAAGTCCCAAGAGGAGGTGGGCTCTCTGAAGGCCACACTGGCTAGGAGGGAGAAGGAGTTAGCTGACTCCTAGGCTGAGCTGGTTACACTGAGGAAGGGTCAGGGTGACTTTATCAATGAGTACCTTGACTCCCAGGAGTACAAGGACTTAATCAGTCAGCATGACGAGCTTCTCTTCCCAGTTCAGTTCACTAAGGGATGGGATGGCGCTCTTGCTGAGGTTTTAGAGAGGATGCCTGGATCCCTTAACCTTTCTGACTTTCCAAGTCCCTATGCCCCAACTCCTTTAGAGTTAGCTTTGGCTGGAGAGGACGACAAGATTTTGGATCTAGAGCGTTTCTCCCCTCCTGGTCAGGCAACCGGTGCTGATTCTGCAGCTGTTCGCTCTGGTTCTGATTCAGAAGAAGAGGAGGAGGAGGCCGTCGACAAGGAAGGGGAAGCTTAGTTTGTAGTTTTATTTATGGCCATTCATGGCTTGTACTAGTTTTCCTGTATTTTCAGCCTACGGGCTTATCTTAACTTTCATTTAAGCCTTAGCTTTTGTTTTTCTTTCAGCTTTTTACACTCTTGATTTTGCATGCTTAGTTAACATGTCTATAAGAATGCATTGCACATATAATGAAAACATAATAATATGGAATTCATAACTTTATAAATGGGTTCAACCCTTACATAATACTCAAGTTTAAAAACTTGGATTGGTTTCGTCGACCTTATTTATACTTGTTTAATAGTGAGTCCAATCAGGACTTAAACATAATAAACTTTCAAGTTTGCAGCATGCCAAGTCCTTGACACTTCCGTCCCTTCCAGGGTTTCCAATTTGTAGGAGCCTCGACCAAATACGTTCTTAACACGATATGGTCCTTCCCAATTTGGGGCCAACTTGCCTTTTTGTCCAACCCCGGATGCCTCAATCTTTATGAGGACCAAGTCTCCTTGTTGAAAGAACCTTTCTTTAACCCTTAGGTTGTAATAGAAAGATGCTCGTTTCTGATGTTCAACTATCTTGGCATTTGCCTCATCTCTAACTTCATCAATTAAATCTAAAGCTAGCCTCAAGCCTTCTTCATTTGTCTCTGGCTCATAAGCTTCAATTCTTGGGGATGTATGAGTAATCTCCACTGGAACCACTGCTTCTGCCCCATATGCCAACAGAAAGGGGGTTGTTCCAGTGGTGACTTTACAAGTAGTACGATATGCCCATAGTATGGGGAGCAATTCGTCTACCCAAGTATTTCTGGAGCGTTCAACTCTTTTCTTTAGTCCATCTAGGATAATTCGATTCGCAACCTCAGCTTGCCCATTTGCTTGAGGATGAGCAACAGAAGTGAAGCGCAACTTGATATCATTCTCGTCACAATACTTCTTGAATTCATCATTGTTGAACTGAGTTCCATTGTCGGTGACTAAGATACGTGGGATCCCGTATCTGCATATCACATTCTCCCAGAAGAAATGCATCACTTGCTTGGTGGTTATCTTGGCTAAAGGTTTAGCCTCAATCCACTTGGTGAAGTAGTCGATTGCTACTATTAAGAACTTTCTTTGAGCACTTGCCATAGGAAATGACCCAAGTATATCTATTCCCCACATGGCAAAGGGGATAGGTGAGTTAATGGATGTCATCATCTCTGGTGGTTGTCTAACCACTGGTGCATGCTTTTGGCACCGTTCACATTTCTTCACGTAGCTCTTAGCATCTGCAAGTATGCTGGGCCAATAGAAGCCTAGACGAGTGACTTTATGAGCAAGGGCTCTGCCCCCCAAGTGCTGCCCACAAATTCCTTCATGTACCTCCCTTAGGGGCCAATTCTGCCTCTTGAGGTCTCAAACATTTCAGATAAGGAATGATGAAAGACTTCTTGTATAGGATTCCCTCAATCAGGGCATACCTTAGTTCTCTCACATATAGCTTTCGTGCTTCTGAAGTGTCGTTGGGTAGCCACCCAGTTTCCAAATGAGCTTTGATGGGATCCATCCAACAACTAGCAACATTAATAGGTGCTACCAATTTTCCATTGATGCTTGAGGTCTTCAAGACTTGGAAGTATACACTTCCAGGGTAGTTCTCAATTTCGGAAGAAGCAAATTTAGACAAGGCATCAGCCTTCATGTTTTCTTCCCTTGGAATATGTTCCACACAACATTCATCAAACTGAGTCATGATGGCCTTGACAAGTTTTAAGTACTTGGCCATGACTTCATCTCTGGCCTCAAACTCCCCATTTACTTGGGAAACCACTAGCCTCGAATCTCCACATACTTTCAGAGTTTTAACCCTCAAGGCTCCAGCCAGCCATAAGCCAGCTATCAGGGCTTCGTACTCAGCCTCATTATTTGTCGTTGGGAAGTCAAGTTTTAGTGCGTACTCTATGAAAAATCCATCAGGACTTTGTAGCACTAAACCTGCTCCACTTGATTTTGTTTTTGATGCTCCGTCAAAATAGAGCACCCAATACTCTTTGAACTCCATGTCTTCATCTTTCTTGTCCTCCACTATTACTTCCTGCCCCCCGACTTCTTGGTTGTCAATGGTGCATTCAACCATGAAGTCAGCAAGTGCCTGAGCTTTTATGGCCATCTGAGGCTTATACTTGATGTCAAATTCGCCCAATTCAATAGCCCATTTGATCAACCTTCCACTAACTTGAGGGCTATGCAAGATGTTTCTTAGAGGTTGATTGGTCAAGACCTCTATCTTGTGAGCCTGGAAGTACGGGCGTAGCTTTCTTGAGGCCATTACCAAGGCTAAGGCAAACTTCTCAATCGTTGAGTAGTTTATTTCTGCCCTATTTAGAATCTTACTCACGTAGTAGACGGGCTTCTGCACTTTCAATTCTTCCTTTATCAGAACAGCTCCAAGGGCTGTGTTAGAAACTGCCAAGTACAAGTAGAGAGTTTCTCCTGGACTTGGTTTTGCCAACAGTGGTGCTTCAGCCATATATTTCTTCAGGGCCTCAAAGGCCTCTTGGCTTTCAGTTGTCCATTCAAAAAATTTCACATTCTTAAGTGCTTTGAAGAAAGGTAAGCATTTTTATCTTGACTTGGAGATGAATCTTCCCAATACTGCCACTCTTCCTGTTAGTTTTTGGACATCCTTGACAGTCTTTGGTGGTTCCATGTCTAGAATTGCTTTGATTTTGTCGGGATTAGCCTCGATTCCTCTCTTGGAAACCATCAGACCTAAAAACTTTCCCGAGCCTACACCAAAGGCACACTTAGTTGGATTCAACATCATCTTGTGGTGCCTCGGCACTTCGAATGCCTCTCGGAGGTGCTCTATGTGATCGGCCTTATCGAGGCTGTTGACTAGCATGTCATCTACGTAGACCTCCATGGTTTTTCCAATTAGGTGTCCAAAAATTTTGTTCACCAACCTTTGATAGGTTGCCCCTGCATTCTTAAGTCCAAATGCCATGACTAAGAAGTAGAAAATACCAAAGTCGGTGATGAATGATACCTTGGCGATGTCATCCTTATGCATCTTAATTTGATTGTATCCACTGAAGCCATCCATAAACTAAGCATCTCGTGTCCAGCTGTGCATCAATCCTTGGTAAGGGAAAACAATCCTTAGGACATGCATCATTCAAGTCGGTGAAGTCGACGCACATCCTCCATTTTAAGTTAGCCTTTTTGACCATCAAGGGGTTAGCCAACCATTCTGGGAATTGAATTTCCTCAATGAACCCAGCTTCCAAAAGTTTATTAACTTCCTGTTTAATGGCTTCAAGCCTCTCTGGAGCAAAATTTCTTTTTTTCTATTTCACCGTCTTCCTTTCAGGATCCACATTCAGTTTGTGAGTTATCAGTTGGGGATCAATCCCTGGCATGTCGGCCGATGTCCAAGAAAAAAACCTCATTGTTCTCTTGAAGAAAAGATATAAGTTTGCTTTTTAATGGTTCATGTAGTAGTGCTCCAACATAAGTCACCTTCTCCGGTTCACCCGGGACTAAGGGAATTGGGATCAAATCCTCATCTGGTTTCCCTCTTCGGTCCTCATTGTCACTGATATCCATGTCTTCAATTGGGAGAACCTGCCCCCCCCCCCAATTCCATCTGGCCTTAGCGCGGCTACATAACAGCTTCTAGACATATTTTGGTCTCCCCGTTCTTCACCAATTCCATTCCTCGTTGGGAACTTGATTTTCAGATGATAGGATGAGGCAACGGTTTTGAATGCCTGAAGACCAGTTCTTCCCAGGATTGCATTGTAGGTTGAAGTTGCCTTTATAACTATGAAGTTCAACATTTGAGTAGACGTATTCGACCCTTGCCCCGTTGTCATTGGGAGTTGGATAGTGCCTTCCACCTTTGACTCCACTCCATTGAATCCATATATGGGCATATTTGAGGGTGTCAACTGAGAGTCAGTATAGCCCATCTTGATAAAAGCATCGTGGAATAAGATGTCCACTGAGGCTCCATTGTCGACCAAAACTCTCTTGGTTTCGGAATTTCCTATTACAGGAACGATGACTAAGGGATCATCGTGGGGAAACTTCACTCCCTCTAGGTCTGAATCATCAAAACCTATTGGTACTTCTGTTCGGGCACGTTTCGGTGCTTCCCCGACCACAGTCATTACTTCTCGAGCATAAGCTTTTCTTGAGTTTCGGGAGGACCCAACAACAGTTGGTCCTCCGAATATCATGTTGATAACTGGCCCTCGGGGCTTGGGATTTCGATCTTGATCGTTGTCCCTTCTGTCATAGTCCTTCCTTTCATATTTCCCGCTTTGACTCCCTTGGTTTCCATCTTTGGTGAACTTACTGAGTTTTCCTCTTCGTATCAGAAATTCAATCTCATCTTTCAATTGCCTACAATCTTCGGTATCGTGACTGACTTCTTTGTGGAACCGACAGAACTGGTTTTGGTTCTGTTTGAACATGTCAGCCCTCATTGGCTTCGGCCATTTGAGATCTCCTTCCTTAGCTATCTCTATCAGAATTTGACTCCTGGGAGTGTTCAATCTTGCATACTCCGTGAATTTTGGCCCAAAATTGTTCCTCTTGGGTGGAGATTCAGAATCCTTTGACGTTCTAGGAAACTTTTCCTTGACATCATATTCCTGTGTTTCCTTCCTCTTCTTTGAATTTCCACTACCACCAGTAGTGGGCTCATACTTTCTCATGCTTTCTTCAGCCTTGATGTATTTTCCGGCTCTATCTTGGAGCTTCAGCATGCTTTCGGGTGGATGTTTTGCTAACAATCTTTTGAAGTGATCGTCGGTAGTTCCTTGTTGCAGGGCTATCATAGCCACTTTGTCCTCTAAGTCCGGGACTTTCAGAGCCTCTCGGGTGAATCGATAATCTCTTAAAGCCTCATTCTTTCCTTGTTGGATTGCCATGAGTGACGCAGAACTTTTCTCATGCACTCTTCCACTAACGAATTGATTGATGAATGCTTTGCTTAGCTCCTTAAAAGACCCAATAGAGTTGGGAGGAAGACGGATATACCAACGTTGGGCCATGCTTGCCAAGGTTTGTGGAAACGCCCTACACTTGATCGCATCATTGGCTGGCTGCAACATCAGTGCATTGGAGAAGGTTCTCACATGATTTACGGGATCCCCCGTTCCATCATAAGCCTTAATCGTTGGCATCTTAAATTTTCTGGATATGGTGGCTTTCATGATGTCTTGAGTAAACGGTGGTGTAGGATCATCAGGATCTCCTAGGGGCAACAAAACACTAGGATCACCTCTTGGGGCTTCAGCCCACTTAGTCCTTCTTGGTGTCGGGTCCAGGTTGATTATCGGGACCCTTCCAGTTGATCGGCCTTGAGATTGAGCGGCCTCCTCCTCAGTAAGGAGTTTTTTTAGTCTTGCAGTTTCTGCCTCATGGGCTGCAATTTTCTCCTTAGTAGTTTGGGGTTGTTCCCGATTTGTTTGGGAAGAACGCTTCCTCCTTGGGGAGACATCCCTCTCTTCCCCAGATGTATAATCCTCGTCCTCGGTATAGGGACCCGAGTAATCTTGAATCAAAGGGGTCCGTCGAGTTTGTTGATTTTGAGGTCCCAGACCTTGTATATAAGGGGGACATATGCTTCATGGTAAATGGGGTTGAGACCGCTACCACCGGCCATGGGTCGAGGGGGCATGCCATAGCTTGGCATCCCCAAAGTTTGAGTAGTGTATCGGGGGAGATCATCAGTGTGGAGTTGAAGACCACTTGGTGCATTCATGAGCAGTGGGGAGGTCGTGATTGGTTGCTGGTGAGCGGTCTCTTGTGGATTAGATCCATGAATGACCATCTGCAGGGGATTCGTCCCTTCAACCGAAATTGGGATCTCCAGTCCTTGAGTATTGGTGGGGATATTCGCCCCTTCAATGCCAGTAGTTGGCGGTGGTTGATTTCCGTGAGTATCAGCCTCAGAGGTGATAGGAAGCTCCTCAGAAACTGGAGTATCTAGAGTTGTTCTTCGTGTGTTTGCCATGGTTGATGTTGTCTTCCCACAGACGGCGCCAAATGTTATGGATTAAAAAACGTGCTTGTATATTAATTGCTAGGATTTATGAGCTTTCGAGCTTTAATGGCTGCACTTGTGTTTCGAGACTAAATCGGTCCTCACAAGATGCCTACGTATCTCAATTAATGCTGAGAATCAAGCGAAAGACGTAGTTCTGATTGTATGATCAGGGTCCTTATATAGGCGTTTGGAGCCTAGTATTTATGGTATGTTTGGGAGTCTTAGCGAATAAGTCTAATTTTTGATATTGGATAAACATCGTATTTCTTGCTGGATAAGTCTTTTCCTTGTTGATAAAGGCTATGACTCTTTAATTGGGATTCTGGATCCTTCTTTGACTAATTTACCATATTTTGGACTCTTTTTATGAGCTGTTTATTTCCCTTATTTATTAATTACGAAATTAATAAATAATCAGGGTTTTGGGCCTTAATTATGGAGTCTTTCCAATGAATCAGTAATTATATTTCTATAATTACTTTTATGACCATATCACCCGTGATATTTTTGGAAAAGAACGGGTTTTAATAAGTAAAAATAGAAAATGTAACATGTTTTAATTAAAAAGGTAACTGTCCGTGATATTTTTGGAAAGGGGGTAGATTTTATAATATTTTATTAATTACATTTGTTAAAAAAATAAGTATGCATATTAAAATATGAAAACTTTTAAAAAAAAATTAAAAGCATTAAATTAGATTTTTAAATAAATAATTAAGGGTTTACCCGTAATATTTTTGGAAAAGGATGAGTTTTAGTAAATAAAAATGGAAAAATGTAACATATTTTAATTAAAAAAGGTAATTGCCCGTAATATTTTTGGAAAAAGGAGTAGATTTTGTTAGGAATGACAGAAAACATAATGTGTTTTAGCTGAAAAAAATAATTGATTATAAAATGTCTTACTATTTAATAATATTTTTTTATTTATATTTTTGAAAAAATAGGTGATTTTTCTAGAAAAAATAATGTGATTTAGCTGAAAAAGGTAAATAATTATAAATAAGTTATGTTAATATTTAATAATAATTTTTTTAAATAAGTATGGGTAATTAAGTAAAATCACGAAGTACCAAAAAATAGGTACCGTACCGACCAAACTTTTAATGTTTCGTCTTTAAAAATATAAATCTGTGCGATGCACGGATTATTTTAAAATAGTTGTTATTTTATTATTTACGTTTTAATATTTTATTAAGTGTGTTAAACTTTTTTAAATAATTAAAATTATTAAAATATATTTTAAAATAAATAAGTAACGGTTTACCTTTGATATTAAGGAAAAGTAACATGTTTTAGTTGAAAAAGACAATTACCCTGAATTTGTTTAAAAAAATAATTTATATGTTAAAATAGGTAATTTTTTTATAGAATTAAAAATATTAAAATAAGTTTTAAAATAAAAAAGTAAGGTTTTGACCGTGATATTTTTGGAAAAGGAGAGATTTTTGTAAGGTAAAATAGAAAAATAACATGTTTTAGTTAAAAAAGGTAATTTCCCGTGATATTTTTAGAATGAGGGGATTTTGATAGAAAAAATAGAAAAAATAATGTATTTTAGCTGGAGAAGTTAATTGGTTATAAATAAATAATTTTATTTATTCAATAATTTTTTTATAGATAAGTAAGAATAACTAAGTAAAATCACGAAGAACCAAAAAACTATGCCTTTTAAAATAATTTTAAAAGCATTAACATAGATTTTAAAATAAATAATTAAGGATTACTCGTGATATTTTTGGAAAATGATGAATTTTAGTAAGAAAAATAGAAAAGGTAATATGTTTTAGTTGAAAAAGGTAATTGTCTGTGATATTAAAATAGGTTTTAAAATAAATAATTAAGGGTTGCCCGTTATATTTTTGGAAAAGGGGGATTTTAGTAAGAAAAAATAAAAAAAAATAACATGTTTTAGTTGAAAAAGATCATTGCAGGTGATATTTTTGGAAAAAGAGTAGATTTTGTAGAAAAGGTAATTTGTTTTAGCTCAAAAATGTAATTATAATAAATAGATCTTATTATTTAATAATATATTTTTATAGAGTAATGGTAATTTAGTAAAATCACAAAGTACCACAAAATATCAACCAAATTTTTAATGTTTTGTATTTTATAATATAGCATAGATAGATGATAGACTCGAGTTGTAGTTTTCATATATTTAATTTAACTTATATAAGTACCCCTGATCAAAAATAAAAAAACTTAAATAAGTACCAAACAGAAAGAATGACAAAAATAATCATTTTTTTGATAAAATAAACAAAAATAACCATTCTGAAAAAAGTGGCCAATTTTAGCCTTTGGGATACTCCACTGGTAGTTGGGTATCCCATATACAGGATACTCCACTGACAGTTGGGTATCCCATAAGTCAAAATTAACCTCTTTTTTAATACAAAATGAACAAAAATAAACGTGTGTTCTTAGTTTAACCGTTTCCTTGGGGGTTCAACAGTTAACCTTTGGGGTTCAATAGTTCCATTTTGGGTTTTAGAAATATTCAGAACGACGAATCCGTATACGGACTTAGGGTTTAGGGTTTAGGGTTTAGGGTTGTTTACAACCCTAAACCCTAGACCCTAAACCCTAACCTAACCTGATTTTAGGGTTGTTTACAACCCTAAAATCAGGCCGTCAGTCTGTTAAAAAAATCAATTTAAAATCAATTAAAATCATTTTTTACTGTTTGTTGAAGTTTGCTGAGGTCACTTGCAAAATGAATTACAGTAATACGCATATGCCATATGCTTATTAAGTTCATGATACTCCACTGAGATATGCGTATTCCCTGGATACTCCGATTGAAAATGCGTAAGCCACACAGAATACCCCATCACGAAATGCGTATTCTGATTACTCCATTGAACAATGCGTATTCAATCGGCCATATTTGTCCACTAATTTCAGATCGGCTATTATGGTTACCCCGATCTGAAAATCGGCCATACTTGGCCTTCACCCTACCAAACACCCGATCATAATTGTAGTAGAGCAGTGATATAAAAAAGCCTGAATAGGAGTTAATCGGTGAACGCACCGTTCAGGGATTAATCGAGTAATCGGGGATTAATCGGAATGATTAATCGGGTAATTAATCAGAATAAAGTTAATAATATTTTTTATATATTATATTTATATATATAATTGTTTCGTTATTTTAACTAAACATATGTTATTATCATATATTTATGCAAATATGTTAAAATTTTATATAATTTTAATAAATAAAATTTTGAAGGTTTAACTTTTTAATTAGAAATCAATTTAAGAGAAAAAAATTAAGAGAATTTACGATTTTGACATCTAAAATTATAATTACATGTACAAAAATAATGTTTTTTCCTATCATTTAATCAAGTTTCTACATTTTAAATTTCTAATTATTTTTTTAAAATTTAAATATTTTTTAATAATTAGTCCGATTTTTGACCGATTAATCCGATTTTTGACCGATTCAACCGATTTTTGACCATTTTTCTGAAAAAATGATTAATTGACCGATTTTCGTTTAATCAGTTCGATAGTCCGCCGTCCAACGATTAATCCCGATTAATCACCAACCAACTTTTAGAACAATGTAGTAGAGGAAAAAATTAAACATAAGAAATAGCATGTTGTAATTTTTAAACTGGACTCAGAGTTTTGACTTATGTTAATAAATAGCGGTAAGATAAAATATCATATTAATTTTTCTGTACTACTGATAGTGAAGCTGCACCATACTATTAAATAAGTAATAATTATCAGTTCCCTTCCAAGTTCCAACAACCTAGCAAGTGACCCCTGTAATTTTTAGAGTATATTATTGTTAGATTATTGCTCACAGCTCCAAGTCTATTAATGGCTCCAAGTGTCGGTCACTATCCAAATAAACATAATTAAAAATAGAATAAAAATGTTTATCATTTGAAGCTAGGCCCAAAACAAGTGCAAATACAAATGGACTCGAGGGCTAGTAGGGGCCAAGAGAACGATTTATGGTAAACTTTAAGGAAGAGTTGAGACTTGAGAGATTGTTTGAAAAGTAAACTTTTACTTGTATTATTAAAACCAGTTTGGTTGGTCATATTTGAATTGCCAATCAGCTCTCTCTTTTTGCAGCTTTTATGATTACACAGGTAAGTGATTCTTTTTTCATGGTTTTTGATTCTTCTCTGAAAAGGTCTGTGTACTTGGTTTCTGGATTCTGTAGAGAATCATGACTGTGTCATTTTGAAATCTTTGTCTTAGAATTCATAGATTTTTGTTGAGCTCTGTGGTTATCGTTGTACTAGTAGCAAGTTCTTGTAGATTTTTCTGTATGATAACAAATATTTGGATAACTAATGATTATTCTGTATGGTTCTGATGAAGTTTAAAGTCCGGTTTTAGATGCTGCTGATCTTTAACATGACTTTTTTGGGGATCATATCGATAACAGATGGCTCTGCAGGGAAATTTGATGCCAAATGGATGGCCACTTGGGCTCGAAAACATGAATACCAGATTACTTGAAGCTGCAGATAACTCACCACAGGCCACAGTAGCTGCATCAGAACCAAGTTCTTTACATGTGCCATCATCCAGCTTCTCATCATTCTCGTCCTCTAACCTTGACACCGAGGTAATAATTCTCTTGAGTAAATAGATTTTAAGAATACAATCTCGCTTTAAAATCATGATTTTTATGTTAGTACAACATATTTGCTACAGTCTACAGTATCATTTTTTGCGGACCACAGTGTGACGCTAGGCCGGTTGATTGGAATCAATCCAATGGCAAGGCAAAGCTTGCGCTTCACAAACACGACACAGGCTGAAACAGAGCAAGAACCTGGTGACATTGTCTCCGTTAATGGTGAAAAGATGATGACTCGGGGGATTTGTGTTCCGTTGCTGCGAAATATAATGGTGATGAAATGCAAGAGCTACTAGCTAAAACACTTAACTTTAAGGCACTGATATACTCTGCAGTTGGTTTGTATTCTTTGTGGTGGAGTCAATAAATTTTGTAGCCAGCTGAGTCTATGCAATTTGCAAAATATGGAAGTTGAATGTTTAAACTTGTACAAGTGTTTTGGTTGGTAAATTATAATGGCATGGCCATGTTTTCTGTATTTAACTGATTTCTGAATGTAAGAAGCTTGCACATTTCATATTTAAGCCTAGTACATGGATTGTTGCCAAAAAAATTTGAGGCATACCGATTATCGCTCTATCTCCGAACATCTTTTCCGAATCAAGCCAAGTCACTCAACAATAATCCAATACTTGTTTGTATTAAAAATTTATGGATAAATTTCTAATCATAGCAGTGGGAACTTGAACATAGTTTGGGTTTCACTTTCAAATCGATCAAATTTGAGATTATTTTATATTTTATATTACATACATGTAAAATCTATACTAATTAGTTAATCAAGTCGCGCTTCGCAGTGTTATAATTTTTTTTTAAAACTCTATCTATAAAAGAGTAAAGTGCACTTTGTGTACTCGTACTTTAGTCAAGACACCACTTGCAATACTATAGTTTAAAATCGAGCAGTTGCAATATCAATGTTTGTATTTCACTACACTTTGTTGCATTCTGTTAATTGAGGTTAACTCCGTCATTAATTTAGGGAGTAAAGTGCACTTTGTGTACTCGCACTTTACTCTAAATTTTGAACTAAAGTATTGCAAGTGATGTATTGAGCAAAGTGCGGGTACACAAAATGCACTTTAGAGTAAAGTGTGAGTACACAAAATGCACTTTACTCCCTAAATTAATAACGGAGTTAACCTCAGTTAACGGAATGCAACAAAGTGCATTGAAATACAAACATTGATATTGTAACTGCTCGATTTTGAACTATAGTATTGCAAGTGGTGTCTTGACTAAAGTGTGAGTACACAAAATGCACTTTACTCTCTATAAAATTACAACAATTACTCATTTTTCTCTAATAAGTCGTCCTCCCGTTAAACATATTTTTTATTGTTAAGATTGAAATCCGAAATTTTATATATTGAATCATTGTCTTACCTATTAATTTTCATGTTAACATATTTCTTTTTAATGAGTCGCTCTCTCGTTGAAAAAACATCTTTAGAAATTCGCTCTCATATTTTACTTTTTATAGAACTTTTAGTTATATATGCCTTATAAATATCTATTCTACTTCTGATAGAATTTCTTTTATATGTATGAAAATCAATTTATATAAATGAAAAGCAACTTATATAAATTCACACTCCTATTTTACTTTAAATAGAACTTTTAATTATATATGTCTTACAAAAACCTATTCTACTTTTGATAGAATTGTTTTTATATGTATTCCTTATAAATTCGAATTGTTTTACTCTATAAATTCGAAAACCTATTCCACCGATAAAATTTTTAATTATATGGCTAACCTACAAATTGACAAAGCCGAGCTTCGCGGCGGCATTATAATTTTTTTTTTAAAAAACTCTATCTATAAAATTACAACAATGACTCATTTCTCCTTAAGAAACCGTCCTCCCGTTAAACACGCTTTCCTTGTTAAGATCGAAATCGCAAATTTTACACATTGAATACTTGTTTTATATTAATTTTCTTGTTAACATACTCTTTTCTAATGGGTCGCTCTCTCGTTGAAAAAACACATATATAAATTCGCACTCCTATTTTACTTCCAATAAAACTTTTAATTATATATGTCTTACAAACACCTAATCTACTTTCAATAGAACTTTTTTTTTTTCAAATATGTATTATTTATAAATTCGAACTTTTTTACTCTATAAATTGGAAAACTTATTCTACTTCCCATATAACTTTTAATTATATGTCTAACCTATAAAGTTCTTATAAATTCGAACTCTCTCCTCCATAAATTCGAACACCTATTTATTCTACTTGGAATAGAACTTTTAATTATGTCTTACAAACATCTATTCTACTTCCAATAGAACTTTTGATTGCAAGTATCAATATATATCCGAACTCTTCTCCTCTATAAATTTGAACACCTATTCTACTTTAAATAGAACTTTTATTCTATGTCTCACCTACAAATTCGAACACCTATTCTACTTCTAATAGAACTTGTTGGTCCTTGAGTATTGCAGAAGGGGGGTTGAATGCAATACTGATAAATTTCAATCTCTGTTTCAACAACTAAAACTTAGATTAATGTTTATCAGTAGAAGAAATGCAAACACAAGTAGATTACTCACAAAATAATTGTTTTATTTATTTTGCAAAGTGTTGCTACAACCTTGAGAAAAAGTGGGTTTTTCTCAAGCTTCAATTCTTCAGAGATACACAACATAGAATGAGAGATAGTCTAAGTATTCTACTCCTATCTTTATCATCACGGCTTTGTGGAGCTGCTATCATTTTCTTGTGGCAGCTCCTTACAATTTGCCTACACGTGTGTCTTGCCTAAATTGCTATACAATCAGAGTTATCAATGCGGAAAAAGCAATCTAGATACATTTTATATTTATCTAACACAATTCCAGTAGATGTTGATTTGTCATACTCTTGAATTGGTAAACTTTGTCTTGTTATCACTTAAGCTTCTGTCGTAGTCTTTGCAGGCCTGATGCAGTGTTGGGATACTGCAACACGCCTGTTTCTTGAACATCCAAACTGTCACATGTTTGACTGGGTAGATCCCCAATTCAAAGTTTATCCCTTTGAGACAGTATCATGTACTTCAATCTTGCTGTCACAAGAATGCGCTTTTGGTGACAGTAAGAAATCCCCGCAATAGATAGAGAGTTGTTGTCTCAAGGCTTCCGCCAATGTTGTTGTCAGAGTGAATATGTTGTCATGACTTGCAACATGATGTCTTCTTGTAATCTTACTGTTAGTGATATGATAGTACTCCCTCCGTCCCATTCATTTCTATACACTTTCCATTTTGGGATGTCCCATTCATTTCTATACATTCCAAAAATAGTAACTTTTAATAATATAAAACACTATTACACCCACTACTTTCTCCACTATCTCTATTCTATAACAATATAAATCACTATTACACCCACTACTTCCTCCACTATCTCAAATCTATTATTAAATATTGATAGGTCCCACCACTTTACTCACTTTTCATCTAATTTTACTCATTTTTACATCTTTTCTTAGTCTACGTGCCCAGTCCCAGTGTATAGAATTCACTGGGACGGAGGGAGTAACATTTATTCTTGCTGTCATCCTAATATATTTCTTGAGGCTTAAAAAAGTGAATGAACTTATTCCAAGATATACAAACAATATTATTACAGCAAATTAATTGGCTACAAGAGCATACTCTGGTTGTGACAATATGTTCTACTTAATAAAAATTAAGTATTACTAAACACAAGGTTAAGTTGTCTTCTAAGCTATCACCCAAAAATCCTAACATAACTTTTAATTATATGTCTTACCTATAAATTCGAACTATTATCCTTTATAAATTTGAACACATATTCTACTTCTAATATGTTAAAAGATATTTTTTTATTTACTACTATTTAAAATTCAAAAATTCTAAATAATTAGAAAAATAGATTGAGCCGATCTTAGAGGCGCCACCTTACCTCCCGCGTATCCTCTTATATATATATATTGATACTAATAAAGATCACTGACATCATCAAAGACGTATCATGCCCTTCTTAAATTGCTTACATCATCTTCCACTATCTTCATTTAATTTCTCTCTCTATTAAGTAAAACTCCGCTAATTCTCTCTCATCTTTATTTCTGTCTCTCTCATTCTCATCTAATTCTTTGTCATTTATTTTTGTAATCTTATTTTATTTTCATAAATACTTATTAATTTGTTTTTTACTTTTAAATTTATACTAATATTAAAATAAACACTCACTACGTACTAATTCAATATTTCTAAAATATTATTGATAGGTTATTACAGTATACCTTTTTTAAATATCAACTTTAAAAATAAATTAACAATTACATTCATTTAATTTTTACAAATTAGGATTGACAATTATCGCAACCGTGCATCGCACAGTGGTATTCTAGTATATTATAAAACTAGTTGAAAAAGTCGCGCTTCACGGCGGCGTAAATTTTTTTAAAAAAAACTCTATCAAATAAATTACGAAAATTACTCGGTCCTCGCTAATAAGCCGTCCTCCCGTGAAACACGCTTTCCTTTTTAATATCAAAATCTCAAATTTAATATATTGAATATATACTTGTGTTATATATTAATTTTTATGTTATCATACTCCTTTCTAATGAGACACTCTTTCGTTGAAAAATCACATATATAACTTTACATATTCTACTACTTCAAATAGAACTTTTAGTTATGTATTACAAACACTTATTCTACTCCCAATAGAACTTTTAATTACAAATACTTCTTTTATATCCGAACTTTCTCCTCTGTAAATCGAAACACATATTCTACTTCAAATAGAACTTTGCAAGTACTATTTTATATTTGAACTCTTCCCCTCTACAAATTCAAACACATATTCTACTTCAAATAGAACTTTTAATTATATGTCTTCGCTATAAATTCGAACTCTTCTCCTCAATAAATTCGAACATTTATTCTACTTCTAATATGTTAAAGGATATTTTTTTTATTAATCACTATCTAAAATTTTAAAATTCTAGAAAATTAGAAAAATAGATTAAGACGATCTTAGGGGCGCCACCTAACCTCCCGTGTATCCTTCTTTATTTATGTATATTGATTAGTTGAAAAAGTCGCGTTTCGCGATGGCGTAATAATTTTTTTTAAAAAACTGTATTAAATAAATTACAAAAATTACTCGGTCCTTGCTAATAAGTCGTCCTCCCGTGAAACACGTTTTCCTTTAATATCAAAATCTTAAATTTAATATATTGAATATATACTTGTCTTATATATTAATTTTTATGTTACCATACTCCTTTGTAATGAGACATTCTTTCGTTAAAAAAACACATATATAACTTTACATATTCTACTTCAAATAAAACTTTTAGTTATGTATTACAAACGCTTATTCTACTTCCAATAAAACTTTTAATTGCAAGTACTTCTTTTATATCCGAACTCTTTTCTCTATAAATTGAAACACATACACTACTAGAAAAACTGCAATAGACATCACTGCTTCAATTTTTTGTTCCCCCCCCTGCTTTTCTTCAGACAAAACAAAAAACTAAATACTAAAAATTAAAAACAGAATTTCTCACCCCTCTCTCTCTCTACTCTCACCCCTCACCCCTCTCTCTCTACTCTCACCCCTCACCCCTCTCTCTACTCTCATCGACTCACTCACGGAATCTGAAAGCTAAAAGCACTGCTCGTCTCACTTGTCTACACAACTCTCAGTGCGCGAAAGCTCTCACTGAATTGGTTTGTTTGAAGCGCGAAAGCTCGAATTGGTAAGTGCTCGAAGCCCCATTTGTATTTATAATAAGCATTTGTAAGCATGTATTTGAAATCGAAACCCTAATTTAGTTTTAAATTGGGGGTTTTAAAATATCAAAACCCTAATTTTTAAAATTGGGGGTTTGTAAAAATCGAAACCCTAATTTTTTAAAATTGGGGGTTTGTATTGTATCATTTAGTATGCTCTCTCATAAGCATTTGTTATAAGAATGTATTTGTTATAAGCTTTGGTTTGATTTGTACCATTATTTTGTTAGATGTATGCTCTACCGGATGAATGTTTTTGTTATAACCATGTATTTGTTATAAGCTTATTCCTGTTGTATGTGTTATTATGAATTATAAAACATTGTACTTGCGAGTGCATGAAATAAAGTATGACTTGTAATACACATATTGCTTGTGCATTTATTTTGTAATAGTGAGCAATGTAATACATATATTCAGACCTCCATTGGATGTGTATATTGTTAGGGGTTTTACTATTGTTGTAACTTGTGTCTATTGTGGTACATATGTCACTCCCATGTTCTTTCGACAACTGGAATGCTTGTGTCCTCTGTTATACATTGTAGTATAAAGATAGGGCATAATACATAATATTTAATCAGTGGTGGTTATTAAATTTTTTAGTGACATATCAGGTGGGTTGAAATGGATAAGTCCTGGATCAAAGCCGATAGGGATTCTTTACAATATGAAATTGGTGTCGAAAACTTCTTGATATTTGCGGAGGAAAATGCGAAAAATCCTAAGAAAATTTGTTGCCCATGTGCACGCTGCGTTAATTTTAAAAAGTTTTCGGTAAAAATAATTAGAGGTCATTTATATGAAGTTGGTTTTAGTTTTGGGTATATTGAGTGGATTTGGCATGGAGAAGAGTCTTCTAGGAGTACTAAATCATCTATTGGTAGTTGTCATGTTTCGAAGTCAACACCTACTACGCAAACAGTTAATGTGTGTGAGGCAGCCTATAATAAAGGCGATCACGATGTTGATACAGACGATTTTAAGAGGTTTGTGGCTGATACAGAACAACCTCTGTTTGAGGGAAGTGAGTGCACTAAGCTAGAGTCAGTTTTAAAATTACATAACTGGAAATCTAGATTTGGCATTAGTGATAGTGCATTTACTGATTTACTTGAAAATATTGGCTCATTCCTTCCTAAAGATCATTTTTTACCACCGAGTTCATATGAAGCGAAAAAAACTTTAGCTGATTTAGGACTTGAGTATACCAAATTCCATGCGTGTCTGAATGACTGCGTGTTATACAGAGGTATTAATGAGCAGGCTTCAGAGTGTCCTAAATGCCATCTGTCCCGTTGGAAGGTTGGGAAGGATGGTAAAAATAGGGTTAATATACCAGCCAAGGTCATGTGGTATTTTCCAATAATCCCCAGATTTAAGAGAATGTTTAAATCTGCTTCAACCGCTGAGTTAATGACTTGGCATTCACAAAATCAAACTAAAGACGGGGTCATGCGTCATCCATCTGATTCGCCTTGGTGGAAAAATATTGATTATAGGTGGCCTGAATTTGGTAGTGAGGCAAGAAATATCCGTTTAGCATTATCGGCCGATGGCATTAATCCACACAACAATGGTCTAAACAATAGGTATAGTTGTTGGCCGGTGGTCTTAGTAACATATAATCTTCCTCCATGGTTATGCATGAAGAGGAAGTTTATGATGTTAACGACATTAATATCTGGCCCGAATGAGCCTGGTAATAATGTTGACGTTTATCTACAACCACTTGTTGATGATTTAAAGAAACTGTGGGAAGACGGCGAACCAGATGTATACGATGCGCACACCAAGTCCTTTTTTACTCTAAGGGCAGTTTTGATGTGGACAATAAATGACTTTCCCGCATATGGAAATCTGTCAGGCTGCATCAACAAGGGTTATAAAGGTTGTCCAATATGCGGTGATAATACGGTAGCTAAATATTTAAGTCATAGTAGGAAAATGTGTTACCAAGGTCATCGTCGGTATTTACATGAATATCATCCTTATAGGAGGCAAAGGGCGGCTTTTAATGGGGAACACGAGTTTGGGCACGCAGCTGCACCGCTCAGTGGAGAAGAAATCTTGGCTCAACAACAAGAAATTAAATTTAGTTTTGGGAAGGGGGGGAAGTCAAAGAAGGTAGAGTATGCATGGAAAAAGAAATCAAATTTTTTTGACTTAGAATATTGGAAGTTTCACTATGTTCGTCACTGTCTTGATGTTATGCATGTCGAGAAGAATGTATGCGATAATTTGATTGGGACACTACTTAATATGAAGTTTAAGACTAAAGACAGTGCCGCCTCTCGTCGTGATATGGTTGACATGGGTGTAAGGGTTGATTTAGCTCCTAAAGTAGGAGATAAGAAAACCTACTTACCCTCTGCAGCTTATACTTTGTCCAGTGTAGAAAAAAGAAAAATATTGTCTTCATTGTTGAAGATGAAACTTCCATATGGACATGCATCAAACATTAAAAACTGTGTATCAATGATCGATATGAAGTTGTATGGGCTGAGGTCCCATGATTGTCATATCCTCCTCCAACAGTTACTCCCTGTTTCCATTCGTTCTGTGCTTCCAAAAAATGTGAGGGTTAGTATTATAAGATTGTGCTTCTTTTTTAACTCTTTGTGCAACAAAGTTGTAGATGTGTCGAAACTCAATAAACTGCAATCAGATGTGATTTTGACCTTGTGTGAGTTGGAAAAAATATTTCCACCATCCTTTTTCGATGTCATGCTTCATCTCACAGTCCACTTGGTTAGGGAGTTGCGTTTATGTGGACCGGTTTTTTATAGATGGATGTTTCCATTTGAACGGTTCAATAAAGTTTTAAAAAGTTATGTACGAAATCGTTTTTATCCGGAAGGTTGCATAGCAGAAAGTTATCTCAAAGAAGAATCAGTAGAATTCTGCACGGAATTTATTAGTGATAGTGGCACAACTGCTGGTCTTCCGAAAGATGAAGGCAAGCTTTCCGGTCCCTTATCTGTTGCGACAATGAAGGCGGTGGAAGAAAAAGAATGAGATGAGGCGCATCTTCATGTTCTTCTCAACAACCCTGAAGTGGAACCGTATGTTAAGTAAGTTAAATTTAAAATTATCTTTATTTTTGTTGTGGTTATTTTCATTTGTAATTACTCTTATGTAATGAACTTACTCTCATAATGCATAAGGAGTATCTAGAAGAGATTTATCGAGGAAAAAAGAAGACTGTTCAGTGGGTGTTGGGAGAGCACAATCGGCTCTTTGCTGATTGGTTTGAAAAAAAAAGTTAGTTTACATTCTTCTCCGATTTTAATACTATTTAGTATATTTTTTAAGTTGTTAATTAGAATTAATTTATAATGTGTTACAACTATGTGTGTAGGTAATAATTCAAATGATGGAGGATCGTGAAGTTGTTTCCGAAACGATTAGATGGTTGGCAGGAAAACCATCATTCTCAGTCCTGACATTTGAAAGTTATCTTGTTGATGGGGTTCGATACTATACATAAGAGCGAGATAATTCAAGGCTTGTTCAGAATAGTGGGGTGTCATTAGTTGCTAGGACAGTCCAAGTCTCTAGTGCTAAAGATTTAAATCCAGTGGAGAGTGATATGAAATTTTATGGGGTAATCGAAGAAATATGGGAGTTAGATTACCACGCTTTTAAGGCCCCTTTGTTTTTGTGTAAATGGGCAGGAAATGATAGGGGTATCAAGATTGATGAACTTGGTTTCACACTAGTGGACTTTAGTCGACAAGGTCACAAGAAGGATAAATATGTGTCTGTTGACCAAGTCAAACAAGTTTTTTATGTTGAAAATCCAGTTGACGCAAACTGGTCTGTTGTGCTAACATCGACAACGGGAGACTATAGTGAGGCATACTGCGATGATGACCTAGGAGACACCATCTTACAGAATCACCCATTCTGCTCAACGATACCTCTATGTGATTCCACTAATTATGATGAAGCTAATGTTAGCAATATAAGGCAAAATATTAAGGGGATTTGGGTGAAAAAGGGATAAATGTGGTTATAGTACCACATATAAAATCTCAAATTTATTTGTATGAAGTTACTTCCACTTTGTTGTTCTTTGTAGTACTGTTTCCGAAAATTATATTTGAATTTGTTTTTCTATATCATGGACTTGGTAATATATCACGGAATAATTATTTTTAATTTGTGTTTTGCATATATATATTTCTTGAAATTTGCAGATTAAAGGAATACAAGAGAAATGGCACCTAAGAAGCAAAAGAAAGCAGAATAGAAAAAAGATAAAATCAGCTCTGAAGCCACCAAACAACTGGAGATAGAGGTCAAAGCTTCAGAACCTAATGTCTCACAGTCCGCAACTGCAACTGAAGCTCCAAACTTAGACTCAGAGCAACCCACAGTTACAACCACTGGAAGTGCACAAAAGAAATCTGGAGGTAAGCGAGGTGTATGTGCCATGTACAAAGTCATTGTGAAAAAAGCTCGCGGGAAGAAGTTGAAAGTTGTGTGCAATGAATTTGGAGCTCCTTGTGGGAAAGCTAGGGCTAAATTGCAGTCCTATGTTGGCATGTCGGCTAGGACAATGATCCCCATTGACATTCCAAGCTAGCCACATATGGAGCCTGAATTGAAATCAAAGCTTTGGCTCGATGTTCAGGTATTCTATAATTTTTGTAAATTTGTGTACATATAGTATTTAATTAATTTATTTTTTTGTTGATGTTATTAATCTTGAATTTTAAATAGTCAATATATTTTCTTACGATATGTACGTGTTTGTATGTTTTTCAGGATACATTTAAAGTTAAACCATATCTTGAGGACTCTATCCTAAAGTCTGCAGGCACTAAATGGAGACAATTTAAGACGACTTTAACAAATAAGTTTGTGCTACCATATCTTGGTAAGAAGAAAAAATTGAGTAAACCGCCAAAGAAATATGAATTTGTTGGTAGGTCAGCCTGGAAAAATTTTGTTGCCCAGAGATCTGATCCTATTTGGAAGGTATATGTGATTTTATTATTAATTTATATTTTTGTCAATTATGTACATTAATGATTCTTTTGTAGGAAAGATTATAATTATTGTCAATTATAAATTTGGTTGTAGGAAATTCATGATTTACAAAGTTGCAGAGTTGGTAAGCGGAAATATCCTCACCGCATGTCAAGAAAGGGCTACATTGGCTTGAAGGAGGAAGAAGTAATAAGAATAGTCATTTTTGTAATCATACTATATATATTTTGTTATTTTTTTAATTTGTTGCTTCATTTTTAACAGATTAAGTTGGGAAACTTGGAGCCCGAAGAAGATCCTGACAGGGCAATTTTATGGAAGAAGGCTCGAAAGCCAAAGAACGGCGTGATTGATGAAGGTTTGGCTGAAGTGTACGGAAGAATTGTAAGCCTATATTGTCATGATAGTTAATTATGATAATTCTATATTTGTCAACAACATGGTGCTTTATATTGATCATTTTCATGTCTATATATAGGATACCCTACTGGATGCCAAGTGCAAGGGTGAATTTCACCATACTGGAAGTGAAGATGTTCTGACAGTGGCATTGCAAACTCCTGAGCATTCGGGAAGGGTCCGAGCAGTTGGAGGGTTCATTACTCCAAAAGCATTCTTCAAGTTACCAAGAGAGAAAAAGATACGAATCACAAAGTCAGAGTTAATGGATCGTGATCGAAAGATGTCGGAGAAGATGCAGAATATGGAGTCAGAGCTTGCTCAATTGAAGGCAATGATTAATTCCCAAGCCACTCTTCATTCACCAATGTTTTCCGAGAAAGCAAGTGCTAAACATATTCTTCCAGTAAAAGAAAAGATAAAACCACCAAGTGCAAAAGGATTAGTGTTGGATGCCAATGATGAAGATTGTGTTGCCTCTGGGACTCCTCCTCCACCTCCTGAAAATCTGGTAAAATAATAGATATGAGTATAGTCTAATTGCAAACACGTTTATAATATTAGTGAACTTTAAGTTTTATTTATCAAATTTCTAGGCTGGTAAACAATGTGAGTTGGCGGTAAACACCATAGAAAACAAGGTTGCTTTCGGTGTTGTTTTTCCCCCTCATGGCGATTTCGCTGACACAATTCATGGAAAGCCTATGCCGCCTAGATGTTTACGTGTCTCTGTTGTGGGTTTCATCAAAGAAGAGGCACTACTTCCGGTGCCAGTACCCGGTGAAATGGAGACCGTCCTGCAAGCTATTGGCTCTCATGTAGCATGGCCCGAAGAATTTATAGTCTACCCAACTCTTGCTGTGGTATGATTTACCGGATAATAGTACATTTTCACTTTCCATGCATGCATGAACTGAAGGTATTTTTATGGTTTGATTAATTACAGAATAAGAAAAAAGAATCGGTGCCTTTAAGGAAGAAGGGTGAGAAAGGTGAGTTGCAGAAGCTGAAGGCCATGTTTTCAGATGCAAAGCCTACTGCAAAAGTGCCCAAAGGCTTTAATTTATTGTTTAAACATGCAACAACCTGGATGAAAAATTATGGGATCTCAATACAAATTTCATGTCGTAAGGAGGTGTTTGGACATGAAAGAACCATTTTTTTGTTACATGAGAATATCCTAGCATTACTGGAGTACGAAATGATTGGCCAAGCTGTAATCTCAGCTTATATGCTGTAAGTCCATATTTTTTTTGTTTATAAATTTCCTCATTCTGCATGTTCCATTTAAAATGCTTTTTTTTGTAGGAAATTGCATACTGTGTTAAGTGAGACTGACGAATCGGATACATTTGCTTTTGTTGATCCGGCATCGACATTTAACCTTAACGATGAATTTGAAAGCTACATTGTAAACCGACTCAAAGAGGGTAATGATGATCGTATATTCTTTTTGCCGCACAATCACAAGTAAGGGCAATGTTTAGAAAAGTTAATTTGAACACTTAAATTCTTGCGATTTGTGGGTTTGATAAATACCAACACTTGGATCTAATTTGCTTAATTTATGACTGTGATTAATTGAAATAGTATGCATTGGATTTTGACAATTATTTGGGATAGTGAGATTTACATTCTCAATCCATTGCCTCATCCAGTCCAATTTCCAGCACTAGAAAAAGCATTAACAAGGTAACATTTAATTTAAAGATTTTGATTAGTTTAGAAGCATTCCTCGGTTTTGACATGGAGTAATTTGTTTACTTTTGCAGCGCATTGAAATCTTTCAATTCTGAAACTGGCAGGGGCAACAAGATGCCGAAAGTAAAGTTTCTCAGTGTAAGTAATTTTGCATTACGTTCAGGTACTGCATAATTAAAGTTGTTGGTTAATTTTCCAAGGCCTGATATGTGTCTTTTTTCTAATTGAAATAGGGATCTCCGAAACAACCTGGTGGCCATGAATGCGGTTACGTTGTAATGCGCTACATGAAAGAGATTACGAAGGATAAATGATTGACTTTTCCTACAAAGGTAAACTTTTATGTATCTCTATTTTATGGGTTGAAATGTCTATAAGTACATAAGTTAGTATTCTTGGGTATAACAAGAATATAGTAAGGTATCCTGTGAAGGAATTATGTTTGCTTAAAATGGTTAGTTTTTTTTTACACTTTGTAGTGGTTGAACAAGACTCGAAGGTCTTACACTGATGCGGAGCTGGATGTGGTGCGTATTGAGGCTCTCGAGTTCATCCAACATATATGATAGATGTATAGTGGTTGAACAAGAACATCCAGTTCACTACTAGTGTATGATGGTTCTAACTTTTTAAGGGTTTCTGGGGATTAGGTACTTGTAAACATTTCAGTTGGTTTTTGCGGATTCATACTCTGATGCTTTGGATTTAGCTAGTTAATTCTGTCATAGACTGGTTATGGTATAACTATGCATGTTTTGGATTATGGCCGTTAGGGATGTTTGGATTGTGACTGTTGGGAATGTTTGAGTTATGTTATGAATGTTTGGATTAATGCATGGTTGTTTGAATGACATTGGTAGAATGAGTGGATTATGTTTATTTGTTTTTCTGGGTAGTAGTTTCTATAATAAAGAGTTGTTTGTAACAATATAAAAAAACATCAGTTTTAAAAGTCAAACATACGAAAAATAGATGTCTAATAATCACAAATACAACAGTTATGTATTGCAAAAAAGATGTGTCATAACAAATTAGACATTAGTTGAAAGGCAATTAATTGATGTCTAATAACTACATACACAACGTTTTTATTACAAAAAAAGCAATGTAATAAAACTATTTACACATCTGTCAAAATTGATGTCTAAGGAAATTTTACACATCGTTTTTCTTACAATAAAAGCGATGTGATAAAATTATTTAGACATATGTCAAAACTGATGTCTAAAGAAACCTTACACATCGTTTTTCTTAAAATAAAAGCGATGTGATAAAATTATTTAGACATCTGTCAAAACAGATGTCTGAAGAAACCTTACACATCGTTTTTCTTACAATCAAAACGATGTTATAAAACTATTTAGACATCAGTTAAAACAGATGTCCAACATAGCATTTACATCTCTTTTCCTAAACGCAATGATGTGTATAAAATCTCAGACATCATTTTCTCGACAAAACATGATGTATATGTCGAATAATGCTCTGTGTACCATATGTTTAATCGAATCTAATACTAGTATTATAACTTATAAAAGTGAGGCTCATGCATTTGAAAAAAAAATATTAGCCATAGACATCAGGAAATATAATAACTACTGATGTGTAAAAGCTTCCTAGACATCGGCTGAAAACCGATGTTTAAAAGTCGGACTTTTAACATCACCGACAAAGACATCGGTTGTCAAACAACATAGACATCGGCCAGAAACCGATGTCTATTGACCCTTTTCTTGTAGTGATATTCTATTTCAAATAGAACTTTGTAAGTACTTCTTTTATATTTGAACTCTTCCCCTCTACAAATTCAAACACCTATTCTACTTCAAATAGAACTTTTAATTATACGTCTTTGTTATAAATTCGAACTCTTCTCCTCAATAAATTCGAACATCTATTCTACTTCTAATATGTTAAAGGATATTTTTTTATTTATCAGTATTTAAAATTCCAAAATTCTAGAAATTTAGAAAAATAGATTGAGACGATTTTAGGGGCGTCACCTAACCTCCCGTGTATCCTCCTCTATATATATATATATATATATATATATAGCTACTCTAGTGAGGCCCCTCTTATAATGAGAACTGAGTCCAAATCACCAAATCACTAAAAAAAATATCACCATTCATATACATACATTAATATTTATACATATATCATCTTCCTATTACTCTACCACCACTGTCCATTTCATCTGTTTTACCACTACCGTCATCATTTCTCTTACTCCACAACCACCATATCCACTACACCATTATATTAGCAAAATCAACATCATCATCCCATCTGATGCACCTAGCACCACCACCTTAACTGTCATTTTCACTATTTATGTCTCATGTAAAATCACCACCATATCACAATCACCACCATATCAAAATCACCAAATTTAAGCTAGAATCAACAGAAAATTCAACACAAATCACCGAATTTCAATCAAAATCACTAAATGTTTTTGAAACAAATCATTAACAATTTTAAAACAAATCACCAAAAATCGCTGCTTATACCATGTATACCACCACCAATATACTAAATTATAAACCACCACCAGTATACTGCCATCATAACTACAGAATCACCAAAAATTTAATACAAATCATCAAAATTTCAACACAAATCACTAATTTTCAACGCAAATCACCAAAATTTCAGAATGTAAATCACCCAAAAATGCACACATATACACTTTGAAATAAAAAAAACTACAATTTTCTAGGTAACAAACCATTAACCACCATAAAAAAAATCAGAAGTGAACAGATCGAGAATCGGATCGGGCGAATCGAGCACTAGACTAGTCGGCGACAAGTAAAAGGCCTTGGCAGCGACTAGCTTCTTTCGTTGCGGACATCTGATGCCGTAGATTCTTCCGACGAAGCAAGGAATGACGTCAGAGGTGAATTGAGGAATGAGAGGACGTAGTGGAGATGAAGGAAGCAATTGTGTGCGGTGTTTGGAGATGACTCGGTGAGAGAGAGAGAGAGAGAGAGAGAGAGAGAGAGAGAGAGAGAGAGAGAGAGAGAGAGAGAGAGAGAGAGAGAGAGAGAGAGAGAGAGAGAGAGAGAGAGAGATGGATAGATCGGGAAGTGGGTGGATGAGTGACGTGAGGAGAGAGAAATAATTATTCTAATTTAAAGATATGTGTGTTTATTTGTGGTCCAGATTAAAAGTAGTTTTAAAATTGAGTGGCTGAGATTTAGTCTCAGTTCTCATTTTAACATAGGGTCTCATTTGATCACTTGCATAGACCCTCTTTTAAAATGAGAACTGAGACCCATTATCAACCACACATTTTTCATATTTATGTTAAATCCTGACCACACAATTTGGATCTTATCCATCTCTCTCCTCCACCGCACATTCATTTTTCATTCATTCACTTCCACTCATTGTTCTTCTTCGCACTTTCCTTCTTCCATCTCCGGTGAGATCTTTTTTGTCCGACCTTATTTACCTATTGTATCGTACTTACCACCACTGCCAACATCATACCATTACCAGCACAACCATAATCTCTATCACCGATATAACAATCATTGTAACACTCCATCTATATATTTGTTTTCATATTTTTTGTTCAAATCTTGTAAATTTTGGCTGGGAGCTAGTATCTTCCAACATTAACATTTTAAGGTAAATAATCTACTCATCTGTACAAATCTCTTTATTTGTGTGCACTACACTGAATTCTACGTGCAAATCACCTTTTTTCTATACAAATCACTTTTTTTATTTGGTGATTTATGTAAGTATATATGGTGATTCACATACAGAATTTCTGGTGATTTAAAGTGATGCATCGGATCTATAAAAAGTTAAGTGAAGACATTGCCGTAGTGACTTAACAGTGACGGTATGAAGGATGTAGTGCTATTGAGATGACGATGACTATAGGGGATGTGGTTGGTAAAAGATTTAGTGTGGAAAGAGAACAATAATGGTTGTTGGTGAGAAAGAGAGAAGGGGAGATATGGTTGTTGAATGATGGTGGTTTGGGTGAGAAATTGAATAAATAGATAAAGGTTGAGATCTGCGATGTGGGTTGTGATAGTGGTGATTGAGTCTTTTTTGGTGATTTATGATTAAATTTAGTGATTTTGTGTGCGACGGTGATAGCGACGACATGATAGTGATTTTGTAGGTGATGGTGATGTCGATGTAAATTATGGTGATGAGAAAGGTAAGTTGGTGATTGTAGTGGTGTCCTCGAACAAGCGATGGAAAAGTGGAATAAATGGTGATTAGTTGTGATGCTTGCTGATGTTTTGATTAATGGGTGATAATCACGGTGGTATTGCAGTGAAAAGAGGACGGTGCGAATGGGGTAGCAGAGTGCGTTTAAAAATGGTGTTTGGTGCCACGGTGGAAGAATGGTAGTGATACATGATGCGGTGCCGATAAAGCTAATGACGCGCGTATATTATATTTGTGTGTGTATATATGATTCATATCTGGGGTCTCAATTCTCGTTATAAGAGGGACTCATTGGAGCAGCTATATATATATATATATTGATAATTTGAACCGTTAATACACATATTTATTATTAATATTTTTATAATTTAATTTAAATTTTAAGTGTTGACCTTTATTGTACTTGTTTCTCATTTTGAGATTATTTTCCAATTATCGGCCTATCCTTATTTTGTTTAATCCTCGTTAATAATCAATTTTTTTCTTAAATAAAATAATTTTGTTTTTTTTTAAACTAAAACCCTTTTAAAGCTAGAAAAAACTTCAATGCATACATGCACTTACCTGTCCTTTTAATTCATGTGAATTGAAATATATATTTATTAGAGGAATCTAAGTACAAAAAATTTAAATATTATTTCACAAAAAGATAGTATAAAAGTCTAGATTTTAATTTTCTAAATAATTTCCTCAAATAAGCTGAAAAAGCATAACCCCCCCACAAAACCCTTATTCATTTCTTTTTCTTCACAAAATTTTCACACAGAAAAAGCAAACATGGCCGCCATAGCAGCTAGATCAGCCCTACGTTCCGCACGTCTCGGAGCCACCAGATTCGCCGCCGCTTCCAAACCCACTAAAACCCCATCTTCCCCTTTTCTCCTCCCCAAACAAAAACCCCCCTCTTCATTCATTTCAAGGTCACCTTTTAAATACACACACATTTATGTAAAGATTCAATTTTTATTTGTGTTTGATATTGGAAAGTTTGAATCTTGCAGGTTGCCAGTTGAGATGAGCTGTGCTGTGGATTCAATGTTACCATTTCATACAGCTACAGCTTCTGCATTGCTCACTTCAATGCTTTCTGTCACTCCTAGGATCTATAATTGGACTATTGAAGGTAAAATATACTGACCCTTTTGATTTGTCAATTTTCTTTTACTGAATTTCGGGTTATTTTGGTTAAATAAGTCGAAGATTGTTGGGTTTGAAGTCTATTTGTGAATGTTATTGGAAATGTTAGTGGAAGTTTGTTGATTTGGAGTCTAATTGTGGATTAAAATCAATTAAGTGGTAATGGGAGGTGAGTGAGGTCTAGAGCAGAAAACGAAAAAGTGAAATTGTAATTCATACCGTTTCGATTATGCTTTTTGTTTTAATGGTAATTAGGATCGTTTAAATAGATGTTAGAAACTCTAATGTTAGATGATAATTTTGTATCCAAGATGGTTGATTCTATGTTGCAATACTTATACGTTTATTCCAAGGTGAATGAATGAATGTAAAGGTTTGATGTGTGGTGCACTAAATTGGCTTTATATGCTTATGATTTATTTCTTCCAAACTTCTATTTATGGATTATGTAGTTGCTTACAGTAAAATAGTTGGGCTATTCACCAAAAAAGTAAGGGTTTCGTGGCTAAACCATTATTGGATTAGAGACCAAGTCGCGGGAGGTTCATCACACTCAAAAAGCTAGCAAATATCAAACTGTTGACTACATATTAATATGTTTGTGAAAGGTCATGCTTACTTGTAATAAACCCAACCTTAACTTAATGTGGCTATACCCACCCGCCTCACCTCTTGTATCTATTTGACTCATCTGTTAACTACACACACTCACACAACACACTCTCTCATTTTTAATAACTCTACGATAATTGTCTGTTTTGTAAATTAATGATTGAAATAAATCAAAGTTGAAAGCAAGTCACCCAAAGTTGGAAAATTTTAGGGGACTTGGAACATTATATAGTGGTATTAACTGGGGAAGATTGAAAACAAACTAGACTTCTTTCTCGAGTTACAGAGAAGGGAAAAAAATGGATTCTGCTCACACCATGAATACTGGATAATATTTTTTTAAATAACTCGTGGAAATCAACTCCAGTAGTTAGTTGGGATCTAGAGAGTAAAAAATGAAAAGATTGGAGGAAATAGAGAATGTAAGAGGAGTTTCTACCACTGGAGCTTCTGAATCCTTTCCCATTTTTGTTGTTCTTTCATCCTTCTTCTTCTATCTTTCATAATAATCACAGAAGTATCAAGAAAAAGAACATTGTTTAGAAGTATCTAGGTACATCATTTGTATGGATCAGGTTGCTTTTGACTGGTGGGTTGGGGGTAATATAATTACATAGGTGAGTTGAAGGATGACGTGTATTAATTCAACGGGCTATTGTCTATATTCAAATCATGTTAATGGACACTTTTTTTTGCATTCAATTAATTAACTGACTGTAAATTTATTTGATTGAGTAACTCATAAGTCATCTTTTGTTTGAAGGCTTGTCCAGCCTTATAACAAGCCTTTTCAGTGCCCACCTGCAAATTGCTCTCCAGTTAAATGCTGATTTAACCATCTACCCCAAAAAAGAGATTTGCTGTTAAGATATTTACAAGAAAAAAGTTTAGACTTTTAATGTGAGCAGTAAACGCTAATTAAGGTGTAAAATGGAGTGTAATATTATTTATAGGTAACTGCACAATACTTTGAGCAGACTCCAGTACTGAATATAGTCATATGAACAAGATGCTTGGCCAACCTTTAAGCTCCAGTAATATAAAAAAAATCGCTTGTTAAGTTATTAATTATTATGTTGCTTGTCACTTGGCAACATCTTTAATAGAGGTAGTGAAAGATCAATGCTTGCTTATTTCTCACAAGCAAAGATTTGCACGTCTTAAAAGGTCAACCTTCATGTGGAAATGAATAGTAAATATTTGAAATGCCCTCACAAGCAATTAATTGAAAGCACGACTAATTAACTTCTCTGTAGGTATTCGTGTTCAATAAAGTTCATTATCTGTTTGATAAGATGATATGTTCTGGTCAAATTCTGTTTCTAGAAATGTTAGAGAAGCTTCCTTTTTCTTGTTGAGTAAAAATTGTTCTTTTTTTTAGAAATAGTGAAATACCGAATGGTCATGGTACATGAAATGATTTGTGGTATCACCCATGCTCTTAACTTTTACTTATATGGTTGGATCACACCATACAGTTCTATGTGATTATGTCCAACAATTATTTCTATTATTTTTTCAGGGTTGTGAGCACTTGTTTTGTCGCACTTCAACCTGAAGATTCTTCATTTCATCTATGTAATTACATAAGCTGTTTACCTTTTTTTCTTGATTTTTCGTAACATGTATGTGTAAGACCGCTATAGACATTGATTGTTCATGCCGAAGAGAATGGTGTTTAAGTTGGAAAAGTTAATAAGTGAGTGTGCTTCCACGTGACATGTCTGCTATGTAATTATTCCAGCACACTTAGGATCCTCTTTCAGCTTGATCCGCTTGGTTTATAAGCCATGTTTCTTTTGGATAATTATTAGATACTTTTCAGTTTTCAAATTGTCATATATACATTTTTATCAACATATGTTCCTGTTAAAATGTTGACCAAGAAACTCCTCTTTTTTTCTTTTTTGGTTTAGGGCTATAATACTGAACATGGCTGAATATGACTTGAAGAGTGTTCATTTTATTTCCATGTCTTGTACTGTCAGTTTCGGAAGTTCATAGAACTTGGCCAGTGGCTGATGATCCAAGACGAAAAGAATTTTCTTGTTTTTGTCATTTTGCAAAATTTGTTTATGTGGCCTGCAGCTTGCAGTTATATAATCTAGCAACAGCATTTACTTTGTTATAAAATTATCTTCTTGTTTTTTATTTTCCTTTTTAATTGTAGATGCATGACTCTGAGTTGTGGGGATGTGCTGCATTTGGAGGCAATTCAGTAGAAGTTGGGAGAACAATGTAATAATACAACCTTAGGCAGTTCTACGCTTAACTATTAAATTATATTGTTCGACTGTACCTTTTTCTGAAATGTGCAAGTAATCATAACAAGATAATTAAATGAGAGAACCATGCATGTATTGAATTGCTGGCACTGTTACCATATTTTGTTTAATTATAGAAATGTGTTGAGTGGTTGTGCTTCTGGTGCAAGTTAAAAACACTTGGTTCTCCAAGAATTGCAGTCATATTTTGTGCACAGTAAGTGCAGTGCAAGTCCAATTTTAGGCACCCAACAAGTAGTGCATCCCTTGCCTTAATTTCGGGAGAAAGCATGCGTGTCCTAAGAAAGTATTATCATCTGATTTTTCTCGTGCAAAGTATGTTACCACGTACAAGTATATGAACTTGCTAGCTTGCTCCTTTGGGATGGGGAGTGTAACTTTGTACTAGTATTGTGAAATAGATCAATTATTTCACTTAATCATCTGGTGCTGGAGTCTAGGAAATGTTCGTAGCCTTTGTAGATACAGTGTGAAAGAGTTGTTTACTTTGGATTAAATGAAGTGAACAAGGGAATACTCGTTCATATTATTCACCAACTTTTTCAATTAAAAAAAGTGCACTGGTGACTGATCATATTGTTCATACCTCCCGGGCTCCATCCTATTTCTGAAAGTGCAACATGACAGGAACTCGCATCAGTGCTACCAACATAAATTTGAAACCTGAACTAGGTCTTTAGCTATTTAACTGTAAAATAGACCCAACCACGTGAATTTTTTCCTGTTTTATTCAAACTAAAAATTAATGTACTGGACATGAAGCTGGAGTTGGACAATGTTATGTGCAAATTTATATTCTTGTGTTTGGACTTTGGTTGAATCAATTGCGAGAGAACTAAAAGGAACTTCTAATAATATATGGTTGGATTCATAATTTTCATTACTTGCTACTATTCCTAACAAATTTAATATAGAGCTCAAAAACCTCACAAATTTTGAGAAAGAATGCTCCATCGTCCACGGTGCTCATTTAAAATGTGCAACTTCATAAGTTTTTTTTAACTCTTCCAATCTCTGTTTTTCTCCCTTCTAACTACTGGGTTCAAAATTTTCCATCCCATTCCATTCTCCAAAACAGTGGACATATAGGTTGTGTTTGGTTGGGGTGAATGGAATGGAATGACATTTAAATCTTCCCTCCAACTCTCATTACTTTCCTTTAATTTCATCATTCCATACCATTCCATTCCATTCACCCCAACCAAACACAACAATAGTGTTTAAACTTAAAAACAAACATGAGAAGCCTCAAACAGAAACCTATGCCATGCAAAATGCAACAGAACTAAATATTCATTTCGCCGAAAATATCCTACCTAGGGAACCAACTTGAATTGACACGATATTGTACAAAGATGGCAAAGTTTATAAATTATAACCCTATGAATGCTAGATCAAGTACAAACCCTTTGAATCAAAATTACACATCCAATTATTAGAATTTGGAAACAGAGGAATTCAATTTCAAAGGAAGAATAAGTCGAAAATTTCACCTACTCATTCATTAGCTTCTGTATCAGATACAGAAGCAAACAATCAAACGAGGGTCATTGTTACATGCCAACTACTCCAATTACTCATATTATCAGCTGAAAGACAGAAATGACTTCAAGAGATTTGTATACCAAACTCAGTTGTGGCAGAACTTTATGTCAGTACATCTTATAGCATAGACAATGACAGAGATTTAAGGCCAGAAATCCCGATCATCACACTTCAACATTAACCAACTCATACTCAACTAGCGACAGGTTGTTATCTTCTTTGACATCAAATTTTGCAGGTTCGGTGACTTCAACGCGGCCCCACTTGTCAACAGCTAGCCTCATAGAACCCTTGAACATGTCAATCTTGGAATTACGTATTATAACTGTCGTTCCAGGTTTCATCAAGTCAACTGCAGAAAACGCAAACACATTATCATTAGCAAAGAAATTGCAGATGATTCTCTGTATATAGACATTATGAAGTAGAGTAACGTCAGTATATATATATATATATATATATATATATATATATATATATATATATATATTCTTTGAAACCCTAACAAGTAACAATAGTAAAAAGAGTAAAAATATGAAACTTGGTTATTTTACAAGGGGCCAGTACATTTTAGTATACCACTGTCCCTTCACCTCTCTCCATACCTGCTGCAGGACAAACTAGTTTAACTTAGCTCCAGTAGTGAAAAGCTTAGGCACCTCATGCCCACTTTCATGAATAAATCAATTTTAAAATAATTGATATCACTTTTTAAAAAATAAATACAGATATAATTTGATCGATTTTGGCCAAAACTGGTCAGCGCTCATTGGATCAGAATTTTCGTAAAATTGGAATTGATTATTCTAGTAGGAAGAGTTACAACTTATGAAAGTATTTGAAGTTGCTTAAAAAAAGTGGTCCTGGTTTATTACTTTCATTCATCATGAAATACATTATACATTGCTTGCTCAGTTACGAGTTAATCGAGAGGTTGACAGAGCTCAAACTTTATCAACCAATTGTTCCACATACAATAGATGATAGATAATAATAATATCCCCATTATAACTTGTTGTCTTGTAGACTACAATAAATCATGCACACCAACTGGCTGGAATGAGAATAAAGAAGAGGAAAAAAAAAGAGCATAGAAAGTGAATACAAAACAAAATGAACAAAGGGATGAATGAGAAAGTAGAATATGCAAGACAAGCTGCCGGATAAGGAAGATGCACCATTTCCTGTTTAGTGAAGTTGCTCATGGAGTGGAGTCGCAGATACAAACCAAATTATAATTTATAGTTTTAATCCATGTCAAACAGGTCAGGTCCATATATAAATATATATATTAGGTAAGATAAAAACAAATCCCGGTAGGAGTACAAAAGATCTGGCTCCTGAACACGACGAGTACAATTTTCTTTTTGTCGAGCACTAGTGCCAGTTAACAATGCCATGACAACAATGGTTTCCCGATACAGACTTGTGAGACTAGAAATTAGAGAAGAGCACAATAAATAGACAAACATGAGTTTTAAGCAAGTTACAAATTTACTGTTTCCCTTTAAGCATGGGAAATGATATGGTATACATGAGTATAAGCACGCCCATTTTCCCAACATAAAGTATAAATAAATAACAATCTAAAAACCTGTCAATGATAAATTAATTTACACAGATTCTGTGGTAATTAAGGACGGCAAACAATTTCTAAACTCGGCCCTCTATTTTAGTTCAAACCATCAAATAAAAGTACGGAACTGCCAGACAAAACAGAGGATTGAAATCCTGATACGTAAGCCGACGCTTCCCTGCTATAATCAAGGACCAACTCATGACTATTTTTTGCTACACTTGTCTAATTATGCAGAACAATGTATACAAAAGTGCAAAAATTCAAAGACACATGCAGAACATTGCCAACTCTTCTCACTTAAAATTGTTCTCCATAGAGAACGAACCTATATTTATATATCCACCTTTTAAAACAACAAAAAATGTAAGCAACTAAACATTGTGCATCAATAAACATGCACAAAAACAAACATCTCACGCACAACTTCACAAACATCAATCCACATAATTTACGACTACACAACTTACTATACATTTCAAAATACCCAATTTCACCAACACCAACATTAATTCACATATTTTCCGAGCACACATCTCATAATACACAGCTCATCCGTTATCCCAGAACTCAACAACCATCTCATAACACACAATTTCACCAACATTAATCCGCACAATTCACGAGCACATATCGCAACAAACACCTCACACACCACAACAAAATTCACCGAAACACAACTAGATCTAGCATTCAACAAAACATAAAAAGCAATAACAAACACAATTAAATGTAAACGAATACAAGTAGTTCACCTTGGTCATTACGAGCAGTGAAGAGAATAGAAGCAGTATCATCACCAATAAGACACTCAGCAATACGAGTATTACCAGAGCTACGAATCGATTTCTTATCCAAAACAGTTGTAGAAGACTCCACTTTCACAGTGAGATTGTGGCCTTTAGTGCCTGGTTTCAATTCATTCACTTTCACAAACACTGGCTTTCGCTTAACGGGAACTCCGCTTGCGTTACCTTCTTCTTGTTGTTTTGTGTTGGTCGCCATTAGTGATGATGATGATGATAAGATACAAGAAGAAACGGAAGTTGGTTTGTTTTGGGGGCAAATGTGGAACCCTAACCCTAATTTTGATTTCGCGTAATTGGGATATGTGTAAGTGTAACTGTTGCTTTTACTACTCGTCTATATATTACTCTATTTTTTTTTATTTTTTAACTGGTCAAAAAATATCTATCTTCTCCCTCCATCCCACCAAATAATTATCATTTGAATTGGCACACGAGTAAAGAACAAGAGTAATATGGTGGATCCGTCAATATATTTAAAATATAAAATAAGTAAAGTGAAAAAAAAAATGAAAGTAGTTGATTTTTATATTATAAAATTTTATTATTTTAGGATATTTTTGGAATGTAAAATATTGAATAAAACATCCAAAAAAGAAATTATAAAAAAATGAATGAATGAGATAAAAGGAATATTATTTTGATAATTGACACAGAAATAGTAGTTATTTGAGTGTACTTTTGCGTTGTTAGTTCTTTACTGTAAGTCTTTTCAATAAAATTGTAATGACACATTTTTAAAGATAACTCAAATAGTAACGACTTGCTCTTGTCGGTTAAGATTTTAAGGATTTTTACACAGCTCAAAAAATTTCAGAACATATATTTATTTGTAGATATATAAATTTAGAGTTAAGTTCAATGAATACCACTTTTTTTGTGAAAACCTAGAGACCTGAGACCACATACGATCTGCAATTTGAATTTAACAAAATATAATATTTTATAAATTATGTTCTATGAAAATAACTATTTTCATTTAAAATCTTTAAAATTATATATGTTTCGCAAGTAAAACATATTGTTCTGCAAAACATGTTCGATTTGCAGAACATCTATTATATATATAATAGAGCAACTAGGGGTTGCTTGAGACAAATAAATCGGTGTGAAATTACTATATTACCCCTACTTATTATATAATAATTCTGTAATTAATGCATATATTAAATATATCTAATTCATTAATCATCATTAATACATCTATATTTATTACTCAATTGTTATTAAATATAGGAATTTACAATTATATTTCTACAACTACTTAAATGATTAGATAATTAATATCTATAATTATATTTAATTCCATAAATATTAAAAATTATCAATCATGTCGGACTTTTAGTTTTCGAATGTATCGTTTATAAAACTTTTAATATTACATTTATAACAAAAATGGGTTTGAATTTGCACATCAACAGATAAAAACAAACATTTACTTAAATTATAACATTTCAACAAATTAACTGATGAGAACACATACATACTTTTGTCAACATTCGAATAAATTATTATCACACTTTTAACACGCAAAACAATAAAAAATTTCAGAAAATCTAATAAAATTTGCAAATTTAGAGTATGTTCATGCTTTTGGTTACTGAAATTAACAAATTTTTTAATTAGCTAAATGAAGTTGAAGTTGATCAGTTGATGCTGAAAAGAGTATTATGTTATTGTGTAAAAAGAAAGAAAAAGACACTTCAGATATCAGCTGGAGTGCATGTCGGATGACCTAAATAAATTAGGTATTAAAAAATTAAGTGAAAATGGAAAAAAGTACAAACATTATATTCGGCATACCGTCTGAACTACATACATACTTTAAGTAGGACAACTGTAGGCATGAAAAATGCTTAAATAACAACTTTCACTCTTTTCAAGAAGAAAGTTGAGCGATTTGAAGGTGTCCCAATTGAAAGAATCATATTTTAAGTCGGCCAGGTCTTACTATTATATAGTTGCATTAACACTCAAGGGAAATAATATACTACACTCAATAATATTTTGAACATGATGATTAAACTAATAAACACATGTCCACACGTAAGAAAAAATTACCGAGGATATTACTCAAATAGTCAACAACATTGTACACAAGAATTATTCAAAGTATAAATTACCTCATACAATCAAGATGGACATGACATATACACTATAATGCACGTACACTCAACATCTACAGCGCCAGTTCCTGCCCCCAATGATGAGGCAGGCTCGAGAAAAAAAAACAATAAATCGCTTGAAACGAAAAGTAACACGCAACCAATATAGTCAATGGACAACAATTACCAAATTGATCTCAAAAAGAAAATTTTAAGACATTGTCTAAATTAACAACTTTGGTTCATCGTTTGTAACCATTATTATCGGATTAAACGTGTGGTCATGTGTTCATGCCCAACATCTATATACACTTGTCGTGTATATACTTTGGTCCTTCGTTACACCTTATTTACGTCAAAACCAAAACACATTTGCTGAACAATGTAGTTGACTCTCACGCATTTGATGAAATTAATGAAAAAGACAGCTAATAGCGTGTATGTTACAGACACAACATATACAATTAAGGCAACTGATGCAAATCAACTCAATTTCTTCTTAATCCATTAATTATCTCTTCCAAAACAATGAACGTCAATAATTAATCACGACTACTGCAAAATTCAAAAATTCAAAAATCTTTCATTTTACATTTTTTTATGAACAATGGTAGGTCCTATTAAAAATCGAAAGCAAAAAAAAAAAAAGAGTCTAAAATGACAAATAATTCATTTTTTAAACGTGTAAAAAGTTCAACAAAATATAAATTTAAATCATACTCGTACCTCGCACGGGTTATAAAGCTAGTTCATGTTTAGTTTGCAGAACTTACATGATTTTCAAGATTTTCAATGAAATAGTGATTTTCATAGAATATACTTTGCAAAACAGTACGTTTTGCAAATTTTTGATTATAAAGTATGATCTATTTTGCCAAATTTAGATTGCAGAACATATGTGGTCTCCGGGTCTTCACAAAAAAGGTGGTCTCCATAGAACTTAACTCTATAAATTTAATATTCAAAAATATATATTATTTAGAAGACGTATGTAAAACATTTGTAAGTGTGATATTTCTTTCTTTAAGAGTGAAATTGTTAAAATGAAAACAAAATGGCATGTTACGAATTAAGATTAAAGTGTATTTTGTGTGTACATTTTCAATGATACACCATTTAAAATACAGATGTTTGAAAAACTTTACTTGTAATACTAAATTTTTATTTTTTTCAAGTTTTTGTGTATTACTATCTATTTTCTTTTAATTTATGAGGACACTATTATCCAAACAATAAATTTTCTTTTTAATGTTATATGACCAGACCTGGTTTTATCTTTTTCCCCAATTTTTTTTTGGTTAACCATCTAATAACAAAACATGTCAAGTGCACCTTATAATTAAAAAAAAAACATGAATTTCGTTACTTTTTTCAACCTACCATCTTTACCGAGTATTCTATCGTGCTTATTCTCTTGTTCCTATCGTCACGGCTGCTTGTTCCCAAGCATGGTACATTTCCTCCCCTCCCATTTGGTAGCACTCCTATTGCGTTTTTGGCTTTGCATCTCTGCTCTTCTTACTCTCATTCCTATTTTCTGATCTATTTTCCTAGTTTTCTTCTCTCATTCGTCGATGTGATTTGTGTAAGAGAATACGGATTTTCCAAGATCCTATAACCAAACCTTAATAGGAGAGTACAATCATTTATAATTTTTATGGGCCTCAAACGTGACAGTAGATTTCAGAAATCGGAACAAATCGGTTGAGGTACCGTATAGCGATTTATCGATAAATTGGGAATTTATTTGAATGATTAATCGGAACAAAAATCGAATAAATTGTACTATTTTAAATATATTAGCCTTATATATAATATAATAAACTATTTAAAAATAATTCATAGCGATATATCGGATTTTAAAAATCGAATCAGTCAAATTTTTTTAAACGATAAATCTGCGATTTTTGAAAAATCGGACGAATTTTAGAATACTGAACTCAAATCAAATCTAAAGATAATTTCGGGTGATAACATAAATTAGTACTCGCTCTGTTTTCATAATAGACGTCATAAATTTATCTAATTTTTTTTCGCGCAAATAAAAACATTATCCTTTTTATATTTCTTGTTTTGTATTAAAAAGGTTATTCAACCTTTTATACAAAATAAGAACTAAAAAATAATAATATTTACAACTTTTTTATATGCATAAAAATGTGTAAAAGAACTTAAAAATAATTAAAATATATAATATGGAACGAAAGAAGTATTTTTTTTTATAATGGACCTCTTTGGGTGGCTTGATTTATACATTATAAGTTAATAAGAGTTTACGGGGGTGTTCGACAACCCGATTTATGACCTCAACTTATAACTTATATATTGATAAGTTGAATGTTAATAATGGGGTACATTTTCCTAAACTTATTGACTTATTACTTGATTTTTTTTGTTTTTTAATACTTTATATTTTTATCTTTGTGTTTTTAAATATGTTTTTAATTTAAAATGCAAGTGTTGAAATCATTATATTTAATAATTATTTTTTCAAATTTAATTTAGCAAACTCTTAACTAACTTAAAAGTAAATTTATACAAATACCGGTATAATTTATAAGAATTCATCAACTTATCACTTATATAAGTCAACTAGGGTACTGAGCCGCGCTTAAAATATATTTTTTAAGAAAAAGAATATTAGAATAAAAATTGTGAAATAAATATATACAAAATTATATAAATTATCAAATAAAATATATTCAGCAAAATTTGCATTTGGGTAAGTAATATTATAAATTATTTACATATTCCTTTTGTTTATAGAGTTTGATTTTTTATTTTCTTGGATCGATACCATTGTCATATATATATTAAAAAAATTATATTGATAAAAATCAATATAAACATATAATATTACTTATATTTATAGTATTATTAGAAAAGATAATATTACAACATGATACTTTGAATTTTAACTTATATAATATTATTACTTATATATTACTTTAATATATTACTGCATGAAAATACTTGAGAGTATGTTAGTGTCATTAATACGTGCATCAATCATATCCGGACATATGAACTGAAATCCGTGCAGTGATACGTTGACGATGCCTTCTTTCAATCTCTTAGGCGACGTCATGTGTATGAAGAACAATTTAGACCCATGTGATAGTGGTCTATATTTTCATGTACTTGAAATAACAAAAAATAATAATATAATAAAAAAAGAAAATAATAAAAAAAAAGTCTATCAATTTTGAAAATAATAAGGAAGTTTTAACATAAAATCCTAAAAATTTGAAAATAATAAGAAATTATATTTTTTTAATTCCTCCAATCTTACAAATTTGAAAATAATAAAAGAAAGTTCTATCAATGGAAAATAATAAAATAAAGTTCTATCAAGTTTAAAAATAATAAAAGAGAAAATTGCAATTATTAACATAAGATCCACCAAATTCGAAAATAATAAGGAAGTTGTAATTTTCTAATTCAAAAAAGTTTTATCAAATTTGAAAAAAAAAAGTTTTATCAAATTTGAAAATAATAAAAGAGAAAATTGCAATTATTAACATAAGATCCTACAAATTCGAAAATAATAAGGAAGTTGTAATTTTCTAATTCCTCCATTCTTACAAATTTGAAAATAATAAAAAAAAGTTTTATCAAGTTTGAAAATAATAAAATAAAGTTATATCTAGTTTGAAAATGATAAAAGAAAATTCTAAATAATAATGCTTTAAATCCTAAAAGTTCGAAGGGAATAAAGAAATATGGTTGACTTTTATATATTTATTGTCTTTCCTGAAAATTCGAGTGTAAATAAAGAATGTATTCCCTAAAAATCCGAATGTAAATAAGGAAATTTAATTTTATTGAATTAAAATTGAGGAGCTCTAGAAAAATAGATAAATATGAATCCAGCGATTCTAGAGCTCCCGGGGTTTTCCTTTATATATATATAAAAGATACTTGGGGATAAATGTTGGACCAAACCTCGTTAAAAGCTCAAGACTAATTAAATAGAGTGTATTTAGCCTCATTTGTAATAAGGAGAGTAAAACCCAATTGTTTAGGGTTTCTGGTAGAATAAGAAATAGGAGAGTGGTCCCCCATTTGGGAACCACTGTAAATACCCCCAACCTAAAGGGGTTGGAAAATTAAGATAAAAAAATGATTCTCTATTGAGTGTAAATGATTATTATTAATATTATTCCTTAGATTCATATCATTATTCGCTGATTATTGTATTCGATCGATCATTGCACTCATCTCGGCAATTACCTTTTTCAACTAAAACATGTCACTTTTTCTGTTTTTCTTACTAAACTCCTCCTTTACCAAAAAAATCAGGGGCACCCGTTACTTATTTATTTTAAAATCTATTTAAATACTTTTAAATATTTAAAAAAGTTTAACACGCCTACTTATTTTTTTTCACAAATAAAATTAATAAAAATATTAAAATGTAAATAATAAAAATAAAAATTATTAAAAATAATCCGTGAATTGCACGAGTTTTAAGCTAGTATGAATTATAAAGATTATGCAAAAAAAAAAAAAAGATGCACATCGATGGTTCATTCCCCTTGGCAAAAAAAATTAGCCAACCCTTCGATATATTTGCTGAACCTCCAGGGACTTGTAGCAACTATAAAATTTAAAATATTATATGTTGGAAAACCTATAATAATGCATTATAGGTCGGACAAATTTTAAATAATCAATATTTTATTTAATTTTAGCTAATCATTTTAGTCGATACGTGACTTCTGTGATTGAAACATGCATTTGGTTTCCAAATTGCATGGTGAAGTGTTAAAAGATATTGATTCATTGATTGATTGGATCAGTAGAGGGCGTTAAGGAGAATATTAACATACTATATTCAGTTTCCTCCGTTAGAAAATAGTATTAAGGAAATTGAGAATTTTATCTAATATTATAAAGGCAAAAATATTAAAATTGTATATTTACTTTCCTCCATTAGTAAAATTTAAAAGGCAATTAAGATATTTTATAATAAAATAATTTATGAGACTATAAAAATTATAAATTTAGTTTCATCCATTAGTAAAGATTTTAAAGGCAAGAATATTCGAATTGTATATTTACTTTCCTCCATTAGTAAAAATTTAAAAGGCAATTAAGATATTTTATAATAAAATAATTTATGAGACTATAAAAATTATAAATTTAGTTTCATCCATTAGTAAAGATTTTAAAGGCAATAATATTCGAATTGTATATTTAGTTTCCACCATTAATAAAGATTTTGAAGGCAAGAATATTATAATTGTATATTTCTTCCATTAATAAAGATTTTAAAGTCAATTAAGATATTTTCGAATCTTTAACATTAATTATTCAAAATTTTGAGAAAATTAGAAAAATAGATTGAAGCGGTTTGAGAGGCGTCACATCACCGCTTTCGTCTTCTCATTTATATAAGTATATTAATGATTGATTGGATAAATAGAAAGCGTTTATGAGAATATTAACATACTATATTTAGCTTCCTCCGTGAGAAAATAGTAAAAAAGAAATTGAGAATTTATCTAATATTATAAAGGTAAGAATATTAAAATTGTATATTTACTTTCCTCCATTAGTAAAAATTTAAAAGGCAATTAAGATATTTTCTAATAAAATAATTTATGAGACTATTAAAATTGTAAATTTAGTTTCATCCATTAGTAAAGATTTTAAAGGCAAGAATATTAGAATTTTATATTTAGTTTCCTCCATTAATAAAGATCTTGAAGGCAAGAATATTATAATTGTATATTTAGTTTCCTCCATTAGTAAAGATTTTAAACTCAATTGAGATATTTTCGAATTTTTTACATTAATTATTCAAAAAATTGAGAAAATTAGAAAAATAGATTGAAACGATTTGAGAGGCGCCACATCACCGCCCTCGTCTTCTCCTTTATATAAATACTAGTCGACTAAGCCGCGCTTCGCAGCGGGCTATAAAATATTTTTTCTAAAATTCCAAATTTGGATTATTTTAAGAAAGAAATTGAGAAAAAGCATTTTAAATATCATATAAATTGTTGAACACAATATTCTATAAATTAAAATATGCATATAATAAAATAAACTATTCACATATTTTTTTATACTGATTTTGTGTCATGTTTTGTTACGCCGACCCCGTTGTAATAATTATTTTTAAAAAAACTACCATATGACATAATAAAAAGTTCAATAATAACCACCACCTAAAATTTCTGCCACTTATAATATCATAAAAGGTACTAATTTTTCAAATATCATGTGATGTAATCATTAAATTTTTAAACACGTATATTATGAACTGATATAAATTCGAATCAATTTTTTTTATAAAGTCTTTTTTACTTCAAATATTTAAAGAAAAAAAATTATTTATTAAATTTAAAATTATATAACTATAAAAAATTAATAAAAAATAGAATTGAGCTTTCTTTTCTAAAAAAATAAGATATACGGAAGGAAGTTTTGATATTTTGATTATAAAAATCTCTTATCCAGTTTAGAGGTTTTAATATTTTTCAAAATTTCTTTTATAGGATATAAAAATAAAGATAAAAATATTTTACTAAACCACGATGGCCTTATAATTATATTTTTTATTTTCAAATATAAATTATATAGAAGAAAATACATTTATAATATCATATTAAATACAATATTGTACAAATTCTACATTGACAACAAAACAAATTATTTACATATTTTCTCTCTATAGATTTTGTGTCACATTTAATTAGATATATATATATATATATATATATGCCATTGCTCTATGAATAACACTCTTATATAAAGAACAATAAAGAACACCATAGAATCTTACATGTTGATTCTAATTTTCTCACCAAAAAAGGTTTATTACGAATAAAAATAGAATTTAACAAAAAATTAGAATCAAATAAAACATGATTACATGTAATTTCATTGTGATAAATATATATATAAGATTCTGTACTGGATTTTAAAATATAAAAGAAAATGAAACCCTCAACTATCTAATAATATAACTATTATAATCAAAAGACCATATAAAATATGCACGTTGATAGGTAATATTACTTAGCTTGTTGCCAATTGTCATCACTCCATACTTGTCATCGCTCCATGTACCTTGCATGATATATAACACAAAGATCATTAGTTTTGAATATATATATATATTGAAAGAACAATCATATATGGTGTACAAATTAGCAAAAGTTGAAAGAACAAAATCATGTAAAATTAGCAAAACAAAAAGGTAGAAACATCATCGCAAGGGTGTATATAAAAATAAAAACGATTTGAGAGTCCATGATTTTTCTTTATATAATAAAAAGATTGAGAAAAAAAGGTAATACTTGTCTAATCAAATTCTAAACATGATTGATTTTTTTAACATATTTATTATCTTTCATATAAATTTGAATATAAATAAGGAAATTCAAATTTATTGAATTAAAATTGAGTTACTCTAGTTATATAATTTGATTAGGTATATAATTTTTTTGAGAACTTATCTTTTATAAGTAGGAGTTATAAAATGAAATATTAAAAGGTTTCGATTTTTTTTCTCTAAAAAAAAGAAGTTAAATAAGAAAGTTTTGATTTGAGTTGCTCTAGTTATATAATTTGATTAAGTTTATAATTTTTTTTATAGAACTTGTCTTTTATAAGTAGGAGTTATAAAAGGAAATATTAAAATGTTTCGTTTTTTTTTTCTAAAAAATAGAAGTTAAATAAGGAAGTTTTGATTTAATTATTTAAAATAGAGGAGCTCTATAAAAATAGATAAATATGAATCAAGCGATTCTAGAGCTCTTGAGGTTTTTCCTTAATATATATAAATAGAACATAAAGATAAAAAAGATAAAGATAAAGATAAAGATTGTATAAAGATTGTATAAAATAATAAAATTTGATTAGATTTAAAATTTTATGTCAACTTGTCTCTAATAAGTATTATATTTTCTACAATTTAGGAGCTAATTTTTTTTTTTATTTTTAATATTTAAAATAGAGGAAAGATTGTATATATAATAATAAAATTTGATTAGGTTTATAATTTTATTTCAACTTGTCTCCGATAAGTATTACCTTTTATACAATTTAGGAGAAAAAAAAAGAAAATTTCCATTTTTAATATTTAAAATAGAAGAAAGATTGTACATATAGTAATAATAAATTTTGATTAGGTTTATAATTTTATGTCAACTTGCCTGTATTACCTTTTCTACAATTTAGGAGCTAAAAAAGGAATTTTCAATTTTTCATATTTAAAATAGAGGAGCTCTAGAAAATTAGATAAATATGAATCGAGGATTCTAGAGCTCCTGGGGGTTTTCCTTTATATATATAAAAGATATTGATTTTTATGATATCACAAACACAAACACGCACAATGGTTTACCAATATTTGACGCACCAAAAATGCTTCAGCTCTGCTGAAGGAGTGCATAGACTTAGGGGTCATTTAGCGAATCTGAATAAAAAATATCTGAATCATTCAAATTTCTGAATGATCTGAATTATTCAGCTATCTGAATTTGGAATGAGCAAGATTGTTTGATAAATTAATTGCATAAAAATCTGAATGATCTTAATTTTAATATATTACCCTTTTAAATAAATTATATTTTACTAACATATTATTTTATACTTTATCTACTACATCAGTCCCACTTTATGTGTTGTTTCTTTTTCACGTATTTAAATGTGTTCGGAAAAGATATTTGTAAATAATATTTTTCTATTTTTTTTATTTTGTATAAAAATAGAGGATTTGTATTTTTATATAAAACAAAAAATTTGAAAAAATATATTATTTATAACTATCTTTTCCAAGCACATTAAAATGCGTGAAAAAGCAAGTGATTCACATAAAATGAGACGGAGGATATTACTTATTTTTTTAAAAATTAATAAGAAACAAAGCAAGATCAAAATGTTTAAGTAACTTAACAACATAATAATATTATAACACCATGTATTTTATTATGTATATTTCAATATATACTCATATCCCTAAAAATAAGATATTTCTATGACGTGTGCCGAGTCGGGTGCATCATGCATGCCTGCTTGCTTGTACTCACACACGCCACTGAATCGTTCGGCTAAAGTTTTCTGGGGAATCATTCAGCAAAATATGATTCGTTCAGCCGATTGAAATCTCCTGCCAAATAATCTGAATGCCAGAATCGGTAAGTAAGCAACTCATTCAGAGGTGTTAAGCCGTAAACAAATGGCCCCTTAGAGCATCTCCAATGACAATAGCTAAATTGGTTAGCTAAAATAATATATAATAACTGTTAGCTAAAATTTGCTGAATCTGTAAGGGGTTGTGCTCCAATGGGGTTAGCTATAATGGTTAGCTATAATTCAAAAATAGTATTTTATCATTATTTTCAAATTCAAACGGTTATATTCTAACAACTATATTTTCAAATTATTTTTCCAATTTTTCCAACGGCTATATTTTCAACAGTTATTTTCCAACGGCTATATTACCAACAGCTATATTTCTAACGGTCATATTTCAGATATTATATATAAATAGCAAAACTGAGAGTTAAACAAAACACAAACTCCAAACAATCTTAAATTCACTCGTACTTCTAAACTATTCATTTGTAATGGACAACACCACACGAATGATTCTTGATATTATGCAGGCAGAAGAAGAAGAGCATGAAGCAAGAATGAGAATGAATGCTGTTTACCTTCATCATCGACGACAAAGAGCGAATTCTGTCTCTTATCATGGTGGTTCCGTAATGAATCATCGCGTTATTGATCGCAATAGAGAAGAAGGTCATGATAGACTATATCGTGATTATTTTTCTGATACACCTACATACACAGAAACACAATTTCGTCGAAGATTTCGGATGCGCAGATCATTGTTTTTACGAATTAAAGAATTAGTTACAGCTCATGACAATTATTTTACTCAACGAATTGATGTTGTGGGAGTTCGTGGATTATCATCACTCCAGAAAGTGACAGCTGCACTTAGGATGCTTGCATATGGAACAGCAGCCGATGCTGTTGATGATTACATTCGAATTGGTGAGAGCACGGCAATAGAGAGTCTTAAAAGATTTGTCAAATCAATCGTTGAAGTTTTTGGAGCTGAATATTTGAGACGACCAAATGATGAAGATGTGTCTCGATTATTAACAGAAAATGAATATTTGGAGCTGAATATTTGTTATGTAATTTTCATTCATATTTGTTATGTAATTTTCATTCATATTTGTTATGTAAAAGTCTTATACATAATAGTTGCAAATTAAAGTCGAGTACACATAAGAAATTATAACATGTTTTGCATGATCCTAGCTTTGAGAACATCATAATATTTCGCTTGATCCGGTAGCATCCTACTAGTGTCCATTGCCATGATAGAAGCTTCGTAAACCTGCCTTTCCCGCTCCTCTTTCTGCCTTTCCCGCTCCTCTTTCTGCCTTTCCCTCTCCTCTTTTGCTAAGCGGAGCTGCAACTCATCTTTTTGTAATTGCATCATTTCCTTTTGAAATTGCAAGCTCATGTTAACTGATTCACTTCTTGAGGAAGCAATAGCCAATGCATCTTTCTGCATTGCTTTAAGAACTTCCAGGCTTTCCTCATCCGTTGCTTCGTTTGATGCCTTTTTTAACTTTTTTGCTGCTTTCCTTCCAATTGGTCGTTCCATCCGTTCATCGGATTCTAGGCTTGTACGGATTTGATTGTCAACAGATTGTGAAGATGCATCCCTGTCCTTAGATGCCTTGTTTTTCTTGTCCAAAGTAGCTTGATACTTTGGTGCAAATCGCAATGCATTCCAGTGACGCATGAACATAAATTTCTCTTTCATTACGTCCTCATACATCTTTAGTGATTGGTCTATCTGCATATTAGAGAAATCAAAAACAAGTTAATCACTAGTTAATCACAAAAACTGAACATATTCATCCAGAGGATCATCACTGGAGGAGTATATATTTATAGAGCTAGTAAAACATCATATATTTCAGAATGTCTACTAGTTATATGCATAGCTTATTTGTTAAAAAAAAAAAAACCTGCTAGTTTCTCTAAAATCCTACTAGTTGCCCAAAAACCTGCTAGTTCTTTTAAAATCCTACTAATTGTCCAAAAACCTGCTAATTTCTCTAAAATCCTACTAGTTGCCCAAAAACCTGCTAGTTCTTTTAAAATCCTACTAATTGTCCAAAAACCTGCTAATTTCTCTAAAATCCTACTAGTTGCCCAAAAACCTGCTAGTTCTTTTAAAATCCTACTAATTGTCCAAAAACCTGCTAATTTCTCTAAAATCCTACTAGTTGCCCAAAAACCTGCTAGTTCTTTTAAAATCCTACTAATTGTCCAAAAACCTGCTAATTTCTCTAAAATCCTACTAGTTGCCCAAAAACCTGCTAGTTCTTTTAAAATCCTACTAATTGTCCAAAAACCTGCTAATTTCTCTAAAATCCTACTAGTTGCCCAAAAACCTGCTAGTTCTTCTAAAATCCTACTAATTGTCCAAAAACCTGCTAGTTTCTCTAAAATCCTACTAGTTGCCCAAAAACCTGCTAGTTCTTCTAAAATCCTACAGGCATTTGGCCACCAAACATAAGCACAACACTCATCTGAAGCAAAATTCGAAAAGTATCTCGAATATAAGTACCACTAAACTCCTTAAAACTCTCAGGCTATTGCATTGTTTTGGACTAGCCAGGCTTCTGGTTTCCCAACAATCAAGTGATATTCATTGCCATTGCCAGAAACAGAACATTATGGAAGATGTCCAAGACGTAGAAAGACCGTCATAAAATTGTAACAACTAAACATCTAAGTTCAGGACATATCCCTTCTAAGTATTTAATTACAAATAACATGACACTGGTCATCACATAGCCAAAATGGTATCCAAAAAACTTTCAAGATCATCAAATTTGCCTAGAACTAAGACTCCCTAAAACGCAAATTACGGTGATATACATATCAGGTTACATAAAATACGAAGGATTATAAAAACAGTACCTTATCTTGCTCACTTAATCCACTCTGATTTCTTCCAAAGATTTGATTGCAGATTCCAATAAACTTGGCCACTTTTTCGTTGATTGTGCACCAGCGATTACACAGTGAATTAGCACTTCGATCAATTAATATGCCTTCTTTATTTTCCTCGAAATAGTTCCAAATCCTGTCCCAATAACACTTATGTGTTTGATCCTTACCTTGTACGGGATCCATGCTAACATTTAGCCAAGCCGAAACGAGCAACATATCCTCTTCAATTAAAAAGTTCTTTGACCTCTTGCCTTTTTTTTGTTTCGAAGCCTGTTGCTGGGTTTTGGATTGTTATTGAGGGGTTGGTTGAGTAAATACAATATCCTCAAATTCTGAAAATGTTCCTTCATTGAGCAACGATGTGAATGACCCTTCCATTTTCTATAACAAAAATACACGATTATGAAAAGTGAAAAAATTGCTGAAAAATGCCCAATTTTTTATGAACCAAAACCCTAATTAAATATATCTGCCATCAGAACAAAACATGATTTTGAAAATAACAAATTGGGATGACATCAAACTAAATAGAACAAGTCAATAGCCCCTAATTTGAACAAAATTAAAGAGATATAGAGAAAATTATACCTCTGCAACAAATGATGTGAAACGGCGGGAGAAAAGTAGAGGGAAACAGATGAAAGTAGCGGGGAAGAGATGAATGAAGCGGGAGATGAGCTGGATGTATTTAGAGGATGAGAATTGGATCAACAAATATAGCGTACAATTTCACAGCATCTATAATTATACCTAACAGTTGGGTTGGGTTGGAGCGTGTTTTTTTTTCAGAAAATAGATATAAAAGTAACTGTTTGAGTGACACCTGGGTCATATACCTAACAGACTGTCACGGTTGGAGTTGGTCTTAATCGTATATGTGGTCAATGCCGACAAAGTGTTTGTTTGAATAAAAGGGTGCTAGAATTAATGAAACTGCATAGTTGTTAGACTGGAATCCTAACAAAGCAGAAAATTAATAATCTATATACCTATTTTTAATTTTTATACCCACAGACCACAGCTAAAATTATGTGGCTCATGTTCCGTTAACGAATGTTTTGTAGTGACTTTTTATAATGATGTTTACTTTAGCGTAAAATAATAAAAACAACATAAAATTGTGCGAGACTCGGAACATCGCAAGTTGCATCATTCAATGAGGACACAACCGTATATGATTCTCATTTCGTCAACCTGTTGGCCATAAGTAGTGTCTACCATATCCGAATCTTTCTTTCTGAAATCAGCACATGCAGATAGGTAAAAGTCTTTACCATAAAAAAATGAATGCTACTTTAAGTAATTAATTAACCATTAATACTCCATTAGTTAAGACATTATTATCACCTAAACAAAATTAGAAACACAATTATTACATTTGACTACCTTAAAGATTGCATGTACACCCAAATGAAGCAAAGCCTACCCAGTACAAACCAATCTACAATACAAACACCACTCAATATTGGTCCAAAACATATATTTTATTTTATTTTTATATAAGAAAAAACAAAAGCTATACTATACATACAAAAAACTAATGTAAAAAATAATTGTCTATTTTTCAAAAATCCATTTTGTAAGAAAAAGATGGATTCTGAATATTGGACCTCTCGGCTAGCGGCGGCCAAGCGTCATTTCATTCATCACCACCAACATAACAACAATCGTCTCTCCTCCTCTCATATGGGTCTTCATTTTCTTCACTTTAAATCCATTTTTTTTCATTTTTTCATTTTGTTTAATTTATTTATATTTTACATGGGTTTTTTTAATTTTTGTTTTTTTGATCAGATCGTTTGAACATGGATGATTTTGTTGATGTTGAAGAAGAGGGTCGTCCTGATTTTCCATGCCCTTATTGTTATGAGGAATATGATTTAGCTTCTCTTTGTTTGCATCTTAAAGATGAGCATCCTTCTGAGTCTAGAGTCACTGTGAGTTTTTTATTCTTGTTTTCTTTGTTATTTTTAATTTGTTAAGGATTTTTAATTTTGATTGTAAAGTTTTGATCTTTGTGCTTAATTTATGGTTTTTTATTGATCTTCTTGGCAGTTGTTTATGAATTGTGCTAAATTTAATGGGAATGTTATAAAGTTTTGATCTTTGAGCTTAATTTATGGTTGTTATGTGATCTTATTGGCTCTTGTTATTTGATCAAGGTTGAAGGTTCAAGAGAAAATTTGTTAGTTTGTGTATATGTTTTCTTTCCCGCGGATTCTATTCATTTTGACAGATGTTAGTATAATTTAGGATGAGTTTTTAGAGGGGGGTGGAACCAAGAATTTCTGTTAGGGGGTCGAATTCATGGCTGTAAATATATTAATCGCCAAAATTTATATAGCCACAAACTCATTTTTCACTGAATGCTCAACTTAACAGAGAAATTTCCGATAGGCTACCCTAGTAGGGAAAGCTACTTGTCCTATGTGCGTCAGTCTATAGGTGTTTGCTAGTTAGGGAAGCTTCATATGAAAGGGTATGTAAGGCGGGTTTTTTGTTGTCTGCGGTCAAAGTCCTTGGTAAATCTCAAAGTGATTGTGAAGGGGAGAATGTTATGACTTATGAGTACTGGTTCTTTTAAGTTTAATCTGGCAAAAATAAGGGATATTGCACTTTGGCTCAATTATAATTCAGCGTTGTGGATTAGTAATAATTAGTGTTTTCACTATATAAAGCGGAAGCTACTGGTTAAGATGTGATTGCTGCAAATGTATAAACAGACATCATGATTTAACATGCAATTAGCATAACAAGGGTGGTAGAGTTACAAGGATCTGTCATGAATCTTACAAGTCATAACAAGTGAATGAGTGATAGATTATGGGTCTGTTTGGGCACCGGTTTATAAGTCAGCTTATGACTTATAAACCCATTTCAGCTTATGAGGGGTGTTTGTGTACTCAGCTTATTTGATAACTTATAACTAATAAATTGATAAGTTGAATGTTAGAAATCACCAACATTTTACTTAACTTATCAACTTATTCTTTGATCTCTTTATTTTTTTAATACTTTATATTTTTACCTTTGTGTTTTTAAATATTTTTTTAATTTAAAATGCAAGCGTTGAAATCATTGTATTTAATAATTATTTTTTCAAATTTAATTTAGCAAACTCTTAACTAACTTATAAGTAAATTTATCCAAACACCCGTATAACTTATAAGAATCCATCAACTTATCACTTATAAAGCACTTACTCATTTTAAACTATAAGTCAACTTTTTTGTGATACCCCAAACACGCACTATATGTTTGCAAGTGAACGGAAGTGAGGAAGTTATTGTGTTTTATCTTTGTTAGGACTCTCTCGCTTAGATATTCACTTTATCTTTCTGTTCCAAGTTTATTCGTTTAGTTAAGAACCTTGGCCACTCTTTTCCTCGAGAAACTCGGAAGCTAAAGAGATTGGCAGAACAAAGCTTCATCGTTTCTGTCCATCTCTTTTTGCATCAATCTCAAAACTCACAAATGTCGTGCAAGCGTAACAATAGAACCTTTTCATGTTTTATGATGTACACTGTCTTTTCTGTGTTTGACTGATACGCACTTTAGAGATATAAATTATATAAGGCCGAAATTCTCATAGATAATATTGCTTCAACGTGCTTGTACAAAATTATATTCTAGAGCTTTTCTACTTTCTTTCTTATATATGTAGTGGGAAACATTAATTATGTAGTTGGTTCAGTGGAAGAACTGATTGGAAGGTACCGATTAGCTCTAGTTCCTTTTTCTACAAGTTTCTTCCTAATTAACTAGGTGCAGTGGAATAATGATATCCTGCGGAAAGCCCTTCTTGTCCAATCCTACCCCCCCTCCCCCAGCTGCCTATTCTGTAACAAGAGCATTCGATGCATTTTCCTTAATAGAATTAGAAAGAAATTATGTGTTTTCCTTGTATATGTCAAGTATGTGAAACTAAATGAATATTTTTGAGAGTGAATCATTTCAAAGTGTCAAATACATTGTTATGGATTATTTCAAATATCATAGGGTTCCTACTGCCAATTGTTACTTGAACTTACAAAGCAACCACAATTTCTTTGTAGGTTTGTCCCGTCTGTTCTGTTAAAGTTGCAAGGGACATGTTAACTCATATAAGGATGCAACATGGGCACTTGCTTAAGATATCCTTTGGAATGGAAATGGTTAAAATTTGTAGCTTTCCCTTGTTATATATAATCAGTAATTCAGTGTGCATATATAATAGCAAATTTGTCTGAGCTCATTTTCTTTGCCTTATGCAAGTGTTCTCCTTAATTGACCAATACTTGCAGAGACGTCGTAGATTACGTAGAGTTGCAGTTCCTGACAGTCAGACATTGTCTCTTTTGGGAAGAGATCTCCGTGAGGCCCACCTGCAGGTGCTTCTAGGAGGTGGTGCCTATCGATCAAGTACTGTTACCCCATCTGCTGCAGCCACTGATCCTCTACTTTCGTCGTTGATTATGAACTACCCTACTTCTGAAGCTGAAGAGATTACAAAAGCAGTAACATCATGTACTGAGGATTCATCAACAAAAAATACGGGATCACAACATTTATGGAAATCAAGGTATATAAATTTGTTCATGTTGTACCTCCCTTTTTTATTGTTTACTATTGTTTAGCCTTTGTTAATTTCTGTCTGTAGTTTGCTCATGGGCAAAAAAAGGTCTGCAGATTGCAAAGTGGAGCTGATAAGCTAATTCTTATTATACCTCCATAAGGTCGGGACAAGTACTGGAGAAGCTCAAAATGTGCAATCCGAGTATTATATAATCACTTGGAATCACTACTGTTTACAGATTAAAAAAAGTTTTTACATTCTCAGTTTCTCGATTTTATTATTGCAACTACTTTAGGGTCTCAGTATTTCACGGTATTTGCTGTGCATTTGTCAGGATGTTAAACATAGTATATTGATGATTATGTCAGAATATAGATTTTGAATCAATTGTGTGCTACTTATTGCCATTCATATTCTTAATTTTCTATATGTAAAGAATTCTGACCCTATTTCCACCCTGCAGTTTTGATCCATCATTAAGTACTGAAGAGCGACAGAAACGAATCAGTCAGGATGCTAGAAAGGCAATGTTCATGCAAGATCTGGTTGTCTCAGCTCTGTTAGTTGAGTAACCAAAAATGAAAGTTAATTATGCAAAGCAAACTTAGGTAGAGTTTTCTGTGGTAAGGTAAAGAGAGAACATGGTGGACTTTCTGGTTGCTTCCATTGCAGTGACTCGTGGGCATTGTTACAGAGCTTGTTCTCTCGTCTGCTCCAAGAACCAGAGTTCTATTGCATTACAGCAAAAGTTGTTCTTCATTTTATCTTAAAATTTACTTTTACAAGACAGTTTACGTCTCGAGTATTAACAGATGGATCCTTACTGGTCTTCTGATGTGGCAGTTTAAAACAAGAGAGAATCTAGAACCATTGAGGTACTGGCATTATCGTCAGTATGATGGTAATTCATGTTCTGGGAACTAGAAAGATTACAAATGTAAGATCAAAAAAATCGAGTCTACACAATTTGTTGTATTTTTTCTTTTAATTTAATCAAGTTTTCATAATAAACTTATGTACTTTTATACTGGCATTACATCTTAATCGATTTGAAGTAATATTTTTCTATTTAAATATGTGAGGATAGTTATTTCCCTATCTAACTCCCTAAATGTAAATTTATATGCATGTAGTGTTCACTTTAGACATTAGGGTATTAAGAATATGTACGCATACTATGAAATGTAAATATGTAATCAATTGTTTGAGTTTCATATTTTTGTTAAGAGTATATTGGAGATTTTTTGTGTCTGCAGAGTGGTGAAATATTTAGGTTCAATACTGCTTTTTGACCTGATTCCAGAATGTGGTATTGTTTCTTAGAATGTGTTGTTACTCGTTACCTTTCTTAGAGACGGGCTGATAATGGTAGAGAGACAATGGTTTTGTTTCAAGATATGGATAGTACTGTAATCAGACCTGATACATTTAGCTTGTCAACTGAACGAGTTTGGGAAATATTGGATGGGAAGAAAATTCATGGTTATTTGGTGAATCCAGGGCATAGTTCTGATCTGTACGTAGCAAAAGCCCTTGTTGATATGTATGTAAACGGGAGATTTTGTCATGAACTGTTGAGGCAAATGATTCTGTTGGAACCAGTTTTCTGTCGGGTTTACTCCAGGAATCTCTTCGGGGCGACCTGTCAAAAGAGAAGAATGCGAGGGATTGGGCCCCCGATTCACCTCCGGTGTGAGAATAAATTAGAGGTTCCAATTAGGTTTAAATGAACGTGTAAGTATTTGTGAGCGTAAAATGAGTATTAACCTGAACGTGAAACCTGTCATGTGCCTTTATAGGCACTTTGGTACCGGCTCGCCCGGATTGTTCGGGAGCAACCGCCACATGCGTGGTCCTGTTCTTACGCCTGAATAGTCGGGTGACTCGGTCAAGCAACGGTCAGATCCAACGGACCTAGTCGAAGAAGTGGGTTGTGACCGTTCGGCCCAATCTCGGTTGGGCCCCCAACATGTCCCTGGACTTCAGTCGGATGTCAATGCGTCCGGAGTCCTAGCTCTTTACTTCTCTTCGGGATAGACTCCAACGGTTCCGTGTCTATCCGTTTATGACACGTCACCTAGAGAATCGTGCTGTAATTAATGATGACAGCCGTAATTTCTCGAGATTAGTACTGGATCATCACCGTCGAATCCCAAACGACTTGGATCGTACGATCGAGATTGAACGCTCACATTTTACTGTCCAAACGTCATATATCCTTCTGTATAAATGCCAAATTTCCCCCCAATCGTCGTCACTTACATATTCAAAAGCAAAGACATTCTGCCAGTTTCTCTCCAGCCCATCTATTTGCAGTTACCAACAATCTCCATTATCTCGGGTTCAAATCCTCCTCCAGCTCTTATCACAAGTAAGTTCTCTGTATCTTTTTGCACGATTTCCCGTTTCATGTTGAACTTTTCCGATTATGTCCACTATAATTTAGGTATAATAGTATTTTTGCTTTGGGTTATACTTGCTGTTAAAAATGTAGCCATAATTAGGTCGGTAGTCAGACCAGTAGATAGATTCATCCTAAGAACAATTTCCGAGGCCAACTTGTCCCTAGAACGATCTTCGGGATGAATTCGTCCTTAGAACAACCTTCGGGACGGGTCAACCCTTAGAACAGTCTTCGGGCTGCGTAGCTCCTTTAGAGATTTCTCTTTTTTCATTGTCTTAGAAGCTAGTAATTCCCCGACCGATCCAAGCCCCCTGTACTCGGCGACCACTTTTCCTTTCTTCTCTTTCTTGTTCATGTCCGAGTACAAGGCTAATTTCTTCATATTAATGCAGGAATTATGGATCGGTCGGCTTCTACATCGGGACAATCTCCCAGATCTATATCCCCGGAAAGATACCCGTTTCATGATGTCGATGAGTTCCCTGCGGCGAATCATCCGACTCGGTTGTCTGAGGACAGGGTAGCTAAGTTACAGAAAGAGTTCGATATCCCGACCGGTGCCTGACATACGTATCTGCCGAGAGCTGCTGACCGGATATGGTTCAATCCTCCTGTCCCGAAGGGCTATGGTGATGTGGCCACTGGAATCTCTGAAGCCGCTTTAAAATGCGGTTTTCGGGTTCCGATGCTTCCCATAGTGAAGCAATTATTCGCCCAGATGGGGATAGCTTTGGGTCAAATGGATCCAAATGGGTTTTTGCATATGAATGGCTTCCAATGGCGATGTCTGGCGGCCAACGTCGAGCCAAATCCCGCCCTGTTCTGGCACCATCACGACTTCCGGAAGAATGGTAAGAGCAAGGGTTTCTACTCCATCGCTCGCCGTACTAACAGGGCCGAGTGGGTAGAGACCAATTCTAACAACAAAGGCAGTCACGACAAGTGGTGCTTTATCTCGGGCCCTAAGATCGGTGCTGCGTCTCAGTGGCAGGTGGTCGATCCTTCGACCAAAATAGTTAAACCCACCCTTTCGGGTGGCGAATTGCATGAATACCAAAGGTTGTGCAATTTTGATATGGGTCGGATTCCCTTAGAGGACCTTAGGGATCGCCAATGGCTTTTCGCCCTATGGGGTAATGGTAACATTCCTCGTCCCTTGCACTAGATTCTTATTTTTACTTTTCTTTCTTTTGTGCTTCTGTCTTCCCTTTTATGCTGTCTTTTAAAATGTCTAACACCTTTTTCTTCCTTTCACAGTGTCTTCTCGCCAGGCTATCGTTGAACGAAAGAGGGCCAAGTTTGAGGCGGAGCAGGCAGCTTTAGCGGCTAGGGCGGCTGAAGCGGCCGAGGCAGCCGAAGCGGCCGGGACGGGGGCTGAGGCTAATGAGGATCGCCAGGAGGGCGATAAACGGGCACCTGAACAATCGGTCCCGACGTCTCCTTCTCGAACCGAGAATGCGGAGCAAGTGACCGAGACTCCCCTGGTCAGAAAGAGGGTTCGGCGGGGGGACGTTCTGAAGACGTACGTCCCTCAGTGGGCGATCTTGGAGTCTGATGCTGTCACCTCGACCGACCCTAAGGCGATCAAGGAGATAGCTCCTGATTTATGTCGGGCTTTGGTTCTTCCGGCTGATCGCCCTAACTACGATCGGTTGGATATCGCTGATGCCTGCGCCGACATGATGGCCTTCCTTTCTTTGGTAATATATTTGCTTTTCCTTTCAATTTTTTGTCCCTGCATTTTTCTAACCAAGGTCTTTTTCCTTATTTTAGGCGACGCCGATGGTTGATGTCATCACCGACAAGGTGAAGGATATGCAGGGTAGATTCGACCAACTTCGGGAACTGGAGGTTCGGTCGGTCCGATCGGAGGCTGCTCTCCGCCAAGCCATTGGCGATGTGGAAAGGCTAGAAGGCCAATCTGTGGCGCTAAAGGCTGATCGGGAGGCGATGCAGAAGGAGCTGGATTCCCTTCGGGCTAGGCTGACCCGTCGGAACCTGTCCCTCAAGGCTTCGAGGAAGCTGGCTCGTAAGGAGACCAAGCTGCGGCTAATCGCCGAAGAGCGGTGCTACCAGATGGGCCACGACGAAGTCGTGAGGAGGGCGGCTGACAAGGCTGTCGCGTGCCTATCAAATTATAATATCTAACTAATCCTTCTAACTGTGTAGCAGGGTAAGTCAGAGTCGATCCCACAGAGACAAACGTATCAATCACTAGTTGTTTCTGATTTAATTCGGCTAAGCAAGTATCACAATAAATATTGAGAATTTATTAAACTAATCTTATACTAAAGCGAATTGTGTTTATATTAAATCAAATATTAAAAACATCCAGAATTAAGTATCCCCACTAGCATGAATTAATGCAATCGTGAATTTCCTCCCCAATTAATCAGATAAACTACTCAAAAGGAAAGATGCGCCCTATAAATACCAAAAACCCCTCTCAGGTATTAATGGCTTCTCTTAAAATACAATCAAACCTATTCTCATGGTATCATGTAATTTAGAGACATTAATCACGGCACCCTAATTTCCTAACAATCCATTCTACCTATTCTCATGGAGAATTTCATGTTCTTTTTGGATAAATCACAACCATCTAATTCCAACTCTCGTTGATAATTGGATATTGGTTCAAACAACACATAATCACGTCTGATTTGCAATTGTTAATTTAAACAACTCAATAAGCAAGAGCAATTAAACAATTAAATTGGGGGAATTGGGAAATTCACACATCAATCATAACTAGGGTTCAACTTAACCCTAGATTAAATATCTACTCACTCATAATTGAATTAACTAAACAAGAGATATATGAATTGTAAGATGAACACATAATTATAAGGAATAGAGATGAACCTTTAATCTTCTATCTTCAAGGAAAATAAAAGTTCTCAGGAAAATCTCCCCAAAAGAAAGTGTTTACAAAGTTGTCTGTATCGTCAAATTTTCTCTCTTACGATCTATATTCAGATTAGGTCTGAATAGTATATAATAATATCTCTAATAAAAGTATTTTTAATAATTTAATGCAAATACAAGGAGTTTCCTAATCAGAATTGAATTCCAATAAAGAAATTCGTAGCTGACTGTTGGGGCCTGCTTCTGGACTGATACGGTTGGACTTTGATATCAAGACCACTTCTGAAATAAAGCCCTTTTCATAAGCTTTCCGTGGGCTGTTGAATCGTCTGAATCGGACTTATAGAACTCCAGTTATGGCCCAAACAGTATGAACTGCGCAAGTGGGTCATAAAATCCGAATTTTAATCAAATAAATCTCCAACTCTTGCCAATTAAGCTCCAAGCCTTCCTTTATTAAAACTCTTTGATACCTACAATAAAACATTATAATTTATTAAATAAAAATCCAAATCAATACAAAATAACTTAAATATAGGGACAATATTTAGATTAAGCACACACTTATCACATCCCCACACTTAGCATTTTGCACGTCCTCGGGAAAAAATAAAGAAAAAACTATAACCTAACTAATAAATACCACTTCCGTAGGTGATCACGGTTGCATTTGGCATATGCAACAAGCCCTTTAAACCCCTAGGCAGTCCTAGTGGACGAGTAAGGTCTCGTGAGGGTTTATAGTAAATCTACCCACAAAATCTTATTTGGTTTGACTGCCAAGTCTCAAACATGAAATATATCATAGCACACCACACATGCAAAATTAACCATGTAATAACTCTTAGATGTCATATAATGCAATTTCTCAACTTTACACACCAACACAACTATTCAAGTACGCGCACATAGTCTGAAAGACTAAAATATGTCATGAATAACATCAAAGTCTCAATCAACAAGATAATAGCATGCTTTAGATGGAAAGATAACCTCACAAACACTCAAAGCACACAAGTGTTTAGGTGTAACTGTATCACTCAAATTCAATCAAATGCACATGTGCTACCATAAGCTTGCTTGTCCACCAAAATCTCTAGACTTCGTGCTTGTATAAATCAAAAGGTCTTTGTCAAGGGTTGTAACGAGGCTTAGGTGAGGGGTAGGAAAATGAAAAGGCTGCAGTTGGCTAAACTTGATAACTAATAGAGCATAATGTTCATATACACTTGAAGCACTCAACATGAAACTATCTTGAGATATCATCTCACATAAAAATATAAAACCCGTAAATTTCACATTGTAAGAACCAATGAACATACACTCACTTTTATTTCTTTCTTTCTTTCCATAGAGTGATCTTCTTCTTTTTTCACTTTTTTTTCAATTTCCTTTTTTTTCCTTTTTTTTTTCTTTTTGACCTTGGTGATTTTATTTGAAATATCACCAACAAGAAGTAGCCAAACCAATTCAAATCCCACCAAAATTCACACATTAACAAAGATATCCCCACACTTAATATTTTACCAATCTCAAGTATATATCACAATGCTCTACTAGTCAATCAAGACAAGAACAAATAAATAAGCTCAAGATTTAGATGGTGATATACGAAGAAAAAGGATATAGGCTCAAGGGGGCTCACTAAGGATTATTTTTCAGGGTACTGTTTGGGACAATACGGTTAATCCTAGTGCCTTTATCATTCTTACACAATACACGATATCAATATGCGCACGACCTGGTTTAAAGCAAGTTCTAGAGCAACATGCACAATGACGAATAACTCACCACAAACAAATAGATTGATAAAAGGATGCATCAATCGCACATTAAGGCTCAAAATCTCACAGGTGATAGCATGCTAAACTCGTCAAAATTGACAATGACGTACATTCAAGTTTTGAAATTTCGCAAGCACATACGAGACATCATCATGTATAAAGTATTTTACGCTAAGGAGACAAATACATGACACTCGCAAAATAAAAGTCTACACGGTGTGTACTTATCCTTATTTACATGCTATATTGACACGGCAATCAATTTTTTAATTTTCTAATTTTTTTTTGTGTTTTTCCATTTTTTTTAACTATCCTAAAAAAAATCTAACAAATTAAAAAGAAAAAAAAACTAAAGTTTTTTTAATGTTTTTTTTTATATTGGAAACCCCTCCCCACACTCAAGCGGTTCATTGTCCCCAATGAATAATAATAATAAATATACATTAAACTAACAAGATTCTAAAAAAATACAAAAATAAAAATAAATAAAAAATATATATATACAAAGAAGGTTCAAAGTACTCCCCTAATGCCGCATGAAGTGATCTTTGAAAAATTTTAAGCTTGCTCCTCCCTCTTATTAATATGCTGAAATTGCTAGCCCAGATTCTTTATTTTATTAACAAGGCAAATCAACTTCTAACACAAACAACAGGTTGGTGGAGCGGTTGATGTCTCTCTGTTGCATGCTACCGGTCAGGGGTTCGAATCCATCTGGAAGTGTTTTTTATAAAATGCAGCAAGCAACAGGCATCTTTAGAAATGTACTCAATTGTTCTGGATGATTTGTTGGGCCCTGAATTAATTGGGCTAGTCAAGGAAGGCAGGCTGAATTCCTGTACAGCAGAATCGCTGGATCAGTTTGCAAATTGGGCTTGTGAAGTAACATGGATGGACTGGAATAACATGGGGTGGAAAGAACAAGTAGGCCAGCGAGTGAAAGCCACGCGCCAGGAAACAACAACGCTCACATGCACATTCACATACAGGGAATTTAAACGCCGGTGTCATAAATCATTACCGCGGTCTCGAGAATCAATACCGCAGTATTACATCCCTGGTCCCCTCCGCACAAACACTCATTAAATCCCAGGGAAACAAAGCGCCAGTATGAAGTATCAATACCACGGTATTCAAGCCCTGTTGTCCCTAAAGATAATAAACCGCAATCTTCCAACAATACACCAGTATAACCATTTTTTTTTTTTTTTTTTTTGTTCGTTTTTTTTTCTTTTCGAAACGAAAAAAAAAAATCATGGGTTGCCTCCCAAGAAGCGCTTTTTTTTTTTAAGGTCATTAGCTCGACCTTCTTATCAATCATTTCGATGAAGGGGTAGAAAGCGGAATCTCCACTTTCTCATTGATTGGCTCACCAACTCTGTAATGTTTGACTCTTTGCCCATTCACGTTAAATGATCCTCCATGAGTATCCAACAATTCAACTGCACCATATGGAAAAACCTTTTGTACCTTGAACGGACCCGACCACCTAGAACGCAATTTTCCGGGAAAAAGTCTTAACCTCGAATTGAACAAAAGAACTAACTCCCCTTCCTTGAATTCTCTTCGTAACAGCCCTTTGTCATGCCACTTCTTTGTTTTCTCCTTGTAAAGCTTAGAACTTTCATAAGCCTCAAAACGAAGCTCATCAAGCTCAGAATTAACAATGATAGGATATGTTTCATTAGGGCCCATAAACACATATTTCAAAGATGCAGGTAGTGGTTTCAGTTCTACCTTAGGAGGCGTGGAACTCTCCTTAACTTCCTCATGCTGTAGCACATTAGAATGTTCATGCTTATATGTAGGTGCTGCATCCAAAAGCTTCTCGTAACCCTGACACTCTCCATTTTCTTCATCAACGTTACCCTCAAGAACAGCTTGAAGTGGATCCTCAGATAGTAGAATTTTGGCTTTCATGTCGATCACTTCCTCTAGTGCATCCACCCTATTCACAAACTCATCCGTAGAAGGATGTCCCATTGTACTTTGCAGCTTGAATTCCATCTTCTCTTCGCCTACTTCAAAAGAAATTCTTCCATTTTTCATGTCAATGATAGCTCCAGCTGTTGCTAAGAAAGGCCTCCCAAGAATGATAGGAATATTTGCATCTTCTTCCATTTCCATGACAACAAAATCACATGGAATATAAAACTTTCCTACCTTAAGGGGCACATCTTCAAGAATTCCCAATGGAAACTTCACACTTCTGTCTGCCAGTTGTAAAGAGATACGTGTGGGTTTCAGTTCACCCATCTGAAGTTTTTTACAAATCGACAAAGGCATCAAACTAACACTTGCTCCAAGATCACACAAAGCTCTTTTAATTTCGACATCCCCAAGCTGAACAGGAATTGAGTAGCTACCTGGGTCCGCTAACTTCTTTGGAAGATCATTTTGCAAGATGGCACTGCACTTTGCCGTTAATGAGATGGTAGAGCTTTCTTCAATTTTTCTCTTTCTTGACAAAATATCTTTCAGGAATTTTGCATAAGATGGCATCTCAGTGATAGCATCCATGAATGGGATATTGATATGTAGCTTCTGCAAAATTTCAAGGAACTTACCATACTTCTTCTCTAGCTTCGCTTGTGCCAACCTTTGTGGAAAAGGAACAGGCGGCACATATGGTTTAAGAGGAACAGCTACTGATTCTTTTTTTTTTTTCACGATCTCTGGTTCTACCAGTTTCTCAGTTGCAATCTCCTCTTTACTTTCTTTAGCATTCTCAACATTTTTGCTCGCATTCAATTCCGGCTCTTTCAATTCTTTACCACTTCTCAAAGTTACAGCATTGATATGCCCCCTTGACGGCTGCTCAGTTTGACCAGGAAGTTGGCCCGAAGACTTATTAAGTTGGCTCAACTGTTGAGAAATTTGAGTGATCGTGTTCTCCATCATTTTGTTGTGAGCCTTTATCTCATTGATGCTTGAATCGAAGTGCTCATTCTTCTTCGATTGAGTAGAGATAAATCCTTCCATAAGACTTTCCAAGTTAGATTTTTGCGGCTGAGCTTGCTGAAAACCAGGAGGCTGAGAAAAATTATTTTGTGAAGATTGTCCTTGACCCTGATTGTTCCTGTAGGAGAAATTTGGATGATCTCTCCAACCTGGATTGTACGTGTTGGAGTAAGGATTATACTGCGGCCTCTGATTCTGATTGTAAAGAGCATTAGCTTGCTCAACTGCCATTCCAGAAGGATTGTATTGACAAGCAAGTTTGGTGTGTCCAACAACACCACATATCTCACATGAAGCAACAGTAGATGGAGTGCTTCTGGCATCCAATTGCTCAATCTTTTTTACCATAGCCTGCATAGTGGTATTAATCATGGTTAGAGCATCAACATCATACTTACCACCCTTTTTAGGATGATTTCGATCATTGTATGGATAATTATCATTAGACGCCATTTCGTCTAACAAAGCTTTCGCATCTTCAGTACTCTTCTTCATAATAGAACCACCAGAAGAAGCATCAACAAAGTTTCGGAACTCTTGTGTCAACCCATTGTAGAATGTTTGGATCAACAACCAGTCAGGAATTCCATGGTGAGGGCATTGTCTCTGAAGTCGCTTAAATTTTCTCCAGGCATCATGAAGTGACTCGTCATCATCTTGACGAAAATTAGAGATCTCATTCCGGAGCTTAGAGGTCTTCTTCTGACTGAAGAATTTAAGTAGAAAAGCCTTCGCAAGACTATCCCAAGTAGTGAATGTATTTGGCCCTTCATCCTTCAACCAATCTTTTGCTGCATCCCGAAGAGAGAATGGAAATAATCGCAGCTTAACAGCTTCATCACTTACATTGGTCATCTTTATTGTATCACACTTCTCCAGAAAACTCTCAAGATGATCAACAGGATTTTCATTGGACAATCCTGCGAAAGAGTCATTAGAGATGAATTGGATAAACCGAGGCTTCAATTCAAAGTGAGTAGTTGTGATTGCTGGTCTGACAATGCTTGAGAGTACGCCTGTAGCATCTGGCATACCATGCTCCCTAAGAGCCTTAGCTGCAGGTGCATCACCCATAACTACCTTGTCTTTGTTTTTCCTTCGTAGTCCTGCTTGTCTTCTTGCTGTAGCTTCAATTTCAGGATCAAAAGCAATTAAATTTTTTGTACCTGAACTTCGAGTGTGCATGCAACAAGAAAACTAGAAACAAAGATCAAATAACAAGGGAATAATAGCCGAAGCAACACAACTAAAATACTTAGCTAAATCAATTCAAAATTAACTAATCTAACATTGCTTTGTCCCCGGCAGCGGCGCCAAAAATTTGACAAGGCTGTCGCGTGCCTATCAAATTATAATATCTAACTAATCCTTCTAACTGTGTAGCAGGGTAAGTCAGAGTCGATCCCACAGAGACAAACGTATCAATCACTAGTTGTTTCTGATTTAATTCGGCTAAGCAAGTATCACAATAAATATTGAGAATTTATTAAACTAATCTTATACTAAAGCGAATTGTGTTTATATTAAATCAAATATTAAAAACATCCAGAATTAAGTATCCCCACTAGCATGAATTAATGCAATCGTGAATTCCCTCCCCAATTAATCAGATAAACTACTCAAAAGGAAAGATGCGCCCTATAAATACCAAAAACCCCTCTCAGGTATTAATGGCTTCTCTTAAAATACAATCAAACCTATTCTCATGGTATCATGTAATTTAGAGACATTAATCACGGCACCCTAATTTCCTAACAATCCATTCTACCTATTCTCATGGAGAATTTCATGTTCTTTTTGGATAAATCACAACCATCTAATTCCAACTCTCGTTGATAATTGGATATTGGTTCAAACAACACATAATCACGTCTGATTTGTAATTGTTAATTTAAACAACTCAATAAGCAAGAGCAATTAAACAATTAAATTGGGGGAATTGGGAAATTCACACATCAATCATAACTAGGGTTCAACTTAACCCTAGATTAAATATCTACTCACTCATAATTGAATTAACTAAACAAGAGATATATGAATTGTAAGATGAACACATAATTATAAGGAATAGAGATGAACCTTTAATCTTCTATCTTCAAGGAAAATAAAAGTTCTCAGGAAAATCTCCCCAAAAGAAAGTGTTTACAAAGTTATCTGTATCGTCAAATTTTCTCTCTTACGATCTATATTCAGATTAGGTCTGAATAGTATATAATAATATCTCTAATAAAAGTATTTTTAATAATTTAATGCAAATACAAGGAGTTTCCTAATCAGAATTGAATTCCAATAAAGAAATTCGTAGCTGACTGTTGGGGCCTGCTTCTGGACTGATACGGTTGGACTTTGATATCAAGACCACTTCTGAAATAAAGCCCTTCTCATAAGCTTTCCGTGGGCTGTTGAATCGTCTGAATCGGACTTATAGAACTCCAGTTATGGCCCAAACAGTATGAACTGCGCAAGTGGGTCATAAAATCCGAATTTTAATCAAATAAATCTCCAACTCTTGCCAATTAAGCTCCAAGCCTTCCTTTATTAAAACTCCTTGATACCTACAATAAAACATTATAATTTATTAAATAAAAATCCAAATCAATACAAAATAACTTAAATATAGGGACAATATTTAGATTAAGCACACACTTATCAGCGGCCGCCATGGGCTTAGATCATCAGGCCCTGATAGAGCCAGGCTTCAGCGATCCCGTCGGTCGCCCTGATGAGGACGAGACTCCGGTGGTCTCCTCCGGCGAGGACGAAGATCTGTCAGATTAGGCCTTTGGGCAGTTAAATTTTCCTTTGTTTATCTTGTACTTTATTAAGCCTTCGGGCTTTTAACTCTTGTAGCCCTCGGGCCATTTATTAATGAGTTTTTGGTTTTATTTTGTCTTTTCGACTTATGTTTTCGCCTTAACATAATCGAACCAGTTTTATGCATCTTCGGCTTATTTTTGCCTTGACATAATTTATAGAATTTATGTGTCTTTGGCTCATCAGCTTCGCCTCAACATAATCCACAAAATTTTATGAATCTTCGGCTTATTTTTGCCTTGACATAATTTATAAACTTTATGTGTCTTTGGCTTATCGACTTCGCCTCAACGTAATTAACTCCGTTTTATGTATCTTCGGCTTTATTCTGCCTTAACATAATTGCATAAATTTTATGTATCTTCGGCTCCTATCTTCGCCTTAACACAATTGACTCAGTTTTATGTATCTTCGGCTTTATTTTGCCTTAACATAATTGCATAAATTTTATGTGTCTTCGGCTTGCCAACTTCGCCTCAACATAATTAACAAAATTTTATGCGTCTTCGGCTTTCAATCATTGCCTTAACATATTTTATCAAATTTATGTGTCTTTGGCTTATCGACCTCGCCTTAACATATAACAAAATTTAACCATTATATGTATCTTCGGCCTTCTTTTTCGCCTAACATGGTCTGGATTCTCCCAAAGTTTGGCTGTTTGGTTATCCAATCGCCAAATTTATGAAACATTATTCAAGAAGTCGTGGCATTTATCGTTTCTGGTCATCCCCAGGTAAATGTCCGACTTATAACATTATAATGCATAACTGATAAAATAAGTAGAACAGGGAAACATGTATTTTATTGATAAATTATTCAACTTTACATGCCTTTCAGAAAAAAAAAAAACTTAGTATGAAGTGAAAATAAGAACTTGAGTGGCGAGCACCTTTTGTTCGGCCATATTCCCCTAGATTGGATGAAGGCTATTGGTAATATCTTCGTAACCTGGAGGCGTGCCATGTGTTCTTGATCGGGTCGCCAGACGTGGTTGCTAATTTGTAGGTACCAGGTCGAACCACCTCAGTCACTTTATACGGGCCTTCCCAGTTTGGCATTAGTTTTCCCTGCTTAGCTGACATAGATGTCGCCAATTCCCTCAACACCAAATCTCCCACCATGAAGGTCCTTTTCTTTACTCCGGTGTCGTAGTATTGGGCTGCCTGAAGCTGATATTTCAAGTTCCTTAGGTGAGCCGCCTCTCTTTCTTCTTCCAACAAATCCACATTGGCCCGAAGGCCGAATTCATTTGCTTCGACGTTGAATACCTCCGTTCGGTAGGAGTCCAGTCCGACCTCAACGGGAACCAGAGCGTCGGTCCCGAATGCCAACTTAAAAGGTGTCTCGCCTGTCGATGAGCGTGGGGTCGTTCGGTATGCCCACAATACCCAATTTAGCTCTTCTGCCCAAAGCCCCTTGGCATCTCCCAGTCGCTTTTTTATCCCGGCGAAGATGATTTTATTTGCAGCTTCGATTGCTCCGTTTCCTTGAGGGTAACCGACCGAGCTAAATTTCTGCTGTATTCCGAAATGCGTCAAGAACTTCCGGAACTTGTTCCCGATGAATTGGGTCCCATTGTCGGATACACAGACCTTCAGGATCCCGAACCTGAGTATGACTTGCTCTAACATGAAATTTTTTGCTGCTTCTTCGGTTATGGTCGCCAGAGGTCTTGCTTCAACCCATTTGGTCATATAGTCGATCGCCACTATGCAGTACTTGGCTTGTTTCGTGCTCTTAGGTAGAATTCCCATGATATCTACAGCCCACATGGCGAAAGGAATGAGGCTTAGGACTGATGCCATTTCTTCTGGTGGCTGCTTCGGGATAGTATTGAATAACTGGCATTGTCGACACTTCTTTGCGTAATCGGCCGCATCTGCTCGCAAAGTCGGCCAATAAAACCCCTGTCTGAGGATTTTGAAGGCAAGTGACCGACCGGCAAGATGTTCTTCGCATATTCCTTCGTGAACTGTTTCTAAGGCCAGGATTTGTTCTTCGGGATCCAAACATCGGAGAAGGGGTTCTGTCGCTGACCTTCTATACAACTTGTTACCGATGATGGTGTAGCTTGCTGCCATGTACTTCACTTTTTGAGCCTCTTTCCTGTCCAGGGGCAAAGTATCTTTTTCTAGATAGGCCCTGATCGGGGTCATCCAGTTAATGCCTTGGTGGATTTCCATGCATTGTTGCTTGTCGATTGAAGGGCTTTTCACTTCAGTCAGGTAGATGGATCCTGTGAGGTTGTGTGTTTCGGCCGAAGCCAATCTTGACAGAGCATCGGCTCGGCTATTATCCTCTCTCCCTACTTGACTTAATTCGAAGGATTCAAATGAGACCGATGAGTCACTTACCTTTGCGGCGTAAGCCTTGAGTCGAGGCTCTCTTTGTTCATACTCTCCTGAAAAGTGCTTCACCACTAACATAGAATCACTAAATGCTCGTAAATTTCTTACCTCGAGGTTTTTGGCAAGGTTTAAACCGGCTAGCAATGCTTCGTACTCGGCCTCGTTATTGGTTAATGGGAAAGTGAATCTTATTGCTTGGCAGATTTCGAACCCATCTGGACTTGAAAGGATTAATCCTGCCCCACATTTTGACCCGGCTACCGACCCATCTACAAACAATTTCCACTTGCCTGGCGATCGAACCAGCCGCTCTTCGGGAGCCAGGTCTTTTGGTCCTGAAAAATAGCATTCGACCATGAAGTCTGCCAATGCTTGAGCTTTGATGGACGTTCTGGGGATGTATTCCAAATCATATTCTCCCAACTCAATGGACCAAGCCACCACCCTTCCGGACGCCTCTGGTCTTGTCAAAATTTTCTTCAGGGGTTGATCGGTTATAACTTGTACCGTTCGCCCCTGAAAGTAATGACGTAGCTTTCGGGTTGCCATTACAAGGCCGTATGCGAACTTTTTGGCATTTGGATATCTTGTTTCCGCATCTTTCAACATGTGGGATACATAAAACACCGGGTGTTGAGAGCTGTTATGCTCTTTCACTAGTACTGCTCCAAGAGTTCGGTTGCTCACCGCTAAGTACAACTGTAATGTTTCCTTCGGGTCGGGCCTCATTAGGAGAGGCGCCTTAGTGAGATATTCCTTCACATCTTCAAATGCTTTCTGGCACTTTGGCCCCCACTCGAAATTCTTTGATCCTCGGAGTGCTTCAAAGAAAGGTAGGGCCTTTTCTGCTGATCTGGAAATAAATCTTCGCAGGGCGGCCATTCGACCGGTCAATTTCTGTATATCCCGAACTGTCTTCGGCTGTTCCATGTCGATCACTGCTTGTATCTTTTCGGGGTTCGCCTCGATCCCTCGGGCACTGACCATGTACCCTAGGAATTTCCCACTGGAGACTCCGAAAGTACATTTGTTCGGATTAATCTTCATTCCGTGCTTCCTTAATGTTTCGAAGCACTCTTTGAGGTCTTCCATGTGATCTTCGAACTGGGACTTAACAATCATATCATCCACATAGCATTCCATGTTTCTCCCAATTTGTTTATGGAAAATCCGATTGACCACTCTTTGGAATGTGGCTCCTGCGTTTTTCAGGCCGAAAGGCATTTTGATGTAGGCATATGTTCCTTTCGGGGTGATGAATGCTGTCTTTGGAATATCCTCGGCATTCATTGCAATCTGATGGTATCCTGAAAAAGCATCCAAGAAACTAAGTACCTGATATCCGGCAGTGGCGTCTGTCAGTTGGTCAATGCTGGGAAGCGGGTAGTGGTCCTTCGGGCAGGCTTTGTTTAAGTCGGTGTAGTCCACACACATTCGCCATTTATTGTTAGCTTTCTTTACCACCACTACATTGGCTAACCAGTCCGGGTACTCGATTTCTTCAATAAATTTTGCTTCCAAAAGTTTTTCTACTTCAGCTTCAATGATCTTCTGTCGTTCCATGGCGAATGTTCTCTTTCGTTGCTTTACTGGATTTGCCTCGGGCTTAACATTAAGACAATGCTTCGCCGTCTTTGGATCCAAGCCAGGCATGTCCTCCGGCCCCCAGGCGAAGACGTCGTGGTATTGTCTGACAACTTCAATTACCTTCTTCTTAAGGTCCGGTTCCATGTTTTTCCCGATTCGCACCATCTTTCCTGAACAGCCTGCATATAACTCTACCTCTTCGGTTTCCGTTGCTGGTTCGGCGATTGGGTTGGATAGGTCCGCACCAAATTTCTCTAACTCAATATTTAGGGTTTGGCGACTTCCGCTGATTTCGCCTTCGGCTCTTTTTCTCTTACCTCCTTCGGTCATCTCAAAATCTTGATCCTTGTCTAGATCGTCCAACATGATGATTCGAGCAGTTTTTTGATCGCCTCTCATTTCCCCGATGCCATGCTCAGTCGGGAATTTCAATTTGAGATGAGGTATCGACGCCACCGCCTGGAAGGAGGTAAGGGCTGGCCTTCCAAGAATAGCATTGTAGGGGCTTTCCACCCGAACCACATAGAACTTGACCTGCTTTTCTACAGTATATGGAGCTTTACCCAAAAGGACAGATAGAGTGATAGTACCTTCAATAGGGACTGGCTGATTCCCGAAGCCGTACAGGGGAGCTTCGTGACAGGGTTCCAGCTGTTCGCCTCCAAGGTTCATTTTACTATACGTCCGATGGTACAGAATGTTCACCGAGCTCCCCCCGTCTATCAAAGATTTCCATATTTTGTTTTGCCCGATCACCGGATTGATGAGCAAAGGGTCTTCATGAGGCCAAATCACATCCTCATAGTCATCCTCGGTAAACATGATCGGCATCGCCTGTTTGGCAGATTGAAACTGGTACAAATTGTAAACCTGTTTTGCGTACCTTTTCTTGGCCGTCTTGCTATCTCGTCCCAGGGTGCTTCCACCGAATATGGTTTTTACTTTGCCTCTGTATCTTTCGACATCTTCAGGCTCTTTTCGTTTGTCTTCCTTCGGGGCTAGCTTGTCCCTCAGGTCTTTGACAAATTTATTCAGTTCTCCCTCCTTGATCATCTTTTCTATCAGTTTTTTTAGATGGTAACACTCATCGGTGTTGTGGCCCTTGTCCTGATGATAATCGCAATACTTGTTACCATTTTTCTTATAATCGAGCATCTTCATTCGTGCTGGGCGAACGAATCCAGGCTTTCCTTTTATCTCATGGAGAATCTTCGAGATTGGTGCATTCAGAGGGGTAAATGTTGTGCCATCCCTATCTCTCCTTCGTTCGGCAGCTTTATCGCGACCCTTCGCCTCATTACGCCTATCATCGAATCTTCGTCCTGCATCGTCCCTGTCATACCCTTTTTTTCCCCTGTCTTCTCTCTTGGCTTCTTTAAACCCCCCGATGGATTCCATCTTCCGTCGGATACTTTCACCTCTCAAGTATATATCATTCAGGGACTTGGGGGGAATATCATAAAGAGAAGATCGGAGTTTTTTACCTTTGATGGGGTCTAGTCCTGCCGATAAGAACCCGGCGGCCTTTACCTTGTCCAAATTTGTCACCATTCCAGCTTCTTCCTTAAACCTAGCCAAGTAATCTCCCAACTCTTCGTTCGGCCTTTGTCTACAGTGGATCAAAGCTTCGGTGTCCTTCTCTCTTCGGCACAAGTGCGAATAGTGCCTCAAGAATTTCCTTTTTAGCTGGTCGTAAGAACATATCGACCTTGGTTTCATTGACCTGTACCACATGGTAGCTGGACCCTTCAGGTATGTCTTGAACATCTTGCAAAGCATGACATCACAGTGCCCCATGCCTGTCATAAGGGACTCATACTTCTCGCAATGGTCTTCAGGGTCGCCTTTCCCATTGAATTCGTTCATCTTCGGGAATTGTCTTCCAGGGGGAGGTCTATACTGCTCGATTTCCTCCGACACTACCGGCTCGTGACTAATTCTACGATCGCCGAACATCGCCTTCTCCATTCGGCTCAGCCTGTCTTTCATGCGAGGATCTCCTTCCTCGTCGGTATCCGATCGTACGACCACCTTTGAACCGATCCTTCGGGGATGTAATTCAGAATCCGAAGATCCATCTTCATCATTATGCACCCTATTTTCTCTCCTGTGACTGGTCTGTACCAATAGTTGTTCTCCGGTCTCCACAGCACCTTGGAGAGCCTTTTCCTCAGCATCCAGCTCAGCCCTTCGCCTTTTAATTGCTTCCAGCTTAGCGAGATCCTCCTCTCTCTTCTTCGCCCTAGCTTGGGCTTCGACCTCCAGCCTTTCCTTTTCCTTCTGCCTTCCTCCTTTGGCAGCAGTTTCTTCACGCCATTTAATAATCATGGCCTTTTGCTCTTCGGGTGTGGGCATCGGTCCCTCCTCCAAATCATCATCAAAATTGAGAACCCGATTAATGGGGGGTGTAGTCGTGGAGGGACCCTGGCGATGAGTTTCAGCAAAACCGAGCACCCTGCCTTCAGAACTATCGATTGCCATCGTTTTCAGCTAACGTCACGAATTGGCTTACACGTTCCCACAGACGACGCCAAATGTTGGAACCAGTTTTCTGTCGGGTTGTACTCCAGGAAGCTCTTCGGGGCGACCTGTCAAAAGAGAAGAATGCGAGGGATTGGGCCCCCGATTCACCTCCGGTGTGAGAATAAATTAGAGGTTCCAATTAGGTTTAAATGAACGTGTAAGTATTTGTGAGCGTAAAATGAGTATTAACCTGAACGTAAAACCTGTCATGTGCCTTTATAGGCACTTTGGTACCGGCTCGCCCGGATTGTTCGGGAGCAACCGCCACATGCGTGGTCCTGTTCTTACGCCTGAATAGTCGGGTGACTCGGTCAAGTAACGGTCAGATCCAACGGACCTAACCGAAGAAGTGGGCTGTGACCGTTCGGCCCAATTACTTCTCGGCCCAATCACTATTCGGTCCAATCTTAATTGGGCCCCCAACAGATTCTATCAGAAACTGTTGATCCCTCCTACACCTTGGCTGGAGTGGGACTCCAAGAATTGTGAATGCTGGCCTTGTTGATATGTGTTGCAAGTTTGTACTTACGAAGGTTGCAAGGGTGGCTTATAGTTCTTTTTAATTGCAAGGCCGGTGGCTTATAGTTGTTTTGCCAGAGATGAACTTCTGCAGGAAATGCAACAATGTCTGGGATCTTAGTCTTAAATTGTAGGACTTGACGACTAGCTCAATGCGGACATTGGAAGAGGCCGCCCGTTTATTCATTGAAAGATGCCTAAACATTTACGCATAAAATAGTACAAATTTCATACATAGAGAAGTCTTTTCAAAAGTGAAGAACTGTGCTCCAAACTCCAATAAACAGATCTTAATGAATTTAAATAGCAAAGCAATAGACTAAATTTGTTTGATATTTAAAATGAAATTTATATGACATAACATACCCTTTTCAAATTCGGAAACAAATAAATAGTAATTGGTCAGAATTCAAAAGTTTACCTGTCTATTCCAAAGTAACATTTGTAAGAATTATTTCAATGATTAAGTAATTTTAAGACACAAATGAGCTGAGTTTTCTGTAAATTTTCTGCACAAGGCTCCTGCATAACTAACCCAAGAATGAGTGCGGCCTTCTTTTAAGGATCAACATTGTCCAGCTTATATTTTATATTAATGAAAAAACATACAAATGTATTTAAAATATTTGTAATCACGCATCAAAAAAATGTTACAATCAAATTGAGTATATAATAAGTAAAAGAGTGCTTGTAACAATCAAATACTGTAGTATTGCAACAACATCAAAGTGTTAGAGGTGTTAGAGTCGTTAACACCGTGCTTAAATTAAAACACAAAGTTAATGGAATAATACTTTACTATATTCTCTACCTGTGCTCTATACTAATTTATAGTACCTAATATAAAATTATTCACCTCTTAGGCTCCGTTTGTTAGCCGAAAAATGATTTGATTTTGGAAAATGTTTTTCATTGAAGCTATTTTTCAGGAAATATGTTTCGAAAAAATATTTCTGGGAAATTTTCTCGGGAAAATTTTAATCGAGAAAAAAATTTCAGAAAAAATTTATCGGGAAAAATTTCCCGAAAATTTTTTTTTGGAAAATATTTCACGAAAAAAATTTCTCGAAAAAGGAAAAAATTTCGGGAAAATGTTTTTGGAAAAAAATTCCCCCGAAAAAAATTTCCTGAGAAAAATTTCTCTGAAAAATATATCACGAAATAAAAATTTACATAAAAAATTATGAATAAAAGTGAAAATTTGTTCATTTTGAAAAATATTTTTCGGTTCTGAAAAGTGGAAGTCATTTTCCAAAAACTCATCACTTTTTTTAAAGAAATTTTCATCTCTTGAAAAATATTTTTTTTTTCCTGAAAACCAAACAAACACAGAAAAACTTGAAAAATATTTTCCAGCAAACAAAGGAAGCCTTATTTAATATTGATATTCGAATCCTATATCTAGATCGCACATGATAATTGACTTTGTTTTTTCAAATATCACTTCTTTTTAGCAAATTTACCTAACATTTTTGGTACCACACGTTTTTAAGATAAGTCGCACGCTCATATGTAGAATCTTATGTTCCATATTCGGGATCCAATTTTAATGTAATTTTGTATAGAAAATATATTTATATACCATAGTCATAAATTGACATTTCTCCGAAATTTTTTTTGATTAATAGTTATGAGTGGGCTGTGAAATATTGATAATTAATTGCTAAGTTCCTTACCTAGTATTAGGGTAAAAAAATGTGAAATCAATGTACACAAAAAATCATAAAGTACTAGTACTATAATTGTTTGATGGTTAGGTTTAAAGTGGCGCCTAATCTTGCAACAAATGTAGGATAATGGATATGTAGACCTAACAATATTTACTTCCAAGTTCCAACAAAGTACTTGCAAGTTGCAATATTCTGTTGCATGTATCCATTATTCCGTAGTTATAAATAATAATGCACCATAAAGAAAATTCCTTAGTAATTTATGTACTAAATTAGGCAAAAACATAAATTAGTAAAATTTTGTACTTCCTCTATCTCATCTGATAACGCTCAGTCCGTCATACGTCCCTTTCCTCATTTTGATGGTTGAAATCTCGAAAAATGGTGAAGCTGTTGGATAGGGTTCCTGCAAAACAATGTCGGTGAAGGGGTGGAGGCCTCGCGGCACCTCCGGCGTGAGAATGATTATGGTTTCTCGGAGAAGAAAGATAAGGCGGAAAGAGTGTATCAGTGTATATATGAGTTTGTGTGTAAAAATGAAGTCACCCCTACACTCTAATCCTTGGGCTATTTATAGGCTAATGATTAGGATTTAGGGGTATTACCTCGAAATCTGGACCGTTCCTTGGTAGGGCGATGGGACGCGTGGAGCACACAGATGACGAACACATGTACGGGGAGCGGGATGATGAACACGTGTAGGAATCATTTTAACGGGTGGAAAGCTGCAGATGGAATGTGTTAATAGTGACAGGTAATCATTTCTGTCACCATTAAAGACATGTGGAGGAATATTCGTGCTGTCATGTCACGCTTTTGTAGGCATCAAGACACCTGTCATTTCTATATGTTTGATTGTTTGGTCTATAACTGGTTCATTATTCGACATTCGACATATTATCCGGACTCATATTTCTCTCTGATCCTTCCTGGATCTGGATCGTTGTATCTTTAGAACTATTTCCATGTGATTTTTCCTGGGTCTGGATTGTTTATCTGTCTTTCGGGCTTTAATATTACTTAGCCTATCACATCCAATTCCTTACATCAGATTTCTACATAGAAATTAAGAAAAAAATATAAATTAGTAATAAAAAGTAAAAAAATTGAGTAAATTAGTAAGATTCATTAATATTTAATATATAAAGTGAGTGATAAAGTAATTGATGAAATTGATTTTTATATTATAAAATTTTAAATGATTGAGAGGGACAAAAATGTAAAAAAATAATTGGGACTATTTATCATCTTCTCTGAATTTGATAAGCCGCTTACAAGTTAGAAGTATGAAAATGTTATTTAATCGTGTGCCTTAGAGAATTCAACTTTGTTTCGGTGAAGTGCCGGCTGCTAAACGTGTGGGGCCGAGAAATGGCAACATTGGTCAGCAGCTTCTACTACTGCCGTTGCTTCTGGATTGTCTCTTGCACCACCACGCAAACTAGAAACAGAAATGGACACATGCCAGTTAAGAAGATTCGTGTTTTCATATTTACGACTTGGCGGTTCCAAGTCACGCATCAGTCTTATTCGTCTTCGTCAAATCGGGTCCCTTTTGTGTTCCCTACTTTACATCTGCTGTCATCGAGATTTCGACTGTGTTCTCACTTCTCCTTGCATCTTGTTTGTTGTTTCTGTTTCGTTTACTAAAAGCTAAATACGCAAATTAATTCTTCTACGGATTATAATCTTACTCTTTTAATCTTATGAAATATTGACGTAAAACCAAAAAAAATTCGTGTATTTTAACAAAACTATTTCTCACTTTTCTGTATTTAACTATGTCTGAAAATTTTCCAAGATATAAATTTTACCCGAAAGTGCTCAATCCTGTAAATAACACATTGTAAAAAGACGAAGAATGCTGCAACAACTCTTACATGTGCATTGGCTTTAACAACAATTAAACAAAAATTAAAAGAAAAGGACAAATTAATATGGCGCTGAATCTGATTAATGAATAAACCAGGAGTACACATCTGCAAAGAAGGGAGTAGTTAAAATCGTTAGATAAAAATAAGATATAATAATAATTAGTTAAAATTTGTTGAATTTGTAAAAATTGAGCTCCAACAAAATTAGTTATAATGTGTAGCTATATCATAAAAAGAGTATTTTATTATTATTATTCAACTAGATTCATGGTAGTGACATAATTTAAATATATGTTTTGAAATAATTTTCTTTCATATTTTTATGTAATTTTTTAAGAAATTTTCTTTCATATTTGTTATATGTGGTTTTTCATGTAATTTCCTTCATATTTATTATGTTTTTTAAAATGTAATTTCATTTTATATTTACTAGCTATAACCCGTGTGAAGCACGAGCCGAGATTAAAATATAAATTAAATCGGGATGAAATAAAAAAAAAATCAAATCAATAAATATTTGAAATATGTATTTATAGATAACCGAATCTGGGTGAAACCAAAGAAATTAACTCAAATAAATAAATTTTGTTTAATCGTATAGTTGTAGGGAATCGAACCCGAATTTTGTGATAATCAAATTTGATACTTTATAATCAAATTTGTTATTTTGATACTTTTGCGCGTCATTTACATATTATTTTGCTGATGTAGATTTAGGTAATTTCTCACTTTTCTGTTTTTTAAAATATTTTTAGTAATGATTGTACTTAATATTTTTACTATGTTAAAGAAAAAAAAAGCGGAGCGCACCAAATCATAGTTGCTACTGTTCAAATATGCAGATTTTTTTTACAGAATATCTATATTTGTTACTGTTCTCGTAGGGTTGAAGTTGCCCTAAGTTGTTCGGCTAATATATTAGAGCACATTTGTTAGCAAGAGTAATGCATTCTATAAAGAGTAGGATAGTACTGCTCCTGCACTTATCACTCGTGCTATTATTTCGAATTCAATTTGATTAATGCAAGTACTCTAAGTTTATAAAAAAACCAGGAGTACACATTGAACCGAATTAGGACAAAACTCATTATGGTCGGATGTGAGCTCGTAATTTTTAAATTTAGTGAAATGATGCGACTGAAGTACAACTGTACAAGAGACCCACAAATTCAAGGAACATTTTGATACACGTTGCTCATTATAGCCATCATCTGTCTCAACCAATACTATCATTTCCTACATTAAAAATCTGGTGGACGTTATTTTCAATAAATATAATTTCGAAATACTTCGTGTGCTAGTATCTTTTTTCACTTGCAGAGAATTCGAATTTTATTAAAAAATAATGTGAATGTGTGTTTGTGGAATACTTTGTTGTGATCATTAACAAATGTGATGATGCTCCATAATAATTTGTTAAATATATTTTAAATAATAAATAGTGTGTTTATTTTGCAACCAAATGATCTTCGTTTAGCTTTCCAAGAGTTTATCAAAATTTACAATTATATATCAAAGATGAAGAATTTAATAATTTACAAAACTTTAACTATATTTAAATATAAAAAAATCAACCTCAATTAAAATAAGAGTCGTCACGCATTCCACACGCGTCTTTCCTCTCTCTCACCATTCGTCTCTTTTCACTCACAAATCTTTTCGGTTGCCGAGATCTACCACTTCGATTCATCTCCCCTCTTCACAAATCTCCATGGACCCTTTTACCACCTCCACACTCCACCCCTTTCTCATTCCTACACTCCTCTCTTTCATGTATAATTTGGATTTCTCTTTGCTCTCTTTTAAGAATCTGATTGATATCCTTCTTTCCACCTCCCTAGTGGTTGTTGAAGATAAAATTGTTAATTCTGAGCCTTTCTAGACTCAAGTGATCACTAATACTAGAATTTCTGCTTTGTGTGACTTGGATTCTACTATAAGAAAAATGAATAAGATAGAAGCACGAGTGGACGATGATGCTACGGTTTTCCCTTCTACTTTGGCAAATCAACTTCCACATTTGGATGTTGTTGGTTAGAAACGTTCTCGGAATGATAGTGACGATGTGGATGATTTGGCTAAACATCAAAAATTGGATCTTGCTTTTGGATCTACATCTGGGTAATTGGTCTTTTCAAGCTAATGACTCGACTCTTGTTCAGGTTTCTTCTTTCCCTTTACTCACTAGAGGCGTAGACGTCTACTCTGCTTGCTCAGAGAATGTTCTAACTGAGGATAAAAGGTTAGTGTGTGTGATTCCTTTTGTTAAGTTTATGCGTCTATTTACTTTGAATTGGATTAATTGTTGTTTGACTTTGCCTAGATCTCCTGTTAAGTCGGATTTTGATTTTGCTATAATTAAGAGTTCGGTCTTTTCTCTGTTTGAATCTGTTGGTTTTCTTGATGTGTTCAATCATCATGAGGGTTATTTGTTTTTACGATTTAAGGGTAGTGAAGTTGTTGAACTTGCTCTTCCACATAGTCCTTGTCTGTTTGGTACTTATGAGTTTATTCTTCGGAACTGGCATGAGTGTTCTCCAGAGATCTCTTCTGAAAAACATAAAGTCTGGATTAGGTTTTCACATATCCCGTTTCTTTATTGGACTCTTAATGGTATCTGTCTTTTAGCCCAAGCTATAGGGATGCATGTTGCGCTTTCTAATCAAACTTATGATGTAACGAATCGTAATGCCCCTATCTCCACTGCAAGGGTATTAGTTGAACGAGGAAGGATGGATCCAATATCTTCCTTCATCTTGTTTGCCAATTTTGCTACTAGAGCAAGTAGTAAGGTTTTTGTGAATTTTGAGGACTATTCTTACCGTGCAACCTTTCTCTCTGTTTTGCATTGTAGTGATTGTAGGTCTATTACGGATCTTTTATCTGTGGATGATGAGATATATGTTACTGTCAAGGGCTCGACATGTAAGACCCGTCTTTCTCCATACTCTAGCCATTATCATGATCTTATTTTTGAAGATGACAGTGACATTGAGAGTCCAACTCTTCTGAATGCTGAATTTGTGGATCTAGAAGAAAATGTTAGGGATGAGACAGATAATTGTGCATCTAATCAGGAGTTGGTTCAAGCTAGAACAGGGGGTATGGTGGGCTTTGGAACTCGGCTTGGTGAACATATCTCTCTTGAAGTTGCCCATTTGATGCTCTGATAGAAAATTTAGAAGATTTGGAACTTTCATTGAACAAGAATAGTGTCTATGTAGAGGAGAATAGATTGGAGCACGTTTTACATTACGCTAGAAGTGAAAGTGCAATGAGCATTGCTGGCAAGCTGAGACTGGGAACGAGAGTATTGGCTAGTGAAACCTCTGCTGGGACTTCGGACTTCAGAAAATGGCTAATAGGTTGAAAATTCGTCTACGACCCCTGCCAGTGTACTTATGTTTGCTGTGAACAACGATATTGACGGACCAATCCTAATGATGCTACTGAGGACAATAAGGACATTACCACCGCTGAAGTCGGTAAAGATGAAGATGCAGGTGGTGCTCGTGGTCATACCGGTGGTGCGGATGGTGATTCTTGCCCTACTGATGCTCGCAGGACTTGAGTTAGTCTTGCTGATGCTCGCAGACTTAAATTTCTTTGCTAGTTCCTACTATTTTAATTACATTCACAATACTCTTTTAATGTACCTTAACTTAATTTCTCTTTACACCTTTTGTTTACACCTTTTGAGATTGCGTGAACTAACTCATTAGGGAGCGGGATTTCTATAATAGTTTCCCCTTTTTATCTTTATATTTATAAAATTAAAAAAAGATTAGGGAAAAAAAAACCAAACCCAATTAAATTGGATAAAGTTTAACGGCGAATACATAGAGTGTGGGGTGCGCCGGTGCGGTGTTGAAGATAAGGTTTGTGTTAGTTGGAGTGAAGGCACCAAGCAACTGATTGACAGGAGCGTAAAGAGCAGGTGTTGAAGAGACACGTGGGTGATACAGATTTGTCGGATGAGAGTGAAACTGGCTGTCAAAAAAGGAAAGCTGGTTTTGTAAACCTTGGGCTAGGTTTCCTCTCTATGCGACACCACACGGTTAGGGCTTGACGTGGGCAAAGAAACCGAGTGGGGCTCTGACTGGCCCCCAGCTTAACCAACCCACGCGGCGATAAGCCCGAGCATGGCGACAAAATGAACCAAGGTGTGGCTGTTGTTAATCGGGAGGCCTGAGTATCCTGTTGTGGTAACACCCTTTGTACATAAAGAACTGCTAGAGTCGGAGTAATTTTTAGTCGACGAATATTTTTGTATACATAACAATAATTATGACACATAAAAAATGAAGGTGTGTTTAATAATCATTATATACTTTTCATCCTGTTTAATAGTTAATATTTATTTTTATTTCTCTGTTTTATTCAATCCACTTTTATTTTACTTGTGTTATTCCTAAATTTCAATATATCTAAAAATTTGAATTATAACGAATTCAATTTGTAAGATCATATGTTTTTTTTTTCTAAATTCTAAGAGCATATGTTATTTGTACAAATACGTGTAAATTATCAACTAAAGGTTACGATGCACGATCTGCCATTTTTAACAGCATCGATTTCCATATTTCCATGCAGTAGTCATGCAAAAAATCGAATTTAAAAGAAGTTAATTTCATTTTTTTCTGAAAGAAAAAATACATATATTTGTCGAGACTGAAAGACAAGACTCAAGAGGTTGGTCTGCTGCATCACTCTGCGGCTAACTGATTCCCATTGCCAGTTTTAATAGCACCATGCGGAAGCTTACAATGATATGTAAAAAAACCTTTAATTTGTAGTTGATCATCCAATCCAACTGGTCCCAATTTTATGGTGGCCGTCCTTGTCGACACTTGCACTTTAAATTTTTTTAAACACATTTTACGGCACGCAAACATATTTTCACACATTCTAAAATATAGTTGTCTGCCGCCCGGATATATTGCTGCATTGCACATCTAAGCCCGTTCAACTTACTCATTTTTTTATTGTAGAAATCTCTGTATTTGATTAATCCAGTAAATAACAACCAATAATTTAGGCATCAACTTGCCCTAATATGAATTTGCAGTGAAAATTAATCCTGCAGACGTCGCTAGGAGAACTTAAATCGTCATCTTTAGACGTCCTTTTATTTACGTTCATAAATTAACCTTGGATTTCGATTATTTAATTTAATTCGTTGAGTTTATCAGCCAAACACACCCTCCCTAGTCCCTACACGTGGGAAGAAATTGTTTGAAAGTTTAATCTTCCCCGCACACAAGCAACAAAAAAAATAATTTTTGTTTTGTAAGTTTCATTTATTTCCAAAATTAACATTTATTTAAATATATATCTAACAATACCTATTTTCTTTTTTAAACAAAGTCCAAATTTCGGAGAACAAAACTTTGTAAATACGTACATAAATAAATCATAAAATACTCCTCAATTATTTACACCCTTCACCCATGTACAAGATATACGGCATAAAATAATGATACCACCAACGAAACCCTGGTTGCCACGTGCTCCACAACCCATGCATATTACTGAAATGCCATTACACACGTATAGGGCGGCTACCTCCTTCCTCTCCTTATTCCTTTAGTCAAACCCGCACCCCGTTCCTATATATACACACACATTTCACACACATTTCTTCATCACCTCAACTCCATTCTCTCCTCTAAAATATCACACACAAATTTTACACACGCTTCATTTATAAAAAAATGGCACCTAAGGAAAAAACGGCTGTTCCATGCAAAAAACAAACCAACGTAGATGAAGTACATTACAGGGGCGTACGAAAGCGCCCCTGGGGGAGATACGCAGCTGAAATTAGAGACCCTGGCAAAAAAACTAGGGTATGGCTAGGAACATTTGATACCGCGGAAGCGGCGGCACGGGCTTACGATGCCGCCGCTCGCGGGTTTCGAAACAACAAGGCAAAGACGAATTTTCCAACTCCTGATGAGATTGTTAATATTAATGATTTCAGGAAGATTGATACAAGTACAAAAAGTATGAATGATTTTGATGTGAAGCAGAGTCAGAGTCCTACTAGTACGGTTGAGTCTTCGAGTCAGGAACGGTTTTTGACGTTGGATCTTAACGTGGCTGCTAATGAATTCGGGTCGGATCGTGGATCCGGGTTCGGGTCGCCTGTCTCGTACCCGTTTCAAATTCAGCCGGTTCAGATTTTGGGGTTCGTGCCGGTTAAAGGATGGCCGGCAGCGGGTTATCGGAGCTCCGAATGTGGGTCGGGTCGGGTTTCAGGTGGGTCCCAGAGTGATTCGGACTCATCTTCGGTTATTGATGTGGATATGAACCGGAGAGGGATTATGATTGATCTCAACGAGCTACCACAGCCGGAATATTTTTGAAGAAAACGGTGTCGTTGCAGAAATTTGATAGTTGATTTTTAATTTTAGTGAAATTAATTAAAGTATTTCTAGAAGAAAATGTTGTGATCTTTTTTTGCGACGGTTTAGAACTGTTTGTTTCGAGATTCAACTGTAATTCTTCTATTGAAAACAACTGGCCATATGATTATATTAATAAAATTTCTTTGTACAATTTTGTGTTTTTGTATTTAAACATGTTAACGTTGATTTCCCTGTGATGAAATACTCAAAATCTGAAATTGAGTTGGTTTTCTTTGAATTACAAGGTGTGTCGGCCGGCAGTTTTGTCTTTTGCAAGAAGCATGTGTTTTATTCCTGTAATTATACCTTGATTTTACTTATAATAATAACCCTGTTCTAAATATAGAGAAATTCCTTAAAAGAACAGATAAATGCATATTCAATATAGAAGTTGTTGGGAGTGGCTTAAATGGAATACCAGAACGAAAATGAAATAATGAAAATTAAAATTAATAAAGAAAAATACTAATGATACAAAATTGGTACTAAAGTGATACGTGTCAAAACAATGACAGCCCATCACATTATTAAGAAATTGTTTGGCCAGTAGTCTTCAGACATAAATATGCGTTCGTTCCATTTCAAATTTATATGCGGTGTTTAGTGAAAATTTTCATTTTAACTCATATTCTAACTTAACGTTCAAGTACGAGATTTTGATACAAAAATTAAGCTCATGAGATTAGAATATGGAGAAACAATTTTTTTTTTACTCTCACTAGTATTTATACAACTACATGTAAATATTTGATAATGAATAGATCAATAAATTTAAAATGTTTAAAAATATTTTTTACACTAATATTTCAAATCAATTAAAACTAGTAACTTATACTCCCTCCGTTTCAATGAATTGTATACACTGCACTGGACACGTAAACTAAGAAAAGATATAAAAAAATGAGTAAAATTAGATGAAAAGTGAGTGTGGGATCTATCAATATTTAATAATAGATTTGAAATAGTAGAGAAAAGTAGTGTAACACCCGAGTCCCACATCGAGTAGATTTGGGACTTCTGTTTAGTTTATAAGGCAAAGTACTACTACTAATTAGCACCAACAAAATCATGATATTTTGGGGGCCTGTGGTGCGCTAGTCGTTACCCAAGTTGGCTGCGTTTGGGCTTAGTAGGCTTCAGCTTATTCGGACTCGGAATCGGGATTTGACACGATTTTCGAAAAAGGCTCGGGATTTGACCCGATTTTCGAAAAAGGCTCGGGATTTGACCCGGGTTGTCACATATGGTATGAGAGCCGACTCTCAAAAGCTTGTCGAGGCAAGTTGCCGGAGGTGGGGACACGAAGACTGGTGGTATTATCCCACAATGGACAGAGGTCCGGAGGTGGGGACACGAAGCCAGCCGGTATTATCACACACAATTGGCTAGAGAGTAACGATCTTGGAACCTATGGACTATCCGTTCAGGCTTGACAAGGACGTCAAGAGTTTTAGTGGGGGAGTTTGTAACACCCCAGTCCCACATCGAGTAAATTTGGGACTTATGTTCAGTTTATAAAGCAAAGTACTACTACTAATTAGCACCAACAAAATCATGATATTTTGGGGGCCTGTGGTGGGCTAGTCGTTACCCAAGTTGACTGCGTTTGGGCTTAGTAGGCTTCGGTTTATTCGGACTCGGAATCGGGATTCGACACGATTTTTGAAAAATGCTCGGGATTTGACCCGATTTTCAAAAAAGGCTCGGGATTTGACTCGGGTTGTCACATATGGTATCAGAGCCGACTCTCGAAAGCTTGTCGAGGCAAGTTGCCGGAGGTGGGGACACGAAGGCTGGTGGTATTATCCCACAATGGACAGAGGTCCGGAGGTGGGGACACGAAGCCAGCCGGTATTATCCCACACAATTGGCTAGAGAGGAACGATCTTGGAACCTATGGACTATCCGTTCAGGCTTGACGAGGATGTCAAGAGTTTAAGTGGGGGAGTTTGTAAAACCTCAGTCCCACATCGAGTAGATTTGGGACTTCTGTTCAGTTTATAAGGCAAAGTACTACTACTAATTAGCACCAACAAAATCATGATATTTTGGGGGCCTGTGGTGGGCTAGTCTTTACCCAAGTTGGCTGCGTTTGGGCTTAGTAGGCTTCGGCTTATTCGAACTCGGAATCGGGATTTGACCCGATTTTCGAAAAAGGCTCGGGATTTGACCCGGGTTGTCACATAAAATTAGAAAAAGAAAACGCGTCCTAGATCCATGGTTATATAAAAACACACATTATGTCCCAATTTACTTTTGTAAAACATAAATCCTTACCTCGAGCCGCCGTTGAAGGTAGACGCAGAAGAATTTGTTCTGTGTGTTGTGCATACAAGAGTGAGGTAATTTTTTTATGTTAACTTTATTCTTTTTGCAACACCATGACAAGATCAACTATTATAAAGTCATATTTTAATTGATATAATATAATTGTTTCTTTTGTATCTTCCTGCGAGTTTTATATTGTGCGGTGTCCACTATTCATTAATGTATAGTTTAGAACAAGTTTTGTATCGTAATTGTCATTATTCAATTTTGATAATCATGATTATGATTTGGTTTTAATATATATTATGTATATGGTGTGTAAATTGGCTTTATGGCCAGTTTTTGAAGTTACAGTTATAATATTTTGTAGTTACTATTGTTTTGCCGAGAATGATTCTTTTATCTGACATATTTTACATTAATTTACTAATCGTTTGCATCTTTGGATAATTATTATATATCTATGTATGTTGATTTTTATAATGTTAAGATCATGTATAATTTCATTATGTACCAACACCTATGAATTTATATTAATATTTAATATATATATATATATATTTGACATTATTTTTACACAAACTGTTGTACATTCATATGAGATGATTATTTTATCAGAATGCATGCACTACCCAGTTTATAGTCAATATATAGACACAAGGCCATGTTTTATTATAGTACTGTAGGTTTATTTCGTTGAATTAGTTAGGCAAAGTTTTCATTTTGAATAGAGGCATCAATCTTGTTAATGTTAATACCAAGTTATAAATGTTTGCAGTGGTTAAGTATCACAGGTCGGGTGGTTCAAGTCAGGGTCTTGGCCGTGAACATGTTTTATGATTTGTTAATATAATGTGCATCAAGGGAGAGTGGAAATGAATAGTATAATATATAATGTTAAAAACAAAGCTAATTAAAATAAGTATAATAATGTTTAGGTAATAAATATAAGGGCTTTTTCTAAGTTTTTTTTCAATTTTACTATCTTATGAAATTATTTTCAAAAATACGGTCTGCAACTAAATGCAACTAGATGCAACCAAAAAATATTTTCAAACAATACGGTCTGCAACCAACGCAACCAGATGCAACTAAAGCAACCAGATGCAACTATATGCAACTTTTTAAAAAAATAATTGAAAAAACAGCTAAGAATTCAAAAAAAATTATTAATAAAAGGGGTAAACTTGTGGTCTTGGTTTACCCTGTGGGTTCAATAGTTAACTTTTGGGGTTCAATGTTTCTATTTTGGGTTTTAAAAATATTAAGAATGACGAATAATTCGTATACGGACTTAGGGTTTAGGGTTTAGGGTTTATGGTTGTTTACAACCCTAAACCCTAGACTCTAAACCCTAACCTACCCTGATTTTAGGGTTGTTTACAACCCTAAAATCAGGACGCCGGAAAAACATCATTACTAACAAGTTGCATCAGGTTGATTCTGGTTGCAAAAGTTGCAGATGGTTGCATCTGATTCTGATTGCAAAAGTTGCACGTGGTTGCATCTAGTTGCAGACCGTATTTTTGAAAATAATTTCAAAAAAATAGTATTTTTGCAAAAAGTTCAAAAAACCATAGTATTTTTGAAAAAAACATTTAGGGGTGGGTATTTATGAAAAAAGCCCTGCATAATGTATTTTTAATAATAAATATAATTTTGTTATTAGATCGGGCCAGAATTTAGCGAACGTTTGCAAATTTTGTTAGAGGTTGAGGTTGTGATCTCGAGGTACGGATTCTCTCCTCTTTTATTCAGCGTTACTCCTCTTAGAAATATTTAAATTAAATTCGTTTTGACCTCAAATCTGTTCATTTGATTTTGATCATTTTGATTCTGAAAATTTGTTCTGACTCTGAAAAATATTTTTATATCTGTTTCGAAATATTTAAATATTTGTTTCTGCGATTTTCTGATATTGCGTATATTTTATATCTGTTGGAAATATCGAGAATATCTGTTATGTGAGATTTTAAAATGTTTGCGAAATATTATATTTGAACCCTTAGTGATATAGGGTATACCGAGTTAACTAGTTGTAGGGGTACTACAACCATGTCATTGCGTCACAAGTGACATGACACTTCCATGGCAGTGTGATTGGTCATGGCGTATCCTTCTGTTCTGATAGCCCAGGAGGCGAGCTTTTGCGCATTTGATATTTGTTTTAGGATACGTGGGTGCACCTAGAGTTTGTGATTTGTGATTTGATTTGACGGTGACGTTGTATATGCCGTACACGTTATCCGGTTTGTTGCACACATTAGGTACCCTATGATATGTGTATTTGTATCTGTTCTGTTCTGATCTCGGTATGAAATATCCTAACCCCTCGTTGCTTCAGCCATACTTATTTTTAAATAAATGTTTTATTATAAAATGTCAAATATGAATATCTGTTTTCTGTTTTATAAACTGTATTCCAAATCCGTACTGGGCAATTGGCTCATGCCGTATTCTTTTTCTGGCAGGTGTTTAGGGGGATCTGGGACTGTGTGATGGAGAGCTACCCTTTATATCATTGATTAGGATTTGCAAACTTCTATCGCTATTTAGACTTGAATATTATTTTAGAGATTTTGGTTTTTCATATGTATTGCTTTGAACCGTTTTGGAGGTTTAATATTATCTTGAAGATTATTAGACTGTTTATTTATTATTTAGAGATGATTTTAGTGCTCTGTTTGCAGGTTTAAGGTTTAATAAGTAGCCCCTCATTTAGATATAGATGGGGGTGTTACAAAGATGGTATCAGAGCCGACTCTCGAAAGCTTGTCGAGGCAAGTTGCCGGAGGTGGGGACACGAAGGCTGGTGGTATTATCCCACAATGGATAGAGGTCCGGAGGTGGGGACACGAAGTCAGCCGGTATTATCCCACACAATTGACTAGAGAGGAACGATCTTGGAACCTATGGAGTATCCGTTCAGGCTTGACGAGGACGTCAAGAGTTTAAGTGAGTTTAAGTGGGGGAGTTTGTAACACCCCAGTCTCACATCGAGTAGATTTGGGACTTATGTTCAGTTTATAAGGCAAAGTACTACTACTAATTAGCACCAACAAAATCATGATATTTTGGGGGCCTGTGGTGGGCTAGTCGTTACCCAAGTTGGCTGCGTTTGGGCTTAGTAGGCTTCGGCTTATTCGGACTCGGAATCGGGATTTGACCCGATTTTCGAAAAAGGCTCGGGATTTGACCCGATTTTCGAAAAAGGCTCGGGATTTGACCTGAGTTGTCACAAGTAGTGGTTGTAATAGTGTTTTATATTATTATAGAATAGAGATAGTTGAGAAGGTAGTGGGTGTAATAGTGTTTTATATTATTAAAAGTTACTATTTTTGGAATGTATAGAAATGAGAGGGACATCCCAAAATGGAAAGTGTATAGAAATGGCTGGGACGGGGGAGTAACTCATTATGTGTTTTTTCATTATTAAAATATTACTTTATTTAATTTTTTGTGATTAAACTTATCAAATTTTGACAAAATATTAAATAAAACTTATATATGCGCACCCTTTATTTAGTAGATGTCCATCTTTTATTGAGAATAAAATATACTCTATTCAACTTTAACTTCAAACTATTTTAGTGTATGTATGATAAGTGCAATTTGGTCTGAATTTCAATTAAAAATGTGTACCTCTAAATTTATGGTGTGCACATATGCTTCCCAAAATTAAATTGTTAATAATTGAAAATTTGATTTTAAAATAAGTTGGATATACTCTTGAAAATAATTTTTTTAAAATAATTTTTAGTTATATGTTTTACGATTTTGATTCAAAATTTGAGTAATGGGATCGCAAAATGAATATATTGAGAGGAGGGTTCCTTTGTTAAACCATCAATGGAAGTAACTTTGAACCCTACCTTATATTTGATTCCTCCAACGACTGCGGTTAGAGAGTACATCATCTCACTGTAGTGTGTACAGTTGTAGTGTGTACAGTGCTTTCTTGGACCACCATAGTTTGTTTGATTTTCAAAGTAATTGACATGAGCTAGCTAGCGCATATAGGAAAAGCATATTGCAAATTAAAGAGGAGTATATATACCTACTTACCTTAATGGAGGCAAATTAGTGGGTCCATCATTAGCGGCTTCTGGGTAAAGACCGACCGGATCTAATTTCATGTTGACCCCATCAACTTAGAACAAGCAAAGCAAGGTACCCACTCCACTCTCCTCCAGATTCCAGCTACTGTCACGTCACGTGTAATGTACCCCCTCTCACTTGTCTTTCTTTTTCTCAGTTACAAAACCAAATTAAACTGCATCTTAGGAGTATTAATTTTTTTTTATTCTTTTTTTAATTAAATATAAGGATTCTCATTACTAAAGAATTACTACTTAATTAATTAAAATATGTCGATGGTTTTGACTTTGTGGAATTTTGCAGAAATAACGCTTTTTTGACATAATTTATTAGGTGATGAGTAATATTCATATATTTAATAATATCATTACAGAAAATCGTACTTATAATCCTAGCAGATAATCCATGTTAAGCACGGGTCTAGCATGATACGATAATAAAATTTTAATATTAATAAATATTATTAAAAAATGTACTTGTAGAGAATTGAATGATACAAATATATAATAAATAAATATATTTTAATTATGTAGTTATGGGCAATTGAACCCGAGATGAAACTAATAACTTTGGTACCACATCATTTGAACATTGTTTTCTTCATTAATAAAGAGTATAATAAATAAATTTTGTATAGTTACGTAGTTGTAACGAATTGAACATTGGGTGAAATTAAAGAATTTAAAGTAAATAAATTACGTAGTTGCGAGGAATAATTTAATGATAATCAAATTTGATACTTTAATACTTTAGTACCGCACCTAATTTACACATTGTTTTGCTTATTAATATAGAGTATAGATGAAACAACAAGGTAGAAAAGCAGAACGAGAGAGGATAAATTATTATCAACGAATTATCAATTTTCTTAAAATAATGAAATATTACATCAATTCTATTAATAATAATTTAGCCTAATTTTCAAAAAGAAAATATTAAGAACACTATTTTCTCTGAAAATGCGAAAAATGTCATATGTTTGCTTCATTGGTTAACATAATAAGCAATGAAATTACCCGCATGCATTCATATAAATTCCCCAATTTATACTTTTATTGAAAAATGTTATTTTCAAAGCTATTTATGGTATATTATAAAATAATATACTACAATTTGTGAATGCAAGAAACATATGTTATTTGAAAATTAAAAAACAACTATGAAATAACATTTCCCTTTTTATTTTGTCAAGCCTAGACTCCTCATATGCTCTATTAAAAATGAAGGGATTATTGTGTTTAAAAAAAGATAAAAGGAGTAATAGATAGGGGTGTGCGTGGTGTCGTTTGGTGTGGTTTTAGAATTAATCGTTATCAAATTAATACATTCGGTTCGGTTAATAGCTAGTATTAACCGCTACCAAACCGTGTTGAACGGTTTTTTCGGTTTCGGTTAACCGTTTATCAGTTTCGGTTTTTAATAAAAAATTCCTAATACTTGTACAAATTTTTCGTTGATAAATAATAATGTATTGGATAAAATAAATAGAGTCAAAGGTCAATAATTATATTACATTAAAAGTTATGGTAGTGACTTTCAAATTTGTGAACCAAACTAAATTTATTTCATAAAATTATTTTTTATATGTATTTATATTATAATAAATAAAAATAACAAATACAACAAATATATATGTCCGTAACAATAGAAATCAAGACTATAGCATGTGCGTATATACAAATTTATTATGCAAAAATTTAAAAATAATGATTGAAAACTAATACAATATTAATCTTATAGAGTTTATGGAAATAGGTTATATAATTTATTTGTACTAATATAAAAGTATATATTTATGTAATGAATACTAATACCAATTTGTTTGGAATTATCATTATATATAGGGTGCTCTTCCACAACCACTATGAGATACCAATCACCTCACACAATGAAATATAACGGGAGCAATCACCCACGCAATGAAACATAACGGCACGTGGTTGACATCCATCGATACGTGAGGACCAAATCCCTTATATATATATATATATATATATATAATATAGCAGTTCGATTTTGACTAAAAATCAGAATCGAAATCGAACTACTAATTTCGATTTTTCAGTTTGATTTCTTTTCTTTTTTCAATTTAATTTTTTCGATGTGATTTATCGATTTTTTTCGATTAATTTTTCGATTTTGATATTTTTTTGTCAGCCCTAGTATTAGATACTGGCCCAATACACGCGGGCGGCGTAAACAAAAGCGCGGCGGGTATTGTTAAAGGGACCCACAGTGTGGTCCTCTAAATCTTTGGAGAAGATTTTGCTTTTGAATCAGCCGACTCTTTCGAGGAAAAGCTGTAAACCACTAAACAAGTAGCCTATACAGATATATTGTTACATAGGTTCGATTTGTCTTTCAATTTCTTTAATAAACTTCACTTTTCGCATTAAATTTCTTTTATCCTCTTTCAACTACAGTACAATCAGGATCGAAGGAAAATCTCATTATCCTCGCATTTTACCAAAGTTTGTTTCAGTAATCCAACTAGTCTACAGTTATATATATATACACACACAATTAACGAGCTTCAAAATTCGGGTTCATGACCAAATTTAAATTATTAATATTAATATTATCAGATGAAACGAATAATTTAGATTACTTTCAAAATTAAGTCATGCCAAACATATTGACAAAAATTTAAATTTGTCGGCATTACTATTATTCTTACTCATTTATAATTGGACTTGTGTATTTTTTTAGCACCCAAATCGTCCCTTACACCTTCTACACAAAGGTGGTACTCTCCTCGTACTTTATTTTATGTTCATTGTGAAAAAATCACATATATTAAGAAATTGTTAGTTGAATAGTTTTTCTATAAATATCTATAATTATTATTTTAAAAAATGAGAACCTAATTAAGTTTTAAAGAAGTCAAACTTTGAAAATAGTAATTATAAAGATAATTTGGGAAGATTGTCAATAATTTTTTTTTGAAATAGAAATATATCTAGGGACGAAATTTAATTTAAAAAATGAATATATAAAAGAAAGAAAAGGAACTTGGATTGTATTGAAATCTAAAATTAAAATTAATATAGTTTGGCTACAAAGAAATAGTAGTCCTTGGTCGACTTGTTTCCTCATGCCACATGGGGCGGCTGACACCACCTTCTCTTTAATACTCCCTCCCTGTGTAGCTCTAATTTCTTTACACTTTTTTTTTTGGTATGTCCATCTCTCATGTTTTTACATACTAAAAATAGTAACATTTTATAATATAAAATCCAATCATATCCACTACTTTCCTCCACTATATCTACTTTGGGTCCTGTCCGTGACAATTGATTGTCAGGAACCAATTATTTAACAATCTATTTCGTAGCCGTTGGATCAACATTTCAATGATCAAGATTAAAAAAAAAATCTCCAGTTCCGCACATTTTTTCCACGGATAGCAGATCATCCGCGCTTTTTTTCCGTGACGTCCCCTCAATATAAAGAATTGAGGGGACGGACAGAGTACGTTTCTTACAAATGTTGATAATGAACCAAAATTGTCAGGAACCTTCCCATTTTCTTGTACGGATTAACGCTTGAATAATTTTACTCTCGGTTCAAGTCCAACCGTGACAAGGAGAATCTGAAGGCCAGCACCTTGATAATTTTCAGAAATTGTTTAATTTTATATCCGGTTTGACAAGTTGGATTTGTCAAATAAATGTTTGATTATGAATTTATAATTGAATTCAGAACTGAACATTAGTTTGAAACTAAACAAGGGAACATATTTCCAGTAGTTCTATTTCGATGTTTTCCCCTTTTTTTAGAATGTCTTAACTTCTTTACCACACTATCTACTACTACTAGTTTGTATAAATCTCAATGCTCCCACCCACTCCTTATATTTTAGGCTATATTTAAACTACTTACATATTCTGATATTATTATATATATAGATAACTTAAAAAAAAAAAAATCAATTGAGGTCGTATACACCCACCTGACCTTTGTGTATCCGCCCCTATATAGTATATACGCACCTAAAATTTATCATATCGTTATAAAAACGGTAAGTACGTACTTGACACATACTTCCTTCGTCCCCCTCAATTTTTTACATTGAGGGAACGACACGGAGATTAAGAAAAACTGTAAATTAATATGGAAAATTAAGAAAAAAAATGAGTAAAATGGTGGGATCAATCAATATTTAATGTATAAAGTGAGTATAAAGTAGATATAATGGAGAAAAGTAGTGAATGTGATTGAATTTTATATTATAAAATATTACTATTTTTGATATGTAAATAAATGAGAGGGACGTAAAAAAAAGTAAAGAAATTAGAGAGACAAAGGAAGTATATAAATTTTAAGAATTTTTTTAAATTTCGTAGAATTTTTCCGATTAGAAAAACATCCCACTACGTCCTACAAAATTTTAAAACATGAAGTTGTGTACATGCATGATTAGACTTTTTCTGTGGAGCAATTTGGTTGGGTTTGAAAAAGAGAGAAACGCGTACGTAGCCTCGAACTTTACGTAACGGCGCCGTGAAAGTGGAGTGTGATGATTAGAGTCGGCAGTCGGGATAATGGAGATGTGCAGCTTCATTAAACGACCGTCAACGTTGGTGCTATGAAATAAACGAACGTGACGGAGTCGCCGCGACATTACAAAAAGTAGATGTAAATGCAATTTTTGAGATGGAGTGTTGTGTGATGCGATGCCTCTACGGCCGACATATCAATTTGGTGGGACCGCCCATCTTTTACACCTTTGACTCTATAGCACTGTCCATGGGTCCAATTGTTATCAGGTCCTGTAGCCAGCTGTCACAGTCTCCCTCAATTGAATTTTAAGTTTTCAAGTAATATTCCATTTTTTTGAGTAATTAGGCATATATTCCTTTACAAATGAGTATATGTGTGTATGTATGTTAAACACGTAATCGATCAGTTTAAATTCATGTACTTTCTGTGTCGTGTATCTTTAATTTTATGTATTTTTTGTGTAATTTAAAAATAAATAAAATAAATTTTAAAAATTTCAGCTAAATTTTGACAAACATGTATTAAAAATGTGTTTTTACATCATATTTACAAATAATATTGAAATATCTAATATTTGTCCAACCGACCTATTATTGAACTCTAAACTTCTTAATAAAACATATTCTTTCAAATATTATTAGTGTATATTTTTTTGACGAAGTCAATATTTAAAAGAAAATATTATGTTCAAAAATCATATTGACAAGTAATTTCAGATTCTCCTAAACTTTCAGAATATTAAAACTCTATTGTAATTTTAAATTTTATTATAAACAGACATTAAACATGAATGTAGTTTCAATTAGTGTTGGTAAATTTTGTCACCAATAAACTTTAGGAAAAACATTTCCAAAATTTGTCTTGTCCATTGACCACTTTGTAGCCCAGACATACTAATTAATAGAGGTGCGTACATAAGAATACTCATCCAATCTAGTAGTAGTACTCCAAAGAAAAGGTGGGAAAGAGATAAAAATTAAATGGCGGGCGGCATTTATGGATGCTGCACCTCTTTTGGTTGACTTGTATTTTTCAAGCGAAGTGGGCAGTTTCGCGTGTTTTTACTTTTAATCACCATCTTTAATTAATAATGTGATTTCGTGAGGTACATCTCATCTTGCTGAATGAATGTAAAATGTTTATTTATATATACCTTTATACAAATGTACAAATATTTAAAATTGAAAATAGTACTTTTTCTGAATCAGCTAATAGATTTTTTATATTTTTTGGAAGTCACTGATACATTTTTATTAAAAAGAGGTATTGCATTTAGTGTTGAGGTATTTTTTGGAAGTCACTGATACATTTTTTGGATCATGATACTGGAGTTGTTCAGAAGTTTGTATCAGTTGGTAATTTAAATTTGCATTTTCGGATCACAACTGCGGGAGATAATCTTATTCACTTTGACATCCATTTTGTAAAATTCTCCTATCTTTTTTCTAAAAAAACGAAAAAAAGATTCTTGGTAAGTGCATTCATAATGGATACCCCAAATCATTTCTCATCCCTATTATTTAAAGAAAATGTAAGTTTTAGCATAAAAATGGATCTCCATCCCGTTTCCCATTTTGGGGAAAATTTTAGGGTTCAAAAAGTGAGTGCCCAAATTTGGGGATTTGTCATTCATCCCCCATTTCATATTTTATACAAGTTTAACATGCAAGTAGAGTAGGAAATGATAAAATAATAGTTAGTACTTAAAGTTGTAAAGAGATGTGAGAGAACAGAGTAATAAAAAAAAGGGATATTCCATTTGGTACCATTGTACAATTGACTTTTCCATTTGGTACCACACAAAGTTTTTGACTTCCAAGGGGCGCCATCATACTTTTGACTTCGTCCACATGATACCACTCCGTTAACCAAACGTTAGTCGGCCGTTACAAAATACCACTTCATCGAATTTATTAACATAGTGGTATTTTGGAGTTGAAACACAAAGTAGAAGGGTACTACTTGGAAGTCGAAAACTTTGAGTGGTACCAAATGGACAATCTCATAATTTTGTAACGGCCGACTAACGTTTGGTTAACGGAGTGGTATCATATGGATGAAGCCAAAAGTATGATGGCTCCACTTGGAAGCCAAAAACTTCGAGTGGTACCAAGTGGAAAAGTCAATTGTACAATGGTAGCAAATGGAATATCCCTAAAAAAAATATAGAAATGAAAATGAGAAATGAGATGTAGTAAAACTTTTAAATGACAAATAAATTATAAAAATAAATTTGAAAAATTATCATTTTTAATAAGTATATGAGAATGGAAATAGGAGATCGAATGAGAATGCTATAATGATTCAACTTTCACCGAGATCCACCACCATGAGCTATAACCTGTTGTGGCGTTTTGTTCATGGATGTTTTTATGCAGCCAAACAGTCCCTTAATCTTATCCGCATAGGTTTAATCAAGTAGTTACGATAAGAGACGTTCTAAAAAAACAAAAAAAAAGAGACTTTTATTGTTGTTGACTTGTTCACTTCCAAATGAAATGAATGACCGACAAATGCTGGCCGTCCTAGCCCTTTTTATTTGTTTAATAGCCTTAAAATAACAATCTTATACTACAACAAGAATCCTTTTTATTAAAATAGTCATAGATTAATCACTAATTAGACAATGTGGCAACAGAAAGATTGGGTAGACATCTCGCACAATCTTCACCAATACAATTATTTTATTATACAATTACATAAGATAATCCAATCTTGAGAGTGCCACAACCATAAATATACATTTCTAATTAGACGTGATATTATGATTATATTACTAGTGGTAGTAATTGCTTTCCAGAGAATGGTTAGTTGCTAAATAAGGGTATTAATTTAATGGTCCATTTTATGTGCAAGTTGCAAAGGTCTTAGGAGAGTAAATTATTTGACACTTGAGAAGGCGGCCGGCTCTTTAACTTTGTTATTTTTAGTTGTCAAATTCGTGAATCTATATTTGGATCAGGTGTGCTGAAATGTTGTTATCGATGGATGTGTTTATTTACCGCAGTAAATAAGCTAAATGTAAAATTTTTAAAATCCGTTCAAGTCTAAATTTATCGTACCAAAATGTATTTAAATTTTGTTTATGAGAGAAAAATGTTCATCAATACTCCCACGAACATGTTTTACTGCTCACGAGTCATGGAATATCTCGTTCATGAGCTTTGTATTCGTGAAAATATCAATTTATGAACTCTCTTCTAATCTCAAATTTCGAAGAAGTATAAAAGCTAGAGGTTTTCTTAAAAGAATATTGTGCAAACATTAGATTTAAAATTTTATGTTTTAATATAATAAATAATTAAATATTTTAAAATGTTATTTTCCAATTTATTAGGTTGAAACACACAATGAAAAAAATAAGATAAAAAGTCATAAAGATTGAATAGTAAGAACACAATAATAGTGAAAAAAACTGTTTTTTTCAAGAATAGTAAAAAAAACTTAAAATAACGAGACCATCTGAAATTTGCAATGTTTCATAGAAGGAAACCAGTATATACATACATTGATACTTACGACAAAATAACCTCGAAACAAGATAAACTACTCATCATGCAAGCCACATAGGCGGTGGCTCATTCAAATCTATCCCCAACCCACGTCGTACAATCCCCAAATACGCCGCCGTATTCGAACTCTCCGCCACCGGACCACCCCCATTCACCACCACTCCACGACGACTCACACCTCCCATATTTTGAACCGGGTCTCCAAGAAAATCACGCATCATTATCCTCCCGGAGTTACCACCCCACCGGTGATCGGACGGCATGTTCAGATCAAGACTCAACCCATTTTCCGGCGCCGGAAAATTAGTCTTAGCCTTAGGTCCTCTAAGTGACCTAGCAGCTCCATCATAGGCTAACGCAGCTTCCTCTGGCGTGTCAAAAGTGCCTAACCAAACCCTAGTTTTCTTCCACGGGTCGCGTATCTCGGCTGCGTAACGGCCCCATGGCCGCTTTCTCACCCCTCTATAGTGAGCTTCTTTTGTGGATGCCATGGTTTTTTTAGAGAGAGAAAGAGTAAAGTGGGCCCACTGTTTTAACCTTTGATCGTCGGCTGGAGTTGTAGTACTAGATGGCACAAGTTCATTATCTTGGTTTGTTATAAATAATGTATGTATGTTTGTATGTATAGAGGGGTTTGAAGTTGTTATTGTCTGCAGGTGAGGAGTTGGGGTAGGTAGTGAAATATCAACCGTTGGATTTGATCATCTGATTTTTTTTTTTTTTTGGCTATATTTTTGTACATATATGGACGTGTGTAGTGTGTGTATTATTGGTTTGTGTTTATAAACGTGTGGTATTCTTTGTTTTGATTTTTTTCTCAAAGTTGTGAAAATGATAGATCGACTTTGAAACGTCTCAATTTGATATTTTATTCCGATTTTTGTAGTTAAAGCAAAATAAGGATTTTAACAAAATCAGTTACACACATCCTCCGTTCTATTTTTATTTATTTCAGTCGAATCAATAACAAATCGAATTTCGAACTTAATTGATAACCAATTTTGTCAAGGATCAACTAAGATGGTATCAACACTTATTGTCTCCATGATCTTTGCTACTAATGTTATTTGTTTTTATTCTATTATTATGAAGAGTATATCCTCTTTTTTTTATGTATAATAACTTCTTGATAGGATCTGATTCTCATTTTTGTTGTAATTAGGTGATCAGTTACATAATTAATGCAACAACTCCTCTCACCTTGTAGTATAAATTTGTTGTAACATTCATGAAAATATATCAATTTATTTCAACCTTTTATGGTATCAGAGCAGGTTGTATCCTCGGCCTAATTTTTTTTTTCAAAAACTATTCTCCATGGCCAACAACACCATTCCAAATGATGTTGAACCCACTCACCTACTTGTTGTCACCCTCACAAATATAATCAAGTTGAACACTACAAATTACTTGTCCCGGAAACTTCAACTTGAGGCAACACTTGTTGGGTACTTCCTATTCAAATTTTTTGATGATTCGTTTTCAGCTCCGTCCAAAACAGTTACCCAAAACACAACTACCTCTGCAAATCCGACATACACAACATGGACACGACAAGATAAACTCCTCTTCAGAGCTTTGATTGGCACACTTGACTCTACCATTGGACTACTTATGTCTCGTGCAACCACTGCCAAAAAAGCTTGGGATATCCTTGCTCATATCTTTGCTCGACAATCTAGAGGCCATGCTAAACTGCTCAAGGCAAATTTTCGGGCAATAACAAAAGGTAATCAGGATATTACTGAATTTATGAATGCAATTAGAGTGTGTGCAAATCAGCTTGCAATACTTGGGGATCCGATCAATCCAGAGGATCTCATTGAGCGAGTTCTTGAGGGTATATTGGATCCTTCTTATCAGTCAGTCATAGATGTTGTTAATGTTAGAGATTCACTCATTACATTTGATGAGCTTCATGAAAAATTACTCATTCGTGAGGTAAGCTTGAGGACTCAAACAAACACCACACCACTACCAGCTTCTATTCATGCTACTTTTACTTGCTATCACCAAGCATCTCCCTCTACTAACAACAAATATGAAAGTTACACTCGCAATCAGAACAATCAGAAACCTCCATCAAACACATATAAGAAGATAAATAACACTAAGAGTCCAGGCTACCAGGGAAAGTGTCAGTGGTGTCACACTCAAGGGCATTCACTATACTGTTGTCCTTCTTTTCAAGAACGATTCCCAACTGCCCGCCCACTCTACCACCTTTAAACCAACAACAATCCACTCCTCAAGCCCACGTTGCAACTACAACTACAGCAATGCCTCCCTCGTCATGGCTGCTTGACACTGGTGCCAACCATCATGTCACTCATGACTTGGAAAATCTTGCTCTACATCATCCTTATGATGGTAAAGAAGAAATTGTTATTGGTAATGGATCTAGCGTTCCAATATCCCACATAGGTTCATTCTCAATTCCTACTACTTCTAAATCTTTAAATTTATCTAATGTTCTATGTGCACCAACTATGACCAGAAGTATCATTTCTATTTCTCAACTTTGCTCCGAAAATAACCTTCTAATAGAATTTTCTTCTGATTCTTTTATTGTTAATGATCGACTTACGGGGGCACATCTTATCAGGGGTCCAATTAGGGAGGGAGTCTATGAATGGCCATCATCTTCATCCATCCTTGCTTTATCTACTTTCAAAGCACCAACAATAAATTGGCATCATAGGCTTGACCACCCTTCCTTGTCCATTTTTAAAAGCTTGGTTTCAGATTTCAAACTTAATGTTTCTAGTTCTTTTTCCTTTAACTGTGACGCATGTCAGTGTAATAAGATCCACAAGCTCGCTTTTTCTCAATCCAGTTTAGTTTCCCATGAACCTCTTGAGTTGATTTATACCGATTTATGGACATCTTCGGTTTATTCTATTGATGGTTTTAAATATTATCTCATCTTTGTTGATCATTTCACAAAGTATATATGGTTTTACCCTCTTAAAAATAAATCGGACACAAAAGCAATTTTCATTCGGTCCAAAACTTTAGTTGAAAAGTTTTTTAAAAAACCAATAAAAACTCTTTATTCAGACAATGGAGGTGAATATAAAGCCTTGTCATTATTCCTCACCATTAATGGAATCTCACACCTTACTTCACCTCCTCACACTTCGGAGCATAATGGCTTCGCCAAAAGACGACATCGTCATATTATCGAAACAAGGCTTTCCCTTTTATCGCATGCCCACATTCCAAATGAATTTTGGTCATATGCATTCTCTACTGCATCATATATCATCAATAGGATGCCAACACCAACCCTAGGTAATAAATCCCCATTTCATTTACTTTTTCGGATACCACCTAATTGCCTAAAATTACGTAGTTTTGGTTGTCTATGTTATCCTTGGCTTAAACCTTATACCACTCACAAATTGGATCCAAAATCAAGCCATGCATTTTTATAGGATACTCAAAGACTCAAAGTGCCTACCATTGTTTGGATCCCATCACTAATAAGGTTTATACCTCTCCTCATGTTCAGTTTGTGGAGACAAAATTCACTTATATTCGTCTTACATCCACACACATGCTTCCGCCAGCTCCAAGTCCAGATACATGGTGCCCAATTCCAGTTGTGTTACCTATCATTCAATCATATCCTCTTCGACCCACTACTCTTCAAACAACCAGCCAACAAACTCAATCACTTAACTCCGCTACTGCCTCAAACACAAACCCATCAACCTCCTCAACTGATATTTCAGCCACAAACTTGTTCACGTCGTCCGTTGCGGATACTGAAGTAACATCCACCTCAAATCAGTCCCAACAAGCTTCCCAACCAGATCCACCCCCAGGAATCATAACTCGATCAAAAAATAATATTCATAAACCCAACCCTAAGTATGCAAACAACACTTCAGTTCAACAACGACCAACTGTACCAAAATCTGTTGCTCAAGCAATGAAAAGTCCTCTCTGAAGGAAAGCCATGGAAGAAGAACTTCATGCATTTCATAAACTCGATACATGGGATCTGGTACCTCCAGCAAGTAATCAAAATCTTGTTAAATGCAAATGGGCTTTCAGGATAAAATATGACAAAGTTGGTAATGTTCAACGCTACAAGGCACGTTTAGTAGCAAAAGGTTTTGAACAAAGGCCCGACATCGATTACACTGAAACTTTTAGACCGGTTGTTAAACCTGCTACTATCCGTACACTATTAGGGCTTGTTGTGACTAATGGTTGGCAATTACGTCAACTTGATATTAATAATGCTTTTTTACAGGGCACTTTGACTGAACAAGTGTTTATGGCACAACTACCAGGTTTTCCTAATACAAAATTTCCTTCACATGTTTGCAAACTAAATAAGGCTATATATGGCCTCAAGCAAGCTCCCCGGGCTTGGTACATTGAGTTCACAAATTTTCTTCTCAAAGTAGGATTTAAACGGGCCACTTCAGATGCTTCTTTGTTTATTTTCCATCATTCGTCTACACCTATATACTTAATTGTATATGTTGACGATATAATAGTAACGGGTCCTGATGCTTCTTTTCTTAATATGTTCATCACAAGATTGGCTAACAAGTTCACTTTGAAAGGCTTAGGTCAATTTTCTTATTTTTTAGGAGTCGAAGTCATACCTACAGTCAATGGTTTATTCCTCAGTCAACAAAAGTATATTATTGATCTCCTTGAACGAATGAGAATGTTGGATGCAAAGCCATCACCTACTCCATTGGCCGTAACACAAACCCTTTCTCTCAAATCAGGTGTTGTTCTTGAGGCTCCTAAGGATTATCGAGCTGCTATCGGTGGCCTGAAATATCTCACTCTCACAAGGCTTGATGTAGCCTTTGCTGTTAACAAGCTATCACAATTTATGCATCATCCCACTAGTGATCACTGGTCAGCTCTAAAACGGCTCATGCGTTACTTATGTGGGCACTCTTGACAAGGGCATAACTATATTCCGAGACTCTCCACCCATTCTTCATGGCTTTTCAGATGCGGATTGGGCAGGGGACAAGGACGATTACATCTCAACCATGGGCTATGTTGTCTTTCTTGGTCGTAATCCTATCACACGGTCCTCTAAGAAACAAAAATATCTAGCATTATCATCAACATACGCCGAGTATCGAGCTGTAGCAGCAACAACATAAATAATGTGGGTTAGGAATCTCTTAACCGAATTGAGTGTCAAACTAACTCGCTCTCCTATCATCTACTGTGACAATTTAAGTGCTACTCATCTGAGTGCCAATCCTGTTTTTTATTCACGAATGAAGCACTTAGCTCTTGCATTTTATTTCATACGAGAACATGTCCAAAATGGAACACTACGGGTTACTCATGTTTCAACAAACGATCAACTTGCAGATTTTCTTACAAAGCCAGTCTCTTGACCGAGACTTAATACGTTAGTAGCCAAGATTAGACTCACTGATAGACCGTCCATTTTGCGGGAACATGTCAAGGATCAGCTAAGATGATATCAACACTTAATCGTGCAACAACTCCTCTCAGTTTGTAGTATAAATTTGTTGTAACATTCATGAAAATATATCAATTCATTTCAACCTTTTAAATTTTACATTTTCTCGACGAAATTGAGTTGGATAAAATCGGTTTCAGCCAATATTTGTCATAGACTAGACTAGTATCTCATGGACACTTTCAATTATTTGGTAAAAATAAACATATTATGCGTGGATATGTATCAAGACTCAAGAGGGTCTTGTAGGCTTGTGGGTCGTGTACAGACGGTGGTAGTTGTGAGGTCGTGTAACAAATATAAAGAGGGTGCAGGGCTTACGTAAGAGCCTGCCAGTCTTCTACTTTACCAGTACTTCTGATGCAACAAGTCTGGTACACACACATGCATTTACTAGCTTCTAGGCTCTATGTGTATGAATATAAAATGTACTAGGCATCAAGTACAAGTATGCACAAGCCCTGCAATATCAAGGTTTGGATTAATATTTCAAGATTTTATTAGTATTATTACTTCAGAGTATGGATGGTTGTGGAAGCAATCAGGGGAATGGTGTCTCAAGGTAATTGGAAGACAGTGTTTAGAATCCTGTAAAGAAATTAAAACCTTGTGCAGCTACAGTGCCAGCTATAATTTTTAAACAAGACTTGTTGTAAGTGACTAAACTCCAATGCATGCAGTGTGCAGTTTGCAGTGTGCAGTGTGCAGTTGCAGACTTGCAGACTGCAGTAGTGTGTGGACTAATGGAGTTTTCATGTTCTGGCGTTCCCACGTGGTTACAAGTGTGTAATTAGAGAGAGTGTTCTGGTTTATGGAGACAGCTCTCACTTATTTTGCCATTATGGAAAATAGCTCTCTATTTACAGGTTTCGTTGGTAAAATCTTACTTCCGAGTGAGAAGTGTTATTTATACGGAAAAATGCTCCCGAATATGTACTTAAGATCCAAATATATAGTATATTTTAATGACATTATTGTAAATATATGATAAATATATATTTTGATATAATCAAAAAGTTTTGAACAAGTTTGATTAGATTTCGATAGCTGCCAAAAGAGACCATGCTATGCATACTACTTTTTGTACTTTTTATTGAGTAGAGCACATGGAACTGCAGAGGTTGAAGCTCTGTAAAAGAAAAACAGAGAAACTATAGAACATCTGGTACAACTAAAGTAGATGATAGATATATAGTGCACTTGTAATAATTTTACAAGAAGCAACCTCTTTGCATATCTAGGACGGGGCAATGCAAGTTTACAATACAATTAGACACCCAATGCAAAGATTATTAAAGAATTAAGTGAATTACTTAAGTAAAGATTCGGGGTACCTGTGTACCTGGACAGTTTAGTATATACAAGATTCTACAATGACATGAATTGTGACTAAAGAACATGATGCTTTTGACGGAAGGACACCCGTAGATCGAATAAGTGGGATTATATATCTATCTACCTACGCCAGTGGGCAAAATACAAGGATCAGTAGCCTTCCGGATTCCTGAGATGCAAGCATCTGAAGGTTGCTGGAGCAGTCAGGAGAGCAAGGGTGGTCCGTTCTCAGCAGCAGTCCTAGTATGACCACTATGATTCCTGACCATTTGCACATCACGTAAAGACTGTGTTCTTGCTTTTGCATAAGGAGCCTCTCTTGCTGCGAATGTCAAAGATAAAAAGAATAAAAGGCTATTGAGACAACCATCCCTTATATTTTGTTTCATTTGAAGAGCTCTCATGTTATTCTCTTTACATTTGTTGGTTTCCTAAAGCAAATTATCTTTTTGTATGAAAAAGAATCTTTAGCAGGAAATCATCTTCTTTTATCCATCATCACCCCTTTCAGTGGAGTACACACTGTCCTCTATTTATCGTTTTAAAAAAAAAGAGTCCAATTTTGGATTGGTGATAACATACAATAAAACAATTATCTACAATTCCATAGTTTTGTGATGCTTTCAGTTCTCACCAACAGCATTTGTCGAACAAAATCTATTTTACTATCTAAAGAATATGGATAAAAAACTGGAACCATTATGGTACATTATGCTGTTTTGACATTAGTAGGATACTGTTACCTGCAATTCTTTGAGCTCGGAGAATATTCTTCCGCCTTTTCCACCAACAAGTTGAGCAGATGAGCAAGAGTATGAATGTAGCACATGCTCCTAGCCCGATGCCAATTTTTGCTCCAACAGACAGATGAGACCCACATTTAGGCAATCCAGGTATTCCGCATAGACCAGCATTATCTGTAAAACTGAATATATGCAGGGTAACTATCCCAAGTGCAATGCATCACAAATGAAAAGATATGTACGCTGTTTCAACTAATTAACATGAAATGAAATAAATGCCAAGGGCCAAATTTACCTCTACAATAAAACTACAGCTCAGTCCACACAGTCTACAAAATAAATATAAACACATGGGACTGACTAGTGGACTGCAGCATTATCTGACATTTAATACTAATGCCAAAGGCGAGATTTAAATTTCTTTATATACGGGTAGTAAGGCAAACCACACCTCACGTCTCGCGAAATCACACCCGACTCTAATGCTCTGTTTGGTTGGGGTTGGGGAGAATGAAATGGAATGAGATATTGTAATTTGTAAACAAGATAAAGGGGAAACGGCAGAGGTAGGAAGGAGAGTGAATGAAAATGAGGGAATGCAATTTTTCCATGATTAAATTTGTGGAGAAAATGAGTTGAATGGGGAATAGAAATTTCACCCCAGCCAAACACAACATAAGGAGATTAGGCTCACCTAATGTGGTGACCGGTGAGGATACCTTGCGAGAAATTAAAAATAAAAAAATGGAAATATAGGGTAATTGGCTAAAGTCAGTGACTTGGATGTGAAACAACAATAACCTGATAGTAGTACAAAGGGTAAATGTATTAATAGTGAATCTTGATGAACTGCTCCAGCGCTTTGTAGGTTCGCACCAAGACCTCATGAGTCATGGCCATCAGAAACTCTGACATGGCCTGTTGTTATTTGTTAAAACACCAGGGTAGTATTACTTGTCTAGGTAACACCACAAGGGAGACTAAACATGGTTGAAACAACATGCAAGCAATTACACTTCCTTCAAAACTTACTAGTTCCTTGGCCGTAAGTTATTATTGAAGAAGCCACAGTCTGAATGGGTCATTGGACCATAGACAGTAATTTCATAGTTAATAGGGTGATCCCAGAACTCTTAAAGCTTTCACAGATTTTAACATGGTCACGATTGCTATCCTAACATAAGTTCATTTCCAACTAATAGCATATCACCACTCTTTAGGAGATGTTTAGCCTTGCTCTAAGGTCTTGATTTAGGTATGAAATTGAATATATGCACATATTTCAAATGGGTTGCGTGTCCTGATGTAGGCATGTAGCCCTGGATTGCCCTTTTACGAGGTATCTTTTAAAGTACCAGGATAGATATTAAGTACTTCCGGAATGAGACTAAGAGAAACATACTTAAAGCTAGCTCTGTGCAAAAGCCTTCCTCCTAAAGCAGCTGGGACTCTTCCATGAAGGGAGTTGCCATTGAGATTCCTGAAATCCAATTAACATGAAATGCTATTCTATGTTGCATATGCACAAATCTTACATGCACTTAAATAATGCTTGACGTAACTTACAGTCTGCGTAATGATGTTAGCTGTCCAAGACTTTCAGGAATTGATCCATTGAGGAAATTGTACGACAGATCTCTGCAGTGCCATGTCAGACATTACATCAGTATACTAGCCTGTAACAAACTTGAAAATAAATTACCAATTGTGACTTCTAAAAAAAAGAACAAGAGGAAAATGTCAACCATATGTATAACTTTATATAACAGGTTAACCAAATGTAGGATTTATAATATAGAATTAATAAAAAAGAGAAAGAGATTTAAGATTTTGTCTTACTGTCTGTTACTGTTTAAATCGACTTTAATGTACAGAGCACTCCAGCCACAACCTAGTTTATAAAATAATTTTCTAAATAAATGAACAGATCGAGGTCTTATGAATACTATGTCAATATTATTCAGTTATTATCCCTGAGATTTCCTGTATTGCTGTAAATATTGGTCTATTTAACAAATGTAAATATGTGATATGATGTGTACATTAGGCTGATATATAGAGGCTAATATAAAGTGATTTAGTAGGGGGCTATCATGCTTCTTTAATCACCTCCCATGTCTTCACCTCTAATTTTATTCACAGTTTCATTCCACTGCCTCATCCATTTTACTCAAACTAGTTGACGTAGCATACCCAGTATTTAACTTATAGAAACACTCTACATTAACAGAAGATACTTAATTTTGTTGTATAGTATGTTGTTTTTGAGTGTAACTACCCAGTCTACTTAAGAAATTATCCAAGAAATATGTATAACTGACAAATTACTTTTTAAGTCTGAAATTTTATGATTGGTTCTCAAACTTGGAAAAATAAAAATTGCGTTATAGAAGGGATATTCTTAATGGTGCCACTGTGGTTTTGACTTTTTCAAATGGTACCATTTTCCCATAGTATTGGTTTTTCCGAAGGGTGCCAATGGTACCATTGAGAATCCTCTAATTGCAATCAACAATATAAGAAAAATTGTAAACAAATAGATGGTTAAAAAGAAGATAGTAAAGATTAGAAAATTGAAGAACAATGTACTAAATTGCTTGTTGCTCGATGAGCGAAGAATATCGAACTAAATTTATCTTGATCTTTATTTATAAAATATTAAATGATAGTTAAGGAGTTTCTTACCTTGACAAAATAATAAGAGTATAAGACTAACAAGTCAAAAGTTTAGGTGTACCATCTGTAAGTCAAAAATACGAGATGGTACCATTAGGAAAAGTCAATACCACGATGGTACCATTGAGAATTTCCCTAGAAGTAATAACGAGTGCAATCTTCGTGTTTCTGGTTGATTATAAATGTTTGGTAGACTTACAGTACTTCCAGGCTGGTAACTGCTCCAAGTGAAGATGGGATAGTCCCGTGGATGCTGTTCCCACTTAAGTTTCTGCAAATAATTAATAAATTAGATTGAAAGAGAAGATAATGAACGTCACAAGATTTTAGTTGTAGTTATCACATCATTGGTGGTTGCGGAAATAACCTTAATCAAAGTAAATCCGGGCAACTAAAAACTTGACTCGACTTGACCCAAGTTTTTGCTAGTAATTGCAATTATTTTATCAAGGTCAATGGACACATGGAGTTCAAATAGCATTATTAGATACATGATCTGATGAAAATATTGCTAAAAAAGGCTACTAAACTCTAAATTGAAGCATAATCCACACCCAAAAAACCCAAAAGAACTCGAAGAATAACAACTAAACAGCAAATTAGTAGCAAAGAGAATAAAATGATATTGGCTAATAGTAAGTCCACTCTTGTCATGCTAGAAATAAAGAAGACAAACTTAACTCTTAAAAAGGTGCAGTCTTTTAAAGTCCATAGGCCCTAGATGTATCCATTTATGGGGGGTCATAGCCTATAACAGAGGCACTCACAGACGAATGTGAAGAACTTACATGTTTTGTAGATGTTGCAGTCGAGACATGTCATTTGGTAAGCGACCCCTCAAGCCTTGATTGTCAAGTTCACTACTCTTGCAAAAGGAGAGGAAATTATTATGACACGTACAGTTATATGTATCACATGCTTCTGATAGACAAGAAATAACATTTTACCATTTTTACTACTGAGTAAAGTAGAATTTTATACATTTAATTTCTGGAGTCGACAAAAACAGAGGTAATAACAAGAAAAACTGCAATCTATTGATCTGTCAAGATATCCTAATGCATAGTTCAAGAAAAAAACTGACAGACACTTTAGCTATAATAGAGAAATGAGAAGATACCGCTTGCAAATGGTTAATAAAAAAGAAATCATCCATTGATTATATTAAGGAGGTCCACAATTATTTTCCATAAAAGTGAGGTCCACAAATTTAGGCCACAAACATGTCTAAAACCAAAGCACTCTTTCAAGGTAAGATGTTCAAATGTGCTCCACAGTCTCAGGTCTCTAATAAGGCTGCCGAATCCAGATTTATACACGGTAAAGCTTCATAACCACAAAAATCTTTGCAGGGATGTAGGGTACACACCAATAATACTGTACTTGTAAGTAAAATAACTAATCCAAAAGTGGAGCAGATTATTCATATCCAGGGAGACAAGTTTAAATCTGTTAGCTGACTCAGCTTGAGTCAACAGTTTGCAATGAAAATCAGATTAATATACTAGGTAAGGCATAGCCAGCAGTCAAAAAAGGTTGGATAAATAACAGCCATTTAAACCATCAGGTGAGTGTGACAAAACTATCCCAGTCCCCAATTAGAGAATGCTATATCTTAGCATAAGATGACAGAAAGTGATTTAGCTAAAGCTCAATAACAAGGATCACATGCCTTGAAATGTTAGGGACATGTTACACATATTAATAAATGGATTTCTCTGTACCTTTAAAATAAATTTTTAAACAACCACCAACTTACAATCTCCAGTTAAAAAAATCATGAACACAACTATGTCTGATGGTAATTATTGTAAATTGTATAACTGTGGATCAAATCAGTATTAGGATACGTCATATGACCGGGAACATAGATGTCAATCCTTATTGTGAATTGTATAAACTTATTGTTGATTCAACAATAAAGTTTATCATTTTTCAGTAAGCCAAGCTCTAGTGGCTTTTTCTGCTTTCAGAATTATTGGACTGATGATAAAGCAAAATACGAAATCAAATAAATTAACAATGATTAAATGAAAGAATGAAGCAAAACATATTTAAGATTATAATTCCATACAGTCCATCGATGACCCATTTGCTGCTTTCTTCATCAAACTGGCAATCTGCTCCGCTCCATGGATGCAGTTGTGGAACACAGGGATCACCATTCCACCCAAGACGACGTGGAAGGCCCAGTGCACTTTTCAGCACCTGCAAGGCCCTAACTATAGAAAAGGAGGTGTTATTAAACTGTTCATTAAATTTTAAAAGTTTTACTACCACCTGCTTCTATTTGGCTTTTATGAAAAAGAAGTATGTTGAATCACCATATTTGTCTTATTGTCCTATTGAACGATGCCATGCGTATTTTAAGCACTGATTACCCTAGAAATATCCGTAATGAATAACCATGCATAACAAGACTAGTCCTACTTGCAGCAAATATCGCCTAAAGATATCATGTCCATTCGAATTTTTTTAAAAAGTCAGGTCCATGTATGATCAATTTTCTATTTTTGAGAAGTTAAAAAACAATACTGATTTGCAAAAAGAAACTAATCAGGGACGAATCCACAAAGCCATAGTCAATTTTTTTTTTTTTAAATACGAGGGTACATACTAGTTTAGAAAGATAACTAAAAAGAAACAAAAAACTGACAAGCCTAGACAACTCCGACTATGAATATATTTGTAGGTGGATGCGCATCACATGTGTAACCCAACTTTCTCAAGAATCACCTTTGAACTTTCAATTAATACCTTTTTTTTTCAACATTAAAGTTCACGTGGATATTTTAATCCAACATAATAAGCTAGATTTCTTCTTCGCAGTTTATTGTACTAAGTTATTAGAAGTATCTGTTTAACTTAGGTTTCTGTACTATGGAAGCAACTTCATAACATCTTTATGCCATATTAACTGCCACAGGGTAAAACTAACGTACATTAAAAAGAGTACAAACATATCAAATATATATGCATACACGAATCTGTTGAATAGAAATAAAAAATTCAGCTCTTAATTGTTAACAGAATTGAAAAAAGTTCAGTTCTTTTTCTTCGTTGAATAGAACTTTAAAATAAATTAACAATTTTTTTATAAACTACGAAATGCATATGATTTAGCTTAAGGTACGGAAATTATGAGTATATAATACAATTAGTAAATTGGACAAAATCTTTACCATCTCTGCTGCCTGGTTTATTAGTAATACACTAATATATACACATAATATTATATCATGCAGGGGAGGGTTGAAGCCAACCCAACCCACCCTCTGCATCCGCCACTGCTAATGTGGCAAGCTAATTCTGCATATTAAATAGTCAAATCTGTTAAACGAGTGGAACAAAAATAAGCTAGACGCTATACCTTCATCTAGCATGGTCTTGGACTCGGCCAAGATGACCTCAAAGATCTCAATACCACTGATTATTGCATGACTGCCTTTTGTAGGATGTAAAGTTATTGTCAAACTCCTTCCAACAACAGCAACTGTCGTGTTCAGTACAAGAGCACTGTTAATATCGCCAGTCATGTTCACAATGTCAACATCTTTAAATGCTACATTGCCATTTATCACAACGTTAAAAATCCTCTGTCCTGTTGACTTGATTGAAGGATCAATCTCGGCAAAGTGCAACCAAATGGAGTAGTTTCTGTTGGGATCCACATCCATTGTACAAGATAAATCAGACTGATTCGTACTGACAATAGCAGTCTGATATAAAGCTTCTGGAAAAGAGTTGGGTGCATTTGAAGCCTGCTTGATGCTATTGTTGGTCGATATGGCATGATCAGAATGTTGACCGAAAGAACTAAAAGAATTCCAGAATCGATTACCACCCCAGTGATCCCCATTTATGTCGGCATCAAATTTTGGTTTCTTAGCACCACAGCTCAGTCTTTTGCCAGTTCGTAAAATTGTTCCTCGGCCAAATTGCGGACCATAGTTGTATGCTTTATTATCAACCTGAAGAATTTCAATTGCGAGTACAGCAGGATCTCCATGACCAGTACTATGGAAGCATAAAGAAGCTGAGTGATCTGAAAGAAATAAAAGAGCTTCAACAAAAGTCCGCTCGTCATCATGATTGCTCCAACCAGATTGCAAAGAATATATCAGGCTTCCTTCGATAGAGACATCGAACAAAGGTTCGTTGTCAAAACTGGGTTCTTTTACCAACCCTAAAAAGACTCTCACAAAGTAGTGACCATTGGGTACTTTGTCGATACTGTAGCAATTCTCTGGACCCTCAGATAAGGGGAAATACCGAAGTGTAGTAAGAGTTGGTGAAATGGAACTTGGAAGAGTTGCATTAGTATTAATTCCTCCTGTGTATGCAATGTCTTTATGCCATTTTGTATTCTTGGGGGGAATGTGGATGTCGTCACGAGCTCCACAGCTTATTCGCAAAGAATAGGGTCCTGCAGTGTGCATAACAAGACTTTTAAGAGCAAGTCCAATGCTAAATGTAGAATAATTATAGCCATTGCTATAATTTGGCACCAAAAGTGTTTTTTGGTGGTAAAATGGAACTTGCACTCCAGTGCTAGTTGCAAATTGGAATCAACTATTCCAAATTTAACTAACATTTTATCTAACTCCTTCACTTTCATTTAAAGTGGACCAACTCGAACTCCATTTCTAGTTAATTAATGATGTGGCAAGAATGGCTATGGCCATCATTGGTTCTAAAAACACAACCAAGTATGATGCATTTATCCAACCAAGAATAGCTATGCATTGGAATAGATTATATGATATAGAACCATTTTGGTTCTCTATCATAGATACACAACTGAATATAGCTATGTGCTGGACTTGCTCTAAGATGGACCTTGAATAAGAATCATCACTGATTAAGAGAATTCCATAACTCACAGTATCACATTCTTAAATTAGAAAAGGTGAATGTATTTGTTACTAATTACCTTCTTCATCAGAACTAGATGAAACATGTCAGTTGAATTAGATACAGGAACGGAATGAAAACTATATTGCTATTACATTCATATAAACTAAAAACTACAGTTCGATCTCATAAAATTAATGATGAATGCCACATCAGTAGCTAGCTCGATCCCATGAAATTAGTGATGAATGCCACATCAGTAGCTACCACATCCACTCATTTTCTTCACAAACCTCATCGTAAAAATGTGCACTCTCATTATAAATGTCACTGTTTTATTTAAAAAACATCATTATATTTGTTTGGCTATACGATTATTCAAGCTTTTCACAAGTAACAAAAAACAAAGCATGTCCATTCTAGTACATTTCCACCACACCCACAAAAATCAAACCCCCCCTCCCCCTGCTAAACTAAAACACCAGCAATTAATCTTACCCTGACCCATATTTATATGTATAAAAATTAAATACCCCAGCAGTATTAATTGAAATACAACAACAACAAAATTTCTAATCATTAACTAAAAAACCCCACCACCAAAAAAAGTTCATAAATTTATCACTAATTATTAGATTTGTAATTTCTTCTACCACTGTAGTGATTGAGGAAGCATCATCATTAACTTTACATACACATATACATACAAATGAATATTTGTATGAGAGAGAAGAGAGCTAACCATGGTGTCTACAAAATGAAGGTGGAAGAGCTGAAAACAAAGTGAATAACAGCAAGAAAAGCCTGTACATCTTCAAGATTTGAACAAAACTAAAGCAATCCCTCTTCACAGCTTCCATCTATAACCATACTATACATACAAAGTTTCTTGACATTCAATGATAGATACAAGGTTTTTAGAAAGAGGGTGTGAGTAAAAAGCAGTAAAGCAACCACATTTCAGACAAGCATTCAATATTATTTTTTGGGTTTGAGAGAGAGAGAGAGAGAGTAGGAGAGAGATTCTGGATGTGTGTCTGTAGATATAAAGAGACATGTTAAATTCGATATTTGTGAGTGTCTGAATGTGTTTCGTCATCTTTTGACCCGTGACATTGAAGCATCTCTCACCACTCTTTATTCAATTTTATCGTTTATTTGGCTTAATAGTGTTACATTTGTAGTATTGTTTAAATTTTTTATTCGAATAGTTAAAAGCAAATTGCATGGGTTTTAGACTTTTGAGCTTCTTTAACTTTTCTTTTTAAGTTGTCTAATAATGGCCACATCATTTGTCCACCCCTATGTAGCAGTAGATTATGGATATACGGGGCAAGATCAGGAAAGAGGTACGTACTTCACAATCTACGAGCAATTTTGGAGTCTCGAGATTCGAAGTCAACCACATCAATGTTTAATTTCGAATAAATATATGTGCGTGTTTGGTGATATCTCCAAAATCCGATCCTTCCTAGTCGTTCCCACGTTTGGATGCGGTGTAGCTGCTGATGGGTGTCTGCAAAACAACACTAGAGGGGAGTCTGGACCCTGGCGGCGCCGCCGGCGTGAGAATAAGTGTGGGCTTTAGAGGAGAGAATAAGACCATAGAGAAATCTAAATATGGAGGGTGTGTGTATAGTGTGTATATAGAATGTGAGAGTAACCCCAAACCTTTATTTCTTGGTTTATTTATAGGCTCATAATTAGGGTTCAGGGGGTGTACCTGCAATCATGAGCGTTGGATTCTAGGTAGGTAGGACACCTGGGTGATGTTGATGGGTCACACGTGTCCAGGTGAGAAATTGTGGTGTCGTGTGCCAGGCTCCTGTTAGCGTGTGGTTCAAATAGGACATAATTGTGCCAATCATTAGGTATCCTTACGTGTTGTCATCAGGTGTGGCCATCAGTGATGACCTAAGCACGTCACGTAACAAGGTATAGTTTTTCTCACACAAGCTATTGCCTTTGTCGCCAGGAGTGGGTTAGACTTTGAGCTTGAGCCATAGCTTAACTATGAATTCGGGCTTGGAGGTGAGCCATGACTCAAATATGAGTTCGGACTTGGAGGTGAGCCATGACTCAAATACAGTGTTCTAAAAAGCGTTTTATGCGGGCGCTTATGCGGGCGACTATGCGAAAGCGGAATGTAAACGCTGCGATTAATGCATAATCGGGTTTTAAAACGGTTAATGAAGTTTAGACGGTCAATGCCCGCTTAAGCGGGTTGTTGACCGATTAAGCGGATGACTTAAAAATGATTAAATAAGACTTTTATGCATTTTTGAAGATTAAGCGGTCTAGTAAGCGGATTAAGCGGATTTAAGCGGTCAAAATGATGTTGACCTGCTATTTTTTTAATTTTAAAATAATAATGTTTATTATAATATGACTAGAATTATCATAAAATTTTAAAATACCTTTTTTGATTAAAAATGTTTTATATTTAAATTCTTATTACTTAATTATTACATAATTTTCATTTTACATGTAATAATATTATATTTAAAAATTTTAAAATATATATTATTAATCCGATTAGTGACCCGCTTAAAATTCCGTTTAAGTGTCCGCTTAGCCGCTTAAATATGAGTTCGGACTTGGAGGTGAGACATGACTCAAATATGAGTTCAGACTTGTAGGTGAGCCATGGCTTAAATATGAGTCCGGACTAAGAGGTGAGCCATGGCTCAACTATGAATTCGGGTTCGGGAGTGAACCAGGGCCCAAGATGGGTCCGGGCTATACATAGCCTATCATTGGCCCCCCACTCCCTTTTTCAGATTTTCTGGATGGGGGAGTAGAAGCTCCTGAATGGGTAACTTTAACGACAATTCTGGTTTGATAGTTGCCCCCATCCTGATTGTTTTCAAGGATGGCAATCCAGAGTTGAAAATGAGCCATGGTTCTTTCTCAAGTCCATAGCTGTGGAGCTTTGGGTAACTTAGAAAAAATTCTGGCTTAATAGTTGCCCCCAACCCGGATTGTTATCCAGGATGGCAATCCGAGGTTGAAAATGAGTCATGGTTCTTTCTCAAGTCCAAAGCTGTGGAACTTTGGGTAACTTAGAAAAATTTCTAACTTGATTGTTGCCCCCCAACCCTGATTGTTATCAAGGATGACAATCCGGGGTTGAAAATGAACCATGGTTCTTTCTCAAGTCCAAAGCTGTGGAGCTTTGGGTAACTTAGAAAAAATTCTGGCTTGATTATTGCCCCCAACCCTGATTGTTATCAAGGATGGCAATCCGGGCTTAAAAATGAGCCATGGTTCTTTCTCAAGTCCAAAGCTGTGGAGATTTGGGTAACTTAGAAAAAATTCTGGCTTGATTGTAAGAATTTTGAAACTTTTGAATTGACGGGTGCAACATTGGCAAAGATAAAAAAGTTTTGCGGGAGTCTTGGCTTCCAATGCACCCGTGACACGTTTATGGACAATAAAAACTTTTTGAACTTGGATGTAAGTGTAATAATTTGACTTCCCTTTTTGCTTTTTGGTTTGTCTAAGTTTTTATCCGGGCTCCTCTGTTCTTTCTTTGACTTTCCTTTTGTTTTCAGGTTTGCCACATTACAATCCGGATCTTGAGTCGGTGATGGCTTCTTCATCTTACGCACTATCTTTGAGGAAGTTGGCTGGGGTTCACAATGACAAGGCAAAGAGAATTGGGGATGAGTCCGGGTCCAGTGCGGCCAAGGAAGATGGAGCCAAGTCAGCCACTCCTGTTCTTGCCCGGACTGAGCCTGAATTTGAAGCTATCGATGTCGATGATTTTGAGGTCCCTGGTTCAAGGCCTAAGAAGAAAAGGAAAGTTCATTGTGGTCGCAAACCTCCAAGTAAACCAAAAGTAGTTATTGATAAGGTTGTTGTTGATGGGGATGGTAAGGCCCGGACAGTAGGCCAACCATGGTTGGGTCTTTTACTCTCAAGAAGCTTGTTGAGATGGCAGCTGAGATTCCAACAGATGAAGAGATGGGCGAAATAGAGAAGGCCGGGATTGGCTCTCTTATGCAGCGAGCTATCGGGAACTGGGGTCATGTAAGCTAATTTTCCTTTGCATTCATTCTTTATTTCCCGAATTTATTATACTTGCTAATGCTTTATTCTTGCAGTTCGGGGCCTTGATCAGTGGAGCTGCTAACATCTTTGTCAACGAGTTTGAAGCCTGAAAGGAAGCTAAGAAGGAGAAGGATTCTCGTATTGAGAATCTGGAAAATGAGTTATCCTCATTGAGGGTGACTTGTGAGAATCGAATTGCTGATCTCAATGCTGAGGTATCCGGGCTAAAGGCAAAGGTTGCAGAATCTGAGAAAGAGTCCGGGGCACTCAAGAAAGAAAATGAAGATTTGAACCTTGAGCTTTTGCAGACAAAGGAAGATATTATAGCTGAATTTAAGAAGTCCCAAGAATATGACGAAGCAATTGCTGATGCAGGTGCTCCCAAAGTTTTGAGATGCTGGATTGTGGCTGAGAAGCACATTAAGACCGATCCCGAAGCCAACTGGGACTCTTTCACAGAGCACTTTCTCGCAGCTAAAGTTGTTATTGAGGAGGGCAAAGGGGAGCCCAAACCTTTTGAAGGACCAAGCCCGAGATTTCTCCGTGCTTCAGCTGATCCTGTTCAAGATGCCCCTCCTGGAGATAACTAGATGATATTCATTAGCAATTGTGATTGCTTTTTGGGGTTTTTTGCCCATGTAACTTTTAACTCTATTCGTATAACTGTTCTTTTTCAACATTGGGAGTGTTTCCGGGTTGTATGGACAACCCGGGCTTCCGTCTCTGGTATTTTATGATAGCGTACTTTGAATATTATTTCTTTGTGGCTAATTTCTTCAACAATTCGATATTTGCGTATATCTGGTAATACTGGCCCGAGTTATTTCCAAGTTTTTGATTGCATATTGCTGGGAACCCTGGCTGCACTATATGCCTATGGCTCCGAGCCAGGGTTATTTTGTTGCATATTGCTGGGAGCCCGACCTTATAGCTTAGTCCGGGCCGGGCTTATAGTTTTGTACTTAAGAATTTTTTTCCGAGTTTTTGATTGCATATTGCTGGAAACCCTGGCTGCACTATATGCCTATGGCTCCGAGCCAGGGTTATGTGCTTGCATATTGCTGGGAGCCCGACCTCATAGCTTAGTCCGGGCCGGGCTTATAGTTTTGCATTTGGGAATTTTTCCCAAGTTTTTTGATTGCATATTTCTGGGAACCCTGGCTGCACTATATGCCTATGGCTCCGAGCCAGGGTTAGTCCATTGCATATTGCTGGGAGCCCGACCTCATAGCTTAGTCCGGGCCGGACTCATGATTTTATAACTTAGAAATTTTTCCTAAGTTTTTTGATTTCATATTGCTGGGAACCCTGGCTACATTATATTCCTATGGCTTCGAGCCAGTGTTGTTGTTTGCATATTGCTAGTAGCCCGACCTCATGGCTTAGTCCGGGCCGGGCTTATAGTTTTGCACTTAGGAATTTTTCCTTAAGCTTTTTGATTGCATACTGCTGGGAAACCTGGCTGCATTATATGCCTATGGCTCCGAGCCAGGGTTGTTGTTTCCATATTGCTAGTAGCCTGGCCTCATAGCTTGGGCCGGGCTTATAGTTTTGTACTTAGGAATTTTTCCTAAGCTTTTTGATTGCATATTGCTAGGAACCCTGGCTACACTATATGCCTATGGCTCCGAGCCAGGGTTGTTGTTTGCATATTGCTGGGAACCCTGGCTACATTATATGCCTATAGCTCCGAGCCAGGGTTTTTGAGTTGCATATTGCTAGGGACCCTGGCTGCATTATATGCCTATAGCTCCGAGCCAGGGTTATTGAGTTGCTTATTGCTGGGGATCCTGACTACATTACATGCTTATTGCTCTGAGCCAGGGCTATTACAAAAATTGAAAAATGCAGAAAATGTAAAATACAAGTTTATATGAAATAACAACATGCCCATATTTTATTCATGAAAAGACCCTGAGTACAAATTTTCTATTTTTTAATACAAAGTGATCCTTATTCCTTGTCCGGGCTTTGCATTCTTCTACTGATAGAACTTCCTGAGTCTGAGGCCGTGCCAAGTGTTGGGGACCTCAGAGTCATCCATGTGAGTAAGCTTATAAGTTCTAGGTCGAAGTACTTCAATTATTTTGTAAGGTCCTTCCCATTTTGGCATAAGTTTGCCAGTATTAGTTGGGTCAGAAGCCTCAGTATCTCTAAGCACCAGGTCTCTAACTTGAAAGTTCTTAACCCGAGCTTTCTTTCCGAAGTACTCTCAATTTTTTTCCTTATACTTCTCCATTCTTCCAACAGCTTGGTCCCGAACTTCATCAATCAGGACTAAATTAGTCTTCAGCCCTTCTTCGTTAGCAATCTCTTCAAAATTGATAGCTCTATGAGAAAGATTTCCAGCTTCAATGGGCAACAAGGCTTCAGTACCGTAAGCCAGCTTGAATGGGGTTTCACCAGTGCTAGTCCAGGGACTAGTCCTGTATGCCCATAACACGTTAGGTAGCTCCTCAGGTCATTTATTCTTGCTTTCATAAAGCCGTTTCTCAATTCCCCTTAGCAAGATACAGTTTGTGACCTCAACTTGACCGTTTCCTCTAGGGTAGGCAACAGATGATTTCTTGTGCTTGATTCCTCTTTCCTTCAGATACCCCTCGAACTCGGATCCCACAAATTGGGGCCCATTATCAGAGACTAGAACCATGGGTAGCCCGAACCTCATCAAAATGTTGTCCATGAACTTGATGCAGTCCTGATGGTTGATTGTTCTCATTGCCTTAGCCTCTGCCCATTTAGTCATATAGTCAATTGCCACCAATAAGTATCTCAAGTCACCCTTAGCCCGGGGAAATGGACCCATGATGTCAATTCCCCATACTGCAAAGGGTACTGGAGACAGGACTGAAGAAGGGAGGACCATGCTTTGTCTTGGGACGTTGCTGAATAGTTGGCATTTCTTGCATTTCTTCATAAAATCTATAGCATCATTGTGGAGAGTTGGCCAATAGTAGCCTTACCTAATGATCTTGTGAGCCAGGGCTTTTGCAGCCATGTGGTCACCACAGATCCCTTCATGAACTTCCTCCAAACAATAAGTAGCTTCAACCGGTCCAACACACTTCAATATTGTAGCAGAATAGGTCCGATAGAGTATTCCTTCTTCCAAAAAGAACTTTACCGCTTTGGCTTTCAGTCTTTGAGCTTGACTTTTCTCAAGTGGTAATTCTCCCTTTTCCAAATACAGAATGATAGGAGTCATCCAGCTAGGTTGATCATCAATTTCCATGACTTCCTCTTGCTCTATTGTTGGCTTATCCAATTCCTCAAAGTAGACCGAGCTATCCAAATCAGCCGAATTTTGTACTAGCTTGGATATGATATCGGCTTCGGTGTTATCTTCTCGATTCACTTGGATGATTTCAAAATGGGGGATAAGAGCTAGGTGACCTTGAACCAGGACTTGGTACCTAGTCAAAGTTGGGTCTTTGGCAATATATTCTCCTGTTGTTTACTTGACCACAATCTGGGAGTCGCTGAAAATGGTGAGCTTCTTCACCCTTATAGTCCGGGCTAAACGGAGTCCTGCAAGGAGAGCTTCATATTCCGCCTGATTATTTGTTGCTGCAAAGCCGAATCCGATTGCTTGTTTGATTTGGAATCCATCCGGGCTTCTGAGTACAAGTCCCGCTCCCGACCTTTCGTTTGTGGACGTGCCATCTACATGCAAATTCCAAGTTTCGGGATCCGGTGTGGACTCTTCCCCGGGTTCTGCCGCCATAAGAATGTGGACAGGTTCGGGAAATGAGCACTCCACAATAAAGTCGGCCAGAGCTTGAGCTTTAATTGAAGTCCTTGGAATGAATGTTAAAGAAAATTGGCTGAGTTCGATGGCCCAGTTGACCAAACGTCTAGACACATCTGGTTTGTGGATAATCTTTCTCAGAGGCTGGTCAGTGATGACTTTGATTTCACGACCTTGGAAATAGTGCCTTAGCTTCCTCGAAGCAATAACAAGAGCAAATGCGAACTTTTCCAAATTAGGATAACGAGTTTCAGCATCTTTCAACACCTGACTCACATAATAAACAGGTTTCTGTTGGCCTTCATGATCCCGGATAAGGGCTGCTCCAATAGTCAAGGTTCCTGCAGACAGGTAGAGACTTAGGGGTTCCCCGGGTTCGGGCTTGGTTATGATTGGTGCTGCTGCTAAGTACTCCTTGATTGAGTCAAATGCTTTCTGGCAATCCGGACTCCAGACAATCTCTCTCTTTTTCTGCCCGCCTTTAAGTAAATTCAAGAAAGGTAAACAACGTTCAACAAGTTTAGGAATAAACCTTCTTAGAGCTGCTAAAGATCCCGCTAGCTTCTGTATATCTCTTTGAGTCCGGGGTGCTTTCATCTTCGTCATAGCTTTGATTTTCTCTGGGTTAGCTTCGATTCCCCTTTGGCTTATCATGAAACCCAAGAATTTTCCAGCTCCAACTCCAAAGGTACACTTCTCCGGGTTGAGCTTCATCTCTTGCTTTCTCAAGTTGTCAAAGCATTCTTTTAAATCAGCAATGTGGTTTTGGACTGTGGTGGATTTGGCTATCATATCATCAACATAAGATTCTAGGTTCCTTCCCAGTTGGCTTTTGAAAATTTCAACCATGACTCTCTGGTAAGTGGATCTAGCATTCCTCAACCCAAAAGGCATGAGTTTATAAGCATAAATAGCTCCGTGTGTTATAAAGGCAATTTTGGTTATGTCAGCCGGGTTCATCTTGATTTGGTTGTATCCGGAGAAAGTATCCATGAAAATAAGCATGACATGCACATGCCCGGCTGTGGCATCAATTAGCTGGTCTATGCTGGGTAGTGGGTATGGGTCTTTGGGGGCATGCAACATTCAAGTCAGTGTAATCAACACACATTCGCTACTTCCCATTGGGTTTCTTGACCAAGACAACATTGGCCAACCAATCCGGGTACTTGATTTCATAAATAATGTCAGCTTTGAGTAGTTTCTCCACTTCCTCATCAATTTCTTTCTGCCTTTCTGGGGCGAAGCTCCTTCTCTTTAGCTTAACTGGTTTCTTGTTTGGGTCTACATCCAGGCTATGCATGGCTACAGACTCCTGGATCCCGGGCATGTCATCCGGACTCCATGCAAATACATCAGCATACTCCCGGAGTAGCCCAGTGAGTTCTTTCTTGAAGACTGTGTCCAAACCAGTTCCGATTTTGACCTTTCTGTCCGGGTTGACTTCTTCCAATTCTATAGATTCGAGCTCAACAGCGACCTCTACTTTACCCATTTCCGCTCTGGAAACATACTGTTGGACCCGGGCATGCACAACCTGGTCAAGGTAGGTCTGGGCTGGCGGGTTTTCAATGTTTTGGACCTCCTTGCCGGACTCTTGTCTCCCGGGTTCTTTCTTCTGGTTGTATCTGTGCTTCTTTCTACTTATATTTTTCTGATAAGAACTCGCCTTCCTCTTATTTTCAGGATCAGTTTCAGCCATTACTAGGACCTGCCCGTAGCATCGACTAGCCATTTCGTAATCTCCCCGGACTTCTCCAGTTCCGGCTGGTGTTAGAAATTTGAATTTCAGGTGAGGGGTGAAAGTTATGGCTTGGAGCTTGGTCAGGTCCGGCCTTCCTAGAATAACATTGTAGGAGGAAGGAGTGGTGATAATGTAGAACTTAACCATGTTGGTGACTTGCTTCGGGAAAGTCCCAAACAGGACTGGGAGGTATATGGTTCCCTGGATTGGGACCAAGTTGTTCCCGAATCCATAAAGAGGGTCTTCCCTACGATCATTCATCTTTATGCTGCCTAGCTGCATTCGGTCCATAGTATGTTTGAACAAAATGTTGACAGAAGAGCCATTATCAATCAGGACTCTCCTGACCTCATTATCGGCTATATCAAGACTGACAATCAGGGCTTCATTGTGGTTTGGGTTGAGTCCTTCAAAATCGTCCTTGCTGAAACTGATCACCTTCTCCGGACAAGCTTGGACCATCATTATTTCATCTCCAGGACCCGGGCTCCTGGGTGGTGAGTTGGATCCTCCCATAACAACATTCACGACATTCTTGTCTTTCCCAGAACCTTCTCCTCTCTCAGCGGTTCTTCGGGCTAGATACTGACCCACGTTCCCTTTCTTGATTTGATCTTCAACGAAAAACTTTAGAGATAAGCAATTTTCAGTGGTGTGCCCATGAGTTTCGTGATAATCGTAATGTTTGTGGATGGATCGGTTTTTTGGCCCGGTGACCATGGGTTTAGGAGGGTAGTAGAAGGGCTTGTCTCTTACTTCTTTCAGAATATCAACTCGAGTCCAGTTCAGAGGAGTCCAGTCTGGTTCAGGCCTGGGCTCAGGCTTTGGTTTAGGCTGTCCGGGCTCCCTTATTTGATTGGAGTCTGGGGGTGGGGCTGGCACTACAAGCCGAGAGCTCTAAATGTAGTTACTTTGTCAGTTTGGCTTGAACTTCTTGTCTTGGTGGTAATTGTTCTTGGGACGGTCCTCAGCCCGGGTTGGGGAGATTCCTTGCCTTGTCATTCTCATGGCTTGAAGGACATCAGTTTCTTTGATGAACCTGGCGGCCATGGAATAGGCTGCCGCCAGGCTCTGAGGCTTTTTGTGAATGAGGTCAAGGATATACCTCTCGTTATTGTCAGGGTCCAGGTTTCTGCGGAATATTGTCAGAGCTTCTCCCTCGTCCAAATTTCTTATATTGTTGATGGCCTCCTGGAAGCGTTTCATATAGGTGGTCAGGGCTTCTCCCCGAGCTTGCCGGACCATCTCCAAGTGGCACATGTGCATTTCGTGAGTTTTATTTACACGGAAGCGTCTCAAGAAGGCTTCGCGAAACTCCTTCCAATTGTGAATGCTTCGAGATGGAATTCGGCTGAACCATCTATGGGCACCAGATTTGAGAGATGAGGCGAAGAACCTGCACTTGGTTAAATCATTGTAGTAATAGATCATGGCAATTTGCTCGAAGTAATTAACATGCTCTTCTGGGTCACCTAGACCATTGAAGTAGTCGAAGTTGTAGTGTTTGAGGTTTTTCTGCCTGGGTGTTGCCTCAAGAGAGTAGCTGAATGGTGTTAGGGTATCCCCTATGTCAATCCCTGAGTCATGGCCAACTTTTTTCTGGAGCTCATGGATCATATCCATTAGGTCTTCCTGGGGTTCTTCCTCATCTGAGATTATGTCAAGGCTTGGAGCCCGGGTTCTTCTCCTGTCATGTATTTTGCCGAGAATCCAGGCTTCTTCCTCTTGAATTCTTTTCTGGATTCTTAGATAGAGCTTGGCTTGCTCTTCATTTCGGATTTACTCTCTCAGCTCAGCGAGCTTCCTGAGTTTCTCAGCTTCATTATCTTGGTTTTTCCTATGAGCTCGGTGATGGGTTCTTTTCCGGGTTTCTTTGTCTTTGCCCCCAATTCTGTTAAAAACTGAGCCACAAGATCGGTGAGATTCTTCAGAGTCATGAGAGTTCTCATTTTGATCAACTTCATTTATCCGGGCTTCCTTGTACATCCGGATTGCATCAACAAGCTGGTTCCCGGTCAAGTTTTCCATGAGTCCGGGTTCCATGTTGACATCCGTGTACTTGTACTTATTAACTTCAATTTCAACCCGGGCATCATCAGGCCGGATTATTTGAGATGCCAGAGCCTGGACTAGTGGTACTTCAACAACATTTGGGTTCTGATTTGAGGGTGGGTCTTGTCTTGGGGTACTTGTGGTGGGTCTCAGTGTGGATTTGCTTCCTCGAGCCATGATTCAAGAACAACAAATGTACACAATTTTTTGGGGCAACACAATTTTTTAGTTAACAAAGTAAATTTTAACTAGATCTGGGTTTATCAATGAAGGTGAAACAATGTATGCATGCACTTTCTGGGCTTAAGGTATCTCAAAGCAAGAAAACTGGTTTTTAAAGTAGATCTAGCAAGGAGTAATATAGATCTAAGCAAAAAATAGAGTACGTAAGCTAATAGGTTACAACTTAATCAAGAACACCAATAGATCTGGGCTAAACAAGGCTAAGAAACATGCATACTTTGAAGAAATGGGCTAAGGAGTTCATTTTCATGGCTAAAATGAAAGGGTTTGTTTAGATCTTACTGGGTTTTGTAAAGCATAATGTAACATAAGATGTAAAAGAGATAACTACAACTCAACAAAGGACAAGACATACAATAATATTAACAGAAGCACAGGAATCCAGAATCAAAGAAGAAAAGGTAAACTCAAAAAATCAAAATACGGTATGTATCCAAGAAGTTCATGAAAATGTTCAAGCCTCAGTGACATCAAAAGAATCAAGACTTTCAAGACGACAGAAGTATGTGAATGATTTAGGGTTAGTACCACAGGATTCCAGTGATTTATTTGAAGCAACCAGGACGACAAAGGACTTATCAACAACATTGAATTGAAGACATAGAAGAATTGATCAAGTGCTATTCATCTGTGAACCAGACCAGTTGCACTAGTTGACGGCACTTAAAAAGATCAAGTTGTTTTTATCGTCTCAGAAGAAATTGATACAGTCTAAAACTGAAACACCCTGAAGCTCAGAGGTTTTTCTAAAAGATCAAGGACAAGAAAAGAATTCGATGGTTTTTCTATTTAGAAAACCATCGAATATGATTTAAGAAAACCATTTGAAAACAAGATTAAAGTAGTTTGCTTTTCGATAGTTTTTATTTAAAAACTATCGAATGGTAAAATACTTTATACATTCGATGGTTTTTAAATTAGGGAGCAGGTGAAGAAAGTGTTTATTTGTCAGGTTGATTAGAAGATGGACGGCCAGGATTAATCTATTTTGGTTCGATAGTTTTCTAAACCAAGACTATAAATGGAGAATGAAGACAGTGTCTTCTTCAGTTGGTTAGCAGTTGTGATCATATTAACTACGGAGAATTGAAAGCTCAAGAACATATTCTGGAGAAAATTTATAGTGCCTTAATTTCTAAAGTTTGTATTGATTACGTTAACCTGAACTCATTGAAGCTAATCTACGGATTAGAATTTGTAGCACCCCTCGAGGTTTATATTTATAAAAAGATATATTCCCCGACTCTTGGTTTGATTTGGTGTGTTTGATTTCGTTATACAACTGAATGATTAATCCGCGAACGAAATTGAATTATTTGTAGGTATCGTATTCAACCCCCCCTTCTACGATACTTTGGACCTAACAGGTTTAATCAGGACTCCTTCAAAGATGAAGGAGCTTGTTGAAGATGGTGAGTCTAGTGGCACCGTGACCAAAAGACAAGGTTCCGCTCCTAGCGCCAAATGATATCTCCAGAATCCGATCCCGTCCTTTCTAGCCGTTTCCACGCCTGGATGCGGTGTAGCTGCCGGTGGGTGTCTTCAAAACAACACCGGAGGGGGGTCTGGACCCTGGCGGTGCCTCCGGCGTGAGAATAAGTGTGGGCTTTGGAAGAGAGAATAAGACTATAGAGAAATCTAAATATGGAGGGTGTGTGTATAGTGTGTATATAGAATGTGAGAGTAACCCCAAACCTTTTCTTCTTGGGTTATTTATAGGCCCAAAATTAGGTTTCAAGGGGTGTACCTGCAATAATGAGCGTTGGATTCTAGGTAGGTAGGACACCTGGGTGATGTTGATGGGTCACACGTGTCCAGGTGAGAAATTGTGGTGTCGTGTGCCAGGCTCCTGCTGGCGTGTGGTTCAAATATGACATAATTGTGCCAATCATTAGGTATCCTAACGTGTCGTCATCAGGTGTGGCCATCAGTGATGACCTAAGCACGTCACGTAACAAGGTATAGTTTTTCTCACGCAAGCTATTGCCTTTGTCGCCAGGAGTGGGTTAGACTTTGAGCTTGAGCCATAGCTTAACTATGAATTCAGGCTTGGAGGTGAGCCATGACTGAAATATGAGTTCGGACTTGGAGCCATGACTCAAATTTGAGCTCGGAATTGAAGATGAGCCATGACTCAAATATGAGTCCGGACTTGTAGTGAGCAAGGACTCAAATATGAGTTCAGACTTGTAGGTGAGCTAGCCATGGCTTAAATATGAGTTCGGACTAAGAGGTGAGCCATGACTCAACTATGAATTCGGGTTCGGGAATTAACCAGGGCCCAAGATGGGTCCGAGCTATACATAGCCTATCATTTGGGGTATCACAAAAAAGTTACTTATAGCTTAAAATGAGTAAGTGCCATATAAGTGATAAGTTGATGAATTCTTATAAGTTATACGGGTGTTTGGATAAATTTACTTATAAGTTAGTTAAGAGTTTGCTAAATTAAATTTGAAAAAATAATTATTAAATACAATGATTTCAACACCTGCATTTTAAATTAAAAACATATTTAAAAACACAAAAGTAAAAATATAAAGTATTAAAAAACAAAGAAATCAAGTAATAAGTCAATAAGTTCAGGAAAATGTAACCCATTATTAACATTCAACTTATCAACATATAAGCTATAAGTAGGGTAGAGCAAAACCAAACCGAAAACCGAAATCAAAACCGAAACCACCAAAAACCGCTCGAAACCGTACCATTTAAAACCGCACCATTTTAAAACCGAACCGAATAAAAACTGCACCAATAATTTGGTTACAGTTTGGGTTCTAAAATTTTTAAACCGAATAGAAACCGAACCAAACCATTATAATATTAATAATATATTTTATTATATATATATATATATATATATATATTAAAAATAGTTATATAAATAATATTTGTAATATAAATTTATAAGAATTTTTATACATGTCACTGTGTCAGTATTAAGCTGTCCAGTGAATCAACTAAATTGAAATGTATAGTTTGGCCCAAGTGAAGTCACAAGTCACGTGTCCTTGCCCAATTCAAAGCATTATTAAGGATGACTTGAAGTTTGTACTTCGTTTATTAGTCGACTTATCCAACCTTCTCTCTAGTCTATCGTCTTCTGCTAACATAGAAAATACAGGACTTGGATGGAGTTTCCCTTATGATATATGGAGTATAGGGTGCATTCTATTTTAGATAATCTGGGATGTTCAGATTAGGCAACACTTGATGAGGCAACATCTTAATATTGGCATTATATCGCACATTCGCAATTATATCATATCATAAAGCCGAAAAAATTATATTATATTATTTATGATTAGATTTGGTTATAAAACCGAAACTGCACCACTTAGAACCGAAATCGAATTTACTAAAACCGAACCGCACCAATGATCTTTGGTTTGGTTTTGGTTTCTAATTTTAGAAACCGCACAATTTTGGTTACAATTTGATTTTAGGCCGAAACCGCACCAAACCGAACCACGCTCATCCCTAGTTATAAGTTGAGGTCATAAGTTGGGTTGACAAACACCCCTCATAAGCTCTTATTAACTTATAATGTATAAGTTGTACTACCCAAATAGGCCCTATGTAAGTCAGTGTTACACAAATCACTTATCGAACAAAATTGGTTAGGAAATTTCAGGGCGGGGCAAATAATATGGGAGCCTGTGCGGAATTTCAAAAATTAGGTTTTTTTTGTACATCAACATAAATTTAAATAATATTTTTCTAAATAAAATAAATTATCGAAATGCATTGTAAATAATAAATAGACTCCGAAAAATTCACTTAAAAAGAATCGTTGTTACTTGTTCTTACATTTTTTTGTTAAATTTTAAAATGCATATATAGAAAGGTATAAATTTGGGGGACCTGCCGGCCCCGGGAAACTTTATAGCAATTTATAAAAAATTGGGAATTTATCGAAAGAATAAATTCGATATAAATTAGGAGCAATTTAGTATTCATTTATATATATAGACACATGTTAGGTCCTGATATGTTTGTAGAAGGGGGGTTGAATACAAACTGTACCGTTTTATCGAATTTGTTCGGTTCGTGATTTAACAATTCAAGAACAAATAAGTACGGAATAAAATCAAACAAAGTTCAAGTTAAATATAACTTATATTAAACTTGAAGGGTGTTGCAAATACAGTACATAATACAAGGGTTCTAATTAAAACAAATTTAGAATAAATTCGACATGAATTTATCTATTTTTGTAATAAAAAGATCGAATAATAAAAAGTAGTTCGAGATAAATTCTAGGGATAATGATCCGCTAGACAGTCAAAGAAGTACAAGTAAACAATTTCTAGTGGTTTGAATGTTACAATAAATACTAGAAATTAATTTCTTGATGATCTTTTGAGCTCAGACAGATTTTGAGTTAAGACAGTAAGTGAAGATTGAATAGTATATGTTTCTTCTGTCTTTTTTTTGTAATGTCACTTTCCAACTGCATTCATAGATCTTTGTACGCCATTTTCCTTTATCTCTTATATGACTCTCAATATGACTATTCAAAGGGCTTGTCATGACTGTCTTCTTTTTGCCTTGTATGACTTGCAATTGAATTGCCATGACTGTCTCTTCTTCCTACATGACTGTCGGTATGACCCAGTTAAAACCAACATGATTGTCGGTATGACTGAGTATTTAACCTTGTATGACTGTTATTTTGTATTGGCATGACTGTCAGTATGACTGTCAAGGACAGTCATGTCAGAACAATATAACATAGTCATATTAGTTTAATTGTCAGTCATACTAGTATAATACTAATTCTAATTTAATTAATCTTATAATTAATTTAAAAAATAAATTAATTCTTGTTGAATTAATTTACTGGATAAATTAATTAACTGATACAATTAATTAACATAGAATTAATACCATTTCATGGTAGCAGAATCAATCTGAAAACCACTGAAAATAATGATGAACTTCCACTGTTATGATGTTGACACTCAATGTACTGTCTGGTTCATGAGTGACTAACTACAATGAATGTTCCTCATCTTTTGACTTTAAACTGTGGTTCTTCTTCTTTCCCTTTTATCAACCACTGTAACCTGTACACTTGCTGTCACACTGTAGATATCTCTGTCAATTTAATAGATCCACTTTCTTGAATACTTCACCGAGGCTTGATCAAATAAATGAACTTCTTTCAATGTAGAATTACTTCAAGTCTGTAGATTGACTTTAATCTTTCATTCTCTTGACTGATATTATCTTCTGAGATTCCAGTGACAGTTTAATTATTATTTACTTATTACATTCTTGTTTAAGTTGAGTAGAATCCTCGATGTTTATGTAAAGCATAATGTAACATAAGATGTAAAAGAGATAACTACAACTCAACAAAGGACAAGACAGACAATAGTATTAATAGAAGCACAGGAATCCAGAATCAAAGAAGAAAAGGTAAACTCAAAAAATCAAAATACGTTATGTATTCTTGAAGTCCGTAAACAGGTCACGGAAAGAAGTTCATGAAAATGTTCAAGCCTCAGTGACAGCAAAAGAAACAAGACTTTCAAGACGACAAAAGTATGTGAATGATTTAGGGTTAAGTACCACGGGATTCCAGTGATTTAAACGAAGCAACCAGAAAGACAAAGGACTTATCAGCAGCACTGAATTGAAGACATAAAAGAAGGTTTGATCAAGTGTTATTCATCTGTGAACCAGACCAGTTGCACGAGTTGACGGCACTAAGAAGATCAAGCTGTTTTATCGTCTCAGAACAAATTGATACAGTCTATTACTTAAACACCCGGGAGCTCAGGAGTTATTACTAAAGGACAAATGACAAGTAAATCAATTCGATAGTTTTTCTTTTAAGAAAACTATCGAATGAGAGTTTAAGGTGATTGAATTAAAAACAAGTAAATCAATTTAGCATTCGATAGTTTTGTTTTAAAAACTATCGAATGGTAAAATGATTTGTTTCATTCGATGGTTTCTTAAACCATTCGATGGTTTTTTAATTGGGAGCAGGTGGAAAGTATTCTTTGTTTTTCAAGTTGAAGAAGATCCAACGGCCAGGATTGTTTCTACAAGTTTGGTTCGATGGTTTTTTAAACAAAAGTCTGCAGTTAATACAGAGTGAAGAAAGTGTCTTCTTCAGTTAAGGATTTCATCACAGAGACATTACTGAGAGAGAGAAGAGCCGGAGAAAATTATCAGAGAAATTAATAGTGCTCAGAACTTGATCATTGTTTTGTATTTGTGTAACCTTAAACTCATTGACGCTAATCTACGGATTAGAAATTGTAGCACCCCTCGAGGTTTATATTTATAAAAAGATATATTCCCCGAAACTTGATTTGGTTTGGTGTGTTTGATTTCGTTATAGAACTGAAAGATTAATCCGCGAACGAAATTAAATTATTTGTGAGTATTGTATTCAACCCCCCCTTCTACGATACTTTGGACCTAACAGTTTACAAATAGGCCTATACATATGCCTTTCAATCTCCCCTATTTGTTTATTAGAGAATAACAACCAAATACCTAGAGGATAACTCAACTAATAAACAAGAAAAAGACAAGACTTTAAGAGCCAAGTAAATAATAAAAAGTTCTGGTTTATATTTAAAAATTTCCAGATTCAAACAGTAAAGATAAATACAAGATAGATGTTCCTCTAGCCTGAATATATGATTACATCATCCTATCTTGATTTACCTAAGCTCTAAACATATTACAATAAAAAACTGAGCTTGAGTTCAATTGTCTTGATCACTCATTTCACCTTCCTCCATAGCATCTATCAATTCTTTGTCAAGGACACGATCATTTTCTGATGTGAGATTTACTAGTCTGACTGGTTGAGTTGTGACTTTCTTCAGATTATTCTTCAACTGATGATACCTTTTGATGTTGGCTATGCAATAGTCTTGAATAATATCAGCAACTTCTGTCTTTAAGCAAACCCAGTGGTCCTTAACATATTTTCTAACTTCACCAGATGCAATGCAGGGTAACTCTTTAAAGAAACATGATTCACTCTGCAGGACTGAAGTGCTCTACCTTTATAAAATTTGACTTCAAATGGTACATTTACAATATGAGGACTGGCTCTTATAGCAAATTCCCTGAGTTGCTCATGCAACAATACATTCAAGTGAGATGACTCTTTAACTCTGCTCATGAGAACCCAAAGCTCTGACAAAGTTCGGCTTGCAAAGCAGTCCAGTGAGATAGTGAGAGATCCTACACTTTGACTACATACATAGATAATCATCTCATTTCTGACTTTGTCAAATCCAGTCATAATCCTTGAGATCTCTTCCTGTAAGGCTTTCATGTACACTGAATTATCTGGATTGACATTTTTGAACTTTTGAAGAAGGCCAATAAACTCCTGATCATTGTTTGATATCCAACTGTCACCCTTTGATTTGCTCCATCTGTCACCCTTCTTCAATCTGATATCCAACTTCCTGTCTTTAACTTCTAAGCTGTGAAGACGTTGTTTTTCTTCATGCTCAGCTTTTTGCATTTGAAGTTTCTCAGAAATGATTTGAGATGCCTTTGCAATCTCATCTTGTCTTCTACTTTGATCTGCCTGCTGCTGCCTCATCTCCTTCTCAAATACAGGGTCAGGGTTATAGAGATAATCTTGCTCATCCCAGTCATCAAAGGTAGCTTCAGCTTCCCTTTCCTCTTCACCAATTGGATCCCCAGGAACTTCCTCAGTTATAGCTTCCTCCTGAGCACCAAATGGATCAAATTCAAAGTCATCTTGCTCACCCTGATAGTAGAAGTCATCTTCTAGCATACACTGTTTCCCTTTGTTTCCTTGATCTGCTACTCCTTTACCCTTATCAGCTCCTCCAGCTTTTTCTCCTCTTTCTCCTCCTTGCTTCCCCCCCTTAGTTGAGGAATCCTCTACAGATATAAACTTGCCAGTATCAGGATTGTTAGTATTAGTGCTTTAGAGACAATACTTTTATGTTTTAAAGAAAATATTTTATTATTATAATTTATGTTTTATTGATTTTTATTATTATTTTATTATGTCTTTTTTTACTGCGTTATAAATGTTAGCATAATATATGTCCTTGGAATCATGATACATATTCGATATCTTTAAGTATGTGACTTAAAAATGAGATTATATGAATAGTATCTTTATTCCTAAATATCCCTAGTCGAGTGTTATTATTTATGGACAATAATAATGCACAGAGACTAGTATGTTTGTTGACTGATGACCACATCTCATTGGTCATAGGTATGGTGATACTAAAGTCGAAACATAGGTGCATGTAAGAGTACATGACACTGGATTGACCCGCCGTGATATTACACATGTTAATAGTGTCATAAGTAATTCTCATTGTGATAATGGTGTAATGATCCTTAGACTTGAAATCATTATATTTCTATACGAGAATTAATATACTTTGATTACATTAAAAGTTACCTTTGACCGGGTGATGATAAAAGTGGACATTGGGTATTTTATGAATCGTGTGAGAAATACGAATGATCTAGATGAGATTTAACCCTCCTAATTTTAGGAGCGATATTATTGGCCTCTTGTTTGAGTGAGACTAAGAAATGCATGGCCGTGCTCAAATGTTGATTCGATTTAATAGTCTACTCATCGATCAAGAAAACTAAGATTAAATTATGAAGAGGATGACACATTACATGCCTCGAGTTTAATCTAGAATATCAAGGTTAAAGGGATTATATTACATGGAACATTATTCACAAAAGGCTTAATCGAATCACCGATTTAATTATTATTACTTGGGTAACAATGATGTATTACTAGATGCCGCTCATTGTTTACAATTTTAATTATTTATTAAAATTGTTGCCAGGGTAATAATAACCTATAGGGTCACACACAAAGAAAGCTTGAAGGAAAAATAATTTAAATTGTGAATTTAAATTAAATAAGTAATTCATTCTATTTATAATATTAATTAAGTATGACTTAATTAATTAATTAAATAGAAAGGGAATTACTTCAACTAATTCTGAATTAAGTTATTAATTAATTAAGTGAGACTTAATTAAATAATAAATTGAAATTTCAGATTAGTATTAATTATAATTGGATTATAATTAATAAATCTTATTCTTTTCTATATAAACTTTCTTAGAGGCCGATTTTATGGGTGGAAAAACGTTTTTAAAAGAAAAACCCTAGCCGTTTATGAGAGCATGAAAAGAGAGAGAGAGAAAGAAGCAGTTTTCGGGTGCTAGTACACGTCAATCCTTCAAGAAAAGCGTTCGTGTGGATAACGTAGAGCGTAGAGCGTAGATTGCGAGAGCGGGATACATGGTGATTGAACAAGCTTTGGATCTCCATTAATCCTCCATTAATGAAATGTTAAAGCTTCTTAAGGTATTTGTTCTTAATCTCCGAATTAAATCTTTTGTTTTCGCATGGATCCTACAGAGGGGTTTCGAATTTTGGTTTATTTTTACGTTTTCTTTTGCGTTTATGTGCTCGAAACCCTTCAATGGCATCAGAGCTACTTGCGAAACATTTTAATTCGGTTATATGTTTAAAGTTTTGAGGTATATACAAGCATGTTTGCGACTATCATGATTGATGTGTTGCTTTTATGAAAACATGAATATTGTATTGATGTTTATGCATAAATTGTACATTAATGATGATTGGGATGATCATATGATCTGTATGTATACTGATATATACATGATATATGTTTGTTCTTGTTATGAGAATCGTATTCGATACGATTTTTGAATACGATGCGCAGATTTGGTGAAATTTGCATACTGTGTCCGATTTTCGCCGAAAGTACCTTTTCGGAAAGGGAAATGAGCGTCTGAACAAAACTGACTTTGTCACTCGTTCGTCTGTAAGGCGTTTGACGTCTTTACTATCGGTAAACAGCGATGTATTGTAACTCGAGTTATACTTGTAAGTTCATTAGCCTAGTTTGTATTTATTTATATAATGTATATGAAGACATGAAGATATTTCAAGGAGGCTTACCAAGGAGGCGATTCCCAAGAAGACACAATAGAGAAGACATGTATTTGTATTGTATTAACCACCATAGATTGACCATGATCTTTTCATTAGCTTGGAAAGATCACATAGGATAGGCCATAACACACTTTACATATGTTATGATTGTATTTGATAAGATGTATGCATAGATATAAACATGCATGTTTAATTAGATTAATCATGTATGTATTAGATACGACATCCATGCCATGCTTGCTTAAGAAAGATAAAATCTGTAACGATTCAAGATTTTAAAAATGAACAAAAATGAACATGAGATTCCTGTGTTTATGAAACACGGAATTAAGTATGAATTTTCAATTTTTCGATATGGGGCGATTTTGACAAAAGTGGGTTATTAACCTGTAAGGTGTTGGGTTTTAAGTGAGACCACTTGTGACTTCTCCGACTATTTGGAAATCAAACCATTGACGAATTTTGATTTGAAGTACCTAATTCAAGGAAAAATTGGGAATCTCTTGATGATGTGATCATGGTCGTTTTAAATAAGATTAACAAATCCCTAAATTAATATTAAGTTAATTGGATGCCTTCCAATGAAGAACACTCATCAAGACCTAGATCGATAAGGAGTGGGCTCGACAAAGCGGGGTACGCGATGGAGTAAATGTGATACTCAATTGTTGGATAATTGGGTCTAACTTAAATAAACCATCACAATAAGATTGTGGATTTAGAGGCATAGGGTTTGGTGAGATTTATTGGATAAATGTGTACACACGTTCTTCCACCAAACTATCCAAGAGTTATATATGATATAATTGACAAATGTTGTCCACCTAAATAATCATGTTTTAGGAGAAAAGCCAAAGCTGACCTAATGCATGACGAAATATGGATCTTGGCTCACTAGAAAGATTTAAGAGAAATACTTTCTGAATTAATAGTTAGGGCTATTTATTTGATAAAAATAGTGGGAGGTATATAATGATATACCATAATCACTTAAACATAATAATTAATAAATATGCAACCTAGATTAATTTTATGCACTTTAATATTGTAGCTATCAAATGACAAATAACACAAACAACTTCTCTATGCCATAAGTTTTGAGAAGGACAAGCCGACATGAACAAATTTCCTCGACTGACATAGGAGCTTGAGGATCGTCCTTAGGCACCACGATGTTAATCAAAATTTTCCATTTCTTTTTAGCTGAGAATGTAACATGTGCCGAACATAAAGCTTGTTGGAAGTAAATTAATGATTCGACTGATGATGTATCATGTCTCATGCTTGGAACTATGACTGTTGAGCTTAAGAAACAATATGAACATATGGATGCTTATTAGATAATTGAGCACCTTCAAAAGATGTTTGAGGAAAAGGCTCATCAAAAGGGATTTGACAAGAGCAAGGCACTATACACCTACAAATAGGGAAATTAAGATTCGGTTGGACCACATGTTCTAAATATGGTAGAGTAAATGAGATAGACATATCACCTACTAAGTTGTGAAACACGTTGAGAACTGCGGTAAACAACATGATAAATGCATGGACTACTCCCATAATGATGGTGAATATAGGAATATGAATTGGAAAGGAAAATGGAAAGGAAAGAAGAAGATTTGATCTAATTCTATAGCCAAATCAAAGTCCAATCTCAAAGAGGAATGGTTGCCTAAAGGAGGTGCTGCTAAAGAAGATGATTGTGGCTTCTATGGAAAACCAAAAGACTGGAAGTTAAACTGTCATGCTTATTTGGAAGATCTAAGAAGAAGACTAGTGAGAGTCAAGCTTCAGGTTTCGGGTTATAATTGGAGCAAAAGTTGTTGCTCTAGTTGAAGTAACTCGTTACTTAATTTTGCCTATAAGGCTAAGTTTAGAACTTGATAATTGTAACTACGCGCCTCTAAGAGCAGAGACATTATATTGGTTTCTTGTATGGACAAGAAAGGTTTTTCATTTTAATTGGATATATAACAATTGTTAAGTTTATTACATTTCAATGAAAATGTTAATAATGTTGCACAATTAGTTAACATTTTATATGTTCTAAAATGACTCAAATCAAACATTATCTTTGGCATTGTCATTTAGGCCACATCAATAAGAAACACATTTCGAATTTACATAATGATGGATGATTGGATAAGTTTGATTATGAATCATACGAAGAATGCGAATCTTGGTTTATTTGGTAAAATGACAAAAACCCCTTTTACCAGAAATGGTGAAAGGCTCATCGAACGATTAGGACCTATACATGGTGATGTATGTGGTCATATACGTACGATGGTAGAAAGTAGGTTTTACTACTTCATAGCGGTTACTGATGATTTCAGTAGATACAAAAATGGATATCTTTTGATGAACAAATCCGAATTGTTTGAAAAGTTCAAAGAATATTAAGTTGAAGTAAAAAGGTTCAAATAAAGGAGTTTCTAAGAGCTGAAATCAAATTATGTTGGACATAGTGCAATGGATAATGAGTCAAGTGGATCTTCCAATAAGTTTCTAGTGTTATACCCTAGAGACAGCTGCATATGCACTTAACCGTTTTCCTACTGAATCGGTTCAAAAGACCCCATATGAGATATGGACTGAGAAAAGTCATATCATGTCATTTATGAAAATTAGGGGATGCAAAGCGTTTGTGAAACGTTTAACATCTAACACCAAAATCAGATAAATGTAATTTTGTGGGATACCAAATTAAAACAAAATGGGTATTACTTCTTTAATCCTCCAGAGAACAAAGTGTTTGTTGCTCAGACTGTTGTATTTCTTGAGAGAGAATTGCTTTCTAAAAGAAATAGTGGGAGGAAAATAGATCTCGACGAGGATCGAGAACCACTAGATAATATTGAACCGAAGTTGGAACAAGAGCAGAATGTACAAGAAAATGTTAATGACAACACTGCTCAAGAAACACAGATTTTTCATAGGTCTATTAGGATTCACCATGAGCCCAAGAGATATTATGGATTTCTCTTGACTCAAGATGGTGATGTAATGCTTGTGGTTGATGATGAGCCTCTTACCTACCAAGACACTATGAACAGTCCAGACTCTAAGAGTTGGCTGGAGGCCATGAAATCTAAGATGGATTCCATGTATGAAAAACCAAGTATGGACTTTGGTTGATCCACCTAAAGGGGTAAAACCTATAAGGTGCAAGTGCGTTTTCAAGAAGAAAACTAACATGGATAGTAATGTACAGACCTATAAGGCACGACTGGTGGCAAAAGGTTTCAAGTAAATTCATGGTATTGACTATGATGAAACTTTCTCACCAGTGGCAATGGTCAAGTCCATCAGGATTTTGCTTGCTTACTATGACTACGAAATCTGGCAAATGGATGTCAAGACTACTTTCTTAAATGGGAGCGTTGAAGAGGATGTGTACATGACACAACCTAAAGGTTTTGTAGATCCAAGTTTTGCTAGAATGGTTTATAAGTCACGTCGATCCATTTATGGATAAAAGTAAGCCTCGAGGAGATAGAATATAAGTTTTGAGGAAACGGTCAAATAGTTTGGCTCTATTCAAAATGAAGATGAACCGTGTGTTTACAAGAAGGTTAGTGGGAACCACGTGGCATTCTTAGTATCATATATGTAGATGATATATTACAAATAAGGAATGACATTCTTTCTCAACAGACTGTTAAGACTTGGTAGAGAAATAGTTTCTTGATGAAAGACTTAGGAGATGTGTCCTATATCTTAGGGATCAGGATCTATAGAGACAGACCACGAAGATTTTTCGGCTTAAGTCAGAGTACATACATTAACAATGTATTGCACCAATTAGGGATACAAAGAGGCTAAAAATGAAATGTTCCCATGTCTCATGAGATAGTGATCTCAAAATAAATGGTCTGAAATCATTGGATGATATGGACCACATTAGTATGGTTCTATATACTTCGAAAATTGGTTCCATAATGTATGTGATAATATGTACTCGTCCTGATGTCTCATATACTTTAAGCATGACGAGCAGGTACCAGTCTAATCCAAGTGATGGTCACTGGATTGGAATCAAGAATATTCTTAAGTGCCTGAAGAGGACTAAAGACTCATTCTTGGTATATGGAGGAGATGGGAAGCTGGATGTAAAATGTTACACGGATGCTAGTTTCTAGACAAACATGACAGTTTTGTGTCTTAGTATGGATTTGTGTTTTGTCTAAATAGATGTGTTGTAAGCTAGAATAGTTGCAAGAACCGTAAATGATTCTACAATCGAGGCTTAGTATATTGATACTAGCGAAGTAGCCAAAGAGGATGTTTTGGGAATTTACTAAGGCGATATCACCTTATTAATGAGATTAATGATCAAGGAGATATACTTATATGTAAAGTGCATACTATTGATAATATTGTAGAACCACTGACTAAGGCTTTGTCGTAGCAAAAGCATGTAAGTCACACTAGTTCCAAATGTATTGGATACATGGGATATCGGCTCTAGTGCAAGTGAGAGATTGTTAGTATTAGTGCTCCAGAGACAATACTTTTATGTTTTAAAGAAAACATTTTATTATTATAAATTATGTTTTATTGATTTTTATTATTATTTTATTATGTCTTTATTTACTGCATTATAAATGTTAGCATAATAAATGTCCTTGGAATCATGATACGTATTCGATATCTTTATTCCTAAATATCCATAGTCGAGTGTTATTATTTATGGACAATAATATTGCACAGAGACTAGTATGTTTGGTGACTGATGACCACATCTCATTGGTCATAGGTATGGTGATACTAAAGTCAAAACATAGGTGCATGTAAGAGTACATGACATTGGATTGACCCACCGTGAGATTACACATGTTAATAGTGTCATAAGTAATTCTCACTGTGATAATGGTGTAATGATCCTTAGACCTGAAATCATTATATTTCTATATGAGAATTAATATACTTTGATTACATTAAAAGTTACCTTTGACCGGGTGATGATAAAAGTGGACATTGGGTATATTATGAATCGTATGAGAAATATGAATGATCTAGATGGGATTTAACCCTCCTAATTTTAGAAGCGATATTATTGGCCTCTTGTTTGAGTGACTAACTACAATGAATTTTCTTCATCTTTTGACTTTAAACTGTGGTTCTTCTTCTTTCCCTTTTATCAACCACTGTAACCTGTACACTTGCTGTCACAATGTAGAAATTTCTTTCAATTTAATAGATCCACTTTCTTGAATACTTCATTGAGGCTTGATCAAATAAATGAACTTCTTTCAATGTAGAATTACTTCAAGTCTGTAGATTGACTTTAATCTTTCATTCTCTTGACTGATATTATCGTCTGAGATTCCTATGATAGTTTAATTATTATTTACTTATTACATTCTTGTTTAAGTTGAGTAGAATCCTCGATGTTTACAAATAGGCCTATACATATGCCTTTCAACACATGATTTGTGAAATTTGTACTGATAATTATTAACAATACTTAAACTTGCGTCAAAATAAGAATGAAAAAAGTAATTCATTAGATGTATCCACTGCAAAATCATAATCCCAGCCTTTTACATTTATTAACCGCAAATTCATAACCCCAACTTTATACATTAAGCAAAAGTGACATCGTTTAACCACATTTACATTCAAAATACTTACCTAGCTAAAGTATATCCCTTATATTTTATATCCAGAGCAGTACTAAAAATTGTGCTCATAAAACCATGTTAGGTCCTGATAAGTTTGTAGAAGTGGGGTTGAATACAAACTATACCGTTTAATCGAATTTGTCCATTTTAGAATAAAACAATTTAAGAACAAGTTATGGCGGAATTAAATGAAACAAAATTCAAGTTAAATATAACTTATATTAAACTTGAAAGGTGTTACAAATGAGGTACTGATTACAAGATTGAATCTCAAACTAATTAAAACAAATCTAGAATAAATTCGACATGAATTTATCTATTTTTGTAATAAAAAGATATAAAAATAATTGATAATTTGAGATACGTTCTAGGGATAAAAATCCGCTAGATAGTCAAAGCAGTACAAGTGAATGAATTCTATTGGTTTAGATTTAACACAATGATTCTAGAATTAATCCACTGATGAAAAATGTCACGGCAGTGTTCTTGAGTTGTCTTGACAGAAACTTTCTTGATAAATATTATGTTGATGATATAAACTGTACTGTCTTGATCTTTTGTTAAGTACCAATCCACTTGATAAATCACTACACGTGCATTGCTTTTCATTCCACTTGGAATGACTATCAAAATAGTCATGAAAGACTATTTTAAGCCTGGAATGACTATGAAATAATACTGGAATGACTATCTGAATTTAGCAAGAATTAAATTAGAATAATAGAAATGCACTGGGATGACTATCGGGATGACTATCCCTTGATAGTCATTCCAGTTCATTTTTATTAAAAATGACTTGGAATGACTATCCTGGATAGTCATTCCAGTTCATTTAAATTAAGTAATTCTAATTAAATTCTAATTCTACTTTAAATTAATTCTAATAATTAATTTATTTCATAAATTAATTCTGATGAATTAATTTATTCAATAAATAAATAAATTAATTTATTTGTTAAATTAATTCTGATGAATTAATTTAATAACTAAATTAATAACTAATTTAAAAGAGAACTTAAATTCTGAAAAGATAGTAAACCAATCCTTGAACCACTTGAACTTGATGAAGAAAATTCACTGTATGTAGTTGTCACTTGATGCACTGTCTGGTTCATAAGTGACTAATTGAAATGTCTGTTCTTCATCTTGACTTTAAGCTGTGGTCCATTGTCTGCTTTTGACTGTTGTTCAACCTTTGTAACCTGTACATTTGCTGTCACATATCTGAGATCTCTGTCACTTTAATAAATCCACTTCCTTGAATACTTCACCGAGGCTTGATCAATAAATTGAACTTCTTTCAATGCAGTATTTATTCAAGTCTGTAGGATGACTTTAAACTGTATTCTTCTGACTGATGTGATCTTCTGAGATTCCTATGATACTGTAACAATTGAATTATTACTTACTTATTACAAACTTGTTTAAGTTGAGTTGAATCCTCGATGTTAACAAATAGGCCTAAACATATGCCTTTCAATCTCCCCCTATTTGTTTGTTAGAGAATAACTAGCAAATACCTAGAGGATAACTCAACTAAATAAACAAGTAAAAATAAGACTTTAAAAGCTAAGTAAATAATAAAACAAATTCTGGATTTCATTAAACATTTTCCAGATTCAAACATTAAAGATAAATACAAGATAGATGTTCCTCTAGATTGAACATATGTATACATTGATCCTATCTTGATTTACCTAAGCTCTATACATATAACATTTACAAAACAGAGCTAGTGATCACAATTCTTGATCACTCATTTCAACTTCCTCCATTGCATCCAGCAAGTCTTTATCTAGGACAAGATCACTTTCAGTAGTAAGATTTTTTGGTCTGACTGGCAAAGTTGTGACTTTCTTCAATCTATTCTTAAACTGATGATACCTTTTGATGTTGGCAATACAATAGTCTTGATTGATGTCAGCAACTTCAGTCTTCTCTTCTTAAGCAAATCCAGTAGTCCTAAGCATGTTCTCCAGCTTGATCAGATGCATTGCAGGATAGATCTTTAAAGAAACAGGATCCAATCCACAGGTTTGTAGTGCTCTTCCCTTGTAAAATTTAACTTCAAATGGAACACTTACAACCTGAGGACTGGCCCTTATAGCAAAATCCTTGAGCTCTTCATGCAGCAACACATTCAAGTAAGAATCACCTTTAACTCTGCTCATGAGAATCCACAGCTCTGACAATGATCTACTTTCAAAGAAATCCAGGGAAACATTGATAGTTCCTTTGCTTTGACAAGAAACATATATGATCATTTCACTTCTCACCCTGTCAAATCCAGCAGTAATCCTTAAGATTTCTTCTTGTAAAGCTTTCATGTGCACTGAATTATCTGGATTGACCTTCAAGAATTTCTGAAGAAGGCTAATGAACTCTCTATCATTGTTTGACCCTTTTCGAGGAAGAGTAAACATCTCTTTAGCTTTAGCCCATTTTCACCCTTCTTTAGTCTAATGTCTAGCTTCCGATCTTTGACTTGCAAGCTATGAAGATGTTGTTTTTCTTCATGCTCAGCTTTTTGAAGTTGAAGCTTTTCAGATATAATCTGAGAGACCTTTGTATTCTCATCCTCCTTCCTCCTTATTTCCTCATGTTGTTTCTTCAGTTCCTCCTCAAAAGTAGGATCAGGATTGAAAAGATAATCTTGATCATCCCATTCTTCAAAGTCAGCTTCCTTCTCAATCTCATCCTCTCGAAAGATGTCTTCATCACCAGATAGTTGAAAGTCTTCATCATTAAGTACATCTTGGAAGTAGAAATGATCTTGAATTAGCTTTCCTTTCCCCTTATCCTTCTGTGTACCAGAACCAGAAACTCCTACATCTCCTCCTTCTCCTTATTCTCCCCCTTAGTTGAGGAATCCTCTACAGATTTGACTTTGTCAGCCTTAGGATCCTCTTTCTTACTTCTTGCTTCTCCTTCATCTCCTCCTTCATCCTTGCCATCATCATCCTCATCATCATCATCATCATCACCCTCAAAGAATATCTTCTGTTCAGCATTGGGTTGATGTGAATTCTTGATCATGTTATAAAGATGCTTCATGCCTTTATTCAGATGCTCCATCCCTCCTTCAATCTTGGCAAACTTCTGATCATTGAACCACTGATTTTCATCAACAATCTGCTGAATGTAGTCCACCTGAGTTGAAATGGAAGCAATCTGCTTAACACTCTCTGTTATCTCAGCATTTGAATTTATAATCTCAGAGATGTCTGAAGCCACTAACACCTGGGACTCCTGAATAACATTCATCTTGGGGAGTAGAGTAGTCTTCAATCCTTCAATTTCATCCTTGATAGTACCCAGCTGATTAGTTACAGAGGTGGAAGAAGAAGACCGTTCAAGCACTTGTGCCTTGAGAATATCTTTTTCAGCCTGGGTTTCCTGAAGCTGTTTCTGTAGACCAGCTATTTGAGCCAATAATGAAGCAGTGTATGTGTTAGTGTGTGCACTCACTTCAATTTGTCTCAGTGGTATTTTACTCATCTCACGTGCTTGTGTATCGCTCTGTGTTTGACTCTCAGTTCTTAACACTAGTTGTCTATCCATGTTTTCTGTTGATGTACCTGCAGGAAAAATCACCCTAGCCCCTTCTAGAGAGGTCAGTGGTGGTGCAATGGGAGTTCGCAAATCCCAATCCCCAGTGAAATCCAAATAATCTGGTTGAATTTGAAACTCAGTTGCTTCAATGTTGGATTCACTAGGTTGCCTTCCACTTTCTCCAGTAAAAACTGTGAGTGGAAAATCCCTTAAGGGAGCCAGAGATGTTCCCTCTGGGAGGGGAGAAAATGATTCTATTTGTGTTGGCAAAGAATCAGATTTTCCCTCAGATGCCTGTGAAGGCACTTCTACCGTTACAATGGTAGGCACTGTTTCATATCCTACGCGCTCTCCTAACAAAGTGTTCTGATCATCATCTATTGGTATGTCTTCTCCCATTGTGAGTAACGTGAGTGTGCTTGACTCAGTACAAGATGCCATGGCCCTATGGCGAATTTCAATAGATTCATCCTGTTGAGAGGATGTCTCCAGAGACTGTGTAATGGCCATTTCATAATCCATATCCTGTTGGGAGGATACAGACGGGCTTACAGATATCTCCCTATATGTTTTTCTTTTCTTAGGAGGTGGAGATAGAGCTGCGGGATCACTCATTGTTTCTTCATCACTATCATTACTGTTTTTGACATTGAGATTAGGTTCAGGTTGATTTCAGAAAGGAATTGACTCTGTGTTTGGCTCTATGACCGGGGATAGAGTTTGTGGTTCTACAAACTCTTGGTCAGCCCTATCAACCTCTTGGGTTTCAGTTGCAGTTCCAGAAGAACCAGGGATAGAAGTTAATACCTGTGGTTGTATGACTTCTTTAGTTCCGGCTGATGTAACTATCCTTTGCTCAGGAACTGGTGGTTCAAATGATGGTAGATTGATGAAGTTTGTCATGTAGGTGGATAAGAGAACTGGATCATTGAGAAATCTGAAGGATGTTTGTAACCTTTGATAGAACTTTCTGTCAGTGGTCGGAGAAATGAAAAAGCGACCATTCCTGAACAGTTCTTGATGCTCATTAGAAAGTAAGGAATTAATGACAAGTGATAGAAAACGAGGATAATAACATTTAATCTTTCTACCACTATCAAATTCCCTTCTAGCATTAAACACCATCCTGACAACAATATCCCATAGAAGATGACCATAATTGAGTCTTTTGTTGAAGACAATTGCATAACCAATAACTTGTAAAAGATAAGGAATATTCTGAAAGTTATTTTTAGTGCAATTGCCAAAGACCTTGGCCAGTGTATCAAAAAATAGATCCCATTCACACATAAGATTCCCTTTGATCAATTTGGTCATGTTGAGGGGACCTTGATAGTGAATACTAATGAAAATTGAGTTAATTCATCATCAGTGGGCATCCTATCAAAATTATCCCGAGGAAACTGCAAGACATTACAAAATGTTTCCTGAGTAATTGTGTACTGTGTGTCCTGAATATTAAATGAGATAGTTGAGAAATCATCAAAGACAACAGCAGTAGAACAAAGGAAATATAAAAGATCTATTTTCAAATCAACATTAGAACATATAGCATAATTAACACATGAATGTTGATTAAGAAAAGAAATCCAAGGCCTAAAACGTTCAAGTGAACATTTCAGGGGATCAAAATAGCCATGGTAATTAGTAAGGACAATTTCAAATTGCTCGGCCATTTTAACACAAATTAATAGAGTTAATTTTAGATTAATTTCAATTTCGGGAATAAATTCCAAAAATAAAAACTAGATCAAAAATTAATTAAATCAAAATATGTTGATCCAAATAAAAAATAATGCGCATAAAAAATTGACAGGACCTCTTTATTTTAGAGAATAAAGAAGCCAAACAAGAGAAATGTAAACTTTGTAAAAATAAGAGTTTGAAAGGAATGAACAAAAAAATGCTATGTACGGTTAGTATTTATAGAAAAATTCATTATGCCTGGAATGACTACCGGGTAGTCATACCGATAGTCATTCCAGTATAAAACTGAAACAAACTAAGAATATTAACAGTTTTTAACATAAAATAAAATAAATAAAACAAACCAAATAGAATACTATTGGAATGACTACCGGGATGACTATCCTGGATAGTCATGCCGATAGTCATTCTAGTACAAAAAACAAAGTACTGAAAAGAAAAGGAGAAAATCTAATTAAAATGAATTAACAATTAAATAAACTAGAATGACTACTGGAATGACTATGTAAGATAGTCATTCCGATAGTCATGCTAGTACAAACGCATATAATTACAGTTAACTAAATCGAAATGCAAAAACCTATTATCAACAATAACAGAAAAAAAATTAAGTAAAAAATGCAACCTGTTCAAAAAAATGCAACTAAAATCAAATAAAATAAAATTGCAACCTAATATTCACAGCTCAATCAAAAAAATTGCAGAATAAAAATTAAGCAACAATATTTTTACAGAAAATGCATTAAATTTACAGAAAATGCAATATTAATCAGAAAATTATACACATACATAATAAAATTGCAGAAAATTATAGAAATGCAATAAAAATATATATAAACCTGCAGAAAAATTCAAACAACAATATATACAATCTGAAACTAACTTAAATGATTCTAAATAAGTAAATTTTCAATAAAAATAAATTTCTCCACTTCAAAAATATGAGAAAATTATTTTTAAAGAAAATAAATTATTCAGAATATTCAAATTAACAAGCTTTACACTTCAAACAAGAATATGCAATATTTATCATTTAAAATCAGCAAGAGAAAATGATTTTTGCTAAGAACAAACAAGACAGAGATATTGTTAATCACTAAGACTGTTCAACATACCCAATTTACCAACTAACCTGGTAAATGTGGATTCGTCAACAGATTTAGTGAATATATCTGCAGTTTGTTCTTCTGTGGGTACAAAGTGTAACTCCATAGTTCCATTCATGACATGCTCTCTGATAAAATGATACCTGATATCAATGTGCTTCGTTCTCGAGTGCTGAACAGGGTTGTTGGAGATTGCTATGGCAATTGTATTATCACATAAAATAGGAATTTTGTCTAATACAAAGCCATAGTCCTTCAATTGATTCCTTATCCATAAGATCTGAGCACAACAGCTTCCAACAACAATATATTCAGCTTCTACTGTTGAATTGGAAACTGTTTGCTGTTTCTTGCTATACCAGGAAATCAATCTACCTCCTAGGAATTGACAACTCCCAGAGGTACTCTTTCTATCAACAACACTACCTGCATAATTAGAATCTGTATATCCAACAAGATTAAAACCAGAATCTTTAGGGTACCAAATACCTAAATTAGGTGTACCCTTAAGATATCTCAAGATTCTTTTAACAACAACGAGATGTAAATCTCTAGGGTCCGCTTGGAACCTTGCACACAAGCATGTAACATACATAATATCTGGTCTACTTGCAGTAAGATAGAGTAAGGAGCCAATCATACCTCTGTAGCTTGTAACATCTACCGTGATAGAATTATCACAAGCTCCAAGTTTGACAGCTGTAGAAGATGGAGTCCTTGCTGATGCTGAATCCTCCATGTGATATTTCTTGAGGAGTTCTTTGAGATACTTGGATTGACAAATAAATATACCATTTGACCTTTGACTTACTTGTAATCCAAGAAAGAACTTCAGCTCACCCATCATACTCATTTCAAAGTTACTCTGCATTAGCTTATCAAATCTTTTACAGAGATCATCATTAGTAGACCCAAATATGATGTCATCCACATAGACTTGGACTAATATCATATCATTTTTGTGTTTCTTTGAAAAAAGAGTTTTGTCTATGATACCTCTAACAAAACCATTTTCTAAAAGAAAACCAGAGAGAGTGTCATACCATTTTCTTGGGGCTTGTTTGAGACCATAGATAGCCTTGAAGAGAAAGTACACAAAGTCCAGCAACTCCTGATTTTCAAAGCCAGGGGGCTGTTTGTAATAACCCCAAATTTTGGACTTAGTTAAAAATTTTTTGATGAATAGTAAATGTTGATGAATAGTGAATTTGCTGATGAAAAATATTTTCAGATCACACTATATGGAAGACATAGAATGAATGTTTCGAAGTTATATTAGTGATGTATAAGGAGAATAAGTGAATGTAAACGCGATCGAAATCGGGAGATTCCAACTTTAAATTTTGATCACTATTCATCGGACAATCAAGGATGTATTGATTTGATCGTTTTGAGAAAGTATGTCAAATGAGAAATCAATGATCATATCTTAAGCCAAGGTAAGAAATCTAGGATCATATATTAAACCAAGGTAATGGAAAGATCAAGGAAGTATCTCCTGACATTGGTACAGAGAAACGTTTTCAAAATCACTTGAACCTATCGCGAAACAGAAGCGTAACAAATTATGGATTAAACCCTAACCGAAGGGGAATTATCATATAAGATCATCAAGTGCATCATATAAGAGGATTGATGATACAAGAAATGACATAAGCATGACACAAAAGATGACAAAAGCATGACACAGGGGATGACAAGGTAATGAATCACCACCTTGTCACCATTTTCTCCAAGGATTCACCCAATGGTTGACATGTGGAAAGGGTGACTAAACTCTTCCTAAAACACACAAATGAGAAGCAAGTAATCAGATTTTATTTGCCAAAACAAAAAAAAGACAAGAAAAACAAGTATTCTCCCCATTTCTCAGAATTCTGCCCAACATGAGCAAGGAGCAAAGAAAAATTCATAACTCAAAATCTACTCATCCTAAAATCTCCAAATTTGGACCATAGCTCCCTCAATGTATACCCAAGATACGTTAAAACTTTCAGGGCCATACAAGATGTATAGAATGGTCAAATATTGGATCAAAGTTGAGGCATGAATAGTGAATTCGAAAATGCTAACTTGTGTTCTTGAAGATTAAAGCTTATTGAGGTTGTATAAGGATCAAGCAAGGGTATACAAGCTATTTTTAGTCTTTACCAAGCACCAAGGAAGGTATAAACCCTCTCACACTTTTTATTATGCTTTGATTATAGTGATTAAATGATGATGTTTAGAGATGGTGTGAAAATAAGGATGAATTCTTGTTAATAATGAATGTTTAGTGGTTATTTTGATGGTGGAACTTGTAGACATTGGTATGAACTTGTTTAGGCAGAATATAAGTTTTTGATATGGAGAATTAGAAGTATGGTTGATTGGTTGTTGATTGGTGGATTGATTGGAGTGTTTTAAACACGGGAATCTTGATTAAGCGTCGTTACCATGTCCGATTTTCATTAGAAAGTTTAGACAGAGACCACGGTTACCTTCTAGGCATAACAAAAATGCTTTCTGACCATGATCATGTAGGTTCTGTTTTTTAGTTTATTTTGACGAAAGAATTGTATCGTTTCGATTTACGGTTTAGGAGGAACATCCGTTTTAGTGAAAGCGGTTTCGGATAACTAAGTAGTTCACTGCATGAACTTTGAGATTGTGATCAGGCCCTTTAAAAATGGAATTGGGTCGAGATATTAATGTGGATACTAGAATGGACAGTTAGAAAAGGAACCTAGGAGGTTTCGTGTTAAAAAGATAATTTTTCGATTTTATTAAAATGCGGGAACAAAAGTTGCGCGAGTGAAATACCCTTAAGGGGATGGTTAAAAACAATGAGTTAGCAATGACAAAGTACTTGGGTTTTGAGAATAGATTTCCACCCAAACTTTTGACTTAAGAGTTTACGGAATGTCATGAGGTTATAAGTGACCAAGAGAGAGACATTTGAGGTTCGTTACACTACACCATAGATTGGCTATAGCAACTCCATATTATGGTTACTATAGGGCCTAAATCAGTTGCTATAGAGTCTATTGCAATGCTTTTGGTAAAATTGGGCGTTAACTTTGATTGGGTTGGCGTAGGCCCCTATAGCAATGAGTTAGTACCATACAGCAACACCTTAATATCATTACAATAGTCTTTTATAGCAACGTTTTCCAGTCTATAGCAACAATTTAAATTCATTGCAATAGCATATAACAATCTATTCTTGATCTCTGTTTCTTCTTTAGTATTGCAATACATAGGTTATGGCAACGTTTCAGGTGGCTATGGCAACATAATTCTATCTAATAGCAATGTTTTTAATAAGAAAATGACAGTAAATGGCAACACTATTAGAAGCAATGACAATGGTTTTATAAAAGAAAAATTGGACATGACCTTTTCGTTTATATAGAAATCCACCATTAATATGGTATTTCATACAAACCAATCCAAAAGACCAATCCAAAAGAGTACTTTGGTACATAATTTCAACTGCCTAAACACAGACAATACCAAATCTCTATTCAGTTCCAACCATTAGACATCTAAAGACGACGGAATGCAAAATAGAACATAGTGCTAGTTTAACATATACATCCACCAAAAGCGCTTAGACATAAACTAAATAAATAAGCGCTAAGAGAAGCTAAGTCAAGCTTCTACGTCTTCTCCAGCATCTTGTCCATCCAACTTATCTTCATCCTCAACAGAAGTATTGCATAATTCTTCAATATTGAGTTTCAAAGTGGGATTCTGTTCAACTATTTTTCCCAGAATTTTCTTCAGTTTCTGATTCATTTTCTCCTCCATATCAGAAGAAAGTTTGTCTCGTAACTTGACCAGTTCTGCAGATTTTACGCTGTCCTTTTTTGCTAAAGTTTTCTTTGTCCTCCTCGTTATGCCAGATCTGCCAACAAGCCAATTTGGCGGCATGAGCTGCCAAATCAACTTCCACACAGGTCTCGCCCTCATTCACTTCATCATTGGAACCGTCAACATTTGCCTAAAAATAATTTAGATATCATCAGATTATCCCAAATGCAAATTAAATATTTTAGAACTAGCAAACAAATAAATTTTAGATATATGCAGCATTTCACTATATATTACGGCAAATACCTGAAAATGCTATTTTTTCCTGATTTTCAAGACCCTTGCGGGTTTAAGGATAAGATTCTCTCTTTGTCGGTGTTCCAGGGGTTCGCTTTTTCTTTTTCTAGTATAAATTGAATAGAGTGGTCAGGAAAAGAAATTATGTTAGTAATTAATTATTATTCACAAAAATATGCTATTTATTAATTAGGTTAGTAATTAATTAGTGTTCACAATAATTAGCATACCATATCGTTACGGATCTGCGCAAAGCTAGTACGACCTGCATTGTGTGTGTCTATAACCTTTCGGCGATTATTAGCATTTTTTTCAGCTTTTTCCTTCACATCTTCATCAGCCCAATACTGCAGCAACAACTTAAATCGTTCTAATGGAACTCTTTGCGACCTATTTTTTATCCGTTCCTCATCAGTGTTATATTTAGAATAATATCGTGCCTTGAATCGACTTTTGTGCCCTCTCCACAATTCACAAATACTCTTCATCACATAATCTTTACCTTCCTCAGGAATGACATACTTTGTCTGAAAAATTAAACAAAATAAATTTAATTATAGTGAAATAAACAAGACTAGCTTGTTCATACCCCAAATTAAACAAGTTTGGAATATAAAATATAAGGTGGTTAGTACCTTTACAAATTCCCACAAACAAGTTTTTTCTTCTTCAGGAATTTGAAGCCAACTAACATAATCAAGTGGCACACATTCTCTTGATAATGCCCCCAAGAAACTGCTAAGTTCAGCTTTTATTTTTTTATCTTCAGAAACCAGCTGTAGTTCATGATTCAAGGTCAGAGTTGGTCTTTCGTCTAGTCTCCTCGTAAATACCGCACTCATTTTCGTAGGTCCTCTCTTCCGTTTGATTTTAGGTTCATCTATCAAAGTACACAAACAAATAAATAGTAATAGTCGTGATTGCTATTTCGTAATTCCTAGATTTATGTGTATAAAAAGACATACCTGTTGGAAGTGTAATTGTGTTATCGGGATTCTCATGAATTGTGCAATACAAAAATTACTACCAAGTAAAGGGAAATAATTAAAAATTGACATTACAATTACTAGGAGAAGTTAACATTACAAGCAATAGAAAAAACTGAACTAAATAAACTTAAATGGTATAATTTATGAAGTCTATTCATTCAGAGTACTCTTCATCAGATTCTTCTTCCACTTCAATTAACGTAACAGGAACTTGTTGTTTCGGAAGGTCATCTCTACACCAACTAACATCATCAGTTTGATGTTCCATTTGAAACTTTACTTCTACATCATGCATTGTAGGTCCAGTGACATCTTCAAGGGCATTGTTTTCTTTATCATTATGTTCTTTTGGCGTTTTCTTAACAACATAATACAAATTATTTTCAGTACAATCTTGAATATAGAATACTTGTTCTACTTGTGTAGATAGAACAAATGGATCATTTTGCTGATATAATTTATTAAAATTCACTCTTGTTAGCCCACAATAGTCTTTGTCCTTTTGGTACCAAGAGCACTTGAACAAAACTACGGCTAGCGCTCCCCAATAATCGACTTCAATGATTTCGTCAATTACTCCATATTAACTGACTTCACCAACTATTGGGTTTTTATCTTTAGAACTTGCAAAGCTAGTGGTCAGTGCTTTCAAAAAGACACCACTGTTTTGCATTGTACACCTGGCGTCTCTTTTCCTTGTATGAAATCTAAATCCATTTACCACGTAACCAGTATACTTCTTCGCTGCTCGTTGAGGCCCCTTCGCCAAACACAACAATTCCAATGAACAATTTTTTTTTTCTCAACCTCCTCCTTTAACCAGTTATGGAATTCCTTTGTGTGTGTTCTTTCTCTTTTGTACCTCATCGACTTTCCATTATCATTCATGGTACGATGCTCTCTGCAATGTAATAAACATAAATATATATTATTTGCTACTATCGACAGTAATTAATTGTAGAAGTAGATGAAGAGGACTTACTCAATTAGCTTCTCAATTTCCATGTTACCACAGTTGAACAGTATGTACCGATGAGCATCAGTCCATACTTTATCTGCCAAATCTACCGGTTTTCCATCCTTGTTTCTCCTTGAACCAATGGAGTATGAAACATTAAATTTCTGCTCCTCTTCTTTTTTCTAGACTTCATCACTTAAAAATCTTGAGAAAAATGTTAAGCACTCTTCAGCCAAGTATCCTTCAGCCATACTCCCTTCTGGTTTGCTCTTGTTTCGAACATAGGATTTTAATTTACACAAATATCGTTCAATTCCGAACATCCATCTAAGGTGTACCGGTCCTCCAAATTCCACTTCTTTACACAAGTGTAATGGTAGGTGAACCATAATATCAAAAAAAGTCGGTGGAAAGATCGTTTCAAGTTCGCATAGTATTTCAATGATTTCTTCTTGTAGTTTGTGCACGTCCTCCAAATTAATCACTTTGCCACATATGCCTCTGAAGAATGCACCCAGCCTTATCAAGGGTATTGCGACCTCTGGTTTTAAGGTCTTTATCACAGCAAATTGAAGCAAATATTGAAGAATAAAATGTGCATCATGGCTTTTATACCCAAACACTTTTCTTTCATCCATGTGCACGCACCGACTGATATTAGAAGCAGAACCATAAGGAAATCTAGCATTTTTCAACACTGAACAGAAGTTTTCCTTTTCTTTTTTTGTCATGTCAAAATTTGCAGCATTGTATTCATAATGAATGTTATCAGCACATTTTAAAGGATGAAGAACCTTACGAATGCCCATATCTTGTAAATCTAGACGTGCGTTTAGATGATCTTTCGTCTTTCCCCCAATATTTAATAAAGTCCCTAATATTTTATCGCAAACATTTTTCTCGATGTGCATGACATCGAGATTATGTCTAACTAAATTACCACTCCAATATGGTAATTTGAAAAATATGGACTTCTTTTTCCATGGACAGTCTACTGCTTTTCTCTTTTTATTTTTCTTCCCAAAACTATTTTCATATCCACATAACAGCTCTTCAATGTCCTTTCCAGATAGTGGCGGGGGACAGACATTTGTTTCAATTTCACCATTGAATCTCCTCTTATCAGACCTAAGCTTGTGGTCAGGGGGAAGGAATTTCCTATGATTCATATAGCAAATTTTGCGACTGTGCTTCAGATATGTTGAGGATGTGCAGTAGTGGCATATAGGACAACCTAATAGTGCTCCAACCTGATAACACTCCATACCCGGGAAAATCACTTATGGTCCATAAGAGACTAGCGCGTAATGTATATGTGCTTCCATATAAGGAATTATAGGTTTCTACACCTACATCCCACAATTCTTTCAACTCAGCAATTAGGGGCTGCATATACACATCTATCTCATTACCGGGGTATACAGGTCCGGGAATTATTGTTGATAAAATCAAATTTTCTGGTTTCATAATCAAAGAAGGGGGCAGATTAGAATTAACCAGAACGATTGGCCAAGTGCTGTGAGATATGTTCATTGAACGGTAAAGACTAAAGCCATCCGCGGCTAAACCTAACCTAACATTTCTAGTTTCTCGCGCAAAATTTGGATGCCTATCATCCATTGACTTCCAACCTTCGGCATCTGCTGGATGTCTTAAATTCCCATCCTTCGTTCGTCCCACTGAATGCCAAGTCATGAGTTCAGAATATTATTTACACATGTACAACCGTTGCAGCCTTTGTTTCAAGGGGAAGTATCTCATTACTTTTGCAGGGATTTTGGGCTTTCTTTCTTGGTTATTATCAACAGAATCCTTAGTACCAATTTCTGACTCTTTCCATCTTGAAACACCACAAACTTTGCAGTCATTTTCATTTTTATTTTCAGCCCAATATAACATGCAATCATTACGACAATCATGTATCTTTTCGTAATCAAGACCTAACTCTCTAATCATATTTTTTGCTACGTTAAAAGATGGAGGCAAATTTACATGGGGGAAGGCCTCCTTTAACAACTCTAGCATACCACTAAAGGCAGATTCGGTGAACCCATGTGTGCACTTCAATCCGTAAAGCCTAACTACAAAACTTAAACGAGTAAATTCTTTAGACCCCGGATATAAAGGTTGTTTCCCCTCATCGACACACTGATAAAATCTTTTTGTTTCACTATTCATTTCATTTTTATCATAGTTATTTTTGTGCATATTGTTCATCATGTCATCAAAGTCATTTCCTAAACCAAACCCTGTATCGCAATCCATCTGATTGGATTTTTTTCGGTACTTGGGGGTTGAAATTTCATATATCCAATCAACAAGTGATGGATAAGGATCCTTAAATATGAGATGATCAAACACATCATCTCTGGAATGCCAAAAACGATTACCGCAGTCTTTACAGGGGCATTTTATTTCATTTCCTACGGCAAAATTAGCAAATCCATTCAAAACAAAATCTTGTGCCCCTTTACTATATTCTTCAGTGAATTTGGGAAGTAAAAGCCAATTCATCTTTGCATTCCAATTCACCCAATGTTCTACAAACAATCACATATATAAAAGGAAGAAAATATTATTACAACCATTGCAAGTTCTGACTTTAATTTATAAACACAAAAACAAAATCCCTAATTGAAACCCACAAACAAAACAAAACAAAACCCCTAATTTCTAAACACGAGCATAAAAAATCGAACACAAAACCCCTAATTGAAACACACAAACAAAACCCCTAATTGAAACGCACAAACAAAACCCTAATTGAATTTACAATTAACATAAACCCTAATTGAATTTACAATTAACATAACCCAAACATACAAAATCGATATGAACAAAAAAGCCCAAAATCAGAAAATTGATTTGAACAAAAAAACCCCAAAGTCGAAATGAACATACCTATTTTTAGAGCTTTAATCTTTGATTTTCAGAGCTTCTGGTCTTCGATTTTTAGAGCTTATGGTCTTCGATTTTCTTTGAGAGTGTTTCAGAGTGTTTTGATTTTCTTTGAGAGTGTTTAGTCGAGTGTTTTTGTGTTTGTGTGTCTGAGAGATTTTTGATTTTCTTTGTTTGTGTTTAGTCAATTATTGCCCCGCCTTCTGATGTTTTAGCATTTTTACTTGAGCGCCCAATTATTTTAGAAAGCCCGCTTAAATTTTTATTTGGTAGCCCGCCTAAAATTTGTGGGCTTTTTATGCTATCTATAGCAACTGCGTTCTAAAACCATTGCAATATCTTTCAATTTTTAGACTTTTTAAACTCTATCGTAATGGTTTTTAAATACGGTACATATGAAGTTATAAAAACTCATCTGAAAATGCTAATCAATAGCAATGGTTTTCTATCATTTTTTAAAATTCTGGTTGCTATAGCCAATCTATGGTGTAGTGTTAATAGAACGTTAGTGCTTAAGTTAAATTCACTTTAAATGATTAAGCCAGGGAACTGATCAAATATTTCTTTGTTTATAGATTTCCCGACAAATCCTCGAACCCCTAACAACCAAGGACCCAAGGCAAGTTTTCTAATCCCATTCTGTATTTCAGATTACATTATACTGATGATGCACATGATATGATATCATGCATGTTTTCAAACCTTACATCGTATATAGATGTGATAGTATTAAAACTATTGAGATTGTAATACATGCATATGATAGATGCATGCTTTCAAACCTTACATCGTATATAGATGTAATGGTATTAAAAATGTTGAGATGTAATATATGCATATGATAGATGCAAGTTTTCAAACCCTACATCCTATAAGTGATGCTGTTGTGATTTACTGTTGTGTACGTGATATATATTCTGCTTTAATGCTGTGAAAAGAGTTATAACTGATTATGCTTATGGTAAAAAGCTTTGTGATATATAAGGGTTTATATGCTATGTAAATATTAGATATAAATCGAGGTGTTATAGAGGCTCTAAGGGTAGAGCGCTCCTACGTGGATTTTAAAACTTAGACCAAGAGTCAAATTAGTATTTTGTCCTGATTATACTGTCAGAAGCTGGAGGGTTCCAGGGACAGTTATATTTTAAAAGGTTGATTAAATATTCCAATATATATATTATTGGATATTTAATGTGAGATATTTAAGTAATATTATTATAAATATTATTTTCAATATTTATTTAATTAAGTGAATATTATTTTGAATATTCAGTTAAGGGGAATCTTATTGAATGATAATTCATTATTTATTATTTGGATATTTATTTAATTAAGTGAATATTAACTTGAATATTCACTTAAGTGGAATTATATTGAATCATAATTCAATATTTATTAAATATTCCAAAAAATTATTTAAAAATCATAGAACCTTATTTAAATATTACGTAAGGTTCCAATAGTTATTTAAAATATTTTCTGATCTCAAAAAGATTTATGTGATTATAGTAGGGGTTCCCAACTACTTTTAATTATTTATCTCAAATGATGATTAAGGTTTGGGCTTATCAAACATTGGGAATCCATTCCAGGAAGTGAATATATGATTTCACTTGCCTCTTTCATTAAAAGTGAGTATATTTTCGAGTTCTGAATCATCAGAACTAAAGATATTTTACAAAACTCCCAGGTCGTGATTTCAAAATGTTTTACTCGAGGATCGAGGTCAGTTGACAACGGTCAACCCACATTGTGACTTACTTCCGATATAATCCGGAAGTAAGGGTATTTTTACAAAATCTATCTACAAGCTTATGCTTGGGGGAACGACATTTTCGCGTAAGTGGCCGAGTAACGCACGGTCCCGCAAATAAAAACTATTTTTCTGGCCTTGATGTCGCCAGGTGGAAATATAATAAGAGGCTGGGTGACGCCAGTCCAGTGGAATCCGTTGGCAGGGAGCGGGTCAACTTGTGTGGCCTTAATGTCGCCATGTGGTTACTAAGATGTAAGAGGCCGAGTGACGCCGGTCCAACCTAAAAGCCCGTATGCGGCTAGGGTAATGACCTTCAGGATTATCCATCTACTAGTAGAGAATCTTTGGTATGACGACTGATCATCGTATACCAGTGCGTAGCCCTGCACAACTCCCCATGTTTTTCCAAGGATTGGAATTTCAGAAATGTTTAGTAACTTGGGTTAAATACCGGTTACGGTTACTTGTGAATAATATTTTAGCAAGGTATTATACCTCATACAGTAGTTGTACTGTATGGCCTGTTTTGACGAAAAGAATATTTAAACATATCGTTCTGTATATGAACGAAGTTTCAAAGGTTTTCAATTATGATATCAGTTTACATATATGATTATGATGCTATATCTTATTGTTGAGCTATAGTGCTCATTCTTGCTTCTTTTATATATCACAACAAAACAGAGTCAAAAAGGTGTTCATTACTGATATTTTACAGTATTTTGAACAGTATGAGATATCTAAATAGATATGTGTGTATATATGTTGAGAAGGGATTTAAGAGATACAGTATATTGAACTGTATAGTATTTTGAAACAATGGATAGGCTTTAAGCCTTGATTCCAATATTTGATATCTATTTTAAAAGATAGGTTTTGAATCTTGGTTCATTATATCGATACCAAGGATTTCTAAATGATTTACGAAAAGTATTTGAGTATGATTATAGGTCATACAGTATTTTGAACGGGATACTATTTTGGGGACAAACCCTAGTAGTTTTTAAACATGGATCCTATATGGATTATTTACCTTAAAGGTTTAAAGATTTAAACTGGGATATATTTCTTGCTGAGCGCTATTAGCTCATTCTTGCTTTATTAAAACTTTCAACATGAAGAAAACGTTGCCGATTCACCTCGTGTTACGAGAGCAAGGGAATGGAGAGACCACCCTTGAGTTAGTTCAGCAGGACGGATACTGTCGGTGTGAGCAGAATAGTTGCAGACTGAATTAGTAAGAATTGTTTTCGAGTAGGTTTGTATTATTAAACCTTGTATAGAACGGTGAGGTCTATTATTGTAACTTCAGGTAGAGGTTGTAAATAATATATGAGATTCTGGATAGTACATTTGAGTTGTAATGACAAATGTTACTTTTGTTGCTCATTTCCAAGGCTATAACTTGTGTGTGTGTGCGTAAGTGATTGGGGTCTTTGGAGTTGTATAATTAGAATGTTGTAAGTAATGCAGGTATTGTATAATTGATGAAGCGTGAGAAACCAGATTCCTGGCCCCGGATCCGGGGGTGTTACACTATTCCACATACACTTCTTCATCTAGCTCACCATTCAGGAATGCACTCTTAACATCCATTTGATAGACTTTAAAATTGGAGTAAGCTGCAAATACTAAGAACATCCTGATGGCCTCAAGCCTAGCCACTGGTGCATAGGTTTCATCATAATCAATGCCTTCAGCTTGTGAATACCCTTGAGCAACCAGTCTTGCCTTGTTTCTAGTGACAATGCCATCCTCATCTAGCTTGTTCCTATATACCCATCTAGTACCAACTAATTTCCTGTTCTTTGGTCTCGGTACCAGCTTCCAGACTTGCTGTTGTTCAAATTGATTGAGTTAATCTTGCATAGCAATCACCCAATCAGGATCAGTTAGTGCTTCCTCAGTCTTCTTTGGCTCCATCTCAGATAGAAACCCTGAATAGTGACATTCATTCTGAGTAGCACTTCTAGTTTTAACTCCAACATCTGGATCACCAATGATCAGCTCAAAAGGATGAGCTCTATTTGTTGCCCAGTAATAAACAATTGTAGAAGGGGGGTTGAATACAATTGTATAAGATTCTCGACTTAATAAGACATGAATCACAAATATGAAAGAATGATAACAGCTTTATTAAATCTGATATAAAACTGTTACAAACTCTCTCAAGAAATTCTGATGTTCTTGAGAGCTTCTAGGTTACAAAGATACTCGTGTGTGTAATCCAGTTATAAAACCAAAACCTAAACTGTGTTTATATACTACACAACTTCTCTATCAATGATAAGTCCTAATCAATTACAAAGATTGAAACCTATCCTAAATTGATAGCTACATTCCTACAGACCAGGAACCGACATAATAATCTTCCTTATTTAACTAGACTCCAAATATAACTCGAAGTAGCAATCCTGATCAGCTTCCAGTCCTGATGATCAATCCTGATCCCAGTCCTGATATTCATTCTGATCCTGACGACCATGCAATCCTGATGACGTCAGCAATCCTGATCAGTTGAGTCTAGATCCTGACGATCATTGAATCCTGATCTAACAATCTCCCCCAATCTCATACTTTGTGAAATAAAGTATAGATTCCTAAGATTCAATGATGTCAAAAACATATTTACAAAATGTACAAATATCAGCAGCAACTTATCTGTTTAGATTCTTTGATAGAACAGATTCATCTTCAAAAAATTGGATAACAGATTTTTTTCTTTTTCTTCAAGAATTTGAATCAGTCTTTCCTTAAGATTTCTGAGTTCTTCATCTTCCTCATTAATCTGGTAAATAGCTGCTCTGAGATTTTGTATGGAGCTTCTCTGTAGACTGTGCTCTTCAAGCAAAAGATAAGCAATTTCCATCCCATCAGGATTGAGACTAAGTTGTGTCATACCAAAAGTTACTTCTTTAACAGCAGTACCCCTTTGCATTTCCACATCTTGACCTCTTTGATTTAAGTACATGGGAGTATAATTACCATTGAAATTTCTGTTTCCATCCAGTCTTCTTCTTATTGTTGACAAGATCATGTCACTCCACACTTTGCACACTTTATTCTTCCATCTTAACAGATAGTGAACATATTCCAGTTCCTGTGTAGTTTTCATCAGCAGATCTTGAATGGACAGAATCTTCACACTACCATCTTTCATGAAGTACAGAAGCTTTTCTTTCTTTTCAATACCATCATGACAATCTATAACTATATCAACAGCTAATAAATTGTTCAGGTTTTCAGAAGTTAAAGTACCTCCAATTTCAGTCAAGGAGTAAGGATCAACATAAGACATATTCAGATATTCAGCATCCCTGTGTCCAATACCTCCTCTTGAATTACTTGTCAATTGCTTCAAATTTGAAAACATTTGTAGCCAGAGTGCTTTTGATCTAACCAAATCAGATAAATCAACAACACTTGAAGCACTTGTTATAATTCCTCCAGTCTGAAAATTGATAGGTGTATTACACCTCAGTGTACTTATGTGTTTCCACTTCTTATCTTTTTCTTTTTCAAACGCATAGCTTCTTTCTAGTAAAGATTCCCGTCTGCTTAAATTTCTCCACAATCTTTCGTTTGAGTGATTAAGCCTTTGTACATAGAGATTGAAATCTCAATTTGTTGATCTTGTAATTTCTCTTCTTCTGGCTTCTTCTTCTTCATCCACTACCTTGTTGTGAGAATCAACCACAGTAGATAAGATTAACAACTCAATCTCTTGCAGAATTTCAGATTCATCAGGATCTTGAACATTGTCAGGAACAATATCAGGATTAGAATCTTCAATTTGATTTGTATTGTAGAGAATTAATTGTCTTGGTCTTCTTCTCAATCCAGGTTCTTCTTCAATAAACTTCTTGTCTTCCTTCTCAATGATATCCTTGATAACAGGATCTATTAGACTTTGTGAAGCTTCAGGAATTTCTTCAATTAATAAACCTCTAGACCTTGTATATCTAGGCACTGTTTGAGTTGAAGAACCTCTTCAACCTCTTCTAGCACCTCTCCTACCTCTGCCTCCTCTTCCTCTAGCAGGAGTAGGGTTATTAAAGCTTTCCATCACTTCTCTCTGTTGTCTTAAGAATTCTTCATGTGAGAGATCAGGATATTCTTCACTTGCTATAGAGAGTGCTTTTCTAGAAAATAATTGTTGAACTCTTTTATCAGTGTGATATAGAGTAACAATTCTGCCATCTTTTGTAGTGAACTTCTGGAATAGGTTTGATGCATCTTCAGGATTATCAATAATCACATCTTCATCTCCTTCAGGAATTATAGCAAGAGTCTGTATATGACCAGGCATCAGGATTTGATCACCTGTCAGTATTTGTTCTTCCGTCAGGATCTGAGATTGCACCAATGTTCTTACTGTCTTAACTCCAGAATCAGAAACATGAGTTGACTGCGTTGTTTGACTTTGAGAAGTTTGAATTGTAGATTTCATAACAGCAACATCAGAGGTTTCTACTTGTAGAATTTTGTCACCACCATCATTTCCAGTATTATCATCATCATCATTATTTCTCAATACTAGATCAGGTGTACATTTTGTCTGACTTACCTTCTCCCCCGTTTTGACATCAGTATTTGACAATATATTCAAAATTAAGGCAAGAGAGGTTTGAATGTCAGTTACCTTTGTATCAAGAGAATCAATCCTGTTGTTGATTGAAGACTGTTCAGCAATGATTGACTTAACTTGGGATTCCACTACCTTGAGTTGAAGAGCAGTAGACACCTTTGTAAAGCTCTGAGAAATATCAGTCCTCACTTTGTCAGTAGAATCTTTGACAGAATCTATTTCATGTTTCAGACTTTTGGATAACAGAGTAGTAGCCTTCAAATGATTCTTCAAATCTTCATTTTGAATCAACTTAGCAGCATTATAAGCATGATCCAATGCATATGGATAGCTTACAGAATCATGGGACTTGTACCAGTCAGTTTCCCATTGTTGCAATTTCAGCTGCTCAGCAGGATCAATCTCAGAAGGAACAAAAAAGTCTTGTCTGAAGTCTTTTCCAGTAGTAGCCTTTCCAGTCAAAAATGTGCTTTAGGAACCAAATTTAGTTCCAAGACTAGATTGTAAAACTCTGGCACGCTGTTCCTTCTCTTCATTATTATCATCATCACTATCATCAGAATCATCATCATCAGTATCATGAGTAACGTCAGGATCAGGAATAGCTATACCTTTCAGTTTATCCTGTGAATCTGTGATAGGATGGTCCATTGGTCGTGATCTTAGTGGCTGTATAAGAATTGGCTCAGCATCAAGAGCAACACCGTCATGATTTGATAAGCTTGCATCAGTATCTATTACTGATGGTTCTTGTGTAGCATGAGGTTCTGAAGCTACTTCAACACTTTGAGTTGGAGGTTCTTGTGTGCTTCCCTCATTGATAGTGTCCTTGACCAATCTTTGAACTTCATCTGCACCAGAAATCCCTTGAGCATTGTCAGGAAATTTCTCAGAAACTGTAGCTTGGCCTGCATCTTCACTTTGAGAAGATGGTTCTTGTGTGGCTGGAATAAAAATGTCTTCATTCTCCCTTTGAGAAAATGGTTCTTGTGTGACCATTCCAATTGCTAAGCCTTCACCCAAACTTTGATTGAGTGGTTCTTATGTGGCTGGATCATCAGTAAGAGCTGCTGAACCACTTTGAGGTCCAGGTTCTTGTGGGCTTGATCCCTTCAGTTTCTTCTGTCTAGAGAACACTAACTCCCCTGCTTTCCTTAGCTTTTCCATTGGATGTTTAATCCCAAGATTGGAAGCAGCAGCACCATACTTCTCCCATGAAATATCAACATGTCTTTTTGTTGGAGAGTCTGAAATAGTAACCACTTGACTTGGTGCAGCATCAGGAATACTAACATCAGGATTTGCTTGAGCATCTGAATTTGATTGCTCATTAAGAATAGAAGTGTCCTGTACATCAGTATCCTGCTTCTTTTCGAAAAGAATATGATACCTGCCCTTAGATAATTTCCTTTTCTTCTGTGGTGTAGATAATGGTACCACAACTTCAATAGCAGTATCAACAACTTCCTTATTCACATTCATAATAGAGGATATAGGTAAATCATCCTCAGAATCAGTCTCATCCCTGAGCACTAACTTTCTTTTAGCAAAAACAACCTCAACACCCTTAGCAGCTTTCTTCACCAGGACCCCTTGTACACCCCCTTGTAACTTCTTTTTAGTGAGTGGTGTAGAGGAAAAATCCTTTGAACCTGATTGCCTTCCTAACACATCAGTTCTAGCTGATTTCTTTGATTTTACAACTAAAGTCTTTTGAGAGACAGTAGAGGTGGCTGTTAACTGTTTAGACTGTTTGGGATGAATGCTTGGGTTAGGAACAAGATGTGATTGGCCTTGCCCCATAGCATTAGAAAGTAGTCCATAACAAGTAGGCATTTTCTGATGTAAGAAAAACCTGACCTCATTAGGAATAAAGGCATTGCCTATAAAACCATTTGCCTTATCACTGTTGACTAAGGACTTAATATTATTCTCAGTAATTCTACAGATTGGTAGAACTACATCATTCTCAAAAACAACATTAGGACATAAGTGATTAAATATCAACTGTAAAAATTTAAGAAAACAGACAGAACCTAACTTATCTGATTTCCTATCACTTAAAGCTTTTAAGATAAAAGACCCATAATCAAACACTGTAGAATGGATAAGAGAGTACCCAATTTTGAGAGATCCTGATGGAAGAGCATCAAAATTCGATGTCTTGTTCAGGAAACAGCGACTGATCGTATTAAAGAAGAAATTCCATTCCCTCTTAAGCTTTGTCCTAAAGAGGTTGCCATACCTCTTTACTTCACCATTGTAGCCCAACTTTGTAACAAACTCAAAGAGAGTAGAGTCCGAAACATTATCAGGAACAACATCACCAAGAACAGGTAAATACAGTGCATCCTCCACAATTGTAGGAGTCACATAGTGAGTAATCCCATCATATTCAAAACTCATCAAGATTGAGTCAGAATGCCCTTTGTCAAAAGTAACTGAGTTCCACACCTGCATAACTGACTTAAAAGAAACACTTGCAGGTTCTATTAAAGCAAACTTCAATGGGCTTGAAGCTAGAAAATCTTGAATTATGTGAAACTCATTGGGTAATTCCTGATGATTTAGAATAGCTACAAAATTATTAGTGGCAAAAGTAACACCACTAATCACAGTCTGTTTGTTCTTGAATGATGAAAACGCCATTAAAACAGTATCAAAAACTTGAGAAATTGAGATTTATAATTTAGGGTTCTTGAACACAGAGAGAGAAAGAAGATGTAAAACTGATGATGAAAGGGTAATTAGGATTTCAGAAAATCAAATGTATTTTGTTAAAACAAAATATTACTCTCTCAGTGACAGATGGCATGCTGTGATTCGTGCACAAATAATTAGTGGACAAATTACGTGTCTAATGAAACATAACTGCACCGCTTTTTATGTGTAACTATATGTATATGTCTTACAGTGTGCCACACGTGCGCATACAGTTGTCCAACTAAAACTCAAACAATTCTTACCAGAGACTGACGAAAAATCAGGCACAAATTAAGCAATGAAATACTGACCTGTCCATCAGGATTGACCAGTTGACTTCCTGTCAGGATTTTGTCCTATCAGGATTTGATCAAAATTACATACCTTGCAGAATGACCATTAGGATTTGATAGTCATCAGGATTTCCTCTCTGTAGTTTTCCTCAGAAATTCTCAAAGTTCATCATTCCAAGTTCATTCACCAACTTATTGAAAGTAGCTTCAGGCAGTGGCTTGGTGAATATATCAGCTAGTTGTTGATCAGTAGGAACAAAATGAAGTTCAATTGTTCCTTCCAGAACCTGTTCTCATATGAAGTGATATCTAATACTGATGTGCTTAGTATGAGAATGATGAACTGGATTTCCTGTCATTGCAATAGCACTTTGGTTATCACAATAAATAGGGATTTTTGAGTATGACATGCCATAATCTAACAACTGATTTCTCATCCACATAATCTGAGCACAACAACTTCCTGCAGCAATGTACTCAGCTTCTGCTGTTGAAGTAGAAATAGACTTTTGCTTCTTACTGAACCATGAAACTAGTCTTCCACCCAAAAACTGACAGCTTCCTGAAGTACTTTTCCTGTCTATCTTGCATCCTGCAAAATCAGCATCTGAATAACCACACAACCCCAAATCTGATTCCCTTGCATACCAAAGACCAAGTGAAGGAGTGCCTTTGAGATATCTGAGAATTCTTTTGACTGCAATCAGATGGGGTTCCCTAGGTTTTGCTTGAAATCTTGCACAAAGACAGGTTGCAAACATGATATCTGGTCTACTCGCAATGAGATACAATAAAGAGCCAATCATCCCTCTGTAGTGAGTTACATCTACCTCAGCACCTTGATCAGGATCAAGTTTGGTAGCTGTAGCTATGGGAGTACTTGCAGTAGCACATTCTTCCATGTTAAACCTTTTCAATAAATTCCTTGTATACTTTGACTGATTGATAAAAATGCCATCATCAGTCTGTTTAACTTGAAGACCAAGAAAATAACTCATTTCTCCCATCATGCTCATTTGATATCTTGACTGCATAAGCTTCGAAAACTTTTCACACAGCTTATTGTTTGTTGACCCAAAAATGATATCATCCACATAAATCTGAACTAAAAGCAAATCCTTACCATGATTCAAATAGAATAGAGTTTTATCAATGGTACCTCTTTTGAATCCACTTTCTAGTAAGAACTGAGCTAAGGTTTCATACCATGCTCTTGGAGCTTGATTTAGTCCATAAAGTGCCTTATCCAATCTATAGACATGATTTGGATATTTAGGATCGATGAAACCAGGAGGTTGTTCAACATAGACTTCTTCCTCCAGTTCACCATTTAAGAAAGCACTTTTTACATCCATCTGGAAAACCTTGAATTTCTTGTGAGTTGCATAAGCCAGAAAGATCCTGATGGCTTCTAGTCTTGCAACAAGAGCAAAAGTTTCACCATAGTCAATTCCTTCTTGTTGAGAATACCCCTTTGCAACTAGCCTAGCTTTGTTTCTGATTATTACTCCATCAAACTCAGTTTTGTTCTTGAAAATCCACTTTGTACCAACAATTGATCTGTTCTTTGGTCTTGGTACCAGTTTCCAGACTTTATTTCTTTCAAATTCATTCAATTCTTCTTGCATTGCAGTAACCCAATCAGCATCTTTAAGTGCATCTTCAACTTTCTTAGGTTCCTCCTTGGATAGAAAGTTATTGTATAGACATTCATTCTGTGTTGCACTTCTTGTCTGAACACCTGCATCAGGATCTCCAATGATCAAATCAGGAGTATGACTTGCAGTCCATTTCCTTGCTGGTGGTAAATCATTCCTTGATGTAGATGCTCCCCCTGGATTGGTGTTATCTTGTTTTGAAGAATTTGCTTCAGTAGAAGCTCCCCCTGAATAATTGATATCCCTTCCTGATGAATTATCAGGACCATCACTTGAATCAGTATCTGATGAATTCAGTCCTGATGATTGAGTTGACTCTGAACTTGTAGTAGAATGCTGTTGCTCCCCCTCAACATTTGCACTACTAGTTGTATTACCATTATTTGCATCATCAGAGTTAGCACCATCAGTATTTGGTGTGACATCAGGATTTGATGGATCATCAGGATCTGATTCACTTTCTTCAGGTTCCTTGGTAGCTTCATTTTCAAAAATCAGCCTTTCATGAGATTATTCATTGATTCCAGTTATCTTCTTATCATCAAAAGATACATGTATTGACTCCATGACAGTTCTTGTTCTCAAATTAAAAACTCTGAAGGCTCTTGATGCAGGATAGCCTATGAAAATTCCTTCATCAGCCTTTGTTTCAAATTTCCCTAGCTGTTCAGGATGAGTCCTGAGAACAAAACATTTACAGCCAAACACATGCAAATGCTTCAAACTTGGTTTCTTCTCCTTGAGAGATTGATAAGGAGTAACACCATGTCTGTTTATCAATGTGAGATTTTGTGTATAGCATGCTGTGTTGACTGCTTCTGCCCAGAAATATGTTGGCAATTTAGCTTCTTCCAACATAGTTCTGCCAGCTTCAATAAGAGTTCTATTTTTCCTTTCAACTACTCCATTTTGCTAAGGTGTGCCTGGAGCAGAGAATTGTTGAATAATTCCTTTGTATTTGCAGAACTCTTCCATCTTTGAATTCTTAAACTCAGTATCATTATCACTTCTCAGAATCTTGACTTTGTACTTTGTGGTTGTCTCAATCATCCTCACATGATCCAACAGTATTTCAGGAGTTTCATCTTTTATGTGCAGAAAATACACCCAGGTGAATCTAGAATATTCATCAACAATTACAAGAGTGTACCTTTTCTTACTGATGGTCATAATGTTGACTGGACCAAATAGATCAAGATGCAGCATGTGATATGGTTCTTCAATAGAGGATTCAGATTTACTCTTGAATGATGTCCTTCTCTGTTTAGCCTTTTGACATGCATCACAGAGTCCATCAGGAGTATATAACACATTTGGCAATCCTCTAACTAAATCTTTCTTAACCAACTCATTGATATTGCTGAAGTTGAGATGAGAAAGCTTCTTGTGCCAATTCCAACTTTCATCTACTGATGCTGTACTGATGAGACATGTAGGAGAGCCATCAGTATTTGATTGAATGTTGGCTTCATAAATGTTACCATGCCTATAGCCAGTCAATGCAACCTTTCCTGTTTCTTTGCTGACTACTTCTTAATGAGTGGAATAGAAGTTGACATGAAAACCTCTGTTAGTGATTTGACTAATACTCAACAGGTTGTGTTTTAGTCCCTTCACTAGAGCTACTTTTTCAATGATGACATTTCCAATGATTATATTTCCATATCCCAAAGTTTGTCCAATGTTGCCATCTCCATAAGACACAGTTGTGCCAGCTTTTTCCTCATATTCTGATAACAGAGCTTTGTTTCCAGTCATGTGCACAGAACATCCACTATCCATGACTAACACATTTTTCTTCTTACCCTGCAATCAGAATTTTAAAACACTAGTCAGAATGTTTAGGAACCCACACTTGTTGGGTTCCTTGTCCATGTATTTTATTAATTTTAGCAACAGAAGACTTTCTGACTTTAGCAGTCCTGACAGGATTTATTCCATCAGGATTTGCTTTGTCAGTATCAGTATTAACAAAAGCATGCTTCACTATGACATTCTCAAATCTACCAGACTTTGTACTATTATTAAACTTAGGCAATGGATCATAAAAGTTATAGTACAAATCATGATAAGCTTTACAAGTATAAATAGAATGCCATATACTACCACAATGAAAACAAGACTTCTGTGGTTTATAAAATACCGATCTACTCCTGACATCAGAAATAGGAATTTCAGTACTTTTCTTTAAACTCTTTTTACAATCAATAGCAAGATGATTAGAGTTACCACAGGTAAAACAACTTTTCCTAGGTGCATTTGGGATATATTTATAACCATTCTCTTTATTAATCCCAATTTTACCATTCATGTTTCTCTTAACAGTAGCTTCCTTTTTCGTATCTGTAATCTCACAGATTTTATCCTTAAGTTGTTTCTGAGACAGTAAACCTATATCCTTAGTGACTTTACTCAAGACAGGTTTAGACTTAATAACTTTGACATTTTGAACAGAAGTAGATCCCTTTTCAAAAGTTGAATCGGAATCCTTACCAAAAACAAAATTAACAGGAGTAATCTCAGATTTGGTTTTGTCTATAACATGTCTATAGGTTTTTGGACTAACTGTCTCATCAATAACAATTTTTTCTTTCAATTTCTTATCTTCATCTGACTTATAACCTAGACATTCTTTCCAATTCTTAGAAGTACTAATCTCATGAAATTTTCTTCCAGAATCTGTCCAGGTCCTGATTTTCTCATTGGAATATTCTAATTCCTTTTCAAGTGCAGTACATTTAAGTTTCATCTCTAAATACATGTGTTTAGCATTATCACATTCTATATGTACTTTTTGCATATGAGAAAATTCAGCTTCTAGATGCTCATTCCTTTTCCTAAGTTCAGACATCTCAGATAAAATCCTAGAATTCTCAGCAGTTTGACTTCTAAAGCTAATATGTAATGACTTTAGAAAACGTCTTAACTCAGAAGCATTATCAGTATCAAAATCAAAGACAATATTAAGTACCTTATCATCAGGAATAGCAGTATCATCAGTATTGGCCATTAGGGCATAGTTGACCACCTCAGTATCAGATTCTGAGGAGGAGTCCATCCAATCCTTGCATGATGTGATGAGTGCCTTTGTCTTCTTGCACTCAGAAGCAAAGTGACCCATACCATTACACTTGTAGCATCTAACTTTTGACTTGTCAAATTTGCTACCCTTGCTGTCCTTTTTGATATACTTGTCTTTGTCTGCATTGAAAGTCCTTTTCTGGAAGTTGCCTTGTCTTCTAGCCTTCCTGAACTTCATCTTTTTGAAGCTTCTGACAATCATAGCAACCATCTCTTCCATGTCTGAGTCAGAAGAGTCATCATCAGTATTGGCATCAGGATTGCCATCAGTATCTGATGATGAGTCATCAGGATCTGACTCAACTATTTTTGTTTTCCTTCTAGAGACCTCCACAACTTTTCCTTTCGATTTAGCCTCTGCTTTCAAAGCAATAGATCTTGCCTTGCTGCCTTTCTTATTCTTTCTCTGTTGAACCTCAAGATCATGGGTTCTTAGCATTCCATAGACTTCATCAAGAGACACAGTGTTGAGATCATATTGATGTCTAATGATCGAGGTCTGAGTATCCCATTCTTCAGGTAAAGCTCTTAGAAACTTGGTGTTAGAATCTTCAGTTTCATATTCCTTATCAACTAAAGATAAACTGTTTAGGAGTGTCAGAAATCTATCATATAAATCAGTCAGGCTCTGATCAGGTTTAGCATCGAATTATTCATATTCTTGAATCAAAAGAGCCCTTCTATTCTTTTTGACAGATGCAGATCCCTGGCACTGAGTTTCCAAAGTATCCCAGATTTCTTTTGCAGACTTGCATGCAATCACTCTGTTGGACATGACAACATCAAGACTACTGTGCAGAATATTCTTTATCTTTGGTTCTCTGAGCACATGAGCTTTTTCTTCTGGAGTCCATTCACTATTTGCCTTGACCACATAGTGTTCAGGTACAGTTTCTATTCGTTCTATGATCCTTGTAGGTATATATGGTCCGTCACGAATCCTGTCCAAATAGTCAGGATCCATAGCCCCCAGGTACATCAACATCTTTACCTTCCATGTTGGATATTCTGATTTCTGCAGGATGGGAATTTTCATACTTTCATACTTGGTTGTCGACATCCTAGATCGTATCTGATTAAATTTAAATCAGTTTGCTCTGATACCAATTGTTGCCCAGTAATAAACAATTGTAGAAGGGGGGTTGAATACAATTGTATAAGATTCTCGACTTAATAAGATATGAATCACAAATATGAAAGAATGATAATAGCTTTATTAAATCTGATATAAAACTGTTACAAACTCTCTCAAGAAATTCTGATGTTCTTGAGAGCTTCTAGGTTACAAAGATACTCGTGTGTGTAATCCGGTTATTAAACTAAAACCTAAACTGTGTTTATATACTACACAGCTTCTCTATCAATGATAAGTCCTAATCAATTACAAAGATTGAAACCTATCCTAAATTGATAGCTGCATTCCTACAGACCAGGAACCGACAGAATAATTCCTTATTTAACTAGACTCCAAATATAACTCGAAGTAGGAATCCTGATCAGCTTCCAGTCCTGATGATCAATCCTGATCCCAGTCCTGATATTCATTCTGATCCTGACGACCATGCAATCCTGATGACGTCATCAATCCTGATCAGTTGAGTCTAGATCCTAACGATCATTGAATCCTGATCTAACATATTGTGAATTAATATAATAAAAAATATTTAAAAAATAGTCGTGCATTTCACGGGCTATAAGCTAGTAGATATAATAAATATATTGATATCTTCTTATGTATGACGTACTTTTGTGTCAAATGCATAATGCAAAGAAAAATATTTTAAGAATATAATTTCGTAAAATATTACCATACATGTACCAAAAGTCCAAATTTGACACTAAATAAATTCATGTAATCTGGTGTATCACATGAATTAGCCTTGTATTTTGATAATACGAAGAAAAATATTTTTATATTATAATTTCTGAAAAGTATTATGATTTCACAAAAATATAATTTTTTAATAATATATTGATTTTATAGGTATTAAACCATATCTGCCACAAGAAAATTCACTTTTAAAAATTTAATACATAATCTTTCATATAATAAAATTTCAATTATATATATATTTTATTAATAAATAATTTATACAAATGTAATTTTTATTTTGTATCGTTTACTTTTAAACACGATGTGCATATTTAATGTAGTTTCATATACCGAAAATCCAAATCCAAATATTAAATTGTTTATCGTATTGGTGTCAAGTACAAAAATTGTCGGGTTCATGCAAAAGTAACAAAATAATAACTAGTTTATACACATATATTTATGTTGTTTTATACACTTTTAAATACCATATACACTTTTATATAATTTCATATATCAAAAAGCCAAATCTAAATATTAATTTTTTATCATGTAGGTGTCGAGTACAAATATTGTTGGGTTTAGGCAAAAGTAACGATATACCCTGATGTTGTTGCAATTTGTAAAATGGACAAAATGATCATCACTAAGTTTTATGTGTTCTTAGTTCTTATCTAACTATTTAATCGATGACCAAAATGAGTCTGAATTTATAATATTTTTAATTTCCGATATCATATGAATAATCTCATTATAATATTATACTCATAGTCAACTATATATTTTATGATTTTACCTTAAATATAGAACACATGTACGATGTGTTGAATGAATTTCAAAATTGTTCCAAGTGGGCTTTTAGCATGAAATGATTTTAAAATAAAGTTTAAATAACATATATATTAAGAGTTATTTAAGTATGAGGTAGATGAACTTCAAAATTGTTTCAAATGGGCTCCTAGCATGATGGTTGAGATGGGTTCATAGAATAACTTTGCACATTTGCACACAAAGGTCATCGGTTTGATCCTTGCCAATAATAATTGTTTTAGTATATTTATACATTATAGGGGTATATTAGTAAATTACTAAATACCATGAAATCCTTGTTGGCCTATAATAGATATAATAATGGATTTTATTACTGCTTTATGATGTATGTATATTATGTTGAATGCGTTTAGGTTGGATTTTATGCATGGACCATTCATGGAGTTAGCAAATTCCTTCACCTACAAGGCCTTTTATCCAAACAAGCTGAACAAAAAGAATCGGTCAGATGAGACTTGTTCAGATGGGTCAAAAAGAAGAGATTGTATTCAACCCCGTTTGTAAAATCTCATTGTTGATAAACTAGCGAATAACAATTTGTATCAGAGCAAGCTTCTAACAGTACAAGAAGTTTATAAATGATCAATTATTTATAATAGGTCACAAAGACACATGAATCAAGATCCCTACGTGAGAGAAGGAGATATATTTTAGTATTCAATTTATAGCATAATTGTGCTAATTGGTTCAATTTTTACATTTATACATACTAGTATTTAAGCTTACTAGCTTTTGTCATTTAAATACACAAGGTCTTGCTTAGTCCATATCTTTGATATATTTGACATATAATTAGTTGTTTAAAAAAAGGAGCACTTGAAATATACACTAGCTCTATTTTAAAGTCATTAAACAAAGTTGTGATTTTGATTTATAAAGACTAGTTAAACTATCTTTTGTTGTAAGAACTACAAGGCTTACATCTTATTTTTACCTCTAGTGATTTACACTTGATTAGTTAAAGAATAAAAAAAAGTATGTTTTTGTCTTGCTCAACTTAGTCCTTCACTTATTTGGAGCTTTAACATAAACAAGGACTTAACTAAACAAGACAATTCAAACTTGCCGTCATAATATTTAGAAGTAATATTCGTCCAAATATATAGCATCTTGTTTAACTTTGTCCTTTACATATTTGAGATTTAATATCAAATAAGGATTTAACGAATGAAGGCTACTCAAACTCGCTGTAAAAATGGGTTAAAACAATAGTCGGTCATTTTGGATTTATTTGGCCGATTATATAGCATATTGCTATTGTTTGCACTTACTTTCTCTATCACATAGTGATTTATATTAAATTTGTGCATTTAGTGCTAAATGCGTTTTCCTCAAAATTCAATGACATAGTCTAACTTAGATTTATATGTTATATAGGCCTCGATCGGTCATATGTTATATAGACACACACACACACATATTGTTCTTTGTGATTTAGTACCGTAACATACTAAATCATCTCATCTTTAATTTTATGAAAGGGATTTGTGTTTCGTAGTACTTGTATTCTAATCTTTACAGTATGGTGAAGTGAAATGAGGTGAATCTTGTTATAGGACCCAAGTCCTAGGCGTGCTAATTAACGAGGAGTTAGTAGCCTTTCCACCGTTAACAGAAGGAAAGACACGAGATCTAAGATCTATGATCTAAGACCGAAAAAGTTGTAGAAGTAAATATTCTACGAAGGCTGTTGCAAGTCTTGGATGAAGTGACTAGGTGTTACAATCCAAGATAAATCTTGTGGTTTGAATTTTTCTATTTTATTTTGAGGAGGTTACGTGTGTGTTTTGCTCCAAGATAATTAGATAATTGTTAGTTTGTAAAGACTTCTCCCTCTACTGTAAGGAGTGTTCTTTATAGGATCCAGTGAGGAGCTCTGGAATTGAACGTCCTTATGGGTTGCGCCACCGTGAACCAGGATAAAATCGATCGCATGATACTCTCTTTTCTTTCTCTATTTTTTTCCCGCACAAATTACTTGTTTGTAAGTAAAGTTTTTCAAAAAGAGGAAAGAAACTTAAAAAAGGCCAAGTTCAATTTTTTTTTAAAAAGATGATAAGTTATTCAACCCCCTTTTAGCTTATATATGCCATATACGAGACCCATCACACTTCTTATTATATTTTGAATGTCATAAATATAGTGTTACATGTTTAGTATAAAGTTATCATTTCAAGTCATTGTACTAAATAAAATTGCACACATTGACTTGTTTTTTATGGTATTCACATTATTGGGTTGGATTGTTCTTAAAAAATTATTAGTCTCAAATTTTAGGCCGCATTAGTGAAAATCTCAATGGTAATATATATTCATAAAATCTATTTTATAATTAAATATCGCCTAAATATTTTTAATATTATATATTTATAAATTTCAACCCAATAATAATAACATTTGTAAATATATTGTATCAACATATCAAGTACAACAAGGTGTATTTTGGTGAAATCTTTAAATAAAAGAAATATGACTTTGCAAATAAGAATATATAAGAAATATAAAGAAAAAAAAAATAGACCGGACTAGATTATTAAAATTGAACAATTAAAAGTTTTGGTTGGTCTATTTGGGCTAGTGTACAAGATAAATAATTTACTTGAAAACACATTTAACTATTCCAATTCTAACACATTTAACTATTTTAATTTAAACACATCTAAATGTTTTACATATTTTAAAAAATTTATTTTACGGCCCTAATTACTTCAAACACAATTTTAGAAAAAACGTAAATATAAATAAAAAATAAAATATTAAACTACAATTTATAAGATAACAAATATAAAAAATTAATCTTGGAGTATAAATTGTAATGTTCAATATAAAACTTGTTTGAAAACTTGATGCAATTATTTTCAAAGAGAAGTTAAAAAAAATGAGGTCGAATTAAAAAGAATCATATATTTGGTGGGTGTATTTGATTCAAATTTTAGTAGATCGTTAATGATTCATGAATTTTAATAGACTGTAGCTAATTTACGATTATATGCACAGTTTACGAGTTCGTGAAGTCCATGTAGAGTTGAGCAATATCCAATAGAATCTCTTGAATTTAGGTGAGATTCCAAAAAGTATAACATATACTATCAAATCCAATAAAATTCACGAATTATAAAATCCTTTAAAGTCATTAAGTTTTTGAATACCACTAGATTTTAATAGATTATTTACAATTCATATTGAATATCTCTAGAAATAAAATAATTATTTAAAATTTAGGTTGGATACCCCCAATTTGTTTAAAATCTAGATCGAATACCATCAAATTTTCAGAGACTTTTATTTTTTTTGTTGAATACACCTGGATATTGATGGATTCTTTAAAATCCAAATTAAATACATTTATTCTATTGAAATCCAAAAACAATTGTAGAAAATCTCAATTAAATACACTCGCACTATTAAATACCCAAAATACACCCCCAAAATTTGAAACCCCACCAAAAAACACAATCATCCCCAATTTGGAGACCCTACCCAAAAATACACTCACCCCCAATTTTGAAATCCTACCAAAAAAACACAACTCACCAAACACAACAAAAATCCCATTTCCACAACTGAAAATGTCAAAATCTGGTGCTGACATCCGCCGCCACGTCGTCGTCAACTACCAATCGAGCTCTAAAAATGTAGATTCATCACCTTTTTCTCAATTTCGGCGAAATGGTTAGTATTTGATCAAATTAAACTCCTTTATATATATAATATAATTACATATATTTAAATATAATTATATATGTTTGAATATTTTATGTGTATGTCATTTGATTTAAAGCAATTATTGTATGTATGTATGTATGTATGTATGTATGTATATATGTATGTATGTATGTATTTATGTACATATATATGTATGCACGTATTTATGTTGTGTGTGTATGTATGTATGTATGTATGTATGTACATACATATTCATGTTATTTTGAATACTTGATTGATCATGTGAATTGTTTGTTTATTCATAGTTTATGTGTAAATTGTAAGTTTGTTTTTAATTGATTTAGGTTTACGATATTTATTTGGGTGTTAATTATTATGTTTTTTTTATGTTTTGTGGAGGTTCAAAATTAATTTGTATTTGTTATTATGCTCATTTTATGTTTGGGTTTATTCGAGATTTTATTGTAGTTTTGTAAGTGTTTTAGTATTGTTTTGTTGTATGAAACGTGGATTGTTTTGTGAATATAGTGTTATATGGTATTACTCTTTTGTGCTGTTTTTTTTTATACACGAATCAAATTGACAAAGTTATTAGAAAGGTTTTTTTTTCTTTTGTGGATTTCATGTGCATTAAGAAGTAAGGGTCTTTCAGTATTCACACTTATCTTTTTATTTTTAAAATTTTTACTTTATTAAGAAAATGATAGATTTTCGGACTTTTGGATTGTAGTCAAAGTGTTTGATAAAAGATTTAGGTGGAGGAATGGTGGCTCTTTATACAATTTTGATGCGAAATGTTGAATTAAAATATTAATTTTTATATAATTTACATTATTAGTTAATAAATTTTTTATTTTAATTTATTAGACAAACATATTATTAGGAATATTCAAGGTTATAGTAGTAAAACAATAAAATGATTTATTTCTTTTGTTATTAAGATTTTACTTGGTCTCTAAATGTAACACCCCCATCTATATCTAAATGAGGGGCTACTTATTAAACCTTAAACCTGCAACATAACACTAAAATAATCTCTAAATAATAATTAAACAATCTAATAATCTCCAAGATAATATTAAACCTCCAAAACGGTTCAAAGCAATAAATATAAAAAACCAAAATCTCTAAAATAATATTCAAGTCTAAATAGCGATAGAAGTCTGCAAATCCTAATCAATGATATGAAGGGGTGGCTCTCCATCACATAGTCCCAGATCCCCCTAAGCACCTGCCAGAAAAAGAATACGACATGAGCCAACCGCCCAGTACGGATTTGGAATACAGTTTATAAAACAGAAAATAGATATTCATATTTGACAGTTTATAATAAAACATTTATTTAAAAATAAGTATGGCTGAAGCAACGAGGGGTTAGGATATTTTATACCGAGAACAGAACAGATACAAATACACACATCATAGGGTACCTAATGTGTGCAACAAACCGGATAACGTGTACGGCATATACAACGTCACCGTCAAATCAAATCACAAATCACAAATCATAAACTTTGGATTAACCCACGTATCCTGAAACAAATATCAAAAGCACAAAAGCTCGCCTCCTGAGCTATCAGAACAGAAGGATACGCCATGACCAATTACACTGCCATGGAAGTCTCATGTCACTGGTGCCGCAATGATATGGTTGTAGTACCCCTACAGCTGGTTAACTCGGTATACCCTATAACACTAAGGGTTCAAATATAATATTTCGCAAACCATTTTAAAATCTCACATAACAGATATTCTCAATATTTCCAACATATATAAAATATACGCAATATCAGAAAATCGCAGAAACAGATTTAAAAGTATTTTTCAAAGTCCAAAACAAATTTTTAGAATCAAAATGATTAAAACCAAACGAACAGATTTGAGGAGTAGCGCTGAATAAAATAGGAGAGAATCCGTACCTTGAAATCGCACTCTTAAACACTAATAAAATCCGCACACGATCTGCTAATTTCCCGATCCCCAATCTAATAACAAAATTATAATTTAATATTTTTATACTTTGCAATCAACTAACCAGTAAAATAAACATTCATCATTCTATATACAATTCATAAGTATCGAATATACCGTACCGTTAACATTGGTTGGTCATTAAATCAACCTAGTAGACTAGTATCCATTATTAATAAATTACTATAACATAACATAACATGGCCAAACTTGACAAACAATTATCATATAATTTATGTACATTAATACATTAATATATTAATAATGTAACATAAAACATGATGTCTTGGTTCATAATTCTAATACAGAACAGGGGCAAGGAGTAGACTATTGAAATATAATAATTTAATATAAAGTACATGATATTTATACTAATCACAATTCATTATGTAAAAGCAAATACAAGTCACGAAAATTAATGATATTAAACTGAGAATGAGTTTCCACGCATTACAAAATCACGCAGCCTTTAACATCCTCAAATACATATACGTAGCAATATATCAAAGTTTTAATTTAATTCATAAAATAAATAATTGAATAAATAACTAATAAAATATATTAATATATGTATATTCATTAGTGGTGACCAGAAAACATGAAACAAGGCTACATCGTGACATAAGACACAATGGAATGAATGAGTACACTAAGGGAGAGTACTTGTCAAAGTCATAAATAAATTAAGAGTGAATTCCACCAAACTTGTAACTACATAATATGAATAGAAGAAAATATCTTTAAAATTATTAACCCAAGAAGACAACCTTGTATCAATCTCCCTCTCGTCACCTCTTTGTTTCTCCTATATGTGGGGCTCTTAGGTTTACAAATTTTAGGTTTATGCAAACTTAATAAGTTATATAAGCCATTCACTCCCCTATTACTATTAGGACTTTTATGAAATAAATAAATAAAATAAAATAACTCTAATTCTAATTCTTTTCTTATTAGTAAATGCAAATTAATATAAATCTTATTATTATATTTATTATTAAATTTATCTAAAATATTTAAAAAGTTGCGTATATTACACTAAATTTAAGGATATACTCTCATGAAAATAGATGTAATATATCATTAATAGAAGATTTTGATTGATATTGAAATTGAGATTGTTTTATTTTGTTATGGGTTGTGATCTTAACAAACACTTTTCTTCGGTTGAGAAATTAAGGGTTGTGGTTCTGTTGTTGCGGTTAGATCCCCTTATGGCCTATGGATTTTTTCTGGGTTACTCCACATTCTCTATTTTTAAATTTTAATTTTTTTATTCGATTATCCTTATCTTCCTTCTTGTCTTGCATCACGTGGGATCCCCTTAGGGCTTGTGGATTTTGTGTGGCTACTCCACCTTATCTATCTTTTTATTTTTTAATTGAGTTATCCTTCCACCTTTTCTATCTTTCAATTTTTTTATTGAGTTATCCTTCTTTTTCTTCTTGTCTTGCTTCAAGTGTGATTCAACAAGGAAATGAAAAGGGATAAACAAGCAAATAAAGTTAAATCTCCCCAGAGTCAGCAAAATCTAATAAATCTGCAGATTTAGTTCATATCATACACTATATATGTTATGATAGTGTTTTAGTAGGAGTTATGGTTTAAGAATTAGAAATTTAGGTTCGGGTTAGTTGACCTCGCGATATGGGACATTTTGATCTTAGGTGGCTAAAATGCAATTAGTGTGGTGGCTAAGAGGTAAAATTTAGTTTATGAATAATATTAAACATCAAACTCCTGGGATGAACATTACTCAATGACATTGCTTTTAGGTTACAGTTGATGTAGGAATAAAGACATAAAGATTTGATGTACTTGTTTTCTTCTCCTTACCAGTTACTACTTACCTATATAATATTGTTGTTTTATTTATTTTTTATAATTATCAAATTATTAAAAAGCACAACTGTATTTTTTAAATTTTTATGGATATATCATTCAATTAGGATCAATTCCCAATTTTACAATAATATACTATAAGTTTAATACTCTATCTAAACTAGACCAAGTCATCAATACGGTAAAGTCGTATTATCATAGTTCAGTATATTATTGGTTGCCAGTACCATCAATATTCATCTCTTCTGCAATTGGTTCCACCAAAACGTTACTTTTTCTTTTTTTCTTTTGTTCCATGAATGATAAATCATTCTTGCATATTCGTTTCTTGTATCACCTTCATGAACAGATGCTTTTGGAGACGATAATAAGGGGGGGACTAAAAGATCTGCCCTTGTTTGTGATTCTTTTGCTTCTAAAGGGTGGTGTGTTAAGGGAAATTCTTGTAGGTTCCTCCATTCAAAAGATTCCTACAGTTGGGAGCCATCAACTCTCTTTCAACCATCATTTCCTCTCACCAAAAGTTTGTTGTCTCGAGTTATATCTATTCGTGATAGCACAGAACAAACCAAACCGGGGGAAGTAGATTATGTTTCTGATGTCGTGGGAGCTCAAAATGTAAATCTTTTGAACAATCTCTTGGTGGAGATAACAATGTCAATGACAATATCACGAACAAGAAAAACTATGGAGATGGTTTAGTTCCAGTTGAAACAAGAACTCCTGCGACTGGACGAGAATTGGTAGATATGGCTGGACGAGGGGCTAAGGTTGAGATAAATAAGAATATAGCCAAGGATCCAAGATTCATGCGTGAGTTTCGTACTGCTATCAAAGAAAAGGTCAAACAAGTGCTCCAACCAACTTGGCATGAGGGTAAACTGAGCAAGAAAGCCCACAACAAGATAGCCAAAAAAACAGTTGACAAAATCATGGGAATAATCAAACGATTTCCATCTACTCTGGAATCAGCGGATCCGTTTTCTTCTTTGCTGGAGCAGAATATTGCAAACCTGGTCAAGGTGAGTTAAGAATTATAATTTGTTAGAGAACTTGAGTAGTATTAAATGTTGATAGCATCAAGCATATACTTGCAAATTATATTCTTGGATTGATATAATTAAATTTTATATGCAGTATTACATTGACAAATATGGAAAACAGTGACCTGCATGTCCTTCGTATAATTGTTTGGGACTTGAAGCAGGGAAAGTTACTTCAGAGGACGTGTTTTGTTTACGGAACAACGGGGAGCAAAAATGGTGACATGCATGCTACAATTTCTTTTGAGATTTCTAGTTTCGAGAATAAGACTCTTTCTCTTAGTTAATGTTTGAATTGGTACAAGAACCCCTATAGATCTTTTATGACATTGAAAAATCAAGAACTTGATTCATTATTATGGTTTTATCTAATTTTTTAAATATTGTGAATGATTTTTTTTATTTAATAAGATTATTCTATCTACATTAACCTAGAAGAAGTTAACTTAGTTGATACTATTTTGATAACAGTGAATCAGTGAACATTATAGTGCAAATTATCAAATCATTTTCACAAACATCACATTTTTCAACTACAAACAAATATTTAGTACAAAAATTCAGTTGAGGATGATGAACTTGCACTAGTACATAAATGTTTTTCAGCTTCGCACCTACGTTGGTTCTTTAGGGAACCGTCACTTTTTCAATTGTATTATATCTTTAATCATCCATGAGTTCTAACCAAAATAAATATAAAAAAAGACCTCATATAATTCATTATTGAGTTTACATGTAACAGTAAGTCACCTACTGTTAACCAATTAAGCAGCTGTAACTAGCTAGGTAAAAACAAGTCAAATGCAGAAGATTGTAAGCGGCCTGCTAAATGCTAATACCAACTAAAAATAAGTGTGTATTATGAGTTACCAGGTTTTGTCTAAGAAACTATTACAAGTTCTATGGCTGACCAAATTTAGGTTATCCATCTCCGTCTAATGGTCATATATGTTGTCTTGTTGTCCCGCAAGTAATCATCCACTATACATATATGTTGATTCCTATTTACAGTGTACATCGAAATAGACAGCACTCCTGATTATAAGAGTTGCAATACAAGTAATGACCAATTAATATGTGTTTAGTTCTTCAAAATTTCTACATGGAGTGTTTTGTATGTCATGCAGAAAGATAATAGTACTTAGCATGCATTTGGGGACATTTAACGTCATCTTTCATTTTTATTTGTTAAAAAGAAATGTAAGGTTGTTGAAAGATCTTTATATCAGAGAAGCACCAAAGCGTACAAGGACGAAGGTAGCCATATCTTTTGATGCTTCTAATATTGAAGGGGTAAGCTTCCCCATGACACCCTATTGGTCATAATACATGTGATAGATAATTTTTTATGTAAAACGAGTCTTGCTAGACAACGGAGGTTTTGTAGACATCTTGTGTTTCCTTACGTATTCATAAAGATGGGATACAATGATTCTCAACTGACTCCCTCAAACATGCATGTATATGAATTCAATGGAGTTCAATCGAAAGTGAAGGAATGATTACCTACCCATGAAAACTGGGTAGAGCCTTGGGATGCCACTTAGTTGTTGAACTTTTTGGTAGTCAACGCAACCTAGACTTAGAATACAATCCTTGAATGGACAGGCTTGCATACCTTCAAGATGGTTGCGTGAACTTATCACTTAAAGATCAAATTCCTCACAAAGAATGAATTAGGTGAAAAAAAGGAGAACAAAAGATGGCAAGAAGTTGCTATAGAGAAGATGAGTAACAGTGAGAAAAGCCAACCGAGTACTTGATCCCCGTTTAACTAATTCTCGAAGAACCCGACAAGATTACATACGTTAGGGCATCATTGCGTGAACCCTTGAAGGGAAATTGACTCCGTTTTTACTAGATTTGTTTTTGTTTTCACATGGACAACAACTGATATTCAAGGGATTAAATCTCAACTGATTACATATAAATTGAATATGGATCCGGATAGGAAGACAGTGAAACAAAAGAAAAAGGAATTTTTGCCCCGGATAGCCAAGAGGCCATAAGGCAAGAAGTCAAAATCTCTTGGAACCCGGATTCATTGAGGAAACTCAATTCTTATAGTGGTTGACTAACCGTGTAATGGTCAAGAAAGCCAATGGTGGAGAATGTGTATAGATTTCACTAATTTGAATGATGCATGTCTTAAAGATTGTTTCCCCTTACCGAAGATTGATACATTAATAGATGATATGGATGACCATGAGATGCTAAGCTTCATGGATGGATTCAGTAGATTATCAGATTACAATGCATATGGACGACAACCTAAATGTATCTTTCATAACTGACTTTGGTGTATATTGCTATCTTGTTATGGCTTCTCGATTAAAAAATGCAGGTGAAACCTACCAAAGGATGGTGAATAAAATATTCCAACACTTCACTAAAAAGACCATCGAGGTTTATGTTGATGACCCATTGGTCAGAAGGCTTGATAAGGCCGATCATGTTGAGCACTTGCGAGAGACAATTGAAGTGCTAAGCCACCACAAGATGATGTTGAACCTAGTTAAATATGCTTTTGGTGTAGAATCTGAAAATATTTTGGGTATGATGCTTTCAAAGAGAGGCATCGATGCCAAGCTTGACAAGATCAAAGCTATCCTAGAAATGGAGCCTCCAAGGACCATTAGGGACGTCCAAAAGTTGACGGGAAGAGTAGTTGTTGTCTTATGAAGGCTCGTCTCCAAATCCGGTGATAAGTGCTTGCCCTTCTTTAAAACACTTAAGAAGATAAAGGATATTATGTGGATTGATGAAAGTCTGGTGGCCTTTAAAGAATTTAAGTACTACATGGCTAAAGCACCTTTATTGGAAAAGCCAGATTCGTGAGAAGTACTCTAATTGTACTTGGTAGTCTTTGACAAAGCTTTGAGTGTTGTTCTCGTAAACGAGGAAGCTAATCTTTATAAACCCATTTATGTACGATCAAAGTTTTTCATGGAGGGGAATTAAACTCAACTAATGAGAAGTTTTCATAGCTATGGTTACCGCCTCAAGAAAGTTATGACCTTATTTTTAAGAACATCTAGGATATAAGTCCATTATAAGCACTAAGACCAACCCTCGATAAGTATAGTGCATAGCCAGTAGGAGATTGATCAAATGGGCTACTACGCTTGGTGAGTTTGACATCAAATATAAACCCTTAACCTCATAAAAGCTCAAGAACTTGCTAACTTTGTGGTTGAATAGACCATTGACAACCAAGAAGTGGAGGGGTAGGTGAAAGTATCCCAAGAGGGAATATAAGGAGATAATCAATATGAAGAGATGTTACTCAAAGAGTATTGGATGCTATAATTTTATGGAACATTAAGAATAAACAAAATTAGTGGATCTCGGTTAGTGTTACAAAACCCTGAAGGGTTTGCCATCGAGTACACCCTTAAGCTAAATTTTCCAAAAATGAATAATAAATCTGAGTATGAAGACATGATAGCTGGTTTAGGCCTAACTGGGCATTTCAAAGAAATAACCTTTCATGGAGACTCGAGGTTAGTGATTTCACAAGTAAATAGATAATTTGAGGCAAAAGATAAAACCATGTCAAAGTATAGGAAGCTTATAAAAGAAATAAGGACCTAATTAGAGGAATGTAACATTGAGTATATCCTAAGAGAGGATAATGTAAAAGCCGATGCCTTATCTAAATTTGCCTGATCCGAAATAGAGAACTATGCACGGAGTGTTTACTTTCAAGCCCTGAAGACTCAGAGTATTGATTCAAAACTGATAACACGAATAAATATGGAGAGCTGATAGGTTCCTAATAATGCCTTGGAGGCATGGAAGCTATCAGTAAGAGCGCTGAGGTACACTCTGATTAAAGGGATCTTATACAAGAAATTATTTATGATTTCATACATAAAGTGTATGAGACCTCGAGATGCCGAGTTGACCCTGAAGGAGGTACACGAAGAAATTTGTGGGCAACACTTGGGGAGCAGGGCCCGTGCTCACAAAATAACTCGCTTAAACTTCTATTTGCAAGACATGTTGGATGATGCCAGAGAATATGTAACACGACGTGACATCGCACGCACCTCTAGTAAGGAAACCACTAACTACGCTAACATCCATAAACTCTCGTATTCTATTTTCTATGCGGGGGATAAAATACTTGGTCCCTTTTCTATGGAAAGTGCTCAAAGAAAGTTTTTGATAATGGTCATTGATTATTTCACTAAGTGGATCGAGGCCAAATCTTTAGTCAAAATAACTACCAAATAAAAGACTCAATTCCTTTGAGAAAGTTTAATATGTAGATATGGACTTCCGTAAGTCCTATTTATGGATAATGGATGATAGTTCAATAATAAGGATTTTAAGAAGTATTGCGATGACAATGATATCAAGTTATTCTTTACCTCCGTTGCACACCCTAAAAAAATGGACAACTTGAGTCAATCGAATTATCCTTGATGGACTAAAGAAGAGAGTTGAACACTCAAGAAAGGATTGGGTGGATGAATTACTTCCAATACTTTGGGCTTATCGTACCACTTGCAAAGTGACTAAGAGAGCTACTATGTTCTTACTTGCTTATGGAGCAGAGGTCATTGTGCCCTTGGAAATTATACTTGTATCCCCGAGGTGAAATCTTATGAATTCAAAACAAATGAGGAAGGCATGAAGCTCACAATTGATTTAATTGATGAAATTAGGGATGAAGCCATGCAAAGATTGTTGATCAATATCGATAAAAAAGATATTTTTCTAGTAAAATCTATGGTCAAAGAAATATTCTTTCTACAAGGAGATTTGGTTGTCGAAAAATAAAAGCATCCAGAGTTGGATATAAGGGAAAAATGATCCTAAATTGGAAATAACAGTACATAGCCGAGCAAGTCCTAGGACAAGGATCTTAAAAGTTGGAAACACTCAAACGAGAGGAAGTGCCTACAACATGGTATTCTTCAAACTTGAAAGTTTGTTACGTGTAAAAATCTATGTTGAGTTTCATTATTTAGTACGATTTAAGTTGAAATAAGAATTGATGAAATCATTAGAATGTCAATGTAGGAGCCTTTCACTCCACTTAGGAAATATTCAATATGTATAGATTGAATCCAATTACAGTCTATAAAAGTAGTATATTTTCCTTTATTGTTATTTATTCAAACTTCTTGTTGTTATGTTCACTTAAACATGAAAATGAGAAAAGTACCGAAAAGAACCAAAATAAATGAACACTAATAAAAATTTGGAAGTTTTGCTTCTTGCTTTTCTTTTATGTAAATAAAATTACTCTTTTTAATTCCAAAAAAAGAATAAAAACACTATGGTTCTATGTAAGAAAATTACAACTTGTCACACACTCATGTCTAAACAATATCTAGGGATTATCACTTCACGCAAATAATATAAAATCAAAGATTGACATACAACAAAACATTTAATCATACACTTTTTGTTGGTCTACATTTAGCTTTTTTGCTTACAACTGCAGGCAAATGGCTGCAATCTCGGTTTGGGCCTTCACACATGAACGGATGAAGTAAAATTACGTTGATCATTCCTAAGATGCCTCCAAGCTCAGATTTTTTTAAATTTAATAACACAAATAGCATGTTAATGAACTAATTAATGTGTCCAAGAGGAAATTACAATAAAAGGTTCCTCCCAAGCATACAAATCCCATAAGAAGGGTCTATAATTCCTTTTATGGAGGTGGCTTCTTCCCTCAAGATTACGAAGCCCACTAAGATTCTTAGAACAATTAGGTATGTTAAGGGCATTTCTCCTCATTCTAGAACTACATTTTATAGCTTTATTCTCAGCATATCTAAAAATTTTGTCACGACAAATACAGTCGTGAATAACAAGAGCACTTATTGAAACTCGAAAGAACTAAATCTTAAGTATTAAGTACAACCTATATAATTCTTGATCCATAACATGTACATTAAGTTTACTTCATTTTAATATAAATAATGGAGGGTACTGTTTCCATTTCCCCCCAAAATTCAACACAAAAAATCCTAAGGTTCTGGATTTCAATGACAAATGTCTATTCATGAAAGACATCATGTGGAGTTTGTGTAATGCCATGCCAAGTGGACCTAAGAGACAGAATATATCACTCTAAAGTTAAGTTTTATTTTATCAATAAGTGCGAGAATTTATATTGTGCAAAATCTTTAGTTTTTATTCTATCAATAAGTGTGTGAACTTGTAGTTCTGCCCTTTAAATTCCTTTATAATAGTTCATGTTTTGGTAAATCCATTACTATGGTTAAACACAACAAAACTCGATTTGCTTAACAACATTCTATAATCAGTCAAAAAAGATGAATTTATGGTGCATGGCATTTTATTTCAATTGCTTTTTATAGATGGACTTAAAAATTGTAGGTGGGACATAAAAGCAACAAGAACGTTAGCACATTGTCTAAGGTAGTAAATGAAACCAAGATTTAAACTAGGAAAATCAAGAATTACATGACTCATAGAGCTGCAAAATACAACTTAATTACAAGGTAATATATTGTGAACACAAGAGACATATATTCATGACATACTTTCCTGAATAATATGCATAAAAATATTTAACTTGATGATGAATTTAATTTTGTTCTATAAAATGTATTATGCACCTATTTTACTTATGAAATGTATATTGAGGAGGAACATATATGTACAGTAATGTTCAACAATATAATAAGAAGCACAAAATATAATCTACGAAATATCTTATTTAATGATGACTTTTGTTATGAAAATTATTCTATGTATATATTTTATTTACATAACATATATGATCTTCAAGTTCTCCAACTAAATCACGATCTTCACAATATTTAACCCTACTAGCTAATAACAATTTATATTTGCTAATTATTTGTGACATGTTTGTTTCCGGAAGAAAGTGCCCTACACTATCAAAAGTTTAGAACATTTGCTTTTATTTTATGTAAAGAAACTTACTCTTTTCTATTCCAAAAACAGAAGAAGAACACTATGTTTTGATGTAGGGAAATTACAACTTGTCCGATATTCATGTCTAAACAATATCTTGGGATGATCACTTCACGCAAAACCACTATTTTTGTGAGTCTGTGGTACTGCTTAGTTTTTGTGTTTTGCTACTACATTTTACAACTGCAATCTCAGTTTCGGCCTTCCCGATGAAGTAAAATTATGCCCATCATTCCTAAGACGCCTCCAAGCTCACATATATTTAAATTTAATAACATATTTGACTTGTTATGAGTTGGACTCCATCAAAACTAAACAATTTAAAACTCCTAATTAAAAAATGTTAATACTTGTTCACTTGATAAACAAATTTTGAACTGAAAACCTATAATAACTAATTTCATTTACCCGAGTATAGTTCACGTTCACCTTTCTTAGTTGGATAACATTATAAATGGTTCAACCCGGGTGCCAAATTCATGAAGAATTCGTACACGCTGATAACTTTTTCCTCTACACAAAAATCTGGAAAAGTAAAGAACATTACAATTAAATTTAAAACATATTTAATTATGTGCATATTTGTTACTACTACTACAGGTTGTCATTCTGTTATGACAAGTTGATCAAGTTAGTTAGGATGACACCTCAAGTTAGTTAGAATGACAACTCATTGACACCCTATCATTTATGTTTTGTAGTCTATATAAGAACCTCTTTTTGTGTATCATTCAGTTCAGTTACAACATTTTATACATTGCTTATTCAAAGAATATACAGTTTGTCATGGTATCAGGGCTAGGGCTCCGATCATTTCTTCCGCGTCGCATCTTCATTTGCAAAGCTTCACTACTTGATTAAATTCTGAGTGATCTCTCTCTGATTGATATCTCTCTGCATCTCTCTCCGATTGACATCTCTCTGTGTGTAAGCGTCTTCAACTTTCATGGCTACTTATGCAGCTGCAACTGCTGGAACTTCAGCAACTACATCCAACACAGTTTCATCAGTAATCGACTCTAATCATCTTTATTATCTGCAAAATTCTGATAATCCAGGTACTCCGCTTGTAACTCAGTTGCTTACGGATCAGAATTATTATCAATGGAGTCGTTCTGTTACTATTGCTCTCTCAGCTAAGATGAAATTAGGTCTAATTGATGGTTCACTACCTAAACCTGTTAGTACATCCAGTCAATTTGGAATCTCGTCTAGATGTAATGATATGGTTCTTTTCTGGTTACTAAACTCCATGTTTGTGGAAATACGTAATAGTGTTGCATATTTTTCAACTGCTAAGGAAATTTGGGATGATCTTGCAACTCGATTCTCTCAGTCTAATCTAACCAAGAGTGTTTCATCTTCGTAAAGAATTGAGTTCTCTTCAACAAGGTTCATGTAACAGCCCCAAATCCGGGGTCAGGGATTTAGAGTAGTCACGATCCACTTACTTCTTGCCTTGTGTTCGCACAAAATCACGCAAGCGTACGCAGTCACAAGTAATATATGAATAAGTAGAGTTCGTTCCCACAGAGACTGCTTTGGTTACTATAGTTATGCACCTATGCAACAATGTATGGCTACTGTTCAATGCTAAGACAAGTATCAAAGTTGTGTTTTGATTAACTAAATTAACTAATCAACTTAACAAGATTATAATTAACTAAAGAGATTGCTGTTGATTTACTTATGAGGATAAAACATGGGATCCTAACTTCATGAAATACTTCATCTAGAGTTTTATGTCTTTAATCAATGCATGTGACGGTTGTGACAACTAATCGGATAACACGAAATCAGTACACGCTACCTTTCAGTATACGTATACCAAACCACTCAAACATCCACAAAAGAGATAGAAGTTGAGCAGTCACCAATTATGCTTAGACCCTATATGTCTATAAGATTTGAAAACATAACGGTTTAACGAGCAAGTTTTCCATTCAGATTACATAGGGCAGGTAAGATGGTTAAAATTACCTACGAATCATGCATGACAAACATACATAAACCTATGCTAGCATGGCAAGTTCTAAACCTCTATATCCACTTTCGCAATCAATAGAGATTAACAATACAACTTAGATGTTAGCTACACATCCAAGAAGAATAAGCACAACCAAACTAGGTTATCAACAAATCATCACAGACAAATCTTTAAAACAATTAACTACTAAAATCCATAAATAAATCCGTTAGAATCCCACGACAACGATTAGTTCATAATCGAACCGTTCATCATCGTGGGTTCTGATGAAAACATGATAATAAATATGTCTGGAATACTGAATAAAAGTACTAGGGTTTATGAAGAAACAAACGAGAATCCAAAGTATCGCCTAATTAGAAGAATACAAAGATAAGATGAAAAGTAGATCTTCGTAATCAGCCGTCTTCTTGTTCTCCTCGCCGGTGGATGGATATGTATATTTGTATATCAATGTATGTCTCTGAAATCGTCCACCAGTGTATATATAGGCCCTCACGGTTGACTGGTCTTCGCTGGTTTCCAACACAGAGTTGAATTCAGCATCTTCAGCATTCGTACAAGCGCGGGCGCGCTCCAACAAAGCACGGGCGCACTCAAATAGTGATTCTGAAGCGCGGGCGTGCTATGAACAGTGCGGGCACGCTATGAACAGTGCTATGAATAGTGCTAATATTCATAATTCAGCAAACTATTTTCTTTCCGTTTCTTTGCGCTTCCAACTCCCTTACCGCATGGACTTCTTTTCTTGAGCACATAACCACCATATATACATGAATCCTCACATTTCTGCATCCATCTGTAGCTCTGCACATTCTAGCTAAAAACACATTAAACACACCAAATACTTGAGTGTGAGCGATCAATTTAAGCCGATACGAAGCGTTCCAAGTAGATATACAATCCACTTATCACACCCCTAAACTTAAACCGATGCTTGTCCTCAAGCATAAAAAGACTCTATATATCAAGATTGGAAGCAGCAACACCATACTTGTGGGCTTGATTCCTTCAGTTTCTTCCACTACAAGAAATCTCATATTTACCTACCAATAATTTACCTACTATTAATTATTAGTAGGTAAATACTACTTTCACTTACCAATATTTAAGTGTAAAAATCATTAGTAGCTAAATACCAAAGTGGAGAGAGGTGGACACAAATATTTTCTCCGGACCCACGTAAATGCTAGATTGACTTATATGGGTTCAGGGCAGCCATTTTCCCACTTAAAAAAATAATATATATAACCGTTACTGATGTGTCAAGGTTGTTTTTGAATATTAATTAGCTAATTGCAGCGTATAATCTCTCTTGTTGCCACATTAGCCTAGTCCCTAGAGTGAGAATTCCATGTAATGCACCCTGTATTGGGGGAAAAAATGGCCATATGCTTACACTTTTCTCGTTTATTTTTCTTCCCAATGTAGATAATGAAGTTTTACGTATTTGATATGTTGTACAAATAAATATTATAACTACCAATATAAATATGTGTAGATAAAGAGTCTTTCTTTACTAACTTTTACCTACCACTCGCTACCAATAGTGTATTGGTAGATAAATCTCATTAGCTACCAATATAACACTTTTACTTACACATACAATTGGTAGATAAAGGTCAAATTTCTTGTAGTGTTCTGTCTAGAGAACACTAACTCCCCTGTTTTCCTTAGCTTTTCCATTGGATGTTTAATCCCAAGATTGGAAGCAGCAACACCATACTTCTCCCATGAAATATCAACATGTCTTTTTGTTGGAGAGTCCTGTGCTGGAGAGTCTGAAATAGTAACCACTTGACTTGGTGCAGCATCAGGAATACTAACATCAGGATTTGCTTGAGCATCTGAATTTGATTGCTCATTAAGAATAGAAGTGTCCTGTACATCAGTATCCTGCTTCTTTTCGAAAGGAATATGATACCTGCCCTTAAATAATTTCCTTTTCTTCTGTGGTGTAGATAATGGTACCACAACTTCAATAGCAGTATCAACAACTTCCTTATTCACATTCATAATAGAGGATATAGGTAAATCATCCTCAGAATCAGTCTCATCCCTGAGCACTAACTTTCTTTTTGCAGAAACAACCTCAACACCCTTAGCAGCTTTCTTCACCAGGACCCCTTGTACACCCCCTTGTAACTTCTTTTTAGTGACTGGTGTAGAGGAAAAATCCTTTGAACCTGATTGCCTTCCTGACACATCAGTTCTAGCTGATTTCTTTGATTTTACAACTAAAGTCTTTTGAGAGACAGTAGAGGTGGCTGTTAACTGTTTAGACTGTTTGGGATGAATGCTTGGGTTAGGAACAAGATGTGATTGGCCTTGCCCCATAGCATTAGAAAGTAGTCCATAACAAGTAGGCATTTTCTGATGTAAGAAAAACCTGACCTCATTAGGAATAAAGGCATTGCCTATAAAACCATTTGCCTTATCACTGTTGACTAAGGACTTAATATTATTCTCAGTAATTCTACAGATTGGTAGAACTACATCATTCTCAAAAACAACATTAGGACATAAGTGATTAAATATCAACTATAAAAATTTAAGAAAACAGACAGAACCTAACTTATCTGATTTCCTATCACTTAAAGCTTTTAAGATAAAAGACCCATAATCAAACACTGTAGAATGGATAAGAGAGTACCCAATTTTGAGAGATCCTGATGGAAGAGCATCAAAATTCGATGTCTTGTTCAGGAAACAGCGACTGATCGTATTAAAGAAGAAATTCCATTCCCTCTTAAGCTTTGTCCTAAAGAGGTTGCCATACCTCTTTACTTCACCATTGTAGCCCAACTTTGTAACAAACTCAAAGAGAGTAGAGTCCGAAACATTATCAGGAACAACATCACCAAGAACAGGTAAATGCAGTGCATCCTCCACAATTGTAGGAGTCACATAGTGAGTAATCCCATCATATTCAAAACTCATCAAGATTGAGTCAGAATGCCCTTTGTCAAAAGTAACTGAGTTCCACACCTGCATAACTGACTTAAAAGAAACACTTGCAGGTTCTATTAAAGCAAACTTCAATGGGCTTGAAGCTAGAAAATCTTGAATTATGTGAAACTCATTGGGTAATTCCTGATGATTTAGAATAGCTACAAAATTATTAGTGGCAAAAGTAACACCACTAATCACAGTCTGTTTGTTCATGAATGATGAAAACGCCATTAAAACAGTATCAAAAACTTGAGAAATTGAGATTTATAATTTAGGGTTCTTGAACACAGAGAGAGAAAGAAGATGTAAAACTGATGATGAGAGGGTAATTAGGATTTCAGAAAATCAAATGTATTTTGTTAAAACAAAATATTACTCTCTCAGTGACAGATGGCATGCTGTGATTCGTGCACAAATAATTAGTGGACAAATTACGTGTCTAATGAAACATAACTGCACCGCTTTTTATGTGTAACTATATGTATATGTCTTACAGTGTGCCACACGTGCGCATACAGTTGTCCAACTAAAACTCAAACAATTCTTACCAGAGACTGACGAAAAATCAGGCACAAATTAAGCAATGAAATACTGACCTGTCCATCAGGATTGACCAGTTGACTTCCTGTCAGGATTTTGTCCTATCAGGATTTGATCAAAATTACATACCTTGCAGAATGACCATTAGGATTTGATAGTCATCAGGATTTCCTCTCTGTAGTTTTCCTCAGAAATTCTCAAAGTTCATCATTCCAAGTTCATTCACCAACTTATTGAAAGTAGCTTCAGGCAGTGGCTTGGTGAATATATCAGCTAGTTGTTGATCAGTAGGAACAAAATGAAGTTCAATTGTTCCTTCCAGAACCTGTTCTCATATGAAGTGATATCTAATACTGATGTGCTTAGTATGAGAATGATGAACTGGATTTCCTGTCATTGCAATAGCACTTTGGTTATCACAATAAATAGGGATTTTTGAGTATGACAGACCATAATCTAACAACTGATTTCTCATCCACATAATCTGAGCACAACAACTTCCTGCAGCAATGTACTCAGCTTCTGCTGTTGAAGTAGAAATAGACTTTTGCTTCTTACTGAACCATGAAACTAGTCTTCCACCCAAAAACTGACAGCTTCCTGAAGTACTTTTCCTGTCTATCTTGCATCCTGCAAAATCAGCATCTGAATAACCACACAACCCCAAATCTGATTCCCTTGCATACCAAAGACCAAGTGAAGGAGTGCCTTTGAGATATCTGAGAATTCTTTTGACTGCAATCAGATGGGGTTCCCTAGGTTTTGCTTGAAATCTTGCACAAAGACAGGTTGCAAACATGATATCTGGTCTACTCGCAATGAGATACAATAAAGAGCCAATCATCCCTCTGTAGTGAGTTACATCTACCTCAGCACCTTGATCAGGATCAAGTTTGGTAGCTGTAGCTATGGGAGTACTTGCAGTAGCACATTCTTCCATGTTAAACCTTTTCAATAAATTCCTTGTATACTTTGACTGATTGATAAAAATGCCATCATCAGTCTGTTTAACTTGAAGACCAAGAAAATAACTCATTTCTCCCATCATGCTCATTTGATATCTTGACTGCATAAGCTTCGAAAACTTTTCACACAGCTTATTGTTTGTTGACCCAAAAATGATATCATCCACATAAATCTGAACTAAAAGCAAATCCTTACCATGATTCAAATAGAATAGAGTTTTATCAATGGTACCTCTTTTGAATCCACTTTCTAGTAAGAACTGAGCTAAGGTTTCATACCATGCTCTTGGAGCTTGATTTAGTCCATAAAGTGCCTTATCCAATCTATAGACATGATTTGGATATTTAGGATCGATGAAACCAGGAGGTTGTTCAACATAGACTTCTTCCTCCAGTTCACCATTTAAGAAAGCACTTTTTACATCCATCTGGAAAACCTTGAATTTCTTGTGAGTTGCATAAGCCAGAAAGATCCTGATGGCTTCTAGTCTTGCAACAAGAGCAAAAGTTTCACCATAGTCAATTCCTTCTTGTTGAGAATACCCCTTTGCAACTAGCCTAGCTTTGTTTCTGATTATTACTCCATCAGACTCAGTTTTGTTCTTGAAAATCCACTTTGTACCAACAATTGATCTGTTCTTTGGTCTTGGTACCAGTTTCCAGACTTTATTTCTTTCAAATTCATTCAATTCTTCTTGCATTGCAGTAACCCAATCAGCATCTTTAAGTGCATCTTCAACTTTCTTAGGTTCCTCCTTGGATAGAAAGTTATTGTATAGACATTCATTCTGTGTTGCACTTCTTGTCTGAACACCTGCATCAGGATCTCCAATGATCAAATCAGGAGTATGACTTGCAGTCCATTTCCTTGCTGGTGGTAAATCATTCCTTGATGTAGATGCTCCCCCTGGATTGGTGTTATCTTGTTTTGAAGAATTTGCTTCAGTAGAAGCTCCCCCTGAATAATTGATATCCCTTCCTGATGAATTATCAGGACCATCACTTGAATCAGTATCTGATGAATTCAGTCCTGATGATTGAGTTGACTCTGAACTTGTAGTAGAATGCTGTTGCTCCCCCTCAACATTTGCACTACTAGTTGTATTACCATTATTTGCATCATCAGAGTTAGCACCATCAGTATTTGGTGTGACATCAGGATTTGATGGATCATCAGGATCTGATTCACTTTCTTCAGGTTCCTTGGTAGCTTCATTTTCAAAAATCAGCCTTTCATGAGATTATTCATTGATTCCAGTTATCTTCTTATCATCAAAAGATACATGTATTGACTCCATGACAGTTCTTGTTCTCAAATTAAAAACTCTGAAGGCTCTTGATGCAGGATAGCCTATGAAAATTCCTTCATCAGCCTTTGTTTCAAATTTCCCTAGCTGTTCAGGATGAGTCCTGAGAACAAAACATTTACAGCCAAACACATGCAAATGCTTCAAACTTGGTTTCTTCTCCTTGAGAGATTGATAAGGAGTAACACCATGTCTGTTTATCAATGTGAGATTTTGTGTATAGCATGCTGTGTTGACTGCTTCTGCCCAGAAATATGTTGGCAATTTAGCTTCTTCCAACATAGTTCTGCCAGCTTCAATAAGAGTTCTATTTTTCCTTTCAACTACTCCATTTTGCTAAGGTGTGCCTGGAGCAGAGAATTGTTGAATAATTCCTTTGTATTTGCAGAACTCTTCCATCTTTGAATTCTTAAACTCAGTATCATTATCACTTCTCAGAATCTTGACTTTGTACTTTGTGGTTGTCTCAATCATCCTCACATGATCCAACAGTATTTCAGGAGTTTCATCTTTTATGTGCAGAAAATACACCCAGGTGAATCTAGAATATTCATCAACAATTACAAGAGTGTACCTTTTCTTACTGATGGTCATAATGTTGACTGGACCAAATAGATCAAGATGCAGCATGTGATATGGTTCTTCAATAGAGGATTCAGATTTACTCTTGAATGATGTCCTTCTCTGTTTAGCCTTTTGACATGCATCACAGAGTCCATCAGGAGTATATAACACATTTGGCAATCCTCTAACTAAATCTTTCTTAACCAACTCATTGATATTGCTGAAGTTGAGATGAGAAAGCTTCTTGTGCCAATTCCAACTTTCATCTACTGATGCTGTACTGATGAGACATGTAGGAGAGCCATCAGTATTTGATTGAATGTTGGCTTCATAAATGTTACCATGCCTATAGCCAGTCAATGCAACCTTTCCTGTTTCTTTGCTGACTACTTCTTAATGAGTGGAATAGAAGTTGACATGAAAACCTCTGTTAGTGATTTGACTAATACTCAACAGGTTGTGTTTTAGTCCCTTCACTAGAGCTACTTTTTCAATGATGACATTTCCAATGATTATATTTCCATATCCCAAAGTTTGTCCAATGTTGCCATCTCCATAAGACACAGTTGTGCCAGCTTTTTCCTCATATTCTGATAACAGAGCTTTGTTTCCAGTCATGTGCACAGAACATCCACTATCCATGACTAACACATTTTTCTTCTTACCCTGCAATCAGAATTTTAAAACACTAGTCAGAATGTTTAGGAACCCACACTTGTTGGGTTCCTTGTCCATGTATTTTATTAATTTTAGCAACAGAAGACTTTCTGACTTTAGCAGTCCTGACAGGATTTATTCCATCAGGATTTGCTTTGTCAGTATCAGTATTAACAAAAGCATGCTTCACTATGACATTCTCAAATCTACCAGACTTTGTACTATTATTAAACTTAGGCAATGGATCATAAAAGTTATAGTACAAATCATGATAAGCTTTACAAGTATAAATAGAATGCCATATACTACCACAATGAAAACAAGACTTCTGTGGTTTATAAAATACCGATCTACTCCTGACATCAGAAATAGGAATTTCAGTACTTTTCTTTAAACTCTTTTTACAATCAATAGCAAGATGATTAGAGTTACCACAGGTAAAACAACTTTTCCTAGGTGCATTTGGGATATATTTATAACCATTCTCTTTATTAATCCCAATTTTACCATTCATGTTTCTCTTAACAGTAGCTTCCTTTTTCGTATCTGTAATCTCACAGATTTTATCCTTAAGTTGTTTCTGAGACAGTAAACCTATATCCTTAGTGACTTTACTCAAGACAGGTTTAGACTTAATAACTTTGACATTTTGAACAGAAGTAGATCCCTTTTCAAAAGTTGAATCGGAATCCTTACCAAAAACAAAATTAACAGGAGTAATCTCAGATTTGGTTTTGTCTATAACATGTCTATAGGTTTTTGGACTAACTGTCTCATCAATAACAATTTTTTCTTTCAATTTCTTATCTTCATCTGACTTATAACCTAGACATTCTTTCCAATTCTTAGAAGTACTAATCTCATGAAATTTTCTTCCAGAATCTGTCCAGGTCCTGATTTTCTCATTGGAATATTCTAATTCCTTTTCAAGTGCAGTACATTTAAGTTTCATCTCTAAATACATGTGTTTAGCATTATCACATTCTATATGTACTTTTTGCATATGAGAAAATTCAGCTTCTAGATGCTCATTCCTTTTCCTAAGTTCAGACATCTCAGATAAAATCCTAGAATTCTCAGCAGTTTGACTTCTAAAGCTAATATGTAATGACTTTAGAAAACGTCTTAACTCAGAAGCATTATCAGTATCAAAATCAAAGACAATATTAAGTACCTTATCATCAGGAATAGCAGTATCATCAGTATTGGCCATTAGGGCATAGTTGACCACCTCAGTATCAGATTCTGAGGAGGAGTCCATCCAATCCTTGCGTGATGTGATGAGTTCCTTTGTCTTCTTGCACTCAGAAGCAAAGTGACCCATACCATTACACTTGTAGCATCTAACTTTTGACTTGTCAAATTTGCTACCCTTGCTGTCCTTTTTGATATACTTGTCTTTGTCTACATTGAAAGTCCTTTTCTGGAAGTTGCCTTGTCTTCTAGCCTTCCTGAACTTCATCTTTTTGAAGCTTCTGACAATCATAGCAACCATCTCTTCCATGTCTGAGTCAGAAGAGTCATCATCAGTATTGGCATCAGGATTGCCATCAGTATCTGATGATGAGTCATCAGGATCTGACTCAACTATTTTTGTTTTCCTTCTAGAGACCTCCACAACTTTTCCTTTCGATTTAGCCTCTGCTTTCAAAGCAATAGATCTTGCCTTGCTGCCTTTCTTATTCTTTCTCTGTTGAACCTCAAGATCATGGGTTCTTAGCATTCCATAGACTTCATCAAGAGACACAGTGTTGAGATCATATTGATGTCTAATGATCGAGGTCTGAGTATCCCATTCTTCAGGTAAAGCTCTTAGAAACTTGGTGTTAGAATCTTCAGTTTCATATTCCTTATCAACTAAAGATAAACTGTTCAGGAGTGTCAGAAATCTATCATATAAATCAGTCAGGCTCTGATCAGGTTTAGCATCGAATTATTCATATTCTTGAATCAAAAGAGCCCTTCTATTCTTTTTGACAGATGCAGATCCCTGGCACTGAGTTTCCAAAGTATCCCAGATTTCTTTTGCAGACTTGCATGCAATCACTCTGTTGGACATGACAACATCAAGACTACTGTGCAGAATATTCTTTATCTTTGGTTCTCTGAGCACATGAGCTTTTTCTTCTGGAGTCCATTCACTATTTGCCTTGACCACATAGTGTTCAGGTACAGTTTCTATTCGTTCTATGATCCTTGTAGGTATATATGGTCCGTCACGAATCCTGTCCAAATAGTCAGGATCCATAGCCCCCAGGTACATCAACATCTTTACCTTCCATGTTGGATATTCTGATTTCTGCAGGATGGGAATTTTCATACTTTCATACTTGGTTGTCGATGTAATAACCCGAATTTTTGGAAAAATTAAAACTTTTCTTATTATGATTAAGTGCATCAGTGAATAGTGAATTTGGTGAATGAATAGTGATTCTGAGGAGTAACAAAGTTTTTCATGCCACCTATGTACGAGACGTAGTATGGATATTCCGAAGTCATATTAGTGATCTACGGAGTAAATAAGTGAATGCAAAGACGATCGGAATTCAGAAATTCCAAATTTTATTTTGGTGTAATATTCGACCGGGCAGCGAATGATATATTATTATATTCAAGAAATGAGATATTAAAATTGAGGATTTGAGGATTTAATATTTTGGAATTTTATTATTTTATTAAAGTCGATTTAAGGATTCGATTGTTGGAATGAATAGTGAATAGTTACTATTCACTACGAGAATCGCGTAAAGTTTTATTCGCTCTTTTTGGAAAATATTTCGAATCGTTTCAAGAGGAACAAGGCAACATCTACCGGATTAAATATGGACATGGAAGTAACATGTAACAAGATTAATTCGAGGAATGCAACATTTGGATCATCCATGTGAAAGGAAACGAACCAGTAAAGCGAACCAGTAAAACTACTTTATCTGGGCCAGTGCATGTGTGACATGTGTCGGAAGGAGAAGCAACCAAGGGTGATGACTCACCACTTTTGACATAAAAATCAGCATCCTTATCTAATTATCAAAACAAAAAGAAAAAGGAGAGGAAGAACTCTTCCCCCCATTTTCGGCTCAGCTTGTGCAAGGAGGAAAGAAAAATCCATAACTCCATTTCTATCCATCCTTAAATCACCAAATTTTAACCATAGCTTCTCCACTCCATGGGTAACATTCGTTCAAAATTTCATGGACAACAAAGGAGTGTATCCTAGTCAAATCCCTTCCCCAAGTTGGAGAACCCAAACTGTGCAGTTTGTGTCCAGCGGAAAGATGGGACTCAAAACCCTAGCTAGGAAGATTTAAATGTGGCGATCTATAGCTCAAAAGAAAGCTTATGAAGAGTACAAGGTCTGGTAAAAATCTTAGAACCAAACTCTTGTTTTTCGATTTTATATGGATTTTACAAAGTGATGATGAATAGTAACTTTTCGTGATTCTTGATTTTGTTTCTTAAGGATTAAGCTTGATAAGGTTTGTTCAAAGCTCAAGGAAGGATTATAAACCATTGTTAGTGTATATGAAGCACCAAGGAAGGTATAAAAACCCCTGCCCCTTTTTGTTTATATGAGTTTGAAGTGGTTTTGATGTTTATGTAAAGTTAAGATCATGATTAAGTAATTATATGAATTGTTGGTTGAGTTTGGAGGATGGGTTATGAATTTGTTTTGATTATTCATGGAGGATTTGACTGAGTGGAGGGTGTATAAGGTGGATGGTGAGTTTGGGATTAATTGGTATTGATTTGGTTGTGTTTTGGAAAAGGAAAACATTACGATTATAGCCGTCGTAATGCCCATTTGATTTAGGGCTGTTTTGAGCAAGAATTACGAACTGGGCTGGTAATATTTTTGAACAGAACTGACCATGAACATGTAGGTCTTGTTTTAAGGTTTGTTTTGGTATAAAGATCATGTCTATACGATTTACGGTTTAGGAGAAAAGTGAGTTTTAGTAAACGCCGTTCGGAAGAATGACTCATCTCTGTCCAGCAACTTTGAGGCTATATTTGGACCACTTCAGAGCCGTATTAAAATGTGAAATTTTGAGGAATAATACTAGAGACAGTTAGGAAGGCTCACGAAAAAGATTCGTATTAAAAAGATTATTTTTCGATTTTATAAAAATGTTTTAGCCGAGGTCGCGCAAGTGAAAATCCCTAAGAGCATGACTTAGAAACCGATGTTGTAAATGGTTAAGTATAACTTGGATTGGTGAATGGATTTCGAACCAAACTTGTGATATAAGTATTGGACGAATAACATGGACTTAGTATGAGCCTATAACGAGCTAGTAATGCCTTGGTTGTGTTTCGCTTACGTGTTTAAGCATTTAGTACAAGTGGATTATCCAGGGGATTAATCGTGCGTTTTCTTTGACTTTGTCTAGATTGTCCGGCATCGTCGCGAACCCCTATCACTTCTCGAGCATCAGGCAAGTTTTCTAAATCTATACTTTGAAGTATTGATTATATATTACTGCTTTTGCCATGTGTGGAGTTATACAGTTTTGCGATACATGTTATATATTGTATAAAATAGAGTTTGATTTTGGTTTATATATGAGCTTTGAGATAAAGTAGTTATAAACCGGTGTACCTTGTAGCTCTATAGATAAGAGCAGGTTTATTGTTTCGACTCTAGACCGGGAGTCGATATTTGTGTTATATAGATAGTCGTGGAGACCCGGAGGGATTCCAGCGGCAGAGTACTATTCATCTTGAGGAATATTATTATTAAACATTAATTATATTTCTAGAAAGTATTAGTTACCTGGAAATGATTTGAGGAATGTTATTTGAATATTACCTCATTCGAAGGTTATTATTTGAAAATGATTTGGTGATTGACTTATATGTTAAATATGGGATATCAGTTATAAGCCAGTATTCTTATATATGCCCTAGGATAAGGGCGTGTGATTTTCATTAAGGATCAGAAGTGATTGTATTTCTGTATATGCTAAAGATTATTTTTCCGATAAAGACATCGGGTGACTGTTATTTGAGATTTATTAATTAATGAATATTATTTATGTATATTCATTTGAGGCTTACTTGTTCGAGGGTTAATTATGTATTTAATGAACATTATTTATGTATATTCATTTGAGGACTATTGACTTTAAGAATATTATTGTGAATATTCATCTGGGGATTATTTAATGAATATTAATGTCGAATATTCATTCGAGGATTATTTATTTATTTAATGAATATTAGTTTTGAATATTCATTCGAGGATTATTTATTTATTTAATGAATATTAGTTTTGAATATTCATTTGAGGATTAATTATTTATTTAATGAATATTGCTTTTGAATATTCATTTGAGGCTTATTTATTTAATGAATATTATTTCCTAATATTCATTTGAGGTTTATTTATTTAATGAATATTATTTTAGAATATTAATTTAAGAGTTATTTATTTAATGAATATTACCTTTGAATATTCATTTAATCTATATTTACTTAATGAATATTATTTTCGAATATTCATTTAATCAGTATTTACTTAAGGAATATTATTCCGAATATTCATCTAAGCTTTACTTACTTAATCAATGTCATTGATTATTTTTAAAATCAAAAGAGGTTCCCAAAACAATGTTTTCCATTTAAATCCGTCTTTTAAGAAGATTCAAATGCTCGCTCAACTATCAAAAATACGGGAAACCTGATTTAAGTGACTACTACTCTTTTTAAACTCTCAATTCAAAAACTGTCAAGGGACAGATATTTTCTTGGAGCAATTTAATTGCTGCCAGTCTAATGTTGTGTTACCACCTCAATGATCGAGGGGTAAATTCATGGAACAAGTCGATATCCATTAACAAGCATAGCTTGGGAAATATTGGAGAACCTTCCTTTCCAACATAGATATAACTACTTAGTGGAGTCGTATCAACAAGTGTTACACTTGGGGAAAGGAGGACGATCTTTACGTTTCAGAGTCATGGATTTCATCTGAACTAGGAGTGGTGTAAGTGGTCAAGTTGCGTGGGCCCATCCAACTTTTATATTGCCCCAAATGGGCCGGGAGGTCATAGTAAGGCGGTAGACAATGTCAGGCCGTCGTGATACTTCCATCTACATGTAGAAAACTATTTGAGCGGTGCGACCTGCTACTGATCATAGTAAGGTTAGGCACAGCGGACGCGGTAGCAACTCCAGTATTAGTTCATCATCCAATTTGGATATTTCCTGCAACATGTATTGGGGTGAAGAACCAACCATGTTGGCAGGGGGTTGAAAAGTGTTTGTAAATGAAGTGACAATAAATTTGTGCAACTCCATCTTTTACTTTTGAGTTATGACTCTGATAAAACCTGATTAAAGATATATATGCATAAGTGGAGTTTGGGTTACGGAAATATTATATTAATTTTCCTCGTAACTTCATCGTTTATATTATACTAGTTTCTTATCCGCTTAAAGCATATCATATGACTCTGTGGATACCCTACATAACATGAGTTATGGTAAGGGAGTTGCTTATATTGAATTTTCCTTATAACTTCATCTTTTAAGTTATATGTTGATATTCTGCTTATATAGCAGATAATTTTTGGAAAGGTTATATTGGGTTTATTTTGAAACCTCATCTTGTATACAAGAACTTTGTTCATAATATAGCAAAAGAGTTGCAGAAATATTATGAAATGATATTTGAATTACAATAAAGGTACTATTTTTGGAATATCTTCCGATAAGGAAATAATTTCAGTATCGAGATATTTTGACAAATTATTGTCTTATACCCGCTTTATTCTGGGTTGAGTTAAAGGCAGAATTAGGCCATACTTTCATTACCTTGCTGAGCTATCGCTCACTCTTGCTATTGTTTTATATATATTATATAGCAGCGAAGCAGGATGCCAATGGGACGGCACATACCCCGCAAGGCGTTTCCACAAACAGTTTCTAGCAGTGATCCCGAGAATAGTACGAACCAATCGAATCAGGCTACAGCTTTTGGTATTCAACTTATGTATAGATATGAATGGTATGAAGGATTGTGAGCATCAGAAGGCTAAGTTGGTAATGTAACCTTACTTAGAAATTGTATCAGTGACAGATTCAAAGACATTTGGGTATTGTAATAAAGATTATTTATTCCGCAGTTGTTGTATTGTGTCGTTTCTGAGACTCTAACCTGTGTGTGTGTGTGAGACATATATTGTGGGGTCATGAGCAGGTGAATTATGCACGGTGTGAGTAATACAGATAAGGCAAGGAGTAAATGGATCGTGACTACCCTAAATCCCTGACCCCGGATTTGGGGCTGTTACAGTCGACATCCTAGATCGTATCTGATTAAATTTAAATCAGTTTGCTCTGATACCAATTGTTGCCCAGTAATAAACAATTGTAGAAGGGGGGTTGAATACAATTGTATAAGATTCTCGACTTAATAAGATATGAATCACAAATATGAAAGAATGATAATAGCGTTATTAAATCTGATATAAAACTGTTACAAACTCTCTCAAGAAATTCTGATGTTCTTGAGAGCTTCTAGGTTACAAAGATACTCGTGTGTGTAATCCGGTTATTAAACTAAAACCTAAACTGTGTTTATATACTACACAGCTTCTCTATCAATGATAAGTCCTAATCAATTACAAAGATTGAAACCTATCCTAAATTGATAGCTGCATTCCTACAGACCAGGAACCGACAGAATAATTCCTTATTTAACTAGACTCCAAATATAACTCGAAGTAGGAATCCTGATCAGCTTCCAGTCCTGATGATCAATCCTGATCCCAGTCCTGATATTCATTCTGATCCTGACGACCATGCAATCCTGATGACGTCATCAATCCTGATCAGTTGAGTCTAGATCCTAACGATCATTGAATCCTGATCTAACATATTGTGAATTAATATAATAAAAAATATTTAAAAAATAGTCGTGCATTTCACGGGCTATAAGCTAGTAGATATAATAAATATATTGATATCTTCTTATGTATGACGTACTTTTGTGTCAAATGCATAATGCAAAGAAAAATATTTTAAGAATATAATTTCGTAAAATATTACCATACATGTACCAAAAGTCCAAATTTGACACTAAATAAATTCATGTAATCTGGTGTATCACATGAATTAGCCTTGTATTTTGATAATACGAAGAAAAATATTTTTATATTATAATTTCTGAAAAGTATTATGATTTCACAAAAATATAATTTTTTAATAATATATTGATTTTATAGGTATTAAACCATATCTGCCACAAGAAAATTCACTTTTAAAAATTTAATACATAATCTTTCATATAATAAAATTTCAATTATATATATATTTTATTAATAAATAATTTATACAAATGTAATTTTTATTTTGTATCGTTTACTTTTAAACATGATGTGCATATTTAATGTAGTTTCATATACCGAAAATCCAAATCCAAATATTAAATTGTTTATCGTATTGGTGTCAAGTACAAAAATTGTCGGGTTCATGCAAAAGTAACAAAATAATAACTAGTTTATACACATATATTTATGTTGTTTTATACACTTTTAAATACCATATACACTTTTATATAATTTCATATATCAAAAAGCCAAATCTAAATATTAATTTTTTATCATGTAGGTGTCGAGTACAAATATTGTTGGGTTTAGGCAAAAGTAACGATATACCCTGATGTTGTTGCAATTTGTAAAATGGACAAAATGATCATCACTAAGTTTTATGTGTTCTTAGTTCTTATCTAACTATTTAATCGATGACCAAAATGAGTCTGAATTTATAATATTTTTAATTTCCGATATCATATGAATAATCTCATTATAATATTATACTCATAGTCAACTATATATTTTATGATTTTACCTTAAATATAGAACACATGTACAATGTGTTGAATGAATTTCAAAATTGTTCCAAGTGGGCTTTTAGCATGAAATGATTTTAAAATAAAGTTTAAATAACATATATATTAAGAGTTATTTAAGTATGAGGTAGATGAACTTCAAAATTGTTTCAAATGGGCTCCTAGCATGATGGTTGAGATGGGTTCATAGAATAACTTTGCACATTTGCACACAAAGGTCATCGGTTTGATCCTTGCCAATAATAATTGTTTTAGTATATTTATACATTATAGGGGTATATTAGTAAATTACTAAATACCATGAAATCCTTGTTGGCGTATAATAGATATAATAATGGATTTTATTACTGCTTTATGATGTATGTATATTATGTTGAATGCGTTTAGGTTGGATTTTATGCATGGACCATTCATGGAGTTAGCAAATTCCTTCAGCTACAAGGCCTTTTATCCAAACAAGCTGAACAAAAAGAATCGGTCAGATGAGACTTGTTCAGATGGGTCAAAAAGAAGAGATTGTATTCAACCCCGTTTGTAAAATCTCATTGTTGATAAACTAGCGAATAACAATTTGTATCAGAGCAAGCTTCTAACAGTACAAGAAGTTTATAAATGATCAATTATTTATAATAGGTCACAAAGACACATGAATCAAGATCCCTACGTGAGAGAAGGAGATATATTTTAGTATTCAATTTATAGCATAATTGTGCTAATTGGTTCAATTTTTACATTTATACATACTAGTATTTAAGCTTACTAGCTTTTGTCATTTAAATACACAAGGTCTTGCTTAGTCCATATCTTTGATATATTTGACATATAATTAGTTGTTTAAAAAAAGGAGCACTTGAAATATACACTAGCTCTATTTTAAAGTCATTAAACAAAGTTGTGATTTTGATTTATAAAGACTAGTTAAACTATCTTTTGTTGTAAGAACTACAAGGCTTACATCTTATTTTTACCTCTAGTGATTTACACTTGATTAGTTAAAGAATAAAAAAAAGTATGTTTTTGTCTTGCTCAACTTAGTCCTTCACTTATTTGGAGCTTTAACATAAACAAGGACTTAACTAAACAAGACAATTCAAACTTGCCGTCATAATATTTAGAAGTAATATTCGTCCAAATATATAGCATCTTGTTTAACTTTGTCCTTTACATATTTGAGATTTAATATCAAATAAGGATTTAACGAATGAAGGCTACTCAAACTCGCTGTAAAAATGGGTTAAAACAATAGTCGGTCATTTTGGATTTATTTGGCCGATTATATAGCATATTGCTATTGTTTGCACTTACTTTCTCTATCACATAGTGATTTATATTAAATTTGTGCATTTAGTGCTAAATGCGTTTTCCTCAAAATTCAATGACATAGTCTAACTTAGATTTATATGTTATATAGGCCTCGATCGGTCATATGTTATATAGACACACACACACACATATTGTTCTTTGTGATTTAGTACCGTAACATACTAAATCATCTCATCTTTAATTTTATGAAAGGGATTTGTGTTTCGTAGTACTTGTATTCTAATCTTTACAGTATGGTGAAGTGAAATGAGGTGAATCTTGTTATAGGACCCAAGTCCTAGGCGTGCTAATTAACGAGGAGTTAGTAGCCTTTCCACCGTTAACAGAAGGAAAGACACGAGATCTAAGATCTATGATCTAAGACCGAAAAAGTTGTAGAAGTAAATATTCTACGAAGGCTGTTGCAAGTCTTGGATGAAGTGACTAGGTGTTACAATCCAAGATAAATCTTGTGGTTTGAATTTTTCTATTTTATTTTGAGGAGGTTACGTGTGTGTTTTGCTCCAAGATAATTAGATAATTGTTAGTTTGTAAAGACTTCTCCATCTACTGTAAGGAGTGTTCTTTATAGGATCCAGTGAGGAGCTCTGGAATTGAACGTCCTTATGGGTTGCGCCACCGTGAACCAGGATAAAATCGATCGCATGATACTCTCTTTTCTTTCTCTATTTTTTCCCGCACAAATTACTTGTTTGTAAGTAAAGTTTTTCAAAAAGAGGAAAGAAACTTAAAAAAGGCCAAGTTCAATTTTTTTTTAAAAAGATGATAAGTTATTCAACCCCCTTTTAGCTTATATATGCCACATACGAGACCCATCACACTTCTTATTATATTTTGAATGTCATAAATATAGTGTTACATGTTTAGTATAAAGTTATCATTTCAAGTCATTGTACTAAATAAAATTGCACACATTGACTTGTTTTTTATGGTATTCACATTATTGGGTTGGATTGTTCTTAAAAAATTATTAGTCTCAAATTTTAGGCCGCATTAGTGAAAATCTCAATGGTAATATATATTCATAAAATCTATTTTATAATTAAATATCGCCTAAATATTTTTAATATTATATATTTATAAATTTCAACCCAATAATAATAACATTTGTAAATATATTGTATCAACATATCAAGTACAACAAGGTGTATTTTGGTGAAATCTTTAAATAAAAGAAATATGACTTTGCAAATAAGAATATATAAGAAATATAAAGAAAAAAAAATAGACCGGACTAGATTATTAAAATTGAACAATTAAAAGTTTTGGTTGGTCTATTTGGGCTAGTGTACAAGATAAATAATTTACTTGAAAACACATTTAACTATTCCAATTCTAACACATTTAACTATTTTAATTTAAACACATCTAAATGTTTTACATATTTTAAAAAATTTATTTTACGGCCCTAATTACTTCAAACACAATTTTAGAAAAAACGTAAATATAAATAAAAAATAAAATATTAAACTACAATTTATAAGATAACAAATATAAAAAATTAATCTTGGAGTATAAATTGTAATGTTCAATATAAAACTTGTTTGAAAACTTGATGCAATTATTTTCAAAGAGAAGTTAAAAAAAATGAGGTCGAATTAAAAAGAATCATATATTTGGTGGGTGTATTTGATTCAAATTTTAGTAGATCGTTAATGATTCATGAATTTTAATAGACTGTAGCTAATTTACGATTATATGCACAGTTTACGAGTTCGTGAAGTCCATGTAGAGTTGAGCAATATCCAATAGAATCTCTTGAATTTAGGTGAGATTCCAAAAAGTATAACATATACTATCAAATCCAATAAAATTCACGAATTATAAAATCCTTTAAAGTCATTAAGTTTTTGAATACCACTAGATTTTAATAGATTATTTACAATTCATATTGAATATCTCTAGAAATAAAATAATTATTTAAAATTTAGGTTGGATACCCCCAATTTGTTTAAAATCTAGATCGAATACCATCAAATTTTCAGAGACTTTTATTTTTTTTGTTGAATACACCTGGATATTGATGGATTCTTTAAAATCCAAATTAAATACATTTATTCTATTGAAATCCAAAAACAATTGTAGAAAATCTCAATTAAATACACTCGCACTATTAAATACCCAAAATACACCCCCAAAATTTGAAACCCCACCAAAAAACACAATCATCCCCAATTTGAAGACCCTACCCAAAAATACACTCACCCCCAATTTTGAAATCCTACCAAAAAAACACAACTCACCAAACACAACAAAAATCCCATTTCCACAACTGAAAATGTCAAAATCTGGTGCTGACATCCGCCGCCACGTCGTCGTCAACTACCAATCGAGCTCTAAAAATGTAGATTCATCACCTTTTTCTCAATTTCAGCGAAATGGTTAGTATTTGATCAAATTAAACTCCTTTATATATATAATATAATTACATATATTTAAATATAATTATATATGTTTGAATATTTTATGTGTATGTCATTTGATTTAAAGCAATTATTGTATGTATGTATGTATGTATGTATGTATGTATATATGTATGTATGTATGTATTTATGTACATATATATGTATGCACGTATTTATGTTGTGTGTGTATGTATGTATGTATGTATGTATGTATGTATGTACATATTCATGTTATTTTGAATACTTGATTGATCATGTGAATTGTTTGTTTATTCATAGTTTATGTGTAAATTGTAAGTTTGTTTTTAATTGATTTAGGTTTACGATATTTATTTGGGTGTTAATTATTATGTTTTTTTTATGTTTTGTGGAGGTTCAAAATTAATTTGTATTTGTTATTATGCTCATTTTATGTTTGGGTTTATTCGAGATTTTATTGTAGTTTTGTAAGTGTTTTAGTATTGTTTTGTTGTATGAAACGTGGATTGTTTTGTGAATATAGTGTTATATGGTATTACTCTTTTGTGCTGTTTTTTTTATACACGAATCAAATTGACAAAGTTATTAGAAAGGTTTTTTTTTCTTTTGTGGATTTCATGTGCATTAAGAAGTAAGGGTCTTTCAGTATTCACACTTATCTTTTTATTTTTAAAATTTTTACTTTATTAAGAAAATGATAGATTTTCGGACTTTTGGATTGTAGTCAAAGTGTTTGATAAAAGATTTAGGTGGAGGAATGGTGGCTCTTTATACAATTTTGATGCGAAATGTTGAATTAAAATATTAATTTTTATATAATTTACATTATTAGTTAATAAATTTTTTATTTTAATTTATTAGACAAACATATTATTAGGAATATTCAAGGTTATAGTAGTAAAACAATAAAATGATTTATTTCTTTTGTTATTAAGATTTTACTTGGTCTCTAAATGTAACACCCCCATCTATATCTAAATGAGGGGCTACTTATTAAACCTTAAACCTGCAACATAGCACTAAAATAATCTCTAAATAATAATTAAACAGTCTAATAATCTTCAAGATAATATTAAACCTCCAAAACGGTTCAAAGCAATAAATATAAAAAACCAAAATCTCTAAAATAATATTCAAGTCTAAATAGCGATAGAAGTCTGCAAATCCTAATCAATGATATGAAGGGGTGGCTCTCCATCACATAGTCCCAGATCCCCCTAAGCAAGCACCTGCCAGAAAAAGAATACGACATGAGCCAACCGCCCAGTACGGATTTGGAATACAGTTTATAAAACAGAAAATAGATATTCATATTTGACAGTTTATAATAAAACATTTATTTAAAAATAAGTATGGCTGAAGCAACGAGGGGTTAGGATATTTTATACCGAGATCAGAACAGAACAGATACAAATACACACATCATAGGGTACCTAATGTGTGCAACAAACCGGATAACGTGTACGGCATATACAACGTCACCGTCAAATCAAATCACAAATCACAAATCATAAACTTTGGATTAACCCACGTATCCTGAAACAAATATCAAAAGCGCAAAAGCTCGCCTCCTGAGCTATCAGAACAGAAGGATACACCATGACCAATTACACTGCCATGGAAGTCTCATGTCACTGGTGCCGCAATGATATGGTTGTAGTACCCCTACAGCTGGTTAACTCGGTATACCCTATAACACTAAGGGTTCAAATATAATATTTCGCAAACCATTTTAAAATCTCACATAACAGATATTCTCAATATTTCCAACATATATAAAATATACGCAATATCAGAAAATCGCAGAAACAGATTTAAAAGTATTTTTCAAAGTCCAAAATAAATTTTTAGAATCAAAATGATTAAAACCAAACGAACAGATTTGAGGAGTAGCGCTGAATAAAATAGGAGAGAATCCGTACCTTGAAATCACACTCTTAAACACTAATAAAATCCGCACACGATCTGCTAATTTCCCGATCCCCAATCTAATAACAAAATTATAATTTAATATTTTTATACTTTGCAATCAACTAACCAGTAAAATTAACATTCATCATTCTATATACAATTCATAAGTATCGAATATACCGTACCGTTAACATTGGTTGGTCATTAAATCAACCTAGTAGACTAGTATCCATTATTAATAAATTACTATAACATAACATGGCCAAACTTGACAAACAATTATCATATAATTTATGTACATTAATACATTAATATATTAATAATGTAACATAAAACATGATGTCTTGGTTCATAATTCTAATACAGAACAGGGGCAAGGAGTAGACTATTGAAATATAATAATTTAATATAAAGTACATGATATTTATACTAATCACAATTCATTATGTAAAAGCAAATACAAGTCACGAAAATTAATGATATTAAACTGAGAATGAGTTTCCACGCATTACAAAATCACGCAGCCTTTAACATCCTCAAATACATATACGTAGCAATATATCAAAGTTTTAATTTAATTCATAAAATAAATAATTGAATAAATAACTAATAAAATATATTAATATATGTATATTCATTAGTGGTGACCAGAAAACATGAAACAAGGCTACATCGTGACATAAGACACAATGGAATGAATGAGTACACTAAGGGAGAGTACTTGTCAAAGTCATAAATAAATTAAGAGTGAATTCCACCAAACTTGTAACTACATAATATGAATAGAAGAAAATATCTTTAAAATTATTAACCCAAGAAGACAACCTTGTATCAATCTCCCTCTCGTCGCCTCTTTGTTTCTCCTATATGTGGGGCTCTTACGTTTACAAATTTTAGGTTTATGCAAACTTAATAAGTTATATAAGCCATTCACTCCCCTATTACTATTAGGACTTTTATGAAATAAATAAATAAAATAAAATAACTCTAATTCTAATTCTTTTCTTATTAGTAAATGCAAATTAATATAAATCTTATTATTATATTTATTATTAAATTTATCTAAAATATTTAAAAAGTTGCGTATATTACACTAAATTTAAGGATATACTCTCATGAAAATAGATGTAATATATCATTAATAGAAGATTTTGATTGATATTGAAATTGAGATTGTTTTATTTTGTTATGGGTTGTGATCTTAACAAACACTTTTCTTCGGTTGAGAAATTAAGGGTTGTGGTTCTGTTGTTGCGGTTAGATCCCCTTATGGCCTATGGATTTTTTCTGGGTTACTCCACATTCTCTATTTTTAAATTTTAATTTTTTTATTCGATTATCCTTATCTTCCTTCTTGTCTTGCATCACGTGGGATCCCCTTAGGGCTTGTGGATTTTGTGTGGCTACTCCACCTTATCTATCTTTTTATTTTTTAATTGAGTTATCCTTCCACCTTTTCTATCTTTCAATTTTTTTATTGAGTTATCCTTCTTTTTCTTCTTGTCTTGCTTCAAGTGTGATTCAACAAGGAAATGAAAAGGGATAAACAAGCAAATAAAGTTAAATCTCCCCAGAGTCAGCAAAATCTAATAAATCTGCAGATTTAGTTCATATCATACACTATATATGTTATGATAGTGTTTTAGTAGGAGTTATGGTTTAAGAATTAGAAATTTAGGTTCGGGTTAGTTGACCTCGCGATATGGGAGATTTTGATCTTAGGTGGCTAAAATGCAATTAGTGTGGTGGCTAAGAGGTAAAATTTAGTTTATGAATAATATTAAACATCAAACTCCTGGGATGAACATTACTCAATGACATTGCTTTTAGGTTACAGTTGATGTAGGAATAAAGACATAAAGATTTGATGTACTTGTTTTCTTCTCCTTACCAGTTACTACTTACCTATATAATATTGTTGTTTTATTTATTTTTTATAATTATCAAATTATTAAAAAGCACAACTGTATTTTTTAAATTTTTATGGATATATCATTCAATTAGGATCAATTCCCAATTTTACAATAATATACTATAAGTTTAATACTCTATCTAAACTAGACCAAGTCATCAATACGGTAAAGTCGTATTATCATAGTTCAGTATATTATTGGTTGCCAGTACCATCAATATTCATCTCTTCTGCAATTGGTTCCACCAAAACGTTACTTTTTCTTTTTTTCTTTTGTTCCATGAATGATAAATCATTCTTGCATATTCGTTTCTTGTATCACCTTCATGAACAGATGCTTTTGGAGACGATAATAAGGGGGGGACTAAAAGATCTGCCCTTGTTTGTGATTCTTTTGCTTCTAAAGGGTGGTGTGTTAAGGGAAATTCTTGTAGGTTCCTCCATTCAAAAGATTCCTACAGTTGGGAGCCATCAACTCTCTTTCAACCATCATTTCCTCTCACCAAAAGTTTGTTGTCTCGAGTTATATCTATTCGTGATAGCACAGAACAAACCAAACCGGGGGAAGTAGATTCTGTTTCTGATGCTTGTCGTGGGAGCTCAAAATGTAAATCTTTTGAACAATCTCTTGGTGGAGATAACAATGTCAATGACAATATCACGAACAAGAAAAACTATGGAGATGGTTTAGTTCCAGTTGAAACAAGAACTCCTGCGACTGGACGAGAATTGGTAGATATGGCTGGACGAGGGGCTAAGGTTGAGATAAATAAGAATATAGCCAAGGATCCAAGATTCATGCGTGAGTTTCGTACTGCTATCAAAGAAAAGGTCAAACAAGTGCTCCAACCAACTTGGCATGAGGGTAAACTGAGCAAGAAAGCCCACAACAAGATAGCCAAAAAAACAGTTGACAAAATCATGGGAATAATCAAACGATTTCCATCTACTCTGGAATCAGCGGATCCGTTTTCTTCTTTGCTGGAGCAGAATATTGCAAACCTGGTCAAGGTGAGTTAAGAATTATAATTTGTTAGAGAACTTGAGTAGTATTAAATGTTGATAGCATCAAGCATATACTTGCAAATTATATTCTTGGATTGATATAATTAAATTTTATATGCAGTATTACATTGACAAATATGGAAAACAGTGACCTGCATGTCCTTCGTATAATTGTTTGGGACTTGAAGCAGGGAAAGTTACTTCAGAGGACGTGTTTTGTTTACGGAACAACGGGGAGCAAAAATGGTGACATGCATGCTACAATTTCTTTTGAGATTTCTAGTTTCGAGAATAAGACTCTTTCTCTTAGTTAATGTTTGAATTGGTACAAGAACCCCTATAGATCTTTTATGACATTGAAAAATCAAGAACTTGATTCATTATTATGGTTTTATCTAATTTTTTAAATATTGTGAATGATTTTTTTTATTTAATAAGATTATTCTATCTACATTAACCTAGAAGAAGTTAACTTAGTTGATACTATTTTGATAACAGTGAATCAGTGAACATTATAGTGCAAATTATCAAATCATTTTCACAAACATCACATTTTTCAACTACAAACAAATATTTAGTACAAAAATTCAGTTGAGGATGATGAACTTGCACTAGTACATAAATGTTTTTCAGCTTCGCACCTATGGCGTTGGTTCTTTAGGGAACCGTCACTTTTTCAATTGTATTATATCTTTAATCATCCATGAGTTCTAACCAAAATAAATATAAAAAAAGACCTCATATAATTCATTATTGAGTTTACATGTAACAGTAAGTCACCTACTGTTAACCAATTAAGCAGCTGTAACTAGCTAGGTAAAAACAAGTCAAATGCAGAAGATTGTAAGCGGCCTGCTAAATGCTAATACCAACTAAAAATAAGTGTGTATTATCAGTTACCAGGTTTTGTCTAAGAAACTATTACAAGTTCTATGGCTGACCAAATTTAGGTTATCCATCTCCGTCTAATGGTCATATATGTTGTCTTGTTGTCCCGCAAGTAATCATCCACTATACATATATGTTGATTCCTATTTACAGTGTACATCGAAATAGACATCACTCCTGATTATAAGAGTTGCAATACAAGTAATGACCAATTAATATGTGTTTAGTTCTTCAAAATTTCTACATGGAGTGTTTTGTATGTCATGCAGAAAGATAATAGTACTTAGCATGCATTTGGGGACATTTAACGTCATCTTTCATTTTTATTTGTTAAAAAGAAATGTAAGGTTGTTGAAAGATCTTTATATCAGAGAAGCACCAAAGCGTACAAGGACGAAGGTAGCCATATCTTTTGATGCTTCTAATATTGAAGGGGTAAGCTTCCCCATGACACCCTATTGGTCATAATACATGTGATAGATAATTTTTTATGTAAAACGAGTCTTGCTAGACAACGGAGGTTTTGTAGACATCTTGTGTTTCCTTACGTATTCATAAAGATGGGATACAATGATTCTCAACTGACTCCCTCAAACATGCATGTATATGAATTCAATGGAGTTCAATCGAAAGTGAAGGAATGATTACCTACCCATGAAAACTGGGTAGAGCCTTGGGATGCCACTTAGTTGTTGAACTTTTTGGTAGTCAACGCAACCTAGACTTAGAATACAATCCTTGAATGGACAGGCTTGCATACCTTCAAGATGGTTGCGTGAACTTATCACTTAAAGATCAAATTCCTCACAAAGAATGAATTAGGTGAAAAAAAAGGAGAACAAAAGATGGCAAGAAGTTGCTATAGAGAAGATGAGTAACAGTGAGAAAAGCCAACCGAGTACTTGATCCCCGTTTAACTAATTCTCGAAGAACCCGACAAGATTACATACGTTAGGGCATCATTGCGTGAACCCTTGAAGGGAAATTGACTCCGTTTTTACTAGATTTGTTTTTGTTTTCACATGGACAACAACTGATATTCAAGGGATTAAATCTCAACTGATTACATATAAATTGAATATGGATCCGGATAGGAAGACAGTGAAACAAAAGAAAAAGGAATTTTTGCCCCGGATAGCCAAGAGGCCATAAGGCAAGAAGTCAAAATCTCTTGGAACCCGGATTCATTGAGGAAACTCAATTCTTATAGTGGTTGACTAACCGTGTAATGGTCAAGAAAGCCAATGGTGGAGAATGTGTATAGATTTCACTAATTTGAATGATGCATGTCTTAAAGATTGTTTCCCCTTACCGAAGATTGATACATTAATAGATGATATGGATGACCATGAGATGCTAAGCTTCATGGATGGATTCAGTAGATTATCAGATTACAATGCATATGGACGACAACCTAAATGTATCTTTCATAACTGACTTTGGTGTATATTGCTATCTTGTTATGGCTTCTCGATTAAAAAATGCAGGTGAAACCTACCAAAGGATGGTGAATAAAATATTCCAACACTTCACTAAAAAGACCATCGAGGTTTATGTTGATGACCCATTGGTCAGAAGGCTTGATAAGGCCGATCATGTTGAGCACTTGCGAGAGACAATTGAAGTGCTAAGCCACCACAAGATGATGTTGAACCTAGTTAAATATGCTTTTGGTGTAGAATCTGAAAATATTTTGGGTATGATGCTTTCAAAGAGAGGCATCGATGCCAAGCTTGACAAGATCAAAGCTATCCTAGAAATGGAGCCTCCAAGGACCATTAGGGACGTCCAAAAGTTGACGGGAAGAGTAGTTGTTGTCTTATGAAGGCTCGTCTCCAAATCCGGTGATAAGTGCTTGCCCTTCTTTAAAACACTTAAGAAGATAAAGGATATTATGTGGATTGATGAAAGTCTGGTGGCCTTTAAAGAATTTAAGTACTACATGGCTAAAGCACCTTTATTGGAAAAGCCAGATTCGTGAGAAGTACTCTAATTGTACTTGGTAGTCTTTGACAAAGCTTTGAGTGTTGTTCTCGTAAAGGAGGAAGCTAATCTTTATAAACCCATTTATGTACGATCAAAGTTTTTCATGGAGGGGAATTAAACTCAACTAATGAGAAGTTTTCATAGCTATGGTTACCGCCTCAAGAAAGTTATGACCTTATTTTTAAGAACATCTAGGATATAAGTCCATTATAAGCACTAAGACCAACCCTCGATAAGTATAGTGCATAGCCAGTAGGAGATTGATCAAATGGGCTACTACGCTTGGTGAGTTTGACATCAAATATAAACCCTTAACCTCATAAAAGCTCAAGAACTTGCTAACTTTGTGGTTGAATAGACCATTGACAACCAAGAAGTGGAGGGGTAGGTGAAAGTATCCCAAGAGGGAATATAAGGAGATAATCAATATGAAGAGATGTTACTCAAAGAGTATTGGATGCTATAATTTTATGGAACATTAAGAATAAACAAAATTAGTGTATCTCGGTTAGTGTTACAAAACCCTGAAGGGTTTGCCATCGAGTACACCCTTAAGCTAAATTTTCCAAAAATGAATAATAAATCTGAGTATGAAGACATGATAGCTGGTTTAGGCCTAACTGGGCATTTCAAAGAAATAACCTTTCATGGAGACTCGAGGTTAGTGATTTCACAAGTAAATAGATAATTTGAGGCAAAAGATAAAACCATGTCAAAGTATAGGAAGCTTATAAAAGAAATAAGGACCTAATTAGAGGAATGTAACATTGAGTATATCCTAAGAGAGGATAATGTAAAAGCCGATGCCTTATCTAAATTTGCCTGATCCGAAATAGAGAACTATGCACGGAGTGTTTACTTTCAAGCCCTGAAGACTCAGAGTATTGATTCAAAACTGATAACACGAATAAATATGGAGAGCTGATAGGTTCCTAATAATGCCTTGGAGGCATGGAAGCTATCAGTAAGAGCGCTGAGGTACACTCTGATTAAAGGGATCTTATACAAGAAATTATTTATGATTTCATACATAAAGTGTATGAGACCTCGAGATGCCGAGTTGACCCTGAAGGAGGTACAGGAAGAAATTTGTGGGCAACACTTGGGGAGCAGGGCCCGTGCTCACAAAATAACTCGCTTAAACTTCTATTTGCAAGACATGTTGGATGATGCCAGAGAATATGTAACACGACGTGACATCGCACGCACCTCTAGTAAGGAAACCACTAACTACGCTAACATCCATAAACTCTCGTATTCTATTTTCTATGCGGGGGATAAAATACTTGGTCCCTTTTCTATGGAAAGTGCTCAAAGAAAGTTTTTGATAATGGTCATTGATTATTTCACTAAGTGGATCGAGGCCAAATCTTTAGTCAAAATAACTACCAAATAAAAGACTCAATTCCTTTGAGAAAGTTTAATATGTAGATATGGACTTCCGTAAGTCCTATTTATGGATAATGGATGATAGTTCAATAATAAGGATTTTAAGAAGTATTGCGATGACAATGATATCAAGTTATTCTTTACCTCCGTTGCACACCCTAAAAAAATGGACAACTTGAGTCAATCGAATTATCCTTGATGGACTAAAGAAGAGAGTTGAACACTCAAGAAAGGATTGGGTGGATGAATTACTTCCAATACTTTGGGCTTATCGTACCACTTGCAAAGTGACTAAGAGAGCTACTATGTTCTTACTTGCTTATGGAGCAGAGGTCATTGTGCCCTTGGAAATTATACTTGTATCCCCGAGGTGAAATCTTATGAATTCAAAACAAATGAGGAAGGCATGAAGCTCACAATTGATTTAATTGATGAAATTAGGGATGAAGCCATGCAAAGATTGTTGATCAATATCGATAAAAAAGATATTTTTCTAGTAAAATCTATGGTCAAAGAAATATTCTTTCTACAAGGAGATTTGGTTGTCGAAAAATAAAAGCATCCAGAGTTGGATATAAGGGAAAAATGATCCTAAATTGGAAATAACAGTACATAGCCGAGCAAGTCCTAGGACAAGGATCTTAAAAGTTGGAAACACTCAAACGAGAGGAAGTGCCTACAACATGGTATTCTTCAAACTTGAAAGTTTGTTACGTGTAAAAATCTATGTTGAGTTTCATTATTTAGTAGGATTTAAGTTGAAATAAGAATTGATGAAATCATTAGAATGTCAATGTAGGAGCCTTTCACTCCACTTAGGAAATATTCAATATGTATAGATTGAATCCAATTACAGTCTATAAAAGTAGTATATTTTCCTTTATTGTTATTTATTCAAACTTCTTGTTGTTATGTTCACTTAAACATGAAAATGAGAAAAGTACCGAAAAGAACCAAAATAAATGAACACTAATAAAAATTTGGAAGTTTTGCTTCTTGCTTTTCTTTTATGTAAATAAAATTACTCTTTTTAATTCCAAAAAAAGAATAAAAACACTATGGTTCTATGTAAGAAAATTACAACTTGTCACACACTCATGTCTAAACAATATCTAGGGATTATCACTTCACGCAAATAATATAAAATCAAAGATTGACATACAACAAAACATTTAATCATACACTTTTTGTTGGTCTACATTTAGCTTTTTTGCTTACAACTGCAGGCAAATGGCTGCAATCTCGGTTTGGGCCTTCACACATGAACGGATGAAGTAAAATTACGTTGATCATTCCTAAGATGCCTCCAAGCTCAGATTTTTTTAAATTTAATAACACAAATAGCATGTTAATGAACTAATTAATGTGTCCAAGAGGAAATTACAATAAAAGGTTCCTCCCAAGCATACAAATCCCATAAGAAGGGTCTATAATTCCTTTTATGGAGGTGGCTTCTTCCCTCAAGATTACGAAGCCCACTAAGATTCTTAGAACAATTAGGTATGTTAAGGGCATTTCTCCTCATTCTAGAACTACATTTTATAGCTTTATTCTCAGCATATCTAAAAATTTTGTCACGACAAATACAGTCGTGAATAACAAGAGCACTTATTGAAACTCGAAAGAACTAAATCTTAAGTATTAAGTACAACCTATATAATTCTTGATCCATAACATGTACATTAAGTTTACTTCATTTTAATATAAATAATGGAGGGTACTGTTTCCATTTCCCCCCAAAATTCAACACAAAAAATCCTAAGGTTCTGGATTTCAATGACAAATGTCTATTCATGAAAGACATCATGTGGAGTTTGTGTAATGCCATGCCAAGTGGACCTAAGAGACAGAATATATCACTCTAAAGTTAAGTTTTATTTTATCAATAAGTGCGAGAATTTATATTGTGCAAAATCTTTAGTTTTTATTCTATCAATAAGTGTGTGAACTTGTAGTTCTGCCCTTTAAATTCCTTTATAATAGTTCATGTTTTGGTAAATCCATTACTATGGTTAAACACAACAAAACTCGATTTGCTTAACAACATTCTATAATCAGTCAAAAAAGATGAATTTATGGTGCATGGCATTTTATTTCAATTGCTTTTTATAGATGGACTTAAAAATTGTAGGTGGGACATAAAAGCAACAAGAACGTTAGCACATTGTCTAAGGTAGTAAATGAAACCAAGATTTAAACTAGGAAAATCAAGAATTACATGACTCATAGAGCTGCAAAATACAACTTAATTACAAGGTAATATATTGTGAACACAAGAGACATATATTCATGACATACTTTCCTGAATAATATGCATAAAAATATTTAACTTGATGATGAATTTAATTTTGTTCTATAAAATGTATTATGCACCTATTTTACTTATGAAATGTATATTGAGGAGGAACATATATGTACAGTAATGTTCAACAATATAATAAGAAGCACAATATATAATCTACGAAATATCTTATTTAATGATGACTTTTGTTATGAAAATTATTCTATGTATATATTTTATTTACATAACATATATGATCTTCAAGTTCTCCAACTAAATCACCATCTTCACAATATTTAACCCTACTAGCTAATAACAATTTATATTTGCTAATTATTTGTGACATGTTTGTTTCCGGAAGAAAGTGCCCTACACTATCAAAAGTTTAGAACATTTGCTTTTATTTTATGTAAAGAAACTTACTCTTTTCTATTCCAAAAACAGAAGAAGAACACTATGTTTTGATGTAGGGAAATTACAACTTGTCCGATATTCATGTCTAAACAATATCTTGGGATGATCACTTCACGCAAAACCACTATTTTTGTGAGTCTGTGGTACTGCTTAGTTTTTGTGTTTTGCTACTACATTTTACAACTGCAATCTCAGTTTCGGCCTTCCCGATGAAGTAAAATTATGCCCATCATTCCTAAGACGCCTCCAAGCTCACATATATTTAAATTTAATAACATATTTGACTTGTTATGAGTTGGACTCCATCAAAACTAAACAATTTAAAACTCCTAATTAAAAAATGTTAATACTTGTTCACTTGATAAACAAATTTTGAACTGAAAACCTATAATAACTAATTTCATTTACCCGAGTATAGTTCACGTTCACCTTTCTTAGTTGGATAACATTATAAATGGTTCAACCCGGGTGCCAAATTCATGAAGAATTCGTACACGCTGATAACTTTTTCCTCTACACAAAAATCTGGAAAAGTAAAGAACATTACAATTAAATTTAAAACATATTTAATTATGTGCATATTTGTTACTACTACTACAGGTTGTCATTCTGTTATGACAAGTTGATCAAGTTAGTTAGGATGACAGCTCAAGTTAGTTAGAATGACAACTCATTGACACCCTATCATTTCTGTTTTGTAGTCTATATAAGAACCTCTTTTTGTGTATCATTCAGTTCAGTTACAACATTTTATACATTGCTTATTCAAAGAATATACAGTTTGTCATGGTATCAGGGCTAGGGCTCCGATCATTTCTTCCGCGTCGCATCTTCATTTGCAAAGCTTCACTACTTGATTAAATTCTGAGTGATCTCTCTCTGATTGATATCTCTCTGCATCTCTCTCCGATTGACATCTCTCTGTGTGTAAGCGTCTTCAACTTTCATGGCTACTTATGCAGCTGCAACTGCTGGAACTTCAGCAACTACATCCAACACAGTTTCATCAGTAATCGACTCTAATCATCTTTATTATCTGCAAAATTCTGATAATCCAGGTACTCCGCTTGTAACTCAGTTGCTTACGGATCAGAATTATTATCAATGGAGTCGTTCTGTTACTATTGCTCTCTCAGCTAAGATGAAATTAGGTCTAATTGATGGTTCACTACCTAAACCTGTTAGTACATCCAGTCAATTTGGAATCTCGTCTAGATGTAATGATATGGTTCTTTTCTGGTTACTAAACTCCATGTTTGTGGAAATACGTAATAGTGTTGCATATTTTTCAACTGCTAAGGAAATTTGGGATGATCTTGCAACTCGATTCTCTCAGTCTAATCTAACCAAGAGTGTTTCATCTTCGTAAAGAATTGAGTTCTCTTCAACAAGGTTCATGTAACAGCCCCAAATCCGGTGTCAGGGATTTAGAGTAGTCACGATCCACTTACTTCTTGCCTTGTGTTCGCACAAAATCACGCAAGCGTACGCAGTCACAAGTAATATATGAATAAGTAGAGTTCATTCCCACAGAGACTGCTTTGGTTACTATAGTTATGCACCTATGCAACAATGTATGGCTATTGTTCAATGCTAAGACAAGTATCAAAGTTGTGTTTTGATTAACTAAATTAACTAATCAACTTAACAAGATTATAATTAACTAAAGAGATTGCTGTTGATTTACTTATGAGGATAAAACATGGGATCCTAACTTCATGAAATACTTCATCTAGAGTTTTATGTCTTTAATCAATGCATGTGACGGTTGTGACAACTAATCGGATAACACGAAATCAGTACACGCTACCTTTCAGTATACGTATACCAAACCACTCAAACATCCACAAAAGAGATAGAAGTTGAGCAGTCACCAATTATGCTTAGACCCTATATGTCTATAAGATTTGAAAACATAACGGTTTAACGAGCAAGTTTTCCATTCAGATTACATAGGGCAGGTAAGATGGTTAAAATTACCTACGAATCATGCATGACAAACATACATAAACCTATGCTAGCATGGCAAGTTCTAAACCTCTATATCCACTTTCGCAATCAATAGAGATTAACAATACAACTTAGATGTTAGCTACACATCCAAGAAGAATAAGCACAACCAAACTAGGTTATCAACAAATCATCACAGACAAATCTTTAAAACAATTAACTACTAAAATCCATAAATAAATCCGTTAGAATCCCACGACAACGATTAGTTCATAATCGAACCGTTCATCATCGTGGGTTCTGATGAAAACATGATAATAAATATGTCTGGAATACTGGATAAAAGTACTAGGGTTTATGAAGAAACAAACGAGAATCCAAAGTATCGCCTAATTAGAAGAATACAAAGATAAGATGAAAAGTAGATCTTCGTAATCAGCCGTCTTCTTGTTCTCCTCGCCGGTGGATGGATATGTATATTTGTATATCAATGTATGTCTCTGAAATCGTCCACCAGTGTATATATAGGCCCTCACGGTTGACTGGTCTTCGCTGGTTTCCAAAACAGAGTTGAATTCAGCATCTTCAGCATTCGTACAAGCGCGGGCGCGCTCCAACAAGGCACGGGCGCACTCAAATAGTGATTCTGAAGCGCGGGCGCGCTATGAACAGTGCGGGCACGCTATGAACAGTGCTATGAATAGTGCTAATATTCATAATTCAGCAAACTATTTTCTTTCCGTTTCTTTGCGCTTCCAACTCCCTTACCGCATGGACTTCTTTTCTTGAGCACATAACCACCATATATACATGAATCCTCACATTTCTGCATCCATCTGTAGCTCTGCACATTCTAGCTAAAAACACATTAAACACACCAAATACTTGAGTATGAGCGATCAATTTAAGCCGATACGAAGCGTTCCAAGTAGATATACAATCCACTTATCACACCCCTAAACTTAAACCGATGCTTGTCCTCAAGCATAAAAAGACTCTATATATCAAGATTGGAAGCAGCAACACCATACTTGTGGGCTTGATTCCTTCAGTTTCTTCCATTACAAGAAATCTCATATTTACCTACCAATAATTTACCTACTATTAATTATTAGTAGGTAAATACTACTTTCACTTACCAATATTTAAGTGTAAAAATCATTAGTAGCTAAATACCAAAGTGGAGAGAGGTGGACACAAATATTTTCTCCGGACCCACGTAAATGCTAGATTGACTTATATGGGTTCAGGGCGGCCATTTTCCCACTTAAAAAAATAATATATATAACCGTTACTGATGTGTCAAGGTTGTTTTTGAATATTAATTAGCTAATTGCAGCGTATAATCTCTCTTGTTGCCACATTAGCCTAGTCCCTAGAGTGAGAATTCCATGTAATGCACCCTGTATTGGGGGAAAAAATGGCCATATGCAGATAATTATTTCCCACTTTTCTCGTTTATTTTTCTTCCCAATGTAGATAATGAAGTTTTACGTATTCGATATGTTGTATAAATAAATATTATAACTACCAATATAAATATGTGTAGATAAAGAGTCTTTCTTTACTAACTTTTACCTACCACTCGCTACCAATAGTGTATTGGTAGATAAATCTCATTAGCTACCAATATAACACTTTTACTTACACATACAATTGGTAGATAAATGTCAAATTTCTTGTAGTGTTCTGTCTAGAGAACACTAACTCCCCTGCTTTCCTTAGCTTTTCCATTGGATGTTTAATCCCAAGATTGGAAGCAGCAGCACCATACTTCTCCCATGAAATATCAACATGTCTTTTTGTTGGAGAGTCCTGTGCTGGAGAGTCTGAAATAGTAACCACTTGACTTGGTGCAGCATCAGGAATACTAACATCAGGATTTGCTTGAGCATCTGAATTTGATTGCTCATTAAGAATAGAAGTGTCCTGTACATCAGTATCCTGCTTCTTTTCGAAAGGAATATGATACCTGCCCTTAGATAATTTCCTTTTCTTCTGTGGTGTAGATAATGGTACCACAACTTCAATAGCAGTATCAACAACTTCCTTATTCACATTCATAATAGAGGATATAGGTAAATCATCCTCAGAATCAGTCTCATCCCTGAGCACTAACTTTCTTTTTGCAGAAACAACCTCAACACCCTTAGCAGCTTTCTTCACCAGGACCCCTTGTACACCCCCTTGTAACTTCTTTTTAGTGAGTGGTGTAGAGGAAAAATCCTTTGAACCTGATTGCCTTCCTGACACATCAGTTCTAGCTGATTTCTTTGATTTTACAACTAAAGTCTTTTGAGAGACAGTAGAGGTGGCTGTTAACTGTTTAGACTGTTTGGGATGAATGCTTGGGTTAGGAACAAGATGTGATTGGCCTTGCCCCATAGCATTAGAAAGTAGTCCATAACAAGTAGGCATTTTCTGATGTAAGAAAAACCTGACCTCATTAGGAATAAAGGCATTGCCTATAAAACCATTTGCCTTATCACTGTTGACTAAGGACTTAATATTATTCTCAGTAATTCTACAGATTGGTAGAACTACATCATTCTCAAAAACAACATTAGGACATAAGTGATTAAATATCAACTGTAAAAATTTAAGAAAACAGACAGAACCTAACTTATCTGATTTCCTATCACTTAAAGCTTTTAAGATAAAAGACCCATAATCAAACACTGTAGAATGGATAAGAGAGTACCCAATTTTGAGAGATCCTGATGGAAGAGCATCAAAATTCGATGTCTTGTTCAGGAAACAGCGACTGATCGTATTAAAGAAGAAATTCCATTCCCTCTTAAGCTTTGTCCTAAAGAGGTTGCCATACCTCTTTACTTCACCATTGTAGCCCAACTTTGTAACAAACTCAAAGAGAGTAGAGTCCGAAACATTATCAGGAACAACATCACCAAGAACAGGTAAATGCAGTGCATCCTCCACAATTGTAGGAGTCACATAGTGAGTAATCCCATCATATTCAAAACTCATCAAGATTGAGTCAGAATGCCCTTTGTCAAAAGTAACTGAGTTCCACACCTGCATAACTGACTTAAAAGAAACACTTGCAGGTTCTATTAAAGCAAACTTCAATGGGCTTGAAGCTAGAAAATCTTGAATTATGTGAAACTCATTGGGTAATTCCTGATGATTTAGAATAGCTACAAAATTATTAGTGGCAAAAGTAACACCACTAATCACAGTCTGTTTGTTCATGAATGATGAAAACGCCATTAAAACAGTATCAAAAACTTGAGAAATTGAGATTTATAATTTAGGGTTCTTGAACACAGAGAGAGAAAGAAGATGTAAAACTGATGATGAGAGGGTAATTAGGATTTCAGAAAATCAAATGTATTTTGTTAAAACAAAATATTACTCTCTCAGTGACAGATGGCATGCTGTGATTCGTGCACAAATAATTAGTGGACAAATTACGTGTCTAATGAAACATAACTGCACCGCTTTTTATGTGTAACTATATGTATATGTCTTACAGTGTGCCACACGTGCGCATACAGTTGTCCAACTAAAACTCAAACAATTCTTACCAGAGACTGACGAAAAATCAGGCACAAATTAAGCAATGAAATACTGACCTGTCCATCAGGATTGACCAGTTGACTTCCTGTCAGGATTTTGTCCTATCAGGATTTGATCAAAATTACATACCTTGCAGAATGACCATTAGGATTTGATAGTCATCAGGATTTCCTCTCTGTAGTTTTCCTCAGAAATTCTCAAAGTTCATCATTCCAAGTTCATTCACCAACTTATTGAAAGTAGCTTCAGGCAGTGGCTTGGTGAATATATCAGCTAGTTGTTGATCAGTAGGAAAAAAATGAAGTTCAATTGTTCCTTCCAGAACCTGTTCTCATATGAAGTGATATCTAATACTGATGTGCTTAGTATGAGAATGATGAACTGGATTTCCTGTCATTGCAATAGCACTTTGGTTATCACAATAAATAGGGATTTTTGAGTATGACAGACCATAATCTAACAACTGATTTCTCATCCACATAATCTGAGCACAACAACTTCCTGCAGCAATGTACTCAGCTTCTGCTGTTGAAGTAGAAATAGACTTTTGCTTCTTACTGAACCATGAAACTAGTCTTCCACCCAAAAACTGACAGCTTCCTGAAGTACTTTTCCTGTCTATCTTGCATCCTGCAAAATCAGCATCTGAATAACCACACAACCCCAAATCTGATTCCCTTGCATACCAAAGACCAAGTGAAGGAGTGCCTTTGAGATATCTGAGAATTCTTTTGACTGCAATCAGATGGGGTTCCCTAGGTTTTGCTTGAAATCTTGCACAAAGACAGGTTGCAAACATGATATCTGGTCTACTCGCAATGAGATACAATAAAGAGCCAATCATCCCTCTGTAGTGAGTTACATCTACCTCAGCAGCTTGATCAGGATCAAGTTTGGTAGCTGTAGCTATGGGAGTACTTGCAGTAGCACATTCTTCCATGTTAAACCTTTTCAATAAATTCCTTGTATACTTTGACTGATTGATAAAAATGCCATCATCAGTCTGTTTAACTTGAAGACCAAGAAAATAACTCATTTCTCCCATCATGCTCATTTGATATCTTGACTGCATAAGCTTCGAAAACTTTTCACACAGCTTATTGTTTGTTGACCCAAAAATGATATCATCCACATAAATCTGAACTAAAAGCAAATCCTTACCATGATTCAAATAGAATAGAGTTTTATCAATGGTACCTCTTTTGAATCCACTTTCTAGTAAGAACTGAGCTAAGGTTTCATACCATGCTCTTGGAGCTTGATTTAGTCCATAAAGTGCCTTATCCAATCTATAGACATGATTTGGATATTTAGGATCGATGAAACCAGGAGGTTGTTCAACATAGACTTCTTCCTCCAGTTCACCATTTAAGAAAGCACTTTTTACATCCATCTGGAAAACCTTGAATTTCTTGTGAGTTGCATAAGCCAGAAAGATCCTGATGGCTTCTAGTCTTGCAACAAGAGCAAAAGTTTCACCATAGTCAATTCCTTCTTGTTGAGAATACCCCTTTGCAACTAGCCTAGCTTTGTTTCTGATTATTACTCCATCAGACTCAGTTTTGTTCTTGAAAATCCACTTTGTACCAACAATTGATCTGTTCTTTGGTCTTGGTACCAGTTTCCAGACTTTATTTCTTTCAAATTCATTCAATTCTTCTTGCATTGCAGTAACCCAATCAGCATCTTTAAGTGCATCTTCAACTTTCTTAGGTTCCTCCTTGGATAGAAAGTTATTGTATAGACATTCATTCTGTGTTGCACTTCTTGTCTGAACACCTGCATCAGGATCTCCAATGATCAAATCAGGAGTATGACTTGCAGTCCATTTCCTTGCTGGTGGTAAATCATTCCTTGATGTAGATGCTCCCCCTGGATTGGTGTTATCTTGTTTTGAAGAATTTGCTTCAGTAGAAGCTCCCCCTGAATAATTGATATCCCTTCCTGATGAATTATCAGGACCATCACTTGAATCAGTATCTGATGAATTCAGTCCTGATGATTGAGTTGACTCTGAACTTGTAGTAGAATGCTGTTGCTCCCCCTCAACATTTGCACTACTAGTTGTATTACCATTATTTGCATCATCAGAGTTAGCACCATCAGTATTTGGTGTGACATCAGGATTTGATGGATCATCAGGATCTGATTCACTTTCTTCAGGTTCCTTGGTAGCTTCATTTTCAAAAATCAGCCTTTCATGAGATTATTCATTGATTCCAGTTATCTTCTTATCATCAAAAGATACATGTATTGACTCCATGACAGTTCTTGTTCTCAAATTAAAAACTCTGAAGGCTCTTGATGCAGGATAGCCTATGAAAATTCCTTCATCAGCCTTTGTTTCAAATTTCCCTAGCTGTTCAGGATGAGTCCTGAGAACAAAACATTTACAGCCAAACACATGCAAATGCTTCAAACTTGGTTTCTTCTCCTTGAGAGATTGATAAGGAGTAACACCATGTCTGTTTATCAATGTGAGATTTTGTGTATAGCATGCTGTGTTGACTGCTTCTGCCCAGAAATATGTTGGCAATTTAGCTTCTTCCAACATAGTTCTGCCAGCTTCAATAAGAGTTCTATTTTTCCTTTCAACTACTCCATTTTGCTAAGGTGTGCCTGGAGCAGAGAATTGTTGAATAATTCCTTTGTATTTGCAGAACTCTTCCATCTTTGAATTCTTAAACTCAGTATCATTATCACTTCTCAGAATCTTGACTTTGTACTTTGTGGTTGTCTCAATCATCCTCACATGATCCAACAGTATTTCAGGAGTTTCATCTTTTATGTGCAGAAAATACACCCAGGTGAATCTAGAATATTCATCAACAATTACAAGAGTGTACCTTTTCTTACTGATGGTCATAATGTTGACTGGACCAAATAGATCAAGATGCAGCATGTGATATGGTTCTTCAATAGAGGATTCAGATTTACTCTTGAATGATGTCCTTCTCTGTTTAGCCTTTTGACATGCATCACAGAGTCCATCAGGAGTATATAACACATTTGGCAATCCTCTAACTAAATCTTTCTTAACCAACTCATTGATATTGCTGAAGTTGAGATGAGAAAGCTTCTTGTGCCAATTCCAACTTTCATCTACTGATGCTGTACTGATGAGACATGTAGGAGAGCCATCAGTATTTGATTGAATGTTGGCTTCATAAATGTTACCATGCCTATAGCCAGTCAATGCAACCTTTCCTGTTTCTTTGCTGACTACTTCTTAATGAGTGGAATAGAAGTTGACATGAAAACCTCTGTTAGTGATTTGACTAATACTCAACAGGTTGTGTTTTAGTCCCTTCACTAGAGCTACTTTTTCAATGATGACATTTCCAATGATTATATTTCCATATCCCAAAGTTTGTCCAATGTTGCCATCTCCATAAGACACAGTTGTGCCAGCTTTTTCCTCATATTCTGATAACAGAGCTTTGTTTCCAGTCATGTGCACAGAACATCCACTATCCATGACTAACATATTTTTCTTCTTACCCTGCAATCAGAATTTTAAAACACTAGTCAGAATGTTTAGGAACCCACACTTGTTGGGTTCCTTGTCCATGTATTTTATTAATTTTAGCAACAGAAGACTTTCTGACTTTAGCAGTCCTGACAGGATTTATTCCATCAGGATTTGCTTTGTCAGTATCAGTATTAACAAAAGCATGCTTCACTATGACATTCTCAAATCTACCAGACTTTGTACTATTATTAAACTTAGGCAATGGATCATAAAAGTTATAGTACAAATCATGATAAGCTTTACAAGTATAAATAGAATGCCATATACTACCACAATGAAAACAAGACTTCTGTGGTTTATAAAATACCGATCTACTCCTGACATCAGAAATAGGAATTTCAGTACTTTTCTTTAAACTCTTTTTACAATCAATAGCAAGATGATTAGAGTTACCACAGGTAAAACAACTTTTCCTAGGTGCATTTGGGATATATTTATAACCATTCTCTTTATTAATCCCAATTTTACCATTCATGTTTCTCTTAACAGTAGCTTCCTTTTTCGTATCTGTAATCTCACAGATTTCATCCTTAAGTTGTTTCTGAGACAGTAAACCTATATCCTTAGTGACTTTACTCAAGACAGGTTTAGACTTAATAACTTTGACATTTTGAACAGAAGTAGATCCCTTTTCAAAAGTTGAATCGGAATCCTTACCAAAAACAAAATTAACAGGAGTAATCTCAGATTTGGTTTTGTCTATAACATGTCTACAGGTTTTTGGACTAACTGTCTCATCAATAACAATTTTTTCTTTCAATTTCTTATCTTCATCTGACTTATAACCTAGACATTCTTTCCAATTCTTAGAAGTACTAATCTCATGAAATTTTCTTCCAGAATCTGTCCAGGTCCTGATTTTCTCATTGGAATATTCTAATTCCTTTTCAAGTGCAGTACATTTAAGTTTCATCTCTAAATACATGTGTTTAGCATTATCACATTCTATATGTACTTTTTGCATATGAGAAAATTCAGCTTCTAGATGCTCATTCCTTTTCCTAAGTTCAGACATCTCAGATAAAATCCTAGAATTCTCAGCAGTTTGACTTCTAAAGCTAATATGTAATGACTTTAGAAAACGTCTTAACTCAGAAGCATTATCAGTATCAAAATCAAAGACAATATTAAGTACCTTATCATCAGGAATAGCAGTATCATCAGTATTGGCCATTAGGGCATAGTTGACCACCTCAGTATCAGATTCTGAGGAGGAGTCCATCCAATCCTTGCGTGATGTGATGAGTGCCTTTGTCTTCTTGCACTCAGAAGCAAAGTGACCCATACCATTACACTTGTAGCATCTAACTTTTGACTTGTCAAATTTGCTACCCTTGCTGTCCTTTTTGATATACTTGTCTTTGTCTGCATTGAAAGTCCTTTTCTGGAAGTTGCCTTGTCTTCTAGCCTTCCTGAACTTCATCTTTTTGAAGCTTCTGACAATCATAGCAACCATCTCTTCCATGTCTGAGTCAGAAGAGTCATCATCAGTATTGGCATCAGGATTGCCATCAGTATCTGATGATGAGTCATCAGGATCTGACTCAACTATTTTTGTTTTCCTTCTAGAGACCTCCACAACTTTTCCTTTCGATTTAGCCTCTGCTTTCAAAGCAATAGATCTTGCCTTGCTGCCTTTCTTATTCTTTCTCTGTTGAACCTCAAGATCATGGGTTCTTAGCATTCCATAGACTTCATCAAGAGACACAGTGTTGAGATCATATTGATGTCTAATGATCGAGGTCTGAGTATCCCATTCTTCAGGTAAAGCTCTTAGAAACTTGGTGTTAGAATCTTCAGTTTCATATTCCTTATCAACTAAAGATAAACTGTTCAGGAGTGTCAGAAATCTATCATATAAATCAGTCAGGCTCTGATCAGGTTTAGCATCGAATTATTCATATTCTTGAATCAAAAGAGCCCTTCTATTCTTTTTGACAGATGCAGATCCCTGGCACTGAGTTTCCAAAGTATCCCAGATTTCTTTTGCAGACTTGCATGCAATCACTATGTTGGACATGACAACATCAAGACTACTGTGCAGAATATTCTTTATCTTTGGTTCTCTGAGCACATGAGCTTTTTCTTCTGGAGTCCATTCACTATTTGCCTTGACCACATAGTGTTCAGGTACAGTTTCTATTCGTTCTATGATCCTTGTAGGTATATATGGTCCGTCACGAATCCTGTCCAAATAGTCAGGATCCATAGCCCCCAGGTACATCAACATCTTTACCTTCCATGTTGGATATTCTGATTTCTGCAGGATGGGAATTTTCATACTTTCATACTTGGTTGTCGACATCCTAGATCGTATCTGATTAAATTTAAATCAGTTTGCTCTGATACCAATTGTTGCCCAGTAATAAACAATTGTAGAAGGGGGGTTGAATACAATTGTATAAGATTCTCGACTTAATAAGATATGAATCACAAATATGAAAGAATGATAATAGCTTTATTAAATCTGATATAAAACTGTTACAAACTCTCTCAAGAAATTCTGATGTTCTTGAGAGCTTCTAGGTTACAAAGATACTCGTGTGTGTAATCCGGTTATTAAACTAAAACCTAAACTGTGTTTATATACTACACAGCTTCTCTATCAATGATAAGTCCTAATCAATTACAAAGATTGAAACCTATCCTAAATTGATAGCTGCATTCCTACAGACCAGGAACCGACAGAATAATTCCTTATTTAACTAGACTCCAAATATAACTCGAAGTAGGAATCCTGATCAGCTTCCAGTCCTGATGATCAATCCTGATCCCAGTCCTGATATTCATTCTGATCCTGACGACCATGCAATCCTGATGACGTCATCAATCCTGATCAGTTGAGTCTAGATCCTAACGATCATTGAATCCTGATCTAACATATTATGAATTAATATAATAAAAAATATTTAAAAAATAGTCGTGCATTTCACGGGCTATAAGCTAGTAGATATAATAAATATATTGATATCTTCTTATGTATGACCTACTTTTGTGTCAAATGCATAATGCAAAGAAAAATATTTTAAGAATATAATTTCGTAAAATATTACCATACATGTACCAAAAGTCCAAATTTGACACTAAATAAATTCATGTAATCTGGTGTATCACATGAATTAGCCTTGTATTTTGATAATACGAAGAAAAATATTTTTATATTATAATTTCTGAAAAGTATTATGATTTCATAAAAATATAATTTTTTAATAATATATTGATTTTATAGGTATTAAACCATATCTGCCACAAGAAAATTCACTTTTAAAAATTTAATACATAATCTTTCATATAATAAAATTTCAATTATATATATATTTTATTAATAAATAATTTATACAAATGTAATTTTTATTTTGTATCGTTTACTTTTAAACACGATGTGCATATTTAATGTAGTTTCATATACCGAAAATCCAAATCCAAATATTAAATTGTTTATCGTATTGGTGTCAAGTACAAAAATTGTCGGGTTCATGCAAAAGTAACAAAATAATAACTAGTTTATACACATATATTTATGTTGTTTTATACACTTTTAAATACCGTATACACTTTTATTTAATTTCATATATCAAAAAGCCAAATCTAAATATTAATTTTTTATCATGTAGGTGTCGAGTACAAATATTGTTGGGTTTAGGCAAAAGTAACGATATACCCTGATGTTGTTGCAATTTGTAAAATGGACAAAATGATCATCACTAAGTTTTATGTGTTCTTAGTTCTTATCTAACTATTTAATCGATGACCAAAATGAGTCTGAATTTATAATATTTTTAATTTCCGATATCATATGAATAATCTCATTATAATATTATACTCATAGTCAACTATATATTTTATGATTTTACCTTAAATATAGAACACATGTACGATGTGTTGAATGAATTTCAAAATTGTTCCAAGTGGGCTTTTAGCATGAAATGATTTTAAAATAAAGTTTAAATAACATATATATTAAGAGTTATTTAAGTATGAGGTAGATGAACTTCAAAATTGTTTCAAATGGGCTCCTAGCATGATGGTTGAGATGGGTTCATAGAATAACTTTGCACATTTGCACACAAAGGTCATCGGTTTGATCCTTGCCAATAATAATTGTTTTAGTATATTTATACATTATAGGGGTATATTAGTAAATTACTAAATACCATGAAATCCTTGTTGGCCTATAATAGATATAATAATGGATTTTATTACTGCTTTATGATGTATGTATATTATGTTGAATGCGTTTAGGTTGGATTTTATGCATGGACCATTCATGGAGTTAGCAAATTCCTTCAGCTACAAGGCCTTTTATCCAAACAAGCTGAACAAAAAGAATCGGTCAGATGAGACTTGTTCAGATGGGTCAAAAAGAAGAGACTGTATTCAACCCCGTTTGTAAAATCTCATTGTTGATAAACTAGCGAATAACAATTTGTATCAGAGCAAGCTTCTAACAGTACAAGAAGTTTATAAATGATCAATTATTTATAATAGGTCACAAAGACACATGAATCAAGATCCCTACGTGAGAGAAGGAGATATATTTTAGTATTCAATTTATAGCATAATTGTGCTAATTGGTTCAATTTTTACATTTATACATACTAGTATTTAAGCTTACTAGCTTTTGTCATTTAAATACACAAGGTCTTGCTTAGTCCATATCTTTGATATATTTGACATATAATTAGTTGTTTAAAAAAAGGAGCACTTGAAATATACACTAGCTCTATTTTAAAGTCATTAAACAAAGTTGTGATTTTGATTTATAAAGACTAGTTAAACTATCTTTTGTTGTAAGAACTACAAGGCTTACATCTTATTTTTACCTCTAGTGATTTACACTTGATTAGTTAAAGAATAAAAAAAAGTATGTTTTTGTCTTGCTCAACTTAGTCCTTCACTTATTTGGAGCTTTAACATAAACAAGGACTTAACTAAACAAGACAATTCAAACTTGCCGTCATAATATTTAGAAGTAATATTCGTCCAAATATATAGCATCTTGTTTAACTTTGTCCTTTACATATTTGAGATTTAATATCAAATAAGGATTTAACGAATGAAGGCTACTCAAACTCGCTGTAAAAATGGGTTAAAACAATAGTCGGTCATTTTGGATTTATTTGGCCGATTATATAGCATATTGCTATTGTTTGCACTTACTTTCTCTATCACATAGTGATTTATATTAAATTTGTGCATTTAGTGCTAAATGCGTTTTCCTCAAAATTCAATGACATAGTCTAACTTAGATTTATATGTTATATAGGCCTCGATGGGTCATATGTTATATAGACACACACACACACATATTGTTCTTTGTGATTTAGTACCGTAACATACTAAATCATCTCATCTTTAATTTTATGAAAGGGATTTGTGTTTCGTAGTACTTGTATTCTAATCTTTACAGTATGGTGAAGTGAAATGAGGTGAATCTTGTTATAGGACCCAAGTCCTAGGCGTGCTATTTAACGAGGAGTTAGTAGCCTTTCCACCGTTAACAGAAGGAAAGACACGAGATCTAAGATCTATGATCTAAGACCGAAAAAGTTGTAGAAGTAAATATTCTACGAAGGCTGTTGCAAGTCTTGGATGAAGTGACTAGGTGTTACAATCCAAGATAAATCTTGTGGTTTGAATTTTTCTATTTTATTTTGAGGAGGTTACGTGTGTGTTTTGCTCCAAGATAATTAGATAATTGTTAGTTTGTAAAGACTTCTCCATCTACTGTAAGGAGTGTTCTTTATAGGATCCAGTGAGGAGCTCTGGAATTGAACGTCCTTATGGGTTGCGCCACCGTGAACCAGGATAAAATCGATCGCATGATACTCTCTTTTCTTTCTCTATTTTTTTCCCGCACAAATTACTTGTTTGTAAGTAAAGTTTTTCAAAAAGAGGAAAGAAACTTAAAAAAGGCCAAGTTCAATTTTTTTTTAAAAAGATGATAAGTTATTCAACCCCCTTTTAGCTTATATATGCCATATACGAGACCCATCACACTTCTTATTATATTTTGAATGTCATAAATATAGTGTTACATGTTTAGTATAAAGTTATCATTTCAAGTCATTGTACTAAATAAAATTGCACACATTGACTTGTTTTTTATGGTATTCACATTATTGGGTTGGATTGTTCTTAAAAAAATTATTAGTCTCAAATTTTAGGCCGCATTAGTGAAAATCTCAATGGTAATATATATTCATAAAATCTATTTTATAATTAAATATCGCCTAAATATTTTTAATATTATATATTTATAAATTTCAACCCAATAATAATAACATTTGTAAATATATTGTATCAACATATCAAGTACAACAAGGTGTATTTTGGTGAAATCTTTAAATAAAAGAAATATGACTTTGCAAATAAGAATATATAAGAAATATAAAGAAAAAAAAAATAGACCGGACTAGATTATTAAAATTGAACAATTAAAAGTTTTGGTTGGTCTATTTGGGCTAGTGTACAAGATAAATAATTTACTTGAAAACACATTTAACTATTCCAATTCTAACACATTTAACTATTTTAATTTAAACACATCTAAATGTTTTACATATTTTAAAAAATTTATTTTACGGCCCTAATTACTTCAAACACAATTTTAGAAAAAACGTACATATAAATAAAAAATAAAATATTAAACTACAATTTATAAGATAACAAATATAAAAAATTAATCTTGGAGTATAAATTGTAATGTTCAATATAAAACTTGTTTGAAAACTTGATGCAATTATTTTCAAAGAGAAGTTAAAAAAAATGAGGTCGAATTAAAAAGAATCATATATTTGGTGGGTGTATTTGATTCAAATTTTAGTAGATCGTTAATGATTCATGAATTTTAATAGACTGTAGCTAATTTACGATTATATGCACAGTTTACGAGTTCGTGAAGTCCATGTAGAGTTGAGCAATATCCAATAGAATCTCTTGAATTTAGGTGAGATTCCAAAAAGTATAACATATACTATCAAATCCAATAAAATTCACGAATTATAAAATCCTTTAAAGTCATTAAGTTTTTGAATACCACTAGATTTTAATAGATTATTTACAATTCATATTGAATATCTCTAGAAATAAAATAATTATTTAAAATTTAGGTTGGATACCCCCAATTTGTTTAAAATCTAGATCGAATACCATCAAATTTTCAGAGACTTTTATTTTTTTTGTTGAATACACCTGGATATTGATGGATTCTTTAAAATCCAAATTAAATACATTTATTCTATTGAAATCCAAAAACAATTGTAGAAAATCTCAATTAAATACACTCGCACTATTAAATACCCAAAATACACCCCCAAAATTTGAAACCCCACCAAAAAACACAATCATCCCCAATTTGGAGACCCTACCCAAAAATACACTCACCCCCAATTTTGAAATCCTACCAAAAAAACACAACTCACCAAACACAACAAAAATCCCATTTCCACAACTGAAAATGTCAAAATCTGGTGCTGACATCCGCCGCCACGTCGTCGTCAACTACCAATCGAGCTCTAAAAATGTAGATTCATCAACTTTTTCTCAATTTCGGCGAAATGGTTAGTATTTGATCAAATTAAACTCCTTTATATATATAATATAATTACATATATTTAAATATAATTATATATGTTTGAATATTTTATGTGTATGTCATTTGATTTAAAGCAATTATTGTATGTATGTATGTATGTATGTATGTATATATGTATGTATGTATGTATGTATTTATGTACATATATATGTATGCACGTATTTATGTTGTGTGTGTATGTATGTATGTATGTATGTATGTATGTACATATTCATGTTATTTTGAATACTTGATTGATCATGTGAATTGTTTGTTTATTCATAGTTTATGTGTAAATTGTAAGTTTGTTTTTAATTGATTTAGGTTTACGATATTTATTTGGGTGTTAATTATTATGTTTTTTTTATGTTTTGTGGAGGTTCAAAATTAATTTGTATTTGTTATTATGCTCATTTTATGTTTGGGTTTATTCGAGATTTTATTGTAGTTTTGTAAGTGTTTTAGTATTGTTTTGTTGTATGAAACGTGGATTGTTTTGTGAATATAGTGTTATATGGTATTACTCTTTTGTGCTGTTTTTTTTATACACGGATCAAATTGACAAAGTTATTAGAAAGGTTTTTTTTTCTTTTGTGGATTTCATGTGCATTAAGAAGTAAGGGTCTTTCAGTATTCACACTTATCTTTTTATTTTTAAAATTTTTACTTTATTAAGAAAATGATAGATTTTCGGACTTTTGGATTGTAGTCAAAGTGTTTGATAAAAGATTTAGGTGGAGGAATGGTGGCTCTTTATACAATTTTGATGCGAAATGTTGAATTAAAATATTAATTTTTATATAATTTACATTATTAGTTAATAAATTTTTTATTTTAATTTATTAGACAAACATATTATTAGGAATATTCAAGGTTATAGTAGTAAAACAATAAAATGATTTATTTCTTTTGTTATTAAGATTTTACTTGGTCTCTAAATGTAACACCCCCATCTATATCTAAATGAGGGGCTACTTATTAAACCTTAAACCTGCAACATAGCACTAAAATAATCTCTAAATAATAATTAAACAGTCTAATAATCTTCAAGATAATATTAAACCTCCAAAACGGTTCAAAGCAATAAATATAAAAAACCAAAATCTCTAAAATAATATTCAAGTCTAAATAGCGATAGAAGTCTGCAAATCCTAATCAATGATATGAAGGGGTGGCTCTCCATCACATAGTCCCAGATCCCCCAAAGCACCTGCCAGAAAAAGAATACGACATGAGCCAACCGCCCAGTACGGATTTGGAATACAGTTTATAAAACAGAAAATAGATATTCATATTTGACAGTTTATAATAAAACATTTATTTAAAAATAAGTATGGCTGAAGCAACGAGGGGTTAGGATATTTTATACCGAGATCAGAACAGAACAGATACAAATACACACATCATAGGGTACCTAATGTGTGCAACAAACCGGATAACGTGTACGACATATACAACGTCACCGTCAAATCAAATCACAAATCACAAATCATAAACTTTGGATTAACCCACGTATCCTGAAACAAATATCAAAAGCGCAAAAGCTCGCCTCCTGAGCTATCAGAACAGAAGGATACGCCATGACCAATTACACTGCCATGGAAGTCTCATGTCACTGGTGCCGCAATGATATGGTTGTAGTACCCCTACAGCTGGTTAACTCGGTATATACCCTATAACACTAAGGGTTCAAATATAATATTTCGCAAACCATTTTAAAATCTCACATAACAGATATTCTCAATATTTCCAACATATATAAAATATACGCAATATCAGAAAATCGCAGAAACAGATTTAAAAGTATTTTTCAAAGTCCAAAACAAATTTTTAGAATCAAAATGATTAAAACCAAACGAACAGATTTGAGGAGTAGCGCTGAATAAAATAGGAGAGAATCCGTACCTTGAAATCGCACTCTTAAACACTAATAAAATCCGCACACGATCTGCTAATTTCCCGATCCCCAATCTAATAACAAAATTATAATTTAATATTTTTATACTTTGCAATCAACTAACCAGTAAAATAAACATTCATCATTCTATATACAATTCATAAGTATCGAATATACCGTACCGTTAACATTGGTTGGTCATTAAATCAACCTAGTAGACTAGTATCCATTATTAATAAATTACTATAACATAACATGGCCAAACTTGACAAACAATTATCATATAATTTATGTACATTAATACATTAATATATTAATAATGTAACATAAAACATGATGTCTTGGTTCATAATTCTAATACAGAACAGGGGCAAGGAGTAGACTATTGAAATATAATAATTTAATATAAAGTACATGATATTTATACTAATCACAATTCATTATGTAAAAGCAAATACAAGTCACGAAAATTAATGATATTAAACTGAGAATGAGTTTCCACGCATTACAAAATCACGCAGCCTTTAACATCCTCAAATACATATACGTAGCAATATATCAAAGTTTTAATTTAATTCGTAAAATAAATAATTGAATAAATAACTAATAAAATATATTAATATATGTATATTCATTAGTGGTGACCAGAAAACATGAAACAAGGCTACATCGTGACATAAGACACAATGGAATGAATGAGTACACTAAGGGAGAGTACTTGTCAAAGTCATAAATAAATTAAGAGTGAATTCCACCAAACTTGTAACTACATAATATGAATAGAAGAAAATATCTTTAAAATTATTAACCCAAGAAGACAACCTTGTATCAATCTCCCTCTCGTCGCCTCTTTGTTTCTCCTATATGTGGGGCTCTTACGTTTACAAATTTTAGGTTTATGCAAACTTAATAAGTTATATAAGCCATTCACTCCCCTATTACTATTAGGACTTTTATGAAATAAATAAATAAAATAAAATAACTCTAATTCTAATTCTTTTCTTATTAGTAAATGCAAATTAATATAAATCTTATTATTATATTTATTATTAAATTTATCTAAAATATTTAAAAAGTTGCGTATATTACACTAAATTTAAGGATATACTCTCATGAAAATAGATGTAATATATCATTAATAGAAGATTTTGATTGATATTGAAATTGAGATTGTTTTATTTTGTTATGGGTTGTGATCTTAACAAACACTTTTCTTCGGTTGAGAAATTAAGGGTTGTGGTTCTGTTGTTGCGGTTAGATCCCCTTATGGCCTATGGATTTTTTCTGGGTTACTCCACATTCTCTATTTTTAAATTTTAATTTTTTTATTCGATTATCCTTATCTTCCTTCTTGTCTTGCATCACGTGGGATCCCCTTAGGGCTTGTGGATTTTGTGTGGCTACTCCACCTTATCTATCTTTTTATTTTTTAATTGAGTTATCCTTCCACCTTTTCTATCTTTCAATTTTTTTATTGAGTTATCCTTCTTTTTCTTCTTGTCTTGCTTCAAGTGTGATTCAACAAGGAAATGAAAAGGGATAAACAAGCAAATAAAGTTAAATCTCCCCAGAGTCAGCAAAATCTAATAAATCTGCAGATTTAGTTCATATCATACACTATATATGTTATGATAGTGTTTTAGTAGGAGTTATGGTTTAAGAATTAGAAATTTAGGTTCGGGTTAGTTGACCTCGCCATATGGGAGATTTTGATCTTAGGTGGCTAAAATGCAATTAGTGTGGTGGCTAAGAGGTAAAATTTAGTTTATGAATAATATTAAACATCAAACTCCTGGGATGAACATTACTCAATGACATTGCTTTTAGGTTACAGTTGATGTAGGAATAAAGACATAAAGATTTGATGTACTTGTTTTCTTCTCCTTACCAGTTACTACTTACCTATATAATATTGTTGTTTTATTTATTTTTTATAATTATCAAATTATTAAAAAGCACAACTGTATTTTTTAAATTTTTATGGATATATCATTCAATTAGGATCAATTCCCAATTTTACAATAATATACTATAAGTTTAATACTCTATCTAAACTAGACCAAGTCATCAATAGGGTAAAGTCGTATTATCATAGTTCAGTATATTATTGGTTGCCAGTACCATCAATATTCATCTCTTCTGCAATTGGTTCCACCAAAACGTTACTTTTTCTTTTTTTCTTTTGTTCCATGAATGATAAATCATTCTTGCATATTCGTTTCTTGTATCACCTTCATGAACAGATGCTTTTGGAGACGATAATAAGGGGGGGACTAAAAGATCTGCCCTTGTTTGTGATTCTTTTGCTTCTAAAGGGTGGTGTGTTAAGGGAAATTCTTGTAGGTTCCTCCATTCAAAAGATTCCTACAGTTGGGAGCCATCAACTCTCTTTCAACCATCATTTCCTCTCACCAAAAGTTTGTTGTCTCGAGTTATATCTATTCGTGATAGCACAGAACAAACCAAACCGGGGGAAGTAGATTCTGTTTCTGATGCTTGTCGTGGGAGCTCAAAATGTAAATCTTTTGAACAATCTCTTGGTGGAGATAACAATGTCAATGACAATATCACGAACAAGAAAAACTATGGAGATGGTTTAGTTCCAGTTGAAACAAGAACTCCTGCGACTGGACGAGAATTGGTAGATATGGCTGGACGAGGGGCTAAGGTTGAGATAAATAAGAATATAGCCAAGGATCCAAGATTCATGCGTGAGTTTCGTACTGCTATCAAAGAAAAGGTCAAACAAGTGCTCCAACCAACTTGGCATGAGGGTAAACTGAGCAAGAAAGCCCACAACAAGATAGCCAAAAAAACAGTTGACAAAATCATGGGAATAATCAAACGATTTCCATCTACTCTGGAATCAGCGGATCCGTTTTCTTCTTCGCTGGAGCAGAATATTGCAAACCTGGTCAAGGTGAGTTAAGAATTATAATTTGTTAGAGAACTTGAGTAGTATTAAATGTTGATAGCATCAAGCATATACTTGCAAATTATATTCTTGGATTGATATAATTAAATTTTATATGCAGTATTACATTGACAAATATGGAAAACAGTGACCTGCAGGGAAAGTTATATAATTAAATTTTATATGCAGTTTGGGACTTGAAGCAGGGAAAGTTACTTCAGAGGACGTGTTTTGTTTACGGAACAACGGGGAGCAAAAATGGTGACATGCATGCTACAATTTCTTTTGAGATTTCTAGTTTCGAGAATAAGACTCTTTCTCTTAGTTAATGTTTGAATTGGTACAAGAACCCCTATAGATCTTTTATGACATTGAAAAATCAAGAACTTGATTCATTATTATGGTTTTATCTAATTTTTTAAATATTGTGAATGATTTTTTTTATTTAATAAGATTATTCTATCTACATTAACCTAGAAGAAGTTAACTTAGTTGATACTATTTTGATAACAGTGAATCAGTGAACATTATAGTGCAAATTATCAAATCATTTTCACAAACATCACATTTTTCAACTACAAACAAATATTTAGTACAAAAATTCAGTTGAGGATGATGAACTTGCACTAGTACATAAATGTTTTTCAGCTTCGCACCTATGGCGTTGGTTCTTTAGGGAACCGTCACTTTTTCAATTGTATTATATCTTTAATCATCCATGAGTTCTAACCAAAATAAATATAAAAAAAGACCTCATATAATTCATTATTGAGTTTACATGTAACAGTAAGTCACCTACTGTTAACCAATTAAGCAGCTGTAACTAGCTAGGTAAAAACAAGTCAAATGCAGAAGATTGTAAGCGGCCTGCTAAATGCTAATACCAACTAAAAATAAGTGTGTATTATCAGTTACCAGGTTTTGTCTAAGAAACTATTACAAGTTCTATGGCTGACCAAATTTAGGTTATCCATCTCCGTCTAATGGTCATATATGTTGTCTTGTTGTCCCGCAAGTAATCATCCACTATACATATATGTTGATTCCTATTTACAGTGTACATCGAAATAGACATCACTCCTGATTATAAGAGTTGCAATACAAGTAATGACCAATTAATATGTGTTTAGTTCTTCAAAATTTCTACATGGAGTGTTTTGTATGTCATGCAGAAAGATAATAGTACTTAGCATGCATTTGGGGACATTTAACGTCATCTTTCATTTTTATTTGTTAAAAAGAAATGTAAGGTTGTTGAAAGATCTTTATATCAGAGAAGCACCAAAGCGTACAAGGACGAAGGTAGCCATATCTTTTGATGCTTCTAATATTGAAGGGGTAAGCTTCCCCATGACACCCTATTGGTCATAATACATGTGATAGATAATTTTTTATGTAAAACGAGTCTTGCTAGACAACGGAGGTTTTGTAGACATCTTGTGTTTCCTTACGTATTCATAAAGATGGGATACAATGATTCTCAACTGACTCCCTCAAACATGCATGTATATGAATTCAATGGAGTTCAATCGAAAGTGAAGGAATGATTACCTACCCATGAAAACTGGGTAGAGCCTTGGGATGCCACTTAGTTGTTGAACTTTTTGGTAGTCAACGCAACCTAGACTTAGAATACAATCCTTGAATGGACAGGCTTGCATACCTTCAAGATGGTTGCGTGAACTTATCACTTAAAGATCAAATTCCTCACAAAGAATGAATTAGGTGAAAAAAAAGGAGAACAAAAGATGGCAAGAAGTTGCTATAGAGAAGATGAGTAACAGTGAGAAAAGCCAACCGAGTACTTGATCCCCGTTTAACTAATTCTCGAAGAACCCGACAAGATTACATACGTTAGGGCATCATTGCGTGAACCCTTGAAGGGAAATTGACTCCGTTTTTACTAGATTTGTTTTTGTTTTCACATGGACAACAACTGATATTCAAGGGATTAAATCTCAACTGATTACATATAAATTGAATATGGATCCGGATAGGAAGACAATGAAACAAAAGAAAAAGGAATTTTTGCCCCGGATAGCCAAGAGGCCATAAGGCAAGAAGTCAAAATCTCTTGGAACCCGGATTCATTGAGGAAACTCAATTCTTATAGTGGTTGACTAACCGTGTAATGGTCAAGAAAGCCAATGGTGGAGAATGTGTATAGATTTCACTAATTTGAATGATGCATGTCTTAAAGATTGTTTCCCCTTACCGAAGATTGATACATTAATAGATGATATGGATGACCATGAGATGCTAAGCTTCATGGATGGATTCAGTAGATTATCAGATTACAATGCATATGGACGACAACCTAAATGTATCTTTCATAACTGACTTTGGTGTATATTGCTATCTTGTTATGGCTTCTCGATTAAAAAATGCAGGTGAAACCTACCAAAGGATGGTGAATAAAATATTCCAACACTTCACTAAAAAGACCATCGAGGTTTATGTTGATGACCCATTGGTCAGAAGGCTTGATAAGGCCGATCATGTTGAGCACTTGCGAGAGACAATTGAAGTGCTAAGCCACCACAAGATGATGTTGAACCTAGTTAAATATGCTTTTGGTGTAGAATCTGAAAATATTTTGGGTATGATGCTTTCAAAGAGAGGCATCGATGCCAAGCTTGACAAGATCAAAGCTATCCTAGAAATGGAGCCTCCAAGGACCATTAGGGACGTCCAAAAGTTGACGGGAAGAGTAGTTGTTGTCTTATGAAGGCTCGTCTCCAAATCCGGTGATAAGTGCTTGCCCTTCTTTAAAACACTTAAGAAGATAAAGGATATTATGTGGATTGATGAAAGTCTGGTGGCCTTTAAAGAATTTAAGTACTACATGGCTAAAGCACCTTTATTGGAAAAGCCACATTCGTGAGAAGTACTCTAATTGTACTTGGTAGTCTTTGACAAAGCTTTGAGTGTTGTTCTCGTAAAGGAGGAAGCTAATCTTTATAAACCCATTTATGTACGATCAAAGTTTTTCATGGAGGGGAATTAAACTCAACTAATGAGAAGTTTTCATAGCTATGGTTACCGCCTCAAGAAAGTTATGACCTTATTTTTAAGAACATCTAGGATATAAGTCCATTATAAGCACTAAGACCAACCCTCGATAAGTATAGTGCATAGCCAGTAGGAGATTGATCAAATGGGCTACTACGCTTGGTGAGTTTGACATCAAATATAAACCCTTAACCTCATAAAAGCTCAAGAACTTGCTAACTTTGTGGTTGAATAGACCATTGACAACCAAGAAGTGGAGGGGTAGGTGAAAGTATCCCAAGAGGGAATATAAGGAGATAATCAATATGAAGAGATGTTACTCAAAGAGTATTGGATGCTATAATTTTATGGAACATTAAGAATAAACAAAATTAGTGGATCTCGGTTAGTGTTACAAAACCCTGAAGGGTTTGCCATCGAGTACACCCTTAAGCTAAATTTTCCAAAAATGAATAATAAATCTGAGTATGAAGACATGATAGCTGGTTTAGGCCTAACTGGGCATTTCAAAGAAATAACCTTTCATGGAGACTCGAGGTTAGTGATTTCACAAGTAAATAGATAATTTGAGGCAAAAGATAAAACCATGTCAAAGTATAGGAAGCTTATAAAAGAAATAAGGACCTAATTAGAGGAATGTAACATTGAGTATATCCTAAGAGAGGATAATGTAAAAGCCGATGCCTTATCTAAATTTGCCTGATCCGAAATAGAGAACTATGCACGGAGTGTTTACTTTCAAGCCCTAAAGACTCAGAGTATTGATTCAAAACTGATAACACGAATAAATATGGAGAGCTGATAGGTTCCTAATAATGCCTTGGAGGCATGGAAGCTATCAGTAAGAGCGCTGAGGTACACTCTGATTAAAGGGATCTTATACAAGAAATTATTTATGATTTCATACATAAAGTGTATGAGACCTCGAGATGCCGAGTTGACCCTGAAGGAGGTACACGAAGAAATTTGTGGGCAACACTTGGGGAGCAGGGCCCGTGCTCACAAAATAACTCGCTTAAACTTCTATTTGCAAGACATGTTGGATGATGCCAGAGAATATGTAACACGACGTGACATCGCACGCACCTCTAGTAAGGAAACCACTAACTATGCTAACATCCATAAACTCTCGTATTCTATTTTCTATGCGGGGGATAAAATACTTGGTCCCTTTTCTATGGAAAGTGCTCAAAGAAAGTTTTTGATAATGGTCATTGATTATTTCACTAAGTGGATCGAGGCCAAATCTTTAGTCAAAATAACTACCAAATAAAAGACTCAATTCCTTTGAGAAAGTTTAATATGTAGATATGGACTTCCGTAAGTCCTATTTATGGATAATGGATGATAGTTCAATAATAAGGATTTTAAGAAGTATTGCGATGACAATGATATCAAGTTATTCTTTACCTCCGTTGCACACCCTAAAAAAATGGACAACTTGAGTCAATCGAATTATCCTTGATGGACTAAAGAAGAGAGTTGAACACTCAAGAAAGGATTGGGTGGATGAATTACTTCCAATACTTTGGGCTTATCGTACCACTTGCAAAGTGACTAAGAGAGCTACTATGTTCTTACTTGATTATGGAGCAGAGGTCATTGTGCCCTTGGAAATTATACTTGTATCCCCGAGGTGAAATCTTATGAATTCAAAACAAATGAGGAAGGCATGAAGCTCACAATTGATTTAATTGATGAAATTAGGGATGAAGCCATGCAAAGATTGTTGATCAATATAGATAAAAAAGATATTTTTCTAGTAAAATCTATGGTCAAAGAAATATTCTTTCTACAAGGAGATTTGGTTGTCGAAAAATAAAAGCATCCAGAGTTGGATATAAGGGAAAAATGATCCTAAATTGGAAATAACAGTACATAGCCGAGCAAGTCCTAGGACAAGGATCTTAAAAGTTGGAAACACTCAAACGAGAGGAAGTGCCTACAACATGGTATTCTTCAAACTTGAAAGTTTGTTACGTGTAAAAATCTATGTTGAGTTTCATTATTTAGTAGGATTTAAGTTGAAATAAGAATTGATGAAATCATTAGAATGTCAATGTAGGAGCCTTTCACTCCACTTAGGAAATATTCAATATGTATAGATTGAATCCAATTACAGTCTATAAAAGTAGTATATTTTCCTTTATTGTTATTTATTCAAACTTCTTGTTGTTATGTTCACTTAAACATGAAAATGAGAAAAGTACCGAAAAGAACCAAAATAAATGAACACTAATAAAAATTTGGAAGTTTTGCTTCTTGCTTTTCTTTTATGTAAATAAAATTACTCTTTTTAATTCCAAAAAAAGAATAAAAACACTATGGTTCTATGTAAGAAAATTACAACTTGTCACACACTCATGTCTAAACAATATCTAGGGATTATCACTTCACGCAAATAATATAAAATCAAAGATTGACATACAACAAAACATTTAATCATACACTTTTTGTTGGTCTACATTTAGCTTTTTTGCTTACAACTGCAGGCAAATGGCTGCAATCTCGGTTTGGGCCTTCACACATGAACGGATGAAGTAAAATTACGTTGATCATTCCTAAGATGCCTCCAAGCTCAGATTTTTTTAAATTTAATAACACAAATAGCATGTTAATGAACTAATTAATGTGTCCAAGAGGAAATTACAATAAAAGGTTCCTCCCAAGCATACAAATCCCATAAGAAGGGTCTATAATTCCTTTTATGGAGGTGGCTTCTTCCCTCAAGATTACGAAGCCCACTAAGATTCTTAGAACAATTAGGTATGTTAAGGGCATTTCTCCTCATTCTAGAACTACATTTTATAGCTTTATTCTCAGCATATCTAAAAATTTTGTCACGACAAATACAGTCGTGAATAACAAGAGCACTTATTGAAACTCGAAAGAACTAAATCTTAAGTATTAAGTACAACCTATATAATTCTTGATCCATAACATGTACATTAAGTTTACTTCATTTTAATATAAATAATGGAGGGTACTGTTTCCATTTCCCCCCAAAATTCAACACAAAAAATCCTAAGGTTCTGGATTTCAATGACAAATGTCTATTCATGAAAGACATCATGTGGAGTTTGTGTAATGCCATGCCAAGTGGACCTAAGAGACAGAATATATCACTCTAAAGTTAAGTTTTATTTTATCAATAAGTGCGAGAATTTATATTGTGCAAAATCTTTAGTTTTTATTCTATCAATAAGTGTGTGAACTTGTAGTTCTGCCCTTTAAATTCCTTTATAATAGTTCATGTTTTGGTAAATCCATTACTATGGTTAAACACAACAAAACTCGATTTGCTTAACAACATTCTATAATCAGTCAAAAAAGATGAATTTATGGTGCATGGCATTTTATTTCAATTGCTTTTTATAGATGGACTTAAAAATTGTAGGTGGGACATAAAAGCAACAAGAACGTTAGCACATTGTCTAAGGTAGTAAATGAAACCAAGATTTAAACTAGGAAAATCAAGAATTACATGACTCATAGAGCTGCAAAATACAACTTAATTACAAGGTAATATATTGTGAACACAAGAGACATATATTCATGACATACTTTCCTGAATAATATGCATAAAAATATTTAACTTGATGATGAATTTAATTTTGTTCTATAAAATGTATTATGCACCTATTTTACTTATGAAATGTATATTGAGGAGGAACATATATGTACAGTAATGTTCAACAATATAATAAGAAGCACAATATATAATCTACGAAATATCTTATTTAATGATGACTTTTGTTATGAAAATTATTCTATGTATATATTTTATTTACATAACATATATGATCTTCAAGTTCTCCAACTAAATCACGATCTTCACAATATTTAACCCTACTAGCTAATAACAATTTATATTTGCTAATTATTTGTGACATGTTTGTTTCCGGAAGAAAGTGCCCTACACTATCAAAAGTTTAGAACATTTGCTTTTATTTTATGTAAAGAAACTTACTCTTTTCTATTCCAAAAACAGAAGAAGAACACTATGTTTTGATGTAGGGAAATTACAACTTGTCCGATATTCATGTCTAAACAATATCTTGGGATGATCACTTCACGCAAAACCACTATTTTTGTGAGTCTGTGGTACTGCTTAGTTTTTGTGTTTTGCTACTACATTTTACAACTGCAATCTCAGTTTCGGCCTTCCCGATGAAGTAAAATTATGCCCATCATTCCTAAGACGCCTCCAAGCTCACATATATTTAAATTTAATAACATATTTGACTTGTTATGAGTTGGACTCCATCAAAACTAAACAATTTAAAACTCCTAATTAAAAAATGTTAATACTTGTTCACTTGATAAAAAATTTTGAACTGAAAACCTATAATAACTAATTTCATTTACCCGAGTATAGTTCACGTTCACCTTTCTTAGTTGGATAACATTATAAATGGTTCAACCCGGGTGCCAAATTCATAAAGAATTCGTACACGCTGATAACTTTTTCCTCTACACAAAAATCTGGAAAAGTAAAGAACATTACAATTAAATTTAAAACATATTTAATTATGTGCATATTTGTTACTACTACTACCGGTTGTCATTCTGTTATGACAAGTTGATCAAGTTAGTTAGGATGACAGCTCAAGTTAGTTAGAATGACAACTCATTGACACCCTATCATTTCTGTTTTGTAGTCTATATAAGAACCTCTTTTTGTGTATCATTCAGTTCAGTTACAACATTTTATACATTGCTTATTCAAAGAATATACAGTTTGTCATGGTATCAGGGCTAGGGCTCCGATCATTTCTTCCGCGTCGCATCTTCATTTGCAAAGCTTCACTACTTGATTAAATTCTGAGTGATCTCTCTCTGATTGATATCTCTCTGCATCTCTCTCCGATTGACATCTCTCTGTGTGTAAGCGTCTTCAACTTTCATGGCTACTTATGCAGCTGCAACTGCTGGAACTTCAGCAACTACATCCAACACAGTTTCATCAGTAATCGACTCTAATCATCTTTATTATCTGCAAAATTCTGATAATCCAGGTACTCCGCTTGTAACTCAGTTGCTTACGGATCAGAATTATTATCAATGGAGTCGTTCTGTTACTATTGCTCTATCAGCTAAGATGAAATTAGGTCTAATTGATGGTTCACTACCTAAACCTGTTAGTACATCCAGTCAATTTGGAATCTCGTCTAGATGTAATATATGAATAAGTAGAGTTCGTTCCCACAGAGACTGCTTTGGTTACTATAGTTATGCACCTATGCAACAATGTATGGCTATTGTTCAATGCTAAGACAAGTATCAAAGTTGTGTTTTGATTAACTAAATTAACTAATCAACTTAACAAGATTATAATTAACTAAAGAGATTGCTGTTGATTTACTTATGAGGATAAAACATGGGATCCTAACTTCATGAAATACTTCATCTAGAGTTTTATGTCTTTAATCAATGCATGTGACGGTTGTGACAACTAATCGGATAACACGAAATCAGTACACGCTACCTTTCAGTATACGTATACCAAACCACTCAAACATCCACAAAAGAGATAGAAGTTGAGCAGTCACCAATTATGCTTAGACCCTATATGTCTATAAGATTTGAAAACATAACGGTTTAACGAGCAAGTTTTCCATTCAGATTACATAGGGCAGGTAAGATGGTTAAAATTACCTACGAATCATGCATGACAAACATACATAAACCTATGCTAGCATGGCAAGTTCTAAACCTCTATATCCACTTTCGCAATCAATAGAGATTAACAATACAACTTAGATGTTAGCTACACATCCAAGAAGAATAAGCACAACCAAACTAGGTTATCAACAAATCATCACAAACAAATCTTTAAAACAATTAACTACTAAAATCCATAAATAAATCCGTTAGAATCCCACGACAACGATTAGTTCATAATCGAACCGTTCATCATCGTGGGTTCTGATGAAAACATGATAATAAATATGTCTGGAATACTGAATAAAAGTACTAGGGTTTATGAAGAAACAAACGAGAATCCAAAGTATCGCCTAATTAGAAGAATACAAAGATAAGATGAAAAGTAGATCTTCGTAATCAGCCGTCTTCTTGTTCTCCTCGCCGGTGGATGGATATGTATATTTGTATATCAATGTATGTCTCTGAAATCGTCCACCAGTGTATATATAGGCCCTCACGGTTGACTGGTCTTCGCTGGTTTCCAAAACAGAGTTGAATTCAGCATCTTCAGCATTCGTACAAGCGCGGGCGCGCTCCAACAAGGCACGGGCGCACTCAAATAGTGATTCTGAAGCGCGGGCGCGCTATGAACAGTGCGGGCACGCTATGAACAGTGCTATGAATAGTGCTAATATTCATAATTCAGCAAACTATTTTCTTTCCGTTTCTTTGCGCTTCCAACTCCCTTACCGCATGGACTTCTTTTCTTGAGCACATAACCACCATATATACATGAATCCTCACATTTCTGCATCCATCTGTAGCTCTGCACATTCTAGCTAAAAACACATTAAACACACCAAATACTTGAGTGTGAGCGATCAATTTAAGCCGATACGAAGCGTTCCAAGTAGATATACAATCCACTTATCACACCCCTAAACTTAAACCGATGCTTGTCCTCAAGCATAAAAAGACTCTATATATCAAGATTGGAAGCAGCAACACCATACTTGTGGGCTTGATTCCTTCAGTTTCTTCCACTACAAGAAATCTCATATTTACCTACCAATAATTTACCTACTATTAATTATTAGTAGGTAAATACTACTTTCACTTACCAATATTTAAGTGTAAAAATCATTAGTAGCTAAATACCAAAGTGGAGAGAGGTGGACACAAATATTTTCTCCGGACCCACGTAAATGCTAGATTGACTTATATGGGTTCAGGGCGGCCATTTTCCCACTTAAAAAAATAATATATATAACCGTTACTGATGTGTCAAGGTTGTTTTTGAATATTAATTAGCTAATTGCAGCGTATAATCTCTCTTGTTGCCACATTAGCCTAGTCCCTAGAGTGAGAATTCCATGTAATGCACCCTGTATTGGGGGAAAAAATGGCCATATGCTTACACTTTTCTCGTTTATTTTTCTTCCCAATGTAGATAATGAAGTTTTACGTATTCGATATGTTGTACAAATAAATATTATAACTACCAATATAAATATGTGTAGATAAAGAGTCTTTCTTTACTAACTTTTACCTACCACTCGCTACCAATAGTGTATTGGTAGATAAATCTCATTAGCTACCAATATAACACTTTTACTTACACATACAATTGGTAGATAAATGTCAAATTTCTTGTAGTGTTCTGTCTAGAGAACACTAACTCCCCTGCTTTCCTTAGCTTTTCCATTGGATGTTTAATCCCAAGATTGGAAGCAGCAGCACCATACTTCTCCCATGAAATATCAACATGTCTTTTTGTTGGAGAGTCCTGTGCTGGAGAGTCTGAAATAGTAACCACTTGACTTGGTGCAGCATCAGGAATACTAACATCAGGATTTGCTTGAGCATCTGAATTTGATTGCTCATTAAGAATAGAAGTGTCCTGTACATCAGTATCCTGCTTCTTTTCGAAAGGAATATGATACCTGCCCTTAGATAATTTCCTTTTCTTCTGTGGTGTAGATAATGGTACCACAACTTCAATAGCAGTATCAACAACTTCCTTATTCACATTCATAATAGAGGATATAGGTAAATCATCCTCAGAATCAGTCTCATCCCTGAGCACTAACTTTCTTTTTACAGAAACAACCTCAACACCCTTAGCAGCTTTCTTCACCAGGACCCCTTGTACACCCCCTTGTAACTTCTTTTTAGTGAGTGGTGTAGATGAAAAATCCTTTGAACCTGATTGCCTTCCTGACACATCAGTTCTAGCTGATTTCTTTGATTTTACAACTAAAGTCTTTTGAGAGACAATAGAGGTGGCTGTTAACTGTTTAGACTGTTTGGGATGAATGCTTGGGTTATGAACAAGATGTGATTGGCCTTACCCCATAGCATTAGAAAGTAGTCCATAACAAGTAGGCATTTTCTGATGTAAGAAAAACCTGACCTCATCAGGAATAAAGGCATTGCCTATAAAACCATTTGCCTTATCACTGTTGACTAAGGACTTAATATTATTCTCAGTAATTCTACAGATTGGTAGAACTACATCATTCTCAAAAACAACATTAGGACATAAATGATTAAATATCAACTGTAAAAATCTAAGAAAACAGACATAACCTAACTTATCTGATTTCCTATCACTTAAAGCTTTTAAGATAAAAGACCCATAATCAAACACTGTAGAATGGATAAGAGAGTACCCAATTTTGAGAGATCCTGATGGAAGAGCATCAAAATTCGATGTCTTGTTCAGGAAACAACGACTGATCGTATCAAAGAAGAAATTCCATTCCCTCTTAAGCTTTGTCCTAAAGAGGTTGCCATACCTCTTTACTTCACCATTGTAGCCCAACTTTGTAACAAACTCAAAGAGAGTAGAGTCCGAAACATTATCAGGAACAACATCACCAAGAACAGGTAAATGCAGTGCATCCTCCACAATTGTAGGAGTCACATAGTGAGTAATCCCATCATATTCAAAACTCATCAAGATTGAGTCAGAATGCCCTTTGTCAAAAGTAACTGAGTTCCACACCTGCATAACTGACTTAAAAGAAACACTTGCAGGTTCTATTAAAGCAAACTTCAATGGGCTTGAAGCTAGAAAATCTTGAATTATGTGAAACTCATTGGGTAATTCCTGATGATTTATTAGTGGCAAAAGTAACACCACTAATCACAGTCTGTTTGTTCATGAATGATGAAGACGCCATTAAAACAGTATCAAAAACTTGAGAAATTGAGATTTAGAATTTAGGGTTCTTGAACACAGAGAGAGAAAGAAGATGTAAAACTGATGATGAGAGGGTAATTAGGATTTCAGAAAATCAAATGTATTTTGTTAAAACAAAATATTACTCTCTCAGTGACAGATGGCATGCTGTGATTCGTGCACAAATAATTAGTGGACAAATTACGTGTCTAATGAAACATAACTGCACCGCTTTTTGTGTGTAACTATATGTATATGTCTTACAGTGTGCCACACGTGCGCATACAGTTGTCCAACTAAAACTCAAACGATTCTGACCAGATACTGATGAAAAATCAGGCACAAATTAAGCAATGAAATACTGACCTGTCCATCAGGATTGACCAGTTGACTTCCTGTCAGGATTTTGTCCTATCAGGATTTGATCAAAATTACATACCTTGCAGAATGACCATTAGGATTTGATAGTCATCAGGATTTTCTCTCTGTAGTTTTCCTCAGAAATTCTCAAATTTCATCATTCCAAGTTCATTCACCAACTTATTGAAAGTAGCTTCAGGTAGTGGCTTGGTGAATATATCAGCTAGTTGTTGATCAGTAGGAACAAAATGAAGTTCAATTGTTCCTTCCATAACCTGTTCTCATATGAAGTGATATCTAATACTGATGTGCTTAGTATGAGGATGATGAACTGGATTTCCTGTCATTGCAATAGCACTTTGGTTATCACAATAAATAGGGATTTTTGAGTATGACAGGCCATAATCTAACAACTGATTTCTCATCCACATAATCTGAGCACAACAACTTCCTGCAGCAATGTACTCAGCTTCTGCTGTTGAAGTAGAAATAGACTTTTGCTTCTTACCGAACCATGAAACTAGTCTTCCACCCAAAAACTGACAGCTTCCTGAAGTACTTTTCCTGTCTATCTTGCATCCTGCAAAATCAGCATCTGAATAACCACACAACCCAAAATCTGATTCCCTTGCATACCAAAGACCAAGTGAAGGAGTGCCTTTGAGATATCTGAGAATTCTTTTGACTGCAATCAGATGGGGTTCCCTAGGTTTTGCTTGAAATCTTGCACAAAGACAGGTTGCAAACATGATATCTGGTCTACTCGCAATGAGATACAATAAAGAGCCAATCATCCCTCTGTAGTGAGTTACATCTACCTCGGCACCTTGATCAGGATCAAGTTTGGTAGCTGTAGCTATGGGAGTACTTGCAGTAGCACAGTCTTCCATGTTAAACCTTTTCAATAAATTCCTTGTATACTTTGACTGATTGATAAAAATGCCATCATCAGTCTGTTTAACTTGAAGACCAAGAAAATAACTCATTTCTCCCATCATGCTCATTTGATATCTTGACTGCATAAGCTTCGAAAACTTTTCACACATCTTATTGTTTGTTGACCCAAAAATGATATCATCCACATAAATCTGAACTAAAAGCAAATCCTTACCATGATTCAAATAGAATAGAGTTTTATCAATGGTACCTCTTTTGAATCCACTTTCTAGTAAGAACTGAGCTAAGGTTTCATACCATGCTCTTGGAGCTTGCTTTAGTCCATAAAGTGCCTTATCCAATCTATAGACATGATTTGGATATTTAGGATCGATGAAACCAGGAGGTTGTTCAACATAGACTTCTTCCTCCAGTTCACCATTTAAGAAAGCACTTTTTACATCCATCTGGAAAACCTTGAATTTCTTGTGAGCTGCATAAGCCAGAAAGATCCTGATGGCTTCTAGTCTTGCAACAGGAGCAAAAGTTTCACCATAGTCAATTCCTTCTTGTTGAGAATACCCCTTTGCAACTAGCCTAGATTTGTTTCTGATTATTACTTCATCAGACTCAGTTTTGTTCTTGAAAATCCACTTTGTACCAACAATTGATCTGTTCTTTGGTCTTGGTACCAGTTTCCAGACTTTATTTCTTTCAAATTCATTCAATTCTTCTTGCATTGCAGTAACCCAATCAACATCTTTAAGTGCATCTTCAACTTTCTTAGGTTCCTCCTTGGATAGAAAGTTATTGTATAGACATTCATTCTGTGTTGCACTTCTTGTCTGAACACCTGCATCAGGATCTCCAATGATCAAATCAGGAGTATGACTTGCAGTCCATTTCCTTGCTGGTGGTAAATCATTCCTTGATGTAGATGCTCCCCCTGGATTGGTGTTATCTTGTTTTGAAGAATTTGCTTCAGTAGAAGCTCCCCCTGAATAATTGATATCCCTTCCTGATGAATTATCAGGACCATCACTTGAATCAGTATCTGATGAATTCAGTCCTGATGATTGAGTTGACTCTGAACTTGTAGTAGAATGCTGTTGCTCCCCCTCAACATTTGCACTACTAGTTGTATTACCATTATTTGCATCATCAGAGTTAGCACCATCAGTATTTGGTGTGACATCAGAATTTGATGGATCATCAGGATCTGATTCACTTTCTTCAGGTTCCTTGGTAGCTTCATTTTCAAAAATCAGCCTTTCATGAGATTATTCATTGATTCCAGTTATCTTCTTATCATCAAAAGATACATGTATTGACTCCATGACAGTTCTTGTTCTCAAATTAAAAACTCTGAAGGCTCTTGATGCAGGATAGCCTATGAAAATTCCTTCATCAGCCTTTGTTTCAAATTTCCCTAGCTGTTCAGGATGAGTCCTGAGAACAAAACATTTACAGCCAAACACATGCAAATGTTTCAAACTTGGTTTCTTCTCCTTGAGAGATTGATAAGGAGTAACACCATGTCTGTTTATCAATGTGAGATTTTGTGTATAGCATGATGTGTTGACTGCTTCTGCCCAGAAATATGTTGGCAATTTAGCTTCTTCCAACATAGTTCTGCCAGCTTCAATAAGAGTTCTATTTTTCCTTTCAACTACTCCATTTTGCTGAGGTGTGCCTGGAGCAGAGAATTGTTGAATAATTCCTTTGTATTTGCAGAACTCTTCCATCTTTGAATTCTTAAACTCAGTATCATTATCACTTCTCAGAATCTTGACTTTGTACTTTGTGGTTGTCTCAATCATCCTCACATGATCCAACAGTATTTCAGGAGTTTCATCTTTTCTGTGCAGAAAATACACCCAGGTGAATCTAGAATATTCATCAACAATTACAAGAGTGTACCTTTTCTTACTGATGGTCATAATGTTGACTGGACCAAATAGATCAAGATACAGCATGTGATATGGTTCTTCAATAGAGGATTCAGATTTACTCTTGAATGATGTCCTTCTTTGTTGAGCCTTTTGACATGCATCACAGAGTCCATCAGGAGTATATAACACATTTGGCAATCCTCTAACTAAATCTTTCTTAACCAACTCATTGATATTGCTGAAGTTGAGATGAGAAAGCTTCTTGTGCCAATTCCAACTTTCATCTACTGATGCTTTACTGATGAGACATGTAGGAGAGCCATCAGTATTTGATTGAATGTTGGCTTCATAAATGTTACCATGCCTATAGCCAGTCAATGCAACCTTTCCTGTTTCTTTGCTGACTACTTCTTAATGAGTGGAATAGAAGTTGACATGAAAACCTCTGTCAGTGATTTGACTAATACTCAACAGGTTGTGTTTTAGTCCCTTCACTATAGCTACTTTTTCAATGATGACATTTCCAATGATTATATTTCCATATCCCAAAGTTTGTCCAATGTTGCCATCTCCATAAGACACAATTGGGCCAGCTTTTTCCTCATATTCTGATAACAGGGCTTTGTTTCCAGTCATGTGCACAGAACATCCACTATCCATGACTAACACATTTTTCTTCTTACCCTGCAATCAGAATTTTAAAACACTAGTCAGAATGTTTAGGAACCCACACTTGTTGGGTTCCTTGTCCATGTATTTTATTAATTTTAGCAACAGAAGACTTTCTGACTTTAGCAGTCCTGACAGGATTTATTCCATCAGGATTTGCTTTGTCAGTATCAGTATTAACAAAAGCATGCTTCACTATGACATTCTCAAATTTACCAGACTTTGTACTATTATTAAACTTAGGCAATGGATCATAAAAGTTATAGTACAAATCATGATAAGCTTTACAAGTATAAATAGAATGCCATATACTACCACAATGAAAACAAGACTTCTGTGGTTTATAAAATACCGATCTACTCCTGACATCAGAAATAGGAATTTCAGTACTTTTCTTTAAACTCTTTTTACAATCAATAGCAAGATGATTAGAGTTACCACAGGTAAAACAACTTTTCCTAGGTGCAATTGGGATATATTTATAACCATTCTCTTTATTAATCCCAATTTTACCATTCCTGTTTCTCTTAACAGTAGCTTCCTTTTTCCTATCTGTAATCTCACAGATTTTATCCTTAAGTTGTTTATGAGATAGTAAACCTATATCCTTAGTGACTTTACTCAAGACAGGTTTAGACTTAATAACTTTGACATTTTGAACATAAGTAGATCCCTTTTCAAAAGTTGAATCGGAATCCTTACCAAAAACAAAATTAACAGGAGTAATCTCAGATTTGGTTTTGTCTATAACATGTCTATAGGTTTTTGGACTAACTGTCTCATCAATAACAATTTTCTCTTTCAATTTCTTATCTTCATCTGACTTATAACCTAGACATTCTTTCCAATTCTTAGAAGTATTAATCTCATGAAATTTTCTTCCAGAATCTGTCCAGGTCCTGATTTTCTCATTGGCATATTCTAATTCCTTTTCAAGTGCAGTACATTTAAGTTTCATCTCTAAATACATGTGTTTAGCATTATCACATTCTATCTGTACTTTTTGAATATGACAAAATTCAGCTTCTAGATGCTCATTCCTTTTCCTAAGTTCAGACATCTCAGATAAAATCCTAGAATTCTCAGCAGTTTGACTTCTAAAGCTAATATGTAATGACTTTAGAAAACGTCTTAACTCAGAAGCATTATCAGTATCAAAATCAAAGACAGTATTAAGTACCTTATCATCAGGAATAGCAGTATCATCAGTATTGGCCATTAGGGCATAGTTGACCACCTCAGTATCAGATTCTGAGGAGGAGTCCATCCAATCCTTGCTTGATGTGATGAGTGCCTTTGTCTTCTTGCACTCAGAAGCAAAGTGACCCATACCATTACACTTGTAGCATCTAACTTTTGACTTGTCAAATTTGCTACCCTTGCTGTCCTTTTTGATATACTTGTCTTTGTCTGCATTGAAAGTCCTTTTCTGGAAGTTGCCTTGTCTTCTAGCCTTCCTGAACTTCATCTTTTTGAAGCTTCTGACAATCATAGCAACCATCTCTTCCATGTCTGAGTCAGAAGAGTCATCATCAGGATTGGCATCAGGATTGCCATCAGTATCTGATGATGAGTCATCAGGATCTGACTCAACTATTTTTGTTTTCCTTCTAGAGACCTCCACAACTTTTCCTTTCGATTTAGCCTCTGCTTTCAAAGCAATAGATCTTGCCTTGCTGCCTTTCTTATTCTTTCTCTGTTGAACCTCAAGATCATGGGTTCTTAGCATTCCATAGACTTCATCAAGAGACACAGTGTTGAGATCATATTGATGTCTAATGATCGAGGTCTGAGTATCCCATTCTTCAGGTAAAGCTCTTAGAAACTTGGTGTTAGAATCTTCAGTTTCATATTCCTTATCAACTAAAGATAAACTGTTCAGGAGTGTCAGAAATCTATCATATAAATCAGTCAGGCTCTGATCAGGTTTAGCATCGAATTATTCATATTCTTGAATCAAAAGAGCCCTTCTATTCTTTTTGACAGATGCAGATCCCTGGCACTGAGTTTCCAAAGTATCCCAGATTTCTTTTGCAGACTTGCATGCAATCACTCTGTTGGACATGACAACATCAAGACTACTGTGCAGAATATTCTTTATCTTTGGTTCTCTGAGCACATGAGCTTTTTCTTCTGGAGTCCATTCACTATTTGCCTTGACCACATAGTGTTTAGGTACAGTTTCTATTCGTTCTATGATCCTTGTAGGTATATATGGTCCATCACGAATCCTGTCCAAATAGTCAGGATCAATAGCCCCCAGGTACATCAACATCTTTACCTTCCATGTTGGATATTCTGATTTCTGTAGGATGGGAATTTTCATACTTTCATACTTGGTTGTCGACATCCTAGATCGTATCTGATTAAATTTAAATCAGTTTGCTCTGATACCAATTGTTGCCCAGTAATAAACAATTGTAGAAGGGGGGTTGAATACAATTGTATAAGATTCTCGACTTAATAAGATATGAATCACAAATATGAAAGAATGATAATAGCTTTATTAAATCTGATATAAAACTGTTACAAACTCTCTCAAGAAATTCTGATGTTCTTGAGAGCTTCTAGGTTACAAAGATACTCGTGTGTGTAATCCGGTTATTAAACTAAAACCTAAACTGTGTTTATATACTACACAGCTTCTCTATCAATGATAAGTCCTAATCAATTACAAAGATTGAAACCTATCCTAAATTGATAGCTGCATTCCTACAGACCAGGAACCGACAGAATAATTCCTTATTTAACTAGACTCCAAATATAACTCGAAGTAGGAATCCTGATCAGCTTCCAGTCCTGATGATCAATCCTGATCCCAGTCCTGATATTCATTCTGATCCTGACGACCATGCAATCCTGATGACGTCATCAATCCTGTTCAGTTGAGTCTAGATCCTAACGATCATTGAATCCTGATCTAACATATTGTGAATTAATATAATAAAAAATATTTAAAAAATAGTCGTGCATTTCACGGGCTATAAGCTAGTAGATATAATAAATATATTGATGTCTTCTTATGTATGACGTACTTTTGTGTCAAATGCATAATGCAAATAAAAATATTTTAAGAATATAATTTCGTAAAATATTACCATACATGTACCAAAATTCCAAATTTGACACTAAATAAATTCATGTAATCTGGTGTATCACATGAATTAGCCTTGTATTTTGATAATACGAAGAAAAATATTTTTATATTATAATTTCTGAAAAGTATTATGATTTCACAAAAATATAATTTTTTAATAATATATTGATTTTATAGGTATTAAACCATATCTGCCACAAGAAAATTCACTTTTTAAAATTTAATACATAATCTTTCATATAATAAAATTTCAATTATATATATTTTTTATTAATAAATAATTTATACAAATGTAATTTTTATTTTGTATCGGTTACTTTTAAACACGATGTGCATATTTAATGTAGTTTCATATACCGAAAATCCAAATATTAAATTGTTTATCGTATTGGTGTCAAGTACAAAAATTGTCGGGTTCATGCAAAAGTAACAAAATAATAAATAGTTTATACACATATATTTATGTTGTTTTATACACTTTTAAATACCGTATACACTTTTATATAATTTCATATATCAAAAAGCCAAATCTAAATATTAATTTTTTATCATGTAGGTGTCAAGTACAAATATTGTTGGGTTTAGGCAAAAGTAACGATATACCCTGATGTTGTTGCAATTTGTAAAATGGACAAAATGATCATCACTAAGTTTTATGTGTTCTTAGTTCTTATCTAACTATTTAATCGATGACCAAAATGAGTCTGAATTTATAATATTTTTAATTTCCGATATCATATGAATAATCTCATTATAATATTATACTCATAGTCAACTATATATTTTATGATTTTACCTTAAATATAGAACACATGTACGATGTGTTGAATGAATTTCAAAATTGTTCCAAGTGGGCTTTTAGCATGAAATGATTTTCAAATAAAGTTTAAATAACATATATATTAAATATATATTAAGAGTTATTTAAGTATGGGGTAGATCAACTTCAAAATTGTTTCAAATGGGCTTATGGTTGAGATGGGTTCATAGAATAACTTTGCACATTTGCACACAAAGGTCATGGGTTTGATCGTGGCCAATAATAATTGTTTTAGTATATTTATACATTATAGGGGTATATTAGTAAATTACTAAATACCATGAAATCCTTGTTGGCCTATAATAGATATAATAATGGATTTTATTACTGCTTTATGATGTATGTATATTATGTTGAATGCGTTTAGGTTGGATTTTATGCATGGACCATTCATGGAGTTAGCAAATTCCTTCAGCTACAAGGCCTTTTATCCAAACAAGCTGAACAAAAAGAATCGGTCAGATGAGACTTGTTCAGATGGGTCAAAAAGAAGAGATTGTATTCAACCCCGTTTGTAAAATCTCATTGTTGATAAACTAGCGAATAACAATTTGTATCAGAGCAAGCTTCTAACAGTACAAGAAGTTTATAAATGATCAATTATTTATAATAGGTCACAAAGACACATGAATCAAGATCCCTACGTGAGAGAAGGAGATATATTTTAGTATTCAATTTATAGCATAATTGTGCTAATTGGTTCAATTTTTACATTTATACATACTAGTATTTAAGCTTACTAGCTTTTGTCATTTAAATACACAAGGTCTTGCTTAGTCCATATCTTTGATATATTTGACATATAATTAGTTGTTTAAAAAAAGGAGCACTTGAAATATACACTAGCTCTATTTTAAAGTCATTAAACAAAGTTGTGATTTTGATTTATAAAGACTAGTTAAACTATCTTTTGTTGTAAGAACTACAAGGCTTACATCTTATTTTTACCTCTAGTGATTTACACTTGATTAGTTAAAGAATAAAAAAAAGTATGTTTTTGTCTTGCTCAACTTAGTCCTTCACTTATTTGGAGCTTTAACATAAACAAGGACTTAACTAAACAAGATAATTCAAACTTGCCGTCATAATATTTAGAAGTAATATTCGTCCAAATATATAGCATCTTGTTTAACTTTGTCCTTTACGTATTTGAGATTTAATATCAAATAAGGATTTAACGAATGAAGGCTACTCAAACTCGCTGTAAAAATGGGTTAAAACAATAGTCGGTCATTTTGGATTTATTTGGCCGATTATATAGCATATTGCTATTGTTTGCACTTACTTTCTCTATCACATAGTGATTTATATTAAATTTGTGCATTTAGTGCTAAGTGCGTTTTCCTCAAAATTCAATGACATAGTCTAACTTAGATTTATATGTTATATAGGCCTCGATCGGTCATATGTTATATAGACACACACACACATATTGTTCTTTGTGATTTAGTACCGTAACATACTAAATCATCTCATCTTTAATTTTATGAAAGGGATTTGTGTTTCGTAGTACTTGTATTCTAATCTTTACAGTATGGTGAAGTGAAATGAGGTGAATCTTGTTATAGGACCCAAGTCCTAGGCATGCTAATTAACGAGGAGTTAGTAGCCTTTCCACCGTTAAGAGAAGGAAAGACACGAGATCTAAGATCTATGATCTAAGACCGAAAAAGTTGTAGAAGTAAATATTCTAGGAAGGCTGTTGCAAGTCTTGGATGAAGTGACTAGGTGTTACAATCCAAGATAAATCTTGTGGTTTGAATTTTTCTATTTTATTTTGAGGAGGTTACGTGTGTGTTTTGCTCCAAGATAATTAGATAATTGTTAGTTTGTAAAGACTTCTCCACTGTAAGGAGTGTTCTTTATAGGATCCACTGAGGAGCTCTGGAATTGAACGTCCTTATGGGTTGCGCCACGGTGAACCACGATAAAATCGATCGCATGATACTCTCTTTTCTTTCTCTATTTATTTCCCGCACAAATTACTTGTTTGTAAGTAAAGTTTTTCAAAAAGAGGAAAGAAACTTAAAAAAGGCCAAGTTCAATTTTTTTTAAAAAGATGATAAGTTATTCAACCCCCTTTTAGCTTATATATGCCACATACGAGACCCATCACACTTCTTATTATATTTTGAATGTCATAAATATAGTGTTACATGTTTAGTATAAAGTTATCATTTCAAGTCATTGTACTAAATAAAAGTGCACACATTGACTTGTTTTTTATGGTATTCACATTATTGGGTTGGATTGTTCTTAAAAAATTATTAGTCTCAAATTTTAGGCCGCATTAGTGAAAATCTCAATGGTAATATATATTCATAAAATCTATTTTATAATTAAATATCGCCTAAATATTTTTAATATTATATATTTATAAATTTCAACCCAATAATAATAACATTTGTAAATATATTGTATCAACATATCAAGTACAACAAGGTGTATTTTGGTGAAATCTTTAAATAAAAGAAATATGACTTTGCAAATAAAAATACATAAGAAATAAAAAGAAAAAAAAATAGACCGGACTAGATTATTAAAATTGAACAATTAAAAGTTTTGGTTGGTCTATTTGGGCTAGTGTACAAGATAAATAATTTACTTGAAAACACATTTAACTATTCCAATTCTAACAAATTTAACTATTTTAATTTAAACACATCTAAATGTTTTACATATTTTAAAAAATTTATTTTACGGCCCTAATTACTTCAAACACAATTTTAGAAAAAACGTAAATATAAATAAAAAATAAAATATTAAACTACAATTTATAAGATAACAAATATAAAAAATTAATCTTGGAGTATAAATTGTAATGTTCAATATAAAACTTGTTTGAAAACTTGATGCAATTATTTTCAAAGAGAAGTTAAAAAAAATGAGGTAGAATTAAAAAGAATCATATATTTGGTGGGTGTATTTGATTCAAATTTTAGTAGATCGTTAATGATTCATGAATTTTAATAGACTGTAGCTAATTTACGATTATATGCACAGTTTACGAGTTCGTGAAGTCCATGTAGAGTTGAGCAATATCCAATAGAATCTCTTGAATTTAGGTGAGATTCCAAAAAGTATAACATATACTATCAAATCCAATAAAATTCACGAATTATAAAATCCTTTAAAGTCATTAAGTTTTTGAATACCACTAGATTTTAATAGATTATTTACAATTCATATTGAATATCTCTAGAAATAAAATAATTATTTAAAATTTAGGTTGGATACCCCCAATTTTTTTAAAATCTAGATCGAATACCATCAAATTTTCAGAGACTTTTATTTTTTTTTGTTGAATACACCTGGATATTGATGGATTCTTTAAAATCCAAATTAAATACATTTATACTATTGAAATCCAAAAACAATGGTAGAAAATCTCAATTAAATACACTCGCACTATTAAATACCCAAAATACACCCCCAAAATTTGAAACCCCACCAAAAAACACAGTCATCCCCAATTTGGAGACCCTCCCCAAAAATACACTCACCCCCAATTTTGAAATCCTACCAAAAAAACACAACTCACCAAACACAACAAAAATCCCATTTCCACAACTGAAAATGTCAAAATCTGGTGCTGACACGTCGTCATCAACTACCAATCGAGCTCTAAAAATGTAGATTCATCAACTTTTTCTCAATTTCGGCGAAATGGTTAGTATTTGATCAAATTAAACTCCTTTATATATATATATAATATAATTACATATATTTATATATAATTATATATGTTTTAATATTTTATGTGTATGTCATTTGATTTAAAGCAATTATTGTATATATGTATGTATGTATGTATGTATGTATGTATATATGTATGTATGTATGTATGTATTTATGTACATATATATGTATGCACGTATTTATGTTGTGTGTGTATGTATGTATGTATGTATGTACATATTCATGTTATTTTGAATACTTGATTGATCATGTGAATTGTTTGTTTATTCATAGTTTATGTGTACGTAAATTGTAAGTTTGTTTTTAATTGATATAGGTTTACGATATTTATTTGGGTGTTAATTATTATGTTTTTTTTATGTTTTGTGGAGGTTCAAAATTAATTTGTATTTGTTATTATGCTCATTTTATGTTTGGGTTTATTCGAGATTTTATTGTAGTTTTGTAAGTGTTTTAGTATTGTTTTGTTGTATGAAACGTGGATTGTTTTGTGAATATAGTGTTATATGGTATTACTCTTTTGTGCTGTTTTTTTATACACGAATCAAATTGACAAAGTTATTAGAAAGGTTTTTTTTCTTTTGTGGATTTCATGTGCATTAAGAAGTAAGGGTCTTTCACTATTCACACTTATCTTTTTATTTTAAATTTTTTTACTTTATTAAGAAAATGATAGATTTTCGAACTTTTGGATTGTAGTCAAAGTGTTTGATACAAGATTTAGGTGGAGGAATGGTGGCTCTTTATACAATTTTGATGCGAAATGTTGAATTAAAATATTAATTTTTATATAATTTACATTATTAGTTAATAAATTTTTTATTTTAATTTATTAGACAAACATATTATTAGGAATATTCAAGGTTATAGTAGTAAAACAATAAAATGATTTATTTCTTTTGTTATTAAGATTTTACTTGGCCTCTAAATGTAACACCCCCATCTATATCTAAATGAGGGGCTACTTATTAAACCTTAAACCTGCAACAGAGCACTAAAATAATCTCTAAATAATAATTAAAGAGTCTAATAATCTCCAAGATAATATTAAACCTCCAAAACGGTTCAAAGCAATAAATATAAAAAACCAAAATCTCTAAAATAATATTCAAGTCTAAATAGCGATAGAAGTTGCAAATCCTAATCAATGATATGAAGGGGTGGCTCTCCATCACATAGTCCCAGATCCCCCTAAGCACCTGCTAGAAAAAGAATACGGCATGAGCCAACCGCCCACTACGGATTTGGAATACAGTTTATAAAACAAAAAATAGATATTCATATTTGACAGTTTATAATAAAACATTTATTTAAAAATAAGTATGGCTGAAGCAACGAGGGGTTAGGATATTTTATACCGAGATCAGAACAGAACAGATACAAATACACACATCATAGGGTACCTAATGTGTGCAACAAACCGGATAACGTGTACGGCATATACAACGTCACCGTCAAATCAAATCACAAATCACAAATCATAAACTTTGGGTTAACCCACGTATCCTGAAACAAATATCAAAAGCGCAAAAGCTCGCCTCCTGAGCTATCAGAACAGAAGGATACGCCATGACCAATCACACTGCCATGGAAGTCTCATGTCACTGGTGCCGCAATGATATGGTTGTAGTACCCCTACAGCCGGTTAACTCGGTATACCCTATAACACTAAGGGTTCAAATATAATATTTCGCAAACCATTTTAAAATCTCACATAACAGATATTCTCAATATTTCCAACAGATATAAAATATACGCAATATCAGAAAATCGCAGAAACAGATTTAAAAGTATTTTTCAAAGTCCAAAACAAATTTTTAGAATCAAAATGATTAAAACCAAACGAACAGATTTGAGGAGTAGCGCTGAATAAAATAGGAGAGAATCCGTACCTTGAAATCGCACTCTTAAACACTAATAAAATCCGCAAACGATCTGCTAATTTCCCGATCCCCAATCTAATAACAAAATTATAATTTAATATTTTTATACTTTGCAATCAACTAACCAGTAAAGTAAACATTCAACATTCTATATACAATTCATAAGTATCGAATATACCGTACCGTTAACATTGGTTGGTCATTAAATCAACCTAGTAGACTAGTATCCATTATTAATAAATTACTATAACATAACATGGCCAAACTTGACAAACAATTATCATATAATTTATGTACATTAATACATTAATATATTAATAATGTAACATAAAACATGATGTCTTGGTTCATAATTCTAATACAGAACAAGAACAAGGGCAAGGAGTAGACTATTGAAATATAATAATTTAATATAAAGTACATGATATTTATACTAATCACAATTCATTATGTAAAAGCAAATACAAGTCACGAAAATTAATGATATTAAACTGAGCATGAGTTTCCACGCATTACAAAATCACGCAGCCTTTAACATCCTCAAATACATATACGTAGCAATATATCAAAATTTTAATTTAATTCGTAAAATAAATAATTGAATAAATAACTAATAAAATATATTAATATATGTATATTCATTAGTGGTGACCAGAAAACATGAAACAAGGCTACATCGTGACATAAGACACAATGGAATGAATGAGTACACTAAGGGAGAGTACTTGTCAAAGTCATAAATAAATTAAGAGTGAATTCCACCAAACTTGTAACTAGATAATATGAATAGAAGAAAATATCTTTAAAATTATTAACCCAAGAAGACAACCTTGTATCAATCTCCCTCTAGTCGCCTCTTTCTTTCTCCTATATGTGGGGCTCTTCCGTTTACAAATTTTAGGTTTATGCAAACTTAATAAGTTATATAAGCCATTCACTCCCCTATTACTATTAGGACTTTTATGAAATAAATAAATAAAATAAAATAACTCTAATTCTAATTCTTTTCTTATTAGTAAATGCAAATTAATATAAATCTTATTATTATATTTATTATTAAATTTATCTAAAATATTTAAAAAGTTGCGTATATTACACTAAATTTAAGGATATACTCTCATGAAAATAGATGTAATATATCATTAATAGAAGATTTTGATTCATATTGAAATTGAGATTGTTTTATTTTGTTATCGGTTGTGATCTTAAGAAACACTTTTCTTCGGTTGAGAAATTAAGGGTTGTGGTTCTGTTGCAGTTAGATCCCCTTATGACCTATGGATTTTTTCTGGGTTACTCCACATTCTCTATTTTTAAATTTTAATTTTTTTTTTCCATTATCCTTATCTTCCTTCTTGTCTTGCATCACGTGGGATCCCCTTAGGGCTTGTGGATTTTGTGTGGCTACTCCACCTTATCTATCTTTTTATTTTTTAATTGAGTTATCCTTCCACCTTTTCTATCTTTCAATTTTTTTATTGAGTTATCCTTCTCTTTCTTCTTGTCTTGCTTCAAGTGTGATTCAACAAGGAAATGAAAAGGGATAAACAAGCAAATAAAGTTAAATCTCCCCAGAGTCAGCAAAATATACAATAAATCTGCAGATTTAGTTCATATCATACACTATATATGTTATGATAGTGTTTTAGTAGGAGTTATGGTTTAAGAATTAGAAATTTAGGTTCGGGTTAGTTGACCTCGCGATATGGGAGATTTTGATCTTAGGTGGCTAAAATGCAATTAGTGTGGTGGCTAAGAGGTAAAATTTAGTTTATGAATAATATTAAACATCAAACTCCTGGGATGAACATTACTCAATGACATTTCTTTTAGGTTACAGTTGATGTAGGAATAAGGACATAAAGATTTGATGTACTTGTTTTCTTCTCCTTACCAGTTACTACTTACCTATATAATATTGTTGTTTTATTTATTTTTTATAATTATCAAATTATTAAAAAGCACAACTGTATTTTTTAAATTTTTATGGATATATCATTCAATTAGGATCAATTCCCAATTTTACAATAATATACTATAAGTTTAATACTCTATCTAAACTAGACCAAGTCATCAATACGGTAAAGTCGTAGTATCATAGTTTACTATATTTTTATTTAATAAAAAATATAATTTATGTATTATGAATGATTTAGTGTATATTATGTATATTTGTTTTAGAAAATTAATTAAATAAAAAATTATTCCCCAAACAAAAGTAATAAGATTCACATATTATTATTGTTATAATATATTTAAGATATTGATATGGACAGAAAAGTAATCCTAGAAATGTAATTAATGATGTATTAATTAGACCTAGATTGGTCCAAGAATACAGCGCGATAAACAAGGCCCGAAACCCTAATTATTTATTAATTTCGTAATTAATAAATAGGGAAAATATACAGCTCATAAAAAGAGTCCAAAGTGTGATAAATTCATCAAAAAAGTCTGTTTCCTGCAAAGAAGGATCTAGAATCCCAATCAAAGGAAATAACTAGTCACAACCCTTATCCTACGATAAGGAAAAGACTTGCCCACCAAGGAATACAATTCTTATCCACCGTTAAGAAGGAGACTTAAACATACCCTAAATACAAGGCTCCTGACGCCTATATAAGGACTCCGATCCTTCAAATTAGAACTACGTTTTTTGGCTTGATTCTCAATAACGAATTGAGATACATAGGCATCTTGTGAGGAAAGATTTAGTCACAAAACACGAGAACAACCATTAAAGCTCGAAAGCTCTTAAACCCTAGCAGTCAATTTACAAGTACGTTTTTTATTCCACAATGTGTTATGACTCAGTTTGCTTGTCAAGGCCATTATGACTCAGTTTGATGAGTGTTATGTGGAACACATTCCGAGAGAAGAAAACATGAAGGCTGACGCTTTGTCCAAGTTTGCTTCTTCTGAAATTGAGAACTATGCAGGAAGTGTACACTTCCAAGTCTTGAAGACCCCCAACATCAATGGAAAGTTAATATCACTCATTGATGTTGCTAGCTGTTGGATGGATCCCATCAAGTCTCATCTAGAAACCGGTTGGTTACCCAACGATACTTCAGAGGCACGAAAGTTGTATGTAAGAGCACTAAGGTATACATTGATTGAAGGAATCTTCTATAAAATGTCTTTCGTCGTCCCCTACTTGAAGTGTTTGAGACCCCATGATGCAGAGTTGGCCCTAAGGGAAGTACATGAGGGAATTTGTTGGCAGCACTTGGGGGGCAGAGCCCTTGCTCATAAAATTACTCGTCTAGGTTTCTATTGGCCAAACATACTTGCAGATGCTAAAAGTTATGTGAAGAAGTGTGAATGGTGCCAAAAGAATGCACCAGTGGTTAGACAACCACCAGAAATATTGACGTCCATAAAACCACCTATTCCATTTGCCATGTGGGGAATGGATATACTTGGACCATTTCCAATGGCAAGTGCACAGAGAAAGTTCTTGATAGTGGCAATCGATTACTTCACCAAGTGGATTGAGGCTAAACCTTTAGCCAAGATAACCACCAAGCAAGTAATGTACTTCTTATGGGAAAATGTAATATGCAGATATGGGATTCCATGAATCTTGGTCACGGACAATGGGACTCAGTTTAACAATGAAGATTTCAAAAAGTACTGTGAGGAGAATGATATTGAGTTACGTTTCACTTCTGTTGCTCATCCTCAAGCAAACGGACAAGCTGAGGTTGCGAATCGAATTATCCTGGATGGACTAAAGAAAAGAGTTGAACGCTCTAGGAACACTTGGGTGGACGAATTGCTCCCCATACTGTGGGCATATCGTACTACTTGTAAAGTCACCACTGGAGCAACCCCATTTCTGTTAGCATATGGAGCAGAAGTAGTGGTTCCAGTGGAGATTACTCACGCATCTCCAAGAGTTGAAGCTTATGAGGCAGATGCAAATGAAGAAGGCATGAGGCTGGCCTTAGATCTAATTGATGAACTTAGAGATGAGGCAAATGCTAAAGTAGTTGAACATCAGAAGATGGCATCTTTCTACTATAACTTAAGGGTTAAAGAGAGATTCTTTTGTCAAGGAGATTTGGTTCTCCGAAATATTGAGGCATACGGAGTTGGACAGAAAGGGAAGTTGGCCCCAAATTGGGAAGGACCGTATCGGGTCAAGAACGTGTTTGGACGAGGCTCATACAAGTTGGAAACCCTCGAAGGGATTGAAGTGCCAAGAACTTGACATGCTGCAAACTTAAAAGTTTACTATGTTTAGTGTTTCCTAACTGGACTCACTATTAGGACAAGTAGAAATAAGGTCGATGAAACCAATCCGAGTTTTTAACTCGAGGTAGAAAGTAGAGTATTATGTAAGGGTTGAACCCATTTTCAAAGTTATGATTTTATACAACATTCTCATATTTTCATGACACTTTATGTGCATCACATACTGATAGAAATGCAAAAGTAAATGCAAGGAAATCAAAAGATGATAAATTAAGACTTACAAAAAGTTAAGTTATGCCCGAAGGCAGAAATTACATAAATAAATAAAAGCCACATACGGCTATGAAAAAAAAACTACAAAAGCTAAGCTTCCCCTCCTTTGTCACCAGTATCAGCCTCCTCTTTTGAGCTAGAGCCAGAACCAGAATGAGTGGCTACAGAATCAATACCAGCTGTCTGGCCAGGAGGAGAAGAATGCCCGGGATCCAAAATCCTGTCATCCTCTCCAGCCAAAGTCCTCTCTAAATGAGTAGAAGCATAAGGGATCGGGAAGTCAGAAAGGCTAAGTGAGCAAGGAATCTTCTCCAAAACATCTGCCAAAGCCCCATCCCATCCCTTGGTAAACTGAACTGGGAAAAGAAGCTCGTCCTGTTTACCAATTAAGTCCTCGTACTCCTGGGAGTCAAGGTACTCATCGATAAAATCATCCTTGCTCTTCCTAAGCGCAACCAGTTCATCTTGAGCATCAGCCAACTCCTTCTCCTTCCTTGCAAGGATAGTCCTAACAGAACCAACTTCTTCCTAAGACTTCTCAAACTTGGCTTGGTTGGCTTCAGAAGATGAACGCCAAGCCTTGGCTTGAAAGAGAGCCCCTTGAAAGTTAGCATTAGTCTGCAAATAAGGAATAAGTCAAGGAGATATCTATAACATATTAAGCAAAGACACTATAAGGAAAAAGAAGAAAAAGGTTACCGCGGCCATAGCTTGAGAACCCGCATTCTCAACTCCCTCGATGGTAGAGTTGGTGACAAAGTCCTTGTAATCACAAGGAGTGAGTGAGTGATAGGACCACTCAGCAGCATGTTTGGACACCCCAACAACAGTGTCCTTCTTCCTAATACCCCAGTTGGGGCGCCAAATAGAGGCCTTGGATGAAACAGGAGCCTCAACCTCCTCAGAGTCCTCATGAAGCCTTAGAAAGGCTGGGCCATAAAAAGCTCCCCGGGGATCCTTTCCTCCCAAACGAGCCCGCTTCATCCTGACAGTTTCTCCTTCTGCGGGCTCGTTGGTTTTGTTAATAAAGGCTGGAGCTGCAAAAATGAACAAAATAGAAACAATGGGTATAAGACAATCTTAAATAAATAAAGGAAATTAAATAATGAGAATTACCCTTGTCTGATACGCTCGATAAGCCCAGAGACTTTAGGGTAAACTCGTCCAGGAGCTCCCAAGCCAAGGTGGCATAGTTGTCCTTAGTCAGCTCGTCATAGGCATAAGCCTCCTCATCAGTTAAGACTATATCATTGGGACTACCATCTGAAACCCTGCTAAACGACCTACGGAACAAGGTACCCCAATCCCCTCCTTCCCAAACCAAATACATGAACTCATTTTTCCACTTTGGGTTGTTATCGGGAATGGATTTTGGGTGAAAAATTGGAGGTGTAGAAGCACGATGGTTGAGATAAACCCAACCAGGAGAAATTGTGGAACTATTCTTAAATTGAAAAATCTTTTTAAACAACGAAACAGAAAGAAGGAAATTGTTTTTTAAACAAAGAACCATAAAGCACAGTATAATTCTCCAAGCATTAGGGGGAAGTTGACAAGGGCTAATTCTAACATCTGCCAAAAGCTTGGGAATGAACTCATGGAAAGGAAACCTAAGTCCTGCAACAATGGCGTCCTTGTAAATGCACAGAGCATCAGGACGCCAATGGCAGGAATGATCTCCTGGGCCAGCTGGGACAAGTCTTAGGGGGGACTTAACTCTATACATTTTGTTATAATCCCTAATTTTATCAACTTCATGAAACTTATTACTACAATCAAAAAAATATAAGTGAGACACTGAGGGGTATTCATCACCATCGCCAATCATATCTTGCAAAGACATATATGAAGAGTGAATAGTGATGGTACCTCTCTTGGAAGCTTGGTTAATCTTTTGAAGGCGTTGAGCTGCACGATCAGCCATCAATATTCAAAATCTTCAAGAAGAAATCTTCAAATCTTCAAAGATAATTCCTAGAAACCTACAAGTCTTCAAGGATAAAACCCAGAAATATTCAAACGTTGAAGAAAAACCTCAGAAAATGATGAATGTGTTTGAAGAAAACTCGCCGGAAATCGCCTCACCACAGAGAAACTAGAGAGAAAACTAAGGGAAAACTAGAGAAATTTTTAGAAATTGGAAATGAGAAGTGAAGAGTGAAAGAGAAATCTCACTCTTTTATAACTAAAGTAGCCGGTCACCCAACCAGTCAAAGGGAAGGGTAACCGTCTACAGCCAGTCGAGGCCCATAATCGCTCATTGGGCTCCAAAAATAAGGCCAAAAGAAATTAAGGCCCAAAAGAAATGAAATAAGGCCAAAAGAAATTGAGGCCCAAAAGAAATGAAATAAGACCCAAAGAAATTGAGAGCCAAAAGAAATAGACTGAGGTCGAAAGACCGAGTTCGAAAATACATGAAAAGCTAAGGTCGTTTTGTTCGACCTAGGACCAATTTGAGGTCGAGAAAACTAGTCAAAAAAGAAATTTGAGTCCAAAGTGTGATAAAATCATCAAAAAAGTCTGTCTCTTACAAAGAAGGATCTAGAATCCCAATCAAAGGAAATAACTAGTCATAGCCCTACTTATCCTACGATAAGGAAAAGACTTGCCCACCAATGAATACAATTCTTATCCACCGTCAAGAAGGAGACTTATTCGCTAAGTCTCCCAAACATACCCTAAATACAAGGCTCCTGACGCCTATATAAGGACCCTGATCCTTCAAATTAGAACTATGTTTTCTGGCTTGATTCTCAATAACGAATTGAGATACGTAGGCTTCTTGTGAGGATAAATTTAGTCACAAAACACGAGAACAACCATTAAAGCTCGAAAGCTCTTAAACCCTAGCAGTCAATTTACAAGTACGTTTTTTATTCCACAACAAATATATCATTTATAACAATATCGAAACAAATAATGAAATATGAACAAACGAGAAGAAATATGAACAAACGAGAAGAGATCAACTTATTTAGATGATTTGAAAAGTTAACTATCAATACTAATATACTATTAATAATTCACATTAAGTAATTAAGTGACAAGTAGAAGTGTACAACCAAATCATATTTGATTATTTGAATGTGCGGAGGAAAATTTGTTTTAGATTATTTGAATATAACACATTGTTATTTTCAAAACTTATATGTCATTTTTAATAAGGGGAAAATTATAATAATTTTTCTAAAAATCAAGTAAAAAGCTCGGTAGGCTCGATTATTTTTAGGCTCAGCTCGACTCGGTTAATTCATGAGCCGAACTCGAACACTCTTTTCATGCTCGATTATTTTTAGGCTCAGCTCGACTCGATAAATAAAAAATCGAACTCGATTATAAAAAGTTCGAACTCGGCTCGAATTACGGCCCTAGTTAGAGATGATATACTCTTCATGACTCTTTATTTAACATTGTATAATTCTCGATGCAGATGTTTTCCCTTGCAAAAAAATCACTAGAATTAAAATTACTTAAAAGCTTTAGTATTTTAGTTCTATTTAGGAAAATGTACTCTTTTAATATCTCAAAACTAATTACTAAGTTTGTGATCAATGAAAATATCTTTCATCCCATAGATGTTGGAGTTTTAACGATTGAGTCACCTTAATCATTGAAATTTTTAAGATTTATCTATTATCCAACGTGAGAAAGTTGGTAATTTAGTGAAGCCATAAGTATATATTTTACTTAACCTCGTAACTGCTAAAGTCGAGTGTATTAATACCGAAAAAAGAATAGGTAGATAATGTGTATTTTATATGTTTAATTTGATTTAATCTAGGAGGGTACCGAAAATAAAGTTAATTGTTGTACTTTATTACCAAGTGCAAGTGAATTATTAGAAATTCTTTAGATTTATATAAGTAGAATCATGAAATGACATGTTTACGTATTTATTACCATGTAATTAAGTGAATGAATTATTAGACATAATTTAGGTTGGCAGGACATGTTTACTTGTTTTTTTTTTTGACAAACAAGGAAATTTTATTGAAACGATAAATCACTTCTCAGTACATTTTTGACCCCAATAGGAATAGATATCCTATCGAAAATTCGATCTGGGAAAGAACATGACAGACGAGCTAACTCATGCGCCGCCATATTAGCAGACCGTTTAACACAAAATAGAGACACTGTGTTTAAATCCTCCAACATGTTTCGACAGTTTTGAATAACCTATCCAAACGGAGATAGCAGGGGAGCTTTACTTCGAATTGCTTGTATGGCTGTCAGACAATCCGATTCCACCGATACCTTACTCCAGCCCTTAGATTTGATCCAGCTGAGAGCTTCTTTTATCGCCAAAGCTTCAGTCATAGTACTTGAAACCATGCCAGACTTGTATTGCGTTTTTGTTTGAATAAGTTCCCCTTAATCATCTCTAGCTATCAAACCCAAACCTGTAGCATTATACTCAGTAAAAATCACTCAATAAAAATCGCTGCATCCGCCGAGATCTTCATATAGTCAACCTATGGTGCAACCCAAAACTCCTAACCGTCTCCCTCAACATAGTAAGGAAAACGCGATTGAGGTTTATTCTCCTGGGCTATATTCCATTGTAGAAGAAACTACTTTGCTTTTGCAATAACGACGTTCAACCGAGTAAAATTCTTGTTCCATATTAACTCATTTCTAGCTTTCCATAAAGACCAACACACCGCAGCCACCTGTGCTCTTTTTTCATTGTCATAGACTTCTAGAATTCTTTGCCATCACTGATAAAAGCTCATATTAACACTGAAGGGTACATGAGGTAAAATTTGTTGCCAGCATTGAGTTGCCAAGTCAGAGGAACATAAAATATGCTCTACTGTTTCCTCACCTCGACGACATACTTGACAAACTGGATTGACAGCCACGCTTTTCTGCAACAACATGACCATGGTAGGCAAACAGTTGAATAGGGCTCTCCACATGAAGTTTAAAATCTTTGGAGGCGCCTTTACTCTCCACGTCTTCTGCCACGTACTACTGTGATCCTCTCGTCTCCAGAGATTTTTCTGCTCTTGAAGGAGTGTGTAGGCACTACGGACAGTGTACTGCCCAGACGCTTCTTTGCCCTAGTATACTTCATCTTCATTGCTGTTCCCAGTCAGCTGAATACGCCTAATACACTGCTGATCGCGGACATTGAACATATCACTTAAAATTTTTTCATCCCAGCCTCTGTGCTCCATCGACATTAATGCACTAACTTTAAAACTTTCTAAACCTTGGACACTCGAAGTTATATAAGGGTTATTATCATCAAGAAGCCAGGGTTGTCCGATAATATTAACTGAATTCCCCGATCCAATTTTCCATCTCATACCCGCAGAAATAACATGCTTTGCTTCCCAGATACTACGCCATACAAAACTGGGATTATTTTCAATTTTTGCATCTGTGAAAGTACAGTCCGGAAAATATCCCGCCTTTAAATATGTTAGGTGGATCCCTGTAAAAACGTGGGTATTGATAGTTTTTTCATAATCATAATTTTGATCTTTCAAAATTAGTTTCAGGTTTTTCTCCTATATAAGTAAATTTCGGGGATTATTATATTCACATGTTGATTCAATATTAAACTGACTTTTTCAGCATATTATTGGTTGCCAGTACCATCAATATTCATCTCTTCTGCAATTGGTTCCACCAAAACGTTACTTTTTCTTTTTTTCTTTTGTTCCATGAATGATAAATCATTCTTGCATATTCGTTTCTTGTATCACCTTCATGAACAGATGTTTTTGGAGACGATAATAAGGGGGGGACTAAATGATCTGCCCTTGTTTGTGATTCTTTTGCTTCTAAAGGGTGGTGTGTTAAGGGAAATTCTTGTAGGTTCCTCCATTCAAAAGATTCCTACAGTTGGGAGCCATCAACTCTCTTTTAACCATCATTTCCTCTCACCAAAAGTTTGTTGTCTCGAGTTATATCTATTCGTGATAGCACAGAACAAACCAAACCGGGGGAAGTAGATTCTATTTCTGATGCTTGTCGTGGGAGCTCAAAATGTAAATCTTTTGAACAATCTCTTGGTGGAGATAACAATGTCAATGACAATATCACGAACAAGAAAAACTATGGAGATGGTTTAGTTCCAGTTGAAACAAGAACTCCTGCGACTGGACGAGAATTGGTAGATATGGCTGGACGAGGGGCTAAGGTTAAGATAAATAAGAATATAGCCAAGGATCCAAGATTCATGCGTGAGTTTCGTACTGCTATCAAAGAAAAGGTCAAACAAGTGCTCCAACCAACTTGGCATGAGGGTAAACTGAGCAAGAAAGCCCACAACAAGATAGCCAAAAAAACAGTTGACAAAATCATGGGAATAATCAAACGATTTCCATCTACTCTGGAATCAGCGGATCCGTTTTCTTCTTCGCTGGAGCAGAATATTGCAAACCTGGTCAAGGTGAGTTAAGAATTATAATTTGTTAGAGAACTTGAGTAGTATTAAATGTTGATAGCATCAAGCATATACTTGCAAATTATATTCTTGGATTGATATAATTAAATTTTATATGCAGTATTACATTGACAAATATGGAAAACAGTGACCTGCATGTCCTTCGTATAATTGGTTGGGACTTGAAGCAGGGAAAGTTACTTCAGAGGATGTGTTTTGTTTACGGAACTACGGGGAGCAAAAATGGTGACATGCATGCTACAATTTCTTTTGAGATTTCTAGTTTCGAGAATAAGACTCTTTCTCTTAGTTAATGTTTGAATTGGTACAAGAACCCCTATAGATCTTTTATGACATTGAAAAATCAAGAACTTGATTCATTATTATGGGTTTATCTAATTTTTTAAATATTGTGAATGATTTTTTTTATTTAATAAGATTATTCTATCTAAATTAACCTAGAAGAAGTTAACTTAGTTGATACTATTTTGATAACAGTGAATCAGTGAACATTATAGTGCAAATTATCAAATCATTTTCACAAACATCACATTTTTCAACTACAAACAAATATTTAGTACAAAAATTCAGTTGAGGATTATGAACTTGCACTAGTACATAAATGTTTTTCAGCTTCGCACCTATGGCGTTGGTTCTTTAGGGAACCGTCACTTTTTCAATTGTATTATATCTTTAATCATCCATGAGTAGAGGTGGCCAAACGGGCGGGTTTATTCAGCTCGCACAGCCCGGCACGTTACTTTATTCGGATATTATTCGGTCCGATTGAACCGTGAATAATTCGGCCCGATTCGTAAGGTAGTTAGTGCCGAATACGATTCCATTTTTCAGAACCCGCGAACCGGCCCGAACCGCCCGAACCGTGAGCCGTCCGAACCGCCCGAACCGGCCCGCACGGCTCAAACCGCCCGAAAATCCAACTCCTTTTATATTACTAACCCACCTTCATACTTCCTTTCCTGCTTGATTCCCTCTACTCTACCCTATATAATACTACTACACTAATCTATACTTACATTATTTGTGTCTATCTTAAAATATAAAACACATTACGAGTTGAATCTTTTTGGTTGCAAAAACCCATCAAAGCAAACTTCCTAGGAACCACTTGAGAATACTTTTGTGGAGTGTTTTATACATTTAGCTTGTATCTATATATCCTTTTCATTCTTTGTTGTATCAGATCTTAACAAGATAAATAAGCAAGATATGATGAAGATGCAGGTACTTTTCATACTAGTTCGTTCACTCTTTTTGGTTACATCAACTTTTGTGTTTACTCATTTTTGTGTGTGTGTTTTAATGCAGAGCTGTGTGCTTAGAGTGAACATACAAGTTGCTTGCAAATTCGCCCAGCCCGGCTCAGCCCGCCCAGCCCGGCTCGCACATTCGCTCTTTCCGATTCCGGTTTTACTCGCCGTGCCGATTCCGGTTTTACCTTATCCGATTCAAGCCCGGCTCGTATCCGGCCCGTACATACTTAGTGCCGGTCCCGTGCTCGCCGGAGCCGAGCCCGACCCGTGACAAGCCCGGCCCGGCTCGCACGGACCGCCCAAGTGGCCACCTCTATCCATGAGTTCTAACCAAAATAAATATAAAAAAAGACCTCATATAATTCATTATTGAGTTTACATGTAACAGTAAGTCACCTACTGTTAACCAATTAAGCATCTGTAACTAGCTAGGTAAAAACAAGTCAAATGCAAAAGATTGTAAGCGGCCTGCTAAATGCTAATACCAACTAAAAATAAGTGTGTATTATCAGTTACCAGGTTTTGTCTAAGAAACTATTACAAGTTCTATGGCTGACCAAATTTAGGTTATCCATCTCCGTCTAATGGTCATATATGTTGTCTTGTTGTCCCGCAAGTAATCATCCATTATACATATATGTTGATTCCTATTTACAGTGTACATCGAAATAGACAGCACTCCTGATTATAAGAGTTGCAATACAAGTAATGACCAATTAATATGTGTTTAGTTCTTCAAAATTTCTACATGGAGTGTTTTGTATGTCATGCAGAAAGATAATAGTACTTAGCATGCATTTGGGGACATTTAACGTCATCTTTCATTTTTATTTGTTAAAAAGAAATGTAAGGTTGTTGAAAGATCTTTATATCAGAGAAGCACCAAAGCGTACAAGGACGAAGGTAGCCATATCTTTTGATGCTTCTAATATTGAAGGGGTAAGCTTCCCCATGACACCCTATTGGTCATAATAAACGTGATAGATAATTTTTTATGTAAAACGAGTCTTGCTAGACAACGGAGGTTTTGTAGACATCTTGTGTTTCCTGACGTATTCATAAAGATGGGATACAATGATTCTCAACTGACTCCCTCAAACATGCATGTATATGAGTTCAATGGAGTTGAATCGAAAGTGAAGGAATGATTACCTACCCATGAAAACTGGGTAGAGCCTTGGGATGCCACTTAGTTGTTGAACTTTTTGGTAGTCAACGCAACCTAGACTTAGAATACAATCCTTGAATGGACAGGCTTGCATACCTTCAAGATGGTTGCGTGAACTTATCACTTAAAGATCAAATTCCTCACAAAGAATGAATTAGGTGAAAAAAAAGGAGAACAAAAGATGGCAAGAAGTTGCTATAGAGAAGATGAGTAACAGTGAGAAAAGCCAACCGAGTACTTGATCCCCGTTTAACTAATTCTCGAAGAACCCGACAAGATTACATACGTTAGGGCATCATTGCGTGAACCCTTGAAGGGAAATTGACTCCATTTTTACTAGATTTTTTTTTTGTTTTCACATGGACAACAACTGATATTCGAGGGATTAATTCTCAAATGATTACATATAAATTGAATATGGATCCGGATAGGAAGACAGTGAAACAAAAGATAAAGGAATTTTTGGCCCGGATAGCCAAGAGGCCATAAGGCAAGAAGTCAAAATCTCTTGGAACCCGGATTCATTGAGGAAACTCAATTCTTATAGTGGTTGACTAACCGTGTAATGGTCAAGAAAGCCAATGGTGGAGAATGTGTATAGATTTCACTAATTTGAATGATGCATGTCTTAAAGATTGTTTCCCCTTACCGAAGATTGATACATTAATAGATGATATGGATGACCATGAGATGCTAAGCTTCATGGATGGATTCAGTAGATTATCAGATTACAATGCATATGGACGACAACCTAAAGCTATCTTTCATAACTGACTTTGGTGTATATTGCTACCTTGTTATGGCTTCTCGATTAAAAAATGCAGGTGAAACCTACCAAAGGATGGTGAATAAAATATTCCAACACTTCACTAAAAAGACCATCGAGGTTTATGTTGATGACCCATTGGTCAGAAGGCTTGATAAGGCCGATCATGTTGAGCACTTGCCAAGCTTGACAAGATCAAAGCTATCCTAGAAATGGAGCCTCCAAGGACCATTAGGGACGTCCAAAAGTTGACGGGAAGAGTAGTTGTTGTCTTATGAAGGCTCGTCTCCAAATCCGGTGATAAGTGCTTGCCCTTCTTTAAAACACTTAAGAAGATAAAGGATATTATGTGGATTGATGAAAGTCTGGTGGCCTTTAAAGAATTTAAGTGCTACATGGCTAAAGCACCTTTATTGGAAAAGCCAGATTCGTGAGAAGTACTCTAATTGTACTTGGTAGTCTTTGACAAAGCTTTGAGTGTTGTTCTCGTAAAGGAGGAAGCTAATCTTTATAAACCCATTTATGTACGATCAAAGTTTTTCATGGAGGGGAATTAAACTCAACTAATGAGAAGTTTTCATAGCTTTGGTTACCGCCTCAAGAAAGTTATGACCTTATTTTTAAGAACATCTAGGATATAAGTCCATTATAAGCACTAAGACCAACCCTCGATAAGTATAGTGCATAGCCAGTAGGAGATTGATCAAATGGGCTACTACGCTTGGTGAGTTTGACATCAAATATAAACCCTGAACCTCATAAAAGCTCAAGAACTTGCTAACTTTGTGGTTGAATAGACCATTGACAACCAAGAAGTGGAGGGGTAGGTGAAAGTATCCCAAGAGGGAATATAAGGAGATACTCAATATGAAGAGATGTTACTCAAAGAGTATTGGATGCTATAATTTTATGGAACATTAAGAATAAACAAAATTAGTGGATCTCGGTTAGTGTTACAAAACCCTGAAGGGTTTGCCATCGAGTACACCCTTACGCTAAATTTTCCAAAAATGAATAATAAATCTGAGTATGAAGACATGATAGCTGGTTTAGGCCTAATTGGGCATTACAAAGAAATAACCTTTCGTGGAGACTCGAGGTTAGTGATTTCACAAGTAAATAGATAATTTGAGGCAAAAGATAAAACCATGTCAAAGTATAGGAAGCTTATAAAAGAAATAAGGACCTAATTAGAGGAATGTAACATTGAGTATATCCTAAGAGAGGATAATGTAAAAGCCGATGCCTTATCTAAATTTGCCTGATCCGAAATAGAGAACTATGCACTGAGTGTTTACTTTCAAGCCCTGAAGACTCAGAGTATTGATTCAAAACTGATAACACGAATAAATATGGAGAGCTGATAGGTTCCTAATAATGCCTTGGAGGCATGAAAGCTATCAGTAAGAGCGCTGAGGTACACTCTGATTAAAGGGATCTTATACAAGAAATTATTTATGATTTCATACATAAAGTGTATGAGACCTCGAGATGCCGAGTTGACCCTGAAGGAGGTACACGAAGAAATTTGTGGGCAACACTTGGGGAGCAGGGCCCGTGCTCACAAAATAACTCGCTTAAACTTCTATTTGCAAGACATGTTGGATGATGCCAGAGAATATGTAACACGATGTGACATCGCACGCACCTCTAGTAAGGAAACCACTAACTACGCTAACATCCATAAACTCTCGTATTCTATTTTCTATGCGGGGGATAAAATACTTGGTCCCTTTTCTATGGAAAGTGCTCAAAGAAAGTTTTTGATAATGGTCATTGATTATTTCACTAAGTGGATCGAGGCCAAATCTTTAGTCAAAATAACTACCAAATAAAAGACTCAATTCCTTTGAGAAAGTTTAATATGTAGATATGGACTTCCGTAAGTCCTATTTATGGATAATGGATGATAGTTCAATAATAAGGATTTTAAGAAGTATTGCGATGACAATGATATCAAGTTATTCTTTACCTCCGTTGCACACCCTAAAAAAATGGACAACTTGAGTCAATCGAATTATCCTTGATGGACTAAAGAAGAGAGTTGAACACTCAAGAAAGGATTGGGTGGATGAATTACTTCCAATACTTTGGGCTTATCGTACCACTTGCAAAGTGACTAAGAGAGCTACTATGTTCTTACTTGCTTATGGAGCAGAGGTCATTGTGCCCTTGGAAATTATACTTGTATCCCCGAGGTGAAATCTTATGAATTCAAAACAAATGAGGAAGGCATGAAGCTCACAATTGATTTAATTGATGAAATTAGGGATGAAGCCATGCAAAGATTGTTGATCAATATAGATAAAAAAGATATTTTTCTAGTAAAATCTATGGTCAAAGAAATATTCTTTCTACAAGGAGATTTGGTTGTCGAAAAATAAAAGCATCCAGAGTTGGATATAAGGGAAAAATGACCGTAAATTGGAAATAACAGTACATAGCCGAGCAAGTCCTAGGACAAGGATCTTAAAAGTTGGAAACACTCAAACGAGAGGAAGTGCCTACAACATGGTATTCTTCAAACTTGAAAGTTTGTTACGTGTAAAAATCTATGTTGAGTTTCATTATTTAGTAGGATTTAAGTTGAAATAAGAATAGATGAAATCATTAGAATGTCAATGTAGAGCCTTTCACTCCACTTAGGAAATATTCAATATGTATAGATTGAATCCAATTACAGTCTATAAAAGTAGTATATTTTCCTTTATTGTTATTTATTCAAACTTCTTGTTGTTATGTTCACTTAAACATGAAAATGAGAAAAGTACCGAAAAGAACCAAAATAAATGAACACTAATAAAAATTTGGAAGTTTTGCTTCTTGCTTTTCTTTTATGTAAATAAAATTACTCTTTTTAATTCCAAAAAAAGAATAAAAACACAATGGTTCTATGTAAGAAAATTACAACTTGTCACACACTCATGTCTAAACAATATCTAGGGATTATCACTTCACGCAAATAATATAAAATCAAAGATTGACATACAACAAAAAATTTAATCATACACTTTTTATTGGTCTACATTTAGCTTTTTTGTTTACAACTGCAGGCAAATGGCTGCAATCTCGGTTTGGGCCTTCACACATGAACGGATGAAGTAAAATTACGTTGATCATTCCTAAGATGCCTCCAAGCTCAGATTTTTTTAAATTTAATAACACAAATAGCATGTTAATGAACTAATTAATGTGTCCAAGAGGAAATTACAATAAAAGGTTCCTCCCAAGCATACAAATCCCATAAGAAGGGTCTATAATTCCTTTTATGGAGGTGGCTTCTTCCCTCAAGATTACGAAGCCCACTAAGATTCTTAGAACAATTAGGTATGTTAAGGGCATTTCTCCTCATTCTAGAACTACATTTTATAGATTTATTCTCAGCATATCTAAAAATTTTGTCACGACAAATACAGTCGTGAATAACAAGAGCAGTTATTGAAACTCGAAAGAACTAAATCTTAAGTATTAAGTACAACCTATATAATTCTTGATCCATAACATGTACATTAAGTTTACTTCATTTTAATATAAATAATGGAGGGTACTGTTTCCATTTCCCCCCAAAATTCAACACAAAAAATCCTAAGGTTCTGGATTTCAATGACAAATGTCTATTCATGAAAGACATCATGTGGAGTTTGTGTAATGCAGGGCCAAGTGGACCTAAGAGACAGAATATATCACTCTAAAGTTAAGTTTTATTTTATCAATAAGTGCGAGAATTTATATTGTGCAAAATCTTTAGTTTTTATTCTATCAATAAGTGTGTGAACTTGTAGTTTGCCCTTTAAATTCCTTTATAATAGTTCATGTTTTGGTAAATCCATTACTATGGTTAAACACAACAAAACTCAATTTTCTTAACAACATTCTATAATCAGTCAAAAAAGATGAATTTATGGTGCATGGCATTTTATTTCAATTGCTTTTTATAGATGGACTTAAAAATTGTAGGTGGGACATAAAAGCAACAAGAACCTTAGCACATTGTCTAAGGTAGTAAATGAAACCAAGATTTAAACTAGGAAAATCAAGAATTACATGACTCATAGAGCTGCAAAATACAACTTAATTACAAGGTAATATATTGTGAACACAAGAGACATATATTCATGACATACTTTCCTGAATAATATGCATAAAAATATTTAACTTGATGATCAATTTAATTTTGTTCTATAAAATGTATTATGCACCTATTTTAACTATGAAATGTATATTGAGGAGGAACATATATGTACAGTAATGTTCAACAATATAATAAGTAACGTTGTGCAAGCACAATATATAATCTACGAAATATCTTATTTAATGATGACTTTTGTTATGAAAATTATTCTATGTATATATTTTATTTACATAACATATATGATCTTCAAGTTCTCCAACTAAATCACGATCTTCACAATATTTAACCCTACTAGCTAATAACAATTTATATTTGCTAATTATTTGTGACATGTTTGTTTCCGGAAGAAAGTGCCCTACACTATCAAAAGTTTAGAACATTTGCTTTTATTTTATGTAAAGAAACTTACTCTTTTCTATTCCAAAAACAGAAGAAGAACACTATGTTTTTATGTAGGGAAATTACAACTATAAAATTTAATCATACCACTATTTTTGTGAGTCTGTGGTACTGCTTAGTTTTTGTGTTTTGCTACTACATTTTACAACTGCAATCTCAGTTTCGGCCTTCCCGATGAAGTAAAATTATGCCCATCATTCCTAAGACGCCTCCAAGCTCACATATATTTAAATTTAATAACATATTTGACTTGTTATGAGTTGGACTCCATCAAAACTAAACAATTTAAAACTCCTAATTAAAAAATGTTAATACTTGTTCACTTGATAAAATATTTTGAACTGAAAACCTATAATAACTAATTTCATTTACCCGAGTATAGTTCACGTTCACCTTTCTTAGTTGGATAACATTATAAATGGTTCAACCCGGGTGCCAAATTCATGAAGAATTCGTACACGCTGATAACTTTTTCCTCTACGCAAAAATCTGGAAAAGTAAAGAACATTACAATTCAATTTAAAACATATTTAATTATGTGCATATTTGTTACTACTACTACAGGTTGTCATTCTGTTATGACAAGTTGATCAAGTTAGTTAGGATGACAGCTCAAGTTAGTTAGAATGACAACTCATTGACACCCTATCATTTCTGTTTTGTAGTCTATATAAGAACCTCTCTTTGTGTATCATTCAGTTCAGTTACAACATTTTATACATTGCTTATTCAAGGAATATACAGTTTGTCATGGTATCAGGGCTAGGGCTCCGATCATTTCTTCCGCGTCGCATCTTCATTTGCAAAGCTTCACTACTTGATTAAATTCTGAGTGATCTCTCTCTGATTGATATCTCTCTGCATCTCTCTCCGATTGACATCTCTCTGTGTGTAAGCGTCTTCAACTTTCATGGCTACTTATGCAGCTGCAACTACTGGAACTTCAGCAACTACATCCAACACATTTTCATTAGTAATCGACTCTAATCATCTTTATTATCTGCAAAATTCTGATAATCCAGGTACTCCGCTTGTAACTCAGTTGCTTACGGATCAGAATTATTATCAATGGAGTCGTTGTGTTACTATTGCTCTATCAGCTAAGATGAAATTAGGTCTAATTGATGGTTCACTACCTAAACCTGTTAGTACATCCAGTCAATTTGGAATCTCGTCTAGATGTAATGATATGGTTCTTTTCTGGTTACTAAACTCCATGTTTGTGGAAATACGTAATAGTGTTGCATATTTTTCAACTGCTAAGGAAATTTGGGATGATCTTGCAACTCGATTCTCTCAGTCTAATCTAACCAAGAGTGTTTCATCTTCGTAAAGTATTGAGTTCTCTTCAACAAGGTTCATGTAACAGCCCCAAATCCGGGGTCAGGGATTTAGAGTAGTCACGATCCACTTACTTCTTGCCTTGTGTTCGCACAAAATCACGCAAGCGTACGCGGTCACAAGTAATATATGAATAAGTAGAGTTCGTTCCCACAAAGACTTCTTTGGTTACTATAGTTATGCACCTATGCAACAATTTATGGCTATTGTTCAATGCTAAGACAAGTATCAAAGTTGTGTTTTGATTAACTAATCAACTTAACAAGATTATAATTAACTAAAGAGATTGCAGTTGATTTACTTATGAGGATAAAACATGGGATCCTAACTTCATTAAATACTTCATCTAGAGTTTTATGTATTTAATCAATGCATGTGACGGTTGTGACAACTAATCGGATAACACGAAATCAGTACACGCTACCTTTCAGTATACGTATACCAAACCACTCAAACATCCACAAAAGAGATAGAAGTTGAGCAGTCACCAATTATGCTTAGACCCTATATGTCTATAAGATTTGAGAACATAACGGTTTAACGAGCAAGTTTTCCATTCAGATTACATAGGGCAGGTAAGATGGTTAAAATTACCTACGAATCATGCATGACAAACATACATAAACCTATGCTAGCATGGCAAGTTCTAAACCTCTATATCCACTTTCGCAATCAATAGAGATTAACAATACAACTTAGATGTTAGCTACACATCCAAGAAGAATAAGCACAACCAAACTAGGTTATCAACAAATCATCACAGACAAATCTTTAAAACAATTAACCACTAAAATCCCTAAATAAATCCGTTAGAATCCCACGACAACGATTAGTTCATAATCGAACCGTTCATCATCGTGGGTTCTGATGAAAACATGATAAGAAATATGTCTGGAATACTGAATAAAAGTACTAGGGTTTATGAAGAAACAAACGAGAATCCAAAGTATCGCCTAATTAGAAGAATACAAAGATAAGATGAAAAGTAGATCTTCGTAATCAGCCGTCTTCTTGTTCTCCTCGCCGGTGGATGGATATGTATATTTGTATATCAATGTATGTCTCTGAAATCGTCCACCAGTGTATATATAGGCCCTCACGGTTGACTGGTCTTCGCCGGTTTCCAAAACAGAGTTGAATTCAGCATCTTCAGCATTCGTACAAGCGCGGGCGCGCTCCAACAAGGCACGGGCGCGCTCAAATAGTGATTCTGAAGCGCGGGCGCGCTATGAACAGTGCGGGCACGCTATGAACAATGCTATGAACAGTGCTAATATTCATAATTCAGCAAACTATTTTCTTTCCGTTTCTTTGCGCTTCCAACTCCCTTACCGCATGGACTTCTTTTCTTGAGCACATAACCACCATATATACATGAATCCTCACATTTCTGCATCCATCTGTAGCTCTGCACATTCTAGCTAAAAACACATTAAACACACCAAATACTTGAGTGTGAGCGATCAATTTAAGCCGATACGAAGCGTTCCAAGTAGATATAAAATCCACTTATCACACCCCTAAAATTAAACCGATGCTTGTCCTCAAGCATAAAAAGACTCTATATATATATAATGCAATGCATGAATGCAACTAATATGCTAATGCAAACGATCCCCTCAAACTAACCATAACCAATCAACAAGCCAACATCTCAAAGAATGCAATGTTCCAAACAGAGCTCGACTAAATTCCCGTATACTAAAAATACAAACACAGAAACGTGCGTGTGTGCGATGCTCATCTATATACTCCCAAACTAAATCAAGACCATATCCTATTCTTCACCAAAACAACCACAAGCTTATAAACAGAATGAACTCTAGACACAAGAAATCACTAAAAGACACCTCATAATCCACTTGAGTTAGACAGGAATTCATGCTTTATTAAGACACAACACAACACACATGCTTATTTGACCGTGCAATGGATGAGAGCCCAAAAGGCTTATACAATAATACCCATGTAGCGAGCGTTAGGTTAGTGGATCCCAGACCGGAAAAGTCTTAGGTCACTAGGCACAAAGTCCCTAGAACTTAATTGCTCGAGTATTAAAGAGCTCACCCTGATCAACTCTACATATAAACAACTCTTTTTTTTTCTTTTTTTTTATTATTTCGGAATGAGTGCGCTTTGCTTTTTCTCATCCCACCCTAGACTACTCATTTTTATGAGCGGCTACTAGCCATTTGACGCCTAGCCCTTTATTAACAACCTAGCATGAAATCCCTGTTTTCCCCCAAACTTAGACTTAAGTGCTCCTTCGTATTCAAGAGAATAGACGAACATTCTAAATGTAAGCAAGTGATTAAATTCTAGCATCCAAACAAGTATGGTCTGATCAAATCCAAAAGCAACCAATGAGACTTATGAAATTAATTTGTTTCTAGCATGCAAGTCAATTCCTAGGAACTTAACTCAACCCTCTATTCATCTTTACCACACTCCAATCAACATCGACTCATCACTGGAAATAGCCAAGTCCTACGGGATCATGAAATATGCATGCTATGCAAATGCAACTAAATGGACTCACATGATAGATAAACACTAATGCAAACAGAATGCTCTATATGACATAAACATGTAAAGATATGAATGAACTAACTAAATATGCAATATGAATCCTATATGAACACACACACTAACACTACTATTCCTTAATTATCACCCCCAAACTTAAAATATTCAATGTCCTCATTGAAGGTAAGAACAAGGAAAGTGCAGAGAGTACCTAATCGACGGCAGAATCACCCTCCTCGGGTGGAGAATCAAGTGGTGGATACTGTATCAGCTCCAAAAACATGCCAAGCAATATCAACTCCAGTGGCTCGGAATGCAGTACCCAAAGCCTGAGTCAAGTCCTGAGCAAAGCGGCGATTGATGTCATGCATGGAGTCTATACGCCGAGTCAGCCGCCTATACTGAGCATCACCAAAGTCAGACCATCAACCTCTCGCTGAATCCCAGATGGATCCTAGGGGGAAACAACACAAACACTTTTTTGTCTTTTTTGTCTTTTTTTTTCTGTGAACAGTGCCCCACTGCGCGGGCGCGCTCCTGGAGGCGCGGGCGCGCTCCACCTTCTGCTGGGAATCCACAATTTTTTCGTTTTCTACTGTTTCTGAGTTCTCACTACTAGAAAAAGTTCAATAGACATCGCCCATATAACATCGGTTCATAAATCCACTGATGTAAAAGATATTAATTACATCGGTTTTAAAATAACCGATGTATTTGTATTGTTACGACATCAGATTATATATGAACCGATGTCTAAACGTTGTCTAAAATTTTTTTATCCGCCCGCTAATTATACTTTCCCCCCGTGTACCAAAATTTTCCCCCCCTTAGCCAATTTTTATTCCAAATGTTTCCCCCCTTAGCCAATTTTTATTTTCCCCCCTTAGCCGATTTTTCTCTTTCAGACAAAATCAAAAACAAATTTAATTAAAAGTAAACAAATTTCACTCTCACCTCTCTCTTTCACTCTCTCTCTCGAACCTCACCTCTGAAGAACAAATTTCATTCTTCTCTCTCGAACCCACTTCACTACTTCACACTCTCTCTCTTTAATCAATTTCATTCTCTCTTTCGTAACTACTTCACTACTTGATTCCAAATTGAAGTAAAGCTCAAATTGAAGTTTCAAATCGAAGTCTCAATCGAAGTAAAGCTCGAATCAAAGTTTCAAATCGAAGTCTCAATCGAATCGAAGTCTCAAATCGAAGTGAGTAAACATGCATTATGTACACTTGAATATTAGTTTATAAGATTGGGGGTTTTTGAATTCGAAACCCTAATTTTTCTAATTCGTTTTTATTGGGGGTTTATAACATGCATTATTGTTTCTAATTCGAAAAATTATTTGAGTAAGAATTGGGGGTTTTTGAACCCTTATTGGGGTTTTTTTTTATAGCAAAATCTTGTTTGTTATGATTTGGAGTTAGTTTGCATATGATATTTGCATATGTATTTGATTTGGAATATGCTTTTATGATTTGTAAGTGTCTACTTATAATATGCTTCATGATATTTGTTCTGTGATTTATAATATTCGGCTATTTGTTTCAATATGTTAATTCGATATGAGGGGCTATTATTTGATTGTTATGACGTGGAATAAGCAATGTTGCATTTTCTCTTACTCTGTTGTTTGTATATGGTATAACTATTTGCCAAGTACAAATTTGAATTATAGAAATTGTATGCCTGTTAACTACATGTTGTCTGCTAATATTAATTTAGATAAAAGATTTGTGTTCCTTTTGTTTAGAAATCAAGCTAAACTTAGAGCAATACTATAACTATAAATATCAATCTTAACTGAACATTTACCTTGTATACATTTCCTAAATCTAGACTGTTAATTATTTAATATAAATAATAAATAAACAATCAAACTTGATAAATTACTTAATTGAATAAACTGAGCAACAAATGTTATTAGTGAATTATGAAACTATATGTTATTTGACAATCACTATAATGATCAGGTACACTACCTATTTCGAGAAAATGGATAAGTCATGGATTTTCAAAGATAGGGATTCATTAGAGTATGAAATCGGGGTTGAAAAGTTTTTGATATATGCGGAAGAAAATTGTAAAGATCCTAAGAGAATACCTTGTCCATGTGCACGTTGTGTTAATTTCAAAAAATTATCTGTGAACGTTATTAGGGGTCATCTGTATGAAAAGGGATTTAGTTTAGGGTATACTGATTGGATTTGGCATGGAGCTAATCCTAGGTCATCTATTGGTAGCACATCATCGGCTTGCTCTCCAGAGAATATCGTTGCGTCACAAGCATCACAGTCACAAGCAGGTGACGTAGGTGATGTTTGTGAAGCAGCATATAATAATAATAATAATAATAATAATTTGGGTGATGATTGTGATAAAGACTCGGATGAGTTCAAGAGGTTTTTGGCTGATGCTGAGCAACCTTTGTTTGAGGGCAGTGGGTGCACTAAACTAGATTCAATGTTAAAATTACATAACTGGAAAGCGAGATTTGGTATTAGTGACAGTGCGTTTTCAGATTTACTCTCCTCTGTAGGCTCTTTACTTCCTAAAGATCATGTCTTGCCAATTAACGCATACGAAGCTAAGAAAAATCTATCTGATTTAGGCCTTGAGTATATAAAATTTCATGCATGTCCGAATGAATGCATTCTATATAGGGGTGTAAATGCTGATGCTAGTGAGTGTCCCAAGTGCCACATATCTCGCTGGAAGTTAACAAAGGATGGTAAAGCGAGGGTTAACATTCCGGCCAAAGTTATGTGGTATTTTCCGATCATTCCAAGATTTAAACGGATGTTTAAATCTGCTTCTACGTCTAAACTAATGACTTGGCATGCTAACCAAAGAACTGAAGATGGCGTCATGCGCCATCCAGCCGACTCTCCCTCATGGCGGAATATTGATTATAGGTGGCCAACCTTTGGTAGTGAGCCTAGAAACATTCGATTAGCTTTGGCCGCAGATGGTATAAACCCACATAATAATGGCTTAAAGAATAAGTATAGCTGCTGGCCAGTAGTATTGTCAACTTATAATCTTCCTCCTTGGTTATGCATGAAGAGGAAGTTTATGATGTTAACGATATTAGTCTCTGGTCCGCACGAGCCGGGTAATAACATTGACGTATTTTTACAACCATTGATTGATGATTTGAAGAAGCTTTGGGCTGAAATCCCACGACTGTCATATACTCCTTCACCAGTTGCTACCAGTTGCCATCCGTTCCATTCTGCCAAAAAATGTTAGGGTTAGCATTATAAGGTTGTGTTTCTTTTTCAATTCTTTGTGCACCAAAGTTGTAGATGTATCGAAATTGGATAAGTTGCAGTCAGATGTGGTATTAACCTTGTGCGAGCTGGAAAAAATATTCCCTCCCTCGTTTTTCGATGTAATGATACATCTCACAGTTCACTTGGTTAGAGAATTGCGTTTGTGTGGACCAGTTTTTTATAGATGGATGTATCCATTTGAACGGTTCAATAAAGTGTTAAAAAGTTATGTGCGAAACCGTTTTCATCCAGAGGGTTGTATTGCTGAAAGTTATCTGGGAGAAGAATCTGTAGAATTTTGCACCGAGTTTCTTCGACAGAGTTGCACAACTGCCGGTCTTCCGAAGAATCAAGACAAGCTTTCTGGTCCATTATCTGCAGCCATAATGATGTCGGTCGAAGAAAAAGAACGAGATGAGGCTCATCTACATGTTCTTCTAAACAACCCTGAAGTGTATCCCTATATTATGTAAGTTCAATTAATTATCCTTTTCACAGTTCTTCTTTTAACAAGTATTTTTTTAGTTTCTAATTAATATACGCATTTTGCAAGGATGCACAAGGATATTCTGGAAAGAACTTACCGAGGAAAAAAAAAGACTATGCATTGGCTGATTGGAGAGCACAATCGGCTATTTGCTACTTGGTTTGAAAAAAAGGTTAGTGAAATGATATGCAATGGAGAAGATGTTTCAGAAACGATAAGATGGCTAGCTGGCAAACCGTCTTTCTCTGTTTTGACTTATGAAGGTTTTCTCGTTGATGGGGTCCGATACTTCACAAAAGAACGAGATGATGCAAGGGTTGTTCAAAACAGTGGTGTCTCTGTAGTTGCTAAGACGGTCCAAGTGTCTAGTGCCAAGGATTTAAATCCCGTGGAGAGTGATATGACATTTTATGGTATCATTGAAGAAATATGGGAGTTAGATTATCATGCATTCAAAGCACCGTTGTTCCTTTGTAAATGGGCAGATAGTGATAGAGGCGTAAAGGTGGATGATCTTGGCTTCACACTTGTGGATTTTAGTCGACAAGGTCACAAAAATGACAAATATGTGTCGGTTGACCAAGTGAAGCAAGTTTTCTATGTCAAAGATGCGGTTGATACTACCTGGTCAGTTGTATTAACTTCCACTAGTCGAGACTATCACGAGGTGTATAATGACGATGATTTAGGAGACACGATAATGGAAAATCCTTCATTCTGCTCCGAAATCCCTGTAGTCAATGTTGCTGCCGATGATGACGACGACCCTAGTGTTAGCAATCAAAGAGATGGTGTAGAGGGAATTTGGATTAAAAAGTGACACAGATTACGTATTTCATTGTAATTTGAATATTATTATTATGTAATGCACTTAATTATTAGGATTAAGGACACGTTTAAAGTTCAAATGCTTTATATGTAGTTAGAATTTGGATATTATTCCCCTGAATTAGAGTTTAATTTACTGTCCCTAATTTTCAATTATTTAGTTGTACAATGTAGTTTGTTTACTCATTCCAACTAGTGCATGTAGAACTTTATTACAACTGTTATAGCTAATTATCCACCTCTTTTATTTCAGGAAATGGCAAAAAAGCAGAAAAAATCCCACGTCAATGAAGATAAAAAAAAACTAGAGGTGAAAGCATTGACACCTGAACCGGAAAATTCTACACAAGCTACAGACCCCCCCACGGTGGCAGACTGTGATGTTCCACAAATGACAGTTACTAGTACAGAGGCTAAAAAAAGGAAGTCTGGAGCAGCGCGAGGTGTTTGTGCTATGCACAAAGTGGTGTTGAAGAAAGCTCAAGGCAAGAAGATCAAAATCAGGTACAATAAACTTGGAGTTCCAATCGGAGACAATAGGCACATCTTGGCCTCGTATGTAGGCATGGTATCTAGGAATATTGTGCCAATTGATATTCCATCTTGGCCAAATGTGGAGCCTGATTTAAAAGATAAGATATGGGATGATGTTCAGGTACAATCTAATATTCCTGCTCTTTTTGCCCCTATATTGTATTTTTAATCTTTTAGTCAATTGTTAATTATTTTGCTTGATCTTTAGGATACATTCATAGTGGCTCCAGAAAGTAAGGCGCAGGTTCTAAAGTCGGCAGGTACAAAGTGGAGACAATTTAAGACTAAATTGACCAAACAATTTGTAAAGCCGTTTATTGGACAAAAGAAAAAGCTAATGAAGCCCCCAAAAAGGTATGCATTTGTTGGTAAGGAGGCTTGGAAAAGATTTGTTGCAGTGAGGACCACTACTAGTTGGGGGGTATGCTTTAAATGTGTTAAATATAAATATTATTTTTATGAAAAAACCTATATTTGTGGTATATGTGATTATATCGACATATTATTTTATGCAGTCACTTAGTATGGAACAAAGTGGGAGAGTGAGGCAACGAAAATATCCACATAGAACGTCAAGGAAAGGGTACATCGGTTTGCAAGAAGAAGAAGTACGAGTTTGTTTTTTCTGTAATTTTTCATTTGTGTTGAATGTATTTTATTGTTGCTTAATTTTTTTGAACAGCTAAAAGCGGGGCGGCTGGATCCTGATGAAGCTCCTGATCGGGCAATTTTCTGGAAATTGGCGCGTAAGCCACCAAAGGATGAAATAATTGATGAAGATCTGGCAGAGAAATTTCAAAAAATTGTAAGATTTTTTTTTGTATTTCACTTCTTTATTTCGAGAAATACTTTGTATTAATTTTAATTTTGTTAACAGGATGATTTACTCGAAAAGAAGAAAAAGGGCGAGTTCAAACCGTCTGGAAGTGAAGATGTGCTAACTGTTGCGTTGGAAACTCCTGAACATTCAGGTAGGGTCCGGGGAGTTGGAAGCTTCGTAAGTCCAACAACCTACTTCAAGTTGCCGAAAGGGAAAGACAAAAGGACCCGAATTACGAAAGCTGAGTTTGAGAAAACAAAGGATGAGTTTGAGAAAGCAAATAGGGATTTAATGTCGCAGATCGCTGAGCTGAAGGCTGAGCTGAAGGCGGTGGTTAATGCATCCAATATTCCATCACCAATGTCTTGCAAAGCAAGTTGTCTAGGAGAAAAAGAAGAGCATGAAGAGCATGAAGAGCATGAGGAAGATGATGGTTGTGTTGCTATTGGTCCTGTGGACCCTTCTCCGCCTGGAAAAAAGGTAAAAAAAAATGTTATAAATATCGTTGATTTACGATTAAGGAGACTTATTACTGACATAATCTTATAAATTTAGGATCCGCAAAAATGTGAGCTGGCAGTGGATAGAATTGACAACAAGGTAGCTTTTGGTATTGTTTTTTCTGAGCAAGGCATGTGTAGCTCAGTACATGGAGTGCCTTTGCTACCGGGACATGCTCGTGTCTCGGTGGATGGAATCATCAAGGACAAGGAAGAAGCCTTGGTTCCGGTACCTATAGCTGGTGAAATAGAGACGGTTGGTCAAGCTGTTGGCTCTCTTTTAGCATGGCCTAAAGACATGATCATCTTCAATCCCATTGGTCAGGTATATATTTAAATGCATCTAAATAAATTAACTAAATCCCACTACTGAATCTATATGTAGTTATAATCCCATTGTATTATTGTAGAAAAATGAAGATGAAGTTGCGAATTCAAGGAAACAAAAGAAAGAGAAGAATGAGTTTCAGAGAATACATGCGCTGATGAAGAGTGTCAAACCAAATGAAAATGTGCCTCGTCGCTTTATGTTGCTGTATACACACACAGTAACAATTTTGAAAGAAAATAGCGACTCGATTCAAATCCCTTGTGATGCTGAGGTGTTCGGATACGAAAAAACTATATTTTTGTTGCATGAGAATGTAATGGCGTTGTTAGAGTTTAAAATGATTGGCCAGGCTGTAATATCAACCTATATTGCGTAAGTTTTCCCCCTTTTTTGTGAATATTTTCTATATTTTTTTAAGAAAATTTAATTGCAACATTTATATAAATATTTGCAGGTACTTGCATACCGAAGTTCGCAAGAAAAATCAAACAGACTTGTATGCATTTATTGATCCAGCAGCCACATATAAACTCAACAATCATTTTGACAGTTATGTTGTTGAAAGGATGAAATCTGGACCTTCTAAGATATTCCTCATGCCTCATAATGAAGAGTAAGTCAAGTGTTGATATGTAGTTAAGACTTGTTATAGTAGTTGGACTTGTTTGTATATTTTTAAAATTCTTACTTTAATTTTTATTTTAATAAAAACAGTTATCATTGGATTTTGGTCATGATCTGGGAATCCGAAATTTTCATCCTCAATCCATTGTCTAGTCCGAAAAAGTTTTCAGAACTAGAAGCAGCATTAGTGCGGTAATATTTATTTACTTATTTACTGAAATATTTTTCATAACCATATGAAGCGAACTTGGGTTTGACGTAACTGCTAATTCTCCTTTACAGAGCAGTTAGATCTTATAATGCTCAAACAGGAAGGGTGAACAAAAATCCCAAAGTTCAATATCTTAGTGTAAGTATATGTTCACACTTTGTCTTTAGCAGGTTCTTTGTTGTTAATTATTTTTTGGTGACTGATCCAATATATTGTTGAAATAGGGATCCCCTAAACAACCAGGTGGAACTGAATGCGGTTATGTTGTTATGCGCTATATGAAAGATATCTTTGAAGACAAGGAAATGAAATTCATAACGAGGGTATGCTTTAATTTTTCAACTGAATATAGTTGTTTAAGCACAACTTTAGTTACAATCTGCACACCTTTAGAATATTTTTTTTGTATATGCTAACTTTTGCTTCGATTTTACTTTGTGATTGTTTATAGTGGGCCACTAAGATGAGGAAGTCTTACAAAAGGGAGGAGCTTGATGACGTGCGTTTGGAGACTCTTCGTCATATCCAAGGATTTGTGTACTAGCCAGATTATTAACCAGTACTATTACATACTTCGATCAACCTAAACAATTTGGTTACTTTTGTTCGATCAACCTAAACAATTTGGTTCCTTTTGTTGGTTTGCTAGCCTAGTCTAAGGTGGATGATATGTAGAATATGTGGAAAGTGGATGATTTTTGTGTTGATATGTTATGCCAAATGGTATGCAAGGAATTGTGGGATGAAATGTTATGGCCGATGTGCCTTTATTTTTGTTGAATGTTTTTTGTTATTTTATGCGGCCATTATAGTTTGTTCTTGGTTTTGGCAAGGTTTTATGGTATTGATTTGGTTGATATTGTTGTTCAATTATACATCAGTTAAAGGAACTGAAATAAATAAACTGGTGTAATTGAAACACAGTAACATCGTTTTTTCTTTTTTCATTGTAGAACTGATGTTAAAGATCATACACAAGAGCTGTCTTGTAGTATTTTAGACATCAGTTTTTGACTGATATCATAAGTAGTCTTAGACATCAGTTAAAGAATGATGTATTTATAGACTTAACACATCGGTTTCAAAACATAAAACAGTTGTTAAAGAGGCTAATTAACATCATTTTTCTGGACATACTGATGTCTAAATACATTTCTAACATCGATTTGTAACTAAATATCGATGTAAATAAATATTTTTACTTTGAATATACATCAGTTTGTTGTCGAGAAACGATGTCAAAAGGTACTTAAGACATCGGCTTAAAACCGATGTTAAAGACCTGGACCTTTCTCTACACCGACAAAGACATCGGTTGAAAATTAGCCAGACATCTGTTTTTAGCCGATGTCTATTGACGTTTTTCTAGTAGTGTCTGGTCACTCGTAACCTTTCCGGATCGCAAGGTAACTGCTTTTACATGTTCCTTGACCTCTCTTTTTCCAGGATTAGCTTCCATATCACTAGGGAGAGTTCCCTGTGGTCTATTCAACAATGCATTGGCAATCTGACCGATTTGATTCTCCAACGTCTTGATGGAAACAACTTGGCTCTTGCACATTAGCCTCAATTCCTCCAATTCAGACTTTTCATTGGATGAGTGACCAACATTGCCTTGAGATGGTTGATGAAATCCTGGTGGTTGATATGGTTGCCTTGGAGCATACTGTTGCTAAAAACCAGAAGCATTGAATGGTCTAGCTCCATATTGCTGACCTTGATACTGCTGATACGGTTGTTGTGGCTCATTCTGACCACCCTGATTGTTACTCCAGCTGAAATTCGGATGGTTCCTGTTATTCGGATGATAGGCATTAGGCACTGGCTGCTGTGGTCTCTGGAAATTGCTCACAAACTGTGCCGATTCACTAGATATGGTACACTGAGTCGTGTCATGTGCACCTGCACATAGCTCACAAACACTAGCCACTTGCTGAACTCCATAGTTAGTCAGAGAATCCAATTTCATAGATAAAGCCTTTAACTGAGCTGCTATTACCGTAGCTGCATCCACTTCCAGAATTCCTGCCACTTTACCTTGTGATAACCTCTGAGTTGGATTATGGTACTCATTAGCAGCCATCATCTCAATTAGTTCATAAGATTCCTCGTAGATTTTAGCCCAAAGAGCTCCACCTGATGCCGCATCAAGCATTGGTCGAGATTGACCTCCCAGACCATTATAGAAACAGTTGATCACCATCCAATCAGGCATTCCATGATGAGGACACTTCCTAAGCATCACCTTGTAGCGCTCCCAAGCTTCACATAAAGTTTCTCCAGACTGTTGTGCAAACTGAGTAAGAGCATTCCTGATTGCAGCTGTTTTAGCTATCGGGAAGAATTTAGTGAGAAACTTCTGAGCAAGATCCTCCCATGTAGTAATAGAACCTGTTGGTAGAGAATGCAACCAGCCCTTAGCCTTATCCCTCAGAGAAAATGGGAAAAGTCTCAATTTCACAGCATCTTCTGACACTCCGTTGAACTTGAAGGTGTCGCAAATCTCAGTGAAATCCCTAATATGCATATTAGGATCTTCCGTCAGAGCACCCCCAAACTGAATTGAATTCTGCACCATCTGAATTGTGCCAGGCTTAATTTCAAAAGTATTAGCTGCAATAGCCGGCCTGACAATGCTAGATTGAATGTCATTGATCTTTGGCTGAGAATAATCCTTCAAAGCCTTCATTTCTGCTGCTGGTTCTCCCATAGCTAGACTTAATTCAAGTTCTTTCCGAGATTGAGAACGTGTTCGCATAAACGCCCACTAAAGTTTCTGAAACACACCAAACAAAGTAAAATTGATGAGAATAATCTGAGTCAGTGAACTTTAACGACCACCGATGACAAGCACATAAACTATATATATAACACCGAGTTCCCCGGAAGCAGCGCCAAAAACTTGTTCGTACAAAATCACGCAAGCGTACGCGGTCACAAGTAATATATGAATAAGTAGAGTTCGTTTCCACAGAGACTGCTTTGGTTACTATAGTTATGCACCTATGCAACAATGTATGGCTATTGTTCAATGCTAAGACAAGTATCAAAGTTGTGTTTTGATTAACTAAATTAACTAATCAACTTAACAAGATTATAATTGACTAAAGAGATTGCTGTTGATTTACTTATGAGGATAAAACATGGGATCCTAACTTCATTAAATACTTCATCTAGAGTTTTATGTATTTAATCAATGCATGTGACGGTTGTGACAACTAATCGGATAACACGAAATCAGTACACGCTACCTTTCAGTATACGTATACCAAACCACTCAAACATCCACAAAAGAGATAGAAGTTGAGCAGTCACCAATTATGCTTAGACCCTATATGTCTATAAGATTTGAAAACATAACGGTTTAACGAGCAAGTTTTCCATTCAGATTACATAGGGCAGGTAAGATGGTTAAAACTACCTACGAATCATGCATGACAAACATACATAAACATATGCTAGCATGGCAAGTTCTAAACCTCTATATCCACTATCGCAATCAATAGAGATTAACAATACAACTTAGATGTTAGCTACGCATCCAAGAAGAATAAGCACAACCAAACTAGGTTATCAACAAATCATCACACACAAATCTTTAAAACAATTAACTACTAAAATCCATAAATAAATCCGTCAGAATCCCACAACAACGATTAGTTCATAATCGAACCGTTCATCATCGTGGGTTCTGATGAAAACATGATAATAAATATGTCTGGAATACTGAATAAAAGTACTAGGGTTTATGAAGAAACAAACGAGAATCCAAAGTATCACCTAATTAGAAGAATACAAAGATAAGATGAAAAGTAGATCTTCGTAATCAGCCGTCTTCTTGTTCTCCTCGCCGGTGGATGGATATGTATATTTGTATATCAATGTATGTCTCTGAAATCGTCAACCAGTGTATATATAGGCCCTCACGGTTGACTGGTCTTCGATGGTTTCCAAAACAGAGTTGAATTCAGCATCTTCAGCATTCGTACAAGCGCGAGCGCACTCCAACAAGCCGCGGGCGCGCTCAAATAGTGATTCTGAAGTGCGGGCGCGCTATGAACAGTGCTATGAACCGTGCTACTATTCATAATTCAGCAAACTATTTTCTTTCCGTTTCTTTGCGCTTCCAACTCCCTTACCGCATGGACTTCTCTTCTTGAGCACATAACCACCATATATACATGAATCCTCACATTTCTGCATCCATCTGTAGCTCTGCACATTCTAGCTAAAAACACATTAAACACACCAAATACTTGAGTGTGAGCGATCAATTTAAGCCGATACGAAGCGTTCCAAGTAGATATCTGTCCCCTGACAGTTTTGAGTTGAGAGTTTAAAATGAGTAGAAGTCACTTAAACCAGGCTTCCCATATTTTTGATAGTTGAGCGAGCATTTAAATTCTCTTAAAAGACAGATTTAAATGGAAAACAGTGTTTGGGAACCTTTCCTTGATTTAAAATAATTAATAATACAGCTTAGAATATCCTTCGTAATTATTGAAGGTCGAGGATAAACTTTAAATAACATTTCTCATTTTTAAAACGTGTTAAAAGTATTTAATAAATAATCGAATAATATTTATTAAATAAGTAAACCTTAAATGAATATTCAAAAAATAATATTCGTTAAATACATAATGATTGAATGAATATTCAAAAATAATATTCATTAAATAAATAAGGATTAAATGAATATTCAAAATAATATTCATTAAATAAATAAGGATTAAATGAATATTCAAAATAATATTCATTAAATAAATAAGGATTAAATGAATATTCAAAATAATATTCATTAATTAAATAATCATCGAATAACAGTTACACGGTATCTTTATCGGAAAATAATCTTTAACATATACAGAAAATATAACTACTTCCGGTCTAAAGAATAAAATCATACGCCCTTTACCTAGGGCATTTATAAAAACCTGGCTTCTAGCTAATATCCCATAGTTAGCTTAGAAGCCCATAATCAAATTATAAATCAAGTATCACAATATATTTTCGAAAACAGTTATGCCTTCCATTAGCATATATAACTGAAATAGTATTTAAATAGTATTTCTCGACTGAGATAATACTTAAATAACATTCCTTGAAAGATATAGTAAGCAAATATCATTCCTTGAATGATATCAAACTCAAATAACAATCCTCAAAATACATAGTATTCTGCCGATGGAATTCCTCCGGGTTTTCACGGCTATCTACATATCTCAAAATACCGACTCCCGATTTAGAGTCGAAAACAATGAATATGCTCTTATATTTAGAGCTACCAGGTAAACCGGTTCATAACTACTTAACTCCGAAGATTTTATACAATCCAAAGGTCAAATCTATTCCAACAAGAAATAAGATATATCGCAAAATTGTCCAAATTTATACATGGCAAAAGCAGTATTATATAGTCAATACTTCAAAATATAGATTTAGAAACTTGTCTGATGCTCGAGAAGTGATAGGGGTTCGCGACGATGTCGGACAATCTAGACAAAGTCAAAGAAAACGCACGATTAATCCCCTGGATAATCCACTTGTACTCAATGATTAAACACGTAAGCGAAACACAACCAAGGCATTACTAGCTCGTTATAGGCTCATACTAAGTCCATGTTAATCGAAAATTACTTAAGTCGTAGGCTCAGTCCGAAATCGATCCTCGAATACAAGTTATACTTAACCATTTTCAACATTGGTTTCTAAGTCATGTTCTTAGTGGTTTTCACTTGCGCAACGTCGGCTAACACATTTTTATAAAATCGAAAAATAACCTTTTGGACTCGAAACCTTTGTACAAACTTTCGTAACTGACCTTGGCACTTCAATACAAAATTTCATATTTTAAAACAACTCTTAAGGGTCTCAAACATAGCCACAAAGTTGGTACATTTCTGCAATCTCATTCCTTGAACCACTTTCACTAAAATGGTCATATTTCATAAACCGTAAATCGTAATGACATGATTCTTGCGCTCACGTAAACTAGAAACAAATATCTACACACTAATGTTCATCACTGAACCAAAAGAGGCAGTTAGGTTTTCGGATTCTGGATAGTTGTTTAGAGTTAACGAGAATCGGGCATTACGACGGCTTAAAACTTAACATTTTCCATTTTCAAAACACAACCAAATCAATACCAATCATTCCCAAACTCACCATCCACCTTATACTCCCTCCACTCAGTCAAATCCTCCATGAATCTCAAAACAAATTCATAACTCATCCTCCAAACTTAACCAACAATTCCTCTAATCACCTAAAACATCAACCCATTACATATACTACACATACATGCTTTCAAACTTAAATTATAAACACAAAACTTTTTGAAAACACTATTCATCATCTTCTTCATATCAAGAAAAGATCATTCTAGAGTTAGTGGGTATGGGAGATGTTACCTTAGTTAGAACAAGCTTGATTCACTCTTTCTTTTAAGCCTAAGAACTCAAAGTTTGGTGGAGGTTTGCTAGCTTTGCCATCTCCTTTCTTCTTCTTCCTCTCCATTCGGTTTTTCTTCAAGAAATGGGGGAGGAGGCTGTTGCTTTTTGTGTGGGGGAGGTGTGGTACATGTGTGGTTATAAGTTTTAGATATTTGTTTGCCAAAATGCAAGTTAGTCACTACAAAGTAGTCCCTCAAGTTTGCTAAGTTACAAAGCTTCTTCCACACACTCCTTCCACCCATTATTCTTTTTTTAATACATATCTTCTTCTTTATTTCCTAAGTTATAATACGTCCAAAGTTGCTCCTTCGAACGGATTTTCGATTCTCGTTTTCGTTTGCGATTTCTGACTACGCGATTAGTAACCGTTTATTATTCCTGAACTTCCGCTGAAATATGGAATCAATCGGAGACTATAAAATTTTACTATTCACCTTGGAGTACTATTCATCAATGTTATTCATCCTTGTTTTTGTTCCTCTTGCAACGATTCGAAAATATTTCCTAAAAAGAGCGAATAAAATTCTACGCGATTCTCGCAGTCAATAGTAACTATTCACTATTCACTCCAACAATCGAATCCTTAAATCGACTTTAATAAAATAATAAAATTCCAAAATATTAAATCCTCAAATCCTCAAATTTAATATCTCATTTCTTGAATATAATAATATATAATTCACTGCCCGGTCAAATACTACACCAAAATAAAATTTGGAATTTCTGAATTCCGATCGTCTTTGCATTCACTTATTTACTCCGTAGATCACTAATATGACTTCGGAATATCCACACTACGTCTCGTACATAGGTGGCATGAAAAATTTTCTTAACCCTCAAAATCACTATTCATCCACCAAATTCACTATTCACTGATGCACTTGATCATAATAAGAAAAGTTTTAATTTTACCAAAAATTCGGGTTATTACAGTCTCCCCTCCTTAAAAGGATTCCGTCCCGGAATCAGCTTAGGAATAACTGGGGGTACTTCTCTCCCATTGCACTTTCTAACTCCCAAGTGGATTCTTCCACTTCTTGATTTTCCACAAACCTCTCACTAGCTTGGCAACCTTGTCTCTTAGCACTTGCTCTTTTCTATCCGTGATTTCCACAGGTTGTTCTTTGTAAGTCAGACCAGGTTGTATATCTACCTGCTCGTACTCTGACATATGCCGGACATCTATACTATACTGACGTAGCATTGACACATGAACCCCGTTATGACCATTCTACAAGTTTGGGGAGTAAGGCTGGCTCGTAGGCCACCTTCCTGACGCGTCTTAAAATCTCAGATGACCCAATGAATCTCGGGCTCAACTTCCCTTTCTTTCCAAATCTCATTAATTCCTTCCACGAGGATATCTTTTAGCATCACGAATCTCTAACCTCATATTCTCTATCTTGTTTGTACAGAAAATACACCAACATAAACTTGCTTGTCATCCATCAACATGCCATTTAGCTTATCAATAGCAGTACTATCTATATACTCGCGGGCTTAGTCCGCATACTTTCTCTGTCTGTCTTGGCGGTCACTAGCCGCTTGTTGGTGAAATCTTTTGTCTTTCTAGTTTGTTGGACTAACTTGGGTTTTGTGTAAAATCTCATCCTTTAATTCCCGATCATTCAGAATCCATCTCTGTCTCATTTTAATTAAGGGTATCGGCCACCACATTGGCCTTCCCCGGATGGTAGTGTATCTCACAGCCATAATCCTAGGTCAATTCTAGCCATTTCTCCATCTCATGTTATCTACTATCACGGGTAACTCAGAGCCAATTCATTACATTCCATAAAAATTTGTGGGTGCATTAGTCAACCCAAAATAACCTCGCTGAAAACTCGAAGTGTCTATTCCTAGTACGAATCGCAGTCTTGGGTATATCCTCGGATTTAACTTCCATCTCGTGATATCCAGTTCTTAAATAAATTTGGAAATACACAGCGTTCTTCCGCTGATCAAACAATCATTTACAAGGGTACCTATTCTCCATGTCGAACTCATACAACTCTCGAGGTTCGATGCATTATCTTGTGCTAACATCTTTCTCTCTTACAACAACATCGGGCTCTCCACGGTGGTACACTGGGTCTTATCATATTCTTGCCCAGCAATTCTTGTAACTGAGTCGCTAACTCTTTCATTCCCACTGAGGCTAACAGGAGATGCGGCACTATAACCTGAATACTCGTTAATCATTCTTATGTCATCCCAATCGATATTTGGTAGTGCATTAAGATCTTGTACAGTCTCCCAAAACCACTGTAGTTTCCTTTATACTTGGTGTCTCTTTTCTTGGCGTCAACCATAAGAGCTAATTAAGCCTCGTATCTCTGGCATAATAGTTTCTTAGTCTGAACTATATTCAAGAATCTCTGAATCTGTCTCCATCCTTTATTTATTACTCTCTCTCCCTTACAATCAGTCTGGGCTCCATTGGGTGTCAACCAACCCATCCTTATTATAATATCAACTCCTCCCAACTTGAAAGGAATCAGGTCTATCAAAAGTGTCGACCTCATATTTCTAGTTCACAACCTGGATGTACCAGTCTTATGGGAAAATCCCTCGATCGACTATTTCTACTTGTAATTATTCCCTTAGCGGCTCGGCCTTAAAGTTTAATTGTCATGCAACTTCTTGATATACAACGATACATTAGCTCTGTCTAAATAGTATAGAAGGTTACCTGCTATTTAAAGGTCCTGATAGTGGGCTGCAGGTTGGAGGTAGCCCTGGTTGAAACCTACTGGCTTTCTTTTATTCTGTGTTCACAAACTCCGGAACAAACCTCGATAATTCGGAAAAACTTGGCCTCATACTCGGTCACAGTCATGGTTTCTTGTTTTAACTCTTTAACTTTCATTTTCATCCGGGTCTCCATATATTTCTGAAATTATTTCTCTAAAAACAACACGCTGCACCTCTCCCAAGTCACAATACCAGCTCCCTCTGATTCCATCATCAGTACTTATCTTGCTAACCCAGAGGTAGTGTCCATTCGTAAACAACTCTTCCAAAATCTCAATTCTGACCCCCTTTTCATTAATATCCTTGGGAGAATAAACCAATTTCATTGATATGTCACTAACATTCTATTCGTCTTAGGGATTAGCTCATGTCATAGGCGATTTCGTTGCGAATCTAATTCCTATCAGCGAATTTTGACTTATTTGACCTGGTTGGCCTCCCCTTGGAATTCAATGAGGATAACAAAAATTATGGGGCCTCGAAAAGATAGCTCCCATATGAAGGAAAACGTCACACACTGGTGATCATAAGGTTATGAATTTTAATGTAACCTTATTGGAGGTAACAGAATTTACCAAGAGATCAACATGATCATAAGAACTCAGCGTTGTGTGCCTCGATTGAGGCATTACTAAAGGTAATTAGCCTTCTTGTATTTCACAACTCACAAGTGATGGCGTCCCATCAGACTTCTATCACATAGATAGATAGTCCTTGTAGCCCCTATAAGTATAGGGTTGTTCATCTCAGTGGAAGTTGAAAAGTATGAAAGCAATTCGAGATTAATTTAATGATTATCGCCTTTCGACAATATTTCTCAAAGGAACACCTTGGATTAAAATTGAACAGATTCCAAAGGTGCGGTTTCCAAAGAAAAGAATAACAAAAAAGATACTAGTACTTAACAAGCAAGTGGCGAGGTATCATCATAGGGTTATTCATTATTTGAAGAAAAGTGGAAGCTTGAATAAGATCATTTGACAGGGCTTCGAAAACCTGAAAGTAGGCATCGTGACAGCCTCTAACACAATTGAAATTAAATATGATTTAACACAAGTATTATAAAATAACTTCGAAGAGGGAATATACCCTTTATCAGAATTCTTTCTTGGAGAGAGGTCAAGATAGATCATAGATTGGGGAGGTACCCCACATAATTTGCAAATGGGGAGGGTACTACCAAGGTCTCTACAGATGCCTTTTATGTCGGCTCCTCTGATGGATAATCGTTCAATTTCAAAGCTTTTCTTTTCCACGGACCCTAAGGTGTTCGATACTTACGTCATTGCCGACTTATAATAGTCGCTAAGAATTCAACCATCAATATTTGCAATCGCAGGGAGTTCGATTCGACTCGGTGCAAGCATCTCAAGCAAGCGTTCTATCGTAAGAGGACTTCGATACCGGTGTCGCCCATAGCAACGACGAATTCCATATGTCAACTGGGCGGTACTCCGGAAGATCGTTAGAATCTACAGGCTTAAACCCAATTACTATTATAACCGTTTTCATACCAAACATTTCCTTTCTTGTATCAATCCCGGATGCTACATAAGCTTAACACTTGTGGCATAACAGCCTTTTTATTTAAGTCTTTCCCAGACTTTCTTAGTCCGTCTTGATTCTTTAAATATATCTCATTTTGGCGCACTCATGTTACAATGACACCTTGCGTAGTACGTAGATACAAAAATCTTGCTCGAGGTAATAAAATGCCTCAGTACCGTAGTAAACACCTTCCTTGGTGGAATCGCTGATCGTGGGGAGTTAAACCCCATAAATAAGGTAATGCCTCTACTAGTTAAGGTTACTAAGTACCCTTAATCATAGATGAAGTTTGAACATCTTCATTCTTACGTATGCTGCCTCCCTAGGCACTGCAACAGACTACGAGTAACGGGTCTCGTTCAAATCGAATCATTCCACCGGTATTGGCTATTTTGCCTCTACCTCTTCTGCTTTGGAGACTCTACCCCATTTCTTCGTCATATCTCTTGTTGAATCATAACGATTCTAAACTTCTCGTATCGGCACTTATTTGAGCTCTGAAGGTTCGTCCGGTCCTATTGTGCGACCTCAAGTAACATACCACATCTTTATCAATCAACACGTTCTCTACAAGATTCTTTCCTTGACCCACTATGGGGTCTTCCTCCAGATCCTCCTATGGATCTCCTTTATCGGGTCTCCGTCCATTTCACGGAACGCATCATTAATTGCCTACTCGAAGGCCTCAGGGTCTGGTATCTCAGAATCCCATCAATCTATAACTCATACGAATCAAGGTGACTAACCATGAAGTCCTAAGTACGATTTCCCAGAAGAAGTCCCCTCTCGGGCTTCATCTTAAACAGTCAGGGTCATGTCCTCTAACTCGACTACGAACTCAATTTGAGCTCTAGATGTTCTTATCATTATTAAGGGTATTGTAAGACTCGATCTCCTATCGTTTCTGAGGACTGTAACCTAACGCTCTGATACCATTTCTGTAACAGCCCCAAATCCGGGGTCAGGGATTTAGAGTAGTCACGATCCACTTACTTCTTGCCTTGCCTGCTTTACTCACAATGGACACAATTCATCTGCTTATGACCCCACAATGTATATAACTCTCACACACACACAAGTTAGAGTCTCAGAAACGACACAATTACAACCATTACGGAATAAATAATCTTTATTACAATACCCAAATGTCTTTTGAATTTGCTACTGATACAACTCCTAAGTAATGGTACATTACCAACTTAGCCTTGTAATACTCACCACCCTCTCATACCATTCATATCTATACATAAGATGAATACCAAAAGCTCCAGCTTGATCTGACTGGGTCACACTACTTCCAGGATCACTGCTAGAAACTGCTCATGAGAATGCCTTGCGCTTATCAGTCGCCTGAGGGATGTGCGCCGAATCCTTGGTATCCTACTTCGCTGCTATATAATATTTATAAAACAATAGCAAGAGTGAGCGATAGCTCAGCAAGGTAATAAAAGTATGGCATAATCCTGCCTTTAACTCAACCCAGAATAAAGCGGGTATAAGACAATAATTCGTCAAAATATCTCGATACTGAAATTATTTCCTTATCGGAATGTATTCCAAAAACAGTACCATTTTTGTATTTCAAATATCATTTTCATAATATTTCTGCAAACTTTTACTATATTATGAACAAAGTTCTAGTATAATATAAAAGATGAGGTTTCAAAGTAAACCAATATAACCTTTCCGAAAAATATCTACTATGTAAGTAGAATATCAACATATAACTTAAAAGATGAAGTTATAAGGTGATTCAGTATAAACAACTCCCTTACCATAACTCATGTTATGTAAGGTATCCACAGAGTCATATGATATAAAAGATGAAGTTACGAGGAAAATTTCATATAATGTTCCGTAACCCAAAATCCACTTATGCATATATAATCTGAGTAAGGTTTTATCAGAGTCAGAACTCATAAAATAAAAGATGAAGTTGCAAGGATTTATTGTAACTTCATTTTTGAACACTTTTCAACCCCCTGCCAACATGATCGATAAACCTGTACCAAGGGTGTCATCCTTAGTCCCTTTCAATACATGTTTCAGAAAACCCCCTGCCAACATGATCGGTAAACCTGTACCAAGGATGTCACCCTTAGTCCCTTTCAATACATGTTGCAGAATTATCCAAAATTGGATGATGAACTAATACCGGAGTTGCTACCGCGCCCGTTGTCCCAACCTTACTATGATCAGTAGCAGGTCGTACAACAAAAATATGTTTTCTACATGTAGATGGAAGAATCACGACAGCCTGACATTGTCTACCGCCTTCCCGGATCTCCTGGCCCATTTGGGGAAATAAAATGGATGGGTCGGCGCAACTGGACCTCTTACACCACTCCTAGTTCGGATGAAATCCATGACTCTGAAACGTAAAGATCGTCCTTGTTTCCCCATGTGTAATACTTGTTGATACGACTCCACTAAGTACTTATATCTAGGTTGGAAAGGAAGATTTTCCAATATTTCCCAAGCTATTGCTTTTTAATGGACATCGACTTGTTCCATCAATTTACTCCTCAATCGTTGAGGTAGTAACACAACATTTGACTTGCAGCAATTAAATTGCTCCGAGAAAATATCTGTCCCCTAACAGTTTTGAGTTGAGAGTTTAAAATGAGTAGCAGTCACTTAAATCAGGTTTCCCATATTTTTGATAGTTGAGCGAGCATTTAAATCCTCTTAAAAGACAGATTTAAATGGAAAAACAGTGTTTGGGAACCTTTCCTTGATTTAAAATAATTAATAATACAACTTAGAATATCCTTCGTAATTATTGAAGGTCGAGGATAAACTTTAAATAACATTTCTCATTTTTAAAACGTGTTAAAAGTATTTAATAAATAATCGAATAATATTTATTAAATAAGTAAACCTTAAACGAATATTCAAAAAATAATATTCGTTAAATACATAATGATTGAATGAATATTCAAAAATAATATTCATTAAATAAATAAGGATTAAATGAATATTCAAAATAATATTCATTAAATAAATAAGGATTAAATGAATATTCAAAATAATATTCATTAAAGAAATAAGGATTAAATGAATATTCAAAATAATATTCATTAATTAAATAATCATCGAATAACAGTTACCCGATATCTTTATCGGAAAATAATCTTTAACATATACAGAAAATATAACTACTTCCGGTCTAAAGAATAAAATCATACGCCATTTACCTAGGGCATTTATAAAAACCTGGCTTCTAGCTAATATCCCATAGTTAGCTTAGAAGCCCATAATCAAATTATAAAGCAAGTATCACAATATACTTTCGAAAACAGTTATGCCTTCCATTAGCATATATAACTGAAATAGTATTCAAATAGTATTTCTCGACTGAGATAATACTTAAATAACATTCCTTGAAAGATATAGTAAGCAAATATCATTCCTCGAATGATATCATACTCAAATAACAATCCTCAAAATACATAGTATTCTGTCGATGGAATCCCTCCGGGTTTCCACGGCTATCTACATATCTCAAAATACCGACTCCCAATTTAGAGTCGAAAACAATGAATATGCTCTTTTATTTATAGCTACCAGGTAAACCGGTTCATAACTACTTAACTCCGAAGATTTTATATAATCCAAAGGTCAAATCTATTCCAACAAGAAATAAGATATATCGCAAAACTGTCCAAATTTATACATGGCAAAAGCAGTATTATATAGTCAATACTTCAAAGTATATATAGATTTAGAAACTTGCCTGATGCTCGAGAAGTGATAGGGGTTCGCGACGATGTCGGACAATCTAGACAAAGTCAAAGAAAACGCACGATTAATCCCCTGGATAATCCACTTGTACTCAATGCTTAAACACGTAAGCGAAACACAACCAAGGCATTACTAGCTCGTTATAGGCTCATACTAAGTCCATGTTAATCGACAATTACTTAAGTCGTAGGTTTAGTCCGAAATCGATCCTCGAATACAAGTTATACTTAACCATTTACAAAATTGGTTTCTAAGTCATGTTCTTAGTGGTTTTCACTTGCGCAACCTCGGCTAACACATTTTTATAAAATTTAAAAATAATCTTTTGGACTCGAAACCTTCGTACAATCTTTTGTAACTGACCTTGGCACTTCAGTACAAAAGTTCATATTTTAAAACAACTCTTAAGGGTCTCAAACATAGCCACAAAGTTGGTACATTTCTGCAATCTCATTCCTTGAACCGCTTTCACTAAAATGGTCATATCTCATAAACCGTAAATCGTAATGACATGATTCTTGCGCTCACGTAAACTAGAAACAAAGATCTACACTCATGTTCATCACTGAACCAAAAGAGGCAGTTAGGTTTTCGGATTCTAGGCAGTTTTTTAGAGTTAACGAGAATCGAGCATTACGACGGCTTAAAACTTAATGTTTTCCATTTTCAAAACACAACCAAATCAATACCAATCAATCCCAAACTCACCATCCACCTTATACTCCCTTCACTCAGTCAAATCCTCCATGAATATTCAAAACAAATTCATAACCCATCCTCCAAACTTAACCAACAATTCCTCTAATCACCTAAAACATCAACCGATTACATATACTACACATACATGCTTTCAAACTTATATTATAAACACAAAACTTTTTGAAAACACTATTCATCATCTTCTTCATATCAAGAAAAGATCATTCTAGAGTTAGTGGGTATGGGAGATGTTACCTTAGTTAGAACAAGCTTGATTCACTCTTTCTTTTAAGCCTAAGAACTCAATGTTTGGTGGAGGTTTGCTAGCTTTGCCATCTCCTTTCTTCTTCTTCCTCTCCATTCGGTTTTTCTTCAAGAAATGGGGGAGGAGGCTATTGCTTTTTTTGTGGGGGAGGTGTGGTACATGTGTGGTTATAAGGTTTAGATATTTGTTTGCCAAAATGCAAGTTAGTCACTGCAAACTAGTCCTTTAAGTTTGCTAAGTTACAAAGCTTCTTCCACACACTCCTTCCACCCTTTATTCTTCTTTTAATACATATCTTCTTCTTTATTTCCTAAGTTATAATACGTCCAAAGTTGCTCCTTCGAACGGATTTTCGATTCTCGTTTTCGTTTGCGATTTGCGACTACGCGATTAGTAACCGTTTATTATTCCTGAACTTCCGCTGAAATATGGAATCAATCGGAGACTATAAAATTTTACTATTCACCTTGGAGTACTATTCTTCAATGTTACTATTCATCCTTGTTTTTGTTCCTCTTACAACGATTCGAAAATATTTCCTAAAAAGAGCGAATAAAATTCTACGCGATTCTCGCAGTGAATAGTAACTATTCACTATTCACTCCAACAATCGAATCCTTAAATCGACTTTAATAAAATAATAAAATTCCAAAATATTAAATCCTCAAATCCTCAAATTTAATATCTCATTTCTTGAATATAATAATATATAATTCACTACCCGGTCAAATACTACACCAAAATAAAATTTGGAATTTCTGAATTCCGATCGTCTTTGCATTCACTTATTTACTCCGTAGATCACTAATATGACTTCGGAATATCTACACTACGTCTCGTACATAGGTGACATGAAAAATTTTCTTAACCCTCAAAATCACTATTCATCCACCAAATTTACTATTCACTGATGCACTTAATCATAATAAGAAAAGTTTTAATTTTACCAAAAATTCGGGTTATTACAGTTCACTTAGTATCACTGCGTATTTTACAAAGTTTAGAACTCTAATAGTTGAATTTGATAATCTCAATCCCTTGCCTAAATGTATCTGTATCACAAGAAGCTGTAATTGTGATCTTGTTCAGAAGTTGGATAAGTATGAGAATATGATGAAACTTAGTCAATTTCTTATGGGAATGAATGAATTGTATACTGCTGTAAGAGGTCAATTGTTGATGCTGCAACCTGCACCTACCCTGTCACAAGCGTTTTCCTTGCTAATTCAAGAGGAGTCTCAAAGAGAATTTGGGAAGAACTCCAACTCTCCACTCAATGAGAGTATGGCTATAAATGTTAAATATAACAATCTGTCAAAGTTTAAAGCCACTGCTTCACAGAATGTGTCATCTACTGGTACTGTTAAAAAGTCTGAGAATGCTGGTTTGTTCTGTGACTATTGTCAAAACTCTGGACATTCCAAAAACAAATGTTTCTATCTTTATGGGTATCCTGAGTGGCATAGATTGCATGGAAAGCCAAAACCTAAACCTCGAAGGCTTCATTCTACTGGTACAAATGTGAAGTTAGCTGCACAAGTGACCACAAGTTCTACAGCTATAGCTGGTACTTCTGCTGAGTCTGGTATATCTAAAGATGGCATGTGCTTTACAGAGGCTCAGTGCCAGCAACTTTCAAAGATGATTCAGGATACAATCAGGCATAATTCTAACTGGAATGTGGCACCTACAAGTTCTCAAATGATTGGTAATTTTTCCTGTTCAACAGTCACTATACACTCAGTTCTTTCAACTGATAATTCTTCCCGTGACGCCTGGATAATTGATTCAGGTGCTACCAATCATATAACTTCCCATAAACATCTTATGACCAATATTACACCTTTACATGATCAATTATATTTACCTGATGGAAAGAGTGCTTTAATAACTCACATTGGCACTATATACTTGACTTCTAATATAGTGCTTACTAATGTGTTATGTGTTCTAGAGTTCACTTGCAATCTCATTTCTGTCACTAAATTTCTTACACATCCATCATTTGTTCTTCTGTTTTATGAAAATACTTGTATTCTGCAGGATCTTACCTTGAAGAGGGGGAGAGTGTTTGGTAACCTGCAGGATGGTCTTTACAAGCTACATGTACCCAACTTAGTTCAATCTCAGATTTTTCCTATGTCAAATGTAGCTTCTAATATGTTAAATCAGTATGTATCAATAGTATCAAATTCCTCTAAGTGTCATGCTGTTACTATTGACAATGCTTTACTTTGACACAGTAGATTGGGACATCCCTCTACTGCAATTCTTAAAAAAATTCCTGGTGTTTGTGTTCAGAATTTGACTTTTGATAACTGTGATATCTGTCATTATGCTAAACAGCACAGATCACCCTTTCCTATTAGTACTCATACTTCTTTGGCCATTTTTGATTTGATTCATTTAGATGTTTGGGAACATATAGACAAGTCATGTAAGATCCGTGAACTTTATTAATAATATAAATTGTATTATATGTGTGAAATATTTATTACGAAGTATTTTGAGTTATATGATAAGGATTGTTAAGTGTTTATGTGTTATTTGGTGAGTCGAAGGCCCCTTTCAAATATTTCGTCATTTGAAATCTTATTCAATTTTGAGCCCCGTTTTGAAAATTCAAGGGCCTCGTTGAAATTTTGTACATCATTATTATTCCTTCGTCATCTGTGTTCGAATCATTATCGGAGGATTTCTTCATATTGTTATATCCCTTATTATCCGATATGATCACTAGTAATTGTTTTATTCAAAGGAAGAAAAATTATTCTAAACCCTAACCCTAATTTTTCTAGGGTAATTGATATATCGTCCGTATCAATAAATAAATCTGTTATAGCCCCAGTATTCTTGAGCTTTAGTTAAATAATGATATGTATTGATTTGGACAATTATCAGTCTTTGTAGATGATTATCTTTTCGTAAAACGTGTTTTTAACCTAATAAGGGTTTTTAAACGAACCAGTGGATGAATATCGATCCAAAAATGTCATTTAGGGTATTATTTTTCACTAAGTATAAAAAGGAGAATCGTACATTATACTTCATATAATCCGTATTAAAAATACAGAAAAATATAAAATTCCCGAACCGAATTCTTCGTGTTCTTGAAAATCAAAATCAAATTCGAAGGTGTTATTGAAATCCAAATTCAAAGTTCAAGTACTCAAATCAAAGATCTTGAGCTCTAGTTTCAGAATCTTCCAACCTCATCATCATCTGGTAATTTTTCGATTTTATATGAATTTTTCAAATTTCGAATTTAAATAAGGGTTTATGTTCAAATTGGGGATTTTCATTCTGTAGATTCTCCGTTCAATTGATTGCTTCCAACATGTTCCTAGGGTTCTAATTAGTAGGAATTCATGCTTTAATTTCATGTTTATGTTCAATTTTTAAGAATCCGATTTCTAGGGTTTTTCCCGATTTTTCTTTTTAATAGTCCGTTCATATGAATGATCTGACATTGTTTTTGATAGAGGGCTTTTGTTGTATGTGTTCTTAGCTTCATTTGAACATAAAGAACGTAGAGTTTCATGTACGATTTTGGTAGATCGGAAAATTTGTTCAAGGTCGTCGGAATTTGACCGGGATTGAGATTCCGGCTTTGTTTTGGTATGTTTTTGGCCTGAATAGATTGCTGAGTTTATAAGGATTGTTTTGGTACAAAAAACCCCAATTTTTACAGTGTTTTTGAGTCGCCGGATTCTGGGTTTGGTCGCCGGAATCTGGAAAAATCCGGGTTGTTCTTCCCGACCCAACGGTGTTCTTCCCGACCCGTTAACCCGTTTTCTTGACCCGGTTTCAATCTTCGAAACCCTAAAATATTTTCAGAAAACTGTTTTTGAATTTTATTTTTTAAATTTAATTCGAAAATAGTTTAAAAACTTTAAAAATTCATATTTTAATTTTACAAATATTTTTTAATTCCGAAAAATTCTGGAAAATTATACTTATTATTTTAAATTCGAAAATTTATTAAACTTAATTATTTTAATTATTTTTAATTAATAATTAATTAATTTAATTAATTGATTAATTCTTTTAATCAGTTAATTCTTAAAAATTAATTCTTAATTAGATTTAATTAATTTAAAATTCAGTTTAATTATTTTCAAGCCTGATTTATTATTTAAAAATAGTTTGAGCATTTTAAGAGTGTCAATTAATTTTATATTAATTGATTTAATTACTTTTAAATACTTATAATGGGATTAAAAATCCGATTTTTGATTTAAAAATTATTTGTGACTTATTTAAATTCGAATAAGCTTCGTGTGATATTTTAAAAATGTTTATAAGTACTATATGGTTGGTATAAGTTGTGTAATGTGTTTTATAGTCCGTAAATGCCCGTACGAGGGCTAGTGTCTGAGTTTTAAATACCGTAAATTAGACCGGACGTCCGATACGTAACCGGTTACTAGTTTAAAATGTATTATTGATTGATTGTGTGTCGAGGATAGAATGAGTATAGTTAGACTTACTGTTCTAAGTTGTTTATTATAGAATCGAGTTCCCGGAGCAAGGGAAAAGGGAAAGTAGAGTGAACGAGATAAAAAACCGACAACGACGTAGACCAGACAAGTATATGTGCCTTTATTTGTGATAAATTGTTATTGTCTTCAATACTTACATGTTATTACCCCGGAACAAGTTAGATTATCAATCCTTACCCGTACTTGGGCAACTGATTCCATTTTCGTAAATTTTCTTAACTCTTTGATTTGATCCGCATCGGAAACCCTTATTTCCAAATTCATCTGATTTTGTCTACAACCATTGATTGTTGATTATCATCATTTGATTATTGCCTACAACCATTGACAGTTTGATTCTATCATTGACTATTGATTACAGTCATTGATTATTGATTACAACTACTGATTACCTTCTTGAACGAGTACATCGTACCGTTGAAACCATTCTGAATCTATTTCTCGGATTTTCTTTGATAATGAATAGTTGAAGCTGTTTTGCAACTATTACACCCCGTTATTGTGTACTTATCTTATTATGCATATTATTGCTTATACCTTGTGACAGAATTGGCATGTTTTTAAATAGGACCAGTAATGGTCGGGCCATACTTATGGTCGGAATAATTTAAGGCCCAGATTGGCCTAGGATCCAGTAGAGGACTTTGCTATAAGCAAGTCCGGGGTTGTTGCGTGACTGATCAGCAGCACAACCTTTGTATTTGAAAAATGTAGAAGTCCAATTCTAATTCTTCTTTCTTCATTAAAGATTGTTAAAAGCATATGTTTGACTTGTGTATTGTTGATTCGGATAATTGAATTATTTCCTTTCATTATAGAACTGTGATTGATACATATATCATGCTTGCTGAGCACATGTGGCTCATACTTGTTTTGTTTCTAACCTTATTCTAGTGAAACGAGAGAATGAGCAAACACAGCGCTAGTGACAGTTCTCCCGATGCTAGGAGACCACCCCGAGTGATTGTCATTGGACGGATAGTTGTTTTATCTTGGAAGTTAGACTAGATGTCTAGCTTTGTATATTAAGTGTGTAATAACTCTAAAAACTGGTTTGTAATAATTATGACTTAGAAGCTTGTTTCATGCCATAATCTGGATGCGGTCTTGGATAAGGGGTATTTTATGTCATTATATATTATACATGTGTTATATTCAGGTTTATATTGTGTACCGTTGGTCGGGTGACTCCCCAAATCTGTACCTCGGGTTTGGAGGGCGTCACATGTTGGTATCAGAGCAACAGGTTATGGCATTTGAAACAAGTTAGGATTTAGGGTCTAGGATAACATAGAGGGTTAGGAATTCACCTAATGGTCATAGAAGGTCGAGTAGAGATATTATGTGTAGTAATCGAGTATGGTTATAATTGCAGCCACCTAGCTCTAGTTCCGATTCAGATCCGTCAGAGCACCCGATAGAGGAGAGACCTGTACCAGAGATGAGAGCAGGACCGTCGCGACCGACACCACCTTAGTCTGGACCTATAGTGGTCAGGAGAGATCCTATACCTTGTCCCGTTCCACTTCGAAGCATACCCGCAGCACCGCGATCTCAGGATTCAGTTTCCGGACCTTTGTTCCAGATCTCTGAGCCACCAGTTCCACATCACCGTTATCAGAGGATGGGAGAGGAGAGGGATTACTTTCGTAGACAGGTATTAGAGATGCGTGGGATGCGTACAGCGGAGGTAGGTGTAGCCAGAGATAGAGATAGATTCAGAGATCAGATAGGAGAGACACGGATAAGACTCAAGGTTGTGAGGACATTGGTAGAGACAAGATTGCATGGACTAGCTACTAGCAGAGAGGGAGAGACTGTAGCAGGGATGAGAGAGATTTTGGACTTTGTGATGAGGGAGATTGGGGAGATTTCCGGACCAGCACTATGGGATACTAGAGATGATGATCCATGAGCCGGTAGAGACGAGGATGGATATTATGTGGATTCCAGTCAGATAGTACATAGATGCATAGTATAGTACCAGCAGTGCACCAGGCTTATAGTATCGCCTTGGATTTATTGTTGTATTTTGTTGTTGTAGGTAGTACCCGTGGTTACGTTTAAATCTTTTCAAGCAGGAAAACCTCCAGAGTTCAAAGGATCTGCTGATCCAGTTGAGGCAAAGGCATGGTTGAAGGAAATGGAGAAAGCTTTTACATTGATAGAGGTAACGGGAGAAAAGAAAACTGAGTATGCTAGTTATTTTCTGAAAAATGAGGCAAGTTATTGGTGGGAGACTAGTAAGGCTTTAGAACCTGAAGGATTGATTACGTGGGAGAGATTTACAGAATTGTTTTTAGAGAAGTATTTTCCTGACTTTATACGGGATCAAATGGAGTTGAAATTTTTAGAATTGAAGCAAGGTAGTATGACTGTTTCGCAGTACGAGATCAAGTTTACCGAGTTGTCTAGGTTTTTTCCGACATACGTTGATACAGAGAAGAAGAAGGCCAAGAGGTTCCAACATGGACTGAGGTCATGGATTCGTAGTAAGTTAGCAGTTTTGGAATTAGATACATATGCAGCCGTGGTACAGAAGGCAATGATTGCGGAAGGAGAAAGTGATTCATATATGAGAGAGAAAGAGAATAAGAAAAGAAAGGTAGGGACATCTGATAAGGTCCAGTCACCGGGAGATATTCAGAACCATCCAAACAAGAAGGCAGGATTCCAGCCGAGCAGAGGTACAACTTTCAAGAAACCAGACACCAGAAATGCAGGACCAATCAATCGTCCACCAAATAATAATCAGCAAGTAGTTTCCAAACCTCCACTATCAGAATGCAAGACATGCGGGAAAAGACATCCAGGTATATACCACAGATTGAGTGTCACATGTTTTAAGTGTAACCAGAAGGGGCATTATGCCAGGGATTACAAGATAGGTATTGTGTGCCATCGATGCAAGAGACCAGGCCATATGATCAAGGATTGTAGAGCGCCAGCACCCGTGAACAACATGATTCGAGCCATAGAGGCACCTCCAGCTGTTGATGTTCAGCCGTTAGCCAGAACCTATAATATATCAATGAGGGAAGCGGTGAGAGACTCCGATGTGGTGGCAGTTACATTTCTAGTAAATTCTGTTAATGCTAAAGTGTTGATAGATTCAGGAGCTACTAAGTCATTTATTTCGGAAGCGTTTGCTCGTAAATTGAATTGTTTAATGGAACCCTTAAATGGAGTGTTGAGTGTAGAAATAGCTAACCAGGATCGTATACCGGTCAGCTCGAATGTCCCCGTTATGAAATTGAGATTTTAGTGAGTCGTTTTTATGCTGATTTATTACCTTTCAAGTTGGGAGAATTTGATGTTATTTTAGGAATGGATTGGTTAACAGATTATGATGCGCGTATTGATTGTAAGGATAAGAGGGTTACTTTAGTTACCCCAGAAAAGAAAGAAGTGATATTTAAAGGAGAGAAACAAACGAAGAAATTTTTGTCAATGATTCAGACTAAGAGATTATTAAAACAAGGATGTGAGGCTTATCTCGCATATGTGATAGATACAGAGAAGGGAGTTTCTAAGATAGAAGATATTCCAGTCGTGAGTGAGTTTCCAGATGTTTTTCCAGAAGAGTTACCAGGACTACCTCCGGATAGAGAGATTGAGTTCGCGATAGACTTAACACCAGGCGCGGAACTAGTATCCAAAGCACCATACAGAATGGCACCAGTGGAAATGAAGGAGTTAGCTAAGCAATTGCAGGAATTGTTAGACAAAGGAATTATCAGACCTAGTGTTTCACCGTGGGGAGCACCAGTGTTGTTTGTCAAAAAGAAGGATGGGAGTATGAGACTTTGTGTAGATTATCGGGAGTTAAACAAACTAACCATCAAGAACAAGTATCCATTGCCCATAATAGATGATCTGTTTGACCAATTAAAAGGAGCAGTTCATTTTTCTAAGATTGATCTACGATCAGGATATCACCAATTGAAGGTTAAACTAGACGATATACCGAAGACAGCTTTTCGAACAAGGTATGGACATTATGAGTTTTTAGTAATGGCGTTTGGATTGACGAATGCACCAGCAGCTTTTATGGATTTAATGAACAGGATTTTTAAGAAGTATTTGGATGAGTTTGTAGTGGTATTCATCGATGATATTTTGATATACTCTAAGAAGGAAGAAGAACATGCGAATCACTTGTGGATTGTGTTGGAGATTTTAAGACAAGAAAGACTATACGCAAAGTTTTCAAAGTGTGAATTCTGGTTAAGGGAAGTTCATTTCCTAGGGCACGTGGTAAGTAGTGAAGGCATCAAAGTAGATCCAGCCAAGATTGAAGCAGTGAAGGATTGAGAAAGACCAAGGACACTAACTGAAGTTAGAAGTTTCTTGGGATTAGCCGGATATTATCGGAGATTTGTACAGGATTTTGCAAAGATAGCTACTCCAATGACCAAGCTGACAAGGAAGAGTGAACGATTCAGATGGAACGACAAATGCGAAGAGAGTTTCCAAGAGTTAAAGAAAAGATTAACTACAACACTAGTGTTAATGCTACTAGACGATCAAGGTCAATTTGTAATCTATATTGATGCGTCTTACAAAGGATTGGGTTGTGTACTTATGCAACATGACAAAGTAATTGATTATGCGTCGAGACAATTGAGACCTCACGAACAGAAATATCCTACACATGATTCGGAATTAGCAGCGATCGTATTTGCACTGAAGATATGGAGACATTACTTGTACGGAGAGAGATGTGAAATTTACACTGATCACAAAAGTCTGAAGTATATCTTTACTCAAAAAGAGCCGAACATGAGACAGAGAAGATGGATGGAGCTAATCAAGGATTACGACGTTTCTATAAATTATCACCCCGGCAAGGCAAACGTGGTAGCAGATGCATTGAGCAGAAAAGAAAGATTGAATATGCTGACGATGACCAAGGAATTGTACAGAGAATTTGAGAAGTTAGAAATAGAAGTACGTGTTCCGAAGGACGCGACAGAAATGATTTACGCCATAATGTTTCAACCTGAGTTGTTGGAAAAGATACGGAAATGCCAAGAGCAAGTCATGAACGACAATGCAAATAGTTTAACAGGCGAGGAAATATGTAGCCAACTGGACAACAAAGGAATCTTAAGGTTTGCTTCTCGAATATGGGTACCTAATGTAGCAGAACTAAAGAGTGAAATTTTGTACGAAGCACATAACTCGAAGTATTCAATTCATCCTGGAAGTACGAAGATGTATCAAGATCTTAAAATGAACTTTTGGTGGCCAGATATGAAAAGAGAAATTGCTGAATGGGTGAGTAAATGTTTTACATGTCAAAGGGTCAAGGCGGAACATCAAAGACCAAGTGGATTACTACAGCCGTTAGAAATTCCTAAATGGAAGTGGGAACACATCGCAATGGACTTTTTGGTAGGATTGCCTAGAACGAAGACTAACCATGATGCTATTTGGGTTATTGTAGATCGATTGACGAAATCCGCACATTTTCTTCCTATTAACGAGAGATTCTCGCTGGATAAGTTAGTTCGTTTATATGTTAAAGAAATCGTGGTACGGCATGGAGTTCTAGTGTCAATAGTATCTGATCGAGACCCTCGATTCAAATCAAGATTCTGGAGAAGTTTTCAAGAATGTTTAGGCACCGAATTGAGAATGAGTACGGCTTATCACCCGCAGACAGACGGTCAAAGTGAAAGGACCATTCAAACCATCGAAGACATGCTTAGGACGTGTGCACTTGATTTTAAAGGTAATTGGGATGATCATCTACCCTTAGTAGAATTCTCATATAATAATAGTTTTCACGCGAGTATCGGGATGCCACCTTACGAAGCTTTATATGGACGGAAGTGTCGATCTCCAGTATATTGGGAAGAGTTGGTGAACGGAAAGTGATAGGACCAGAATTAGTACAGCAGACAAATGAAGTGATTGAATTGATTCAGAAAAGGTTGATAACAGCTCAGAACCGGCAGAAGAAATATGCCGACCTAGCAAGAAAAGATATGGGATTCGAAGTCGGAGAACAAGTGTTACTAAAAGTTTCACCATGGAAAGTATTGGTTAGGTTTGGAAAGAAAGGGAAATTGTGTCCGAGATACGTTGGACCATTTGAGGTTTTGAAGCAAATTGGGAAAGTAGCTTACGAGTTAGCATTACCCCCACATATGCAGCACGTTCATAATGTGTTTCACGTATCCATGCTTAAGAAGTATCGAACAGATTTGAACCATGTAATAGAGTATGAACCCATAGAGGTCCAGTCAGATTTATCTTATGTTTCAGATATTGGATCATAAGGAAAAAGTGTTAAGAAATAAGACTGTAGTGATAGTAAGAGTTTTGTGGAGGAATCCTAAGGTGGAAGAGTCTACTTGGGAGTTAGAGAGTGATATGTTAGAGAAGTATCCCCAGTTGTTTCCTTAATCTGATTCTGAGGACAGAATCCTATTAAGGAGGGAAGGATGTAAGATCCGTGAACTTTATTAATAATATAAATTGTATTATATGTGTGAAATACTTATTATGAAGTATTTTGAGTTATATGATAAGGATTGTTAAGTGTTTATGTGTTATTTGGTGAGTCGAAGACCCCTTTCAAATATTTCGTCATTTGAAATCTTATTCAATTTTGAGCCCCGTTTTGAAAATTCAAGGACCCGTTGAAATTTTGTACATCATTATTATTCCTTCGTCGTCTGTGTTCGAATCATTATCGGAGGATTTCTTCATATTGTTATATCCCTTATTATCCGATATGATCACTAGTAATTGTTTTATTCAAAGGAAGAAAAATTATTCTAAACCCTAACCCTAATTTTTCTAGGGTAATTGATATATTGTCCGTATCAATAAATACATATGTTATAGCCCCAGTATTCTTGAGCTTTAGTTAAATAATGATATGTATTGATTTGGATAATTATCAGTCTTTGTAGATGATTATCTTTTCGTAAAACGTGTTTTTAACCTAATTAGGGTTTTTAAACGAACCAGTGAATCAATATCGATCCAAAAATGTCATTTAGGGTATTATTTTTCACTAAGTATAAAAAGGAGAATCGTACATTATACGTTATATAATCCGTATTAAAAATACAGAAAAATATAAAATTCTCGAACCGTGTTCTTCGTGTTCTTGAAAATCAAAATCAAATTCGAAGGTGTTATTGAAATCCAAATTCAAAGTTCAAGTACTCAAATCAAAGATCTTGAGCTCTAGTTTCAGAATCTTCCAACCTCATCATCATCTGGTAATTTTTCGATTTTATATTAATTTTTCAAATTTCGAATTTAAATTAGGGTTTATGTTCGAATTGGGGATTTTCATTCTGTAGATTCTCCGTTCAATTGATTGCTTCCAACATGTTCCTAGGGTTGTAATTAGTAGGAATTCATGCTTTAATTTCATGTTTATGTTCAATTTTTAAGAATCCGATTTCTAGGGTTTTGCCCGATTTTTCTTTTTAATAGTCCGTTCATATGAATAATCTGACATTGTTTTTGATAGAGGGCTTTTGTTGTATGTGTTCTTAGCTTCATTTTAACATAAAGAACGTAGAGTTTTATGTACGATTTTGGTAGATCGGAAAATTTGTTCAAGGTGCCGGAATTTAATCGGGATTGAGATTCCGGCTTTGTTTTGGTATGTTTTTGGCCTGAATAGATTGCTGAGTTTATAAGGATTGTTTTGGTACAAAAAACCCCAATTTTTACAGTGTTTTTGAGTCGCCGGATTCTGGGTTTGGTCGTCGGAATCTGGAAAAATCCGGGTTGTTCTTCCCGACCCGACTGTGTTCTTCCTGACCCGTTAACCTGTTTTCTTCACCCGGTTTCAATCTTCGAAACCCTAAAATAGTTTCAGAAAACTGTTTTTGAATTTTATTTTTTTAAATTTAATTCGAAAATAGTTTAAAAACTTTAAAAATTCATATTTTAATTTTAAAAATATTTTTTAATTCAGAAAAATTCTGGAAAATTATATTTATTATTTTAAATTCGAAAATTTATTAAACTTAATTATTTTTAATTAATAATTAATTAATTTAATTAATTGATTAATTCTTTTAATTAGTTAATTCTTAAAAATTAATTATTAATTAGATTTAATTAATTTAAAATTCAGTTTAATTATTTTGAAGCCTGATTTATTATTTAAAAATAGTTTGAGCATTTAAAGAGTGTCAATTAATTTTATATTAATTGATTTAATTACTTTTAAATACTTATAATGGGATTAAAAATCCGATTTTTGATTTAAAAATTATTTGTGACTTATTTAAATTCGAATAAGCTTCGTGTGATGTTTTAAAAATGTTTATAAGTACTATATGGTTCGTATGATTTGTGTAATGTGTTTTATAGTCTGTAAATGCCCGTACGAGGGCTAGTGTTTGAGTTTTAAATACCGTAAATTAGACCGGACGTCCGATACGTAACCGGTTACTAGTTTAAAATGTATTATTGATTGATTGTGTGTTGAGGATAGAATGAGGATAGTTAGACTTACTGTTCTAAGTTGTTTATTATAGAATCGAGTTCCCGGAGCAAGGGAAAAGGGAAAGTAGAGTGAACGAGATAGAAAACCGACAGCGACGTAGACGAGGCAAGTATCTGTGCCTTTATTTGTGATAAATTGTTATTGTCTTCAATACTTACATGTTATTACCCCAGAACAAGTTAGATTATCAATTCTTACCCGTACTTGGGCAACTGATTCCATTTTCGTAAATTTTCTTAACTCTTTGATTTGATCCGCATCGGAAACCCTTATTTCCAAATTCATCTGATTTTGTCTACAACCATTGATTGTTGATTATCATCATTTGATTATTGCCTACAACCATTGACAGTTTGATTCTATAATTGACTATTGATTACAGTCATTGATTATTGATTACAACTACTGATTACCTTCTTGAACGAGTACATCGTACCGTTGAAACCATTCTGAATCTATTTCTCGGACTTTCTTTGATAATGAATAGTTGAAGCTCTTTTGCAACTATTACACCCCGTTATTGTGTACTTATCTTGTTATGCATATTATTGCTTATACCTTGTGATAGAATTGACATGTTTTTAAATAGGACCAGTAATGGTCGGGCCATACTTATGGTCGGAATAATTTAAGGCCTAGATTGGCCTAGGATCCAGTAGAGGACTTTGCTATAAGCAAGTCCGGGGTTGTTGCGTGACTGATCAGCAACACAACCTTTGTATTTGAAAAATGTAGAAGTCCAATTCTAATTCCTCTTTCTTCATTAAAGATTGTTAAAAGCATATGTTTGACTTGTGTATTGTTGATTCAGATAATTGAATTCTTTCCCTTCATTATAGAACTGTGATTGATACATATATCATGCTTTCTGAGCACATGTGGCTCATACTTGTTTTGTTTCTAACCCAATTCCAGTGAAGCGAGAGAATGAGCAGACACATCGCTAGTGACAGTTCTCCCGATGCTAGGCGACCACCCCGAGTGATTGTCATTGGACGGGTAGTTGTTTTATCTTGGAAGTTAGACTAGATGTCTAGCTTTGTATATTAAGTGTGTAATAACTCTAAAAACTGGTTTGTAATAATTATGACTTAGAAGCTTGTTTCATGTCATAATCTGGATGCGGTCTTGGATAAGGGGTATTTTATGTCATTATATATTATGCATGTGTTATATTCAGGTTTATATTGTGTACCGTTGGTCGGGTGACTCCCCAAATCTGTACCTCGGGTTTGGAGGGCGTCACAAGTCACCCATAACAACTTCAACTATTTCTTAACTGTTGTTGATGATTTTTCCAAAGCAACTTGGGTTTTTCTCTTTACTCATAAAACTCAAGTGTATCTTCTTATCACAAACTTCATCACTTTGGTCAAAAATCAATTCAATAAAACGGTTAAAACAATGAGATCAGACAATGGTACTGAGTTTACAAATTTTGAACTACAATTTTTTTTTCAAGGTCTAGGTATTTTACATCATACCACATGTCCTTCTACACCACAACAAAATGGTCAAGTAGAAAGAAAGCATCAACATTTGTTGAATGTTGCTAGAGCTTTAAAATTCCAGTCCAATCTGCCCAATTCATATTGGGGTAATTTTGTTCTTACAGCTACTCATCTTATAAATATGCTTCCTGTCAAATCCTTAAACTACAAATCACCTTACTTTCTGTTATATAACAAAGAACCTGATTACATTCAACTTCGAGCCTTTGGCTGTCTTTGTTATGCTACTCAACTCAATATCACTGATAAGTTGGCTCCTAAGGCTATTAAAGGAGTGTTTATTGGTTATCCTTTTGGAAAGAAAAGGTTATAAGATTCTCAATATCGAAACAAAGAAATGTTTTTATTCCAGAGATGTGCATTTTGTTGAATCAATTTTTCCTTATTCCACTAAAGATTTACATGCTCTTACTATTAATTCATCTACACCTTTATTTCCTTCATCATCTATTTGTGAGTTTACTGATTCACCTTCTACCACACTGTCAAGGACTTCAGTACTTGAGTCTGCATCTAATACTCAGTCTCCTTTGTCTGAGAATGTCACTGTCCCTTTGTCTGAGAATGTTGTGATTTTGATTTATAAAGACTAGTTAAACTATCTTTTGTTGCAAGAATTACAAGGCTTACATCTTATTTTTACCTCTAGTGATTTACACTTGATTAGTTAAAGAATAAAAAAAAGTATGTTTTTGTCTTGCTCAACTTAGTCCTTCACTTATTTGGAGCTTTAACATAAATAGGGAATTAACTAAACAAGACAATTCAAACTTGCCGTCATAATATTTAGAAGTAATATTCGTCCAAATATATAGCATCTTTTTTAACTTTGTCCTTTACGTATTTGGGATTTAATATCAAATAAGGATTTAACGAATGAAGGCTACTCAAACTCGCTGTAAAAATGGGTTAAAACAATAGTCGGTCATTTTGGATTTATTTGGCCGATTATATAGCATATTTCTATTGTTTGCACTTACTTTCTCTATCACATAGTGATTTATATTAAATTTGTGCATTTAGTGCTAAGTGTGTTTTCCTCAAAATTCAATGACATAGTCTAACTTAGATTTATATGTTATATAGGCCTCGATCGGTCATATGTTATATAGACACACACACACATATTGTTCTTTGTGATTTAGTACCGTAACATACTAAATCATCTCATCTTTAATTTTATGAAAGGGATTTGTGTTTCGTAGTACTTGTATTCTAATCTTTACAGTATGGTGAAGTGAGGTGAATCTTGTTATAGGACCCAAGTACTAGGCTTGCTAATTAACGAGGAGTTAGTAGCCTTTCCACCGTTAAGAGAAGGAAAGACACGAGATCTAAGATCTATGATCTAAGACCGAAAAAGTTGTACAAGTAAATATTCTACGAAGGCTGTTGCAAGTCTTGGATGAAGTGACTAGGTGTTACAATCCAAGATAAATCTTGTGGTTTGAATTTTTCTATTTTATTTTGAGGAGGTTACGTGTGTGTTTTGCTCCAAGATAATTAGATAATGGTTAGTTTGTAAAGACTTCTCCATCTACTGTAAGGAGTGTTCTTTATAGGATCAGTGAGGAGCTCTGGAATTGAACGTCCTTATGGGTTGCGCCACCGTGAACCAGGATAAAATCGATCGCATGATACTCTCTTTTCTTTCTCTATTTATTTCCCGCACAAATTACTTGTTTGTAAGTAAAGTTTTTCAAAAAGAGGAAAGAAACTTAAAAAAGGCCAAGTTCAATTTTTTTTAAAAAAGATGATAAGTTATTCAACCCCCTTTTAGCTTATATATGCCATATACGAGACCCATCACACTTCTTATTGTATTTTGAATGTCATAAATATAGTGTTACATGTTTAGTATAAAGTTGTCATTTCAAGTCATTGTACTAAATAAAATTGCACACATTGACTTGTTTTTTTATGGTATTCACATTATTGGGTTGGATTGTTCTTAAAAAATTATTAGTCTCAAATTTTAGGCCGCATTAGTGAAAATCTCAATGGTAATATATATTCATAAAATCTATTTTATAATTAAATATCGCCTAAATATTTTTAATATTATATATTTATAAATTTCAACCCAATAATAATTACATTTGTAAATATATTGTATCAACATATCAAGTACAACAAGGTGTATTTTGGTGAAATCTTTAAATAAAAGAAATATGACTTTGCAAATAAGAATATATAAGAAATATAAAGAAAAAAAATTGACCCGACTAGATTATTAAAATTGAACAATTAAAAGTTTTGGTTGGTCTATTTGGGCTAGTGCACAAGATAAATAATTTACTTGAAAACACATTTAACTATTCCAATTTTAACACATTTAACTATTTTAATTTAAACACATCTAAATGTTTTACATATTTTAAACAATTTATTTTACTACCCTAATTACTTCAAACACAATTTTAGAAAAAAACGTAAATATAAATAAAAAATAAAATATTAAACTACAATTTATAAGATAACAAATATTAAAAATTAATCTTGGAGTATAAATTGTAATGTTCAATATAAAACTTGTTTGAAAACTTGATGCAATTATTTTCAAAGAGAAGTTAAAAAAAATGAGGTAGAATTAAAAAGAATCATATATTTGGTGGGTGTATTTGATTCAAATTTTAGTAGATGGTTAATGATTCATGAATTTTTAATAGACTGTAGCTAATTTACGATTATATGCACAGTCTACGAGTTCGTGAAGTCCATGTAGAGTTGAGCAATATCCAATAGAATCTCTTGAATTTAGGTGAGATTCCAAAAAGTATAACATATACTATGAAATCCAATAAAATTCACGAATTATAAAATCCTTTAAAGTCATTAAGTTTTTGAATACCACTAGATTTTAATAGATTATTTACAATTCATATTGAATATCTCTAGAAATAAAATAATTATTTAAAATCTAGGTTGGATACCCCCAAATTTTTTAAAATCTAGATCGAATACCATCAAATTTTCAGAGACTTTTTTTTTGAATACACCTCGATATTGATGGATTCTTTAAAATCCAAATTAAATACATTTATACTGTTGAAATCCAAAAACAATCGTAGAAAATCTCAATTAAATACACTCACCCCTTAGTTCGAATAAATAAAATTTCAAAAAGTAGATATGAAAGAGCTGCTTTCAAGGATAATGTGATGTGAAGAAGTTTCTAGTACCGTTGGCACTATTAAATACCCAAAATACACCCCCAAAATTTGAAACCCCACCAAAAAACACAGTCATCCCCAATTTGGAGACCCTACCCAAAAATACACTCAACCCCAATTTTGAAATCCTACCAAAAAAACACAACTCACCAAACACAACAAAAATCCGATTTCCACAACTGAAAATGTCAAAATCTGGTGCTGACATCCCCCGCCACGTCGTCGTCAACTACCAATCGAGGTCTAAAAATGCAGATTCATCAACTTTTTCTCAATTTCGGCAAAATGGTTAGTATTTGATCAAATTAAACTCCTTTATATATAATATAATTACATATATTTATATATAATTATATATGTTTGAATATTTTATGTGTATGTCATTTGATTTAAAGCAATTATTGTATGTATGTATGTATGTATGTATGTATGTATGTATGTATGTATGTATGTATGTATGTATGTATGTATGTATGTATATATATGTATGTATGTATGTATGTATTTATGTACATATATATGTATGCACGTATTTATGTTGTGTGTGTATGTATGTATGTATGTATGTAAGTATATTCATGTTATTTTGAATACTTGATTGATCATGTGAATTGTTTGTTTATTCATAGTTTATGTGTAAATTGTAAGTTTGTTTTTAATTGATTTAGGTTTACGATATTTATTTGGGTGTTAATTATTATGTTTTTTTTTATGTTCTGTGGAGGTTCAAAATTAATTTGTATTTGTTATTATGCTCATTTTATGTTTGGGTTTATTGAAGATTTTATTGTAGTTTTGTAAGTGTTTTAGTATTGTTTTGTTGTATGAAACGTGGATTGTTTTGTGAATATAGTGTTATATGGTATTACTCTTTTGTGCTGTTTTTTTTATACACGAATCAAATTGACAAAGTTATTAGAAAGGTTTTTTTTCTTTGGTGGATTTCATGTGCATTAAGAAATAAGGGTCTTTCAGTATTCACACTTATCTATTTATTTTTAAAATTTCTACTTTATTAAAAAAATGATAGATTTTCGATCTTTTGGATTGTAGTCAAAGTGTTTGATAAAAGATTTAGGTGGAGGAATGGTGGCTCTTTATACAATTTAGATGTGAAATGTTGAATTAAAATATTAATTTTTATATAATTTACATTATTAGTTAATAAATTTTTTATTTTAATTTATTAGACAAACATATTATTAGGAATATTCAAGGTTATAGTAGTAAAACAATAAAATGATTTATTTCTTTTGTTATTAAGATTTTACTTGGTCGCTAAATGTAACACCCCCATCTATATCTAAATGAGGGGCTACTTATTAAACCTTAAACCTGCAACAGAGCACTAAAATAATCTCTAAATAATAATTAAATAGTCTAATAATCTCCAAGATAATATTAAACCTCCAAAACGGTTCAAAGCAATAAATATAAAAAGCCAAAATCTCTAAAATAATATTCAAGTCTAAATAACCATAGAAGTCTGCAAATCCTAATCAATGATATGAATGGGTGGCTCTTCATCACATAGTCCCAGATCCCCCTAAGCACCTGCCATAAAAAGAATACGGCATGAGCCAACCACCCAGTACGGATTTGGAATACATTTTATAAAACAGAAAATAGATATTCATATTTGACAGTTTATAATAAAACATTTATTTAAAAATAAGTATGGCTGAAGCAACGAGGGGTTAGGATATTTTATACCGAGATCAGAACAGAACAGATACAAATACACACATCATAGGGTACCTAATGTGTGCAACAAACCGGATAATGTGTACGGCATATACAACGTCACCGTCAAATCAAATCACAAATCACAAATCATAAACTTTGGGTTCACCCACGTATCCTGAAACAAATATCAAAAGCGCAAAAGCTCGCCTCCTGAGCTATCAGAACACAAGGATACGCCATGACCAATCACACTGCCATGGAAGTCTCATGTCATTGGTGCCGCAATGACATGGTTGTAGTACCCCTACAGCTGGTTAACTCGGTATATCCTATAACACTAAGGGTTCAAATATAATATTTCGCAAACCATTTTAAAATCTTACATAACAGATATTCTCAATATTTCCAACAGATATAAAATATACGCAATATCAGAAAATCACAGAAACAGATTTAAAAGTATTTTTCAAAGTCCAAAACAAATTTTTAGAATCAAAATGATTAAAACCAAACGAACAGATTTGAGGAGTAGCGCTGAATAAAATAGGAGAGAATCCGTACCTTGAAATCGCACTCTTAAACACTAATAAAATCCGCAAACGATCTGCTAATTTCCCGATCCCCAATCTAATAACAAAATTATAATTTAATATTTTTATACTTTGCAATCAACTAACCAGTAAAATAAACATTCATCATTCTATATACAATTCATAAGTATCGAATATACCGTACCGTTAACATTGGTTGGTCATTAAACCAACCTAGTAGACTAGTATCCATTATTAATAAATTACTATAACATAACATGGCCAAACTTGACAAACAATTATCATATAATTTATGTACATTAATACATTAATATATTAATAATGTAACATAAAACATGATGTCTTGGTTGATAATTCTAATACAGAACACGGGCAAGGAGTAGACTATTGAAATATAATAGTAATTTAATATAAAGTACATGATATTTATACTAATCACAATTCATTATGTAAAAGCAAATACAAGTCACGAAAATTAATGATATTAAACTGAGAATGAGTTTCCACGCATTACAAAATCACGCAGCCTTTAACATCCTCAAATACATATACGTAGCAATATATCAAGGTTTTAATTTAATTCGTAAAATAAATAATTGAATAAATAACTAATAAAATATATTAATATATGTATACTCATTAGTGGTGACCAGAAAACATGAAACAAGGCTACATCGTGACATAAGACACAATGGAATGAATGAGTACAGTAAGGGAGAGTACTTGTCAAAGTCATAAATAAATTAAGAGTGAATTCCACCAAACTTGTAACTACATAATATGAATAGAAGAAAATATCTTTAAAATTATTAACCCAAGAAGACAACCTTGTATCAATCTCCCTCTCGTCGCCTCTTTCTTTCTCCTATATGTGGGGCTCTTCCGTTTACAAATTTTAGGTTTATGCAAACTTAATAAGTTATATAGGCCATTCACTCCCCTATTACTATTAGGACTTTTATGAAATTAATAAATAAAATAAAATAACTCTAACTCTAATTCATTTCTTATTAGTAAATGCAAATTAATATAAATCTTATTATTATATTTATTATTAAATTTATCTAAAATATTTAAAAAGTTGTGTATATTACACTAAATTTAAGGATACACTCTCATGAAAATAGATGTAATATATCATTAATAGAATATTTTGATTGATATTGAAATTGAGATTGTTTTATTTTGTTATGGGTTGTGATCTTAACAAACACTTTTCTTCGGTTGAGAAATTAAGGGTTGTGGTTCTGTTGCGGTTAGATCCCCTTATGGCCTATGGATTTTTTCTGGGTTACTCCACATTCTCTATTTTTAAATTTTAATTTTTTTATTCGATTATCCTTATCTTCCTTCTGGTCTTGCATCACGTGGGATCCCCTTAGGGCTTGTGGATTTTGTGTGGCTACTCCACCTTATCTATCTTTTTATTTTTTAATTGAGTTATCCTTCCACCTTTTCTATCTTTCAATTTTTTTATTGAGTTATCCTTCTCTTTCTTCTTGTCTTGCTTCAAGTGTGATGCAACAAGGAAATGAAAAGGGATAAACAAGCAAATAAAGATAAATCTCCCCAGAGTCAGCAAAATATACAATAAATCTGCATATTTAGTTCATATCATACACTATATATGTTATGATAGTGTTTTAGTAGGAGTTATGGTTTAAGAATTAGAAATTTAGGTTCAGGTTAGTTGACCTCGCGATATGGGAGATTTTGATTTTAGGTGGCTAAAATGCAATTAGTGTGGTGGCTAAGAGGTAAAATTTAGTTTATGAATAATATTAAACATCAAACTCCTGGGATGAACATTACTCAATGACATTTCTTTTAGGTTAAGTTGATGTAGGAATAAAGACATAAAGATTTGATGTACTTATTTTCTTCTCCTTACTAGTTACTACTTACCTATATAATATTGTTGTTTTATTTATTTTTTTTAAATATCAAATTATTAAAAAGCACAACTGTATTTTTTAAATTTTTATGGATATATCAATCAATTAGGATCAATTCCCAATTTTATAATAATATACTATAAGTTTAATACTCTATCTAAACTAGACCAAGTCATCAATACGGTAAAGTCGTAGTATCATAGTTTACTATATTTTTATTTAATAAAAAATATAATTTATGTATTATGAATGATTTAGTGTATATTATGTATATTTGTTTTAGAAAATTAATTAAATAAAAAATTATTCCCCAAACAAAAGTAATAAGATTCACATATTATTATTGTTGTAATATATTTAAGATATTGATATGGACAGAAAAGTAATCCTAGAAATGTAATTAATGATGTATTAATTAGACCTAGATTGGTCCAAAAATACGGCCCGATAAACAAGGCCCGAAACCCTAATTATTTATTAATTTCGTAATTAATAAATATGGAAGATATACAGCTCATAAAAAGAGTCCAAAGTGTGATAAAATCATCAAAAAAGTCTGTTTCCTGCAAAGAAGGATCTAGAATCCCAATCAAAGGAAATAACTAGTCACAACCCTTATCCTACGATAAGGAAAAGACTTGCCCACCAAGGAATACAATTCTTATTCACCGTTAAGAACGAGACTTATTCGCTAAGTCTCCCAAACATACCCTAAATACAAGGCTCCTGACGCCTATATAAGGACTCTGATCCTTCAAATTAGAACTACGTTTTCTGGCTTGATTCTCAATAACGAATTGAGATACGTAGGCATCTTGTGAGGACAGATTTAGTCACAAAACACGAGAACAACCATTAAAGCTCGAAATCTCTTAAACCCTAGCAGTCAATTTACAAGTACATTTTTTATTCCACAACATTTGGCGTCATCTGTGGGACGACAGCATCAACCATGGCGAAAACACGAAGATCAGCTCGAGAAACCCAAACTTCTGAAGGACTTCCTCTCACCTCGAAGGTAGGTGCTCAAGGAAGCTAACCACCGCCAACCACTGGAACTCAAGGGGCAAATATCCCCCTCACCACCACTCAAGGACAGGAAATTCTGATTTCGGTTGAAGGGACGAATTCCCTGCAAATGGTCGTTCATGGACCTGATCCACAAGAGACCACTTTCCAGCAACCAATCACAATCTCCCCACTGCCCGTGAATGCACCACGTGGTCCTCAACTCCACACCATGGATCTTCCCCAATACGCAACTCAAACCCTCGGGATGCCAACCTATGGTATGCCACCTCGACCCACGTTGAGTAGCAGTGGTATCAATCCAAACTACCATGAAGCATATGTTCCCCCTTACATTCAAGGTCTGGGACCCCAAAACCAACAAACTCAAACCCGGCAGACCCCCTTGATTCAAGACTACTCAGGACCTTATACTGAGGATGATAATTACTCAATTGGAGAAGAGAGGGATGGTGCCCCAAGGAGAAGACGTCCTTCCCAAATGAATCAGAAACAACCCCAAACTACTAAGGAAAGGATTGCGGCCCATGAGGCAGAGGCTGCAAGACTCAAAAAATTATAGGCAGAAGAAGAAGTAGCAAAAGCACAAAGAGTCCCGGTGATTAATTTAGATCTGACACCAAGAAGAACCAAGAGGGCTGATGTCCCAAGAGGAGATCCTAGTGTCTTGTTACCCCTAGGAGACCCTGATGATCCTACACCACCTTTCACTCAGGACATCATGAAAGCTAGTATATCTAGGAAATTCAAGATGCCAACCATCAAAGCTTATGATGGAATAGGAGATCCCGCGAATCACATGAGAACTTTCTCTAATGCACTGCTGTTGCAACCAACCAATGATGCTGCTAAGTGCAGAGCGTTTCCAAACCCTAGCGGGCATGGCTCAACGTTGGTATAGCCGTTTACCTCCCAATTCTATTGGATCCTTTAAGGAGCTGAGCAGGGCGTTTATCAACCAATTTGTTAGTGGAAGGGTGCATGAGAAGAGTTCTGCATCACTCATGGGAATCCAGCAAAGAAGGAATGAGACCTTAAGAGACTATATAAATCGATTCACTAGGGAGGCTCTAAAAGTCCCGGATTTGGAGGAGAAAGTAGCTATAATAGCCCTACAACAAGGAACCACTGATGATCACTTCAAGAGGTCCTTGGCAAAGCATCCACCTGAAAGTATGTTGAAGCTCCAAGATTGAGCCGGAAAGTACATCAAGGCCGAGGAAAGCATGAGGAAGTATGAACCCACTACTGGTGGAAGTGGAAATTCAAAGAAAAGAAAAGAGACCCAGGAATATGATGTTAAGGAAAAGTTTCCTAGAACGTCAAAGGATTCTGATTCTCCACCTAAGAAGAACAATTTCGGGCCAAGGTTCACGGAGTATGCAAGATTGAATACTCCCAGGAGCCAAATTTTGAAGGAAATAGCAAAGGAAGAAGATCTTCGATGGTCGAATCCACTAAGGACTGACTTGTCTAAAAGAAACCAGAATCAATTCTGTCGTTTCCACAAAGAAGTTGGTCATGACACGGATGATTGCAGACAACTGAAAGATGAGATTGAGTTTTTGATTCGAAGAGGAAAACTTAATAAGTTCACTAAAGATGGGAAATTAAGGGAGTCAAAAAGGAAACTATGAAAGGAAGGATTATGATAAAAGAGACAATGATCAAGATCGTAATCTCAAACCCCGAGGGCCTGTCATCAACATGATATTTGGAGGACCAACTACTGCTGGGTCCTCCCGAAACTCAAGGAAAGCTTATGCCCGAGAGGTAATGACTGTGGTAGGAGAAGCACCGAAGCGTGCCAAGACTGAAATAGCTATAAGTTTCGATGATTCTGACTTAGAGGGAGTGAAATTTCCCCATGACGATCCCCTAGTCATCATACCTGTGATAGGCAATTCTGAAACAAAGAGGGTTTTGGTTGACAATGGACTTCAGTGGACATCTTGTTCCATGATGCTTTTATCAAGATGGGCTATACTGACTCTCAATTGACACATTCGAATATGCCCATATATGGATTCAATGGAGTGGAATCAAAAGTGTAAGGTCTAATCCAACTCCCTACGACAATGGGACAAGGTTCGAAAACGTCTAGTCAAATGTTGAACTTCATAGTTATAAAGGCAACCTCAACCTAAAATGCGATCCTAGGGAGGACGGGTCTTCATGCATTTAAGGCTGTAGCCTCGTCTTACCATCTGAAAATCAAGTTACCAACGAGAAATGGGATTGGTGAGGAATGAGGTGATCAAAAGATGGCTAGAAGTTGTTCTGTAGTTGCGTTAAGGCCTGATGGAGTTGGGGGGCAGGTTCTTTCCATTGAAGATATAGACACTAGAGATAATGAAGATAGAAGAGGGAAGCCAACTGAGGATTTAATCCCAATTACCTTAGTTCCTGGTGAACCAGAAAAGGTCACTTATATTGGAGCGTTGTTACCTGAACCATTGAAGAGCAAGATCATATCTTTTCTTCAAGAAAATAGTGATGTTTTTGCTTGGACAGCGGCCGACATGCCAGGGATTGATCCCCAGTTGATAACACACAAATTGAACGTAGATCCCGAAAGGAAGACTGTGAAACAGAAGAAGAGAAATTTTGCTCCAGAGAGGCAAGAGGCCATCAAGCAGGAAGTAGATAAGCTTTTGGAAGCCGGGTTTATTGAAGAAATTCAATTCCCAGAATTGGCTAACCCAGTGATGGTCAAAAAGGCCAATGAAAAATGGAGGATGTGTGTGGACTTCACAGATTTGAATGATGCATGTCCTAAGGATTGTTTTCCGTTGCCAAGAATTGATACTCTGATAGATGCCACAACTGGGCACGAGATGTTAAGCTTCATGGATGGCTTTAGTGGATACAACCAAATCAAAATGCACAAAGATGACATCTCCAAGGTATCATTCATCACTGACTTTGGTGTTTACTGTTATTTGGTTATGGCATTTGGACTTAAGAATGCAGGAGCAACGTATCAAAGGTTGGTGAACAAAATTTTTGAACATCTGATTGGAAAAACCATGGAAGTCTATGTGGATGACATGTTGGTTAAAAGCCTTGATAAGGCGGATCATATAAACCATCTACGGGAAGCCTTTGAAGTGCTGAGAAACCATAAAATGATGTTAAATCCATCAAAAGTGTGTCTTTGGTGTAGGGTCAGGAAAGTTTCTAGGCCTAATGGTTTCTAAACGAGGAATTGAGGCTAACCCCGACAAAATCAAAGCAATCCTGGACATGGAGCCACCACGGTCCGTCAAGGATGTTCAAAATCTAACAGGAAGAGTAGGAGTATTAAGAAGATTCATCTCCAAGTCAGGAGAAAAGTGCTTACCTTTCTTCAAAGCACTGAAAAATGTGAAAATTTTTGAGTGGACAACAGAAAGTCAGGAGGCCTTTGAGGCCTTGAAGAAGTACATGGCTGAGGCACCATTGTTGGCAAAACCAAAACCAGGATAGATTCTCTATTTATACCTGGCAGTTTCTAACACTGCCCTTGGAGCTGTTTTGGTAAAAGAAGAATTGAAAGTTCAGAAGCTCATCTATTATGTGAGCAAGATTCTACATGGAGCGGAAATAAACTACTCTACGATAGAGAAGTTTGCCTTAGCCCTGATCATGGCCTCAAGAAAGCTACGCCCATACTTCCAGGCACACAAGATAGAGGTCTTAACCAATCAGCCTCTAAGAAACATCTTGCACAGTCCTCAAGTTAGCGGAAGATTGATCAAATGGGCTATAGAGTTGGGAGAGTTTGACATCAAGTATAAGCCTCGAACGGCAATAAAAGCTCAAGCACTCGCTGACTTCATGGTTGAATGCACTATTGACAACCAAGAAGCCGGGGGGCAGGAAGTAGTATTGGAAGGAAAAGAAAAAGAAAAGAAGGATGAAGACATGGTGTCCAAAGAATGTTGGGTACTCTATTTTGATGGAGCATCAAAAACAAAATCAAGTGGAGCAGGTTTGGTGCTGCAAAGTCCTGATGGATTCCTCATAGAGTATGCACTGAAGCTGGACTTCCCAACAACGAACAATGAAGCTGAGTACGAAGCCCTGATAGCTGGTTTAGGGCTGGCTAGAGCCCTGAGAGTTAAGACTCTGCAAGTATGTAGTGACTCGAGGCTGGTAGTTTCCCAAGTAAATGGAGAGTTTGAGGCTAGAGATGAAGTCATGGCCAAGTATCTGAAACTTGTCAAGGCCATTATGACTCAGTTTGATGAGTGTTATGTGGAACACATTCCGAGAGAAGAAAACATGAAGGCTGACGCTTTGTCCAAGTTTGCTTCTTCTGAAATTGAGAACTATGCAGGAAGTGTATACTTCCAAATCTTGAAGACCCCCAGCATCAATGGAAAGTTAATAGCACCCATTGATGTTGTTAGCTGTTGGATGGATCCCATCAAGTCTCATCTAGAAACCGGTTGGTTACCCAATGATACTTCAGAGGCACGAAAGTTGTATGTAAGAGCACTAAGGTATACATTGATTGAAGGAATCTTGTATAAAAAGTCTTTTGTCGTCCCCTACTTGAAGTGTTTGAGACCCCATGAGGCAGAGTTGGCCCTAAGGGAAGTACATGAGGGAATTTGTTGGCAGCACTTGGGGGGCAGAGCCCTTGCTCATAAAATTACTCGTCTAGGTTTCTATTGGCCAAGCATACTTACAGATGCTAAAAGTTATGTGAAGAAGTGTGAACGGTGCCAAAAGAATGCACCAGTGGTTAGACAACCACCAGAAATATTGACGTCCATAAACTCACCTATTCCATTTGCCATGTGGGGAATGAATATACTTGGACCATTTCCAATGGCAAGTGCACAGAGAAAGTTCTTGATAGTGGCAATTGATTACTTCACCAAGTGGATTGAGGCTAAACCTTTAGCCAAGATAACCACCAAGCAATTAATGCACTTCTTATGGGAAAATGTAATATGCAGATATGGGATTCCACGAATCTTGGTCACGGACAATGGGACTCAGTTTAACAATGAAGATTTCAAAAAGTACTGTGAGGAGAATGATATTGAGTTACGTTTCACTTCTGTTGCTCATCCTCAAGCAAACGGACAAGCTGAGGTTGCGAATCGAATTATCCTGGATGGACTAAAGAAAAGAGTTGAACGCTCTAGGAACACTTGTGTGGACGAATTACTCCCCATACTGTGGGCATATCGTACTACTTGTAAAGTCACCACTGGAGCAACCCCATTTCTGTTAGCATATGGAGCAGAAGTAGTGGTTCCAGTGGAGATTACTCACGCATCTCTAAGAGTTGAAGCTTATGAGCCAGAGGCAAATGAAGAAGGCATGAGGCTGGCCTTAGATCTAATTGATGAACTTAGAGATGAGACAAATGCTAAAGTAGTTGAACATTAGAAGAGGGCATCTTTCTACTATAACTTAAGGGTTAAAGAGAGATTCTTTCATCAAGGAGATTTGGTTCTCCGAAATATTGAGGCATCCAGAGTTGGACAGAAAGGGAAGTTGGCCCCAAATTGGGAAGGACCGTATCGGGTCAAGAACGTGTTTGGACGAGGCTCATACAAGTTGGAAACCCTCGAAGGGATTGAAGTGCCAAGAACTTGGCATGCTGCAAACTTAAAAGTTTACTATGTTTAGTGTTTCCTAACTGGACTCACTATTAGGACAAGTAGAAATAAGGTCGATGAAACCAATCCGAGTTTTTAACTCGAGGTAGAAAGTAGAGTATTATGTAAGGGTTGAACCCATTTTCAAAGTTATGATTTTATACAACATTCTCATATTTTCATGACACTTTATGTGCATCACATACTGATAGAAATGCAAAAGTAAATGCAAGGAAATCAAAAGATGATAAATTAAGACTTACAAAAAGTTAAGTTATGCCCGAAGGCAGAAATTACATAAATAAATAAAAGCCACATACGGCTATGAAAAAAAACTACAAAAGCTAAGCTTCCCCTCCTTTGTCACCAGTATCAGCCTCCTCTTCTGAGCTAGAGCCAGAACCAGAATGAGTGGCTACAGAATCAATACCAGTTGTCTGGCCAGGAGGAGAAGAATGCCCGGGATCCAAAATCCTGTCATCCTCTCCAGCTAAAGCCCTCTCTAAAGGAGTAGGAGCATAAGGGATCGGGAAGTCAGAAAGGCTAAGTGAGCCAGGAATCTTCTCCAAAACATCTACCAAAGCCCCATCCCATCCCTTGGTAAACTGAACTGGGAAAAGAAGCTCGTCATGTTTACCAATTAAGTCCTCGTACTCCTGGGAGTCAAGGTACTCATCGATAAAATCATCCTTGCTCTTCCTAAGCGCAACCAGTTCAGCTTGAGCATCAGCCAACTCCTTCTCCTTCCTTGCAAGGATAGTCCTAACAGAACCAACTACTTCCTGAGACTTCTCAAACTTGGCTTGGTTGGCTTCAGAAGATGAGCGTCAAGCCTTGGCTTGAAAGAGAGCCCCTTGAAAGTTAGCATTAGTCTGCAAATAAGGAATAAGTCAAGGAGATATCTATAACATATTAAGCAAAGACACTACAAGGAAAAAGAAGAAAAAGGTTACCGCGGCCATAACTTGAGAACCCGCATTCTCAACTCCCTCGATGGTAGAGTTGGTGACAAAGTCCTTGTAATCACAAGGAGTGAGTGATAGGACCACTCAGCAGCATGTTTGGACACCCCAACAACAGTGTCCTTCTTCCTAATACCCCAGTTGGGGCGCCAAATAGAGGCCTTGGATGAAACAGGAGCCTCAACCTCCTCAGAGTCCTCATGAAGCCTTAGAAAGGCTGGGCCATAAAAAGCTCCCCGGGGATCCTTTCCTCCCAAACGAGCCCGCTTCATCCTGGCAGTTTCTCCTTCTGCGGGCTCGTTAGTTTTGTTAATAAAGGTTGCAGCTGCAAAAACGAACAAAATAGAAACAATGGGTATAAGACAATCTTAAATAAATAAAGGAAATTAAATAATGAGAATTACCCTTGTCTGATACGCTCGATAAGCCCAGAGACTTTAGGGTAAACTCGTCCAGGAGCTCCCAAGCCAAGGTGGCATAGTTGTCCTTAGTCAGCTCATCATAGGCATAAGCCTCCTCATCAGTTAAGACTATATCATTGGGACTACCATCTGAAACCCTGCTAAACGACCTACGGAACAAGGTACCCCAATCCCCTCCTTCCCAAACCAAATACATGAACTCATTTTTCCACTTTGGGTTGTTATCGGGAATGGATTTTGGGTGAAAAATTGGAGGTGTAGAAGCACGATGGTTGAGATAAACCCAACCAGGAGAAATTGTGGAACTATTCTTAAATTGAAAAATCTTTTTAAACAACGAAACAGAAAGAGGGAAATTGTTTTTTAAACAAAGAACCATAAAGCACATTATAATTCTCCAAGCATTAGGGGGAAGTTGACAAGGGCTAATTCTAACATCTGCCAAAAGCTTGGGAATGAACTCATGGAAAGGAAACCTAAGTCCTGCAACAATGGCGTCCTTGTAATTAATGCACAGAGCATCAGGACGCCAATGGCAGGAATGATCTCCTGGGCCAGCTGGGACAAGTCTTAGGGGGGACTTAACTCTATACATTTTGTTATAATCCCTAATTTTATCAACTTCATGAAACTTATTACTACAATCAAAAAAATATAAGTGAGACACTGAGGGGTATTCATCATCATCGCTAATCATATCTTGTAAAGACATATATGAAGAGTGAATAGTGATGGTACCTCTCTTGGAAGCTTGGTTAATCTTTTGAAGGCGTTGAGCTGCACGATCAGCCATCAATATTCAAAATCTTCAAGAAGAAATCTTCAAATCTTCAAAGATAATTCCTAGAAACCTACAAGTCTTCAAGGATAAAACCCAAAAATCTTCAAACGTTGAAGAAAACCCCCAGAAAATGATGAATGTGGTTGAAGAAAACTCGCCGGAAATTGCCTCACCACGGAGAAACTAGAGAGAAAACTAAGGGAAAACTAGAGAAATTTTTAGAAATTGGAAATGAGAAGCGAAGAGTGAAAGAGAAATCTCACTCTTTTATAACTAAAGTAGCCGGTCACCCAACCAGTCAAAGGGAAGGGTAACCGTCTATAGCCAGTCGAGGCCCATAATCGCTCATTGGGCTCCAAAAATAAGGCCAAAAGAAATTAAGGCCCAAAAGAAATGAAATAAGGCCAAAAGAAATTGAGACCCAAAAGAAATGAAATAAGACCCAAAGAAATTGAGAGCCAAAAGAAATAGACTGAGGTCGAAAGACCGAGTTCGAAAATACATGAAAAGCTGAGGTCGTTTTGTTCGACCTAGGACCAATTTGAGGTCGAAATTTGAGGTCGAGAAAACTAGTCAAAAAAGAAATTTGAGTCCAAAGTGTGATAAAATCATCAAAAAAGTCTGTCTTTTACAAAGAAGGATCTAGAATCCCAATCAAAGGAAATAACTAGTCACAGCCCTACTTATCCTACGACAAGGAAAAGACTTGCCCACCAAGGAATACAATTCTTATCCACCGTCAAGAAGGAGACTTATTCGCTAAGTCTCCCAAACATACACTAAATACAAGGATCATGACACCTATATAAGGACCCTGATCCTTCAAATTAGAACTATGTTTTCTGGCTTGATTCTCAATAACGAATTGAGATACGTAGGCATCTTGTGAGGACAGATTTAGTCACAAAACACGAGAACAACCATTAAAGCTCGAAATCTCTTCAACCCTAGCAGTCAATTTACAAGTACGTTTTTAATTCCACAACAGATATATCATTTATAACAATATCGAAACAAATAATGAAATATGAACAAACGAGAAGAAATATGAACAAACGAGAAGAGATCAACTTATTTAGATGATTTGAAAAGTTAACTATCAATACTAATATACTATTAATAATTCACATTAAGTCATTAAGTGACAAGTAGAAGTGTACAACCAAATCATATTTGATTATTTGAATGTGCGGAGGAAAATTTGTTATAGATTATTTGAATATAACACATTGTTATTTTCAAAACTTATCTGTCATTTTTAATAAGGGGAAAATTATAATAATTTTTCTAAAAATCAAGTAAAAAGCTTGGTAGGCTCGATTATTTTTAGGCTCGGCTCGACTCGATAAGCTCGACTCGGTTAATTCATGAGCCGAACTCGAACACTCTTTTCATGCTCGATTATTTTTAGGCTCAGCTCGACTCGATAAATAAAAAATCGAACTCGATTATAAAAAGTTCAAACTCGGCTCGAATTACGGCCCTAGTTAGAGATGATATACTCTTCATGACTCTTTATTTAACATTGTATAATTCTCGATGTAGATGTTTTCCCTTGCAAAAAAATCACTAGAATTAAAATTACTTAAAAGCTTTAGTATTTTAGTTCTATTTAGGAAAATGTACTCTTTTAATATCTCAAAACTAATTACTAAGTTTGTGATCAATGAAAATATCTTTCATCCCATAGATGTTGGAGTTTTAACGATTGAGTCACCTTAATCATTGAAATTTTTAAGATTTATCTATTATCCAACGTGAGAAAGTTGGTAATTTAGTGAAGCCATAAGTATATATTTTACTTAACCTCGTAACTGCTAAAGTCGAGTGTATTAATACCGAAAAAGAATAGGTAGATAATGTGTATTTTATATGTTTAATGTGATTTAATCTAGGAGGGTACCGAAAATAAAGTTAATTGTTGTACTTTATTACCAAGTGCAAGTGAATTATTAGAAATGCTTTAGATTTATATAAGTAGAATGATGAAATGACATGTTTACGTATTTATTACCATGTAATTAAGTGAATGAATTATTAGACATAATTTAGGTTGGCAGGACATGTTTACTTGTTTTTTTTTTGACAAACAAGGAAATTTTATTAAAACGATAAATCACTTCTCAGTACATTTTTGACCCCAATAGGAATAGATATCCTATCGAAAACTCGATCTGGGAAAGAACATGATAGACGTGCTAACTCATGCGCCGCCATATTAGCAGATCGTTTAACATAAAACAGAGACACTGTGTTTAAATCCTCCAACATGTTTCGACAGTTTTGAATAACCTGTCCAAACGGAGATAGTAGGGGAGCCTTACTTCGAATTGCTTGTATGGCTGTCACATAATCCGATTCCACCGATACCTTACTCCAGCCCTTAGATTTGATCCAGCTGAGAGCTTCTTTTATCGCCAAAGCTTCAGTCATGGTACTTGAAACCATGCCAGACTTGTATTGCGTTTTTGTTTGAATAAGTTCCCCTTAATCATCTCTAGCTATCAAACCCAAACCTGTAGCATTATACTCAGTAAAAATCGCTGCATCCGCCGAGATCTTCATATAGTCAACCTGTGGTGCAACCCAAAACTCCTGACCGTCTCCCACATAGTAAGGAAAACGCGATTGAGATTTATTCTCCTGGGCTATATTCCATTGTAGAAGAAACTGCTTTGCTTTTGCAATAACGACGTTCAACCGAGTAAAATTCTTGTTCCAGATTAACTCGTTTCTAGCTTTCCATAAAGACCAACACACCGCAGCCACCTGTGCTCTTTTTTCATTGTCATAGACTTCCAGAATTCTTTGCCACCACTGATAAAAGCTCATATTAACACTGAAGGGTACATGAGGTAAAATTTGTTGCCAGCATTGAGCTGCCAAGTCACACGAACATAAAATATGCTCTACTGTTTCCTCACCTCGACGACATACTTGACAAACTGGATTGACAACCACGCTTTTCTGCAACAACATGACCATGGTAGGCAAACAGTTGGATAGGGCTCTCCACATGAAGTTTAAAATCTTTGGAGGCGCCTTTACTCTCCACGTCTTCTGCCACGTACTACTCTGATCCTCACGTCTCCAGAGATTTTTCTGCTCTTGAAGGAGTGTGTAGGCACTACGGACAGTGTACTGCCCAGACGCTTCTTTGCCTTAGTATACTTCATCTTCATTGTTGTTCCCTGTCAGCTGAATACGCCTAATACACTGCTGATCGCGGACATTGAACATATCACTTAAAAAAATTTCATCCCAACATCTGTGCTCCATCGACATTAATGCACTAACTTTAAAACTTTCTAAACCTTGGACAAGAAGTTATATAAGGGTTATTATCATCAAGAAGCCAGGGCTGTCCGATAATATTAACTGAATTCCCCGATCCAATTTTCCATCTCATACACGCAGAAATAACATGCTTTGCATCCCAGATACTACGCCATACAAAGCTGGGATTATTTTCAATTTTTGCATCTATGAAAGTACAGTCAGGAAAATATCTCGCCTTTAAATATGTTAGGTGGATCCCTGTAAAAACGTGGGTACTGATAGTTTTTTCATAATCATAATTTTGATCTTTCAAAATTAGTTTCAGGTTTTACTCCTATATAAGTAAATTTCGGGGATTATTATATTCACATGTTGATTCAATATTAAACTGACTTTTTCAGCATATTATTGGTTGCCAGTACCATCAATATTCATCTCTTCTGCAATTGGTTCCACCAAAACGTTACTTTTTCTTTTTTTCTTTTGTTCCATGAATGATAAATCATTCTTGCATATTCGTTTCTTGTATCACCTTCATGAACAGATGCTTTTGGAGACGATAATAAGGGAGGGACTAAAAGATCTGCCCTTGTTTTTGATTCTTTTGCTTCTAAAGGGTGGTGTGTTAAGGGAAATTCTTGTAGGTTCCTCCATTCAAAAGATTCCTACAGTTGGGAGCCATCAACTCTCTTTCAACCATCATTTCCTCTCACCAAAAGTTTGTTGTCTCGAGTTATATCTATTCGTGATAGCACAGAACAAACCAAACCGGGGGAAGTAGATTCTGTTTCTGATGCTTGTCGTGGGAGCTCAAAATGTAAATCTTTTGAACAATCTCTTGGTGGAGATAACAATGTCAATGACAATATCACGAACAAGAAAAACTATGGAGATGGTTTAGTACCAGTTGAAACAAGAACTCCTGCGACTGGACGAGAATTGGTAGATACGGCTGGACGAGGGGCTAAGGTTGAGATAAATAAGAATATAGCCAAGGATCCAAGATTCATGCGTGAGTTTCGTACTGCTATCAAAGAAAAGGTCAAACAAGTGCTCCAACCAACTTGGCATGAGGGTAAACTGAGCAAGAAAGCCCACAACAAGATAGCCAAAAAAACAGTTGACAAAATCATGGGAATAATCAAACGATTTCCATCTACTCTGGAATCAGCGGATCCGTTTTCTTCTTCGCTGGAGCAGAATATTGCAAACCTGGTGAAGGTGAGTTAAGAATTATAATTTGTTAGAGAACTTGAGTAGTATTAAATGTTGATAGCATCAAGCATATACTTGCAAATTATATTCTTGGATTGATATAATTAAATTTTATATGCAGTATTACATTGACAAATATGGAAAACAGTGACCTGCATGTCCTTCGTATAATTGTTTGGGACTTGAAGCAGGGAAAGTTACTTCAGAGGACGTGTTTTGTTTACGGAACAACGGGGAGCAAAAATGGTGACATACATGCTACAATTTCTTTTGAGATTTCTAGTTTCGAGAATAAGACTCTTTCTCTTAGTTAATGTTAATTTGAATTGGTACAAGAACCCCTGTAGATCTTTTATGACATTGAAAAATCAAAAACTTGATTCATTATTATGGTTTTATCTAATTTTTTAAATATTGTGAATGATTTTTTTTTATTTAATAAGATTATTCTATCTAAATTAACCTAGAAGAAGTTAACTTACACTACAAGGAAACAGGACAAAACCGACCACTACTATCGGTCGGTTATATGTACCATCGATCGGTTATTTCAGTAAAACCGACCATATGTAGTGGTCGGTTAAAGTCTGGTCGGTTACGTCAACATGGTCAGGTTTACGGTCAAAACCGACCACTACTATCGGTTGGTTATGTTAATTTGCAGACCATTGTCTACGGACCCACTTACTACATGTGGCACAACGTGGCACCACGTCAGCAACATAAAACCGACCACCGGCGGTCGGTTATTAGGCTACGTAAAATGTTGACTGAGTCACAAAACCGACCGTGGTCAAATGTGCACAATCGGTCGGTTTTATAGCAGAACGCTTGTTAATTTGCATAACCGACCACCTCATAACCGACCACTCCTTAAGGAGACGGTCGGTTTTACACTTTGAATGTGGTCGGTTATGTGTATAAGAGGTCGGTTTTCTGGTAATGGAATGGTAAAAAACGGTCGGTTATGGATCATAAACGGTCGGTTTTCTGTGTTAATTTTTTAAAAAAATTACAGGTTCTGCTGCATGCCCTGTACCATTCCAATACCAATACCAATGTATCCCCTATACCATTCCGATACCAATATCAACTATAACATTCAATCCTATACCACTCACTATAACAAAATTCAAATATCCGATAAACGGATAAACCATACAATGTTAAGTCCGATATTTCGGACATCCAACCAACAAAGTAACATCATTACAACAAACAAACATGTTCATATTTGAATTGCATTAAACAAAAGACATAAATTACTACGACGACAAAGAAACCGGAGAGTCGTCGGATCCATTCCCATCTTGGCCATCCCCACCATTGCCTTCACCGTCGTCAACCTCCACGTCCGAGGCCACGTCTGAGGCCTCGTCCACATCCGTATAATCTTTTTCTTCCAAAGAAAGCCGATTTGCCGCTTCCTATGCACATATAAATCAATTCAAATGAAATACTATATTCTAAATGGACACAAATACAAAATAGGAGCTAATTATTACCGCTTCCACACGCGCTTCAGTTTTTTGAAGGACATCATCAATCAAGGTCCCGATAATATGTACAATCTCACCGCCAATGAGACTATTCCATTGAAGTCTTTGACTTGGATCGGCGGATGGATCAGAGGCTTCGAGGGTGGTGCGTGCAAAGTTGGTTATCTCTTCATCGGATAGTTGGCGAGCGAATCGATCAGGATTGGCGCGAATCTCCGTGAGCACATTTCTAACAATCGAGATATAAACATTGTCGGGGAGGACTTCACGGTTTCTTGGAGTGGATGAAGATGAGCCGGCTTCACCTCGGGTGGAATCCCTATAGCGGGTGGCAAGTGTGGGAATAAGATCACTAGCTCGAAGAGTGGGGAACCCGACAACATAATTCTTTTTAGGTTTTTCACCTTCGGGAACCCCCATTGCTTCCATCCACCAATCCCAAGGCTCATCTCGGTCACCCGTTTGAGTTATCTCCACCGGCATACGATCAAGAATAGCGGCATATCGTTCCTACACATTTTTCAATTTTTATTAGAACAAATAAACTTTTTTTACACTTATAATAAAGGTGAAAAAAATAAAATTTTGAGATTACCGCAATGCGCATGGCGCCCGGAGTAGTGTATTGAGGGTTATTCGGATCGGAGCCAACTTTCTTATGGCATTTATCCCACACCTCAAGTCTAGTTGGAGGCTTACGGCTTTTCCTTGTCATTTCCTTACAAATATAAAATAAGCTTATATTAGTATATTAGTTATGTTATAAAATGAAATACCTTGTGTGTGTGTGTATACATATTTAAATATTATTACCCTTCTCACGGTGTTGAATGACCGAGCACCGGCACTATGCAACCTTTCAACATTTTCGCGGTTTGAAGCTCCAACCTTTGCCCTAGGCAAGTGTCCTTCATCCGTCTCCCAATAATTTAAAAGATCCTTCCAAAATGCAAGAGACCAATAAGGGGGCCTTAATGACAACTTAGAAACCCCGGTCTCCTCCACTTTTGTCTCCACTCTCTTCTTAAGCTCATTCATAGTCCTTTTTATTGTTTTCTTTATGTGATCTTCAACAATCCTTCTTGATTGTGAACGGCTTTGTCCCCTTTCATGCTTATAAAAATCCTACAAAATAGAAACAAGTGATAGGGTCAAATTCATATTCAAATCAAGTTCATAACTAAATAAAAAAACAAATATAATAAAAATTAACATTGAAAACTTACAAAAAACTGATTAGTCCTTTGCTCCAACCATTTTGGATAAGCCGCGTCAATGTCACTAAAAGTGTAATGACCCATCGGCCATTTCTCACGAATCATCCCAAGCAAAGTCTTTTTTGCCGTATTATCTTCGATACTATATAGAACAAATTAAATTATTAACACAACATACATATCGAAGGACTTTTTATTAACTATTTTTAATATTTGGTGCAAAATGCTCTTCAAGTGGACAACTTTGATTTCAATACTCTTTATGGTTTTAAATTTTAATATTTCATGTATTTAATACAAAAAAGAAACACTATGTATGATCCTTGTACAAAATATAGATTTACTATAAATATCATATGCCTACTATAAATATGTATATTCATTATCTTTGCATAATTTAAAAAAGAGACAAAGTACGAAACTAGTAGAAACAAAACTATTAAACAACTCATTATACTAGGACAAATAAATAAAAGTAGACTTACTGTCCATCGGAGATATTGATACGTTGTGGTTTAAGTGGTTTTTTTGCTCCGGAAATTCCGCTTGAATGTGATCGCGGTCTCCTTAGTCGATACACATGTTCCTCTGCATTTGTTGGGTCCGAATCGCCATCCGAATCCGTTGGCTCATCACGCAAGGCCAACGTGCTCTTTCCCTTTCCCTTTCCCTTGCTCTTTCCCTTTTCGTTTCCCTTGCTCTTGCCCTTTCCCTTATCTTTTTCAACTTCCTTGCCTTTCCCTTTCCTTGCCATCATCAATATCACCATTCCGATCAATACGGTAAACAATAGCCAACCAAAGAGCCCCTAAAATTTAAAACAAAAACACGAAAATAAGTACATAACAAGTTAATATCATAAAACCACAATTATCGTTTCTCTATGTCACAAGTTCATGTTTTGTAATCAAATGAATCATAAATATTTCACATTATATAAATCAAATCCAAAACATTATATAAAAACAAATAATCAAAGCAAGTAAATCGAATCCTTAAATCCTATCCAATTAAATCGAGCAAAAATACATATTAAACAAAGCAAAACAAATATCTCAATATCAACATAGACTAATAAAACAAATACATATCAAATGGTAGTATCATTACCGACCGATACGTGCATGCAAAAAAAGACTAATCGAAATTTTTACGTGTTTCCAACCAAATTATACAAACCGAGAAAGCAAACAACTAATCGAAGCCATAAACAAATAATCGAAACCATAAATCGAATCAAACCAAGCAAACCTTCATAATCAAACTAATAAACCCAACAAAAAATACACATGCATACAAGCAAAATACATAATCGAAACTAAGAAACTAAATAATCGAAATTGACTTTAAACCCAACAAAAAATACAAGAAAATCATACATACATCAATTCATACACACACACACGTATATATATATATATAGAAATAGGTTTAAAAACTCACATCAAGTTGAGAAAGTGGGGATGAGGAAGCACGCAATTGATTTGCACGGCTTTGAGTTGAACGAACCGATTTTGCACGAGTTGAACGGGTGATTTTCGCCATGGATTAAGAGAGAAAAGAGAATTGAGAGTTGAGAGTTGTATAAAGAGAATGGGAGCAGTTCTTTTGTTTTAATTATACCCAGACTAAAACCGACCGACGTAGTGGTCGGTTATGTCATTGGGACTTGTAACACATGCAAAACGATGTCGTTTTGTTAAAGGCGGGGGTTTTAATTTTTCATGAAAATTTTTCCCCGAAAAAATTGACGGTCGGTTTTACACTAATCAGTCGGTTTTAACGAACCCTAGAAACCCTAATTGTCAGTTTTAGTGAACCCTAGAAACCGCTAAAACCAAATAAACTTTAGTAAAAGATAATTACAATTAATTATATAGCGTAATTTTTCCTACATAGATCAATTTTCATTGATTCTAAAAATCGGTACGGTTGGATCATGTCGATCGTGTAATTTAAATTTTATTTTAATTATTTTACAGTTTTAGGTGATATATTCATATATTTATTATAAAAATGTGTTTGTAATCATCAAAGTAGGCTAATTTTTTGTGTATAAATATATTTTTCCGTGATGATAACATCCGTACGGTTGGATCATTAAAATAATATTTTAATTTTCTATGTCATGTTAATCGATGGTTACATTCAACTGAAAGTGCATACCTAATAAACGAGATATGCATTTGAAGAGGTATTGTTCAACATGATATTATGTTTATCATATTTTTAAATTTTATTTAAATGATATGAAAATAATTTTCACAATATCCGTTTATGTTGATATTTTATTATATAATAAATTTTAATTTCAATTTAATTCACAATTAAATGTACTAATTTTACATTTTTAAATATAATTTAAACCGTAATTCAAGCAATGAGATCTTGTAAAATATTGGTTTTAAACTTACTAGTACAATTATAATAATGAAAAGCGAGTGTAATTTTATAATATTTTTTTAAGAAATTTATTTATTTATATATTTAAAATATAGAAAAGCTGACTGAGATAGTCATAACCGACCGAGGTCAAAATGCACAATCGGTCGGTTTTCTAGCAGTTTGTCATTAGAATGTTATAACCGACCACATCATAACCAACCACATGTTATAACCGACCACTTCATAACCGACCACTTAAATATGAAATCGGTCAGTTTTCTGAGAAGTTTATTATGAAATCGGTCGGTTATGTCCCAGATCGGTTGGTTTTCTGGGAAGCCCTAATGGTAAAAAACGGTCGGTTCTGTGTATAATCGGTCGGTTGTCTGGGAAGCCCTTATAATTGATCATTCACATTTAATCCTTCTTATTTCCAATAAAACCAATAACAATTAATCCTTCATATTGTCAATACAACTAATAACAATTGATCATTCATTATAAGTTCAAATTACAAACAATATTAATCAATATCGTCAAAACCATCATCGTATTCATCATCATTATCATCACATCCTCTTTCTTCTTCCTCTTCTTCATCTTCCTCCTCTTCATCCTCGTTTTCTTCTTCTTCTTCTTCTTCTTCTTCTTCTTCTTCATGCCGAATGAATGGACCATATTGTGCGAAATCAACAAAGAGTGAAAAGCTCCCGGCATTAGATCTATCTTCTTGAAAGGCATCCTCAATATCGTTTTGCATAATGATAGTTTCATCAATTGGACGACTTTTAGACTTGACCACCGTATATATATTGCTTCGTGGATTCAATACACTTGGAGCATAATATACTTGAGAGGCTTGACTAGCTAAAATAAAGATCTCATTAGACCTCAATCTTGAAGTTATATCAATCGTCACCACTCGATTCTTATCCATCCTAACACCGTCACCGATATTGTCAAACCATATACACTTGAACATATATACATGATTGTATCCATCATAAGTAAGTCTCGTAATTTCTTGTAGTTGACCATAATAATCAAGATTATTTTCGTGTGAAGTGCCTTTGACAATAATACCGGAACCGGATGCGGATGTCGTCGAAAATTTATATCCATTAACTTGACAAGTCTCAAAAGTCACGACTCTTAGTGATGGTCCTTCAAGCAAGTCCTTAAAACGAGGTCCCTCTGTCTCATCATTCTCAACCTAGTTATAAAAAATTAATAAAACATGTAATGATAAAATCAAAATCGAGATTTAAATTTTGCTAAATGTAACAAATACCTTTTTTTTAAGCCAAGTTTTAAATCGAGTCTTGACAATACGATCTAAATCTTGAGGAGTTGTCCCCGGACGTTGTCTCATAACGCGATTTTGGTACCTTCTAAAATATAGGAATAGAGAAATAATAGAAACATGTAAATAACATAAAATAATGCAAATATGACTATATCACTAAATTAGGACAAGATATAGGTACCTTAGGTAAGGTTGAACTTCAGGAGAGTTTAAAAGAACATATTCTTCTGCAAGCAGTCGTTCATCATCATCCATATATCTCGCTCTTTCTTTTCCAAGACATTCAATTGGATATCTAAAAACTTCTAATTTATCAGAATTTTTTACATCAAACAAAACTTCATTACGACGTACTTTATTATGAACCGATTCGGAGGCAAAATAAAGAGAACAAAAATTAAGAGCCTCTTCTTCCATATATCGTTCGGCAATTGAACCCTCAACTCTTGCTTTATTACCGACTTTTTGTTTTAATTTTCCCAACAAACGCTCAATTGGATACATACAATGCCAATAAGCGGGCCCGGCTAGTTTGATTTCTTCCGCTAAATGTACAACCAAGTGTTCCATCGAATCAAACCAAGTTTGAGGAAAAATTGTTTCCAACAAGCACAAAGCTCTAATAACCGATTTTGCCATTAGATCCAAATCGGTTCTTGTCACAATAGATGAGCACAAATCTTGAAAAAAAATTGAAATTGTCGTCAAGGCATCCACAATAGGCGTTGGTAGAAGCTCACGAATTGCAAGAGGCAACAATTTTTGAAGAAATATATGACAATCATGCGATTTGAATCCAAAAAATTTACACTCATCAACATTGCAACAACGAGATATATTGGAAGAATAACCGTCTGGAAGTTTCAATGAGCAAATCCAATGACACAAAAGTTTAAGTTGTTTTTTATTTAAGGAATACGGTGCTTTTGGCATTTTTCCATTTTCATCGATCCACAAATGACGCAACACATCAAAGTGTTTGCAATCCGACCTTGCTTTCTTGTGATCCTTTGATTTTGCCGCATTTACAATAGTAAAAAATATGTTTTCAAACACATTTTTTTCGGTATGCATGATATCAATTGAATATCGTAAAGTATGCGATGACCAATAAGGGAGTTCATAAAAAATTGGAACATGAGTCCAATGATGCTCTTCCCCATAACCAGCACTCCTTAACTTGGAATTAGTCTTTCCGGGTGGTGGAAAAATGATACCGTTAAGCAACCCCTTTACATCCTCCCCGGACAAACGACCACAAAACAATCTTCTTTCCTAATTATCAAACAAATTACTTTTTTCGCGCAATGGATCATTTGGTTCAAGAAATATTCGGTTCGTGCCATAAAAACTACATTTTCCGGAATGTTTTAATTGAAACCCTTGCACACTTCCACCACACACTTGACATCCCATTTTTCCTTTACCCGACCACCCACTTATCATACTCATAGCGGGAAAGTCACTAATAGTCCACATAAGAGCCGCTCGCATTGTAAAGTTTTGCTTTAAAGATTGGTCATATGTTTCCACTCCGGTATTCCACAATATCTTTAATTCATCAATGAGGGGCCTTAGACAAACATTAATATCTTTGCCGATGCTATTCGGACCCGGAACTATATCGGTCATAAACATATAAGGCCTTTTCATACACATTGATGGTGGAAGATTATAGACAACAACCACCACGGGCCATACACTATATGTTTTCTTTCCGGTAGGGCCAAATCGGTTGAAACCATCGGTTGCAAGGCCAAGCCTTATATTATGAACCTCATTAGCAAATGATGGATAACGAAGGTCAAATTTTTTCCATTCATCTCCGTCCGCGGGATGACTAAGCTCTCCCTCTTTCACATCTCGATTCTTGTAAAATCTCATATGATTGGATGTATGCGCCGACATGTACAAGCGTTGTAGTCGAGGAATCAAAGGAAAATGTCTTAAGATTTTTTTTGGTATTTTTTTACCATTTTTCCTCGAAACATCCCGATAACGATCTTTACCACATATATCACATACAATTTTATCTTTGTCATCTCCATTAAATAACATGCAATCATTCTCGCACATATCAATTTTTTCATATTCAACCCTCAAACCCTTCATAATCTTTTTCATTTCATAATTGGTTTCGGGCAATGTGTGTTTCTTTGGTAACACATCCACAAGAAGTTCAAGCAAACTATCAAAAGCTTTATTACTACAATTTGAATAGTTTTTGAATTCTAATAATTTTGCGGTCAAGCTTAATCTTGTATAATTTATATTGCCCGGATAAATAGGGACTCCATTTTCAACAATTAACTCATAGAATTTTTAGCCCTATCATTTGGGGCTTCTTCTACATTACTAGTTCCCGTATCCGTGGTGTCATAATATTCATAATTTGCACCGGCAAAATCATGTAACATAGCATTAAAATCAACCGGTTCTTCCACCCTTGGAGGTTCCCGATGATGTGATTTTCGACTCTCATTTCTTTGCACAACTTCTTCACCATGCGATGTCCACACCGTATAACCTTCAAGCATCCCTTTAGATAACAAATGAAATCTAATTTCATCAATGTCTAACCAATTCAAATTCTTACAATTCTTACAAGGACACTTCATTTTACCATCCTCCTCCACTTTTTTCTCCTTTGCAAAATTTAAAAAAACCTCTACACCATTCCTATATTCGGGAGTTAAAGAAATTTTATCGCTTTGTATTTGATTACCTAACCAACTTCTATCCATATTTGCCATCTACATCAATTAATATATGTAAACAAATGGTTTAACATTCGCATTCAATTATAAAAATACATACATATATACATTGCATTATAAAAAAAATAAATGTAATCATAATTAAATACAAAATACATAAAGGAAAACTTACATTATATGATTTGTATCACTTCCTCTCTTTGTTTTCTTCAATTATCTTCTTCTTTTTTTATCCTCTCTTTTTTTTCTATGTCATGTGTTCATTTGAAGAAATGAGTGTTTTAAGCTAAAAATGAAATAAAGCAGCAGGACATAACCGACCGATGACGGTCGGTTATGACTGTAACATAAAACGACGTCATTTTGGCATATTGCAGTACACAATAATTCAAATTTTAATATTTTTAATTCATTTTCCGGTCAGTAGTATAACCGACCGATGCTATTGGTCGGTTTTGTGGTTGCCATGTCAGTAGTATAACTGACCGATCTTATGGGTCGGTTTTGTTCGCGCCACGTCAGCAAAAACGATGTCGTTTTCTTTTAATCTACAGTCATAACCGACCGACTGACAGTCGGTCGGTTTCAACCGCCCTAATTTGTGTCGGTCGGTTTTAGACGGTCGGTTTTGCCCTGTTTCCTTGTAGTGTTAGTTGATACTATTTTGATAACAGTGAATCAGTGAACATTATAGTACAAATTATCAAATCATTTTCACAAACATCACATTTTTCAACTACAAACAAAAATTTAGTACAAAAATTCAGTTGAGGATGATGAACTTGCACTAGTACATAAATGTTTTTCAGCGTCGCACCTATGGCGTTCGTTCTTTAGGGAACCGTCACTTTTTCAATTGTATTATATCTTTAATCATCCACGAGTTCTAACCAAAATAAATATAAAAAAAGACCTCATATAATTCATTATTGAGTTTACATGTAACAGTAAGTCACCTACTGTTAACCAATTAAGCAGTAACAAGCTAGGTAAAAACAAGTCAAATGCAGAAGATTGTAAGCGGCCTGCTAAATGCTAATACCAACTAAAAATAAGTGTGTATTATCAGTTACCAGGTTTTGTCTAAGAAACTATTACAAGTTCTATGGCTGACCAAATTTAGGTTATCCATCTCCGTCTAATGGTCATATATGTTGTCTTGTTGTCCCGCAAGTAATCATCCACTATACATATATGTTGATTCCTATTTACATAGTGTACATCGAAATAGACAGCACACCTGATTATAAGAGTTGCAATACAAGTAATGACCAATTAATATGTGTTTAGTTCTTCAAAATTTCTACATGGAGTGTTTTGTATGTCATGCCGAAAGATAATAGTACTTAGCATGCATTTGGGGACATTTAACGTCATCCTTCATTTTTAGTTGTTAAAAAGAAATGTAAGGTTGTTGAAAGATCTTTATATTAGAGAAGCACCAAAGCGTACAAGGACGAAGGTAGCCATATCTTTTGATGCTTCTAATATTGAAGGGGTAAACTTCCCCATGACACCCTATTGGTCATAATACATGTGATAGATAATTTTTTATGTAAAACGAGTCTTGCTAGACAATGGAGGTTTTGTAGACATCTTGTGTTTCCTGACGTATTCATAAAGATGGGATACAATGATTCTCAACTGACTCCCTCAAACATGCATGTATATGAATTCAATGGAGTTGAATCGAAAGTGAAGGAATGATTACCTACCCATGAAAACTGGGTAGAGCCTTGGGATGCCACTTAGTTGTTGAACTTTTTGGTAGTCAACGCAACCTAGACTTAGAATACAATCCTTGAATGGACAGGCTTGCATACCTTCAAGATGGTTGTGTGAACTTATCACTTAAAGATCAAATTCCTCACAAAGAATGAATTAGGTGAAAAAAAAGGAGAACAAAAGATGGCAAGAAGTTGCTATAGAGAAGATGAGTAAGAGTGAGAAAAGCCAACCGAGTACTTGATCCCCGTTTAACTAATTCTCGAAGAACCCGACAAGATTACATACGTTAGGGCATCATTGCGTGAACCCTTGAAGGGAAATTGACTCCGTTTTTACTAGATTTTTTTTTGTTTTCACATGGACAACAACTGATATTCGAGGGATTGATTCTCAACTGATTACATATAAGTTGAATATGGATCTGGATAGGAAGACAGTGAAACAAAAGAAAAAGGAATTTTTGCCCCGGATAGCCAAGAGGCCATAAGGCAAGAAGTCAAAATCTCTTGGAAGCCGGATTCATTGAGGAAACTCAATTCTTATAGTGGTTGACTAACCGTGTAATGGTCAAGAAAGCCAATGGTGGAGAATGTGTATAGATTTCACTAATTTTAATGATGCATGTCTTAAAGATTGTTTCCCCTTACCGAAGATTGATACATTAATAGATGATATGGATGACCATGAGATGCTAAGCTTCATGGATGGATTCAGTAGATTATCAGATTACAATGCATAAGGACGACAACCTAAAGGTATCTTTCATAACTGACTTTGGTGTATATTGCTATCTTGTTATGGCTTCTCGATTAAAAAATGCAGGTGAAACCTACCAAAGGATGGTTTATAAAATATTCCAACACTTCACTAAAAAGACCATCGAGGTTTATGTTGATGACCCATTGGTCAGAAGGCTTGATAAGGCCGATCATGTTGAGCACCTGCGAGAGACAATCGAAGTGCTAAGACACCACAAGATGATGTTGAACCTAGTTAAATATGCTTTTGGTGTAGAATCTGAAAATATTTTGGGTATGATGCTTTCAAAGAGAGGCATCGATGCCAAGCTTGACAAGATCAAAGCTATCCTAGAAATGGAGCCTCCAAGGACCATTAGGGACGTCCAAAAGTTGACGGGAAGAGTAGTTGCTGTCTTATGAAGGCTCGTCTCTGTAATATCCGTGAATTTTATTATTTGATTAAATGATATATTTAATCTAAAATATTTATTTTGGAATATTGGAATATTATTATATGATATTTGGTGTGTGATTATGTGCTAAATGGTGAGTCGGAAGCCCCTTTCAAAAATTTCGTCATTTGGAATTTTCTTCAAATTTGAGCCGTTTTGATAATTCAAGAGCCCGTTGAAATTTCGTACATTCATTTTTAATTCTTCGTCTTTCGTATTCGAATCGTTATCGAAAGGGTTATGGGATTCTATTTAACCCTACCTATTTGATTCTGCAAATTAATTTCAATTTTTGATCCGAAAAAGGAAAAATCGTTCCGAACCCTAATTGCTTAAGGGGACGGATTTATCGTTCTATATCAATATTGAAGTTGTTATAGCCCTAGTATTCTTGAGCATTAGTTATATAATGATATATATCAATTTGGATAATCATCAACCTTTTTAACCCCTTACTTTTCGTAAAACGTGTTTTTGACCTAATTAGGGTTTTTAAACGATCTAACGAATCAATATCGATCCAAAAATGTTATTTGGGGTATTATTTTTCCAAAAATATAAAATGACCAATCAGACTTCATAACCCTAGCAATTCTTCAGAAATTACTCAAGAAATCCGAAATTCCCAAATAATTATTTTGTGTTCTTGATCTTCAATCAATTCGTTCTAAGGGTTATTGAAGTCCAAATCTGAAGTTCTTATACTCAAATCAAAGCCCCAAAAATCTAGTTTCAGAATCTTCCAACCTCATCATCATCTGGTAAGTATTCGATTTTATATTGATTTTACAAGTTTCGAATTAAAATTAGGGTTCTTGATTCGATTTGGGGATTTTCATTCTGTTGATTCTCCGTTCAATTGGTTGCTTCTAACATGTTCCTAGGGTTCTAATTAGCAAGAATCCATGCTTTAATTTCATGTTTATGTTCGATTTAGTCGGGTTTGATTTTCGGGTTTTGACCCGATTTCTTCTTTCAATTCGTACGTTCTTGATATTGATCTGACATTGTTTTTGGTAAAGGGCTTTTATTGTATGAGTTATAAGCTTCATTTTGGTATATTAATCTTTGAGTTTCATGTAGGATTTAAGTAGATCGGGTTTCCGGCCGAGGTCGTCGCCGGCGAGTTCTTTGAATGAATTCTGGGCACGATTCCGGCATGGGACAGATGTGTGTGTATGTGGGTTGTGTTTGTCTTGCAAAAGCGAACAAAAGCCCTATAGTTTGGTTTTGTTTTGATCGGAAACGGCGAAGTCCGGCCACCGGACGCCGGCCGGATTCTGGAAAACCCAGATTCCGGCGGGTTGTTCTTGGTGACCCGGATTCGTTCTTCCCGACCCGTTTACCCGATTTTTCGACCCGGTTTCAATCTTCAAAACCCTAATTCATTTTCAGAAAACTGTTTTTGAATTTTATTTTTAAATTTAATTCGAAAATAGTTTAAAAACTTTAAAAATTCATATTTTTATTTTAAAAATATATTTTTATATCAGAAAAATTCTGATAAATTATATTTATTATTTTAAATCCGAAAATTGATTAAACTTAATTATTTTAATTATTTTTAATTAATAATTAATTTATTAATTAATTGGTTAATTCTTTTAATCAATTAATTCTTAAAAATTAATTATTAATTAGATTTAATTAATTAAAAATTCAGTTTAATTATTTTCAAGCCTATTTAATTATTTAAAAAATAGTTTGAGTATTTAAAGAGTGTCAATTAATTTTATTAATTGATTTATTTTCATTTAAATGTTTATATTGGATTTAAAAATCCGATTTTTGATTTAAAATTTGTAACGACTTATTAAAAATTCAAATAAGCTTTGTGTGATGTTTTAAAAATAGTTTTAAGTGCTATGTGATTCGTATGAGTTGTGTAATGTGCTTTATAGTCAGTATATGCCCGTACTAGGGCTGGTGTCTGAGTTTTAAATATCGTAAATTAGACCGGGCGTCCGATACGTAACCGGTCACTTGTTTAAATGTGTTATGTGAACAATGTGAATTATCTGTGTGAGTCATGCATGCGAATAAATGGTGTGGAGACTTGTTTGAGTAATTGGTTGTGTCTAATGTTATCACGAGGGGTAGATAGGATAGAAATTTGTCGGTTATGTTAGAAAGTGAGATTTACGAGGCCGTTGACTTGGATGTTGACTTTTTATAGTATGGGGATTGTCGTCAAGCAAGTTACGTGGATTACTTATGTGGTTGATTGCGATTGGTCTATCAGTTGAGATGTGGATGTTTATGCAACAGAGATATCGGTAAGATCGGTAAGTGCGTCGAAGTTAAGTTACGATCATTTATATAATATGAGGATTATACGTTGAAGACTAAGTACCGTCTCATGTTTGACTATCGAGGCTGGCACGTGGATTCGAAATGGTAGAAGCAGACTAGTGGTATTCGCAAGAGCGTTAAAGCAAAGAAGGACGGAAGTAGAGAATCGTGCGACAAGACAGAATAAGGAGGAAATCGTATTGTTTCAGCGTTACGAAATAGCTAAGGACCAGAGGCAAGTGTTTATACCCTTGCTTATTAATTAAGGGATATTATCTTGAATTATTAGTATGCATGTTGAATGCTTATTACTGAATTTTCAAATGTTGATTTCTTTGCATTGAATTGCAAGTATGTTATTTAATCTCGTAAATTGACGAGTACTCTTTTATACCTTTTGAGTTTAGATTCATATTTTCATATTGATTGGAAAGATATACTTATTATATTGAAAAGTTTGAAGAGATAATTATGGGCCGTATACTAAGGCTCTCTTTTAAAAGACATGATTTTAAAATATTAGGTTGGAATATTGCCAACCCTAGATGAGTGGGAACTTACGAACCCTATGTTGAAAACGTTATTTTAAATTCCGAAGTTGTGGTACTTGTTCTACAAGTATTCCATTTTTTCCATCCTGCACCCTTGCAACTATTATTATCATTTCTTGTTAATGCGATCATCTGATCCATTCCCTGATTCGAATTCATTTATGCTGTGCATGATTTAGTTTACTTCCTTCAAATACGAGGCTTATCTATTATAAGTATATGTTCGAAGGACTTGAACTATTTCTGCCAGAAGTTAATAAACCTTTGTTTTCTTCATTTATAAACTTCACCCTGAATTTTTCTTAAACTTGAACTTGACTTTCTTGTCACTTACCAGATTGTTGAATCTTAACTAATTCTTCCATAATGTGATGAATTGAACTGTTAAGGCCATCTAGAGCCTGTTCTTTGAACCCTATTCCATATTGAGTTATTGCAAATTCTGTTGATATCATAATGCCTGTTTCATATCAGATTCAATCTTGTTAAGCATGTTATTGTTTATTCTTTGAACCCTACTCTATATTGACTTGTTACACTTTTCTGTTGATATCATATTGTCTGTTTCATATCAGACTTAACCTTGTTGAGCATGTCATTGTTTATTCTTCATTATATCCCAGTTGTTACATCGAACTCGTCGATGCTTATTATATTGTCACTTTTCATGTGCACCTCCCCATATTGTGTCGATCTCGTCGATACTAGATTATATTGTTATTCCTTAATGGATTCTTCATAATTGAACTGTTTCCTGGAACGTGAGTTTTCCAGCAATTGTTGTATTAGGTTGTCGATTCTTCCGACACCTGATTGTCGAAGTAAGGTTGTCAATTGTTCTGACACCTGACGTATAAATAATATAGAATTGGAATGTTTTTAAAAATGGACCAATTATTGGTCGATGAAATTAAGGCCCAGATTGGCCTAGGATCCAGTAGAGGACTATGACATGAGCTAGTCCGGGGTTGATGCGTGGCTGGCCAGCAGCACAACCTTTGTATTTGATAATTGTTAAAAATCCAATTCTAATATGAATTTTCATTTCTAGGATGAGTTACATCCATATACTTTGTACTTGTGAGATATGACCTGATTCTCAGGTTTATTCGTTGCGTGAAGTTGTTGGTTTGTTGATTATTAATAGTGGTTTCAATCTTGCTGAAATCGCTTACTCTTAATACATTCGGATTCCAAATAGTTGAAATCCACTTCCTTGATTCCATTGGCAATCGTGAGATATCTATCTTGTTGAGTTTTATTCATACCGCATATCCAGTCGGTACCATGTTGAAGTCTTGAAGTGCGTTCTTTATTTCTTAACCGAGCGTGTTGGCTCATTCTTGCCCCTTGATTATTCTAACCTTCCAGAGTTGTTGATTTCGGAAAATGTCGTGAATAGACCTGTTATCTTCAAATTAGTATTTTTGTACAAACTATGGTCTTGAAGATGTACGAGTTATATTTATTTCATATTTTCTACATACTATTGTAGTTATTGTTGATTCGGTCATCGTAACGACCTATATAAATCTTTTGTGTTTTAAAACTATTCGGTTGCGAGAAGCTAAATGAGATATTGTGATAAATTACCAAACTTACTTTGAAAATATTAGAGATTACAAATGTTTAAGCCATAGGCTTGTTTATTTGAAAATCCAAAGTTTATTTTGGAAACCTTTCGTATCATATTTAATAATACGCTTGCTGAGCAATTCATTCGCTCATACTTGTTTTATTTATATATATTTTAGCCTGCCGGAAAGAAGGTGTATTGGCGAGAGTTGTCCGCGTAGCTGATCAGAGATGGGGAAAGATATTAGCGTAAAGACGTTTTGATCCAGAGCAGTGGAGCTAGTGAGAGGTTTTGTATATAGATGTTTTCTATTGCTTAATGTATTGTATAAGATTAGTTGCCTGGTATACTTCTTATCGAAGTTATACTAGTGTATTAGAATTTTGTAAGGAGAATGATTGTAAAAAGGAAAGTTGTTGTAATGAAATTTTGGATTCTTGTTTCTAGCACTATAACCTTTAAAGATTCTTGGTAGAGTTGGGGTCACAGATATTATTATTATTGTGTTGATTTTATATTGAACAGGTTGTTTGGATTAAGAGTGCAGTGTGACGACCAAATCATTGACCCCGGATTTGGGGGCGTTACAGTTGGTATCAGAGAAAGGGTTATAGTAAAACTAGAAACGAGAGTGTGTGGGAGTGTATATAGTTATATAAGGAACGTCAGAGCTCATTTAGAGTTCGTGTTGGACTATTGAATATAGTACCACTGAGTGAGTTAAGATAGAGGTATTCAATTTAGATGATTGTGCTGAAATGGATAGAACTTCTTGCGTTTGTAGACGTCTGAGGCGGAATCTTCGAGGACTATTACGAGTCGACGACGACGTACGATATTGATAACCTTGCGACGTGGAAAAGAAGGGCTGAAATCGAATGACGTGGAAAAGAAGGGCTGAAATCGAATAACGTGGAGAAGAAGGGCTGAAATCGAATAACGAGCTATCGAAGGAGTCGACGGAGGAGGCATATGTGAAGACCTTGGTAATACCTTCCCATCCTAATGAAATATTTGGCATTCCTTTAAAAAGAAACCTGTGTTGATGGATATATTCCACCTTTTGACTTTGTACTTGATACTTTTGATCAATCATGATTGCAATTGCATCAGAGGTTGTTGTGACATCTATTTCAAATTTGTGAAACCTGTTGAAAATATGTTATTTAAATTCCAACTCCTTCATTCTTCCGGAGTGGATAACTCTAATTGTGATGTAACACTATTTGTTGATACTTCCTTTCTGGTTGTTCTTCTTTTCTGAAATAACACCTTTGGAATTTATTCAGTTTCAATCCAAGGTGTGTATTTGAGAATTCTTATCGAAAGGCCCTGATTGTTATTCTGACTCTAAATTTCTTTCATATTTCTCTACTCCAACTGAGATAAACAACCCTATTTATAGGGGACACAAGGACTATCTGTCTATGTGATAGAAGTCTGACGGGACGCCGTCACTTGTGTGTTGTGAAATACAAGAAGGCTAATTACCTTTAGTACTGTCTTAATAGAGACACACAACATTGAGTTCATGTGATCAAATTGGTCTCTCAGTAATCCTTTCACTTCCAATAATGTTGCTTTGGAATATACAGATTTGGTAACCCCAATTGTGGGACATTTGCTACGATATAGAATCTTTTCACTTCAAACTATCATGAACTTCTTACTTCAAATAATCTGGGAGGTATGCCATTAGGGTGAACTGGAATTTACCCTACCTTACCGAACGAAGAATTTGCGATTGAATTACCATGAACGAAAGCGGACTACGATGCGATTAGAATACTAGTAACATATAACGGGGCCAGTTGTTCTCTTTCTATTGATTAACGTTACGATGTGGAAAAGGTGAAGTTAGATAATTCAAGAGTTGATTGGAAATTGGGGAAAAAGGTGTAATTGTGCTGATGTTATCCTAGGTTGTGGAAAATGGACATAATAGATTTTTGTCTCAATGAGAAGAACTTTTAAGATTGGATGATAGGCTAATAATGGAGAATGAGTTAATCTTTGAGTATTTCAGGATTGTATGATATGGTTGCAAGTCTTTTGCTCACGATAGTTAAGGTAGATTTTACCAGTCAATGTGGATGTATAGAATGAGAATCAAGATAATGTCGAGTTGATCAAGCTGTTTGGGAAATGAGATGGAACCATGGAAAAGGTGTCATGAGTGTTACTGTGAAGATAGGAAAAGAAGATGAAGAGGTGTTAATAAGGATTTAAAGACAATGGATGAGGTAATGAAGGGTTGTTTTCAGCTGAAGAGTTAATGGGCATGAAAGGTATGTGATCGTTGAAAGTAGTTGTTAGACATATGGGAGGTAGATAAAGTTGACCCAAGAATATGGATGGCTGATAGTATGAGTAGTAAAGGAGGGAATTGAGATGAAAATATCTTCGGTACAAGGATTAGAAAGGATGGAGCTTTAAGGTTATGATAATGAGAGATTAACTAAAAGAAATGACGGGAATAAGGATTCAACCAGGATTGATTAGAGAGAAAGGGCTACATAAAGGAAACAGTTATGGAAAGAGAAATGGAATTCAATTACAGGAAGGAGCAAGAAAGAATAAGGGATAAGAAAGAAATGTAAGGATATATTAGAGACTTAAAAGAATATTGATGTTAGTGAGTGTTTAAGTACTTGAGGTGTTGGAAAATGAAGACAAAATAACAGAGGTATAGTAGACGACTACAACTAAAGAGATTCCTGAATGGAGACGAAGACATGTTGAGATAAACTGTGGTATGGAGTTGCTAAGGCTTAGAGCTTATCGTGGTGTTAATTAGGTTATTATTGACCGATTAATGAGAGATAATGGTACGGCATGGAATGACGAGTTCAATTGTATTTGACAGAGATCCGCGACGTAATTGAAGAATTCAGACAGACTATGATTGTGTACTAAATTTTGAAGGTAATTGGGAGGATCGTTTACCGTTGATTAGATTCTCTTACGACAACAGTTACTATGACGATTCTGAAATGCTACCTTACGACGATTTATTGAGTGTTGGGAAAGTGCGTATAAGTTTGCTTGCCACCCCGTGAGTGGTATATTCATAGTGTATTTCGTAGAATATGAACCTATAGAGATCTAGTTAAATTGTTCTATGTTGAGTAACCGATTGAGATATTGAGTCAGTATGAGAGAGTGATAAGTAATAGAGGAGTCAAATTAGTATGAGTATGAGGAGAAATCCTAAGGTTGAAAAGTCAACCTAGGAATTTGAGAATGAGATGTTGGAAAATATCCACCTATGTTGCGCGAGCTGATTCTGAGGACAGAATCCTATTAAGGGGGGAAGGATGTAATATCCGTGAATTTTATTATTTGATTAAATGATATATTTAATCTAAAATATTTATTTTGGAATATTGGAATATTATTATATGATATTTGGTGTGTGATTATGTGCTAAATGGTGAGTCGGAAGCCCCTTTCAAAAATTTCGTCATTTGGAATTTTCTTCAAATTTGAGCCGTTTTGATAATTCAAGAGCCCGTTGAAATTTCGTACATTCATTTTTAATTCTTCGTCTTTCGTATTCGAATCGTTATCGAAAGGGTTATGGGATTCTATTTAACCCTACCTATTTGATTCTGCAAATTAATTTCAATTTTTGATCCGAAAAAGGAAAAATCGTTCCGAACCCTAATTGCTTAAGGGGACGGATTTATCGTTCTATATCAATATTGAAGTTGTTATAGCCCTAGTATTCTTGAGCATTAGTTATATAATGATATATATCAATTTGGATAATCATCAACCTTTTTAACCCCTTACTTTTCGTAAAACGTGTTTTTGACCTAATTAGGGTTTTTAAACGATCTAACGAATCAATATCGATCCAAAAATGTTATTTGGGGTATTATTTTTCCAAAAATATAAAATGACCAATCAGACTTCATAACCCTAGCAATTCTTCAGAAATTACTCAAGAAATCCGAAATTCCCAAATAATTATTTTGTGTTCTTGATCTTCAATCAATTCGTTCTAAGGGTTATTGAAGTCCAAATCTGAAGTTCTTATACTCAAATCAAAGCCCCAAAAATCTAGTTTCAGAATCTTCCAACCTCATCATCATCTGGTAAGTATTCGATTTTATATTGATTTTACAAGTTTCGAATTAAAATTAGGGTTCTTGATTCGATTTGGGGATTTTCATTCTGTTGATTCTCCGTTCAATTGGTTGCTTCTAACATGTTCCTAGGGTTCTAATTAGCAAGAATCCATGCTTTAATTTCATGTTTATGTTCGATTTAGTCGGGTTTGATTTTCGGGTTTTGACCCGATTTCTTCTTTCAATTCGTACGTTCTTGATATTGATCTGACATTGTTTTTGGTAAAGGGCTTTTATTGTATGAGTTATAAGCTTCATTTTGGTATATTAATCTTTGAGTTTCATGTAGGATTTAAGTAGATCGGGTTTCCGGCCGAGGTCGTCGCCGGCGAGTTCTTTGAATGAATTCTGGGCACGATTCCGGCATGGGACAGATGTGTGTGTATGTGGGTTGTGTTTGTCTTGCAAAAGCGAACAAAAGCCCTATAGTTTGGTTTTGTTTTGATCGGAAACGGCGAAGTCCGGCCACCGGACGCCGGCCGGATTCTGGAAAACCCAGATTCCGGCGGGTTGTTCTTGGTGACCCGGATTCGTTCTTCCCGACCCGTTTACCCGATTTTTCGACCCGGTTTCAATCTTCAAAACCCTAATTCATTTTCAGAAAACTGTTTTTGAATTTTATTTTTAAATTTAATTCGAAAATAGTTTAAAAACTTTAAAAATTCATATTTTTATTTTAAAAATATATTTTTATATCAGAAAAATTCTGATAAATTATATTTATTATTTTAAATCCGAAAATTGATTAAACTTAATTATTTTAATTATTTTTAATTAATAATTAATTTATTAATTAATTGGTTAATTCTTTTAATCAATTAATTCTTAAAAATTAATTATTAATTAGATTTAATTAATTAAAAATTCAGTTTAATTATTTTCAAGCCTATTTAATTATTTAAAAAATAGTTTGAGTATTTAAAGAGTGTCAATTAATTTTATTAATTGATTTATTTTCATTTAAATGTTTATATTGGATTTAAAAATCCGATTTTTGATTTAAAATTTGTAACGACTTATTAAAAATTCAAATAAGCTTTGTGTGATGTTTTAAAAATAGTTTTAAGTGCTATGTGATTCGTATGAGTTGTGTAATGTGCTTTATAGTCAGTATATGCCCGTACTAGGGCTGGTGTCTGAGTTTTAAATATCGTAAATTAGACCGGGCGTCCGATACGTAACCGGTCACTTGTTTAAATGTGTTATGTGAACAATGTGAATTATCTGTGTGAGTCATGCATGCGAATAAATGGTGTGGAGACTTGTTTGAGTAATTGGTTGTGTCTAATGTTATCACGAGGGGTAGATAGGATAGAAATTTGTCGGTTATGTTAGAAAGTGAGATTTACGAGGCCGTTGACTTGGATGTTGACTTTTTATAGTATGGGGATTGTCGTCAAGCAAGTTACGTGGATTACTTATGTGGTTGATTGCGATTGGTCTATCAGTTGAGATGTGGATGTTTATGCAACAGAGATATCGGTAAGATCGGTAAGTGCGTCGAAGTTAAGTTACGATCATTTATATAATATGAGGATTATACGTTGAAGACTAAGTACCGTCTCATGTTTGACTATCGAGGCTGGCACGTGGATTCGAAATGGTAGAAGCAGACTAGTGGTATTCGCAAGAGCGTTAAAGCAAAGAAGGACGGAAGTAGAGAATCGTGCGACAAGACAGAATAAGGAGGAAATCGTATTGTTTCAGCGTTACGAAATAGCTAAGGACCAGAGGCAAGTGTTTATACCCTTGCTTATTAATTAAGGGATATTATCTTGAATTATTAGTATGCATGTTGAATGCTTATTACTGAATTTTCAAATGTTGATTTCTTTGCATTGAATTGCAAGTATGTTATTTAATCTCGTAAATTGACGAGTACTCTTTTATACCTTTTGAGTTTAGATTCATATTTTCATATTGATTGGAAAGATATACTTATTATATTGAAAAGTTTGAAGAGATAATTATGGGCCGTATACTAAGGCTCTCTTTTAAAAGACATGATTTTAAAATATTAGGTTGGAATATTGCCAACCCTAGATGAGTGGGAACTTACGAACCCTATGTTGAAAACGTTATTTTAAATTCCGAAGTTGTGGTACTTGTTCTACAAGTATTCCATTTTTTCCATCCTGCACCCTTGCAACTATTATTATCATTTCTTGTTAATGCGATCATCTGATCCATTCCCTGATTCGAATTCATTTATGCTGTGCATGATTTAGTTTACTTCCTTCAAATACGAGGCTTATCTATTATAAGTATATGTTCGAAGGACTTGAACTATTTCTGCCAGAAGTTAATAAACCTTTGTTTTCTTCATTTATAAACTTCACCCTGAATTTTTCTTAAACTTGAACTTGACTTTCTTGTCACTTACCAGATTGTTGAATCTTAACTAATTCTTCCATAATGTGATGAATTGAACTGTTAAGGCCATCTAGAGCCTGTTCTTTGAACCCTATTCCATATTGAGTTATTGCAAATTCTGTTGATATCATAATGCCTGTTTCATATCAGATTCAATCTTGTTAAGCATGTTATTGTTTATTCTTTGAACCCTACTCTATATTGACTTGTTACACTTTTCTGTTGATATCATATTGTCTGTTTCATATCAGACTTAACCTTGTTGAGCATGTCATTGTTTATTCTTCATTATATCCCAGTTGTTACATCGAACTCGTCGATGCTTATTATATTGTCACTTTTCATGTGCACCTCCCCATATTGTGTCGATCTCGTCGATACTAGATTATATTGTTATTCCTTAATGGATTCTTCATAATTGAACTGTTTCCTGGAACGTGAGTTTTCCAGCAATTGTTGTATTAGGTTGTCGATTCTTCCGACACCTGATTGTCGAAGTAAGGTTGTCAATTGTTCTGACACCTGACGTATAAATAATATAGAATTGGAATGTTTTTAAAAATGGACCAATTATTGGTCGATGAAATTAAGGCCCAGATTGGCCTAGGATCCAGTAGAGGACTATGACATGAGCTAGTCCGGGGTTGATGCGTGGCTGGCCAGCAGCACAACCTTTGTATTTGATAATTGTTAAAAATCCAATTCTAATATGAATTTTCATTTCTAGGATGAGTTACATCCATATACTTTGTACTTGTGAGATATGACCTGATTCTCAGGTTTATTCGTTGCGTGAAGTTGTTGGTTTGTTGATTATTAATAGTGGTTTCAATCTTGCTGAAATCGCTTACTCTTAATACATTCGGATTCCAAATAGTTGAAATCCACTTCCTTGATTCCATTGGCAATCGTGAGATATCTATCTTGTTGAGTTTTATTCATACCGCATATCCAGTCGGTACCATGTTGAAGTCTTGAAGTGCGTTCTTTATTTCTTAACCGAGCGTGTTGGCTCATTCTTGCCCCTTGATTATTCTAACCTTCCAGAGTTGTTGATTTCGGAAAATGTCGTGAATAGACCTGTTATCTTCAAATTAGTATTTTTGTACAAACTATGGTCTTGAAGATGTACGAGTTATATTTATTTCATATTTTCTACATACTATTGTAGTTATTGTTGATTCGGTCATCGTAACGACCTATATAAATCTTTTGTGTTTTAAAACTATTCGGTTGCGAGAAGCTAAATGAGATATTGTGATAAATTACCAAACTTACTTTGAAAATATTAGAGATTACAAATGTTTAAGCCATAGGCTTGTTTATTTGAAAATCCAAAGTTTATTTTGGAAACCTTTCGTATCATATTTAATAATACGCTTGCTGAGCAATTCATTCGCTCATACTTGTTTTATTTATATATATTTTAGCCTGCCGGAAAGAAGGTGTATTGGCGAGAGTTGTCCGCGTAGCTGATCAGAGATGGGGAAAGATATTAGCGTAAAGACGTTTTGATCCAGAGCAGTGGAGCTAGTGAGAGGTTTTGTATATAGATGTTTTCTATTGCTTAATGTATTGTATAAGATTAGTTGCCTGGTATACTTCTTATCGAAGTTATACTAGTGTATTAGAATTTTGTAAGGAGAATGATTGTAAAAAGGAAAGTTGTTGTAATGAAATTTTGGATTCTTGTTTCTAGCACTATAACCTTTAAAGATTCTTGGTAGAGTTGGGGTCACAGATATTATTATTATTGTGTTGATTTTATATTGAACAGGTTGTTTGGATTAAGAGTGCAGTGTGACGACCAAATCATTGACCCCGGATTTGGGGGCGTTACAGTCTCCAAATCCGGTGATAAGTGATTGCCCTTCTTTAAAACACTTAAAAAGATAAAGGATGTTATGTGGATTGATGAAAGTCTGGTGGCCTTTAAAGAATTTAAGTACTACATGGCTAAAGCACCTTTATTGGAAAAGCCAGATTCGTGAGAAGTACTCTAATTGTACTTGGTAGTCTTTGACAAAGCTTTGAGTGTTGTTCTCGTAAAGGAGGAAGCTAATCTTTATAAACCCATTTATGTACGATCAAAGTTTTTCATGGAGGGGAATTAAACTCAACTACTGAGAAGTTTTCATAGCTATGGTTACCGCCTCAAGAAAGTTATGACCTTATTTTTAAGAACATCTAGGATATAAGTCCATTATAAGCACTAAGACCAACCCTAGATAAGTATAATGCATAGCCAGTAGGAGATTGATCAAATGGGCTACTGCGCTTGGTGAGTTTGACATCAAATATAAACCCTGAACCTCATAAAAGCTCAAGAACTTGCTAACTTTGTGGTTGAATAGATCATTGACAACCAAGAAGTGGAGGGGTAGGTGAAAGTATCCCAAGAGGGAATATAAGGAGATAATCAATATGAAGAGATGTTACTCAAAGAGTATTGGATGCTCTAATTTTATGGAACATTAAGAATAAACAAAATTAGTGGATCTCGGTTAGTGTTACAAAACCCTGAAGGGTTTTCCATCGAGTACACCCTTAAGCTAAATTTTCCAAAAATGAATAATAAATCTGAGTATGAAGACATGATAGTTGGTTTAGGCCTAACTGGGCATTGCAAAGAAATAACCTTTCGTGGAGACTCGAGGTTAGTGATTTCACAAGTAAATAGATAATTTGAGGCAAAAGATAAAACCATGTCAAAGTATAGGAAGCTTATAAAAGAAATAAGGACCTAATTAGAGGAATGTAACATTGAGTATATCCTAAGAGAGGATAATGTAAAAGCCGATGCCTTATCTAAATTTGCCTGATCCGAAATAGAGAACTATGCACGGAGTGTTTACTTTCAAGCCCTGAAGACTCAGAGTATTGATTCCAAACTGATAACAGGAATAAATATGGAGAGCTGATAGGTTCCTAATAATGCCTTGGAGGCATGGAAGCTATCAGTAAGAGCGCTGAGGTACACTCTGATTAAAGGGATCTTATACAAGAAATTATTTGTGATTTCATACATAAAGTGTATGAGACCTCGAGATGCCGAGTTGACCCTGAACGAGGTACACGAAGAAATTTGTGGGCAACACTTGGGGAGCAGGGCCCGTGCTCACAAAATAACTCGCTTAAACTTCTATTTGCAAGACATGTTGGATGATGCCAGAGAATATGTAACACGATGTGACATCGCACGCACCTCTAGTAAGGCAACCACTAACTACGCTGACATCCATAAACTCTCGTATTCTATTTTCTATGTGGGGGATAAAATACTTGGTCCCTTTTCTATGGAAAGTGCTCAAAGAAAGTTTTTGATAATGGTCATTGATTATTTCACTAAGTGGATCGAGGCCAAATCTTTAGTCAAAATAACCACCAAATAAAAGACTCAATTCCTTTGAGAAAGTTTAATATGTAGATATGGACTTCCGTAAGTCCTATTTATGGATAATGGATGATAGTTCAATGATAAGGATTTTAAGAAGTATTGCGATGACAATGATATCAAGTTATTCTTTACCTCCGTTGCACACCCTAAAAAAATGGACAACTTGAGTCAATCGAATTATCCTTGATGGACTAAAGAAGAGAGTTGAACACTCAAGAAAGGATTGGGTGGATGAATTACTTCCAATACTTTGGGCTTATCGTACCACTTGCAAAGTGACTAAGAGAGCTACTATGTTCTTACTTGCTTATGGAGCAGAGGTCATTGTGCCCTTGGAAATTATACTTGTATCCCCGAGGTGAAATCTTATGAATTCAAAACAAATGAGGAAGGCATGAAGCTCACAATTGATTTAATTGATGAAATTAGGGATGAAGCCATGCAAAGATTGTTGATCAATATAGATAAAAAAGATATTTTTCTAGTAAAATCTATGGTCAAAGAAATATTCTTTCTACAAGGAGATTTGGTTGTCGAAAAATAAAAGCATCCAGAGTTGGATATAAGGGAAAAATGACCCTAAATTGGAAATAACAGTACATAGCCGAGCAAGTCCTAGGACAAGGATCTTAAAAGTTGGAAACACTCAAACGAGAGGAAGTGCCTACAACATGGTATTCTTCAAACTTGAAAATTTGTTACGTGTAAAAATCTATGTTGAGTTTCATTATTTAGTAGGATTTAAGTTGAAATAAGAATTGATGAAATCATTAGAATGTCAATGTAGGAGCCTTTCACTTCACTTAGGAAATATTCAATATATATAGATTGAATCCAATTACAGTCTATAAAAGTAGTATATTTTCCTTTATTGTTATTTATTCAAACTTCTTGTTGTTATGTTCACTTAAACATGAAAATGAGAAAAGTACCGAAAAGAACCAAAATAAATGAACACTAATAAAAATTGGAAGTTTTGCTTCTTGCTTTTCTTTTATGTAAATAAAATTACTCTTTTTAATTACAAAAAAAGAATAAAAACACTATGGTTCTATGTAAGAAAATTACAACTTGTCACACACTCATGTCTAAACAATATCTAGGGATTATCACTTCACGCAAATAATATAAAATCAAAGATTGACATACAACAAAACATTTAATCATACACTTTTTGTTGGTCTACATTTAGCTTTTTTGCTTACAACTGCAGGCAAATGGCTACAATCTCGGTTTGGGCCTTCACACATGAACGGATGAAGTAAAATTACATTGATCATTCCTAAGATGCCTCCAAGCTCAGATTTTTTTAAATTTAATAACACAAATAGCATGTTAATGAACTAATTAATGTGTCCAACAGGAAATTACAATAAAAGGTTCCTCCCAAGCATACAAATCCCATAAGAAGGGTCTATAATTCCTTTTATGGAGGTGACTTCTTCCCTCAAGATTACGAAGCCCACTAAGATTCTTAGAACAATTAGGTATGTTAAGGGCATTTTTCCTCATTCTAGAACTACATTTTATAGCTTTATTCTCTGCATGAGAGATATCTAAAAATTTTGGGGTTAAATATCAAAGTGGTCACTGAAGTGAAGACCAGATATCACTTTAATCACTGATTTCAACGAGGTATCACTTTAAGCACTAAAGTCGTCATAAATATCAAACGGATACCTCTATATATGTGTTCGAAAAGTAAAAATAATTTATATCGAGTTCTACAAATATTTCTTGAATGCTACCACAACCAAATGAAAAGTTATGAACTCTAGTATTTATGATATTATATTTAGATTTTAAAAAAATTATTTACTATTTATTTTTAATTTTATAGTTATTTACTTTGATTTAATAAAAAATAAATAGTAAATGAATTTTTTAAAATCTAAAGAAATTATCTGAAATACTAGAATTCATAACTTTTCATTTGATTGCAATAGTATTGAACAAATATGTGTAGAACTCAAGAAAAGTTATTTTTACTTTTCGAACACATATTTAGAGTTATCTGTTTGATGTTTATGATGACTTTAGTGATTGAAACGATACCCCGTTGAGATCAATGATGAAAATGATATATGGTCTTCAGTTCAGTGATCACTTTGATATTTAACCCAAAAATTTTGTCACGACAAATACAGTCGTGAATAAAAAGAGCAGTTATTGAAACTCGAAAGAACTAAATCTTAAGTATTAAGTACAACCTATATAATTCTTGATCCATAACATGTACATTAAGTTTACTTCATTTTAATATAAATAATGGAGGGTACTGTTTCCATTTCCCCCCAAAATTCAACAAAAAAAATCCTAAGGTTCTGGATTTCAATGACAAATGTCTATTCATGAATGACATCATGTGGAGTTATTTTATCAATAAGTGCGAGAATTTATATTGTGCAAAATCTTTAGTTTTTATTCTATCAATAAGTGTGTGAACTTGTAGTTGTGCCCTTTAAATTCCTTTATAATAGTTCATGTTATGGTAAATCCATTACTATGGTTAAACACAACAAAACTCGATTTGCTTAACAACATTCTATAATGAGTCAAAAAAGATGAATTTATGGTGCATGGCATTTTATTTCAATTGCTTTTTATAGATGGACTTAAAAATTGTAGGTGGGACATAAAAGCAACAAGAACGTTAGCACATTGTCTAAGGTAGTAAATGAAACCAGGATTTAAACTAGGAAAATCAAGAATTACATGACTCATAGAGCTGCAAAATACAACTTAATTACAAGGTAATATATTGTGAACACAAGAGACATATATTCATGACATACTTTCCTGAATAATATGTATAAAAATATTTAACTTGATGATGAATTTTGTTCTATAAAATGTATTATGCACCTATTTTACTTATGAAATGTATATTGAGGAGGAACATATATGTACAGTAATGTTCAACAATATAATAAGTAACGTTGTGCAAGCACAATATATAATCTACGAAATATCTTATTTAATGATGAGTTTTGTTATGAAAATTATTCTATGTATATATTTTATTTACATAACATATATGATCTTCAAGTTCTCCAACTAAATCCCGATCTTCACAATATTTAACCCTACTAGCTAATAATAATTTATATTTGCTAATTATTTGTGACATGTTTGTTTCGGGAAGAAAGTGCCCTACACTATCAAAAGTTTAGAACATTTGCTTTTATTTTATGTAAAGAAACTTACTCTTTTCTATTCCAAAAACAGAAGAAGAACACTATGTTTTTATGTAGGGAAATTACTATTTGTCCGATATTCATGTCTAAACAATATCTTGGGATGATCACTTCACGCAAATAATATAAAATTTAATCATACCACTATTTTTGTGAGTCTGTGGTACTGCTGCAATCTCAGTTTCGGCCTTCCCGATGAAGTAAAATTATGCCCATCATTCCTAAGACGCCTCCAAGCTCACATATATTTAAATTTAATAACATATTTGACTTGTTATGAGTTGGACTCCATCAAAACTAAACAATTTAAAACTCCTAATTAAAAAATGTTAATACTTGTTCACTTGATAAAAAAATTTGAACTGAAAACCTATAATAACTAATTTCATTTACCCGAGTATAGTTCACGTTCACCTTTATTAGTTGGATAACATTATATATGGTTCAACCCGGGTGCCAAATTCATGAAGAATTCGTACACGCTGATAACTTCTTCCTCTATGCAAAAATCTGGAAAAGTAAAGAACATTACAATTAAATTTAAAACATATTCAATTATGTGCATATTTGTTACTACTACTATAGGTTGTCATTCTGTTATGGCAAGTTGATCAAGTTAGTTAGGATGACAGCTCAAGTTAGTTAGAATGACAACTCATTGACAACCTATCATTTCTGTTTTATATTACAAAATTTTATACATTGCTTATTCAAGGAATATACAGTCTGTCATGGTATCAGAGCTTGTCATGGTATCAGAGCCAGGGCTCCGATCATTTCTTCTGCGTCGCATCTTCATTTGCAAAGCTTCACTACTTGATTAAATTCTGAGTGATCTCTCTCTGATTGATATCTCTCTGCATCTCTATCCGATTGACATCTCTCTGTGTGTAAGCGTCTTCAACTTTCATGGCTACTTATGCAGCTGCAACTACTGGAACTTCAGCAACTACATCCACCACAGTTTCATCAGTAATCGACTCTAATCATCCTTATTATCTGCAAAATTCTGATAATCCAGGTACTCCGCTTGTAACTCAGTTGCTTACGGATCATAATTATTATCAATGGAGTCGTTCTGTTACTATTGCTCTATCAGCTAAGATGAAATTAGGTCTAATTGATGGTTCACTACCTAAACCTGTTAGTACATCAAGTCAATTTGGAATCTCGTCTAGATGTAATGATATGGTTCTTTCCTGGTTACTAAACTCCATGTTTGTGGAAATACATAATAGTGTTGCATATTTTTCAATTGCTAAGGAAATTTGGGATGATCTTATAACTCGATTCTCTCAGTCTAATCTAACCAAGAGTGTTTCATCTTCGTAAAGAATTGAGTTCTCTTCAACAAGGTTCACTTAGTATCACTGCGTATTTTACAAAGTTTAGAACTCTAATAGTTGAAATTGATAATCTCAATCCCTTGCCTAAATGTATCTGTATCACAAGAAGCTGTAATTGTGATCTTGTTCAGAAGTTGGATAAGTATGAGAATATGATGAAACTTAGTCAATTTCTTATGGGATTGAATGAATTGTATACTGCTGTAAGAGGTCAATTGTTGATGCTGCAACCTGCACCTACCCTATCACAAGCGTTTTCCTTGCAAATTCAAGAGGAGTCTCAAAGAGAATTTGGGAAAAACTCCAACTCTCCACTCAATGAGAGTATGGCTATGAATGTTAAATATAACAATCTGTCAAAGTTTAAAGCCACTGCTTCACAGAATGTGTCATCTACTGGTACTGTTAAAAAGTCTGAGAATGCTGGTTTGTTCTGTGACTATTGTCAAAACTCTGGACATTCCAAAGACAAATGTTTCTATCTTCATGGGTATCCTGAGTGGCATAGATTGCATGGAAAGCCAAAACCTAAACCTCGAAGGCTTCATTCTACTGGTACAAATGTGAAGTCAGCTGCACAAGTGACCACAAGTTCTACAGCTGTAGCTGGTACTTCTTCTGAGTCTGGTATATCTAAAGATGGCATGTGCTTTACAGAGGCTCAGTGCCAACAACTTTCAAAGATGATTCAAGATACAATCAGGCATAATTCTAACTGGAATGTGGCACCTACAAGTTCTCAAATGACTGGTAATTTTTCCTGTTCAACAGTCACTATACACTCAGTTCTTTCAACTGATAATTCTTCCTATGACGCCTAGATAATTGATTCAGGTGCTACCAATCATATAACTTCCCATAAACATCTTATGACAAATATTACACCTTTACATGATCAATTATATTTACCTGATGGAAAGAGTGCTTTAATAACTCACATTGGCACTATATACTTGACTTCTAATATAGTGCTTACTGATGTGTTATGTGTTCCAGAGTTCACTTGCAATCTCATTTCTGTCACTAAATTTCTTACACATCCATCATTTGTTCTTCTGTTTTATGAAAATACTTGTATTCTGCAGGACCTTACCTTGAAGAGGGGGAGAGTGATTGGTAACCTGCGGGATGGTCTTTACAAGCTACATGTACCCAACTTAGTTCAATCTCAGATTTTTCCTATGTCAAATGTAGCTTCTAAAATGTTAAATCAGTATGTATCAATAGTATCAAATTCCTCTAAGTGTCATGCTGTTACTATTGACAATGCTTTACTTTGGCACAGTAGATTGGGACATCCCTCTACTGCAATTCTTAATAAAATTCCTGGTGTTTGTGTTCAGAATTTGACTTTTGATAACTGTGATATATGTCATTATGCTAAACAGCACATATCACCCTTTCCTATTAGTACTCATACTTCTTTGGCCATTTTTGATTTGATTCATTTAGATGTTTGGGGATCATATAGACAAGTCACCCATAACAACTTCAACTATTTTTTAACTGTTGTTGATGATTTTTCCAATGCAACTTGGGTTTTTCTCTTTACTCATAAAACTCAAGTGTATGTTCTTATCACAAACTTCATCACTTTGGTCAAAAATCAATTCAATAAAACGGTTAAAACAATTAGATCAGACAATGGTACTGAGTTTACAAATTTTGAACTACAATTTTTTTTTCAAGGTCTAGGTATTTTACATCATACCACATGTCCTTCTACACCACAACAAAATGGTCAAGTAGAAAGAAAACATCAACATTTGTTGAATGTTGCTAGAGCTTTAAAATTCCAGTCCAATCTGCCCAATTCATAATGGGGTAATTTTGTTCTTACAGCTACTCATCTTATAAATATGCTTCCTGTCAAATCCTTAAACTACAAATCACCTTACTTTCTGTTATATAACAAAGAACCCGATTACATTCAACTTCGAGCCTTGGCTGTCTTTGTTATGCTACTCAACTCAATATCACTGATAAGTTGGCTCCTAAGGCTATTAAAGGAGTGTTTATTGGTTATCCTTTTGTAAAGAAAAGGTTATAAAATTCTCAATATCGAAACAAAGAAATGTTTTTATTCCAGAGATGTGCATTTTGTTGAATCAATTTTTCCTTATTCCACTAAAGATTTACCTGCTCTTACTATTCCTTCATCTACACCTTTATTTCCTTCATCATCTACTTGTGAGTCTACTGATTCACCTTCTACCACACTGTCAAGAACTTCAGTACTTGAGTCTGCATCTAATACTCAGTCTCCTTTGTCTGAGAATGTCACTGTCCCTTTGTCTGAGAATGTTACTGTTCCTACTGATTCTACTCTTGCTACTATACAATCTATTCCTATACACACACTATCATCCAGGCCTGATCGAACAAAGAAACTACCAGTCAGATTTACAGAGTTTACTGGTTTGCCATCAACATATGCAGTGTTACCCTCTCCTCACTCATCTTCACAGACTGGTAAGGTTCTCTCAGCTGTTACATATCCTATTCAACAACATTTATCTTACACTGGTTTTTTTTTCATAAATATCAAGTTTATCTAGCCACTATTTCCAAAATTCTTACTCCGTATACGTTTAATCAAGCAGCACCTCATCCTCACTGGTTTCAAGCTATGAAAGCAGAAATAACTGCTCTTGAGGAAAAACATACTTGGGATCTAGTTTTAAAACCAACTGATGAACATATTGTTGATTGTAAGTGGTTATTTCGCGTTAAGTACTTATCTGATGGCTCAGTTGAACGTTACAAAGCTCGCTTGGTTGCTAGGGGTTTTACACAAACTCATGGGGTAGACTATTTTGACACATATGCTCCAGTTGCCAAAATGATAACTGTTAGATTACTACTTGCTACTGCTGCTGTCAATCATTGGCATGTTTCTCAGATGGATGTTAATAATGCGTTTCTGAATGGTGATCTATTAGAAACAGTATATATGAAGCTTCCTCCTGGTTACTCGTTTTTGTTGCTTATCTACTGATAGGTCCATAATTAATACATTTTTAATACATATTTTATGTTTGTTTTCGTAATTTTATTATTTAATAAATTGTTTTCTTTTGTTTTGTAGGAAAATAAATAAAATCATATTTCAAGCAGAAAAAGGTGAAAAAGGCAAGGAGATGGAAATACTTGAAGTCAAAAGGAAATTGGAGAAAAATTGGAAAACTTATCGGAGAAGAAAAAGGAATTGAGGAAATATTTCTAGAATCCGATTTGTAGTCAAAGAGCCCAAGCCCGTTATTTTTCCTATATATATATATAGATCCCCTCTCTTGTATTTTGGGACATCAATTTAGAGACCTAGAATTTTGTTTACCTAGAATTTTGTTTACCTAGAATTTAGACACCTAGAATTTGTTTACCTAGAATTTAGACATCAATTTAGACTAGATCTGATAATTAGGAGTATGATAGATTTATTATTGTCTTTCAATACAAGTTCTTTATTCTATTCAAACATCTTTGCTTGCATTCTTTATATTTAATTGTTTTGTTTCTTCTGCCATGTCTAGCTAAGTTAAGTCTCCTAGGATGAAGATGAAGTTAATTTGATTATTGTTGACATCTTCTCGTTCCTATTAATTGATTCTCGCGATTTTTCTTGGTGCTTAATTGTTCAATTGACAAAGTGATTTTGATATATTATTGTTACCAGATTTATTTTTCATAGCATATGCATGCTCCATGAAGTTTTGATAGGTTATTGTTAGATAACAAGTTTCATAGTATATGCTTGTCTCGTTAATTGATATATCTTATTTGTGAAGAAAGATAATTGATTTTAGGGTGAGTTGATATTAATTGTGATTGATTAATGGATTCGGATTCCTAGGTTTTCCTTATTTGATTTTAATTGTTAATTAGGTTAAACAAATCTCAACTCAAATCTTATTTGTCTAGTTCGCCTGAGTTAATTGTTAGGGTTTTAAAAATTCATAGTCTCTGTGGATCGATCTGTGATTGCTACAACTGAACACTGTGCGCTTGCAGTTTACATTATTTTTACGCATCAAGTTTTTGGCGCCTTGCCGGGGACTATTGGTAATTTTCACTCCTTAATATTTAATTCTTCGGATTAGTTTCTTGTTCTGCAATGTTTGTTTTTAGGGTACAGTGAAGCGGAGGAAAGTTTGGACAAGAAGATTGCTAGAAGACTCGTCGTCTCTTGTGAAATTTTTGGAAGCGCTTTTTGGTATTCCGTATCACCTCTCTCTATTTTCTTTCCATCATTATTGAAAAACACAAAAAAAAAATTAAATATTTGAAAAATCCAAAAATATTAGTTAGTTATTTGTTAAAAACCAATTTGTTGCATCATTCATTCTCTCACATAGGAGCACATAATCTAGATTTATTTATTGTCTTTATCGCTTTTCATCTTATACAATTGTGGTGATTGCTGGAGGAAAGAGGTACGTACAATTTATAATAGAACACGTAGTGTAGTGCATCCATAAGTGTTTATTTCTCGTTCTTTGTGTGTTGCATCATCTAATAAATTTTAAGGGCGCCACCCAATTTCAAGATAAGGTGAGGGGTTTCATCACCCTTTCCTTGGCCCACAAATCACTAATTCGTTCATCTTGCATTCCTTTTTCCTTAATAAAATTAATTAGACGTTAGCCCTAGGATATCGCGCTCAACTAGGAAGAGAATCTAGGAGGAACAAATCACTAAGTATTTTTTTCGGTGGTGTCTAGGACTAGCGAAAGCTTACCTGGCCTTTAGACTGGTGCCTAGCATGGTGGTTAGCCTCTTGGCAATGCTTCCTCCTGCCTGGCCAGTCACGACGAATGCTTTTTGAGCTGTTACTTTTAGTAGTATCTTATTGTTAGGAGCAAGGTCTAGATTTTTTTTTAGGATAAGATAGATTTTTCTTTTGATTTTGCATATTCTTGGGTGTTTACTTATAGCTCTTGTCTGCTACGTGCTTATTTGATTGTTTCTCTTGTATGCAAAGTACTTGGGTTCGAGATAATACATCTAGATTACTGAGACAATCCGACCTTTCATTACCTGGAGTAGCAAGACAACTCGATTTCTCTTCACCCACTAAAATTGAGTCAAAAGAAGTAGAAGTTCCAACAACTGTCATGTATGTCTCTCTTAAAGAACGTTGTTACCCCGCTCGTACCGCTCAACCCTCATGCATAGTGCTACCAGCAGTAACCGCAAACAATTTTGAAATCAAACATCATAACATTAGCATGTTACCTAGGTTTGCTGGGGTAGAGGGAGAGGATCCATATCTTTTCATTCGAGAATTTGAGGAAGTGTGTGCTTTACAAAAACTTCAACAACTGAGTGAGGATTCCATTAGGCTCAGACTCATTAACTTTGCTTTAAAAGAAGATGCTAAACATTGGTTGTATAGTCTACCCGTTAATTCTATTTCCACATGGGAGGGATTTGTTGCTATATTTCTTAAAAAATATTTTCCCAACCATAAGGCTAACAGGCTTAGAAATGAAATCAACCAATTTCAACAAAATTCAAATGAGCCTTTTTGGAAATATTTTGATAGATTTCAAAAGTTGTTGTCTAAGTGTCCTCAACATGGTATAGAAAAATGGAGACTTTGTAAAATTCTCTATGAAGCCTTAGATAGCCAAACCACTGCCTTGTTAGAGTCTATGTGTAATGGTAGGTTTATGGATAAAACTGATGAAGAAGCTTGGCAATTTTTTGAGGAGTTAGCTGAAAGAACAATGTTGTGGGAGTCAACTAGGGAACCCAGTCAGGAAACTGAAAAATCTAAGGGCGTACACGTAGTTGGTAATTCTATTGCAACCGAAGCTAAATTAGCTACTCTCACTAGACGTCTAGAAGCCTTAGAAACCAACAAGATGTCATCACAAGTGTTTCTGTGTGCAAATTGTAATTCTCCTACTCATTTGATAGAAAATTGTCCTGAAATTGAACAAGCCAATGTCATGTTTCAATCTAGAGTTAGGAATGACCCCTATTCATCCACATACAATCCTGGTTGGAAAAATCATCCAAATTTCTCATGGAACCAAGGTCAATACAATCAGTATAACCAAAATTCTCAACCTGCTTTTCAAAAGCCCAATCATGGTCCATATCCAACTCAAAATCCTAACTCATATCCTCCACAGAATTTCGGTCAATATCCAAATTCAGTTCCTTTGAATCCTCCTGGTTTTACATAATCTGACAAAAGATTTACTTCTATTGAAAAGAGTTTAGAGGCATTGCTTAAATCTCAATAAAATTTCATGAACACTATGACCCAAGATAGGCAATTGCTAAATTCCAACACTCAAGCCATATCTAAGCTAGAGTTCCAAGTTAGTCAGTTGGCAAACACCATCAGTGAGAGAGAGAAAAATCGATTTCCTAGTCAACCCGAGATTAATCCCAAATTTCATCCAAATCAAAAGTCTCATGAAAATGTGAATTCTGTTATCTCTCTAAGGTCTGGTAATCAATTCAATAATCATGCTGGTGTCAATACTCAAAAAGAAGATAAGCTTACATCTGAACCAAATCCGTTACTCTTGAATCCTAGTCTTAAACAATCTTCCAATCCCAAGAGTCCTGAAGAAGTTGAATCTAATAAGTCATCACCCTCCGATGAACCACCTTCAAAACCCCAATCTGATGTGTCTATTGAAAAAGTCTTTAAGCCAAAAGCTCTGTTTCCTCACAGACTTACTTCAAACAAACAATCTGCTCAATTAGATAAGATTTTGGAAGTTTTCAAACAAGTCAAGATTAACATTCCTCTTTTAGATGCAATTCAACAAGTTCCCTCTTATGCTAAGTGTCTAAAAGATTTGTGTACTCATAAAAGAACCACTCATGTTCCTAAGAAAGCTTTCCTAACATCTAATGTTAGCTCTATCTTGTCAAATCAAATTCCTTTGAAGTATAAGGATCCTGGCTGTCCTACCATTTCTTGTGTCATTGGTAATACTTTCATTGATAAAGCTTTACTCGATCTAGGAGCTAGTGTGAATCTTCTTCCATTATCTGTCTATCAAGACTTGGGTTTAGGTCAACTTAAAGAGACTAGTATCACTCTTCAATTAGCTGACCGTTCTGTCAAAATTCCTAAGGGTATGGTGGAAGATGTGTTGATTAAGGTTGGTGATTTTGTCTTCCCTGTCAATTTCATTGTTCTAGAAACCGAACCTGTCCAAAATCTCAAAAATCAAATTACCATCATTCTAGGAAGACCTTTTCTTGCCACGTCTAATGCTTTGATTAATTATAGGAATGGTTCGATGAAACTCACTTTTGGAAATATGATGATAGATCTTAATGTCTTTAATGTAGGTAATCAACTTAATGAGCTTTTTGAACAACCCGTAGGAGTTAATTTGATTGATGAGGTTGTTTCATGGTCGAATATTGAGGATAGTCCAATTGAGTCTTTTCTTGAGAATGATATTTTGTTAGAGTGTGAGAGTAATAAAGAACTTCATGATCTGTATAACAATTTTTCTTCTAAGGAGATGTTAGATGAATTGAATGCTATTTGTTCTATGCATGAAACCCAACTTGAGGATAGTTCTTTTGATCTTAAGTCAGTTGTTAAGAAATCTGTTGGTGAGCCACCCCCACTCGATTATAATATATCTTTTTCCACTCTTGATCACTCTTTGGTAGTTAATAATGAAACTCATCATGTTGTTATCTCTAGTGACATAGTTCATAACCAAAAATTTCAAGTAATTAATCTGCTTAAACAACATAAAGAAGCATCTACTTGGTCTATGAATGATGTTAGTGGTATGAGTTTTATTCTGGTTCAAGATCATCTTTCTCTAGTGGATAATGTTGTCTTTGTGGGTGAGTTTCACATGTTTGATGATTCTGTTAAGAAGGTAGTTTTTCCTCGATCTGGTATTGGTTAGTAAGCGTTTTTGTAAGTGTCTCCCATAGTCAAGTGTAGGTATGGGGGATTGTGTGTGTGAGTGTGTTGTGTATTTTGTGTTTGTGTCTTATAGGTATTCTTATGTATCTCCGTCATGCCGTTATCAGGTATTCTCGTCCTTTTACTTTGTCATTTTTCTCTCATTTGCATACATTGAAGACAATGCATGATTTAGGTATGGGGGAGGGGTTTAGTAGTATTATTAAAAAACAAAAAAATGAAAAAAAAAAAAATTTGAAAAATGAAAAAAAATCCCAAAAAGAAGTTTAGTGTTGTAAATTGTAGAATTCTAGCCTTGTAAAATGATTTCTTGTGGCTTGATGCACCCTTACATGCTATAGTAATCTTGTGTTTCTGATACTTTTGATTGAGAAGTGATTTGCTAAGTTCTTGTTCACAAACATACACTAGCAAGTTGAAACTAGTAGACTTACTGAATGTTGCAAGTAATTAAAAGGACATGAAAATGTGCAAAATGATTTGGTTTTCATGCTTTGAGTACAAGTTTGTGCATTGAAGAGATTTTTGCTTGAGATTGATTATGTTTTTACCACCAAGTGAGTTTTTGAGCCTATATGCATATTTTTTGCATTTTATATTCGTTTGCTTGAGTGTCCACATGTTGTTTGCATTGCTAGAACTTGTTTGAGACCTTTCTTGAAACGCATGACAATATTTGATGATAAGATGATAAAGGCATTTAGGAATAACCTATATTTTCCAAATTACCACACCATTTTTATATGATCAATTAGTTACCCTGTTGAGCTTAATCCTATTTTTTCGGTGACATACCACGTTACTTGCCTAGACCTTTTTCTTGTTTAGTCTTACTTATGCTTGATCCCAAATTTTCAATGGCTAGTATGAACTTGAGGGAGTAATAAGGTGTGTAAGATCGGTTTACTTTTGTTCATTACTTTTGAGGAAATATTTGGTTTGATTGCTTACTTGATAGTCGTTGTTCAATAAATTTTTGAAGGAGGATTGTGGTTGTTTATATCTATCTCTTAGCTCTCGAAAAAAAAAAGAAAAAAAAAAGATGAAAAAAAAAACAAGAAAGATGAAAAAAAAAATTATGAGAGCATACTTATGTTTTTGTGATCCTTCTTCATTCGACTAATCAAGCCTTTTGTTGAAAGAAAATCAGAAAATTCAGTTATGGGGAGGATGTTTGGTGATGTGTATGATTAATTATAGTGCCTACTAGCTTTTGACACTTCACCTTCTTTGGCTTTACTTGACATACCTTGTCCCTAGCCCTATTACAACCCAAATAAAGACCTTTTGATTATCATCATTGATGTATGTTGTTTTAAAGTTAGATTGATACCAAATGTCAAGCATGTTTATGATTTTGTTGGAAGAGAGTGATACACTTACCCTTGTTCTTGAGTGAATATTCTTTTGTGAGTGAAAGGTGAGTTATTGCTTGTTTCTACATTTGAGATCCCAAGTTTTGACTCAAAGGTGTACTCTTGTGGGTTTAGCATGGTTACCAACTTATTCTTACACTTGACATGGACTTTTGAGGATTTATGCATATTTCTTTGAGTAGACTATGTGAATCCTTGCATCTTTCACGACAAGACATTGCAAAGTCATTTTTGATTCTTAATTTGATGAAGCATGAGAGGACTTTTATGTGTGGCGTTGCATTGCCATGCGATCTTTTACATGAGCTAGATGGATTTTGTGGGTAGATTCACTATAGGCCCTCACGAGACCTTACTCGTCCACTAGGGCTACCTAGGGGTTTAAAGGGCTTGTTGCATATGTCAAATGTAACGTGATCACCTACGGAAGTGGTATTATCTATTATATAGTAGTTTATAATATATTAGTTTTTCTCGAGGACGAGCAAAAGATAGGTATGGGGGCATTTGATAGGTCCATAATTAATACATTTTTAATACATATTTTAGGTTTGTTTTCGTAATTTTATTATTTAATAAATTGTTTTCTTTTGTTTTGTAGGAAAATAAATAAAATCATATTTCAAGCAGAAAAAGGTGAAAAAGGCAAGGAGATGGAAATACTTGAAGTCAAAAGGAAATTGGAGAAAAATTGGAAAACTTATCGGAGAAGAAAAAGGAATTGAGGAAATATTTCTAGAATCCGATTTGTAGTCAAAGAGCCCAAGCCCGTTATTTTTCCTATATATATATATAGATCCCCTCTCTTGTATTTTGGGACATCAATTTAGAGACCTAGAATTTTGTTTACCTAGAATTTTGTTTACCTAGAATTTAGACACCTAGAATTTGTTTACCTAGAATTTAGACATCAATTTAGACTAGATGTGATAATTAGGAGTATGATAGATTTATTATTGTCTTTCAATACAAGTTCTTTATTCTATTCAAACACCTTTGCTTGCATTCTTTATATTTAATTGTTTTTGTTTCTTCTGCCATGTCTAGCTAAGTTAATTCTCCTAGGATGAAGATGAAGTTAATTTGATTATTGTTGACATCTTCTCGTTCCTATTAATTGATTCTCGTGATTTTTCTTGGTGCTTAATTGTTCAATTGACAAAGTGATTTTGATATATTATTGTTACCAGATTTATTTTTCATAGCCTATGCTTGCTCCATGAAGTTTTGATAGGTTATTGTTAGATAACAAGTTTCATAGTATATGCTTGTCTCGTTAATTGATATATCTTATTTGTGAAGAAAGATAATTGATTTTAGGGTGAGTTGATATTAATTGTGATTGATTAATGGATTCGGATTCCTAGGTTTTCCTTATTTGATTTTAATTGTTAATTAGGTTAAACAAATCTCAACTCAAATCTTATTTGTCTAGTTCGCCTGAGTTAATTGTTAGGGTTTTAAAAATTCATAATCTCTGTGGATCGATCTGTGATTGCTACAACTGAACATTGTGCGCTTGCAGTTTACATTATTTTTACGCATCATCTATGTTGATGATATCCTTATTATAGGTTCTTCTGTACCCTTGATAACCGCTGTTAAAACTTACTTAAACTCTTTGTTTAAGCTTAAAGATTTGGGACCCTTAAAATATTTTTTGGGGATAGAAGTGGTGAGATCAGAAAGAGGATTTTATCTAAATCAGAGAAAGTATGTGTTGGATTTATTGGAGGATACTGGCATGACTGGTGCTAAACCTTCTGTTATACTTATGGAACAGAATCATAAACTACTGGATAGTGAATCTACCACTTTGTCTGCTGTTGATGCATCCACTTATAGACAATTAGTGGGACTTCTGATTTATCTTACCATAACAAGACTTGATTTGTCTTACTCCGTCCATGTGCTCTCTCAGCTTATGAACTCTCCTCGTGTTGACCATATGCAATCAGTGTTTAAAGTTCTTCGATATCTCAAGCAATCTCCTGGTCAGGGCATGCTCATTTCAGCTTCTGCTCCTCTTCATTTACGAGCTTTTTGCGATTCTGACTGGGGGTGATCCATACACAAGGCATTCACTAAGAGGTTATTGCTGCATGCTTGGTCAGTCATTAGTTTCTTAGAAATGCAAAAAGCAGCATACTGTATCACGATCATCTGCAGAAGCCGAGTATCGTGCTATGGCTGATACGTGCTGTGAAGTAATGTGGTTGGTTGCTGTGCTCAAAAATCTGCGTGTGTGTCCTCAGCTTCCTGTACCTTTCTACTGTGATTCTCAATCGGCCATATATATAGCTTCTAATCCAGTTTATCATGAGCGTACAAAACACAATGAAATTGACTGTCATTTGGTTCGTGAAAACATTGAACGTGGCTTGATCCTACCAGCTCATGTCTCTACATCACTTCAACCTGGTGATATGTTTACTAAGGCCCTAGGTGCATATGAAAGAGATAAAAGTAAAGAAAAGATACCGAGTCCATAAGCAACTAGCAATATCTTGACCAGAATCTCCTAGTAGAGGCAACTACAAACACTATTACAATGACGGTTCTGAATGGAAGAATAAGCTCTGGCTGTATATAAATCTTACTTGGCATAGGTGTGTAATTGATACAGTGGAGCTACAACAGATGCGCGGACACCGCACACTTGGTATTTTTTCTTCACCCAAGGGCACAAGCATGAGATGAATATATATATAACGGGTAAAAAAGGTTAAATTACCAATTTAACAGGGTTAACAATAAAATGCATTTACAAGAATTACACATATGCTTTCCCTTAAAGTTCATATATGGTGTGAAAAATAGAAGATATGTGTTTTGGTTACACTTCAAATTAACCTAAATTTGACTAATATTAATCACTAAATTGTGTAATATATAAAAATTATGATTTTTTTTTTGAAAAGAAGTATTTACTCCTATGTTTTGAAACAATCAGTTTGATACTTTCTTTGATCACTCAAAACTCAAAATAAGAGGCAAGTCTTACGAAATGAAAGTCAAATCTTATTGTTTAAGTGGAGAATTAAAAAAAGGCTTTATCGTACAGCCTCATAAACAATTATTTTGTGAAGTTCGGATTCAAAGAGGTATCTATTTGAGCGTACACTTTATATTTGAGTGTAAGATAACTAAAGAAGACACGATGGGAGTTTGAAAAAAGAATTTTTATGGTATACTCGTGGGACACTTGGAGATGAAGTTTCTTATTAAAACAAAAATGATACAAAGGTGCTCAGATATTATTCTACTGATTTGGCCATATGATGATTGTAAAAGTATGTCCGGAAATGTTTTCTAATGGTTCTAAAACTGCCATCAACAATGAAAGCAAATTATGGGCAATCATGTAGATGTCGAACAAACAACAAGTTTTGCCTTTCTCAAAGGCGGAGGGCTGAATCTACTTCATTTTCCTTGGTTAATTTCCAAGCTTCATGGATCATATGGATGTTATAAGACCTCAAAGAACTTACAAAAGAAAGTTCAGTCATATTCTTTGATAGCAAGTCGGCCATAAAACTTAGGAAACATTTGGTATTTGTGGGAAGAACAAGAATATAAAAATCAAATGTCATTTTATTAGAGATTTGATGAAAAAAGGAGAAGTTTTGGTCAAACTTTGCAGAACACAAGACCCAATTGGTGATATTTTATGAAGCCTTTAAGGGCAGACATTTTCAAGAAGTTAAAGAATAAAAAAATCAAAGTTTGGGTCATCTCTCAGAGAACGACGACTAGCGCAATGTGTGCGGCAAGATGGACACTCATTTTTCCTACATGAGAATCACAACAAAATTTCAATTTGAGAGATGTTACTTGTTGAATATGATCAGTGAAATCTTTATACATGCTCACTTTCAATCTTACCCCAGTCTCATATATTTGTCAATGCATTCCCCGCAGAAGCGATGCAGACATTCCATTACAGTTCTTGTCTTCCTTATAATCCCTATCCATCAATGATAATATATTCAAATGTTTTCTCAAATTTTTTTTAAAAAGAACAAAGTATAGGGATAGGTGCATTGTTGATACAAAGTAGCTTAGGAGACATGTTGTTGACCTACACATGCTCTATAAATTTCTAAAACACAAGCGCACAAATTTCCTTGTACTTTAGTATGTGGCTATTTTTGTACATACAACACATTATAGATGGAAAACTCACTTACATGATGCTAAATATGGCAAAGATATTTTACCTGGTAAACGATATCACAAACCAAAATGGTCTTGAATATTTATATTTATTTCTAGTGGCCCTCTAATCTTCATCAATCAAAATTCTTACCTCCAAGCACATGATATAAGTCTACTATGAATGTTCACCGCGACAATATTTAAAATATTACTATACATTATTTACTAATATATTGAATACAACTAATCGGCTTAAAAAAGCTCTCAGGATTTGGTGTGTAGGCCTGCATGTTAATGCGATGAAGAAGGCACAAGAAAGGAAGTTGAGCATGTGGATATATGAACCATTCTAGCTAGACCAAATATGAAATGAAATCTTTCGGGAAAAGATGAAATGAATGTTTTATTAACTTAAAGATGTGAAAGAGTACCTAAACAAATCGGACATTGTACTTCCTTGCGTATATCAGCCAGTGGTACAGTAATGTATCTACAAATGTGCCAAAGCTTAAAACATGTTTAAGAATAATATGCACTTCGAACTGGTAAACTCTTAAAAGAGGCCGCAAAACTAAGGTGAATAGCAAAATGCATGCAAAATATACCATGAAGTGTTCAACATAGAATTTGCAATCTCAACATAAAGAACACCCAGAACCTAGATGATAGTCAAATTTGATAAAAAAACAACCCTTCATCAATAACAATATAGATATAGTCAGCATTGACCACATATAAAGGAGACCATATGATGCATAGACATACATGAATTAATGATTGTTTACTTATGTCTTTTGTAGTATTCAACATATGTAACAGATACAAAAATTAAACAATTTTATCTTTTCTCATTTTGTTTGATGCCAAGACATAGACCACACAGACACAAAAAATCGAGGACCTGTATAGACAATGTACAAATACAACTCTTTTAAAAAATACAAATAATACATAACATCAATTCGGATGAAACACTAGTCAAATTTAAGATCTCAAACCAAATAAATTTATTTTTCTCTAAAATTATTGTAATATCATTAAAATATATATATCTTGATATCCGTATCGTTGTATCGTCGATAAATATTTTTAAAAAAAATCGAAACATCAATCCGGGATGAAACACTAGTTAGAAAGTAATAGTCAAATCACTAGTTGACCGTAAAGATCTCAAACAAAATAAATTTATTTTTTTAAATTTTTTTTGTAATATCATTGAAATACGTAGATCTTGATATCCATAAAACACTAGTTCAGGATCTTGATATCCATTGAAATATGGTTGGATCGTCGATAAATATTTTTAAAAAAATCGAAATATCAATTCAGGATGAAACACTAGTTAAAAGTACTAGTCAAATCACTGATTGACTTTTAAGATCTTTAACCAAATAAGTTTATTTTTTTCTAAAACTGTTGTAATATCATTAAAATACATAGATCTTTATATCCATACGGTTGGATCGTTGATAAATATTTTAAAAGAAATCAAAACATCAATCTGTGACGAAATACTAGTTAGAAATACTAGTGAAATCACTAGGGAAAAATCAACGCTTTTGATATAGACAACGGATGTAGCTAAAAAAACGTTGTAACGTATTTACTCACACAAGGATTTTGAAAAAAAACACCATTATCTATATCATACAACGGTTTAACAACACAAACAATTGTTACAAAGATTATCCAACAATGGTCGGATCAAAACAAAAACACTTGTGTATATTATACAACGGCTTTTAAAACAAAAACATTGTTAAGTATTACAACTTACAATATTTTGTTAAACAAAAATCATTGTCGGATCCTTTTATAAAATCGAATAAACAAAACATACGTGTGTATTGGTCAAATTAGTAGTTGACTATTAAAATCTCAAACCAAATAAATTTATTTATTTTTGCTGAATTTTTTGTAATATCATTAAAATACATAGATCTTGACATCCATACGGTTGGATCATCGATAAATATTTTTTTTAAAATTGAAACATCAATTCGGGATGAAACACTAGTTAGAGGTACTAGTCAAATCACTAGCTGATTGTTAAGATCTCAAACCAAATAAATTTATTTTTCTCTGAAGTCATTGTTATATCATTAAAATATTCGTGTCTTCAAGCTTGCCACTACCTACCACTAACCTTGTCTAAAATGCTCTTGAATGAAAAAAAAATACTTGTTTGATTTAACAACGTTTATTCGCAACATTGTCTCGAGCATCTTTAGACAATACACTTGAAAACCGATGTACAAATCTTCTAATTTGCACAACACCGCTTTCAGAAAGACTTGTCTGATTTGATTAACTACACAATGGTTCTAAAACCGTTGTTGTAAAGCTCAAATCTTCTTATTTACACAACACCGCTTTTAAAAAAGAATTGTCTGATTCGATTTACTAGACAACAGTTTTGGACCCGTTGTAGTGATGTGGATCAGACAATAGTCATTTTTAGGGTGAAATAAAACTGTTTTATGAAAATTTTAGCCAACGCTTTTTTCTTCAAGTGTTGTCTAATTGGTGTTGTGTGATTCAGTTTTTCTTGTAGTGTCTTGTCACATTTTGTTTGATGTCAAGACTTATAGACCACACACAGACAAAAAATAGAGGACCTGCAAACTACTCATAAATAATGTTTGTACTAGCAACACGTTACTTGTCCATAAAAGTCCTAATCATAGGTAAAACGGAGGACAAAGGGTGAAAAAAGGTTCGGGGAATTTTAGGACTAGAAGTTTGCTTAGAAACGAAAAGGATGCTGAGAAAGAGGAGAGTGTACTGTGGACATATTTCCTCTATAAAGTTGGATTATTTCTAAATTTGTTTCCAGTTTTAATCATCATCTTTACCATGCAACGAAGTTTTCGAGCTTCAAAATCATGATCCATTGCTAGTTGTGAAACCATTTCCATTATATATATATAGCATGTTCAAATGCTTCTCCCTCAAGCATATTTTCAGTGTAAAACAATCAATAAACAACATGCCAAATCTTATATAAATGCAAAGAAAAGAACTCGAATAGGTGCCATGTCACCATCATAAAAAAAATAACAATGCCAATATTTCACTATATTTTTTAAGGTAGTCCCCATAAATAATCAACATATACAACAATCTTAAGAAAAAGTGAAACTGAAGAAAACAAATGTATATACTATCACACACACAAAGAGTACACCTATAAACTGAGGAAAACAAAGTTGATATTTCCAACGTTAAACTCCAAAGATTACAAACAAAATAAATAGAAAAGCTAGAGATAAAGACTCCTAAACAACTTCAACTACTTCCTACTTTTGCTCGACTACTTCCACGTTCCTAATAAAACTGAAACCTAACATCACGACTAAGTCTAGCTGTTTACATGGGTTGACAGCTTCTTTATTTAAATTAAAATGCAAGTCCAAATATAGATTATTCCCAACAAGTACCCCTAATCTAGATTTGGTTTTTGAAGATTCATGATTCCAAAAAATGCACGCATCCTTTCAAACTTTACTGTGGCCATAGCTTTTGTTAGCACATCAGCACGTTGACCCACTGTTCCAGTGTGTTTTATCACAATCTCTCCTCTTTCAACACATTCATGGATGAAGTGATATCGAATAAAATGTGTTTACTACGTCCATGGAACACTGGATTCTTGGCCAAGTCTATTGCAGACTTATTGTCTATGTAGAGTACCACTGGACCAATGTCGACATCATAGTAAGCTTTCTAAGCAAATTCCGCAACCATATACCTTGACAAGCAGCCGCTGTAGCTGCCATAAACTATGCTTCACACAAGGACAATGCCACACAACGCTGTTTCTGAGATACCCATGTGATCAAACTTTCATTAAGATAGAATGTCATTCCTCCCGTACTCTTCATATCGTCGATTTTCCCGGCCAAGTCACTGTCAGAATATCCTATCAACATGTTGTTACTGCTTCCTCTTGAGTACACCAATCCATAATTCAACGTACCCTTTAAATAACTCAGAATTCGCTTCACAACATTGAAGTGCATCTCGGTAGGCCGTTCCATGTAACGGCTGATTACACCAACAGAAAATGCTATATCTGGTCTAGTATGCACCAGATATCTCAAGCCACCCACGATACTTTTAAACATAGTTGGATCCACAGGCTTCCCATTTTCATCTTTGTGCAACTGACTTTCTGGTTCCATAGGATATTTGGTGGACTTGCATTCTGCCATACCACTCTTTTCTAAGACTTTCTTAGCATAAGCTGTTTGTTTTAAATCTATGTACTCCTTAGTTTGCACCACCTCTATCCCAAGGTAGTGAGATAGCTTTCCTAAATCGCTCATGTCAAACTTCTTGCTCATCTGTTCCTTAAAACGTTGGATCATTGACGTGCTTGTGCCTGTGATTAATAGATCATCAACATACACTCCAATGACCAATGTCTCTTCCTTCTCCCGTTTTGTATACACTGCATGCTCATAGGGACATTTCGTAAAGCCCAGACTTTCTAAGCATTTACTCAATTTAGCATACCAGGCCCGTGGTGCCTGTCTAAGCCTATAGAGAGCCTTCACCGGCTTATAAACTAAGTGCTCATTTCCCTGCTTCACAAATCCTTCTGGTTGTTACACGTATACATCCTCTTGTAAATCCCCATTCAAGAAGGCTGATTTAACGTCAAGATGATGAACCTCCCAATGATTCTTTGCTGCCAATGCCAATAGTAATCTCACAGTCTCCAAACGGGTAACAAGTGCAAATACTTCCTCAAAATCAACACCTTGTCTTTGAACGTAGCCTTTTTCCATGAGTCTCGCATTATACTTCACAATATCACCTTCAGTGTTCCCTTTTAATTTGTATACCCACTTTAACCAATCGGTTTGTGTCCAGATGGTAATGCCACGAGGTTCCATGTATTATTCTTCTCTATTGCTTCGATCTCATTCTTCATGGCTTCTTCCCAATGTCTCTCTTTAACAGCTTGTTTGTACGTGACTGGTTCTTCAACATCAAGGAGCAACAATTCATCCTCCTCGAGCTCAACTTCTTCTGTATCATCATAAATGTCGCTTATCCGTCTGAGCTGTTTTGGTGTATTGCTATTTCCAGAATCTTCTGTCTCAGCTTCACTTGACTGTGGTGACTGTATATGAGTTACAGGTTCTGTCAAGACATCTTCGCCTGTTACAACATCTGCTACTGTAAACTGAGTATGTGCCTTTTTAACTACACCATCAGCATCAGCCCAAGCCCATGACTTGCTTCGTCAAAGACTACATCTCTGCTAACATGGACTATGTTCTCCTCTGGATCGTATAATCTGTGGGCTTTTGTACTAGGCTCTCTCCCAAGATACACTGTTGATTTTGAACGATCGTCTAACTTTCTTGTGTAAACAATGGGTACTTTCATATAAGCACAGCAACCAAAAATCCTGACTTGACTAATGTCTGGCTTAGTATTAGTGGAGAGACCTCGTGTGGGTAATCTATTAAGCACGTACACAGAGTGTCGTACGGCTTCACACCAGAATTGTGACGGAACATGCTTTTCCTTTAAATAACTTCTAGCCATTGACACCACTGTCCTATTCCTTCGCTCTACCACTCCGTTCTGTTGCGGAGTGTAAGGAGCTGTGTATTGTCTCATAATCCCAGCATTTTCACATAAATGTTCAAATTGATGTGAACAAAACTCTCCTCCTCTGTCCGTACGCAATGTCTTGATTTTCTCTTCAGACTCATTTTCCACAAGTGTTCTGAATTTCTTGAACATCTCTATTGCCTCATCATTGGTTGTCAAAAAATAAACCCACATTTTCCGACTAAAATCATCAACAAAAAGTAAAAAATACCTCTTTCCAGACGGTGTAGAAGGCGTGATTGGTCCGCATATGTCCCCATGAATTAATTCCAGCACCTTGCTTGACTTGTAACTGGATTGAGCTGGAAAAGGAGCCCTAGTTTGTTTTGCCATTAAACAACCACTACACACTGTTTTTGGATGCACCACCTTTGGCAAACCTTTCACCATCTCGTTTCTCTTCATGAGATTTATTGCATCGAAATTCACATGTCTCAGACGGGAGTGCCAGAGCCATGAATCTTCTTCTACTTTTGTAAGCATACAAACACCTTGAGTGTCCTCGAGCAGAATCTTATTCAAGCGATTTACTGACCTTTTAACTTTCATCAACAGCCTCCCAGCAATATCATACACCCACAAAAACTCATCTTGCAACACCACCTTGTTTCCTTCTTCTGACATTTGCCCGAGACTAATGATATTGCTGCAAAGGTTTGGGATATAAAACACATCATTAAACACCCTTTCCTCTCCGGTTTTACACATAAACGCGAGTGACCCTTTCCCTTTAATGCATACAGTTGATCAATCACCAAACTTTACTTCTCCCGTCACATCCTCATGTAGTTTTGAAAACTTTAATTTGTCCCCAGTCATGTGGTTACTAGCAACATTGTCCAAATACCATAACTGTGATGTCTTTTTCGCCTTCCCGCCCGTCTCCAACTTTGGAATGACATTTTCTTCGTTCAACAATACCAGCTTAGTTTTGTTCTCATCTAACTCAGACAACAACAGAGCGGGTTCATCATCCTTAATTTGTACCAAATTTGCCTCAGGTTTCTGATTTCTTTCTCGACGTGGTCGCTTACTGTTGCCCAGTAAATAACAATTGTAGAAGGGGGTTGAATACAATTGTATAAGATTCTCGACTTTATATAACACAAATATGAAAGATCAATAATAATAACAATAACATCGTTATTAACTTTGATATAAAATTGTTACAAACTCTCTTAAGAAATTCTGATGTTCTTAAGAGCTGCTAGCTTACAAAAACTCTCTCAAGAAATTCTGTTCTTAAGAGCTTCTCTCCGATTATGTTCTCTCTCGAATGAATACATAAATCGAAACCAAAACTGTGTTTATATAGTGCACACAGCTTCTCTATCAATAACAAGATAAGTCCTAATCATAACAAAGATAGAAACATATCTTTAATCGATAGCTGTATTCTACAAACCAGGAACAAATAGAATAAACTTCCATGTTTATCTAGACTCCAAATATAACTCGAAGTAGGAATCCTGATCAGCTTCAAGTCCTGATGATCAAACCTGATCATAGTCTGAGTAGGAATCCTGATGATCAATAAGATACTGACGCTTGAACAAATACTGATGACCATGCAATACTGATGACGTCAGCAATCCTGATCAGTTGAGTCTAGCTTCTGACGATCATTGAATTCTGATCTAACAATCTCCCCCAATCTCATACTTTGTGAAATAAAGTATAGATTCCAAATATTCAATGATGTCAAAAACATGTATCAAAATGTACAAGTATCTTCAGAAACAACTTATCTGTTTTAAGCTTTTTGATAGAACAGATTCATCTTCAAGAAATTGGATAATAAACTTTCTTCTTTTTCTTCAAGAATTTGAATCAGTCTTTCCTTAAGATTTCTGAGTTCTTCATCTTCCTCATTAATCTGGTAGATAGCTGCTCTGAGATTCTGTATGAAGTTTCTCTGTAGACTGTGCTCTTCAAGCAAAAGATAAGCAATTTCCTTCCCATCAGGATTGAGAGAAAGATGAGTCATGCCAAAATTTACTTCTTTAACAGCAGTACCCCTTTGCATTTCCACATCCTGACCTCTTTGATTTAAGTACATGGGAGTATAATTACCATCGAAATTACTGTTTCCATCCAGTCTTCTTCTTATAGTTGACAAAATCATGTCACTCCATTCTTTGTACACTTGGTTTTTCCATCTTAACAGATAGTGAACATATTTCAGTTCCTGTGTAGTTTTCATCAGCAGATCTTGAATAGATAGAATCTTCACACTACCATCTTTCATGAAGTACAGAAGCTTTTCTTTCTTTTCAAAACCATCATGACAATCTATAACTATATCAACAGCTAATAAATTGTTCAGGTTTTCAGAAGTTAAAGTACCTCCAATTTCTGTCAAGGAGTAAGGATCAACATATGACATATTCAGATATTCACCATCTCTGTGTCCAATACCTCCTCTTGAATTACTTGACAATTGCTTCAGATTTGAAAACATCTTTAACCAGAGTGCTTTTGATCTAACCATCTCAGATAAATCAACAACACTTGAAGCGCTTGTAATAATTCCACCAGACTGAAAATTGATAGGTGTATCACAACTTAATGTGCTAATATGTTTCCACTTCTTATCCTTTTCCTTTTCAAAAACATAGCTTCTTTCCAGTAAAGATTCTTGTCTGCTTGAATTTCTCCATTTTCTTTCATTTGAAACTTTAAGCCTTTGTAGATAGAGATTAAAATCTTCATTTGTTCTCTTTGTAATATCTCTTCTTCTGGCTTCTTCTTCTTCATCTACTTCTTTGTTGTGACAATCAACAACAGTAGATAAGATTATCAAATCAACCTCTTGCAGAATTTCAGATTCGTCAGCATCTTGAATATTGTCAGGATTAGAATCTTCAATTTGATTTGTATTGCTGAGAGTTGATTTACTTGATTTTCTTTTCAATTCAGGTTCTTCTTCAACAAATTCCTTGTCTTCTTTCTCCATGATATTCTTGATAACAGGATCTATTAGATTTTGTGAAGCTTCAGGAATTTCTTCAATTCTTAATGCTCTAGACCTTGTCTGTCTAGGTACTGTTTGAGTTGAAGAACCTCTTCTATTTCTTCTAGCACCTCTCCTACCTCTGCTTCCTCTACCTCTAGCAGGAGCAGTATAGCTGTCCATTGTCTCTCTTTGTAGTCTCAAGAATTCTTCATGTGAGAGATTTGGATATTCTTCACTTGCTGTAGAGAGTGCTTTTCTGGCAAATAATTGTTGAACTCTTTTATCAGTGTGATAAAGAGTAACAATTCTACCGTCTTTTGTAGAAATCTTCTGGAATAAATTTGATGCATCTTCAGGATTATCAATAATCACATCTTCATCACCTTCAGGAATTGTAGCAAGAATGTGTCCATGACCAGGTGTCAGGATTTGATCTTCCGTCAGGATCTGAGATTGCACCAATGTTCTTACTGTCTTAACTCCAGAATCAGAAACATGAGTTGACTGCGTAGTCTGACTTTGAGAAGTTTGAATTGTAGACTTCAAAACCGCAGCATCAGAGGTTTCTCCTTGTATCACTTTGTCACCACCATCATCTCCAGTATCATCATCATTATTTCTTAATACTAGATCAGGTGTACAACTTTGTCACCACCATCATCTCCAGTATTATCATCATTATTTCTTAATACTAGATCAGGTGTACATTTTGTCTGAATAACCTTCTCCCCCTTTTTGACATCAGGATTTGACAATAATTGCAAAATTAAGGAAAGAGAGGCTTGAATTGCAGTTACCTTAGTATCCAGAGAATCAATTCTTTGATTGATGGAGGTTTGTTCTGAAACAACAGATTTCACTTGGGATTCCACTACCCTCAGTTGTAAAGTAGTAGGCACCTTTGTAAAATTATTAAAGATATCAGTCCTCACTTTTTCAGTTGAACCCTTGATAGAATCAATCTCACTTTTCAGGCTTTTGGATAACAGAGTAGTAGCCTTCAGATGATTCTTCAAGTCTTGATTCTCTATAGACTTCACTGCATTATAGGCATGTTCTATAGCAGAAGAAAAACTGATAGATTCATCAGAATTGTGCCATGAATTGTTCCATTCATTCTGTCTAAATGCCTCTGCAGGATCAAAGGAAGGAGTAGAAAAATCTTGTCGCTGATCTTTCCCAGTGAAAGCATTGCTAGCCATATATGTACTTGATGAACCAAAATTAGTTCCAAGACTAATCTTGAGTGCTGTAGCAAGCTGTTCCTTCTCTTTTCTATTCTCATTATCATCATCACTATCATCATCAGAATTATCATCATCAGAACCATGAGATATATCAGGATCAGGAATTGCAATACCTTTCATTTTATCCTGTGATTCTGAGATAGGATGATCCATTGGTTTTGAACGAAGTGGCTATATCAAAATAGGCTTAGTATCAGGAGCACCACTAACGTCAGGATGAACATCGTCAGGATTTGATATGCTTGCATCAGTATTTGCTACCAATGGTTCTTGTGGAGCTTGAGGTTCAGAAGCTGTTTCAACACTTTGAGCTAAAGGTTCTTGTGTGCTTCCCTCATTGACAATGTTCTCGACCAATCTTTCAACAGAAGCTGTAGCTTTGCCTGCATCTTCACTTTGAGAAGATGGTTCTTGTGTAGCTGGAATGTTGATGTCTTCATTCTCCCTTTGAGAAAATGGTTCTTGTGTGACCATTCCACTAGCTAAGCCTTCACCCAAACTTTGATTGAGTGGTTCTTGTGTGGCAGGATCAACAGGAGCTGCTGAATTACTCTGAAATTCAGGTTCTTGTGGGCTTGATCCTTTCAGCTTCTTCTGTCTCTGATAGACTAACTCTTCTGCATTCCTCTTTTTCTTTGATGTAGGTGTAAGACCAACCAAGGAAGCAGTTGTAGAAACTTTCTCCCAAGAATGTCCTCGAATCTGAGATGGAGAGGCTGGAGAGTCTGATATAGAGACAACTTTTGTTGTTGCATCAGGAATACTAACATCAGGATTTGATGTCTGAATATCAGTATCCTTCATTTGCACTGTCAAAGGAATATGATACCTGCTCTTTGATAATTTCCTTGTCTTTTGTGGTTTTGATAAAAGTACCACAGCTTTAGTAGCAGTATCAGCAACTTCCTTGTTCATATTCATCACAGAGGATATAGGTAAGTCATCCTCGGAATCACTTTCATCAATCAACCTTAACTTCCTTTTCACAGGAACATTCTTAACAACCTTATCAGCTTTCTTCACCAGGACCCCTTGTACACCCCCTTGTATCTTCTTTTTAGTGAGTGGTGTAGAGGAAAAATCCTTTGAACCTGATTGCCTTCCAAACACATCAGTTCTAGCTGATTTCTTTGATTTTACAACTAAAGTCTGTTGAGAGACAGTAGAGGTGGTTGTTAACTGTTTAGACTGTTTAGGTTGCATGCTTGTGTCAGGAACAAGGTGGGTTGGTCCTTGCCCCATAGCATTAGACAGTAGTCCATAACGAGTAGGCATTTTCTGATGTAAGAAAAACCTAACCTCATCAGGAATAAAAGCATTTCCTATAAAACCATTTGCCTTATCACTGTTGACTAAGGACTTAATATTATTCTCAGTAATTCTACAGATTGGTAGAACTACATCATCCTCAAAAACAACATTAGGACAAAAGTGATTAAATATCAACTGTAAAAATCTAAGAAAACAGACAGAACCCAACTTATCTGATTTCCTATCACTTAAAGCTTTTAAGATAAAAGACCCATAATCAAACACTGTAGAATGGATAAGAGAGTACCCAATTTTAAGAGATCCTGATGGAAGAGCATCAAAATTTGATGTCTTGTTCAGGAAACAGCGGTTGATTGTATCAAAGAAGAAATTCCATTCCTTCTTAAGCTTTGTCCTAAAGAGATTTCCATATCTCTTTACTTCTCCATTGTAGCCCAGTTTCTTGACAAACTCAAATAGAGCAGAGTCTGAAATCACCCTAGGAACTTTTTCACCCAGAATAGGCAAATGCAATGCCTCTTCAATAACAGCAGGGGTGACATGATGAGTTACCCCATTTGATTCGAACTGCATCAGAATGGTTCCTGTAGAACTTTGACCAAAAACAACTGTGTTCCAAACCTGCATTACAGACTTAAAAGAAACACTTGCAGGCTCTGTTAAAGCATACTTCAATGGGCTTGAAGTAAGAAAATCTTGAATTATATGGAACTCAGTAGGCAATTCTTGATGGTCTAGAATGGCTACAAAGTTATTAGTGGCAAAAGTAATATCACGAATTACTGTTTGTTTGTTCATGAAAGATGAAGACGCCATTGTAATGCTTTTGAAAACTCGAGAATTAAGATTTGAAGCAATTAGGGTATGAAAGCACAGAGAGAGATAGAAAACGAAAAACTGATGATAAGAGAGTAATTAACGATGTAGACCAATAAAAAGTATTTTGTTAAAACAAAATATTACTCTCAAAGACAGGTGGCAAAATATGATTTGTGCACAAAGAATTAGTGGACAGATTACGTGTGTCATTTAAATAAATCTGCACCGCCTTTTATGTGTATGTATTGTTATATCTATAATAGTGCAACACACGCGCGCATACAGTTGTCCTACTAAAACTCAACCGTCCATCAGTAGATACTGACGAAAAATTAGGCACAAATTAAGTAATGAAATACTGACCTATACATCAGGATTGACCAGTTGACTTCCTGTCAGGATTGAGTCCTATCAGGATTTGATCAAAGATACATATCTTTCTGAATAACCATCAGATTTGACAGTTATCAGGATTTCCTCTCTGTAGCTTTCCCTCAGAAATTCTCAAAATTCATCATTCCAAGTTCATTCACCAACTTATTGAAAGTAGCTTCAGGCAGTGGCTTGGTGAATATATCAGCTAGTTGTTGATCAGTAGGAACAAAGTGAAGTTCAATTGTTCCTTCCAGAACCTGTTCTCTTATAAAGTGATATCTGATACTGATGTGTTTAGTAAGAGAATGCTGAACTGGATTTCCTGTCATTGCAATAGCACTTTGGTTATCACAATAAATAGGGATTTTTGAGTATGACAGGCCATAATCTAACAACTGATTTCTCATCCACATTATCTGAGCACAACAACTTCCTGCAGCAATGTACTCAGCTTCTGCAGTTGAAGTGGAAATAGATTTCTGCTTTTTACTGAACCATGAAACTAGTCTTCCACCCAAAAACTGACAACTTCCTGAAGTACTTTTCCTGTCTATTTTGCATCCTGCAAAATCAGCATCTGAATAACCACACAACCCAAAATCTGATTCCCTTGCATACCAAAGGCCAAGTGAAGGAGTGCCTTTGAGATATCTGAAAATTCTTTTGACTGCAATCAGATGTGGTTCTCTAGGTTTTGCTTGAAATCTTGCACATAGACAGGTTGCAAACATGATATCTGGTCTACTGGCAGTGAGATACAATAAAGAGCCAATCATTCCTCTATAGTGAGTTAGATCTACCTCTTCACCTTGATCAGGATCAAGTTTGGTAGATGTAGCTATGGGAGTTGAAGCAGGAGTACTGTCTTGCATGTTAAACCTTGTCAGTAAATTCCTTGTGTATTTAGACTGATTAATAAAAATCCCTTCATCAGTCTGTTTAACTTGAAGACCCAGAAAGTAACTCATTTCTCCCATCATGCTCATTTGATATCTTGACTGCATAAGCTTGGAAAACTTTTCACACAGCTTATTGTTTGTTGACCCAAAAATGATATCATCAACATAAATCTGAACTAACAGTAACTCCTTACCATGATTCAAATAAAATAGAGTTTTATCAATTGCACCTCTTTTGAATCCTCTTTCCAGTAAGAATTGAGCTAAGGTTTCATACCATGCTCTTGGAGCTTGCTTTAGTCCATAAAGTGCCTTATCCAGTCTGTAGACATGATCTGGATATTTAGGATCAATGAAACCAGGAGGTTGTTCAACATAAACTTCTTCCTCCAGTTCACCATTTAAGAAAGCACTTTTAACATCCATCTGGAAAACCTTGAATTTCTTATGTGCTGCATAAGCAAGAAATATCCTGATGGCTTCTAGTCTTGCAACAGGAGCAAAAGTTTCATCATGGTCAATTCCTTCTTGTTGGGAATACCCCTTTGCAACTAGTCTAGCTTTATTTCTGATAATGACTCCATCAGAATCAGTCTTGTTCTTGAAAATCCACTTTGTACCAACAATTGATCTATTCTTTGGTCTTGGTACCAGTTTCCAGACTTCATTCCTTTCAAATTCATTCAGTTCTTCTTGCATTGCAGTAACCCAATCAGCATCTTTAAGTGCATCTTCAACTTTCTTAGGCTCCTCCTTGGATAGAAAGTTATTATATAAACATTCATTCTGAGTTGCACTTCTTGTTTGAACACCTGCATCAGGATCTCCAATTATCAAATCAGGAGTATGATCTTTTGTCCATTTCCTTGCTGGTGTCAAATTGTTTCTTGAAGTAGATGCTCCCCCTGGATTGGTGTTATCTTGATTGAAAGAATTTGATTGATTTGAAGCTCTCCCTGAATTATTGTTATGCCCTCCTGATGTGTTATCAGGATCTTCACTTGAATCAGTATCTGAAGAATTCTGTCCTGATGATTGAGTTGACTCTGAACTTGTAGTTGAATGCCGTTGCTCTCCCTCAACATTAGCACTACTAGTTGTATTACTGTTGTTTGCATCATCAGTATTAGCACCATCAGTACCTGGTGAGTCATCAGGATTTGGTGACCCGTCAGTACTGGATGAATGGACATGATCTGATTCACTTTCTTCAGGTTCCTTGGAAGCTTCATTTTCAAATAACAATCTATCATGCGAGTCTTCAATGATTCCAGTTATCTTCTTATCATCAAAAGATACATGTATTGACTCCATGACAGTTCTTGTTCTCAAATTAAAAACTCTGAAGGCTCTTGATGTAGGATAACCTATGAATATTCCTTCATCAGCCTTTGTTTCAAATTTCCCTAGCTGTTCAGGATGAATTCTGAGAACAAAACATTTACAGCCAAACACATGCAAATGCTTCAGACTTGGTTTCTTCTCTTTGAGTGACTGATAAGGAGTGACACCATGCCTGTTTATCAATGTGAGATTTTGTGTATAGCATGCTGTGTTGACTGCTTCTGCCCAGAAATATGTAGGTAATTTAGCTTCTTCCAACATAGTTCTGCCAGCTTCAATAAGAGTTCTATTCTTCCTTTCTACTACTCCATTTTGCTGAGGTGTGCCAGGAGCAGAGAATTGTTGAATGATTCCTTTGTATTTGCAGAACTCTTCCATCTTTGAATTCTTAAATTCAGTACCATTATCACTTCTCAGAATCTTGACTTTGTACTTTGTGGTTGTCTCAATCATCCTTTTCTTACTGATGGACATGATGTTGACTGGACCAAACAGATCAAGATGTAGCATGTGATATGGTTCTTCAATAGAGGATTCTGATTTACTCTGGAATGATGTCCTTCTTTGTTTTGCTTTTTGGCATGCATCACAGAGTCCATCAGGTGTATATAAGACATTAGGTAATCCTCTTACTAACTCTTTCTTAACCAACTCATTGATGTTGCTGAAGTTGAGATGAGAAAGCTTCTTGTGCCAATTCCAACTTTCATCTACTGAAGCTTTACTGATGAAACATGTAGGGGAGCCATCAGTATCTGAGAGAATGTTGGCTTCATATATGTTACCATGCCTGTAGCTAGTTAGTGCTATCTTCCCTGTTGCTTTACTGACTACTTCACAATGTGTGAAATAGAAATTGACATGATAACCTCTGTCAGTGATTTGACTAATACTCAACAAGTTGTGTTTTAGTCCTTTCACTAGAGCTACTTTTTCAATGATGACATTTCCAATGATTATATTGCCATATCCCAAGGTTTGTCCAATGTTGCCATCTCCATAAGACACAGTTGGGCCAGCTTTTTCCTCATATTCTGATAACAGGGCTTTGTTTCCAGTCATGTCACTACGCCATAGATGGCTTTTTGCAACGGTTTTGCAAGGTGTTGCCATCTATAAGTGTTGTAATAGCTTTGTTCAATCATATCTATTACAACAATAATTGTTTGTGTTAGCATAGACCCGATTAAGTGTTGCAGTAGATGTTGTCTGGACAAAAACTTTATTTTATGAATACAAAATTAAATTAAATGTAATAAAATTTATGAAAAATGAATTATTTATTTCATTGAAATTATTAATTTGAAAAGGAGTGGATGATGATTTTTTTTTATAAATTACTCCCTCCGTTTCTTTTTATATGACGTTTGACTTTTTTGCACGCATTTTAAAGCGATTTGACCGGATACTTAAAATTATTATTTTTTATATTTTCTTTTTTTGAATTAAACTATTATTTATATAATTTAATTCAAAAAAGAAAATTCTAAAAATAATAAATTTAAGTACCCGGTCAAAACATCTTGAAGTATGTGCAAAAAAGTCAAACGACATATAAAAAAAAACGGAGACGGTAATTCATTTTTAGTAAGTTCAAAATGAACAAATTTAAAATGTAAAAAGAAAGCGTTTTCAAAACAATTAAAGAAATTATTATAGGTGATTAAATTTTGATAAAATTATTATAAGTGATATGGTGGAGCGGCACGCATTTTGATAAAAGTAGCTGAGCGGCAAATATTTCGATGAAAGTAGATGAGCGGCAACCATTACCGCCTCCTCTTCACCAAAACTTTTAAACAATTTGTGTTAAAACGTATACACTCTCTCCCTCTACCTCTCTAGTTGCCAAGGATGAATTAGGGTTCTAAAGTAAGCGACTTCAAGATGAGGGTTGGATAAGGGTGAATTAGAGCTTCAAGATCGATTTACAAATTAGGGGATTCAACTTTAGGGTTTCAATTTAAGTTTAAGGCTTTGGTACGGTTCAATTAGGGCTTACAAATTCGGGTTTAAGCTTAAGGTATCATTCTCCCTAGCTTTAATTTGCTAATTTGTTAATTTGTGTTCTTAATTAGGGCTTAATTTTCTACTTTGATAACTTTCGAGTTGTGTTTTGTATGTTTATATGTATATGCATGTATGTAGTAATTAGTAGTGTTAATTTTTTTTTTAATTTACCTTCTGTCGAGCTCTGACAAGACTTTTGAAGGATGCTGTGTTGTTTTTTTTGTGTTGTTTAACTCCCAGTGAGCATATCTTGGTATTAAGACTATGTTACAGAAATTGGGATGGTGTATGATTTGTAATCTGAAAGTGACAGTTATATGTGTATGTTTTTCTGTTCTTATAGGGAAAAATATTTGATTGTTATTCAGTCCCTGGGAATCCTGTGGTTAATGTTCCCGTAGCAGCCTGTCATACCGTTGAGCATTTCATGTCCAATGTATCATTTGCAGCTGTTGCAGTGTCATTCACACATACAATAAAAGGTATACAACATCAAGACAACTTAACTCAGTTATTTCATTACATTGTGCCAAGTTTATACAACACAAAGACAACTTAACTCAGTTATTTCATTACATTGTGCCAAGTTTTATATGTTGCATTTGGTTTTCAGTATAGTTTGACCCTTGCATTGGTAATACATAAGTTTAGATATAAGTTTTTTTGTTCATCATCACTGGTAGTTAGTAACTGTGTTTTGCCTTTTTCACACAAATACTAACTCAGAAAGACATGGGAAAGTGGGGACAGTTTCTCAGACCCTAAGATCTTTATGCAGAATTTGTTCATTGTAATGTTTATTACCATTTTCAAATTTCTTTACTTGCAGCCCTGGAACCATTCTTTAATGCGGTTGTTTCTCAGTTTATTTTAGACCAACAGATTTCGCTTCCCTTATGGCTATCATTGGCCCCTGTTGTTATATCTCGTAATCAAGTTTATAATTGCAAAAAGTATGATATTCTAAGTTGTAGCTAGGCTCTCATCTCATGCAACCTTATACTGTCCAATTTATTGCGACTGAATTATGAATATATTACTTGCATTCAGTAACATATATAATTTGTTAATCAGGTCATACAATCACTATATAACTATAACTATTTGCAGTGTAAATTAATCAGTAATTGTGAGTCTCACTTATGTGGTAATTTCTCTGCAGGTTGCTGCTTCATGATCCCGATCAGCGTCTTGGAGCAGAAGGATCATCAAAGGTTGTATTTCGCATGTTCTGAAAATTTTACTACAATTAACATTGTTAATGTGGTTTCTTGATAATATATCTTGGTTTCTTGTTCTCCACTTGTAAATTACAAGACATATATCTCGAATTGTCTTGCTAATAAAAAGCCTGCACTGTCTTGATAATATTTTGCCAAATTCGAATATTTGAGGCCAAAGTAATATTATGTTAAGATACTTAATTAAAAAGGTGGGAATGATTGAATTACTTGTTTATGCATTAAAACATAGGTTGCAAGAAGAGAAATCTATGAGGATGGTGCTTGAGAGGGCGATGGGTCGAGCTTCCAGTACTTTATCACCTGAACATAGACACTAGAAGATAAAGCTTACTCCAAGATATTCCGGCTAATGGATCAACAAGACCTATTTACATTCATTTTCTTATTCATTTTCTTCTTATTATTATTGATGTCTAAGAAGATGATGTGTATTCTTATTATTGATGTCTAAAAAGATGTGTATTTAGTTCTGTATTGAATTATAATGTTTTATTTTGGGGTTGATGAATGAAATGAAAAGACATGTTTAAGTATTGTGGTACTGAGAATTGCTTATCTATGTGCAATATATTTTTAATTTACCATTACAAAAGTGTTGCAGTAGCTATGATAAAGTGTTGCAAATATTGTTCAAAAAATGTTATAATAGTTTAATTTAGTGTTGCCATTTGCTCAAAAAAGTGTTGCTAAAGGGGTACACATGTGGGGGCCACTAATGGTGTGTCCCACATGTGGGGCCCAAAACAGTGGGGCCCACATGTGGGGCCCACATTTTTTTGAACAAAGCCTAATCTACTGCAACATATTTTAACCTGTTGGCATAGGTAGAAAAGTGTTGGCGTTGACCCCTAAGGCAACGGGAAAAAAACTAACACTGAAAAAGTGTTGCCTTTGAGATTTTTGAGGCTATGCCAACGAATTTTGAACTTCCGGCAACGGTTTTCAAGGGTTGCAGAAGGCCATTTATGGCGTAGTGTGTGCACAGAACATCCACTATCCATGACTAACACATTTTTCCTTTTACCCTGCATCAGAATAGTAAAACACTAGTCAGAATGTTTAGGAACCCACACTTATTGGATTCCTTGTTCATGCATTTTATTAAATTTAACAGCAGAAGACTTTTTGACTTTAGCAGTCCTGACAGGATTTACTCCATCAGGATTTGCTTTGTCAGTATCAGTATTAACAAAAGCATGCTTCATCATGACATTTTCAGTTCTATCAGACTTTGTACTACTTTCAAACTTAGGCAATGGATCATAAAAATTATAGTACAAATCATGATACTCTTTACATGTATAAATAGAATGCCATAGACTACCACAATGAAAACAGGAATTCTGTGGTTTGTAAAATACTGATCTATTCCTAACATCAGACTTAGGAGTTTCAGCAATTTTCTTCTTACTCTTTTTACAATCAATAGCAAGATGATTAGAGTTACCACAGTTAAAACAACACTTTCTAGGTTCATTTGGGATATATTTATAACCATTCTCTTTATTGATCCCAACTTTACCATTCCTGTTTCTCTTAACAGTAGCTTCCTCTTTCTTATCTGTAACCTCACAGATTTTATCTTTAAGCTGTTTCTAAGACAATAGACCTACATTCTTAGTGACTTTGTTCATGATAGGTTTAGACTTTATAATTTTAATTCCTTGAGAAGAAAAAGATCCCTTTTCAAAAGTAGAATTGGAATCCTTACCAAAAACAAAATTAACAGGAGTAATCTTAGATTTGGTTGAGTCTATAACATGTCTATAGGTCTTTGGACTGACTGTCTCATCAATGACAATTTTCTCTGCTAATTTCTTATCTTCATCTGACTTATATCCTAGACACTCTTTCCAATTATTAGAGGTATTAATCTCATGAAATTTCCTACCAGAGTCTGTCCAGGTTCTGATTTTCTCATTAGCAAATTCAAGTTCTTTTTCAAGGGAAGTACATTTAGATGTCATCTCTAAGTGCATGTGTTTAGCATTATCACATTCTTTTTGTACTTCTTGCATACGAGAAAATTCAGCTTCTAATATCTCATTCCTCTTTCTAAGGTCAGACATCTCAGATAAGATTCTAGTATTCTCAGCAGTTTGACTTCTAAAGCTAATATGTAATGACTTTAGAAAACGTCTTAACTCAGAAGCATTATCAGTATCAAAATCAAAGATAGTATTTAGTACCTTATCATCAGGAGCAGCAGTTACATCAGCATTGGCCATTAACGCATAGTTGACTACCTCAGTATTAGATTCTGAGGAAGAGTCCATCCAATCCTTGCTTGATGTGATGAGTGCCTGTGTCTTGTTGCATTCAGAAGCAAAGTGACCCATACCATTACACTTGTAGCATCTAACCTTTGACTTGTCAAATTTGCTACCCTTGCTGTCCTTTTTGATATACTTGTCTTTGTCTGCTTTGAAGGTCTTTTTCTGAAAGTTGCCTTGTCTTCTATTCTTCCTGAACTTCATCCTTCTGAAGTTTCTAACAATCATAGCAACCATCTCTTCCATGTCTGAATCAGAAGATTCATCACCAGTATTGGCATTAGGATTGCCATCAGTATCTGATGAAGAGTCGTCAGGATCTGACTCAGCTACTCTTGCTTTCCTTCTAGAGACCTCCATTGCTTTCCCTTTTGATTTTGCTTCTACATTCAAAGCAATTGACTTTGCCTTGCTGCTTTTCTTGTTCTTTCTCTGTTGAACTTCAAGATCATGAGTTCTTAGCATCCCATAGATCTCATCAAGAGACACAATGTTCAGATCATACTGGTGTCTAATGATTGAGGTCTGAGTATCCCATTCTTCAGGTAAAGCTCTAAGAAATTTGGTGTTTGAATCTTCAGTTTCATATACTTTGTCAACTAAGGATAAGCTGTTCAATAGTGTCAGAAATCTATCATCAGTCAGGCTCTCTTCAGGTCTTGCATCGAATTGCTCATATTCTTGAATCAATAGAGCCCTTCTGTTTTTCTTAACAGATGCAGATCCCTGGCACTGAGTTTCCAAAGTATCCCAGATTTCTTTTGAAGACTTGCATGCAATCACTCTGTTTGACATAACAGCATCAAGGCTATTATGCAAGATATTCTTTATCTTTGGTTCCCTGAGTACATGAGCTTTTTCTTCTGGAGTCCATTCAGCTTTAGCTTTGACCACATAATGTTCTGGTACTGTATCTGTTCGTTCTATGAACTTTGTTGGTATATATGGTCCATCACGAATCCTGTCCAAGTAGTCGGGATCCATAGCCTCCAGGTACATCAACATCTTTACCTTCCATGTAGGATATTCTGATATCTTCAAGATGGGAATCTTCATGCTTTCATACTTGGTTGTCGACATCTTTAGATCGTATCTGATTCAGAATTAAATCAGTTTGCTCTGATACCAATTGTTGCCCAGTAAATAACAATTGTAGAAGGGGGTTGAATACAATTGTATAAGATTCTCGACTTTATATAACACAAATATGAAAGATCAATAACAATAACAATAACAGCTTTATTAACTTTGATATAAAACTGTTACAAACTCTCTTAAGAAATTCTGATGTTCTTAAGAGCTGCTAGCTTACAAAAACTCTCTCAAGAAATTCTGTTCTTAAGAGCTTCTCTCCGATTATGTTCTCTCTCGAATGAATACATAAATCGAAACCAAAACTGTGTTTATATAGTGCACACAGCTTCTCTATCAATAACAAGATAAGTCCTAATCATAACAAAGATAGAAACATATCTTTAATCGATAGCTGCATTCTACAAACCAGGAACAAATAGAATAAACTTCCATGTTTATCTAGACTCCAAATATAACTCGAAGTAGGAATCCTGATCAGCTTCAAGTCCTGATGATCAAACCTGATCATAGTCTGAGTAGGAATCCTGATGATCAATAAGATACTGACGCTTGAACAAATACTGATGACCATGCAATACTGATGACGTCAGCAATCCTGATCAGTTGAGTCTAGCTTCTGATGATCATTGAATTCTGATCTAACACTTACATTCTGCAGCATAATATCCTAACACATTGCAATGAAACATCTCACAGTACTTCTATCATGACCAGTGCCCTGAAAACCTCTTCCACCTCTTCCTTTGTAGCTTGATTGTCCTTTTGCATTTTCTCTATTCGTTCGTTTTATCTAATCCTCTCTAGTGAGTAAGTGCTTGTCCTTATTCTTCTCGCGCCTGGACCACTCCTCCTCTGTCAGTAACAATTTACTCACAATAGTCAAATTTTGACCTTTCAACCTTTCTTTATGGGCTTGGAGAGACCCGATAGCTTCTTCAACTATCATCTTTTCTAGATCCCCAAATTGCTCGATTGTCGAGGCAATTTGTAGGAATCTGGACAGAACAACTCGCAGCAGCTTCTTAACAACATACGACTCCTTCATCTCTTCACCTAAAGCTCGAATGGTAGACACTACACCACTCAGCTTCATGTAGAAATCCTCGAGTTGGTCACTGTCATCCATGTGTAGTGACTCAAATTCCGCTTTCAGCATCTGAACCTTGCCCTTCTTTACACGCTCAGCTCCTTGACATATAACTTTGATGGCTTCCCAGCCCTCCTTTGTCGTTTTCTTCTCTGAGATTGACAGTAATATTTCCTCAGGTATGCCTTGGTAGATCATGGCCAAAGCAACCTTGTCATTTTTCTCGTCAACAACTGCTTTTGCATCACTCAGTTCTACAGCACTCCACACTCCCTAGGCCTGCATAAAAACTGTTAGGCCGAATACACAATATATAATCAATATATGTATGAGAATAACAATCAAGAACACTGTTTATGAACAATAAACTGAATTATATTAAATAACGCTTCTCTCAGTGATGTAAAATATCACAGAGAGCTGCTAGGTTACAAGAATAATGTATTCAGTATTCGCATCCCTTTTAGGGTTAACCTATCTGTGTTTATATAGTACACAGTTACATAATCAATCTCTAATTGATATTCCTATAAATCAGCTATACAATTAATATCAATTTAGGATTGCTTCTGTCTTCTGTCCCGTTTCTTTAGATATCTCAATATATCTTGCTTCTTTTCATCTTCAAGATATATTGCTTCTAGAATCTTTAAGTATGCACCGACAGCTAAATAAACTCTCACCCCGTCAGACTTTAACAAACTCTGACTGGCTTCTAGTATAAACTCTGATAAGTACCTGTTACTTAAACACTGATAAACAATCATCAACAATTATATCTAACAATCTCCCCTAACTTGTGCATAACAAAAATGTACCAGTTAAAAGATAATTGATGATGTCAAAACATATAACAAATGCAGTGTTTATAACATAACAGATTTTAACTTTTACTTAGAACAGAAAACTTTTAAAAACTTACAGTCAGCCTTTATTTAAGTTCTTCAATGTCAGGCACTGTCCTGAGATAATCTGTAAGTAGTCTTCTTTCAGCTCTTTCTAGTTCAGAAATCATAACCTCTTTCAGCTCCTTAAGTTCTGGATCTCTTTCACCAGTCTGATATATGGCAGCCCTCAGAGAATAAATGCTGTTTTTATTCATCTCATTTCCAAGTCTTATAAAGAAAGACTTATCAGACTCTAGATTGAACTCTAAGACTCTTATTCCCAGTGCAGTTCTGAACCTTGCACTATTCCTCTTCATATCTACCAGCTTTCCATGAGAATCTCTATATTTAGGAATATAAGCACTTGAAATTCTGGCTCCAAGCAAAACTTTAGACTTCATCATTCTCTCTCTCAAAACTTGAGCAGCATTATGAGTACTTTGATTTTTCACTTTCAGCAAATACAAAACATACTCCAGCTCTTCCCATAGCTTTAGATGAATGTCAGCTTCTCCAACCCTATAAACTCTTCCATCAGCAATGAAGTATAACAAAAACTCCTTTTTAATTCCTTTGTGATAGATCATCTGAACAGACTCTAACTTGTCAAGGCTTTCTTGAGTTACCCCAACACCAGGTTCTGCCAGTGAGTATGATCTAAAGGACTGTTATTTATTCTTTTCTCTCTATGTGATCCCAAACCAGATTTATCATAAGATTCATTTCCTAACACTGATCTGGTTTGAAGAAAATTCACATTTCCTGGCTTCAGAGTTTCATCTCTAGTTGGTTTTCTAAAAGTACCTTGGAGTTGTGGAGATATCAATTGGATTTGTACAACTTGAGCAGTGTCAGAGGTTGTCACAACTTTAGCGGAATTATCAACTTGAGCAACGTCAGTGGTTGATTGATTAGGTCTTGATTCAACTTGAGCCATGTCAGAGGTTGAATAAGCCTTCTTTGATAACTCAGGTTCTTCAATCAATTTACCTTTACCCTTATCAGTGCCTGCTCCAACAGGCCTCCTTGAGTATTGTAAACTCTGTTGAGAGTTCACATTCTCTTTAATAAAAATTCCTTGTTCCTTTCTCCTAGGAGTCTTGGCAGCCTTTTTCTTATAAGTTCCAGCTTCAACCTTCTTCTTATGCTCTTCAGCAAGAATCTGCATCTCAGCATCCATATCTTCAACTGTGGCTTCACCACCATGTTCTTCCAGAAACAGCTTAGCTGCAATCTCTTCATCAGTAATTGGATTAGCTGAAATCACTAGACTTTTAAGTCTTGAAGAAGATTGAGCACCAGAGTTTACTCTTCCAGAGTTTGTCAGCTTAGCAGAGTTTGACCTAAGTCTCCCTTTGCTTAGTCTCTGCTTGATTTCTATATGATCCTTGATCATAGAGGAATATTTAGCTCTATCATTCTTCAAGGCCAATTCCTTAGCAACAATATCATTGCTCAGGCCTATGACAGCTTTGTGAGTCTCATCAAAGCGATTGTGCAAAGATTTAACTTGAACAATTGTAGCCTTCAAATGTGTCAACAGGTCAGGATTTGAAATTTCTTTTGCAGACTTATCAACAAAATCAGCAGTCCTTTATGTAAAGAAAATACAATCTGTCCCTGACCAATTTGCATAGTACATTTCTCTATAATGAGCTTCAGTTGCATTTTGATTTTCCTTGACAGACTCTGCAGTAAGATCCCTTAGAAAATTTATCCCAGAGTTTGCATGATCAGAACTTACAAAAGTGTGATCATCACTGTCAGAAACAACTCTGTCTTCAACAACATTTTCTGCTAAAGGCTCTGCAGCTTCTTCAACTAAATTCTCTACAGTAACTTCAATATTTAACTGTGCAGCTTCATTTTGAATTTGCTCTGCAACAGCTTCATTCTTCTCAGAGTTAACTGCCTCAGCAACCTTTTCTTCTGCTAGAACAGCATTTTGAACAGAGTTTGCAACAAGAATATCTTCTTCCAGATTTTCTGTTGTAGCTTCATCCATCTTCTCAACAGCAGCTTCAACAATCTTCTCAGAAGAGACAGATTTTGCTTCCTGATCAACTTCCTCACCCAATTCAAGAATTTGATTGGTGACAGAGAGAATCTCTGTATGAGTTGGCATAGACTCATCAACTACTAGAGTGGCTTGATCAGCTGCCACATCCACAGTGTCACAAACACTGATTGCAGGATGTGCTTCAAAATTCATGTCAAAAGAATCAACAAAGTTATCAACATCAGCATTTGCAGCATCTGCTCTGACATTAACAGCCTCATTGTCTTCAACCAACTCATCAACATTTACTCTGTCCTCTGTAGGCACAGTAGCTTCAACATTTACATCAGCCTCCTGAGTTACAACATCAGGAGCTGCATTCTGTTCAGCTTCAGGAACATCTTCAGTTTCTAACTCATCAAAAAGATAGTCAGCTACCATTCTTCTTCTTCTATGATGCAGAGTTTCAGTATCTTCCTCATCATCAGAACGTGGTCTCTTTGCTCTTTTCTTCTTAGATGGACCAACAGACTTTGGCACAAAAGATTTTGACACTCCAACCTCAGTAGCTGGCTTAACAGTCTTTGCAGGTTTAACAGCCCTGTGTTTGATTCTACCACCTGTCTGAATTGGTTGTGATGTAGATGGAGGAACTTCAGTGTTTATTGGTTCTGGTTGTGGGTCTGTTTGAATAGAATTATCCAAAAACTGCTGCACTAATGCAGGCAGTAAGAGATCACCTACATGACCCTTCTTCACATCTTTGTTCACAAGATCAGAGAATATACGTTTGTGTAATTTAAAACATGGAATGACATCTGCATCAATAATATCTACCCCACTAACACAGGCAGAAAATAAAAGCTGACAGAATCTAGCAAAGTAAACTACTCCCCTATTCTCAGTCATTTTCTCTCCTATGTTACTTAAAACAAGTCTACCAAAATCAAAATTGTTACCATAGAGAAGAGAATACCCTATTTGTAGACTGTCAGTGGGTATTGCATCCCAGTTTGTGCACTTCTTCCCGAACGTTCTTGTTATACAGTCGAAGAAAAAGCTCCACTCCTTCCTCAAGAACGATCGCTTCAACTGACCTATCTTAGCCAAAGATCCACCATAACCTATTTCCCTCATCATCCGCAGCAAATCAGCATCACCAACAGCAATGGTGTAAGCAGTATGTTCACCAAAGCCCATAGCAGCACGTACCGTACCAGGAGTAATTACATACTCGGTTTCTTTAAACTCGAAAATAATAGATGGCGTTCCAGAATCACCACCATCATCATAGATACCAGTCTCCCAGAAGCTTTTGATCTGAAACCCAGAAAGCCTCTCTGGGTCTACAAGAGCACGCCCAATTGGAGATTGGGCAAGAAAATTCTGCATCAAGTGAAACGCCTCCGGTGCGTTCACATTAGCCAATGGAGCAACATAATTATTAGGAACGAATTCAAGTCCAGAAGATACAAAAGCAGTAGAACCCATTAGTACGATTTAGAAATAAGCAGAGAATGACTTAAAGAATATTTGAGAGTGTTTGCAGTAAGAGTGTTTGTGAAAATGTATGTGTGACAGTAAAATGTGAATTTGAGTAAGTTGTGAAAAGTTCAAACGTGTTTGTGTATTGTATATTAATACAAAAGAAAGAATTAAAAACTGAACAGTTTCTAATCAATACAAACAACTTTCTTACTCCGTGAAACGTGTGAGTGGGACACGTGGCACACATGCAATGACTGACAGTAGTAATTGGCAGTTTCCAATGTGCATGCGTAGTAAAAAAAGCAATAATTACCGCCTATTACATTTTCCTAGACACTCAACCTCTCTCCTCTGTTTATTACACTTTTGAACTGTTGTCCAATCATACTCTCTATTTTCCAAAAAAAATGTTCCTCAATAATTATGAAATGTCTGAAACAACCTTATTTATTTTAATCATCAGAGATTAAAAATAAATTACCTCGGCGTAGAGTCCACAGTTCATCAGTTTTTATCAATTCACCTCCTTTATTAATAATCTCTTTTCTCAAAATGCACAGTTGTGATCTATGTGTGTGTATAGTAGAGTTTACTGAATATAAACATTTAGAGCATCTCAAAGTGCATAAAATCCACAAAATAAATCAGTAAAAACTGGTTGCCCAAACTCTCATACACAAACAAAATCTGATGTCATCTAAACTCTGTATTTATAAATTTATTATTTTCACCCCCTTCGAATATTTTTTTTTCCCAGTACTCAGTGGTTGGCACTAGTCACCAAAAATCAAAAAATTTAGCCCTTATTTCATACAATAAGTTCCTGGGTCTTCCTAGGCACAACATGATCTCAAAGGAATTTGTGCATATTTTTGCATCTTTTGATATGAGGGTGAAATATTAGCAACTAATTATCAGAGTTTAGACTTTCATCAGCTAACACAATTAATTTATGAGAGAAAGTGTAAACAGCCAATACAGACTCAGTGTATTGGATCAATAAACAAAGAGATGCTATAAATATAGAGACAGTATCATGCTGTGTAAAATTTCTGCACACATTTGAGATCAGATTTTATAGAACTCAGAAAGATTCATGATTACTTACTGAGAATCATGCTTCATACAATTTTCTTCATCGGTCCATATGTTTCAGACAATAACACAATCAGAGTATAACATCAGAGTTTATCATCAGAGTATGCTTCCATCAGAGTATGCTACCAGAGTTTATCAACATGATTTGCATGACATTTAACATATGCAGAAAAACATGAGCAAGATTTTCACAGATGAGTAAAGTTTGAGTCTAACCAATATCTCTAGTCGAAACCAGAGATCATTCCAAGTTCATTTACCAGTCTTGTAAATGTAGCTTCACTCAAAGGCTTAGTGAAGATATCTGCAAGCTGTTGTTCTGTAGACACAAAATGAAGCTACCTTCATCCACATGTTCCCTGATAAAATGATACCTTATGCTGATGTGCTTGGTCATGGAGTGTTGTACTGGATTACCTGTCATAGCAATAGCACTTTGATTATCACAGAAAATAGGTATTTTAGAGTACCTTAATCCATAATCCAGCAACTGATTCTTCATCCACAGAATCTGTGCACAACAGCTACCAGCAGCAATATACTCTGCTTCTGCTGTGGATGTGGAAATTGATTTCTGTTTCTTGCTATACCAAGAAACTAATCTGTCACCTAGAAATTGACAACTTCCACTGCTGCTTTTTCTGTCTATCTTACATCCTGCAAAATCTGCATCAGAGTAACCAATTAATTTAAACTCTGATTCTCTAGGATACCACAAACCCAAGGTTATGGTTCCTTTGAGATATTTGAAAATCCTCTTCACATCTGTTAGATGAGGCTCTCTGGGATCTGCCTGAAATCTTGCACAAAGACATGTTGCATACATGATATCTGGTCTACTTGCAGTGAGATAAAGAAGAGACCCTATCATGCCTCTATAGATTGTCATATCTACTGAAGTTCATGTGTCTTTATCTAGCTTCGTTGCAGTTGCCATAGGAGTTGTGGCAGATGAACTATCAAGCATACCAAATTTCTTGAGAAGATTTCTGGTATATTTAGCTTGATTAATAAAAATCCCATCATCTGTTTGCTTTACCTGCAAGCCTAGAAAATAACTAAGCTCTCCCATCATGCTCATTTGGTACCTGGACTGCATAAGCTTGGCAAATTTCTTACAGAGTTTGTCATTAGTAGACCCAAAGATTATATCATCCACATAGATTTGAACTAAAAGCAGATCATTACCAGTATTGAAATAGAACAAGGTTTTATCAATTGTACTCTAGTGAACCCACTTTCTAAAAGAAATTGAGCCAGAGTTTCATACCATGCTCTAGGTGCTTGCTTTAGTCCATAAAGTGCTTTGTCAAGCCTGTAGACATAATCTGGATGCTTGGGGTCCACAAACCCTGGTGGTTGTTCAACAAACACTTCTTCTTCAAGTTTCCCATTGAGAAAAGCACTTTTCACATCCATCTGAAAGACTTTAAACTTTTTGTGAGCAGCATAGGCCAGAAAAATCCGTATTGCCTCCAATCTAGCAACTGGAGCAAAGGTTTCATCATAGTCAATTCCTTCCTGTTGTGAATAGCCTTTAGCCACAAGTCTAGCTTTATTCCTTGTAATCACTCCATCACTGTCTCTTTTGTTTCTGAAAACTCACTTTGTACCAACAATAGATCTGTTCTTTGGTCTTGGTACAAGTGTCCAGACTTCATTCCTCTCAAATTCATTCAACTCCTCTTACATTGCTGTTATCCAGTTAGCATCTTGAAGAGCTTCTTCCACTTTCTTGGGCTCTGTTTGAGATAAGAATGCATGATACAGACATTCATTTGTTGTTGCACTTCTTTTTCTCACACTTGCTTCTGGATCTCCAATTATCAAGTCAGGTGTATGAGCTTGTGTCCACCTTGATCCATGCTTTCCTGATTTTCTTCTTGACCATTAGCATTCTCTGAGGCTCCCCCTGAATTGGACTGTTCAGTATTTGAACTTTCAGAGTTTAACCCAGAGTTTCTATTTAATTCTTCAGCTGACTCACTTTCAGAATTTGAGTCATTATCTTGAGATGTTTCTGAAGTATCTTCATGCTCCCCCTCAACTGGTTCTCTATCTTGCTCTGTCAGAGAAACTCCCTCAGTGTTTACCAGTAGAGGTTCAGAGTATGCGTCGTCAGAGTTTGTTGGATTTGCTTCATCAGAGTTTACGTGATCAGAGTTTAGATCTTCATTTTCAAAGCGAAGTTGATCATGATATTCTTCATCTTCTATTCCAGTTATTTTCTTGTCATCAAATGACACATGTATAGACTCCATGATCACTTTAGTTCTCAGATTGTAGACTCTGAATGCTTTAGTTGACAGTGGGTATCCAACAAAAATTCCTTCATCAGCTTTTAAGTCAAACTTGGTCAACTGTTCAGGATGAGTTTTCAACACAAAGCATTTGCATCCAAAAATATGAAAATATTTCAAATTTGGCTTCTTATTCTTCACCATCTCATATGGTGTTTTCCCATGCCTGTTGATCAGTGTTGTATTTTGAGTAAAACAAGCAGTTTGAACAGCTTCTGCCCAGAAATAAGTTGGCAATTTTGCTTCATCAAGCATTGTTATGGCAGCTTCGATTAAAGTTCTGTTCTTTTTTTCAACTACACCATTTTGTTGTGGAGTCCCTGGTGCAGAAAATTCTTGCTTCACTCATATTTCTTTGCAAAATTCTTCCATTATTGAATTTTTGAATTCAGTACCATTATCACTTCTGATTATTTTCACTTTATACTGTGATCCTTTGTCCAGTAGCTTCACATGTTCCATCAGTGTTAAGGCAGTTTCATCCTTCTTTACTAAAAAATACACCCATGTGAATCTAGTGTACTCATCAACAATGACTAAAGCATATTTCTTTCTGTCTAGAGACATTACATTTACTGGACCAAATAGATCAACATGAAGAAGATGATAAGGATCCACAACTGAAGATTCAGATTTACTCTTGAAAGATGACTTCCTTTGCTTGGCCTTTTGACAAGAATCACACAGACCATCTAAGCTGAGTATTGACTTTGGAAGTCCCCTTACAAGATCTTTGCGAATTAGCTCATTGATGTTGTTCAAGTTTAGGTGAGAGAGCTTCTTATGCCATTTCCAACTCTCTTCATTTGACATTTTTGCAGACAGACACACAGCTTTTCCTTCAGAGTTTGTTACCAAACTAGCTTTATAGATATTATTCCGTCTGTGTCCAACTAGAACAACTTTCCCTGTAGATTTGATGATAACCTCACAGAATTCAGGTTGAAAATCTACATGATAACCTCTGTCACAGATTTGACTCACATATAGCAAGTCATGCTTGAGTCCTGGGACTAGAGCTACATTTGTGATGATGACACTTCCAAGATTGATATTGCCATATCCCATAGTACGTCCTATGTTGCCATCTCCATAGGAGACTTTTGGGCCAGCCTTCTCCTCATAGTCTGATAGCAGGGCTTTATTTCCAGTCATGTGTCCTGAACATCCACTGTCCAAGACTAGGGTGCTTTCCCTTATGCCCTGCAATCACAAACAATTACAAAGAGTTAGTTTTAAGGATCCAGACTTGCTTGGATCCTTTGGCTTTCTCAACATAGTTAGCTTTTGCAGCGGAATTACTATCAACAGAGTTTAAGCTAACTGTGTCAGATTTTATACTATCAGAGTTTATACTTGCTGAATCAACTTTAACCCATTTCAAATTGGGCTTCAACTCATAATAGTTGTGATAAATAGCATGGTAATTCTTGAAAGTATAAATTGAATGCCAAGTACTCCCACAGTGAGTGCATAAAGTCTGTGGTCTAACCCTAACATAATCATTCTTCACTCCAGACTTGGAGGGTAAAGAATTAATATCTTTGTTTTTCGTGCAGAAACTTGCAAGATGGTTAGTACTACCACAACTATGACATGTCTTTCTAGGAGCATTAGAATTATGCAGATAATCATTTCTTTTATTAATGCCTACTTTTCCATTCCTATTTTTCTTGGACACTTTCTGTTTGTTGACAGACTTTACCTCTTTGAGCTTATGTTTGAATTGTTTTTCTGTCATCAAACCAACATTAACCTGTTTATCACATATTTTTACTGGTTCTTTAACAGCTTCTGTCTCAATCTGATTTTCTGTTATTGAACCAACATTAACCTGTTTTTCACAAGTTTCAACTGGCTCCATAACAGCTTCTTTTACAACTACAGATTTTAGCTTACTGGACTCAGGAACAAATTTCACAGGTTTAAGTTGTGGTTTAACTTTAACTTTATCTTTAAACCTAAGTTCATCTTCCTCACGTGTCTTTTCCAGAATTAGTCCAGGTTTTAATCACTTTTCTCTCTTTTTCTAATTCAGATTCAATTTGCCTATATCTTTTAAGCAATTCATGTTCAACATAAACAGCATCATCTCTTTCCTTTTGAACTTGTTGCATGTTAACAAGTCTTTCTTCAAGAAATTTATTTCTCTCTCTAAGATTTAGATTCTCAGATTTAATTCTCTCATTCTCTAAAGTCTGATCTCTATAACTAACATGTATGCTTTTAAGATAAATTCTCAATTCAGATATGTTATCAGTATCATAAGCATAAGTTGTTAAAGGTACCTTATTTTCAGATGAATCAGCTTCATCTTTGACAGTTGCCATGAGAGCATAGTTTACATCCTCATCTGAATCTGAAGTGTCTGCCCAGTCTCTTCCTTTAGTGATGAGTGCTTTTTCAAATTTTCCTTTCTTGCACTCTGGAGCATAATGACCCATCTCTTTACACTTGTAACACTGGATCTCAGACTTGTCTTTCTTTCCAGACTTGGTATCCCTTCCTTCAGACTTTCTGTAACTCTTTCTTTCAGAGTTTGAATCTTTCCTTGAGAATCTTTGTCCTTTCTTGAAGTTCTTGAAACCCATGTTTTTGAAAGTCTTCACCATCAAAGCAGCCATTTGCATCATTTGTTCTTCATCATCCTCAGATTCAGAAGAGGCATCAGTGTTTGAGTCATCATCAGAGTTTGATGACTCATTCTCAGAGTTTATGACCAAAGCTTTTCCCTTAGCTTTCTTCTTTGATGTTTCTTTCTTCATGAGTTTTTCTTCAACCTTGAGAACAACAAATTTTGTCTTCTTACTAGTTCTTCTGTTCCTTTGTTCTATCTCCAGTTCATGAGTTTTAAGCAACCCATAGATTTCATCAAGCTCTGTATCTGCAAGCTCATAATTATCTCTTATTGTTGTTGTCTTTAAATCCCATCTTTCAGGTAGAGAGATAAAAGAAACTTGAGATTAGACTCTTCAAGATCATATTCAGAGAAAAATCATTCAACAGTTTACAGAATATGTCATATGTTTCAGTCAAAGTTTCACCAGGTCTTGAGTCAAAGTGTTCATACTCCTGTGTAAGTATTGTCTTTCTGTTCTTCTTTATAGCACTTGTTCCTTGGCATCTGACTTCTAAAGCATCCCATATTTCTTTGGCAGTTTTGCAACCAATAACTCTGTTAGACATGACATTATCTAAGGCACTGTTGAGAAGATGTCTAACCTTTGCATCCTTTGCAATCGATGAGATGTCTTTAGGAGTCAAATCTTTCTTTTCCTTTGGAATAAGCTTTTGCTCTTCACCAGCAACAACAGTAGACAGTTTAGTTGGTTTATGAGGACCATTATAGATTCTATCAAGATATTCTGGATCTGTGGCTTCCAAAAACATGGTCATCTTCACCTTCCATATTGGATATTCCGCTGGTCTGAGAATTGGAACCCTGATAGTCTCATATCGACTCACAGAGGTAGGTTGATCCTTTTCAGGAGCTGCACCGGTTGGAATTTGTTCAGTCATGATTATACTTGTGTTTGAATCGTAAAAATGTATATATTAAACAGCCTTGGCTCTGATACCAATTGTTAGGCTGAATACACAATATATAATCAATATATGTATGAGAATAACAATCAAGAACACTGTTTATGAACAATAAACTGAATTATATTAAATAACTCTTCTTTCAGTGATGTAAAATATCACAGAGAGCTGCTAGGTTACAAGAATAATGTATACAGTATTCGCATCCCTTTTAGGGTTAACCTATCTGTGTTTATATAGTACACAGTTACATAATCAATCTCTAATTGATATTCCTATAAATCAGCTATACAATTAATTAATATCAATTTAGGATTGCTTTTGTCTTCTGTCCCGTTTCTTTAGCTATCTCAATATATCTTGCTTCTTTCCATCTTCAAGATATATTGCTTCTAGAATCTTCAAGTATGCACCGACAGCTAAATAAACTCTCACCCCGTCAGACTTTAACAAACTCTGACTGGCTTCTAGTATAAACTCTGATAAGTACATGTTACTTAAACACTGATAAACAATCATCAGCAATTATATCTAACAAAAACCCTCATCTTCAATGCCCACACCGTGTAATTCCCATTTGCCAGTATTGGGTAGGTTAGCCCAACAGATCCAACCTTGCCTTTCCCATGTCCATTTCGTAGTGAATACTCTGAATATAGAAGCTCTGATACCAACTGAAGAAAACAGATGTATATATATATACTATCACACACACAAAGAGTACACCTATAAACGGAGGAAAACAAAGTTGATATTTCCAACGTTAAACTCCAAAGATTACAAACAAAATAAATAGAAAAGCTAGAGATAAAGACTCCTAAACAACTGCAACTACTTCCTACTTTTGCTCGACTACTTCCACGTTCCTAATAAAACTGAAACCTAAGAGCAAGTCCAACAATGTCCTAGTTGGTTATTTATAAATATTATATAATAATGTGTCCTAGTGATTTAGGGACTTGATTTCTTGTAGGAACTCCAACAACATTACTTATATCCATTCCCTATTATTATTATAATAATATATTTGAAAAGAGAGAGAAAAAGAGTGGAAGAAAGAGAGAGAAAAGTAATGTAGAAAAGGAGGGAAGTGATTTTTTTATTCATGGAAATTAAATAGGTAATGACTAGTGGTTACCTATTAATAGGTAATGAGATGGATGTCCTAGTGATTTAGGTAACCACTAAGACATTGTTGGAGCACCATTTTTTGCTAGATTACTTATATTTGAACTTAGGACATGATATAAGTAAGCTCTTGGACTTGCTCTAACATCACGACTAAGTCTAGTTGTTTACATGGGTTGACAGCTTCTTTATTTAAATTAAAACACAAGTCCAAATATAGATTATTCCCAATAGAAACTCATCCGATAAAAATACATTTAAGAGGATGAACAGGAGACTAGCAAACATATATACACATATATACATTTCAAATTTCAGGCAAGGAACTAATCTTGAAGAATATAGTAGTATAAACGCAGCAAACTAGTCGATAAAGCACACAGATTACGTGCACATTTGAAAGCGTATCTATGAAATCAACAATCACGAACAAACAAAGCACTTGAAAGTCGGGAAAATCATGAGAGCAAATCAGATATACATAAGACGTATAATAAAAGAAGAAAGCATACTCATCACTGTCAGGCGATGCACAAGCGCTTCCATCCACATCTGAAAACAACGACAATCACCATCAGTAACAAGCAAAATAATTAGTGTGTAAAAAACCATTTAATATAATAATATTTTATAATTGAAAAATCTGTCTCTCTCACACACATACATATAAAGAAATGTAGAGTGAAATCAAGCAAAGATCGTCAACGCATACAGTGGAAGCGAACCTGATTGTTGTTCGGAAGGATTGTCAGTGTTTTGCTCATCTGAGCGTAGTGGACCGTTTTGTGGACGCTTCTGTAAAGACATTTTGTGTGTAACTACGTATGTATCTCTGTTTTGTGATAATTAGGTGTGGTGGTGGTGGTGTGTGCGGCGGCCAAGACACAAGTGTGTAGATAGAGACGCAGGTGGTACTTCTTAGTAGTTTAGGTATGATTTATTTACTAGGGTATTAGTCTGGATTTTCCTGCCAGCACCAAAATTCTCCAAAAAATATGACTTTTATCATGCATAGAAAATAGTATTTAATTGATAAATATCAAGTTTCAAGTTATTGTAGCAAGTGGAAGTATTTTATTTAGATTCAAAACGATTAAATCAACTTTCATTTTCGAATAAAATACGATTGATCTTTTGATGAAATAGATAAAAAAAATTTGACTAGAATAAGTACTTAAAATATATTTCCTAAAATATAAAATAGTTAGAGAGGGTGGAAAATATTTTTGAGTATTTAAAATAACTTTATCCGAAAAATAATAAATTTGTGAAACTAGAAAAAAATATTACTTGAATTATATCTAGCATGATATATAAATAGGTATCAATATTCTATGAGTGAATATTAATATTTTGAGAACTAAACTAAATTTATGGATGATAGAAATACTTTTGGTACGAACAATGAATATATTATCGAGTAAATATTGTTTGCTTTTTTTAAAATGTAGCTAGCACGTGTTCTCTAAAAAATATTAAATTCTTAATATTTTTTTTTTGAAGTTTGTTGTCGTAGCAACATAGATCTAAAAAATATCATAACTTGATATTTATTTTTCGGTCTTATTGTCTTGGTATAGAGATATATTCCTTAAAATAAATATTTTAAATTTTCACAAATGAAGGAATATCTGGGTGAAGGCCAAGTATGGCCGATTTTCAGATCGGGGTAACCATAATAGCCAATCTGAAATTAGTGGACAAATATGGCCGATTGAATACGCATTGTTCAATGGAGTAATCAGAATACGCATTTCGTGATGGGGTATTCTGTGTGGCTTACGCATTTTCAATCGGAGTATCCAGGGAATACGCATATCTCAGTGGAGTATCATGAACTTAATAAGCATATGGCATATGCGTATTACTGTAATTCATTTTGCAAGTGACCTCAGCAAACTTCAACAAACAGTAAAAAATGATTTTAATTGATTTTAAATTGATTTTTTTAACAGACCGGTGGCCTGATTTTAGGATTGTAAACAACCCTAAAATCAGGTTAGGTTAGGGTTTAGGGTCTAGGCAACCCTAAACCCTAAACCCTAAACCCTAAGTTCGTATACGGATTCGTCGTTCTGAATATTTCTAAAACCCAAAATGGAACTATTGAACCCCAAAGGTTAACTGTTGAACCCCCAAGGAAACGGTTAAACTAAGAACACACGTTTATTTTTGTTCATTTTGTATTAAAAAAGAGGTTAATTTTGACTTATGGGATACCCAACTGTCAGTGGAGTATCCTGTATATGGGATACCCAACTACCAGTGGAGTATCCCAAAGGCTAAAATTGACCACTTTTTTCAGAATGGTTATTTTTGTTTATTTTGTCAAAAAAATGATTATTTTTGTCATTCTTTCGGAATATCTCTTATATTTATATTTAAAATATAAATATATTTGAAGATGAATTTTGCTAGTATGACCATTAGATTTTGAAATAAATTAATTAAATTAATGTCCTAATGAAGGGGATGTGTAATTAAATTTTGTGTTTTAATCGTACAAATACCAAAATAAATAATATATAGATGATATTTTTTCAATCTTCCCCTTTTAGGTATTTGCGACAAACATAAAATTTAAATTTAACAAGTGTGTGCTTATATGCATGATTTTTGAAAAATATTTTTACATAAAAACTAATAGAGAATATACTTGTTTTCCTCTCTATCAAAATTTATTGATTCCTGCAAAATCAATTTGTGGGATAAAACAAATCAATACTATTATATAATAGACGAAACATTAAAAGTTTGGTCGGACAAACCTTTAGTTATTTATTTTTAAACCTATTTTAATATTATAATTATTTTTTAAAAGTTTACATATTTTAACATGCCTACTTATTTTTCTTAACAAATGCAATTACTAAAAATATTAAAATATAAATAATCAAATATCTATTTATAACCAATTACATTTGCAGCTAAAATACATTATAGATTTTGTTTTCTAACAAAATCCCTCCTTTTCTAAATATATAACGGGAAATTGCATTTTTCAATTTATTTTTTCTAATTTTTTAAACTAAAATCCATTCTTTTTCTAAAAATATCACAAGAAACTCTTTATTTATTTATTTTAAAACGTATTTAAATATTTTAATTATTAAATTTTAAAACCTAATTTTTCAAAAATATCTGACATTTACCTTTTTAAACTAAATATATGTTAAATTTTTTATTTTTCTTTACTAAAACCTCACTTTTCCAAAAATATAATGGGAAAACTTTTACTTATTTATTTTAAAATCTGTTTTAATATTTTTAATTAATTAAAAGTGTTTAGCTATTTTAATATGCCTACTTATTTTTTTTAACAAATACAATTAAAAAAATAATAATAAAATAATAATAAAATAACAATTAACACATCCCACCGGTTTTAAGCTAGTATATAAATATATTTTTGAAGCACAAATCATTTCATATTTAGCAAGAAATTACATCTTACCCTTTTGTAATATAGCTTTTATTGAGGAGTTAAAGAAGAACTTTTTTGTTTTGACGGGGAGTTAAAGAAGAACTTAAAAATACATAATTGCTATGAATGTCCCGTTAAGAAAATTTGTAAATAGCATTCAAATACATGTATGGTCATTAATCTAGATAACGCGATAAATGACATACATCTGTAGCTAGCAATCAAATTAGCACAACCAAGTCATATATGTACATGTTACATTGACAATTATGTTTCTCATGTGTCCTTTTTTCATGTAAAAAATAACATCCAAGGCTTCTAGTGTGTTTTTAAGAAATGCTAGCATGGCCAGGGTTTTAATATACATTAAGAAATTAATGTTCAATTTTGTATAAAATTGACATATCAAGACCGGAGCATGCAAGTACACGGTTTTCCTAAATAGAAATAGAATCATTTGTTAATATATAAACTCCTGGCTGGCAATTTGTCACACGGTATTTTCTATCTTGTTACCACCTGGATCATTAATCGTGTTCGGAGTCATATATCACAGGATCTATATTCTACAGAATTACAGAATTAACACTACAAGAAACAGGGGTCATAAACGACCGAAAGAAATGGTCACAATTGATCCTTGACAGTCGCAAATATAATCAAAACCGACTGAAGACAAGTCTGGTCGCTTTTGACACAACAGTCGCAATTGGTGACCATTTATGACCATTATTGACAGTCGGTTATGAAATTTCGGTCTCGTGAGTGTTGGTCCCACATGCCACTGTGGCAAGCCAAGTCAGCAGCATTTACGACCAAAACCGAGTCACAAATAATTGGTCCTAAATGAAACTTGCATTTCCAACCAATATTTAGTCGCATGAATTAGTCGTAAATAGAAGTTATATTTCCAACCAATAATTAGTCGCAATTAAATAGTCGTAAATAGAAGTTGTATTTCCAACCAATATATAGTTGCAATTAATTAGTCGTAAATAGAAGTTGTATTTCCAACCATTATTGTATGTCAAAAACAACTAACTTTTGGGTTGCTTTTGCTGAAGCAGATGGTTGGAAATAACATGAATTCAGTCGCTTATGTTATTAAGAAATGACAACAATTTGGTCAGTTTTGAAACTGCGCCCGGATAAATCTGCACATTTTTTTACCTACAATGCAAGCGCATACCAAATCTCTATTTACAAAAATCACCAAATTAAATATAAATCCTAAAGCACAAACAAATTTAACAAAAGAAATATTTGTGGATTAATTAACGAAGTTAAACAAATCCTAGTATGGCCTCACACCGACCACCAACCAAAAGTACTAAATATTCGCTACGAGTTCACAAATCCACAAATCAAACGATCTTAGTCAAATTCAGTTACAGCATCATAAGTTAAGAGCTACTGTTAATAGTTACTTGAGATATAGTTTACAACTACATCTACTCATCACTAGCATAATCATTCCTTGCATTATCACCACCAACATCACCATCCTCCCCCGCATCAGCACTGCCATCATCATCCGCCCCTGCATCATCACTGCCATTTTCATCACTGACATCATCATCCGTACTGTAATCTGTGTTAGCTTGATCGATCGCTTGAAATGAAATGAAAATTTTATAGCATATTGTTATACTTGACCAAGAACTAAGGTTTAACATATTTCATTACACAAAACTAAGGTCTAAGTGATGATATCAAAATCAGGAAGTACTCTGCAGAATATCAGGAATTATGACTCACTTTAAAAATTCATAACTTAAGCTACATATGTCCGTTTTCTGAAATTCAAGATGTTTCAGAAAGCTTATGAGGTATTCTATAATCTCGTGGTTGAATATTTCTCAGATTTTTATGTTTTCTGCATCAGAAATCATATTCAAAATTTCTGGTCAGACTTGACTTCACACAGCATGGGACTTATTTTTACCTCAAATATGAATCAGTCAACTTTAACCTTCTGTGGAGGCTGTTGCAAAAATATACGAGGGAAGGGGATAGACACAATAAAAATAGCAAAAAATAACTATTCTTTTTACACAGAAAATCACACTAGGATATGCATATTATACCTTAAGCAACTGACTGCTGCAAGAAAATGGTCCGTTGACGTTAACGAAAAATTGTCAAGTAGGTTTTTAGACATGGTCCTTTAAATTTTGAAGCATCTAAATGAAAACTACTCGCATTTTGGACTTATTTATATTACCGACAATGATAACATGACAATTTTACAAGTCTCCATCTTTGTCTCTAGATGCAGCGAATACATACACAAATTTATATAGGAGTTTCTATGCATATCTTCACATTCACATTCACATTGTATACAGACCATCAGTTTCTATAAACTATATGCCTATAGTATTTCTTTTCATAAATTTAAGTTCATCCCCCTGAACTAACAACATACTAAATTAAAGAAGACTTACCTCTTGTGTTTCATCACAAATACTTTTAAAAATTGTGACGACAACTGATAGGTCCATAATTTAATACATTTTTAATACCTATTTTATGTTTGTTTTCGTAATTTTATTATTTAATAAATTGTTTTCTTTTGTTTTGTAGGAAAATAAATAAAATCATATTTCAAGCAGAAAAAGGTGAAAAGGCAACGAGATGGAAATACTTGAAGTCAAAAGGAAATTGGAGAAAAATTGGAAAACTTATCGCAGAAGAAAAAGGAATTGAGGAAGTATTTCTAGAATCCGATTTGTAATCAAATAGCCCAAGCCCATTATTTTTCCTATATATATAGATCTCCCTTCTTGTATTTGAGACACCTAGAATTTAGACATCAATTTAGACACCTAGAATTTAGACATCAATTTAGACTAGATCTGATAATTCGGAGTAGGATAGATTTATTATTGTCTTTCAATACAAGTTCTTTATTTTATTCAAACACTTTTGCTTGCATTCTTTATATTTAATTGTTTTGTTTCTTCTACCATGTCTAGCTAAGTTAATTCTCCTAGGATGAAGATGAAGTTAATTTAATTATTTTTTATATCTTCTTGTTCCTATTAATTGGTTCTCATAATTTTTTATTGACAAAGTGATTTTGATATATTATTGTTACCGGATTTATTTTTCATAGCCTATGCTTGCTCCATGAAGTTTTGATAGGTTATTGTTAGATAACAAGTTTCATAGTATATGCTTGTCTCGTTAATTGATATATCTTATTTGTGAAGGAAAGAGAATTAATTTTAGGGCAAGTTGATATTAATTGTGATTGATTAATGGATTCGGATTCCTAGGTTTTCCTTATTTGATTTTAAGGTTAAACAAATCTCAACTCAAATCTTATTGTCTAGTTCGCCTGAGTTAATTGTTAGGGTTTTGAAAATACATAGTCTCTGTGGATCGATCTGTGATTGCTACAACTAAACACTGTGCGCTTGCAGTATACATTATTTTTACACATCAAGTTTTTGGCGCCGCTGCCGGGGATTATTGGTAATTTTCACTCATTGATATTTAATTCTTCGGGTTAGTTTCTTGTTTTGCATTTTTTGTCTTTTAGGGAATAGTGAAGCGGAGGAAAGCTTGGACAAGAAGATTGCTAGAAGGCTCGTCGTCTCTTGTGAAATTTTTGGAAGCGCTTTTCGGTATTCCGTATCACCTCTCTCTATTTTCTTTACATCATTATTGAAAAATACAGAAAAATTAAATATTTGAAAAATCCAAAAATATTAGTTAGTTGTTAAAAACCAATTTGCTGCATCATTTATTCTCACATAGGATCACATCATCTAGATTTCTTTATTGTCTTTATCGTTTTCCATATTATACAATTGTGGTGATTTCTGGAGGAAAGAGGTACGTACAATTTAGAATAGAACACGTAGTGTAGTGCATCCGTAAGTGTTTATTTCTCGTTCTTTGTGTGTTGCATCATTAAATCAATCTTAAGGGCGCCACCCAATTTCAAGATAAGGTGAGGGATTTCATCACCCTTTCCTTGGACCACAAATCACTAATTCGTTCATCTTGCATTCATTTTTCCTTAATAAAATCAATTAGACGTTAGCCCCTAGGATATCACGCTCAACTAGGAAGAGAATCTAGGAGGAACAAATCACTAAGTATTTTTCGGTGGTGTCTAGGACTAGCGAAGGCTTACCTGGCCTTTAGACTGGTGCCTAGAATGGTGGTTAGCCTCTTGGCAATGCTTCCTCCTGCCTGGCCAGTCACGACGAATGTTTTTTGAGCTGTTGCTTTTAGTAGTATCTTATTGTTAAGAGCAAGGTCTAGATTGTTTTTAGGATAACATAGTAGTCATGTCTATTCCCACTACGCCATAAGTGCTCATATGCAACGCTTTTTTAATGTGGCTGTAGACCAAAAAAGCGTTGCATTCAGCTTCTTTTTCAAAAATGCAACACGAAATGGGCGTTGCATCCGCGGGCGTGGCCTTTGATATATAATGCAACACTTTTGGTCATCTACTGCAACGGCGTGAAAGTATTGCATTATAAGTATAATGCAACACCAAAATCAAGGAAATGCAACACCAATGAGTGTTGCCTTAAACACAGGGCCACTTTGTATGCCACGTCAGCAATGGGGCCCACTCAATGGCCACGTCAGTACCTGGTCCCACTTGCATGCCACGTCAGCAGTGGGTCCCACGTGCCACGTCAGTAGGGGCCTCATGCCACGTCAGTAGGGGTCTCGTGCCATGTCAGCAGTGGGGTCCACATGCCTTCAGTAATGCAACGCTTTGCAGTAGCTTTTTAAACAGTAATTGTCATGTAATGCAACAGTATATTTACTAATGCAACACCATTTTTTTTAAAATTCAACATTAGGAAAAAACAAATGCAACGCTTTAATTAAAATTTTGGCCAGAACAGTTTCGTACATAAGTGCCAACACCGGAGGCACGTCCAAACAACAAAACAAAACACCTAAAATATTCATTACAAATTCTTCAAACGTAAGTGCCAACACCAAGCACGTAGGATGAAGTAGATAACTTTTACGTGCAAACTGACCAAGTTCAGATATTAAGAACCTTTACATAATTATATTGCTAAAATTCAGTGCCGCCTTGAGTCGTACGAGTATTATTGTCATCTTGACCACTTGTTGGGGTGGCACTCAAGGGTCCAATATCAAAATTAAGATCTGGATTAGCTTTACGCAGCTTTTTCAACATCAATGACATGTTCTCCACTACATCGAACAATATAATAATCTGCATAACGTGATAAAACATTTATGAATCTTTAATTTTAAGTAGAAGCAAACATAATATTATACTAACAAATTAACAATTGTGTTGAAATGAAACTAAAAGTCCTGCATGAATAGGAAGTTTCATATAACTTCAACACCTCCTAAAAGATCTCAAATTAAAAATTGATCAAACCTTTTCTTCTAATTCCAAATATTCTTCTTCTAGATGTTTCCTTCCTTTATCTGCTTTTAAATTTCCACCATCCATGCCAGTGACTATCTGTGATCTGGCACAATCAAAATTTTAAGAAATTTGCCACAGTTGAGGTGAACAATTCAAGGAAAGGATTAACTATACCCTTTGATGTTGTCTGCATGTTTCCTAATATCGGTGAGAACTGGTCTCAGTTTATCCTAACCAGGAAGAAATTCAAAACAAGAAAATGTTATAAAGTTAAGATTTGGAGGACAAGCAAGTGAAATTCATCAACGATGTGTCTGTATAACAGAGATAGAAGGGCCTGGCATCTATCATATTATTTATGTCAAAAGAGAATTCACAAGATAGCAAGGTAAAATTATGTCAAAAGAGAATTCATATTGGAGGACAGGCACTTTCTTTTCATCTTACTGCTTGTTATATGTTTAATAGCCAAGGTAAAATTATTTTCCTGGCTGCACTCATATTACAGGTCAGGAATATCACCTGAGAAAATACAACTAAAATGATCAGCTCCGGCAATCCAATTTCAACACATTTAGCAACCTGATACACAAACTCAAAAGTTCAGTGGCACTGCTCTAAAAATGGCAAACAAAAGTGGGGTCCAGTGATTTTGGTTGTTTCGAAAAAATTAAATTTTATAACTAGTAAATGACAAAATTTAGAATTGTAATTGACTATTTATTAGTACATAATGTAGGTTCAGTGGTTCAAGTCGTTTGTACTAATACAATTATTCAATCACGTAGCCAATCATTTACATATTAATAAAGAGTATAAATTATTCAATCACGTAGCCAATCATTTACATATTATTTACATATTAATTGACTATTTATGATAATGTTTAGAAGAAAGACCGCTACCTGAGGTTGAGACATGATATTTGACATCTGAACCTGATGTAAAGCATAAGTGTCCATAACAGAATAGCCACCAGATGTAGTGTTGAATATGTTAGTGGCCTGAGTATGGCCAACATCTGGCTGCTGTGTTGCTTCCAAGCTACTACTCTGAATATTTTTATTTTCACATAATTAGCACATAACTTAATTAACTTATAAATCCAAAAAAACATATACATGCATAATGACTATATGTTAATTACTAACCTGGTTTTGTACCTCTGATTTGACCATGAATGCATCCAAGTCCATTCCAAAATCATAGAGCATGGGGTTTACAGAAGCAATCTTCATCGAAAGGAACTGTCGAAAATTTATAATTACTTGGTTTTGTACCTCGACTTGGTTTTGTAAAGACTACACATAGTTGATAATTTCATCGATCATAAGAGCTTTGCCAGTTACGTATAATTATATTTTCAGTAAATACCACATAAAAAATAGTCAGATACATTGGAACTTACTACAGAACAATTCAAGAACAAACTTGACAAGGCTAACCATGGAGGAAGGACAAGCATCCTGACTTACCCATTGAAGTCACTAGCATGTACATATGTTATCTCTATAGTACACCATAAGATAAACCAGCATGCAACATTTTACGTAATTTTTATGATGTTGCTCTAAGATAGAGCAACATATAGTTTCATCTCCACATTTATCCGCTGGATACATAATTGGCCCATCATTATTTCTGCATTTAGTAAAAGAGTACTCTGAAAACAGTTGGCCCATCATTATTTTTGCATTTAGTAAAAGAGTACAGAAAACTTAATAGTTTAGCAGCAAATGGAAGTCAGTAGCATGTACATTAGCTATCTCTATGGTGAACCAAGACAAAGGCCGAATCAGGGTAATACAACAACTTATATAAACATACCAGTCCTTGAAGCTCAAGTAATTTGATAGCTCATAATACACGTATGCAGCAGCACCATAAGCAGCATCTTTGAGAAGTAAACCCTGGGTGATTTCAGAAACAGTAGAGGGGCACCCACCCATAGCCTCTTGTAAAATAGAAACCACAACAGGACCTAGAAGCTGAACAAGACATAATGATTAAGATACATTGCTATTGAAAAAAACTTGTCAACTAAATGATCTCAAAACTGATGAGTACATGACACCAATACACCATATATATTGTCGCTTACTTGGCTATGAGTTTCAAACAAAACAATGTATAGTTCTTCGGCACATGGCCTCAGTTTTTCGGACCAGAGAACAGAATCCTGCTCATGATGAAAAGACTCAGGGTTCTGGTACCATTCCTCCACATCACTTGCTGACAACACAAAATACCTGTTTTAGGAGTCGCACAGCAATGGATGTGAAAGTTTACCAGGAAGAGCTATATAGTTTAACAAACAATTCGTAAAAGCAGAGCTATATAGTTTAACAAACAGTTCGTAAATCAAAGGTAGGAGTATGAACTTACAAGTTTACATATATACAAATACAACCCAAACATACAAAATCTAACACATGAATCAGCATAAAATTTATTCAAACAAAAATCAAATAAAAAAATATATACAAAAATACAAGTTTATACATGTAATTACAACTACAAGCCCCAAACATACAAACACAAAACTTTAAATATGAAATAACCCCAAACATTTGAATACAAAACCTTAATTTACAAATCAAGTTCAAACCTGAGAACGGAAGCCCCAATGTTGAAACCCTAATTAAACCCGAGAATGAAATCCCCAAAATTGAAGCCGAGAATGAAAGACCTAATTAAACGCGATAATGAAATCCCTAATTACACGAAATATTCAATAATTAGTTAGTAGAGTGAGGTGTGACGCGAGAGAGAAAGTGAGAGTTTGTGGAGTGAGGTTTGTCGAGAGAGAGAGACAGTGAGGTTTGTCGAGAGAGGGGGGGGGGGGTGGTTTGGGGGGAAAGTGTGATAATTTGGGAGAGATATGTTTTTTTGTTAAGGGGGGAAAATATCCGCCAAAATTTTCAGTTTGGGACTGATGTTGGTACTGTATTTAACTTATATAGATATTTTAATTTTTAATCTTTTTAAGTTTAAAATTTTAAAATTTAGAGAAAAATGAGAACATGATAGATATTTATGTAGTACATATGTAAAAATAGTTTCAATTTAAAAATATATTATTTTCAAACTTTGTAGTAAAACAAAGATTAAAATTTAAAGTCATTGTATATATTTTGATAATATGTATATTTTTCATAATTCTAAAAATATTGTATTATAATGCAACTCTTTTTAATGGTGTTGCACCTGACAACACTAGCATTCACTCTGCAACGGTACATTCACATCAAATGCAATACTTTTTTAGTAGTGTTGCAGAAGACCAAAAGTAAGTATAGCTTTTGCAACGCTTTGTTTGCAACCCTCACAAAAAGCATTGCATATGAGCACTTATGGCGTAGTGTCCGCATCTAGGAGTTAATTTGATTGATGAGGTTGTTTCATGGTCACATCTTGAGGATAGTGCAATTGTGTCTTTTCTTGAGAAAGATATTTTGTTAGAGTGTGAGAGTAATAGAGAACTTCATGAGCTTTATAAGAATTTTTCTTCTGATGAGATGTTAGATGAATTGAATGCTATTTGTTCTATGCATGAAACTGCCCTTGAGGATAGTTCTTTTGATCCTAAGTTATTTGTTAAGACATCTGTTGGTGAGCCACCTAATCTATCTTTTTCCACTCTTGATCAGTCTTTGATAGTTAATAATGAAACTCATCATGTTATTATCTCTAGTGACATAGTTCATAACCAAGAATTTCAAGTTATTAATCTACTTAAACAACATAAAGAAGCATCAATTGGTCTATGAATGAAGTTAGTGTAATGAGTTTTATTCTGGTTCAAGATCTTCTTTCTTTAGTGGATACTGTTGTCTTTGTGGGTGAGTTTCACATGCTTATTGATTATGTTCTGAAGGTAGTTTTTCCTCGAGCTGGTATTGGTTAGTAAGTGGTTTTGTATGTGTCTCCTATAGTCAAGTGTAGGTATGGGGGAATGTGTGTGTTTGTGTGTGTGTGTGTGTGTTTATTGTGTGTTTTATAGGTATTGTATTCGTCTGCCATGCCCTTATCAGGTATTCTCGTCCTTTTACTCTGTCATGTTTCTCTCATTTGCGTACATTGAGGACAATGCATGATTTAGGTATGGGGGAGGGGTTTAGTATTATTATAAAAAAAACAAAAAAAATCCAAAAAAAATTGAAAAATGAAAAATCCCAAAAAGAATTTTAGTGTTGTAAATTGTAGAATTCTAGCCTTATGAAATGATTGCTTATTGCTTGATTCACCCTTACATGCTATAGTAATCTTGCGTTTCTGATACTTTTGATTGAGAAGTGATTTGCTAAGTTCTTGTTCACACACATACACTAGCAAGTTGAAACTAGTAGACTTACTGAATGTTGCAAGTAATTAGAAGGACATGAATATGTGCAAAATGATTTGGTTTTCATGCTTTGAGTACAAGTTGGTGCATTGAAGAGATCTTTTTCTTGGGATTGATTATGTTTTACCACCAAGTGAGTTTTTGAGCCTATATGCATTTCTTTTGCATTTTATATTCGTTTGCTTGAGTGTCCACATGTTGTTTGCATTGCTAGCGTTTGTTTGAGACCTTTCTTGAATGCATGACATTATTTGATGGTAATATGATAAAGGCATTTAGGAATAACCTATATTTTCCAAATTACCACACCATTTCTATATGATCAATTAGTTACCCTCTTGAGCTTAATCCTAGTTTTTCGGTGACACACCACATTACGTGCCTAGACCTTTTTCTTGTGTAGCCTTACTTATGCTTGATCCCAAATTGTCAATGGCTAGTAGGAACTTGATGGAGTAATAAGGTGTGTGTGATGGGTTTACTTTTGTTCATTACTTTTGAGGAAATATTTGGTTTGATTGCTTACTTGATAGTCGATGTTCAAGAAATTTTTGAAGGAGGATTGTGGTTGCTTATATCTATCTCTTAGCTCTAAAAAAAAGAAGAAAAAAAAAGATATATGAAAAAAAAGCAAAAAAAGAAAAAAAAAATATTATGAGAGCATACTTATGTTTTTGTGATCCTTCTTCATTCGACTAATCAAGCCTTTTATTGAAAAAAGAGAAAATCAGAAAATTCAGTTGTGGGGAGGATGTTTGGTGATGTGTATGATTAATTATGGTGCCTACTAGCTTTTGACACTTCACCTTATTTGGCCTTACTTGACATACCTTGTCCCTAGCCCCGTTACAATCCAAATAAAGACCTTTTGATTATCATCATTGATGTATGTTGTGTTAAAGTTAGATTGATACCAAATGTCAAGCATACTTATGATTTTGTTGGAATAGAGTGATACACTTACCCTTGTTCTTGAGTGAATATTTTTTTGTGAGTGAAAGGTGAGTTATTGCTTGTTTCTATATTTGAGATCCCAAGTTTTGACTCGAAGGTGTACTCTTGTGGGCTTAGCATGGTTACCAACTTATTCTTATACTTGACATGGACTTTTGAGTACGTATGCTGACATGGACTTTTGAGTACGTATGCATATTTCTTTGAGTAGACTATGTGAATTCTTGCATCTTTCACCACAAGACATTGCAAAGTCATTTTTGATTCTTAAGTTGATGTAACATGAGAGGACTTGTATGTGTGGCGTTGCATTGTCATGCGATCTTTTACATGAGCTAGATGGATTTTGTGGGTACATTCACTATAGGCCCTCACGAGACCTCACTCATCCACTAGGGCTGCCTAGGGGTTTAAAGGGCTTGTTGCATATGCCAAATGCAACCGTGATCACCTACGGAAGTGGTATTATCTATTAGTTAGTAGTTTATAATATATCAGTTTTTCTTGAGGACGAGCAAAAGATAGGTATGAGGGCATTTGATAGGTCCATAATTTAATATATTTTTAATACCTATTTTATGTTTGTTTTCGTAATTTTATTATTTAATAAATTGTTTTCTTTTGTTTTGTAGGAAAATAAATAAAATCATATTTCAAGAAGAAAAAGGTGAAAAGGCAAGGAGATGGAAATACTTGAAGTCAAAAGGAAATTGGAGAAAAATTGGAAAACTTATCGGAGAAGAAAAAGGAATTGAGGAAATATTTCTAGAATCCGATTTGTAATCAAAGAGCCCAAGCCCGTTATTTTTCCTATATATATAGATCTCCCCTCTTGTATTTGAGACACCTAGAATTTAGACATCAATTTAGACACCTAGAATTTAGACATCAATTTAGACTAGATCTGATAATTAGGAGTAGGATATATTTATTATTGTCTTTCAATACAAGTTCTTTATTTTATTCAAACACTTTTGCTTGCATTCTTTATATTTAATTGTTTTGTTTCTTCTACCATGTCTAGCTAAGTTAATTCTCCTAGGATGAAGATGAAGTTAATTTAATTATTTTTGATATCTTCTTGTTCCTATTAATTGGTTCTCATAATTTTTCTTGGTGCTTAATTGTTCAATTGACAAAGTGATTTTGATATATTATTGTTACCGGATTTATTTTTCATAGCCTATGCTTGCTCCATGAAGTTTTGATAGGTTATTGTTAGATAACAAGTTTCATAGTATATGCTTGTCTCGTTAATTGATATATCTTATTTGTGAAGGAAAGAGAATTAATTTTAGGGCAAGTTGATATTAATTGTGATTGATTAATGGATTCGGATTCCTAAGTTTTCCTTATTTGATTTTAATTGTTAATTAGGTTAAACAAATCTCAACTCAAATCTTATTGTCTAGTTCGCCTGAGTTAATTGTTAGGGTTTTGAAAATACATAGTCTCTGTGGATCGATCTGTGATTCCTACAACCAAACACTGTGCGCTTGCAGTTTACATTAACAACGTTCACCACCTCTCGAAAGAAAACTTGGTTAAAGCTTCCTCAACTTGTAGGATCTGAAACCTCAATAATATTCCTTGCAACTTCTTCCATTTCATAATTATTTAGATTTCCGAACTGGTTAGGGTTGGCTTGTGCATTTGTTACTGCAGTTCGAACAATTTGCAGAAATACCTGATCTGGTTATTAGCATTAACCCAACATCCATAAACTTTCAAATTCTCCTCCTCTTTAATTTAGCAATACTGAATTTTTTGATTTTAGGTTGTCTGAATCTCCTAGTATCGTCGGTGCCATCCACTTCTGTTGCAGAACTGCTCAACTAACAACATAAAAAAAGTGTAGCTCAAATTCAAAATTTTGCAACAAACTTGTATCCAATATACAAATACATGATCAATCTGGTCTGGCTGCTGGCTGCAACTTGCAAGGACCTCACTATACTCTGAAATGATTTCTTTTGTTTGGTCCCTTCTGTTCTTAGCTTTATCTACACAACAACAATCAAAACCTTGACAAAATATATAATATCAGCTTCTCTAGCGTATAAACCCTTAATCCAAGATATTATTGACGTTGTACAAAATATATCATGGTCATTGGCCAGTAAAAGCAACAGTATGCAGAGACAAAAGATTAGTAACTTGACATCACATTCAATTTAGGATTTGATTTCTTTTTAGAAAATTAACACATAATTCACCCTTTCATAAAGAAACTTAATACAAAATGCAAGATGTGATCACATATACCTTATAAGAGCATCCTTTAAATCATCGAAGGCCAGTGTGCATTTTGGACACATAAAACACAGGGTTTCAACCGCCTTCTTGAAGGTCAAATTAACAAAATCGACATGATACCAAAAATTGCACCCAATCCTTACCATTTTCATACCCTAGACATACGCTAGGGTTCAATTACACACACACTTCTACATAAAGTTGTAATATAAAATAGATATATTAGATAGAGAGATGATACCTTGGGGAACATCTTCGCTTTGGTAGAGATATTTGTGGATGTCCATGGCGTAATCAGACATATTAGTATCCGTTTGGGTAAAGCCCTCTTTCTTGGAGAAATTCAAGTAAGGGGAAGGCCAGATGCCTGTCAAGATTTGGGGCAATTTGCGGAGTCAAATCGTAGTTTGCCATCTCGCTCAGATTAGTGTGTTTGAGAAAGAGAGATTGAAATATAGAAGATACCTATTTTTGAAGTGATAAGAATGGCCTTTATCGCGTTGGTTGCGTCTCAACAATGGCCAAAGAGAAAAAATTAATCCCAAGTGAGAGCCCTAATATAATCCCCAAACCGAAAGCCCCAATTAAAACCCTAAGTGAAAATTAACAACAGAAGCAATTGAAAAGTGAAGAAGAACAATTAAGCAAATAATTGATTTGATAGGGAGAGAGAGGGAGAGAGAGAGAGAGAGAGAGGGAGAGAGAGAGAGAGAGAGAGAGATAGAGAGGGGGAGAGAGGGGGAGAGAGTCAAGTTCTTCAATTTGACAGAGAGAGTCGAGAACGAGAGTGAACTGAGCTTCAGGAGCTTCAGAGAGGGAGTTGTCTAAGCGAGAGGGGGCTGTAATTTTCGTCAAGAGGGGAAGTTGGTTTCTAATTTTCGTTTTGGGGGAAAAGTGCCGCCCCTTTTTCTCACATTAATTCTTTTTATAAAAAGGTTGTAACTTTAAATGAAATAAATATTTTACTTTATTTAATATTTAATATTATTTAATAAATAACATTAAAAAAATTGTAACAAAATTTTTTATAATTTAAAATTAAATAATATCTTACATTACTTAAAAAGTAATTTAAAATTATTCGGTGAATCTGACAAGTGTCCCGTTCCCGGAAGTAGTACTATTCCAACGTTTCTGGAAAGATACGGCACAGCCGGACCTTTATATTTTTTGATTATTTTTTCCCAACACAAGAATGAGTACTGATTAACATCCGTACGGTTGGATCGTCGAAGAAATCAATTAAAAAAATCATTCAGTGAATCAAACACGTATCCCGTTCCTAGAAACAATATTCTTCCAACGTTTCTGGAAAGATGCGGCACAGCCGGACATTTATAATTTTTGATTATTTTTTTCCCAACAATAACATGACTACCGATTAACATCTGTATGGTTGAATCATCGAATAAATCAATTAAAAAATTTATTCAGTGAATCTGACACGTGTCCTGTTCCCTAAAGCAGTATTGTTCCAACGTTTCTAGAAAGATGCGGCAAAACTGGACCTTTATATTTTCTCATTATTTTTTTTCAACACTAGAATGAGTACCGATTAACATCTGTACGGTTGGAACGTCGAATAAATCAATTAAACAATTATTCAGGTTTAGGGTTTAGGGTTAAAAATTAGAAAAATCAGTGGGGCCCACCTTTTTTAATATTACTTTTCAATTAAAAATTAATTAGAAATTAATTATTAAATTAAAATTAGAAAATTAGTGGGGTCCACTTGTGGGGTCCACTTTTTTCTGTGGGGCCAACTCGCGGGGCCCACCTTTTTAAATATTATTTTTAATTAAAAATTAATTAATAGTTAATTTTTAATTATTTTTTAATTAAAAATTAGAGAAATTAGTGGGCCCACTGTTTTCTTTGAGCCCACTTTTTTCTGTGGGGCCCAAGTTCTTTACAATCCAATCTTGATTTTTTGTGATCATTTGTCTTTAATCGATCATCCACAATTGTAAAGAGTAAACTTTCAAACACATACATACCCAACCGAGGGTTGGTTGGTTTTGACGTCATTTCTGACCAGACTTTGGTTGGTTATATTCAGTTGGAAATGAAAACATAACTGATCGAACATTAGTCGGTAGGTGGTTGGTTTTGATCTATTTCCAACCAAACTAGTTGGTTGGTTTTATTCAGTCAGAAATAGACATCATTTCCAACCAATCCTTGACGGTCCCTTTTATAATGGTCGCTTATGACCCCTGTTTCTTGTAGTGTAAACCTTTGGCAGTTCATTTTTATGATTTGTCATTCAAATTCTTTACCATTGTAATATTACAGATGTTAGAATATGTCTTGAATCAATAATGCCCTTGAAGGAATTTACGGATGAGCGGAAGCGTGATATAACATTTATTCCGTAAAAACCATGTATCGCACATATAGAAAAACATATAAAATCTAGATCGAGGGGAATCGTAACCATACCTTGGAAATCGAAGCTTTATAAAATGGATTCTAGCAGTTGCTCCTCAGAGTGTGAAGCACTCTACCGGTATTCACCAAGAATAATCCTTCGATGAAGCTTTTTTATAAAACTAAGCTTTTATAAAAATGGAGTTTTTCTTCTTTTGAGAGAGAGAGAGATGAAGAAGAAGAAGAAGAGGGTGGCAACTAGGTTTTCACAAAAACTCTAGTCTTTTAGAATGAACTATCTCATTCTATTTATAGGGCTCTCCTAGGGTTTTTTAATATATCTTTATATATATATATATTAACCCCATATTTTATCTTATAAAATGCTTTAATAATAATTAAAACTATTTTAATCATTATTTCCTTTTCTAAACTATTTAGAAAATAACTTGCTCTCTCAAAATACCTTCATCAATAAATTAATCTTTTATGGTGTGACCCTGTAGGTTCAATATTAAGCCGGTAGTAGAAATAAATAATAATAAACTTTTATTTATTATTTATATGAATTCTAATAATTCATTAAATATAATTAACTGATTAATTATATTTATTCTACATCGTGAGTGATGCTTCTCAACATATCGCGACTATCCGGATAATATGAATTCACTGCTTAGAATACCAAGAACCTGTCAGTGACTAGTTACAGTACAATCAATTCCTTCTTCCCTACAATGTCCCGATTAAATACAAGGCATGGATCTCGTGTCAAGCCTATTTAATTTAATCATATGTTTTCCTATTCACTATGCCTAGTTCCGATTAATGCAAATTAGAAACTTCTTTCTAATTTCATTCACTCTGGCCAGAGATTCCTGAACTAGCATAAATGGAATAACATAGGACATTCTCTTCCTTCACTGGAAGGGGCAGATCCTTTATTGATCATTCACTATCTTCGTGCACAAATTCCTATACCTAGAAGAGCACTAATTTTTGTCCCTCGAGACTAAGAGCTAAACCAAAGTATAGTTCAGTGTACACAAGATGACTATGATGATCTCAAGTCAAAGGACACTTGTACAACCATCACTATATGAACAACTACTGACACATGAGTGAACTCCATTAGTTGTTCAACTGATCGAGTCATGTTCAGTGAACTTATTCCTAATAAGCACCTACATACTAGCTATAGTGTCACCACACAAATGCCTATGAGAACAGACATCCTTCATAGTGAAGCAAGCATAGTATGTACCGATCTTTGCGGATTAATTAACTACCAATTAATTATCCTACGACCAGGAACTATTTAAGTTTAGAGTTATCATCTTTAAGGTCTCATTATAATGATCTCATCATAATCCATTAAAGCTTTACTCTAAACTATGGATCATCTAATTTAAACACTTTAAATAGATAAAGCCCGTTATAAAACATATTACCATTTTATTAAATTAAACAAACTTGAATCAGATTGAACAAAGTATCTCCTAACTCATCATCCATGATTGGATTTAGGACACACGTCTTTCAATCTCCCACTTGTACTAAAACCAATCACCTTGGTCTTTACTATGTTGTTATGGGTGTCAAGTCAATATTGACTTAAACATCTCTACTTTCAACGATCTCATATATCATATGAAAGTGCCGCAACTTGGATCTTGAATCCCTGATTAAACCTAGGTTCCATAGCCTGCGCTACTACCATATGTTGTACCGATACAACAATATAAATCTTATTCTAGGAACCATGTCTAACTAGAGAAAACAGGTTTCGCTATCCAAAGAACCTCCTTTGCAGCTTCATTTATAGCTATATACATATAGTGCTTCCACTACGGAATCAGTTATCTTAAGCTGCTTGGAATTCTTCCAACAAACCGCTCATCCATTCAGAATTAACACTTATTTTGACATCGATTTTCTATCACATTTGTCCTAAGAAAATCGTAGTGTTTATAACACTCGATTTTCATTTTGGACCCACCATAATCAAGAAAGATGTCCTCAATTCTTCGAAAGTATTTAAGGACGTTCTTCCAGCTTACTATCGCGCTTCTCAAGGACTAGACTAGTGCTCGCTTATCTCGCCTAGTGAGTTAGCTATCATCAAGTCTTGTATAGTACATCCGGTATTTTGATAGATACATTTGCCGAAGCATAATAAATCTTAATCATACGTCATTTCTCCTCAGATGTCGTAGAAAGACACTATCTTGGAGAAAGTAACTCCGTGACTTGACAATTCAAGTAACTTCTTGGAGTTATTTATGCTAAACATCTTAGCATATAAATGATGTACACGCTTTGGGTTTAGCCCAACACTTGGTTTATCCTATAAATTATCATTCCTATATCATAGGAAGCCATTCCCAAGTCCTTTATAGAGAATATGTTAGATAACCACACTTTGACTAATTTTAGCGTCGATACATCATTCCTTATCATAAGTATATCACATACATTATTAGGAATGTCATCACGCTCCCACTAACCTTCTTGTAGATCCATGATCCATCATTGTCTTTGATAAAATCAAACTATTTGATTGTCTCATCAAAACAGATGTTCGATCATTGAGAAGCTTGCTTCAATTCATAAATGGATTGTCGTGGCTATTAGACCATAGATTTGCTACTCATAGCAATAAATCCCTCTAATTGTGTCAACTACACATCTCTTCAATTTTCCTATCGAGGGGGGTCGACCGTTCAACCATTATTAGATATTATAGTCATTACTAGCCGCAAACGCAAACAAAATCCGAATAGACTTGAGCACTACTTCATGTGAATTTGTTTTCATCAAAGTCAATCTCTTTGCTTTGATTGAATCCTTTCACAATAAGCAAGGACCCGGTTATGACACCTTTAGGTCCTCAACCACAGTCTGTACTTGGTTGATGTACATGGAATCTATATCGGATTTCATGGTACTATGCCATTTCTCTGAGTCATAACTCATAGCTTTAGTATAGGTCATAAGGTCATTATCATATAATTGACACCTCATTGTCATTCTTAATGACAAGGCAGTCAACCTCTTAGGTTGGTGATAAAATATCAAGACCTATACTTAAGCTAACCTACAAAACATTATCCTGTCTAAAAATGTTCTTCATATAGAACCTTTGTAATTTGTGGTGTTTGAACTTAGTTAATTTCAACCTTCCTCCCACTGAACCCTTCTAGAATGAACAATTCCTCTAAGTAGGCAGTATGTCATACACACTATATTCAGTAGAATATTCAACCAACATCCTTGACTATCATTAGGATATCTCACAAACTTACATTTTGGATCTAACATCTAGCTTATCAAATTAAACATTTTGACATAAGCTAGACATCCCAAATCTTAACAAGTTTAAGACTTGTGTTCCTTGCACTACATATCTCATATGACAACTTAGGAACAGATTAAGAAGATACTATATTCAGCAGATATACTGATATTTATAAAATTCAACTCTAAACATATATTAGAAGATCAATTTAGCTTAACATGAACCGAACGATGTCTAACAAAGTTCGTTCGCTCCTTCGTACATTCCATCTACCTGTAGAATCTCAGGATCTGTCCAACGTGAAGCTTTAAACTTAAGATTTGAGATAACCTCAAAACACTCACTCAAGTGTATATCTTTTTGATCTTATCAAAGAGTCCCAACACTTGCTGTTTTGTTTTGTATTTCATTATTATTCATTTTGAAACACTCCAAAAGATTCGAATTTGTATTGTACCAAATACATATATCTGAATCCGGATCATATCCGTGAATTCTAATGAAGCGTGTGAATCCTTTTCTGGCATGTGTTGTCACTGGTGCACATACAATTATGTGTACTAATTTTAACACTTTTGTTGCTCATTATCTCTCTATTTCAAGAAAATAGAGATATAGTGGTCTTTCTAGTGAGACGAGTTTCGCATGCATAATGTGATTCAATAATCATATGGTTCTTGTAACCCATCACCATGCAACAAGCGAATACTCTTCTCACTCGTGCAAACAAGCCTATAGTTCTTTGGATTTCCATTACCTCTATTCCATAGTCCCTATTTCAAAATGAGAAGTTTCAGTCCCACTAAACTTCTCTAATTCTTCAACTCTACAAGACAACTCTTGTAGTTGATCTTCCAATAACCCACCTTTGATAGGTGGCAACAAACTCTTTTGTTTTGGAGTCAAACTTAGCCTTTGACTAATTATGTTATCACTCACTAACAAACTTCTTCTTGATGGTATGGTTCATCTCCCACTACTTGATTCCAGAACCGTTACCAGTCTGAAGAACAAAGCTCTCTAAGAAGGAAATACGTCTCAACAATCTTTAACATGAAGTAGATTTCAGACAATCTGATATCCAACCTTTTCATGTAAGAGTTCACAACAAATTTGCGAGTTCGTATTCGGAAGCTAATTCAAGATCATATCTCGACTTAGCTTCCATCTATGACAAAATCAACCTACCCTAGACGATCAATCAAATTGATTGTCTTGTGTCTATGATTATTCATAGATCAACCCTCAACATAACTATTATGGAATAGCTCATTCGATATCCTATATTGAATCATCTTATTTATCACATTCTACAACTCTTATAGAAGCACCAAGGTAGCCCTGAATGTCCTTGTGCTCATACTGTTTCCACAGTCTCAAGCTCATAGACATCAGTTTGGTTTACTTTGCAACATTTGCATTATTAGACCTCTTGCACTTGGTCTCATACACATCTCCATGTGCATCACAAATAAGACACTTTGTATTAACGAGTTAAACATTTCGTCTAACTTTTCATTCTTGAGAACATTTCTCAAGTTTCAAAGTTCATCAGCATATTCGGGATAAGTCAACGTGTTATTCTACTACGATGCGTGATAGTGCAGAAATTATAGTATATATATAATTCTATTAGTGAATACACATAACTACTAAGTAAATATTCAATTTTATTCTTACAACACCATATGAATCGGGTCTTTATTCATTGGTGGCTCCCACTATTTTATTTAAATTATACAACCCTCTATATGTATAACTAAACATTCATAATGTTAGTGAGATTAAGGATCCTATTTTCCATCACATCACCTCGGCTGTGGCACGAAACGCAATGTGATGTTCCATAGGAAGACAACTCTTGTCAACTACATCTCATGTTATTCCTTATTATCTTTTAGCCTCTTGAATCATTGAGTCTCGGCTGTGGCACGACTCACTCAATATTCTAAGTCAGGTCAAACCCAACATCTTGCATAATTAAATTAGAATTCCAAAAGCCCACGGCTGTAGCACGTAACGACAATTGAAACCTAATTTATCATACACATCTCATGTGATAGACAAACATCTCTTAATCTCAAAACAAAGCCCTCGGCTGTAGCACGAAACGACAATGTCTCAATATAAGAACTCTACTTGCTATTATGTTGGAAGGCTATGACCGACACAAGCCCGTTGTGCCATTGGCCATTTACTACTTGATATAAATTTTAATTAAGAGGGATTATATTATGTTGCAACCATAATCATATTACTAGGAGATTCTCTTTTTCTTGAACAAAATACAATTATGATATTTAAATGAAAAATTCCCAGTGTGTTGGAGGGGTCACATCGGTCCCGCTAAAAACCCAACGGCCTAGACAGAAATTTTCATTTTCAACATCAAAAGAGTATTTCACTCTATGTTTCATAAATATAAGAATCTCATGGTTGTACTCATAATATTATTGTTAAGGCAAGAAACGATTCCTAATCTAGATTTTCTAGAGCACGCCTTATATTGATTTAAGTTCACCTAAATCTATCATCGCATGGTAAATATAGGCATATATCTCATATATAAAAATAAATCAACAAGTAAGCATGCAAGTAATATCATGTCATACAATGATATAATGATGTATGGATTTATTATAGTATTTAAAAGCAATTAAAACAATTAATACATGCTTTAAAACATTTCCGGGAATATAAACAGTTCCAAACTTTTATATAAAAAATATTTGACCACTCCATTAGATCCGTCTCGGAAAAACGAATCCAACGGTATATTGCACGCCCAAAACGGAGTTACCAAACTCCCAAAAAATCAAATTTAATGTGGACAGAGGGGCTGTAACGCATGACGCTCATGCGTTACAACAATTAAAAGCTATTAAATGTGTAACGCATGACGCTCACGTGTTACAGGCCCTGTAACGCATTCCCGGCATGCGTTACAGGCCCTTCCCAGCAGTTTTTTTTTTTTTTTTTTTTTTAATATTTAATGCTAAGTAAGTTACAACAATTCTATGCTATTTTATTTAATGCTTGTAACTCCTTTAGCATTAAAACACTAACTTAGCATTTATAACACTTAAAAAAAAAAAACTCCTCTAGCCATTAATGCCCTTTATTGTTATTATTATTTTATTTTAATATTAATAAATTAATTAACAATTAATTAATAAATTAATAAAAAATCAAAATAATATGATTTCTGAAATCAAAGAAAAGCAAAAATAAGCAACCATCTATGGGGTCCTTGTACAAATTTTAATTCATATATTTCAACATGTATAATTATTTTATGAATTTTAATTAAAACGATTTTAAAAAATTCATAACAAATAATCTACACATCACAAAATTATGAAAAAAATACCTAGATCATCCACAACACTTGTAGAACCCAGATCAATGATCAAAATCTCATGCAAATAATATTTCGAATTAATTCATAATTAAATCTAAATATACTTGCAAAAATCATAATAAATCCATACATGTATAAAAAAAATCTGAATTTTTTTTATATGAATCTCTATATGCAAAACCTCGCTCTGATGCCATTGAAGGAATTTACGGATGAGCGGAAGCGTGATATAACATTTATTCCGTAAAAACCATGTATCGCACATATAGAAAAACATATAAAATCTAGATCGAGGGGAATCGTAACCATACCTTGAAAATCGAAGCTTTATAAAATGGATTCTAGCAGTTGCTCCTCAGAGTGTGAAGCACTCTACCGGTATCCACCAAGAATAATCCTTCGATGAAGCTTTTTTATAAAACTAAGCTTTTATAAAAATGGAGTTTTTCTTCTTTTGAGAGAGAGAGAGATGAAGAAGAAGAAGAGGGTGGTAACTAGGTTTTCACAAAAACTCTAGTCTTTTAGAATGAACTATCTCATTCTATTTATAGGGCTCTCCTAGGGTTTTTTAATATATCTTTATATATATATATATATATATATTAACCCCACATTTTATCTTATAAAATGCTTTAATAATAATTAAAACTATTTTAATCATTATTTCCTTTTCTAAACTATTTAGAAAATAACTTGCTCTCTCAAAATACCTTCATCAATAAATTAATCTTTTATGGTGTGACCCTGTAGGTTCAATATTAAGCCGGTAGTAGAAATAAATAATAATAAACTTTTATTTATTATTTATATGAATTCTAATAATTCATTAAATATAATTAACTGATTAATTATATTTATTCTACATCGTGAGTGATGCTTCTCAACATATCGCGACTATCCGGATAATATGAATTCACTGCTTAGAATACCAAGAACCTGTCAGTGACTAGTTACAGTACAATCAATTCCTTCTTCCTTACAATGTCCCGATTAAATACAAGGCATGGATCTCGTGTCAAGCCTATTTAATTTAATCATATGTTTTCCTATTCACTATGCCTAGTTCCGATTAATGCAAATTAGAAACTTCTTTCTAATTTCATTCACTCTGGCCAGAGATTCCTGAACTAGCATAAATGGAATAACATAGGACATTCTCTTCCTTCACTGGAAGGGGCAGATCCTTTATTGATCATTCACTATCTTCGTGCACAAATTCCTATACCCAGAAGAGCACTAATTATTGTCCCTCGAGACTAAGAGCTAAACCAAAGTATAGTTTAGTGTACACAAGATGACTATGATGATCTCAAGTCAAAGGACACTTGTACAACCATCACTATATGAACAACTACTGACACATGAGTGAACTCCATTAGTTGTTCAACTGATCGAGTCATGTTCAGTGAACTTATTCCTAATAAGCACCTACATACTAGCTATAGTGTCACCACACAAATGCCTATGAGAACAGACATCCTTCATAGTGAAGCAAGCATAGTATGTACCGATCTTTGCGGATTAATTAACTACCAATTAATTATCCTACGACCAGGAACTATTTAAGTTTAGAGTTATCATCTTTAAGGTCTCATTATAATGATCTCATCATAATCCATTAAAACTTTACTCTAAACTATGGATCATCTAATTTAAACACTTTAAATAGATAAAGCCCGTTATAAAACATATTACCATTTTATTAAATTAAACAAACTTGAATCAGATTGAACAAAGTATCTCCTAACTCATCATCCATGATTGGATTTAGGACACACGTCTTTCAGCCCTAACGCTGGGACTCGGGAGACTGGCTCAAGTATGCTGTAATGTGTATTCTCAAGATCAATAAAAATTTTCGTTTCTGCCTATCTGTATTCTTTCTTTACGTCTATTATAATCTTTCTTGCTTCCGTTATAACAAACTAGTATCAGAGCGGTTTCGGTGAGAAAGATGTCTGGTGGTATTAAGGTGAAGGTCGACAAATTTACTAGGAGTAATAGGTTTAGTCTATAGTAAATCAAGATGTGTGCTTTGTTAAAGCAACACGGGCTCTGGGTGCCGTTGAAAAAGAAATCGACGGATCCTCAAAGCGCTGAGATGGCCAGTCTAGAAGAAAAGGCACACTCAACAATTTTGTTGTGCCTTGCAGATGATATTATTACTGAAATCGCGGAGGAGGATACCGCGTCTGGTTTGTAGTTGAAGCTTGAAGGTCTTTACATGACAAAGTCTTTAACAAATAAGTTGCTTCTGAAGCAATGTATGTTTATTCTGTGAATGCAGGAAGGTATGCCTCTTCGAGATCACTTAGATCAGTTAAACACAATCTTATGAGAATTTTGTGCAATCGTTTATTGTTGGTAAAGATACTATTTCTCTAGAGGAGGTTAGATCTGCTCTTCATTCTAGAGAGCTGCGCCATAAGGCGGCTAGTACAGGTGCAGATAATCAGGCTATTGGGTTAATAGCCAACGGGAGTAATGGAAATGGAAAGCCGGGGAAGAATAAATTCAAGAAACCAGCTCCTAAAGGGTCCGAAATCTAACGATGTCTGTAATTAATGTAAAGAGAAGGGACACTGGAAATCTGACTGCCCCAAGAAAAAGAAGTAACGGGATAAATTGACAGGTATTGCTGCTATAGGTACTGCTGCTATAGCTAGTACCAATTCTGAAGAAGATATTTCTCTAGTTGCTGATGAGCACACGCATCATTATGATGTGTGGATCCTTGACTGTGGAGAGTCTTACCATGTATGTCCGTGCAGGGAGTGGTTTACGACCTACGAGCAAGTAGACGGTGGTAAAATTTCTATGGCTAACAGTTTTTTTTGTGAGACGGTTGGAATAGGCTCGATTAAAATTCGGACACATGATGGTAAATTCTGCACATTGAATGATGTTAGGCATGTTCCACTTATAACGAAGAATTTGATATCTCTGAGTATGTTAGACAACAAGGGTTTCAGTTTTCAAGGTGAAGGTGGAGTTCTACATGTCTGCAAGGGTTCTGATGTGGTTTTGAAAGGTGTTCAACGTGGTACCTTGTATCTTCTTCAAGGTTCTATGTTATTAGGTTCTGTTGTTGTCGCGTTCTCGGAGATTGATAAGGAAAACATAATCAGGTTGTGGCACATGAGGCTTGGTCACATGAGTTCAATAGGAATGCAAATTCTGTCAAAAGCTGATCTTCTTTGTGGTCATAAGGTCATAGGTCTTGATTTTTGTGAACATTGTGTTTTTGGAAAGTTACATCGCAGCAAGTTTCCTAAAGCAACACACAGAACCAAAGGCACACTTGATTAAATCCATTCTGATTGTTGGGGTCCTTTCCGGGTGGAGTCTTTAGGGGGTCACAGATATTTTGTGTCAATGATTGATGATTTCTCAAGAATGACTTGGTTGTTCATCATGAAGTCTTTAAGATTTTCAGGCAGTGGAAGACATTATTAGAGAATCAAACAGGGAAGAAGATTAAGAGGCTGCGAACTGATAATGGTCTGAAATTTTTCTCGTCTGAGTTTGATGAGTTCTGCAAGAATGAAAGGATAGCTAGGCATCATACAGTCGGGGATACACCACAACAGAATGGTGTAGCAGAACGTATGAATCAGACACTTCTAGAGAGAGCTAGATGCATGCTCTCTAACGCTCGACTAACTAGAAGATTCTGGGCAGAAGCAGTTAGTACAAAATGTTATCTGATAAATCGTGGACCTCACACATGTATTCATCTCAAAACTCCTATTGAGAAGTGGTCCGGTAAGCCTGCTGATTACTCCGATTTAAGAGTTTTTGGTTGTAAGCTAAAAAAAGAGTATTTTTAGGCTATGGAGATGGGGTTAAAGGTTATAGAATCCGGTCTCCATCTGAAAACATGGTTATACTAAGTAGAAATGTAGTTTTTGATGAAAATTCTATGTTTAACCCTACTGTAAAGTCTACTATTGTGTCAGTGGTAGTATTGAAAAACAGGTGGAGCAGCAACTCACTCAAGATGAGAGTGAACTACAACATGAAGTTCAAGAACTTATGGGGTGCCTCCAAAGACATATGATTTTGAAGAGATATCTAACTCTGATATAGAGACAGAGAGAGAAAGAGAGACCTACACTTTGAGAGAGAATTGTAGAGCAGGGATTGAAGGGATTCACTCGAATTCTTCAAGTTTTATTTTCTTTAATCTAGACTTTTGTAATCATGATTTTTCTCATTAATATATGTTTGGTTTCTTTATCTTTAATTTCACGGTAACTAATTCTCTGATCCGAGAATTATGTATTATTCGTTGGTTATATATGTTTGTTTGATTATATTACGAATTCTTTACTTTTGCTAATCCATCATTGAGAGCTTAATGATCAATTAACGGAGTTATGAACCTTTAATTGAATCTATAGGAGTTGTGATGAATTGGGAGGAGTCTTGTTCATAGACACAGTTCAGTTATTTGATCGAGATTAATATGCCAGCTATGAAACTTATAATTCTTGAAACACATAAAATTATTTTACACTTCTCATTAAAACACATACAACTTTTCACATACAATTATTTTACAAACACACACTTCCTTACAAATATACAACCTTGCCAAAATATGTAACACATTAGGTCTATATTAAGTAATTTTAAATTAGGTTTAAAAAAAGGAATTTTAAATTTGAAATACATAATTCACTTAAAATAATTTTTTACTATAATTCTTTTAAACTAAGGTCAAATCATGATTTTATCAACATTCTAAATGACGTCCAACTATTTAATATCTTCTCACTTAATAAATTATAATTTTTTTAGTGTGAAACATACACTTTTTGTGCAAGTTTCTAATAAATATTATTAATTATTTTTTTCTCCTAAACTAAACCTAAATAAATCATTAATTACTTTTAATACAAGATTATAAATAATATTTTAATTAAAAATCAAATGGTAAAAAATTAAACTAAATAATTATGATATGTACTCATTTTATTGTGAAATATTTTTAACCGGGGAAAAATGTTTATGATTGTAAGTAGTAATAAAATTCGTTGGAAATAAGTAGTCAATAGTAGTGACAAATATGTAAATTTATACTTGTGTATTCTATAGATAAACTTTTCAACCTACAAAATTCCAATTTGAAAACTAACAAACTATTGTATAACATAAATTATAATTTATGTTACACTTTATTACAATATTTTTTTTTTCAAGTACACATAAGATATTTTTAATTTGTTACATTGATTTTTTTAATTTATTTGTCTTAAAAAATTAGTAGAATATTAACATTGTTATGGATTAAAAAGTGTACTTGTAAATTAATTGCTAGGGTTTAAGAGAGTTTCGAGCTTTAATGACTGCTCTTGTGTTTCGTGACTAAATCGGTCCTCACAAGATGCCTACGTATCTCAATCAGTGCTGAGAATCAAGCCAAAGACGTAGTTCTATTGTGAAGGAGCAGGGTCCTTATATAGGCGTCTAGAGCCTCGTATTTAGAGTAAGTTTAGGAAACTTAGCGAATAAGTCTCCTTTTTGATAATGGATAAACATTGTATTTCTTGATGGACAAGACTTTTCCTTGTTGATAAGGACTGCGACTCATTATTTCTTGTAATTGGGATTCTGGATCCTTCTTTGATGAATTTTCCATATTTTGGACTCCTTTGATGTGCTGTATATTTTCCCTATTTATTAATTACGAAATTAATAAATAATTAGGGTCTTGGGCCTTGTTTATTGGGCCGTATTCTTGGACCATTCTAGGTCTAATTAATGTATCATTAACTATATTTCTAGAATTACTTTTCTGTCAATATCATTTGCCCCCCAACTTCTGGGAAAATCTCCCTGGGGTTTTCGTAAAGTTATTGCGTATCTTTCCTCAAAATTTTATATTTTTAAGGGTATTTTCGACCTCAAAATTGACCTCAAATTAGGTCATTTTCGACCAGGATTTCGACCGCAAACTACGTCATTTTCGACCAGGATTTCGACCTCAAACTGGTATGAGGTCGAAGGATTCGACCTCATTTCTCAGTTCTTTTTCGACCTCAAGTCTTTGACCAGGAATCCATTTATTTTCGACCTCGAATATATTTATTTTCGACCTCATTTCGGTACGAGGTCGATGGATTCGATCTCGTTATTCCGTATGTTTTCGACTTCGAGCCTTCGACCAGGAATCCATTTATTTTCGACCTCATTTCGGTACGAGGTCGATGGATTCGATCTCGTGTTTCCGTGTATTTTCGACTTCGATCGTTCGACCTTGATCTAAGGTCTTTTAGACCTCAAATCTATTGCTTTTCGACCTCTAATGGGTGCGAGGTCGATGGATTCGTTCTCGATTCCTCGTGTAGTTTCGACCTCACTTCTACGATCTTAGTTAGCTCTTTTTCGAATTCAAGCTTTTTACTTTTCAACCTCTAATTGGTGCGAGGTCGATGGATTCGATCTCGATTTCCCATATATTTTCGATCTCGATTGTTCGACCTTGACCTAAGGTCTTTTCGACCTCAAACACATTACTTTTCAACCTCAAATGGGTGCGAGATCGATGGATTCGACCTCGGTTTCCCATATAATTTCGATCTTAATTGTTTGACCTCGATTTAAGGTCTTTTCAACCTCAAACCTATTGGGCTCTGATTTCGCCTTAGGCTTAAGTTTTATTGGGCCTTAATTTTGCCTGAGCCTCAAATTGTTTTTGGGATTTAATTTTTGAAGTCCAATCAAAGGTTTATGGGCCTTGACTGGCCATAGTCGGTTGCCCTTCCCTTGACCGGTTGGGTGACCGGCTGTTTTGGTTATAAAAGAGTGGGATTTCAATTTCATTCTTCACTTCATACCTTCAAATTTCTAAAAATTTCTCTTTACTTTTCTCTCTAGTTACTCCGTGGTGAAGCGATTTCCGGTGAGTTTTTCTCAGCCGTATTCATCTTTTTCTAGGATTGATCTTCATCGTTTGAAGATTTTCTGGGCTTGTCGTTGAAGATTTGAAGATTCTGGAAATTTTCCTTGAAGACTTGACGTTTTCTGGGTTTTGTACTTTGAAGTTTTTGAAGATTCTGAATATTTGCTTTGAAGATTTGAAGATGTCTGATCGTGCTGCTCAACGCCTTCAAAAAATGAATCAAGCTTCGAAGAGAGGTATCACTATTCGTTCTTCTCATATGTCTTTACAAGATATGATTATTGAACGTGGTGACGATTATCCCTCCGTGTCCCATCTAGACTCTTTTGATTCCAGTAATAAATTCCATGAAGTTGATAAAATTATGGACTATAACAAAATGTATAGAGTTAAAACCCCCTATAGACTTATCCTAGTTGGCCCAGGAGATCGTTCCTGCCATTGGCGTCCTAATGCTCTCTACATTTATAAGGACGCCATTGTTGCAGGACTTAGGTTTCCTTTTCATGATTTCATTCCCAAACTGCTAGCAGACATTAGGATTAATCTTTGCCAACTTCCTCCCAATGTTTGGAGGATTATAATGAGTTTTATAGTTCTCTGTTTAAAGAACAACTTTCCTATTTCTGTAGCTTTATTTAGGAAAATATTTCAGTTTAAAAATAGTTCCGCAATTTCCCTGGGTTGGGTTTACATTAACCATCGCCCTTCAACACCTCCCATTTTCCACCCAAAATCCATTCCTGATAACAACCCGAAATGGAAAAATGAGTTTATGTATTTGGTTTAGGAAGGAGGGGATTGGGGCACCTTATTCCGTAGATCATTCAGTAGGGTCTCGGATGGTAGCCCCAATGATATTGTCCTGAATGACGAGGAGTCTCATGCTTATGCCGAGATCACTAAGGACAATTATGCTACACTGGCCTGGGAGCTCCTGGATGAGTTTCAGCTTAAGTCCCTGGGACTTTCGAGCTTATCGGACAAGGGTAACTCCCATTCCAAACTTTCTTTTATTTATCTAAGATTTTCTTATACCCATCGTTTATTTTCTTGTGTTTTTGCAGCTGCGGCCTTTATAAATAAATCCAACGAGCCCTTAGATGGAGAAACTGCGAGGATGAAACGGGCTCGCTTGGGAGGCAAAGATCTTCTGTTAGTGTAGGTGCCCTAGAGGCAATACATTGTCTCTTTTAATAAACCTTTATGTCATTTGATTATTCAATAAACGTATTTATTATGACTTTAATTACTGCGATATATTTGTTAGCATAATAAATGTCCTTAGAATCATGATACACATTATATAGTTTAAGTACATGACTTGAACTTGAGATTATATAATATATCATATTCTTAAAAGGTCCCTAGTCGAGTATTATTAAATATAGGACAATAATAATACATAAATAGACTAGTATGTTGATTGACAGATAACCACATCTCATTGGTTATAAGTATGGAGATACTAAAGTCAATGCATAGGTACATGTAGGAGTACATGGTACTGGACAGACCCACAGTGAGATTCTTCATGTTTAATAAAGTCATAAGAAAGACTCACAGTGATAATGGTGTAATGATCCTTAGACTTGAGATCATTATATTTCTATAACGAGGATTAATATACTTTGACAACATTAAAAGTTACCTTTGACCGGGTGATGATAAAAGTGGACATCGGGTATATCATGAGTCATATGAGAAATATGAATGATAGATAAAGGATTTAACCCTCCTATTATTAGGGGAGATATTATTGGCCTCTTGATTGAGTGAGACTATGAAAATGCATGGCCATGCTCAAATATTGATTTGTTTTAATAGTTTACTCATTGATCAAGGAAACCCGGATTAAGCATTGAAGAGGATGACTAAATACATGCCTCGAGTTTAATCTATAATATTTGGTTAAAGGGATTATATTACACGGAAACATTAATCACGAAAGGTTTAATTGGATCACCAATTATTATTATTACTTGGGTAGCAATGATGTATTACTAGATGCCGCTCATTGTTTATATTTTGTTATTGGATATTGAAAATATTTCCAACGTAATAATAACCTAAAGGGTTACACAATAAGAACGTTTTAAAAGGAGTTTTAATTTAAATATCAGATTTAAATTAAATAATTATAAATTCGAAATTGGTTAATTAATTAATTAAGTTGGACTTAGTTAATTAAATTGTATTTCGAATTTAATTCATTAAAAAACCCAAATCAGTTTGGTTTAGTTGAAGCCCAAGCTAATTAGGGTTAGGCCCAATCTCTCTGCCCTATATATACATAATGATGTATAGTTTTAGGGTTGGTTCAGATAATTCGGTTTTAAGAGAGGCTAGAGAGAGAGAGAAGGCAGTTTTATTTGGCCAATACCTGCTCCTTGGATCGTTGGACGATCGGACGTTCTTGTGGACGATTTAGAGACACAGATCTTGACGCAAGGGTTGTGTGGTGATTGCAATCAAGGACCTCCATCTTACAAAATTCGTAAAGCTCTTAACTGGTATGATTTCGTTTCTCCATAATCAGTCACAACTTATACATGGATCCTGCGTTAGGGTTTCGTAAATTTTATTGTTTTACGACTGTTTTTCGCTGCGTTTTTACAATGAAACCCAACAATGGTATCAGAGCTACGTGTATGAGGGGCTGATTTGGTTACATGTTTACTGTATTTTTACGAGTATGCATGTTTGATGAATCTGCCATGATACAGTTATGTTATATGATTGACATAATGAATATGTATATAATCTGATATGATGATACTAGTATGTTTAGAATCTGCCATGGCTCATCTATATGCGATCTGTTATGATCAGTATGCTGTTTAGTTTGTATAATGATATAAACGGTCGGATAGATGTATTTGGATACGATCTATTTGCTGAGATTAGGGTTACGTGTATACTGATACATGTTTCTGGTAACTGGGATTTGGGTCGTGTGTATACTGATACATGCTTCTGGAATTGTATACTGATACATGATTTTGCAAAATTTTCCGCCATCGGGGGGCTTTGTTTTAATTTGTGCTTGTGACATATGCTTTGTTTATTTATTATTCATGATTGGATCATGAAAAGTAATAAACAGTATGTCATCCTTATATGATACGTCTTGTCATTAATTGTTTATATGAGCATGGTGGATGGTTATGGCTTATTGACCTATAGGATAGAGGTTTTTGTTTTAATGTTGGTTTGGTTTCTAAATACGACTTGCATGTCGTCTTCATTCCTTGTAATGTTTTATCTCGAATGTAACTCGAGTTCCTTTGTAAGTTCCTTAGTATAGCTTTCATTGTAATCATCCATGGAGGATTTGGAAGCATTGAAGACTAAGGATTCAATGGAAGCAATGGAGAAGATTTTGTAATAGTTAGATATAACCACCATAGATTGACCTTGATCTTTTCATTAGCTTGAAAAGGATCACATAGGATTGAGCCATAACCATTACACATTTACTTTACGCACTTTACATATTGATGTATGATTGTATGTGTAGGATACAATGTGATGCATGCTTTAATTAGATTAATCATGTATTAATGTATGTATTAGATACATCACCCATGCCATGCCTACTAAACAAGATAAAATCTGTAACGATTCAAGATTTTAAAATTGTACAAAACGAACATGAGATTCCTGTGTTTATGAAACACGGAAATAAGTATGAATTTTCAATTTTTTGACATGGGGCGATTTTGACAAAAATACAAGCAGCGCTTGTAAGAAAGGTGGATTTTAAGTGAGACCACTGTGACTCCTCCGCTGGACTGGAAATCAAACCATTGATGAATTTTGAATTGAAGTACTTAGTTCAAGGAAAAATTGGGAATCTCTTGATGATGGGATCATGGTCGTTTTAATAATAAAATCCCTAAATTTTAAATATTAAGTCACTTAGATACCTTCCAATGGGCAACACTCGTCAAGACCTAGATCGAGAAATAGTGGGTTCGCCAAAGCGAAGCACTCCAATCTATCGTGGTAAGGCGCGATGAAGTAAATGTGATACTTAAATGTTAGACCATTGGGTTAGACTTAACTAAGTTACCACAATAGGATTGTGAACTTAGAGGAATGGAGTTTGGTATGATTTATTGGATAAATATGGACAAATGTTGTTCTACCAAACTTTCCGAGAGTTATATATGATATAATTGACAAGAGTTGTCTACCTAAATAAATCATGTTTTGGGAGAAAAGCCAAAGCTGACCTTAAGCGTGACAAAATATGGATCTTGGCTCACTAGAAGGATTTAGAGAAATGCCTTCCGAATTAATAGTTAGGGCTATTGATTTGATAAAAATAGTGGGAGATATATATTGTGAATATATATGAATAATCACTTGAACATTACCTATTAAATCCACAGACTAACTTATTTTATGCATTTTTAACATTGTAGATATTTAATGGCAAACAACTCAAATAACTTCTCTGTACGATCAGTCCTTGAGAAGGACAAGCTGACAAGAACAAACTTCCTCGACTGGCAAAGGAATTTGAGGATTGTCCTCAGGCAAGAGCGAAAGCTCTATGTCATTGATATTCCTCGCCCTGAACCTCTGCCTGAAGGTGCATCAGTTGCTCAACAGAATGTTTATCAGAAACATATAGATGATGACACAGATGTTACCTGTCTGATGCTTGCGACTATGAGTCCCGAGCTTCAGAAACAACATGAGCATATGGATGCTTATGTGATGACTGAGCACCTTAAACGTATGTTTGAAGGACAGGCTCGTCAGGAGAGGTTTGATACAAGCAAAGCCTTGTATGCATGCAAACAGGGTGAACGTGATCCAGTTGCACCACATGTTCTAAAGATGATTGGATATATGGAGTACCTAGCTACTCTGGGTACCACCATTAGTCAGGAAACCCAGATAGATCTAATCTTGCAATCTTTGAACAACAGCTATGCTCAGTTTGTAATGAATTACATCATGAATGAGATAGACAAGACATCTACCGAATTGTTGGCAATGTTGAAAACTGCTGAGACCAATATTCAGAAGGCATCCCCTAACGCCATTATGATGGTCAATAAGGGGAATGCCAAAGAACAGGATAAAAGGAAAGGCAAGAAGAAGATTGGATCTAAATCTGCTAATCCAAAACCTGTTTTTAAAAAGGCTTTGAAGCCTACAGGAGGTGTTGCAAAAGGTGCTGCAAAAGGTGCTGCAAAAGGTGATTGTCACTATTGCAATAAACCAGGTCATTGGAAGAGAAACTGTCAAGCTTACTTGGAGGATTTGAAGAAAATGAATTCTGTGAAGATTTCAGATTCAGGTATTTATGTTATAGAAGTCAATTTGTCTACTTCTACATCTTGGGTATTAGATACTGGATGTGGTTCTCACATTTGTATAAATGTGCAGGAACTTCGAAGGAGTAGGACTTTGGCGAAAGGAGAAGTCGACCTACGCGTTGGCAATGGAGCAAAGGTTGCTGCTTTGGCTGTAGGGACTTATAATTTATCATTGCCCACAGGGCTTATTTTAGAACTTGAGAACTGTTTTTACGTGCCTGCGATTTGCAGAAACATTATTTCTGTTTCTTGTTTGGACAAGAAAGGTTTTTCTTTTACAATTCAGAACAATAGTTGTTCCTTTGGTTTGAATAATGTTATCTATGGGGTTGCACATTTATTTAATGGTTTATATGTTCTAGATCTTGATACACCTGTCTATAATATAAATAATAAACGTATTAAGGCTAATGACTCAAATCAAACATACCTTTGGCATTGTCGTTTAGGCCATATAAATGAGAAACGCATTTCCAAGTTACATAAGGATGGATACTTGGATAAGTTTGATTTTGAATCATACGTAGAATGCGAACCTTGTCTCATTGGAAAAATGACTAAAGCTCCTTTTACCGGAATTGGTGAAAGGGCCACCGAACGATTAGAGCTTATACATAGTGATGTATGTGGTCCAATGCGTACGATGGCAAGAGGTGGTTTTTACTACTTCATAACCTTTACTGATGATTTTAGTAGATACGGATATGTGTATCTTTTGAAGAACAAGTCCGAATCATTTGAAAAATTCAAAGAGTACAAGGCAGAAGTAGAAAAACAAATAGGCGGAAGTATTAGAACCCTACGATCTGATCGTGGAGGTGAGTACCTAAGCTTAGAATTTAAGAATTTCTTAAAGGAGTGTGGTATTGTATCACAACTCACACCTCCTGGAACACCACAGTGGAATGGTGTATCTGAAAGGAGAAATGGTACCTTATTGGACATGGTGCGATCGATGATGAGTCTAGCGGATCTTCCAATTAGTTTCTGGGGCTATGCCCTAGAGACGGCTGCACAAACACTAAACCGAGTTCCTTCAAAAACGGTTCAAAAGACACCATATGAGATATGGACTGAGAAACGTCATAGCGTGTCATTTATGAAAATTTGGGGATGCGAAGCGTTTGTGAAACGTTTAACCTCTGACAAGCTAGGACCAAAATCAGATAAATGTAATTTTGTGGGATATCCAAATGAAACTAAAGGGTATTACTTCTATAATCCTTCAGAGAACAAAGTGTTTGTTGCTCGAACAGCTGTGTTTCTTGAAAGAGAATTACTTTCTAAGAAAAATAGTGGGAGGACAATAGATTAATGTTGAACCAGAGTTGGAACATGAGCAGAATGTTACTGAAAATGTTGAGGACAACATTGCTCAAGAAACACAGGTCGTTCGTAGATCTAGTAGGATTCGTCATGAGCCAGAGAGATATTATGGATTTCTGCTGACTCAAAATGGCGATGTAATGCTTGTAGATAATGATGAGCCTCTTACCTACAAAGATGCTATGAATAGTCCAGATTCTGAGAGATGGCTGGAGGCCATGAAATCTGAGATGGATTCCATGTATGAAAACAAAGTATGGACTTTGGTTGAACCACCTGAAGGGGTAAAACCCATCGAGTGCAAGTGGGTTTTCAAGAAGAAAACTGACATGGATGGTAAATTACAGACCTATAAAGCTAGACTAGTGGCGAAAGGTTTCAAGCAAATTCATGGTATTGACTATGATGAAACTTTCTCACCGGTGGCTATGGTCAAATCCATCAGGATTTTGCTTGCAATAACAGCTTATTATGACTATGAAATCTGGCAAATGGATGTCAAGACTGCTTTCTTAAATGGGAGCTTAGAAGAGGATGTGTACATGACACAACCTGAGGGTTTTGTTGATCCAAAATTTGCTAGGATGGTCTGTAAGTTACTACGATCCATTTATGGGTTGAAGCAGGCCTCGAGGAGATGGAACATTCGTTTTGATGAAACAGTCAAAGAGTTTGGTTTCATACAAAATGAGGATGAACCGAGTGTTTACAAGAAGGTTAGTGGGAGCCATGTGGCATTCCTAGTATTATATGTAGATGACATATTACTAATCGGGAATGACATTACTTCTCTACAGGCTGTAAAGACTTGGTTGGGAAATTATTTCTCGATGAAAGACTTAGGCGATGCTTCCTACATATTGGGGATCAGGATCTATAGAGATAGACCCAGAAGAATGATCGGCTTAAGTCAGAGTACATACATTGACAAGATATTGCATCGTTTCGGGATGCAAGAGGCTAAAAGGGGATATGTCCCAATGTCTCATGGGATATCGATCTCAAAAGAAAACTGTCCTAAATCATCAGAAGAGAAGGACCGTATGAATAAAGTACCATATGCTTCGGCAATTGGTTCTATAATGTATGCAATGATATGTACTCGTCCCGATGTCTCGTATGCTTTGAGCATGACGAGTAGATACTAGTCTAATCCAGGTGAAAGTCACTGGACAGCTGTCAAGAACATTCTTAAGTACCTTAAGAGGACTAAAGATTCTTTCTTGATATATGGAGGAGATGAGAAACTAGTAGTAAGAGGTTACACTGATGCTAGTTTCCAGACAGATAGGGATGACACTGTGTCTCAGTCTGGATTTGTGTTTTGCCTAAATGGAGGTGTTGTAAGTTGGAAGAGTTCAAAGCAAGAAACAGTAGCTGATTCTACAATGGAAGCTGAGTATATTGCAGCCAGTGAAGCAGCCAAAGAGGCTGTTTGGATTCGGAATTTTATTACGGGACTTGGAGTGGTTCCATCGATCGCAGACCCAGTTGATCTATATTGCGATAATAATGGAGCCATCGCGCAGGCTAAGGAACCAAGATCCCATTCCAAGGCAAAGCATATACTTAGGAGATATCACCTTCTTAGAGAAATAAACAAAAGAGGGGATATACATATATGTAAAGTGCATACTAATGATAACGTTGCGGACCCACTGGCTAAGGCTTTGTCGCAGCAGAAGCACGAATGTCACACTAGTTCCATGGGTATTAGATACATGGGTGATTGGCTCTAGTGCAAGTGGGAGATTGTTAGTGTAGGTGCCCTAGAGGCAATACATTGTCTCTTTTAATAAACCTTTATGTCATTTGATTATTCAATAAACGTATTTATTATGACTTTAATTACTGCGATATATTTGTTAGCATAATAAATGTCCTTAGAATCATGATACACATTATATAGTTTAAGTACATGACTTGAACTTGAGATTATATAATATATCATATTCTTAAAAGGTCCCTAGTCGAGTATTATTAAATATAGGACAATAATAATACATAAATAGACTAGTATGTTGATTGACAGATAACCACATCTCATTGGTTATAAGTATGGAGATACTAAAGTCAATGCATAGGTACATGTAGGAGTACATGGTACTGGACAGACCCACAGTGAGATTCTTCATGTTTAATAAAGTCATAAGAAAGACTCACAGTGATAATGGTGTAATGATCCTTAGACTTGAGATCATTATATTTCTATAACGAGGATTAATATACTTTGACAACATTAAAAGTTACCTTTGACCGGGTGATGATAAAAGTGGACATCGAGTATATCATGAGTCATATGAGAAATATGAATGATAGATAAAGGATTTAACCCTCCTATTATTAGGGGAGATATTATTGGCCTCTTGATTGAGTGAGACTATGAAAATGCATGGCCATGCTCAAATATTGATTTGTTTTAATAGTTTACTCATTGATCAAGGAAACCTGGATTAAGCATTGAAGATGATGACTAAATACATGCCTCGAGTTTAATCTATAATATTTGGTTAAAGGGATTATATTACACGGAAACATTAATCACGAAAGGTTTAATTGGATCACCAATTATTATTATTACTTGGGTAGCAATGATGTATTACTAGATGCCGCTCATTGTTTATATTTTGTTATTGGATATTGAAAATATTGCCAACGTAATAATAACTTAAAGGGTTACACAATAAGAACGTTTTAAAAGGAGTTTTAATTTAAATATCAGATTTAAATTAAATAATTATAAATTCGAAATTGGTTAATTAATTAATTAAGTTGGACTTAGTTAATTAAATTGTATTTCGAATTTAATTCATTAAAAAACCCAAATCAGTTTGGTTTAGTTGAAGCCCAAGCTAATTAGGGTTAGGCCCAATCTCTCTGCCCTATATATACATAATGATGTATAGTTTTAGGGTTGGTTCAGATAATTCGGTTTTAAGAGAGGCTAGACAGAGAGAGAAGGCAGTTTTATTTGGCCAGTACCTGCTCCTTGGATCGTTGGACGATCGGACGTTCTTGTGGACGATTTAGAGACACAGATCTTGACGCAAGGGTTGTGTGGTGATTGCAATCAAGGACCTCCATCTTACAGAATTCGTAAAGCTCTTAACTGGTATGATTTCGTTTCTCCATAATCAGTCACAACTTATACATGGATCCTGCGTTAGGGTTTCGTAAATTTTATTGTTTTACGACTGTTTTTCGCTGCGTTTTTACAATGAAACCCAACATCTTCGGGCAGCTTTAAGTGTCCCAGCCTTTTTAAGGCCTCATGAGGACATAGTTGAGGAGGTTGAGGCTCCTCCCTCAGCCAAGAGCTCTGTTTGGTGCCCCAATTGGGGTATCAGGAAGAAGGACACAGTTGTTGGGGTGTCCAAGCATGTTGTTGAGTGGTCTTATCACTCTCTCACTCCTTGTGACTACAAGGACTTTGTTTCTCAGGCCCTAGCTGCGGTAAGCTTTTATTTCCTTTTCATCTTGTAGTTTACTTAATATGTTACAAATTTCTTTTTTGATTTGTACCTTGTTTGCAAACTAATGCTAACTTCCAAGGGGCTCTCTTTCAAGCCAAGGCTTGGCGCTCATCTTCCGAGGCCAACCAAGGCAAGTTTGAGAAGTCTCACGAGGAGGTTGGCTCTCTTAGGGCTACCCTGGCTAGGAGGGAGAAGGAGCTGGCTAACTCCCAAGCTGAGCTGGTTTCACTTAGGAGGGGCAAGGATGACTTTATCGATGACGAGCTCCTCTTTCTAGTTCAGTTTACTAAGGGTTGGGACGACGCCTTAGCTGATGTTCTGGAGAAGATGCCTGGATCACTTATCCTTTCTGACTTTCCAAGCCCTTATGCTCCTACCCCATTAGAGGTGGCTTTGGCTGGAGAGGATGATATGGAGGAGGATGACAAGATTCTGGATCTAGGGCATTCCTCTCCTCCTGGTCAGACAGACGGTGCTGATTCTGCAGCTACTCGCTCTGGTTCTGGTTCTGACTCAGAAGAAGAGGAGGATGACACCGTCGACAAAGGAGGAGAAGCCTAGCTTATGTAGTCTTTTCTTTTGTAGCCGTTTTGTGGCTTATACTTATGTATTATCTGCCTTCGGGCATAACTTAACTCTTGTAAGTTTTACTTTATCATTTCGTGATTTTCCTTGAATTTTCTTGAATGTTTGACAATACTCAATGCATAAACTTATCATAAAAACATGAAAAATGCTGAATTGAATCATAACTTGAAAATGGGTTCGACCCTTACATAATACTCAAGTTTAAAAACTTGGATTGGTTTCATCGACCTTATTTCTACTTGTCCTAGTAGTGAGTCCAGTTAGGAAACACTAAACATAGTAAACTTTTAAGTTTGCAGCATGCCAAGTTCTTGGCACTTCCATCCCTTCCAGGGTTTCCAATTTGTAAGAGCCTCGACCAAATACGTTCTTGACGCGATATGGTCCTTCCCAATTTGGGGCCAACTTGCCTTTTTGTCCAACTCTGGATGCCTCAATCTTTCGGAGGACAAAGTCTCCTTGTCGAAAGAACCTTTCTTTAACCCTTAGGTTGTAATAGAAAGATGCTCGTTTCTGATGTTCAACTATCTTGACATTTGCCTCATCTCTAACTTCATCAATTAGATCTAAAGCTAGCCTCAAGCCTTCTTCATTTGTTTCTGGCTCATAAGCTTCAACTCTTGGAGATGTGTGAGTAATCTCCACTGGAACCACTGCCTCTACCCCATATGCCAACAGAAAGGGGGTTGCTCCAGTGGTGACTTTACAAGTAGTACGATATGCTCATAGTATGGGGAGCAATTCGTCTACCCAAGTGTTTCTAGAGCGTTCAACTCTTTTTTTTAGTCCATCTAGGATAATTCGATTGGCAACCTCAGCTTGCCCATTTACTTGAGGATGGGCAACAGAAGTGAAACGTAACTTGATATCATTCTCATCACAATATTTCTTGAATTCATCATTGTTAAACTGAGTTCCATTATCTGTGACCAAGATACGTGGAATCTCGTATCTGCATATCACATTCTCCCAGAAGAAATGCATCACTTGCTTGGTGGTTATCTTGGCTAAAGGCTTAGCCTCAATCCACTTGGTGAAGTAATCGATTGCTAATATCAAGAACTTTCTTTGCGCACTTGCCATTGGAAATGGTCCAAGTATATCCATCCCCCACATGGCAAATGGGATAGGTGAATTTATGGATGTCATCATCTCTGGTGGTTGTCTAACCACCGGTGCATGCTTTTGGCACCGTTCACATTTCTTCACGTAGTTTTTAGCATCTGCAAGTATGCTTGGCTAATATAAACCTAGACGAGTGATTTTATGAGCAAGGGCTCTGCCCCCCAAGTGCTGCCCATAAATTCCTTCATGCACTTCCCTTAGGGCCAATTCTGCCTCTTGGGGTCTCAAGCATTACAGATAAGGAACAATGAATGACTTTTTGTATAGGATTCCCTCAATCAGGGTATACCTTAGTACTCTCACATACAACTTTCGTGCTTTTGAGGTGTCGTTGGGTAACCAACCAGTTTCCAGATGAGATTTGATGGGATCCAACCAATAGCTAGCAACATCAATAGGTGCTACCAACTTTCCATTGATGCTTGGGGTCTTCAAGACTTGGAAGTATACACTTCCTGCATAGTTCTCAATTTCAGAAGAAGCAAATTTAGACAAGGCATCGGCCTTCATGTTCTCTTCCCTTGGAATGTGTTCCACATAGCATTCATCAAACTGAGTCATGATGGCCTTAACAAGTTTTAGGTACTTGGCCATGACTTCATCTCTGGCCTCAAACTCCCCATTTACTTGGGAAACCACTAGCCTCGAGTGTCCACACACTTTCAGAGTTTTCACTCTCAAGGCTCTAGCCAGCCCTAAGCCAGCTATTAGGGCTTCGTACTCAGCTTCATTGTTTGTCGTTGGGAAGTCCAGTTTTAGTGCGTACTCTATGAGGAATCCATCAGGACTTTGTAGCATCAAACCTGCTCCACTTGATTTTGTTTTTGATGCTCCATCAAAATAGAGCACCCAACATTCTTTGGACACCATATCTTCATCTTTCTTGTCTTCATCTATTACTTCCTGCCCCCCGACTTCCTGGTTGTCAATAGTGCATTCAACCATGAAGTCAGCGAGTGTTTGAGCTTTTATGGCTGTTCGAGGCTTGTACTTGATGTCAAATTCTCCCAATTCAATAGCCCGTTTGATCAACCTTCCACTAACTTGAGGGCTATGCAAGATGTTTCTTAGAGGCTGATTGGTCAAGACCTGTATCTTGTGAGCCTGGAAATATGGGCGTAGCTTTCTTGAGGCCATTATCAAGGCTAAGGCAAACTTCTCAATCGTAGAGTAGTTTATTTATGCCCCATGTAGGATCTTGCTCACGTAGTAAATGGGTTTCTGAACCTTCAGTTCTTCTTTTACCAAAACGGCTCCAAGGGCTGTGTTAGAAACTGCCAAGTACAAATAGAGAATTTCTCCTGGCTTTGTCTTTGCCAACAGTGGTGCCTCAGCCATGTATTTCTTCAGGGCCTCAAAGGCCTCTTGGCTTTCAGTTGTCCACTCAAAAGTTTTCACGTTCTTGAGTGCTTTGAAGAAAGGTAAGCACTTCTCTCCTGACTTGGAGATGAATCTTCCCAATGCTGCCACTATTCCTGTCAATTTCTGGACATCCTTGACGGTCCGTGGTGGCTCCATGTCCAGGATTGCTTTGATTTTATCGGGGTTAGCCTCGATTCCTCTCTTGGAAACCATGAGGCCTAAAAACTTCCATGAACCTACACCAAAGGCACATTTAGCTGGATTCAACATCATCTTGTGGTGCCTCAGCACTTCAAACGCTTCTCGTAGATGGTTTATATGATCGGCTTTATCGAGGCTTTTAACCAACATGTTATCCACATAGACCTCCATGGTTTTTCCAATCAGGTGTTCAAAAATTTTGTTCACCAACCTTTCGTATATTGCTCCTGCATTCTTAAGTCCAAATGCCATGACTAGGTAATAGAAAACACCAAAGTCAGTGATGAATGATACATTGGAGATGTCATCTTTGTGCATTTTGATTTGGTTGTACCCACTGAAGCCATCCATGAAACTCAGCATCTCGTGCCCAGCTGTGGCATCTATTAGGGCATCAATCCTTGGTAAGGGAAAACAATCCTTAGGACATGCATCATTCAAATCAGTGAAGTCCACACACATCCTCCATTTTCCATTGGCCTTTTTGACCATCACTGGGTTAGCCAACCATTCCAGAAATTGTATTTCTTCAATGAACCCGGCCTCTAGAAGTTTTTCTACTTCTTGTTTAATGGCCTCTTGCCTTTCTGGAGCAAAATTTCTCTTCTTTTGTTTCACCGTCTTCCTTTCAGGGTCCACATTCAATTTGTGGGTTATCAATTGGGGATCAATTCCTGGCATGTTAGCTGATGTCCAAGCAAAAACGTTATTGTTCTCTTTAAGAAAAGATATGAGCTTGCTTTTCAATGGTTCAGGCAATAGTGCTCCAACATAAGTCACCTTCTCCGGTTCACCAGGGACTAAGGGAATTGGGATTAAATCCTCAGCTGGTTTCCCTCTTCGGTCCTCATTATCACTAGTATCCATGTCTTCAATGGGGAGAACCTGCCCCCCGATTCCATCAAGCCTTAACGCGGCTACATAACAACTTCTAGCCATCTTTTGATCTCCCCGTTCTTCACCAATTTCATTCCTCGTTGGGAACTTGATTTTCAGATGATAAGATGAGGCAACAGCCTTGAACGCATGAAGACCCGTCCTTCCCAGGATTGCATTGTAGGTCGAAGTTGCCTTTATAACTATGAAGTTCAACATCTGAGTAGACGTATTCGACCCTTGCCCCATTGTCATTGGGAGTTGGATAGTACCTTCCACCTTTGATTCCACTCCATTGAATCCATATATGGGCATATTCGAGGGTGTCAACTGAGAGTCAGTATAGCCCATCTTGATAAAAGCATCATTGAACAAGATGTCCACCGAAGCTCCATTGTCGACCAAAACTCTCTTTGTTTCAGAATTCCCTATCACGGGTACGATGACTAAGGGATCATCGTGGGGAAACTTCACTCCCTCTAAGTGTAGGAATTTACGGATGAGCGAAAGCGTGATATAACATTTATTCCGTAAAAACCATGTATCGCACATATAGAAAAACATATAAATTCTAGAGTGAAGGGAATCGTAACCATACCTTGTGAATCGAAGCTTTAAAAATGATGGTTGCAAGCAGTTGCTCCTCAGAGTGTGAAGCACTCTACCGGTATCCACTAAGAATTTTTCTTCGATGAATTCTTCAAAAAACTCTAAGACCTTTTTAGAGAGAGAGAGAGAGAGAGAGAGAGAGAGATGGAGGCTAGCTCCTTTTCTAGGTTTTCACAAAAACAAGATGAGCCTTAGAATGAACTATCTCATTCTATTTATAGGGCTTTCCTAGGGTTTTAATAATATATCTTTATATATATATATATTAACCCCACATTTCTAAAATGCTTTAATAATGATTAAAACTATTTTAATCATTATTTCTTTTTCTAAACTATTTAGAAAATAATTCTTCCTCTCTCATAATTTAAATCTTTTCATCAAAGAAAATATTCTTTTATGGTGTGACCCTGTAGGTTCAATATTAAGCCGGTAGTAGAAATAAATAATAATAAACTTTTATTTATTATTTATATGAATTCTAATAATTCATTAAATATAATTAATTGATTAATTATATTTATTCTACATCGTGAGTGATGCTTCTCAACATATCGCGACTATCCGGATAATATGAATTCACTGCTTAGAATACCAAGAACCTGTCAGTGACTAGTTTCAGTACAATCAATTCCTTCTACCCTATAATATCCCGATTAAATACAAGGCATGGATCTCGTGTCAGGCCTATCAAATTTAATCATATGATTTCTTATTCATAATGCTAAGTTCATATTAATGCAAATTAGAAACCCATTTCTAATTTCATACACTCTGGCCAAAGATTCCAGAACTCGCATACTAAGAATAACATAGGATATTCTCTTCATATACTGGAAGGGGAAGATCCTCTATTGACGTTAACTATCTTCATACACAAATCCCTATGCCCATAATAGACCTAATGGATGTCCTTGAGACTAAGGACTAATCCAAAGCATAGTTTATTATATACAAGATAACTCACTACGTCATAAGTGGGCTATTGTAACTACCACCTTGTGTTACAAGAGACCCTAAATCCGTTACAATGGATCTATTGTAACACAGAGGGGCGTTACATATACGGGCGTTACAATAGCTATATATTGTAACGCTTTTGTCCATCTATTTTAACACAAGTAAAGCATTACAATAGACACATAATGTAACACTGTCATTGTCAAATGTAATGGGTTTTTAGTGTTACATTTGAATTCAATAGAGAGGATAGATGTGGGTCCCACAAACCTTTTAAAAGTGAGACCCACCTGTGGGACCGACATTTGTGGTGTGGGACCCACATATGGAGCCCACTGTGGTACCCACCTGTGGGTCCCACTTTACCTATTGCAACACTACACCATGTATATTGTAACATTAACAGAAGAGAATAATGTAACATTAATTAAATGATGTAAACACCTATAAATATACATATGCAACACTACAATAGGCAAATGTAACACTAGAATATAATTTTTTTGAAATATATGCCTTGAATATGCAGTATTCCCGTTAATAACTATTACAATTTCAAACCAACATTCAATCCAAAAGTAACCATTACAAGTTCAAACCAACATTCACACCAACATTTAATCTAAAAGTAACCATTACAAGTTCTCTTTCAACCACAACCACTCCAAACTACTACCACCAGTCCACCAACAATAGTCATGTTTTTGTTGACACCAACAACATCATATGGACTATCAACTTCAGCCCTCATAATCCGTGTGACCTGGCCAGGAGAAATAAATCGGGAAATGTCATATAAAACTACAACATAAAATTAAATATACAGTTATGTTATGCAGTAGCATCGTAATGTCACTGGTCCTACACAAAATGCCACGCATCTTCAAAGTGATAGAATCAATTTAATGCAAGCTCCCAGAAGTCTACAAGCTACATTACTCCTGAACTTGAGACAATTAAAATACGGAACGAAAATTCAAAAAGACAAAGATTATATTCTCTGAATCTGAACTACAATGTATAAACTTCAGTACAATATAAATAGGGAATGATGTACTCATCTTTGTCATCAGCCGGTAGTCCCTTCAGAATAATCAAAATTAATCTGACCGCAATCAACACCTGCAACCAACATGCATGATGATGTCAGTGTTAACCTGTAAGCTTCATATACATGGCCTCTGAAGGTTGTAACTGTATCACAAATTAATTCCCAGCAAAAAGTTCACATTTTCATGCCTGCAGGCTGCAACTAATGAGTGATACGAATCAATAATATACAAGTAATTCTATATTATTAGCATAACACAATTAATCAATTTAAGCTTGCCAAAGTAGGTAAGATCGTGTTACAACATTTCAGCAACGGAACTCATAAAACTCATATACGTGTTTATAATATATTAACCTAACCGTTAAGCTATACAACAATTTTAAAAAAAAACGTAAATCACCAACGGAACGTAAATCAATTCAGTCATATTTCTGCGCATTTTACTAGTATCATGACCCTAAAGAACGTTAGACAATAGCTGCATCTATTATTTGAAATGCAGTAGATTAATATAGCTTTTTAGGGAGGGAAGGAACTTACGATTTTAAAATTGTATCATCATCTTTAATGAAATCATAAGACTGACTGAGCATATTTTCAGAGAAATCAAGTGCAATAACTTTTAAATAGACTGCAGACTTGGCAAATTTCCGGTAAAATAGACCACTTCCACAACTAACATCTACTAGAATACCACCTTCTGCTAGTCTAAAAAAGTCATGTGCCATCTGAAACTGCAATATCAAGGCCACTTTTAAATCTTACAGAAGTGTACATCCATACAAGGTATTGTTTCATGCATTGTTTTAGTGAGCAGCGATTAGCTGTTGGACTTGGCAGTTCTTATAAACTTGGTTCAAACATACAAGGTACATACATACCACTAGGCCATGAACCAATATATTCCAGAAGTATAGTCTTCATCTTTTATGAATGTAAAAATGTATATTCATGTTGCATAGTTCAATAACAGCGGGACATAAAATATCATTAGTTTATTATCGATAAACTGACATACCAGTTAATATTGTCTTTTCCAAGCACACAAGTAGAAACTTTGACATGAAATCTGCTCACATATTACCAGACAGCATTGTTTCACCAACTTCAGTTAGAAAAATGTATTAATTCCATAAAAATTATGATCTCTATCGTATATTAATTAGCTTATCTTATGATAAATTGGTTGATATTTTGAGAACCAGATGACAAAAATACTATTCACACTGAAGTGACTTCTAATTTAACTCCGCAGAACAGAAGTGCGTCTCTGTTCAAAACATTAACCAGGATTTACCTCTTCATCAGGACCAGGAAAACCAGCACAATTAAAATTTTGACGCCAACTTCTTTCATACAAGAATGAAACCAGTGGACTCCTAATAAAAGGGAAAATTAGAGTCAATAGTTGACATAATCTTTATTTTAAAAAGAGAGATAACTCTATTTTTGTGCTGAACAATCGATTGTCAAAATAATGACAACATATTCAACTACTAATCATATTCCACAATATTGACCAACAATGTCCGCTTGCCATCAGCCGAGAGCCTAGACAAGATTAGCATGTTCACAGATATATTAAAATGGATATAAATTGGTAGGGAGTATGTGTAATGTGAGGATGGCATGCATGTTGAGTTTAACAAACTATTACCCTCTAGCATATGGATCATTTGCTAAGCATCTCTCAATTTGTAAGGTGCTAGGATGATATACGTAGACTTCATAGACATAGTAACAGCCTTTCCAAGATCTTGGCCCACAAGCAGTCCAAACACCATTCGTCTCTTTAAACTGGACAATTTCTAAGGGATCCTCCCTAGCTGCATCTCCATAAATAAGAACATGCACACTCTGTTTTATGATAGACAAAAACTAAACATTATGCATTGATGAGTAAAATGAGTATTTGTAGGCAACATATAATTACTGATGTCTACATCAGAAAGGAAAACATGGGCAAAAAGCTAAGCAAAATTTTACTTGAGCTGTTGGGGCCCACAGATAAAATGTGATAGCCTCATCTGAGAAAACAACACTAAGGGGACCAGTATAAGAGAACAATTCGTCAATGACCCCCTGGTAATTGCATACCAGTAGCACTGATTAATGTTCCTGCAGCTAAATACAAGAAAACAGATCAGTCACAGACTGAAAGGCAAGAATTGCTACATTTGTTACAGTAAAAAAAACCTGGTTATATGTGTATAAAGAAGTGATATTAGAATAGAAAATGTAAGGAATAATATAAACAATTTGCAAGTGGTCAAAATCATGCACACAACAATAAAATGAAGCAAGATAAAAGCAGAATGTACAGTCATTAATTCACATATACCCCAATTAAAAACATAGAGAAATCAAAAAAGCAACTATCATAGGGTTCAAGAATAACCGTGCTTTGGTGAGTTCAACTATATCAAAGAAAAAAACCTTACAACTGAATATGGCAACAGATAATTGGCATTTCAGTCGATCTTCAGCAACCAAAGCAGGAGGGACCTTATAAGCTTTATACCTACAAATTGAAGCCCTTACAGACCATAAAAGAAAGACGATTATACCTACAAATTGAAGCCCTGCTTTAAACCCCAAATCGAGCCCTGAATTCAAGTCAAAGAAGCCCTAATTCAAAAAAGGCCCAAATCGAAGAGCTCTAATTCGTAGTGTATGAAAAAGAGACAGGGACAGAGAGATTAAGAGTAAGGGAGCAGATCTAGAGAGAGGTGATTTAGTGTGTTTTGTTAAATCGAAAGGGCGGTGTTTTGTTCGAGTTTGTATTTGAGCGAGAGAGAGGAGAGTGAGAGAGCCAGAGAAAGAGAGAGAGAGAGGGAAATGAAAAATGAAAGTATCAAAAGATTTGGATTGCGCGGTATTTTTGCCGCTCAGCCGAATTTATTTTTTGTGTTTGTGCAAAAAACATTTAACATTTATTAAGTATTCTTGTAATTATAAAAATATAATTATTAATCTTAAAAATATATTTATTTTTTTCATTTGATTAATCACTTTTTTCTGCAATTCTTAATTTTTATAAGAAAAATTTAAGATTTTCATCATGATATTTTTATCAGTGAATCCGGCATGTGCTCTCCGTTACCCGAATCAATATTAATACTACATTTTTGTTATAATGTCGTAAAACCCGACCTTTAAATTTTTTGATTATTTTTTACCAACACTACAATGAGTATATTTTAACATCCGTACGGTTGGATCGTCAAGGAAATCATTTCAAAAAATTATTCAGTGAATCCAGCACGCGCTCTATTACCTGAATCAGTATTAATACTACATTTTTGCTATAACGTCGGACATCCCGCCCTTTTTAATTTTTGATTATTTTTTCTGAAGACTATAATGAGTATTTATTAACATCCGTATGGTTGGATCGTCACAAAAATCATTTAAAAAAGTTATTCAGTGAATCCAGCACGCGCTCCGTTACCCGAATCAGTATTAATACTACATTTTTGCTATAAAATCGGACATCCCGGCCTTTATATTTTTTGATTATTTTTTCCCAAGACTATAATGAGTATTTACTAACATCCGTACGGTTGGATCGTCAAAAAAATCATTTAAAAAAATTATTCAGTAAATCTGAAATGGAGCCCGTTACCCGAATCAAGATTAATACTACATTTTTATCATAATGTCGTACAAACCGACCTTATCATTTTTTGATTATTTTTTCCCAATACTATAATGAGTATTTATTAACATCTGTACAGTTGGATCGTCAAAGAAATAATTTAAAAAAATTATTCAGTGAATCCAGCAAGCGCTCCATTACCGGAATCAGTATTAATACTACATTTTTGCTATGAAATCAGACATCCCGACCTTTATATTTTTTTATTATTTTTTCCCAAGACTATAATGAGTATTTATTAACATCCGTACAGTTGGATCGTCAAGAAAAACATTTAAAAAAAATTATTCAGTGAATCCGACATGCGCTCCATTACCCAAATCAGTAATAATACTACATTTTTTGTTGAAATGTCGTACAACCCGAACTTCTAATATTTTGATTATTTTTTCCCAACACTAGAATGAGTATTTATTAACATCCGTACGGTTGGATCGTCAATGAAATCATTTAAAAAAATTATTCAGTGAATATGAAACGCGCTCCGCTACCCGAATTAGTATTAATACTACATTTTTGTTATAATGTCGTACAAACCGACCTTATAATTTTTTGATTATTTTTTCCCAAGACTATAATGAGTATTTATTAACATCCGTACGGTTGGATCGTCAAGAAAAACATTTAAAAAAAATTATTCAGTGAATCCGACATGCGCTCTATTACCCAAATCAGTAATAATACTACATTTTTTGTTAAAATGTCGTACAACCTGACCTTTTAATATTTTGATTATTTTTTCCCATCGCTAGAATGAGTATTTATTAACATTCGTACGGTTGGATCGTCAAAAAAAATCATTTTAAAAATATTTGTGGGCCCCACGACATTTAAAAAAGTTTACAAAAAAAACTAATGTAACACCTTTTATACTGTAACATTATCCTTTGCTAATGTAACACTTTTTTGTGGGGCCGACTTATGTGGGGCCCACTTCAGTGGGCCTCACTTTTATGGGGCCCACGATATTTTAAAAATTAAAATAAAAAATAAAAAACTACTGTAACACTTTTGTATTGTAACAGTTTCATTTGCTAATGTAACACCATCACTCCCACGCAACACTAGATTTAAAACTAATGTAACTCTAATTGAACAGTGTTACATATGTCTAAAATTTTCTAGCAATTGTAATAGTTTGCATGTAACACTTTTGAAAAAGTGTTTCAATAGCCCACTTATGGCGTAGTGACTCTAACGATCTCAAGTCTAAGGACACTTGTACAACTATCACTCAGTGAATAACTATTGACACGTGAGTAAACTCCATTAGCTGTTTAACTTATCGAGTCACGTTCAGTAAATTTATTCCCTAACAAGCACCTACATACTAGCTATAGTGTCACCACACAAATGCCTATGAGAACAGACATCCTCCTGACGGGAGCAAGCATAGTATGTACCAATCTTTGCGGATTCACCAACTTCCGATTAGTTATCCTATGATCAGGAACTGTTTAAGTCTAGAGTTATCATCTTCTAGATCTCACTATTATAATCTCATTATAATTCTAGAAGCTTTACTCTAACTCTAAACTATGGAACATCTTATTTAACATCTTATAATTAGTTATCCTTTGGCTTTATCTATTTAAAGTGTTTTTAAATAAGATGTTCCATAGTTTAGAGTAAAGCTTCTAGAATTATAATGAGATTGTAATAGTGAGATCTAGAAGATGATAACTCTAGACTTAAACAGTTCCTGATCATAGGATAACTAATCGGAAGTTAGTGAATCCGCAAAGATTGGTACATACTATGCTTGCTCCCTTCAGGAGGATGTCTGTTCTCATAGGCATTTGTGTGATGACACTATAGCTAGTATGTAGGTGCTTGTTAGGGAATAAGTTCACTGAACATGACTCGATAAGTTGAATAGCTAATGGAGTTTACTCACGTGTCAATAGTTATTCACTGAGTGATAGTTGTACAAGTGTCCTTAGACTTGAGATCGTTAGAGTTATCTTGTATATAATGAACTATGCTTTGGATTAGTCCTTAGTCTCAAGGACATCCATTAGGTCTATTCTGGGCATAAAGATTTGTGTATGGAGATAGTTAACGTCAATAGAGGATCTACCCCTTCCAGTATAGGAAGTGAATATCCTATGTTATTCTTAGTATGCGAGTTCTGGAATCTCTGGCCAGAGTGAATGAAATTAGAAAGGAGTTTCTAATTTGCATTAATATGAACTTTGCATTATGAATAAGAAATCATATGATTAAATCTGATAGGCTTGACACGAGTTCCGTGCCTTGTATTTAATCGGGATATTGTAGGGTAGAAGGAATTGATTGTACTGTAACTAGTCACTGACAGGTTCTTGGTATTCTAAGCAGTGAATTCATATTATCCGGATAGTCGCGATATGTTGACAAGCATCACTCACGATGTAGAATAAATATAATTAATCAGTTAATTATATTTAATGAATTTTAGAATTCATATAAATAAATAAAAAGTTTATGATTATTTATTTCTACTACCGGCTTAATATTGAACCTACAGGGTCACACCATAAAAAGATTAATTTATTGATGAAGGTATTTTGAGAGAGAATAATAATAATGATTAAAATAGTTTTAATTATTATTTAAACATTTTATAAGAGAAAGTGAGGGATTTATATATTAATATATATTGATATATTAAATATACTAACCCTACTTGAGCCCTATATAAAGGATGAGATGAGAAGAGTTAGACACACTTTTGTTTTTGTGAAAAACCTAGTTGCCTCCTTTCTTCTTCATCTCTCTCTCTCTCTCAAAAGAAAAAGGAAAACCTCCATTTTATAAAGCTTCAAGTTTTATAAAAAGCTTCATCGAAGAATTATTCTTGGTGGATACCGGTAGAGGGCTTCACACTCTGAGAAGCTACTGCTAACGATCATCTCGATTCAAAGCTTCGATTTTTCAAGGTAAGATTTTGATTCCACATCATTTTACAGTTTTCTATATGTGCGATATATGGATTTTATGAAATAAATGTTATTTCATGCTTCCGCTCATCCTTATATTCCTTCAATGGTATCAGAGCCAGGTTGTTGCATATAGAGAATCATGTAAAAATTTTAGATTTTTTGATGCATGTATGGATTTATTATGATTTTTGCAAGATTATTTAGATTTAATTATGAATTAATTCGAAATATTATTTGCATGAGATTTTGACCATTGATCTGGGTTCTACAAGTGTTGTGGATGATCTGGGTATTTTTTCATATTTTTGTGATGTGTAGATTATTTGTTATGAATTTTTAAAAATTATTTTAATTAAAATTCATAAAATAATCAAGCATGTATATAAATATGAATTAAAAATTGCACAAGGACCCCATAACCACCTGGTAATTTTTTGCTACTCTATGATTTGAGAAATCATATTCCTGTAATTTTTTATTAATTAATTAATTAATTGTTAATTAATTTATTAATATTAAAATTAAGATATTTGTAATAAAAGTTATTACTAGTTAAAGGAGTAAGTGTAACAGTTATATTACATGAAAAGGCACCAGTTACAAAAGCACTGACACATCACAACGGTCGGCTGACAAAAGAAAAAAAAAACTGGTCAGCTGCTGCCCGCGCGCGTGGATGACAACCGGCGGAAAGGGGGGTCGCGCATTTAGGAAATGCGTGACAGGGGCTGTGGCGCATGAGCGTCATGCGTTACAGCATTTAATGGACTTAAACTGTTGTAACGCATTCCATAAATGTGTTACGTAGTGTGGCGCATTTATGAAATGCGTTACAGCCCTTCTACCACATTAAATTTGATTTTTTGGGAGTTTCGAAACTCCGTTTTGGGAGTGCAATATATCGTTGGATTCGTTTTTTTGAGACGGATCTAATGGAGTGGTCAACTATTGTTTATATAAAAGGTTTGAACTGTTTATATTCCCGGAAGTGTTTTAAAGCATGTTTTAATTGTTTTAATTGCTTTTCAATACTATAATAAATCCATACATCATTATATCATTGTATGACATGATATTACTAGCATGCTTACATGTTTATTTATGTTTATATATGAGATATATGCCTAAGTTTACCATGCGATGATAGATTTAGGTGAACTTAAATCAAAATAAGGCGTGCTCTAGAAAATCTAGAATGGGAATCGTTTCTTGCCTTAACAATAATATTATGAATACAATCATGAGATTCTTGTGTTTGTGAAACACGTAATTAAATATGAATTTTCAATATTGAGAGAAAGGATGATTCTGTCAAAAACGGATTTCGATCTGTAAGAAAGGGGTATTAAGTGACGCCTCTTGACAATGCTCCCCCCGATCTGGGAATCATCCGATTATCGATTCTTGATTTGAAATATTTAATTAAAGAAAAGAATCTCTTTATAATATGATTATGATTGTTAAATAATATTAGTTAATTAATAATGGCTGATAATTATTTATTTATGAAATAAATAATTAGTTAGCAATTTTATTAATTGATTAAATAAGATTTAATTTATTATAAAATAATTAAGATGTGATCTTAATATTATTAGTTATTTATTTAATTTAAGAAATTAAATTAAGGGAGAGATTAATTTTCTAAAGAGTTTAGAAATAGAATTAATGATTAAAAGAGTTTTAATTATTAGTTAATAACAAAGAGATATTTATTTTCTAAAAGGTTTAGAAATAATTTTAATGATTAAAAGAGTTTTAATTATTAATTGATTGGTTAGTAATTATGATACTTTATAGAAAAATTTAGTTGAAATTTTTGTCTATAAATATATATAATTATAAACCTTATAAAATCCCTCTTAATAATATCAAGTAGTAATTGACCAATGACACAACGGGCTTGTGTCGGTCATAGCCTTCCAACATGGTAGAGAGTAGTTCTTATTTTTGAATCATTTTCGTTTCGTGCTACAACCGAGGGCTTTGATTTCGAGATAAGAAATACTTGTCTATTACATAGAGATGTGTACAATGAATTAGAATCTAATGGTCGTTACGTGCCACAGCCGTGGGCTATTGGATACTGATTCAATTGTACGAAATGTTGGGTTAAACTTGACTTAGAATATTGAGTTTGTCGTGCCACAGCCGTGACTCAATTATTCAAGAGGCTAAAGTTTTATTAGGGAATAACATGAGATGTAATTGACAAGAGTTGTCTGCCTACTGAACATCACATGGCGTTTCGTTCTACAGCCGAGGTTGTGTGATGGAATGTAGGATCCCTATTCCCACTAGCATTATGAATGCTTAATTTTTACTTAGGGGTTGTATAAATTAGATAAACTAGTGGGAGCCACTTATGAATAAAGACCCGATTCATATAGTGTTTTGAAATGAAATTGAATATTTGCTAAGTGTTGTTATGTGTTTATCATTTACAGATTTACTATATACATTATGTCTTCTGCACTATCACTCCGGAGCATACTGGATGCTCACAAATTGACTGGTCCTAATTTTGCTGACTGGCTTCGAAACCTGAAAATTGTTCTCAGGGTTGAGAAGCTGGAATATGTGCTTAACTCACCTAAGCCTGCTGAACCTGCTGACGATGCACATAATGATGAACATGTTGTGTATCGTAAGTGGATAGATGATGCAAATGTTGCTCAATGTATCATGCTAGCTTCCATGAACATTGAGCTACAGAAGCAGCATGAGCTTATGGATGCTCACACTATCCTAACGCATCTACAAGAGTTGTATGATGTGGTAGGGAGGACAGCTCGATATGAGATATCGAAGGAGCTGTTCCGCTGTAGGATGTCTGAGGGAACATCTGTGAATGACCATGTACTTAAGATGATCAATTTGATTGAACGTCTTGGACAACTTGGTTTTGTCATGGATGGGCAGCTAAACCAAGACTTGGTCTTGCAATCGCTCCCAGATTCGTTTTCGCAGTTTGTTGTGAACTTTCACATGAATAAGCTGGACGTCAGCCTAGCTGAACTCCACAACATGTTGAAGACTGCGGAATCGAATTTTCCCTCTAAGAAGAGTTCTGTTCTTCTAATTGGTGAAGGTTCCAATCCTAAGAAAAGGAAGAAGAACCCTCCTAAGAAGAAGAAAGTGGGTGAGAAAAAGCCGGTTCCACCAAAAGCTGAAGACCCCAAGAGCAAAGCTGTTTGCTTCCACTGTAACGAGGTGGGGCACTAGAAGAGGAACTGCAAGGTTTACCTTGCAGAATTGAAGAAGAAGGGTAGTGAGACTGCCGCTTCTGGTTCAGGTATGTTCATGATTGAAGTGAATATGTCATTAAATCAAATTTCTACTTGGGTATTAGATACCGCCTGTGGTTCTCATATTTGCAATTCGTTGCAGGAACTAAGGGGGAGTAGGACTCTTGAGGAAGAGAAGGTGATTCTACGGATGGGAAATGGAGCAAGAGTTGCTGCTGAAGCTGTAGGATCATTTGATTTACATATGCCTACGGGCTAGACTATTGTTTTTAAATAATTGTTATTTTGTTCCCTCGATTGTGAGGAATACTATTTCTATTCCCATGTTAGACTTGGTTGGATTTTCGTTTGTTATTCAGAATAATAAATGTTCAATTCTTAGAGATAATGTTCTTTACGGTAGTGGTATTTTAAATAATGGTCTCTATGTATGTGACATAGAGCATAATTTACTACAAATTGAACATACTAATAAAAGGAGAAATCGAACTTTGTTAGACATGGTTCGATCCATGATAAGCTATGCAGATCTTCCAGTATCACTTTGGGGTTATGCATTGGAAACCTCGGCATATTTACTGAATAAGGTGCCTTCCAAATCTGTTCCTCAAACTCCATATGAGATATGGAAAGAAAGGAAACCGAGTCTTAAACACGTTAAGATTTGGGGTTGTCCAACTTATGTCAAGAAAGTTGACCCGGATAAGCTGGAATCTCGATCCGTAAATTATAGGTTTGTGGGATATCCTAAAGAGATTATAGGGTATTTGTCTCCAAACATGCTACCTTCTTAGAAAATAGTTTATCCTTGAAGGGAACAGTGGGAGCAACATTGAACTTAAAGAAGTTCATGAAACACAAACTACTACGGTTCAAGAGGAAACACCTGTTCAAACTAAACAACCTTATGTGGCATAGTGTTGACTCAGAGAAATGGCAGAGTGTCATGAAATCCGAAATGGATTCTATGTATGCCAACCAAGTATGGACTTGATTGAAGCACCTGAGGATGTTAGACTTATTGGGTGCTAAAAGGTATACAAGAGAAAGATTGGAGTAGATGGCCAGGTGGAGACCTATAAGGCCTGGCTCGTGGCAAAAGGATTCAAACAAAGGCAAGGGATTGACTTTGATGAAACTTTTTACCTGTAGCCCTACTCAAATCAATTCGGATTTTGCTTGCGATCCATATATGGATTGAAGCGAGCTTCTCGTAGTTGGAACATCCGTTTTGATGAGACAATCAAAGAGTTTGGTTTTATCAAAAACATAGATGAACCATGTGTCTACAAGAAGGTTAGTGGGAGCGCGGTAACATTTCTTGTGTTGTATGTGGATGACATACTTCTTATAGGAAATGACATACCGATGCCGCAATCAGTCAAAGTGTGGCTATCAAAGAACTTCACTATGAAGGACTTGGGAGAGATATCCTAGATTCTCGGTATGAAGATCTATAGAGATAGATCGAGAAGAATGATAGGTCTTAACCCAAGGTACATACATCGAGAAAGTGCTTAAAAGGTTTAGCATGGAAAACTCCAAGAGAGGTCTCATACTGATGAGCCATGGAGCATCTCTTTCCGAGAAGATGTCTCCTAAGACACCTGAGGAAAGAGAGCGTATAAGTAAGATTCCTTATGCTTCAGCAATAGGATCTATCAAGTACGTGATGTTATGTACTAGGCATGATATTGCTCATTCAATTAGTTTGACGAGCAGATATCAGTCGGATCCAGGTGAAGACCACTGGAAAGAAGTGAAGAACATCCTTAAGTACTTGCGAAGGACTAAGGATATTTTTCTTGTTTTTGTGGATCTGAGTTGAAAATAGAGGGTTATACTAACTCTAGTCTTCAATCAGAAAGTATTGATAGCAAATCCATGTCAGGGTACGTGTTTACTCTGAAGGATGGAGCGATTAGTTGGAAGAGTTCCAAACAGCCTACAACGGCTGACTCAACAGCGGAAGCAGAATTTATAGATGCAAGTGACGCTGCAAAACTGTTTTGTGGCGCTTTCTTTTGATTAGGGAGATCATTGAAAGTAGAGATGTCAACATTGAGAGAGTTGACACACATAACAACATAGTAGACCCACTCACTAAGTCGCTATCTCAGATTCACTTCGATCGTCATAATGAGTGAATGGGTATTAGATACCAGAGTGATTGGCTTTAGTACAAGTGGGAGATTGAAAGAGTTTGTCCTAAAATCCAATCATGTATGATGGTTTAGGAAGAGCTTTCTTGTACTCTTATTTGATTTCATTAATATAAATAAAAGACTTGTTTTGTTTTTATTACGGGCTTTATCTATTTAAAGTGTTTGTAAATAAGATGTTCCATAGTTTAGAGTAAAGCTTCTAGAATTATAATGAGATTGTAATAGTGAGATCTAGAAGATGATAACTCTAGACTTAAACAGTTCCTGATCATAGGATAACTAATCGGAAGTTAGTGAATCCGCAAAGATTGGTACATACTATGCTTGCTCCCTTCAGGAGGATGTCTGTTCTCATAGGCATTTGTGTGGTGATACTATAGCTAGTATGTAGGTGCTTGTTAGGGAATAAGTTCACTGAACATGACTCGATAAGTTGAATAGCTAATGGAGTTTACTCACGTGTCAATAGTTATTCACTGAGTGATAGTTGTACAAGTGTCCTTAGACTTGAGATCGTTAGAGTTATCTTGTATATAATGAACTATGCTTTGGATTAGTCCTTAGTCTCAAGGACATCCATTAGGTCTATTCTGGGCATAGAGATTTGTGTATGGAGATAGTTAACGTCAATAGAGGATCTACCCCTTCCAGTATAGGAAGTGAATATCCTATGTTATTCTTAGTATGCGAGTTCTGGAATCTCTGGCCAGAGTGAATGAAATTCGAAAGGAGTTTCTAATTTGCATTAATATGAACTTTGCATTATGAATAAGAAATCATATGATTAAATCTGATAGGCTTGACACGAGTTCCGTGCCTTGTATTTAATCGGGATATTGTAGGGTAGAAGGAATTGATTGTACTGTAACTAGTCACTGACAGGTTCTTGGTATTCTAAGCAGTGAATTCATATTATCCGGATAGTCGCGATATGTTGAGAAGCATCACTCACGATGTAGAATAAATATAATTAATCAGTTAATTATATTTAATGAATTTTAGAATTCATATAAATAAATAAAAAGTTTATTATTATTTATTTCTACTACCGGCTTAATATTGAACCTACAGGGTCACACCATAAAAAGATTAATTTATTGATGAAGGTATTTTGAGAGAGAATAATAATAATGATTAAAATAGTTTTAATTATTATTTAAACATTTTATAAGAGAAAGTGAGGGATTTATATATTAATATATATTGATATATTAAATATACTAACCCTACTTGAGCCCTATATAAAGGATGAGATGAGAAGAGTTAGACACACTTTTGTTTTTGTGAAAAACCTAGTTGCCTCCTTTCTTCTTCATCTCTCTCTCTCTCTCTCAAAAGAAAAAAGGAAAACCTCCATTTTATAAAGCTTCAAGTTTTATAAAAAGCTTCATCGAAGAATTATTCTTGGTGGATACCGGTAGAGGGCTTCACACTCTGAGAAGCTACTGCTAACGATCATCTCGATTCAAAGCTTCGATTTTTCAAGGTAAGATTTTGATTCCACATCATTTTACAGTTTTCTATATGTGCGATATATGGATTTTACGAAATAAAATGTTATTTCATGCTTCCGCTCATCCTTATATTCCTTCACATACAACACAAGAAATGTTACCACGCTCCCTCTAACCTTCTTGTAGACACATGGTTCATCTATGTTTTTGATAAAATCAAACTCTTTGATTGTCTCATCAAAACGGATGTTCCATCTACGAGAAGCTTCCCTTAATCCATATATGGTTCGTAGCAGCTTACACACTAGGTGTTCATTCCCTTTGGAAACAAAACCCTCTGGCTGTGTCATATACACTTCCTCTTCAAGTTTCCCATTGAGGAAGGCTGTTTTCACGTCCATTTGCCAGATCTCATAGTCGTAGTAAGCAGCAATCGCAAGCAAAATCCGAATTGATTTTAACAGGGCTACAGGCGAAAAAGTTTCATCAAAGTCAATACCTTGCCTTTGTCTGAATCCTTTTGCCACGAGCCTGGCCTTATAGGTCTCCACCTCGCCATCTGCTCCAATCTTTCTCTTGTATACCCATTTGCACCCAATAGGCTTCACATCCTTGGGTGCTTCAACCAAAGTCCATACTTGGTTGGTATACATAGAATCCATTTCGGATTTCATGGCACTTACTCTGCCATTTCTCTGAGTCAACACTACTCATAGCCTCATTATAGGTCATAGGGTCGTCATCATCAATGATTGACAACTCATTGTCATTCTCAATGACAAGGCCATAATACCTCTCAGGTTGGCGAGACACTCTCTCTGACCTACGAATGGGTTGTTCCACAAAAGGTTGTTCAGTCTGAACAGGTGTTTCCTCTTGAACCGTAGTAGTTTGTGCTTCTTGAACTTCATTAAGTTCTATTTTGCTCCCACTATTCCCTTCAAGGATAAACTGTTTTTCCAAGAAGGTAGCATGTCTGGAGACAAATACCCTATGATTGGTGTAAAAGTAATACCCTAAAGTCTCTTTAGGATATCCCACAAACTTACATTTTACGGATCGAGATTCCAGCTTATCAGGGTCAACTTTCTTGACATAAGCTGGACATCCCCAAATCTTAACGTGTTTAAGACTCGGTTTCCTTTCTTTCCATATCTCATATGGTGTTTGAGGAACAGATTTGGAAGGCACCTTATTCAGTAAATATGCTGAGGTTTCCAATGCATAACCCCAAAGGAATACTGGAAGATCTGCATAGCTCATCATGGATCGAACCATGTCTAACAAAGTTCGATTTCTCCTTTCAGATACCCCATTCAATTGTGGAGTATATGGAGGAGTCCACTGAGAGACTATACCATTTTCTTTGAGATAATCTAGAAACTCTCCATTCAAGTATTCACCACCTCGATCTGATCGAAGGGTTTTAATACAATGTTTGGTTTGTTTCTCCACTTCATACTTGTATTCTTTGAACTTTTCAAAGGCTTTAGACTTGTGTTTCATCAAATACACATATCCGAATCTAGATCGATCATCTGTGAAAGTAATGAAGTACGAAAATCCACCCATGGCATGCGTAGACATCGGTCCACATACATCTGTGTGTACCAATCCTAGCAAATCTGCAGCCCTCTCTCCATGTCCACTAAATGGAGATTTGGTCATTTTACCCAATAGACAAGACTCGTATGTAGGATATGATTCAAAATCAAAGGGTTCAAGTAACCCTTCCATATGCAATGTACGAAGTCTATTTTCACGAATATGACCAAGTCTGCAGTGCCACAAATAGGTGAGATTTTCATCATCCCTTTTCCTTTTATTAGTACGTTCAATTTGTAGTAAATTATGCTCTACGTCACATACATACAGACCATTATTTAAAATACCACTACCATAAAGAACATTATCTCTAAGAATTGAACATTTATTATTCTGAATAACAAATGAAAATCCAGCCAAGTCTAACATGGGAATAGAAATAATATTCCTCACAATCGAGGGAACAAAATAACAATTATTTAAAACAATAGTCTTGCCCGTAGGCATATGTAAATCAAATGATCCTACAGCTATAGCAGCAACTCTTGCTCCGTTTCCCATTCGTAGAATCACCTCCTCTTCCTCAAGAGTCCTACTTCTCCTTAGTCTCTGCAACGAATTGCAAATGTGAGAACCACAGGCGGTATCTAATACCCAAGTAGCAATTTCATTTAATGACATATTCACTTCTATCATGAACATACCTGAATCAGAAGCGGCAGTCTCACTACCCTTCTTCTTCTTCAATTCTGCAAGGTAAACCTTGCAGTTCCTCTTCCAGTGCCCCACCTTGTTACAGTGGAAGCAAACAGCTTCGCTTTTGGGGTCTTCAGCTTTTGGTGGAACCGGCCTTTTTTCACCTACTTTCTTCTTCTTGGGAGGGTTCTTCTTCCTTTTCTTAGGATTGGAACCTTCACCAATTAGAAGAACAGAACTCTTCTTAGAGGGAAAATTCGATTCCGCAGTCTTCAACATGTTGTGGAGTTCATCCAGGCTGACGTCCAACTTATTCATGTGAAAGTTCACAACAAACTGCGAAAACGAACCCGGAAGTGATTGCAAGACCAAGTCTTGACTCAGCTCCCCATCCATGTTGAAACCAAGTTGTCCAAGACGTTCAATCAAATTGATCATCTTAAGTACATGGTCATTCACAGACGATCCATCAGACATCCTACAGCGGAACAGCTCCTTCGATATCTGAAAGGCATATGTCTAGGCCTATTTGTAAACACCGAGGATTCTACTCAACTTTAATTAAGATGTAATAAGTAAATAATAAAAATCAAATGTCACAAGAATCTCAGAAGATTATATCTGTCAAGAGAATGAAGATTAAAGTCATCTACAGACTTGAAGTTATTCTACATTGAAAGAAGTTCAATTTATTGTTCAAGCCTCAGTGAAGTATTCAAGGAAGTGGAACTATTTAAAAGTGACAGAGATTTCAGAAGTGTGACGAGAAAAAGTACAGGTTACAGTCCTTTGTTTAAATAGAAGGAGAAAAGAATCACAGCTTAAAGTCAAGGATGAAGAACAACCATTAAAGTTAGTCGCTCATGAACCAGACAGTACATGGAGTGTCAACGTCAGTCAGTGGAAGTTCGTCATCAATTTTAGTGGTTCTAAGAATTAGTTTTAATTCTCTTTTAATATTTTTCTATAAGATAATTAATTTAATCTATGAATTAATTCTTTCAGAATTAATTCATATATTAAATTAATCAATCTAGATCTTAAGTAATTTAATGTATAAATTAATTCTCAAGAATTAATTTATTTATGGAATTATTTAAGTCAATTATTTTAATTTATTTAATCTGTGAATTAATTCTGGAAGAATTAATTCATTTGTTAAATCAATTAAAACTAGAATATATTAAAATCAGAATTGTTTCTAATTTTAGTACTAGTAGTACTATCATATTAATACTAGTAGTACTATCATACTTAGTACTACCGATAGTACTACCAATACAATTGGATAGTACTACCGATAGTACTACCAAGTGTATTGATAGTATTGCCAGTATTAATATCAAATGCAGTGGTTTTGGCGCGTGAAAAAAATGTTCTTTGACTTGTGTTATATACAGTACATGATCAAAAGAGGCAGGACATTACATTTCAAGACAGAAGACAAAAAGAACAAAGCTTCAAACCTCTTTATTTCTGCCATTAACGCAAGCCAACTGCAAAGCTCAAATTAATTCTTGTAATAAATTCTAGCCATCAAAGTTATATCCAATCAACTAGAATTCAATTACTTGTACTGCTTTGATAATCTAGCGGATCATAATCCCTAGAATTACTATCGAACTACTTTTTAGTATTCGATCCTTTTATTATAAATATAGATAAATTCATGTCGAATTTATTCTAGATTTGTTTTAACAAGAACCTTGTAATCTGTACACTGATTTGTAACACCCTTCAAGTTCAATAGAGTTTTATTTAACTTGAATCTTGTTTCATTTTATTCCGCATTAAATTTGGTATTGTAATTGTTAAATTCAACAATACAAATTCGATTAAACGGTACTGTTTGTATTCAACCCCCCTTCTACAAACATATCAGGACCTAACAATTGGCATCAGAGCCTTTTGATTGATATACAAATCAAAGATCCAATTGTTTTGAGATTTTTTTCTTAAACTCTGAAATTGTTATTATTCCTAAAAATCTCAAAAGATGTCTACTACACAGAAAGTGGGTGCAGTCAAAATCCCAATGTTCAGCAAGGAGCATTATCCTATGTGGAAGAAGAAAATGCTCCTATTTCTTAAAGTTGCTAATCCTAAATACTTTGTTGTGCTGAAGAATGGTCCCAAAGTCCCTATGATTTTTGAGGGAGAACTTATAGAGAATCAGATTGTTACTAGGGCTGCTAGGATGTACCCTAAGGATCCCAAGGACTACACTCCTGATGAAAAAGAGGATGTTACCTTGGATGCATGTCTACAGTTGATCCTTGTTGATTGTCTTGATCCTATCATGCATAATCATGTCCTAAACTGTGATACTGCCAAACACATTTAGGAAACTATAGAGATAATCAATGAGGGGACAGAGGAAGTTAGAGAGAATAAGCTGGAAATTCTCACCTCTCAATATGAGCATTTCAGATCAAACCCTGGTAAAGGTATCTCTGAGGTTTTTGAGAGATACAACAAATTAATCAATGATCTGAATCTCAATGGGAAGCGCTACACTATCAAGGAAATTAACAAGAAGTTCCTACTTACACTTCCACGTCATTTGGAGCACAGAATATCTGCCATTAGAGAAGCAAGAGATCTGGGAGAGATTGCTTTGGAAAGACTGTATGGTGTTCTGAAGACCTATGAGCTGGAGCAGATTCAACAGGATGAGTTATATGGAACTGGGAGGATAGTTAGTACTTCTACTGCATTGGCTGCTGAAGTCCCACAGAAACTGGAAGTGAAGGTTGTTCAACCTTCCAGTTCTAACATGAATGTTATTGATGCTGAATTTGGATTAACATCCATTGATCAATCTGGTGGTGACTTCTATTCTTTAGAGTAACTTGATCAGCTGGAGGATGGTGATTTGGCTTTGATAGTCAGGAAGTTTGGGAAATTCAGATTCAAAAGGAATCCCAATTTTAAGTTCAGGCCCAGATTTCAGAGAGGTGGATCTTCCTCTTCAAGTAGCACAAGGGGTGGCTACAAAACTGGAACTATGGATAGGAGCACAATCAGATGCTACAATTGCAATGAGTTGGGTCACTTTCCTACTGAATGTAGAAAGCCAAAGCAAGTGACAAGAAACACATTTGATTCTAGCATGAAGAACAAGATTGGGAAAGCCTATGTTGCTGAAGGAAAGAGTTGGGATGACACTGGCAGTGATGAAGAAGCAGGTGAGATTGGGAACCTTGCTTTAGTGGCTAAAGAGGCAAGCACTTCATCTGCATACATGTCAGAGGTAAAGTTCACTGACACTGAAATGATTCGTCATATTATTGGTACTATTTCTTGTGCACGCACTGAAAATGATAGAATAATTCTTTTGAACACAGCTCTTGAACAGGAGATAAAACAATTAAAACTAGTGCATGTTAATCAGGATGAACTTACTGAGAAAATAGCATTTCTTGAGAATAGGGTTAAATGTTATATTCAACTGGAAACCATTCTCAAGGAAGAGAATAGTGAGCTGAAGACTAAAGCTAATGCTTACTTCAACTCTTGTAAGACTGCTAAAGAAATTATCAATAAACAAAGTATTGGTCAGACCGTAGGAATAGGGTATGACTATAATGAGTCTATTGGTAAATTAAGCATAAATACCCCTAATAGAGTCAGTCCTGAAGAAAGGGGTATTCCTGATGTGCTTAAAGGTATTGATAAACCTTTATTTAGAGAGTCCCAAGCAGATCCTCTGAATGAATACTCTATCATCATTGCAAAGGAGATACTTGAAGAAGATCTTGCTTTTGAAGTTGAACAGTCCAACAAGTGTGTGTCTGACAAACCAGTCAAAGTTGTTTCTGCAACGAAGACTAAGTCACACATTCATAAAGTGGATCAAAACAACTGTAGAACTAACATGCCTGCTGTTAATTCTTCTCATAAAGCATGTGGTATGATTAATTGCATGTCTTGTGCTTTCAATGTTATGTATGCTTATTTTAATAGTAAGCATGTATCTAGTGATAAGACTGCTCCACGTCAACATGTTAATAATAAGAAGCATGTTAAAGCCAAGACTACTAGTCCTCCTAATACTAGAGTGGATTCATTTATCCCTAAGCCTACTCAGAAATGTGTTAAGGCTGGCTATAAATGGAAACGCTCTTTTGTGAAAGAGGTTGAAGTAGTTGTAGCTAAAAAGGTTGTTTTGCCTGACAAAGGCCAGTTCTTTAAGTATGCCGGACCCAATCAAGTTTGGGTTCCGAGGAAGGACTAATAAATTTGATATTGCAGGGAGTTAAACAGGTAAACCGTGTTATGTGGATTCTTGACAGTGGATGTTCAAGGCATATGACCGGAGATAGAGCCCTGCTATCAGATTTGGTTGAGAAAGCTGGCCCAGTAGTTACCTTTGGAGATAACAGCAAGGGTATTACGAAAGGATATGGTTGTTTGAAGTATGGAAATGTTATCATTGAAGATGTTTCATTTGTGAAAGGTCTGAAGTTCAATCTTCTCAGCATCAGTCATTTCTGTGACAGAGGATATGCTGTTTCCTTTGAAAGAGAGAAGTGTCAGATCCTTCACAAGAAGAATGGAAAGCCTGCTCTTCAAGGAGTAAGGAAAGGTGACTTGTTCATAGCTGATCTGTACTCTGGATCCAAAGATGAAGTTAATTGTTTTTATGCTAAAGCTTCATCAGATTAGAGTTGGCTATGGCACAAAAAGATGTCTCACCTTAACTTCAAAACCATGAACTCTTTAGTTAAGAGGGAATTGGTTAGAGGTTTGCCTCAGATGGAATTTACACAGGAAGGACTGTGTGAGGCATGTCAGAAAGGAAAGTCAAAGAAAGCTTCTCACAAGGGCACTGACACATCATCAATAACTGAACCACTCCAGCTGCTGCACATGGATTTGTTTGGTCCAGTTAATGTGATGTCCATGTCAAAGAAACAATATGCACTTGTGATTGTTGATGACTTTTTAAAATATACATGGGTTTTATTCCTACATTCCAAGGATGAGACCCCACACCTGGTGATTGACCATATAAAGTTGATTGAGCTGGATTCTAGACTCCCTTTTAGAGCCATAAGGTCAGATAATGGTACTGAATTCAAGAATGCCATCCTAAATGACTTTTGTGCTGATAAAGGAATAACAAGACAGTATTCTGCCCCTAGAACTCCTCAACAAAATGGAGTAGTGGAAAGAAAGAATCGTACATTGATTGAAGCTGCTAGGACTATGTTAAGTGAGTCTAAACTTCCAACGTACTTTTGGGCTGAAGCAGCAAATACAACTTGTTATACTCAGAATCGAACTTTAATCAACAAGGACTTAATGAAGACTCCTTATGAGATCATGAACAACGAGAAACCAATTGTCAAGTACTTTCACGTATTTGGAGAAAAATGCTTTGTGCTTATGGATGACAATGTGAAACATGGCAAGTTTGATGCAAAGGCACAAGAAGCTATTTTTGTTGGTTATTCCAGAAGATCTTACAGAGTCTACTTGGTTGGCAGTCACACAGTAAAGGAAAGTGTCAATGTTACTTTTGATGACAATAAGCTCCCTAATATCCAAAAAGAAGATTCATCTGAGAAGCTGAAGTTTGATAACTTGCCAGACTCAGAATCAGATGATGTAGCCCCACCTGAAGTTATTGCTGGTAATGATAATAACAATGATGATAATGATCATGGTGGTGGTGGTGGAAACACTGGTAACAATGGAGATACCACCAACACTGGAGAAGAATCATCAAGGCAATCAAGCAACAACTCAGGGGGAGCAAATGAAGGATCATCTAGTCACTCACAACATCAAATTGAATTTCAAGGCGAATCATCAAGATCAAATCTTCCGCAAGAGAGGTGAGGTTGAGAGAGAGAGAGGCGTGAGAGGGAAAGTTTTTTGTATAATAAAAGTTTATTTTGTGAAAGTTTTTGCATTTTGGTACCAATTATTAGCCCACCGAGCCAAAAACTTTAACTCCCGCCTACAAATTTCGTCAAGTTGGCCAAAAGCTTAACATGTATTGTAACACTTTTTTAAAAGTATTGCAATTGTTGAAATGATTCTTTGACTTGTAACACTTTTCTGTTTTATACAACACTTTCTAAAACTATTGCAATAGACTAGCAAATTTTGTGCCTATAGCAACACTTTATGCAACATAAATGTATGTTGGGCTTGCAATAGGCTATATATGGTGTAGTGCAAGACAGACTGTATGGAATAGAGCTCATCCTTTTGAGCTGATCATTGGTGATCCAGGTGTTGGAGTTAAAACTAGAAGTGCAACTCAGAATGAATGTCATTATTCAGCATTTCTATCTGAAATGGAGCCAAAGAAAACTGAGGAAGCACTGACTGATCCAGATTGGGTGATTGCTATGTAAGATGAATTCAATCAGTTTGAACAACAGCAAGTCTGGAAACTGGTACCCAGGCCAAAGAACAAGAAAGTAGTTGGTACAGGATGGGTATACAGGAACAAGCTAGATGAGGATGGCATTGTTACAAGGAACAAGGCAAGATTGGTTGCACAAGGGTATTCACAAGCTGAAGGCATTGATTATGATGAAACCTATGCACCAGTGGCTAGACTTGAGGCCATCACGATGTTCTTAGCATTTGCTGCTTATTCCAATTTTAAAGTCTATCAAATGGATGTTAAGAGTGCATTCCTGAATGGTGAGCTTGATGAAGAAGTTTATGTGGAACAGCCCCTAGCTTTGAAAATTAGGAGCTGCTGGACTTTGTGTACTTTCTCTTCAAGGCTATCTATGGTCTCAAACAAGCCCCAAGAAAATGGTATGACACTCTGTCTGGTTTTCTTTTAGAAAATGGTTTTGTTAGAGGTATCATAGACAAAACTCTTTTTTCAAAGAAACATAAAAGTGATATGATATTAGTCCAAGTCTATGTGGATGACATCATATTTGGGTCTACTAATGATGATCTCTGTAAGAGATTTGCTAAGCCAATGCAGAGTAAGTTTTAAATGAGTATGATGGGTGAGCTGAAGTTCTTTCTTGGATTGCAAGTAAGTCAAAGGTCAAATGGTATATTTATTTGTCAATCCAAGTATCTCAAAGAACTCCTCAAGAAGTATCACATGGAGGATTCAGCATCAGCAAGGACTCCATCTTCAACAGCCATCAAACTTGGAGCTTCTGACAATTCTATCAAGGTAGATGTTACAAGCTACAGAGGTATGATTGGCTCCTTACTCTATCTTACTTCTAGTAGACCAGATATTATGTATGCTACATGCTTGTGTGCAAGGTTCCAAGCGGACCTTAGAGATGTACATCTCGTTGCTGTGAAAAGAATCTTGAGATATCTTAAGGGTACACCTAATCTAGGTATCTGGTACCCTAAAGATTCTGGTTTTAACCTTGTTGGATATACAGATTCTGATTATGCAGGTAGTGTTGTGGATAGAAAGAGTACCTCTGGGAGTTGTCAATTCCTAGGAGGTAGGTTGATTTCCTGGTATAGCAAGAAACAACAAACAGTTTCCAATTCAACAGCAGAAGCTGAATATATTGCTGCTGGAAGCTGTTGTGCTCAGATTTTATGGATTAGGAATCAATTAAAGGACTATGGCTTTGCATTAGACAAAATTCCCATTTTGTGTGATAATACAAGTGCCATAACAATCTCCAACAACCCTGTGCAGCACTCGAGAACGAAGCACATTGATATCAGGTATCATTTTATCAGAGAGCAAGTCATGAATGGAACTGTGGAGTTACACTTTGTACCCACAGAAGAACAAACTGCAGATATATTCACTAAATCTGTTGATGAATCCACATTTACCAGGTTAGTTGGTAAATTGGGTATGTTAAACAGTCTTAGTGATTGATAATATATCTGTTATGTTTGTTCTCAACAAAAATCATTTTCTCATGATTGATTAATAAGTGATATTACTGCTCATTCTTGTTTGAAATTGCTTGTTTGTTAATTTAAATGTTTCTGAATAATTTATTTTCTTTAAAAATATTTTTCTCGTATTTTTTTTAGTGGAGAAATGTATTTTTATTGAAAATATATTTATTCAGAATTATTTAGATGAGTTTCAGATTGTATATAATGTTGTTTAAATTTTTCTGCAAGTTTATATTAATTTTATGCATTTCCATATTATTCTGCATATTTTTCTAGGATTTATGGAATTTTCTGTGAATTTTTCTAGACTTATATCTATTTTTTATGCATTTTTATTCTTTTTCTGTAAAGTTTTTTAATTCTCAACATTTTTCTTTTTGGTTAAATCTGTTTTATTCATTTTTCGTTAGTATTACTAGTTTTGAACTAGTAGTACTATCGGTAGTACTATCCAGTGATAGTACTACTAGTTCTTTTTATTAGTCCTACCAGTTTCTTTTCTATTTAATATTTTTTTTTTGTTTTTTCCTTTTTATTGCTAGTACTACCGTGTTTTATTAGTACTACTAGGCTATTCTTATTTACTTATTTTCTTTATTTATTTATGATAGTCCTACCGGGTTTTGATAGTACTACCGTAGTCTTGATAATTATTTTTTTTTGGTTCTTTTCTGTTAATTTGTAATTTTTTAATTGATATTACTACCGTGTTTTTAACCACAATACTACCGTGTTTTTTTTCTCTCTCGTTTATTCTTTCAGAAACGAAGCTCTGCCCATTTGTTTTTCAATTTCTGAGTTCGTTTTTTCCTTGTTTTAGAATCTAAAACCATCACTGAACACATCTAATCAAGCCCGTTAATTCCAGATCTTAAAATCTAAGTTTCATTAAGATTTTAGTTTTTGAGTTTTTTGAATTCAAAGGGTTTTGTGATTCGTTTTTAGTGATTAATAGGTGTTTTTGAGTTCTAAAAATAGTAGTGTGTGTGGTTTGTGTCAAGGATTAACATACTGAAATTTGATAATTTTTGGAGAACTTTGAAAATTTGGATTTTTTAATTAATTTTTAATTAATCTTAAAATCCTTAAATTCGAATTATTCATAATTATTTGAGTTTTTGTTTTTCTGTGTTAATTTTACTTAGTAAATTATGGCTTAGAATTTTGAGGTTGTTAAAAACAATTACATTGGGTATTTTGATCCTTTGAAATGCCCGGTTGATCGTTTTCGACCTTGGATTCAGTTTTTAAATTCGCAGTGTTGTGTTAGTCGTGCTGTATGTTTATCTGCTGATTTAAAGATTGAACCACTGAGATTATTGTGTTCTAGTGCTGTAATTTCTGATGATTTGAATTCTATTTCTTTCACAATTGAGCATATTTGTTTTGTGAAGTTTTTCAACTTCCTAGGGACAACTTTGATAGGACTCCTTCTGATATTGAATTAATTCAGTTTTTCAACAGAATTCATTATCAAGGTCCTTTGGAGTTTCCCAAACTCAGTAAAGCTAATTTAGTCTGTGAATGGGATGTCTTATTTGATACTTTAGCTAAGGTTTTCAGCAATTGTACTAAAAGAAATTTTCAAAATATTCCATCTTTGTTGCAGTACATTGCTTATGCTATTGTGTTTAATGTTAGACTTAAAATTGGTCATCTTATCTGGAGTCTTATAGTTAGGAGAGTATCTAATGCCAGGATTGATCATGATAGTGGTAGAAAAGTCAGGTGTTTCTATCCTAGATTTCTCACTATCTTAATCAATCATGTGCTATCTGATGCTCACAAGGAGTTGTTTTTAAATTCTGTATCTGTTCCTTCTCCTACTACTGCTAGTAAGTTCTATCAAAGACTCCACACTTCTTAAAAATTGAACATAACACCAGTGGTTGTAAGTCCATTCATGGCTCAGTTCATTCATCTACCTACCTTTGAACCTTTTGTTCCTGATCAACAACTAGTCATTGCAGCTGGAACTTCAGAGGAACGGCCAATACAGGTAATACATCCTATCTCTGGATCATCTGGCACCTTTTCTGAAGCCCAAGTGGTTGATAGGACAGACCAAGAGGTTGTAGAACCACAATCTCTATCCCAGGTCAGAGAGCCAAACACAGTGTCTAATCCTTTAACCTCTTAACCTGGATCTACTTCAATGTTAAGACAAAGGTCTAGTAGTGAACAAACACTGAGTGCACCTACAGCTCTGTCTCCACCACTAAAGAAAAGGAAAACCTATAGAGAGACATCTGTAAGCCCATCCATGTCCTCTCAACAGGATATGGACTTTGAAATGGCCATTGAACAGTCTCTGGAGACATCATCTCAACAGGATGAATCTATTGAAATTCGCCATCGGGCCCTGGCAACCTGTAATGAGTCAAGCACTCTCCCATTACTCACAATGGGAGAAGACATCCAAATAGAAGAAACTCAGGACACGTTGTTAGGAGAGCACTTAGGATCTGAAACAGTGCCTACCATTGTCACGGTAGAAGTGCCTTCACAGGCATCAGAGGGAAAATCTGATTCTTTGCCACTTTTAATAGAATCATTTTCTCCCCTCCCAGAGGGAACATCTCTGGCTCCCCTAAGGGATTTTTCACTCGCAGTTTTTACTGGAGAAAGTGAAAGGCAACCTGGTGAGTCTGTCTCTGAAGCAATTCAGTATACAATGTCAAATATTTTGACAGACTCAACCAGGGATCGGGATTTGCAAACTCCCATTGCACCACCACTGACCTCTCTTGAAGAGGCTAGGGTGATTTCTATTACAGGTACTCAATCTGATAACTTGGAAAGACAGCTAGTGATTAGAGATAAAAATCAAACAGAGAGTGATACACAAGCACGTGAGTTGAGTGAAACACCACTGAGAGAAATTGAAGTTAGTGCACACACTGACACAAACACTGCTTCTTTGTTAGCTCAGATAGCTGCTCTACAGAAACAACTGCAAGAAACTCAGGCTGAGAAGGACATTCTTAAAGCACAAGTGGTTGAACGGTCTTCTTCTTCTTCCACCTCTGTAACAAATCAGCTGGGTTTGATTAAAGATGATATTGAAAGCTTGAAGACTACTCTCCTACCAAAGATTAATGTTGTTCAGCAATCTCAAGTACTTTTGGCTTCGGACGTCTCTGATCTTACAATGTCAAATGTTGATCAGTTTGCTGCCATTACTGCTCAAGTGGATTTTATTCTCAAACTGTTGATGAAAATCAATGGTTTAATGATCAAAGATTCTCTAAAATTGAAGGTGGAATGGAGCATCTGAATGAAGGAATGAAGCATCTGTACTATATGATAAAGAAGTCATATCAACCTACAGTTGAACAAAGAACATTCTTTGAGGGAGATGATGATGTTGATCAAGGAGGTGATAGGGAAGAAAGGAGAGAAGGAGGAGATATAAGGGGAACATCTGAGGTGAATCCTAGAGCTTCTCAAGATCAAACTGTAGAGGATTCCTCAACTAAGGGGGAGAAGGAGAAGAAAGGAGAAGATAAAGAAGCTGGAGGAGCTTCTGGAAAGGATAAAGGGAAGGGTAAGCAATCAATGGAGGAGTCTGCTTTTGATGATGCCTACTACTACCACGGTGAACAGGATGACTTCCAATTTGACACATCTGGTGATCTTGGGAAGACCATACCTGAAGAAGCTTTTGGTGAGGAGGAGGTTGAGGAGGCAGCCAACTTTGATGATTGGGAAGATGAAGCTGAATTATATACACCTGGCCCTTTGTTTCAAAAGCCGTTGAAGAAGCAGCAATCAGAGTTAAGGAGAAAGGAGGATGAGAATGCTAAGGTCTCCGACATCATATCTCAGAAGCTAAAGATTCAAAAGGCTGAACATGAAGACAAACAACGTCTTCATAGTATTCATGTCAAAGAAAGGAGATTGGATGTGAGGATGAAGCAAGGAAGCAATTGGGATAAAGCAAGGGAGATGTTTGATATCCCTCAGAGAGGCACAAACAATGATACTACATTTCTGAAGTTGCTTGAGTAGATCAGAACTGTTAATCCAGACAATTCATTATACATGAAGGCTTTGAAGGAAGATATTCTAAGGATTACGTCTGCATTTGATCAAGTGAGGCAAAAACTGTACATTTATGTCTCAAGTGCTCTTGAAGGATCATTCACCGTCTCTCTTGAACTACTCCAAAGAAGATCTCTCTCTGAATTGTGGATTCTAATGAGTAAGGTAAAGAGATCTTCTTGCTTGAATGAGCTTCTTTATGACCGGCTGAGAGACTCTGCTATGAAGGCCAGCCCTCAAGTTGTACACTTTCCTTATGAGGTCAAAATCTACAGAGGTACAACTTTGGAGACTGTAAGGCTGGATCCTGATTCCATGAAGCTACAGACTGCTATGCAACCGGTGAAGTTGGAGAATCTTCTGAGAACTTCTGGGTTTACTACTGTAGAGAAGTCTGAAGTTGCTGATATGATTTCAGACTACTGCACTGAGAAAGTTCCAAGGTATGCTCAGATGAAGAACAGATTGAAGAAGATCACCACTCAACCAGTAATGCCAAGTGGTGTGGTTTCTGAAAGTGATCGTGTCCTTGACAAATATCTTCTAGTCACCTTGCAAGAAGCTGAAGAAGGTGAAATTAGAGACTAAAGGCATGATGTAGTTAGCTCAATTTGTAAATGTTAAATGTTTAGAGCTAGGTAAATCAAGATAGGAAAATGTATCATTTGTTCAGACTAGAGGAACATCTATCTTGTATTTATCTTTACTGTTTGAATCTGGAAATTGTTATATTTAATCCAGAATTTTTTATTATTTGATTGGCTCTTAAAAGTCTTATCTTTTCTTGTTTTAGTTGAGTTATCCTCTAGAGTATTTGGTTGTTATTGTCTAACAAACAAATAGGGGGAGATTGAAAGGCATATGTCTAGGCCTATTTGTAAACACCGAGGATTCTACTCAACTTTAATTAAGATGTAATAAGTAAATAATAAAAATCAAATGTCACAGGAATCTCAGAAGATTATATCTGTCAAGAGAATGAAGATTAAAGTCATCTACAGACTTGAAGTTATTCTACATTGAAAGAAGTTCAATTTATTGTTCAAGCCTCAGTGAAGTATTCAAGGAAGTGGAACTATTTAAAAGTGACAGAGATTTCAGAAGTGTGACGAGAAAAAGTACAGGTTACAGTCCTTTGTTTAAATAGAAGGAGAAAAGAATCACAGTTTAAAGTCAAGGATGAAGAACAACCATTAAAGTTAGTCGCTCATGAACCAGACAGTACATGGAGTGTCAACGTCAGTCAGTGGAAGTTCGTCATCAATTTTAGTGGTTCTAAGAATTAGTTTTAATTCTCTTTTAATATTATTCTACAAGATAATTAATTTAATCTATGAATTAATTCTTTCAGAATTAATTCATATATTAAATTAATCAATCTAGATCTTAAGTAATTTAATGTATAAATTATTTCTCAAGAATTAATTTATTTATGGAATTATTTAAGTCAATTATTTTAATTTATTTAATCTGTGAATTAATTCTGGAAGAATTAATTCATTTGTTAAATCAATTAAAACTAGAATATATTAAAGTCAGAATTGTTTCTAATTTTAGTACTAGTAGTACTATCATATTAATACTAGTAGTACTATCATACTTAGTACTACCGATAGTACTACCAATACAATTGGATAGTACTACCAAGTGTATTGATAGTACTGCCAGTATTAATATCAAATGCAATGGTTTTGGCGCGTGAAAAAAATGTTCTTTGACTTGTGCTAAATACAGTACATGATCAAAAGAGGCAGGACATTACATTTCAAGACAGAAGACAAAAAGAACAAAGCTTCAAACCTCTTTATTTCTGCCATTAACGCAAGCCAACTACAAAGCTCAAATAAATTCTTGTAATAAATTCTAGCCATCAAAGTTATATCCAATCAACTAGAATTCAATTACTTGTACTGCTTTGATAATCTAGCGGATCATAATCCCTAGAATTACTATCGAACTACTTTTTAGTATTCGATCCTTTTATTACAAATATAGATAAATTCATGTCGAATTTATTCTAGATTTGTTTTAACAAGAACCTTGTAATCTGTACACTGATTTGTAACACCCTTCAAGTTCAATAGAGTTTTATTTAACTTGAATCTTGTTTCATTTTATTCCGCATTAAATTTGGTATTGTAATTGTTAAATTCAACAATACAAATTCGATTAAACGGTACTGTTTGTATTCAACCCCCCTTCTACAAACATATCAGGACCTAACAATTGGCATCAGAGCCTTTTGATTGATATACAAATCAGAGATCCAATTGTTTTGAGATTTTTTTCTTAAACTCTGAAATTGTTATTATTCCTAAAAATCTCAAAAGATGTCTACTACACAGAAAGTGGGTGCAGTCAAAATCCCAATGTTCAGCAAGGAGCATTATCCTATGTGGAAGAAGAAAATGCTCCTATTTCTTAAAATTGCTAATCCTAAATACTTTGATGTACTGAAGAATGGTCCCAAAGCCCCTATGATTATTGAGGGAGAACTTATAGAGAATCAGATTGTTACTAGGGCTGCTAGGATGTACCCTAAGGATCCCAAGGACTACACTCCTGATGAAAAAGAGGATGTTACCTTGGATGCATGTCTACAGTTGATCCTTATTGATTGTCTTGATCCTATCATGCATAATCATGTCCTAAACTGTGATACTGCCAAACACATTTGGGAAACTATAGAGATAATCAATGAGGGGACAGAGGAAGTTAGAGAGAATAAGCTGGAAATTCTCACCTCTCAATATGAGCATTTCAGATCAAACCCTGGTGAAGGTATCTCTGAGGTTTTTGAGAGATACAACAAATTAATCAATGATCTGAATCTCAATGGGAAGCACTACACTATCAAGGAAATTAACAAGAAGTTCCTACTTACACTTCCACGTCATTTGGAGCTCAGAATATCTTCCATTAGAGAATCAAGAGATCTTGGAGAGATTGCTTTGGAAAGACAGTATGGTGTTCTGAAGACCTATGAGCTGGAGCAGATTCAACAGGATGAGTTATATGGAACTGGGAGGATAGTTAGTACTTCTACTGCATTGGCTGCTGAAGTCCCACAGAAACTGGAAGTGAAGGTTGTTCAACCTTCCAGTTCTAACATGAATGTTATTGATGCTGAAAAAGGATTAACATCCATTGATCAATCTGGTGGTGACTTCTATTCTTTAGAGGAACTTGATCAGCTGGAGGATGGTGATTTGGCTTTGATAGTCAGGAAGTTTGGGAAATTCAGATTCAAAAGGAATCCCAATCTTAAGTTCAGGCCCAGATTTCAGAGAGGTGGATCTTCCTCTTCAAGTAGCACAAAGGGTGGCTACAAAACTGGAACTGTGGATAGGAGCACAATCAGATGCTACAATTGCAATGAGTTGGGTCACCTTGCTACTGAATGTAGAAAGCCAAAGCAAGTGACAAGAAACACATTTGATTCTAGCATGAAGAACAAGATTGGGAAAGCCTATGTTGCTGAAGGAAAGAGTTGGGATGACACTGACAGTGATGAAGAAGCAGGTGAGATTGGGAACCTTGCTTTAGTGGCTAAAGAGGCAAGCACTTCATCTGCATACATGTCAGAGGTAAAGTTCACTGACACTGAAATGATTCGTCATCTTAGTGGTACTATTTCTTGTGCACGCACTGAAAATGATAGAATAATTCTTTTGAACACAGCTCTTGAACAGGAGATAAAACAATTAAAACTAGTGCATGTTAATCAGGATGAACTTACTGAGAAAATAGCATTTCTTGAGAATAGGGTTAAATGTTATATTCAACTGGAAACCATTCTCAAGGAAGAGAATAGTGAGCTGAAGACTAAAGCTAATGCTTACTTCAACTCTTGTAAGACTGCTAAAGAAATTATCAATAAACAAAGTATTGGTCAGACCGTAGGAATAGGGTATGACTATAATGAGTCTATTGGTAAATTAAGCATAAATACCCCTAATAGAGTCAGTCTTGAAGAAAGGGGTATTCCTGATGTACTTAAAGGTATTGATAAACCTTTCTTTAGAGAGTTCCAAGCAGATACTCTGAATGAATACTCTATCATCATTGCAGAGGAGATACTTGAAGAAGATCTTGCTTTTGAAGTTGAACAGTCCAACAAGTGTGTGTCTGACAAACCAGTCAAAGTTGTTTCTGCAACGAAGACTAAGTCAGACATTCATAAAGTGGATCAAAACAACTGTAGAACTAACATGCCTGCTGTTAATTCTTCTCATAAAGCATGTGGTGTGATTAATTGCATGTCTTGTGCTTTCAATGTTATGTATGCTTATTTTAATAGTAAGCATGTATCTAATGATAAGACTGCTCCACGTCAACATGTTAATAATAAGAAGCATGTTAAAGCCAAGACTACTAGTCCTCCTAATACTAGAGTGGATTCATTTATCCCTAAGCCTACTCAGAAATGTGTTAAGGCTGGCTATAAATGGAAACGCTCTTTTGTGAAAGAGGTTGAAGTAGTTGTAGCTAAAAAGGTTGTTTTGCCTGACAAAGGCCAGTTCTTTAAGTATGCCGGACCCAATCAAGTTTGGGTTCCGAGGAAGGACTAATCAATTTGATATTGCAGGTAGTTAAACAGGTAAACCGTGTTATGTGGATTCTTGACAGTGGCTGTTCAAGGCATATGACCAGAGATAGAGCCCTGCTATCAGATTTGGTTGAGAAAGCTGGCCCAGTAGTTACCTTTGGAGATAACAGCAAGGGTATTACGAAAGGATATGGCTATTTGAAGTATGGAAATGTTATCATTGAAGATGTATCATTTGTTAAAGGTCTGAAGTTCAATCTTCTCAGTATCAGTCATTTCTGTGACAGAGGATATGTTGTTTCCTTTGAAACAGAGAAGTGTCAGATCCTTCACAAGAAGAATGGAAAGCCTGCTCTTCAAGGAGTAAGGAAAGGTGACTTGTTCATAGCTGATCTGCACTCTGGATCCAAAGATGAAGTTAATTGTTTTTATGCTAAAGCTTCATCAGCTGAGAGTTGGCTATGGCACAAAAAGATGTCTCACCTTAACTTCAAAACCATGAACTCTTTAGTTAAGAGGGAATGGTTAGAGTTTTGCCTCAGATGGAATTTACACAGGAAGGACTGTGTGAGGCATGTCAGAAGGAAAGTCAAAGAAAGCTTCTCACAAGGGCAGTGACACATCATCAATAACTGAACCACTTCAGCTGCTGCACATGATTTGTTTTGTCCAGTTAATGTGATGTCCATGTCAAAGAAACAATATGCACTTGTGATTGTTGATGACTTTTCCAAAATATACATGGGTTTTATTCCTACATTCCAAGGATGAGACCCCACACCTGGTGATTGACCATATAAAGTTGATTGAGCTGGATTCTAGACTCCCTGTTAGAGCCATAGGTCAGATAATGGTACTGAATTCAAGAATGCCATCCTAAATGACTTTTGTGCTGATAAAGGAATACAAGACAGTATTCTGCCCCTAGAACTCCTCAACAAAATGGAGTAGTGGAAAGAAAGAATCGTACATTGATTGAAGCTGCTAGGACTATGTTAAGTGAGTCTACACTTCCAACGTACTTTTGGGCTGAAGCAGCAAATACAGCTTGTTATACTCAGAATCGAACTTTAATCAACAAGGACTTAATGAAGACTCCTTATGAGATCATGAACAACAAGAAACCAACTGTCAAGTACTTTCACGTATTTGGAGCAAATGCTTTGTGCTTATGGATGACAATGTGAAACGTGGCAAGTTTGATGCAAAGGCACAAGAAGCTATTTTTGTTGGTTATTCCAGAAGATCTTACAGAGTCTACTTGGTTGGCAGTCACACAGTAAAGGAAAGTGTCAATGTTACTTTTGATGACACTAAGCTCCCTAATATCCAAAAAGAAGATTCATCTGAGAAGCTGAAGTTTGATAACTTGCCAGACTCAGAATCAGATGATGTAGCCCCACCTGAAGTTATTGCTGTAATCGTCAGCGGGTTCAGCAGGCTTAGGTGAGTTAAGCACATATTCCAGCTTCTCAACCCTGAGAACAATTTTCAGGTTTCGAAGCCAGTCAGCAAAATTAGGACCAGTCAATTTGTGAGCATCCAGTATGCTCCAGAGTGATAGTGCAGAAGACATAATGTATATAGTAAATCTGTAAATCTGTAAATGATAAACACATAACAAGACTTAGCAAATATTCAATTTCATTTTAAAACACTATATGAATCGGGTATTTATTCATAAGTGGCTCCCACTAGTTTATCTAATTTATACAACCCCCTAAGTGGAAAAATTAAGCATTCATAATGCTAGTGGGAATAGGGATCCTACATTCCATCACACAACCTCGGGCTGTAGCACGAAACGCCATGTGATGTTCAGTAGGCAGACAACTCTTGTCAATTACATCTCATGTTATTCCCTAATAAAACTTTAGCCTCTTGAATAATTGAGTCACGGCTGTAGCACGACCAACTCAATATTCTAAGTCAAGTCTAACCCAACATTACATACAATTGAATCAGTCTCCAACAGCCCACGGCTGTAGCACGTAACGACCATTAGATTATAATTCATTGTACACATCTCTATGTAATAGACAAGTATTTCTTATTTCGAAATCAAAGCCCTCGGCTGTAGCACGAAACGACAATGATTCAAAAATAAGAACTACCTTCTACCATGTTGGAAGGCTATGACCGACACAAGCCCGTTGTGTCATTGGCCAATTACTACTTGATATTATTTAATTTTAGAGGGATTATATTATGTTACAATCATAATCATATTATAAAGAGATTCTTCCTTTTAAATTAAATATTTCAAATCATAATCGATAATTGGATGATTCCCAGATCGGGGGGAACATTGTCAAGAGGCGTCCTTTCTTACAGATCGAAATCTGTTTTTGACAGAATCATCCTTTCTCTCAATATTGAAAATTCATATTTAATTACGTGTTTCACAAACACAAGAATCTCATGATTGTATTCATAATATTATTGTTAAGGTAAGAAACGATTCATATTCTAGATTTTCTAGAGCACGCATTATTTTGATTTAAGTTCACCTAAATCTATCATCGCATGGTAAAAATAGGAATATATCTCATATATAAAAATAAATAAACAAGTAAGCATGCAAGTAATATCATGTCATACAATGATATAATGATGTATGGATTTATTATAGTATTTAAAAGCAATTAAAACAATTAGTACATGCTTTAAAAACACTTCCGGGAATATAAAAAGTTCCAAACTTTTATATAAAAAATATTTGACCACTCCATTAGATCCGTCTCGGAAAAAAGAATCCAACGGTATATTGCACGCCCAAAAACGGAGTTACCAAACTCCCAAAAAATCAAATTTAATGTGGACAGAAGGGCTGTAACGCATTACTGGAATGCGTTACAACAATTAAAAGCTATTAATTGTGTAACGCATGACGCTCATGCGTTACAGGACCTGTCACGCATTCCCGGAATGCGCAACACCCTTCTCAGCGATTGCGAGCCACGCTGCGCGAAGGCGGACAGCAGCAGGAGAGAAAAAAAACTGTTGATTCTTTATAACACTTAAAAAAAAACTGCCCTACCATCAATTGCCTTTATTATTATTATTATTTTATTTTAATATTAATAAATTAATAAAAAATCAAAATAATATGATTTCTGAAATCAAACAAAAGCAAAAATAACCAAGTATCTATGGGGTCCTTGTGCAAATTTTAATTCATATATTTCAACATGCATAATTATTTTATGAATTTTAATTAAAATAATTTTAAAAAATTCATAACAAATAATCTACACATCACAAAATTATGAAACAAATACCTAGATGATCCACAACACTTGTAGAACCCAAATCAATGGTCAAAATCTCATGTAAGTAATATTTCGAATTAATTCATAATTAAATCTAAATATACTTGCAAAAATCATAATAAATCCATACATGCATAAAAAAAACTGAATTTTTTTATATGAATCTCTATATGCAGAACCTAGCTCTGATACCATTATAGGAATTTACGGATGAGCGGAAGCGTGATATAACATTTATTCCGTAAAAACCATGTATCGCACATATAGAAAAACATATAAAATCTAGAGTGAAGGGAATCGTAACCATACCTTGCGAATCGAAGCTTTAAAAATGATGGTTGCAAGCAGTTGCTCTTCAGAGTGTGAAGCACTCTACCGGTATCCACCAAGAATTTTTCTTCGATGAATTCTTCAAAAAACTCTAATACCTTTTTAGAGAGAAAAAGAGAGAGAGAGAGAGAGAGAGAGAGAGAGAGAGAGAGAGAGAGAGAGAGAGAGAGAGAGAGAGAGAGAGAGAGAGAGAGAGAGAGAGAGAGAGAGAGAGAGAGAGAGAGAGAGAGAGAGAGAGAGAGAGAGAGAGAGAGAGAGAGAGAGAGAGAGAGAGAGAGAGAGAGAGAGAGAGAGAGAGAGAGAGAGGGAGAGATGGAGAGAGAGATGGAGGCTAGCTCCTTTTCTAGCTTTTTCACAAAAACAAGATGAGCCTTAGAATGAACTATCTCATTCTATTTATAGGGCTTTTCTAGGGTTTTAATAATATATCTTTATATATATATATTAACCCCACATTTCTAAAATGCTTTAATAATGATTAAAACTATTTTAATCATTATTTCTTTTTCTAAACTATTTAGAAAATAATTCTTCCTCTCTCATAATTTAAATCTTTTCATCGAAGAAAATATTCTTTTATGGTGTGACCCTGTACGTTCAATATTAAGCCGGTAGTAGAAATAAATAATAATAAACTTTTATTTATTATTTATATGAATTCTAATAATTCATTAAATATAATTAACTGATTAATTATATTTATTCTACATTGTGAGTGATGCTTCTCAACATATCGCGACTATCCGGATAATATGAATTCACTGCTTAGAATACCAAGAACATGTTAGTGACTAGTTTCAGTACAATCAATTCCTTCTACCCTATAATATCCCGATTAAATACAAGGCATGGATCTCGTGTCAGGCCTATCAAATTGAATCATATGATTTCTTATTCATAATGCTAAGTTCATATTAATGCAAATTAGAAACCCCTTTCTAATTTCATACACTCTGGCCAGAGATTCCAGAACTCGCATACTAAGGATAACATATGATATTCTCTTCCTATATTGGAAGGGGTAGATCCTCTATTGACGTTAACTATCTCCATACAAAAATCCCTATGCCCAGAATAGACCTAATGGATGTCCTTGAGACTAAGGACTAATCCAAAGCATAGTTCATTATATACAAGATAACTCTAACGATCTCAAGTCGAAGGACACTTGTACAACTATCACTCAGTGAATAACTATTGACACGTGAGTAAACTCCATTAGCTGTTCAACTTATCGAGTCATGTTCAGTAAACTTATTCCCTAACAAGCACCTACATACTAGCTATAGTGTCACCACACAAATGCCTATGAGAACAGACATCCTCCTGACGGGAGTAAGCATAGTATGTACCAATCTTTGCGGATTCACCAACTTCCGATTAGTTATCCTATGATCAGGAACTGTTTAAGTCTAGAGTTATCATCTTCTAGATCTCACTATTATAATCTCATTATAATTCTAGAAGCTTTACTCTAAACTATGGAACATCTTATTTAAAACACTTTAAATAGATAAATCCCGTAATAAAAACAAAACAAGTCTTTTATTAACATTAATGAAATCAAATAAGAATACAAGAAAGCTCTTCCTAACTCATCATACACGATTAGATTTAGGACAAACACTTTCACTAAGTCAGAATCATCAAAACCTATTGATACTTCTGTTCGAGCACATTTCGGTGCTTTTCCGACCACAGTCATTACCTCTCGGCATATGCTTTCCTTGAGTTTCGGGAGGACCCAGCAGCGGTTGGTCCTCCGAATATCATGTTGATGACTGGCCCTCGGGGCTTGGGATTACGATCTTGATTGTTGTACCTTCTATCATAATCCTTCTTTTCATAGTTTCCTCTTTGACTCCTTTGATTTCCGTGCTTGTGGAACTGACAGAATTGATTTTGATTCTGTTTATACATATCAGTCCTTAGTGGCTTCGGCCATCGGAGTTCCTCCTCCTTTGCTATTTCCATCAGAATTTGGCTCCTGGGAGTGTTCAATCTTGCATACTTCGTAAACTTTGGCCCAAAATTGCTCCTCTTGGGTGGAGAATCAGAATCCTTTGATGTTCTAGGAAACTTTTCCTTGATGTCATACTCCTGTGTTTCCTTTCTTTTCTTTGAATTTCCACTACCACCAGTAGTGGGTTCATACTTTCTCATGTTTTCCTCGGCCTTGATGTACTTCCCGGCTCTATCTTGGAGCTTCAACATGCTCTCGGGTGGATGTTTTGTCAATGATCTTTTGAAGTGATCATCGGTGGTTCCTTGCTGCAGGGCTATCATAGCTACTTTGTCCTCCAAATCCGGGACTTTCAGAGCCTCCCGGGTGAATCGGTTGATATAATCCCTTAAAGCCTCATTCTTTCCTTGTTGGATTGCCATGAGTGATGCAGAGCTTTTCTCATGCACCCATCCACTAACAAACTGGTTGATGAATGCTTTGCTTAGTTCTTTGAAAGACCCAATAGAGTTGGGAGGAAGACGGCTATACCAACGTTGGGTCATGCCTGCCAAGGTTTGTGGAAACGCCCTACACTTGACCGCATCATTGGTTGGCTGCAGTGCATTAGAGAAGGTGTTAGGAATATGTTGTTCTTGATGATAATTATAAAAACACTTAGTAGATTTTGTATTAAGTCATTTTGTAACTGTCAACGGAATGGCATGCTCTGCAGTGTTTCGTTGACAGGAAGCTCATCAACGGAATGAGTGTTGTAGCAATTGCACTGTACAATACTTCACAGTTTGATATGCATTTGATGTATGTATTAGATAGGTTTCCTAAGTCATGTTGACTAAGTACTAGATAGGCAAATTAGGTTGGTTAATTGTAAGTATATCATGCCTTGTAATTTTGCCTAAGTGAAGACATGTCAACGGTATGAAGAATACTCTATCAACGAAACAAGGATACACCATCAACGGAATGAAGAATAAAGCTATCAACGAAATACATTCTCCTGCCATCAACGGATCATTATTGCTCTTCTGTATAGTTGACAAAGTGATAGTGACAGCTTTCTGACAGATCAAAAGGAGATGTAGAAGTGTGCATTTGCATTGGGAGCCATTAAAATGGTCACTGGAAATAAGGAAACATTCCAATTCCCAATTGGGTTCTTGAGTGGGATCAGAATAACCATGAAGACAAAAGACAAGGATCTCCAAGGACCACTGGACAAAAGGAATGAAAAGCAAGCTACTGGCGGTTACCTTTAGTGTACTTAAGTGTAACCAAAAATAGTATTGTAAACTTGGGGAATATATAACCAAGTGTAGCAGTTAAAATAGAATAAGGGAAGAAAAACAAATAGATTGTATTAGCTATTTTTGAGAGCATTTCTTCTCTACAAATCTAGTAACTGAGCAGCTGTGTACATTTGTATCACAGATTATTTCTGAAATAAAAACACTTCAGTTGGATCATCAAACAATCCAACTGAATTATTTATATCTTGTGTTTTTACTTATTCAGTTCAGTTTTATTTATAAGTGTTTTAAGTTTAAGAAAATATCAAGAATTGTATTCAACCCCCCCTTCTACAATTCTGTTAGGTCATTTGGGATTAACAATTGGTATCAGAGCAAGCTTCTAACATACAAGAAGTTTAAAGATCAAGACCAAAACAGAAACCATGGTGAAGAAGGATGCAGGTGTGAAGATACCAGTTCTTGATAAGGACAATTACTTTCACTGGAAAGTAAAGATGCATTTACATCTCATGTCTATGGACGAGAGGTATGTAGACTGCATTGAGAAAGGTCCACACGTTCCCATGAAGTTTGCATCTAGAGTTGGACTGCCAGATGATGCTCCTGATGTGGAAATTCCAAAACTTGTCTCAGAATGGACTATTGAAGATGTTGCAGAAGTCCATAAAGATAAAAGAACCATGAACATTCTGTTTAATGGTTTGGAGCAAGAGATGTTTGACAATGTCATAAACTGTACAACCTCCAAAGAAGTATGGGACACTGTCAGAACACTATGTGAAGGAACTGAGCAAGTAAGGGAGAACAAAATGCAACTCCTTATACAACAATATGAGCACTTTCACTTTAAAGCTGGTGAAACCCTAAATGACACGTTTAGTAGGTTTCAAAAGCTTCTGAATGGATTAAAGTTGTATGGGAGAATCTACCAAACTAAGGATTCAAACCTTAAATTTCTAAGAGCTCTTCCAAAAGAATGGAAGCCTATGACTGTTTCTCTAAGAAACACTCAAGAGTACAAAGATTACACTCTTGAAAGGCTGTATGGAACATTAAAGACATATGAGTTGGAAATGGAGCAAGATGAAGAAATTGAGAAGGTACAGAAGAAGGGTGGATCTATTGCATTGATTGCATCTGTGAACCAACTAGAAGATGACAATGAGGAAGCTACAAAAGCCACAACTAGTCGAGCTAGTTGTAGAAGTGATGTTAGCAAAGGAAAAGGCAAGATGACAGAGGAAGAAGAATCAGAACCAGCCAACTTGGATGACTTAGATGAGATTGATGAACACATTTCTTTTCTGTCAAGAAAATTCTCTAAGTTCAAGTTCAAGAGAAACTCAGAAGCAAGGCCACCAAGGAGAGACTTTCAACCTAACAAAAGTAACTAGATTGAAAAGTCTAAATCTAAATGTTTCAATTGTGGAATGCTTGGTCACTTTGCTGGAGACTGCAGAAAGCCCAAGATTGAGAAGGGCAACAGGAAATTTGAGCCTGTTGATTATAAAAAGAAATACTTTGAACTTCTCAAGCAAAAAGAAAAGGCTTTCATGTCTCAGGAGTATGATTGGGCTGGTAATGGTGAAGATTCTGATGATGATGTTGAGTATGTCAACTTGGCTCTTATGGCTAACAGTCATGAGCAGGAAGCAAGCTCCTCAAGCAACCAGGTAACAATTACTAATCTTTCTGAGCTTTCTAAAGAGGAATGCGATAGTGCAGTAAATGAAATGTCTACTGTACTATATAATTTGCGTGTTACTCTTAAATCACTTACCAAGGAGAATTCAAGGATTAAAGAATCAAATCTGCTCTTAAGTGATAGAAATGCCATGTTAGAAGCACAGCTCATTGAGTTTGAGAAAATGAGATGTGTTAGTAGGGATGCTAAGCTGGAACTTGAGAAAGTATTAAAGAGGGAAGAAATTCTTAAAACACAACTAGAGATAGAACAGAGTGTGATTGCAAAATGGAAAGACTCCAGGAATGTTGCTAGCAACATCATTAATGTTCAAGGCGTGGAATCTTTCTGTGAGCAATCATGGAAAAAGAACAAGGAGAAACTAGGGTATGCTGTTGAAACCTTAGAATCAGAATCAGAGTCAACAAACAACAATGATCATTTGTTGAAGGTTGATACGTCAACGGAATGCAATGTTTCGTTGACAGATGAACCATCAACCGATCATGTTGTTTCGTTGACAGAGAAAAAGAAAGTAGAACTCACTAGACTTAATGAAAAGTATGGTCCTGTCACCAAGAACTTTGTTCAAGGTGAGTCTAGTAAATCAAAGAAAGTTGAGAAGCCTGTTGAAAGAGCTAATGTAGGTCACTTGTCTAACAAGCAATTGAAAGACAAGTTAGAGAAAGTTCAAGTTGAGACTAAAGGTAACAAAAAGAATAACAGAAATGGAAAAGTAGGGATTAACAAGCACAATAATTACACACCTGATAAATATGCACCTAGAAAGACATGTGTTAATTGTGGTAGTGTTAATCATCTATCTGCTAATTGCAAGTCTGTTAAGAAACCTGCTAATGTGAGAATGCCTAAGTCTACATTGAATGATTCTATACCTGCAATGCCTGTTATGCCTAACATGTTTGCTCCATATGCACAGTATCAAAATCCATATGCTGGTATGTTATTTGTGCCTAACCCTTACATGAATATGTTTAACATGCCACAAATGCCATGGAATAACATGTTTGTTCCTCCATCTATGCATGCTGAGAATGAAACTGTGAGCAACCCTCAAAGATCAACACAAGTGAAAAATGATCTGAGAGGGAAATCAAAGGCTAACAAGACAGGACCCAAGGAAACTTGGGTACCAAAATCAACTTGATTTGGTTTGTTGTGTGCAGGGAGACAAAAGGAATCTTTGGTACTTGGATAGTGGTTGTTCAAGACACATGACTGGTGATTCTACCCTGCTCACAGAATTTCAGGAAAAAGCTGGCCCTTGTATTGCTTTTGGAGATGACAGCAAAGGCTACACAAAGGGATATGGCTTGATTTCAAAAGAGAATGTCATCATTGATGAGGTTGCATTGGTGGATGGTCTTAAGCACAACCTGCTTAGTATCAGCCAACTTTGTGACAAAGGATTTTTAGTTACTTTTTCAAAAGAAGCCTGTGTTGTTTCTAAGGTAGGAAACAACAATGTGGTCATGACTGGATTCAGAAGAGGGAACGTGTACATTACTGACTTTAGCAGCACAAGTCCAGACACCATCACATGTCTTTTCAGCAAGGCAAGCAAGGATGAAAGTTGGCTGTGGCACAAGAAATTATCTCATCTGAATTTCAAAGTCATGAATGATTTGGTAAGGAAAGATCTTGCTAGAGGAATTCCACAGGTAGAATTCTCCAAGGATGGTTTGTGTGATGCCTGTCAAAAAGGGAAACAAAAGAAGGCATCATTCAAAAGCAAGACAGAGTCATCAATTGTTCAACAGCTTGAGTTTCTCCACATGGATTTATTTGGCCCTGTAAATGTCATGTCAATTTCAAAGAAGAAGTACTGTCTTGTGATTGTTGATGATTTTTCTAGATTTACATGGACTTTCTTTTTGCACTCCAAAGATGAGGCAAGTGAAATCATTATCAATCACATCAAGATGGTAAGCAATCATCCTGATTTCAAAGTGAGAAGAATTAGGAGTGACAATGGGACAGAATTCAAGAATTCAAGCATGAAAGTGTTCTGTGAAGAAAATGGTATATTGCATGAGTTTTCAGCAGCAAGGACACCACAGCAAAATGGTGTAGTTGAAAGGAAAAACAGAACACTTATTGAAGCTGCAAGGACAATGCTAGATGAATCAAAGTTACCTACTTATTTTTGGGCTGAGGCAGTCAACACAGCTTGCTTCACTCAAAATATTTCTTTGATTAATCAGGCCAAGGGAATGACACCTTATCAACTACTCAAAAGAAAGAAACCACTATTGGATTTTCTTCATGTCTTTGGTTGCAAGTGTTTTGTTCTGAGAAATCAAGCTGAGCACTTGGGGAAATTTGAAGCAAAGGTAGATGAAGCAATATTTGTGGGTTATGCAGCAGGGAAAGCCTACAGAGTCTACAATCTCAGAACCAACATTGTCATGGAATCTGTACATGTTGTTTTTGATGATCTCAAAATTCAGGGTCTCTGTGATGAAGGTTTCCATGAAAGTCTCTCTTTTGAGAATGAGGAAGGAGAACAAATGGATCATGATAAGACTATTGAGAAACAGTCCAAAGTTGTTGTATCTAGCACAGATGAAAGCAGCAGTGAAGATGAAATTGCTGCATTAAGATTGAAAAGAATAGCTGCTAGTAGACCAAATGGTCATTTCGTTGACAGTCAGAATGAGCGTTTCGTTGACAGTCAAAATGGACATTCCGTTGACAGTCACAGAAATGCTTCCAGGAGTGATCAATTAAGGACAACAAACTCAGGGGGAGTTTCTCAAGGACAAATATCTAATCAAGGCAATCATGATCATGAAGCTACTTCTTCAAGAGCAAATCTACCTCCCTCAAGAAAATGGACTAAAGATCATCCCTTTGAACTTATTATAGGTGATGTTTCTTCAAAAGTTCAAACTAGAAGAGCAACTCAAGAGGAATGTCTATATAGTAGCTTTCTGTCTCAAGAAGAGCCAAAGAAAGTTGAGGATGCACTTCTAGATCCAGATTGGGTTTTGGCTATGCAAGAGGAGCTAAACCAATTCGAGAGGAACAATGTTTGGAAGCTGGTGCCCAAGCCTAAAGACGGGAGTGTAATAGGCACAAAATGGGTGTTCAGAAACAAGATGGATGAAAATGGCATAGTCACAAGGAACAAAGCTAGATTGGTTGCAAAAGGCTACTCACAGGAAGAGGGAATTGATTTTGATGAAACCTTTGCTCCTGTTGCAAGACTAGAAGCAATAAGGATTTTCCTAGCCTATGCAGCCCATGCCAATTTCAAGGTCTTTCAAATGGATGTGAAGAGTGCTTTTCTGAATGGGGAACTGGAAGAGGAGGTGTATGTGAGTCAACCTCCTGGCTTTGAAGATGATGATTTTCCAGAGTATGTGTACTTTCTCCTCAAAGCACTCTATGGTTTGAAACAAGCACCTAGAGCCTGGTATGACACATTGTCGCAGTTCCTTCTTGAGAATCACTTCACTAGAGGTACTGTAGATAAAACTCTTTTTCATAGGATTGTGAATGGCTCTACAATACTTGTTCAAATTTATGTAGATGACATAATTTTTGGGTCTACAGATGAAAAACTTTGTCAAAAGTTTGCCAAGCTTATGCAAAGTAAGTATGAAATGAGCATGATGGGAGAATTAACTTATTTTCTTGGTCTTCAAGTAAAGCAAGTTAATGAAGGCATTTTCATTAGTCAAACCAAGTACATTAATGATTTGTTAAAGAGGTTTAACTTAATGGAATGCTCTCCTGCCAAAACACCCATGCCTACTGCCACCAAACTTGAATTGAATACTAAGGAAAAATCTGTGGACATTTCAAGTTACAGAGGCATGGTTGGCTCACTTTTATATTTAACAGCTAGTAGACCTGATATTATGTTTGCTACATGTCTATGTGCTAGATTTCAGGCTGATCCTAGGGAATCCCATTTAGTTGCTATTAAAAGAATTTTCAGATATCTCAAAGGAACACCAAACCTTGGCATTTGGTATCCTAGAGAATCTGGTTTTCAACTAATTGGTTATTCAGACGCAGATTATGCAGGATGTAAAATTGACAGGAAAAGCACAACTGGAACCTGTCAATTTCTAGGAAACAAGCTTGTATCATGGTTCAGCAAGAAACAAAACTCAGTTTCCACCTCCACAGCTGAGGCTGAGTATATTGCAGCTGGAAGTTGTTGTGCACAGATTTTATGGATGAAAAACCAACTACTTGATTATGGATTAAGAGTTGAGAAAATTCCTATTTTCTGTGACAACACTAGTGCCATTGCCATTACTGAGAATCCAGTGCAGCATTCAAGGATCAAGCACATTGACATCAAGTACCACTTTATTAGAGAACATGTTATGAATGGTACTGTGGAGTTACATTTTGTTCCAAGTGAACAACAACTTGCAGACATCTTTACCAAGCCACTTGATGAATCCACATTCTCAAGATTAGTAAGTGAGCTAGGTATGCTAAATTTCTCTTAATTATTTTGAGATTTTTGCAAGTTAATATGCAGCCAGGAATTTGCTATAATTTTTCTGTGAATTGATTTTCTCAGGAAAAGGTGAAATTTTGTCTAAGTCAAAATTACTATGTCAACGAAACGCACCATTTCGTTGATAGTCTTAGCATTTTTCTGGGTGTTTCATTGATAGCTCTTTTATATCAACGAAACGCAGCTTTATCAACGAAATAGAAGGGACCTAAAATTCCCAATTCTGATTCGTTGATGTAGCGCTTTTTAATCTGAACCGTTGAAATTGCACGTTCTTTATCACGATCTATACATACACCCCTGTAAGTATAAATCATGGTAATATTTAATTCTAACGGTTACTTTTTTAAGCCAATCAGGTAATTTAGATTAATTATTGGAATTAATTTCTGAGAATTTTTGGGGGAGTATTTAAGAAATTTCAATTTCTTTATTTCATTTCTACCTGTTCTCAAAAATTCCAAAAGTTTTTCTATCTTCTTCTCTCTAACAAGCAATACAGCTCGAAGCTTTTCCTCACTCAACAATGGCACCCATAGTCAAGCTTATGTCTGCTGGTGGGTTCATCTATGAGAAGAACAATTCTATTCCATTTGTTGTTAAGGAGAGTCCGAACAACATCTTTTTCAAGATGATGGACTTCATGAGGAACTATAAGTTGAGCTATGCGATGTTTCACTCTACACCACTCTACAATGAAATAATCGAGGAGATTTGGACCTCATGTGAGTATAGTGGAACAAACTGCACACTGCAATTCACTCTTCAAGGTAATGAGTACATAGTTAATTCTGATGTTTTGCAAGCATGTTTACATATTCCTGATAATAACTGTGATGCTTTGCCTACTAACACTGAAATAACTACCGTGCTAAATTCTATAAACTACTCTTTGCCTACTGATAACTTGGGTAAGATAATTAGGAGAGGTTTGGTTAGGGAATACAGCTATTTAGCTGATGCATTCATTAAGGTCTTTTCTGGAAAGATTAGTAATTTTGATGCATTAACTAACTCTATGTTAATTCTCCTAACCATGCTTCTAAATGATAGATATTACAACTTTAGCACCCAACTTATGTATGAAATTGGTGCTAAGTTGGGTGATAAGGAAAATAGGAAGAAAAATATCTATTATGCAAGGTTTCTGATGATGCTGGCTAATCATGTTAGTCCATCACCATTAGTTATCTCTAACCCTACTGCCAGGTTTGAGTGCTTTGTGCAAGAGAAGAGAGTATTGACAGACATACTGAGGCTGAACCACAATGGTGATGTTCCAATGGTGTATCTGCCAATCATTGAGGTAACTACTGCTATCCCTGTTAGTATAGCTGTTACTTCCATTGTTTCATCCAACCCAGTTGCTATGGAGTCTGTAGCTGTGACCCAACAGGCTCCTGCCCCAGCAACAAAACCAAAATCAAAGAAATCCTCCAAGCCAACCTCAGGTGCTTCTCAAAAGGCACCTGTTGTAAAAACTACCACACAACCTAAGGGGAGTGAGTCTGGAGTTGTGAGAGGTGAGGGAAGGGGTGAAAGTCAAAGAAACCCCAAGAATAAGGAAGGTGAGGTAAGTGTTTCCCAGCCTAGCCCCATTGTGTCTTCCCAACAAGGCACAATGAGTAAAATGGATTTAAGCACAAGTCTAATTGCATCCTCCCAAAAGGATGTAATTATTGAAACAAGCTCTCCACCCAGAGCACAGTCCAAGAGGGCAAGGGACACTGTAAGCCCACAGTCTACAATTTCCCAGTACCAAAGAAGAGTAAAGCAAAAATCCCAGGTTTCACAGGGTGCACACACACTGGAAGCAACACTTCCAGTTTCAGAAATTCAATTTGATGTAACCCCTATCATAACTCTGGGGTTACAGTCCCATTCTCTTGATATCAATCTTGAACTATCTCCACCAAATTCACCAACTCAATCATTAGATGTGGATATGATCCATTCATCTATCCCTGATTCTCCAACTCTTTTCTTGGAGAAGCCCCACTCTGACATTGGTGACCATCACTTGTTAAGTGATTTGTTGGGCCACCAATCATCCTTTTCTGAAGTTACAAGAGGATCTGTGGAACAATCTCTTAAATTAATCACCACAGATTCTACTGTAATTTCACTTTCTCAAAGTGCTTTCTTGACCTCATCAACGAAACAGGCTCTTTCGTTGACAAGTGTTTCTCCATCAACGGTATCCATACCGTTGACAGTTCAAACTACCATACCGTTGATAGTTCACTCTGCACCTCTAATTGAAAATCAAGTTGTTTCCACAACTAGTGCAGATGATCTAGTGGTAGTTGAGACACTTCTAGGATTGAGAGGGAGTGAAACTGAGAGGCTGGCTTGCAGCCAGGCAAAAGGAGAGAATGAGAGTGAGAGGCTGGCTATTTCTTCCAGCCAGGCAAAAGGAGAGATTGAGAGTTCCACCTTAGTAGGTGAAGGTGAGGGTGTGAGAGGTGTGAGCCATGGGGAGCCCATGATGCAAGAAAATAGAGGAGAGAGAGAAGGGACTACAGGAGTCATAAGGGAGGAAGCAGCCATTGCTAGTGAGTCAATGGAGGTCAATGAGGGAGAAAGGGAACTTACTTTCCAAGAGCTCTATCAACAAACTCTGGATAGTATTTCCCTGGATCCTGAGACCTTTACTCATCCTGTGTCAGCCTATCAAGTTTTGGCTCAACAGGGCAATGTGGAGGCAGAGAGGTCATTACAACTAATTCATACAACTGCATCAATGCAAAGAGCAAAGGATGCCTTGACCAATCTATCTCCAGGAGCTGCAACAAGTGGTGAGTTTGATTTCTCTGATGATGAGGACAGCTTTGGTGACAATCAGGTGGCCACTACTTCACAGACTGGGACTTCTGTGGTGCCTCATACACCAAACTGGCTTTCTCAAGATTTACCAGGAAGGATCTCCCTGGATGCTGCAATCACAAGGCAGTACAATGAGGCCTATCTGGCTCATGAGTCTGCAAATGCCAATGACAAGAAATTCTACAAGGCTATTATGGATTCACTGGAAATCCAAAGGCTACAGATGATGCAGACAAGGATTGAGGCTAGAGAAATCAAGGACTCAATTAGCAATCTCAAGGATGCTAATGAAAGGAGGCTAGATGAAAAGCTTCCTCTTCTCACTGTGTCCAAGATGAACAGGTTTTTCTCTAAGGAACCTGAGGTGGCTACCTCCTTGAAGACTCTCTCTTCTAGAGTGGACAAGGTGGAAGCTACTTTATCTCAGATGCAAAAGGAACAGGAGAAGCAGACACTACTCTTGGCCCAGCTAGTGGCATCTCAAGGACTCCCAGTCATCTCTCTTGATGATAACAAAAAGGGGGAGAAATCTAAGGAGCTAGACATTCAAATCACAAAGGTTATGGTCCCAGCCATTTCCCTGCCAAAGGAGCCACTAGCTATGGGGGAGTCAGGAAAAGCTAAACTGGACAGCATTGACCTGATTCAGCAAGCATCTATGAAGCTACAGCTTGCTGAACAAATTAAAGACCACTGGTCCAGGATAGATGAAAGAATCAAGAAGTTAGCTGATTCTGCAAAGATTTCAGATCCATCAACGAATCAAGCTTCTTCTACAGAGCCATCAACGGATGCCATGGTTTTAGCATCAACGGAATGGGAGCCACAGACCAATTCTTTATATAAGATAGAGCCCCTTCTACATGGAGTCACTCAAGGTTCAAGGAAGGAGAAAGGACAAACTTCATGCATTAGGGATGTGGAACAAGCTACATTGCAAAGAAGCTTATCTCCCAAGTCCCCTGCTAAACCAAAGGGCAAAAATATAGCAAGGACTTTCTATCCTGCACCTTATCCAGATGAGCTCAAGCTTCTTGGATTACTTATCACTAAATGCAAGGAAAGCAATGATACTGAGGTAAGGAAGCAAAGGGCAATTGTCTACAGGAATGGACAAGAAATCTGTGTTTGGGCTGGTCACCCAAACTTTGCTGAAGCTAAGGCTGAAGAGTCAGAAAGAGCAGCAGTGCAAGCACTTGCAGTTGCTCAATCTCTTGATGAAGAAGAAAGACAGCAAGAAGAAAAAGCCAGAGAGGAAAGGAGTGCAAAGAAGAGCACAAGGCAACCAAAGGCAAGAGCTAGGAGAAATATAGCCTTTGAGAATGACGACTCTCAGAGTATTGCATCAGACTCTTCTGTACCAACTGCACCTCCAACAATTCCTGATCCAGCTCTAGGGGTAAAGTTAGCCTTTGATCCTAAACATCCTGTTAATTTCCATGATCAGCCAATTGAGCCAAAGGAAGAGCCAATTGAGTTTGATGAGGCCAACTTTCCAAAATTCCTCTTTGAGATGGATCCAAAGAAGAAATCTAAGCAAAGGGCTACCAAGGCTAAGCCAATTCTAGTAAGGAGACCACAAGCTGAAAAACCTCCTACCAACCCAGAAGACTTCATCTACATTGCTAATATCAGGGAGGAGTCTGACCTACATATCAATCTTGATGACCTAGTTGAAGTGAGAGGAATAGCAGCTTCTTACAAACTACCAGAGAGATTGGTGTTTGTCTACAAGGGTGGGAGAGAACAGGTTTGGCCTCAACATAGAATTCTGGGAGAAGACTATCAGACACTGCTATCTGTGTTTAAATGCCTGAAGAAAGATTTTGGTTTTACCAAAACAGCTAAGTCTGAAGTTGTTTCCAAAATTTGCCAAATCAAAGCTAGCTGGAACAAGCCTGGCGCACTTCCCAGAGTATTGAAGGTCCCTCAAACAGGAAAGAAGATTCATCTCCAACCTTTTTGGATGATGGAATTCAGAGACAAGGACAACTGTAGAAGATTCTTCAGAATAGAAGACCAACTGGAGAAGGCATCCAATGAAACTCTAAGATTAATGCAATCCAAGTTGGGGAATCAAGATGAAGAAGAGAAGATTTTCTACAGAAGACTTCAAGCTCAGATTGAGGAGAACAATGCAAGAAAAGGGAAGAAAACAAGACCACAGAGGCAAAGATGAAAAATCTGCTCAGTCTAGAGGAGCAACTCTGTGCACTTGTTTTGTAAGATTTTCTACTTTGAAATTTAATTAAATTCAATGAAGCTCAATGCAATTTCTACTTTTATCATGTGTAATTTGACTGAGTGTTTTTGTTATCATCAAGGCTCTTGATTTATGGCTGTTATTCTATCAGTCATAAATTGGGGGAGATTGTTAGGAATATGTTGTTCTTGATGATAATTATAAAAACACTTAGTAGATTTTGTATTAAGTCATTTTGTAACTGTCAACGGAATGGCATGCTCTGCAGTGTTTCGTTGACAGGAAGCTCATCAATGGAATGAGTGTTGTAGCAATTGCACTGTACAATACTTCACAGTTTGATATGCATTTGATGTATGTATTAGATAGGTTTCCTAAGTCATGTTGACTAAGTACTAGATAGGCAAAATAGGTTGGTTAATTGTAAGTATAGCATGCCTTGTAATTTTGCCTAAGTGAAGACATGTCAACGGTATGAAGAATACTCTATCAACGAAACAAGGATACACCATCAACGGAATGAAGAATAAAGCTATCAACGAAATACATTCTCCTGCCATCAACGGATCATTATTGCTCTTCTGTATAGTTGACAAAGTGATAGTGACAGCTTTCTGACAGATCAAAAGGAGATGTAGAAGTGTGCATTTGCATTGGGAGCCATTAAAATGGTCACTGGAAATAAGGAAACATTCCAATTCCCAATTGGGTTCTTGAGTGGGATCAGAATAACCATGAAGACAAAAGACAAGGATCTCCAAGGACCACTGGACAAAAGGAATGAAAAGCAAGCTACTGGCGGTTACCTTTAGTGTACTTAAGTGTAACCAAAAATAGTATTGTAAACTTGGGGAATATATAACCAAGTGTAGCAGTTAAAATAGAATAAGGGAAGAAAAACAAATAGATTGTATTAGCTATTTTTTAGAGCATTTCTTCTCTACAAATCTAGTAACTGAGCAGCTGTGTACATTTGTATCACAGATTATTTCCGAAATAAAAACACTTCAGTTGGATCATCAAACAATCCAACTGAATTATTTATATCTTGTGTTTTTACTTATTCAGTTCAGTTTTATTTATAAGTGTTTTAAGTTTAAGAAAATATCAAGAATTGTATTCAACCCCCCCCCCCCCCCTTCTACAATTCTGTTAGGTCATTTGGGATTAACAGAAGGTTCTTACATGATTCGCGGGATCTCCCGCTCCATCATAAGCTTTAATCGTTGGCATCTTAAATTTCCTGGATATGGTAGCTTTCATGATGTCTTGAGTGAATGGTGGTGTAGGATCATCAGGATCTCCTATGGGCAACAAAATACTAAGATCACCCCTTGGGGCTTCAGCCCTCTTGGTTCTTCTTGGTGTCGGGTCCAAATTAATCACAGGGACTCGTTGTGCTCTTGTTGCTTCCTCCTCTGCCAATAATGTTTTGAGCCTTGCAGCTTCTGCCTCATGGGCCGCAATCTTTTCCTTAGTAGATTGGGATTTTTCCCGATTTGTTTGAGAAGAACATCTTCTCCTTGGGGCAACATCCCTTTCTTCTCCAGTTGAGTCATTCTCATCCTCGGTATAGGGTCCCAAGTAATCTCGAATCAAAGGGGTCCTTCGAGTTTGAGTTTGTAGATTTTGGGGTCCCATACCTTGTATATAAGGAGGAACGTATGCCTCGTGGTAGGTGGGATTGAGACCACTACCGCCCGCCATGGGTCGAGGGGGCATGCCATAACTTGGCATCCCCAAAGTTTGAGTTGCGTATTGAGGAAGATCAGTAGTATGGAGTTGAAGACCACTTGGTGCATTCATGAGCAGTGGGGAGGTCGTGATTGGTTGCTGGTGAGCGGTCTCTTGTGGATTAGAACCATGAATGACCATCTGCAGGGGATTCGTCCCTTCAATCGAAATTGGGATTTCGGGTCCTTGAGTGGTGGTTAGGGGGATATTCGCCCCTGGAATGCCATTAGTTGGCGGCGGTTGATTTCCGAGAGTATCAGTCTCAGAGGTGATAGCAAGCTCCTCAGAAGTTTGAGTATCTCGAGTTGTTCTTCGCGTGTTTGCCATGGTTGATGTTGTTTCCCACAGACGGCGCCAAATGTTATGGATTAAAAAGTGTACTTGTAAATTAATTGCTAGGGTTTAAGAGAGCTTTGAGCTTTAATGGTTGCTCTTGTGTTTCATGACTAAATCGGTCCTCACAAGATGCCTACGTATCTCAATCAGTGCTGAGAATCAAGCCAAAGACGTAGTTCTATTGTGAAGGAGCAGGGTCCTTATATAGGCGTCTGGAGCCTCGTATTTAGAGTAAGTTTAGGAGACTTAGCGAATAAGTCTCATTTTTGATAATGGATAAACATTGTATTTCTTGATGGACAAGACTTTTACTTGTTGATAAGGACTTTGACTCATTATTTCTTGTAATTGGGATTCTGGATCCTTTTTTTATGAATTTTCCATATTTTGGACTCCTTTGATGTGTTGTATATTTTCCCTATTTATTAATTACGAAATTAATAAATAATTAGGATCTTGGGCCTTGTTTATTGGGCCGTATTCTTGGACCATTCTAGGTCTAATTAATGTATCATTAATTATATTTCTAGAATTACTTTTCTGTCCATATCAAACATTATAAAAGTTATTTGGTTTAGTTTACGAAGAAAAATTACTTAAATCATTAAGGTGTCGTTTTATTTGGATGTAGTTTTATATACTACTGAATGAAGTTGTGTGGGTTATAACAATGTTAAAGTTATGATAAGTGAAATGTTATATATCAAACTATTATATTTATAATTAATTTTGCACTTTACTCGACGGAGTATTTTATTTATTATGATTATGTAAGATAAGTGTAAAACCTAAAATAGTGTAAAAGTAATAATTAATTAGATTTACACTTAATTAATATAGTACAATGGTATATTTGGTTACGTTTATTTTGCTAAACTTTAAATTACTCTTTTGTATATCAAAAAGTTTGACTATATATATCTCAAATATCAACAACTACTGTATATATTTTGAAAAGTGTAATTAAAAACATTTACAAATATTTTGTATGTTAAGTTTAGTTGGCTCGGGTTATGTTTGTATCTTTTTTCAGAAAACTTTAGTGGTTAGAGATCGGTAAAAGTAAAAAATTAATTTTGTACATAAAATTGTTCTATGATAATTATTTTAATTGTTTTAAATTAATTACACTTTTTAAAATATAAAGTTGTTGGTGGTATTAAAGATATGCATAAGTAAACTCTTTAAAATACAAAATTGTAATCATATAACACTTTATTATATTATTATTATTTGTTCAAGTGAGACCACAAATTCAAAGTATAAGATATTTTTTCATTGATTACATTCGTTTTTTTTTAGTTTAGTTGTGTTAAAAAATTTAGTAGAATCTCTTAAAAGTAGAAATTTATTAGATTCAAGATGTTAATATGTAAGTGTTACAATATATCAAATTAATTACAAATATACGAAATATAAAGTAAAATAAATGATAAACTATTTACTTTATTTTCAAAAAAAATTACAAACCCCAAATGTTGTGGAATAAAAACTGTGCTTACAAATTTAATGCTAGGGTTAGAGAGCTTCGAGCTTGTTCTCGTGTTTCGTGACTAAATCTGTCCTCACAAGATGCCTACGTATCTCAATTCGTAATTGAGAATCAAGCCAAAGACGTTGTTCTGATTGAAGGATCAGGTCCTTTATATAGGCGTTAGGAGCCTTGTATTTAGGGTATGTTTGGGAGACTTAGAGAATAAGTCTCCTTAGTGGATAAGTATTGTATTTTTTGGTGGACAAGTGTTTTCCTTATCGTAGGATAAGGACTGTGACTAGTTATTTCCTTTAATTGAGATTCTGGATCCTTCTTTGAAGTATTTATCATATTTTGGACTCCATTTATGAGCTGTATATTTTCCCTATTTATTAATTTCGTAATTAATAAATAATTAGGGTTTCAGGCCTCATTAATTGGGCTTAATTCTTGGACCAATCTAGGTCTAATTAATACACCATTTATTATGTTTTTAGGGTTATTTTTATCCCATATCATTTGCCTCCCAATTTCTAGGAAAACTTTTCAAGCTTTCGTAGAAATTATATTGACCTTTTTTGAGATTTAGGGTCTTTTTTATCCTTTACCTAGGACTTTATTTACACTAGTGTTTCACAAGTATCGCCTTATTGCAAAGTGTGGAGCGACCTACACATTTACGACAATTGTTGCCTTATTCGAGGTTAATTTGACATTTATACGAACATTTCACGGTTTATGTTGTCTAAATTTCATGATCATTCTTAAAAAGAATGGCTTAATTTCAAAAAAATTGGAAAAAACGATCCTTTATTTGCGCCTTTATTAGGCAACTACGGGGCTTTTTATGTACTATAAATTATTGCCCTTCTTACCAAGGAAATATTTTTATAATTTCTCTTGTATCTTTCCGCAATTTTCCTAATTCTTTAGGAATTTTATTGTACCTTCGGGTATTTTTCTTTATTTTTGATCATTTTATCAAAAATATTTAGTTGTGCTTCAAGCATAGAAATAATTTCATAAATTATCTCCAAATTTTTTGGATATTTCTAGAATTTTATTGTGTCCATCGGACATAAAAAAATATTTTGTGCACACCTGCATAATATTTTTCACGGATTTTTTAATTTTTCCTCCAAGTCAAACTTTTTTTTGTATTTCCCTTTTTTTTTGTGTATCGCTATTGTATATACAATCTACTCGTTCTTGAGCCACGAGCAGGAGACGTGGTTTTTACCACGACCAAAATCATAGAATCCCATTCGTGGGTGGCCTTTACAAGCTGGTTATACGATTCATTCACAGTTACATCACTAACAGGAGACACACAACTGTCCACGAGTTAAAACTTTGCATCTTTGTCGTAGGTGTTCAAGTATATATCAACGAGCAGAAACATGACATACCACTGCTGCGTGTCTTTATGTTGGTGCAGAATCAACCTACTCATTGTTTATCAACGAGAAGGAAGCATGCTTTCAATAACTAGCTGGATGAGTGCCTTGCTCTCAAACTGGTTATACAACCCACTCGTGGATATATCACGAGGAGGATTGCAGCTGTTCTTGAACGAGAACGAGCGGGAAATGTGGTTTTTACCATGAGCAAAAGCATAGCTTCCCATTCCTGGGTTATGAGAAGTGGTGTAAAATCAATCTACTCCTTAATGACTAATGAGCGCCTTTGCAGTCGTGGGTAGCTTCTCCAAGCTATCTGCTTTCCTAAGCTGATTAGAGAATTTACTCGTCCTTAAACAACGAGTGGGAGACTTCAACCTAACCCCGATCAAGAACCGTGCCCCCTGGTTGGCACTGTGGATGTTCTTTATCTTTGGTTCTCTGAGTACATGAGCTTTTTCTTCTGGAGTCCATTCACTCTTTGCCTTGACCACATAGTGTTCAGGTACAGTTTCTGTCCATTCTATGATCCTTGTAGAAATATATGGTCCATCACGAATCCTGTCCAAATAGTCAGGATCCATAGCCTCCACGTACATCAACATCTTTACCTTCCATGTTGGATATTCTGATTTCTTCATGATGGGAATTTTCATGCTTTCATACTTGGTTGTCGACATCTTAGATCGTATCTGATTCAAATTTAAAACAGTCTGCTCTGATACCAATTGTTGCCCAGTAATAAACAATTGTAGAAGGGGGGTTGAATACAATTGTATAAGATTCTCGACTAAGTAAGATATATATCACAAATATGAAAGAATGATAACAGCGTTATTAAATCTGATATAAAACTGTTACAAACTCTCTCAAGAAATTCTGAGTTCTTGAGAGCTGCTAGGTTACAAAAATACTAGTGTATGCGATTGATCTCGTTTATAGATCAAAACCTAAACTGTGTTTATATAATACACAACTTCTCTATCAATGATAAGTCCTAATCAATTACAAAGATTGAAACCTATCCTAAATTGATAGCTACATTCCTACAGACCAGGAACCGACAGAATAATCTTCCTTATTTAACTAGACTCAAAAATATAACTCGAAGTAGGAATCCTGATCAGCTTCCAGTCCTGATGATCAATCCTGATCACAGTCCTGATATTCATCTTGATCCTGACGACCATGCAATCCTGATGACGTGAGCAATCCTGATCAGTTGAGTCTAGATCCTGACAATCATTGAATCATGATCTAACAATCTCCCCCAATCTTATACTTTGTGAAATAAAGTATAGATTCCTAAGATTCAATGATGTCAAAAACATATTTACAAAATGTACAAATATCAGCAGCAACTTATCTGTTTAAATTCTTTGATAGAACAGATTCATCTTCAAGAAGTTGGATAACAAATTTTCTTTTTTTTCTTCAAGAATTTGAATCAGTCTTTCCTTAAGATTTCTGAGTTCTTCATCTTCCTCATTAATCTGGTAGATAGGTGCTCTGAGATTTTGTATGGAGCTTTTCTGTAGACTGTGTTCTTCAAGCAAAAGATAAGCAATTTCCTTCCCATCAGGATTGAGAGTAAGTTGAGTCATGCCAAAAGTCACTTCTTTAACAGCAGTGCCCCTTTGCATTTTCACATCTTGACCTCTTTGATTTAAGTACATGGGAGTATAATTACCATTGAAATTTCTATTTCCATCCAGTCTTCTTCTTATTGTTGATAAGATCATGTCACTCCACACTTTGCACACTTTATTCTTCCATCTTAATAGATAATGAACATATTCCAGTTCCTGTGTAGTTTTCATCAGCAGATCTTGAATGGATAGAATCTTCACACTACCATCTTTCATGAAGTACATAAGCTTTTCTTTCTTTTCAATACCATCATGACAATCTATAACTATATCAACAGCTAATAAATTGTTCAGGTTTTCAGAAGTTAAAGTACCTCCAATTTCAATCAAGGAGTAAGGATCAACATATGACATATTCAGATATTCAGCATCCCTGTGTCCAATACCTCCTCTTGAATTACTTGTCAATTGCTTCAGATTTGAAAACATTCGTAGCCAGAATGCTTTTGATCTAACCATATCAGATAAATCAACAACACTTGAAGCACTTGTTATAATTCCTCCATTCTGAAAATTGATAGGTGTGTTACACCTCAGTGTACTTATGTGTTTCCACTTCTTATCTTTTTCTTTTTCAAAAACATAGCTTCTTTCTAGTAAAGATTCTCGTCTGCTTGAATTTCTCCACACTCTTCTATTTGAGAGTTTAAGCCTTTGTACATAGAGATTGAAATCTCTATTTGTTGTTCTTGTGATTTCTCTTCTTCTGGCTTCTTCTTCTTCATCCACTTCCTTGTTGTCAGAATCAACCACAGTAGATAAGATTAACAACTCAATCTCTTGCAGAATTTCAGATTCATCAGGATCTTGAACATTGTCAGGAACAATATCAGGATTAGAATCTTCAATTTGATTTGTATTGCAGAGAATTAATTGTCTTGGCTTTCTTCTCAATTCAGGTTCTTCTTCAATAAACTCCTTGTCTTCCTTCTCAATGATATCCTTGATAACATGATCTATTAGATTTTGTGAAGCTTCAGGAATTTCTTCAATTAATAAACCTCTAGACCTTGTCTGTCTAGGCATTGTTTGAGTTGAAGAACCTCTTCTACTTCTTCTAGCACCTCTCCTACCTCTGCCTCCTCTACCTCTAGCAGGAGCAGGATTATTAAAGCTTTCCATCATTTCTCTCTGTTGACTTAAATATTCTTTATGAGAGAGATCAGGATATTCTTCACTTGTTGTAGAGAGTGCTTTTCTTGCAAATAATTGTTGAACTCTTTTATCAGTGTGATATAGAGTAACAATTCTGCCATCTTTTGTAGTGAACTTCTGGAATAGATTTGATGCATCTTCAGGATTATCAATAATCACATCTTCATCTCCTTCAGGAATTGTAGCAAGAGTCTGTACATGACCAGGCATCAGTATTTGATCACCTGTCAGTATTTGTTCTTCCGTCAGGATCTGAGATTGCACCAAAGTTCTCACTGTCCTTACTCCAGAATCAGAAACATGAGTAGACTGCGTTGTTTGACTTTGAGAAGTTTGAATTGTTTCCATAACAGCAGCATCAGAGGTTTCTCCTTGTAGAATTTTGTCACCACCATCATTTCCAGTATCATCATCATTATTCCTCAATACTAGATCAGGTGTACATTTTGTCTGACTTACCTTCTCCCCCTTTTTGACATCAGTATATGACAATATATTCAAAATTAAGGCAAGAGAGGTTTGAATGTCAGTTACCTTTGTATCAAGAGAATCAATCTTGTTGTTGATTGAAGACTGTTCAGTAATGATTGACTTAACTTGGGATTCCACTACCCTGAGTTGAAGAGCAGTAGGCACCTTTGTAAAGCTCTGAGAAATATCAGTCCTCACTTTGTCAGTAGAATCTTTGACAGAATCTATTTCATGTTTCAGGCTTTTGGATAACAGAGTAGTAGCCTTCAAATGATTCTTCAAATCTTCATTCTGAATCAACTTAACAGCATTATAAGCATGATCCAATGCATATGGATAGCTTACAGAATCATCAGACCTGTACCATTCATTTTCCCATTGATGCATTCTCAGTTGTTCAGCAGGATCAATCTCCGAAGGAACATAAAAGTCTTGTCTGAAGTCTTTTACAGTAGAAGCCTTGCCAGTCATGAAGGTGCTTGACGAACCATAGTTAGTTCCAAGACTAGATTTTAAAACTCTGGCAAGCTGATCCTTTTCTTCGTTATTATCATCATCACTATCATCAGAATCATCATCATCATTATCATGAGTAACATTAGGATCAGGAATAGCTATACCTTTCCATTTATCCTGTGAATCTGTGATATGATGGGCCATTGGTTGTGATCTTAGTGGCCGTATCAGTATTGGCTCAACATCAGGAGCACCACTAGCATCAGGAGCAACACTGTCAGGATTTGATAAGCTTGCATCAGTATTTGTTACCAATGGTTCTTGTGTAACATGAGGTTCAGAAGCTGCTTCAACACTCTGAGTTGGAGGTTCTTGTGTGCTTCCCTCATTGACAGTGTCCTCGACCAATCTTTGAACTTCATCTGCACCAGAAATCCCTTGAGCATTGTCAGGAAATTTCTCAGAAACTGTAGCATGGCCTGCATCTTCACTTTGAGAAGATGGTTCTTGTGTGACCGGAATAGAGATGTCTTCATTCTCCTTTTGAGAAAATGGTTCTTGTGTGACCATTCCAATTGCTAAGCCTTCACCCAAACTTTGATTGAGTGGTTCTTGTGTGGTTGGATCATCAGTAAGAGCTGCTGAACCACTTTGAGGTCCAGGTTCTTGTGGGCTTGATCCCTTCAGTTTCTTCTGTCTAGAGAATACTAACTCCCCTGCTTTCCTTAGATTTTCCATTGGATGTTTAATTCCAAGATTGGAAGCAGCAGCACCATACTTCTCCCATGAAATATCAACATGTCTTTTTGTTGGAGAGTCCTGTGCTGGAGAGTCTGAAATAGTAACCACTTGACTTGGTGCAGCATCAGGAATACTAACATCAGGATTTGCTTGAGCAACTGAAATTGATTGCTCATTAAGAATAGAAGTGTCATGTACATCAGTATCCTGCTTCTTTTCAAAAGGAATATGATACCTGCCCTTAGATAATTTCCTTTTCTTCTGTGGTGTAGATAATGGTACCATAGCTTCAATAGCAGTATCAGCAACTTCCTTATTCACATTCATTATAGAGGATATAGGTAAATCATCCTCTGAATCAGTCTCATCCCTGATCACTAACTTTCTTTTAACAGAAACAGCCTCAACACCCTTAGCAGCTTTCTTCACCAGGACCCCTTGTACACCCCATTGTAACTTCTTTTTAGTGATTGGTGTATAGGAAAAATTCTTTGAACCTGATTGTCTTCCTGACACATCAGTTCTAGCTGATTTCTTTGATTTTACAACTAACGTCTTTTGAGAGACAATAGAGGTGGTTGTTAACTGTTTAGACTGTTTAGGTGGCATGCTTGTGTCAGGAACAAGGTGTGAAGGACCTTGCCCCATAGCATTAGAAAGCAATCCATAACAAGTATGCATTTTCTGATGTAAGAATAACCTGACCTCATCAGGAATAAAAGCATTTCCAATAAAACCATTTGCATCATCAGGATTAAAAAAAAATTGATATGAGGTGAAAATAAAATTTCATTTAAGAAAATAAAATTTATTTCAATAACCCTGAAAAATGTTTCTTTTTTTAAAAAAAAATCACCAAATTAATGATGTAGAACCCACTGAAACATTCTTACCAGTTAACAAGGCAAAATAGTCATCGAAAACTGAATCGTCGCCTCGAGAATAAGCAAATGACCTGCAGAAGAAAAGAGAGTGTTAAACAGTATAATCATTTATCATCAAAAATACACAAACCCTCTCCATAGAGAAAAAGTCTTACGAAAACCTTTCATCTTCTTCTTTTCTTCATGGCTACTAATAACCAACAAGATGCGTTACCTGATCAAGAACTCGATGAAATAGAGTTAATCTGGTAGGAAATGGATCAGACTCTAGCAGAAATTGCAGAAAATGAAGAGCCACAACCTATTCCTGACCCTCAGGAGCATAACGCCTTTTTGTAAACGCAATGGCTGATGTGCTTTTGCACAACTTCCAGCAGGCAAACCCTGACTGAAATCCTCTTGACAATCTCATCATTGTCAATGATGAAGAGGATGAAGACGATGAAGATGAAGAAGAGGATGAGGAGCTCGAGCGAGAGCTTGAGAGAAGGAGAAAGAAGATCTTGGATGCTTGTATGTCATGCAAGTTGGAGACATGGAAGAGTCCCGGTGGACACGGTGACGATCCGCCTTCAAGTGCATCAGCTCCTCTTCTCGTCCTTTAAGGATGGAACAAGAGACCTTCCAATCCTGATGGACTGTGAAGCTGCTCAGGAGCATTCATGCTAATTTGCAGGGCACGTGATCCTGAGTAGCAAAATAGACTTTCTGAATGACCATCAGGATTTGATAGTCATCAGGATTTCTTCTCTGTAGCTTTTCTCAGAAATTCTCAAAGTTCATCATTCCAAGTTCATTCACCAATTTATTGAAAGTAGCTTCAGGCAGTGGCTTGGTGAATATATCAGCTAGTTGTTGATCAGTGGGAACAAAGTGAAGTTCAATTGTTTCTTCCAGAACCTGTTCTCTTATAAAGTGATATCTAATACTGATTGTTTAGTAAGAGAATGTTGAACTGGATTTCCTGTCATGGCAATAGCACTTTGGTTATCACAATAAATAGGGATTTTTGAGTATGACAGGCCATAATCTAACAACTGATTTCTCATCCACATTATCTGAGCACAACTTCCTGCAGCAATGTACTCAACTTCTGCAGTTGAAGTAGAAATAGACTTTTGCTTTTTACTGAACCATGAAACTAGTCTACCTCCCAAAAACTGACAACTTCCTGAATTACTTTCCTGTCTATTTTGCATCCTGCAAAATCAGCATCTGAATAACCACACAAACCAAAATCTGATTCCCTTGCATACCAAAGGCCAAGAGAATGAGTGCCTTTGAGATATCTGAAAATTCTTTTAACTGCAATCAGATGAGGTTCTCTAGGTTTTGCTTGAAATCTTGCACACAGACAGGTTGCAAACATGATATCTGGTCTACTTGCAGTGAGATACAATAAAGAGCCAATCATCCCTCTGTAGTGAGTTACATCTACCTCAGCACCTTGATCAGGATCAAGTTTGGTAGCTGTAGCTATGGGAGTACTTGCAGTTGCACAATCTTCCATGTTAAACCTTTTCAATAAATTCCTTGTATACTTTGACTGATTGATAAAAATGCCATCATCAATCTGTTTAAATTAAAGACCAAGAAAATAACTCATTCCTCCCATCATGCTCATTTGATATCTTGACTACATAAGCTTAGAAAACTTTTCACACAGCTTATTGTTTGTTGACCCAAAAATGATATCATCAACATAAATCTGAACTAAAAGCAAATCCTTACCATGATTCAAATAGAATAGAGTTTTATCAATAGTACCTCTTTTGAATCCACTTTCTAGTAAGAACTGGGCTAAGGTTTCATACCATGCTCTTGGAGCTTGCTTTAGTCCATAAAGTGCCTTATCCAATCTATAGACATGATTTGGATATTTAGGATCGATGAAACCAGGAGGTTGCTCAACATAGACTTCTTCCTCCAGTTCACCATTTAAGAAAGCACTTTTTACATCCATCTGGAAAACCTTGAATTTCTTATGAGCTGCATATGCCAGAAAGATCCTGATGGCTTCTAGTCTTGCAACAGGAGCAAAAGTTTCATCATATTCCATTCCTTCTTGCTGAGAATACCCCTTTGCAACTAGCCTAGCTTTGTTTCTGATTATCACTCCATCAGAATCAGTCTTATTCTTGAAAATCCACTGTGTACCAACAATTGATCTGTTCTTTGGTCTTGGTACCAGTTTCCAGACTTCATTTCTTTCAAATTCATTCAATTCTTCTTGCATTGCAGCAACCCAATCAGCATCTTTGAGTGCATCTTCAACTTTCTTAGGTTCCTCCTTGGATAGAAAGTTATTGTATAGACATTCATTCTGTGTTGCACTTCTTGTCTGAACACCTGCATCAGGATCTCCAATGATCAAATCAGGAGTATGACTTGCAGTCCATTTCCTTGATGGTAGTAAGTCATGTCTTGATGTAGATGCTCCCCCTGGATTGGTGTTATCTTGATTTGAAGAATTTGCTTCATTAGAAGCTCCCCCTGAATAATTTATATCCCTTCCTGATGAATTATCAGGATCATCATTTGAATCAGTATCTGAAAAATTCTGTCCTGATGATTGAGTTGACTCTGAACTTGTAGTAGAATGCTGTTGATCCCCCTCAACATTTGCACTACTAGATGTATTATCGTTATTTGCATCATCAGAGTTAGCACCATCAGTATTTGGTGTGCCATCAGGATTTGATGAATCATCAGGATCTGATTCACTTTCTTCAGGTTCCTTGGTAGCTTCATTTTCATAAATTAGCCTCTCATGAGAGTCTTCATTGATTCCAGTTATCTTCTTATCATCAAAAGATACATGTATTGACTCCATGACAGTCCTTGTTCTCAAATTAAAAACTCTGAAGGCTCTTGATGCAGGATAGCCTATGAAAATTCCTTCATCAGCCTTTGTTTCAAATATCCCTAGCTGTTCAGGATGAGTTCTGAGAACAAAACATTTACAGTCAAACACATGTAGATGCTTCAAACTTGGTTTCTTCTCCTTGAGAGATTGATAAGGAGTAACACCATGTCTTTTTATCAATGTGAGATTTTGAGTATAGCATGCTGTGTTGACTACTTCTGCCCAGAAATATGTAGGTAACTTAACTTCTTCCAACATAGTTCTGTCAGCTTCAATAAGAGTTCTATTTTTCCTTTCAACTACTCCATTTTGCGGAGGTGTGCCAGGAGCAGAGAATTGTTGAATAATTCCTTTGTATTTGCAGAACTCTTCCATCTTGGAATTCTTGAATTCAGTACCATTATCACTTCTCAGAATCTGGACTTTGTACTTTGTGGTTGTCTCAATCATCCTCACATGATCCAACAGTATTTCAGGAGTTTCATCTTTTCTGTGAAGAAAATACACCCAGGTGAATCTAGAATATTCATCAACAATTACAATAGTGTACCTTTTCTTACTTATGGTCATAATGTTGACTGGACCAAATATATCAAGATGCAGCATTTGATATGGTTCTTCAATAGAGGATTCAGATTTACTCTTGAATGATGTCCTTCTCTGTTTAGCCTTTTGACATGCATCACAGAGTCCATCAGGAGTATATAACACTTTTGGCAATCCTCTAACTAAATCTTTCTTAACCAACTCATTGATATTGCTGAAGTTGAGATGAGAAAGCTTCTTGTGCCAATTCCAACTTTCATCTACTGAAGCTTTACTGATGAGACATGTAGGGGAGTCATCAGTATTTGAGAGAATGTTGGCTTCATATATGTTACCATGCCTGTAGCCAGTCAATGCTATCTTTCCTGTTTCTTTGCTGACTACTTCACAATGTGTGCAAAAGAAGTGGACATGATAACCTCTGTCAGTGATTTGACTAATACTCAACAGGTTGTGTTTTAGTCCCTTCACTAGAGCTACTTTTTCAATGATGACATTTCCAATGATTATATTGCCATATCCCAAAGTTTGTCCAATGTTGCCATCTCCATAAGACACAGTTGGACCAGCTTTTTCCTCATATTCTGATAACAGGGCCTTGTTTCCAGTCATGTGCACAGAGAATCCACTATCCATGACTAACACATTTTTCCTTTTTCCCTGCAATCAGAATAGAAACACACTAGTTAGAACATTTAGGAACCCATACATGTTGGGTTCCTTTTTCATGCAATTTATTAATTTTAGCAGCAGAAGACTTTTTGACTTTAGCAGTCCTGACAGGATTTATTCCATAAGGATTTGCTTTGTCAGTATCAGTATTAACAAAAGCATGCTTCACTATTACATTCTCAATTCTACCAGACTTTGTACTATTATCAAGCTTAGGCAATGGATCATAAAAGTTATAGTACAAATCATGATAATCTTTACAAGTATAAATAGAATGCCATATACTACCACAATGAAATTAAACAGGACTTCTGTGGTTTATAAAATACTGATCTACTCCTGACATCAGAAATAGGAAGTTCAGTACTTTTCTTTAAACTCTTTTTACAATCAATAGCAAGATGATTAGAGTTACCACAGGTAAAAAAACTTTTCCTAGGTGCATTTGGGATATACTTGTAACCATTCTCTTTATTGATTCCAATTTTACCATTCCTGTTTCTCTTAACAGTAGCTTCCTTTTTCTTATATGTAACCTCACAGATTTTATCCTTAAATTGTTTCTGAGACAGTAAACCTACATTCTTAGTGATTTTATTCAAGACAGGTTTAGACTTTACAAGATTTATACTTTGAGCAGAAGTAGATCCTTTTTCAAAAATTGAATTAGAATCTTTACCAAAAACAAAATCAACAGGAATAATCTTAGATTTGGTTTTGTCTATAACATGTCTATAGGTTTTTGGACTAACTGTCTCATCAACAACAATTTTCTCCTTAAATTTCTTATCTTCATCTGACTTATATCCTAGACATTCTTTCCAATTCTTAGAGGTATTAATCTCATGAAATTTTCTACCATAATCTGTCCAGGTCCTGATTTTCTCATTAGCATATTCTAAATCCTTTTCTAGTGCAGTACATTTGAGTTTCATCTCTAAATACATGTGTTTAGCATTATCACATTCTATCTGTACTTTTTGCATATGAGAAAATTCATCTTCTAGATGCTCATTCCTTTTCCTTAGTTCAGACATCTCAGATAAGATTCTAGAATTCTCAGTAGTTTGACTTCTAAAGCTAATATGCAATGACTTTAGAAAACGTCTTAACTCAGAAGCATTATCAGTATCAAAATCAAAGACAATATTAAGTACCTTATCATCAGGAATAGCAGTATCATCATTATTGGCCATCAGGCATAGTTGACCACCTCAGTATCAGATTCTGAGGAAGAGTCCATCCAATCCTTGCTTGATGTGATGAGTGCCTTTGTCTTCTTGCACTCAGAAGCAAAGTGACCCATACCATTACACTTGTAGCATCTAACCTTTGACTTGTCAAATTTGCTACCCTTGCTGTCCTTTTTGATATACTTGTCTTTGTCTGCATTGAAAGTCCTTTTCTGGAAGTTGCCTTGTCTTCTAGCCTTCCTGAACTTCATCCTTTTGAAGCTTCTGAAAATCATAGCAACCATCTCTTCCATGTCTGAGTCAGAAGAGTCATCATCAGTATTGGTATCAGGATTGCCATCAGTATCTGATGAAGAGTCATCAGGATCTGACTCAATTATTCTTGATTTCCTTCTAGAGACCTCCATAGCTTTTCCTTTTGATTTAGCCTCTGCTTTCAAAGCAATAGATTTTGCCTTGCTGCTTTTCTTATTCTTTCTCTGTTGAACTTCAAGATCATGAGTTCTTAACATTCCATAGACTTCATCAAGAGAGACAGTGTTGAGATCATACTGATGTCTAATGATTGAGGTCTGAGTATCCCATTCTTCAGGTAAAGCTCTTAGAAACTTGGTGTTTGAATCTTCAGTTTCATACTCCTTGTCAACTAAAGATAAACTGTTCAGGAGTGTCAGAAATCTATCATATAAATCAGTCAGGCTCTCATTAGGTTTAGCATCGAATTGTTCATATTCTTGAATCAAAAGAGCCTTCTGTTCTTCTTGACAGATGCAGATCCCTGGCACTGTATTTCCAGAGTATCCCAGATTTCTTTTGCAGACTTGCATGCAATCACTCTGTAGGACATGACAGCATCAAGACTACTGTGCAGGATGTTCTTTATCTTTGGTTCTCTGAGTACATGAGCTTTTTCTTCTAGAGTCCATTCACTCTTTGCCTTGACCACATAGTGTTCAGGTACAGTTTCTGTCCATTCTATGATCCTTGTAGGAATATATGGTCCATCACGAATCCTGTCCAAATAATCAGGATCCATAGCCTCCAGGTACATCAACATCTTTACCTTCCATGTTGGATATTCTGATTTCTTCAGGATGGGAATTTTCATTCTTTCATACTTGGTTGTCGACATCTTAGATCGTATCTGATTCAAATTTAAAACATTCTGCTCTGATACCAATTGTTGCCCAGTAATAAACAATTGTAGAAGGGGGGTTGAATACAATTGTATAAGATTCTCGACTAAGTAAGATATATATCACAAATATGAAAGAATGATAACAACTTTATTAAATCTGATATAAAACTGTTACAAACTCTCTCAAGAAATTCTGAGTTCTTGAGAGCTGCTAGGTTACAAAAATACTCGTGTATGCGATTGATCTCGTTTATAGATCAAAACCTAAACTGTGTTTATATACTACACAGCTTCTCTATCAATGATAAGTCCTAATCAATTACAAAGATTGAAACCTATCCTAAATTGATAGCTACATTCCTACAGACCAGGAACCGACAGAATAATCTTCCTTATTTAACTAGACTCCAAATATAACTCGAAGTAGGAATCCTGATCAGCTTCTAGTCCTGATGATCAATCCTGATCCCAGTCTTGATATTCATCTTGATCCTGACGACCATGCAATCCTGATGACGTCAACAATCCTGATCAGTTGAGTCTACACTACGCCATAGATGGCCTATCGCAACAAATTAGGGGGGGTGTTACCATATTGGATGTTACTATAGCTATACAATTTTTGTGCTATCGTAACGCAGTGATTTTGGATGTTACCAAAGCCATGAAGCTATGTTACTTTAGTTGTAAAAGGTGTTACACTGGGCAACACAGTAATGTGTGTTACCTTAGAGTGTAGTATTAATGAACAAATAAAATTAAATTTTATATATAATTAATAGTTTGATAATTGTTTAAATCTAAAAGTAAATAATATTAATAAAATCATTGAAATCATCATTAGAAAAAGTAACATTCCATCGAATTATTGAATTATTTATATTCCATAAAATTTAAAATATTTTTAATAAATTTAGAATTAAAATATTTTAAAATAATATTTAAGAATTATTAAATTTTCATTAAAATCATTAACATTTTTATTAGAGAAAATAATAATTTGTAAAAATTGTGAATTATTACAAAATAATGAAAATAATGAATTTAATAATTTTAACTTAATATAAATAAATTGAAATAAATTTGTAATAATTTTTTTTAAAAATGAGAAAGGGAAAGTAGTCTCAGAGACCGGGCTGAGCGGCAAACAAAAACGTAGAGCGGCAAAAACGAAAAATTAAAGTTGGGGCAAAACAAATAGGGGGAAAATTAGAATTGGGGCAAATACTCTTAGTTCTCTCACTTCTCTCTCCCTCTCTCGTCGTATCTCTCTCTATCTCTCTCGTCGTATCTCTCTTCCCCTCTCTCCCTATCTCACCACTCAATCAACTTTCACGACTCACTCGGGTTTCACAAAATTTATTAGGGCTTCATTCATCTCGCTAATTAATTCAATTAGGGTTCAATTGAATGGGGTTGCAACAGATTCAGTTTTGGTTCAACATCTACGGCTCAATCTTCGTTTGGTTTCGATTTTGAGGTATTCCCTTCACTTTATTAATTTGTGTATTCCTGTAATCTACTCTCTCTATCTGGGTTTAAAAATGTCTAAGCAGAAAAAAGATAAACACAACAATATCATAGCTCTCACCGGAGCTGCTGGCGCTGCCGCTCTTCTCGCTTTCGCTCAACTTCGCCATTTCTTCACTCAATTCGAGAAATAAAAAGAAAGGTTAATTTTCAACTTGTTTATAATTAATTAATTGAATTTTTATTGTGCATCTGAATTTAAATTGTGATTAATTGTGTTTGTATTTGACTGTTTTGTTATAGTGATTGAATTAGTTTTGTATTTGACTTTATTGTTCCAGAACTTAAAGGCTCTAATGTGCATGTACTAAACGCTTGTTTTGCATATAATGATGTTGCTGCACAAATTCCTACATTCTGATAAGCCTAAATGTTTGAAAAATGTCTAAAAGATCTTAATTCTACTTAATCAATGTCATGTTGCAAGTGTACAAGTCATATTAAGTTGTAACTACTTCTTACACATTGAAAAAAACTGGTAGGGAAAATTATTAGGGAAGTAGTCAACACTTGTCGTGAATTGTATACATAAGAGAGTAAGAGAGAATGATTTATGCTTTTGCCAATGCATCTGGTGAACTATTGTTTGCGATATATGAGAGAAAATAACATAAACATAGGAGGAAAAAGACCTAGGAATGTTGGAGAACTGGAGCAGAAAAATGGGTTGGAAACTCTCTGAAGTCTAAAGGAGCATGTCACGTAATGAGACTCTTAGGTCACATTCAATGGAAAAGAGACAAACCGTAGGTGCTGCATTAGTGAAGACTGGTAACATAGTCAAGGTTTTTAGCTATTTGGTGCACATGCAGACTCCTTCCAAGGAGCAGCTTCATAGATGGCTATCTAAAATCATCTGTACAGACATATTCTCTAGTTGTCATGTCAAATATAGATTCCAGTGTATTCTGTGGGGATAAAAGGATTTGATAATTAGTATTAAAGGCTGACAATTGAGTGCATTCTTATGCAAATTGCTTTGTTCATGGGCATTATTTCTGATCACATCAAAGACAGCTCAATGTTTAAAAAACTAATGCTTCCTGGGGTCCATAATGCTGTTGGACAGCCCACCCTTACTTTAAGCATTTATCCTGCATTATTGCTCGACCAAATACATTTAGAATGACTGCAGAGAAAGTATTCACACGAGTATCTAAGCAGTATCGTTCAGTTTGTGTTTCTGTTGAAGTAGCAATCAACTGATATTTCCACCGTGCTCTGATTTATTCCATGTTTTTAATTTCCTTGTCAACTGGATTTAAATTTCTCGTTCAGTTCAACACATACCTTACAAGCAGTATCGTTCAGTTTGTGTTTCTGTTGAAGTAACAATCAATTGATATTTCCACCGTGCTCTGATTTATTCCATGTTTTTAATTTCCTTGTCAACTGGATTTAAATTTCTCGTTCAGTTCAACTCCCCCCCCCCTCCAAAAAAACAAGTGATTGTTTGTACTTCCTAAATTCTTATGTGATCTATATCAAGGATTGATAATCACTTATTCACTTAAGCTAACATATGATCCATATCTAAAGATAAATTTTGTTTTCTGCCCTTCAATTTAGGCGAAGGCTGCACTTCAAGGAGTGAAGAAAGGCAATGCCAAGGAAAGGTCTGGCTTAGGCAAGGGCAAGGGCAACAAAGATGGGCAAGAAATGAGAAGGACAGATCAATCATCAGATAGCCCCGACTCTTCAAGGTACAAGTTCTAGTTGCCTTTAAGTTAAAAGGCTTATTAAGTTTCTTTTTGTAATCTTTTTAAATTGAAAGTATTATTACCATTGCAATCCAATTGTTACAACTTCTACCACAGACACTCTCGTGATTATGTTGATGCACTAAAAGCATTTCCAAGGTCACGTCAAGCAAGTGACGAGGAAAGCAGTGCAAAAATGTCTTCATTGTTGCTGTCAGCTCCACTGTCTACACTTCTTATCCCTTCACTAAAGGAGGTAATTCTTCCAACTTCATTCTGCTGATAAATTGAAGAACTTTTCCTTAATTCAGAGAGTTTTGTTAACAGATAGATTCTGAACCTCTGGGTTTACAATGAAATTATGTCCTTAGCATATTCAGTGGCGTGTGATTGTAATACCAAATTTGGTTATGACCTAATTAAATATAATTTAAATATAAGAATATAATAAATCTTACCAATATTTTAAAATCATTACAATAAAATCATACCTAGTTGTATAACTACAAACAATGATGACAGAGACTTGATTGAAGGCTGACTGGGAAAGCTTTGTTGTGTCTAAGATGACTGGAGTTGAAGCTACCGCATCAGGTTCAGATGTTCAGTCAGGAAATATGGTTTATACACCTATTCTGGAGGAGGGAGTCTTCCGGTTTGATTGCTCTGCTGATGATAGGAATGCGTCGTTTCCCAGTCTTTCTTTTGTTAATCAGAAGGACATGGACACACCTCTGTTGAATACTAGAGGGAAACCAACATTTACTCCTACTTCTGAGTGTATACTTGGACAACAAACTGTAAAAATCGAGGTTATTTATGTAGCAAAATTTGTCAAATCTTTCAACATTACAATGTGATATGTGTTGATTTTTACACTTTGCTGATATAATATTGTGTTATTTAAGCTTCTAGCCGGTACCACATTCTATGGAACAGGAGAAATTGATGGACAGCTTGAACGTACAGGGAAAAGGGTATTGTACATCACTTAATTGGTTTCACAAGACTGCCCAACTTCTTCAAGGACTTAATAATTCTTGTGGATCAGGTTTTTACTTGGAATACCGATGCCTGGGGTTATGGTGCTGAAACGCCGTCTTTATACCAGTCACATCCTTGGTAGTTAGAGATATGCAGCAACGCGGACTGGCGACAATTTATCAACCTGGGAGTCATCCTCCTGAAGAACTACTTATGTGTTGTAGATGCATACTCAAGCAAAAATGAAAATGTTGGAGGCAAAGAAGGAAGCTCTGACAAATGAGTGATGGACTTGGCTCTTAGACATCTAGTGGTATAGACAGTGCCTTTTGATGACCTAGTATAGGTTTTTCTATCCCGCTTATGACTTTGCAATGTGGTTGTTAAAAATGAACATGTAATTTTCTTGTAGTACTTGTAAGTTTTAATTTATGTTCTCTAGTGTTGGTGGATATTATTGACTGATGTGGTTGGTTTGTTATTGGATTGGTTATCTTATTGGTGAATGAAATTAGGACTTGGTTTGGTTGTTGGTTTATTTGGTGGGAAATATAATATTTAAACAGCATATTTTTATTTTATTATACTTAGGGTGTTACTATAGGTATAACTGTGTGTTGCAATTGATAATACAACACGTGGGCCCCACATGTGGGACCCATTTTTTTGCAAAATTTTAATATCTTTGGTAACACAGAAAGTATGTTGCTGTAGAATGTTTATTGTGTTGCTGTTGATATCTTAAGTAACACAGTTTGCTATGTTACCTTAGGGGTCCTCAGTATGTTACTATAGACCCCTATAGCAACTGCTGAGAACCTAACACGGCTCTGATGTTACCATAGCCCTTTTTGGGGCTATAGCAACGCGAAACTGGGCTTATAGCAACATAGTTTTGTGGTTGCAAAAGGCCATTTATGGCGTAGTGCTAGATCATGACGATCATTGAATCCTGATCTAACATGACCGACAGCCTTTCTAGTTTAGGCGAGCCCGTAAACCGAAAATTATACCGGCTTTTCACTTTTCACTGTCTATAAGCCCGTAAGAGACACATAATAGTTCACGAGTAAAATTTTAAAGTCCCAGTCGTGGGTTTTCATGAAGTAGTGAATACAACGTACTCGTCTTTCAGACAGTAACAACATTCTTGTTCCTCTTTTTCTTTTATATGCGTTGTATTGTACTCTGGTTTTTCTTTTTACTGCAAATACAACCTACTAGGTATACATCCACGAGTAGGAGACATGCAAAAATCAACGAGCACCATTGGGCCTGCAGGCCTTTCTCTTAAATTTTCTTTGGGCCTGCCTTTCTCTGAAATTTTCTTTAGGCCTGCAAATACCAATGGCTGGTTGTTCAGTAACCAGCAGCATGCTAATTTTCCACGAGCTGCAGTAATGCTTAGTGTTCATATACTTGTAGATTGTTTGCTTTAAGGTGGCCTATTCGTGCCTTATCTGTAAAAAATAGTCATGGAACCTGGCACTGGCATGCAAAAGCTACCATGTAATTATAGGTTCTTATATTTTTACTCAAGTACAACATATTCGTTGTCCAGCAAAGAGTGGCATACATATATTTTTCCACGAGCAGAAACTATACCTTTCATTTTGTAGGTATTTCTTTTTGTATGCATTATACTCATGGTTGTACCACGAGCAAGGCCCTCGAGGCTTACACATATTTTTCTGTAAGCATCATGGACTCATTTTTAAGGCTTTTTAAGGCTTCACGGTGTGGCTCTCTGGTTGCAGATGTAAATTGAAAATCAAATAATATCAGATATTATTTATTGAAAATCTGAAATATCCTAACGGTAACATGACCGTTGAAAGCTTCTAGAATTGGTTCCTCACTTGGCCAGCCCATAAACCGAAAATTCTATGGGCTTTTCTTTCTTGGGCCTCAAGCCTTTTAAATTTTGGGTTGCACGTCTTAATTATATTTGGGTTTTTTTCTTTGTTCATACATGAATACAATATATTCGTTGTTAGACAACAAATAACATACATCATTTTTTCAACTGATACTCTTGGTGATTAACCAATCGCGAAGTTTACTTTTTATCGTTTTGAGGCTGCAAGCCTTTTTATTTCCTCGTTTTATTTACTTATGTACCTTGAACACTTCCCGTACTCGATCGTCACTGTTATATTCTGCGCTTTGGTACAAAGTTGCTTTCGTGTTTAATAATAACATAGCAACAAGAAAAGTTCAAGTAGAAATAAATAAACTTGAATTAGCATAACTTTAAAGGATCACTTCAAGTCAAAGAGGGTTCAACCCTTACATAATACTCTACTTTCTACCTCGAGTTAAAAACTCGGACTGGTTCCGTCGACCTTATTGCTACATGTCCTAGTAGTGGATCCTTTTAGGAAACACTAAAACATAATAAATTTTCAAATTTGAGGCATGCCAAGTTCTTGGCACCTCAGCCCCTTCAAGGGTTCATGCAATAATGCTCCAATGTAAGTGACTTTGTCTGATCCTTCCGGGATTATGGGAATAGAAATCAAATCCTCAGCCGGCTTTCCCTTTCATTTTTCATCGTCTCCTGAATCCATAACCTCGATTGGGAGAACCTGCCCCCGACTCCATCAGGCCTTAATGCGGCTACGTAGCAACTCCTAGCCATCTTTTGATCTCCTTGTTCTTCACCAACCTCGTTCCTTGTTGGGAACTTGATTTTTAAATGGTAAGTTGAGGCAACGGCCTTGAATGCATGAAGGCCTGTCCTCCCAAGGATTGCATTATAAGTCGAGTTTGCCTTTATCACCAAGAAGTTTAGCATTTGAGTTGCTATTTGTGAATCTTGCCCTATTGTCATAGGGAGTTGAATAGTTCCCTCTATTTTAGATTCAACCCCATTGAACCCGTATATGGGCATGTTTGAAGGAGTCAGTTGTGAATCGGTATATCCCATCTTGATGAAGGTGTCATGGAACAAGATGTCCACGGAAGCTCCATTATCTACCATAATCCTCTTGGTTTTAGAGTTGCCTATTACAGGTATAATGACTAACGGGTCACCATGGGGGAACTTCACCCCTTCAAGATCGGAATCATCAAAGCTAATAGCAACTTCTGTCTTGGCACGTTTCTGTGCTTCTCCTACAACAATCATTACCTCTCGGGCATAAGCTTTCCTTTCGTTTCGGGAGGACCCAGCAGCAGTCGGTCCTCCAAATATCATGTTGATGACAGGCCCTCGGGGCTTAGGATTACGATCTTGGTCATTGTCCCTCCTATCATAGTCTTTCCTTTCATAGTTTCCTTGTTGATTTCCTCGATTCCCATCCTTAGTGAACTTATCGAGTTTTCCTCTTCGGATTAAGAACTCAATTTCATCTTTCAGTTGTCTACAATCGTCGGTGTCATGACCAATTTCTTTATGGAAATGGCAGAATTGATTCTTGTTTCGTTTCTCCAAGTCGGATTTTAGTGGCTTTGGCCATCGAAGATCTTCTTCCTTCTCAATATCCATCAGAATTTGACTTCTTGAGGTGTTCAACCTTGCATACTCATTGAACCTGGGTCCAAATTTATTCTTTTTAGGTGGAGAGTCAGAATCTTTCGTTGTCCTGGGATATTTGTCCCTAGAGTCATACTCTTGAGTCTCCTTTCTCTTTTTTCCGTTTTCACTTTCCTTAACAGTGGGTTCATATTTCCTCATGCTTTCATCGGCCTTGATATACTTTCTGGCTCTATCTTGGAGCTTTAACATGCTTTCGAGTGGATGCTTTGCCAAGGATCTCTTGAAGTGATCATCAGTGGTTCCTTGTTGCAGGGCTATCATAACTACTTTGTCCTCCAAGTCCGGGACTTTTAGAGCCTCCCTAGTGAATCAATTTATGTATTCCCTCAAAGATTCATTCTTTCCTTGTTGGATTCCCATGAGCGATGCAGAACTCTTCTCACGCACCCTTCCACTAACAAATTGGTTGATAAACGCTTTGCTTAGTTCCTTAAAGGATCCAATAGAATTGGGAGGTAAACGGTTGTACCAACGTTGAGCCATGCCCACTAGGGTTTGTGGAAACGCTCTGCACTTAACCGCATCATTGGTTGGCTGCAACAGCAGTGCATTAGAGAAAGTTCTCACATGATTTGAGGGATCTCCTGTTCCATCATAAGCTTTGATGATTGGCATCTTGAATTTCCTAGATATACTGGGTTTCATGATGTCCTGAGTGAAAGGTGGTGTAGGATCATCAGGGTCTCCTAAGGGTAACAAGACACTAGGATCTCCTCTTGGGACTTTAGCCCTCCTGGTTCTTCTCGGTCTAGGATCTAAATTAATCACCGGGACTCTTTGTGCTTTTGCTGCTTCTTCTTCTGCCAATAATGTTTTGAGCCTTGCAGCCTCTGCCTCATGGGCCGCAATTCTTTCCTTAGTAGTTTGGGGTTGTTCCTGATTTATTTGGGAAGAACGTCTTCTCCTTGGGGTAACATCCATTTCTTCTCCAGTTGAGTAATTCTCATCCTCGGTATAAGGACCTGAGTAGTCTTGAATCGGGGGGGTCCGTCGATTTTGAGTTTGTTGGTTTTGGGGTCCCAGCAGACCTTGTATGTAAGGGGGAACATACGCTTCATGGTAAGTTGGATTGAGACCACTGCCGCCCATCGTGGGTCGAGGGGGCATGCCATAGCTTGGCATCCCAAGAGTTTGAGTTTCGTATTGGGGGAGATCCGTGGTATGAAGTTGAAGGCCACTTGGTGCATTTATGAGCAGTGGGGAGGTTGTGATTGGTTGTTGGAGAACAGTCTCTTCTGGATCACGTCCATGAACGACCATTTGTAGGGGATTCGTTCCTTCAACCGAAATCGGGATTTTCGGTCCTTGAGTGGTGGTGATCGGTGGTGGCTGGCTTCCTCGAGCGCCTGCCTCAGCGGTGAGAGGAAGCTCTTCAGAAGTTTGAGTATCTCGAGTCGTTCTTCGTGTGTTTTCCATGGTTGATGTTGTCTTCCCATAGACGGCGCCAAATGTTGTGGAATAAAAACTGTGCTTACGAATTTAATGCTAGGGTTAGAGAGCTTCGAGCTTTAATGGTTGTTCTCGTGTTTCGTGACTAAATCTGTCCTCACAAGATGCCTATGTATCTAAATTCGTAATTAAGAATCAAGCCAAAGACGTATTTCTGATTGAAGGATCAGGTCCTTGATATAGGCGTCAGGAGCCTTGTATTTAGGGTATGTTTGGGAGACTTAGCGAATAAGTCTCCTTCTTGACAGTGGATAAGTATTGTATTTCTTGGTGGACAAGTCTTTTCCTTATCATAGGATAAGGACTGTGACTAGTTATTTCCTTTAATTGAGATTATGGATCCTTCTTTGAAGTATTTATCATATTTTGGACTCCATTTATGAGCTTTATGTTTTCCCTATTTATTAATTTCGTAATTAATAAATAATTAGGGTTTCAGGCCTCATTAATTGGGCTTAATTCTTGGACCAATCTAGGTCTAATTAATACATCATTTATTATGTTTCTAGGGTTATTTTTAGCCCATATCACCAGGAAAACAAGTACTAGTTTTAATTGATCTGTAGGCATTATTTTGTATCTGGGGAGAGGAAAGAACACTAGAAAGTTTAGAAGAATTATTTTTACAAAACACAATAGATCAACATTCATTCAAGAACCCTAGTTCTCCAGTTACTTTTCCTTATCGATAAATCTTAGTTTTAATTGCTTTAAAGTTTAATTTAGTTAGCAAACAAAACACCCCATTATTCTTCTACACTTCTGGATTGTAAGAAATTAAAACCTCAAATTGAATTAATAGTCCTCGAACTTTCACAAAATACACATCACAACATCATTCAATTTCTAAGGAAGACTTCTCATAATCTTTTGTACAATCTTCTTATCTGCAATATTTTCTCCATAACTCTTGATTTGATTCATTCCAACAGCTCTTGTGTAAAAATCACATACCTTTTTTGTTTCTTTCATTTACAGATTGTTAAAATCTCTCCTCAAGGACTGGAGTTTGATGGAAATGACTCTTTCTGATCCTTGAAATTCATTTTTCAAAGTGCCTGCCTGCTGTGCCCTGGTTATACCAAAGATCCTTGGAAAGATAGTCTTACTTACTCCTTGTTCACAATCCCACTGTAAAGTTTTAGCTGCTGGTCTGACAAAGATACAAATCTAGTTCTTTATAACAATCTACAACAACTTCGAAGATGTCTGGAGAAATAAAGAATGTATGCATCTGACTTCTCCCAGAAGTCATGCATAGTCCTCGCCATCAAAAATAGGAACCTAACTTGGAGAATAATAGAACATAGTGTTTTTATTCGTAGCCATAGGCATAGCCATGGTATTTGGTGTGGCTCTGATACTTATACTAGCAGCAGTACACATGAAGAAATATTGAAGTCTATATATATGAAAAATCTAATCTTTCATATAATAATGTTTTGATCTTTTTGTCTATGACTATAAGGCCATATATATTTTGATATATATAGATAGCTTAGATGACTCTTAATGCATAAATTAAATGAAATACATGAATCTGAACATTCATAATACTTTTTAGAATTTTATGAGTTCTTTTCAAACAAATATTACTACAAATGCTATCTTAAATTAACTACAACAATACAAATCTTCACTTTTTTTTTGATGGAATACAAATTTTTACTTTTTTTGATTGAATACAAATCTTCACTTCTTAAAATGTAAAGATGGACTTTTTGATATGCATGTATTCCATCTTCAACAAAATATTAACAAAATTTTGTCTTTGATCACTTCAAGAAAAATTGAATCACACAAGTGTTTCTTACCATTGTCGGAAACGAAAATTTCTCGTTGTCTATCAGGGCGCCGTCTGATTTTTTGTCATACAACGGTTATCATCCGTTGTGTAAATGGAGCTTCATAACGGTTTTCGCAACAATTATCTCAATCTTTGTCACACAACGGGGGATGGCCTTTATTAAAATATTCAGATAACGATTCTAGAACCTTTGTTGGATTAGAATACAAACAAGGGTTATCAACATTGTGCAAATATAGCTTCACAATGGTTTCTGAAACATTTGTCTCAACCTTTGTCACACAACGGGGAAAGGACTTTGTTAAAATTTTCAGATAACGGTTCTCGAACCTGTATTGGAGTATAATACAAACAAGAAAACCAAACTATTGTGTGGAACGATTCGTACAATGGTTTCGTTTATTGGGTGTGCACCATAAACAAGGGTTTCTGGAAGAAAAGCTATTGTAAACTAGTAATTAACGCAATGGTTTTGAATAACATATTGTTTTGTGATAGGATTCTACAATAGTTTTGTTACTTGAAGCTACTTATTGGCATTGTTTTATTACTGTTGATGACATAATATCAACAATGTTGTTGCTAAAGTAGTGGACCAAAAATAGCAAACAACAAAAAACATGCCTTCAATTGTTACCATACTTACAATATTACATAACAGAAAAAACTTGGTCTAAAAGCGATGTACATCTCAATGAAATATATCTGCTGATACAATGATACACTACGCCATAAGTGGGCTATTGTAACTCTCTCCTAATGTTAAAATAGACCCAAAATCCGTTACAATAGATCTAATGTAACAATAAGGGGCGTTACATTTACGGGCGTTACAATAGCTATCTATTGTAACGCTTTTGTCCATATACTGTAACACTAGTAAAGTATTACAATATCCACCTAATATAACACTATCATCATCGAATGTAATGGATTTTTTGTGTTACATATGAATTTAATAGAGAGGATAGAGGTGGGTCCCACAAACATTTTAAAAATGGGACCCACTGGAAAATATATTTTACAAGTAGGACCCAGTTGTGGGTCCCACGTGTGGGCCCCACTGAAAATTGTGGGACCATATGTGGGCCCCACTTCACCTATTGTAACACTACAACATCTATATTGTAACACTAAGTTAACACTATATATGGATAATGTAACACAAGATAAATATACATATGTAACACTACAATAGGCAAATGTAGTAGTAAAATATAGAATTTTCAAAATAACTGCTTTGTATATGTAGCATTCCATTGGTAACACTATTACAAGTTCAGAACAACATTTACTCCAAAAGTAACCATTACAAGTTCTCCTTCCTTCAACCACAACCACTCCAAACTACTTCAACCACCACCATTCAGTTAACCAAGTACTAGAAAAGCAAACTACGGTAGAAAAAGAGTTCTAGATAAATAGTAAAGTACGCCAATTACTTAAAGGATGAACAGATCCTCTAATCGGATATAATGACCAAAAGTTGCAAAGTGCAAGGAAAAAATAGGAAACTAATAGCATGTGTCTAGTAAGTCCTGCGACGAAACCATTGTAATCTGGTAGGAAATTGTTCTGGGGATCCCTTGTGGCTACTATTACGATATCATGCAACAGTGGAAAGCAAAATTTAGCAGCAGAGTGAAGGACCTTATTGTCAAAAATATCTTCAAAGCACACATTGCAATATAATCTAGCAACTGAATTCCAACAAAGAAGTAACAGAAACAGACAAATAATTAACAAAACTAGTTCTAGACTTTTTTAACACATACTGTATACTCTACCAGAACTGCTACAACTCCGTTTTTTTTGGAGAAGAGGTAATTTCGAATCATTTAACTCGCATTTACAAGGATACATGCATTTAGACGCTGAGGTACACGTCGATCAATCTGAGGAAGATCCGTATCTCCATCGCTAAAGTCCTGATCCTCTTCAGATGAACAGATTCCCTCACATTTCTCATCTAGTTACAAGAACAATATAACCATATAAAACACTGTAGAAGATGACCCAAAAATGCAACTCCAATCCAAATAAGCATGGGAAATTAGCACGAAAATGGAATAACTGTGACACTAACATGATAAATAATTACTGAACCATAAATGGTAAAAAACATATATCATTTCTTTACTTTATAAGGTTGCTTGAAAATATTAACTAAGAAAAAGCTTCAGATTTATGTTCTAAAAATACCATTAGTAACTACATACTAAGAATACAGATGCATTTTCTTTTCCATTCCGTTTGAAAACTATAGATTTTTATGTTTTACACTGCATGGTGTCATAAAATTCTACTCTAATGTCTATATGTTCAATTTGAAAAGATCACTTCATGTCATCACCACTCAGTACTAAACCTGTCGCAACCAACGTCATCAATGAATCAAAATTCCCTAAAAATCAAAATTCTAATAATAAGGAACAAAAAAGAATTCAATACCTTCAAGATCTTTATATTTATCAGTTCATTAGCTCTGTCACTAAGCAGTGTCAATCACTATATAAATCTCTCAGTATAAAACTTTACCATGAGCTGGAATATTTCACATCTGAATTTTGCATGAAGAATCCATGTTAGTAATCAAATTTGAAACCCGCGGATACATAAAAACAAAGATCAACATAAAACTGGTCTACTAGCGAGGCTGATACATACAAAATGTTCTACACTTTTAATCCAGATGGCAAACTGTGGCCATTACATATGCAGAATATAGAAAACACGTAAGTGCAAATGACAGTAGAATCAAACTAAGCCAAACTATAACCACATGTGTGCTAGACATAAATTACTTTTACTACATTTTTGTTAACATATCGTACAACCTCGACTTTTCATTTTTTGATTATTTTTTCCCAACACTAGAATGAGCATTTATTAACATCCGTACGGTTGGATCGTCAAAAAAGCATTTAAAAAAATTATTGAGTGAATCCGGCACCCGTTTTGTTACCCAAATCAGTACTTTTACAACATTTTTGTTAAAATGTCGTACAACCCGACCTTTTAATATTTTGATTATTTTTTACCAACACTAGAATGAGTATTTATTAACATCCGTACGGTTGGATCGTCAAACAAATCTTTGTTTAAAAATTTGTGGGCCCCACAACATTTAAAAAAGTTAAAAAAAACTATTATAACACTTTTTATACTGTAACAGTATCATTTGCTAATGTAACACTTTTTTGTGGGGCCCACTTTAGTGGGCCCCACTTTTATGGGGCCACCACATTTAAAAAAATTAAAATAAAAAATAAAAACTACTATAACACTTTTGTATTGTAACAGTATCATTTGCTAATGTAACACCATCAGTTCCACGCAACACTAGGTTTAAAACTAATGTAACACTAATTGAGCAGTGTTACATATGTCTAAAATTTTCTAGCAATTGTAACGGTTTGCATGTAACGCTTTTAAAAAAGTCTTTCAATAGCCCACTTATGGCGTAGTGATAATAATACTCAAACTTATCGCAGCTTAGGCAACTCATTTTTACATGCTAATATATAGTGTATGATAGCCAAATCTTCAGTTTTCATTAGTGATCCTCATTACTTATCTTCTCATCATTACAGTTCTCTCCATCCAACAACTTTGTAGGCGGAAGTTCCTCTTCTTTAGCTTTGGCAATTGCAATTCTGCATAAGAAGCTGGTCTGATTAGTTGAAAAAAGAATTAAGACTTGCCCACATCCTATTAGTAATCACGACGTGGTTCCTCTATTCATTTATTCGCTGCACAATAATATATCCAGTTAAGACACTATCTTTGGCTTACAAATAAGTTGCAACATATATCATAAGATTATAAAATACCATTTGTCTCTCACTTAATCTACTATCAACTGTAATCACAAGTAGAGAGTAAATATAAACTTACTGACCTATATATTTAAGATTTAGCTACAATTTATTCCTTGCAAAATGATCCTGCAAAAGAAGGATGAAGTACATATATAAGCCACCATAATCAAACAAAGTAGAGAGTAAAGGAAAATATCGTAGGAAACACTTCTCACTTGCTTTGTAACAGATTCTTGTGAAGAAATTTAGAGACGGTGTTCCTGAAGAACTTTATGACCTAGTGCAACATATTGACATGATGAGGAGGGACCCAAGGTGGACCATTTCAATCTTCTTAATCTATCCAAGGCGTAACACGGCATCAATATATCTTCCTCATTTGGGAGGAGATCTTGATATGTTGTACTTCTTGAATGCTATATCGGTGGTCAATCTTGACGAATATTAACTATGGATATGAACCTGCTAGGTGATTTCAATATTGGATTTGATATAGATAATGAGGATGAGGAGGTAGTGAACTTTCCGAGGGCTGGAGAAATTCCTCGTGGAGGTGCTGGAATTGTGGATATTCACCACACTATTTTAGAAGATGAAATAATTAATTGAAGCGTAAATGTGATTTTCGGAGATTCCTATGAATTTATTTGCTTTATTGATTATTAGTTGGTAGTGGTTGTGTTAGTAGTGATAGTAATATAATGTCACTAATTTTAGTGTGCATATAATTACTACCTATTTGTAACACATGATAAAATTTGTCTCGTGTTTACCAACTGTTTAAGGATGTGGTTTTTTGTTAGACACTTTGCTGCATAATTTGGTTTGGTTGCTTACAAGGATTGCTTCTCTGTTTAAGGCAATTTTTAAAAAAAAAACTCTCAGAAAATAAGACAACGGTTTAAGCTAAAAACCATCATCACCTGTTTTCTATAGCAGTTGATTCAGACAACGAGTTGAAGACCCTTGTGTCAGACTCCTCCACTCAACAGGCATGTTAAACAGTTTTCTATATGATTAGCCTTCTAACAATGGTCTGTCTAAACCATTATCTTCTATATCTTAACACATGTGTTGGTAAAATCGGTTGTCTCAATTGCACAACATAAATGAATAACCATTGTCTAAAGCCTCCTTAGGGACAATAGTTTACTATGATTTGAGCTACACTTGTCTGAACTACTGTCACAAAATGCACACATGAATAATTATTGTCAGATACGAGTACTGGGGCACCAACTGGACAATAGTTTAAAAAACGTTGAATAACACTTGTACTAATTGTAGTCAGACAACGACATATTGAAAAAAAATACATTGTTGTGTGAATTTTTCGGACAACAATTTTTTTTCCACCGTTGTGTTATATAGTTTTCTGATCATGATTTGGTGTAGTGGATGTAGGTGCAATATTAACTTGTATTTTGGAAATGTATTAGGTGTATGACTTGCAATAATATTATTTAATGATTTATTTATCTTAATAAAAATTGACACAATCATAAAATAAATTATATTTTGTTTACACCACATCATCTCCAAACGTATTATAGTTAGAAAGCGAAATCAATCCCTTCAGCTCCCATATAGCGGAGGGGCACTATGACAAAACTCGTATTTGGTTTGATATAAAAATAAATATAGATACAGGGTGCCCAAAAACTAATTAATTTATATTAATAGAGAAAAAGGATCTTGAAATCATTTTAGAAAAATTACATAAAGTTGATGTTTTTTTAACAATACCCACATATATTAGTAGAGTCATGCTCCATTGAGAACCAACAATAATATGAGATATGAGATCTAATCTTGACCTTTCATTTTTAATACTATAATTTAATCTAAGTCATTTATTTATTTTTATTACTCATCTTTATTTTACAGTTTACACCCGACATGTATCTTAACTACATCCTCATCCCCGAACCACCACCAGCCACCAATTCCGGGCTTCATAAAAGATCACCAATATCAGTAAAAAATCACCTTCGCAAAAAAAAAATCATCATAATTAAATCACCACAACGCCACCATATCCATCCATTCTCCGGCAACTACAAGAAAAAAAATCACCACCATTGAAGAAAAATCACCACAATTAAAACATAAAACACTACAATCAAATCAGCATAATCACCAAATCGCCACCACGTTCATATCTCCGACCACCACCAAAAAATATCGAACAGTATAATAAAATTATCAGATTTAAATATAATCACTACAATCGATCAGAAAATCATCACCGAAATTTAAACAAAATCACCATGTATATTTAGATCTGAGAACAATCAAAACATAGATCGGAAATCTGACTAGAAGCGATGGTAGAAATAATTAGAGAAGGAGGAGTGTGGTGGTTTAACGATGATGATACGGCAGTGAAGAGGGCGGATGAAAGAAGAGGAGGTGAAGAGAGCGACGATTTCACCGACAAAAAGATGTTTGGATCGGTGAACGGAGAATAAGCAAGGTTGGCCGGATTTAGTTGATGAAGCATTACCTTCGGTGGTTGAAAGAGAAGTGGAGTGGTTGAAATGGATGATGAGAGTTATACAGATAATATCTATGAATTTAAATGAAAGGTCAAGATTAAAAGAAAATGGAGGATCTTGATTAGATCTCAGTTCTCATTATTATAAGGGTTCTCATTTGAGCACTTGCCTATATTAGTATGTCCTATAGCGCGTGGAGGTGATCAGAGGAACATCAGTACTATTATATTCCTCTATACTAATATGGACCAAACATTAAAAATTTGGTCGGTCGTTCGGTACTTAGTGATTTTACTTAATTATCCTTACTTATTTTAAAATAATAACATTATTTATAACCAATTACCTTTTCAGCTAAAATACATTACTTTTTCTATTTTTTCTAACAAAATTCTCTCTTTTTCTAAAAAAATCACGGGCAATTTCCTTTTTCAACTAAAACATGTTACTTTTTCTATTTTTTTCTTACTAAAATTCCTCCTTTTCCAAAAATATCACGGACAAATTCTTACTTATTTATTTTAAAGCTTATTTAATACTTCTAATTACGGACAATTACCTTTTTCAACTAAAACATGCTACTTTTTCTATTTTTCCTCACTAAAACCCCTCATTTTCCAAAAATATCACGGGCAAACCGTTTTTATTTTAAAGCCTATTTTAATACTTCTAATTACGGGAAATTACCTTTTTCAACTAAAACATGTTAATTTTTCTATTTTTCCCTACTAAAACCCCTCCTTTTCCAAAAATATCACGAGTTAAGTGCACTTCGTGTACCTACACTTTGGCTGTCAGACCACTTGAAATACTGACATTCAAAAACTCTCACTTGAAATACTGAACTTCTAGAATAATTAGAAACTGTGTATTGTCATCAAGTTCCCCTAACTCCTTCTGTTTGGACGAGGGTATTATAGTAATTGGCAGTAGCGTGGGTATTTTTTTCAGACAATTACTTTACTAAATTGTAAGAATAAGTATAAAGTAATCAGTCTCTTCTCCTTCTCTTCTCCCGCATTTTGTCGATACATTTTCTCCCGCGTTGTGAGTAAGCTTCTTCCATTGCTACGATGGTGTGGTTTGTGAGAGATCGTAAAGACGATGATGTATATCTTCCTCGTGAGTGCCCAAATTATTGAGGTAATTAACTCTGAACTTCAATTAGGTTTTTTTAAGTAATAGGGTTTTGAACTGATATAGATATATATGTTAATTAGGGATTTTGTCAAATCGAATATGATCATGTAAAGTTATATTTTGTCCAATATGATCTGTTTATGCTGCCATGTGATGTCAATTTTATATGTTCGTGTGGTCCTTTGTGTTTTGTGAAGAAAGGTGAAGAATAATTATGTGGTGGACCCTTTGTGTTTTATTCAGTCGGTATAGTGCTTCGTATGTATGTTAAAGTGCATATATTGATTTAGGGTTTATGCTTTTAAATAGTTACTACAATGGTATGCTTGTATTTATGCAGGTCATTCAGACCTGTTTAGTATTAAACTTCATCATGGTGTATAATTTCAAGAAAATCCTAGACAGTATGTTGAGGGTGTTTTTTCTTACATTGAAATGTGTGATGTGGATACTATGAGCCTAATTGAGTTAGTGTCAATGTTAAAGGAATGTGGTGAAATAGGAGCTTAGGTGTTCAGTTACAAGTGGCCAAAGAATGACATAAATACGGGTTTGTGGCCATTAGATTCTGATGCAGAAATTGTGGAGATGTGTGAAATGATTCCCAGTGAGAGAATCATATATGTCTATGCAGTTACATTCAAACCCATATTAGCTTTAGATGTTGATGGACAACCTACCCAAGAGTTTGCACCTTCACAGGATGCAAACATGCAATATGTTGATCCTACCACTGCAGAGCCTGCTGATCACATAGACCAGATGGTGTATCTTGAAGATATGATGAGAGATATGAGTGATGTGGTTGACTAAATATGAGGAGGTGATAATGTAGATAGTGATGAGGAATACAATCCTGAAAATGATAAACATGAGTTGAGTGAATGTAGTTTTCATTCTGATTCGTCTAATATGGACTGTACTGATGAGGAAGTATGCAATCATAAGACTGAAAGACAAAGGAAGAGTAAGGAAAAATCTAAAGCTAAAGAAAAAGAGAAGGTTCCAATTAAGGGAAAGAGCAAGGAAAAAGGAAATGATACAGCTAAGGGGAAGAGTAAGGCTAAGTATTTTGTTGATCAGTTTTTCAGTGAACAAGAAGCTATGAAGGAAAACAACAACAATACTGGAAGGAACAATTCCATTGAAGATGAAGTAGGTTATGCAAGTGATGTCTCTAGTCACTATGTAGACAGTGAAGAAGAAAAGATGGCCTCTAACAGCACTGCTGAGGATGAGATTTCCTTTCCAGTTTTCAATCCCAAGACAGACATGAAAGAACCAAAATTTCAATTGACCATGCTATTTGCAACATCCAAAATCTTTAGACATGCAGTTAAGAAGCAAGCAATATTAGAGAGGAGACCAATAAAGCAGTGCATGAACTATGGAAGTAGAGTGAGGTTCATATGTGAAGGCACCAGTGAATGGAATATTTATGCCTCCAAGATGCAAAGGACTGATACATACCAGATTAAAGTTAATAATCCAAAAAATACATGTACACAGACCTTTCACCAAACGCAGATAAATTCCAGATGGATTGAAAATTATTATGAGGATGATATAAGGATGAATCCCACATGGCCTCTATCATCATTTCTGCAGAAGGTTGTAAATGACTGGAATTGTCATGTCTCCATATATGCAATAGCTAGAGCCAAGAAGAAATTATTAGAAAAGATCAATGGAAAACATGTTGATCAATATAGTAAGTTATGGGAATATGGTAATGAGTTGTTGAAATTTATGCCTTACACCACTATACTTGTCATGACCGAAGACCAAGAATTGAAGGATGGAAGAAAGAGGATTAAGAGATTCTATACATGTTTTGGTCCACTGAAGAGAGGGTTTAGGGCTGGTACAATTTTTACTTAGTTAGCCATAATACTTAAAGCTATTTATTATACATATCTATATTTATACACACTTGAACATATAAATAAAATCTCTAAAAAAACTTATTTTTTTAAAAAAATCCAATCAATACTTTTATATAAAGGAGAACATGAGTGCGGCGAGGTCGCGTGTCTCAAATCGTTTCAATCTTTTTTTTTTCTAATTTTCTCAAAATTTTGAATTGTTAATATGAAAAATTCAAAAAAATCTCAATTGCCTTTTAAATATTTACTAATAGAGGAAACTAAATATACAATTTTAATATTTTTGTCTCTAAAATCTTTACTAATGGAGGAAAATAAATATACAATTCAAATTAAAAAAATTACTAATGTAGGAAAGTGAATATACAATTTAAATATCCAACTAAATTTTTCATTAGAAAATATCTCAATAGCCTTTTAAATCTTTCTTAATTGAGGAAACTATATATACAATTTTCATATTCCTGTTATCTAAAATCTTTACTAATAGAGAAAAAATTAAATATACAATGTTTATATTCTGCTAAATTTTTTATTTATCAATATACTTGTTAATCAAAATCAATATCTTTATTATTATTTTATTATCTTTATTTATGTTATATTTATTATTATTTTATATTATATAAAGGAGGATATTCGGGAGCTCTCTATTTTTTTAATCTATTTATCTATTTTTATAGGGCACCTCTATTTTAAATATTAAAAATTAATTTTTTTAATTACTAATTTGTAAAAAGGTAATACTTAAAAAAGACAAGTACTCTAAAAATTATAATTCTATTCAGATTTTATTATTATTATTATCATATTCTATAAGAGAGGATAGGCTGGAACTCTCTCCAATCATATTTATCTATTTCTGTAGGGCACCTCAATTCTAAATATTAAAAATTGAAATTTATCTATTTATAGAAAAGGTAATACTTATAAAAGACAATTACTCTAAAAATTATAAATATAATCAAATTTTACAATCAATTGACTATATACATAATCCTGTAATTATAAACTTAATTAAATTATATAATCTATATAAAGAAATTATACAAATCAATATGATATCAACTTTTTTTATTAAGAATTTAGACGATTATATAAACAAATGTTTAGAGTCCAAAATTTTTTTGGTCTCTATTTTATCGAGCTCGTATTTGTGTTGCTTTTAGAATATTTATATTCTCATACCCGAACTTAATATTGGTTTTGATTGTTTTTGTATTTAGGAAGATACAAGAACGAGTACAAAGTTTTTGTTAGAACATGATTCAATGATCATCAGTATCTGGACTACTGGTCAGGATTGAGATGCTGACGTCATCAGGAGTGCATAGCGTCAGTATCAGGATTGCTATCAGGACTGAGATCAGTATTATCATCAGGACTGGAAACTAATCAGTATTACTTCAAGATAACTATTGAGTCCAGAAAAATAAGAAAGATTGATTTGTCGGTTCCTAGTTTGTAGGAATGTAGCTGTCAAATAAGATATAGTTTTTAATTGATTTTAACTTATCTTATATTTGATAGAGAAGTTGTGTGTACTATATAAACACAGTTTAGGTTTTGTATATTGCAATCGCTTACACGAGTATCATTGTAACCTAGCAGCTTTCAAGAACATCAGAATTTCTTGAGAGAGTTTTGTAACAGTTTTATACAAGAATTAATAAAGCTGTTATTATTTCATATTTGTGTTTTATATTACTGTTAAGTCGAAAATCTTATACAATTGTATTCAACCCCCTTCTACAATTGTTAATTACTGGGTAACAGTTTTGTTGTACTACAAAGAAGAGAAATTTGATAGCGTTAGTTGTATTATTTGAATGTAGCATAATCGTTATTGAATGTAGTTGGTGATATGGGTTAAAAATAACCATAAAGACATAATTAATATTGCATTAATTAAACCTAGCTGGTCCATAAATAAGGCCCATTAATAAGGCCCGAAACTCTAATTAAATATAAATTTCGTAATTAATATTTGGGCTAGAAGTACAACATGTATTAGGAGACGTCCAATACAGGCTTATTCTAATACAATTGGGCTTGTTTCAATACAAGTCCGTTATGATATGGAAACAACTCCTACAAGGAAGGATCTAGAATTAATCCTTATCCATCATCAAGGATAAGACTTATCATTCAAGGAAGATAATACTTATCCACCGTCAAGGATAAGACTTATCCTTCAAGGAAGTGATAATATTTATCCACTGTCAAGGATAAGATTTATCCTTCAAGAAAGTGATAATACTTATCCACCGTCAAGGATAAGATTTATCCTTCAAGGAAATCAATACTTATCCACTAGGCTTCTAAACGCCTATATAAAGGGTCTGACCCCTCATCTCAGAACTACGTTTTAGACTTCATCCTCGAATAAGGACATACAAGTCACTACGTCCTTGGTGTGCCCCTGCCACCATAGCCCCGAGGGTAACACCAAGAACTACGTTTTATTGGCTTGATTCTCTGAATACTAGAGATACATAGGCATCTTGTTAGGACCGAGTTAGTCCCCGATAACAAGAGCAGCCATTAAAGCTCGAAGCTCCCAAACCCTAGCAATAAATATATGTATTAAATACACCCTAGATTTTATTCCATAACATTTGGCGTCATCTGTGGGAAAAGAACATCAACCATGGAAAACACATGAAGAACTTCACGTGATCCACCATCGACTTCTGGTGTTCAAACGACAAAAAGTCAGCCACCACCAACTACTGGTACTTAAGAGACGAATATCCCCCTCACCACTACTCAAAGACCAGAGATCCCAATCTTTGTTGAAGGGACGAATCCCATGCAGATGGTGGTTCATGGAGCCAACCCCCAAACTCAATAGATGACTCATCATCAACCAATCACATCCTCTCAAGTGATTTTTAATACGACCCGAGTCCTTCAACTTCATACTACTGATCTTCCCCAATACAAGAATCAAATTTTGGGTATGCCACCTTATGGAATGCCTCCACAACCCCCCGTTGGGAGCAGTGGTCATAATCCATTGTATCACGAATCATATGTGCCTCCTTATGTTCGAGGCATGGAGCCCATTAATCAACAAACTCAGACTCAGCAAGTCCCTCTGATTCGAGACTTTTCTGGTCCCTATACCAAAGATGAAGATTACTCATCTGATGATGAAAGGGACGTTCCCCCAAGGAAAAGACGTCCTACCCAAACAAATCGGGAACCCCAAACTACTAAAGACAAAATTGCAGCATATGAAGTTGAGGCTGTAAGGCTTAAGAAGGTATTAGCAGAGGAAGAGGCAACAAGAGCCAAAGGCAAATCAACCGAGAGGGTTCCTATAATTAACTTAGATACACTGAGTTGTTTAGGAGATCCGGATGATCCTACACCCCCTTTTACTCAGGATATCATGAAAATTCATATATCCAGAAAGTTCAAGATGCCAACCATTAAGGCCTACGATGGAACAGGAGACCCTGCTAATCATATGAGAACCTTCTCTAACGCACTATTGTTGCAACCTACCAATGATGTAGTCAAGTGCAGAGTGTTTCCACAAACCCTTGTGGGCATGGCTCAACGTTGGTATAGTTGTCTCCCTCCTAACTCTATTGGGTCTTTTAAGGAGTTTAAAAAGGCGTTCATCAACCAATTTGTTAGTGGGAGAGTGCATGAGATGAGTTCATCATCTCTCATGGGAATTCAACAAGGCAAGAATGAATCCTTGAGGGACTACATAAATCGATTTACCAGGGAGGCTCTTAAAGTCCCGGATTTGGAAGACAAAGTGGCCATGATAGCCCTGCAACAAGGAACCACTAGCGATGACTTTAAAAGGTCTTTGGCAAAGCACCCCCCCTGAAAGCATGTTGAAGCTACAAGACAGGGCTGGAAAGTACATTAAAGCTGAGGAGAGCATGAGGAAATATGAACCAGATATTGGGAGTAATGGAAACAGAAAGAAGAGGAAGGAGACTCAAGAGTATGATGCAAGGGACAAGTACCCCAGAACAACAGAGGATTCTGATCCTGCACCAAAGAAGGGTAATCTCGGACAAAGATTCATGGAGTATGCAAGATTGAATGCTCCTAGAAGTCAAATCCTGATGGACATTGAGAAAGATGCTGATCTCCGATGGCCGAAGCCACTGATGACTGATATGGAGAAAAGAAACAAGAACCAATTATGTCAGTTCTACAAAAAAGTTGGTCATAACACCGACGATTGTAAACAACTGAAGGATGGAATTGAATTCTTGATCCGAAGGGGAAAACTGGATAAGTTCACCAAGGATGGGAATCGAGGAAACTAAAGAGGAAACTATGAGAAGAAAGACTATGACAAAAAGGGTAATGATCAAGATCGTAATCCTAGACCCCGAGGTCCGGTTATCAACATGATATTTCGAGGACCGACTGCGGCTAGCTCTTCCAGGAATTCACGAAAAGCTTATGCTAGAGAGGTAATGATTGTTGTTGGAGAAGCACCGAAGCGTGCCAAAACAGAAGTTACCATTAGCTTAGATGATTCTGACCTAGAAGGGGTAAAATTTCCTCATGATGACCCATTGGTCATCACACCTATGATAGGTGATTCTAAAACCAAGAGAGTTCTGGTTGACAATGGAGCTTCTGTGGATATCTTATTCCATGATGCTTTTATCAAGATGGGATATATTGACTCACAGTTGACACCCTCACACATGCCTATCTACGGATTCAATTGAGTCGAATCAAAGGTTGAAGGCACAATCCAGCTCCCCATGACTATAGAGCAAGGCTCGAAGACAACGACTCAAATGCTGAACTTCTTGGTTATAAAGGCAACCTCTACTTATAATGAAATCCTTGGAAGGATTGGCCTTCATGCTTTAAGGTTGTTGCCTCAACATACCACTTGAAAATAAAGTTTCCTACAAGGAATGGGGTTGGTGAAGAGCGAGGAGATCAGAAAATGGCTAGAAGTTGCTATATAACCGCACTAAGACCTGATGGAGTCAGGGGACAGGTTCTCCCAATTGAGGACATGGATTCAAGGGATGATGAAGATAGAAGGGGAAAGTCAACTGAGGATTTGATCCCTATCCCCTTAGTTCCAGGAGAACCAGATAAAGTCACTTACATTGGAGCACTGTTGCCTACACCCTGGAAGGGCAAGATTATATCTTTCCTCCAAGAGAATGAAGATGTTTTTGCTTGGACAATAGCTGATATACCAGGGATTGATCCTCAATTGATAACTCACAAGTTGAACGTAGATCCCGAAAGGAAGACGGTGAAGCAAAAGAAGAGAAACTTTGCTCTAGAAAGGCAAGAGGCCATAAAGCAAGAGGTAGATAAGCTCTTGGAAGCAGGATTCATTGAAGAGATTCAATTCCCTGAATGGTTGGCTAACCCGGTAATGGTCAAGAAAGCCAATGAAAAGTGGAGAATTTGCGTAGACTTTACGGACTTGAACGATGCATGTCCTAAGGACTGTTTTCCCCTACAAGGATCGACACTTTAATAGATGCCACTACAGGGCACGAAATTCTAAGCTTCATGGATGGCTTCAGCAGATACAACCAAATCAAGATGCATAAGGATGACATTCAGAAATTATCATTCATTATTGATTTTGGTGTTTATTGCTACTTAGTTATGGCCTTTGGACTCAAGAATGTAGGTGCCACATACCAAAGGTTAGTGAACAAAATTTTCAAACATCTCATTAGCAAGACCATGGAGGTTTATATGGATGACATGTTAGTCAAAAGCCTCGATAAGGCCGATCACATAGAGCACCTCTGAGAGGCATTTGAAGTGCTGAGACACCATAAAATGATGTTGAATCCTGCCAAGTGCGCCTTTGGCGTAGGGTCAGGCAAGTTTTTGGGTTTGATGGTCTCTAAACGAGGAATTGAAGCCAACCCCGACAAAATTAAATCAATTGTGGATATGGAACCACCGCACTCTATTTAAGATGTTCAGAAACTCACTGGGAGAGCCGCAGCATTGGGAATGTTCATCTCCAAGTTAGGGGAAAAGTGTCTACCCTTCTTCAAAGCATTGAAGAACATGAAATTTTTTGAGTGAACAGCAGAAAGCCAAAAAGCCTTTGAGGCCTTGAAAAATTACATGACTGAAGCACCATTGTTGGCAAAACCAAAACCTGGAGAAACGCTCTATTTATACTTGGCAGTTTCAAACATCGTATTTGGAGCTATTTTGGTGAAAGAAAAATCAAAGGTTCAGAAATCCATCTACTATGTGAGAAAAATTCTGCACAGAGCAGAAGTAAACAACTCTCTGATAGAAAAGTTTGCTTTAGCCTTGATCATGGCCTCAAGAAAATTACGCCCGTACTTTCAGGCGCATAAGATAGAAGTCTTGACTGACCAACCATTAAGAAACATCCTACATAGTCCTAAGGTCAGCGGAAGACTGATCAAATGGGCGATTGAGTTGGGAGAGTTCGACATCAAGTATAAGTCTCGAACTGCCATTAAAGCACATGCACTTGCTGACTTCATGGTTGAATGTACCATCGACAACCAAGAAGTCGGGGGGCAGGAAGTAGTACCCTTGGAGGGCAAAGAAGTTGAAAAAAAAGATGAAGAGATGGTATTTAAGGAATACTGGGTGCTCTATTTTGATGGGGCATCAAAAACAAAATCAAGCAGAGCAGGTTTAGTGCTACAAAGTCCCGATGGATTTCTCATTGAGTATGCACTAAAGTTGGGCTTTCTGACAACAAACAATGAAGCTGAGTATGAAGCCCTAATAGTCGGCTTAGGTTTGGCTGGGGCCTTAAGAGTTAATACTCTCAAAGTCTACGGCGACTCGAGATTGGTAGTCTCACAAGTAAATGGAGAATTTGAGGCTAAGGATGAAACTATGGCCAAATATCTGAAGCTTGTGAAAGCCATCATGACCCAGTTTGATGAATGCTATATGGAACACATCCCTAGAGAAGAAAACATGAAGGCCGATGCCTTGTCAAAATTTTCTTCTTCTGAGATAGAGAACTATGCCGAAAGTGTATACTTCCAAGTCTTTAAGACCCCGAGAATCAATGGAAAACTAATAGCACCTATTGACATAGGTGGCTGTTAGATAGACCTCATTAAAGCTCATCTTGAAACCGGATGGTTACCAAATAATGCCTTGGATGCACGAAAGTTGACAGTGAGAGCATTGAGGTACGCATTGATCGAAGGGATCTTATACAAGAAGTCTTTTGTCATTCCTTACTTGAAGTGTCTACGACCCTAGGAGGCGGAGTTAGCCTTGAAAGAAGTTCATGAGGGAATTTGTGGGTAGCACTTGGGGGGCAGGGCCCTTGCTCATAAAATCACCCGTCTAGGCTTCTACTGGCCAGATATGCTTGCTAATGCGAAAGATTATGTGAAGAAGTGCGAACGGTGTCAAAAGCATGCACCTGTGGTTAGGCAACCGCCCGAGATGTTAACATCAGTTAACTCACCAATCCTTTTTGCCATGTGGGGCATGGACATACTTGGGCCATTTCCAGTGGCAAGTGCACAAAGGAAGTTCTTGATAGTGGCAATTGACTATTTCACTAAGTGGATTGAGGCTAAACATCTAGCCAAGATAACTACCAAACAAGTATTGCAATTTCTATGGGAAAGTGTAATGTGTCGATATGGAATCCCACGAATCTTGGTCACGGACAATGGAAAGCAGTTTGACAATGAAGATTTCAAGAAGTACTGTGAGGAGAACAACATTGAGTTGCGATTCACATCAGTTGTTCATCCTTAAGCAAACGGACAAGCCGAGGTGGCCAACCGAATCATCCTAGATGGACTCAAGAAGAGAGTTGAACGCTCAAGGAACACTTGGGTGGACAAGTTGTTCCCTATACTTTGGGCATATCGTACCACTTACAAGGTTACTACTGAAGCAACTTCATTCCTGTTAGCCTATGGGGCAGAAGCCGTGGTGCCAGTGGAGATTACTCATACCTCCCCAAGAGTAGGGGCCTTTGAGCCTGAATTGAACGAAGAAGGTATGAGACTGGCTCTTGATCTAATTGATGAAGTGATAGATGAGGCAAATGCCAAGATTGTAGAACATCATAAGCGAGCATCTTTCTACTACAATTTGAGGGTTAAAAAAAGGTTCTTTTGTCAAGGAGACTAGGTTCTCAGAAAGATTGAAGCATCCGGGGTTGGACAGAAAGGAAAATTAGCCCCTAATGAGGGAGGGCCCTACAAAGTCAAGAATGTGTTTGGACGAGGCTTGTATAAGCTAGAAAACCTCGAAGGGCATGAGGTGCCAAGGACTTGGCATGCCTCAAACTTAAAAGTTTATTATGTTTAGTGCATCCTAAAAGGATCCGCTAGTAGGACAAGTAGAAATAAGGTTCGATGAAATCATGAGCTTCCTAGAAAGTAGATGAAGGGTTGAACCCGTTTTGATTGGTAGAAACATCCTCAAAGCTTTGCCAAGACAAACTACAAATGAATGCAAAGGAAAACATACAAAATATGCATGTCAACTGCACAAATAGAGTTGAATACAACGAACCCCGAAGGGTGAATGTTGCTAATAAACATACAAAAGAAAGCCTAAGATGCCTATTGTTAATTAGCGAAAATTTCAAGATCATGAGAAGTTTGATATGATAGACCTGAGAATGAATCACTACGAGTGGAGCCATCAGTAAGAACTCGTAAGGGTGAAGGGTTGAAACCCCATAAACCTAAGACATTCAGTCCAAACCCCATCATTCGATATGCTCAATGAAAGGCTTGAAGCCAAAACAAGACGGTATAAGACATAAAAGGCTTATGCAAATGTCAAGTTCGCCTCGAATAAGGCAAAATCGTCGTAAATGTGTAGGTCGCTCCACACTTTACACCAAGACGATACTCGTGAAACACTAGTGTATATTAAAATCCCCAAAAAAGGGTAGTAAGTCCCAGGTAAGGGATAAAAAGACTCCAAGTCTCGAAAAAGACCGATATAACTTCTATGAAATCCAAGTGCATTATCATAGAAGTTGGGGGGCAAATGATATGGGTTAAAAATAACCCTAAAGACATAATTAATATTGCATTAATTAAACCTAGCTGGTCCATAAATAAGGCCCATTAATAAGGCCCGAAACTCTAATTAAATATTAATTTCGTAATTAATATTTGGGCTGGAAGTACAACCTGTATTAGGAGACGTCCAATACAGGCTTATTCTAATACAATTGGGCTTGTTTCAATACAAGTTCGTTATGATACGGAAACAACTCCTACAAGGAAGGATCTATAATTAATCCTTATCCACCGTCAAGGATAAGACTTATCATTCAAGGAAGTGATAATACTTATCCACCGTCAAGGATAAGACTTATCATTCAAGGAAGTGATAATATTTATCCACTGTCAAGGATAAGATTTATCCTTCAAGAAAGTGATAATACTTATCCACCGTCAAGGATAAGATTTATCCTTCAAGGAAATCAATACTTATCCACTAGGCTTCTAAACGCTTATATAAAAGGTCTGACCCCTCATCTCAGAACTACGTTTTAGACTTCATCCTCGAATAAGGACATACAAGTCACTACATCCTTGGTGTGCCCCTGCCGCCATAGCCCCGAGGGCAACACCAAGAACTACGTTTTATTGGCTTGATTCTCTAAATACTAGAGATACGTAGGCATCTTGTTAGGATCGAGTTAGTCCTCGATAACAAGAGCAGCCATTAAAGCTCGAAGCTCCCAAAACCTAGCAATAAATATATGTATTAAATACACCCTAGATTTTATTTCATAACATTTGGGGCTCTCAAATCATTTTTTTTTAATTTTACCTTCTAATTTTTATAGAAGATAATACTTACACAAAATGCAAGTTTTTATAAAATAAAATTTAGAAGTCGTAATTTCTTTTCAATTATTTTCTCTAGTACCTATATTTTAAATAATAAAACTTAGAATATTTAAAAATATTTAAATTAAATTTGAAGATATAATAAAATTGATTAATAGATGATATAATTTATTAAGAATATTAATTTGTTATCTATTTAGATTTGATAAAAACGAGAAAGCGGGTCACTGAGAGAAAACATGTTTAACCAGAAAATGATTCATTAGAAGGAAAATATTATATGATGGAATTTAATATTAATGTTATATTATGTATTTAAAATAAAATTTGGAATATGAATTTTGAGAAAAATAAAAACGCTGATAAATATACTGATATGGTCAGAAAAGTAATTATAGAAATATAATTGACTAGTCAAACAAAAGACCGATATTTAAGGCCCGACACCCTAATTATTCATTAATTTCGTAATTAATGAGTATGGAAAATATACAGCTCATGAAAAGAGCCTTGATTATGGAAAATTAGTCAAAGAAGGATCTGGAATCCCAATTAAAGGCAATCAATGAGTCATAACCTTTATCAACAAGGAAACGAATTCTTCAGCAAGAAATACAATACTTATCCAATATCAAAAAGAAGACTTATCCGTTAAGTCTCCCAAACATACCATAAATACTAGGCTCTAGACGCCTATATAAGGTCCCTGATCCTACAATCAGAACTACGTCTTTGGCTTGATTCTCAACATTAATTGAGATACGTAGGCATCTTGTGAGGACCAATTTAGTCCGGAAACACGAGTGCAGCCATTAAAGCTCGAAGCTCATTAAATTCACAAAGTACGTTTTTTAATCCATAACATTTGGCGCCGTCTGTGGGAAGACAACATCAACCATGGCAAACACACGAAGAACAGCTCGGGATACTCAAACTCCCGATGATAACCCTATCACCTCTGAGGCTGATCAACCACCGCCGACTACCGGCACACAAAGGGCGAATATCCCCACCAACACTCAAGGACCGGAAATCCCGATTTCGGTTGAAGGGACGAATCCCCTGCAGATGGTCATTCATGGATCTAATCCACAAGAGACCGTTCACCAGCAACCAATCACGACCTCCCCGCTGCTCATGAGTGCACCAAGGAGCCTTCAACTCCATACTACTGATCTCCCTCAATATGCGAATCAGACTTTGGGGATGCCAAGCTATGGCATGCCCCCTCGACCCATGGTGGGCGGTAGTGGAACTAATCCAATCTACCATGAGGCATATGTGCCCCTTTATATTCAAGGCCTGGGACCCCAAAATCAACAAACTCGTCAGACCCCTCTCATTCAAGATTACTCTGGCCCATACACTGAGGATGAGGGTTATACAACTGGGGAGGATGTCGCCCCAAGAAGGGGACGTTCTTCACAGACAAATCGGGAGCAACCCCAAACTACTAGGGAGAAACTTGCAGCCCATGAGGCAGAGACTGCAAGGCTCAAAAAACTCCTTGCTGAAGAAGAGGCCGCTCAATCTCGGGGCCGAACGACTGAAGGAATCCCGATAATCAACTTGGATCCACCAAGAAGGACCAAGAGGGCTGAAGTCCCAAGGGGTGATCCTAGTATTCTGTTGCCCCTAGGAGATCCTGATGATCCTACACCACCGTTTACTCAAGACATCATGAAAACGGCTATATCCAGAAAGTTTAAGATGCCTTCGATCAAAGCCTATGATGGAACGGGAGATCCCGCAAATCATGTAAGGACATTCTCCAAAGCACTGCTGTTGCAGCCAGCCAACGATGCTGTCAAGTGTAGGGCGTTTCCACAAACCTTGGCAGGCATGGCCCAACGTTGGTATATCCGTCTACCTCCCAACTCTATTGGGTCCTTTAAGGAACTAAGCAAGGCTTTCATCAATCAGTTCATTAGTGGAAGGGTGCATGAGAAAAGTTCTGCATCACTCATGGCAATACGTCAAGGAAAGAATGAAGCCCTAAGGGACTACATCAATCGATTCACTCGGGAGGCTTTGAAAGTCCCGGACTTAGATGACAAAGTGGCTATGATAGCCCTGCAACAAGGAACCACTGATGACCACTTCAGGAGGTCGTTGGCTAAACATCCACCAGAGAGCATGTTGAAGCTCCAAGATAGAGCCGGAAAGTACATCAAGGCTGAGGAAAGCATGAGAAAATATGAACCCACCGCTGGCGACGGTGGAAACTCAAAGAAAAGAAAAGAAACTCAGGAGTACGACGTCAAGGAAAAGTTCCCCAGAACATCAAAGAACTCCGATTCTCCCCCCAAGAGAAACAATTTTGGGCCAAAATTCACGGAATATGCAAGATTGAATACTCCCAGGAGTCAAATTCTGATGGAGATAGCCAAGGAAGAAGATATCAAATGGCCAAAGCCAATGAGGGCTGAATTGTCCAAACGGAACCAAAATCAGTTTTGTCGGTTCCACAAAGAAGTCGGTCATGACACCGATGATTGTAGACAACTAAAAGATGAGATTGAGTTTCTGATACGAAGAGGAAAACTCAGCAAGTTCACTAAGGATGGGAGCCAAGGGAGCCAAAGGGGGAACTATGAAAGAAAGGATTATGATAGAAGGGACAACGATCAAGATCGGAATCCCAAGCCCCGAGGGCCAGTGATCAACATGATATTCGGAGGGCCAACTGCTGCTGGATCCTCCCGAAACTCAAGAAAGGCTTATGCCCGAGAGGTAATGACTGTGGTCGGAGAAGCACCGAAACGTGCCAGGACAGAAGTGTCAATAGGTTTTGACGATTCAGACTTGGAAGGGGTAAAGTTCCCCCATGATGATCCTCTTGTCATAATACCTGTGATAGGCAACTCCGAAACAAAAAGAGTCTTGGTTGATAATGGAGCTTCAGTGGATATCTTGTTCCACGATGCCTTTATCAAGATGGGTTACACAGACTCTCAGTTAACACCCTCAAATATGCCTATATATGGATTCAACGGGATGGAATCAAAAGTGGAAGGCACTATCCAACTCCCAATGACTATGGGGCAATGGATGAATACGTCTACTCAGATGTTGAACTTCATAGTTATAAAAGCGACTTCAACCTACAATGCAATCCTGGGAAGGACTGGTCTTCATGCGTTCAAGGCTGTTGCCTCATCTTATCATCTAAAAATCAAGTTCCCAACGAGGAATGGGATTGGTGAAGAACGAGGAGACCAAAAGATGGCTAGAAGTTGTTATGTAGCCGCGTTAAGGCCTGATGGAATCGGGGGGCAAGTTCTCCCAATTGAAGACATGAATATCAGCGACAACGAGGACAGAAGGGGGAAACCGGCTGAGGACTTAGTCCCAATTCCCCTAGTCCCGGGTGAACCAGAGAAGGTGACTTATATTGGGGCACTACTGCCCGAACCATTGAAGAGCAAACTCACGTCTTTTCTTCAAGAAAACAATGACGTTTTTGCTTGGACAGCGGCCGACATGCCAGGGATTGACCCCCAATTGATATCTCACAAATTGAATGTGGATCCAGAAAGGAAGACAGTGAAATAAAAGAAAAGAAATTTTGCACCAGAGAGGCTTGAAGCCATTAAGCAAGAAGTAAATAAGCTTTTGGAAGCTGGGTTCATTGAGGAAATCCAATTCCCAGAATGGTTAGCTAACCCCGTAATGGTCAAAAAAGCTAACGGGAAGTGGAGGATGTGCGTCGACTTCACCGACTTGAATGATGCATGCCCTAAAGATTGTTTTCCCTTACCAAGGATTGATGCTCTGATAGATGCCACTGCTGGGCATGAGATGCTAAGTTTCATGGATGGCTTCAGTGGATACAATCAAATCAAGATGCACAAAGATGACATCGCCAAGGTATCATTCATCACTGACTTTGGTGTCTTCTGTTTCTTAGTCATGGCTTTTGGGCTTAAGAATGCAGGAGCGACCTATCAAAGGTTGGTAAACAAAATCTTTGAGCACCTAATTGGAAAAACCATGGAGGTCTACGTGGATGACATGTTAGTCAAAAGTCTCGATAAGGCCGATCACATTAAGCACCTCCGAGAGGCATTCGAAGTGCTAAGGCACCACCAGATGATGTTGAATCCAGCTAAGTGTGCCTTTGGTGTAGGCTCAGGAAAGTTCTTAGGCCTGATGGTCTCCAAGAGAGGAATTGAAGCTAACCCCGACAAGATCAAAACAATCCTAGACATGGAACCCCCCAAGTCTGTTAAGGATGTGCAGAAATTGACAGGAAGAGTGGCAGCATTGGGAAGGTTCATCTCCAAGTCAGGAGAGAAGTGTTTACCCTTCTTCAAAGCACTCAAAAAAGTGAAAAATTTTGAATGGACAACTGAAAGCCAAGAGGCCTTTGAGGCCCTGAAGAAATACATGGCTGAAGCACCCCTATTGGCAAAACCCAAGACAGGGGAAACTCTCTACTTATACTTGGCAGTTTCTAACACAGCCCTTGGAGCTGTTTTGATAAAGGAAGAATTGAAAGTGTAGAAGCCCGTCTACTATGTGAGTAAGATTCTTCATGGGGCAGAAATAAACTACTCAACGATTGAGAAGTTTGCCTTAGCCTTGATAATGGCCTCAAGAAAGCTACGCCCGTACTTCCAGGCACACAAGATAGAGGTTTTGACTGATCAACCTCTAAGAAACATCTTGCATAGCCCTCAAGTTAGTGGAAGATTGATCAAATGGGCCATTGAATTGGGCGAATTCGACATCAAGTATAAGCCTCGAACGGCCATAAAAGCTCAGGCACTTGCTGACTTCATGGTTGAATGCACCATTGACAACCAAGAAGTCGGGGGGCAGGAAGTAATAGTAGAAGATAAGAAGGATCAAGAAATGGACTTCAAAGAATGTTGGGTGCTCTATTTTGATGGAGCATCAAAAACAAAATCAAGTGGAGCTGGATTAGTGCTACAAAGTCCTGATGGATTCCTCATTGAGTATGCGCTAAAACTTGACTTCCCAACGACAAACAATGAGGCTGAGTATGAAGCTCTTATAGCTGGCTTAGGGCTGGCTGGAGCCTTAAGGGTCAAAACTCTGAAAGTATGTGGAGACTCGAGGCTAGTGGTTTCTCAAGTAAATGGGAATTTGAGGCCAGAGATGAGGTCATGGCCAAGTACTTGAAACTTGTCAAGGCCATCATGACTCAGTTTGACGAATGCTATGTGGAACACATTCCAATGGAAGAAAACATAAAGGCTGATGCCCTGTCTAAGTTTGCTTCTTCTGAAATTGAAAACTATGCAGGGAGTGTATACTTCCAAGTCTTGAAGACCCCAAACATCAACGGAAAGTTGGTAGCACCCATTGATGTTGGCAGCTGTTGGATGGATCCCATCAAAGCTCATCTGGAAACTGGGTGGCTACCCAACGATACTTCAGAGGCACGAAAGCTATACGTCAGAGCACTAAGGTATACCCTGATTGAGGGACTCCTATACAAGAAGTCTTTCATCATTCCATATCTGAAGTGTTTGAGACCTCAAGAGGCAGAATTGGCCCTGAAGGAAGTACATGAAGGGATTTGTGGGCAGCACTTGGGGGCAGAGCCCTTGCCCATAAAATCACTCGTCTAGGTTTCTATTGGCCAAGCATGCTTGCTGATGCTAAAAGCTATGTGAAGAAATGTGAACGGTGCCAGAAACATGCACCTGTGGTTAGACAACCACCAGAGATGATGACATCCATTAACTCACCTATCCCCTTTGCCATGTGGGGAATGGATATACTCGGGCCATTTCCAATGGCAAGTGCTCAAAGAAAGTTCTTGATAGTAGCAATCGACTACTTCACCAAGTGGATTGAGGCTAAGCCCTTAGCTAAGATAACCACCAAGCAAGTAATTCTTCTGGGAAAATGTGATATGCCGATATGGAATTCCACGAGTCCTGGTCACGGACAATGGAACTCAGTTTAACAACGATGAGTTTAAGAAGTATTGTGATGAGAACGATATCAAGTTGCGATTCACTTCTGTTGCCCATCCTCAAGCAAATGGGCAAGCTGAGGTTGCAAATCGAATTATCCTGGATGGACTAAATAAAAGAGTTGAACGCTCCAGAAACACTTGGGTAGACGAATTACTCCCCATACTTTGGGCATATCGTACTACTTGTAAAGTCACCACCGGGGCAACTCCATTTCTATTGGCTTATGGAGCAGAGGCAGTGGTCCCGGTGGAGATTACTCACACCTCCCCAAGAGTTAAGGCTTATGAACCAGAAGAAAATGAAGAAGGCTTGAGGCTAGCTTTGGATCTAATTGACGAAGTTAGAGATGAAGCAAACGCCAAGATAGTTGAACATCAAAAGAAAGCCTCTTTCTACTACAACTTAAGGGTTAAAGAAAGGTTCTTTCGTCAAGGGGACTTGGTTCTCAGAAAAATTGAAGCATCCGGAGTTGGACAAAAAGGGAAGCTGGCCCCAAATTGGGAAGGACCATATCGCGTCAAGAACGTATTTGGTCGAGGCTCATACAAGTTAGAAACCCTTGAAGGGCATGAGGTGCCGAGGACATGGCATGCCTCCAATTTGAAAGTTTATTATGTTTAAAAGTGTTTCCCAAGTGGACTTACTACTAGAAATAAGGTTCGATGAAACCAGCCCAAGTTTTTAAAACTTGAGTACTATGTAAGGGTTGATCCCATTTTTAAGTTATGAATCTCATATTCTTATGATTTCGTTAAATATGCAACGCATTATGTTAGACATGTGAACTAAGCATGCAAAATCAAGAAAAGCTAGAAAAGCTGAAATAAACTTACTAAGAAAGTTAAATTAAAACCCCGAAGGGTGAGTTCAGAAAAGAACATAAAAATAAATAGCCACACAGGGCTAACCTATGCTATATCATCCTGATGAGTCTCCTCCTCAAAGTTAAGGGGAACATCATCCTTAGCAGCATCCCCCAAATCTTCATCTCTAACTGGCTCAGAATCCAGAAAGAGCTCAGGAATATCATCAAAAGGCTGAGATGAGGGGTTGGCAGTAGTATCCTTGGATGTTCCAGATAAGTCAGGAACGGGAAACTTATCCAAAGACACCCCTTCAATCTTCGTCCCCAGCTCCTCAATAATGGATTCCCAACAATCCTTGAAGGTGCTAGGAAAGTTAGCATCATACTCAGCATTAAGGAGGTCATCAAACTCCTTAGATGCTCTGTACTCAGCAATAACATCCTCGCGACCCCTTTGGAGTTGGGCCTCCAGCTGCCTGACCTTCTCCTTCTCATCTACTAGCTCCCTCTCAACCCCTCTAAACATCTCAAAGTTTGAGGTAGAGGAGGCGAAATACCTGTCTCTATCCCTCTCAGCTATCAGCTTTTCAACTCGAACTGCCTTCAAGTTGTGAAGAGCAGCTTGATGATAGGTGTTAGCCTATAAAACAAAGGCACATATTTCAAAAAGTGAACTAAAGAATGAAAGATTAAACTAAAGTGAAAATTACTTACAGAAGCAAGGGCTTGGGCCCCAAGAAGCTCAATCTGGAGATCCTCCGAGGACTCCACAACATGGGCCACGTCCCTTGGAGTTACCACATTTCTGGACCACTCTGCGGCAGCCCTGGAATCACCAACTATGGTGTCCCTGTTAAGTAAACCCCATTTAACCACAAATGGGTTGGGATCCTCGTCAACAAGGACAGCCCGCTCAGCCAAAAAAGAGGGCACCTTCTCCATAGCAGGGGAGCCATCTATGGCCTTCTTCCGCTTTGAAGGCCTATCTATCTCCACGATCACCGCCTTAGAGGCATGGTCCTCCCTCCTCTTGAAAATAGCATTCAAAGCGGTTTTGGCTGGAAAGAAAAGACAAACGTTACAATCATATTATATGACGACAAAGAATAAAGGAAAGGAAGTTAAGTTTATATACCCCGAGGTTCAAGGGTGCTAAGCCCCATAGCTTGAAGGTTATCCTCAGAAATTAGGAGATTGCAATGATGCAAGCAATCACCCGTCAGGAGTTGAATTGCCGCAAGATCGTCTACCCCTAATTTAAGGGACCTCAAAGAACCGTCCGTAGCCCTTGTAAAGTTAGGACAAAAATAATTGTTCCAATCATCCCCATCTAAGTAAATATAAAACCACTCTTTTTTCCACAAGGGAAGAGAGTCGGGAGAAGAGCCAGAAACGAAGCAACTACGGTTTAAGGTTCGATATTGAATCTTAACCCAACCTATATCATCTGGAGCATTTACAAATTTAAAGAGGTATCGAAATACTGAGACACTGGGCTCTACCCTATGTTTCATGCATTGGGCCAGGAAACAATATATAAATCTCCACCCATTGGGCATTAGTTGTGTAGGACAAATTTTAACCTCAGCTAATAAACGACAAACAAAAGGGTGAGGAGGAAGGCGAAAACCAGAATAAAAAGTCTCTTTGTATATCCTAATGGCCCCGGGCTTAGGATAACAAGCCCTGTCATTTGGGCCAGGTGCTACGGCCCTATATGGGGCCTTTATGCCAAAAAGAACGGAAATGTCATCAACCCTACTCTGTTTGTATTTAGAAGGAATATTATGGGCCTCTAAATGGAGAAGATTTGGGAAAGCATCCCCAAAATCAGAAAGTAAATCTCTAAGGGAAAAAACGTTTGCATGAACTAGAGACTTTGGAGGTGGATTACCTCGATTCGCTCTGGCAGGGCGAGAAGGTTGAGATAGCTGAGATTGAGATGAGCTTGAATCCGCCATTAAAATCCTTCCGAAGAATGCTTGAACCCAGAAAACTTGATGGAGAAGATGAAGATTTAAACGGAAACTGGAAAATGCACGGTGGCTTAAACGCCGGAAATCGCTTTGCCGCGGAACCCTAGCAGAGCTTTTCTAAGGAAAGTTTCTGAGAAAATTTAGTAGAATGACTTTGAAGTATGAAAATGGAAGTTCTACTCCACTTGATTTATAGGAGTAGTAGCCGGTGACAACGTTCCAATAAATCGTCTATAGACGGTATATGGACCGAGAACAGGTCACTGGGCCTTTCATAGGCGGGAAGCCCAAATAAATTCAAAATTTGAATTACGAGTTCTAGAAGAACCTGGAGAATCGCTAGGCGGGAAGCCCAAATAAATTCGAATTGAAAGTTCTAGAAGAATCTAGAACATTCAACATATAAAAATATATATGCTTTAAATATTAACCAAACAAAGGAAAAAGATCCGACATAAGGACCAATTTCGAAAAACTTATGTTCAAAGTTCCCTTGGCGTTCATACCAACGCCAAGAAAATCAATTAAGGCAGGGCCTCTAAAACCCACGCCCAGGAGACATAGTTTCTAGGCGTGGCAACCTAGAACGTCTCCTAGGCGGGGGTACCCACGCCAAGAAACTGATTAAGGCAGGGCCTCAAAAACCCACGCCCAGGAGACATAGTTTCTAGGCGTGGCAGCCTAGAACGTCTCCTAGGCGGGGTACCCACGCCAAGAAACTGATTAAGGCAGGGCCTCTAAAACCCACGCCCAGGAGACATAGTTTCTAGGCGTGGCAGCCTAGAACGTCTCCTAGGCGGGGGTACCCACGCCAAGAAACTGATTAAGGCAGGGCCTCTAAAACCCACACCCAGGAGACATAGTTCCTAGGCGTGGCAACCTAGGATGTCTCCTAGGCGGGGTACCCACGCCCAGAAGCTCCTTGAGCCCATCCTCTAAAACCCACGCCCAGGAGACATAGTTTCTAGGCGTGGCAGCCTGGAACGTCTCTTAGGCGGGGGTACCCACGCCCAGAAGCTCCTTGAGCCAATCTTCAAAGACCCACGCCCAGGAGACATAGTTCCTAGGCGTGGCGACCTAGGATGTCTCCTAGGCGGGGGTATGCACGCCCAGAACACAGATTTTCCAAGAAATAAAGGGGAAAATTATTATTAATTATTTTCCATGAAAGTGGGACAAAAATTCGTGAAAAATAAGATCTCGAATCTCGAAAAATGACAGTTATAACTTCTACGAAAATCCCGGGGAGATTTTCCCAGAAGTTGGGGGGCAAATGATATGGTCAGAAAAGTAATTATAGAAATATAATTGACTAGTCAAACAAAAGACCGATATTTAAGGCCCGACACCCTAATTATTCATTAATTTCGTAATTAATGAGTATGGAAAATATACAGCTCATGAAAAGAGCCTTGATTATGGAAAATTAGTCAAAGAAGGATCTGGAATCCCAATTAAAGGCAATCAATGAGTCATAACCTTTATCAACAAGGAAACGAATTCTTCAGCAAGAAATACAGTACTTATCCAATATCAAAAAGAAGACTTATCCGTTAAGTCTCCCAAACATACCATAAATACTAGGCTCCAGACGCCTATATAAGGTCCCTGATCCTACAATCAGAACTACGTCTTTGGCATGATTCTCAACATTAATTGAGATACGTAGGCATCTTGTGAGGACCAATTTAGTCCGGAAACACGAGTGCAGCCATTAAAGCTTGAAGCTCATTAAATTCACAAAGTACGTTTTTTAATTCATAACATATACCAATATTCGATATCATATTAAAATAAAGAAAAATATTAAATAATTGCACTTTTATATATTTATTCAAAATCTCAAACCGAGAATTAAAAGAAAACTTAATTTTTTTGTTAAAAATATTATATATCTAAAATATATTTTGTATAATATTTTTCTGGCAACTTAGTAAACTAGTTAATACCATATACTTAAAAGGCCAACACCCTACGTGCTGGTTTGTTTTAGAGCAACTCCAACATACCAGGTATATCAACTTCTAAGTTGAAATTTAAGAAATTTGATAAAAAAAATTAAATTATATTCCAATAGTCTCCTAAATGGTTACAAGTTAGAGTACAACTCTCCGTGTCTTATTTTTACTGAAGTTATAGTCATTCCTTTCTTTTTTCATAAATAAAATATTCATTTCCCTCATTTTCAACATATATTTTCTACGTCTTTTTCTTAGAGGAGGTTGAATTTAATAATATTATATTTATAAGGAGAAAATATAATATTTTTAAGTAACATGCTAGGAGACTCTTGAAGTTGCTCTTAAGCTATTAATACTTAAAATCTTAAATTGATACTCCCTTCGTCCCACTCAAACTGGTTTGTTTGACTTTTCTTGGTCAAATTGACAAATTTTGTAATTTAAATTACGTATATTATATGTCAAATATAATTAATGAAAAATATACTAGTTAAAAATATAGATAATTTATTATAGCATACAAATTTTAGATTTATAAAAATGCATGTCAATTTTTTTAAAATATTAGTCAATTTGAGTCAATTTGATCAAGAAAAGTCAAACAAATGAGAGTGGGACGGAGGGAGTATTATCTAATCTTTTAAAACATAGTCTTGAAGAGACTTTACTAACCGCATCTTCAAAAGACTCTTAACTAGACTCTTAACTTCAAATTTGATAAGAGCATCTTCAAGAGATTCTTTACTAGGTTCTTAACTTCAAATTTGAAGAGAGAGAGATGGATTTGTTTTACTATAAGATAGTGCTAGTGACTTCTAAAATCACTAAAAGTTTTTTCTCTCTCCTTACTTTATCTCCTCTTAACTAATGTTATATAAGAAAATAAAGTTTCTCAAATTATCTCAACAAATTTATCTGAGTCACTATTACGAGATTATCTTATTTTATGCACTGAAGTGTGTAATTTCAGTTAGAATATCGTTTACTTTTCTTAATATATTATACATGCATAAATATAATACTCCCTCTGTTGCTTATTAATGGGTGTTTTCAACTTTTGTTAAAATATCCTTTTATGTGACGTTCTCAGCTTTCAAGGTGCAGTTAATGCATAGATTGTATCAAAAACCCCTAGTTTAGTTTCTCTCTCTGTCTACCTACATTAACTTACGAGGCCAGTTTTGTAATTATTCGGCTATATTAACTAATCCTTGGTATTTGTAAAATGATCAAAAACATCATATATATAAAAAAATTGAGGGAGTATTACTATCTCAATATAATGGGCCGGTTTGTTTAATGGTTTATAAGCTAAGTTATAATTTATAAACCCGTAATTTATAAAGGGTGTTTGTCAACTTAATTTATAAACCAAATAACTGGCTTGTTTGGCAATACCCTAGTTTATAGCTTATAAACTCGGAAGAGGTGTCACAATTTATAAACCAACTTATAACTTATATGTTCATAAGCATATAAGTTGAATGTCAGTAAGAAGGTATATTTTCCTTAATTTATTGACTTATTGTTTGATTTCTTTGTCTTTTAATACTTCATATTTTTACATTTCTGTTTTTAAATATTTTTTTAATTTAAAATGCATCTATTTAGCTCATTGTATTTAATAATTATTTTTAAAATATAAATTAACAAATTTGTAACTAACTTATAAGTAAATTTATCCAAATAGCAATACAACTTATAAGAATTCATCCACTTATTATTCATTTTAAGTTATAAGTCAACTTTTTTAAAATACCACAAACACGCACAACATACATTTTCCTTAACTTATTGACTTATTTCTTGATTTCTTTGTCTTTTAATACTTCATATTTTTACATTTGTGTTTTTAAATATTTTTTTAATTTAAAATGTATGTATTTAGCTCATTGTATTTAATAATTATTTTTAAAATGTAAATTATCAAATTTGTAACTAACTTATAAGTAAATTTATCCAAAGAATTCATCCACTTATCACTTATATATATGACATTTATTCATTTTAAGTTATAAGTTAAATTTTTTAAGATAACCCAAACATGCACAATATCTTAGGTATATTTCTTTAGTTAACCTCAAAAACTTTATTCTCAATTATCTAAAAGCATTTCCAAGAGACTATTTATTTTAGCTCTTAAGTCAAAAATTGAGAAAAAAGAATAAAAAAGTTGATCCAAGACACTATTAGTAGCTTTTAAAATCACTAAGAGTTTCCTCAATTTTAAGAACCAATTTCAACTCTTTAACTATTATTATATAATATATTCATACCTACCTTCTTTTTCTTCTCTCTTTCTCTCCACTAGATGCTCTAATGTATTCATCAAAATAATCTCATCACTATCTTTTGTCTCATATGAATTTAATTTACATTTAATAATAAAATAATTAATAAAATATAAATGTAAAAAACATTATTGGAGTTTTTTTTTGAAAACAACATGATTGGAGTTGAACTCATATTAAATCACTAAAAATTACTATTTTATAATCTATACTATATTATTAAATACGAAATATTAAAATTTTGGTCGGTAACAATTTTTTGGTACTTGTTTTTTGGTACTTTATGATTTTACTTAATTAACCTTACTTATTTATAAAAATTATTAAATAATAATATAATCTATTTATAACCAATTATCTTTTTCAACTAAACACTTTACTTTTTTCCATTTTTTTTTAACAAAATCCTTTCCTTTCCATAAATATCACGACAATTTTCTTTTTTAATTAAAACATATTACCTTTTCTATTGAGTTGAAAAAAAATGTTACATTTTATATTTTTTCTTACTAAAACTCCTCATTTTCAAAAATATTACGGTCAAAGCCTTACCCTTTTCAATTAAATCATGTTACCTTTTCTCTTTTTTCTTACTAAAATCTGTCATTTTTCAAAAATATCACGGGCAAAGTCTTACTTACTTACTTTAATACATATTTTAATGTTTTTAATTATTTAAAAGAGTTTACCTATTTTAATATGTCAACTTATTTTCTTTGACAAGTACAATTAATAAAATATCAAAACATGCATAATAAAATAACAGTTATTAAAAATAATCTGTGCATGACACGGGTTTTAAGCTATAGACAAAAATTAAAAGTTTGGTTGGTCGGTAGTTCATGATTTTACTTAACTACCCTTACTTATTTATAAAAAATATTATTAAATTATGTTTTTACTTAATTATCTTTACTTATTTATACAAACTAATATTAAATAATTAAATTACCTATTTATAACTAATTACCTTTTTCAGCTAGACACATTACTTTTTCGATTTTTTCTAGCAAAATCTAATCATTTTCCAAAAATATTATGGGCAATTACCTTTTTAAATTAAACATGTTATTTTTTCTATTTTTCCTTATTAAAACCCCTCCTTTTTTCAAAAATATAACAGATAAACTTTTACTTATTTATTTTAATGATTTTAATTATTTAAAAACATTTAATTATTTTAGCATGTTTACTTATTTTTTTAAGAAACATAATTAATAAAATAATAAAAATTAAATAAGCTAGTATGTATATTTAAAACTGATTTAAGAGTCTGTCCAATATGCTCTAATTTATTTACTACTGCCGTCATCACTTCATCCATTTGCCTCGTAGATCGCAAACAGGTATACACACACACACACACACACACACTATACATACATACACATATCTCCCACAATTTCATCTGTCTCAAAATCAATAATTGTACCAAAATCATCTGTACTACGATCAGATTTTCGACATGGGTTTACCAGAAACCGTTGATTTTGCTCGCAATTTCGCTGTCATGGTCAGAGTTCAAGGCCCTGTAAGTACTTCTATCATACACACACAAATAATTAACTCAAAATTTAGTCTTTAATACAAATATACAATATATTGTGTATATTTTTGCTTATGCCATCTGGGTTTTGATTCTTGTAACAAATTTCAGGACCCAAAGGGTCTGAAAATGAGAAGACATGCTTTTCACCATTACAAGTAAGTGTGTGTGTGTAAAGTTGTTAGCTTTAGTCAATTTGCATATTTGACTTTTTTTCATCTTGATATTGTTTTGATTGTATGTCGTGATATTTGTGATTGTTTAGCTCCGGAAAAACAACATTATCAGCTTCTGGAATGTTAGTGCCTAGTTCTTTGTTTGATGCTGCAATAGCTAAGCAAATTCTTGGTGATATTGATGCATCATTGACTGGTTCTGCTTTTGTATTGACTGTTGCTTCTGTTATTGAGCCATTTTTGTCGAACCGAGATAATTTAACTCAGGTTTGGATGTCCTTGTTTTTTTTACGGTTTTGAAATTGATTAGAATGAATAAGGATATGTTCTGTTTATGTTAAGCTTTTGAATTTTAGCAGGCAAAGAATACGTTGATTGCGGATTCTCAGATTGATATAATGATTGAGGTAATACCTGATGCCTAAATACAGTTTTTCATTTTATATCTGAGCAACTAGGTTAGATAGTTGGGTCGAAATTTATACATCAACGTGTTGTCCTCAGGGGAAGACTGGGACTGGACAGGGAAGAAATATGGTGGATAAGGATGTTCCTCGTTGGCTATCTGCAAAACTTCTAACGTTGGTAGACATTTTGATAACCCCTAAGTGTTTCGTACAGTTTTCATTTTTGTGTATCGTGCAATACCTTACTTCTAATTTTCTTTCTTTCCCTTTTCATTCTTGTGAATGTTTATGTCCATCTTTTTTATTTATATATAGTTCATGCCTTTTACACTTATGAGTTATGATATATGGCAGTATCTTGGTAGATAACTGTTCATATGTCTCCATGTGTTAATTTACATGTAGTTTTGTTTCATTGATTGAAACCGGGTACTCAGCATGTAACCCCTCTGGTTACCTTTGTCCTACAATTTTCTTTTAAATATTCATTTGATGATGAATTGATTTATACTGGAAGGTTGAGATTCCTGTTGCATCTGATGCTGTCCAATCACTTATTGAATCATCAACTGGTGCTATAGACCATGGCTGGGAAGTTGGTTGGTCCTTATCCTCGTACAGTAGTGGTCCTCAACTTCTGGTAAATACTCTTCAATAATGCTTATGTGGTGCTCTGTCTTAATCCTTTCTTTCTCTGTGTCCCTATTTATATGTATCTGTAGGTGTGTGTGTGGCTGGGAGTTAATTTTTGTATGCACTTCGAAATCTAGCTATTTGGATTGAAGCACAAGACCATATCAGCCCGCACTCATGTGTACTAATACGTGCAAGTGATGTGAAACGAACCCCCATGAGCTAGTTAATAATCCTCAGAATTTGGGTTAGCAACATTAATTTGATGAATAAAGAATGAATAGTTTCTCAGTTTTCATATGTGACAATGTACAATCTACTACTTATCTGTCAAACCGACACTGTACTTCATAGTTTACAAATTAGTGTGATTGTTACGAGTTGAGTGTTTTTTCTTCTATTCTGCCATTTCTCATCTCTAAGCGGTGAAACTCGATTTTAGAATTTTAATTCTGTAGTGTATCTTGTGGTATGAAACGTTTACTTCTCATACCAGGTTCATCAATCTTCCAGGCAAAACAAGGGGCAAAGGGTAGGGGACGAATCAAGCAATCCTAGTATCATAGGAAAGTCCACTGCTAGATTTGCTATACTAGGAGTATCCTCAGCACTCATAGAGGTACTTCCATTGTAAAGTTATTTTGTCATCATGTCATGCTGCATGTAGAATTTAAATCTTTTCCCTTTTACTTACAGCACAGTCTAGTAGCAACAGAAGAATAACAGTGTAATTAATGGTGTCTAGGATTCTCCCAAGTTAAGCATTTCAGTCACAAATAAAAAAGGAGATCTTCTTCTGGCTATGGGCTCACCTTTTGGTGTCTTATCTCCTGTGCACTTCTTTAACAGGTATCTGTTTAGATTCTTACTATTTTATTTTTATCATCACTTGGAATTCATATGCATATCAATGTAAGAGGACATAACTTCGTGGAAATGCAGTTATGCTCGACTGATGCCTAAATATTTGAACTAAATATAGTTATTACTTATTACTGGTCTATTAGTGTTGTTTGGCACTTTTTAGTTTTGTTTGGGCTGTGCATATAGACTCTTTAGATTGAGATTTAGGCCTACTGATGTATGATAATACTTTTTTCTGATTCTGCTCAATATTGAACTTGCTTTGTCCTTCTGGTTATTCAATATTTTTCCACTTTTTCGGATCTTGAATCAGTATATCGGTGGGATCAGTTGCAAATTGTTATCCAGCTGCTTCTTCCAAGAGCACACTATTGATGGCCGACATTCGGTGTCTTCCAGGTGCAAGCATTTTCCCGAGTTTACATATTTATATTTTTTATGAAGGGGATAAGATATTATCTTCTGACGCGAAATTTTTCAGGAACGGAAGGTTGTCCAGTTTTTGGTGAAAATGCACAACTTATAGGCATCCTGACAAGACCACTTCGGCAAAGGACTAGTGGTGCAGAAATTCAGGTAGCCAGATAATCTTTTGCCACTACTTTCTTAAAGCAGGCCTGTTATGATGCATGCAATATTTGGTTTCTAGGTAAAAATATGCTCTAAAGTATGATACAAGAAGTTGTGTTTGTATATTCTGGAATCAGGTTCCCAAGTTCTTGGATTTCTAAAGTAATTCTTTTATAACGATGATAATGTTTGTGGAACCTATATAGTTTCTTTAAAATTATTTTATGAACAATTAACTATTTAACTGTATAATAACAAAGGGGTTTACTCTAGCGTCTAGCCTGTTACTTTTCACGTACCATTTTATGCAAAAGACTAGTTTTATTACAGCTGTTGATTCCATGGGACGCCATTGCAACTTCTTGCAGCAACTTATCAAAAGAGGAACCACAGTACTTGTCGAAATGGAATCAAACTATAAATGAGAACTCAAATGTATTTAAAAAGAAATTTTCTGTTAACAGTCCCGACCTGGATACTTTGTTCCATCATAATCATGAGAAATCTGATTCTAGGGGATCTCCACCGTCATCTGTCGAGAAAGCAATGGCTTCAATTTGTCTTATAACGGTTGATGATGGAGCATGGGCATCTGGTATTTTGCTGAACAAGAAAGGGCTGGTTTTAACAAATGCTCACCTTTTGGAACCATGGAGGTTTAGAAAAACAACTGCAGGTGAAAAATCTGGAGCAAAATCAGAGGTAAACTTTATGAGGTCGCATTTTGTATCTCCAGGGAATAAGATATCTGATAGCCACACAAAGAATTGGGAGTTGCTATCAACAGAAGTTATGCCTGTAGACTTCTCTGTATCCGATGAGCGCAGGGTATATAATTTTAATATGGCGAATACATGTAGAAGTATACGAGTTCGCTTGGACAACAAAGAGCCTTGGATATGGGTTGATGCCAGGGTTCTGTATGTGTCTCAAGGACCTCTAGATGTTGCACTTCTTCAGCTTGATTATGTTCCTGAACAAATTTTTCCTATTTCTGTGGACTTGACTTGCCCCATCCCAGGATCAAAAGCCTGTGTTATTGGACATGGTCTATTTGGACCTCGACGTGGTAAATTGTTCCCTAATCTTTTTTTATCTACTTTTGTTTTTGGGCCATGCATCAAGTTACTTAAATATCTGTGCATAATTAGAAGATGTGAGTTTCTGTGCATGAATCTTGTCAACTCTTAGGGATTTTTACAATTAGAAGATGTGGACTTTTACCATTTTTTATTGTCCATTCTGTTAATGGCGGATTCACCTGATAATAAGTGGTTCTGATTTGACTATGATATTTTCTTTAAAGTCGATTCTCATATAAGTGATAGGATGATATCACAAAGATTTTTCTTTTTGGCTAAATATCTAATAATAAATTGACTAGAGAACTATATATATTTATTATAAAATTTCTAATTAGTTAGCCTTGGAGGCTTATGCCATACTGAAGATCTATGATGTTGCTTAAGATATATTTAGGACTGTCCATAATCAAAAACAAGTAAGCCACATAAATTTTATTTCTTAAACATGCAAGGTGATTGAAAAGATGATTCTTTTGGTTCTGTCACTTCTGTGCAATGAAATTGTTGATTTCTTTCCAAGAATGTTTTATATATGCTCGTGCTATATCTAGAATGCCCATTTATGGGTTTTCTTTACTCTTGTGTCTTCACATAATTCAACTATGATGTTTTAAGCATCCAACATATAATCATATGAAAAATTGATCTCGACAACAGACATCATTACAGACATATCAAGATGCTATAGAAAGTAATTAATGTTGTAAATATTTTTTTACATATTAAATCTTGTTGCAATATTACTGGAAATTAAGATTTAAATTATTTATACCATGTTCTGTTTAGCAGACATTTCATCTCTCTCATGTAAAATTAATTTTATTAATAAATTTTGTGTCAGACTTCTTTCCATCTGCTTGCCTCGGGGTAGTAGCAAAAGTAGTTAAAGCAAAAAGGCCTCTAGCCCATCATTCAGGTGACCAAGAAAATGGAAATGAGCTCATTCCAGCAATGATCGAAACGACAGCTGCTGTGCATCCTGGGGGAAGTGGCGGTGCTGTGGTAAATTCAGATGGTCATATGATTGGCATGGTCACAAGGTATAGTACTCTTGTGGTACCGTATGTCTTGTGCCAGTCATTCACTTTATTTGTGTTATCTTCTTTATAAAGCTGCCTAGTCTATTTTTTGAATGGACTGGTAAGGCTAGTCAATAAAGTATGTTTTGCACATGTTTTTGGTTGATCACCACTACTTAAGTTGCTGAGGGAAATACTGTATAAGCTGTTGGGTATCAGATGAATATTCTAGGTACATTAAAGTCGATGTTTTTAACTGAATATTTTATATAAAATGCTGTTGATGCAGCAATGCAAGGCATGGTGGAGGGGTGCTTATACCACATCTGAATTTCAGCATTCCATGTGCAGCCCTGGAGCCTATCTTCAAGTTTTCAAAAGGTTATCACCCTCATTTTATTTATACAATAACTGTAATTCTTACATATATTCTGATAATGGAACATAAGATTATGCATGTGCTAATTTCTATAATATTATAACGACAGACATGCAGGACTTATCATTTCTAAAAGATCTTGACAAACCGAATGAATATATATCTTCTGTCTGGGCCTTGGTGCCTCCATTAACTCCAAAGCCAGGCCCCTATTTGCCTGATCCACCAGAATTTCTACCAGGAGATAACACCAAAGATGTAAAGGGTTCTCGATTTGCAAAATTTATAGCAGAAAGACAGGGAATGCTAAAGAAGACTTCTGAATCAGACAAAGTAGACAGCTCTTTTACTAAATTTCTTCCTAGTAAGTTATGACAGTTGCTCGATGATTCCCGTATAAACTACTAGGAAGATTACTGCCAGGAAGTAGGAAATATACCTTGAAGGCCCAATAGAGGCCATGGGAAAAAAGAATTACCTTCTGCTATACACTGATTTTTTTAATTCTGCTCCATACAGAGAATCAGGTGTTACATCTGGTTTATATTGTTGTCAAATCAGATTGATTCACAATTGTAATGCTATTCTTTGTACTATATATGGATTTCATACCAACACCAGTACAAGTTAAAGGAGTTATGGAGATGATACTAAATAATACAGCCTTAGTAGTTGGGCCTTTTTAGCTGACATCCATTATAAAGGGTTATTTACTCAGCAACCTGTTTATCAAAATCTGTTATAGATGACTATCGTGCAAGATTGTGCTTGTATAAAATTCCCTTTTTTGTTAAACATTTAAGTGTTGAAAAGTACATGTTATTCTCCTGGTGGTGCATCTGCTTAATTTGCTCTTATCCATCTCTTTCCTCTCTCCCTGATTTATGGTTCGAGAACTACTACTGAGCAACTATCCTCCGGTATTTTTAGCAACTCACGGAACAGCTCAGTGCAAGCATGAGCCTGGACGATGGCGAGTCAGAATATTGTGTCATTGATTGTTCTCGAGTGTCGTCCTATCTTATTCAATAATTCTACTCCAAGATCTTCAGTTATCATATAAAAAGACCCGCCTTGCAAATAATTAATTGTATACTCAAGTACTTGTTCGAATAGATTTGAAGAGAGAGACTTTTGAAAGAAGCCAGAATCTACATATATTTCCTACAATGTGATATGAACTTCTATTACCAAGATCGGAAGAACCTAAATGCTAATTTTTTATTACCAAGGGCAACGAAGGACTTCTTACGTCCTAAAATTTACCCCTGATTATTGTTGGTTGTCATAGTCTCTGGTCAAGCCAATAGGTATTCAAAAGCATGGCCACCAAATTACTTGTGTTAGTGCTACTGCATTTATCACAATTTTGCTTCAAATCAATATTTATATTCTACATATTTATGCCTTAACACTTACTACCTCTGTCCCATTCATTTCTATACATTTTCTATTTTGGAATGTACCTCTCATTTTTATACATTCCAAAAATAGTAACTTTTAATAATATAAAATACTATTACACCCACTACTTTCTCCACTATCTCTATTTTATAATAATATAAAACACTATTACATCCATTATTTCCATCCACTATCTCAAACATATTATTAAATATTGATAGTTCCCATCACTTTACCCACTTTTCATCTAATCTTACTCATTTTTTAATATATTTTCTTGGTTTTCGTGTTCAAACCGAAATCACCGGGACTGAGGGAGCAGTTTATATCATGGTCCCCTCTATAACAAGATTATTCAATGACAGACACTTAGAGCATCTCCAGTGCACAGGACCAACCCACTTACACGTGGGGTCATTTTTTTGCCACATAAGCACCAAGTGGTTTTCCCATTTAACTTTATTTTACTTTTACTTTCACAATACTTCTTATAAAATTATAATATAACGTTTAAAATTAGTATTATGATGTGGAGGATTATTTGGATTTTATTAGTAGAGAAAAGTAGTTGATGTGATTGGATTTTATATTATAAAATGTTACTATTTTTGGTATGTGTCAAAAATTCTGACCATTATATTTTCTACATTTTACTTTTTACAACGGGCAACTATTTTCAGGTTTTTGTAACGTTAATATTAACGTTAATATTATTTGGATTCATCTTTTGGTAGAGAAAAAATTAAAAAAACAAAGAGTATGAGTAATGAGGTATGAAAATTTTATATTTATAGGAGTAGAAATTATAGCCGTTGCTAAATTATATACGTTATGTAACGTTAATATTAACGTTACAAAAGTAAAGTAAACAGGAAAATATTAAAACAAATACAGTTGGCAGCAATACAGTCCCACTACAAAACAAATAAAAAAAAGTAAAAGCTGCCATGCTACAGTACTCGTCCCTGGCCACCAACTTGGGCTGCAGCCAAGTTCAGTTTTTGCTCCAACGCAGAAATAAGAAACTGGATCCATTTCACGTGTCCCGAGGAGTCAAAAGAAACTGGATCCATTTCACGTGTCCCGAGGAGTCAAATGGGACTCCATTGTGGATGGTCTTACATGTCTTTTTTCCAGTCGCATCAATATCTTAAGTCAGATATTTTAGTTAGCTGCTAGAATAACAAATTGTCCACGTATTTGTCCGTTCTTGAATAAACATGTAGCAGTTTTATTGTTTAAAGGAGTAGTGTGTATTTCGGTCGCCAATTAAGTTGTAGATCTAGTAGACATTGTATTTTTCACTTATAAAAACTGAAATTATAGTATAATAAATTCAAAAATTACAGTAAATGAATTTGATTTATAAAATAAGTTCATCTAGATTATGATATTTTTAAAAAAAATAGATTATAGGTTTCCTCAAAATATAGTGCATAAAATTTTTAAAGATAAATTTTATTAATGTAGTACATTGTGCGGTACAATATTTGTAGTATATGCATGATCTAAGAGATTTACAATTTAACATGTCTATACTGAACACAACTCTTAATTTCCTATCTATTTTTAAATGTACGTACCGACATCAAAGTAATTTAACGCAATTAAGAAATTCAAGGTAAATTCATTTTTATCAATTATATTCTTCTAAATTGATCGGAAGATCCTTTCAATGGGCTATTCAAGACTCGGAGATATCATATGCTTTATTATGAAATCGATTCATTAAAATCATATTTTTTTTTGGAATATTAATTTTAACTATTAAAGATTTACTTTCAAATTTTTGTGTATTTATCAAATTTCAATTAATGTATAGCTTTTTTAGTTATATCTTTTAAATTGTTTTCACCAAATTAAAATCAATACTATATATAATAGACGAAACATTAAAAGTTTGGTTGGTCGGTATGGTACATTGTGATTTTACTTAATTGCCCTTAATTAACTGTACTTCTTGTTTTTACTTAATTAAACTTACTTATTTATAGAAATATATTATTAAATAATAATATTATCTATTTATAACCAATTACCTTTTTCGCCTAAAATACATTATTTTTTCTAACAAATTCCCCTACTTTTTCAAATATATCACGGACAATTACTTTTTTTAACTAAAACATGTTTGTTTTTCTATTTTTATTTAATAAAACCCCTCATTTTTCTAAAATATCACGGACAAACCTTTAGTTATTTATTTTTAAACCTATTTTAATATTATAATTTTTTTAAATTGTTTTTACCTATTTTAACATGTCTACTTATTTTTCTTAACAAATGCAATTATTAAAAATATTAAAACATAAATAATCAAATACCTATTTATAACCAATTATCTTTTCATCTAAAACACATTATATATTTTTTCTAACAAAGTCCATCATTTTCTAAATATATCACGGGAAATTGCCTTTTACATTTACTTTTTCTATTTTTCTCACTAAAATCCATTCTTTTTCCAAAAATATCACAGGAAACCCTTTACTTATTTATTTTAAAATGTATTTAAATACTTTTAATTATTAAATTTTAAAACCTCATTTTCCAAAAATATCACGGGCATTTACCTTTTAAAACTAAATATATGTTACATTTTTTATTTTTTCTTACTAAAATCCCTCATTTTCCAAAAATATAACGGGCAAACCCATACCTATTTATTTTAAAATATGTTTTAATGTTTTTAATTAATTAAAAGTGTGTAACTATTTTAACATGTCTAATTACTTTTTGCACAATTACAATTAATAAAATATTAAAAAAATAATAATAAAATAACAATTAACAATATCAATTTTTATGAGAGAAATACATGATTTTGTAAAAAACAGAATGAGATATTTAAATTCTAATTCCTTAAAAGTTTCACAATGCTGGAAATGGGTTTGAAAAATAAGATGATGACAAAAAAACCAAAATGCCTTTAAAAAAAATTATGGAGTTAGCAAGAATTCACCGCGATATACACATAGAACAAGTGATAGTTTTAAAAATCTAATATTCCAAATTATTTCACACCCAAAGTAAACCCTAAAACCCTAAAACCCCTCAAAAACATTAAAAAGTTGAAAATGAGTGTGAATTGTCTTGTATTTTGACATGGTGAGATAGTCTTTTTCGTGAGAAAGTTTGTTCTGTTTTTTTTTTTAATCTTCAAGCTCTAAGAATCATTAATGGCGAATCATATGGATAGTATCACGCAAGCGATGAATGCAATCATACTGCAGGATGTGGAGGATGAGGAGGAAGGGGGAGTTGCTATACGGGATTTTGAAGAAAGTGTGTACGAGGAACAACAGATTATTTGTGATGAAAAGCTCTGTCTGATAGGAAGATTTTTAACGGAGGGGATGTTTGATTTCCGGGCGATGCAACAAACTTTAGCAGCGCTTTGGAGACCAGGAAATGGAGTGCATATTAAAGCTTTGGAGGCCAATCTATTTATGTTTCAATTTTATCATGAGATTGATATTAAAAGGGTAATCGAAGGTAGCCCTTGGTCGTTCAACAGGAAGGTACTTCTTATAGGTCATATGCAGGAGTCGGTCAATCCCAGGAGTATCCCTTTGAATTCAATAGATCTCTGGGTGCAGATACACGATATGCAACCTGGGTTTATGTCTGAGAAGGTAATAAGGGAGATTGGAAATCAAGTGGGTATCTATGTAAACTCATTTCCAAATAATTTCAAAGGCGTATGGAGAGAATATATGAGAATTAGAGTCACTATCGATGTTGGAAAACCGTTAAAAAGGAGGTTGAAGATTCGAAAATCAGGAAATGAATGGAGCTGGGTCACGTTCAAGTATGAAAACCTGCCTACGTTTTGTTTTATATGTAGAGTTCTTGGACATTCGGATAAGTTCTGCAGCAGGTTGTTCGAGGTCCCAGAAAATGAGATAACTAAACCGTATGTAGCATGGATGAGAGCTCCTCCGCGTCGTCCAAATATGGTGATTGGGTCTAAGTGGTTACGGAATGGTGCAGATGATAGTTCGTTCAAGGAGATGGCTACAAGCGGCGCGTCTGGCTCAAACACGAGGGATTCAGTTATGGTGGAGAAATCAGTTCCTAAAAATATGGGAGGTGATGAAGCTGGGCTAAAAAAAGGGGATTCAGTAAATCAAAATAATGCAGCAGGCGAGATATCAGGAAATTTGAAATTTGGAGATAGAGTTGATGGAGGGAAAATATTTAAAGGAGCAAATAGTGTGACTTTAGAAAATAAAAAAAGGAGAACGAACTCAGGTAATGGAAATATGATGTGCCTTAATACATAAATAAACCCGGAAACAAATAATGAGGAGATAGAAAGTATGGAGCAAGATGGAATTAATGGGCCAAAAAACGGATATGTGGCGGGTTCCGAAGATCGGGCCCGCCTATCATTATGAGTATCTTGAGTTGGACCCCATGGGCTTTTCAATTCCTTAAGGAATTAGTTTTCCAAAAGAAACCCAACATTGTTTTTTTATGTGAAACTTTATGTAAAAAAGAAATAGTTGAAAAAACAAAAAAAGCGATAGGTTTTGAAGGTATGTTGGCTGTAGATTGTCAAGGGCAGGGAGGTGGAATAGCGATGCTTTGGAGAAATAAGGAGGAGATTAATTTGCTGTCGTATAGTAGTAATCATGTGGATGTGTTAGTTAATGTGCAATGGTGGAGACAATTTAGATTGACGGGATTGTATGGAGAGCCAAATAGAGCAAGAAGACAGAGTACTTGGGACCTTATTCGACATCTGAGTTATCAAAATCCTACTCCTTGGTGTTTAATAGGGGACATGAATAACGTTCTCAGTCAAGCTGATAAGCGTGGAGGTTGACTTTATCCAGCATGGTTGATAAGGGGTTTTCAGGAAGTTTTAGACGATTGTGATTTGCAGGATATGGAGCTACAAGGATATCCGTAAACATGGGAGAGGGGTAATGGTACTGACAAGTGGGTAGAAATTCGTTTGGATAGAGCTTTAGTATCGAGATCTTGGACAGATTTGTTTCAGGATGCTAAGCTTATTAATTTGAAGTGTTCAACTTCTGACCACTGTCCGATTTTGCTCGAGCTAGTGATTGTGAATGTTCCTCCAAGACACAGAAGGCTGCAATTCGAAAACGCCTGGTTGAGGGAGCCAGTATGTAGGCAAATTGTAGAAGATTCATGGAGCAGAAATATTGGTGAAACGTTACAGTTGAAAACTAGCAAATGTTTAGAAGATGTTTCATTGTAGGGGCAGGAATTTACTGGAAATTTCAAGGAGAGAATAGCCCGGTTAAGGAGAGTGATAAATAGTACGAAGGGTAGTCGTTCTGAGGAGGCTATAAAAAGGTACCAGGATGCGTGCAGAAAATTAACTGAAGTATTGGCTCAGCAGGAGGTTTTTTGGAAGCAAAGGTCTAAACAGCTATGGCTTAGGGAAGGGGATCAAAATAGTAAGTTTTTCCATGCGACTACAAAAGCAAGAAGGAAAAGTAATTATGTACAGTCGTTGATTAATGAGGAAGAAGTTTCGATAGATTGGGAGGAAGGCCTGGAGGGATTTATGGTTGATTATTTTAACAATCTTTTCAAGGCATCAGATACAAGGTGGGTAGAGGTAGTGGAATGCATCAACATCAAAATTACTGCAGAACAAAACACGAACTTAAAGCTACCAGTAGAAGATAAAGAAGTAAAGCAGGCCCTTTTTCATATGTACTCGGATAAATCCCCGGGCCCGGACGGGATGAGCCCAGGTTTTTACCAAAAGTATTGGAACATTGTCAGTGGGGATCTTATTAAACTGGTCAGAGATTTTTTTGAAGAAGGTACATTTGATGCTCATCTTACGGAGACTAATATTGTGTTAGTTCCAAAGAAAAAAAATCCGCAGTACATGACAGATCTTAGACCAATATCTTTGTGCAATGTTTCTTATAAAATAGCTTCTAAGGTGCTGGCAAATCATCTGAAGGTAGTAATCGATAAGTTAATATCAGAAAATCAAAGTGCTTTTATCCCTGGAAGATTAATTTCTGATAACATCATGATATCTTATGAAGTTATGCATTATATGAAGAGGAAGACGAAGGGTAAGAAATGTTGGATGGCTCTTAAGCTAGATATGAGTAAGGCATACGATCGAGTTGAATGGAATTATGTGAAAGCAGTTCTAAGGAAGATGGGGTTTGAAGACGTGATTGTGAATTTGTTCATGGAATGTGTAATGAAAGCAAGGTACAAAATTTCTCATGCATGTAAAGAATTTGGAAATATATTGCCGGAGAGGGGTCTTCGTCAAGGTGACCCTCTTTCTTCATATTTATTTCTTCTTTGTATTGAGGGTTTGTCAGCTCTTATCAAGAGTTATGAGAACAGGGGTTTAATTTGAGGTATTAAAGTGGCACGGGGTGCCCCATCAGTGTCTCATCTATTTTTTGCTGACGATAGTTACATCTACTGTCGTGCCAACAAGGAAGAAGCAGGTCATGTCATGAGACTTTTGGCAACTTTTGAGAAGGCATCTGGCCAAAAAATTAATGTGGAGAAATCAAGTGTATTCTTTAGTCGCAATGTGGAGGAAGAGATAAGGAGAGAAGTTCTGGGAATTATGAGATTTCAAGAAGCTGATCAGAACACGTTGTATCTGGGTTTGCCAAATTGTATGGGAAGGAATAAGTCAGTGATTTTGGGCTATTTGAAGGAGAGGGTTCGAACCAGAATTCAATCTTGGGATGGTAAACTGTTGAATAAAAGTGGAAAGGAGATACTTCTGAAAACTGTGACACAGGCAATACCGAATTATGCTATGAGTGTTTTTCTCATTCCAATTGAAATGTGTAGGGAAATGGAGAAGATGATGTGTAAAGTTTGGTGGAAATCTTCAGCAAAAAAAGATAAATGTATTCATTGGATGAGCTGGGAAAGGATGAGCAAGTTGAAAATGTATGGAGGTCTTGGTTTTAGACAGCTTCACGAGTTTAACATAGCCCTATTGGGAAAGCAGGGCTGGCGTCTTATGATGAATCCGGAAAGTCTAGTGGCCAGAATTTATAAATCGCGATATTATCCTCAGGGTAATTTTCTAAGTGCCAAGCTAGGAGCAAGTCCCAGTTTTATTTGGAGAAGTGTGATGGAAGCGCAAGATTTAATCAAACAGGGTTTAGGCTGCAGAGTGGGAAACGGGGCATCTGTGGGTATTCTAAATGATCCTTGGATCCCTGACCCTGTAAATCCATACATTACTACGGAAAATGCAGCAATAGAAGGTTAAATGGTGTCTGCTTTAATGGAGATAGGAGAACACATCTGGGATAAAGATCTGATAGAGGATTGTTTGCCTACGAAAGATCTGTTACGAATGAGGAGGGTAAATGTGGATGAGTATTGTCCTCTCTGTAACACTGAGAATGAGAGTATAATTCATGTTTTGGTGAGTTGTTCGTTTGCCAAATCATGTTGGGACAAACTGGTGGTCGATAGAAATAAAAACACCCAGGGGTCGTTTTTGCATTGGATGCTGAGTACTTTTGATGAATGGGAAGTTGAGAATAGGAGAATGGGAGTGATGTTATGTTGGGCAATATGGAAATGTAGGAATGAGCTGATATGGAAGCAAAAGGGAATGGAGGTGAAAGATGTCGTAGTTTTGGCTAGAGTGGTCCTTAGTCAGTGGCAAGATGCTCAAGATAGAAACTTTGATCGGTCATGGGGATTTATGACGCCTAATGACAGTAATGAGCACTGGACTCTTTTAACGGATAATCAAACTAAGGTAAATACCGATACTGCGATATTTCAGTCTTCTTCCTATTACTCGTATGCTTTTGTTGCTCGAAATCAGAGAGGTGACTTAGTAGAGGCTCGTTCAAGTTGCAAGACGGGTCACATATCTCCAGAATGTGCTGAAGCAATGGGCATACGTTAGGCGTTGAGTTGGGTGAAGGGAAAGCAGTTAACATATGTGATCGTGGAAACGGATTGTCTCGTTGCAGTCCAAGCTATCAGAGGTACTACACAACTGATGTCGTACTTTGGCAGAATTATTCAGCAATGCAGGGGTCTATTATCGGAGTTGGAAAACAAAGGTGTAGTCCTTAGATTTGTCAAACGGTCTGCGAATATCTTAGCTCACACCATAGCGAGTTGTAGTTATTCTTTAGCTGATCGTGTTTGGGGGCCGAGTGAGGCTTATTTTGAATTTAATCATGTACTTGAGAACGACTTGAAGAATTAATGAAGTCTTTCTTGTTTTTGGCAAAAAAAGTAAAATTACACAAAGTGCACTTTACTCTCAAATGATTAGTTTTTTTAAATTAATTTCAAAAGAATATTACTTTGATAATTCCTAGTATATAAATAATGAAATAAAAAATATTATTAGTTATGTCTATGTTATATTAAATCATTTAAAATTTAATAAAAAATACTAGTGCGGTTCGATTTTATATGAACAGAAACCAAATCAAACAAAGTTTTTTAAATTTAAAATCGTAAGCAAATGAATTATCAATACAGTGCAATTTTCTTGGTCGGATATTTGCTGTTTTTGATTCGATTTCGATTGCGATTCGATCCATGCTCATCCGTGAAATTTTCAAAATTTTCATGTTAACATAATTTGGACGGCAACATAAGTACTCCCTCCGTCCCTTTCATTTTTTTACAGGTTTTTACATTACTTATCATGTATTTTAAGACTCCTATAAAGTATAGCTCTACAACTTATTTTTAAAACTTTCTTTTTCTAAATAAAAATTTAAACATTATATTTTTATTCAGAAGAAGAAAAAACTTAAAATAATTTATCGAAGTATTTATTAAATGAGTCTTAAAATGCGTGCGGAACCCCCGTCCCCCAATGTAAAGAATTGAGGGGGACGAATGGAGTATATATTATTGAGAAAATTTCTATGGATACCATTATTTTATTGAAAAATTGGAGAACATATATGTTCTGCAATCAAAATATTTCAAAACATATTATGGAGATGTTTGGATGCATCAAAATATTGCAAAACATATTATGGAGATGTTTAGATGAATCATGGGTATCAGATTTGGGAATGGGAATGGTGGGTATGAGAATGGGGCTTTAATGGAAATGAGAATGAAATGGAAACTCAAATGGTAGGATGAGTTTGATTTACCCACCTAAAGGATTGGGTTCCCATTCCACTCAACTAAATTGCTAATCAAAACACTATCACTTGGATTTAAGGTTCCGATTCCCATTAATCGGGCTAATTAACCATGAACCAACACTACGCCATAGATGACCTACAGTAACTACTGAACTATGTCACCTTAAACCCAATATAACGTTGCTACGGGGCCAAAAAGGGCTAAGGTAATATCAGGGCTGAGTTAGTTTCTCTCCGAGTTGCCTTTGGTGTCAAAGGCAACATATCGCCTACGCTAGGCTAACATAACCTTTTATGTTACCAAAGATAGCCTACAACAACATAGTAACCACTCTATTGCAACACCAAATCTATGTTACCTTAGATATTAGAATTTTTTGAAATCAGTAGGCCCCACGTGTGGGTCCCATACGTGAGTTCCATACGTGGGGCCCACACGTGGGGCCCACAAAATGTGCAGCAGCACGTTTCAGTCTAGGGTAACACCTATTACAACACACTAAGTGTTATCAATGAAGACATTTAGTAACATCAGTATAGTACCTAAGGTAACACCTGTAGTTTAACTAAATAAAAATGTAAAGTTTAAATATTGCATTTCCCATTAGAAAAACAACCAATTCACACAAACCAAGTACATCATCCAACTACATAATCCCATCATAAACAACCAACTACTCCTCCAATCACAAACCCAACTACATAATCTCATCAAATCCGCCAACACCAAGTTAAGAACAAAAGTAATTAAAACGTTAAAGTGTACTAGAAGACATAACAAACGCAATAGAAAAACCATGACAACAGTTCAAAAGGTAATGTTATGTGGATTTAAGAGCTAGTACCGCCGGTCACAGGAGTACCATCTCCTACTGTGTCACTAGAAACTGTGGCACAAATTTGACCCAAATCAATATGCAAGTTGGGGTTTGCTTTAGATAATTTTTTTAGGACAATGACCAAGTTGTCCTGGACCTTCTGATTTACCTTAACATCCACTTCTTCATTGACCTTCCTTTCTAGATTTGCTTTCATGTCGCTAACAAGGTCCTTCTGTATCTTTTTTGTCAACTCTTCTATGTATGAATCTATTTGAGGTGGAGCCTGAGTAGAAGTTTTGATGAGGCTCGAGTCATGTCTGCCTATAAGCCAACCCAGACCATGGGATTTTTTGCCATCAGAAACTAGCTCCTCAATACCATCAACTCCTTCTGATGAATTTGAGTTTTTTCTTAATCGGTTCCTTCAAAATAAACCAACATCAGTATATAAATATAAATAATCATACACAGTAATTAACAATCACATATTCAAATTTCAATATTCCTATGTACTATACAACATGCATGAACATAATTAAATTGTGTCGTATATATGAATGAATAAGGTACTTCATGTTAGTATTAGTGCTCTAGAGACAATACTTTTATGTTTTAAAGAAAACATTTTATTATTATAAATTATGTTTTATTGATTATTATTATTTTATTATGTCTTTATTTACCGCGTTATAAATGTTAGCATAATAAATGTCCTTGGAATTATGATACGTATTCGATATCTTTAAGTATGTGACTTAAAAATGAGATTATATGAATAGTATCTTTATTCCTAAATATCCATAGTCGAGTGTTATTATTTAAGGACAATAATAATGTACAGAGACTAGTATGTTTGTTGACTGATGACCACATCTCATTGGTCATAGGTATGGTGATACTAAAGTCAAAACATAGGTGCATGTAAGAGTACATGACACTGGATTGACCCGCCGTGAGATTACACATGTTAATAGTGTCATAAGTAATTCTCACTGTGATAATGGTGTAATGATCCTTAGACCTGAAATCATTATATTTTTATACGAGAATTAATATACTTTGATTACATTAAAAGTTACTTTTGACCGGGTGATCATAAAAGTGGACATTGGGTATATTATGAATCGTATGAGAAATATGAATGATCTAGATGAGATTTAACCCTCCTAATTTTAGGAGCGATATTATTGGCCTCTTGTTTGAGTGAGACTAAGAAATGCATGGCTGTGCTCAAATGTTGATTTGATTTAATAGTCTACTCATCGATCAAGAAAACTAAGATTAAATTATGAAGAGGATGACACATTACATGCCTCGAGTTTAATCTATAATATTAAGGTTAAAGGGATTATATTACATGGAACATTATTCACGAAAGGCTTAATCGAATCACCGATTTAATTATTATTACTTGGGTGACAATGATGTATTACTAGATACCGCTCATTGTTTACAATTTTAATTAGTTATTAAAATTGTTACCAACGTAATAATAACCTACAGGGTCACACACAAAGAACGCTTGAAGGAGAAATAATTTAAATTATGAATTTAAATTTAAATAAGTAATTTATTCTATTTATAATATTAATTAAGTATGACTTGATTAATTATTTAAATAGAAAATGGAATTGCTTAAACTAATTCTGAAATTAGTTATTAATTAATTAAGTGCGACTTAATTAAATAATAAATTGGAATTTCAGATTAGTATTTTATTATAATTGGATTATAATTAGAAAACTTATTTTCCTCTCTATATAAACTCTAAAAGAGGGCTGATTTTAATGTGGAAAAACGTTTTTATATTAAAACCCTAGCCGCTTATGAGAGCAAGAAAAGAGAGAGAGAAAGAAGCAGTTTTCGGGTGCTAGTACACATCAATCCTTCAAGAAATGCGTTCGTGTGGATACCGTAGAGCGTAGATCGCGAGAGCGGGATACGTGGTGATTGAACAAGCTTTGGATCTCCATTAATCTTCCATTAATGAACTGTTAAATATTCTTAAGGTATTTGTTCTTAATCTCCGAATTAAATCTTTTGTTTTCGCATGGATCCTGCGGAGGGGTTTCGAATTTTGATTTATTTTTACGTTTTCCGTTACGTTTATGTGCTCGAAACCCTTCAATGGTATCAGAGCTACTTGAGAAAACGTTTTAATTCGGTTATATGTTTAAAGTTTTGATGTATATACAAGCATGTTTGCGATTATCATGATTGATGTGTTGTTTTGATGATAACATTGATGTATATGCATAAACTTTACATTAATGATGATTGGGATGATCATATGATGATCATATAATCTGTATGTATACTGATATATACATCATATATGTTTGTTCTTGTTATGAGAATCGTATTCGATACGATTTCTGAACACGCTGCACAGATTTAGTGAAATTTGCCTACTGTGTTAGATTTTCGCCGAAAATACCTTTTCAGAAAGGAAAACGGGCGTCTGAACAAAACTGACTATGTCATTCGTTTGTCTGTAAGGCGTTTGACGTCGTTTACTGTCTCTAAACAGCGATTTAATGTTTTCAGAATTCTGATTTTGATTTTCTGATTTACACTTTATTTGATTTCTATGATTGGATCATGAAAAATATGATATGGTATGATATGTTAATGCAATATGAGATGTGCTTAATTGTTATATAAGCATGGTGATTGGTTATGGCCTAAAACCCATAAGATAGTGGTTTTGTTTTAATGGGTTGGTTTCTAAATACGACTTGCATGTCGTTATTCCTTGTAATGTTTAAATCTCGAATGTAACCCGAGTTCTACTTGTAAGTTCAGTATGATAGGTTATTTTATTTATGTAATATATATGAAGACATCCAAGATGGAGAACCAAGAAAGCATTACAAGGAGGCAAGCAAGGATGCAAGTTAAAGCTTGAAGACTTGTAACATTGTATTGTATTTTGATACCACCATAGATTGACCTTGATTTTTCCATTAGCTTGGAAAGATCACTTAGGTTGGGCCATAACCAAACACGTTTACTTTACACACTTTACATATATGATGCATGTGATGATGATATGTATGCGTAGTTATAATGATGCATGCTTTAATTAGATTAAACATGTATGTATTAGATACGTCACCCATGCCATGTTTGATAAACAAGATAAAATCTGTAACGATTCAAGATTTTAAAATTGAACAAAAACCAACATGAGATTCCTGTGTTTATGAAACACGGAAATAAGTATGAATTTCAAATTTTGATATGGGGCGATTTTGACAAAAATACAAGCAGCGCTTGTAAGAAAGGCGGGTTTTAAGTGAGACCACTGTGACTCCTCCGACGGACTGGAAATCAAACCATTGATGAATTTTGATTTGAAGTACTTAGTTCAAGGAAAAATTGGGAATCTCTTGATGATGGGATAATGGTCATTTTAATAATAACAAATCCCTAAAGTTAAAATATTAAGTCAATTAGATGCCTTCCACTGGGCAACACTCGTCAAGACCTAGATCGAGAAAGAGTGGGTTCGCCAAAGCGAAGCACTCCAATCTATCGTGGTAAGACGCGATGAAGTAAATGTGATACTTAACTGTTAGACCATTGGGTTAGACTTAACTAAGTTACCACAATAGGATTGTGAACTTAGAGGCATGGAGCTTGGTATGATTTATTAGATAAATATGAACAAATGTTGTTATACCAAACTTTCCAAGAGTTATATATGATATAATTGACAAGAGTTCAGTTGTCTACCTAAATAAATCATGTTTTGGGAGTAAAGCCAAAGCTGACCTTTAGCATGACGAAATATGGATCTTGGCTCACTAGAAAGATTTAAGAGAAATACTTTCTGAATTAATAGTTAGGGCTATTTATTTGATAAAAATAGTGGGAGGTATATAATGATATACCATAATCACTTAAACATAATAATTAATAAATTTTCAACCTAGATTAATTTTATGCACTTTAATATTGTACCTATCAAATGACAAATAACACAAACAACTTCTCTATGCGATCAGTCCTTGAGAAGGACAAGATGACATGAACAAATTTCCTCGACTGATATAGGAGCTTGAGGATCGTCCTCAGGCACCACGATGTTAGTCAAATTCTTCCCTTACCTTTTAGCTGAGAATGTAACATGTGCCGAACATAATGCTTATTGGAAGCAAATTGATGATTCGACTGATGATGCTTCATGTCTCATGCTTGCAACTATGAGTGTTGAGCTTAAGAAACAATATGAGCATATGGATGCTTATGAGATATTTGAGCACCTTAAAAGATGTTTGAGTGTTAGATATAATTGCTAATGTTTGTTTATCAGTGTTTAAGCAACAGGTACTGACAAGAGTTTATCAGAAGCCGATCAGAGTTTAGTTAAACTCTGATAGGGTGAAGAGTTTAAAGGAAGCTAGTCAGAGTTTATTTAAAGTCTGACAAGGTGATAGTTGAATTAGCTGTCGGTGCAGAATTGAAGATTCTAGAAGCAATACATTCTGAAGATGGAAAGAAGCAGAATATATTGATACAGCTAAGGAAACAGGATAGAAGATAAGAAGCAATCCTTAATTGATATGAATTGTATAGCTAACTTGTAGGAATATCAATTAGAGAAGGATTGTATGTAGCTGTGTACTATATAAACACAGATAGGTTATCCCTAGAAGGGACGCGATCATTGAGATATTATTCTTGTAACCTAGAAGCTCTTTATGATTCATTAACATCATAAAGAGAGAAGCTGTTAATAAGATTACAGTTTTATTGATTCATAAACAGTGTTATTAATTATTGTTATTCTCATACATACTTGATTATATTGTGTATTCGGCCTAACAATTGGTATCAGAGCCAAGGCTGTTTAATATATACAGTTTTACGATTAAAACACAGTAATAATCATGTCTGAAGAAAATCAAAATCAAGTTCCTCCTGCGGCTGAACAGGTTAAGCCAAATTCTGTGAGTCGATATGAAACTATCAGGGTTCCAATTCTCAGGCCAATAGAGTATCCGATATGGAAGGTGAAGATGACCATGTTTCTGGAGGCTACAGATCCAGAATATCTTGACAGAATCAATAATGGTCCTCATAAGCCAACTAAATTATCTCCTGCTGTTGGTGATAAAGAACAGACACTGATTCCAAAGGAAAAGAAAGATTATACTCCTGAAGACATCTCATCAATTGCAAAGGATGCAAAGGTTAGACATCTACTCCACAGTGCTTTAGATAATGTTATGTCTAACAGAGTAATTGGCTGCAAAACGGCAAAGGAAATCTGGGATGCTTTGGAAGTAAGGTGTCAAGGAACCACTGCTATAAAGAAGAACAGGAAGACAATACTCACACAGGAGTATGAGCACTTTGATTCAAGATCTAATGAAACCTTGACTGAGACTTATGACAGGTTTTGTAAATTACTGAATGATCTGTCTCTGGTTGACAAAGAATATAATCTTGAAGAGTCAAATCTCAAGTTTCTCTTATCTCTACCTGAAAAATGGGATCTGAAGACGACCTCAATCAGAGATAATTATGATCTTGATGATACAGATCTTGATGAGATTTATGGCTTGTTAAAGACTCACGAACTTGAGATAGATCAAAGAAACAGAAGATCAAGCAAGAAGACAAAATCTGTTGCTCTCAAAGTTGAGGAGAAGCCCATTGAAAAGAAGGAATCATCAAAGAAGAAAGCCAAGGGAAAGGCTTTAGTCATTAAATCTGAAAGTGAGTCATCAAACTCTGATGATGACTCAAACTCTGATGAAGCTTCTGACTCTGAGGATGATGAAGAACAGTTGATGCAAATGGCGGCATTGATGGTGAAGACCTTCAAGAAGATGGGATTCAAGAACTCCAAGAAAGGAAAGAGATTCTCAAGGAGAGATTCAAATTCTGAGAAGAAGAATTTCAGAAAGTCTGATGGAAAAGATACCAAGTCTGGAAAGAAGGACAAATCTGAGATCCAGTGCTACAAGTGCAAAGAGATGGGTCACTATGCTCCAGAGTGCAAGAAAGGAAAAACTGGAAAAGCACTCGTCTCTAAAGGCAAAGACTGGGCAGATACTTCAGATTCTGATGATGGAGAAAATTATGCTCTTATGGCAACTGTCAAAGATGAGACTGAATCATCAGAAAATAAGGTACCCCTAACTACTTATGCGTATGATACTGATAATATTTCTGAATTAAGAATTTATCTTAAGAACATACATGTTAGTTATAGGGATCAGACTTTAGAGAATGAAAGGATTAAATCTGAGAATCTTAGTCTTAAAGAAAGAAACAAGTTTCTTGAAAGAGAACTTGAGAATATGAAGCAGACTCAAAAAGAAAGAGATGATGCTGTTTATGTGGAACAGGAGTTGCTTAAAAGGTATAGGCAACTAGAATCTGATTTAGAGAAGGAAAGAAAAATAATTAAAACTTGGACTAATTCTGGCAGAGATACACATCAAGTTTTTCAAACAGATGCTGTAGGTTTAGGATACAGTGAGGAAGATGAACTTAGGTTTCAAGATAAAATTAAGTTTAGAGCTTTCACAAGTTCATATTCAACTCCTGTAACATTTGTTCCTGAATCTGGAAAGTTAAAATCTGCAGTTGTGAAAGAAACTGTTATGGAGCCAGTTGAAACTTGTGTTGAACAAGTAGATACTGAATCTAAAACAGAGAAGCCTGTTGAGATAGAAGCTGTTAAAGAACCAATAAGAGTCTGTGAGAAACAGGTTAATGTTGGTTTAATGACAGGAAAACAGTTTAAACATAAGCTCAAAGAGGTTAAGTCTGCCATGAAACCTAAAGGGTCCAAGAGAAATAGGAATGGAAAAATAGGCATAAACAATAGAAATAATCATTTGCCTAATGCTGGTGCTTTAAGGAAAACATGTTACAGTTGTGGTAGTTCTAATCATCTTGCTAGATTTTGCACTAAGAACAAGCATATTAATTCTTTACCTTCTACTTCAGAAGTAAAGAATGATTATGTTAGAGTAAAACCACAGACCTTATGCAAACATTGTGGGAGCACTTGGCATTCTATTTACACATGTAAGAGTTATCATGCAATTTATCATAATTACTATGAGCTAAAACCCAACTTGAAGTGGGTTAGAGCAAACTCTGCTAGTGTAAAATCTGACAATGTTAGTTTAAACTCTGAGAAAGTTGATTCCGCTGCAAAAGCTAACACTGTTAAGAAAGGCAAAGGATCCAAGCAAGTCTGGATCCTTAAAACTAACACTTAGTGTTTGTTTGTGATTGCAGGGTATAATAGAGAGCACACTTATCTTGGACAGTGGATGCTCAGGACATATGACTGGAAATAAAGCCCTGCTATCAGACTTTGTGGAGAAGGATGGCCCAAAAGTTTCCTATGGAGATGGCAACGTAGGACATACTCTGGGATATGGCAACATTAATCTTGGAGGTGTCATCATCACTAATGTAGCTCTAGTCTCAGGACTCAAGCACAATCTGTTATCTGTGAGTCAAATCTGTGACAGAGGAAACCATGTAGATTTTCATAGTGAATACTGTGAAGTTATCAGTAAATCTACTGGAAAAGTTGTTCTAGTTGGACACAGGCGCAACAATATTTATGAAGCAAGTTTGGTAACAAACTCTGATGGAAAAACAGTGTGTCTGACTGCAAGAATGTCAAATGAAGAGAGTTGGAAATGGCATAAAAAGCTCTCTCATCTCAATTTGAACAACATTAATGAGCTGATAAGAAAGGATCTTGTAAGAGGACTCCCAAAATCAACACTCAGTCTAAATGGCCTATGTGATTCCTGTCAAAAGGCCAAACAAAGGAAGTCATCTTTCAAGAGCAAAACTGAATCTTCAGTAGTGGAACCTTATCATCTTCTACATGTTGATCTTTTTGGACCAGTGAATATAATGTCAATGGGCAGAAAGAAATATGCTCTAGTAATTGTTGATGAATATACTAGATATACATGGGTGTATTTCTTGTCAAAGAAGGATGAAACTGCTCAAATTCTAATGGATCATGTAAATCTACTGGACAAAGGATCACAGCACAAAGTCAAAATAATAAGGAGTGATAATGGAACTGAATTCAGAAATTCATTCATGGAAGCTTTCTGCAAGGAAAGAGGGGTGAAACAAGAATTTTCTGCACCTGCCACTCCACAGCAAAATGGTGTAGTTGAAAGAAAGAACAGAACTTTAATTGAAGCAGCCAGAACTATGCTTGAAGAAGCAAAATTACCAACTTATTTCTGGGAAGAAGCTGTTCAAACTGCTTGTTTTACTCAAAATGCTACACTGATCAACAAGCATGGGAAAACACCATATGAGATGGTGAAAAATAAGAAGCCAAATTTGAAATATTTTCATATATTTGGATGCAAATGCTTTGTGTTGAAGACTCATCCTGAACAGTTGACAAAGTTCGAGTTAAAAGCTGATGAAGGAATTTTTGTTGGCTATCCACTGTCAACAAAAGCATTCAGAGTTTACAATCTAAGAACTAAAGTGATCATGGAATCCATACATGTGTCATTTGATGACAAGAAAATAATTGGACTTGAAGACAAGGATGGATATGATCAACTACGTTTTGAAAATGAAGATCTACTCTCTGATGATATAAACTCTGATGAAGCAGGGTTGACAAACTCTGACGAAGCATACTCTGAACCTCTACTGGTAAATACTGGAGAAACTGATAATTCTCAAATTGAACAAAATAGAGAACCAGTTGAGGGGGAGCGTGAAGAAGCTCAACATGACACAGCAAGTGAGTCAGTTGAGGAAACTGATTCAAACTCTGACAATTCAAACTCTGAGTCATCAAATTCAGGGGGAGCCTCAGAGAATGTAGAAAGTCAACATATGAATCAGGAGAGCATGGATCAAGGGGGAGGATCCAACAATGATGCAAGAAACCACTTACCATCAGCAAGAAAGTGGACACAGGCACACACACCTGATCTCATAATTGGAGATCCTGATGCTGGTGTAAGAACCAGAAGTGCAACAAATAATGAGTGTCTGTATCATGCTTTCTTGTCTCAAACTGAACCAAAGAAAGTGGAGGAAGCTCTTCAAGATGCTAATTGGATTACAGCAATGCAAGAAGAGTTAAATGAATTTGAAAGAAATGAAGTCTGGACACTTGTACCTAGACCAAAGAACAGATCAATTGTAGGTACAAAGTGGGTTTTCAGAAACAAGACTGACAGTGATGGTGTGATTACAAGGAATAAGGCTAGACTTGTGGCAAAAGGTTATTCACAACAGGAAGGAATTGACTATGATGAAACCTTTGCTCCAGTTGCAAGACTGGAGGCCATAAGGATTTTTCTGGCCTATGCTGCACACAAGAAGTTTAAAGTCTTTCAGATGGATGTGAAAAGTGCTTTTCTCAATGGGAAGCTTGAAGAAGAGGTATTTGTTGAACAACCACCAGGATTTGTAGATCCCAAGCATCCAGATTATGTCTACAGGCTTGACAAGGCATTATATGGACTAAAGCAAGCACCAAGAGCATGGTATGAAACTCTTGCTCAATTTCTTTTAGAAAGTGGGTTCACAAGAGGTACAATTGATAAAACTTTGTTTTATTTCAATTCTGGTGATAATTTGCTGTTAGTTCAAATTTATGTAGATGATATTATTTTTGGATCTACTAATGACAAACTTTGTAAGAAGTTTGCAAAGCTTATGCAATCCAGGTATCAAATGAGCATGATGGGAGAGCTTAGTTATTTTCTAGGCTTACAGGTCAAGCAAACAGATGATGGTATTTTCATAAATCAAGCAAAATATACCAGAAATCTTCTCAAGAAATTTGGTATGCTTGATAGTTCATCTGCTACTACTCCCATGGCTACTGCAACAAAGCTAGACAAAGACACAGGAGCCTCAGTAGATATGACAAACTACAGAGGAATGATAGGGTCTTTACTGTATCTTACAGCAAGTAGACCTGATATCATGTATGCAACATGTCTTTGTGCAAGATTTCAAGCAGATCCTAGAGAGCCTCATTTAACAGCTGTAAAAAGGATTTTCAAATATCTCAAAGGCACCATAACCTTGGGTTTGTGGTATCCTAGAGAATCAGAGTTTAAGTTGATTGGTTACTCTGATGCAGATTTTGCAGGCTGTAAGATAGACAGAAAAAGTACAAGTGGAAGCTGTCAATTTTTAGGTGACAGATTAGTTTCTTGGTATAGCAAGAAACAGAAGTCGATTTCCACATCCACAGCTGAAGCAGAGTATATAGCAGCTGGTAGCTGTTGTGCACAGATTTTATGGATGAAGAATCAATTGCTGGATTATGGGTTAAGGTACTCTAAAATTCCTATTTTCTGTGATAACCAAAGTGCTATTGCTATGACAGGAAATCCAGTACAGCATTCCATGACCAAGCACATCAGCATAAGATATCATTTTATCAGAGAACATGTGGAAGAAGGGAATATTGAGCTTCATTTTGTGTCTACAGACCAACAACTTGCAGATATCTTCACCAAACCTTTGAGTGAAGCTACTTTTACAAGATTGGTAAATGAACTTGGAATGATCTCTGGTTCTGACTAGAGATACGGGTTAGACTCAAAATTTATACATGTTTAATTCTTGTTGCTCATGATTCCTTGCATGTGTTAACTGTTATGAGTACCAGTGTGATAAACTCTGTTGGTTAAATTCTGATGTTAGTCTCTGTTAGTCATAAACTGTTGGTCATACTTTGAATGTTACAGATTAATGCTATTCTCTGATTGTAATTTTGTCTGGAACATAAGGACCAATGAAGAAATTTGTATGAAGCATAATTCTCAGTAAGTAACTGTGAATCCTTAAGAGTTGTATAGATTCTGATCTCAAAAATGTGCAGTAAGCTAACACAGCATGATACTGTCTCAATATTTATAGCATCTCTTAGTTTATTGATCCTATACACTGAGTCTGTATTAGCTGTTTGCATTTTCTCTCATAAGTTAATTATATTTACTGATGAAAAGTCTAAACTCTGATTATTAATTTCAAATAATTCACCCTCAAATTCAAAAGATGCCAAACAGAGCACAAATTCCTTTGAGATCATGTTGTGCCTAGGAAGATCCAGGAACTTATTGTATGAAATAAGGGCTAAAATCTTTGATTTTTGGTGACTAGTGCCAACCACTGATTACTGGAAAAATAAAAATAATAAAAAAAAAAAAAAATATATATATATATTGAAAAATAAAAAATTAATAAAGGGGGTGAAAAATAAAAGACATATCCAAATGAAAGGATATCAGTAATACAGAGTTTAGATATAAAATCAGATTTTATGTTATACATGAGAGTTTAGGCAACCAGTTTTTACTACTTTAGATTGTGGATTTTATGCACTTTGAGATGGTCTCAATACTGATTTCGGTAAACTCTGCTACTACACACACATATTTTCACAACTGTACAGATTGAGAAAAGAGTTTATTGACAAAGAAGGACAAATGGTAAACACTGATGTTTTGTGTAAAATACGCCGAGGTTACTTTATTTTAATCTCTGATGGTTAAAATAATTTTCTTGTCTCAGACAGTTTATGATTTTGGGTTTAGTCATTTGTTCTTAGGCAAAGTATGATTGAACAGAGAAAAGAAAGAGTTTGTTTGATAAGTACTGATAGTGATCAGTAGTACTGATGAGTATGTTAGTTTATTGTTTTAAGTGATATCATGTCTTTCACTTTACAATTACTAGGTAAAATTGATAATACTGAAAGTAAAGCAATAAAATGAGTCTTTTTCATTAATTGATTCAAACTCTGTTTACATTCAGTCAATTACATACTCATGCTTAGCTAATCTTTCTGGTAAATATTAATTTCTATGGTTACAAAAGTGAAGATCTATTTAACCAGGATAAGTATTTGAATGCTATCCAACATCGAAGCAGAAGAGCTAGAGCCAGAAGCTATTGTGCTCTACTACTTCTGATGATAGCTACCCAGTTGCTCATCTGGTCATTATACCATTTGGGATAGCTTGAAATCCTCCTAATGATGAATCATCATCATCATCTTCTCGGGATCTCTTTCTGCTTTGCAGCTTGCAGGATTGTAAGAAGAGGTTTTCTTTTGAACCCGACAAGAAACTCAGTTGAAAAAGCATCAAGCAGATCTCCATGGCATCTTCATCTGCGAGGATTGGTGCATCATATGGTCCTGGACGGAAGATGTATACATGAGGATTTGATAAGAATGATGCAAGAGATTGGGTATTCTGGACCCTTGTCGAAGATTGGACAGCTCAAACGACCATTCTTAAGGAAGGAGTGGAGCTTCTTCTTTGATTGCATCACAAGGACTTTTAGCAAGAAATGCACAAACTGGGATGCTATTCCCACAGACAGTCTGCAAATCGGGTATTCTCTTTTATTCGATAATCATTTTGATTTTGCACGACTTGTTTTGAATAATCTAGGAGACAAAATGACAGAGAATAGAGGAGTAGTCTATTTCTCTAGATTCTGTCAGACTTTGTTCTCTTACTGTGTTGAAGGAGTAGAAGTAGGTGAAGAAGATGTTTCTTGTTTTAAATTACATAAGAGAATATTTTCTGATCTTATTAATAAAGATGTTAAGAAAGGGGTTGTTGGAGACTTGTTGCTACCTCAATCTGTGCAACAGTTTTTAAATGCTCAAGTCAATCCACCAACACAAGCTTCTTCTCAACCTGAGCCTCTACAACAAGAACTGCCTCCTTCAACTTCTGTTAAACCTAAAAGGGGTGGTAGGACTAAGAATGTTGGTACTAAACCTGCTAGGGTTGCTAAGTCAAATGCTGAAGCTGGGGTATCAAGAACTGAAGAGCTGCCTCAGAGAAAAAGAATGAAGAAAAAGAGAGCTCAAAGAGCAAAGTCTGTTACTGCTGATTCTGTTGCAGAATCAGAAACTGAAACTGATGAAGAAAATCCTCATCAGAGAAAGAGAAGACAAGTTGCTGAATATCTTTTTGCTGATATCATTGCCAATATGGACAAAGTTCCTGAGGAAACTGAAGCTCCTGAAGCTTTTGTTCAGGAGGAAGCTGCAAATCCAGAAGCTGTCAATCAAGACAGGCTAAATACTGATGATATTGAAATGGATTTTGATAGAGAAGCTCCTACATCAAAGGCTAATGATGTAGTTGAGGAAGCTGCTGCTCATTCTGACAGCAGAATTTTTGATCTTGAAGAAAATGTAAGAGAAGCTGATCAAGCTACTACAGAATTGGTAGAAACTATTGCTTCCCACACAGAAATCATTTCTCTTGATTTTGAGAAAGGTGAGGAAGTTGATCAGATTAGAATTGATCATCCTACAGAAGCTGTTGCTGTACCTGCTGATGCAACAGAGAATGTTCCTGTAGCAGCAGAGTTTGTTGCAAACTCTGAAGATGCTCTTGTTCTTGAAGCTCTACAACAATCAGTTGTTGAGATTGTTCAGCGAGAAGCAGAGGTAATTGCTAAAGCAAACTCTGATATTCCTGAAACTGTTGCAGAGAAAGTCAATGATGAAGCTGCACAGTTAGAACATGAAATCACTGCTGAACATGTTCCTGAAGAGATTGCAAGAGAGGATGACAATGTTAATGCTACTCCTGCTCATTCACCTTCACATATATCTGACATTCAAGCCAACTCTGATGAAGAAAGAGAGTTCAATCGGGCTACTGAAGAACATTTTCGAGATATGTACTTCAAGAACTGGACAGAAGCAGATTGTATTTTTACTTCACAAAGAGCTGCTGATTTAACTGCTAACTCTGTTAAAGAGATTACAAATCCTGAACTTCTCAGTCATCTCAAAGCAACTGTTGTTCAAATCAAATCATTAAACAATCGTTTTGATGCTTCTGATAAGGTGATTGAAGGGTTAAGGAATGATATAGCTACAAGAGAGCTTACACAGCAAAGGGACAAATCTCTATACATCTCTTTGTGTAAAGAGCAAAAGACTTTCAATTCTAGATTGTCGAAAGTTGAGGAGAATCAGACTGCTATGTCTGCTCAACTAACTTCAATTTCTAATGCTCTAGCATTACTGACATCAGTACTTCTTTCTGATGATGTCAAAAAGGGGGAGAGTGTACCAAGTGACAAATGCAAAGACACTCAAGCTCTGAGACGGAGGGATGATGGTAATGATGGTGGAAGCAAGGGAGGTGAATCTGAAAAGAGTTTAGGCTTAAGATCAAGAAGATCAAGATCACACTCTGAGAGAAGATCAAACTCTGGTAAGGGAAAAGTAATTTCTGCCAGTGGTTCAAGGCTCAAAAGTTTGATAAACACTGATAAGCCTAGCACTGATGAAGAAGTTGCTGCTAAAGTATTTATAGCAGAACATGGAAAAGATGTTACAATTGAAGATATCCAAGCTGAAGAGCAAATGCTTGCTGAAGAACACAGGAAGAATCTTGAAGCTGGGATATACAAAAAGAAAGAAATCAAGGCTCCTAGGAAGAAAGAAACTGGAATTATCATTAAAGAAAATACTCAACAGAGTATACAATACACCAGGAGGCCTATGATTAGAAACTCTGATAAGGGTAAAGGCAAAATGATTGAAGAGCCTAACCTGAAGGAGAAAGAATATTCAACCTCTGACATTGCTCAAGTTGATGATATTATTGAAGTTAAGCCAACCAATGACAATGCTCAAGTTGTGCAAACTCAGCTAGCTCCACAACTCCAAGGTACTTTTAGAAGACCTGTACTATCTGAAGCTCTGACACTTCAACCTGTGGATTTTTCTCAAACCAGGACTGTACTTGGAAAAGAAACTTTTGATAAAGCTGGTTTAGGTTCACATAGGGAGAAGAGAATAAACAACAGATCTGGAGATCAATCATCATTGGCAGTATCTGGCATTATTACTCAAGAGAATCTTGATATGCTAGACTCTGTTCAGTTGATATTTCACAAGGGTTTGAAGAAAGATTTTCTGTTGTATTTTATGAATGATGGAAGAGTCTATAGAATTGCAGAGTCTGATATAGATCTTAAGTCTTATCAAGAATTGGAGTATGTTCTGTACTTGTTAAAAGTCAAAAACAGAAACACTCACAATGTTGCTACATTTATCAGACAAAAGATGCAAAAATCTAAGGTGATGCTTGGAGGAGGAGTTTCAAAGGTATACATTCCTAAGTATAGAGATGCTTATGGAAATGTTATAGAAATGAAGAGAAACAGTGCAAGACTAAGGACTGATCTGGGAGTTAAAGTCTTAGAATTCAATCTAGAATCTGATAAAGCACATTTTATTAGGCTAGGGAATGAGATGAGGAAGAATTCCATCTATTCTCTGAGAGCTGCTATTTATCAGACTGGTGAATCTGATCCAGAACTCAAGGAACTGAAAGAAATCATGGTTGAAGAGCTGGAAAAGGCTGAAAGAAGACTTCTAATTGATTATCTCAGGACAGTGCCTGATATTCAAGAAATCAAATAAAGTCTGACTGTAAGTTTTTAATATTTTCTATTCTAAGTCAAATTTAAACTCTGTTTTAAATTAAACTCTGTTATATGTTAAACACTGCATTTGTTAAAAGGTTTTGACATCATCAATTATATGTTTAACTTGTACATTTTATTATGAACAAGTTGGGGGAGATTGTTAGATATAATTGCTAATGTTTGTTTATCAGTGTTTAAGCAACAGGTACTGGCAAGAGTTTATCAGAAGCCGATCAGAGTTTAGTTAAACTCTGATAGGGTGAAGAGTTTAAAGGAAGCTAGTCAGAGTTTATTTAAAGTCTGACAAGGTGATAGTTGAATTAGCTGTCGGTGCAGAATTGAAGATTCTAGAAGCAATACATTCTGAAGATGGAAAGAAGCAGAATATATTGATACAGCTAAGGAAACAGGATAGAAGATAAGAAGCAATCCTTAATTGATATGAATTGTATAGCTAACTTGTAGGAATATCAATTAGAGAAGGATTGTATGTAGCTGTGTACTATATAAACACAGATAGGTTATCCCTAGAAGGGACGCGATCATTGAGATATTATTCTTGTAACCTAGAAGCTCTTTATGATTCATTAACATCATAAAGAGAGAAGCTGTTAATAAGATTACAGTTTTATTGATTCATAAACAGTGTTATTAATTATTGTTATTCTCATACATACTTGATTATATTGTGTATTCGGCCTAACATTGAGGAAAAGGCTCGTCAAAAGGGATTTGACAATAGCAAGACACCATACACCTACAAGTAGGGAAAGTGAGATTCGGTTGGTCCAGATGTTCAAAAGATGATAGGGTATAATGAGTACCTTGATTATTATTTTTTGGGTTTCAAGATTGGTCTAGAGACTCAGAATGATTTGATCATACAAATCTTTGAACAATAACTATTCTCAATTAGTTAGTGAACAACGAAATAAATGAGATAGACATAGCACCCATTAAGTTGTGAAGCACGTTGAGAACTGTTGTAAGCAACATGTTAAATACATGGAGTACTCCCATAATGATGGTGAATGTAGGAATGTTTTGGGAAAGGAAAATGGAATGGAAAGAAGAAGATTTGATCTAATTCTATAGCCATATTAAACTCCAATCCCAAAGAGGTTTTGTCGCCTAAAGGAAGTGTTGCTAATTAAAGAAGACGATTGTCGCTTCTGTGGAAAACTGAAAGACTGGAAGTTAAAATGTCATGCTTATTTGGAAGATTTAAGAAGAAGACCGACGATGGTCAAGCTTCAGGTTTCGGGTTAGAATTGGAGCAAAAGTTGTTGCTCTAGTTGAAGTAACTCATTACTTAATTTTGCCTATAAGGCTAAGTTTAGAACTTGATAATTGTAACTACGTGCCTCTAAGAGTAGAGACATTATATTGGTTTCTTGTATGGACAAGAAAGATTTTTCATTTTAATTGGATATATAACAATTGTTGTTTATTACATTTCAATGAAAAGGTTAATGATGTTGCACAATTAGTTAACAATTTATATGTTTTAAAATGACTCAAATCAAATCAAACATTACCTTTGTCACTGTAATTAAGGCCATATTATAAGAAACGCATTTCCAATTTACATAATGATGGATGATTGGATAAGTTTGATTATGAATCAAACGAAGAATGTGAATCTTGGTTTATTTGGCAAAAGGACAAAAGCCCCTTTTACCGAAAATGGTGAAAGGGCCATCGAACGATTAGGACTTATACATGGTGATGTATGTGGTCATATACGTACGATGGCAGGAGGTAGATTTTACTACTTCATAACTCTCACTGATGATGTCAGTAGATACAGATATAGATATCTTTTGATAAACAAATCCGAATTCTTTGAAAAGTTCAAAGAATATTAAGCTGAAGTAAAAAGGTTCAATGAAAGGAGTTTCTAAGAGCTGAAATCACATTATGTTGGACATAGTGCGATGGATGATGAGTCAAATGGATCTTCCAATAAGTTTCTGGGGTTATACCCTAGAGACATGCGCATATACACTAAACTATGTTCCTACTAAAATGGTTCAGGAGACACCATTTAAGATGTGGACTGAGAAAAGTTATAGCATGTCATTTATGAAAATTAGGGGATGTAAAGCGTTTGTGAAACGTTTAACCTCTGCCAAGCTAGGACCAAAATCAGATACATGTAATTTTGTGGGATACCAAATTAAAACAAAAGGGGTATTACTTCTTTAATCCTCCAGAGAACAAAGTGTTTGTTGCTCGGACTGCTATATTTCTTGAGAGAGAATTTATTTCTAAAAGAAATAGTGGGAGGAAAATAGATCTCGATGAGGATCGAGAACCACGAGATAACATTGAACCAAAGTTGGAACAAGAGCAGAATGTACACGAAAATATTAATGACAATACTGCTCAAGAAACACAGGTTGTTCGTAGGTCTGGTAGGATTCACCATGAGTCCGAGAGATATTATGAATTTCTCTTGATTCAGGATGGTGATGTAATGCTTGTGAATAATGATAATGAGCCTCTTACCTACCAAGACGCTATGAACATTCCAAGATCTAAAAGTTGGCAGACGGCCATGAAATCTATGATGGATTCCATGTATGAAAAACCAAGTATGGACTTTGGTTGATCCACCTAAAGGGGTAAAACCTATAAGGTGCAAGTGTGTTTTTCAAGAAGAAAACTGACATGGATAGTAATGTACAGACCTATAAGGCACGACTGGTGGCAAAAGGTTTCAAGTAAATTCATGGTATTGACTATAATGAAATTGTCTCACCAGTGGCAATGGTCAAGTCCATCGGGATTTTGCTTGCTTACTATGACTACGAAATCTGGCAAATGGATATAAAGACTACTTTCTTAAATGGGAGCGTTGAAGAGGTTGTGTACATGACACAACCTGAAGGTTTTGTAGATCCAAGTTTTGCTAGAATGGTTTATAAGATAAGTCGATCCATTTATGGATTAAAGTAAGCCTCGAGGAGATGGAATATACGTTTTGATGAAACAGTCAAATAGCCTTGGGTAACAATGATGTATTACTAGATACCGCTCATTGTTTACAATTTTAATTAGTTATTAAAATTGTTACCAACATAATAATAACCTACAGGGTCACACACAAAGAACGCTTGAAGGAGAAATAATTTAAATTATGAATTTAAATTTAAATTATAAGTAATTTATTCTATTTATAATATTAATTAAGTATGACTTGATTAATTATTGAAATAGAAAATGGAATTACTTAAACTAATTCTGAAATTAGTTATTAATTAATTAAGTGCGACTTAATTAATTAATAAATTGGAATTTCAGATTAGTATTTTATTATAATTGGATTATAATTAGAAAACTTATTTTCCTCTCTATATAAACTCTAAAAGATGGCTGATTTTAATGTGGAAAAATGTTTTTATATTAAAACCCTAGCCGCTTATGAGACCAAGAAAAGAGAGAGAGAAAGAAGCAGTTTTCGGGTGCTAGTACACATCAATCCTTCAAGAAAAGCGTTCGTGTGGATACCATAGAGCGTAGATCGCGAGAGCGGGATACATGGTGATTGAACAAGCTTTGGATCTCCATTAATCTTCCATTAATGAACTGTTAAAGCTTCTTAAGGTGTTTGTTCTTAATCTCCGAATTAAATCTTTTTTTTCGTATGGATCCTGCGGAGGGGTTTCGAATTTTGATTTATTTTTACGTTTTCCGTTACGTTTATGTGCTCGAAACCCTTCACTTCATTCTCTAAACAACGAGATACAATAAGCAGAGAAAAACTGTGATGTGATTCTTATCTATTATGTCTTTGAAAACGGGATAATATGAATCCCTTCTAAGGTACAAAAAAAATCGTATGAGAGATGGTAATGAGATTCAACTCTGGAGATCACACCCCCAACCAGATTATACAGTAACTACGACCGAAAATCATTCAAAACAAACATGATGGTATCAAAGATCTTTCAAACGTTGAACGTGAACATGTGTAATTGAACATTGATAAATCTAATCATAAAGCAGTAGTATGCAATGAAAAGGATCAAATCAACTACTTACTGGCCAAATCGTATAACGTCACCGACATGCAACTCCACATAAACCTTTTTCTGCACCTGTAACAAGTAATTGAACATTAGAGAAAGAAGACACTACAGATGTGATGCTAAATCAATTCAACTAAATAACTGATGCTTCCAAATGACAGATAAACCAATTATTAACTTGAAATAGGTACCTAGTTTTTGTTGACAAAAGTCTCATGTGTGCTACTGAGATCATAGATATAGGCATCCCCTTTTTTATTGAACTGGAGAACTGATAATAGGAAGATCACATAATGTGGTCAAACAAGAAGATAATGAGAACCTACGAAGCCATGCAATGAGAAGAAAGGTTCAATATACAAATACACACAACCAAATAATTTTTGGGACAACCTTATTTCTTACACTACTCTTACAAGTTACAGTAGTGCAAACACCAGCCTTTTGTGTTTACAACTATTCGATTGCTGTCGATCAATTTCCAAAATTATGTGAAATTATGAAACTTTGCACACAGAGTAACCAAAAAGTCACCACTCACTACACGCACAACACAAATAAAATAAGGAAGCTGTAAACTAGATGATCATATGAACGAACCTCCTACAATTGGTTAACCGACATGCTATAATCATGCATCATAGAAATATCTTATGAGCTTTATTGCTATAAAACTAAATAAGGAAGCATGCCCAGATAGGAGTCTAAGTATTTACTTTGGCTTAGAAACACGTCCAAGCACATATATGAAAACAATCATTTCAATCATTCAAAACCATAAACGGTCAAATTCTTGTTGCAGCAGCAGACACTAAATTCACATTAGTCGAACACTGAATTTCCAAGTTACAAAAATATTATTTGGGCTGAAAATCACTTATGCAAACAAACAACCCTGATAGGCGACAAATATATAGCCATGATTTTGTACAACCAATCAACAATCTTTTGTTCTAAAAAACCCTTGTGACAGGTCTCTAAGCTAGTTTATACATCACAATCTTCGTAAGAAGTTTAAATAAAGAAATAGTTAAACTTTGTAGGCGAACTTATTATATGACCACTCTTACTGCAATTCGAGGAAACACCTTCTCTCACCATATTTACTCTTTTGTAATGACAAGACCAAATAAACCTCGGAAAGAATAAAGTTAAGAGGACGTGTTTCCTCGAACTGCATTAAGAGTGATATTATATCCAGATAACTATCTAAATAAATCTCAAAAATCAGAATTCTGAAAGAAATGCACCAAGTACCTGCGTGAAATCTGGAAATAGTAGAGTGCTCTAGCACAAATTCGCAAAGATCAACACGACCAAACATATAAGCTCATTTCTCGTATCTGATTAGATAAAGCACAAATTCCGATTCAAGTAAATTAAAAATAACAAAAACTAACAAAATGACTATAAAATTACCTAAATAGCATAACAATTAACTTCGAAAACTAAACATTCTTCTTCAACAAACAACATCCCTAAAACATATAAAATAGTCGAAAATAAGTAACATACACATCGAATTGATCAACAATAGATCCTTCTTTGAGAACTTCGAAAGAATAGTTATGACATGGAGCTTCACTCTACGGTGAAATCATGTACGACACCGCAATATTTGGCGCTTGCGATTGCGATTGTTTGTCGTTATTAGCATCGCTAGGTTGTGATTGAGCTTTGGAGTCGGTGATTGTGGTGGTGGGGGCGTTGGCGGAGCTAGGGTTTTTAGGTAAAGGAGGGCACAAATCGAAGCATATGAAAAGAGATTTATACCTTAAACACTTTCGAGTACAAATCCTGCTTCGATTAAACTAAGCTCAAACCCAAATTGAATCGCTCCACCAAGATTCGATTAAACCCAGCTCAAACCCTAATTTAATTCCTCAGTTAAGCTTCAATTAAGCAGCGCGAACCCTAATTTAAACCCTAATAGACAGAGAGTGAGAAGTGAGAAGTGAGAAGCGAGAAGAGAGGATGAGAAGTGAGAATGAGAGAATAAAAGTGAGACCCTAATTTTCTCCCAATTTCACCCCCGCCTAGTGTTTCCCCCAATTTTCCCCGTCTGTTTTGACCCAATTTGGTTTGCCGCTCGGTCTTTTCACCTAATTTTTGTTTTGCCGCTCTCTGAATTATTTTTTTTTCTAAAACAAAAATATTACAAATTTATTCTAATATATTTGATATTAAATTATAATTTATTATTTTAATTATTTCGCTCATACAATCTATTTTTAAATCTATTGTTAAAATTAGTTTTGCAAGCTGTTACTTTCTCTAATAAATTTATTTATTGGTTTTAATCAAAATTTAATGATTTTGAATTTTTTTTAAAAACCTTTTCTAATATAAATTGATTAAAAATATTTTATAAAATATAAATAATTCAATTATTTCATAGAATATTACTTTTATTATTCAATGATTTTTTAAAAATTAATTACTTTTAAAGTGAAATAGTTATTGAATTATTAATTTTAAATAAAAAATTCAAAATTAATACTCTAAGGTAATGCCCTCACTGCTCAGTTCCAACACCTTTTTACAGCTAGAGTAACATGAGTTTATGGATATGGTAACATCTAAACTACGATGTTGTAATAGGTCCAAAAATTTCATAGAGCTAACACTACAAGAAAAATCAAATCACACAACGGTTTATCACCGTTGTCTGACACCCTAAATTTCCGTTGTGTATGGAGATGCCGTCTGATGCGCGTATCAGACAACGGATAGAGATCGTTGTTTGAGGCTCTAAAGACAACGGAATTTCCTAATAAACCGTTGTAATATATGCAGAAACAACAACGGTGTATATAGAAGCCATTGTTAGAGAATGTATAACTCAAGTGTTTGCTAAACACAGGAAAGACTTGTCATATAATGTCATAAAAACTATAACTTTAAAATGAAACATACAACCCGTTGAAACATATTGTCATTGTTGTATATGTTAACAGACAAAATTTAAGTCTAAAGAATTGTTGTGGTAATGCTGTACAGACAGCAGTGGTTACAAAACTAAGAGTTGTTCTCCTTCCCTTTAGTCAACGATTTCTAAAAGCATATACATTGTATAAAAAGGATGTATAGACAATGGTTTTGTTTTTCACATAGGTTGTATGAGTTTTCTTTTCACAAATGTTAGTTGTTAAAAAGCAATGTTTTAGTGTTAAAGAGTTAAAACTTTTTTTATGTATTAAAAGTATTGTGTGATACACAATATAACAAGCATTCCAATAAGTGCCCTCATTGCATAAAAGCAGCTTAGACAATGGTTTTTTTTATCCATACAACAGTAGGTTACATTATAAAATGAACATGCCAAGAATTAGAAAACCAATCCAATTCCAGCAACCAACCAATTCATCCAAACAACCAGTTCACCATTACAAGCAACCAACCAATTCATCCAAACAACAAATTCACCGTTACAAGCAACTAACATTAAGTTCCAACCAACGATTAACATTCACAAAGATTAACATTCACAAAATAAGACTATGTTCAAGAGGCGGACACCAACATATTTTTCGATGAACATATCTAGACCAGGAGATGGACAAATATTCACTTAAGTTCATACTATTTGCGCCAAATGTACAATAAACTACCATTGAAATACCCAAAAGTTTATGATATGTTCAACCCAAAACATCTAGTTATATATGCCATAGTTCACGTAGCATGCTTCTTCATGAAATACTTTGCCCACTTGATCCTTATTGCATTGAGCTCAGTGATGCCATAAGCATGGTTACTTCTGCGTAGCCACTGAAAATAGCAACAATAGTGAAAGTCAGATATATATTCTCCCACAATACACTTGGATATTGCAAAAAAAAAAATGAAAATTGCAATCTTACCTTCTCAGGAAATTTGAGTTCCTTATCTTCACATATTTCTTTCATGTAACCCATGACAAACAAACCGCAGTCTTTGCTTCCATTTTGGAGAGGAACTCCCTAAAGAACATTAAAAAAATATGTAAAAATATATCTGTGCAAAAAAAGACAAAAAAGGTAAGATATACGTTATGAAAAAGATATTACCGCCAAATTCTCCCACATTATTTTCTTCTTCAGAAACTTCTTTGCTTTGTCCTTGTAGAGTTTAATGGCACTATAACAATATAATATAGAGTAATTTTAAGACATATTCCTTAATAACTGTTAAAAGTGATTCCAGAAGATATATCATTCTGATGTGGTACTAACTTATCAACCACTTCTATCCATTCTTCTGCTGCGATTCGGCGCTTCAAAGGGTCCATGTGATACACCATTTGTGAATCTGGATTTACAGCTGTCAGCGTCCAATGATTCCTAAAAATCATGAACACGATAAATGAGAACATAAAAATCATGACTATATCATGACATTACATGCAAGAGAGATGACAATAAACACAAAACAATACTAAAATGAGGCACATATATAATAGCAATACTAACGCAGAGTTATATGGTAGCAGAAATATTTGGCCTGGCTGAGCATTATTGAATCTGATAGATAGGGCTCGCGACCTATCTCCTACAGTACCACACCCAATGGCGCCTATTATCGCAGGATCGACAAACGCTACCATGTTAGACATCTTGTGTTTTTTCAGATATTCCTGGAGTACACTGTATAAGAAGTAGAGATACATCATAACAAATTCTAAATTTTATTCAACAAGTACTCATGAAGTCAAAAAAAATTTATGAACTTCGACACTTACTTAATAAACATGCAGATGATGGAACCTGATATTTCATCCCCAGAGCACAAAGCATGCACATCCGATAAAAAGATAGCCTTCTTGTTGGTTGATCCAAAAGCTTCTTGGGAGAGAAGAAAAGTGTTTACTTGGCCATCGGTCAAGGCATTTTTGGCCCAAAGCCATAAACGCTTCAACACCGGGGGGTAATCGACACCCATGTCCAACACATACTCTTCATGTAAGACACAATCTGTTACCTTTTTCCACTTCTTTTCCATAATTTTCTTAACTCCCTGAAACGGAAAAATTAAAAGAAAATTGAGAATGTAAACTGTTAAATGAAATTTTAAATTATGATTTTACCCTGTACATTTAAAAAACAACGAAAGTTTCAAAAAAAATGTAACATATTTTATCGTTAATGTAACAGCCCCAAATCCGGGGTCGGGGATTTAGGGTTGTCACAATCCATGTACTCCTTGCCTTACCTGTATTACTCACACCATTCATAATTCACCTGCTCATGACCCCACAACATATGTCTCACACACACACAGGTTAGAGTCTCAGAAACGACACAATACAACAACTGCGGAATAAATAATTTTTATTACAATACCCAAATGTCTTTTGAATCTGTTACTGATACAATTTCTAAGTATTGTTGCATTACCAACTTAGCCTTTTGATGCTCACAATCCTCTAATACCATTCATGTCTATACATAAGTTGAATACCAAAAGCCGTAGCCTGATTCGATTGGTTCGTACTACTCCCGGGATCACTGCTAGAAACTGTTTATGAAAACGCCTTGCGAAGTATGTGCCGTCCCATTGGCATCCTGCTTCGCTGCTATATAATATATATAAAATAATAGCAAGAGTGAGCGATAGCTCAGCAAGGTAATGAAAGTATGGCATAATTCTGCCTTTTATTCAACCCAGAAATAAAGCGGGTATACGACAATAACTTGTCAAAATATCTTGATACTGAAATCATTTCCTTATCGGAATACATTCCAAAAATAGTACCATTATTGTATTTCAAATATCCTCTCCATAATATTCTGCAAACTTTCGATATTCATACTATGAACAAAGTTCTAGTATAAAATAAAAGACAGGATAACTCAGTATATCCTTTTCGTAAAATATCTGCTATATAGAATTTAAGCAGACTATCAACATATAACTTAAAAGATGAAGTTATAAGGAAAATTCAATATAAGGTTTCCATAACCCAAAATCCACTATTTCATATATATATCCTTAATCAGGTTTTATCAGAGTCATAACTCATAAAATAAAAGATGAAGTTGTAGGAATTTCCAAATATCATCTTTCATATCAAACATTTACCTCATATCATAATGTGGAAATAAATACAAGGTAAAATATTTCCAATCCATTTTCTAAACTCATCTGATTTCATATATCTTTTTCAAAACAATCATATACCTTTTTGTAATCTCATATGCTTTCTGATAAACTCATATACTGGAATAAACTCGAATACTCTTGAGTAAACTTGCATAGAACTGAATGACTGGAATAAACTTTCTTTTCTGAAAACTTGCATAAAACTGAGTAACTGGAATAATTTCTCTTTCTCTGAAAACTTGCACAAAATGTGCTCTTTCATGAATAGTGAACTGTAGATGGAGATGCTAGGCGCCGAGGATACCCCTGCGATGATCAGTCGCAAGCTGTATCCCCCTGCTGTTTTTCTACGTAGAAGGGAAGATAATCAGTCTCACACCGACTTACCTCCCCGCCAATCGGTTGTAGGCAGGAAGAACAGACCCGTTCATAGACGGTCAATTCTGTTACTCTCCACTTATCCTACGGTCGGGCACTGATAATCATCTAAGGGAAGAACAGACCCGTTCACCAGTCCGTCGGCCATATTGTAATTCCCTTAGGGGACCGGCGCTACTCAGTCCCTTACATATCTCCAAGTTCGAGTAAATCCATAACACTGAAACATAAAGTTCCTTTCCCTTTTTCCCCAAGTATACAACTCCACAAAGTAGTCGTATCTGGTTGGAAAGGAATTTCACTCATATTTCCCAGGCTGATGCCTGTTAATGGATATCACTGATTTCACTGATCTTACTTCTCGAGTTTTGAGGAAGTAATCAAAATCATTTTGATGGTAGTATATCAGACTGATAATTTCATTGATTTAAAAAGATTTAGGACCGGGGAGTCTACTGGAAACAAGCATAAAATCTTGAAAAAGGTTTCATGCATCTTTGTAGTTTGAGCGAACATTTAAGTCTTTCTGAATATAGACTTAAAAGGGAAATAGATTTGGGAACCTTCTCTAATTATGTTTATAATTGACTGAATAAAACTTTATTAGCTATCTAGGGTTTAAAGAATAGTTTTCACAAATTACTTCCTTAAGAAGTAGGGCTTTAAATAATTAACGTAAGCTATATTTAATAAAGAATATTTATTTAAAAGTAATTTCCACACACTTCCTTAACAAAGAATGGAAAATAAATTAATAAAATAACCCTAGATAGCAACTGATACCATTCTCGGTACGTAGTATAAGTACAGAGTATATATAATATAACTCTAGATAATAACTGATACCATTCCCGGTCCGTAGTTTAAATACAGAGTATATACCCCCCTACTGAGGGTTTTCTTAACACATCAGCTCAAAATATTGCTATAACCATAGCTTATAAGCTCAACTCATATCAATAACTGTTACTTAGCACCATAAGTATCATTTCGAAATAAAAAACACATAACATATATCTCAAAATCTTTTATTTATCACAACAACAGTTTATAGAGGCATAGGTTTGAAAACTTGCATCTAGTATAAGCATACTTCAAAATATGGTTTTAGAAACTTGCCTGATGCTCGAGAGGTGATAGGGCTCGTGACAATGTCGAACAATCTAGACAAAGTCAAACGAAAACACACGGTTAATCCCCTCGATAAACCACTTATAACTCAATGCTTAAACACGTAAGCGAAACACAACCAAGGAATTACTAGCTCGTTATAGGCTCATACTAAGTCCACGTTTAGTCGACAATTACTTAAGCCGTAGGTTTAGTCCAAAATCGATCCTCGAATACAAGTTATACTTAACCATTTACAACATTGGTTTCTAAGTCATGTTCTTGGTGGTTTTCACTTGCGCGACCTCGACTAGAACATTTTTATAAAATCGAAAAATAATCTATTTAATCTGAATCTTTTTCGTAAGCCTTCCTAACTGTCTCTAGCATTATATCACAAAGTTTCACATTTTAATTCGACTCTTAAAGGTCTTTGACGTAGCATCAAAGTGGTTACATTTATGCGATGAAACCTCTCCAACCACGATTACTAAAACTAGCATAACTCTTAAACCGTTCGGCCAAATTAGGCGAACCACATATCATTATGAATCTTATAACATAAACTACACAATCATGGGCAGTAGGACTCAAGGGTCGAGCTCTAACAGAGGAAAAACAGGGAACCAATCAGTAGGTAAAAATTTGGGCATTACGACGGCTATAACTCGGATATTCCCAAATTTCAAATCATCCAAAATGCATATCGATTACTCCACACAACACATACATCTTATATAACATAGAACTGAGGCCAAGCAATGCCTTTCCGTTCATATAACTCATTATAACTTAAATCAAAGCCCAATCTTAACAACTAAGGCTATAAACATGCATAACACCATTAATCATCCATAAACCCCATAATACTTCAAGGGTTTCAAGATTTATACCTTCTCCAAGCTTGCTTGCTGCTAAATTCCTTATGTAACCTTAGATCCTTGCTTAATACAACCTTTGGAAGCCACAAACTCAATATCCAAAAACAAAACAAAATACAAGTTACTATTCATCGTTACTTTGTAAAATCCATATAAAATCGACAAACAAGAGTTTGGTTCTGAGATTTTTTATCACACCTTCTACTCTTCAAGGGCTTTCTTTTGAGTCCTACCTTATCACCAGGGGATGCTTGAAGCTCGACTTATTGGCTTTCTAAGGTGAGTGGTCGAAACTGGAAAAGCAGGACAGTTTCTGTTCTCCGACTTGGGGAAGGGATTTGACTAGGCTACACTCCTTTGATGACCATGAAATTTTGGGAGAACGTGACCCATGGAGTGGAGAAGCTATGGTTAAAATTTGGTGATTTAAGGATGGATATAAATGGAGTTATGGAGTTTTCTTTGGACTCTGTTTCTGCTGGGCAGAAAATCTGGGGAGAGGGGAGAGAGTTCTTCTCTCTTTCTTTTTCTTTTTCTTTTAGTTAATTAGATAAGAATGCTGATATTTGTATAAAAGTGGTGAGTCATCACCTCTAGTTGTCTCATCTTGTGACACTTGTCCAACATGCATTCGCTTAGATAAAGTAGCTTTACTGGTTCGCTTTCCTTTCACATGGATGATCCAAATGTTGCATTCCTCGAATTAATTTTGTTACATGTTAATTCCATGTCTATATTTAATCCTGTAAATGTTGCCCCGTTCCTCTTGAAACGATCCGAAATATTTCCAAAAGAGCGAATAAAACTCTACGCGATTTTCGCAGTGAATAGTAACTATTCACTATTCACTTCAACAATCGAATCCTTAAATCGACTTTAATAAAATAATAAAATTCCAAAATATTAAATCCTCAAATCCTCAATTTTAATATCTCTTTTCTTGAATATAATAATAATAAATCACTGCCCGGTCAAATACTACACCAAAATAAAATTTGGAATTTCTGAATTCTGATCGTCTTTGCATTCACTTATTTACTCCGTAGATCACTAATATGATTTTGGAATATCCACACTACGTCTCGTACATAGGTGGCATGAAAAATTTTCTTAACCCTCAAAATCACTATTCATCCACCAATATCACTATTCACTGCTGCACTTAATCATAATAAGAAAAGTTTTAAATTTTTCCAAAAATTCGGGTTATTATAGTTAATTAATAATTATAAACAATTGTACCTTTGTTCCTTGCACTACTACCCTGTCTCTCTTGACTTCCATTATTAGGTCTCTCGGCCATGCAATATACGTTCCCACAGCTTGTTCCACAGTCATATCTCATCTTGGATTGGGAAAGGAATCTTTACAGATCCTTGGATAACACGAGTGATAGAGACTCGTGCATTTTCTTTTTCGAGTGGTTTCCCATGAAGAACGTCACAGACAGTATCTATTGTTGCATAGGCAACAACATTTGTTGGGGAGTAAATTGCCAATTCCCATTCTGTAGAACCCTCAACTTCCAATTCATCACCTTCCTTGCACACCTTGTCAACCGCCACGTGATGATCATCCTCAATTTGTACAATCTCAGCCTCCTCATTCTTTTCTTCCACCTCAGTCTTCTTCTCAATGTGTGTTTCTCCTCCAACATCCTCAACTTCTGCATATTCAATGAGGTCCAATTTTTTCTTTACACCTTGTAAGTCCAACTCCTTCAGAATAACATGTGCACCCTTCGAACAACTTCCTTGTTGTGATCCAATATCTGGACTTAAATTAAACTCAATATTTTTTCCACATAAAGCTGCTTTCAGCTTATCCATCTCTCCAGCCCAAAAGGCATCTCGCTGTTCAATTATCCTCTCACTCTCTTCTTTCATGAATCTTTGAACACCCTCTTGAATTCTCTCTTCTATTGTCTTGCCTTTTTTCTTATGCTTTGGAAGATTAAAGTATGTAGACTGATTCACATATGCCCCTTGGCCACGTACCCTTCCTCCGTGCTCAGAGGTACCGAGCACCTTGGTCAAGATATCGTCAGTGCCTTCCAACGTCACTTCCCCTTTAGCAACTTTCTTTTTCATAATCTCCTAAAAATTGTCAAAAAAATTATAGTTAACTAACAAAACAGTTATGTGGTGATAGAGAAATGTGTTTATAATAGAACTAAATAACTTACAATGTTTTGAGCAATTAATTTAACTTTTTCCGACATGAAGTTCCCATCTTTATCCTGACGTGCAAGGACCCAGCTATCAGATCTATCTATCTCAATTTCAGAATCACCTTGAGACTGATCAACTTGAGACTGATCACCTTGAGACTGTATCTGTAAAGATGTTTAAAAAATAATACAGTGTCATTTATCATGTAAGACATCTTAAAATTAAATATCTTTATCATGCACGTTTGAAAGTGATATGTATCATGATTACTAACCACATTTCCTGCTCTAGGTTAGAATAACCCTTTCGAGAAATGCAATGTGGATATTCATTCATATTTCTCCTTGTTTGCTGCGTGTGGTGGATCTCCTTGAAAAACAAACACAAAAAGGTAAGCAACAAAGTTGTCACGCTAATTATACTATCCAAGAACTTTGTAAAACAAATAAGGTGAAAAACTCACCCGAAATTCATCACTTAAACGGCGAGCAACGAAAATGTCGCAATGCGCCTTCTCGATAAATGAGTAGTCAGTCGGAGGAAACTTTATCAATTCAAGTTGATTCCCATACGGAAGGACATAATTGGTTGTCAAATGGTTCTTAAACTCCCTCCATTTCTGGCACGCCGATTTCCAAACAATCTTTTTTTGTTGTTGGTGGTACAATAAATGCCATCTATATATAAGCATTTTAATTAGCACACGTGTGTTAGCTTAATAGGCAGTCATAATCTAACATAAATAAACAATCAATTACTTTATGAGATGCAGTTTTTTTACCTGCACACAATCCCAAATCTTGTCTTTCCTTTCTTTCGGAACACGTATCCAAGAATCATAGCATATTGGGACTTTTGATCTAGCTAGAACCCCAATATATGATTGCATCTCTGTGGCAGCTGAACCGTACAGTGCACCCTTTGCATTGAAAAGAACCGTCAGCTTAATTCCCAACATCTTGCGCCTAACAATTCTGTGCATTGTAACTGCTCCACGTTTTAAAAGCCTAAGTACTTATTTGCTTGGTACCGGTTCTTCCACTTGTTTCCTCTTCTTAGTCAATTTGCTTTTTAGGTTATTAGAAATAGCATTTTTCTTCACTAATTCAGGGGATGATTGTTGATGACATGACTCAACCTCCTTATTCTCTTTTGTTGTCACCGTTTTTTCCTTCACAGGTTCCGACACAACCACCTTGTTCTTTTTTGGTGTCACCGCCTTTTTCTTCATAGGTTCCGACACAGCTTCCTTGTTCTTTTTTGGTGTCACCACCTTTTTCTTCCCCGAATGAACTGCCTTGTTCTTTTTTAGTGCCTTCAAAAGATTTGAACTGGTTACACGGTTATCAGATTTCGTTTTCTTTGAAGGCGCCATAAATGAATCTGCACAAGGGGGAGTACATATTTTATGATAAAAAACACAAAAAATATGATAACACGGGTAACAAAAGCACAAGACCCAAGTGACAAACATATACACAGATATACAACCACAGAAATATGATAAAAACCTTCCTACCCAAATCACAAAAATAAAGTTTATTACACTATCTTTATGCCCAAATCGCAAAAATATAGTTTATAATTACACTACCTTTATACCCAAATCGCAAAAATAGGGTGCATGCATATTACCCACATAATCAAACCCATATAATCGATGTTCAAAACCTAATCGACTATTACCCAAATCAAAAATAGAGACCAAGATATAGGCAAAAAGAGAGGGAAAGAGAGAGAGAGAGAGAGAGAGAGAGAGAGAGAGAGAGAGAGAGAGAGAGAGAGTACCTGTCCACGGACGATGGTGAGAGAGTAGAGTTGACAATTGTGAGAGAGAGCTGACGGCGATTGTGAGAGAGTGGAAGAGTTAAGGTTAACAGAATGTGAAAGAGGGGGAATGAAATTAGAATGTGAGAGTGAGGGCGGAAATGAAATTAGAAGAGGGAAATGAAATTAGAAATTAGAAGAGGGAAATGAAATTAGAAATTAGAAGAGGGAAATGAAATTAGAAATTAGAAGAGGGAAATGAAATTAGAAGAGGGAAATGAAATAATGAGAACGGGATCAGTGGGGGGAAATTAGAAGGGGGCAAATAAAAATAATGTGAGAGTATGGATGATTATTAAAATGTTTTAGACGATGTTAACGAGTTATTAATCAAAAACTTGACCATATTGTTAGTAATACTTTTATGAGTGCTCATATTAAACATAATTTCGTACTAAAATGTGTAAACTCGAATTTGGTACTCCATCCGTCCCACTTTATATGACCCTTTGACTTTTTCACGCATTGAAATACTTTAGACGATGTTAACGAGTTATTAATCAAACAATTTGACCATATTGTTAGTAATACTTTTATGAGTGCTCATATTAAACATAATTTTGTACTAAAATGTGTAAACTCGAATTTAGTACTCCACCCGTCCCAATTTATATGACTCTTTGACTTTTTCACGTATTGAAATACTTTAGACGATGTTAACGAGTTATTAATCAAAAAATTTGACCATATTGTTAGTAATACTTTTATGAGTGCTCATATTAAACATAATTTCGTACTAAAATGTGTAAACTCGAATTTGGTACTCCATATGTCCCACTTTATATGACCCTTTGACTTTTTCACGCATTGAAATGCTTTAGACGATGTTAACGAGTTATTAATCAAAACATTTGACCATATTGTTAGTAATACTTTTATGAGTGCTCATATTAAACATAATTTCGTACTAAAATGTGTAAACTCGAATTTGGTACTCCATCCGTCCCACTTTATATGACCCTTTGACTTTTTCACGCATTGAAATGTTTTAGACGATGTTAACGAGTTATTAATCAAAACATTTGACCATATTGTTAGTAATACTTTTATGAGTGCTCATATTAAACATAATTTTGTACTAAAATGTGTAAACTCGAATTTGGTACTCCATCCGTCCCACTTTATATGACCCTTTGACTTTTTCACGCATTGAAATGCTTTAGACGATGTTAACGAGTTATTAATCAAAACATTTGACCATATTGTTAGTAATACTTTTATGAGTGCTCATATTAAACATAATTTCGTACTAAAATGTGTAAACTCGAATTTGGTACTCCATCCGTCCCACTTTATGTGACCCTTTGACTTTTTCACGCATTGAAATGTTTTAGACGATGTTAACGAGTTATTAATCAAAAATTTTGACCATATTGTTAGTAATACTTTTATGAGTGCTCATATTAAACATAATTTCGTACTAAAATGTGTAAACTCGAATTTGGTACTCCATCCGTCCCACTTTATATGACCCTTTGACTTTTTCACGCATTGAAATGCTTTAGACGATGTTAACGAGTTATTAATCAAAATATTTGACCATATTGTTAGTAATACTTTTATGAGTGCTCATATTAAACATAATTTCGTACTAAAATGTGTAAACAAGAATTTTGTACTCCATCCGTCCCACTTTATATCGTTAGTAATACTTTTACGAGTGCTCGTACTAAACATAATTTCGTTACATATAAGTTTTGTAAATAAAGCAACAGTAATACAACGGTTTTTGTTTAAAAAGCGTCGTTGAATGTACTGTGATATAAGACTTTTGAGCACAACACCGTTGTCTGAATACCGTGGTAGTGCGTTAATTTGGACAACGACTTTTCCGTTCGAAGAACCGTTGTCTGAATTTTACAAGTGTTTTCTGCAGAAACGCTTGTACTAGATTCAATATTACAACGGGTTGTTTGTCCTAGAAAACCGTTGTGTGATTCTTTTTTTAAATAAATGCCAAAAATCTTTGTCGGGACACATTATTAATAAACCAAGTATCCTTGTCTGAAGCTCCATTTTCTCCCTTTCACGAAATAGAAAAAGGCAGCTGTTCGAACACTTCCTCTTCATCCTCGAACACCTCTTTCGATTTCTTCATCATCATCATCGATTTGTTCCTCCTAAAACACCATTCGATTTCATCCTTCTCAAACACCATTCGATTTTTCATCATCTTCCTCGATTTGTTCCTCCTCAAAAAACATTCGATTTCTTCATCTCATACTCGATTTCGTCATCTCATAGTCAATTTCTTCCTCCTCAGTGTGTTTGTGATATCTCCATTAAGGTAAATTTCAGAAAATTTGTTTTGAGTAATTTTTAGGGTTCATACTTATATTTAGGGATTTATGTGAATTTGTTTTAAGTTGTTTTAAATTTGTTTTTCTATTTCACCCTGTACTTTAGCTACTTTTGTTGCTTCAGACTTGTTGCATTTGGTAACTAGTATAACAAATTAAGCCCCAAATGTGCAAATTAGTCCCAGATTTGAACTAGAACTAAAACTAGTATAACTAGTATTTCACTTTGTTTAGCAAAACTATAACTGTCATTTTTGTAGTTGGTTGTTAGTTCTAGTAGTCACTTTTGCATACCAATTCACGAATGCACTCTATAAATGCACTCGGCCTTATTACTCTTAAGGGCTAACTAATTTTTTTTTTATTTAAAAAGATGAACAAGTCTTGGTTAAAGGCTGATAGAAGAACAAAAGAGTTCAAAAGAGGGGTCAAGGACTTATTGTTGTTTGCATCTCATAACGGATTTGATGAAAACAAAATAAGTTGTCCATGTATAAAATGTGCACATAGTAAATCGTGGAAAGCTCGAACAGTGAAGGACCATCTTTTCCTCAATGGTATCGATCAGACGTACACGTGTTGGATTTGGCACGGAGAGTTGAATCTAGAAGAGACCGATAGTAGTTCACAATCTGTAGATCAAATCCCGTTGAAAACAGAGAATAATGATAGTGATGATGATGTCCCCCTAGATTCCTCAGATTTATTTAACCATATTCAGTCGGAACATGAACCCCTTTATCCGGGATGTGAAGGATTTACTAAGATGAATGCTTTAGTAAAGTTATATAATTTAAAAGCAAAATATCAAATATCTGATTCTGCCTTCTCTGATATTCTACTCTTGGTGGGTTCTATGCTTCCAGAAGGCAACACTTTTCCTTCTTCGTTCAGTGAAGCTAAAAAGAGCTTGTGTGCTTTAGGAATGGAGTATGAAAAAATACACGTTTGTCCGAATGATTGTCTAATATACCGTGGAGAGATAGATGAAGATGAGATGAGGTGCCGCATTTGTCAGGCCTCTAGATGGAAGTTGAACAAGAAAGGAAATGAATTGGAAGGGATTCCTGCCAAGGTTCTATGGTATTTTCCATTAATACCACGTTTAAGGAATTTTTTCAGTTCACCTCAAACAGCGAAGGACTTGACCTGGCATGATAGGGAAATGTTGAGGGATGGTAAAATGAGGCATCCGGCAGATGCAAAAACATGGAAGGAAGTCGACGCGAAGTGGCCAGAATTTTCTTCAGATCCTAGAAACTTAAGATTAGCTTTATCATCTGATGGATTCAATCCTTTTCACAACACAAATATAGATTACTCATGTTGGCCAGTTTTATTGTCAATTTACAATCTTCCACCATGGCTTTGTATGAAGCGAAAGTATATAATGCTTTGTTTGTTGATATCTGGACCAACTCAACCCGGAAATGACATTGATGTATTTCTTCAACCACTTATGGAAGATTTAAAAAAGTTGTGGCATGGGAAACAAGTATATGATGCTTACAAGAGAGAGTACTTTTTTCTAAGAGGCATCTTGTTATGGACTATAAGTGATTATCCAGCCTATGGTAACTTGTCGGGAAATATTATCAAAGGGTATAACGGGTGTCCTGTCTGTGTTGATAAAACAAAAGCTACGAGGCTGGTCAATTATCGTAAGTGTGTGGTCATGAGGCATCGAAGGTGGTTGCCCCGTAATCATCCATATCGTCGGCAGAAACAAGATTTTGATAACACTGTGGAAAAAGAAATTGCTCCGGTTCCATTAACCGGAGAGGAGGTGCTTCAAAGAGTACAACATTTAAAGGGCCATGTCTATGGTAAGACACAATGTCAACCTCGATTTAAGAAAGGTGATCCTCGACCTGTTTGGAAGAAGGTTTCTATATTTTTCGAACTTGAATACTGGAAGTTTTTGCCTGTTAGGCATGTTCTCGATGTGATGCACATCGAGAAAAATATATGTGAATCTTTACTTGGTACCATGCTTAATATACCAAGGAAGACGAAAGACAAGGAATCTATACGTCTAGACATGGCTGAAATGGGAATCAGAACAGAACTAAGGCCAAAAACTCCGGGGAAAAAGGAGAAGTTACCATTGGCATCTTGGAATTTAACGCATTCTGAAAAAAAAGGTTGTTTGCTCATCCTTTCTTGGCATGAAGCTTCCTGATGGTTTTTGTTCTAATATTCGAAGTCTAGTTTCAATGGAAACTCTTCGACTTACTGGATTGAAATCTCATGACTGCCATATGATTTTGCATCACTTGCTTCCAGTTGAGATTCGGTCGTCACTGCAAAAACAGGTCAGGAACACTGTTATGAGGTTTTGTCTCTTCTTCAAGGCCATTTGTAGTAAAGTCATTGAGGTTGATAAGTTGGAGAAAATGCAATCGTAGATGGTAGAAACCTTATGCCAGCTTGAAAAATACTTTCCCCCTTCTTTGTTTGATTTAATGTTTCATATATCGGTTCATCTCGTAAGAGAAGTTGAGCTTTGTGGACCAATTTTCCTTAGGTGGATGTATCCCTTTGAGAGATATATGAAGACATTTAAGGGATACATAAGGAATCGGGCTCGTGTAGAAGGTTGCATTGCGGAGGCCTATATTGCAGAAGAGGCAGTTGAATGTTTGGTGGACCACGACGAAGTGACTATTGGGGTACCGAAAAATGGTAGGCATGCCAAAGATTCCATTTGCAGGCCATTATCTGGTGCAACGATGATAACCCCTACTAGCACTGATTTGCACGTAGCACATTTATGTGTTCTACAAAATACTACTGATGTTGGGCCATATTTTGCGTAAGTAACGAAACTTTCACTCTTTTTATGTGAAAAATTGCATACATAGTTTATGTCATTAGTTCATTATTCAGATAGTCTTTTATCTTTAAATGCAGTGAACACATGGCATTTTTACTGACCACATACCCGGAACATGAAAATGATGAAATGTGGCTAAAGAACAAACAAAATGAGACATTCCCAAAATGGTTCAAAGAAAAGGTATTACGTTTGTGTGATAATAGTTTTGTGCAATTTTTTTTCAACTACTTAGCTCAAATGAGTTTTATACAATTTCTATTATTTTTTTAAGATTGCTTCATATTTGGTTGATGGAAAAGAAGTACCGCAGGAGATAAGGTGGATTGCAGATGAGCCCAACAAGGCTGTTCCTACATTCAGTGGCTACAGAGTGGATGGGGTTACCTTTAGTACCAAGGATCGTGATGATACACGTCAAGTTCAATGCAGCAGTGTGTGTGTAGAAGCCGATACAATGATTGTGCAGGGTAAGGATAAAAAAATTGAACACATATCACATACATATTACGGAGTTATAAAAAGCATATGGGAGTTGGACTATAATAAATTTAGGATCCCTGTTTTCCTTTTCAACTGGGTAGATATAAACAAAGGGGTTAAAGTTGATGACTTGGGATATATATTGGTTAATTTGATTGGGTTGGGGTTTTTGAATGATCCATTTGTTTTAGCAAAACATGTTAAGCAAGTTTGTTACATCGATGATCCTCTAGAGAAATTATGGTCCGTGGTGTTAAAATTACCCGAGAAAAAGTACTACGAAGACAATGATGATGAAAATGAGGGATCCGTCGAGGTAGAACTTGAGAATGTCTTTTTTATGCCCAATTTGCCGGATATTGATGAATGTGACGTGGCTAGTTACAAGCGAGATGTTGATGAACTAATTCAACTTTCGTGATGCATTTCCATTTGTGTACTTTGAATTGTATAAGGTCCTGTAACACATTATAACTTTGGTTCAGTTTTGTTCATGGTTGGTTTGATGTTTGGTTTGCTAGTTATAGATATGCCACTGTTTTGGCAGGTTTTCTTTCTTTCTGTTAATTTTTTTTTCCAATACAGTGTGTCAGACAACGGTTTTAGTAACAAAAGTCATGTCTAAAAGATAAACATACAACATCAGAAAAACAGTTGTATGATTGGTGACATTCAGACAACACTACAGAACAACCTTGTCTGAAATGCTATTACATGAAACAAAGAAAAAACACTTGTGTGATTTTAACAACGGTTAATCGCAACATTGTCTCAAACATCTTTAGACAATACATTTGAAAACCGTTGTACAAATCTTTTAATTTGCACAACATCGCTTTGAAAAAGACTTGTCTGATTTGATTAACTAGACAATGGTTCTAAAACCGTTGTTGAAAAGCTCAAATCTTATTATTTACACAACACCGCTTTGAGAAAAGACTTGTCTGATTCAATTTACTACAAAACAGTTTTTGACCCGTTGTAGTGATGTTGATCAGACAATACTCGTTTTTAGGGTGAAATAAAACCGTTGTATGAAAATTTTAGCCAACGCTTTTTTCTTCAAGCGTTGTCTGATCAGTGTTGTCTGATTTCGTTTTTCTTGTAGTGTAAGGTAACATGCAAGAAGATAACACCCATACACAGATGTTGTAAAAGGCCATCTACGACATAGTGCAAACGGCCCCTATATTTTGTAATCAAAAAACTGAAAAGCTTATTAGTTTGCAATGCATGTTCTATAAAAATCACTATTTCATTGAAAATCTTAAAAATCATGTTTTCTGCAAACTAAATATGTATATTATGCAAGCCGAACATTTTTCGCAAAACAATATGTTTTTCAATGTTCTCGTTACAAAACATATATAATTTTAAAGATTTTTAATAGAAATAGTAATTTTTATAGAACATAATTTACAAAATACTACATTTTTTAATATTTTACTTGCAAAACTGGTCTCCAAGATCTCTAATTAAATAGTGATGTTCATAGAACTTAACTCTATATATTACAAATTTACAATTTAGATATTTAATTTGTATAATATAAAACCAAATTTTGAGCAACTCAATCTCAACTAGACTACTTTTTGTATTCTTCTATAAATCAAATATATAGGTATAGTCTTCCCTTCAAATGCATTAGGATTGTTTGAAAACATGTTTTTCATTTTAAAAACAGAGATTGTCTGATAAAATACAATTTTTCAAACAGACCATAAAGAAGTTGCAGTTGGACACCTCTGCCTATCAACTCTCTTCTGCAATACAGTATATCTTAACTCACACAAATATCGAGAGTAGGAGGTGGTGGAAGAATAAAAGGGCCAGTGGTAATGAATATGTCGGACTGGGAAAGTGGAATTGGGAAAAAAAAATTAGGCATGCAGATGGTGGGAGATCTTTGTCTGTATATTCTTTTAGGTGCAATGTGACCTGTCAGCCTCTGAGGGATCATTTCTCGTTAATATTTCATGCATGCGCTCTCTCTTTCTGGTCTTTATATGTGTTCTCTCTATAGGTTTCTATCACTCGATTTTATAAACATATATCTGTCTAGATTTACTCAGATCTCATCTATTTTTCTTTTGATAATTATAACATTCGTGGATAGTTAAAAGATTGGGTTTGGGATTAAAATAAGTTCAGTCTTCAGGGTTCGGGAAGCGTCACACCAACCAACTAGTGAGAGTCAGCTTGCATTCGATATTTAAGAAACAATTGGAAAATACTACAAAATTAATAGTCAGCTTACTTATAGCGATAATTAAAGTGTTGTTCAATATGACACTATGCATGCGGGTGTTTGGCATTCAGTTACACTTTCATTTTTATTGATGATTATTTTAGGTATGTCTTGGTTTATTTTTTTGAAATATAAGAATAAGATATTATATGCATACTCTTTATTAATAAGGTAAATAATGTTTAAATGACGCGCAATAGTATTAAAGTATCAAAATTTATTAATATTAATGATAACGCTCAGTCCGCCATACGTCCTTGGGGGGCGGCCTCGCGGCACCTCCGGCGTGAGAATGATTATGGATTCTTGGAGAAGAAATAAAAGGCAGAGAGAGTGTATCAGTGTGTATGTGGGTTTCTGTGTAAAAAATGAAGCTACTCCTGCACTCTAATCCTTAGGCTATTTATAGGCCAATGATTAGGGTTTAGGGGTGTTACCTCAAAATCTGGACCGTTCCTAGGTAGTGTGACAGGACGCGTGGACCGCGCAGATGATGAACACGTGCACGGGAAGCGGGATGGCGAACACGTGTAGGAATCATTTTGGCGTGTGGAAAACTGCGGATGGAATGTGTCGATAGTTACAGGTAATCATTTCTGTCATCATTAAAGACATGTGGAGGAATATTCGTGCTGTCATGTCACACTTTTGTAGACGTCTAGCGGCCTGTCATTTCTATATGTTTGATTGTTTGACCTATGACTGATTCCTTCTTCGAGTCTACATCGAGCCAGTGCATTGCTATAAATTCTTTTATTGCTGGCATGTCCTCCGGACCCCAAGCAAAAACATGAGCTTAGTTTCGCAAGAGGTTCGTGAGTTCTTTCTTGAATACTGTTCGCACAAAATCACGCAAGCGTACGCGGTCACAAGTAATATATGAATAAGTAGAGTTCGTTCCCACAGAGACTAGTTTACTACAGTTATGCACTTATGCAAGAATGTATGCCTATTGTTCAATGCTTAGATAAGTATCAAATTTGAGTTGTGATTAACTAAATTAACTAATCAAATTACCAAGATTATGATTAACTAAGGAAGATTATTGACGATTTACTTATGAGAATAAAACATGGGATCCTAACTTCATTAAATACTTAATTCAGAGTCTTTTGTCTTTAATCAATGCATGTGACGGTTGTGACAACTAATCGGATAACACGAAATCAGTATAAGCTACCTTTCAGTATACGTATACCAAACCACTCAAACATCCACAAAAGAGATAGAAGTTGAGCAGACACCAATTATGCTTAGACCCTATATGTCTATAAGATTTGAAAACATAACGATTTAACGAGCAAGTTATCCATTCAGATTACATAGGGCAGGTAAGATGGTTAAAATCACCTACGAATCTTGCATGACAAACATACATAAACCTATGCTAGCATGGCAAGTTCTAAACCTCTATATCCACTTTCGCAATCAATAGAGATTAACAAACAACTTAGATGTTAGCTACGCATCCAAGAAGAATAAGCACAACCAAACTAGGTTATCAATTAGCCATCACACACACACACATCTTTAAAACAATTAACTACTAAAATCCATAAATAAATCCGTTAGAATCTAACGACAACGATTAGTTCATAATCGAAGCATTCATCATCGTGGGTTCTGATGAAAACATGATAATAAATATGTCTGGAATACTAAATAAAAGTACTAGGGTTTATGAAGAAACAAACGAGAATCCAAAGTATCGCCTAATTAGAAGAATACAAAGATAAGTTGAAAACTAGATCTTCGTAATCAGCCGTCTTCTTGTTCTCCTTGCCGGTGGATGTATATGTAGGTAGATATATGATTGTATATCTCTGAAATCGCCCACCAATTGTTTATATAGGCTCTTTTGTTGACTGGTCTTCGCTGGTTTCCTTTTCAGAACAGAATTTGACTTCTTCAGCAATCTACCGGGCGCGGGCGCGCGTCCAAGGGCGCGGGCGCGCTTCAACTGATTTCATCTTGGCGTGGGCGCACTTCCTAGGGCGCGGGCGCGCTTGAGCCTCTGTCCAGAATTCTTCAAAACTCATTTCTTGACTTTTTCTTGCGACTTCTTATACTTTCTTGGCCTCCACTTCTTAAGTTCACAAAACCACCAGACTTGGAGACTTTATTCACCTAACTACTTCTAATCTCACCTCTGCACACAATACTTAACAAACACGTTAAAAACACGAAATACTTGAGTTAAAACAATCGATTTAAGCTAATTAGAAGCATTCCAAGTAGATACAGAATCCACTTATCACACCCCCAAACTTAAACCGATGCTTGTCCTCAAGCATAAACAGACTCTATATATAATGCAATGCATGAATGCAACTAGAATGCTAATGCCGACGATCCCCTCAGACTAACCACAACCAATCAACAAGCCAACATCTCAAGAATGCAATCTTCCAAACAGAGCTCGACCAAATCCCCGCATACTAACAATACAAACACAGAAACGTGCGTGTGTGCGATGCTTATCAATATACTCCCAAACTAAATCAAGACCATATCCTATTCTTCACCAAAACAACCACAAGCTTATAAATAGAATGAACTCTAGACACAAGAAACCACTAAAAGACACCTCAACCTCCACTTGAGTTAGACATGAAATCATGCTTTATTACGACACACATGCTTATTTGACCGTGCAATGGATGACACCCCAAAAGGCTTATACAATAATACCGATATAGCGAGCGTTAGGTTACTGGATCCCAGACCGGAAAAGTCTTAGGTCACTAGGCACAAAGTCCCCTAGAACTTAATTGCTCGAGTATTAAAGAGCTCAACCTGATCAATTCTGCATATACACAACTCTTTTTTTTTTCAATATTTTTTTATATTTTTTTATATTTTTTTTCGGAATGAGTGCGCTTTGCTTTTCCTCATCCCTCCCTAGACGACTCATTTTTTTACAATGAGCGGCTACTAGCCATTTGACGCCTAGCCTTTATTAACAACTCGCATGAAATCCCTGGTTTCCCCCAAACTTAGACTTAAGTGCTTCATTGTTTTCAAGAGAATAGAAGACATTCTAAATATAAGCAAGTGATTAAATTCTAACATCCAAACAAGCATGGTCTGATCAAATCCAAAAGCAACCAATGAGACTTATGAAATTAATTTGTTTCTGGCATGCAAGTCAATTCCTAGGAATTTAATTAACCCTCTATTCATCATAACCACACTCCAATCTATATCGACTCATCAACGGAAACAGTCAAATCCTACGGGATCATGAAATATGCTATGCAAATGCAACTAAGTGGACTCATATGATATATATAAACACTAATGCAAACAGAATGCTCTATATGACATAAACATGCAAAGATATGAATGAATTAACTACATATGCAATATGAATCCTATATGAACACACACACACACTAACACTCCTCATGGAAGGTAATAACAAGGAAAGATACAGAGAATACCTAATCATCAGCAGGACCACCCTCCTCGGGTGGAGAATCAGGTGGTGGATAAACAGAATCCGCTCCAAAGTCAGGCCAAACAACATCAACTCCAGTGGCTCTGAATGCAGTACCCAAAGCCTGAGTCAAATCCTGAGCAAAACGACGATGGATGTCGTGCATGGCGTCTATGCGCCGAGTCAGCCGCCTATACTGAACATCTCCGAAACCAGACCTATCCACCTCACGTTGAATCCCAGATGGACGTCCCCTCCGTGCTGCAGGCTCACGAGGTGGAGCCTCTCCTTCCTCATCATCAAAATCAGTATAGCCCAAGCCAGAATAGTCCGGGGCACCACCTGTCCAATCCTCCATCCTAGAAATCATCGAATGATCAATAGGAGCACTAGGTAACTGAAGCTGCTCCTCCTCTGACCAGCGAACACCAACAGCCGAACACAATTTGGTAACAATAGAGGCATGAGGAATCGCCCTCGTTGTACCACCTCTCAAGAACTTCAAAATATTCTTATGAATGAGTTCCCCAAGATCAATGTACTCCTCATTCAGAATTCCCCAAAGAACAATGGCCCTGTCCACCGTAACCTCATGCGAATGCGAAGATGACAAAATATTAGCACATAAAAACATATTCCAGGCCCTCGCATACCTGTTCATCGCAGAAGCCGGGAAAGTAATTGGCTCAATGGTGCCATGCCTGTATTTCCAGGTAGTACCAGGAACACAAATCTCCCCTAGAATGTACTCGAGATCAACATCATCCCGGGTCTTCAAAGACCAATCCTCTTCACCCCTCTTTTTCCTAGGCAAATTCAAAACCCGATGAATCGCCTTTGCAGTGTAATCCACAATCAAGCCCCGAACCACGCTATATCCATTCTTGTCGGCTTTAGCATTAGCGTAGAACTTCCGCACAATACTCAACGGATCCGGCTCCGGTGCTTCACAAAAACTCTCCCAACCCTTCTTCGTAATCATACTGAACAGATGCCCATCTGTAGGTTGAGGCAAAAACCCCCTTTCTTTAGCCACGGCTTTAGAAAGCAACCGTGTGAATTCTGCTTGTGACTCCGGAGAAAAAAATTTCTCACCCCCAAATCCCATACTCGAATCATCCTCAGAAGAAGAACGATTAGCGCTACTGCTACCAGCAAATCGAGGTCTCTTTGGTGGAGCCATAGAATTGAGAAGAGATGTAAGTATGTGTATGTATAGGTGTGGTGAGAAAATGAGAGAGATGTGAAAAAGAGGCTAGGGTTTATAGAGATAGGGGATGGGGAGAGTAGGGGCATGTTTAAATAGGGAAAAACACAAATAAAATCTGTTTTGGGGATTTTTTTTCACTTTTTCTCGTTTTTTTTCCTGGCCGGAGACCAGGCGCGGGCGCACTTGTATAGGGCCCAGGCGCGCTACCCTTCTGTCCAAATTTTTTTTTTCTGATTTTTTTCATTTAAAAAAAAAAAAAAACATTCTACAACAAAAGCGTGGGTTGCCTCCCACGAAGTGCTTGTTTTACGTCAATAGCTTGACGTGATTCCGACTCCTTAATCAGCTCAAAAAAGAACCGCGGTCTCCGCCTCGCGATTCACCCGTTCACCAAAATACGGTTTCAACCTCTGACCATTGACCTTGAATGCTTCATCCGGTGACTTATCAAAAACTTCCACTGCACCATGTGGAAACACCGTTTTGACAGTGAATGGTCCCGACCACCTTGACTTAAGTTTTCCAGGAAAAAGTTTGAGACGAGAGTTGAAAAACAAAACTAGCTGACCAAGTACAAATGACTTTTGCACCAGCTTTTTATCATGCCATCTCTTGACCTTCTCCTTGTATAACTTGTGATTTTCATAAGCCTGTAGACGAAACTCATCCAACTCGTTAATCTGAAGCATTCTTTTCTCACCAGCAGCTGACAAATCAAAATTCAACTTCTTCAATGCCCAATATGCCTTGTGCTCTAGCTCGGCAGTCAAATGACAAGCCTTACCATACACTAGCTGAAACGGAGTCTTGTAAGCTGTCCTGTAAGCCCAAATAACTTCATCTAGATTCAATGACCAATCCTTCCTCGAAGGATTTACCACTTTCTCAAGAATGCGCTTGATTTCCCTGTTAGAAACTTCTGCTTGACCATTTGTTTGAGGGTGATAGGCAGTAGTAACCCGATGATTGATATTATACCTAGCCATTTAGGCTGTAAACTTACGGTTGCAAAAATGCGTACCCTCATCACTGATGATTACCCTTGGAGTTCCAAAACGACTGAAAATTTGCTTATGCAGAAAATTCAGCACCACTTTAGCATCATTGGTCGGTAAAGCCTTTACCTCGACCCATTTAGAAACGTAGTCCACAGCTAACAGAATGTACTGATTATTGCAAGACGAAACAAACGGTCCCATGAAATCGATTGCCCACACATCGAAAATCTCCACTTCAAGCAGCATTTTAAGAGGCATCTCGTTCCTCCTAGAGATATTACCAACCCTGTGGCATCGATCACATCTCAACACAAACTGGTGTGCATCTTTAAACAGAGTTGGCCAGTAAAATCCCGCCTGAAGTACTCGAGTATCTGTCTTCTCTCCACCATAATGGCCTTCATAAGTGGTGGAATGGTAATCTCGCAAGACACCCTCAGTTTCACTATAGGGAATGCATCTTCTTATCATCTTATCAGCTCCCTGCCTGAATAAGAATGGCTCGTCGCAACGGTACCACTTTACATCATGTAGAAACTTCTTCTTTTGAGCATAAGAGAATTCAGAAGGGATGACATTACTCACGGATAGTTCATAATATCTGCAAACCATGGTTCTTCATCTTGCACCCCAAAAAGTTGCTCATCAGGAAAAGATTCATTGATTAGAGTTTTATCCCTTGAATCCGTACCGTGGTCTTCCAAACGTGACAAATGATCCGCCACCTGGTTTTCAGTACCCTTTCTGTCTTTAATCTCCAAATCAAATTCTTGGAGCAAAAGAACCCAACGAATCAACCGAGGCTTTCAATCTTTTTTCAAAATTAGATATCGAATGGCTGCATGATCAGTATAGACTACTACCTTAGTCCCAAGCAAATAAGACCTGAATTTCTCGAAACTGTACACAATTGCCAAAAGTTCCTTTTCTGTAGTAGTGTAATTCAGCTGCACATCGTTGAGGGTTTTGCTAGCATAGAAAATCACATGGAACACCTTGTTCTTTCTTTGCCCAAGAACAGCTCCCACCGCATAGTCACTAGCATCACACATCAACTCAAACGGTTCACTCCAATTAGGCGCAGTAATAATAGATGCTGAAGTCAACTTCTTCTTCAAAAGCTCGAAAGCAGCCAAGCAATCTTCATCAAACTTGAAAGGAACATCCTTTTCCAACAAATTACATAAGGGTTTAGAGATTTTGGAGAAGTCTTGAATGAATCGCCGATAGAAATCCGCATGACCAAGAAAACTGCGAATTCCCTTAACTGAGATTGGTGGGGGAAGATTTTCAATCGTCTCCACTTTGGCTTTATCCAATTCAAGCCCCTTGCTAGATACCTTTTGCCCAAGAATGATTCCTTCTTGCACCATGAAGTGACATTTTTCCCAATTAAGCACCATATTGGTCTCAACACATCTTTTCAACACCATGCCCGGATTCTGTAAGCATTCATCATAAGAAGTTCCAAACACTGAGAAGTCATCCATGAACACTTCCACATTAATGCCAATCATATCTGAGAATATGGCCATCATACACCTCTGAAAGGTGGCAGGTGCACCACAGAGTCCGAAAGAAACGCGACGGAACGCAAAAGTGCCAAAAGGACGTGTGAAAGTAGTCTTCTCCTGATCTTCTGGAGCAATACAAATTTGATTGTAACCTGAATAACCATCAAGTAGGCAATAGAATTCATGACCAGCCAACCTGTCTAGCATCTGGTCAATGAATGGAAGAGGAAAGTGGTCTTTTCTGGTGGCTTTATTCAGCTTTCGGTAGTCCATGCAAATTCTCCACCCTGTAACTGTACGAGTAGGGATAAGCTCATTCTTCTCATTAGCAACTATTGTCATGCCTCCTTTCTTAGGCACACATTGTACTAGACTCACCCATGAGCTGTCTAAAATAGGATAGATGATTCCTGCATCCAGCCACTTAAGAATTTCTTTCTTCACTGCCTCTTTCATTATAGGATGCAGCCGCCTCTGAGGATCCACAGTTGGTTTACTTCCTGGTTCAAGCGGAATCTTATGCATGCAATACGAAGGGCTGATTCCCTTGATATCCGCTATGGTACAACCAATTGCTGACTTGAACTCTCTCAAAATTCGCAAAAGTTTTTCTTCTTCACTACCTGACAAGTTAGATGCAATAATCACAGGTAACGTAGATGCATCACCTAAAAAAGCATACCTCAAGTGCTCTGGTAGTGGTTTGAGTTCAAGTGTAGGAGCTTCTTCAATAGATGGTTTGAGACGCTCCTGAGATTTCTTCAGCTCAGCTATGCCAAGAGAATCAAATGGCATATCAGTCTTTCTTTTCCACGGAGATGCATTCAAGAATCTCAATTGCTCTTCTCTTTCTTCATCTTCAGAATCAGAATCCCCCGTCAGTACCTTCTCCAAAGTATCTGACTTAAGCAAGTGCTCAATCTCCGTGTAAACTGCAGACTCAACCAGGTCTACCTTGAATCATTCTTCCTCCTCTGTAGGAAATTTCATCGCATTAAAGACATTGAAGGTGACATTCTGGTCATGTACCCTCATTGTGAGCTCTCCTTTCTGCACGTCGATCAAAGTTCGGCCTGTTGCCAAGAACGGTCTTCCCAAGATAATAGGAATCCTCTTATCCTCCTCGAAGTCCAGAATAACAAAATCCGCAGGGAAGATAAACTTATCCACCTTAACCAAGACATCCTCTACTATACCTCTAGGATATGTGACAGACCTGTCAGCCAGCTGTAAGGACATAGTAGTAGGTTTAGGCTCCGGCAGCCCAAGTTGCATGAAGACAGACAACGACATCAAATTATTACTAGCTCCCAAGTCACACAAGCACTTGTTGAAAGATAGATTCCCGATGCTGCATGGTATGGTGAAACTTCCTGGATCCTTGAGTTTAGGAGGTAACTTCTGCTGTAGGATAGCACTACACTCTTCTGTAAGAGAAACGGTCTCCAACTCCTCGAGTTTCAACTTCCGAGATAGAATACCCTTCATGAAATTTGCGTAGCTCGGCATTTGTTCTATAGCTTCCGCAAAAGGTATATTGATCTGCAACTTCTTGAAAACTTCGAGAAACTTAGCAAACTGCTTATCCAACTTTTGTTTCTGAAGACGTTTAGGGAATGGCGGAGGAGGATAAACCTCGCTCTCTGTAGCTTGCTTCGGAACAAGTTTCTCAGTAGAATGGTCACACTTTTCCGCATCGTTTCCCCCTGAATAGCCTTTTCTCCATTTTTCTCAACTTCGGGCAGAAGGTCAGGCGCGGGCGCGCTCCCTAGGGCGCGGGCGCGCTCCTCATTCTGCTGGATTTTCAATTTTTTTCTGTTTTGCTCTGTTTCTGAGTTCTGATCACTCGTAACCTTTCCAGATCGCAAGTTAACTGCTTTTACATGTCCCTTGACCTCTCTTTTGCCTGGATTAGCTTCCGTATCACTAGGGAGAGTTCCCTGTGGTCTATTCAACAAGGCATTGGCAATCTGACCGATTTGATTCTCCAGAGTCTTGATGGAAACAGCTTGGCTCTTGCACATTAGCCTCAATTCATCCAATTCAGATTTTTCATTAGACGACTGACCAACATTGCCTTGAGATGGTTGTTGAGAACCTGGTGGTTGGTACGGTTGCCTTGGAGCATACTTCTGCTGAAAACCAGAAGAGTTGAATGGTTTATCTCCATATTGCTGACCTTGATACTGCTGATACGGCTGCTGTGGTTGTTGCTGGCCACCCTGATTGTTACTCTAGCTGAAATTCGGATGATTCCTGTTATTCGGATGATAGGTGTTAGGCACTAGCTGCTGTGGTCTCTGGAAATTGCTCACACACTGTTCCGATTCACTAGATATGGCACACTGAGTCGTGTCATGTGCACCTGCACATAGATCACACACACTAGCCACCTGCTGAACTCCATAGTTGGACAAAGAATCCACCTTCATGGACAAAGCCTTTAACTGAGCTGCTATTGCCGTATCTGCATCCACTTCCAGAATTCCTGCTACCTTGCCTTGTGATAACCTCTGAGTTGGATTCTGGTATTCAGTAGCAGCCATCATCTCAATAAGTTCGTACGCTTCTTCGTAGCTTTTAGCCCAAAGAGCTCCACCTGATGCCGCATCAAGCATTGGTCGTGATTGACCTCCCAGACCATTATAAAAACAATTGATCACCATCCAATCAGGCATTCCATGATGAGGACACTTCCTAAGAATCTACTTGTAGCGCTCCCAAGCTTCACATAAAGTTTCTCCAGAATGCTGTGCAAACTGAGTAAGAGCATTCCTGATTGTTGCTGTTTTAGCCATAGGGAAGAATTTCGTGGGAAACTTCTGAGCAAGATCCTCCCATGTAGTAATAGAACCTGCTGGTAGAGAGTGCAACCAGCCCTTAGCCTTATCCCTCAGAGAAAATGGGAAAAGTCTCAGCTTCACAGCATCTTCCGACACTCCGTTGAACTTGAAGGTGTCGCAAATCTCAATGAAATCCCTAATATGCATATTAGGATCTTCCGTTGGAGCACCCCCAAACTGAACTGAATTCTGCACCATCTGAATCGTGCCAGGCTTGATTTCAAAAGTATTAGCTGCAATAGCTGGCCTGACAATTCTAGATTGAATGTCATTGATCTTCGGCTGAGAATAGTCCTTCAAAGCCTTCGTTTCTGCTACTGGTTCTCCCATAACTAGATTCAATTCAAGTTCTTCTTTCCGAGATTGAGAACGTGTTCGCATACACGCTCACTAAAGTATCTGAAACACACCAAACAAAGTAAAATTGATGAGAATAATCCGAGTCAGTGAACTTTAACGACCACTGATGACAAATACATAAACTATATAAATAACACCGAGTCCCCGGCAGCGGCGCCAAAAACTTGTTCGCACAAAATCACGCAAGCGTACGCGGTCACAAGTAATATTTGAATAAGTAGAGTTCGTTCCCACACAGACTGGTTTACTACAGTTATGCACTTATGCAACAATGTATGGCTATTGTTCAATGCTAAGATAAGTATCAAATTTGAGTTGTGATTAGCTAAATTAACTAATCAAATTACCAAGATTATGATTAACTAAGGAAGATTACTGACGATTTACTTATGAGAATAAAACATCGGATCCTAACTTCATTAAATACTTAATTCAGAGTCTTTTGTCTTTAATCAATGCATGTGACGGTTGTGACAACTAATCGGATAACACGAAATCAATATAAGCTACCTTTCAGTATACGTATACCAAACCACTCAAACATCCACAAAAGAGATAGAAGTTGAGCAGACACCAATTATGCTTAGACCCTATATGTCTATAAGATTTGAAAACATAACGGTTTAACGAGCAAGTTATCCATTCAGATTACATAGGGCATGTAAGATGGTTAAAATCACCTACGAATCATGCATGACAAACATACATAAACCTATGCTAGCATGGCAAGTTCTAAACCTCTATATCCACTTTCGCAATCAATAGAGATTAACAAACAACTTAGATTTTAGCTACGCATCCAAGAAGAATAAGCACAACCAAACTAGGTTATCAATTAGCCATCACACACACATCTTTAAAACAATTGACTACTAAAATCCATAAATAAATCCGTTAGAATCCCACGACAATGATTAGTTCATAATCGAACCGTTCATCATCGTGGGTTCTGATGAAAACATGATAATAAATATGTCTGGAATACTAAATAAAAGTACTAGGGTTTATGAAGAAACAAACGAGAATCCAAAGTATCACCTAATTAGAAGAATACAAAGATAAGTTTAAAACTAGATCTTCGTAATCAGTCGTCTTCTTGTTCTCCTTGCCGGTGGATGTATATGTAGGTAGATATATGATTGTATATCTCTGAAATCGTCCACCAATTGTTTATATAGGCTCTTTTGTTGACTGGTCTTCGCTGGTTTCCTTTTCAGAACAGAATTTGACTTCTTCAGCAAAACTCATTTCTTGACTTTTTCTTGCGACTTCTTATACTTGCTTGGCCTCCACTTCTTAAGTTCACAAAACCACCAGACTTGGAGACTTTATTCACCTAACTGCTTCTAATCTCACCTCTGCACACAATACTTAACAAACACGTTAAAAACAAAAAATACTTGAGTTAAAACAATCGATTTAAGCTAATTAGAAGCATTCCAAGTAGATATAGAATCCACTTATCAAATACTGAGTTGAGGCCTGCCCCTATCTTAACTGTTCGATGGGAGTTGCCTTCTTTTAGTTCGATGCCTTCTGTTGCGACCGCGGTTTCTACTTTTCTAGGCTCAGCTTTGTTGACATTCTATTCCATCTTGAGTTGGGTTCTTTGGTCTTTGAGGTTCGGAGCCTTGGGAATTTCGATACTCTGAACCTCTTTCTTAGTAAAGTGCTCTATGTGCTTCTTCTTTCTAGCATTCTTCTTAAGTTCAGCCGCCTTTCTCTTGTTTCCCGGCTCTGTTTCTACCATGACAAGTGCCTGACTATAGCACCGTCTGGCTGTTTCGCTGTCTCATTTGACTTCCCCATTTCCACCAGGAGTTGGGAACTTGATTTTTAAGTGTGGGGTTGATGTAACTGCTTGGAGTTTGGTTAGGACGGGTCTGCCCAAGATCATGTTATAGGAGGATGGGGCATTGATAACATAAAACTTCACCATGTTGGAGATTTGTTTTGGGAGCGTGCCAAAAATAACAGGTAGATAAAGGGTTCCTTGAATCGACACCATGTTGTGGCCATACCCATAGAGTGGATCCTCATTGCATTGGTTTATCTTGACGCTCCCGAGCTTCATTCTGTTGAGGGTGTGTTGGAAGAGGATGTTAACAGATGACCCGTTGTCTACAAGGATTCTTTTTACATCGTTATCTGCTACATCCAGGCTGATAACGAGGGCTTCATTCTGGTTCGGGTCAAGTCCTTCAAAATCTTTGCTGCTGAACGAGATTACTTCTTCTGGGAAGGGTTCATACTGGATAAGCATGACATCATCGTCTGAGTTCGGACTTGGAGGAGGAGAGTTACTTCCTCCGAGTACCACATTCACCAAATTCTTACTTTTGTTTGATGGTTGTCCCTTCTGTGGAATTTTTTTGTCTAAGTATTGGTTCATGTTTCCTTTCCCAATCTGCTCCTCAATGAAATATTTTAAGGAAAGACAACTTTCTGTAGTATGGCCATGTGTTTCGTGATAATCACAATGTTTGTAAGCAGAACGATTTTCAGGTGGTGTGATCAATGGTTTTGGGGGATAGAAGAATGGTTGTCCCTTCACCTCTAACAGTATGTCGGCTCTTGGCCTATTTAATGGTGTCCATTCGGGCTCGGGGCGAGGTTCAGATCTCATAGGCCTGTCGGGTCTGGGGTCATCTTTCTGTGTTGTGGTTTGCATTTTGTCTGGGTTAGAGAGTTGTGAGCTTTGAATGTAGTTTCTTTGCTTGTTGGGTTTGCTCTTCTTGTCTTGGTAATAGGAGGGTTTGGATCTTACAGATCCTTGGCGTGTCATTCGCATTGCTTGTAAGATATCCGTTTCTTTGATGAACTTGACTGCCATAACATAGGCAGCTGCAAGACTCTGGGGTTCTCTGTTGATGAGTTCTATTATATATCTCTCGTTCTGACCTGGATCCAAGTTTCTCCTGAAAATGCTCAAAGCTTCACGCTCATTTAGGTTTGAGATTTTGTTGATGGTTTCTTGGAACCTCTTCATGAAGGTTGCTAATGATTCTCCAAATTGTCGGATAGTTTCTAGATGGCACATATGAAGTTCATTTGTCCTGTTGGCCCGGAACCTTTTCAGGAAGATCGCACTAAAATCCTTCCAACTGCGGATGCTACGGGAGGGAACCCTACTGGACCATTTTCGGGCTCCTCCTTTGAGGGTAGAAGCAAAGAACCTGCACTTTGTTAGATCATTATAGTAGTATATCAAGGCAATTTGTTCAAAATAATGGATATGTTCTTCTGGGTCTCCCAGTCCGTCGAAAGATTCGAAGTTATGGTGCTTGAGGCCCCTTTGTCTTGGGATAGATTCCAGAGAGTGGCTGAATGGGGTTAGTGTAACTTCAATTTCTACGTTCCCCTCCACCTTGTTTTTGAGCTCCTGGATCATATGCATCAAATCTTCCTGTTGATCCTCTTCATCTGAGATGTTTATCGGGATTTTTTCCCTGCGATACTTAGTTTATCGGGACCCTGATATTTTCTCTTCTTTCTCCCGGAGCCTTTTTTGAATTCTGAGCTCAGCTTTTGCTGCTTCTTCCTTTCGAATTTTTTCCTTCAATTCTCTGCGTCTCAAAATTCTTTCCATTGTATCTTCTTTCTCTTCGTTGTTTCTACGTTCTTGGCTTTCTACTTTATCAGTCTGTTTGTTCTTTCTCTTGTCACCAATCCTATCAAAAACCGACCTTACCGTCCTTTGGGACCCCTGAGAGTTCTTAGACCCACTGGATACTTCATTCTCATTTTGGTTCGCCTACTTCAGGATGGTTGTGTTGTATAGCCTGACTGCTTCGGCTAGTTGTTCTGGTGAGAGATGTGATATAAGCTCTGGGTTTACTTGGACATTTGTGTACTTTTATCTGTTCATTTCAATGATGACTCGTCCATCATCATGATTTACTGGTATTTGATCAGTGTTTAGGTCTTGGTTCGTGGGGTTCGTCTCTTGTGGGTTCGGCATGACTGGTCCCTGAGGCTTCGGCGCCTCAGTAGACTTGTAAATACCACCCTTAGTTCGGCCCTTGGTCAGGGGTGTTTGGTTTTTGTTTGAATTTGAAGTTTTGTTGGTAGTTTGGGTTCGGATTTGAGAGTAGTTTTGGTAATGGATTCTTTATATTGTGGTAAGGCCACAAGATGACCGGAGCTACAACCTCCTTCTAGCACCAAATGATAACGCTCAGTCCTCCATACGTCCTTCTCCTCCTCTTTTTGGTGGTTGAGATCTCGGAAAATGGTGAAGCTTCCGGAGAGGGTTCCTACAAAACAATGTCGGCGGGGGGTGGTGGCCTCGTGGCACCTCCGGCGTGAGAATGATTATGGATTCTTGGAGAAGAAATATAAGACAGAGAGAGTGTATCAGTGTGTATGTGGGTTTCTGTGTAAAAAATGAAAATACCCCTACACTCTAATCCTTGGGCTATTTATAGGCCAATGATTAGGGTTTAGGGGTGTTACCTCGAAATCTGGACCGTTCCTAGGTAGTGTGACAGGACGCGTGGACCGTGCACATGACGAACACGTGCACGGGGAGCGGGATGGCGAACACGTGTAGGAATCATTTTGGCGTGTGGAAAGCTGCGGATGGAATGTGTCGATAGTGACAGGTAATCATTTCTATCATCATTAAAGACATGTATGTGGAGGAATATTCGTAGTGTCATGTCACGCTTTTGTAGACGTTTAGTGACCTGTCATTTCTATATGTTTGATTGTTTGACCTATGACTGATTCCTTCTTCGACATTCGTCATATTTTCCGGACTCATATTTTTCCCTGATCCTTCCTCGTTCTGGATCGTTCTTCTGTCTTTTAGGCTTTAGCATTACTTAGCCTATCGATCATCATGTTCTGTGTCCTTGGGACTATTTCCATGTGATCCTTGTTGGGTCTGGATCTTTCTTCTGTCTTTCAGGCTTTAGTATTACTTAGCCTATCAATTAATATTTTAATCTTGACTCATGCTCGCCGCTCGTACTTCGCACGAGTTAACAACTAGTATTCATATATTGAATACAGAATTGGTAAGAAACTGAAGACACTAAGGTATACAAATGGTTCTTTCAAAGAATTTCTTGATCAAGATATTGGAAAACAAAGGTCGATAACTCATGTCTGAAAGGCTCACTGAACGTATTTGCGAGGTTTGAGATGTAAAAATTTAAATAAGTGGTGATTCCATTGCCTCCACTTTTAAAACTCTCACAAATGAACAATCTCCAACAATAATAGAAGATATATATATATAAATTGTATTCCTTTAACTAGTGTAATTGGCAGTTTGATGTATGTGCATGTCAAAATATTTCATAGGCAGTAAGTGTTGGTTAGCAGATGACGATCAACTACCCGTTGCGTATTTCGTATACACTTTTAACTACAAAGGCCGAATGACGAGTATATGGTCATTGTAGAGGGATCGAAGGAAGCATTATTGTTATGTGATTCGGGGTTTAAGCAAGAACATGAGACTTGTGGTGTGATAGTCAAAGTGCGATCATATGGATAAAAATTAATTTCACCATGCACGTACGGTGCATAAAATTTTCGGTATCATTTTGTGCGAGATGTTTAGAGGATGATAATATTTCTGGGTTGAAGGTGAAAAAAAAATCGACAAGCACGTTAACCAAAGTAGTGACATAAAACAAGTTTCAACATCGATTTGACTTGCTTAATAACATCTGATATTGATTTCTCTTGCGGACGGTGTTTTGTTGAGATGGAGATTTCATCCGTGATAAGAACTAAGGAGGCTTGATCCAGATTTAGCGTACGTAAAGTTAAAATGGTGCAGTAGATAAAGGTAAACATATCAAGGTGTTTATAATTTTCTTTGATGTTCGTTCATAGTTTGAGGCTTATCAGATGATGTACAAGAAGGAGAATCGTGAAGGTTGGATGCATTTCGATTTATACGTCAATTTTTTGGGGGTTTTAGCAAACTCAGACACATGAGGAGACCTTCAAAACCCTAAATTCTGGCCAAATTTAGACCCTCGAAAGGGTGACATTCTACGGAGAATTCTTATATGGAGTCTGGAGAGAACCCTTACACAACTACATATAATACATGTTTTTATCACATTTTTCATTAAATATAATTAAAATTTTAAATAATAAATCAAAAAACAAAATTACATAATTTATTTAAAACAAAAATAATTAAAAATTAATCAAATAGTTCAAAGTGATTCTACAACAGAATCAAATTCATCCAAAATGATTTTGCACTAGAATCAAATTTAAAATCAATGATTTTGTTTAAATTTTAAATCTTAATTTTTTTATAAAATTTGTATATTATTAAATTCTACATTAGAATTAAATTTTATACTTTGTGAAAAAAAAATAGAATTATTCATGAAATTTTATAGTAGAATACATGATTATCCATGATTCTCTATATAAGATGGTTTTCCACAATGGTCACTTACAAATGCTACAAACAAGACTAGATAAAATATGATGAGTTACTCAAGTTATCAGTAGTAGGGGTGCGGTTTGGTGCATTTTGGAGTATTTAACCGTTAACAAACTAATACATTTAATTTTGTTCGCTTAATAACAATTAACCGCTATCAAATCGTATAAAGCAGTTTTTTCGGTTTCGGTTAAGCGTTTTTCGGTTTCAGTGTTTTTCGATTTTTAATATTATTTTTTGTTTTTACTTGTATGAAGTTTTCGTTGGGTAATGTATTTGGTAAAATTAATAGTGTCAAAGGTCAATAGTTATATTACATTCAAAATTAAATGATAGTCACTTTCAAATTGGTGAACCAAACTAAATTCATTTCATAAAATTATATTTTTATATGTAATTCATATTATCGTAAATAAAAATAACATATACGATAAATATATATGTTCATTGTCAAATGTTCAGTGTAGACCACTAAAAGGTTAGACATGTTAGACCAAAATTGCAATACAATATATTTTTGATTATATACCAACATTGAAACTACAATATAGTAAATTCGCAAATTGCAGTACAATGAATTTTGGTTTACAAAACAAGTTCATTTTGATTATAATTTTTTTAGAAGAAGAGATTATAAGTTTCCCGAAGATATAATGTATAAAATGTATAAGAAACAAAACTTAATAGGACAATATATTCGTGCAGTACAATGTATTTAATACATTTGGTCTAAAATGTCTAACCTTGAAGTGGCGTACACTGAACATAACTCTAGGTTCATAATAATGGAAAATAAAATTATGACATGTGCATATCAAACAACTTATATAAATTTAATATACAAAAATTTAGAAAATATAATTCAAAAATAATACAATAATGATCTTGTAGAGTTTATAGTCATATATTATATAATTTGTTTATAGTAATATAAAGTATATATTTGTGTGATTAATATTAAAATCAATTTGTTCATAGTTGTCGTTAATTTCAATTTTTCGGTTCAGTTTTTTCTGTTTCTTCTTCGATTTTGGGTTTTTTCGGTGTGGTTTGTCGATTTTTTTCGGTTAATTTTTCGCTTTTGATTTTTTCTGCTCACCCCTAATTAGTAGGATCTCGGATAAACGTCACAAATCAGATGAAATTTTGAGTCTTTTCGTAGTATACTAACCCAAATGCAATAAAAAAATGAGACTTATAATAATGTACAATATAGAAAAAAAAAAAAGAAGAAATTTCACCACAATTTAAAATATTCCAAAATTGAATATAGTGATGCATGTTATGTATAATAGTAACTAGATAAAAGTTCTATGGAGACCACTATTTTGTTGGAGACTTGGAGATCAATTATGTTCTGCAATCAAAATATTGCAAAATAGATTATATTTTGTAATCAAAAAATTTCAAAACGTGTTATTTTGCGAAGAATGTTCTATTAAAATCAGTATTTCGTTGAAAATCTTGAAAATCATCTATGTTTTGTAAACTAAACATGTATGTTCTGCAAATTGAATTTGTTTTGTAGAATAATGTATTTTGCTAGTGTTCTGCTTGCAAAACATATATAATTTTAAAGATTTTCAATGAAATAGTAATTTTCATGTAACATAATTGATAAAATATTAAATTTTGCAAGATTTGGCTTGCAGAACATACATGGTCTCCGAGGTCTTCACTGAAATATGGTCTCCATAGAACTCAACTCATAGTAAGTATATGTTTAAAATTAAAAAGCCTAAGATACTTTATAGCGCTTGAATGTTTAAAACATCGGTGTAAATTAGTATATGCATAAGTACCATGTTTTTTGTTTGACATTTTATTTGATAATAAAATAATTAAATATTATACTAACATTCATAATATTGGTTTAAATATTTAGTTGTTATGATTTATTGATGATTACTGATAATAATTTTGTGTTGTTTACGTGTGTAGATTAATTGAAGTATAGTTTAACGTGTTTTAATTTAATTTAGGACTAGTTCGTGACTTCGTGTTGTATTTCGTTGTCGAATTTGAGGTAAGTACATTTTGAATTACTTTTATTTTCAGAAAGATATTGATAGTCTTTTCGATTTTGGTATAAGATATAAAAATATTGTTTTGATTTGAACTATATAAGAGATAAGAAACGAGGATCTTTGATACTTAGTCTCTAGGTATCGAACCATTCATAATTTACGTTATAGCTCCAGAACTTTTCTTCGATACCCTACTAATTATAATATCCATGCCCACAATTTAATGCATACCAGACCCAACAACCCGCCATATGTCAGTCCAAAAGAGCTCCATTGGGTATTCGTTAGTCGTAAACTTGTACTCTTAAGGCCTGAAATTCACTAATTCTAATCGATGTGAGATGTTATAAACACCCAACCTTATTGGACCAACGTCCTCGTAGAGCCCATAAAGTTATGGAACCAGAGAAGTGCCTCTGCACTTCCGACCAGGCAGAGCAAGCTCTAATTCCAATTGTGACAACCTGTGTTAAATCCTGAGTTTTTTTGACAATCAGGTCAAGTCCCGCTTCCGAATCGAAATAAGTCGAAGTATAGTGACCCAAATGCAACCAACTTGATCCATTCATTATGACAATAATTTTTATGTGACAACCCGGGTCAAATCCCGAGTTTTTTTTTTCAAATATTGGGTCAAGTTATGATTCCGAAATAAGTTGGAGTATACTGTCACAAAGACAGCCACTTGGAAGTCCACAAGCCCACAACATTCTCCAAAACGATCATCATTTGTTGGTGCTATTGGTAGTAGCGAGTACACTTACTTATATACTGAAATAAAGTTCCAATTATCATCGATGTGAGACTGGGGTGTTACAAACTCCTCCACTTTAATTCTTCATGTCCTTGTCAAGCCTGAATGGATAGCCTATGTGTCCAAGATCGTACCATTATAGCCACTATTGAATAATATACCGGTTCCCTTTGTTTCCCCGCCTGTAGACCTCTGTCAATTGTGGGATAATACTACCAGCCTCCATATCTCACCTGCAACAACTTGACGAATCCAATTTTTGAGAGTCAGCTTTGGTACCTTATTATAAAAGCCAAGCCCACAACCCAGTGCATATCAGATACAACAACCTACCATATGTCAGTCCAAAAAGTTAACAATTTGGCATATATTAGTTGAAAAGTTGGACTAAAAAGATCTAAAATTCACTAATTGGGATATTACAATAAATCACTTTATGTTTTTAACAATAGCATAAGTCTCTTTATATAATACCACACATATACATCGGGTTTAGCTACAACTAATGACCGTATGTTTACTTGACTTCTAAAAGCTTATTAGTTGACATGCAAGTGATAATTTTTGTACTAATGACAGTTACACTCAAATTTATTAAAATCTAAAGTTGATATGTACGAACACTTTTTGAATAAATTCTGTATTTTACAAACATTATCATATAATAATCCTCCATTTTTAGGACACAAATGAATATATAGCTAGTTAAGGTGCAGTTTTCAGTGATTCTCTCAGTTCATATTTCCTTATTGGTTTTCACTTAATTGACCGTATTATATATGTTTACATTTTCGTAGAATGATCCTTTATATGAACTATCTAATTTGTTAGGATTTACATGTTTAGAGCTGATGATAACAAATAGCTTAAGGCAAGAATTCTATCAAGGACTGCAACTGATTGATGGAGAATTAGTTTGGAAATAGCCATTAATCAGGAAGCTAGCTAAGATGAATTTATCTATCCATAATTCAAGCTATATTCATTGAGGGATGGTACTTTGCTAAGTAGCTATGAATTTATTCCGCAACAAACTATATGATTCTTAAACTTGATGTATTGGCAATCAAGTGGGATTTCTGCAAAAAACTCAAGTAGGTGATTCGAGAAGTATGGATTTGATAAGCAAAGGAATACATATTCGAGATGTCCAGAACTCATATTCTAGAAGTCAAGGAAATGGTCTATTCGAGAATTCCATGAAATGACTTAATCGAGAAGTCCAGAATTCACACATTCGAGAAGTCCTCAAAATGACTTAACCGAGATGTCCTTAATTCATTCATTCGAGTAATCAAGGAATATCAGTTCGAGAATTCAGTCTTGGATTCGAGAAGCAATTTGAGAAACCTAGAATGTGTTCTATCGAAAAGTCTTCAATCCATGGATTAGAGAAGTGCTCAAAGTAATGGTGGAGGTCAAGTTCTCTAATAAACATATCGAATGAAGGACAGGTTCAGAATCATACTACACAACCGTGACTTATTGACAGTGATCGAAGAAACAAAAGATGTAAAGAATGGGGAGCAAAATTGTAAATATTTGAAGGCTCAAATTCTTACACGTGAAATGTGAAATCAATCACCATCAACTCAGTTTCAGGGTTTAATAAGAGTTGAAGAAGGTAACCCAAAAGATTGCTTTCCAAATTGTTTCATTCAAGAATAGCTCAACAAGTGCAAAGACCTATTGACTGGCAAGTTACTATCATATCTCACTTGCCAACAACATGACAGTTCGAACAGGACAAATTCAAACAGAAGGAATCATTGCAAAGATATCACATGGGCTTGGAAACTAAGTCAATTCATGAATTTAGTCATTTCTTGAAAACAACAGCGTGTACAGACTTAAAGCATTTCTGGAATTACCAAATTTACAAGCAAGGATGTTCAAATCATTTCTTAAAATGGTGAAGCTTTATTGATGAACATGTGTCAAACTTTACTAAAAATATATTTTCCATTTTATGTAAATTATTTGTTACATACAGTATATAACTACTGTATGAGTAACATATTGTATATACGAGAGAGAGTGAGAGAGTTGTTAGTCTTTCAACAGAATTGCTTTTGCTAGTGTGTAGAGAAAAATCTTTGTAAGGCAAAAATCAATTCACTTTATGTATAAGCAGCTGTGAGTTTTCAACTCCATAGATTTTTCAAGAAATACAACAAAAGCCTCTTAGGTGGATTATGAACAAAACATCCACCTGAAATTTTAAAAGTGTTTATTGTTATACTGTTTTATCTTTGTTTTGGTTTATATTCTTCAGACAATACTCTACTTATTAGTTGTTTCGAAAGAAAAGTTGATATTGTATTTAACCCCCCCCCCCCCTTCTATAATATCTTAGTCTCATTTAGTCTCGGAATACCATAATTTTTATTTGATGTAAAAAAAAATTACTTGAAAAGGCAGAAAATACATCCCAATGATAGGTGTCTCTCTATTCTCTATCTTCTCTCTCTTAATATCTACTCTTCCTCTTCCCCAAACACTTTTTATCTCCTTCCCCCAATTACCTTCTAAACTCTTAGCACACTACTCAATAGATTTTTACACACGCGATTTGAATTCTATGGCATCTTCATCTCGTACAATTTTCCATTCAATTTATCCTTTTCCCCTCAATTTATGTGCCATGACGTTGTGTGCTTTCAACATGATTTATAACAATCAATCATTGCAACCTCCCAATAATTAAGATGCCTCTGAAGGACATGACAAGATTACGAACTTTAATATCACTAATCATATGTACAAGTGTTCGGTTAGGGCAGAATAGGACATTAGTGAACCACTCCGTATAGTAAGGCTGGGAGCTCAGCTTGTGGCACTTCCTTTGAATCCTGTGTTTGGATATTATTTATAGTTATTTTCTTAGTCCATCTTCTCTAAAAATAGTACTATATATGTGAACCCTCATCTGGATTTTCTACACTCTTCGGCTTTGATATAGAAGAATTGTTGCTTTTCATTACCTAGGAATGTCACATGTGATTTTATGGAGCTAAAAGGGCTCCTTAAAGTTTGTATATATAGCTCTATTGGTCTAATTAACATGTTTCAACACCACATGATTTTTTTAGTTTTTAAGTTTCGTAATGATGACCTAAGGGTATCAAACATAGTCCCTTAAAGATCAATGAATGTTTGTGTCAATTAAGATCTTAGTTTGAGTATCTACACATTCCAAACCCTAATGATAAAATTAAGATGTAGGTGGAACGCATAAACTTACCCTTTTTGGTGAAATTTTAGTGGATTGTGTTTTGTAAGTTATGCTTTAGGTAAATCATTAGCCTTAGATTAAACGACACATGAAGTTGCTTTGAAAATTGAACCAATGCTTGTTGCTAGAGTCTTTAGTTAGATGGAGGATTTGTTGCAAGTCCTACTTTTCTTAAGGTTGCTTTACATGTTCATTTTCGTGATAATATGGTCATGGTTGTTAGGTCCTGAAATGTTTGTAGAAGGGGGGTTGAATAAAAACTGTACCGTTTTAGCGAATTTGTTCGGTTCGTGATTTAACAATTCAAGAACAAATAAGTACGGAATGAAATGAAACAAAGTTCAAGTTAAATATAACTTATATTAAACTTGAAGGGTGTTGCAAATACAGTACAGATTACAAGGGTTCTAATTAAAACAAATCTAGAATAAATTCGACATGAATTTATCTATTTTTGTAATAAAAAGATCGAATACTAAAAAGTAGTTCGAGATAAATTCTAGGGATAATGATCCGCTAGATAGTCAAAGCAATACAAATCAACAACTTCTAGTGGTTTGGATGTTACAATAAATACTAGAAATTAATTGTTTGATGATCTTTAAAGCTCAAACATATTGTGAGTTAAGACAGTAAGTGAAGTGTTAGGCCGAATACACAATATATAATCAAGTAGGTATGAGAATAACAATTAAGAACACAGATTTGTAAATCAACAAACTGAATTATATTAAATAATTCTCTCTTAGTGATGTTAAAGAATCACAAAGAGCTACTAGGTTACAAGAATAATATATTCAATGTTCGCATCCCTTCTAGGGATAACCTATCTGTGTTTTTATAGTACACAGCTACATACAATCCTTATCTAATTGATACTCCTATAAATTAGCTATACAATTCATATCAATTAAGGATTGCTTCAGTCTTCTATTCCGTTTCCTTAGCTGTATCAATATATTCTGCTTCTTTCCATCTTCAGAATATATTGCTTCTAGAATCTTCAATTCAGCACCGACAGCTAATTCAACTATCACCCTGTCAGACTTTAAATAAACTCTGACCGGCTTCCTTTAAACTCTTCACCCTGTCAGAGTTTAATTAAACTCTGACTGGCTTCTGATAAACTCGGGTCAGTACCTGTTGCTTAAACACTGATAAACAAACGTCAGCAATTATATCTAACAATCTCCCCCAACTTGTTCATAATAAAATGTACAAGTTAAACATATAATTGATGATGTCAAAAATATTTAACAAATGCAGTGTTTAACATATAACAGAGTTTAATTTAAAACAGAGTTTAAATTTGACTTAGAATAGAAAACATAAAAACTTACAGTCAGACTTTACTTGATTTCTTGAATATCAGGCACTGTCCTGATATAGTCTGATAGCAATTTCTTTTCAGCTCTTTCTAGTTCAGCAATCATAATCTTCTTCAGCTCCTTCATTTCTGGTTCATCTTCACCAATTTGATAAATGGCAGCTCTCAAAGAATATATGCTGTTTTTGTTCATTTCATTGCCAAGTCTGATATAAAAAGGTTTATCAGACTCTAGATTGAACTCAAGAACCTTTTTATTTAGTGTAGTTCTGAACCTAGCACTATTCCTTTTCATTTCTACGAACTTTCCATGTGCATCTCTGTATTTCGGAATGTATGCACTTGATACTCCAGCTCCACTCAAAACTTTGGATTTCATCATCCTTTCCTTCAAAACTCGAGCAGCATCATAAGTACTTCTATTCTTTACTTCAAGTAGATATAGAACATACTCTAGCTCTTCCCAAAGTTTTAACTGGATATCAAATTCACCAAATCTATACACTCTGCCATCAGCCATAAAATATAACAAGAATTCCTTTTTGATTCCTTTGTGAAAAATCATCTGTACAGATTCTAGTTTGTCAAGGCCTTCTTGAGTAATTCCAACTCCAAATTCTGCCAATGAAAACTTGTCTTGAGATCTGTTATTAGTTCTTCTCTCTCTGTGTGAACCCAGTCCAGATTTATCAAAGGCTTCTTTTCCCAATACTGTTCTGGTTTCTGAAAAATTCACAGCTTCAAGCTTTAAGTCTTCAAGAACTTTTGGTTTGCTGAATCCTGGAAGTAGTGTAGATTTCTGTACAACTTGAGCAGCGTCAGAGGTTGTCATAACTTCAGTAGAAACATCAACTTGAGCAGTGTCAGAGGTTGATTTGGCTAATCTTGTTTCAACTTGAGCAATGTCAGAGGTTGAATTATCTTTCTTCTCTAGGTAAGGCTCTTCAATCATTATGCCTTTACCCTTATCAGAGTTTCCAATCACAGGTCTCCTTGTATATTGTATACTCTGTTGTGTATTCTCTTTGATAGAAATACCAACTTCTTTCTTTCTAGGAGCCTTGATTTCCTTTTTCTTGTAGATTCCAGCTTCAAGATTTTTCTTGTGTTCCTCAGCAAGCATCTGCTCTTCAGCCTGGATATCTTCAATAGTTACATTCTTTCCATGCTCTTTCATGAATATCTTAGTAGCAATCTCTTCATCAGTAGATGGATTAGTTGAAACAACTAAACGCTTGAGTTTTGAAGTAGATTGACCACCAGAGTTTATCGTTTCAGAGTTTATTTGTCTACCAGAGTTTACTCTTGACCTGCTTTGCCTTTGAACAACAACCTTTCTTTTATTTCCTTTGCTTCCCCCATCAGTAGAATCATCCTTCTGTCTCAGAGCTTGAATGTCTTTGCATTTGTCTTTAGGCACATTCTCCCCCTTTTTGACATCATCAGAAAGAAGTACTGATGTCAGCAATTCAATGGCAGTAGAAATAGAAGACAGTTGAGTAGACATTGCAGTCTGATTTTCCTCAACTTTCCCAAGCCTCTTCTGAATATCATCAGAGTCCTTAGCTTGCTTCTTGAACATGGAATTGTAGTAAGTCCTATCATTCTTCAGAGTGAGATCTCTCAGACCAACTTCATTCCTCAAAGCAGTGACTTCCTTATGAGACTCATCAAATCTGTTGTGGAGAGATTTAATTTGAATCACAGTAGCCTTCAGACTTGTAAGAATATCAGGAGTTGAAATCGTCTTTACAGAATCACCAAGAAAATCAGCAGCCCTCTGTGCTGAAAAGATACAATCCGCAGCAGCCCATCTATTGTAGTACATATCTTGAAAATGCTCAGCTGTAGCGCGATTGACCTCTCTTAGCTCATCAGAGTTTGCTTGACTCTCAAATAACTCCTCTTGAGAATGATCAGAACCATCATTATCATTATCATTCTCTGCTGTATTTTCTGCAGGAATATTCTCAGCATCAAGTTCTGGAATCTCAGAGTTTGCAGTATGCAGGAACTCTGCTTCTTTTGTTACAATCTCAACAACAGATTGTTGTAGAGCTTCAAGAACAATAACATCCTCAGAGTTTACAACAAACTCTGCTTCAACAGGAACATTCTCTGTTGCATCCTTTTCAGCAACATCAGAATTTGTAGCAACAGTTTTTGTAGCATTAGCATCCAAAGACTGATCGACTTCCTCACCCTTCTCAAGATCAAAAGAAATTATTTCAGTGTGAGAAGCCATAGATTCTGCAAGTTCAACAGTATCTTGACACTACGCCATAAGTGGGCTACAGCAACACCTGAAAAAGTGTGGTTATAGCCCAAAAAACTGTTGGTAAAAGGAAAAAAATAGGCTATGGTCACACTTTGACCAAATTTGAGGGTGTTACAAATAGTGCCGCTACCATAGGGGTCTACGCCAACACTTTTGTAGTTTTTGGTAACACGGGAGAAATGTGTAGGCGTAGACCCCTACGCCAACACTTTTTATTTCTGTGGCTACATATTATTAGTTGTTGCTATAGATCTATACCAACACATTTATCTTTGTAGTAACACTACTAATAGTATTGCTATAGACCTATGCCAACACTTTTTCTTAAACATTTTTAGATTTTGTGCCAACACTTTGCTATACTTTTGCCAACACATAAAGACTAAATACTTTGGAATCAATGGTTACACTTTGCATGATTTTTACCAACACTTTAAATATAGAATAGCAACATATGATATTGAAATATAGAACTTCCCATTCAAAATATTACCAAACATTCCAATACATAAGCAGGCTGTTCAGAAGCCATTTCAATACATAAAAAACCATCTAAAATAACTACATCAAATTCACACCATTCCAATACATAATAATCAATAATCCATATCTACTACAAAAACCAGCATCTAAAACCCAACTCAACTCTATTCCAGCTTGTTTTGCCTCTTCAAGTTCCTGGCCATCTTGTAATTTCTTCTTCAACTGCAGTAATGTCCATCATAAGCCCTTCAACCTATAACAACAAAGTAGTGTCAATACATGATGCAAGGAATATCTAATTGAACAGATACATGAACTGTAAAACAAAAAAAGATTTCTCATAAACAGATACATGAACTGTAAAACAAAAAAAGTAGCACTTGTATTCAATCTGAAGTATAATATACAAGTACTCCACTAACTTACGAGTGAGTAGACTCCTCAGAGTATTACTGAATCACTCATTGTTATTTAAAGATATAAACCCAAGCTGGTAGATGCTAATACCCCTCTTCCTGCCAAAGGAAAAAAAAACTATAAAATTACCTGAAGCTGAAGTACTAACCAAATATCTTACATTTACTTACCTTTAATACTGAAATAGAAACCACCAACACGTAGATCAGCTGGCAGGGAGCTGTTCTAACTAAATTGTCGGGAGTCTTGTCTTGGAAATGCAGCAATGATAAAAACCTGGAACAAAGAGCTTTGCTGCAATTGTGGTCCTAAATGGCTCTAATACATATCAGTTGGCCCTAGGGCCTAGAGTGGATGAGCACCTGATAGTTCAGGCTAACAAGAAATGTTACTGAACCAAAAAGTTAAGATATGGAACTGCAAGAATAATTCAGGCTTTAAGATATATATACCAGAAAGATACAATACTAATAGACCTCAAATATTATGGGTCAATAAAAAGCAAAATACATCCTCTAGTTGCATAGAGCGAGAATTCTAACAGAGGCACCAGACATCTAACCCAAAATTTCTGCCACGACTGTACAAGGAGTTGGAATGTTCACTAATTATCTTGAATTACTAGATTTTACATCAAGGATATAGTTGAACTAAATGTTTGACATCTTTATATGAACTTCGATCACTCATCTATGCAATAAAACATTTTCCAAGGACATATCAGAAGTACCAAAATTTCTATGCCTGCCGTCGGCTAAATTGGTAAGTTGGAACCCTTGACTAGGGAGCTGGTTGATGAGAAGCGTTTCGAGCTGGCAAGCTATGCTCTTCCCAGGGACTAAGAGATATAAGAATGAAGCATTCTGCATTCCTTCCTTCGAACGATGTGCGCGGACCCTACCCCTGAGATCATCAAAATGTAGGCGCCTTCGTCTACTATAAGCTTCCTTAGCTTAGGTGATTGATCTAGTTACCGTAACTTATTGTAACAGTAGTAGTGTTTTCATATTGTAATTGATTAATCTTTTTTGCTCTATTTTGCCAAATATTGCAGGAAGAAGACTGATAAGTATAAAGAAAACTAAACACCTCAGATCAGATCTATAGAGAAATATTCACAGCTATGGCATTCAGAAGCCAACAACACCATCAATTATCATATACACTACTTACTACCATACAAAATCTATACATAAAGGCGGAAGAATTAAAGAAAGTGGGCCAGGCCACATTATATTGTACTCCAGTGTAGAGGAGAGTAGTTTTAGTCAAATATTTTCTCCTTTATTTCTGTAGAAGTTATAAGAGCTGGACTATAGGTTATTATATAGACAAGAATATATGATGAAGTCAGGCAGTTGTATGTACTAGGGTTAAAAAAGGTAACTTTCTGAGATTGTAATTTTCAACTTTTACCTTCCCTCCAAAAAAGTTAACCCATTTCTCCCGTAGATGTTGTATGTTGAGTTTGTAACTTTGTAAGGTTAGCAAATACTCTGCATTCAATGTTACAGCAGAAGCAGCAGGATTCAGGAAAATGCAGAACAATGAATGCATGGTTGTGCATGTGTAACTACTAACTACAATGCTGATTTGGGACTCAAAGGGGAAAGTTAAGATATTTGGTTTAAAAGGAAAATGCAGGAAAATGCTGATTGCACGTACCCCAAACGAGTTGAGCTGTGTCCCTCATCCTGACTAGCTTGTTTAAAAGGGCATACTTTATAAACATAGAAGGGAGTCCACAGTTATCAACTTCCACGTTCTTTAAAGCCAGCATATAGCACTGAAAATTTGCACCACTTAAAAAACATGAACATTTGCAGAAAAGATCCAGCACAAACAAGCTTTTATAATGTTCATTCCTCTGAGATCCAGACTAAAATAAAAGGTCATAATATAAAACAAAAATAATCAAAAAGATCACATATTGGATCTGTTTACTTTCACATGTACCAGAACTATCAAACACACATGTTGTTCCTTGTTCATGCAACCAGATTAATCTAGAAAATCTTAAAATTATCATCGGATAATAAATTTAAAGCAACAGATGATAACAAGAGGTAGTGATGTACCAGTACCAATATCATCATCCGTTAAACTTGACAAAAATCAAGCTGGAGAACTGCTCTGTCGTACCAAAGACGAACGATTTGCATTACTAATCTCCTAATCTCCAAAATTTTCATGCCTCTCCACTTCAGCACTTGAAAACGCATAATTAATTAGTAATAACAGAAATTTACAAAATACATATTCTCAATGTCTAGAGTTACCAGCGTAGAGTTACATACTGAAGCGAAAGCTCTATACTGTTGTATCATTGTTCACTAATATAATTTCTACAAATAGTAGCAAGAACACCATCTTGCCATGAAGTGTGACGCATATGGACACCAGGCCTATCAAACCAAGCAAAATTAAAACAAACATATCTCACACACACATTCCCAAACACTAACTCGTAAATCTGATACATTAATTTACCAAGTCATGAGGAGATTTTCGTTCAATCTGTTATTAACATTCAACATGACATCGTAGTTAGTAGTAATATGACCTGAAAACTTCATGTTAACTGCTATAACCTGTAACCAAAAATACAAATCAAATCTGAATAAATATTTCGAATATAGAACATCAAGTTCAATTATTCAGCGAACCAACATTGATTTAAGAAAACCAGTTAATGTAGCTAATAAAATTAAAATCAAAACCCAATTACTTAAAACCCCTAAAATCAAGAACCAACATAGAATACTCACAAATCGATACTAACAAACATAGAAGCTCAGATCTGTAAAATTGAAGGTGAGTGGAAATTTATAGATACAGAGGAGCGTGTGTATTATAAGCATAATATACCCAATCGAAACAAACAAACAAAGACCATTTAACAAAGACCTAATTTAACAAAGAAGAAGAAGACATGACCTAGAACTATCAATTAACAAACAAAGACCAAAATCTTACAGCATAATTGAGAGAGAGGGAGAGAGCGAATTGAGAGCGAGAGATAGTTCTGAGAGAAAGAGAGTTGAGAGCGAGAGAGTTAAGAGCGAGAGAGAGAGCCGGGAGTGAAAACAATTGGGAGAGTGAGAATAATTGAGAGTTAACCCGCTTAATTGAAAATATTTGGATACAAATTGACCCGCTTTAACAAATTGAGTGAGCCCGCCTATTTTTTACATTAATCGGCTACACTTATTTTTAAGAGCAATGGCTACACGAACTTTGGTGTTAGCATAGATACTGAATAAGGTCTACGGTAACACTTATTTGTAGTAATGCTAACACTGAAAAAAGGTGTAGGTTTTGACCATTTTTAAGGCATATATGGTTACACTTTTGCTTGTAACACTGAAAAAAGCGTTATTATTGCCCACTTATGGCGTAGTGTGATCAGCTTCCAAACCCTCTGGGAAATGTTCAGAGTTTATAGAGAGATTTGCTTCAATGTCCATATAAAATCCTTGTGGCTCAACATTTTCTGTAGCCTCCTGAACAAGAATTTCAGGAGCTTCATCTGCAGCTTCACGTGCAGCTTCCTCAACGACATCAGCATTTGATGTAGGAGCTTCATCTTGAAAAACAGTCTGCATAAAAACTCTGTCCTCAGGAACAGCTTCATCATTTGGAATCTCAAGATTATCAGCAACAGTTGAAGAGATATTCTCAGCACCAAACAACTGTGCTGCTACCAATCGTCGTTTTCTCTGATGAAGAGTTTCTTCATCAGTTTCAGTCTCTTCATCAAGAATAGCAGACTTTGCCCTATTGGCTCTTCTTTTCTTCATTCTTTTCTTCTGAGGCATATCATTAGCATTTGATGCCCCAGCTTCAGCGTTTGATGGCTTCACCCTTGCACTTTTAACAGCCCTCAATTTTGATTGCTTTGACCTCTGTGATTGAGACACAGAAGGTCCAGCTTCAGCATGTGCAGGTGATGGTTGTTGTTGTGAATTGATCAAAAATTGTTGCACATACTCAGGCAACATCAAAACACCAACATCTCCTTTCTTGATATCTTTATTAGTAAGATCAGAGAATATTCGTTTGTGCAATTTAAAAGAAGGAATCACATCATTCTCTAAAATCTCAATATCAGGACAGCAAAGGTTGAATATTAACTGACAAAATCTAGAGAAATAAACAACATTCCTATTCTCTAGCATTTTCTCACCAATATTATGTAAAACTAACCTAGCAACATCAAAATGACCGCCATAAAGAAGAGAATACCCGATTTGAAGACTATCAGTGGGAATCGCATCCCAGTTGGTACACTTCTTCCCGAACGCCCTTGTTATACAGTCGAAAAAGAAACTCCATTCCTTTCTCAAGAGCGGTCGCTTCAATTGACCAATCTTTGCCAATGATCCAGAGTATCCAATTTCCCTCATCATACGAACTAACTCAGGATCGCCAACAGAGATTGTAAAAGAATTGAAATCCTCAAGTCCCAACGCATCACGAACAGTAGTTGGAGTAACTACAAATTCGTTTCCTTCAAATTCAAAAACAATAGACGGAGACCCAGTCTCTCCTCCATTATCATAAGTACCTGTCTGCCAAAAAGTTCTGATGTTTGATGCAGACAGCTTCGATGGTGCGGTTAGAGCAGTACCAATATCAGAGTTTAACAAGAAACTCTGAATCAAATGAAACGCCTCCGGTGCATTTTCATTTGCCAAAGGAGCTGAGTAATTGTTAGGAACAAATTCTAACCCAGAAGCAACAAAAGATGTGGTGGCCATTCGAAGATTTTGATTCGAAAGCTTAACAGAGTGTATGTGTAGAAAGGTGTTTGTGAATATGCGTGTGTGACAAAAGATGTGTATGAGTAAGATGTGAAAATTTTAAACGAAGGTGTGTGTATTGTATAAAAATAAAATGTAAAATTAAAAACTGAACAGTTTTTAATCATCAATACACAACTGTCTTACTCCATTTACTGTGTTAGTGGGACACGTGGCACACGTACAGATGCTGACAGCTGTATTGAACAACTTCCAACACATACGTGCAGACGAGAAGACACCGTGCATCACATAACCGCTTTTAAAAAAAATCAATAATAATAAAATTATCGATTTGTATATCTCAGAAACATAATAATAAAGTACTAATGGGCTCAACAGTCGGAAGAATAATGACTGTCTTGGAACTCCGCACTTTCATGTTTCCAGAGCTTCGAATCACACAAAACCTTTCAGTTACCCTGTTGAATGCTATAAAAACTGAAGCATTCGTCCAACAGGCAATACACATAAAAAAAATTACCATACATCAAATGGCAGGAATCTTTGAATTCATGGATGTAGAATCCTTCTTAGATTTGAACTGGCGTCAACAAGCAAACTACATCATTGATGAGTTTCTTGTGTTATCATTTCTGAATGATGAAGGGCTCATAGCTGATGATGAAATAGCGGAAGGACCTATCTCCAACCCCTATGTGCACATCATCCGTCCTGGACCATATGATGTGCCCATCCTTGCAGATGATGAGGCTGTGGAGATCTGTATGATGCTCTTTTATCAGAGCTACTTGAAGGGTTCAAAGAAGAATGTCTTCTTGGAGTCCTGCAAGCTGCAAGCCAGAAGGAGAATGCGAGAGAATGATGATGATGAGTCAACATCAGGGGGTTGTCGAGCCTTGAAAATCCCAGATGCTATAATAACCTGTTAATCGAACAAGTAGCTAGACAAGAGTATAATGTTGTCTGATTGTAAACAGAGTTTGAATCATTTAATGAGAAAAATTCATTGTTTTGTTTTACATTTCAGTATCTCATAGTAATTGTAAAGTAAAAGAAATGATATCACTTTGAACAATAAACTAACATACTCATCAGCCCTACTAATCACCATCAGAACTTATCAAACACACTCTTTCTGTTCTCTGTTGAATGTAAAATAGATTCGTTACCAATCATACTGTTTCGAAAAACAAATGTCTAATCTCAAAATTATAAGATGTCTGAAACAAAGAAATTATTTTAATCATTAAAGATTAAAACAAAGTTACCTCGGCATATGTCACACAATACATCAGTGTTTACCATTTGTCCTTCTTTGTCAATAAACTCTTCTCTCAATCTGTACAGGTGTGAAAATATGTTTGTGCAATAGCAGAGTTTACCGAAATCAATATTTAGATCATCTCAAAGTGCATAAAATCCACAAACTAAAGTAGTAAAAACTGGTTGCCTAAACTCTCACGTATAACATAAAATCTGATTTTATATCTAAACTCTGTTTTCTGATATCCTTTCATTTGGATATATCTTTTAATTTTTCACCCCCTTTCTTTATTTTTTTTTATTTTTTTTTATTATTATTTTTTTTTCTTTATTTTTCCAGTAATCAGTGGTTGGCACTAGTCACCAAAAATCAATGATTTTAGCCCTTATTTCATACAATAAGTTCCTGGATCTTCCTAGGCACAACATGATCTCAAAGGAATTTGTGCTCTGTTTGGCATCTTTTGATTTGAGGGTGAATTATTTGCAATCAATGATCAGAGTTTAGACTTTTCATCAGTAAATATAATTAACTTATGAGAGAAAATGCAAACAGCTAATACAGACTCAGTATATAGGATCAATAAACTAAGAGATGGTATAAATACAGAGACAGTATCATGCTGTGTTAACTTACTGCACATTATCGAGATCAGAATCTATACAACTCTTAAGGATTCACAGTTACTTACTGAGAACTATGCTTCATACAAATTTCTTCATTGGTCCAAATGTTTCAGACAAAATTACAATCAGAGTATGACATTAAGCTGTAACTTTCAGAGTATGACCAACAGAGTTTAGCATCAGAGATTACTTTCAGAGTTTATCATCAGAGTTTAACATGCTGGTTCACATAACAGTTAACACATGTAAGAAATCATGAACATAAAAAGTGAGTCTAACCCGTATCTCTAGTCAGAACCAGAGATCATTCCAAGTTCATTTACCAATCTTGTAAAAGTAGCTTCACTCAAAGGTTTGGTGAAGATATCTGCAAGTTGTTGGTCTGTAGACACAAAATGAAGCTCAATGTTTCCTTCTTCCACATGTTCTCTGATAAAATGATACCTTATGCTGATGTGCTTGGTCATGGAATGCTGTACTGGATTACCTGTCATAGCAATAGCACTTTGGTTATCACAGAAAATAGGTATTCTAGAGTACCTTAACCCATAATCCAGCAATTGATTCTTCATCCATAAAATCTGTGCACAACAGCTACCAGCTGCTATATACTCTGCTTCTGCAGTGGATGTAGAAATTGATTTCTGTTTCTTACTGTACCAAGAAACCAATCTGTCACCTAAAAATTGACAGCTTCCACTTGTACTTTTTCTGTCTATCTTACAGCCTGCAAAGTCTGCATCAGAGTAACCAATTAACTTAAACTCTGATTCTCTAGGATACCACAAACCCAGGGTTATGGTTCCTTTGAGATATTTGAAGATCCTTTTTACAGCTGTTAGATGAGGCTCTCTGGGATCTGCTTGAAATCTTGCACAAAGACATGTTGCATACATGATATCAGGTCTACTTGCAGTAAGATACAGTAAAGACCCTATCATTCCTCTGTAGTTAGTCATATCTACTGAGGCTCCTGTGTCTTTGTCAAGCTTCGTTGCTGTAGCCATGGGAGTTGTAGCAGATGAACTATCAAGCATACCAAATTTCTTTAGAAGATTTCTGGTATACTTTGCTTGATTGATAAAAATCCCATCATCTGTTTGCTTGACCTGTAAGCCTAGAAAATAACTAAGCTCTCCCATCATGCTCATTTGGTACCTGGATTGCATAAGCTTTGCAAACTTCTTACAAAGTTTGTCATTAGTAGATCCAAAAATAATATCATCTACATAAATTTGAACTAACAGCAAATCATCACCATAATTGTAATAAAACAAGGTTTTATCAATTGTATCTCTTGTGAACCCACTTTCTAAAAGAAATTGAGCAAGAGTTTCATACCATGCTCTTGGTGCTTGCTTTAGTCCATATAATGCCTTGTTAAGCCTGTAGACATAATCTGGATGCTTGGAATCTACAAATCCTGGTGGTTGTTCAACAAACACTTCTTCTTCAAGCTTCCCATTGAGAAAAGCACTTTTTACATCCATCTGAAAAACTTTAAACTTCTTGTGTGCTGCATAGGCCAGAAAAATCCTTATGGCCTCCAGTCTTGCAACTGGAGCAAAGGTTTCATCATAGTCAATTCCTTCCTGTTGTGAATAACCTTTAGCCACAAGTCTAGCCTTGTTTCTTGTAATCACACCTTCACTGTCAGTCTTGTTTCTGAAAACCCACTTTGTACCTACTATTGATCTATTCTTTGGTCTAGGTACAAGTGTCCAGACTTCATTTCTTTCAAATTCATTTAACTCTTCTTGCATTGCTGTTATCCAGTGTGCATCTTGAAGAGCTTCCTCCACTTTCTTTGGTTCTGTTTGAGACAAGAAAGCATGATACAGACACTCATTATTTGTTGCACTTCTAGTTCTTACACTAGCATCAGGATCTCCAATTATGAGATCAGGTGTGTGTGCCTGTGTCCACTTTCTTGCTGTTGGTAAGTGGTTTCTTGCATCATTATTGAATCCTCCCCCTTGATCCATGCTCTCCTGATTCATATGTTGACTTTCTGCAGCATCTGAGGCTCCCCCTGAATTGGATGGCTCAGAGTTTGAACTGTCAGAGTTTGAATCAGTTTCCTCAACTGACTCATTTGCTGTATTTTGTTGAGCTTCTTCACGCTCCCCCTCAACTGGTTCTCTATTTTGTTCAATTTGAGAATTTCCAGTTTCTTCAGTATTTACCAGTAGAGGATCAGAGTATGCTTCGTCAGAGTTTGTCAACCCTGCTTCATCAGAGTTTACATCATCAGAGAATAGATCTTCATTTTCAAAACGTAGTTGATCATATCCATCCTTGTCTTCAAGTCCAATTATTTTCTTGTCATCAAATGACACATGTATAGATTCCATGATCACCTTAGTTCTTAGATTATAGACTCTGAATGCTTTTGTTGACAATGGGTAGCCAACAAAGATTCCTTCATCAGCTTTTAACTCGAACTTTGTCAACTGTTCAGGATGAGTCTTCAACACAAAGCATTTGCATCCAAATATATGAAAATATTTCAAATTTGGCTTCTTATTTTTCACCATCTCATATGGTGTTTTCCCATGCTTGTTGATCAATGTTGCATTTTGAGTAAAACAAGCAGATTGAACAGCTTCTGCCCAGAAGTATGTTGGTAATTTTGCTTCATCAAGCATAGTTCTGGCTGCTTCAATTAAGGTTCTGTTCTTTCTTTCAACTACACCATTTTGCTGTGGAGTTCCAGGTGCAGAAAATTCTTGTTTCACTCCTCTTTCCTTGCAGAAAGCTTCCATGATTGAGTTTCTGAATTCAGTTCCATTATCACTCCTTATAATTTTGACTTTGTGCTGTGATCCTTTGTCCAGTAGATTTACATGATCCATCAACGTTTGAGCAGTTTCATCCTTCTTTGACAAGAAATACACCCATGTATATCTAGTATATTCATCAACAATTACTAGAGCATATTTCTTTCTGCCCATAGACATCACATTGACTGGTCCAAAGAGATCAACATGTAGAAGATGATAAGGTTCCACTACTGATGATTCAGATTTGCTCTTGAAAGATGACTTCCTTTGCTTGGCTTTTTGACAAGAATCACACAAGCCATCTAGACTGAGTATAGATTTTGGAAGTCCCCTTATAAGATCCTTTCTTATTAGCTCATTGATGTTGTTCAAATTGAGATGAGAGAGCTTCTTGTGCCAGTTCCAACTCTCTTCATTTGACATTCTGGCTGTTAGACACACTGTTTTTCCATCAGAGTTTGTTACCAAACTTGCTTCATAAATGTTGTTGCGCCTGTGTCCAACTAGAACAACTTTTCCAGTAGATTTACTGATAACTTCACAGTATTCACTATGAAAATCTACATGGTTTCCTCTGTCACAGATTTGACTCACAGATAGCAGATTATGCTTGAGTCCTGAGACTAGAGCTACATTTGTGATGATGACACTTCCAAGATTGATATTGCCATATCCCAGAGTGTGTCCTATGTTGCCATCTCCATAGGAAACCTTTGGGCCAGCCTTCTCCTTAAAGTCTGATAGCAGGGCTTTATTTCCAGTCATATGTCCTGAGCATCCACTGTCTAAGATAAGTGTGCTCTCTATTATACCCTGCAATCACAAACAAACACTAAGTGTTAGTTTTGAGGATCCAGACTTGCTTGGATCCTTTATCTTTCTTAACAGTGTTAGCTTTTGCAGCGGAATCTGTATTATCAGAGTTTAAACTAACATTGTCAGATTTTACATAAGCAGAGTTTGCTCTAACCCATTTCAAATTGGGTTTTAGCTCATAATAGTTGTGATAAATAGCATGATAACTCTTGCAAGTATAAATGGAATGCCAAGTGCTCCCACAGTGTCTGCATAAGGTCTGTGGTCTAACCCTAACATTATCATTCTTTACTTCAGAAGTAGAAGATAAAGAATTAATATGTTTGTTCTTAGTGCAAAATCTAGCAAGATGATTAGAACTACCACAATTATAACATGTTTTCCTCGGAGCAGCACCAGTAGGCAAATGATTATTTCTATTATTTATGCCTATCTTTCCATTCCTATTCTTCTTGGACCCTTTTGGTTTCATGGCAGATTTTACCTCTTTCAGTTTATGATTAAACTGTTTCCCTGTCATCAAACCAACATTAACCTGTTTTTCACAAGTTTTTACTGGCTTTCTAACAGTTTCTCTTTCCATAAGTTTTTCTGTTATAATATTTTCCTGTCTTTCACAGGCTTCATCTGATTCCATATCAGCTTCTCTTATTACAACAGATTTTAACTTATTGGCTTCTGGAACAAATTTCACAGGTTTAAGTTGTGGTTTTACCTTAACCTTGTCTTTAAACCTAAGTTCATCATTTTCACAATAACCTAAACCTACAGAATCAGTCTGAAACACTTGATGAGTGTCTCTTCCAGAATCTGTCCAAGTCTTGATTATTTTTCTTTCTTTTTCTAAATCAGATTCTAGTTGCCTATACCTTTTAAGCAACTCCTGTTCAACATAAACAGAATCATCTCTTTCTTTTTGAATCTGCTTCATACTTTCAAGTTCTCCTTCAAGAAACTTGTTTCTATCTTTAAGACTAAGATTCTCAGATTTAATTCTTTCATTCTCTAAAGTCTGATCCCTATAGCTAACATGAACACTTTTCAGATATACTCTTAACTCAGATATATTATCAGTATCATAAGCATAAGTAGTTAGGGGTACCTTATTTTCAGAAGATTCAGTCTCATCTCTGACAGTTGCCATAAGAGCATAGTTTTCTCCATCATCAGAGTCTGAAGTATCTGCCCAGTCTTTGCCTTTAGAGATGAGTGCTTTCTCAGATTTGCCTTTCTTGCACTCTGGAGCATAGTGACCCATCTCCTTACATTTGTAGCACTGGATTTCAGATTTATCCTTCTTTCCAGACTTGGTATCCCTTCCATCAGACTTTCTGAAATTCTTCTTCTCAGAATTTGAATCTCTCCTTGAGAATCTCTTTCCCTTCTTGAAGTTCTTGAACCCCATCTTCTTGAAGGTCTTCACCATCAATGCAGCCATTTGCATCATCTGTTCTTCATCATCCTCAGAGTCAGAAGCTTCATCAGAGTTTGAATCATCATCAGAGTTTGATGACTCACTCTCAGATTTTATGACTAAAGCCTTTCCATTGGCTTTCTTCCTTGATGATTCCTTCTTAATGGGCTTCTCCTCGACTTTGAGAGCAACATATTTTGTCTTCTTGCTGGATCTCCTGTTTCTTTGTTCTATCTCAAGTTCATGAGTCTTTAACAATCCATAGATCTCATCAAGATCTGTATCAGCAAGATCATAATTATCTCTGATTGTTGTTGCCTTTAAATCCCACTTTTCAGGTAGAGATAACAGAAACTTGAGATTAGACTCTTCAAGTTCATATTCTTTATCTACCAGAGACAGATCGTTCAACAGTTTGCAAAATCTGTCATAAGTCTCAGTCAAGGTTTCATTAGTTCTTGAATCAAAGTGCTTATACTCCTGTGTGAGTATTGTTTTTCTGTTCTTCTTAATAGCACCTGTTCCCTGGCATCTGACTTCTAAAGCATCCCATATCTCTTTGGCAGTTTTGCAGCCAATTACTCTGTTAGACATAACATTATCTAAAGCACTGTGGAGAAGATGTCTAACCTTTGCATCCTTTGCAATTGATGAGATATCCTCAGGAGTCATATCTTTCTTTTCCTTTGGAACAGTCTTTTGTTCTTGACCATCAACAACAGGGGACAATTTAGTTGGCATATGAGGACCATCATTGATTCTGTCAAGGTATTCTGGATCTGTAGCCTCCAGAAACATGGTCATCTTAACCTTCCAAATCGGATACTCTACTGGCCTGAGAATTGGAACCCTGATTGTTTCATATCGACTCACAGAATTGGGCTTAACCTGTTCAGCCTTAGGAGCAGTTTGATTTTCTTCAGACATGATTAATACTGTGTTTGAATCGTAAAACTGTATATATTAAACAGCCTTGGCTCTGATACCAATTGTTAGGCCGAATACACAATATATAATCAAGTAGGTATGAGAATAACAATTAAGAACACAGATTTGTAAATCAACAAACTGAATTATATTAAATAATTCTCTCTTAGTGATGTTAAAGAATCACAAAGAGCTACTAGGTTACAAGAATAATATATTCAATGTTCGCATCCCTTCTAGGGATAACCTATCTGTGTTTTTATAGTACACAGCTACATACAATCCTTATCTAATTGATACTCCTATAAATTAGCTATACAATTCATATCAATTAAGGATTGCTTCAGTCTTCTATTCCGTTTCCTTAGCTGTATCAATATATTTTGCTTCTTTCCATCTTCAGAATATATTGCTTCTAGAATCTTCAATTCAGCACCGACAGCTAATTCAACTATCACCCTGTCAGACTTTAAATAAACTCTGACCGGCTTCCTTTAAACTCTTCACCCTGTCAGAGTTTAATTAAACTCTGACTGGCTTCTGATAAACTCGGGTCAGTACCTGTTGCTTAAACACTGATAAACAAACGTCAGCAATTATATCTAACATGAAGATTGAATAATATGTTTTTCTTCTGTCTCTTTTACGTGTGATCACTTTTATCAACTGCCACCTTTTAAGATATTTGTACATACTTTCCTTTTTGATCCATATGACTCTCGGTATGACTGAAATAAGCTTAGTATGACTGTCATTTTTGTCTTGTATGACTGTCGGTATGATAGTATTAAGCTTGTATGACTTTTCCCTTTTTGCCTTGTATGACTGTTATTTTTGCTTTGTATGATTGTCGGTATGACCTTGTATGACTGTCGGTATGACTCACCTTGACATTCATACTAATTCATATTAGACAGTCATATAAGTTATGTAGGCAGTCATATAAGTTATGTATTAATTCTAAATTAATTAATTAATTAATTTAAGAAATAAATTAATTCTAATAGAATTAATTTATTAAATAAATTAACTAACTATTTTAATTAATAAAAAGAGAATTAATACATTTTCTTGATAGCAGAATCATTTTGAACCCACTGAAAATAATGATGAACTCCCACTGTATGATGTTGACACTCGATGTACTGTCTGGTTCATGAGTGACTAACTACAATGATTGTTCTTCATCTTTTGACTTCAAATTGTGGTTCTTCTTCTTTCCTTTTTATCAACCACTGTAACATGTACATTTGCTGTCTCACTGTAGAAATCTTTGTCAGTTTAATAGATCCACTTTCTTGAATACTTAACTGAGGCTTGATCAAATAAATGAACTTCTTTCAATGTAGAATTACTTCAAGTCTGTAGATTGACTTTAATATTTCATTCTCTTGACTGATATTATCTTATGAGATTCATGTGACAGTTTAATTATTATTTACTTATTATATTCTTGTTTAAGTTGAGCAGAATCCTCGATGTTTACAAATAGGCCAATACATATGCCTTTCAATGGTGCTTGTTAACTACTTTTTAGATTATTGTTCATCTTGTTTGTCCTCTAAGCATTATGTCCTGGATTATACTTGTCTTGGGAATTTATTCCCCTTTGATGAGGGACGTTTGATGAGTGACGTATGATTGAGGGCTATGTTTTGAAGGAATAAAATCATTCGTCTACTAGTAGTTCTTATTGGGATGAGACTTCTCTAGAATCTAGGGAGGATAATACGTTACCGAATTTATTTTTGTCTAACTTGGATGTTGGTGCTACTGGTGCGGGTGGTGGTGGCATTGGACCCAAATGCATTTCTGAGGATTCTAGGACGAGAAATTTGGATGATGTTGTGTCCCCTAATGCTCAACATAATCACACTACAAGAAAAACAGGCTCAGACAATGACTTATGCCCGTTGTCTAATGGACACAAATTTCGTTGTCTATCGAGGCGCCGTTAGTTACATGAATCAGACAACGGTTCCTGATCGTTATCTGATAGCGATGTAGACAACATTCTTATAGTTTAAAAAGGTTGTCCAACCAATGGCAACAACAACAATTTTGTTTAGAAACCATTGTGAGAGAATATAACTGTTTCTAGTTTTACAAAGTGTTGTCGCCAAAGAAGGAACACAATGGTTTTCGCTTAATAATCAATTATTCCTTGATATTTTATACAATGGTTGTCTTCAGTTGTACCATTGTTGGATAGCTAAGCGTACAAATGTTTATTTTATCGTAAACATGTTGTGGTAACTCTCTTTACTCAATGTTTAGCTTGGATACATTTTAATATAGTTTGATGGAAATATTTATTAGTTTGAACCTTAATTTTTTATGGTTTTTCATTTGAGATGTATCATGGATTTTAATATAAGTTTAGCTTGGATACATGTTTGTTGCTGCAATATTTTTACATGGGCTTTACTCTTTCTGCCATTTTTAAAAAAAAAATTATAGTATATGTGACAAGGATTTTTTAAGACAAAAAACATGTCTAAACAAGAGAAATAAAACACTTGTCTGAATTCTAATAAGACAATCGTAAAGTAAACAATTGTGTATTCTTGAACAACAGTTATTTTGCATGTTGTATGAATTCTAATAAAATGATAGTTTTGTAAAACAGTTGTATAATATTTTACAACAGTTACCCTTCCCGTTGTTTGAAATCTGATGGCATAATAACTTTTATAAACTGTTGTGTAACCTTCACAAGTTTGAGTAATTTTTCTCAACAGTTCAAAAAACCATTGTAAAGAGCATGGATTAGACAATAGTACATTTTTGGACAGAAAAAAACTATTGTCTGTTAATTCTGGGCAACACTTTTTCGATCGATCATTGTCTTATCAGTGTTGTATGATTGCGTTTTTCTTGTAGTGTCACTCCGAAAAGCATGGGATGTTACTTTGGATGAAGACTTTGTTTTGCAGATTGGTGTAGAGAATATTATGTAAGGGGCCTATAGAGGGAAGGTTGGGGAGTTTGGTGAGTCAATGTTAATGGATGTCAATGTTGGTAGGACTAAAGGTCTGGAGAAGGGGCTTGATGAAATTGCATTTGTTCATAGTCTGGTTGCTAGATCCCCAGAAGGTCCATGTGATACTAGAATTCCAGACTCTATTTACTTAACACTTGGAATACCATCAAGAAGGTTTCACTAAACACAATGTTATCAGAGATGATACTACGAAGATAAAGCAGATGAATGAGACATATGAGATGGATGGACTAAATACAAATGGTGAGCTATTCATGAACAAGTCCGGGCTATATATACTTGCCATAACATTTCAAGTGTGGTTTTTAGCAATACTTTTGCTTATAAACTTCAGAGATATTCTCTTTTAATGTCTCATATTAGTGACTTTTATTTGCGTGTGGAACTGTGCATAAACTCACTCCCAAGTGGATTTTAGGGTTCTCAGGGGAGCACCATTTCCTTACTAGCCAGGTGTAAAAAATATTTGCCCCATATCCACTCCATTTCCCCTCCGGTATTTATCACTTATCTTCATCCCCGTCCTACGGGGCAAGATAAAATCACCACCCCATCCCATTTAGTCCGACCCATTTATTAATTAATTAATTTGAAAAAAATGTTTAAAAAATTATTATTTAATATATCTATACAGTTGGATATGTAATCTCAAACATAAGTATAAATATGTTAACTGTTGAGTTGGTTAAAGCCTGATTTGGTGTTTGATTTGGTCTTGAAGTAGTTGTCGTAATTCTAGGAACTTTGAATAAAATGTAGACATTAGTAGAGTGTAATAAGGAAAAAATAGTTGTGGTTTTCCTGGTTTGTAGGATCCTGATTGTAGAGTTTTCTTTTATATGTATCTGTTCTTTCAGTAATAATAGTATCGAGAGAAAAGCTATTAAGAGATTTCTTGCATCTGCATTCTCAGTATACACACTTTGATCAATTGTTATTATATATATCTGTATACTGATAACAATTGGTATCAGAGCGCTTTAAGATCTTGGCGAAAGCAGAAGGAAACGTAAATGGAGTCCAATAAGACGAAGAACGGGTCGTTAGGTTTGAGTTACCCAATGCTTGATAGAAGCAACTATACGGTATGGGCACTCAAAATGAAAGTATTTATCAAAGCACAAGGGGCTTGGAATGCTGTAGAAACGAAGGACCCAGAAGCTGCAGTCGACGAAAGGACTGAAAAAGTGGCGTTGGCAATGATCTATCAAGGGATCCCTGAAGAAATCTTGTTGTCCCTCGCAGACAAAGATACAACAAAAGAAGCCTGGGAGGCGATTAAAACTCTCTGCCAAGTAGCAGATAAGTTGAAGACAGCAAAGATACAGACACTGAAATCTAATTTTGAAGCCATGACCATGAAGGACGACGAAACGATTGATGATTTTCATATCAGAATGAGTGGAGTTGTTACTAATATTAGAGCACTTGGTGAAGTTATGGATGAATCTTACACAGTGAAGAAGTTTTTGAGGGAGGTTCCTTCTAGGTTTCTGCAAATTACATCAACCATAGAACAATTTAGTGATCTAAGCACTATGAAGATGGAAGAGGTTGTGGGATCTTTGCGAGCCCATGAAGAACGAGTAAAGGGAAAAACAGAAGCAAATGAAAATCGATTGTTGCTGACAGAGGAAGAGTGGACAAAGAGAGAGAGAAGTGAAAGGAAGCTTCTCTTGACACGCGAAGAATGGTTGAAACGATCTGGTAAAGATGGGCTGACAGGAATACCATAAAATGTTACAACTGCAACATTTATGGACATTATGCCGCGGAGTGTAGAAGGCCCAAGAAAAACCGAGAAGCCAGACAAGAGGCACATATAGCACAAATTGATGACGACGAACCAACCTTATTGTTGGTGAAATGTGTAAAAGAAAAGGGAATAGTGATGCTGACAGGTGAAAACAAGTCCATGCACACAATTCTGTCAAAGAACAACAAGAGGACAAGTGATACAAAATTGTGGTATCTTGACAACGGGGCTAATAACCACATGACTGGCTCCAGAGAAAAATTCACCGAGCTAGACGAGTCAATTACAGGATTGGTGCATTTTGGTGACGGCTCAACGGTCAAGATAGAAGGGAAAGGAACTGTCATGATGCTCTGCAAAAACGGAGAAGAAAAATGCTTGTCTGATGTTTATTATATCCCTAGTTTGTGTAGTAACATCATAAGTTTGGGTCAGATGTCCGAAGCAGGGAATAAAGTTGTTCTTAATGGGGAGTTTCTGTGGATTTTCGATGAAAGGGAACGGCTGTTGATGAAGGTTAAACGAGCACCAAATCGTTTGTACAAATTGTTTATTAAAACAGGACAAAGGTCATCGTGCTTGCTGTCTAAGGTTGATGAAATGACCAAGCTGTGGCATGTACGGCTCGGGCACGTAAATTACCAAGCAATGCACATGATGTCAAAGGAACAAATGGTCACTAGAATGTCCAAAATAGGTCAAAATGCAACACAACAAGTTTGTGATGGATGTTTAATGTCGAAACAAGCAAAGAAAAAATTTCTAAAGAAGACGAGCTATGAGACAGGGAGCTTTCTTGAATTGATTCACGGAGACTTGTGTGGGCCTATAACTCTGGAGACAGCATCTGGGAACAGATATTTTTTTCTGTTGGTCGATGACTTTACCCGTTTCATGTGGGTGTATTTTTTAAAAACCAAAGACGAAGCTTTAAAGACCTTCAAGAAGTTTCGTGTTCAAGTTGAGAAGGAAACGGAAAAGCAGATTAAGACTTTCAGATCAGACAGATGAGGTGAGTTCACGTCAAATGAATTCAGAGAGTACTGCGAAGGTGCTGGAATAGAACGAAATTATACAAGTCCTTATACGCCTCAACAGAACGGCGTAGTGGAACATCAAAATCGAACAATAGTTGAGATGGCTAGAAGTTGTCTGAAGGAGATGAATTTGCCAATGAAAATGTGGGAAGAAGCAGTTCGACATTTCATTTACATTATCAATAGAGTTCCAACGAGAGCACTCACAAAATTGACGCCGTACGAAGCCAGGTATGCACGAAAACCAAATCTTAGTCTCGTTCGTGTTTTTGGTTGTCTAGCATACATGAAATTGCCTGGTAAAAGTGTGCAAAAATTGGAGGACCGTAGTAAGAAAGTCGTGAACCTGGGAAAGGAACCGGGTACAAAGGGATATCGACTTTATGACCCTGTTGTAGATAAAGTTTGTGTAAGTTGTGATGTAACCTTCAAGGAAATAGAGTCTTGGTACTTGACAGAGGTGAATACTGAAAATGGTGTAAAGGAACAGTTCACAGTGCAACTTGCAGAACAAGACGAGGGTGAAGATCAGAACGAGTTCTCAGACAGACATGAAGAGAATGAAGCACAAATGGACAGTCCAGTTACACCAGTTAATCAAATGATTGGCAATCAACTTAATCGAGAAGATTACGACGACAGTACAGAACCAAGGAAAGTTAGATTGATCAGGGACATATACGAAGAGACAGAAGAAGAGGAAGCAAGGGATGAATTGTTTCTTATGGGAGTTGATGAACCACAAAACTACACGCAAGTAGTTAAGAACGATGAGTGGAAAAAGGCGATGGAACAGGAAATGAAGTCTATCGAAGAAAATGAAACATGGGAATTGACAAGGTTGCCACCAGGACATAAGGTAATAGATTTGAAGTGGATTTACAAACTGAAAAAAGATGCTGATGGAAAGATCATTAAACACAAAGCGAGGATCGTGGCAAAGGGTTATGCTCAAGAACAAGGTGTAGATTATGATGAAGTGTATGCTCCGGTTACAAGACTTGAAACTGTGAGATTGTTGTTGGCTTTGTCTGCTAAGAAAAATTGGGAGGTACACCATCTCGATGTGAAAACTGCATTCCTTAACGGTGACATAAAAGAAGATGTGTTTGTGGCTCAGCCCGAAGGCTTTGAAAAATCAGACAAGGAACAATTTGTGTACAAATTAAAAAAGGCTCTCTACGGTCTTCGTCAAGCACCACGAGCGTGGTATTCAAAGTTGAATCAATGTCTTGAGAAGCTTGGCTTTTCACGATGTCCTTACGAACCAGCTGTATACACAAGAAAAAGGAACGGTGAGACGTTGATAGTGGATGTATATGTGGACGACCTGCTGGTCACAGGTTCAGGTGTTGGTCTGATTAAAACATTCAAGACTGAGATGAATCAAAAATTTCAAATGAGCAATATGGGAAAGTTAAGCTACTATTTGGGAATAGAGGTAGAACAGAGAGCAGGTCATATTGTCCTGAAGCAATCGGGATATGCACGGAAAATTCTTGAGAAAGCTGGAATGTTAAATTGCAATCCCACGACTTATCCTATGGACCCAAAGGTACAGATCACGAGTGATGAAAAGGGTGAGACAGTGGACACAACTTTTTTTAAAAGCATGGTAGGAGGTCTCCGTTATTTGGTGCACACGAGACCCGATATTGCGTTTAGCGTGGGAATTGTGAGTCGATATATGCAGAGACCTACAAAGATTCATATGGAGGCAGTCAAGCGGATCATGAGGTACGTAAAGGGGACAATTCAGTTTGGTTTGGTTTACTCTGAGAACAGCAGGAACAATGTGTTGAATGGTTTTTCGGATAGCGACCTAGCTGGACATATGGATGACAGGAAAAGCACAAGCGGAATGGTTTTCTATTTGAATGACAGTGTAATAACTTGGGTATCGCAGAAACAACGTTGTGTGGCGCTTTCTTCTTGTGAAGCTGAGTTCATGGCTGCCACTACAGCAGCCTGTCAAGCCATTTGGCTTCAAAACGTGCTTAGTCAGATTACCTCAGAGCTTGTTGGTCCAGTTGTCTTGTGCATTGATAATAAATCAGCTATAGATTTAGCGAAAAACCAGATGTTTCATGGGCGCAGTAAGCACATAGACGCGCGCTATCATTTTATCAGGGAGTGCGTAGAGCGAGGAGAAGTCGTTTTGAAATATGTGAACAACAACGAACAGAGGGCAGACATATTGACAAAGGCTTTGATCAAGAATAAGTTCGAAGAAATGCGAAAACTTCTGCGAGTTCAGAGTCTGGATAAATATATTTGAGATTAAAGGAGGGATTGTTGGATATGTAATCTCAAACATAAGTATAAATATGTTAATGGTTGAGTTGGTTGAAGTCTGATTTGGTGTTTGATTTGGTCTTGGAGTAGTTGTCGTAATAAGGAAAAAATAGTTGTGGTTTTCCTGGTTTGTAGGATCCTGATTGTGGAGTTTTCTTTTATATGTATCTGTTCTTTCAGTAATAAGAGTATCGACAGAAAAGCTATTAAGAGCTTTCTTGCATCTGCAATCTCAGTATACATACTTTGATCAATTGTTATTATATATCTGTATACTGATAACACTTCTATACTATACTATATCTATATTATTATATTAAAGACGAAAGATTCAAAGTTTTTTAGTCTGGTTCTAAAAAAATTTGTAGTCTGGTCACTCCATTCATAGTCGTTAGATATTTCTGATCAAATCGATGAGAACCGTTAGATAAAATATTCAAATTATTATATATAATATCTTTTCTATTTTTCCTAACTAAAACATCTTATTTTCCAAAAATATCGCAAGCAGTTTCATTTAATAAAATAACATAATAAGGTTATAATTGCTAATAACTAACCCATTATCATTTTTAGCCAAAGTGTATATTTTTTCTTATACATTTTCCAACTAAAATTTCTACTTTTTTATTTTTCCTAACTAAAAACTCTCATTTTCCAAAAATATCATGAACATTTCTATTTAATAAAATAAAATAAAATAATAATATTATAATTATTAATGACTAACCGATTAGCTTTTTTTTCCAAAACGTATATTTGTTTTTATATTTCTAACTAATATTTCTCCTAACTAAAATCTAAAAATTATCACGGACTATTCCATTTAGTAGCATAAAATACTAATATTATAAATCTATCTATCTCTCTATCTATATTATATTATTAAAAACGAAACATTGAAAGTTTTGGTACCTGTTTTTTGATACGATACTTTCCTTATTTAATTGTTTATTTAATTATTATAATCAGTTTCCTTTTCAGTTAAAATAGATTATCATTGTTTTCTAAAAAAATCACGGCCACTTTCCTTTTTAGATAAAACATGTAACTTTTTCTATTTCCCTTAATTAAATCCCTCATTTTCCAAATATATCACGAGAAAACCTTACTTATTTATTTTAAAACATATTTTAATACTTTTAATTGACAATGACTTTTCCCCTCTTTTTCTAAAACATGTTATATTTTAACTTTTTTTTTCTAAAACATGTTATATTTTCAATTTTCCTTACTAAAATCCTACTTTTCCAAATATATCACGGACAAACCCTTACTTATTTACTTTAAAATTTATTTTAATACTTTTAATTGACAATTACCTTTTTCAACTAAAACATGTCACCTTTTCTATTTTTCTTACTAAACCCCCTCTTTTTTCAAAAATATCACCGGCAAATCGTTACTTTTATATTTTAAAATTCAACGAAAACATGTTACTTTATATTTTTCTTACCAAAACCCCTCTTTTTCCAAAATATCACGGGCAACCCATTACTTTTTTTTATTTTAAAATTCATTTTAATACTTTTAATTATTTAAAAATGTTTAACACGCCTACTTATTTTTTTTAATAAATACAATTAATAAAATATAAAATATAAATAATAAAATTAACAATTATTAAAAATAATCCGTGCATCGCATGGATTTTAAGCTATCTATACTATATTATTGAAGCCGAAACATTGAAAATTTTGGTTTTTGGTTTTCGGTCATTTATTCTATTTAATAAATAATAAAATAATATACAAATAGTAACTAAATAGTTGCCTTTTACAACTAAAACATTTTTTATAACAAAATCTATTACTTCCAAAAATATTACGGGCAATAATCTTTAAATCAAAATATATTACCTTTATATTTGTTCTCACTAAAATCTCTATGTTTTCCAAAAATATCATGTGCAACCGTTACTTATTTATTTTAAAACTTATTTTAATGATTTTAATTATTTTAAAAAGCTTACCTATTTTAACATACCAACATATTTGTTTAACAAATAAAATTAATATGATTAAAACACTTCTAAAAATCACGGGCAGTTACTTTTTAAAATTAAAATATGTTAGCTTTTCTATTTATCCTTATTATTTGCCTTTTATAAATAAAACACTTTTTTCTAATAAAATATGCTTCTTTTCCAAAAATATCATGGGCAATTACATTTAAATTAAAACATATCCATACTATATTATTAAAGAAAAAATATTAAAAGTTTTGGTGGTTCGGGTCTATCTATAATTTGGGTTGGGTCTATCTATAACCAATTTATTATAACCAATTACTAAAACACATTACCTATTTTATATATTTTTCTAACCAAAACAACTCATCTTCTAAAAATAAAATAGGTAATATATATATATATATATACTATTATATAATAGACCAAACATTAAAAGTTTGGTTGGTCGGTATGGTAGGTTGTGATTTTACTTAATTGCCCACATTAAAAATTTGGTTGGTGGGTATGTTAGATTGTGATTTTACTTAATTGTCCTTAATTAACTGTACTTCCTATTTTTACTTAATTAACCTTACTTATTTATAGAAATATATTACTAAATAATAATATTACCTATTTATAACGAATTACCTTTTTCACCCAAAATACATTATTTTTTTCTATTTTTTCTAACAAATTCTCCTACTTTTTCCAATATATCACGGACAATTACCTTTTTTTAACTAAAACATGTTAATTTTTCTATTTTTCCTTACTAAACCCCTCCTTTTCCAAAAATATCACGGACAAACCTTTAGTTATTTATTTTTAAACCTATTTTATATTATAATTATTTTTTAAAAATTTACCTATTTTAACATGTCTACTTATTTTTCTTAACAAATGCAATTACTAAAAATATTAAAATATAAATAATCAAATACCTATTTATAAACAATTAAATTTTCAGCTATATCACGGGAAATTGCCTTTTACAATTTACTTTTTCTATTTTTCTCACTAAAATCCATTCTTTTTCCAAAAATATCACAGGAAACTCTTTACTTATTATTTTTTTAAAACATATTTAAATACTTTAAATTATTAAATTTTAAACCTTATTTTCCAAAAATATCACAAGCATGTACCTTTTAAAACTAAATATATGTTACATTTTTTATTTTTTCTTACTAAAACCCCTCATTTCCAAAAATATAACGGGTGATATGGGCTAAAAATAACCCTAGAAATATAATTAATGACATATTAATTAGACCTAGATTGGTCCAAGAGTTAGGCCCGATAAAAAGGCCCAAACCCTAATTATTTATTAATTTCGTAATTAATCAATAGGGAAAATATACAGCTCATAAAAAGAGTCCAAACTGTGATAAAATCATCCAAAAAGTCTGACTTCTACAAAAAAAGATTTAGAATCTCAATCAAAGGAAATAACTAGTCACAATCTTTATCCTACGATAAAGATAAGACTTATCCTTCAAGAAAGTTAATACTTATCCACCGTCAAGGATAAGACTTATTCTTCAAGAAAGTCAATACTTATCCACCATCAAGGATAAGACTTATCTTTCAAAGAAATCAATACGTATCCATTAGGCTTTTAAACGCCTATATAAAGGGTCTGACCCCTCATCTCAGAACTACGTTTTGGACACAGCTCCATACGTCATCTACAACGTTTTAGACTTCATCCTCGAATAAGGACATACAAGTCACTACGTCCTTGGTGTGCCCCTGCCGCCATAACCCCGAGGGCAACACCAAGAACTACGTTTATTGGCTTGATTCTCTAAACACTAGAGATACGTAGGCATCTTGTTAGGACCGAGTTAGTCCCCGACAACAAGAGCAACCATTAAAGCTTGAAGCTCACAAACCCTAGCAGTAAATTTACAAGTACGTTTTTTATTCCACAACATTTGGCGCCGTCTATGGGAAGACAACATCAACCATGATAAACACACGAAGAACAACTCGAGATACTCAAACTTCTGAGGAGCTTCCTATAACCTCTGAGGCTGATACTCACGGAAATCAACCACCGCCAACTACTGGCATTCAAGGGGCGAATATCCCCCTCACCACTACTCAAGGACCGAAGATCCCAATTTTGGTTGAAAGGACGAATCCCCTACAAATGGTCGTTCATGTATCTAATCCACAAGAGACCACTCTCCAGCAACCAATCTCCCCACTGCTCATGAATGCACCAAGTGGTCTTCAACTTCACATTACAGATATTCCCCAATATGCAACTCAAACTTTGGGAATGCCAAGCTATGGCATGCCCCCTCGACCCATGGCGGGCGGTAGTGGTATCAATCCCACTTACCATGAGGCATACGTTCCTCCTTATATACAAGGTCTGTGACCCCAAAATCAACAAACTTGGCGAACCCCTCTGATTCAAGACTACTCGGGCCCCTATACTGAGGACGATAATTATAAATCTACAGAAGAAAGGGATGTTGCCCCAAGGAGGATGCGTTCTTCCCAAACAAATCGGGAACAACCCCAAACTACTAAGGAAAAGATTGGGGCCCATGAGACGGAGGCTGCAATGCTCAAAAAATTACTGGCAGAACAGGAGGCCGCGAAAGCACAAAGCCAAACAAGTGGAAGAGTCCCGATAATCCACCTGGACCCAACATCGAGAAGAACCAAGAGGGCTGAAGCCCCAAGGGGTGATCCTAGTGTTTTGTTGCCCATAGGAGATCCTGATGATCCTACACCACCGTTTACTCAAGACATCATGAAAGCTACCAATTTCAGGAAATTCAAGATGCCAACGATTAAACCTTATGATGGAACGGGAGATCCCGCAAATCACGTCAGAACCTTCTCTAATGCATTACTGTTGCAACCAACCAATGATGCTGTCAAGTGTAGAGCGTTTCCACAAACCTTGGCGGGCATGGCCCAACGCTGGTATAGCCGTCTACCTCCCAATTCCATTGGGTCTTTCAAGGAATTAAGCATAGCGTTCATCAATCAATTTGTTAGTGGAAGGGTGCATGAGAAGAGTTCTGCATCGCTCATTGGAATCCAGCAAGGAAAGAATGAAGCTTTGAGAGATTATATAAATCGATTCACTAGGGATGCTTTGAAAGTCCCGGACTTAGAAGATAAAGTATCTATGATAGCTCTGCATCAAGGAACCACTAATGATCACTTCAAGAGATCATTGGCAAAACATCCACCCGAGAGCATGTTGAAGCTCCAAGATAGAGCCGGAAAGTATATCAAGGCTGAAGAAAGCATGAAAAAGTATGAACCCACTGTTGGTGGCAGTGGAAATTCAAAGAAAAGAAAGGAAACTCAGGAGTACGACGTCAAGGAAAAGTTTCCTAGAACGTCAAAGGATTCTGATTCTCCACCCAAGAGGAATAATTTTGGGCCAAAATTCACGGAGTATGCAAGATTGAACGCTTCTAGGAGTCAAATTCTGATGGAAATTGCAAAGGAAGAGGATATACGATGGCCGAAGCCACTAAGGACCGACTTGTCTAAAAGAAACCAGAATCAATTTTGTCGTTTCCACAAAGAAATTGGTCACGACACGGATGATTGCAGACAAATGAAAGATGAGATTGAGTTTTTGATACTAAGAGGAAAACTCAATAAATTCACCAAGGATGGAAATCAAGGGAGTCAAAGAGGAAACTATGAAAGGAAGGATAATGACAGAAGGGACAACGATCAAGATCGAAATCCCAAGCCCCGAGGGCCAGTTATCATCATGATATTCGGAGGACCAACTGCTGCTGGGTCCTCCCGAAACTCAAGAAAGCCCTATGCCCGAGAAGTAATGACTGTGATCGGAGAAGCACCGAAACGTGCCTAGACAGAAGTATCAATAGGTTTTGATGATTCTGACTTGGAGGGAGTGAAGTTTCCCCACGATGATACCTTAGTCATCGTACTTGTGATAGGGAATTCTGAAACAAAGAGAGTTTTGGTCGATAATGGAGCTTCAGTGTACATCTTATTCCATGATGCTTTCATCAAGATGGGCTATACTAACTCTCAGTTGACACCCTCGAATATGCCCATATATGGATTCAATGGAGTGGAGTCGAAGGTGGAAGGCACTATCCAACTCCCAATGACAATGGGCCAAGGGTCAAATACGTCTACTCAGATGTTGAACTTCATAGTTATAAAGGCAACTTCAACCTACAATGCAATCCTGGGAAGGACGGGTCTTCATGCGTTCAAGGCCGTTGCCTCATCTTATCATCTGAAAATCAAGTTCCCAACAAGGAATGGGTGTGACACCCTCCAAACCCGGGGTACAGATTTGAGGAGTCACCCGACCAACGGGACACAATATAATCACTAACTATAACACATGCATAATATATAAAGACAAGAAATACCCCTTGACCAAGACCGCTATAGATTATGGCATTGAACACAAGCTTCTACAATCTTTTATTATTACAAACCAAATTTTATCAGAGTTTTTACATCACAACTAAGTTCAGAACTAGACATCTAGTCTAATAAAAACAAGACGACAACTACCATGCCAATGACAACCACTCGAGGTGCTCTCCTAGCTGCCGGTGAACTATCTGTCACGCTGTTCCGACTCATACTCTCGTTTCACTGGAATGGGGTTAGGAAACAACAAGCAAGAGTGAGCCAAAAGTGCTCAGCAAGCATCACGATATATATATCATCAAAATTTAAGATATGAATTTCAAGATATCTGATTCAACAATGTTTAAGCCAACACATGCTTTATATCAATATCAACTAAAGAAAAAGGAATTAGAATTGTACTTCTACATTTTATTCAAAACAAAGGTTGTGCTGCTGGCCAGCCACGCAACAACCCCAGACTAGCTCATGACAAGTCCTCTACGGATCCAAGGCCAATCTGGGCCTAAATTACATCGACCATAAATGGCCTGACCAATAATTGGTCCATTTTAAAAACATGTCAATTCTATCACAAGGTATAAGCAATAACATGCTCGATAAGTAATGCACAACATCAAGGTATAATAATTGCAAAAGAGCTTCAACGGCTTGATATCAAAAGAAAATTGGGAATAATCATGAAATAATTCCAACGGTAATATATACTCGTTTGGGGAAAGAAATCAATAGTCAAGATCGATTATCAATGACGGTAGCCAATTTTCAATAACGGAAAATCAACAATCAATAGTTGTAACAATAATCAAGTGGTGGTAATCAACCGGTAATGGTTATGAGAAATAATCAAACGATGGTATTCAACAATCAATAGTTGAAAGCAATAATCAAATGGTGGTAATCAACCGGTAATGGTTATGAGAAATAATCAAAGAAGGTAATTAACAATCAAGGGTTGAAAACAATAATCACTGGATTGGAAATAAGGGTTTCCGATGCAGATCAAATCAAAGAATTTAGGAAATTTATAAATGGAATCAGTTGCCCAATTACGGGTCAAGGATTAACAATCTGAACTGTTCTGGAGTCTCAACATTTAAATATAGATGATAATACAATTTATCACAAAACGGCACATATACTTGCCTGGTCTATGTCGCTGCCGGTTCTACTCGTTCACTCAACTTTCCCCTTTCCCTTGCTCCAGGAACTCGATTCTATAATTTAAACAACTCATCACAGTAAGTCTAACTATCCTCATTCTAACCTCGACACATAATCAATTAATAACACACTTAAACAAATAACCGGTTACGTATCGGACGTCTGGTATGATTTACGGTATTAACAACTCAAATCTTAACCCTAGTACGGGTATATATGGACTATAAACACATAACACAACTTATACGAACCATATAGCACTTATAAACATTTTTAAACACGTCACACGGAACTTATTTGAATTTAAATAAGTCACAACAAATTTTTCAATAAAAAAAAAATCGGATTTTTAAATCCAATATAAGTATTTAAATGCAATTAAATCAATTAATAAAATTAATTGACACTCTTTAAATGCTCAAACTATTTTTAAATAATAAAACAAGCTTGAAAATAATTAAACTGAATTTTAAATTAATTAAATCTAATTAATAATTAATTTTTAAGAATTAACTGATTAAAAGAATTAATCAATTAATTAATAAATTAATTATTAATTAAAAATAATTAAAATAATTAAGTTTAATCAATTTTCAAATTTAAAATAAAAAATAAAAAAATTCAGCATTTTTCTGATATAAAAATATATTTTTAAAATAAAAATATGAATTTTTAAAGATTTTAAACTATTTTCGAATTAAATAAATAATTAAAATCCAAAAACAGTTTTCAGAAATGGAATTAGGGTTTCAAAGATCGAAACTGGGTCAGAAAACGGGTCAACCGGGCCGAGAATAACGGAATCGGGTCACCAAGAACAACCCACTGGATTATGGGTTTTCCAGAATCCGGCCGGTGTCTCGAAAAAGACCGGTATAACTTCTATGAAATCCTAGTGCATTATCATAGAAGTTGGGGGGCAAATGATATGGGCTAAAAATAACCCTAGAAATATAATTAATGACGTATTAATTAGACCTAGATTGGTCCAAGAGTTAGGCCCGATAAAAGACCCAAAACCCTAATTATTTATTAATTTTGTAATTAATAAATATGGAAAATATACAGCTCATAAAAAGAGTCCAAAGTGTGATAAAATCATCCAAAAAGTCTGACTTCTAGAAAAGAAAGATCTAGAATCTCAATCAAAGGAAATAACTAGTCACAGTCTTTATCCTACGATAATGATAAGACTTATCCTTCAAGAAAGTCAATACTTATCCACCGTCAAGGATAAGACTTATTCTTCAAGAAAGTCAATACTTATCCACCATCAAGGATAAGACTTATCCTTCAAAGAAATCAATACTTATCCATTAGGCTTTTAAACGCCTATATAAATGGTCTGACCCCTCATCTCAGAACTACGTTTTGGACACAGCTCCATACATCATCTACAACGTTTTAGACTTCATTCTCGAATAAGGACATACAAGTCACTACGTCATTGGTGTGCCCCTGCAGCCATAGCCCCGAGGGCAACACCAAGAACTACGTTTATTGGCTTGATTCTCTAAACACTAGAGATACGTAGGCATCTTGTTAGGACCGAGTTAGTCCCCGATAACAAGAGCAGCCATTAAAGCTTGAAGCTCAAAAACCCTAACAGTAAATTTACAACGGGCAAACCCATACTTATTTATTTTAAAATCTGTTTTAATTAATTAAAAGTGATTAGCTATTTTAACATGTCTACTTATTTTTTGCACAATTACAATTAATAAAATATTAAAATAATAATAATAAAATAACAATTAACAATCCGTGCATCGCACGGGTTTTAAGCTAGTTATTAAATTAAAGATGAAACATTAAAAGTTTTGGTCGGTCAGTCGGTATTTGGGTCGATTCACGGCCTGTCTGTAACCAATTTATTAATAACCAATTACTTTTTTCGTCATATTCCCTTTTTTTTTAAAACTAAATCAACTCATCCTCTAAAAATAAAACGGGGAACATGTATATAAAATGATAAAATTATTATATATTTATAACCGGTTACCTTTTTTAGATTAAATACATTATTTTTAGATTTTTCTAACTAAAATAACTCATCTTCTAAATATGACACATGCAAACCAATTTATTAATAAAATAACTAATTACCTTTTTCAGCTAAAACACATTACCTATTTCATATATCTATTTAACTAAAATAATTCATTTTCTAAAAATAAAACGACAATATAAATAAAATGATAATACTATTATATATTTATAACCGACAGCTAAAACACATTATGTGTTTTATATTTTCTAACTAAAACAACTTTTCTTCTAAATATAATATATGCAAGATAAATATATAATGGTAATATTTTTATATATAATTATTAATAAATAACCTTTTTTATATTTTCAAACTTAAACAACTAATTTTCTAAAAGTAACGCATACGACATATATATATATATATATATAATAAGATAATTCTATATAATTGTTAATAAGTAACTAATTTTTTGTAAGGATATTACCTATTTTACTTTTTTTTAACTGAAACAACTCATCTTCTAATTAAAAACAACACGGGCAAAATATAGATATATTGGTAATGTTATTATATTAAATTTATGAAATTCATGTTTATTATAATTATAACATTCAATATTAAACGAGATAATTAATGAAAATAAAAGTAATAGTATATTAAAAGAAAGTCGGTATATTGCACTTGAGTCCCTTTTTAGATTTTTAAGAACAATAAATAAGAATCGTTAAATCTGTTATTTTAAAATATTTTATATTTTAATATCTAAAATATTAATACATATTATGTCAATAATATATTAAATTTAAATATTATATTGTTAGATATATAAATCCAAAATATAAATATATTAAAATTTTATCATATTATTAAGACGAAACATTACAAGTTTGGTCGGTACTGGTACATGTTTTTTTGGTACTTCGTGATTTTACTTAATTACCCTTACTTATTAATACAAAAATATTATTAAATAATAAAACATATTTTTAACGGTTTACCTTTTTCAGCTAAAACACGTTACCTTTTTTATTTTTCCTAACAAAATCTCCTCTTTTTCCAAAAACATCACGGACAATTACATTTGTAAACTAAAACATTTTACTTTTCCTATTTTTACTTACTAAAATTCATCATTTTCCAAAAATATTACGAGTAAAGCCATAATTATTTATTTTAAACGGGCAATTACCTTTTTTAATTAAAGATGCTACATTTTCTATTTTTACTTACTAATACCACCTATTTTCCCAAAACATCACTGGTAAACCCTATTTTAATTCTATTTTTACTCACTAAAAACCTCTTAATTTTACTTAATTACCCTTATCAAAAAAATATATTTTTTAAATAATAAGACATATTTATAACCGATTACCTTTTTGAGCTAAAACACGTTACCTTTTCTATTTTTTCTAACAAAATCTCCTCATTTTCAAAAAATATCACAAAAATATTAGGGACAATTCTATTTTTACTTACTAAAACCCGTCATTTTTTTAAAAATATCACGAGTAAAGCCATAATTATTTATTTTTATACGGGCAATTTTCTTTTTTAAACATGTTACATTTTCTATTTTTACTTAGTAAAACCCCCCTTTTCCCTTAATATCACCACGGGTACTTATTTTAATTCTATTTTTACTTACTAAAACCGCTACTTTTCCAAAAATATAAGGGATAAACCGTTAATTATTTATTTTGAAACATATTTTAATGCTTTAAATTTTTAAAAAATTACCTATTTTAATATGTTTACTCATTTATTTTTACTAATTGTAATTAATGAAATATTATAACGTAAAAAAATTATTTAAAGCACGGGTTTTAAGCTTGTATTGTATAACATTGAAAAATTGCATTAATAATTATAAAACATACTATATAGTGTTTTTAGTTAAACTTTATAAAACAACTAGGTTACTAAGCCGCGCTTCGTAGCGGCATTAGAATATATTTGTTAAGAAAAAAAATATTAGAAGAAAAATTGTGAAATTAATATCTACAAAATTATTTAAATTATCAAATAAAATATATATTCTATAAAATTTGCATTTGGGTAGGTACTATAATAAAATATTTACATATTTTGTTTGTTTATATATATTGATTTTTTATTTTGTTGGACCGATACCATTACCATATATATATATATATTATATTGACAAAATTCAATATAAACATATAATATTACTTATATTTATATAGTATTATTAGAAAAAATAATATATAATTTATATTATATATTAAAAATCTTATAGTTTGTAATATTTCAAATCTTAGCAAAATTCCATCCTTATTGAAACAAACATAATAATTAAAAATAGCTAAGAAAATGACAGTAATTATCAATCTCAATAGAGTTTAGTGCATATTTCACCAGCTCCACTGTATCCATCACCAACTCTGTTGTTCTTTTCATTGTCCTCAATTGATACTTTCCTTTTCTTTTTGACATGCACAATCTCGGGTGTATGAGAACTTTTAGAATCCTGCAATACAGTGAGTGCTTAGAAAAATATTCATGTACAATATTTTTATATAGATAATAGTGCATGATATTAGAGTTTTAAACTAATTACATAAACTATAGTAATAAATTAGAATATGTCTTAACTCATTTCTTCAACTTGTACTCTTGTTTCGAATTTTCTTTAGCTCCATTGCCTGCATCACCAGCTCCATTGCCAGGCACAAACACAGTACCAGTCTCGGATGTAGCACAATCTTTAGAATCTTGCAATATAATGAGTGTTTAAAAACAGTTGCATGAAGAAGAAAAATCATGTACAACTTATTTGTTACATTATATAGTGCATATGATATTATACTTTTAAACTAATTATTTAATTACACATAAGCTATAATAAATTTGAATGTACCTTGACTGATTTCTTCAATTTGTACTCTTGTTCCAAAATTTCTTTTGGCTCAAATATTTCAGTAATAGTAAAACTGTGTAATCCTTCTTTGAGATTATAAACATTCAATCATAACTTAAACACTATATATTTTTCAAATAATCCTTCAAGCTGTTTTGGAACATCATTGTGATAATTTATTCACTATGTTATTTGCTGATGTGTCTAGCAATGGTTCTGCTATATTGTTGAATATTACAAAACATGTATAAACACACAAATCTTAGTAAGATTAATATATGTATAAACATCATTGTTATCCTTAACTTTTATTTGTATTCTAAACCTGTATAAACACACAAATCTTAGTAAGATTAATATATGTATAAACAAAATATAAAATAATGTTATTAAATTAATTTCATACATGATAAGAGGATGGTCAATAATTTCGTTGCAAGGCTTGCATCTATAATGTCGCTCACAAAAGTTCAACTTTGTGGAACATGTTTTACAGCTAGTGTAGTACCAGTTATGGGTATTATCAATCCCAAAAATCTCACCTCTTACCGTAACAATTTGTTCCTATAGTAATATGATTAGAGTATAAATATGATAACAAAAATAACATTGATAATAATTGAGGTCAAATGCAAGGTACGTAAAATAAATTAGCTAAACAAAAATTGTGGAAAATTAACCGATAGGTCTTCACTCCACTCTGCTTCCAGCAATTCCTCGATGTTTATCCTATTAATAAACATTTTTTCCTCAGGCGACATTATGGGGAGAGAGTCTCCACTGATTTGCAATTTAGTAGATAAATGAGCAAATCTGTCTCTCGGGGATGACACATACGGTGTATCAAGATTTGTATAAATTTTACTATTTCTTGTGGTAGAAAAGCTAATTGTATCTGCATATAAGAGTAAATAAATGGTTAAAAACTAATATAAGAATTAAATCAATAATATCAATGAAACAAATATTTGTATAATATCTAATGATATTCGTTCAATCGAGATAAGATAGATTTATATATGTGCAATTTCTAAAACTATATATTATAAAAACATTAATAAAGATAATTACTTTTAAATTTTTTAATCTGGGTAGATGTGACAATTATTATATAGGGTCCACCATCCTCCTTGTATAAATTTGTATCAACCATCTCAGCCAACTTTTCCCACAAAATTATGGTAGTGGTGATGGAGCTGTTTAAGAAAAAAATTAGAACAAACTAAATAAGTAAAACAAATAAATTGGGGTAACCAAAGAAGTAATATAAAATTACAAGAAAAATAAAAAACAATTAACAGTTATATTAAAATTAATATAATGCATAACTTACTAATTTGTGACAATTTTGAGATCTCTTTTTTTCCAACCGCCTTTGACAACTTCAATGCCACCCAAGTAGGTCAAGCAACCCACAATATCTAAATCAACATAGAAAAAATAATATTAGAATATCATAGTTTGAATTATAACTTATATAATAGTATTACTTATATATTACTCTAATATATTACTACATCAAAAACCTGAGAGTATGTTGGTGTCATTAATACGGGCATCAATCATATCCGGACATATGAACTGAAATCCATGCAGTGATATGTTGACGAAGCCTTATTCCAATCTCTTAGGCAATGTTATGCGTATGAAGAGCAATTTAGACCCATGTGATAGTGGTCTTCATCGATCAAAATCATGTTAAGACTGATCAGTTCTTCAGTATTTGGATTGACAGATTCTCACATTCTACACACTCGTACTCTTATCATCCAGGTATAGTTGATGTCGTTCAAAGCATCCAACATGGTGTCGGCCATAGTTGTATTGATTGTAAATATGGTTGTAAAAATTTGAAGTTATGTAAAAAAGTTTCGGTGTAGATTTTTTGTTATGAATGGCCTTTAATTTATAGGTGTTTGTAAGGTGAATAACATGGAAATCCATTATGTTTAAAAGTCAAGAAGTATTATAAAATAAAAGTTCTATAAAGTTTGAAAATAATAAAAGAAAGTTTTATCAAGTTTGAAAATAATAAAAGAAAGTTCTATCAAGATTGAAAATAATAAAAGAGAAAATTGCAATTATTAAAATAAGATCCTAAAAATTCGAAAATAATAAGGAAGTTGTAATTTTCTAAATCAAAGAAAGTTCTATCAAGCTTGAAAATAATAAAAAAAGTTCTATTAAGATTGAAAATAATAAAAAAGAAAATTGCAATTATTAACATAAGAGCCTACAAATTCGAAAATAATAAGGAAGTTGTAATTTTCTAAATAAAAGAAAGTTCTATCAAGTCCTACAAATTCGAAAATAATAAGGAAGTTGTAATTTTCTAAATCAAAGAAAGTTCTATCAAGTTTGAAAATAATAAAAGAAAGTTCTATCAAGCCTACAAATTCGAAAATAATAAGGAAGTTGTAATTTTCTAAATCAAAGAAATTTCTAGCAAGTTTGAAAATAATAAAAGAAAGTTTTATCAAGCCTACAAATTCGAAAATAATAAGAAAGTTGTAATTTTCTAAATCAAAGAAAGTCTATCAAGTCCTACAAATTCGAAAATAATAAGGAAGTTGTAATTTTCTAAATCAAAGAAAGTTCTATCAAGTTTGAAAATAATAAAATAAAGTTCTATCAAACCTACAAATTCGAAAATAATAAGGAAGTTGTAATTTTCTAAATCAAAGAAAGTTCTATCAAATTTGAAAATAATAAAATAAAGTTCTATCAAGTTTGAAAATAATAAAAGTGTAATTTTCAATTTCCTTCCTACAAAATCGAAAATAATAAAGGAAGTTGTAATTATTAAAATTAAAAATTGTGAAAAAATGAGAAAATTATAAAAATAGAACGGAGCGATTTTAGACGCGCCACCTCACCGCCCCCGTCTTCTCCTTTATATAAGTATATTGATTATCAATAACTTATAAATTATTATTTTCTATATGTTAGAAAATGGAAAGTTTGAGGCATATTTTAAATATGTTCTTGATGGAATTTCCGGAAACTAACGATTGGAGGTTATACCTTGTTATGAGGACTTAAACTTTCATGTTTGGATCTAAGACATTTTCTTAGTGTAATCCATAAATAAATTGAGTTGAAATAGGTTGCTTGAAATGGGTTATGTGGGTTGGTTATATTAAAATAACTTGTATCCCACATAGCATTGGTAATGAGAGGTTGGTGGGTTTATATAGAAACATGTGCAAGAGTAGTGTACAACTACTAAGGTATGTGGGTGTGCATGGTGTTAGTATGTGCCTCGCGCACACACACACACGCGCCGCCGCCACCCGCCTCGCCCCGCCACGACACGACACGACTCGGGTCGAAGGGCGATTTGGGCGAATGTCTCGGCGTCTCGCGTACGTGAGGCGACCTGGGCGAGGAATTTTATTACCTGTTTATTTAATATTATTTATTGATTTAATTTAACAGTATCAGTATTTATTTGTAACATCTATACGAACTGGGTCAGGATTTATGTTAAATCCTGATGGACCAATTCTTGGATCAAATCCTGATGGCCTGGTCAGTACTTGGAGTGAAATCCTGATGACTACTGATCCTGATGGCTTGTGTCAGTATTTGGATCCTGATGGTCCAATCCTGACGAAATCCTGATGGTCGATCAAGTACTGATGCCACTCCTGACGAACATCAAATCCTGATGGCTTAACTTCAGTATTGATGATGATCAAATCCTGATGGTCCAGGAAATCCTGACTGAGCTGTAACTGTTGTTAAATCCTGATGACAACTGTTATGGTAATTAAATCAGAATATTTAGTATTAAATGTCATATCTTCAGTTACAATATTTTGTCTGTTTACGTTTTATTTTGTATTTTATATAGATACAAAACATAACGTTTGAAAGAGTAGACGGATACGTAACTCTGAAAACCCTAGCAACTATTATCTTCTCTGGTTTTGTCTCAACACATACAAAATACATAGTTCTTGGGCGAAGTGAGGGGCTGGTCGCTGTTGATCATTCCTACTACTGTGAGTGGATTGATCTGTGTTGTTTTATCCTGTGAGTGATATTGCTGCAACCCAACACAACGTAAGTGGGGCAATAATCTCTTCAAGAACAGTCAAGACTTCTCGAATGCTTGACGACTCAGCTGTTTCTTTATCTTTCACTATATACATATTATCTTATATGAAATAAAATATATTTATTATAATATAATTATATATTTTATATTAAATTTTAAGGCTGATTGCATTTTCTCGGTGAGAATCATACAATTATCGTACTCGTCCCATATTTAAACCGGGAAAAAATTTAATTCATGTCACTACCCCTTCCTCATTTAAGCTGGTTAGGTTACCGGCCCATTTAGGGCCGGTTCCTCCAATTCCCCCACACCCCACCGCATCCGCCCCTTTGAGAAGCATAGTGAAGTTGATGGTGATATAAATATATATTATTAAAAAAAATTCCTAGCAGTACCTTAAATCTTTATTAGGTCATTAAGGGTTCAATCATAGTCTTGGACAGAACTACTGTGTGCCGTCAATTAAAAACAAATGTTGATCTATAACTACATATTTAATTTATTTAACTAATCACAAATTGAACCTCAAGTATTCTGGAGTGGAATAATGTAATATTCTGCTAAAAGTTGATCGAAGAAGTTGATGAGATGTATTATGATGGATGTTTGGGGTTGAGGAAATCCATTGGGGAACTACAAAATCAGTTAGTTTCTCTGACATGGAATATATGCTTCCACTTTAATTTGCCTTATTAGTAGTTGCTCTCCACATGGGTCTCTCTGTATGTCATGAAGCCTAACTTATGGTTCTTGAATTAATCTTTAGTTTACCTCTCTTTCCACATAGTTTTTGTATTTTATTTTTCTCATATATTAAACGCGGTGTGATAATAAGTGAATTCTACTTTATTCACATAAAAAATATAATCAAATATATGATATGTTGCAATTTATGTTTGACAAGAACCAGGTCCGGACCCTTATGTATAGTCACATGTAAGTGTCAAATATGAGTGTCATATACTCTCAACTTGATGGTTTACTTATATTCAAAATAGAAGGATAAAAAGGAGAAAGAGAGTACGCAGGAAAAAGACCAAGAAAAGTTACGCAGCGTTGGGGAATAAGAAAGGTGGATTAACCATATGTCCATATTTGATGAGTTGGAGATTTAGGGCATGGGGTGGGGAGAGAAGGGTTGGTTTGGGTTGGATTAGGCTAGGTTGGGGTGAGTTGAATCCTTAACTTGTTTGAATTTAATAATTGTGTAAATATGGGTTCAATCTTAAATCGTTTGGATGAAGTGTTATAAGAGGTTGGGATGAAAGGTTGAATAAGTAAATATTATAATATATTTTTATATAAAATGAAATTAAAATCTTGAGAAAACGTTTTTAGGAAAAAAATTCTCGGGAAAAAGTTTTCGTAAAATGTTTCTCGGAAAAAAAGTTCTCGAGAAAATGTTTTTAAAAAAAAATTCTTTAGAAAAAATTTTCGTAAAAATTCTCGTGAAAAAGTTTTCGGAAAAAGTTTCTCATAAATAAATTCTCAAGAAAAAGTTTTTCGGGAAAAATATCTTGAGAAAATCTTTTCGGAAAAAGTCTTTCGGGAAAAAAAATTCTCGAGAAAAAAAATTTCGAAAAAAGTTTTTCGGGAAAAAATTTCTCGAGAAAAAGTTTTTTGGAAAAAAAATTCTCGACAAAAATGTTTTCGGAAAAACAATTCTCGAGAAAAAAGTTTTCGAAAAAAGTTTCTCGGGAAAAAAATTCTCGATAAAATTATTGAGAAATTTTTTAGAAAAAAGGATCTTAGAAAAATATTTCTCAAATTATTTTTTCTATTTATAATATTAATATAAAATTTTACATTTATAATATATAATTAAAATGTATTAAAGGTTAGGTAGGTGATGAAACAAAATTTTCAACCATTCTTGACACCTGAATTTGGAGAAATTAACTATAATCAAGTTCAACCCCTAGCCAACCCATCTTAACCCCGACCATTCTCTCAAATTATTTTATCAAACATAATTTCCTTAACAACCTAACCTCTCAACCCCGTCCAAACAAAGTCTTATGTTGTGTTTGGTTGGATGATTGGAATGGAATAAAATGAGATTTAAAATGTAAAATAATGAAATACTCACAACTTTCATTCTTTAACTCATTCCATTCTTAACCACCTACATTATAATTCAAAAACCCATGAAATGCTTCATTACTTAACTAATTCATTTTTTTTCACAATTTTTATCATAACAATTTTGTATTATCTCATTTTTTTCTCAAATTTTTCCTTCAACTCCCGTTACTTTCCTTTAATTTCATCGATTACATTTCATTCCATTCCATTCCCCAAACCAAACACAAGTTCAAATTTCCACATGCTATCTCTTGTCCCTTTCTCTTGGAGTTTCCGCTACCCATTCATTCAATATAGATATACTATTATACATATGTATTCCACTACAAATATATAAAGTTGATGGACTAATTTCTGCATATAAATGGCACCTACACGTATATCCTACTTATATATAGCTTCTCCTTTTTGGCATTAAAATAGACCTTTAAAATAGGAATCAATGGCCACACACACATTTTGATGTAAAAATATTAGTGGGTGTTATAAGCTTCAATAAGAGCACGTTACAACATGCACAATTTGATGAATAACTTGCTGGATAGTAAACTACCAAACCGTTAGTTATCCCATAAAAGAATGTTTGTTTAATCATAGTACATTTACTGCATATTTTGGTAAACTCAATTATGAATCTATGTATTATCGTCCACATCAAGCAGTAATATCAATATATCACTCCATCAAAAATCGGTAAAAAAAGGCCCGAAATCCGTAGGAAATGATCCATTTCCTACCAACGCACGTTGGTAGAAATTGCTTAAGTTGGAAATGTCATTCATGGGAAATTCTAATGACCGGGTCAACGAGGGTCCCACACGCTGACGCGGATTGCCACATGTCAGATGCCACGTCGGCGAACCCATTTCCTACCGAGCATCTTTGAGCATATTGGTAGGATTTATTTCAGATGACATGTAGAATGTCATTTCCTACCAACCATTTTCTACCATCTTTATTAACATTTTCTACTAGTCATTTCCTACCGTCCTTACCATACGGTAGGAAATGAACCAAAATTGGTAGGAAATATTGGATTTCGAATGGTAAGGACAGTAGGAAATGAGTTGAAGACGGTAGGAATTACTGGACATTTTTTTTTTGATTTTTTTTCAATTTATTGTTTCCCCTCCTAATAATACAAATCATACTTGCAAAACAAAATCTAATACAAAGAACACACAATTACATTTTATAGCGAAAACACTCAATAACAAAACAACCATCCATTACATAAAAAGACCATTACATTAAGTTCCCCCTTATCCATATATAATCCATTTACAACAAATACATATGTGTTTAACACAATTATAATACATATTTGTTCTAATATACTATAATTATAACCATTACAACAACAACAACAACAAAATTAAAACTTAACCAATCTCCTTTGCCTTCATCCTTTAAAATGTCATCACCCTCAAACTTGCTTTCAATCTCGTTTTCTCCATTTCTTTTGCCTTCAAATCCTACAATTTACATAATAAATGGAACCAATTAACAAACAAAGAACAATCAATACACAAAATTTAAACTTAGTGTAAGGATATGTAACAAAAGAACTAATTAGAAAACAAAACACAAATGCACACATATTATATGTAAATGAAGTACATATATAAAAGATAAAAAAAAAAAAAAAATTATACCCAAATGATTGAAATGAAGGAGGAAATTGAGATGATTAAAGTGAATGAGATGAAGAGATTTATGTGAAATGAAATAGATGAAAAGATTTATATGAGATGAATGAGGAAATTAAGATGATTAAAATGAAGGAGATGAAGAGATTTATATTGGTGAAGTAGATGAATAGATAGAGATAAAATGAAAGTGAAAGTGGAGAAGTAGTTTATAATTTTGGGGAAAAAATTTAAATTTTTAGTTTTGGCGCACTTTTGAATTTTTTGTGAAATTATGGACCATTTCCTACCGACATGCGGTAGGTTTTGAGTTTGGGCGAATTTTTTCAATTTTCGGAAAATTTGAATTTTCATGTGTTGGGCGCACTTTTGAATTTTTTGTGAAATTATGGACCATTTCCTATCGACATGCAGTAGGTTTTGAGTTTGGGCGGATTTTTTGAATTTTTCGATTTGGGCAGAATTTTTAATTTTTCATTTTTTGGCGCCTTGTTTTGAACTTTTTATGAAATTATACCCATTTCCAACCAACATGCGGTAGATTTTGGTACTTGTTTGCTGAAAAAATGTTGATTTCACAAGGAATCGAACCCTGGTGCACAGCGAATTCACACAACATCCCAACTACTATGCCAAGGTGTTTCTTGTGTTGTATAGTCATTCTAAATTATATGACAATACCACAGTATTTTATACTTTTTCATTAAAAAGACGTTACAAATAACCTTTAAAAATTATAATTTTTGGCATACATGATTTATTCATAGTGATAATGAGATTTGTACGGTTGGATCATTAAAAATTATTTTTAAAAAAATGAACCAATACAAACTATTAGTAAAATGTGACTAATTTGCACTGATTCCTTATAAAATAACATCAAATCAATTTTAAAAATCACAATTTTGGTACACGTCAGTATTTTTTGTGATTTTGAGATCTGTACGGTTGGATCGTTCAAAATTGTTTTTTTTTTTAAAAATGAGGTCCAACCCTAGAGTTACCCCTAAATCTTAACCGTAAACTACAACCGGAAGTTCAGTTATTGAAGAATGTGAATAATTTTTTTTAAAAAAAATTGTAAATGTCATTTTTTTTGTAACTTCATGCAATAACATACAATATGTTTAACAAAATAAATTAAAAAACTTAGAATTTATTCTGTAACAATTAATTATTTATTAAAAAACCTTTCATCATTATAAAATCATTGCAAATGGAGTTAAAAAAAATTTATTCTTTGCATACATAATGTAATTTTAGTGATATTGATATCCTTACGGTTGGATCATCGAAATTATTTGTTTTGAAAAACATTTGTCTAACCCTAGTTAACCCCTAAATTCTAAATTTTATTTTAAAATTAATTAATAAATAGAAGGCGGTAGGAATTGCTGAGAATGGTAGGAAATAGTGTTAATATATCCTACCGCCATGCGGTAGGAAATGAGTTTAGGCGCCATTTTAGAAATTTTCAAGAAATTTTGGGTGCCATTTTTGAAATTTTTGTGAAATTCGGGCGCCATTTTTAAAATTTGCTAAAAAATAAATTTAGTTCCTCATGAAATCGAAACTTAGACCTACTTAACAAAAGCTAACACTCCAACCACTCTACAAAAATGTTATCCAAGATTTATTTAACCATATATGTAATCTAAATTATTAAAAATAAACATTTTTAATATAAATTCATGGCAAATGAAGTTAAAAGAGTCTAATTTTTTGCATACATTATAATTTTATAAGAAAATGGCATTCCAAGATATATTTACGATATGAAAATAATTTTTTTTATTTTTGTAATTATTAAATAATTAATTTATAAATGTTCGGCGGTAGGAAATGATGTATTGCGGTAGGTTTTAAATCAGAAGACAGTGTAAATTGTAGATAAGATTTAATTTTTCATTACAACTCATTTCATACCATAAGCGGTAGGAAATGGTCACGTGGCATGTCAACCAATGAGAGGATGACACGCTGTCTTTGGTGTGGTGGATAGACGACCCATTTCATGCCGCATAGGAGGCGGTAGGAAATGGGTAACAAAACGACAACAACTGACGTGGCTTATGGGACCCACAACACCTATTTCCTGTCAACCTTAGTAGGAAATGAGCACACCATTTCCTACCAATTATCGGCGGTAGAAAATAGGTGAAGCAAAACGACATCGTTTCTCGGTTGACGTGTCATTATGGGTCCACATAACTCATTTTCTACCGTCGATGGTAGGAAATGGGTGGGTCCCATGAGTCATTTCTTACCGTATGCGGGGACGGTAGGAAATGACCCTTTGACTTGAAAATTGATAAAAAATACTCGATAGGAAATGCTTCGGTAGGAAATAGTTGGTAGGAAAAGCAAATTTTTGGTGTAGTGTATGTTCATACACAGTTGTATAACAAGTCATGTACTCTTGTAGGTACATGTAATTATAGGTATATTCCAACATAGCTAGGTTCTTTATTATTTTTTTTAACCAGGTGTCAGGGTCACCTTATGTGTACGTACCTCAACTAATCGTAAAGTGAGCATAGCAACTGCCATGAACTCCCACATAAATCCAAGCGTCATGTTGGAATCGAACGTGAAACTCTAAGATAGTAAGCTTCTAAAATTTTTGGTCTCAATCAGCTGAGTTACCTGCAATTGGTAGCAAGGCAATAGTCGAGAGAAGTCAATATTGTACGTTCAAGAAATTTAAGTTTAATAATTGCTATAATTCTATGAATGTACATGCATATGCATGTTTCCGCCCTAATTGATTGAATAGAATTACATTTTTAATGAAATCATGATACTGTGACTAATGACAGCCCATCACAGCGAGAATATATGGGATCATGATCTTAGGCATAGGGATGTATTGCACATTTGCACTTGAACCAATACTAGTTTATAGTAATACACACATATGGTGGGGTTTATTATAATGTGCTTATTGTATTAGTAATAATTAATTAGGTGCTAGTAATTTATAACAAGGAAATGAATTGGGAAGTGGGATATGGTGTATGATTGCCTTGAGGTACGTAGTGAACTCTGAGATTTTCCATTATCTAAATTGATCTTCATGTATCTACGGAATTTATGTCACTACTCCAAGGACTACACAGTGACCAATAATTTGTTTGGTTCTATCTCCAAACTGTTCGCTTTCTTCCTCTCCCCGCATACTATCCTAAGTCTTAAGTTTCTAATTTATTTCAGACTTTATATCGGACTATCTATATATCCTCGCACATTATCACTTTAATAGCGCGCACTTTTTCATCAAAACTGTTATTTTAAATTAAAATTAAAATAAAATACAATTATTTAATGACAATGACTTACAAAAACGTGATAAAAATTCAATTACAAAATATTTATTACAAAAACGCAGCTAACAATGATCTGAAGGTTAATCTATTATAAATCTAAGCTCGTCGAACTCCAATATTATCAAACTCGATCTTACACCAAGCCACAAATATTAAAAGAATGATCAGCTATGAAACCCAGCAAACAACTACTGTCCAACGACTCAAAATATTATTTTTATATTTTCAAAAACACAACTGAACATGTAACACATAACATCTATCATGTAATATCACACAACATTCTCGATATATTCTATAACAATTATCAAATCGATGCACACAATATTTTCAATAATCCACATAATCAAAATTCTTAATCAATACATAAATCGTAACATCAAATTCTTATTTAAATTTCAGAGTTCTAAATTATGATCATACTATACCAGTGACAGTTCTATATTTGATTGTTCGATAGGGCTAGTTTACGTCCTCCGTTAAGACAAACTCAACAATGTATTTATGTGTTCCGGAAAATGCGTAAACTAGTTCTATATGTCATATTATCCAGTGACCGGATTATATTATTCGATACACAACTAAAATCGGGGAATCAAAACAATTTTTTTCTTTTCTAAATTCTATTATCGAGACAGTGTTAAACATGTTTCACATAAAACGGAGCAACGGAAAGTTACTTACACATATCTTTTAAGAACATGTAATCAAAAAATATAAGGTATTTTACACAATAGTACGGAGCAACGAATAATTACTTACACAAATAATTGAGTTCATGTAATTAAATAATATAAGGTATGTTACACAATAATACAGAGCAACGAATAATTACTTAGCTCAAATTAACAAAAAGAAATTTCATATCAGAAACACATATTCAATGATTAGCAGTCCATCAAAGATGACACATCTAAAATCTTAAACATCTTCGCGATTTTGAATCTGATCAGAACTGTTTTTACTCTTTTTGACCCTGTAAACGACATTTTTTTAAAAAAATCAAAGGACGAAAATTGTAGAGAAGGAAATGATCTTTCCGAAAAGTCCAGAATTAACGAATTCCAACTTATAATGAATTAACTACGAATTTTACAAGATAGATGATTTCTGTATATGAAAGACCTATACGAATTTTGAAAACGAGGACGAGAATATGATGTATATATTGTGGCACCAAACCTTAAACCCAAACCAACTAATATCTATTTTAAAATCTAATCCATAGACCTATTAATCCAATTCCATTTTAAATATAATTTTTTCAAATTTTAATCCTTCGTTTTCTATTATTTTTTTATTATTACTAACACAAAAATTACGCGATAGGTTAAATCTCACAAATGCATTTCCTTGATTTCACAGAAAATAAAATTAAATTAACGTGTTTTGTACATTCAAACGGTCGATTTTAACCAGTCAAATAATGTGCTTTGGCTAGATTTGACATAATAATTTGGATAGTGACCTGTTTTTTTGCCTAGGTATAGTTATTTTTTCGAGTTAATTACATGTCATGTCTGATTTTTATACAGATGATAATTTGAAGAACTATACCTAACTTAATCATAACGAAGTTGAATCTATGTAACTAACTTCCTCAAGTTTAAAATTTAAAAATGGCCCCTCAATTTAATAAACTTTGACATATTTGTCAATTTGGGGTCAACAAAAAAATTCTACGTTGTTTTATAAGGAAATGTTATTTTCAGAGTTCTTTTTTTTAATTTTCAAAGCTATTTGTAGCATATTGTAAGATAATATGCCACATTTTGTAAATAGAGGGTATATACAACATATATTACTCTGAAAATTAAAAAACCGCTCTGGAAATAGCATATATCTGGTTATATATAATAAAAAGATTCTACTAATACTCCGTAATTATGTCCTACAGACCTATCACGTGAAATTAAAAATTAAATAATAATTACTTAATAACTAAAATAAATGTACATTCTCCATCCGAATATTTATCATGAAGAGAGGCTCATGTTTTGCCACCTGCTTTTGTCTGTTTAAAATTTCTAGAGCTTAGTAGAAAGGAGAAGGTAGCTAGCTAGCTGCAAATTAAGTGTGAGAAAATGGCACTCATCATCTCTACAAACACCAATGAATGGCTACAGGTTCTTCTTTAAATTCCTTTTCCCCACCCCCCAATTATATGAGAACAAAACATGACCCCATTATATTCTTGTTTTTTAGCTTTTGGAAGAGAATATTAGTTTTGTGTGTTATGCTTTCTTTTCCCATTGTTATTTTTACCCTAAAAACACCTTGTTGAAAACCCTTTCCTTTTTCTTTTTCTTTTCCTTTTTGTGCAGATTGATGATCAGAACTTGATGGCATCAACAAATATGGGTGGAGACAAACCAACACAAGAGCAAATCCAACAGCAACAACAACTAGCACTAAAGTGTCCTCGCTGTGATTCAGCAAACACTAAGTTTTGTTATTATAATAACTACAGTTTGTCACAGCCGAGGCATTTCTGCAAAGCTTGCAAACGTTACTGGACTCGCGGTGGAACCCTAAGGAATGTTCCTGTTGGCGGTGGTTGTAGAAAAAACAAGAGGGTTAAAAGGCCTGCTGCTGCTTCCAACTCCACTCCCGTGGCTGTGGACTCGTCTAATAATTCAGCTACATCAGCTCCAATGGCCACTATACATTCCAATAATCCTTTGTTTTATCATGGCTTACAACATAATAATATGAACCCTATTTCTTCCGGCCTCAATCTTTCATTTGATTCTAGGGTTGATCAAGCTGGTAATACTTTGTACGAATATGATCTTCAACCTCAAATTAGTTCTCTAGGGTTTTCATCTGCTGGCCAAATAATGGGTAGTGATCTTCTATCGAAATCAATGCTTTCAAGCTACCATCATCTTCCTAATTTCGGGTCTTTAAGCTCAAGTGTTACTGCTTCTCCAACAATGGCTACTCTTCTCTCGAATATTCAACAGCAAAAGATTGTATCTAATGGTCATGTTCTTGGAGATACTAGATCTGGAGGTAACAATTTTCTTGGATTTTCTCAGTACGAGGATCATATTCAAATGCAAGGGAGTCATGATAATGGTGGTATGTCCATGAAAGAGTTCAATACCGAAGGATCTCCAAATAGGTTAAATAACAATCAGATCCAACAAATGGTATCATCATCAGATCCTAATTCTCTTATTTGGAATGCAAATGGTGTTGGTTCCTGGCTTGATCCTGCTAAAAGTATCGGTTATAATTCAGTCCCTTCTTTAATCTAGCTAATTGAGTCTTATTTGATCTCCCTCTTTTCTCTTCTCCATTTTCTTCAATAGGGTAAATTAATGGTGATCTATGTTATATTAATTAGCTTGCTAGGTACTATCTTATTTCTGTTAATTTACTTATCTCTTTCAAGTGATTTATGTAATGGCCACAAGGGAAAATAATTAGTTATGGAGGTTTCAAAGGGATGGGAGGAGTTGGATCGGAGTGATCATGTCAGCTGCAAAAGAATTCAGCCTTATAGTTTTATGATGCAAGGTTGAAGAAATTCATATTTGCTCTGAGAGGAACCTCGGATCCTCTTCCGTCTCATCTTCAACAAACAAAAAGATCCATGTCCAAGAGTGCTTCTTCCAAGAATTTGGATGCAAGATTCCGCGAATTGATCTAGTGAGTTGATTTAATTTTATCTTCTAAATTTGTGTATATATTGTGCCTGGCATGCACTAATATCCTGTGCATTTCTAGCACTTGTATTAGAAGATTGGGGGTTGGTTTTTAATCGGGTGAAGACATGTTAAGAATTTTCTACTTTTCTTGGTTTCGAACTAAAACTATGGGTTGGGAGTACATTAATTGGTATAGAAGAGAGGGGAATTTGTAAGTTCAAATGTGGATGTTACTGTTTATTAATTGGTTGATTTGGTATAATTATGTTAAGGTAATTTTGTTTGAAACGTGTTAATCAATTTGGTGGTGTTAATTGATACCTAGTATAACATGCGTTACTACCATATATGCCTGTAACTCCATTAATTAGTTTTCCATTTAGTTGTCATCTGTGTTGTAACTGGCCGCGAGAAAGTGGATTATGCAACTCCAACTTACTACATACATAGACATCATGCATTATTTATAATGTAACTGTAACGAATAATTAACCAAGGGATCGGAAAAGGGGTACATATATGGAAGTGTTAGTAGAGCCTTAGTTTCTTCACACACAAGTAGTTACAGTACTAAGTGCATGCTTAGATGCAAGGAAGAACAAGGAGAGATAAAAATGGTCCTTATCAAGTTGGGATGCAAGCTTGGTGCATTGTGATTGTACAGTCTGTAGTACATCCTCTGGACCATCTGATAGCTTTGAGAGAATTGGGAAGGACTCCTTACTCTGACACATCTAATTCGAGCAAACAATAGTGACTACCACTATATTTTTCACCTTGGAGTCTAGCATATTGTTGGTTTTCTCTTGTACTATCTTGCACGACACACACAAACACACATACATGTGTACAGTATACACAGAATATATATGAAAAAGTTATGTGAAATATCAATTAAATTGGGGTACATGTAGTTGTAGTCCGATTATATTTACCTCGCGGAATATTGCAAAGTATATTGTTTTGTAAAAACTGTTCGCCTGTGGAATATATACGGTACTCCAAGTATTTCAATACAATTAGTGCCGCACTACTAGATACAACTCAACCCCGTCTATATATATATGCATGCATCATGCATGTGTATTATATAGAAAGAGAGTGTGTGGGGAAGGAGGGCAGTAGATTAAAGTTAGGAGTGAGTGAGCTATAGGAGAAGTGGAGATAAAGTGGCAGTGCATGTTCTGGCTGTAATCAACATGCACTGCACCGATTTTTCAGTGCAATCCCAGATCAGACTGAGAGTGAGAGGTGAATAGATATTTTGGCTCTCATTAAATCCCTGAAATTATAGCAAGATATTTTGGAAGGTAAACAACAATCTCAAGAAAGAGGGATGGAGAGGAATGGGTGAAGGACAAGCAAGTACAAAAATGGTTTTTGGGTCGCTTCTATGGGGAACTGTTGCCTATACAGCTTATATGCGACTTGTAATGGACTTCTTGCGTCGATTTTTCACTTAATTAACTGACGCTTCTAACACTTAAATGTGTAAGATTTGTGAATGTCGACACCTAAAAGAATTTTTGAAAATGTTTATAAACTAAATCATTTTTTGTAACTCAAACTTGACAGGTTTTCCAATTACAGAGGCCAGTCTAAAAAGACTTTTTCAGACCAAAAAGTAAATGGCACGTCCGAGAGCTCATTCCAAACAGATCCAGATTCATTAACACTAAATAAGTGCCTTGCATCATCAAATTAAGAAACAAAGAATTCAAGTGTAAACACATCAAATTGTTAAGGTATATTTTCATTAATGAAGCCTATACTGCAGATCCACAAAATAAATTTAGCAGTATCAATAAAGATTTATCATGTTTTAAAATAATATATAAGTCAAAAAATTTATCATTATTATTGAAGGAAGTTACATCATTAATAATAGGTTCAATAACCTACTTACATTTCAAATGAGAGTCCTGCGAAGATTGACTCGTCTCTTCGAAACTAGGAGCAACATCTTTCACATTTTTAACATTGGTTTCTATATTTGCTTATATATATAGGAGTAGGTGATATATGATCTTTGTGATCATATTTTCTCTATATTTTTTAGTTAATTTTGCATTAAATTAAATTTTTATTAATTTAATTTCTATATTTTATTCAAGGAAAAAGGAATTCCTTCTGATGGAAGGATTGTGGTTGAAATTTCAAAATTTGAAACGAATACCAGAAAAATCTGAATTTTTGAATCAGTTTGTGGAGTGTTCATTGTTTTCGCTATAATAGGAGTTTCAGATGTCCGATTGAAATGATTCATGCCTCGTTGGAAAGCTTATAAGAAGAGGGTATCAAATTTTATTGATGATCCAAACTGTCTCGAAAATTTCAAGAATTAGAAAACTCGAATTTTTTATTTTGAAAATCCTACTATATAAAGGAAACTCCTTTGATTTATTATTAAATATGTAAAATATACTATTATTAGTGATACTCAGTTATATATCACATATATCTATTTACACTATACTATTATAAATAAGAGGACATATGATAATTTGGTTGGTTGGTTAACACCATGCAAAAACGTAAGTTAACACCTTCCAAAAAAGCAAAAAATAAAAAATTAATTAAAATTCATATAATATAAATAAATAAATTAAATTAAATCACATCTATTACATAACTACAAACTCTTTCAGTTAAATCTATAATATATGTAATATACTATTGTAAGAGAAACATGGTATAATATATTATAATATTATAAAGAGAGACATATTATAATTTGGTTGGTTGGTTGGTTAACACCTTCCTAAAACGTTTGTTAACACCTTCCAAAAAAACAAAAATCAAAAAATAAATTAAAATTCAAATAATGTAAACTCAAAAAATCAAAATATGGTATGTATTCTTGAAATCCGTAAACAGGTCATAGAAAGAAGTTCATTATTATGTTCAAGCCTCAGTGACAAATAAAGAAACAAGACTTTCAAGACTACAGAAGTATTTGAATGATAAACAGTTAGTACCAGAGGATTTCAGTGATTTTAATGAAGCAACCAGAACGACAAAGGACTTATCAACAACATTGTATTGAATACAGGTATTGATCAAGTGTTAGTCATCTGTGAACCAGACCAGTTGCACTAGTTGTCAACACTAAAAAGATCAAGATGTTTATCGTCTCGGAAGAAATTGATTTAAGTCAAACTTGAAACATCCTGGAAGTGAAAAGAATATTATAAGATGCTTAGGTTTAATTGGAAGTACAATATGCTTGCTGCAAAAAGAGAGAACCTTCAAGGATCAAAATGCAATTAGAAGACATTCGATAGTTTTCTTGTAAGAAAAACTATCGAAAGAGATTGAAGGAGGATTAAATAAAAACCATCGAATTACTTTTAAAAGTAACAAGATTTCTCTTCGATAGATTTTATTAAAATCTATCGAAGGAAAAGTAAATCTTTCATTCGATAGTTTTTAATTCAAGGAGCAGGTGAAAGTTACTTCTTTTGTCAGGTTGATGAGAAGATTGGACGGCTAGGATTTATCCTTAGCCTTCGATAGTTTTCTAAGTCTACAATTACAGAGATGAAGATAGTGTCTTCTTCAATTGACATATTACAGAAGATCATTTACGAAGATAGAGTTTTTGAGCTTGAAAAATTCACAGAGAAATTCATAGTGCTTTAAATTCTATCATTGTATTGATTTTGTGTAACCTGAACTCATTGAAGCTAATCCTACGGATTAGAATTATAGCACCCTTCGTGGTTTATATTTAGAAAATGATATATTCCCTGACTCGTGTTTTGATTTGGTATATTTGATTTCGGACAAGAACACAATTAATTATCCGCGAACGAAATTGAATAATTTGTGAGTATCGTATTCAACCCCCCCTTCTACGATACTTTGGACCTAACAATTGGTATCAGAGCTTCTTGATTGACGTACAAATCAGATCCGGTGAATGAGACCAAAATCAAACAAGGCTTGAAAATTTGAAGCAAATTTTTTAATTTTCAAAATTTTCATTTTATTGGAATTTTTTGAATCTTAAATAGTTTGAAATTTTCAGAAACCATGAGTGCTCCAAAGACAACTGCTGGTATCAAAGTTCCCCCCTTTACTAGACATGATTTTGGTTTGTGGAAGATGAAGATGTTGTTATTTATCAAAGCAACTAATCCGTTGTATATTGGCATTTCAGAGAACGGACCGTTTGTACCAATGAAACCAGTGAGCGAAACGACAACTCCTGAAGGTACTAGAGTCCCTCAAGGTTCAACCCCAAAGGAATTGTCTGAGTACACAGAGACAGACAAGGAACTGGTTAGATTGGATACATGTCTAATGCTGATATTAACAGACTCCACAGATAAGGAAATGAGTTATCAGATTATGAACTGTATAAGTGGGAAACAAATGTGGGATACCATAAATCTTATAATGGAAGGTACTGAAGACGTGCAGGAAAACAGATTGGATATCCTAACATCTCAATATGAATCATTTAGGTCACTTCCCGAAGAAAGTATAACTCAGGTCTTTGAGAAGTATACTAAGCTGTTAAATGAATTATCTATGAAAGGGAAGACCTATCCTCTGAGAGAGACGATCATGAAGTTCATGATGACACTGCCCCACCATGTAGAACACAAGTCTTCATCCATAAGAGAAAGAATAGATTTTACTAAGATGTCATTAGAGATGATCTATAGAAAGCTTAAAACTTATGAGATGGAACAAGAACAAAGAGTAATAATCTATGGACCATGGACAGTGGACAACAAAAATACGGCACTCGCAAGATCAGCTGCACTTGTAGTGAATGAACCAACAACTTCTGATATTGAAAGGCATATGTTTAGGCCTATTTGTTTACATCGAGGATATAACTCAACATTAAACAAGTTTGTAATAAGTAAGTAATAATTCAAATTGTCACAGGAATCTCAGAAGATCATAACAGTCAAAAGAATGAAGATAAAAGTCATCTACAGACTTGAAGTAATTCTACATTGAAAGAAGTTCATTAATTTGATCAAGCCTCAGTGAAGTTTACAAGAAAGTGGATTTATTAAAGTGACGGAGATTTCAGGAGTGTGACAGCAAATTACCGATTACATTGGTTTATTGAAGGGATTTAAAGAGAAGAGAATCACAGCTTCAAAGTTAGAAATGAAGAACAAACATTGAAGTTAGTCGCTCATGAACCAGACAGTACATTGAGCGTCAACTACAGTCGGTGAAAGTTCGTCATTAATTAAAGTGGTTCTCAGGACTATTTCTTTATTTAAGAAATTAGTTTTTATTCTCCTTTAATTATCTATCTCCTTTAATTAATTTAACTAATAAATTTGGTAAATTAATTAAGTAGATAATTAATTTAAAATTAATTCTAAACTTCTATAATCAGAAAGACTAAAAGTAAAGCCAGTAAGACTATCAATGATAGTCTTACCGAAAGTCTTACTGACTTTACTTAATAATTCAGAAATTATTTCTAAAATTAAGATAGTCTTACCGAAAGTCTTTTTAGACTTAAGGATAGTCTTTCTGAAAGTAGAAATAGTTTTTCTATTATCAAAATTGTATTTCTGATAAAAGAAATAGTCTTTCTGCTTTATTAAGATAGTCTGTCTACATTATTATCAAATACACGTGCAGATTATCAAAGGTCAAGTGGATTAGCTTAAAAAGAAAAGAAATCAAGACAGAAGCTTTATCACTTAACATTTCATCTAACAGAAAGTTTCTGTCAAGAACAAACTCAAGAACTGTCGGATCTTTTTCTTAAGTGAATCAATTCTAGAAATTATAGTGTTAAATCTAAACCACTTGAATTCATTCATTTGGATTGTATTGATTATCTAGCGGATCTTTATCCCTAGAACGAATCTCGAACTATCGTTTATCGTTATATCTTTTTATTACAAAAATAGATAAATTCATGTCGAATTTATTCTAGTTTTGTTTTAATTAGTTTGAGATTTTATTCTGTAATCAGTACCAAAAATTGTAACACCTTTCAAGTTTAATATAAGTTATATTTAACTTGAATTCTGTTCATTTAATTCCGCGATAATTTGTTCATCCATTGTTTAATCTTTAAAAGAACAAATTTGATAAAACGGTATAGTCTGTATTCAACCCCCCTTCTACAAACATATCGGGACCTACCAATTGGTATCAGAGCCTTTTGATTGATATACAAATCAAAGATCCATTTTTTGTGATTTTTTCTTCAACTCTGAATTTTTTATTCTTCAAAATCTCAAAAATGTCTACTACACAGAAGGTTGGTACGGTAAAGATTCCCATGTTCAGTAAGGAGCGTTATCCTATGTGGAAGAAGAAGATGCTCCTGTTTCTTCAAGTGGCTAATGTTAAATATCTTGGAGTGCTGAAAAATGGTCCTAAACTTCCTATGATTGTTGAGGAAGAGCAGATAGAGAACGATGTTGTTACTAGAGCTGCTAGGATGTATCCTAAGGATCCCAAGGATTACACAGCTGATGAGAAATATGATGCTTCCCTGGATGCCTATTTACAGTTGATACTGGTTGATTGTCTTGATCCTGTCATGCATAATCATGTTCTAAACTGTGTTTCTGCCAAACACATTTGGGACACTTTAGAGATAATCAATGAGGGGACAGAGGAAGTCAGAGAGAATAAGATGGAGATTCTCACCTCTTCTTATGAACATTTCAAATCAAACCCTGGTGAAGGTATCTCTCAGGTTTTTGAGAGATACAATAAATTGATAAATGACCTGAATCTCCATGGAAAGCACTATACTATCAAGGAGATTAACAAGAAGTTCCTCCTCACACTTCCATCTCATTTGGAGCACAGAATATCTGCAATTAGAGAAGCAAGAGATCTTGGAGAGATTTCTTTGGAAAGACTCTATGGTGTTCTGAAGACCTATGAGCTGAAGCAGATTCAGCAAAAGGAGATTTATGGACTGGAAAGGTAGTTAGTACTTCTACTGCATTGGCAACAGAAGTCCCACAGCAACTGGAAGTGAAGGTTGTTCAACCTTCCAGTTCTGACATGGATGTTATTGTGGCTGAATATGGCCTAACATCCACTGATCAATCTGGTGGTGACTTCTATTCTTTGGAAGAACTTGATCAGCTGGAGGATGGGGATATGGCAATGATAGTGAGGAAGTTTGGCAAATTCAGATTCAGAAGGAATCATAATCTTAAGTTCAAGCCCAGGTTTCAGAGAGGTGGTTCTTCCTCTTCGAATAGCACAAGTGGTGGCTATAAAACTGGAACCGTGGAAAGAAGCACAATCAGGTGCTACAATTGTAATGAGTTGGGTCACTTTGCTACAGAATGTAAAAAGCCAAAGCAAGTGAGAAGGAACTCATTTGATTCTAGCAAGAAGAATAAGATTGGGAAAGCTTATGTTGTCGAGGGAAAGAGTTGGGATGATACGGACAGTGATGAAGAAGCTGGTGAAATTGGAAACCTAGCTTTAATGGCAAATGAGGCAAGCACTTCATCATTCATGTCAGAGGTAAAATTTACTGATTCTGAAATGATCTATCATCTTAGTAGTACTGTTTCTTGTGCACGTAGTGAAAATGATAGAATAATTCTTTTGAACACAGCTCTTGAAAAGGAGGTAAAAGAATTAAGACTTGTGCGTGTTAATCAGGATGAACTCACTAAGAAAATAGCATTTCTTGAGAATAGGGTTAATTGTTATATTCAACTAGAAACCATTCTTAAGGATCAAATTAGTGAACTTAAAATCAAGGTTAATGCTTACTATAATTCTTGTAAGACTGCTAAAGAAATCATCAATAAACAAGTTATTGGTCATACTGTAGGAATAGGGTATGACTATAATGAGTCTATTGGAGAGTTAAGCATAAACACCCCTAATAGAGTCAGTGCTGAAGAAAGGGGTGTACCATATGTGCTTAAGGGTATTGAAACACCCTTCTTTAGAGAATCCTTGGCAGAACCTCTTAATGAATATTCTATCATTATTCAAGAGGAGATGCGTATTGAGGATCTTGCTTTTGAACTTGATCAGTCCAACAAGTGTATGTCTGAGAAACAAGTCAAAGTTGTTTCAGCAACAGAGAGACTAAATCAGACATCCATAAAGTGGATCAAAACAACTGTAGAACCAACATGCCAGCTGTTAATCTTTCTCATAAAGCATGTGGTGTGGTGAATTGCATGTCTTGTGCATTTAATGTTATGTATGCTTATTTTAATAGTAAGCATGTATCTGATAATAAGACTGCTCCACGTCAACATGTTAATAATAAGAAGCATGTTAGATCTAAGACTACTAGTCCTCCAAAGACTAGAGTGGATCCATTTATCCCTAAGCCTACTCCGAAATGTGTTAAGGCTGGCTATAAATGGAAACGCTCTTTTGTGAAAGACGTTGAAGTAGTTAAAGTTAAAAATGTTGTTTTGCCTGACAAAGGCCAGTTCTTTAAGTATGTCGGACCCAATCAAGTTTAGATTTCGAGGAAGGACTAATCAATTTGATATTGTAGGGTGTGGCACAGGTAAACCGTGTTATGTGGATTTTGGACAGTGGTTGTTCAAGGCATATGCCCGGAGATAGAGCCCTGCTATCAAATGTGGTTGAGAAATCTGGCCCAGACGTTACCTTTGGAGATAACAGCAAGGGTATTACCAGAGGATATGGTTGTTTGGAGTTTGGAAATGTTATCATTCAAGATGTATCCCTTGTGGAAGGTCTAAAGTTCAATCTTCTCAGCATCAGTCCTTTCTGTGACAGAGGATATGTTGTTTCCTTTGCTAAGAGAAGTGTCAGATCATTCACAAGAATAATGGAAAACTTGCTCTTCAAGGAGTAAGGAAAGGTGATTTGTTCATAGCTGGCCTGTACTTAGGATCCAAAGATGAAGTTACTTGTTTTTATGCTAAAGCTTCATCAGATGAGAGTTGGCTATGGCACAAGAAGATGTCTCACCTTAACTTCAAAATCATGAACTATCTAGTCAAGAGGGAATTGGTGAGAGGTTTGCCTCAGATGGAATTTACACAGGAAGGACTGTGTGAGGCATGTGAGAAAGGAAAGTCAAAGAAAGCTTCTCACAAGGACACTGACACATCATCAATAACTGAACCGCATCAGCTACTGCACATGGATTTGTTTGGTCCAGTTAATGTGATGTCCATGTCAAGGAAACAATATGCACTTGTGATTGTTGATGACTATTCCAAATACACATGGGTTTTATTCCTACATTCCAAGGATGAGACCCCACAGATGGTGATTGATCATATAAAGTTGATTGAGCTGGATTCCAGATTCCCTGTTAGAATCGAACTTTAATCAACAAGGACTTAATGAAGAATCCTTATGAGATCATGAACAACAAGAAACCAACTCTCAAATACTTTCATGTATTTGGTGCTAAATGTTTTGTGCTTAAGGATGAAAATGTTAAACGTGGCAAGTTTGAGGCCAACGCATATGAAGCTATATTTGTTGGTTATGCCAGAAGATCTTACAGGGTGTACTTCATTGATAGTCACCAAGTGAAGGAAAGTGTCAATGTTACATTTGATGACACTAAACTCCCTAGTATCCAAACAGAAGATTCATCTGAAGAAATGAAGTTTGATAACTTTCCAGACTCAGAATCAGATGATGAAGCTCCACCTGAGATTGCTGCTGGTAATGAAAATAACAATGATGATAATGATCATGGTGGTGGTGGTGGAAACATTGGTAACAATGGAGATACCACCAACACTGGAGAAGAATCATCAAGGGACTCAAGCAACAACTCAAGGGGAGGAAATGAAGGGTCATCTAGTCATTTACAACACCAAAATGAATTTCAAGGCGAATCATCAAGGTCAAATCTTCCAAGACAGATTGTGTGGAATAGAGCTCATCCTTTTGAGCTGATCATTGATAATCCAGGTGTTGGAGTTAGAACTAGGAGTGCTACTCAGAATGAATGTCATTATTCAGGGTTTCTTTCTGAGATGGAACCAAAGAAGACTGAGGAAGCACTGAGTGATCCTGATTGGGTAATTGCTTTGCAAGATGAACTCAATCAATTTGAACAACAACAAGTCTGGAAGCTGGTACCTAGACCAAAGAACAGGAAAGTAGTTGGTACAAGATGGGTATTCAGGAACAAGCTATATGAGGATGGCATAGTAACAAGGAACAAAGCAAGACTGGTTGCTCAAAGGTATTCACAAGCTAAAGGCATTGATTATGATGAAACCTATGCACCAGTGGCTAGGCTTGAGGCCATCAGGATGTTCTTAGCATTTGCAGCTTACTCCAATTTTAAAGTCTATCAAATGGATGTTAAGAGTGCATTCCTGAATGGTGAGCTTGATGAATAAGTGTATGTGGAACAACCCCCTCGCTTTGAAAATTAGGAGTTGCTGGACTTTGTGTACTTTCTCTTCAAGGCTATCTATGGTCTCAAACAAGCCCCAAGAAAATGGTATGACACTCTCTCTGGTTTTCTTTTAGAAAATGGTTTTGTAAGAGGTATCATAGACAAAACTCTTTCATCTAAGAAACACAAAAATGATATGATTTTAGTCAAAGTCTATGTGGATGACATCATATTTGGGTCTACTAATGATGATCTATGTAAGAGATTTGCTAAGCTAATGCAGAGTCAGTTTGAGATGAGTATAATGGCTGAGCTGAAGTTCTTTCTTGGATTACAAGTAAATCAAAGGTCAGATGGTATATTTATTCGTCAATAAAAGTATCTTAAAGAACTCCTCAAGAAATATCACATGGAGGATTCAGCATCAGCAAGGACTCCATCATCTACAGCTGTCAAACTTAGAGCTTGTGACAATTCTATCAAGGTAGATATTACAAGCTACAGATGTATGATTGACTCATTACTCTGTCTTACTGCAAGTAGACCTGATATTATGCATGCTACATGCTTATGTGCAAGGTTCCAAGCAGATCCTAGAGATTTACATCTCGTTGGTGTTAAAAGAATCTTGAGATATCTTAAAGGTACACCTAATTTAGGTATTTGGTACCCTAAAGTTTCTAGTTTTAATCTTGTTGGATATACAGATTCTGATTATGCAGGTAGTGTTGTGGATAGAAAGAGTACCTATGGGAGTTGTCAATTCCTAGGAGGTAGATTGATTTCCTGGTATAGCAAGAAACAGCAAACAGTTTCAAATTCAACAGCAAAAGCTGAATATATTGCTGCTGGAAGCTGATGTGCTCAGATCTTATGGATAAAGAATCAATTGAAGGACTATGGCTTTGTATTAAACAAAATTGCTATTTTATGTGATAATACAAGTGCCATAGCAATCTCCAAAAACCTTGTTCAGCACTCGAGAACCAAGCACATTGACATCAGGTATCATTTTATCAGAGAACATGTCATGAATGGTACTGTGGAGTTACATTTTGTACCCATAGAGGAACAAACAGCAGATATTTTCACTAAGTCTCTTGATGAATCCACTTTTACCAGGTTAGTTGGTAAATTGGGTATGTTAGATAGCTTTAGTGATTAGTACTGATAATTGTTTAATGTTTGTTCTTGGTTAGAATACATGTGTTATGTGCTGTACATTTTCTGAAATTCACTTGTATTTTAGTTTATCGAAACATTTTCTTAGTTGCTGTGTAATTACTGATCTTAAATGTCATGCTGCTATTTAGTTTGTTAAAGTTTCTAGGTTAAGTATTTTTAAATAATTTATTTGTCCTAAAAATACTTTTCTCAGATTTTTCTATTAAGAAATTTATTTTTACTGCAAATTTATGAATTTAGAAATATTTAAATAATTGTTAAAACTGTTTATATATTTTTTCTTGTATTTTTAGAATTTATTGTTGCCCAGTAATAATCTATTGTAGAAGGGGGGTTGAATACAATAGTGTAAGATAATCGACTTCTTAATGTATATATCACAAATATGAAAAGAAAGATAACAGCTTTATTAAATCTGATATAAAACTGTTATAAACTCTCTCAAGAAATTCTGATGTTCTTGAGAGCTGCTAGTTTACAAAAACTCTCTCAAGAAATTCTATGTTCTCAAGAGCTTCTATTCGATTATGTTCTCTCTCGAATGAATACATAAATCGAAACAAAGACTGTGTTTATATAGTGCACACAGCTTCTCTATCAATAACAAGATAAGTCCTAATCAATAACAAAGATAGAAACCTATCCTTAATCGATAGCTACATTCTACAAACCAGGAACAAATAGAATAAACTTCCATGTTTATCTAGACTCCAAATATAACTCGAAGTAGGAATCCTGATCAGCTTCAAGTTCTGATGATCAATCCTGATCATAGTCTGAGTAGGAATCCTGATGATCAATAAGATACTGACGCTTGATCAAATACTGATGACCATGCAATACTGATGACGTCAGCAATCCTGATCAGTTGAGTCTAGCTTCTGACGATCATTGAATTCTGATCTAACAATCTCCCCCAATCTCATACTTTGTAAAATAAAGTATAGATTCCAAATATTCAATGATGTCAAAAACATGTATCAAAATGTACAAGTATCTTCAGAAACAACTTATATGTTTAAGCTTTTTGATAGAACAGATTCATCTTCAAGAAGTTGGATAATAAACTTTCTTCTTTTTCTTCAAGAATTTGAATCAGTCTTTCCTTAAGATTTCTGAGTTCTTCATCTTCCTCATTAATCTGGTAGATAGCTGCTCTGAGATTCTGTATGGAGCTTTTCTGTAGACTGTGCTCTTCAAGCAAAAGATAAGCAATTTCCTTCCCATCAGGATTGAGAGTAAGTTGGGTCATACCAAAAGTTACTTCTTTAACAGCAGTACCTCTTTGCATTTCCACATCCTGACCTCTTTGATTTAAGTACATGGGAATATAATTACCATCGAAATTACTGTTTCCATCCAGTCTTCTTCTTATAGTTGACAAAATCATGTCAGCCCATACTTTGTACACTTGGTTCTTCCATCTTAACAGATAGTGAACATATTTCAGTTCCTGTGTAGTTTTCATCAGCAGATCTTGAATAGATAGAATCTTCACACTACCATCTTTCATGAAGTACATAAGCTTTTCTTTCTTTTCAAAACCATCATGACAATCTATAACTATATCAACAGCTAATAAATTGTTCAGGTTTTCAGAAGTTAAAGTACCTCCAATTTCTGTCAAGGAGTAAGGATCAACATATGACATATTCAGATATTCACCATCTCTGTGTCCAATACCTCCTCTTGAATTACTTGACAATTGCTTCAGATTTGAAAACATCTTTAACCAGAGTGCTTTTGATCTAACCATCTCAGATAAATCAACAACACTTGAAGCACTTGTAATAATTCCACCAGACTGAAAATTGATAGGTGTATCACAACTTAATGTGCTAATATGTTTCCACTTCTTATCCTTTTCCTTTTCAAAAACATAGCTTCTTTCCAGTAAAGATTCTTGTTTGCTTGAATTTCTCCATTTTCTTTCATTTGAAACTTTAAGCCTTTGTAGATAGAGATTAAAATCTTCATTTGTTCTCTTTGTAATTTCTCTTCTTATGGCTTCTTCTTCTTCATCTACTTCTTTGTTGTGACAATCAACAACAGTAGATAAGATTATCAAATCAACCTCTTGCAGAATTTCAGATTCGTCAGGATCTTGAATATTGTCAGGATTAGAATCTTCAATTTGATTTGTATTGCTGAGAGTTGATTTACTTGATTTTCTTCTCAATTCAGGTTCTTCTTCAACAAATTCCTTGTCTTCTTTCTCCATGATATCCTTGATAACAGGATCTATTAGATTTTGTGAAGCTTCAGGAATTTCTTCAATTCTTAACCCTCTAGACCTTGTCTGTCTAGGTACTGTTTGAGTTGAAGAACCTCTTCTATTTCTTCTAGCACCTCTCCTACCTCTGCTTCCTCTACCTCTAGCAGGAGCAGTATAGCTTTCCATTGTCTCACTTTGTAGTCTCAAGAATTCTTCATGTGAGAGATCTGGATATTCTTCACTTGCTGTAGAGAGTGCTTTTCTTGCATATAATTGTTGAACTCTTTTATCAGTGTGATAAAGAGTAACAATTCTGCCGTCTTTTGTAGAAAACTTCTGGAATAAATTTGATGCATCTTCAGGATTATCAATAATTACATCTTCATCACCTTCAGGAATTGTAGCAAGAACGTGTCCATGACCAGATGTCAGGATTTGACCTTCCGTCAGGATCTGAGATTGCACCAATGTTCTTACTGTCTTAACTCCAGAATCAGAAACATGAGTTGACTGCGTTGTTTGACTTTGAGAAGTTTGGATTGTCTTCATAACAACAGCATCAGAGGTTTCTCCTTGTATCACTTTGTCACCACCATCATCTCCAGTATCATCATCATTATTTCTTAATACTAGATCAGGTGTACATTTTGTCTGAATAACCTTCTCCCCCTTTTTGACATCAGGATTTGACAATAATTGCAAAATTAAGGAAAGAGAGGCTTGAATTTCAGTTACCTTAGTATCCATAGAATCAATTCTTTGATTGATTGAGGTTTGTTCTGAAACAACAGATTTCACTTGGGATTCCACTACCCTCAATTGTAAAGTAGTAGGCACCTTTGTAAAATTATTAAAGATATCAGTCCTCACTTTTTCAGTTGAGCCCTTGATAGAATCAATCTCACTTTTCAGACTTTTGGATAACAGAGTTGTAGCCTTCAGATGATTCTTCAAGTCTTGATTCTCTATAGACTTCACTGCATTATAGGCATGTTCAATAGCAGAAGAAAAACTGATAGATTCATCAGATTGGTGCCATGAATTGTTCCATTCATTCTGTCTAAATGCCTCTGCAGGATCAAAAGAAGGAGTAGAAAAATCTTGTCTCTGATCTTTCCCAGTGAAAGCATTGCTAGCCATATATGTACTTGATGAACCAAAATTAGTTCCAAGACTAATTTTGAGTGCTGTAGCAAGCTGTTCCTTCTCTTTTCGATTCTCATTATCATCATCACTATCATCAGAAGTATCATCAACAGTACCATGAGTAATATCAGGATCCAGAATAGCAATACCTTTCAGTTTATCCTGTGGTTCTGAGATAGGATGATCCATTGGTCTTGAACGAAGTGGCTGTATCAAAATAGGTTCATTATCAGGAGCACCACTAGCGTCAGGATGAACATCGTCAGGATTTGATATGCGTGCATCAGTATTTGCTACCAATGGTTCTTGTGGAGCTTGAGGTTCAGAAGCTTCTTCAACACTTTGAGTTAAAGGTTCTTGTGTGCTTCCCTCATTGACAATGTTCACGACCAATCTTTCAACAGAAGCTGTAGCTTTGCCTGCATCTTCACTTTGAGAAGATGGTTCTTGTGTAGCTGGAATGTTGATGTCTTCATTCTCCCTTTGAGAAAATGGTTCTTGTGTGACCATTCCACTAGCTAAGCCTTCACCCAAACTTTGATTGAGTGGTTCTTGTGTGGCAGGATCAACAATAGCTGCTGAATTACTCTGAAATTCAGGTTCTTGTGGGCTTGATCCTTTCAGCTTCTTCTGTCTCTGATAGACTAACTCTTCTGCATTCCTCTTTTTCTTTGATGTAGGTGTAAGACCAACCAAGGAAGCAGTTGTAGAAACCTTCTCCCAAGAAATTTCTCTAAGCTGAGATGGAGAGGCTGGAGAGTCTGATATAGAGACACTTTTGTTGTTGCATCAGGAATACTAACATCAGGATTTGCTAGAGCATCAGGAGTAGATGACTCATCAGGATTTGATGTCTGAATATCAGTATCCTTCATTTGCACTGTCAAAGGAATATGATACCTGCTCTTTGATAATTTCCTTGTCTTTTGTGGTTTTGATAAAGGTACCACAGCTTTAGTAGCAGTATCAGCAACTTCCTTGTTCACATTCATCACAGAGGATATAGGTAAGTCATCCTCTGAATCACTTTCATCAATCAACCTTAACTTCCTTTTCACAGGAACATTCTTAACAACCTTATCAGCTTTCTTCACCAGGACCCCTTGTACACCCCCTTGTATCTTCTTTTTAGTGAGTGGTGTAGAGGAAAAATCCTTTGAACCTGATTGCCTTCCAGACACATCAGTTCTAGCTGATTTCTTTGATTTTACAACTAAAGTCTTTTGAGAGACAGTAGAGGTGGTTGTTAACTGTTTAGACTGTTTAGGTTGCATGCTTGTGTCAGGAACAAGGTGGGTTGGACCTTGCCCCATAGCATTAGAAAGTAGTCCATAACGAGTAGGCATTTTCTGATGTAAGAAAAACCTAACCTCATCAGGAATAAAAGCATTTCCTATGAAACCATTTGCCTTATCACTGTTGACTAAGGACTTAATATTATTCTCAGTAATTCTACAGATTGGTAGAACTACATCATCCTCAAAAACAACATTAGGACATAAGTGATTAAATATCAACTGTAAAAATCTAAGAAAACAGACAGAACCCAATTTATCTGATTTCCTATCACTTAAAGCTTTTAAGATAAAAGACCCATAATCAAACACTGTAGAATGGATAAGAGAGTACCCAATTTTAAGAGATCCTGATGGAAGAGCATCAAAATTTGATGTCTTGTTCAGGAAACAGCGGCTGATTATATCAAAGAAGAAATTCCATTCCTTCTTAAGCTTTGTCCTGAAGAGATTTCCATATCTCTTTACTTCACCATTGTAGCCCAACTTTGTAACAAACTCAAAAAGAGTAGAGTCCGAAACATTAGCAGGAATAGCATCACCAAGAACGGGTAAATGCAGGGCTGCCTCCACAATTGTAGGAGTCACATAGTGAGTAGTTCCATTATATCCAAAACTCATCAAGATTGTATCAGAATGCCCTTTATCAAAAGTAACTGAGTTCCACACCTGCATTACAGACTTAAAAGAAACACTTGCAGGTTCTGTTAAAGCAAACTTCAATGGGCTTGAAGCTAGAAAATCTTGAATGATATGAAACTCATTGGGTAAATCTTGATGATTTAGTATAGCCACAAAATTGTTAGTGGCAAATGTAACACCACTAATCACTGTCTGTTTGTTCATGAATGATGAAGATGTCATTGTAATGCTTTTGAAAACTCGATAATTAAGATTTGAAGCAATTAGGGTATGAAAGCACAGAGAGAGATAGAAAACGAAAAACTGATGATAAGAGAGTAATTAACGATGTAGACCAATGAAAAGTATTTTGTTAAAACAAAATATTACTCTCAAGGACAGGTGGCAAAATATGATTTGTGCACAAAGAATTAGTGGACAGATTACGTGTGTCATTTAAATAAATCTGCACCGCCTTTTATGTGTATGTATTGATATATCTATAATAGTGCAACACACGCGCGCATACAGTTGTCCTACTAAAACTCAACCGTCCATCAGCAGATACTGACGAAAAATTAGGCACAAATGAAGTAATGAAATACTGACCTGTACATCAGGATTGACCAGTTGACTTCCTGTCAGGATTGAGTCCTATCAGGATTTGATCAAAGATACATACCTTTCTAAATAACCATCAGGATTTGACAGTTATCAGGATTTCCTCTCTGTAGCTTTTCCTCAGAAATTCTCAAGATTCATCATTCCAAGTTCATTCACCAATTTATTGAAAGTAGCTTCAGGTAGTGGCTTGGTGAATATATCAGCTAGTTGTTGATCAGTAGGAACAAAGTGAAGTTCAATTGTTCCTTCCAGAACCTGTTCTCTTATAAAGTGATATCTGATACTTATGTGTTTAGTAAGAGAATGCTGAACTGGATTTCCTGTCATTGCAATAGCACTTTGGTTATCACAATAAATAGGGATCTTTGAGTATGACAGGCCATAATCTAACAACTGATTTCTCATCCACATTATCTGAGCACAACAACTTCCTGCAGCAATGTACTCAGCTTCTGCAGTTGAAGTGGAAATAGATTTTTGCTTTTTACTGAACCATGAAACTAGTCTTCCACCCAAAAACTGACAACTTCCTGAAGTACTTTTCCTGTCTATTTTGCATCCTGCAAAATCAGCATCTGAATAACCACACAACCCAAAATCTGATTCCCTTGCATACCAAAGGCCAAGTGAAGGAGTGCCTTTGAGATATCTGAAAATTCTTTTGACTGCAATCAGATGTGGTTCTCTAGGTTTTACTTGAAATCTTGCACATAGACAGGTTGCAAACATGATATCTGGTCTACTGGCAGTGAGATACAATAAAGAGCCAATCATTCCTCTGTAGTGAGTTACATCTACCTCTTCACCTTGATCAGGATCAAGTTTGGTAGCTGTAGCTATGGGAGTTGAAGCAGGAGTACTGTCTTGCATGTTAAACCTTGTCAGTAAGTTCCTTGTGTATTTAGACTGATTAATAAAAATCCCTTCATCAGTCTGTTTAACTTGAAGACCCAGAAAGTAACTCATTTCTCCCATCATGCTCATTTGATATCTTGACTGCATAAGCTTGGAAAACTTTTCACATAGCTTATTGTTTGTTGACCCAAAAATGATATCATCAACATAAATCTGAACTAACAGCAACTCCTTACCATGATTCAAATAAAATAGAGTTTTATCAACTGCACCTCTTTTGAATCCACTTTCCAGTAAGAATTGAGCTAAGGTTTCATACCATGCTCTTGGAGCTTGCTTTAGTCCATAAAGTGCCTTATCCAGTCTGTAGACATGATCTGGATATTTAGAATCAATGAAACCAAGAGGTTGTTCAACATAAACTTCTTCCTCCAGTTCACCATTTAAGAAAGCACTTTTAACATCCATCTGGAAAACCTTGAATTTCTTATGTGCTGCATAAGCAAGAAATATCCTGATGGCTTCTAGTCTTGCAACAGGAGCAAAAGTTTCATCATAGTCAATTCCCTCTTGTTGGGAATACCCCTTTGCAACTAGTCTAGCTTTATTTCTGATAATGACTCCATCAGAATCAGTCTTGTTCTTGAAAATCCACTTTGTACCAACAATTGATCTATTCTTTGGTCTTGGTACCAGTTTCCAGACTTCATTCCTTTCAAATTCATTCAGTTCTTCTTGCATTGCAGTAACCCAATCAGCATCTTTAAGTGCATCTTCAACTTTCTTAGGCTCCTCCTTGGATAGAAAGTTATTGTATAGACATTCATTCTGAGTTGCACTTCTTGTTTGAACCCCTGCATAAGGATCTCCAATTATCAAATCAGGAGAATGATCTTTTGTCCATTTCCTTGCTGGTGTCAAATTGTTTCTTGAAGTAGATGCTCCCCCTGGATTGGTGTTATCTTGATTGAAAGAATTTGATTGATTTGAAGCTCTCCCTGAATTATTGCTATGCCCTCCTGATGTGTTGTCAGGATCTTCACTTGAATCAGTATCTGAAGAATTCTGTCCTGATGATTGAGTTGACTCTGAACTTATAGTTGAATGTCGTTGCTCCCCCTCAACATTAGCACTACTAGTTGTATCACTGTTGTTTGCATCATCAGTATTAGTACCATCAGTACCTGGTGAGTCATCAGGATTTGGTGACCCATCAGTATCTGATGAATTGACAGGATCTGATTCAATTTCTTCAGGTTCCTTGGAAGCTTCATTTTCAAATAACAATCTATCATGCGAGTCTTCAATGATTCCAGATATCTTCTTATCATCAAAAGATACATGAATTGACTCCATGACAGTTCTTGTTCTCAAATTAAAAACTCTGAAAGCTCTTGATGTAGGATAACCTATGAATATTCCTTCATCAGCCTTTGTTTCAAATTTCCCTAGCTGTTCAGGATGAGTTCTGAGAACAAAACATTTACAGCCAAACACATGCAAATGCTTCAGACTTGGTTTCTTCTCCTTGAGTGACTGATAAGGAGTGACACCATGCCTGTTTATCAATGTGAGATTTTGTGTATAGCATGCTGTGTTGACTGCTTCTGCCCAGAAATATGTAGGTAATTTAGCTTCTTCCAACATAGTTCTGCCAGCTTCAATAAGAGTTCTATTCTTCCTTTCTACTACTCCATTTTGCTGAGGTGTGCCAGGAGCAGAGAATTGTTGAATGATTCCTTTGTATTTGCAGAACTCTTCCATCTTTGAATTCTTAAATTCAGTACCATTATCACTTCTCAGAATCTTGACTTTGTACTTTGTGGTTGTCTCAATCATCCTCACATGATCCAACAGAACTTCAGGAGTTTCATCTTTTCTATGCAGAAAATACACCCAGGTGAATCTAGAATATTCATCAACAATTACAAGAGTGTACCTTTTTTTACTGATGGACATGATGTTGACTGGACCAAACAGATCAAGATGTAGCATGTGATATGGTTCTTCAATCGAGGATACTGATTTACTCTGGAATGATGTCCTTCTTTGTTTTGATTTTTGGCATGCATCACAGAGTCCATCAGGTGTATATAAGACATTAGGTAATCCTCTTACTAATTCTTTCTTAACCAACTCATTGATGTTGCTGAAGTTGAGATGAGAAAGCTTCTTGTGCCAATTCCAACTTTCATCTACTGAAGCTTTACTGATGAAACATGTAGGGGAGCCATCAGTATATGAGAGAATGTTGGCTTCATATATGTTACCATGCCTGTAGCCAGTTAGTGCTATCTTCCCTGTTGCTTTACTGACTACTTCACAATGTGTGGAATAGAAATTGACATGATAACCTCTGTCAGTGATTTGACTAATACTCAACAAGTTGTGTTTTAGTCCCTTCACTAGAGCTACTTTTTCAATGATGACATTTCCAATGATTATATTGCCATATCCTAAGGTTTGTCCAATGTTGCCATCTCCATAAGACACAGTTGGGCCAGCTTTTTCCTCATATTCTGATAACAGGGCTTTGTTTCCAGTCATGTGCACAGAACATCCACTATCCATGACTAACACATTTTTCTTTTTACCCTGCATCAGAATAGAAACACACTAGTTAGAACACTTAGGAACCCATACATGTTGGGTTCCTTTCTCATGCAATTTATTAATTTTAGCAGCAGAAGACTTTCTGACTTTAGCAGTCCTGACAGGATTTACTCCATCAGGATTTGCTTTGTCAGCATCAGTATTAACAAAAGCATGCTTCACTATGACATTTTCAGTTCTATCAGACTTTGTACTACTTTCAAACTTAGGCAATGGATCATAAAAGTTATAGTACAAATCATGATACTCTTTACATGTATAAATAGAATGCCATAGACTACCACAATGAAAACAGGAGCTAAGCCTTCACCCAAACTTTCAACAGAAGCTGTAGCTTTGCCTGCATCTTCACTTTGAGAAGATGGTTCTTGTGTAGCTGGAATGTTGATGTCTTCATTCTCCCTTTGAGAAAATGGTTCTTGTGTGACCATTCCACTAGCTAAGCCTTCACCCAAACTTTGATTGAGTGGTTCTTGTGTGGCAGGATCAACAGTAGCTGCTGAATTACTCTGAAATTCAGGTTCTTGTGGGCTTGATCCTTTCAGCTTCTTCTGTCTCTGATAGACTAACTCTTCTGCATTCCTCTTTTTCTTTGATGTAGGTGTAAGACCAACCAAGGAAGCAGTTGTAGAAACCTTCTCCCAAGAAATTTCTCTAAGCTGAGATGGAGAGGCTGGAGAGTCTGATATAGAGACACTTTTGTTGTTGCATCAGGAATACTAACATCAGGATTTGCTAGAGCATCAGGAGTAGATGACTCATCAGGATTTGATGTCTGAATATCAGTATCCTTCATTTGCACTGTCAAAGGAATATGATACCTGCTCTTTGATAATTTCCTTGTCTTTTGTGGTTTTGATAAAGGTACCACAGCTTTAGTAGCAGTATCAGCAACTTCCTTGTTCACATTCATCACAGAGGATATAGGTAAGTCATCCTCTGAATCACTTTCATCAATCAACCTTAACTTCCTTTTTACAGGAACATTCTTAACAACCTTATCAGCTTTCTTCACCAGGACCCCTTGTACACCCCCTTGTATCTTCTTTTTAGTGAGTGGTGTAGAGGAAAAATCCTTTGAACCTGATTGCCTTCCAGACACATCAGTTCTAGCTGATTTCTTTGATTTTACAACTAAAGTCTTTTGAGAGACAGTAGAGGTGGTTGTTAACTGTTTAGACTGTTTAGGTTGCATGCTTGTGTCAGGAACAAGGTGGGTTGGACCTTGCCCCATAGCATTAGAAAGTAGTCCATAACGAGTAGGCATTTTCTGATGTAAGAAAAACCTAACCTCATCAGGAATAAAAGCATTTCCTATGAAACCATTTGCCTTATCACTGTTGACTAAGGACTTAATATTATTCTCAGTAATTCTACAGATTGGTAGAACTACATCATCCTCAAAAACAACATTAGGACATAAGTGATTAAATATCAACTGTAAAAATCTAAGAAAACAGACAGAACCCAATTTATCTGATTTCCTATCACTTAAAGCTTTTAAGATAAAAGACCCATAATCAAACACTGTAGAATGGATAAGAGAGTACCCAATTTTAAGAGATCCTGATGGAAGAGCATCAAAATTTGATGTCTTGTTCAGGAAACAGCGGCTGATTATATCAAAGAAGAAATTCCGTTCCTTCTTAAGCTTTGTCCTGAAGAGATTTCCATATCTCTTTACTTCACCATTGTAGCCCAACTTTGTAACAAACTCAAAAAGAGTAGAGTCCGAAACATTAGCAGGAATAGCATCACCAAGAACGGGTAAATGCAGGGCTGCCTCCACAATTGTAGGAGTCACATAGTGAGTAGTTCCATTATATCCAAAACTCATCAAGATTGTATCAGAATGCCCTTTATCAAAAGTAACTGAGTTCCACACCTGCATTACAGACTTAAAAGAAACACTTGCAGGTTCTGTTAAAGCAAACTTCAATGGGCTTGAAGCTAGAAAATCTTGAATGATATGAAACTCATTGGGTAAATCTTGATGATTTAGTATAGCCACAAAATTGTTAGTGGCAAATGTAACACCACTAATCACTGTCTGTTTGTTCATGAATGATGAAGATGTCATTGTAATGCTTTTGAAAACTCGATAATTAAGATTTGAAGCAATTAGGGTATGAAAGCACAGAGAGAGATAGAAAACGAAAAACTGATGATAAGAGAGTAATTAACGATGTAGACCAATGAAAAGTATTTTGTTAAAACAAAATATTACTCTCAAGGACAGGTGGCAAAATATGATTTGTGCACAAAGAATTAGTGGACAGATTACGTGTGTCATTTAAATAAATCTGCACCGCCTTTTATGTGTATGTATTGATATATCTATAATAGTGCAACACACGCGCGCATACAGTTGTCCTACTAAAACTCAACCGTCCATCAGCAGATACTGACGAAAAATTAGGCACAAATGAAGTAATGAAATACTGACCTGTACATCAGGATTGACCAGTTGACTTCCTGTCAGGATTGAGTCCTATCAGGATTTGATCAAAGATACATACCTTTCTAAATAACCATCAGGATTTGACAGTTATCAGGATTTCCTCTCTGTAGCTTTTCCTCAGAAATTCTCAAGATTCATCATTCCAAGTTCATTCACCAATTTATTGAAAGTAGCTTCAGGTAGTGGCTTGGTGAATATATCAGCTAGTTGTTGATCAGTAGGAACAAAGTGAAGTTCAATTGTTCCTTCCAGAACCTGTTCTCTTATAAAGTGATATCTGATACTTATGTGTTTAGTAAGAGAATGTTGAACTGGATTTCCTGTCATTGCAATAGCACTTTGGTTATCACAATAAATAGGGATCTTTGAGTATGACAGGCCATAATCTAACAACTGATTTCTCATCCACATTATCTGAGCACAACAACTTCCTGCAGCAATGTACTCAGCTTCTGCAGTTGAAGTGGAAATAGATTTTTGCTTTTTACTGAACCATGAAACTAGTCTTCCACCCAAAAACTGACAACTTCCTGAAGTACTTTTCCTGTCTATTTTGCATCCTGCAAAATCAGCATCTGAATAACCACACAACCCAAAATCTGATTCCCTTGCATACCAAAGGCCAAGTGAAGGAGTGCCTTTGAGATATCTGAAAATTCTTTTGACTGCAATCAGATGTGGTTCTCTAGGTTTTACTTGAAATCTTGCACATAGACAGGTTGCAAACATGATATCTGGTCTACTGGCAGTGAGATACAATAAAGAGCCAATCATTCCTCTGTAGTGAGTTACATCTACCTCTTCACCTTGATCAGGATCAAGTTTGGTAGCTGTAGCTATGGGAGTTGAAGCAGGAGTACTGTCTTGCATGTTAAACCTTGTCAGTAAGTTCCTTGTGTATTTAGACTGATTAATAAAAATCCCTTCATCAGTCTGTTTAACTTGAAGACCCAGAAAGTAACTCATTTCTCCCATCATGCTCATTTGATATCTTGACTGCATAAGCTTGGAAAACTTTTCACATAGCTTATTGTTTGTTGACCCAAAAATGATATCATCAACATAAATCTGAACTAACAGCAACTCCTTACCATGATTCAAATAAAATAGAGTTTTATCAACTGCACCTCTTTTGAATCCACTTTCCAGTAAGAATTGAGCTAAGGTTTCATACCATGCTCTTGGAGCTTGCTTTAGTCCATAAAGTGCCTTATCCAGTCTGTAGACATGATCTGGATATTTAGAATCAATGAAACCAAGAGGTTGTTCAACATAAACTTCTTCCTCCAGTTCACCATTTAAGAAAGCACTTTTAACATCCATCTGGAAAACCTTGAATTTCTTATGTGCTGCATAAGCAAGAAATATCCTGATGGCTTCTAGTCTTGCAACAGGAGCAAAAGTTTCATCATAGTCAATTCCCTCTTGTTGGGAATACCCCTTTGCAACTAGTCTAGCTTTATTTCTGATAATGACTCCATCAGAATCAGTCTTGTTCTTGAAAATCCACTTTGTACCAACAATTGATCTATTCTTTGGTCTTGGTACCAGTTTCCAGACTTCATTCCTTTCAAATTCATTCAGTTCTTCTTGCATTGCAGTAACCCAATCAGCATCTTTAAGTGCATCTTCAACTTTCTTAGGCTCCTCCTTGGATAGAAAGTTATTGTATAGACATTCATTCTGAGTTGCACTTCTTGTTTGAACCCCTGCATAAGGATCTCCAATTATCAAATCAGGAGAATGATCTTTTGTCCATTTCCTTGCTGGTGTCAAATTGTTTCTTGAAGTAGATGCTCCCCCTGGATTGGTGTTATCTTGATTGAAAGAATTTGATTGATTTGAAGCTCTCCCTGAATTATTGCTATGCCCTCCTGATGTGTTGTCAGGATCTTCACTTGAATCAGTATCTGAAGAATTCTGTCCTGATGATTGAGTTGACTCTGAACTTATAGTTGAATGTCGTTGCTCCCCCTCAACATTAGCACTACTAGTTGTATCACTGTTGTTTGCATCATCAGTATTAGTACCATCAGTACCTGGTGAGTCATCAGGATTTGGTGACCCATCAGTATCTGATGAATTGACAGGATCTGATTCAATTTCTTCAGGTTCCTTGGAAGCTTCATTTTCAAATAACAATCTATCATGCGAGTCTTCAATGATTCCAGATATCTTCTTATCATCAAAAGATACATGAATTGACTCCATGACAGTTCTTGTTCTCAAATTAAAAACTCTGAAAGCTCTTGATGTAGGATAACCTATGAATATTCCTTCATCAGCCTTTGTTTCAAATTTCCCTAGCTGTTCAGGATGAGTTCTGAGAACAAAACATTTACAGCCAAACACATGCAAATGCTTCAGACTTGGTTTCTTCTCCTTGAGTGACTGATAAGGAGTGACACCATGCCTGTTTATCAATGTGAGATTTTGTGTATAGCATGCTGTGTTGACTGCTTCTGCCCAGAAATATGTAGGTAATTTAGCTTCTTCCAACATAGTTCTGCCAGCTTCAATAAGAGTTCTATTCTTCCTTTCTACTACTCCATTTTGCTGAGGTGTGCCAGGAGCAGAGAATTGTTGAATGATTCCTTTGTATTTGCAGAACTCTTCCATCTTTGAATTCTTAAATTCAGTACCATTATCACTTCTCAGAATCTTGACTTTGTACTTTGTGGTTGTCTCAATCATCCTCACATGATCCAACAGAACTTCAGGAGTTTCATCTTTTCTATGCAGAAAATACACCCAGGTGAATCTAGAATATTCATCAACAATTACAAGAGTGTACCTTTTTTTACTGATGGACATGATGTTGACTGGACCAAACAGATCAAGATGTAGCATGTGATATGGTTCTTCAATCGAGGATACTGATTTACTCTGGAATGATGTCCTTCTTTGTTTTGATTTTTGGCATGCATCACAGAGTCCATCAGGTGTATATAAGACATTAGGTAATCCTCTTACTAATTCTTTCTTAACCAACTCATTGATGTTGCTGAAGTTGAGATGAGAAAGCTTCTTGTGCCAATTCCAACTTTCATCTACTGAAGCTTTACTGATGAAACATGTAGGGGAGCCATCAGTATATGAGAGAATGTTGGCTTCATATATGTTACCATGCCTGTAGCCAGTTAGTGCTATCTTCCCTGTTGCTTTACTGACTACTTCACAATGTGTGGAATAGAAATTGACATGATAACCTCTGTCAGTGATTTGACTAATACTCAACAAGTTGTGTTTTAGTCCCTTCACTAGAGCTACTTTTTCAATGATGACATTTCCAATGATTATATTGCCATATCCTAAGGTTTGTCCAATGTTGCCATCTCCATAAGACACAGTTGGGCCAGCTTTTTCCTCATATTCTGATAACAGGGCTTTGTTTCCAGTCATGTGCACAGAACATCCACTATCCATGACTAACACATTTTTCTTTTTACCCTGCATCAGAATAGAAACACACTAGTTAGAACACTTAGGAACCCATACATGTTGGGTTCCTTTCTCATGCAATTTATTAATTTTAGCAGCAGAAGACTTTCTGACTTTAGCAGTCCTGACAGGATTTACTCCATCAGGATTTGCTTTGTCAGCATCAGTATTAACAAAAGCATGCTTCACTATGACATTTTCAGTTCTATCAGACTTTGTACTACTTTCAAACTTAGGCAATGGATCATAAAAGTTATAGTACAAATCATGATACTCTTTACATGTATAAATAGAATGCCATAGACTACCACAATGAAAACAGGACTTCTGCGGTTTATAGAGTACTGATCTATTCCTCACATCAGATTTAGAAATATCAGCAATCTTCTTTTTAATCTTCTTACAATCAATAGCAAGATGATTAGAGTTACCACAGTTAAAACAACACTTTCTAGGTGCATTTGGGATATATTTATAACCATTCTCTTTATTGATCCCAACTTTACCATTCCTGTTTCTCTTAACAGTAGCTTCCTTTTTCTTATCTGTAACCTCACAGATTTCATCTTTAAGCTGTTTCTGAGACAATAGACCTAGATTCTTAGTGACTTTGTTCATGACAGGTTTAGACTTTATAATTTTAATTCCTTGAGTAGAAGAAGATCCCTTTTAAAAAGTAGAATTGGAATCCTTACCAAAAACAAAATTAACAGGAGTAATCTTAGATTTGGTTGAGTCTATAACATGTCTATAGGTCTTTGGACTGACTGTCTCATCAATGACAATTTTCTCTGCTAATTTCTTATCTTCATCTGACTTATATCCTAGACACTCTTTCCAATTCTTAGAGGTATTAATCTCATGAAATTTCCTACCAGAGTCTGTCCAGGTTCTGATTTTCTCATTAGCATATTCAAGTTCTTTTTCAAGGGAAGTACATTTAGATGTCATCTCTAAGTGCATGTGTTTAGCATTATCACATTCTTTTTGTACTTCTTGCATACGAGAAAATTCAGCTTCTAATATCTCATTCCTCTTTCTAAGGTCAGACATCTCAGATAAGATTCTAGTATTCTCAGCAGTTTGACTTCTAAAGCTAATATGTAATGACTTTAGAAAACGTCTTAACTCAGAAGCATTATCAGTATCAAAATCAAAGATAGTATTTAGTACCTTATCATCAGGAGCAGCGGTTACATCAGCATTGGCCATTAATGCATAGTTGACTACCTCAGTATCAGATTCTGAGGAAGAGTCCATCCAATCCTTGCTTGATGTGATGAGTGCCTTTGTCTTGTTGCATTCAGAAGCAAAGTGACCCATTCCATTACACTTGTAGCATCTAACCTTTGATTTGTCAAATTTGCTACCCTTGCTGTCCTTTTTGATATACTTGTCTTTGTCTTCTTTGAAGGTCTTTTTCTGAAAGTTGCCTTGTCTTCTACTCTTCCTGAACTTCATCCTTCTGAAGTTTCTGACAATCATAGCAACCATCTCTTCCATGTCTGAATCAGAAGATTCATCACCAGTATTGGCATCAGAATTGCCATCAGTATCTGATGAAGAGTCGTTAGGATCTGACTCAGCTACTCTTGCTTTCCTTCTAGAGACCTCCATAGCTTTTCCTTTTGATTTAGCTTCTACATTCAAAGCAATTGACTTTGCCTTGCTGCTTTTCTTGTTCTTTCTCTGTTGAACTTCAAGATCATGAGTTCTTAGCATCCCATAGATCTCATCAAGAGACACAATGTTCAGATCATACTGGTGTCTAATGATTGAGGTCTGAGTATCCCATTCTTCAGGTAAAGCTCTAAGAAATTTGGTGTTTGAATCTTCAGTTTCATATACTTTGTCAACTAAGGATAAGCTGTTCAATAGTGTCAGAAATCTATCATAAAGATCAGTCAGGCTCTCTTCAGGTCTTGCATCGAATTGTTCATATTCTTGAATCAAAAGAGCCCTTCTGTTTTTCTTAACAGATGCAGATCCCTGGCACTGAGTTTCCAAAGTATCCCAGATTTCTTTTGAAGACTTGCATGCAATCACTCTGTTTGACATGACAGCATCAAGGCTATTATGCAAGATATTCTTTATCTTTGGTTCCCTGAGTACATGAGCTTTTTCTTCTGGAGTCCATTCAGCTTTAGCTTTGACCACATAATGTTCTGGTACTGTATCTGTTCGTTCTACGAACTTTGTTGGTATATATGGTCCATCACGAATCCTGTCCAAGTAGTCAGGATCCATAGCCTCCAGGTACATCAGCATCTTTACCCTCCATGTAGGATATTCTGATATCTTTAAGATGGGAATCTTCATGCTTTCATACTTGGTTGTCGACATCTTAGATCGTCTCTGATTTAAAAATAAATCAGTTTGCTCTGATACCAATTGTTGCCCAGTAATAATCTATTGTAGAAGGGGGGTTGAATACAATAGTGTAAGATAATCGACTTCTTAATGTATATATCACAAATATGAAAAGAAAGATAACAGCTTTATTAAATCTGATATAAAACTGTTACAAACTCTCTCAAGAAATTCTGATGTTCTTGAGAGCTGCTAGTTTACAAAAACTCTCTCAAGAAATTCTATGTTCTCAAGAGCTTCTATTCGATTATGTTCTCTCTCGAATGAATACATAAATCGAAACCAAGACTGTGTTTATATAGTGCACACAGCTTCTCTATCAATAACAAGATAAGTCCTAATCAATAACAAAGATAGAAACCTATCCTTAATCGATAGCTACATTCTACAAACCAGGAACAAATAGAATAAACTTCCATGTTTATCTAGACTCCAAATATAACTCAAAGTAGGAATCCTGATCAGCTTCAAGTTCTGATGATCAATCCTGATCATAGTCCGAGTAGGAATCCTGATGATCAATAAGATACTGACGCTTGATCAAATACTGATGACCATGCAATACTGATGACGTCAGCAATCCTGATCAGTTGAGTCTAGCTTCTGACGATCATTGAATTCTGATCTAACATTTTTCCTTGCATTTTTTTGTTTTTTTCCCTTAATTTTCTACTAATTTTTCAGGTTTCTATTTGTTTTTCCTAATTTTCTAACAGGTTTACTAATTTTTATTTCTAAAAAGACTATCGGAAAGACTATTTAATAGTCCTACCGATAGTATTTTTGAAATACTAATGTTGGTTATTTGTTTTTCTTTTAATTCATTTTTATTTTGCTTTTATTTCATTTGTTTTTAGACTTAAACTGTTATTAATCTTAGTCTTTCTAGTTTTAAAACCAGAAAGACTATCGGTAGGACTATTCTTCATAGTCTTTCTGGTAGTTTTTCTGTTTTTTATTTTAGTGTTTTAACAGTTTTCATTTAACAGTTTTTTGTTTTTTGTTTTTTGTTTTTTGTTTTTTGTTTTTTGTTTTGTTTTTTGTTTTTAGTCTTTTAAAGTCAGAAAGACTATCGGTAAGGCTATCCCTGATAGTCTTCCCGATAGTCTTTCCCAAAAATATATAAATACCTGCTCAATTTTTTCTTATTTATTCACTAAGTCTTTCTAAGCTCAAGTTTTTACTTAGCTTTCTTTTCTCTTCTGGTTCGTTTAATCATTTTTCTAAAGGAAGTGCTGCCATTTTTTTTTTTCTGATTAAATCTTTTCAAGCATTTCTTTTGTGATTTTAACTGAACCCAATTTCTGTCATAAATTGATTTGAATTTTGTGGATTATTTGTTTTCAATACTTAAAATCCTTAAAATTCTTATTAATTTTTATTAATTATTTATTTCTCTAATATAACTTTTGAAATTGTCAAAAACAATTTTTTAGGTTATATTGATCCTCTAAAATGTTCCGTTGAACGTTTTAGGCCTTGGATTCGGTTTTTAAATGAGCATTCCATTATTAGTCATGCTATCACTATGAATGCTGGTTTAAAACACGAACCCTTGAGGATTTTGTGTGCTACTGCTATCGTGTCCACTGATTTATCTTCTTTCACATTCTCTGTCGGCGACACACACTATACACTCAATAGAGATATTCTTTGTGATGCTCTTCATCTTCCCAGAGTTAACTTTGTGAATCTACCTTCTGAAGCAGACCTAATTCATTTTTTCACAAACATCAATTATCAAGGTCAGGTAGATTCGGTAAAGTTATCCAAGAGCAATCTAGTCAGTGAGTGGGATCTTTTCTTTGACACTCTGGCTAAGGTTTTCAGCAACTGCACCAAAACCAATTTTCACAATATTCCTTCACTTCTTCAGAATATTGGTTTTGCAGTTGCTAATAATCTTCGTATCAATTTTGGCCAACTCATCTGGAATCATTTGGTCAGAATAGTTCTAGTGGCCAAGAGTGATCATTCTAGTGGAAGGAAAGTAAAATGTTTTTATCCTCGCTTTCTCACTCTAATGATCAACCATGTTCTCACTAATGAACACAAATAGTTGTTTAGTCTTGGTATGTCTGAAAATTGTCAGACTACTCATGTCAAATTCTTCCAAAGACTAAACACCACCTTCAAATATCTCTCAGTCCCTGTGGTCATTACACCTTTTATGACCCAGTTTATTCAACTTCCTGCTTTTGGATTGCCAGACCCTGAGCAACAACCTCCAGTGGATCAATCCACCCATGCTAGAACTGAAGATGCAACTCCATTACAGGTAGTATTTCCTAACCCTGGCTCTTCATCTCATGTTACTATGGAAACCCAAGAGGTTAATAGGGCTGACCATGAGTTTGTAGAACCACAAACTCTATCCCAGGTCATAGAGCCATACACCGAGTCAACTCCTATAACCACTCAAACTGAACTTAATGTAAATATCAATCATGGTATTAACCATAGAGTGATACACAAGCACGTGAGGTGAGTGAAACACCACTAAGAGCAATTGAGGTGAGTGCACACACTGACACAAACACTGCTTTGTTGTTAGCTCAGATAGCTAGTCTTCAGAAACAACTCATGGAAACCCAGGCTGAAAAAGATCTTCTTAAAGCACAAGTGGTTGAACGGTCTTCTTCTTCCACCTCTGTAACTAATCAGCTGGGTACTGTCAAGGATGATTTGGAAGGTTTGAAGGTTTCTATACTCCCAAAGCTGAATGCCATCCAACAGTCTCAAGTACTTGTGGCTTCAGACATCTCTGATCTTACAACGTCAAATGCTCAGATATCAGAGAGTGTCAATGAGATTGCTTCTATTTCTGCCAAGGTGGACTTTATTATACAAACAACTGATGAAAATCAAACGTTTAATGAAGAAAGGATGTCGAGGATAGAAGGAGGAATGGAGCATCTTAATAAAGGAATGAAGCACTTATACAACATGATCAAGAATTCACATCAACCCAATGCTGAACAGAAGAAATTATTTGAGGGTGATGATGATGATAAGGATGATGAGGAGGATGATCAAGGAGGAGATGGAGGTGATGAAGGAGCTATAAGGGGAAGAAGTGAGGTTAATCCTGATGCGACTCAAGTCAAATCTGTAGAGGATTCCTCAACTAAGGGGGAGAATGTGGAGAAACAAGGAGGAGGATGTCATGCTGGAAGTCAAGCTGGAGGTTCAGGTAAGGACAAAGGAAAACATAAGTTAACTTTTTATGATGCTGACTATTATCAAGGTGAACAGGGAGATTTTGACTTTGTTGAATCTGAAGAAGCCCCTGAAGATATCTTTGGTGATGTGGAGGTTGAAGAAGAAGCTGATTATGCTGACTGGGAAGAAGAGTCTAATGTTGATCCTGCCTTTGAAGCTGATATGGTGAGACAGAAAGCTGATCTCAAAAGAAGAGAGGAGGAGAATATAAAAGTATCTGACATCATTTCTAAGAATCTTGTTATCCAAAAGGCTGAACAACAAGAAAAACAACGGCTTCACAATCTGAAGGTCAAGGAAAGAAAATTGAATGTGAGGTTGAAGCTTGGAGAAGAATGGGACAAGGCTAAAGAGATGTTTGCACATCAGGAAGGAACTAATAATGATGGAAAGTTTCTTGGTATGCTAGATAGATACAAGAAGGTCAATCCAGACAACACTGTTTATATGAAAGCTCTTCATGCAGAGATTTCAAGGATCACAACTGGATTTAACAGAGTTAGAGAGGAGTTGAAGATCTACATCTACACACATTATGAGGGAACTTTTTAAGTTTCTCTCAATCTTCTGGAAAGTATAACTCTCTCTAAACTATGGGTCTTCATGTGCAAAGTGAAAAGAAATTCTCCATTGGCTGAGCTGTTGCATGACCAGCTTAGAGACTTTGCAATGAAAGCTAGTCCTCAAGTAGTGGAAGTGCCTTATGAAGTTAAATTCTATAAAGGAAGGGCACTTCAGACTTGTGGTGTGGATCCAATCTCTTTGAAAGATTTTCCTGCCAAACATCTTGTCTACCTGGAGAACATGTTAAGGACTTCAGGATTTGCTACACAAGAGAAGACAGAAGTTGTTGATTTGATTCAAGACTATTGCATAGCCAATATTCCAAGATATCATCAATTGAAGAATAGGCTGAAGAAAGTCACAACTCAACCTGTCAGACCTAGTGGCATTACTTCTGAATCTGATCGTGTTCTGGACAAGGATTTGCTTGAAGCACTAGAAGAAGGAGAGATGACGGATGAAGACAATTGAAGAAGCTCTGTTTTGTAAATGTTAAATGTTTAGAGCTTAGGTATATCAAGATAGGATCAATGTATTCATATGTTCAGTCTAGAGGAACATATATCTTGTACTTACCTTTAATGTTTGAATTTGAATAATGTTTAATGAAATCCAGAACTTTGTGTTATTATGTACTTAGCTTTTAATGTCTTATTTCTACTTGTTTAGTTAGTTGAGTTATCCTCTAGGTATTTGCTTGTTATTCTCTATCAAACAAATAGGGGGAGATTGGAAGGCATATGTTTAGGTCTATTTGTTTACATCGAGGATATAACTCAACATTAAACAAGTTTGTAATAAGTAAGTAATAATTCAAATTGTCACAGGAATCTCAGAAGATCATAACAGTCAAAAGAATGAAGATAAAAGTCATCTACAGACTTGAAGTAATTCTACATTGAAAGAAGTTCATTAATTTGATCAAGCCTCAGTGAAGTTTACAAGAAAGTGGATTTATTAAAGTGACAGAGATTTCAGGAGTATGACAACAAAGGTACAGATTACAGTGGTTTATTGAAGGGATTTAAAAAGAAGAGAATCACAGCTTCAAAGTTAAAAATGAAGAACAGACATTGAAGTTAGTCGCTCATGAACCAGACAGTACATCGAGCATCAACTACAGACAGTGAAAGTTCGTCATTAATTAAAGTGGTTCTCAGGACTATTTCTTTATTGAAGAAATTAGTTTTTATTCTCCTTTAATTATCTATCTCCTTTAATTAATTTAACTAAAAAATTAATTCTTTCAGAATTAATTTATTTGGTAAATTAATTAAGTAGATAATTAATTTAGAATTAATTCTAAACTTCTATAATCAGAAAGACTAAAAGTAAAGCCAGTAAGACTATCAATGATAGTCTTATCGAAAGTCTTACTGACTTTACTTAATAATTCAGAAATTATTTCTAAAATTAAGATAGTCTTACTGAAAGTCTTTTTAGACTTAAGGATAGTCTTTCTGAAATTAGAAATAGTTTTTCTATTATCAAAATAGGATTTCTGATAAAAGAAATAGTCTTTTTGCTTTATTAAGATAGTCTTTCTGCATTATTATCAAATACACGTGCAGATTATCAAAGGTCGAGTGGATTAGCTTAAAAAGAAAAGAAATCAAGACATAAGCTTTATCACTTAACATTTCATCTAACAGAAAGTTTCTGTCAAGAACAAACTCAAGAACTGCCGGATCTTTTTCTTAAGTGAATCAATTCTAGAAATTATAGTGTTAAATCTAAACCACTAGAATTCATTCATTTGGATTGTATTGATTTTCTAGCGGATCTTTATCCCTAGAACGAATCTCGAACTATCGTTTATCGTTATATCTTTTTATTACAAAAATAGATAAATTCATGTCGAATTTATTCTAGTTTTGTTTTAATTAGTTTGAGATTTTATTCTGTAATCAGTACCAAAAATTGTAACACCTTTCAAGTTTAATATAAGTTATATTTAACTTGAATTATGTTTCATTTAATTTCGCAATAATTTGTTCATCCATTGTTTAATCTTTAAAAGAACAAATTCGATAAAATGGTATAGTTTGTATTCAACCCCCCTTCTACAAACATATCGGGACCTAACAGATATTCAGGTTCAAACCCCTAGAGCTGGAAAAGAAGAGATAATAGAGGCTAAAATGGACTCTGTAAATCTAGGTGCTGATGAAAGTGATTACTACACCCTAGAAGAACTTGAGAAAATGGAAGACAAAACCCTGGCGTACTTAGCTGCCAAGTTTAGTCACATTCGTTTCAAGAGAACCCCTAAATACAAGTTCAAGGGCTTAGCAAACAGGTTTCAGAAGAACAAGTATTCTTCAGGCTCTAGATCTAAGGGAGGCTACAAGACATGCATGATTGATAGAAGCAAATCAAGATGCTACAATTGTAATGAGTTAGGGCATTTTGCTACTGAATGTCGGAAGCCTCATCAAGCAAGGGACAAGAAAGGTGTCTATGAGAAGAAGGATTCTTATGATGAGTTGAAAAGAGAAAATGCCAAGCTGAAACAGCAACTGAAGGCAATATCTGGGAAGTAGAAAGGAAAAGCTTATATTGCATAGGGTAAAAGTTGGGATGATACTGATTCGGATGAAGAGGAAGAGTATGTAAATCTTGCCCTAATGGCCGACTCTTCAGAAGAATCACCACAATCATCTCAGGTACCTATCTTAACTACAATTGACATGTCTAATTCTGAGTAAAAGAAAACTGTGCAAGATCTAAGTGTTGAACTGTTTAATGTACACACAAGCATGCTAGCATCTGAAATGGAAAATGCTAGACTAGTTCTTAAGATTAAAAATCTAGAATCTAAAAATGAAGAACTAGAGCTTGTAGCTATCACTTTAGAAGATCTGAAACAGAGGAATGAGTACTTAGAGAACAAGGTCAAATGTAATGGAGAGATAGAGACAATCCTCAGGAAGTAGATTTCAGACTTAGAGTTGAAACTGAATGCATATAAGAACTCCGCCTTAATTGCTAAGAAAATAATTGATACTCAGACCTTAGGGAATAAAACTGCTACAGGATTTGACTACAATAGGAAAACTGGAAAGAAGCCAGTGGAGTTCCCTGTGACACCTCCAGTTGTCAAGGAGAATATTCCACACATTCTTAAGAATGTTGAGTGTCCAGTTTTTGTTAAGCCTGTTTCATAACCTTTCAATGAGGAAGACTTATCCATTAGACAAGAATTGCTTGAGGAGGATTTAAAGAAGGAAGTAGAGATACAAACTGAATTGCCTAGGAAATCAGTAAAAACTGAATTACCTAAAACTGAAATAGACAATAAAGTTAGTAAGGTTAAAAAGAACAGGAATAGGAAAGTAAGTGTTGTTAATCAGAATATTGTTTCATCTTCTCCCATTGCATCTAGGAAGTTGTGCACTAATTGTAATTCTGCTGGACACCTTACACATGCATGTAAAAAGGTTAAAGTAGAAATTGTTGTTACTTCTGGAATGCATAACATGTCTGACTTGTCTGATCTTCATGAACCCTGTGGTAAAAAAGAGTGCTTACTGTGTACATACAATATCATGCATGCTTATTTTAAGTTAATGAATGCATCTGGTAGCACTAATACTAAAAATGAGAAAGCCACATACAACATGAAATTCAAATAGGTTAAGACTGAATTAAATGTTACTCCTGTTAAAGTATCTAAACCTTCAGGACCGAAACAAGTTTGGGTACCAAAGTCCGCTTAATCAATCTGTGATTGCAGGGTAAGGTTAATAAAGCAAAGTTCGTGTGGATTCTGGATAGTGGTTGTTCTAGACACATGACAGAAGAAAAGTCCTTGCTTACATATGTGGTTGAGAAGACCGGCCCGATGGTAACCTTTGGAGATGACAATAAGGGATTCACTACGGGATATGGGAATCTGGAAATTAGGAATGTCATCATTGAAAATATCTCTCTTGTTGAAGGATTAAAGCACAACCTACTAAGTATCAGTCAGTTCTGTGATAAAGGATACAATGTAGACTTCAGAAAAGACAAATGCTTGATCACAAACAGGAAACATGAGAAGCTTGCTCTACTGGGAGTAAGAAAAGGAAATTTGTTTATAGCTGACTTAAGTTCTACCAGTGATGGAGAAGTTAAATGTTTCTACAACAAGGCTTCATCAGAACAAAGTTGGTTATGGCATAAGAAGCTCTCACACTTGAACTTCAAAACTATGAACTCTTTGGTAAAGAGGGAGTTAATGAGAGGGTTGCCCCTGATGGAATTTTATCAGGAGGGACTATGTGAAGCATGTGAAAAAGGGAAGTCTAAGAAAGCATCACATAGAAGCAAAGAACTGACAAGCATTTATGAACCTCTTCAGCTGATTCATATGGATTTATTTGGTCCAGTAAATGTTATGTCAGTATCAAGGAAAAGATATGCATTAGTGATGGTTGACGACTACTCCAAGTACACGTGGGTGTTATTCTTACAATCAAAGGATGAAGCAACACAACTAATCATTGATCACATTAAAAAGATAGAAGTGGAAGCTAAGCTACCTGTGCGGACAATCAGATCAGACAATGGAACTGAATTCAAAAATACAGTTCTAAATGACTTTTGCACAGAGAAATGAATATCAAGACAGTATTCAGCACCAAGAACTCCTCAACAGAATGGAGTAGTGGAAAGGAAGAACCGTACCTTGGTTGAAGCAGCAAGGACTATGCTAAGTGAATCAAAACTTCCCACTTACTTTTGGGCTGAAGTAGTAAATACAGCTTGTTACACTCAGAATCGAACCCTGATTAATAAAGATCATGAAAAGACTCCTTACGAGTTAATGGCCAACAAGAAACCATCACTGAAGTATTTTCATGTGTTTGGTGGAAAGTGCTTTGTATTGAAAGATGGAGAACATCTAGGCAAGTTTGATGTCAAAGTAGATGAAGGCATTTTTCTGGGCTATTCTCTGGAATCTAAAGCTTACAGGGTTTATGTGATTGAAGATAAGAAGGTGTTGGAAAGCCTTAATGTAACATTTGATGACACCAAAAGACCAAGCCTGCAAACAGGAGAGAACTCTGAATCCTTGGTATTTGAAAATCTATCAGGAGATCTCTCTGATAATGAAGAAGAACCTGTATTTGTTCCTGGTGATAATAATAATAATGATAATGATTCTGGACCAAGTGGTGACAGTGGTGGAGATCTTCGAACTACTACTAAATCCACTAGTCAAACAACAGGGTCAACAGATCACACCGACAATAACTCAGGGGGAACAGGAGAAGGATCAACTAGTCACACTTAACGAAATTTTGAACAAGGAGAATCATCAAGATCGTATCTGCTAAGACAAAGGGTATGGAGTAGAGATCATCCCTTTCACTTGATCATTGGTGATCCTGACACAGGAGTGAGAACTAGAAGGACATCATAAAATGAATGCCATTATTCTGGGTTTCTTTCAGAAACAGAACCTAAGAAAGTTGAAGATGCCCTGGAAGATCCAGATTGGGTGATTGTAATGCAAGATGAACTCAATCAGTTTGAAAGGCAGAAAGTTTGAGGCTATGATGAAACCTATGCACTAGTAGCAAGACTTGAGGCTATCAGGATGTTTCTGGCATTCGCAGCACATTCCAATTACAAGGTATATCAAATGGATGTGAAGAGTGCATTTCTGAATGGGGAGCTAGAAGAAGAAGTTTATGTGAACAACCTCCAGGCTTTGAGGATTCAAATCTGGTGGACTTTCTATACTTTCTGTTCAAAGCTCTCTATGGACTCAAACAAGCTCCAAGGACATGGTATGACACTCTATCTGAATTTTTACTTGAAAATAACTTTACTAGAGGTGTCGTAGATAAAACACTCTTTTACAAGATGCACAAAAATGATTTAATATTAGTGCAAGTATATGTTGATGACATAATATTTGGTTCTACTAATGATGATCTATGCAAGAGATTTGCTAAGTTAATGCAGAGTCGATATGAAATGAGCATGATGGGTGAATTGTCATTCTTTCTTGGACTGCAAGTGTATCAAAGGCTAGATGGAATATTCATTTGCCAGTCCAAGTACATTAAAGATCTTTTGAAAGAAGTATCAAATGGAAGACTCATCTACAGCAAAGACTCCAATGCCAACTGCCACTAAGCTTGATAAGGATGAAACTGGTAAGAAGGTTGACATCACAAGCTATAGAGGTATGATAGGCTCCTTACTATATCTCACTGTAAGTAGACCAGATATAATGTTTGCAACATGCTTGTGTGCTAGGTTTCAGTCTGATCCTAAAGAATCTCATCTAATAGCTGTTAAGCGAATATTTAGATATCTTAAGGGAACCCCAAATCTTGGATTTTGCAGGTTGTAAGATTGATCGGAAGAGTACTTCAGGAAGTTGTCAGTTTCTTGGAAGAAGGTTAGTTTCCTGGTATAGCAAAAAGCAACACTCAGTATCCACATCGACAGCTGAAGCTGAATACATAGCTGCTGGTAGCTGTTGTGCTCAAATCTTGTGGATGAGAAACCAACTCCGTGACTATGGGCTTTTGTTGACTAAGATTCCAATATTTTGCGACAACACAAGTGCCATAGCAATCTCCAACAACCCAGTTCAGCACTCGAGGACCAAGCACATCGATATCAGGTATCATTTTATCCGAGAGCATGTCATGAGTGGAACTGTGGAGTTACACTTTGTACCCACAGAGGAACAAATTGCAGACATCTTTAGTAAACTGCTTGATGAATCCACTTTTTCTAAGTTGGTTGGTGAACTTGGGATGTTAAATCTTTCTAATTGATTTTAATTAGAAGTCGGTAACTGCAAGATAGTCCTAGTAAATCCATGAGTTTAAGAATTTCTATATCCTTAGGACTTGTGAATTTATTTTCAGGAGAATTCTCGTAAATTAGAATTATCGTACTAATTTTATGTCATATTTATGAATGATATATCTTATGGCATTTAATTAGTTAATAATTCTGAAATTATTTAAGTGTTAATATTTGTTCTAAATATTTAAGCATTTATTTAATTCGAATTATTTTACTCTGTTTTGAACATTGTAAAATAATGCAGCATAATTTATTGGATTTTAATTGGTTTATATCAGATAATGATATTTAGTCGATTTTATTCTAAGAAAATTGTGAGATTCAGGCTGTGAATTTTGTTAAAATTTTTTATCTAGAACAAATTCAAGAATAGACAGAAAACAAAAATCAGAGGTTCAGTTTAAACTGGAAACAAATTTGAACTGAACTGAACACAAAAATCTATCGAAAAAGGAATTTCGATAGTCTTCTGAGTATGTAACAAAAAGTATTGAAAGGAATTTTCGATGGTTTTTGTTAAAGAAAAGAAAAACTATCGAAGAAAAATCTCGATAGTTTTTGAAATTGGAAATGAAATCTATCGAAAGAATTCAATTCTTTAATATTCGAATTTCTCGATGGTTTTCAGAAAGAACAACTTCTCGATAGTTTTTGGTTTTGTAACTTTAAAACCTTCGATAGTTTTTTATAAAAGTCTGTTCAAATTCAAATTTTTATCAACTTCGACAGTTTTTCAAAAACTATCGAGGTGTGATTTGACTTTTATGCCCCTCAGAAAAACTATCGATTGTACATTTTTAAAAACTATCGAAAGTGAAATGGCAAAAATACCCCTATAGTTCTGTGAGTATATAACAACCCCTTAGACGTTTTTTTCTTATTATTCCCAGATCTAAGAGCTTTTGCATATTCTTACAAATATACACACAACCAAGAACATCAACTTCGACAAATTTTTGGTTTTAACAGATTAAACTTGACAGAATCACTCTTTTTACTACAGTGAATTGTTTTTAACCGTGAAAAATACTATGGGTGTGTGATTAGTTTGAGTTTTATACTCGGTTTTAGAAGAAATCAATCGAGTGTGACATTTTGAACCTCAAGAATTTTGTTAACAGTGTTCATTCTTAGGAATTAATTTCTTAAGTTTAAAGTGAAAATTCGAAATTTAACAATTTAGGGTTCTTAATGAAGGGTTTCGAGCACATAAACGCAACGGAAAACGTAAAAAATAAATCAAAATTCGAAACCCCTCCGCAGGATCCATGCGAAAACAAAAGATTTAATTCGGAGATTAAGAACAAATACCTTAAGAAGCTTTAATAGTTCGTTAATGGAAGATTAATGGAGATCCAAAGCTTGTTCAATCACCACGTATCCCGCTCTTGCGATCTCTACGGTATCCACACGAACGCTTTTCTTGAAGGATTGATGTGTACTAGCACCCGAAAACTGCTTGTTTCTCTCTCTCTCTCTCTCTCTCTCTCTCTCTCTCTCTCTCTCTCTCTCTCTCTCTCTCTCTCTCTCTCTCTCTCTCTCTCTCTCTCTCTTTTCTTTCTCTCATAAGCGGCTAGGGTTTTAATATAAAAACGTTTTTCATCCTTAAAATCAGCCCTCTTTGAGAGTTTATATAGAGAGGAAAATAAGTTTTCTAATTATAATCCAATTATAATAAAATACTAATCCGAAATTCCAATTTATTATTTAATTAAGTCGCACTTAATTAATTAATAACTAATTTCAGAATTAGTTTAAGTAATTCCATTTTCTATTTAAATAATTAATCAAGTCATACTTAATTAATATTATAAATAGAATAAATTACTTATTTAAATTTAAATTCATAATTTAAATTATTTCTCCTTCAAGCGTTTTTTGTGTGTGACCCTGTAGGTTATTATTACGTTGGTAACAATTTTAATAACTAATTAAAATTGTAAACAATGAGCGGCATCTAGTAATACATCATTGCCACCCAAGTAATAATAATTAAATCGGTGATTCGATTAAGCCTTTCGTGAATAATGTTCCATGTAATATAATCCCTTTAACCTTAATATTATAGATTAAACTCGAGGCATGTAATGTGTCATCCTCTTCATAATTTAATCTTAGTTTTCTTGATCGATGAGTAGACTAATAAATCAAATCAACATTTGAGCACGGCCGTGCATTTCTTAGTCTCACTCAAACAAGAGGCCAATAATATCGCTCCTAAAATTAGGAGGGTTAAATCCCATCTAGATCATTCATATTTCTCATACGATTCATAATATACCCAATGTCCACATTTATCATCACCCGGTCAAAGGTAACTTTTAATGTAATCAAAGTATATTAATTCTCGTATAAAAATATTATGATTTCAGGTCTAAGGATCATTACACCATTATCACAGTGAGAATTACTTATGACACTATTAACATGTGTAATCTCACGGCGGGTCAATCCAGTGTCATGTACTCTTACATGCACCTATGTTTTGACTTTAGTTTCACCATACCTATGACCAATGAGATGTGGTCATCAGTCAACAAGCATACTAGTCTCTGTGTATTATTATTGTCCTTAAATAATAACACTCGACTAGGGATATTTAGGAATAAAGATACTATTCATATAATCTCATTTTTAAGTCACATACTTAAAGATATCAAATACGTATCATAATTCCAAGGACATTTATTATGCTAACATTTATAACGCAGTAAATAAAGACATAATAAAATAATAACAATAATCAATAAAACATAATTTATAATAATAAAATGTTTTCTTTAAAACATAAAAGTATTGTCTCTAGAGCACTAATACTAACACTTAATTAGGATTGTTTTTGGTTCGAGTTCTTAAATTTAGGAAAAAGGATATTTTAAGTTAATTAATTAGAAATAATTAATTAAGAAAACTTTGGTTTTAATTTTAATTTTCTGGAAATTTTGAAAATATAATGGCCAGAGAATTTATTATTACCAAAACAAATCACGTCTCATTTCAAAACGTGTAATCCATTGCGAACCTTCAGTTTCGTGGATGGGCACAATTTTTGAACACACACTCATTGGTGGCACATGCATTAAGTACTCCTCCAATTTTTTGCGTCGATCAATTAACTGCACTGTACACTACTGCCACTAACACATCAGAAAACAATATCTTATCCTTCAGTTTTGTTTTGTCAGGGGGCAGAACAATAAGGGTGACGGAACATGATTTGAACAGAATTCTTCATTTTCCAACAGAAAAACTTGTTCCGGATCCCACGACTGAGGAAATACATGCTTTCTTCACTCTCATAAGAAGTCAACAACATAACTTCTTTGTGGGAGAGTTTCTAAAGCATTACCTAACCAAGTCATGAAATTTCTTCTTTCACACTCTCATACATGTTTTTACTGCTAAGACAACAAATCTGCATGGTATTCCTTTGTTTCTTCAGAAACTAGGGTTTTTTATTGCTAACAATAGGCATATTAACATAGGGAGACTTGTGATTGAACAAATAATTCTGTGCATAGGACCTCTGGAAGAAAGAACAGGCCTAGATGATGTGCTTTGTTTCTATCCAAGGTTCCTACAATTAATTTTAAATGATGTGTTAACAGATGAGGACAGAGACATCTTTGCAGATGAGGAAATCATGGAGTGCATGAAGATGAAAAGCAATGCAATAACAGCTTTGATAAAGAAGAATCATCTTCCAGGGGTGCCTACTGTTCTGACGGACTATCTTAGAACGGTACCCCTACCACTTCTACCCCCAGGGGAACAGGTAAATCAAGGTATAATTCCTGAACCTGTCATTCCACCTCAACCTGCACCAATGGATATTGATCCAGAGCCCTCAGTGGCCATTCCTGACCAGGAGGTTGAAAACCAACAACCTCTAACCACAGTCATAGAGCCTTTGGAAGAGCCAAATGAAATAATAAACGAAGCTCCTACCCCTACTATACCAATCATTCAAACAACCATGAGTGTAAAGGGAGATAGTGCCAAAGCAGCACCACATAAGGAGATACACCCTTCAACAACAGCTTTGCCTTCCTCTAAAAGGAGAAGAATTGAAACTGAGGCAACTGTTGATACTTCATTTCCATCCTCCAAAGAGCCCTTCACTGATTTTTCTGATGCTGATTGGGCAGCTCTCACTAAAGCTATATCTGAACCCATACCCCAATCAAACAAAGAAGAATTGACGGAAGTAACTAGTTCTCCGACCATATTACAGTCAGGGCCACTGGTTGAAGGTTCTTTAATGAACCAAGAGTCTTCACAGACGTCGAGAGAAGGTTCTGACCCAAATGCAAAATTTGAAGGGTCATTTCCTAGCTCCCCAGATGGAACATATCTGGATCCTGCGGGTACAGGGTCTGACGTAGGTGCAGATCGGCAACTCGGTGACAGTGAATCAATTTCAATTGATGAGTTACCTGAGGAAAAGTCTTCACAGAATTTAGAGGAAGATTCAGGATCTCTGCTGTTAATAGAGCCTGATTCTAACCCCCTAGAGATTCAAACTCTAGATCATGTTAAGGATAAATCATCGAAAGATGATCAGCAACTTGGTTCAACCAAGGACGGGGACTTGCGAAGCCCCATTGCACCACCGGTGACCTCCTTAAGGATGGCTACGGTGATTTATGTTGCAGGTACTCATAGTACAAAGGGAATGAGTGAAACAAAAACACTTACACCTGGCCTGAGTGGGAAAAGTAAAATGAGTGAAACACCAACAGAAACGTTGAGTGAACACCCAGAGCCAAACGTGAGGAGTGACACCCAAACCCTGACAAATATAGATGATCTGCTACTACCAACAGAGAGAGAAATACAAGTTCAATCCACTCTCAAGGAGATGACAGTTTATGACAGAGAGGGAAATCCATTATTCAAAGTCCCTCTCAGACCTTCTTTTGCCCAAGGGGTCTCCTTCAGTCAAGTTGATGGTTCTTTAACTTCAATACAATCAAAGATTGACTTGGCTGTAGCTGATTCCCGAAGAATCTACAAAGCTTTAAGCAGTGCATCTGGTACTATAATGGGTACAAAGCAGGCAGTGGACTCACTGAAGAAGGAAGCTATGGAAGAACTGGTCGAATTGAGAGTAGACGTAAATGACCTAAGAGATGGATTTGTGAATGAAGTACATGTTGTTCAACAAGGTCAAGAAGCTCTAACTGAAGATATTCTGGTTATCCGGGATGGTCAAGTCAGAGTCAAGGATGCCATGGATACATTGTCAAGAGTGGAGTCTCGCCTCAACAAGAGATTGGACAGAATCGAGCAGACTACCAACTCAAGACTGACTGACATTGACAAAAAGATTGGTTCTGTACAAGAAATGAACAAGGACATTGCTCTATTCATGGAAAATCAAGGTGACGGTCTGGAGTCGATCTGGAATATGATAAGAAATCAACAACCTGGCCCTTCAACCTACTATGCTGAGGATTACTCAACTAAGGGGGAGAAAGGATGGGAAACAATTGCTATTCCAGTGAGACAATACTGGATTGAAGGACTTGTAGAAGAAGAAGAAGTTGAAGAGGCATTTGAATTCATGCATGAGCAACCAATATAAGAGCATGAACCATATTATTCGGAGCCAATTGAACATCCAATCTTTGATGATAATATGGCTGAAGAAAATCCTCTGGCAATAGAACAAGAAGCTACCTTGGAAAGATTGAAAGCTGAGAAAGCAGAAAGAGAAGCCAGGCAAGCTGAAAAGGAAAAACACCGAGCAATTCAAAGAAGCGAAAAACTAAAAAGGTTTGAGATGTATAATGAGATAAGGAAGAAGAAGTTGATAGATTTGGCACAGAAACAAGGAAGGGAATGGGAGATGGCTTACAAAACATTTTGCGGAGTTGAAGACGGATTAGAAGTCAATGACAATGCTGATGTGGAAGTTATCATTCAGAACATCAGAAGTGCACATAAAGACGATCAGACTTATTTCACTCCATTGAGACATTCTCTTATCTACCTGAAGGCTGGGGTAAAAGCAAATGGTGCCTGGAACATAGTGATCAGTTTCATTGATAAAGGTACATTTGTGATCTCCACAAAGTTTTTTGAACAAAGAATTTACACAGAATTGCAAGTGATGCTCATTAAGATCCAGAAAACTACAAGGCTAAATGAACTGCTATGTGAGCATGTTAAGAAGATCTTAATGAAAATCAGTCCAGAGGTAACTGAAGATCCTCCAATGGTGAGATTCATGAAAAATGACTTGTTCAGAATCTGCTATTTGACTGAGGACAAACTGAAGGATTATCCAAATAACTATCTGATATCAGTTGAGAAGTACCTTAGGTCCACTGGATTCATGACTACTGAGAAGGATAAAGCAGAAGACACTCTGAGAAGCTATCTTATGGAGAATATGCCCTATTATAGGAAGAGAGTGGAAAGAGGATTGGAAGTGCATCCTAGACCAACTAACATGCCAAAGCAAAATCAGAAAGATGTTAACATTGCAAGGTTGTGGGCTGGAGTGGGTCAACAGGTTGAATATATTGGAAGACACATCAGAGGAACAATCCTTAAACCTGGAGAACCATTACACTATCCATCTGTGATTGATTATCAAGCTTCAAATTCTAATCCTGTAGCTGAAGAAGGTGAGATCTTATTAGACTGAAGATGAAGCAAAGAAAAATCTGCTTAGGCTAGAGGAGCAACTTCATTGTTAAATGTTTTATTGTTCTTTGTAAATTAGAAATCTGGAAATGTAAATATTTAATCCAGAATGCATTTAATATTATCAATCTGTCTTACTTTAATTAGTTTTATCTTTCCTTAGTTAGTTGAGTTATCCTCGAGGTATTTGCTTGTCGAACTCTAACAATCAAATAGGGGTAAATTGTAAAGCATAATGTTACATAGTATGTAACAGAGATAACTACAACTCAACAAAAAACAAGACAGACTATAATATTAACAGAAACACTGGAATCCAGAAGTAAAGAAGAAAAGGTAAACTAAAAAAATCAAAATATGGTATGTATTCTTGAAGTCCGTAAACAGGTCACGGAAAGAAGTTCATTAATATGTTCAAGCCTCAGTGACAAATAAAGAAACAAGACTTTCAAGACTACATAAGTATTTGAATGATAAAGAGTTGGTACCAGAGGATTTCAGTGATTTCAATGAAGTAACCAGAACGACAAATGACTTATCAACAACATTATTTTGAAGACATAGAGGTATTGATCAAGTGTTAGTCATCTGTGAACCAGACCAGTTGCACTAGTTGTCAGCACTAAAAAGATCAAGATGTTTATCGTCTCGGAAAAAATTGATTTAAGTCAAACCTGAAACATCCTGGAAGTGAAAAGAATATTATAAGGTATGCTTAGGTTTAATTGGAAGTACAATATGCTTGCTTCAAAAAGAGAGAACCTTCAAGGATCAAAATGCAATTAGAAGACATTCTATAGTTTTCTTGTAAGAGAAACTATCGAAAGAGATTGAAGGAGGATTAAATAAAAACTATTGAATTACTTTTAAAAGTAACAAGATTTCTCTTCGATAGATTTTATTAAAATCTATTGAAGGAAAAGTAAATCTTTCATTCGATAGTTTTTAATTCAAGGAACATGTGAAAGTTACTTCTTTTGTCAGGTTGAGAAGATTGGACGGCTAGGATTCATCCTTAGCCTTCAATAGTTTTTTAAGTCTACAATTACCGAGATGAAGACAGTGTCTTCTTCAGTTGACAGATTACAGAAGATCATTTACGAAGAGAGAGTTTTTTAGCTTGAAAAATTCACAGAGAAATTAATAGTGCTTTAAATTCTATCATTGTATTGATTTTGTGTAACCTGAACTCATTGAAGCTAATCCTACGGATTAGAATTGTAGCACCCTTCGTGGTTTATATTTATAAAACGATATATTCCCCGACTCGTGTTTTGATTTGGTATATTTGATTTCGGAGAAGAACACAATTAATTATCCGCGAACGAAATTGAATAATTTGTGAGTATCGTATTCATACACCCCCCACCCTCTACGATATAAGAGGAACATGGTATAATTTGGTTGGTTGGTTAACACCTTCCTAAAACATTTGTTAACATGCAAAAATCAAAAAATAATTTAAAATTCATATTATTTAATTAAAAAGTTTAAATTAAATCACACATATTATATAACTACAAACTCTTTCAGTTATATATATATATATTTCTTATCGATCTATATATCTATATTATACTATTATAAGAGACACATACGATAATTTGGTTGGTTAGTTAACATCTTCTTTGTTAACACCTTTCAAAAAAATCAAAAAATAAATTAAAATTCATATAATTTAATTAAAAAATTAAATTTAATCACATATATTACATAACTAAAAATTCTTTCAGTTATATTTTAATAAGAAATCAAAAACTAGACTTCTTTTTAGAAATTATTTTATTTATGTTTATATTATTATCACAAAATATATTTGTAATTTGGACGATTGCCTTAACTAACATGCTTACTAATTAAACTTTTATAAAATTAATTAGTTCTTTAAAATTGAAATAGTAAAGTAATTTTTTTTAATTTTTTTGAAAATGGTAGCACTTTCATTATTATAAGTGAAAAGGGTTTATTTGGTTGGTTAATACCTTCCTAAAATGTTTGTTACCGCCTTTCAGAAAAGTAAAAAACAAAAAATAATTTAAAATTCATGTAAATTATTAAAAAAAATAAATTAAATCACATATGTTATATAACTACAAACTCTTTAAGTTATACTTTAATTAGAATTCAAAAACCCGATTTTTTTATTAAAACAATTTTTATTTATATTTATATTATTATCATAAAATATATTGATAATTTGTATGATTACCTTGACCGACATGCTTATTAAGCTAATAAACTTTTATAAATTTTATAAGTTCTTTTAAATTTGAAGTATTAAAGTAGTAATTTTTAATCTATTTTCAAAAAGGTAGCATTTTAAGAAGCACTAAAATCTCAAGATTTCTAAAAATAAATTTCAAAATTAAATTTAATCTCGCTCGTGCTTTGCACCGGTTATAGGCTAGTATTCAAGAAGGAGAAAGACACTAATGGGAGGCTAGTATTCAAGAAGGAGAAAGACACCAATGGGACGAAGAGGGAGAGCGGTTTTAAAAAGAGAAGAAAAACATCAACACTAGCATTCCAGAGGATAAGTCATTGGAGAAGATCAGATTCTAGTGTAGCTTTGCTATTATGTCTTCATTCTTGTGTATATATATATCGTTAATAGATTGCTTATAATAAAATAGTATAGATGTAGCTTAGGAAAATGTTGTGTATAAAAATATTTTTTTAACATTACATCCAAGGGTTTTCCTTTTATTTATCTTTCAATCTATCTAACTGTTGTTATTTAAAGTATCAACGACCAACAACCAACGACTAACCAAATAGAGGCTAGTGATAAGCAAACTACCCTCTATTTGGTTGGTTGGTAGTCTGGTACTCTAAATAATAACAGTTAGATTTAAAGATAAGAGAACCGTTGGATGTAATGTTAAAAGAATGTTTCTTTTTTGATATCTAAAATACTCTTACGGGTTCAAGGTTTGAATCCCGTGGACAACATATTATTATTAAAGTTAGGAATGAATATCACCTAGAAACTAGACAGAGGGGGGGTGAATGGATAGTTTGATGGATTTTTGCTTTCTTGAAACTAAATGTAAACTGTATATGATTATGCTATGTAATATGCAGAAAGTAAACAACACGCACAATCACTTTAATCTACTTTGTATAAGCAAATTAAATACTACAGCTTTCCAAGAAATTCACAATCGAATTTATGGCTTCTAAACAAGAACAGTTTGTACTTGCTTGCTTACAGAGAAAAGAGCTTAGCAAATAACTATGTGTATTTCTCTTACAGCTAACAATAGGATGTGCATGATATATATAAGCCCTATACAAACTAGTGCACACACCTATTTTTACACAGTTACCCCTTGCTGAAAGTCCAACTTGTCCTGCCATAAGACGTTAACTGTGTCAGGAAGGACCACCTGCTTTTCGGAGTCTATCCCGTTTCTGTAGCTGTTTGTCTCTTATCTTTCTCTCCAAGTTTAGCTGTAGATTTGCCATCTGTTCTTTGGACCACCTTGCCAGAACAAATGCTTCAGTATTTGTCTCTTTTGATTCTTGATTTTGTACCTTGATTTGTCTTGTTGTAAACGGCTAAGTGTTGATATCGTGAACTCCACTTCATTCCTGACTTCGCGATCTCCCTTGTGAGGACTACGCGATATAGCCTTTGAAGACTTTGCGACATAGGTCATTTGACGACTATGCGACATAGGTCATTGAGGACTTCACGATCTAGGCTTCTTTGACTTTGCTGACTTCAACACTTCACGACATGTGTCTTGAGGACTTCTCGACATAGTACAAAATGGACTATGCGATATAGTACTTCACGACATGGATATTGGTGACTTCACGACATAGCTTTCTTTTGACTTTGCTATATAATGCCTTAGACAAATTTCTGCAACTTATTTCTTCATGGCCTTATTCATCTCTATCCTGCTGCATGAACATTACTGAACTTCTACCAGGACAATTATTCAATGGCCTATATACAATCTAGATGCAAGAAACTTTACTAAGCTCATTATAGATCTGAGCATACATGATAAAGCTATTGTTCATCAGAACAAGACAAGTACATTTAGAGACCTATACTATATCCCAGTGATAGAAATCACTAGGTCATGTAGTGTGACATGGTCACATAGTGTAGGCTTGTTAATAGTGGTATTCAGACATGTCTTGAGCCTAACAATTAAATATTTATATTATCTATTTTTCTAAGCTACCAACAGCATATTATTGTTAAATATTTATATTATCTATTTTTCTAAACTACATTCAAAATTCAAGATATTCCCGTCGACAACATATTAAGAATTTTTATTATCAAAATACAAATAAATGCTTAGAATAACATCTATCTATCTATACTATACTATTATCAGCAAACTAGCCTCAATTTGATTACATAGAAAAATTGAAAGCTTACAGATTACTTTTGTTGCTCAGCAGCTTCAGCTTCCAATTGCTTCTCTAGTAAATCATCATATATCTTCTTTTTCCTTATCTCTTCTTTTCTCTTCATGTCTATGATGGCTTCTTGAAGTTTGCTCTTGCAATCAGTTCTTCAATGAGAGGTGAGCCTTTCAAGTCATCAATTGCAGCCTTGAGTGCACTTTCTACATAGGAGTCAAGAAACTCCATCCTTATTTTGCTTTGACCTCCATTTGAGTTTTTGTACTCCACAATGTAAGGATTTTGTTTGACCCTGCACAACCCTTTCTGCCTTAGCTCCTTAGCCCTCTCCTCCATCTCAGCCATTTCTTTCTCTCTCTGTATGTTTTTCTCTTCATTCTCTTTCCTCATGTTTTCTTCATAATCAGCATGCATTTTCAAGTACCTGGCAATATCTATCTTCCATGTCCTTTCTTCTTTTTCTTCAAAATTCAGTAAGGCATTTATCCTTTCAAGCTCATACTTATAGAAATATTGCCAGCCTCCTTGCTTCATTATCCTTTCTCTTCCATCAGTGTACTTGATCTCTAGATGATCCAACTTCACTTTGACTTCAAAGATCCTTTGAGCCCTCAAAAATGCTAGGGCATCTTCATCATAGTCCTCATCTAGTGGAAGCACATTGATGCCAATAACATTTGTGAGTTTTCCAGTCTTCTTTGTTATCCTTATCCTTCTGGGTACACTCTTGATCTTCAAATGCTTCACAAGAGATACCTTTCTGGAACAAGGAGAATTAGTCTTTAGTGCCACATCACTTGGAAGTAGCTTCATTCCTTTTCCCTTCATCCACTGTAACACTCCACTAGCTGTGACTTTGTGGAAGTGTCTTTTTGATGTTCCTTTTGTGGCTCCTTCTTTCTTCTGTGGCAATTCAGGTTCAGAAGTCTTAGATAATGATTTTGGAGGATCATTACTAACAGTACCCACCCTAGACTTAGAGTCTTGTGTTGTGGTTAAAGTACTGCTAGCAATGTCCTTGACTTGCTGAATTCCACTCCTTGTTCTCTTGACTGTTTCTTTTGTCCCCTTAGAATCCCTCTTGTCATCATCAGTACCTTTTGTCTTCTTTGAGGCTTTGCTCCTGCTACTTTCACTTGGTCCATCCTTATCACTCCTTGAATGAGATCTCCTTCTGTAGGTTTTCTCCTCATCATCATCCTCACCATCCTTCTTCTTGCTCTTTTCTTTGACAGATTCAGGAATGACTCCATGAATCAGAAAAGATTGTAGAGTGTGAATCATTTCTAGTTCCTCAACTGTCCTAACTCCTTTCTTATATCTCAGCATCTGCAGCACCTGTTTGATCTTTGCATTGTTTTTCATTTTCAGGTCTGAGGGAATGACAAGTTGGTCAATGTTGTTATCTTGAGATAGACTTTGGTAGATAATTGTCCTTGGCTTGGAGATGACCTCAGGCAATCTTTGATTTTGATCTATCTTCAAGTCTTTGTATAGACTTTCATTGTTCACTCCATGCTTTTCAATCAACTCCAGAATGATTGATAGCTCAGTAAATCTCAGTCTTTCTAGAGTTTGAAATGATAGATGCCACAAGCAATTGTCCTTGCACACCATGATAACTTCTCTTAGATGAACATCCCTGATTTTCTTTACTGCAACTGTGAAGTACTTGATGCTTTCCTTGAGCTTCTCTCTGTAATATCTTGCATCTTCATTAGCATTTCTGTAGATGGCTTTCAGAAACTCCAGGAAGGCCTCATCATGATAGATGTTTGAATTTGCAACTTCCTGTAGCTTGGCCTCTGTGATAAATATAGCTTTGACAGGTTGAGCAATAGGAGTAGGTTGAGCAGGTTGGGTAGCTGAAGTGTCTTTGGGCATTGTGGATGGATAGTAGGTGGTTGTGACTGTGCTTTTCTGACCTTGTGCACTTATGACCTCTACAGGGGGCAGGATTATTGGTTTGATTGTTTCTTCAGAAATTTTGCCCTTAAGCTTCTGTTGCTTGGCAGGTACTCCCCCTTTCTTTTGCAGAATGACCTCCTTTTGTTTCTCCCCCTTAGGCTTGGAATCAGACAAGGTGTCTTGAGCTTCCCCAGGGATAGGCAGGTTCATTTGTCTCATCATAGAGGTTAACATTTGTTGTTGTACCAGCAGGATATTGGAGGTATTGTTGCCTTGGTCATCCAGCTTGTCATTGAGCTGGTTTAGAGATTGAGCAAGCATCCTGTTTTCATCTTTCAGAGAGGCCACTTCTCTTTCTAGACCATCCACCTTGGAGAATAGCTGTTGAGACTTGAAAGAATTTAGAGATTGATCCTTGATCCTGGCAAAGTCAAATTTGGAGATGTTTGACATAGGAACTTCATCCACCAATTTGTCACCATATTGATTCTTCCAAATCACATTCAGCATTGCATTAGAGTTGATGTTGCCCTTGACTTGATTTTCCAGTGTAGTAGCCAGTTTCTTGATGTTGTCAGTGGCCATGGCTAGAGAGATGTCCATCATGTTGACATTGGAGTTGGTTTTCTGGATTTCCTTGAGGATGCCATCAACCTTGGGAAAATCAGAGAGATATGAGTTTCTTAGCTGAGTGAGGGATCGTTCTGTCTCCTCCTGGATTGAATAAATCTCTGATTGAAGCCCTTTCCCAAGATAGTGCAGAGCCTTCAATTGATTCTTGTAGACATCATTGACAGCATCATAAACTGCAGCAGGAGAGAGATCTTTTGCATTGGAGCCTAGAGAGGTGAGGTAATTTTCTCTCAGAAAAGCTAGGGCATCCTTGAGTTTGATAGATCTCTTAGCATCCAACCAGGCATCCACATTTCCCTCTGGTTCATCTGCATCCACTATTTTCTCCTGCTGAGCTTCAACATCCTCCTTGTGGCAAAGCAGAATAGCCTCATAATCAGCATTGGGCAAGTTTGAGGTGAGGAGGTGTTGAGCTATTTTTGAGAACTCATCAATCTGTGCCACATGTAGATCTTGAATGGCTTCTTCTGTCATTTTAGAAGGCACAGTTGATGATCCTGAAGGCCTGTCATGTTGCACAGGCTTCAGCCATTCTGACATAGTGGCCTGAGCCAAGTGAGAGCTAGTTCTAGGCACTTCAAGGGATGAAAGTTTTTGAGTCTCCTCCAGCCTTGGAATGGCTGTAGAGTCTGATGTTGTCTCCATTGAAATGGGATGTGTTACAACATCAGCCCTATTTGTCTGTGAAGACAGTTCCACATCCCTAAGGATGGGAGAATTTGGCATAGAGTCTCCAGTGAAAACTGGTGAATCCTCCATGTTTGTGTTGGTGTCATTAGGATATGCCCCAGCATGCATTCCCTGACCAACTAGATGTGGTTCATGGGTGGTGAGCACAGTGTCATGCACCATGTCACTTGAGGTTGGCTCAATCACAGTGTTGGATTGTGATTGATCAATTGCAGAAAAGTCATGTGAATGACTGATCTGTTGAGAAGAAATGTTAGATGTAGATTCTGGAAGAGAAGTGTGGTGTGGAATGAATTTTGGCAACTCCCCCTGAGAAATAGGAGGAGTTTCAAGTGTGATGTGCTCTCCACTCAATGTGTCAGCATCCTTATTTCTCCTAGGATCAAGAGTGAGTTCTTGATCCTGTGCAGACTCAGTACAGATTGTAGTGGGGAGACTACTCTTTTCAATGCCAATAACCTGTTGGGAGGCCATTGACAGTAATAGGTGTACCCCTTTTTCCACATCTGAATCCTGTTGGGAGGATCCAGTGGTAGGCTTGGATTTTGATTTCTTACTTTGTCTGGTGAGAGGTGACTCAGGATTCTCACTTTCTAACTCTACAGTTTCTTGAATCACTTTAAGGGGTCTCTTCTTAGTCTTCTTTTTAGTAACATCAGTCTTTTGGGAGACTGATGCACTTGGCTCCCTAACTTCTACAGATGTGTTTGCAGTGGGGTTGCTGTATGGGATAGGAAGGCTAGGGTTAGACCGTGCAGCTCCTTCAGTCTTAGCCTCCCCTGTCCAGGAAAGTTCATGGTATATGGGCTTATCAAGTGGATAAGACTCAAATGTGTCCTGCATATGCTTGGTCACACTTAGAATCACATCCACTTGATTCCTTGTGTCCAATGAGCCAAATAGTACTTTGGACATGGACTTGGAATAAGCCATTTTAGTTGTATCTATACCCTCCAATTCATGGATATTTGCATCAAGAAAATTTAAAATAACTTGAAGGAAACGAGGGTAAAAGATGTCATTACCTCTACCACGAATGGTCCTGCCTATCCTCTGAGCCAATTCCTTGAGAATTATGGCTCCCACATTGATCTCCTGGTTGTTGGCCAGGGAGTAGGCTAGCTTCACAGCAATGTGACTGATATGGTCCCATCCTGTCTTCCTGCATAGAAACACCTTCTGGAGTGCGTCAAACAGAAATGAGCACTCCCTTCTCACAAACTTCTTGTTTAGCTTTCCAGTATCTATCTCATCAGCATACTGAATGAAGGTCATGAAGGCTACGATTTGAGCATCTGTAGCTTCTTGGTCATGACCCTCCACCTTGAACCCCAAAGCTTCATTGATTTCCTTTTCACCAAACTGGAAGTGTTTGCCTCCAATTGAACAACTAACCTCCTGGAATGAGGTTCCATCTTCCCTAGCCATTGTTGATACCAACGCCGTTCTCCAGAATCCTTCCAACACATCGACATACAATGTAGGGTTCAAGGTTAGGGCTTGGCGTAGGTAGGAAGTGTTCAAGAACCGTACAAAACACTTGTACCTTGGGTTAGCCTCAGCCTCAGAGGGAATGGTGAGAAGATTTATTTCTTTGGGAATGGTTAAAGGGCTTGAAGAGGAAGCTGTTTGAGATTTGGGTGCCATTGAAATTGAGATTGAGATTGAAGAAGAGAGAGAAGAGTTTAGGTTTTAGAAATTGAGAGCAAATGACAAGATGAAAAGTTGTGAACGGTCGACAAAAAATATTTATATGATAGAGACACTGCGATATGGAGTTATGAATATGTACAGACTAAATGTATGTCGCGAAGTCTCAAAATGGCCTGTACCGCAAAGTCCTTGCAAAGTATATCGCAGAGTCCTGAATGAAACTATGTCGCAAAGTCTTGAGGATAACAGAATTTGGATGACTTTGCGATATAGTGAAAATACCCTGTCTAAAACTCTCTTTTTGAAATTTTTAAGATTTTGTCAGACTTAAATCAAAAATTGAAATAAAGTAAATTTAAATCAAAATTCTGTCAAGTATGGAGACTTGTCGATATAGTTATTCTAAGTCGCAAAGTCATTAAAATGAACTATGTCGCAAACTCATGAAATGAACTATATCGCAAAGTCTCACAATTTTAACAGTTTGCGATATAAGTCTGTTTGATTTGTACTATGTCGTGAACTCTCAAAATCATCTATATCGAGATGTCTCAAAAGCTCACAACTCCACAACCAAATATGATTTGAAAAATATACAGTAAAATACTGAAATATTTATAGATCATATCTCAGCTAATTTTCATTCCAAATAAATAGAGCATTTATATACAGTGAAAATTTACTGCTGCAACAATTAACTAGCATACTTACTTAGAACAACTAAATGAAGGATTGAGCATTCCAATTTCACTCACAAGTCTGTTGAAGATAGCTTCATTCAGAGGCTTAGTAAATATGTCAGCTAATTGTTTCTCAGTTGGAACATAAGAGACTTCTATGGTACCATTTGCAGCATGTTCCCTAATTAAATGGTACCTTATCTCAATGTGCTTTGTAGTAGAATGATTAACAGGATTGGCAACTATGGATATTGCACTAGTATTATCACACAATAGAGGAATGTGTTCTAAAACTAGTCCATAATCCATGAGTTGATTTCTAATCCAAAGCAATTGAGCACAGCAACTTCCAGCAGCAATATATTCAGCCTCAACTGTGGATGTTGCTGTGGACTGTTGTTTCTTACTAAACCAGGACACTAACCTTTGACCTAAGAATTGACAGCTTCCAGAGGTGCTCTTCCTGTCAATTCTGCATCCAGCATAATCAGAATCTGTGTAGCCAACCAGGTTGAACCCAGTGCCCTTTGGATACCATAGCCCAAGATTAGGAGTCCCTTTCAGATACTTGAAGATTCTTTTGATAGCCATCATGTGAGATTCCTTGGGATCAGACTGGAACCTTGCACAAAGGCATGTGGCAAACATGATATCAGGCCTGCTAGCAGTGAGATAGAGTAGTGATCCAACCATGCCTCTGTAAACCTTGATGTCTACTCTTTTGCCTTTCTTGTCTTCATCAAGCTTGATTGCAGTGGACATGGGAGTTTTTGCAGGGGATGAGTCTTCTAATCCATATTTCTTTCAAAGATGTTTGACATACTTTGATTGGTTTATAAAGATGCCATCCTCCTTTTGATGTACTTGCAAACCTAGAAAGTAGGTTAACTCTCCCATCATACTCATCTCATATTTACTTTGCATCAACTTAGAGAACCTTTCACAGAGTTTTTCATTTGAAGAGCCAAAGATGATATCATCCACATAGATTTGAACAAGAATGATATCATTTCCATGCTTCTTGAAGAATAGGGTTTTGTCAATTGAACCCCTGGTAAATTGATGTTCAAGAAGGAATTGAGATAGAGTCTCATACCAGGCTCTTGGTGCCTGTTTGAGTCCATAGAGTGCCTTAAGCAGTCTGTACACAAAGTCTGGAAAGTTTTCATTTTCAAAGCCAGGTGGTTGAGATACATACACTTCTTCAGCAAGATCACCATTGAGAAATGCACTTTTCACATCCATTTGATACACCTTGAAATCTGAGTGAGCTGCAAAAGCCAGGAAGATTCTGATGGCTTCCAGTCTAGCTACAGGTGCAAATGTCTCATCATAGTCAATGCCTTCTTGCTGACAGTATCCTTTGGCAACTAGCCTTGCTTTGTTTCTAATTACCACTCCTTCTTCATCCATTTTGTTTCTGAACACCCATTTGGTGTCAATAACATTCTTTCCTTTTGAAGGTGGCACTAGCTCCCATACTTTGTTTTTCTCAAATTGATTCAATTCTTCTTGCATGGCAACAATCCAATCAGAAATCTTCAAAGCTTCTTCAACTACCTTAGGTTCCTCTTGTGACAGAAAGCAGCTATACAGACATGTATTTAATGTTGCCCTTCTTGTTCTAACTCCCTCACTAGGATCTCCAATGATTTGATCCCTAGTGTGGGCTCTGTCCCATTTCCTTGTGTGCCCCTGTTCATTTCCTTGATCTGTTCCATGCTCATTTTGGTTTACAGTTGCATTCTCTTCTTCTCCCCCTATGTTTGTGAACCCTTGCACAGGTGTTTGAAGAAGATTGTCAACTTCAAGGATTTCATTCTCTAGAACAGTTTGAACAGGTGGTTCATCTTCACTTTCAGAATCCTCAAGATAACCTTGATTCTCAAATCTTAATGGCACACTGTCTTGATCACTTGTTTTAAGTCCAGGAGTCTTCTTGTCATCAAAGGTAACATCCATGCTTTCCATGACTTTGTGTTGCTCAGGTACAAACACTCTGTATGCTGTCCTTTCCAGAGAGTATCCAATGAAGATACCTTCAAATGCTTTTGCATCAAATTTTCCAATATGCTCAGAGGTATCTTTCATCACAAAACACTTGCTTCCAAACACATGAAGATGCTTGAAGGATGCTCTTTTTCCAGTCATTAATGAGTAAGGAGTTTTGCCAGACTTCTTATTGATTAATGTTCTATTTTGCACATAGCATGCTGTGTTAACAGCATCAGCCCAAAAGCTAGTGGGTAGCTTTGCATCCAACAGCATTGTCCTTGCAGCTTCAATGAGAGTTCTATTCTTTCTCTCAACTACTCCATTTTGTTGAGGTGTTCTAGGAGCTGAGAATTGTTGAGAAATTCCTTTATCTTTGCAAAACTCATACAATGTTGAATTTCTGAACTCAGTCCCATTATCACTTCTCAAAGCAACTACAGAGGAACCAGTGCTTTGTGCTTCTCTATCAACTCTCTTGATATGCTCTATTATGACTTGAGGTACTTCATCCTTGGAGAATAGGAATTCCACCCAAGTGTATCTTGAATAATCATCAACCATTACTAGAGCATATTTCTTTTTGGAAAGGGACATTACATTCACAGGACCAAATAAATCCATGTGAATTAGCTGCAGAGGTTTTGAGTTTGTATTGAGCAACTTGTTCTTGTGACTAGATCTTTTAATCTTTCCTTTCTGACAAGCTTCACATGCTCCATCTTGCACAAACTCCAAGGCAGGCAAATCCCTGATGAGTTCTCTCTCGATTAGAGAGTTCATTGCCTGAACATTTAAGTGAGACAGTTTCTTGTGCCATAGCCAGAATTCCTCATTTGTGGCTTTAGTGTAGAGACAACAAATTTCTCCCTTGTCTGCAGCCTTGAGATTAGCTACAAACAGGCTTCCTTTCTTCACACCAGTTAGAACAACTTCACCACTTTCTCTTTTTGAGATTGAACAATGATCTTCATCAAATTCCACTTTGAAACCCCTGTTGGTAAATTGTCCAATGCTCAAGAGATTATGCTTCAGTCCTTCAACAAATGCTACATCTTCAATAATGACATTTCCAGATTTTATACTGTCATATCCTATTGTATAACCAATGTTGTCATTTACGAAGGTTACTGATGGGCCAGCCTTTTCCTCAAAATGTGATAGCAGGGCTATATCACCAGTCATGTGACTTGAGCATCCACTGTCCAAGATCCATATGACTCTTTTATTCCTGTTGCCCTGCATTCACAAAGTAACTAAGTTGTTTTTGGTACCCACACATGGTAGGGTCCAGTTGATTTAGAAACATTTTTGTTAACAATTCTTCTGTCATAAGTTGCATTCATCACAGTAGGATACTTCATATTGTTTGTGGCTTTGGAGTTCACACTCTTAGGCTCACATGAAGTGTACACCCTCTCAACCCTGATTGGGGATCCTGTCCTGTGAGTGTGCCTGTGTGTGTGTGATTCACTAGATTGTGCAGAATCAAGTTTATGCTTTAGAGATAAACAGTTAGCAATCACAGTCACATAGCATGTCATGCAATTAGGCTTACCACAGAAGGAATCATGACTAGAGCTTATGCTAGCAGAATGGTTACTCAGGTTATCAACTTCAACATTCACTTGTTTGTTACACTTATGAGTCAAATGATTAATAGATAGACATTTCTGACATTGTTTCCTGGGAGCATTTGGCACATAAGCATAATTGTTACCCTTGTTGACACCTATCTTACCATTTCTGTTTTGTTTCTTTTTCTTAACAACTTCTTTCTTTGCTTTAGGACTTTTGACAAAATTGTCTTTGGTTTCTTTCTGACTGACAGATTCAGGAGAGGAAGAAGTGTCTTTAGCAGCCTTATCTTCTTCAAGAAGTTGTTGTTTGATGATCAATAGTTCTTCATCAAACTCAACAACACTCTTTTTGAAGATGGGTTGTTCAACACTAGACAAAATAGTTGGGGCATTTTTGTTTGTAAAAGATTCTTTTCCTTTGCCCTTTGCCTTCTTCCTTCCTTTATCATTCTCATAGTCAAAACCAACTCCAACCTTGCTATCTTCAGTGTGTTCCTTGTGATAGGTTTGAATAAGTTCAGAGGAGTTCTTAAAGCTTCTTAGTTTCAATTCAGTTTCAGCAATTTGTTCCCTAAGAGCTTTCTCTATTTGTTCAGCACAAGTCACTTTGTTTTTAAGATACTCAACCTCCTTTTTCAAACCATCAAGGTTCACAACCATTAACTCAAGTTCCTCATTCTTTTCAGTAAGCTCAAGATTTCTAGCAGTTAGTCTATCAATTTCTTCATTTTCTACTAACATGCTAGTATGAATATTAAACATCTCAGTACTCATATCTTCAACAGTTTGCTTATATTGAAGGGGAGTCATATCAAGAGAAGTAAGAATAGGTACCTGACTAGAATCACCATCATCATAAAATGCCATCAAGGCATAATTTGAGTACCGTTGTTCTTCTTCTTCATCAGAGTCATCCCAGAATTTTCCCTCAGCAATAAAAGCTTTACCCTGTTGTTTCTTGAGTAGAGCCTCATACTTAGCTTCAAGCTCTAAGTATGCTTTGTCCTTCTTGACCTGTTTAGGCTTTTTGCACTCAGTGGCAAAATGCCCAAGTTCATTGCAGTTATAGCATCTTATTTTGGACCTATCCACACTCCCAGATTTGTATCCTCCTTTAACTGCACCAGTAATCCCTTTTCCTTTGATGAAAGAGTTTGAGCTACCTGAACCACCAGCATTTCCACTATTAAATCTAGACTTGAATGGCTGCTTCCTCTTAAACCTTATGTTAGGGTATCTCCTAGCCATATAAGCAAAAGATTTGTTTTCCATCTTGTCCAGTTCATCAATGCTGTAGAACTCATCCTCTTCAGGTAAATCATACACAACCTGAGTTTCATCACCAGTGTCATCACTTTCCAGTTCCTCAATCTTGACATGACTGATTTTTAGAGAATCCATTCTTTGACCTAGATTGTCAGCAATAAGGGCACAAGAGGTATTGGCCATTAATCCTTGCTTTGCTTGAATAGATCTCTTTTGAAACAGCTCTAACTCATATGTCTTCAAAACACCATACAACACATCAAAACCAATCTTTGTTAGATCTCTTTCTTTAAGGGAAGAGATTCTTGGTTCCAAGTGATCTGGAAGAGTTAGTAAGAACTTCATATTGAGCTCTTCTGTCTCATAGTGTTTGTCATAGAGTTTGAGCTCGTTTATCAGCTTGTTGAATCTCTCAAACACTTCTGTGATTCCCTCTTTTGGCTGAGCCATGAAGGCTTCATATTGTGAAACAAGAATCTGCTTCTTGTTCTTTCTTACTTCAGTAGTTCCTTCACACAGCACTTCTATAAGATCCCACATCTTCTTGGCACTAATACAATGAGCAACAGTGCCATACATGTTGAAGTCCATAGATTCACAAATGATAAGTTGAAGATGTCCATCCAGTGCTACTTTCTCCTTTTCAGGATAAGTGTATTTTGAGGGGTCTTTGGGCACATGTTTTGCTGGTACAATCTCAGTGCCATTGGTTGTTTCACCAATCTCAATCATTGGAATAAAGGGACCATGCTTTAGAATATCTAAATACATGGGGTTAGAAGCTTTGATGAAAAGCAACATCTTCTTTTTCTATAAACTGTAGTGCTCCTTGTTAAAGGGAGGAATCTTGATACTGCTCAGTTTCTGTGAACTCATTCTTGATCTTTTCATGTTTGTACGTTAACAGCCTAGTCTCTGATACCACTTGTTAGGAATGAATATCACCTAGAAACTAGACAGAGGGGGGGTGAATGGATAGTTTGATGGATTTTTGCTTTCTTGAAACTAAATGTAAACTGTATATGATTATGCTATGTAATATGCAGAAAGTAAACAACACGCACAATCACTTTAATCTACTTTGTATAAGCAAATTAAATACTACAGCTTTCTAAGAAATTCACAATCGAATTTCTGGCTTCTAAACAAGAACAGTTTGTACTTGCTTGCTTACAGAGAAAAGAGCTTAGCAAATAACTATGTGTATCTCTCTTACAGCTAACAATAGGATGTGCATGATATATATAAGCCCTATACAAACTAGTGCACACACCTATTTTTACACAGTTACCCCTTGCTGAAAGTCCAACTTGTCCTGCCATAAGACGTTAACTGTGTCAGGAAGGACCACCTGCTTTTCGGAGTCTTTCCCGTTTCTGTAGCTGTTTGTCTCTTATCTTTCTCTCCAAGTTTAGCTATAGATTTGCCATCTGTTCTTTGGACCACCTTGTCAGAACAAATGCTTCAGTATTTGTCTCTTTTGATTCTTGATTTTGTACCTTGATTTGTCTTGTTGTAAACGGCTAAGTGTTGATATCGTGAACTCCACTTCATTCCTGACTTCGCGATCTCCCTTGTGAGGACTACGCGATATAGCCTTTGAAGACTTTGCGACATAGGTCATTTGACGACTATGCGACATAGGTCATTTGACGACTATGCGACATAGGTCATTGAGGACTTCACGATCTAGGCTTCTTTGACTTTGCTGACTTCAACACTTCACGACATGTGTCTTGAGGACTTCTCGACATAGTACAAAATGGACTATGCGATATAGTACTTCACGACATGGATATTGGTGACTTCACGACATAGCTTTCTTTTGACTTTGCTATATAATGCCTTAGACAAATTTCTGTAACTTATTTCTTCATGGCCTTATTCATCTCTATCCTGCTGCATGAACATTACTGAACTTCTACCAGGACAATTATTCAATGGCCTATATACAATCTAGATGCAAGAAACTTTACTAAGCTCATTATAGATCTGAGCATACATGATAAAGCTATTGTTCATCAGAACAAGACAAGTACATTTAGAGACCTATACTATATCCCAGTGATAGAAATCACTAGGTCATGTAGTGCGACATGGTCACATAGTGTAGGCTTGTTAATAGTGGTATTCAGACATGTCTTGAGCCTAACAATTAAATATTTATATTATCTATTTTTCTAAGCTACCAACAGCATATTATTGTTAAATATTTATATTATCTATTTTTCTAAACTACATTCAAAATTCAAGATATTCCCGTCGACAACATATTAAGAATTTTTATTATCAAAATACAAATAAATACTTAGAATAACATCTATCTATCTATACTATACTATTATCAGCAAACTAGCCTCAATTTGGTCAATTAATTTTTCGAGCTAAAACACATTACCTATTTTATATATTTTTCTAACCAAAACAACTCATCTTTTAAAAATAAAATAGGTAATATATATATATATATATATATATATATATATATATATATATATATATATATATATAATCGTAATATTATTACATATTTATAACCGATTACCTTTTTCAGCTAAAACACATTATTTGTTTTACATTTTCTAACTAAAACAACTCATTTTCTAAACATAACACATGAAAAATAAATATGTAATGGTAATATTGTTATATATAATTATTAATAAATATCCACTTACCCTTTTCAGATAAACACATAAACACATAAAACGACAATGACCTTAAAAAGACAGTTAGTTAGTTATTAATAATTACATAAAATTATATTACATTTAAATATATTTTGCCCATGTTATTTTTAGAAAATTAGTTGTTTAAATTAGAAAATATAAAATTTTATTACATTTTCTATATATATGTTGCTCGTGTTACTTTTAGAAAATTAGTTGTTTAAGTTAAAAAAAAGGTTATGTGTTTAGCTAAGTGGTTATTTATTAATAATTATATATAAAAATATTTTCATTATATATTTATTTTCCATGTGTTATATTTAGAAAATGAGTTGTTTTAGTCAGAAAATGTAGAAGATAATGTGTTTTTGTTGAAAAAGTTAATTAGTTATAAATATGTAATAATATTACCATTTTATATATATGTTACCTATTTTATTTTTAGAAGATGAGTTATTTTGGTTAGAAAATATATAAAATAGTTAATTTGTTTTAGCTGAAAAAGTATAAAATTATATTACCTTTTTAAATATATGTTGCTCGTGTTATTTTTAGAAAATTAGTTGTTTAAGTTAGAAAAAAATAAAAAAAGTTATGTGTTTAGCTGAAAGGGTAAGTGGTTTTTTATTAATAATTATATATAACAATATTACCATTACATATTTATTTTCCATGTGTTATGTTTAGAATATGAGTTGTTTTAGTTAGAAAATGTACAACATATAATGTGTTTTTGCTGAAAAATGTAATCAGTTATAAATATGTAATAATATTACCATTTTATATATATGTTACCTATTTTATTTTTAGAAGATGAGTTTTTTGGTTAGAATAATATATAAAATAGGTAATGTGTTTTAGCTCGAAAAAATAATTGGTTATAAATAAATTGATTATAGATAGGCCCGACCCAAATTATAGATAGACCCGGCCCGACCGATGGACCAAAACTTTTAATGTTTCGTTTTTAATAATATAGTATACATATATATACTATATTATTAAAGACGAAATATTAAAAGTTTTTGTCGGTTGGTCGGTCGATAATTTGGGTCGGGCATATCTATAACCAAATTATTTATAACCAAATGCTTTTTTCAGCTAAAACACATTACCAATTTTATATGTTTTTCTAACTAAAACAATTTATCTTCTAAAAATAAAATAGGTAACATATATATAAAATAGTAATATTATTACATATTTATAACCGATTACCTTTTTCAGCTAAAACACATTATATGTTTTACATTTTCTAACTAAAACAACTCATCTTCTAAACATAACACATACAAAATAAATATGTAATGGTAATATTGTTATATTGTTATATGTAATTATTAATAAATAACCACTTACCCTTTCTAGCTAAACACATAACTTTTTTTATTTTTTCTAACTTAAACAACTAATTTTTTAAAAGTAACACGAACAATATATATATATATATATATATATATGTGTGATCAAATAGAAACCAAAGTTAAAATATAAACTATAATCTACTTTTCAGCCCTTAGATTAATCTAATTTAAATATATAATATAAATATATATTAAAATTTCATCAAAAAAATATATAATTACAAAAATCTAAAGAAAATATTAAAGAAAATTGTGCATCACACGGGATATAAGCTAGTTAACTTATAATAGACGAAACATTAAAAGTTTGGTTGGTCGGTTGATACTTCGTGATTTTACTATTACCCTTACTAATTTTTAGAAAAATATTATTAAATAAAAACATTATTTATAACCAATTACTTTTTCAGCTAAAATACATTACTTTTTTTTATAACAAAATCCCCTCTTTTTCTCAAAAAAAATCACGGACAATTACAAGTTTCAACTAAAACATGTTATTTTTTCTATTTTTACTTACTAAAATCCCTCCTTTTCCAAAAATATCACGGGTGAACCCTTACTTATTTATATGAAAACATTTTTAAATCTAATTTCATATTTTTAATTATTAAAAAAAAATAACACGCCTACTTATTTTTTTAACAAATGCAATTAATAAATATTAAAATGTAAATAATAAAAATAATTATTATTAAAAACAATCTCGGGTTTTAAGCTAGTATACTTAAATACCCTAGGTATTCTTTATAAGATGGTGGTTAATGCTCATTAAACACTAAAATTCTTCATAGGAATATGGGAATTGGTTGATAAATTAGGATCACTTGAGATTCAGAAGGTACTTGTGATTAGTTAAAGACCTTAAATTCGATAAATTATGGGGAGAAGATAGAAAATTAATATTATATTATAATGAACTTGATCTTGATTACAATAAAGAGAAGGCTTATATAGCCAATAACCAAACAATAATAAGGAAAATTATCCTAACAAAGGAAATTATTACTATTATAATAACGGAACTATCCAATAATAATAATAATATATATGTTAACATTCCCCCTCAAACTCACGATGTGAAATTGGGAGTTTGTCAACAAGAAACTAAGCCACGTCTTCCAAACGAATCCAAAACTGCAACCGCAAAACAAGCGAATCCAATGTTGCAATCGCAAACACAAGAGAATCCAAAGCATCCATTTCATCAATTACACATGTCAACAAGAAACTAATCAGATCCAAACGAAATATTCGCGCATAAAGCATCCATGTCATCCAACAACAAACGTAAACAAAACAACAATCCATGTGTATTCGAACTAAAATCAGAGCTAACAAGAAATCCAATCAACAAGAGAAGAAGAGCCAAAATAACCAACCGAAATGCCTTCAAAAGTCAAACAAATCTGCAACGAACAAGAAAGAAAAATCAAAACAAATTGCAACTCCATCGAATGCAATACCAATACCAAATCAGAACTAAATCCCAATCCAATTTAAATACCAAATCTAAAATCAAACCAAAATCAAAACCGAATGTATATCCAAATCCAATATCCCAATGTGCCTAGAGCACCAGACCATAATCTAACAATCCCACGAAGGGCTAATGTGCCTATAGCATCAGACCATAATCTAACAATCCCACGAAAGACTAATGTGCTTAGAGAAACAGACCATAATCTAACAATCTCATAAAGGGCTAATCTGCCTAGAGCACCAGACCGCAAAGAAGGTATACAAATGTGCCTAGGACTACTCACATCATAGCGCACGAGAAAAGAGGAAGAGAAGAGAAGGAAAAGAAAAAAAAGAAAAAAAAATATCAACGAGCCAATACCATCAAAGAGAGAGAAATAGAGAGTGTGTACGAGAGTCCCAACCAAAATAAAATGAAAAAAACAGAAAAATCACAACCAAAATCAATGTTACCTAAGAAAAATCACAACCAAAATCAATGTTTGCATCGATCTATAGAGAAATGTCGCCTATACAGCTTATATGCAACTTGTAATGAACTTGTTGTGACGGCTTCCCACTTTAACCAACGATTCTAACTCATATATGTGTCGGGTTTGTGAATGTCGACATCTAAAAGGATTAATAGGCTGAGAAAGGATTTTTGAAAACGAAAAAATGGGAGAAAGATGAGTCAACTATCTTCTTTGTTATTACATACTCCGTATTTCCCAATAGAGCAAAGAGTTGAAATGATTTATTCAGAATAGTATACAAAATTGAAATCATTTATCCACACAATATGCATACCACTAATGTGATCCTGCTCTAAAAGCATTCTTTCCTCTTCTGTTTGGTTTGAAGTTTTAGTTCTCTTACTCCGCCGCTTCACTTTGCCTCATTAATCGATCTTCAGTTCAACAAAAAAAGAGTTATTAAACTTAAATAGAAACAAATATGTTCCTCTTATTTTACACCCGATGTCTCACTTGTTTGTTGTGTCTGCATATTTTATATTCTGATCTCCTTAATTTTACAATTATAACAAAATACATTTTACTTGTATGTTATACTTCATATATTTTTGGCAAAATTATTTACTCTCATTTCTCATATCAGTTGTTCACGGTTATTTTGCTAATAATATAAAAACGGTATTCAAATACCACTTTCGAAAATCATCCTAGTTTGGTCGCTACAGTATTTCTAAACGATAAATTATTTAAAATTCTGTCTACATTTTAAATTAATTTTGTTTTTGCTCAATTTCTAATTCTGTGATGTTTCTGAACTAATTATTCTTTAAATTCATAACTTTCTAATTCATTGATGATCTTATATTTGTAACTATGGCAAGAACTGATTATGGTTTTATAAAGAACTAGCATGAAAATCCGTGCAAGGCACGAGTCACTATCTAGCATAATTGTTTTAACTTCTAAGTAGTTCGGTGTTTATTATAATTTATATATCGTTTGACAGACGTCTCATTATGGGTACAAAAGTTGGACTTGATCACCGTAGTGAGATAGTTAGCGTTGAAAAATATCCTTGGTTGATGTGTTTTTGAGTTAAGAAATGAGTAAATTCGATATTTATGATATTTGTTATGTGTAAGATCTATGTCAAAATATGATTATCTTACATACAAGACATTAACCTGCACAATTTTACTAATTTAGCTCATTGAGCGAATGATACATTTTCTTGTTTGTGAAATGTAATTTGCATCGTAGTTATTTTATATATTTTGAAGTTAAATAAAATGTCTTCTATCAAATGACACTCACATATTTCGCGTGAATTTCTAAAAATCTGTGATTTTATATAGTGATATAAAGATGTTTCAGTTAATAGATACACTCAAGTTCAATTTCTACAAACAACTTTTTCTAATAAATAATAAACACAGAGGCAAGTTAGTCAGTTCAAATCATGCACAAAATATCTCATAGTTAAATTATCTCACCAATTATAAGATTATGTTAATCGATATAATAATAGATACCAAATATTCCTTTACTCACGCGACACACACATATACATATAATGTGTTTGATATAGAACATGTATGACTGAGTAGTGCTATGGTAGGAAGATGAGCAAATTAGTGCATAAACCCAAGTTCGATTCCATTCATTAACAATTATTTTTTTAGAAAAAAGAGTAAACACAAGGAAAATTGATATGGGCTAAAAATAACCCTAGAAATATAATTAATGATGTATTAATTAGACCTAGATTGGTCCAAGAATTAGGCCCAATAAATGAGGTCCGAAACCCTAATTATTTATTAATTTCGTAATTAATAAAAGGGGAAAATGTGCAGCTCATAAAAAGAGTCCAAATTGTGTCAACTTCATCAAAGAGTAGCCTCCAAGGCATACAAACATAATAGGAATCAGCCTCCTACAAAATAGGATTCACAATCCTGATCTAAGAAGGCGACTTGGCCCCCAAGTCACCTAATTCTACTCTAAATGCAGGGCTCCTGACGCCTATATAAAGGACCTGATCCTTCAATCAGAACTACGTTTTTTGGCTTGATTCTCAATTACATTAATTGAGATACGTAGGCATCTTGTGAGGACCTGTGTAGTCACGAAACACGAGAGCAGCCATTAAGACACGATTGTCCACTACCTTACATTAAATACCCGCCGTCAATATCTAAACCTACTTTTCGTTCCACAACAAAAATTTAGATATTTTAAATTAAATAAAATGTCTCACCAATTTAGATTAGATTAAATGTCTCATGAATCATTACTTTTATTGGGCTATAATAAAATAGATATATAATAATAATACCAAATATTTCTTTACTCACACGACACACACATATGATGTGTGTAATTTACAACTCATGTAATTGAGTGGTGTGGTTGTAAGAGGAGGTGCAAGTTATTGTGGAGAGCCAAGTTCGAATCCACTTAATATCAATTTTTTTAAGAATAATAAATATAAGGGCAATTTGGACATTTCAAATGGATTAAAATGTCTCGTCAATTTAGCATGAATAAAATGTCCCCCAATTAATTGGCCTATGTTGGGCTATTATTAATAGAAAGAAGATTGCCGACACCGGATAACCGCAAAGCCACTACTGGGCCTGATGGAACCCAATTGTAATAATGCTATACAGGCTCCATAATAGTGGGCCAGGCCTAGCAAATTGCATGATGCTGGGTTCATTTTCATTCTTTGCAATTTAAAATAGTCATTCAAACGCCGAGGGGACTTGGTCCACTACAAATATGAATTTAAGCAGAAACAAATTCTGAAAGGTCCCTTCCCTAGGACAACAAGAGAAAGTACAATTGTTTTTGCTAAATTTAATTAATCCACATTTTTAACTATCAGCTTTTTCAACCACAGTGTCCTTAACCTTCTGTGCAGCATCCTTGGCGGCATCCAACGCTTCCCCTAGCTTCTGATTCGATACCTCCGCAGCATCCTTTGTCTTCGCCTTTGCCTCCTTCGCGGCGTTTGCCACTCTCTCTGCCACCGTGTCTCCAGTCTCCTTCAACTTCTCAGCCAGCACGCCTCCAGTCTCCTTTAACTTATCAGCCGCGACAAATGCCGCATCCAAACCCTTCACTTTCAATTCATAAGCTGCATCCGCGGCTTTATCTGCATCTTCTTTTGCCTTGTCAACCAAGTAATCTGCATTCTTCTTTCCTGCCTCTACTACCTCATGAGCTTCAACTTGAAGTTTTTCATTCAGGTCCTTGACCTTTTTCTTCGTGTCCTCGAAGTTTCCCTTCAAGTCCTCTCCTGTTTTTACTGGACATCAAAATAAGGATACTGGTAGAGACATATTTCTTTTGTTTGCAAAAAGCAACTTATACGAAAGTTTCATTGATTTCAACAAAATGGACATCTTTATGTACTATTATCTATTATTTGTTGAGTTGGAGGATGCTTTGACATGTACACTGCAAGATCATAACACTTTTGAAGGCCGAAAGTTTCAAAGAACAATATATTCCGCTCTGTAAAGCTCACACTAATCAAATTATAGAAGACAACTTGCGACAAATATTTTTACTTGTAATTGTGAGATAGATATAATTACCATCATAAAGATAATTAAATCTGATGGCCGAATGGATGTCTTCTTTAATCCGTAGCAATCATCAGAAGATGGTTAATGGATTCTTGCTCTCTTCTACTCTCAATTTCTCTCTCCTCTCCTTTTCTGGTCCCTTTTCCCAGTTGGCTTTTTGCTCCTTTTATCGGGAGCCTCTCCTCCTGCCATCTGGCAGTCTACGGCCTAGGCTAGGTGACGAGTCTCGGGCCAGGTGCCTGCCTGTCGGTCTATATGCCCGTAGAGTAGGTGATTGGCGGAAGCTATGCACCCAGGTGGAGGGTTTCTAGGCCGGTTCCTGGGTCCCGGGGGACGACTGGTCCGTGTTGGGTCGACACGTGTCCGGAACACGGGAGGGTGCCTTCCGGGGAAGAAGAGCCTACGGATTCCGCATTTTGGGACACGCCACGGTCCGTAGGCCGCAAGAACTGCGGTTCTAGAGGCCATCATTTGCCCCCTTAGCGCGGGGGTCTTCTTTAGGAGGCCTATCCTTATATATATATATATATATATATATATATATATATATATACACACACGCGTTACTCCTGCACACTCACACGACTCACCCTTTGCCTTTGCAAACTCAATTGTTCGTCGACTGTCACAGGAGGATAAAAGGAGGGGGATTCTTCTTAAGTTGGGCTCGAAAGGCGGCGCGCGCGTTCCTTGTGTCTTCATTCAGGTAACATTGTCTTCCCCATGTCATTCTCGATTTCTCTTACTTTTTGCCAAATGTCCTGTACTTGTCCCTTTAGCGTCTGCGTCTTCCCTTCTTTTCTTTCCCTTCCGGGGCTACACATACCGTACGCGGGAAGTGAAGAACTGTCACTATAAGCCTTTCTCTTTTTTATTTGAAAAGCAACCAATTGGTCTGCTTGAGCATAGGCATCCAGGTCGAAGGGCGGGGACCGGTTAGGGTTTTGAACTGGGTATGTAAGGCATATAGTGACTGTTCTTTCTTTCGTATGTGTAGCTTCCTACCAATTCGTCGGATGGCTAAGCGGAAGAGAGCTGCGGTTTCGGGGGAAGAGAGCGCTACGGACTCAGACAACGAGCAATTGTCAGATTCAGGAGACGGGGGGGGGGGGGGGGCGATGGAGACGACGATGTTTCGTTGGAAAGCTCCACGGTGGCTAGCTCCCCAGAGAGTGCTCGTAACTGGAAAGTTCCTCAGGGTAGGAAGGTAGTCATGACGAAAACTCCCAGGAGGAAAGTAGCCGTAGGGGTCTCCAAAACTGGCCTGGACGGTGGGCGAAAGGGGAAGGAAGTGATGACCGAGGGAGACGCTGGTGGCAGGGACGGTGGACTAAAGTGTTATTACAAACCTGGGAACGGCGTTTTATCGGACAAGATCTTACAGGATCGTCTAAAAGGTCTAGAGTACCTCCACAAGAAGTGCTTGTTTAATGAAGATTTCTATGGGTCAGTGCGGCATGCTTTTCAGATACCGGATGAATATGAAGTTAGTCTGCCGGAGGAAGGGGAATTTAAATACTCCAGGAGGGATGATTTGTGGGTAGGGATCCCTCTGGAGCACTTTAGAGCAGGGTTGAGGCTGCCAATGCACAGGTTCTTCCATACTCTAATGGTCAATATGAGACTGGGTTTAGGGTAGCTCGGTCCTAATTCCATCCGGAAGATTTGTGCCTTCATCGCTAGGTGTACAGAGTTAGGCTTGGAGCCTACACTTACGCTGTTTTGGTCTCTTCATAGCCTTCAAGCCTCTCGGGATTACCAACCCTTGTTCGAGCTTCATTGGAAGGGGGCTAAGAGCTTAGGGGGTATATTGGTAGAGGTTCCCTCATCTAACAAAGGCTGGCATGTCGAATGGTTACTGTTTCGAGGGGGCGATTTGGGCTACCTCCCCGAATACCGGAGGCCCGATGGGGTGAGTGGGGCTGTCCGTAGATCTGAGATCTTGGAGCCTGGCGAAAGGGCCGCGGCGACTCTTTTTGTCGGGGGACAGATTAAGGGTTTGTGGACGGAAGGGAATTTCTGGAAGGTTCCCTTTTTAGTGAACCACAATTGTGAGGCCTATTTAGCGTACTTAATTTATCTGCTACTTTTTTAATGTGTGTGACATCGGCGTCACTCGTTGACTTGCTTCTCACCCCGTGTTTCTTTTTGCAGTGTTGCTCAGGGATCTGCCCCCTCCCCGGATGAATAAGAGTCGAATTTTGGCTTTGGCTCGAAGGAAGCAGGTGGTGAAGGAGACCGAGAGCAAACATAGCGGGGAAGACAACACCGCGGTGGGAGAGCTTTCTGCAAAGCCTACAATCTCCACCGGGGGAACCCACACGGCTGTCCCCTTCGGAGCTACAGATTTCGAGAATATACCTCTTCAAACATTGCGTCTCAAGAAAAGGGGGATCAAAACAGGGGAAACGGGAAAGTCGAAAAAGGTGAAGGCGGGAAGGGGGCCCGGGCTTCAGCTGAGGGATGAACCTGATGACCATGACAGCGACGTTGAAGTCCTCCCGGACTTCATGATAGCGTCTCGCGGGATTCGAATCGACTCTGCCGACGGGGGCCGTTCGGGTTCCGGCCTACCTCCGGTTCCTTTGACCTCTTCGGCCGAAGGTATGGAGGGCTACACTCTTATTCGATTTGAAGCCCGTCAAGGTTGGCTGGGGGAAGATCCGCAAGTCGAGCCCCCTCTGGAAGCCTTGAGTGCTTTCTCCTTGGTCCCGGATCGGGCGATGATCGAGAAGGAGAATGACGAAGATTTGATCAGAAAGGTCAAGGAGGCTTACGGAAAGGTAAACCTCGTCCATACGGCATCCTTTTTATCGATCTCTTGCTCTTAATTATCCCCAACCGCATGCTTCCCCATGGTTATTAGTATTAATCATTCATCACGTATTCTTTTTGGCAACTGGGTGTTTACCTTATGGGAGCTACGGAGAGAGCCACGAGCAATCGTCGTATGGCTACGGCTGAGCACAGGAGGGCTATTAGCGAAAAACAGGCTAGGGACGAGGCCCTAAACTTACTGAAGGATTCTCGGGCGAGGGAGGAGGCCGCGGTGCTGGAACTGAGCAAGGAAAGGGAAATGCGGATGCGCGCTGAGGAGCGTTCGGTAAAGCTGGGGGAAGAGCTTCAAACCGAGAAGGGAATTTCTGCCAGTCTGCGAACGGCCCTCGATCAACGGGAGAAGGGGCTCAAGGATTTAACCGAGGAGTTGGCCCGCACCACTCAGTTGCTGGAGCGAGTTGAAAGGGAGGCCGATATCACTTTCGAAGATTGCGTGAACCGATACAAGGGTTCCGAGGCCTACATTACCGAGTTGGAGACGAAGGCCGGGGAATTCCATGAGGAAGGCTATAATGACTGTCTGAGTTTTGTGGGTGTGGGTAACGCGTTGGACCCTACGGCGCACTCCATAGAAGCCTTTCGTGATTTCGAAATAGCGCGACTTGAGGCCGAGAGAGCCGTAGGGGACAAAGGTGAGGACAGTGTCCAAAATGAGAGTGGGGCTGAGGAGAGGAAGCAGGAGGAGAAGACTCGTGAGCCGAAAGGATCAGAAGGGGGCCCTGGGGGTGAACCCGACCCCACGAAGGGGTCAGACGAGCTTTTCCCGTAGGGCTCGGGATGTTCCGTAGGCATTTGAGTTTATGTTTTTGGTTTTTGTTTTTCTTTCAGCCCTTTTGGCTTTTAGGTGTACTTGGTGGACTGTATTTCTTTTGGTATTTCAATTTCTCCTTGTGGATTCGAACACTTTGGTTTCGTAATTACGTTTCGAAATCTGTTTATCTGATTTAACTGTCTCTTTTATTTGATTGTGGCTTTGCATTACTTCATTCAGTAATTTCTTGAATTACTAAAGGCGGGAACACTGTCCTGGGGAACACGCGGATGTGAAGGTTAACCTTGAGTCAACCTTTTTGATTGTTTGACTGTCTTGGAAACCGTCAGTGTAAGATCCGGGAAAATTACGTGTTATTATATGATGTGAAATGAAATTTTAATTTCATATTAAGAGTTATTAAATGATTTATCTGTTTAAACGTTCTAAGTTATTCGTTAAATAATTGAATATGTGATATTGTGGTGCTATGTGAAATGTGTGGGGAATTTGAAATTATTTTGAAAAGGGTGTCATACTATTTTATTTTATTTTAATTATTGAAAAGAAAATTTGGATCGTTCCCAAATTATTCGGGAGATTGGTATATCGTTCGTACCAATATTTCATTCGTTAAAGTAGGAAGTATTCGAAAATATTTGTAATGAAGGTATTTTGGTTCGTATATTTTGTATTAAACGATACTTGTAGCTATCCGTACTTTATGGATGCTTATCGTCTCGTGAAATGTGTTTTCTGCTTTATTAAAGATTTAAAGCGTTTATTTTGTTAAATTGTATTTAAAGCGATCCATCGGATCAGTATCGATCAAAAAATGTCGTTTGGGGTATTATTTTCCGTTTAATATAAAAAGGCAAATCGTACTTTGTTTTTCGTATAATCAAAGCTTAATTATAGTTAAAAATCTAAAAACCCCTGAAACGTGTTCTTCGTGTTCTTGAGAATCAAACTCGATTTTGAAGGCGTTATCGGATTCCGATTTCGATGTTCTTGTAATCAAAATGAATCTCTCATCATCTTCTATCCGAATCCACCATCAAAATTCATGTGGGTATGATTTTCTGATCTTTCCGATTTTTAATTATTTATTTATTTTCGAATTTTTATATTTAAATTGGGGGTTTCTTTATTATTGATTGTTCTTGATGATTGATGGCTTGAATGTGTTTGTTATGTGATTTGGAGCATGTTGATGATTTTTATTTGATTTTTAGAGCCTTGAATCGAGTAAATCGGAAGTTTTAAAGTTCGTCGGAGTTCTTGAACTTTTTGGCCGGATTTTAGTTCCAGGAAGTGGTTCTTGATTTTGTTAACACCAGTGTATAGATCGTTTAATTTGGAGTCTATTCATGTAAGAATATAAGAGGTTGGTGTCTGTTTTGAGTTGGCCGGAAAACGAAACTCGCCGTCGACGGTGAGAATTTCCAGTCAGTTTCGTGCACGTTTTGAGCAGTTTTTGGTTGAGTTTTGTTGAGAATAAGAAAGCAGAAAGATTGGTGTAGCTAACGACAGGTTTGGGTGAAGATTCGGGCTTGGTCGAACGTTTCCCGGTGGCCGGACGTCGGCCGGAAACTGGGAAACCCAGTTTCCGGTGACATGTTCTTGGCGACCCGGAAACTGTTCTTCATGACCCGTTTTGAAACCCTAACCCGACCCGGTTGATCTTAAAAACCCTAATGTCATTTCAGAAATATGTTTCTGGACTTTTATTTTTAAAATAATTCAAAAATTGTTTTAAAAATTCTAAAAATCATATCTTTGATTTAAAAATACATTTTATTATTCCGAAAATTTTATAAATTCCTAAATATTTATTTAAATTCGAAAATTGATTAAATTTAATTATTTTAATTATTTTTTATTAATAATTAATTAATTTAATTAATTGATTAATTCTTTTAATCAGTTAATTCTTAATAATTAATTATTAATTAGATTTAATTAATTAAAATTAAGTTTAATTATTTTCTAGCTTGGTTTATTTATTTAAAAATAGTTTGAGCATTTAAAGAGTGTCAATTAATTTTATTAATTGATTTATTTGCATTTAAAATACTTATATTGGATTTAAAAATCCGATTTTTGATTTAAAAATTGTTTGTGGCTTATTTAAATTCAAATAAGCTTTGTGTGATGTTTTAAAAATAGTTACAAGTGCTATGTGATTCGTATGAGTTGTGTAATGTGTTTTACAGTCAGTATATACCCGTACTAGGGCTAGTATATGAGTTTTAAATATTATAAATTAGACCCGGCGTCCGATACGTAACCGGTTACTTGTTTAAATGTGTTATGTGAATGATGTGAATTATCTGTTGTTGAGTCATGCATGTGAATAAATTGTGTGGAGGCTTGTTTGAGTAATTGGTTGTGTCTAATGTTATCACGAGGGGTAGATGGGATAGAAATTTGTCGGTTATGTTAGAAAGTGAGATTTACGAGGCCGTTGACTTGGATGTTGACTTTTTATAGTATGGGGATTGTCGTCAAGCGAGTTACGTGGATTACTTATGTGGTTGATTGTGATTGGTCTATCAATTGAGATGTGGATGTTTATGCAACAGAGACATCGGTAAGATCAGTAAGTGCGTCGAAGTTAAGTTACAATCATTTATGGAATATGAGTATTATACGTTGAGGACTAAGTACCGTCTCATGTTTGACTATCGAGGCTGGCACGTGGATTCGAAATGGTAGAAGCAGACTAGTGGTATTCGCAAGAGCGTTAAAGCAAAGAAGGACGGAAGTCGAGAATCGTGCGATAAGACAGAATAAGGAGGGATCGTATCGTTTCAGCGTTACGAAATAGCTAAGGACCAGAGGCAAGTGTTTATACCCTTGCTTATTAATTAAGGGATATTATCTTGAATTATTAGTATGCATGTTGAATGCTTATTACTGAATTTTCAAATGTTGATTTCTTTGCATTGAATTGCAAGTATGTTATTTAATCTCGTAAATTGACGAGTACTCTTTTATACCTTTTGAGTTTAGATTCATATTTTCATATTGATCAGAAAGATATACTTATTATATTGAAAAGCTTGAAGAGATAATTATGGGCCGTGTACTAAGGCTTTCTTTTAAAAGACTTGATTTAAAAATGCTAAGTTGGAATATTACCAACCCTAGATGAGCAGGAACTTGTGAACCCTATGGGGGAAAACTTATTCTGAAATTCTGAAGTGGTGTTGCTTGCCCTTCAGGTATTCCGTTTTTCACCTTGCACCTATGCAAACCTTGTTATCCTTTCTTGTTAATGCGATCATCTGATCTATTCCCTGATTCGAATTCATATATGCTGTGCATGATTTAGTTTACTTCCTTCAAGTACAAGGCTTATCTATTATAAGTACATGTAAGAAGGACTTGAACTATTTCTGTCAGAAGTTGATAAACCCTTATTTTCTTCATTTATAAACTTCACCTTGAATTCTTCTTAAACTTGAACTTGACTCTCTTGTCATTTACCAGATTGGTAAACCTTTATTAATTCTTCCATAACGTGATGATTTGAACTATTGAGGCCATCTAGAGCCTGTTCTTTGAACCCTACTCTATATTGACTTGTTACCCTTTTCTGTTGATATCATATTGTCTGTTTCATATCAGATTCAATCTTGTTAAGCATGTCATTGTTTATTCTTCATTGTATCCCAGTTGTTACATCGAACTCGTCGATGCTTATTATATTGTCACTTTTCATGTGCACCTCCCCATATTGTGTCGATCTCGTCGATACTAGATTATATTGTTATTCCTTAATGGACTCTTCATAATTGAACTGTTTCCTGGAACGTGAGTTTTCCAGCAATTGTTGTATTAGGTTGTCGATTCTTCCGACACCTGATTGTCGAAGTGAGGTTGTCAATTGTTCTGACACCTGACGTATATAATATAGGATTGGAATGTTTTTTTTTAAATGGACCAATTATTGGTCGGGCCATTTATGGTCGATGTAATTTCGGCCCAGATTGGCCTTGGATCCGTAGAGGACTATGCATGAGCTAGTCCGGGGTTGTTGCGTGGCTGGCCAGCAGCACAACCTTTGATTTGATAAATGTTAAAAATCCAATTCTAATATTAGTTCTTATTTCTGAGATGAGTTACATCCATATGTTTTGTACTTGTCAGTTATGACCTGATATTCAGGTTTATTCGTTGCGTAAAATTGTTGGTTGTTGATTAATAAATGGTGGTTTCAATCTTGCTGAAATCACTTACTCTTAATTCATTTGGATTCCAAATAGTCAAAATCCATTTCCTTGATTCCATTGGCAGTCGTGAGATATCTATCTTGATGAGTTTTATTCATACCGCATATCCAGTCGGTACCATGTTGAAGTCTTGAAGTGCGTTCTTTATTCCTTGACCGAGCGTGTTGGCTCATTCTTACCCCTTGATTATTCTAACCTTCCAGAGTTGTTGGTTTCAGAAAATGTTGTGAATAGATTTGTTATCTTCAAAACTAGTATTTTTATACAAACTATGGTCTTGAAGACGTATGAGTTATATTTATTTCATATGTTCTACTTACTATTGTAGATATTGTTGATTCGGTCATCATAACGACCAATATAAATCTGTTGTGTTTTAAAACTATTCAGTTGAGAGAAACTGAATGAGAAATTGTGGTAAATTACCAAACTTAATTTGAAAATTTTAGAGATTTTAATTGTTCAAAAACAAAAGTTGTTATTTGAAAATCCAAAGTTTATTTTGGAAACCTTTCGTATTATATTTAATAATGCGCTTGCTGAGCAATTCATTCGCTCATACTTGTTTTATTTATATATATTTTAGCCTGCCGGAAAGAAGGTGTATTGGCAAGAGTTGTCCGCGTAGCTGATCAGAGATGGGGAAACATATTAGCGTAAAGACGTTTTGATCCAGAGCATTGGAGCTAGTGAGAGGTTTTGTATATAGATGTTTTCTATTGAATAAGATATTGTATAAGAGTAGTGGCCTGGTATACTTCTTATCGAAGTTATACTAGTGTTTTAGATTGTATGTAAAGAGAATGATTGTAAAGATGAAAGTTGTTGTAATGAAATTTTGGATTCTTGTTTCTAGCACTATAACCTTTAAAGATTCTTGGTAGAGTTGGGGTCACAGATATTATTATTATTGTGTTGATTTTATATTGAACAGGTTGTTTGGATTAAGAGTGCAGTGTGATGACCAAATCTTTTGACCCCGGATTTGGGGGCGTTACAGTTGGTATCAGAGCAAGGGTTATAGTAAAACTAGAAACGAGAGTGTGTGGGAGTGTATATAGTTATATAAGGAACGTCAGAGCTCATTTAGAGTTCGTATTGGACTATTGGATATAGTACCGCTGAGTGAGTTGAGATGGAGGTATTTGATTGAGATAGTTGTGCTGAAAGGGATAGAACTTCTTGCGTTTGTAGACGTCTATGGCGGAATCTTCAAGGACTATTACGAGTCGACGACGACGTACGATATTGATAACCTTGCGACGTGGAAAAGAAGGGCTGAAATCGAATGACGTGGAAAAGAAGGGCTGAAATCGAATGACGTGGAAAAGAAGGGCTGAAATCGAATAACGTGGAGAAGAAGGGCTGAAATCGAATAACGTGGAGAAGAAGGGCTGAAATCGAATAACGAGCTATCGAAGGAGTCGACGGAGGAGTCATATGTGAAGACCTTGGTAATACCTTCCCATCCTAATGAAATATTTGACATCTCTTTAAAGAGAAACCTGTGTTGATGGATATATTCCACCTTTTGACCTTGTACTTAATACTTTTGATCAATTATGATTGCAATTGCATCAGAGGTTGTTGTGACATCTATTTCAAATTTGTGAAGCCTGTTGAAAATATGTTATTTAAATTCCAACTCCTTTATTCTTCCGGAGTGGATAACTCTAATTGTGATGTAACACTATTTGTTGATACTTCCTTTCTGATTGTTTTTCTTTTCTGGAAATAACACCTTTGGAATCTATTCAATTTCAATCCAAGGTGTGTATTTGAGAATTCTTATCGAAAGGCCCTGGTTGTCATTCTGACTCTAAATTTCTTTCATATTTCTCTACTCCAACTGAGGTAAACAACCCTATTTATAGGGGACACAAGGACTATCTGTCTATGTGATAGAAGTCTGACGGGACGCCGTCACTTGTGTGTTGTGAAATACAAGAAGGCTAATTACCTTTAGTACTGTCTTAATAGAGACACACAACATTGAGTTCATGTGATCAAATTGGTCTCTCAGTAATTCTTTCACTTCCAATAATGTTTGCTTTGGAATATGCAGACTTGGTAACCCCAATTGGGGAACATTTATTATGATACGGAACCTTTTCTCTTCAAAATATCATGAAGTTTGTTATTTCAAATAATCTGGGAGGTATGCCATTAGGATGAACTGAAATTTACCCTACCATAATGAACGCAGAATTTGCGATTGAATCACCACGAGCGAAAGCGGATTACGATGCGATTAGAATACTAGTAACATATAACGGAGCCAGTTGTTCTCTCTCTATCGATTAACGTTACGATATGGAAAGGTGAAGTTAGATAATTCAAGAGTTGATTGGAAATTTGGGGGAAAATGTGTAATTGTGCTAATGATATCCCGTGTTGTGGAAGATGGACATAATAGGTTTTTGTCTCAATGAGAAGAACTTTTAAAATTTGATGATAGGCTAATAATGGAGAATGAGTTGATCTTTGTGTATTTCAGGATTGTATGATATGGTTGCAAGTCTTTTGCTCACGATAGTTAAGGTAGATCTTGCCAGTCAATGTGGATGTATAGAATGAGAATCAAGATAATGTCGAGTTGATCAAGCTGTTTCGGAAATGAGATGGAACCATGGAAAAGGTGTCCTGAGTGTTACTGTGAATGTATCTTCTAAATTATTTGGGAATCAGATGGAGATTAATTAAGTTCTTAGGACTAAGTAGAACAATTTTTAAAGATATGGATTAAGTCACCAAGCTGATAAGGAATATTCTCACAATTATAGATAGGGAAAGAAGATGAAGAGGTGTTGATAAGGATTTAAAGACAATGGATGAGGTAATGAGTGATTGTTTTAAACTGAATATTTGTTTGGCATGAAAGGTATGTGATTGTTGAAAGCAGTTGTTAGATATATTGGAAATAGGTATAGTTGACCCAAGAATATGGATGGCTGATAGTATGAGTAGTAAAAGAGAGAATTGAGATGTAAATATCTTCGGTACAAGGATTAGAAAGGATGGAGTTTTAAGGTTATGATAACAAGAGATCAACTAGAAGGAATGCCGGAATTAAGGATTCAACCAGGATTGATTAAAGAGAAAGGGCTATATAAAGGAAAGAGTTATGAAAAGAGAAATGGAATTCAATTACAGGAAGGAGCGAGAGAGTATAATGGATAAGAAGGAAATGTAAGTATATATAAGAGGTTTAAAAGGATATTAATGTTGGTGAGTATTTAAATGCTTGGGATGCTAGAAAATGAAGACAGAGTAATAGAGGTATAGTAGACGATTACAACTAAAGAGATTCCTGAATGGAAGTGGAAACATGTTAAGATAAACTGTGTGGTAGAGTTGTTAAGGCCGAGAGCTTATCGTGATATTATTTGAGTTATTATTGACCGATTAACGAGAGATATTTATTAGATGAATTGGTTCATCTCTAGCTATTTGAATGAGGTAATAGTACGGCATGGAATGACGGGTTCAAATGTATTTGACAGAGATCCGCGACTTAATTAAAGAATTCAAACAGACTATGGTTGTGTACTAAATTTTTAAGGTAATTGGAAGGACCATTTACAGATGATTAGATTTCCTTACGACAACAGTTATTATGACGATTTTGAATTGCTACCTTACGTCGATCTACTGTGTGTTAGGAAAGTTGCGTATAAGTTTGCGTACCACTCCATGAGTGGTGTATTCATAGTGTATTTCAGAAAATATGAACCTATAGAGATTTAGTTAAATTGTTCTATGTTGAGTAACCAATTGAGATATTGAGTCAGTATGAGAGTGATAAGTAATAGAAGAGTCAAATTAGTATGAGTATGAGGAGAAATCCTAAGGTTGAAGAGTCAACCTAGGAATTTGAGAATGAGATGTTGGAAAATATCCACCTATGTTTGCGCAAGTTGATTCTGAGGACAGAATCCTGTTAAGGGGGAAAGGATGTAAGATCCGGGAAAATTACGTGTTATTATATGATGTGAAATGAAATTTTAATTTCATATTAAGAGTTATTAAATGATTTATCTGTTTAAACGTGCTAAGTTATTCGTTAAATAATTGAATATGTGATATTGTGGTGCTATGTGAAATGTGTGGGGAATTTGAAATTATTTTGAAAAGGGTGTCATACTATTTTATTTTATTTTAATTATTGAAAAAAAATTTGGATCGTTCCCAAATTATTCGGGAGATTGGTATATCGTTCGTACCAATATTTCATTCGTTAAAGTAGGAAGTATTCGAAAATATTTGTAATGAAGGTATTTTGGTTCGTATATTTTGTATTAAACGATACTTGTAGCTATCCGTACTTTATGGATGCTTATCGTCTCGTGAAACGTGTTTTCTGCTTTATTAAAGATTTAAAGTGTTTATTTTGTTAAATTGTATTTAAAGCGATCCATCGGATCAGTATCGATCCAAAAATGTCGTTTGGGGTATTATTTTCCGTTTAATATAAAAAGGCAAATCGTACTTTGTTTTTCGTATAATCAAAGCTTAATTATAGTTAAAAATCTAAAAACCCCTGAAACGTGTTCTTCGTGTTCTTGAGAATCAAACTCGATTTTGAAGGCGTTATCGGATTCCGATTTCGATGTTCTTGTAATCAAAATGAATCTCTCATCATCTTCTATCCGAATCCACCATCAAAATTCATGTGGGTATGATTTTCTGATCTTTCCGATTTTTAATTATTTATTTATTTTCGAATTTTTATATTTAAATTGGGGGTTTCTTTATTATTGATTGTTCTTGATGATTGATGGCTTGAATGTGTTTGTTATGTGATTTGGAGCATGTTGATGATTTTTATTTGATTTTTAGAGCCTTGAATCGAGTAAATCGGAAGTTTTAAAGTTCGTCGGAGTTCTTGAACTTTTTGGCCGGATTTTAGTTCCAGGAAGTGGTTCTTGATTTTGTTAACACCAGTGTATAGATCGTTTAATTTGGAGTCTATTCATGTAAGAATATAAGAGGTTGGTGTCTGTTTTGAGTTGGCTGGAAAACGAAACTCGCCGTCGACGGCGAGAATTTCCAGTCAGTTTCGTGCACGTTTTGAGCAGTTTTTGGTTGAGTTTTGTTGAGAATAAGAAAGCAGAAAGATTGGTGTAGCTAACGGCAGGTTTGGGTGAAGATTCGGGCTTGGTCGAACGTTTCCCGGTGGCCGGACGTCGGCCGGAAACTGGGAAACCCAGTTTCCGGTGACATGTTCTTGGCGACCCGGAAACTGTTCTTCATGACCCGTTTTGAAACCCTAACCCGACCCGGTTGATCTTAAAAACCCTAATGTCATTTCAGAAATATGTTTCTGGACTTTTATTTTTAAAATAATTCAAAAATTGTTTTAAAAATTCTAAAAATCATATCTTTGATTTAAAAATACATTTTATTATTCCGAAAATTTTATAAATTCCTAAATATTTATTTAAATTAGAAAATTGATTAAATTTAATTATTTTAATTATTTTTTATTAATAATTAATTAATTTAATTAATTGATTAATTCTTTTAATCAGTTAATTCTTAATAATTAATTGTTAATTAGATTTAATTAATTAAAATTAAGTTTAATTATTTTCTAGCTTGGTTTATTTATTTAAAAATTGTTTGAGCATTTAAAGAGTGTCAATTAATTTTATTAATTGATTTATTTGCATTTAAAATACTTATATTGGATTTAAAAATCCGATTTTTGATTTAAAAATTGTTTGTGGCTTATTTAAATTCAAATAAGCTTTGTGTGATGTTTTAAAAATAGTTACAAGTGCTATGTGATTCGTATGAGTTGTGTAATGTGTTTTACAGTCAGTATATACCCGTACTAGGGCTAGTATATGAGTTTTAAATATTATAAATTAGACCCGGCGTCCGATACGTAACCGGTTACTTGTTTAAATGTGTTATGTGAATGATGTGAATTATCTGTTGTTGAGTCATGCATGTGAATAAATTGTGTGGAGGCTTGTTTGAGTAATTGGTTGTGTCTAATGTTATCACGAGGGGTAGATGGGATAGAAATTTGTCGGTTATGTTAGAAAGTGAGATTTACGAGGCCATTGACTTGGATGTTGACTTTTTATAGTATGGGGATTGTCGTCAAGCGAGTTACGTGGATTACTTATGTGGTTGATTGTGATTGGTCTATCAATTGAGATGTGGATGTTTATGCAACAGAGACATCGGTAAGATCAGTAAGTGCGTCGAAGTTAAGTTACAATCATTTATGGAATATGAGAATTATACGTTGAGGACTAAGTACCGTCTCATGTTTGACTATCGAGGCTGGCACGTGGATTCGAAATGGTAGAAGCAGACTAGTGGTATTCGCAAGAGCGTTAAAGCAAAGAAGGACGGAAGTCGAGAATCGTGCGATAAGACAGAATAAGGAGGGATCGTATCGTTTCAGCGTTACGAAATAGCTAAGGACCAGAGGCAAGTGTTTATACCCTTGCTTATTAATTAAGGGATATTATCTTGAATTATTAGTATGCATGTTGAATGCTTATTACTGAATTTTCAAATGTTGATTTCTTTGCATTGAATTGCAAGTATGTTATTTAATCTCGTAAATTGACGAGTACTCTTTTATACCTTTTGAGTTTAGATTCATATTTTCATATTGATCAGAAAGATATACTTATTATATTGAAAAGCTTGAAGAGATAATTATGGGCCGTGTACTAAGGCTTTCTTTTAAAAGACTTGATTTAAAAATGCTAAGTTGGAATATTACCAACCCTAGATGAGCAGGAACTTGTGAACCCTATGGGGGAAAACTTATTCTGAAATTCTGAAGTGGTGTTGCTTGCCCTTCAGGTATTCCGTTTTTCACCTTGCACCTATGCAAACCTTGTTATCCTTTCTTGTTAATGCGATCATCTGATCTATTCCCTGATTCGAATTCATATATGCTGTGCATGATTTAGTTTACTTCCTTCAAGTACAAGGCTTATCTATTATAAGTACATGTAAGAAGGACTTGAACTATTTCTGTCAGAAGTTGATAAACCCTTATTTTCTTCATTTATAAACTTCACCTTGAATTCTTCTTAAACTTGAACTTGACTCTCTTGTCATTTACCAGATTGGTAAACCTTTATTAATTCTTCCATAACGTGATGATTTGAACTATTGAGGCCATCTAGAGCCTGTTCTTTGAACCCTACTCTATATTGACTTGTTACCCTTTTCTGTTGATATCATATTGTCTGTTTCATATCAGATTCAATCTTGTTAAGCATGTCATTGTTTATTCTTCATTATATCCCAGTTGTTACATCGAACTCGTCGATGCTTATTATATTGTCACTTTTCATGTGCACCTCCCCATATTGTGTCGATCTCGTCGATACTAGATTATATTGTTATTCCTTAATGGACTCTTCATAATTGAACTGTTTCCTGGAACGTGAGTTTTCCAGCAATTGTTGTATTAGGTTGTCGATTCTTCCGACACCTGATTGTCGAAGTGAGGTTGTCAATTGTTCTGACACCTGACGTATATAATATAGGATTGGAATGTTTTTTTTTAAATGGACCAATTATTGGTCGGGCCATTTATGGTCGATGTAATTTCGGCCCAGATTGGCCTTGGATCCGTAGAGGACTATGCATGAGCTAGTCCGGGGTTGTTGCGTGGCTGGCCAGCAGCACAACCTTTGATTTGATAAATGTTAAAAATCCAATTCTAATATTAGTTCTTATTTCTGAGATGAGTTACATCCATATGTTTTGTACTTGTGAGTTATGACCTGATATTCAGGTTTATTCGTTGCGTAAAATTGTTGGTTGTTGATTAATAAATGGTGGTTTCAATCTTGCTGAAATCACTTACTCTTAATTCATTTGGATTCCAAATAGTCGAAATCCATTTCCTTGATTCCATTGGCAGTCGTGAGATATCTATCTTGATGAGTTTTATTCATACCGCATATCCAGTCGGTACCATGTTGAAGTCTTGAAGTGCGTTCTTTATTCCTTGACCGAGCGTGTTGGCTCATTCTTACCCCTTGATTATTCTAACCTTCCAGAGTTGTTGGTTTCAGAAAATGTTGTGAATAGATTTGTTATCTTCAAAACTAGTATTTTTATACAAACTATGGTCTTGAAGACGTATGAGTTATATTTATTTCATATGTTCTACTTACTATTGTAGATATTGTTGATTCGGTCATCGTAACGACCAATATAAATCTGTTGTGTTTTAAAACTATTCAGTTGAGAGAAACTGAATGAGAAATTGTGGTAAATTACCAAACTTAATTTGAAAATTTTAGAGATTTTAATTGTTCAAAAACAAAAGTTGTTATTTGAAAATCCAAAGTTTATTTTGGAAACCTTTCGTATTATATTTAATAATGCGCTTGCTGAGCAATTCATTCGCTCATACTTGTTTTATTTATATATATTTTAGCCTGCCGGAAAGAAGGTGTATTGGCAAGAGTTGTCCGCGTAGATGATCAGAGATGGGGAAAGATATTAGCGTAAAGACGTTTTGATCCAGAGCATTGGAGCTAGTGAGAGGTTTTGTATATAGATGTTTTCTATTGAATAAGATATTGTATAAGAGTAGTGGCCTGGTATACTTCTTATCGAAGTTATACTAGTGTTTTAGATTGTATGTAAAGAGAATGATTGTAAAGATGAAAGTTGTTGTAATGAAATTTTGGATTCTTGTTTCTAGCACTATAACCTTTAAAGATTCTTGGTAGAGTTGGGGTCACAGATATTATTATTATTGTGTTGATTTTATATTGAACAGGTTGTTTGGATTAAGAGTGCAGTGTGACGACCAAATCTTTTGACCCCGGATTTGGGGGCGTTACAGTTGGTATCAGAGCAAGGGTTATAGTAAAACTAGAAACGAGAGTGTGTGGGAGTGTATATAGTTATATAAGGAACGTCAGAGCTCATTTAGAGTTCGTATTGGACTATTGGATATAGTACCGCTGAGTGAGTTGAGATGGAGGTATTTGATTGAGATAGTTGTGCTGAAAGGGATAGAACTTCTTGCGTTTGTAGACGTCTATGGCGGAATCTTCAAGGACTATTACGAGTCGACGACGACGTACGATATTGATAACCTTGCGACGTGGAAAAGAAGGGCTGAAATCGAATGACGTGGAAAAGAAGGGCTGAAATCGAATGACGTGGAAAAGAAGGGCTGAAATCGAATAACGTGGAGAAGAAGGGCTGAAATCGAATAACGTGGAGAAGAAGGGCTGAAATCGAATAACGAGCTATCGAAGGAGTCGATGGAGGAGTCATATGTGAAGACCTTGGTAATACCTTCCCATCCTAATGAAATATTTGACATCTCTTTAAAGAGAAACCTGTGTTGATGGATATATTCCACCTTTTGACCTTGTACTTAATACTTTTGATCAATCATGATTGCAATTGCATCAGAGGTTGTTGTGACATCTATTTCAAATTTGTGAAGCCTGTTGAAAATATGTTATTTAAATTCCAACTCCTTTATTCTTCCGGAGTGGATAACTCTAATTGTGATGTAACACTATTTGTTGATACTTCCTTTCTGATTGTTTTTCTTTTCTGGAAATAACACCTTTGGAATCTATTCAATTTCAATCCAAGGTGTGTATTTGAGAATTCTTATCGAAAGGCCCTGGTTGTCATTCCGACTCTAAATTTCTTTCATATTTCTCTACTCCAACTGAGGTAAACAACCCTATTTATAGGGGACACAAGGACTATCTGTCTATGTGATAGAAGTCTGACGGGACGCCGTCACTTGTGTGTTGTGAAATACAAGAAGGCTAATTACCTTTAGTACTGTCTTAATAGAGACACACAACATTGAGTTCATGTGATCAAATTGGTCTCTCAGTAATTCTTTCACTTCCAATAATGTTTGCTTTGGAATATGCAGACTTGGTAACCCCAATTGGGGAACATTTATTATGATACGGAACCTTTTCTCTTCAAAATATCATGAAGTTTGTTATTTCAAATAATCTGGGAGGTATGCCATTAGGATGAACTGAAATTTACCCTACCATAATGAACGCAGAATTTGCGATTGAATCACCACGAGCGAAAGCGGATTACGATGCGATTAGAATACTAGTAACATATAACGGAGCCAGTTGTTCTCTCTCTATCGATTAACGTTACGATATGGAACGGTGAAGTTAGATAATTCAAGAGTTGATTGGAAATTTGGGGGAAAATGTGTAATTGTGCTAATGATATCCCGTGTTGTGGAAGATGGACATAATAGGTTTTTGTCTCAATGAGAAGAACTTTTAAAATTTGATGATAGGCTAATAATGGAGAATGAGTTGATCTTTGAGTATTTCAGGATTGTATGATATGGTTGCAAGTCTTTTGCTCACGATAGTTAAGGTAGATCTTGCCAGTCAATGTGGATGTATAGAATGAGAATCAAGATAATGTCGAGTTGATCAAGCTGTTTCGGAAATGAGATGGAACCATGGAAAAGGTGTCCTGAGTGTTACTGTGAATGTATCTTCTAAATTATTTGGGAATCAGATGGAGATTAATTAAGTTCTTAGGACTAAGTAGAACAATTTTTAAAGATATGGATTAAGTCACCAAGCTGATAAGGAATATTCTCACAATTATAGATAGGGAAAGAAGATGAAGAGGTGTTGATAAGGATTTAAAGACAATGGATGAGGTAATGAGTGATTGTTTTAAACTGAATATTTGTTTGGCATGAAAGGTATGTGATTGTTGAAAGCAGTTGTTAGATATATTGGAAATAGGTATAGTTGACCCAAGAATATGGATGGCTGATAGTATGAGTAGTAAAAGAGAGAATTGAGATGTAAATATCTTCGGTACAAGGATTAGAAAGGATGGAGTTTTAAGGTTATGATAACAAGAGATCAACTAGAAGGAATGCCGGAATTAAGGATTCAACCAGGATTGATTAAAGAGAAAGGGCTATATAAAGGAAAGAGTTATGAAAAGAGAAATGGAATTCAATTACAGGAAGGAGCGAGAGAGTATAATGGATAAGAAGGAAATGTAAGTATATATAAGAGGTTTAAAAGGATATTAATGTTGGTGAGTATTTAAATGCTTGGGATGCTAGAAAATGAAGACAGAGTAATAGAGGTATAGTAGACGATTACAACTAAAGAGATTCCTGAATGGAAATGGAAACATGTTAAGATAAACTGTGTGGTAGAGTTGTTAAGGCCGAGAGCTTATCGTGATATTATTTGAGTTATTATTGACCGATTAACGAGGGATATTTATTAGATGAATTGGTTCATCTCTAGCTATTTGAATGAGGTAATAGTACGGCATGGAATGACGGGTTCAAATGTATTTGACAGAGATCCGCGACTTAATTAAAGAATTCAAACAGACTATGGTTGTGTACTAAATTTTTAAGGTAATTGGAAGGAACATTTACAGATGATTAGATTTCCTTACGACAACAGTTATTATGACGATTTTGAATTGCTACCTTACGTCGATCTACTGTGTGTTAGGAAAGTTGCGTATAAGTTTGCGTACCACTCCATGAGTGGTGTATTCATAGTGTATTTCATAAAATATGAACCTATAGAGATTTAGTTAAATTGTTCTATGTTGAGTAACCAATTGAGATATTGAGTCAGTATGAGAGTGATAGGTAATAGAAGAGTCAAATTAGTATGAGTATGAGGAGAAATCCTAAGGTTGAAGAGTCAACCTAGGAATTTGAGAATGAGATGTTGGAAAATATCCACCTATGTTTGCGCAAGTTGATTCTGAGGACAGAATCCTATTAAGGGGGAAAGGATGTAAGATCCGGGAAAATTACGTGTTATTATATGATGTGAAATGAAATTTTAATTTCATATTAAGAGTTATTAAATGATTTATCTGTTTAAACGTGCTAAGTTATTCGTTAAATAATTGAATATGTGATATTGTGGTGCTATGTGAAATGTGTGGGGAATTTGAAATTATTTTGAAAAGGGTGTCATACTATTTTATTTTATTTTAATTATTGAAAAGAAAATTTGGATCGTTCCCAAATTATTCGGGAGATTGGTATATCGTTCGTACCAATATTTCATTCGTTAAAGTAGGAAGTATTCGAAAATATTTGTAATGAAGGTATTTTGGTTCGTATATTTTGTATTAAACGATACTTGTAGCTATCCGTACTTTATGGATGCTTATCGTCTCGTGAAACGTGTTTTCTGCTTTATTAAAGATTTAAAGCGTTTATTTTGTTAAATTGTATTTAAAGCGATCCATCGGATCAGTATCGATCCAAAAATGTCGTTTGGGGTATTATTTTCCGTTTAATATAAAAAGGCAAATCGTACTTTGTTTTTCGTATAATCAAAGCTTAATTATAGTTAAAAATCTAAAAACCCCTGAAACGTGTTCTTCGTGTTCTTGAGAATCAAACTCGATTTTGAAGGCGTTATCGGATTCCGATTTCGATGTTCTTGTAATCAAAATGAATCTCTCATCATCTTCTATCCGAATCCACCATCAAAATTCATGTGGGTATGATTTTCTGATCTTTCCGATTTTTAATTATTTATTTATTTTCGAATTTTTATATTTAAATTGGGGGTTTCTTTATTATTGATTGTTCTTGATGATTGATGGCTTGAATGTGTTTGTTATGTGATTTGGAGCATGTTGATGATTTTTATTTGATTTTTAGAGCCTTGAATCGAGTAAATCGGAAGTTTTAAAGTTCGTCGGAGTTCTTGAACTTTTTGGCCGGATTTTAGTTCCAGGAAGTGGTTCTTGATTTTGTTAACACCAGTGTATAGATCGTTTAATTTGGAGTCTATTCATGTAAGAATATAAGAGGTTGGTGTCTGTTTTGAGTTGGCCGGAAAACGAAACTCGCCGTCGACGGCGAGAATTTCCAGTCAGTTTCGTGCACGTTTTGAGCAGTTTTTGGTTGAGTTTTGTTGAGAATAAGAAAGCAGAAAGATTGGTGTAGCTAACGGCAGGTTTGGGTGAAGATTCGGGCTTAGTCGAACGTTTCCCGGTGGCCGGACGTCGGCCGGAAACTGGGAAACCCAGTTTCCGGTGACATGTTCTTGGCGACCCGGAAACTGTTCTTCATGACCCGTTTTGAAACCCTAACCCGACCCGGTTGATCTTAAAAACCCTAATGTCATTTCAGAAATATGTTTCTGGACTTTTATTTTTAAAATAATTCAAAAATTGTTTTAAAAATTCTAAAAATCATATCTTTGGTTTAAAAATACATTTTATTATTCCGAAAATTTTATAAATTCCTAAATATTTATTTAAATTCGAAAATTGATTAAATTTAATTATTTTAATTATTTTTGATTAATAATTAATTAATTTAATTAATTGATTAATTCTTTTAATCAGTTAATTCTTAATAATTAATTATTAATTAGATTTAATTAATTAAAATTAAGTTTAATTATTTTCTAGCTTGGTTTATTTATTTAAAAATAGTTTGAGCATTTAAAGAGTGTCAATTAATTTTATTAATTGATTTATTTGCATTTAAAATACTTATATTGGATTTAAAAATCCGATTTTTGATTTAAAAATTGTTTGTGGCTTATTTAAATTCAAATAAGCTTTGTGTGATGTTTTAAAAATAGTTACAAGTGCTATGTGATTCGTATGAGTTGTGTAATGTGTTTTACAGTCAGTATATACCCGTACTAGGGCTAGTATATGAGTTTTAAATATTATAAATTAGACCGGGCGTCCGATACGTAACCGGTTACTTGTTTAAATGTGTTATGTGAATGATGTGAATTATCTGTTGTTGAGTCATGCATGTGAATAAATTGTGTGGAGGATTGTTTGAGTAATTGGTTGTGTCTAATGTTATCACGAGGGGTAGATGGGATAGAAATTTGTCGGTTATGTTAGAAAGTGAGATTTACGAGGCCGTTGACTTGGATGTTGACTTTTTATAGTATGGGGATTGTCGTTAAGCGAGTTACGTGGATTACTTATGTGGTTGATTGCGATTGGTCTATCAATTGAGATGTGGATGTTTATGCAACAGAGACATCGGTAAGATCGGTAAGTGCGTCGAAGTTAAGTTACAATCATTTATGGAATATGAGAATTATACGTTGAGGACTAAGTACCGTCTCATGTTTGACTATCGAGGCTGGCACGTGGATTCGAAATGGTAGAAGCAGACTAGTGGTATTCGCAAGAGCGTTAAAGCAAAGAAGGACGGAAGTCGAGAATCGTGCGATAAGACAGAATAAGGAGGGATCGTATCGTTTCAGCGTTACGAAATAGCTAAGGACCAGAGGCAAGTGTTTATACCCTTGCTTATTAATTAAGGGATATTATCTTGAATTATTAGTATGCATGTTGAATGCTTATTACTGAATTTTCAAATGTTGATTTCTTTGCATTGAATTGCAAGTATGTTATTTAATCTCGTAAATTGACGAGTACTCTTTTATACCTTTTGAGTTTAGATTCATATTTTCATATTGATCAGAAAGATATACTTATTATATTGAAAAGCTTGAAGAGATAATTATGGGTCGTGTACTAAGGCTTTCTTTTAAAAGACTTGATTTAAAAATGCTAAGTTGGAATATTACCAACCCTAGATGAGCAGGAACTTGTGAACCCTATGGGGGAAAACTTATTCTGAAATTCTGAAGTGGTGTTGCTTGCCCTTCAGGTATTCCGTTTTTCACCTTGCACCTATGCAAACCTTGTTATCCTTTCTTGTTAATGCGATCATCTGATCCATTCCCTGATTCGAATTCATATATGCTGTGCATGATTTAGTTTACTTCCTTCAAGTACAAGGCTTATCTATTATAAGTACATGTAAGAAGGACTTGAACTATTTCTGTCAGAAGTTGATAAATCCTTATTTTCTTCATTTATAAACTTCACCTTGAATTCTTCTTAAACTTGAACTTGACTCTCTTGTCATTTACCAGATTGGTAAACCTTTATTAATTCTTCCATAACGTGATGATTTGAACTATTGAGGCCATCTAGAGCCTGTTCTTTGAACCCTACTCTATATTGACTTGTTACCCTTTTCTGTTGATATCATATTGTCTGTTTCATATCAGATTCAATCTTGTTAAGCATGTCATTGTTTATTCTTCATTATATCCCAGTTGTTACATCGAACTCGTCGATGCTTATTATATTGTCACTTTTCATGTGCACCTCCCCATATTGTGTCGATCTCGTCGATACTAGATTATATTGTTATTCCTTAATGGACTCTTCATAATTGAACTGTTTCCTGGAACGTGAGTTTTCCAGCAATTGTTGGATTAGGTTGTCGATTCTTCCGACACCTGATTGTCGAAGTGAGGTTGTCAATTGTTCTGACACCTGACGTATATAATATAGGATTGGAATGTTTTTTTTTAAATGGACCAATTATTGGTCGGGCCATTTATGGTCGATGTAATTTAGGCCCAGATTGGCCTTGGATCCGTAGAGGACTATGCATGAGCTAGTCCGGGGTTGTTGCGTGGCTGGCCAGCAGCACAACCTTTGATTTGATAAATGTTAAAAATCCAATTCTAATATTAGTTCTTATTTCTGAGATGAGTTACATCCATATGTTTTGTACTTGTGAGTTATGACCTGATATTCAGGTTTATTCGTTGCGTAAAATTGTTGGTTGTTGATTAATAAATGGTGGTTTCAATCTTGCTGAAATCACTTACTCTTAATTCATTTGGATTCCAAATAGTCAAAATCCATTTCCTTGATTCCATTGGCAGTCGTGAGATATCTATCTTGATGAGTTTTATTCATACCGCATATCCAGTCGGTACCATGTTGAAGTCTTGAAGTGCGTTCTTTATTCCTTGACCGAGCGTGTTGGCTCATTCTTACCCCTTGATTATTCTAACCTTCCAGAGTTGTTGGTTTCAGAAAATGTTGTGAATAGATTTGTTATCTTCAAAACTAGTATTTTTATACAAACTATGGTCTTGAAGACGTATGAGTTATATTTATTTCATATGTTCTACTTACTATTGTAGATATTGTTGATTCGGTCATCGTAACGACCAATATAAATCTGTTGTGTTTTAAAACTATTCAGTTGAGAGAAACTGAATGAGAAATTGTGGTAAATTACCAAACTTAATTTGAAAATTTTAGAGATTTTAATTGTTCAAAAACAAAAGTTGTTATTTGAAAATCCAAAGTTTATTTTGGAAACCTTTCGTATTATATTTAATAATGCGCTTGCTGAGCAATTCATTCGCTCATACTTGTTTTATTTATATATATTTTAGCCTGCCGGAAAGAAGGTGTATTGGCAAGAGTTGTCCGCGTAGCTGATCAGAGATGGGGAAAGATATTAGCGTAAAGACGTTTTGATCCAGAGCATTGGAGCTAGTGAGAGGTTTTGTATATAGATGTTTTCTATTGAATAAGATATTGTATAAGAGTAGTGGCCTGGTATACTTCTTATCGAAGTTATACTAGTGTTTTAGATTGTATGTAAAGAGAATGATTGTAAAGATGAAAGTTGTTGTAATGAAATTTTGGATTCTTGTTTCTAGCACTATAACCTTTAAAGATTCTTGGTAGAGTTGGGGTCACAGATATTATTATTATTGTGTTGATTTTATATTGAACAGGTTGTTTGGATTAAGAGTGCAGTGTGACGACCAAATCTTTTGACCCCGGATTTGGGGGCGTTACAGTCAGTCATTTATTTCTGGCGGAATTCCAATGGTTTCAACCCTTTCGCATTCGTCCGCGCTGGCCTATAAATAACCAATTTCTCCTTTCCTTTCTTATTTATCTCAGACGCTCTCCTTCACTCGGAATCCTTTTCTTTTCTCGCCAGGTACTTCTCAGTCAGCTTTTTGTTATGACGAGTTTTCTTTAGAGTTTTCCCCTTTCTTTCTTTCGCTTTATTTTTAAATGCAAAGTGCTTTATTCGCTATTTGATTTTATTCTTTGTTTTCCCTTTGTTGTTTAGGAAAAATGTACAACGGAAAGAACGTGTTGGACCTGACTGCTGAGGAGCTCGAGGAGATTCAGATGAACGACTGGGACGAGTACATTGACGTCATGTTCCTGATGCTCCAGGCGGCCCTGGAGGAGTATGACAGGGACGAGGCCGCTAAGCAGAAGAAGAAAGAAGAGGAGGAGGCCACCATTCGCAAGAACGGTCAAGACGGGAAAGGACCTCCTGGCTTAGGCTCGGCTGCTGCCGCAGCCTAGTTTATCTTCTTTAGGGGTGGACCCAACCAAATCTGTGATGGGCCCCCCTTTTATTGTAATTTCAAATAAATAAATAAACGAGGTTTCATCTATTTATTTGTCGTAGTTTGATTCTTGTTTAAATAATGATTCGTTTTACAAACTGTGAACAAGTAGTTTGGATAGCTTTGACTATATCTCCGTAGGTTTTTAGAGTAGCAAGGACCGTAGTCTACCCGATGTGGTGCTACCTTCATTAGTAATACGGAAGTGTTATAACAAAAGGAATCGAGGTAAAACATGTGAGTTAGCCGATTGCCCCCTGTCGGAGCTGGAATTTGAAATTGGTGTACGCCGTAGCACATCGCAGATTGCCAACTCCCAGTTTTGGGAATGGTGCTTTTTTATTAAGTCGGGCCAGTTCGTGTCGTAGCTTCGTGTGAGCTACTTGTGCTGGCATTTTAATGAACCGGTGTTTTACCGAGACCCATTCATTCTGTAGCTTCATTCGAGCTACATATATTGGCTTTTTAATGAACCGGTGTTTTACCGAGACCCGTTCATGCCGTAGCTTCATTCGAGCTACATATATTGGCTTTTTAATGAACCGGTGTTTTACATGAAATCAACCCATGTCGTAGCTTCCTGCGGGCTACATATGTTGGCTTTTTAATGGGAGGATTACCTGAGCCGTGCCCGTAGTCATAATGAAATGGCTAGTGATACAGGCATTTGAAAGGACAGGTTAATGAGATCCTTATATGCAAAAGGCAGAATCAATAAAGATAAACAGTCGGGTGTTTTATCATGATCAGAAAGCGGCCGGTAGGCCGTATATAGTGGCATCTATGTACTTTTATGCCCTAGAGAGGCAGTGTTACACTCCGGAAAAACAAACGCAGTAACTTTTAAGTTACTCGAGCATTACATCAAAATTGCTATGGTGTTGGAAGGTGCTAGTAGAGGGGTACTTACGGGTAGAAACGTCGGAGATGAGTGGCGTGCCATGTGTTGGGGAGGACTTCTCCATACAGGTGGGCGAGTGTGTACGTTCCTGTCTTGATGACCTGATGGATTATATAAGGACCTTCCCAGTTAGGATCCATCTTTCGGTTGTGGGTGGGGTCGGACACCGCCGTAGAGCGCAACACTTTGTCTCCGACCTGGAACTCCCGGGGATTGATCCTTCCGAAATATCTGGCTGTAGTTTGTTTGTAATTGGCCATTCGTATCACTGCATTTTCCCTTCGTTCTTCCAATAGGTCCAAGTTAGTTCGAATTCCTGCCTCGTTAGCTTTGGGGTCATATTGCTGGACCCGTAAAGACGGTTCTCCCAGTTCTACAGGAATCACAGCTTCAGTGCCGTAGGTGAGTCTGAAAGGGCTTTCCCCCGTGGGTTTCCTATTATCTGTTCGGTAGGCCCAGAGAATATTGGGGAGTTCTTCAGCCCACATAGTCTTTCGGTCTTCAACATTCTTGCGGAGGCTTTGCAACAAGCTTCGATTGGTAACCTCTACTTGACCGTTGGACTGAGGATAAGCCACGGATGACCTTCTGTGCTGGATTGAGTAAGCAGAGAGGTATTCTTCGAAATCGGTATCAATGAATTGCCTGCCGTTGTCAGTGACCAGGACTCGGGGAATGCCGAAACGTGTGACGACCGATTCGTGAAAGAACCTGCGGCAGACTACCGCGGTGATATGTGCCACGGCTTTGGCCTCCACCCATTTAGTCATGTAGTCTACGACCACAATGATGAACCTTAGTGCCCCTCGGGCGGGAGGAAAAGGTCCCATAATATCCACACCCCACATGTCGAAGGGGACGGGGGAGAGCACAGAGGTTGGAAGAACCAGAGGAAGCCTGGGGACCGAAGAGAACAATTGGCAGTTACCACAAACTTTGGCATAATTGAGACAGTCTGATCGCAATGTGGGCCAATAATAGCCCTGGCGCAAAACTTTATGGGCTAGGGCCTCCCCGGAAGAATGACTTCCACAGATCCCTTCATGTACTTCTAGCATGCAATAGTCTGCCTCGGGGCAATCCAAACACTTGAGCAGGGGTGCAAGGAAAGATCTTCGATATAACGCCCCATCGATCAGGGTATAATGGGCCGACTTTCCCCGGAGGGTCCGCGCAAATTTGCGGTCCTCGGGTAACATTCCATCTCGGAGGTACAAAACAATCGGGGTCATCCAGTTAGGGCCGTAAGAGAGGACCATGACTTGGGATGAAACGTCTGTAACCGGGTCGACCGATGGTACGAGCAATACAGTGTAGTGGACACTAGAGCCGGGAGGAGATTCTTCCCCGGTGGCCAACCTAGCGAGAGCATCGGCGCGAGAATTCTCTCCTCTCAAAATCCCTTCAAGCGACGCAGTGGGGAATTGGGTGAGCCTCTCTCGGGTCTCTTGGAGATATTTGACCAGCTGAGGGGATTTAGCAACAAAGGTTCCTAGGACCTGGTTGACGATCAGTTGAGAATCGCTGTAGGCCTTGAGGTGTTGAACTTGAAGAGCCTTAGCCAGTCGGAGTCCGGCGATCAACGCTTCGTATTCCAAGCAGTTATTGGTGGCCGGGAAATCGAAACGGATGGCCTGCTGAATCTCGAAACCTTCCGAGCTGACGAGGAGCACTCCGGCCCCGCTATGATCGGTTGTAGAAGACCCGTCAACAAACAACGTCCAGGGTACAGGGGCCCTTTCTTCGACCGTGGTACCGACCGCCGTTGTGAGCTCAGGCTTGGAATCTTCCAAAACAGAGCATTCTACCAAGAAATCGGCCAAAGCCTGACCTTTGATGGCTGTCCGGGGGAGGTAAGAAATGCTGAACTGACTAAGCTCGACTGCCCAGTTTACAAGTCTCCTGGATAGGTCAGGTTTATGCAAAATTTTCCGCAAGGGATGATTAGTGTACACCTTGATCTCATGGCCCTGGAAATAGGGTCTTAGCTTTCGGCTGGCCAATAGTAGGGAGTAAGCCATCTTTTCTATAACTGGGTACCGAACCTCCGCATTCCGTAGAACATGAATGACGTAGTATACAGGTAATTGTCTCCCTTCCGCTTCCCGGAGGAGGCACGAACTTACGGCTTCTTGGGCCACTACAAGGTATAGGTACAGAGGCTCCCCTGAAATGGGACAAGATAGGACTGGGGGAGAGGTAAGATATTTCTTTAATGATTTGAACGCCTCTTGACAGTTCGGTGTCCATTGAATTTGGCGTGACTTGTTCACTCCTTTCAAGATTTCAAAGAAGGGAAGGCTCTTCTCGGCCAGTTTTGAAATGAAACGCCGTAGCGAGGTGAGACACCCATTGAGAGTTTGAACTTGTTTCGGGGTTGTGGGGGGCTGCATCCCCAAGATGGCCTTAACCTTGTCGGGGTTCACCTCGATGCCCTGCCCGCTAATGACATGTCCTAAGAACTTTCCGCTGGCCACTCCGAAAGTGCACTTGTTCGGATTGAGTTTGAGACGGGACTCTCGGAGGCTCCCAAAGGTTTCTTTCAGGTCTTGCAGGTGATCTTTCTTTTCATGAGACTTGACGATCACGTCGTCCACATATACCTCCAAATTTCTTCCGATTTGGGGGGCAAAAATCTTATTCATAGCTTTCTGATAAGTGGCTCCGGCATTCATGAGACCCATCGGGAGCACGCGGTAAGCATACACTGCCCGGTGGGTAATGAAGGACGTCTTCGGCTGGTCTTCCGGGGCTAAGGTAATCTGATTGTATCTTGAGTAGGCATCTAAGAAGCTGAAAAGGACTTGCCCTGCGGTTGCATCGATGAGCTGATCTATGGTGGGTAAGGGGTAGTAGTCTTTAGGCGTAGCTTTATTAAGATCAGTGTAATCAATGCACACTCTCCATTTCCCACTAGACTTTTTCACAAGTACCACATTTGCAATCCACTCCAGGAACTGAATTTCGTAGATGAAGTTTGCTTTTAGCAGCTTGTTAATTTCTTCGTCTATGGCCTTTTGTCTCTCGGGAGCAAAGTTCCTCCTCTTTTGCTTTACTGTCCCCGTTTTGGGGTTAATATGGAGCCTGTGGACGGCTACAGTTTCATCTAACCCGGGCATGTCCTCCGGGTTCCAAGCAAACACATCAGTGTATTCTCTCAACAGAGCTACCAACGCTTCCTTTAGGACGGGATCAAGAGCGGACCCTATAGTTATTAATTTGGAGGAATCTCCTGGGTACAGTTCGACTGATTCCGTGGGCTCTCCGGGAATGGTTCGTGGGAAATGAGAAAGTTCGTAGCCTCCCTCAGGCCTTTGGTGCTCTGAATCAGCGTTTTCGACCAAGAGGACCCGCGGAGAATTGGTTCCGCTAGATTCAGCATCGTTTCCAGCGGAACCCTTCCCTTTCGGTTCCCCGTAGTATTTTCTTTTGCGAGGATTGGTTTGAGCTAAACACAAGGAAGCCGTGTAGCACAGGCGGGAGGCTTCACTGTCTGATTTTAACTCTCCCGGACCCTAACCCGTGGGGAACTTCACTTTCATATGAGGGGTAGAAATGATAGCCCCCAGGAAAAATAAGGTAGGTCGCCCTATGATAACATTATAGGAGGAAGCAATGTTAATAATGTAATACTTGACCAACGCAGTTACCTCTTGCGGAGCAGTCCCAAACGTAGTGGGCAAGTCGATGGTCCCTTGAATGGGCACAACATGATTCCCAAAACCATAGAGGGGCCCCCGGGTATCCTCGGCCTTTCGTTCCTCCTGTCTGTCCCCTAGATCCATCCTCCTCAAAGTGTGTCGGAAGATTATGTCTACCGAGGATCCATTATCGATGAGCACTTTCCGGACATCCTGGTCGTCAATGTCTAGCTAGACCGTAAGAGGACCGCTGCGGCATACCCCTCCCTCCGGATAGTCTTCGTCTGAAAAAGAAATGGGGGTCTTTGAATACCTGAACGCTCTCTGCGTTTCCAGTTGAAATACTTTCTGCAATTCTTTCGGAGGGGGGTCCCCGCCCCCTATGATCATATCAATCACTCGCCTGGGTCGGGGGTTGGGAGGTTGTAATGGGGCTTTGCCGGCCCCGTGGAGATAACTTCTCATTACTCCTTTGCTCACGAGCTTCTCTAGGAAATACTTCAGGGATGTGCATTCATCAGTGTTATGTCCAATACTGGTGTGATAGTCGCAGAATCGCGACCTATCTCTCTTGTCCGTAGGGGTCCTCATGGGGGGAGGTGCCTGAAAATAATCGTGCCCCTGGATTTCCTTTAGAATAACCGAGGGACTCTTGTTCAACGGGGTGAAGTGAGGCTCTTCTCGAGTCTGACGAGGAGGGGGTCGCCTATCCGAAGGGAAATTCTTCTGCCCCCTCCCTCTAAAATCTTCCATCCCATCCACCTGCATTGCTGTGTGACCTGACCCAGAGGCTTCACTTCTAGAACCAGGATAATAGGCTCTAATTCTTTCGTCCGTTGCGATGTATGCTGAGGCGATCCCGTAAGCTTCATACAAATCTCCAGGCTCTTTATTGCACAGTTCTTTGCAGCAATCCCTGCACTCTTGATAATTCATATTTCTAATGAAAGAGTCTACGGCATTAGTTGGCCGAAGCTCTTTCACCTTTGAGGCAGCCGTCTTGAACTTCTCAATGTAGTCTCTCAAAGACTCTCCGCGCTCTTGCTTTACGTTTTCTAAGGATATGGTGTGGACAGCATAGGGAGTGTTAATACGGAATTTGGATAAGAAGGCGGTTTTGAGCCCTTCCCAGGAGCTAATACTCCTCGGGGAGAGTCCGGAGAACCAAGTCCTTGCGTACGCCTTGAGTGTGGAAACAAATAATCGGCACTTGGTGATGTCATTGTACCTGTGGCAAATCATCAAGTTTTCATAATAACTCAAATGATCGTTAGGATCAGACGTACCGTCGTAAGACTCAAGGCCAGTGATCTTCACCCCCTGATCCACTTGTGCAGCTTCCAGAATCTCTACAAAAGGTGACTTCCCTGTACTTGCCTCCAGGAAAGGGCTTGACGCCATTCCTTCTAACCTGGCCAGTCGGGCCATCAAATCCTCTCGCTCCTCAGGTTGACGAGATTGAGTATTCTGCTGAATAATTATGGGAGGTGTGCGTCTACGGCGCACGGGAGTCCTCGACCTTTGTCTACGACTGGATGTAGGGGTGTGCTCCCGTTGCGATCTACGCCTGTGAGGTCTTCTATGTCCGGAGGGTTCTGGGAACGCTGTCCGTTGCGACCCTGAGGAAGAGCGGCTTCCGTGGTGGGGGATGCCCCGACTTCTTGTCGATGAGCCGGACTGGTACGACCCTCGATACTCTTCCTGGCGGGAGTCCGACCGTCCGACGACGCTTTCCGGGTAGTACGGTGGATGGTGATCCTCATAGTAGTTTCCGGCCATTTGTGCGGTCAACTTGTCCATCTGTTCTTGCATGTGTCTTTGTCGGGACCGCAAATTGGAGAGCTGGCTAACTGTGTGAGACTCGGGTGGAGAGGAGGACGACGATTTCGTCGACTCCGACGAACGGTTCCTCTCGCTTGAATCGTAACTCATGTTCTTGTCGTTGATATTGTCGCTGTTCTTGAACTTCCTGCGCTATCTACGGTCGTTGTCGTAATGATGGTAAGTATTACCGTCCCCGGCGGCGCCGCCAAATGATGGCCGAATGGATGTCTTCTTTAATCCGTAGCGATCATCAGAAGATGGTTCATGGATTCTTGCTCTCTTCTACTCTTAATTTCTCTCTCCTCTCCTTTTCTGGTCCCTTTTCCCAGTTGGCTTTTTGCTCCTTTTATCGGGAGCCTCTCCTCCTGCTATCTGGCAGTCTACGGCCTAGGCTAGGTGACGAGGCTCGGGCCAGGTGTCTGTCTGTCGGTCTATATGCCCGTAGAGTAGGTGATTGGCGGAAGCTATGCACCCAGGTGGAGGGTTTCTAGGCCGGTTCCTGGGTCCCGGGGGACGACTGGTCCGTGTTGGGTCGACACGTGTCCGGAACACGGGAGGATGCCTTCCGGGGAAGAAGAGCCTACAGATTCCGCATTTTGGGACACGCCACGATCCGTAGGCCGCAAGAACTGCGGTTATGGAGGCCATCAAAATCATTTCCATAAGAAAATATTGAAAAATTATGCTTTTACGACCATGTCTGTAGGCAATTATATTTTGGCATGCAATTTAGTCCTAGTACTGTCCAAGTGACAGAATTCAGAAAACATATATTAAAATTTCTGAACTTGTTCAGAATAATTAATTCAATTATTTTGTGACCCCGCAACTTAATTTCCAATGGACCATTTGCAACCACGAATTTTTTTGCTAACAGACTTATATATTTTGTCGTAGTAAAAATATATTCGATTGTTCTTGAAGTGAATAAGACGTTGCTTATAGCTAATGTTTGTGACTTTTGGTTTAGTTAGTGAATTAATGACCTGATAATAATCAACAAGCTGATGAAGAAGAAGCTCCTATATCCAAATATGCGCATATATCAATATCTTAGGCTACGAGAATCCCGCATTTTTACGAAATATCTGGCGTTAGAATTAGTCCAGTGAAAAGTTGGTTTAAACATACCTTTGCGTATATGGAGGTGGAAGTGAAACTAACAGTGGTTACTTTAGGCCAGAAAGCTGGCTGATGAGGATGATAAGCCTTTGAGATGTTGTAAAAGTCTACTTTAGTTAGACTTGAAACTATTCCCGCCATTATGCGCGCTGCTGCTGTTTATCTAATTTTCTACTCCTGATCTATTTAGTTGAGACTGATCTCTATGACTATGATTGCAACTTATCAGGTCTGTATTTCTCACTATTATATACACTCTTATCTAGACCTTATCCGCGTGCTTTACAAAGATACGGGGACAAGTTAGTGAATTAAATCCAGTCGTTTGGTTTTAAGTAAAATATACAACCAGTCCGAAAATAAGGGTTAGCCATTTCTGTATTTATTGGCTACCGACTTGGACTCGCTTAGTTAACACAAGTGATGTGTCTCGGCCCAAACAGGTTTTGGGTAAAATCTAGTGCCACGTTACGTTAGCACCTCTTTTGATAATCTTTGTTGGAGTTAATGAGATTTGTATCACTACAAGAATTCCTAATTATACCAACGGAAATTGCCAACGGAAATAAGTCCGTTAGCAATTCCCAACGGATTGGCAACCAACTCTTAAAATTTTGAAATCCAACAGTACACCAACCGAAACTCAACGGATTATCGACGAATATTTACTAATGGAATTTTTCGTTAGAAAAATTATGCGCTAAAAGTGCCCGCCAACGCATGCCAACGGAAATTCCAATGACCTACCAACAGATTTTTGCCTACGAATTTGTAACTGAATAACAACTATTTAGTAAGGGATTACCAACACCATACCAACGGATTTTTGCCTACGAATTTGTAACGGAATAACAACTATTTAGTAAGGGATCACCAACGCCATACCAACGGAAATGCCGACTTGTTTTTGCGTTACTAATCTGTTGCAAATTCAGATCGGTTAAAATATACTTGTCACTATTCCATTAGTAAGGTCAATTTTTTAAAATATCAATAACTTTCCGTACATTTCAAACTTTTTATTTAACTTTCTTTTTATTCTTATCCTTCATAAAAATCGATCAACTTCTTATTTCTCAACATTTTAGCAAAGTAAAGGTCCATTTCACTCTATTGTTGTTGTTATCAAGGTAAATTGTTTAATATTCTCTTTTTGTTAATAGAGAATATATGGTATTGAGGATTAGAATATCAAGATTCTAGATAAAAAGGCACGGTTGTGTCGTATTTTAACAAAAACGTTGTAATAGTACTGTATTTCGTAACGGAACGCGTGCCAGATTCACTGAATAATTTTTTTAAAATGATTTCTTCAACCATTCAACCATACGGATATTAATAGGTACTCATTCTAGTGTTGAAAAAAATAATCAAAAAATAAAAAGGCACGGTTGGGTCGCATCTTAACAAAAATGTTGTAATAGTGTTGCTCTCCATAACATGGTGCATGCCAGATTCACTAAATATATTTTTTAGTAAGTTGTACAGATGTAACATAGGTACTCTTTCTAGTGTTGGAAAAAATAATTAAAAAATTTAAAGGCCCGGTATTGCCACATCTTAACGTAAGCGTTCTTACCATACCCCCTCGAGTAACGGGGCGCGTGTCAGATTCACTGAATAATTTTTTTAAATGATTTATTCAACGATCCAACCATACATATGTTAACAGGTACTCAATATTGTGTTAGAAAAAAATTATCAAAAAATAAAAGGCTTGGTTGTGCCGCATCTTTACAGAATCGTTGTAACAATACTGCCTCTAGTAACGGGGCACGTGCCAGATTTACTAAATAATTTTTTTAAATGATTGCTTCACAACATCCAACCATACGGATGCTAATAAGTACTAATTCTAGTGTTGGGAAAAAATAATCAAAAAATAAAAAGGCTCGGTTGTGCCGCTTCTTAACAACAACATTATAACATTACTACTTATAGTAATGGGGCACGTGCCAGATTCTCTGAATAAATTTTTTAAATAATTTATTCAATGATCCAACCGTACGGATGTTAGTAGGTACTCATTCCAGTGTTAAGAAAAAATAATCAAATAATAAAAAGAGACGGTTGTGCCGCGTTTTAACAAAAATGTTATAATAGTACTTCATTCCATAATGGGGTGCGTGCCAGATTCACTGAATACTCTTTTTAATTAATTTATTCGATGATTCAACCATATGAATCTTAATAGGTACTCATTCTAGTGATGGGAAAAAATTATCAAAAAAGAAAAAGTCCCGATTGTGCTGCACCTTAACAAAAACATCGTAATAGTACTGCTTTCTTTAACGGGGGCGTGCCAGATTCACTAAAAAAAATTTTAAAATAATTTTTTCGACGATCCAACTGTGCGGATGTTAATAGGTACTCAATCTAGTGATAAGTATACTCATCCTAATGTTAATAAAAGATAATCAAAAAAATAAAAAGATTTGGCTATGTCACATCTTAACAAAAACATTGTAATATATAACAATAATGTATTCTAAATTAATATATAATAAATTATTATTTTGACCATTCTTTAATTTAATATATTAATTAAAAAAAATAAATTAATAGTTAAACAAATATAATTTAAGGTGAAAATTTGCAAGGCGGCAATTTTCCCACCGATCCAAAATTTAGATACTCACGAAAAAATTTGTATACTTTACTCTCTCTGTAACTCAATCTTTTTTCTCTCTCAACTCTCTCCCAATTCTCAACTCGCTCTCGCTCAACTGTCAACTCGAAGAACCCGCTGTCTCGTCTCTCTCTCTCTCTACTCTCTCTTATTTTCTCTCTCTGTTTCTAATTTGTTTTTCACTTTGCAGGTGACTGATTAGGGCTCCCATGAATTGGTATTTTCTTCCCTTTTCTCGAGTTAAATGCTCTGATTAATTGGTATCACACTCACTTTTCTGTATATTGATTTTTAATTAGAGTTTCAATTTGGGTTTTTCGTTCAGGGTTTCAATTGGGGCTTGGAATGGGGCTTTTAGTTCAAGGTAAAGGGTTTCAATTGGGGCTTGGAATGGGGCTCTGCTCTGTCAAGTGTCAAGTGTTTAATCATCCGATTTGGTTTACCATGTTTCTTTTTATGCAATTATGTCATGCTAGATACAGAATTGTTTTCAATTGTTTGACATTTGAGTAGTTCATACGAGATATTTATATTGTTTATCAGAGAATGCCAAACTTCTTGTGACCTGGCACTGTTTCTTGATAGGTGTACCTTGTGGCTGATAATGTAATTAAGATATATGTGGAGGATGGATGAGAAGCTTCTCTTTATTCCATTGGCATAAGGATATGGATTGACAAAAAAGCCAACAAATAAACGTGAGTTATTAAATTCCCCTAAATAATTTTATGCAAGTACAGTATATGTTGTGGTTGTGGAATTGTAGTTCTATTAATTCTCTCCCATTATGGAAAAGTTAATAAATAGAGTAGATTAATATGGTGATGAGTTGGGAGGAAAAACCTGAATTGGATATTTGGATGTGATATAGTTGTATAAATAGCTAAGCAGTTGTATATCTTGATATAGTAGTAGCTTATGGAGGGAGTACATAGAGTGTTTAATTGACTTGTTGAAGGTCGTGCTTGGTTTATTTCGAACCCCGTAAACACCTTGATTTTTTTGGAAAAGAAATTAATATAATAGTAGGTTGTGTGTAACGAGACCTTCCTTTTGTGTTATTGCTTGTTCACGGCATTGGTCGGTTTTACTTATATCATTAAATTGAAGAAAATCTAATCTCTTGGACATTGGTTGATATGTCTAATTCCGAGGAACAGATTTATACATAACTATTTCTTTTGGAGTCTGCTTAATATAATTTTGATGTTTATCAGAAGTACCACATACAACTTTAGCTTATATGTGTGCTTGGGATTCAAATATAGAACTCAAGGCAACATGAGCTCTTCCGAATCATGATAGTTAGGATTCTGTTTTTCTGGGTTATAGATTTAAATTTATATCATAGTAGGTTAGTAAATTTGGAGTCCTGGTCAATAGATTGTTCTTATACATTTCACAAAATATTGTCACGTGTGCCTATGTACTTGTTTATTTTCACTTACAAAATACTTGTTGAGCTGGTAAGATAATGTCATCAATGCCCTATATTTTATACGAAGATAGTAGAAAGACAGATTTAAGTTGTGAAATAAGACCGTGTACATTTATGTATATATACTAATATCTTTCAATCGATTGATATACTATCTTCCTTTGAGTCTGAATAATAACATTTCTAGCATGGTCATTGGCTGGTAATTATTGTTGGATACAGGATAAGTTCAAGAAACTTCGTGAGGAGCAGGAGGAAGGTGGATAGCCTATTGATAAAAATGCATTGTTTCTTGATGCATCATGAGGGGGTTAATAAGAAAAAGAGGGTGTATGGAGTTGGTTGATCGCAAAACATCTTTTATATGCCAGAGATGAACCCTTGCAGTTGATCTGTTGCCAATGCATAAATCGAAAGTTGCGGGAAGAACTAAAGTAAAGAAGGATCAGATGAAAGAAATAGAGAATCTAATAGCCAGAATTCTCGAGGCTAATTCTTTCCTACATCCTAAGTCCCCTAATACTGATTTAGATGTAGTCACAATGGTGACAAGACAATGAGTAACTAGTTTAGTATGTTCATGGTGTACTTAAACTGAAAATTATGTTGTAGGACATTAATTGTGCTTCAAGTAGAATATGGTTAGCTATAGTCGTACTATTTGAAAGTAGTATTGTATTGGATTAGAGAGATGGTGTAACTCTTATACCCATTTTAAATTGTGATGATGTGATTATATATAAAAGACAGTAACTTTTATTTTATTTAAAATTCTATATAAATAGAAAAATTTACAGGGCTAAAAATGAAAAATTGGCACATGATGATTCCACAACCAAATCATTCTGAGATTATTCCGTTGGGAGTCTTTGTTATTTAATTTAACGACAGATTATCTGTTGAGAAATTGTTGCTATAATTGCTAACGGAAAATTCCGTTGGTGGGATGGTACTTTTTGGTGGCTTAGTAAACAAGGAGGGCTGTTAGTGGTTTGTTGCTATTCCGTTGGTAAGATTGGCTACAGAAACAAATCCGTTAGCAGAGACTTCCCAACGACGTTTATACCAACGGTCCATTTTGGTGGGTATTCCGTTAGCAAGCTGTCTTACTAACGGATTTTCTTATCTTGCTAACGGAATTTTCTGTTGTTAAAACTGAAATTTCTTGTAGTGTATATCGTGCGATACGGTTACTTAAATTTTATTTATAATTATTCTGTTTATAATTATATTTTTATTACGATGCAACACACGATTGTTTTTAAATATTTATAATTATATTTATTTCTGAATATTTTAATATTTAAAAGTTATTAGCTTACATGATTAAATTATTGTTAAAAAAGATTTAGCCAAAAAAAATTATAGTTAAAAATTTGATATTTATTATATTTTACACGCTCAATTTAATATTTGTTTATATTGAGTTATAAAATTTAGATTTGGCCAATTTTACGGTTCACATGAAATTAACAAAATAATCTTTAATTTAGTTGTGGTTTAATAGTTCTTTTTCAATTAAAAACTATTCTAAAACTAAAAAGAGAATAAAGTGACGAAATTTAATGTTGAGAATTCTATTCGATTTAGGAAATCTAATTAACTTATATGTAGTTTAGATTATTAGAATAACCTTTATTAACCAAATACAGGGTTTAATGTTAAATCTAACGGTTTTCACCTATCTATTTAAGATTAAACAATTTTTATTATTTTGGTTATAAATGGGTTTCTTTATTTAATTACAACTATTTTTATGTTTTAACTTTTTGGAAAATCCAATCCTAATATAATATCTTTTAACTTATATCATTTTTAGATAATAATTTCTTTTTAAATGATATAATTTTGATCATCTATTTTTAAAATTATTGGATCTAACGGTTGAGAATGTTTTGGCGGTATTTATGACCAAACTACCAGGATAACATCATTAATTTTTCTTAATATTTATAATTTTTTTAATTTATAATTTTTTTAAATATTTATTGCTAAAATATAAGATACTATTTTTTGTAATATGTTAATGATGCGGGGGGACCTTTGAACTTTTGAGAAAATAAATTATCAATTAAAATATTTTTTTTTGTAATAGTTCTTATTTTAAAGTAGTACACTGTGACGATCAAAATTCTGTATAAAATTCATTTTTTTTATAGTATATCCCGTAAATATCTATGTTATTATATTAAAGACTAAATAATGAAAGCTTTCTTATAAGTGTGGTCGCTTTGTTTTTTTTTTTTTTGAAGAAGTGTGGTCGCTTTGTTTGATCACTCAATCCATAATCGTTGGATCTTTCAAATTAAATTTTTGAGAAACGTTACATATAATCGTAAAATTATCATGTAGAATGATCTAAGATTTGAATCTACCAACAACATATTTAAATTTACAGGTTTTTTTTTGAAAAAAAAGATTATTTTTTCATTTTTTTTCTTTCAGACATAGGTTATTTGATAATATTTTTTGTAAAGTACGATTTTTCAGAAAAGTACTATACTAATTGATTAACAAACTTTTAAAGTTTCGAATTTAATAATTTACAATGTATATAGGTTAAAAAAGTTAGGTATGTTCTGTTGCTGAGTCTACAATTTAAAAATACGGTTTTTTTTAATATTAATATAGTCCTGCTAACAATGAAATTAGGCCTCTATGAGTGCTTATAAAACAAAATCACCATTTGCGTATAATTTATTATTTCATAATAAATTATATTTGATTAGTTATGATCTATAACTTAATAAAATAGGATAAAAAATATGCACAATTTTATAAAATTTTATCCTCTTATTATTATATTCTTTGTTGATTTGAATTTTTCTTAGATTGATTTTAATTTTTGAACATAGATTTCTAAATTTAAAATAGTTAGAAAAAATTAATTAAATTGGCGTTAAAATAATGATGACATAATAATCATTATTAGAATTTAAATACTCAATTTACTGATTTGGGCTTTATCTTGTGTTTTAAAAATCAGATTTTGATGATTTTACACCCCATGTGAAGATAATTAAATTATTTTTAATTAAAAGATGGTTTAACAATTTTTATCATACTGGAATTGTCCATGGAAGAGAAAAGAAAGTCACGAATGTTTTACATGGAGAATTCTATTCAATATAGAAAACTTATTTATATTTGGTATATTTGGTTTAAATTATCAAAATACACTTTTTAGAATTTAAATATAATCCTATTATTTTTCATTTATCTAGTTAAGATCTAATAGTCCTTATTAATTTGGTTGTCACGATCAAAATTTTGGATAAATCCCTATTATGCTTATTATATAAAAGAGTTTAATATAATAAGGATATCAAGTACATACCGATATAATTATCTTACTAACTGCTTTTAATTTTAATGTTTCGGTTTTATTTATAGTGTATATAAAATTTTAAAATACATTATTACTTTAAAATTATTAAACAGTATAAAAATTATGTTATGATTATATAAAATTTTATTCTTATATTATTATAGTCTTTATCGATTTGAATTTATTCTTAATTTATTTTAATACTTTATTGAAATAAATATAAAATTTCTATATTTATAAAAAAATATTTATTAAAATTTAGATACTCACTTTACTATTTGGGTTCTATCCTGAGTTTTAGAAATTGAATTTTGACGATTTTACAACCCATGTGAAACTAACGAAATTATCTTTAATTTAATGATGATTTAATAATTATTATCTAACTTGACCAGTGACCTACCCATAAACCGAAAAGAAAAGATGGTTAAGTATTATATTCAAAATTATTGTTTATGAATATGAAACCCTCAATATTTTAATAATATTTTGATATTATCCTTTTATGTTTGTTATATGTAAAATAATATAATTATAATTTGGATTAATCAAATTGTTATGTTCTTTCAGGAAAAAAATGTTCAAATTTATTCATGTACAGGAGTTCTCGTAAGTCTCTTATAAGGTTCCACATGTATCATTGTTATATGATATACATGAGCATTATATTGATAATTTTTAATATTGTAATCGATATGAATTGTTATCTGATATTTGGTTTAACAATTATTATCTAACTCGAACTATACATAAATTAAAGAGAAAAGATATTTAAGAATTTTTAAATAGAAAAATTTTAAATTATCAAAATACACTTTTTAGTATTTAAATATAATTCTATTATTAATCAGATACACTTTTTAATATTAGATCTAACAATTCTCATCGATCTACCTAAGATCTAACTGTAATAATTAATTTGTTCGTATAGTGGTCGTACACGGACCAGATCGATTTTAATTTTTTCTTAAATTGATTTTAATATTTTATTGAAATAAACATAGAATTTATAAATTTAAAAGAATTAGGAAAAAAATTAAATTAGTACTACAATAAAAAAAAAATTATTAAAATTTAGATAATCACTTTGCTGTTTGGGCTCTATCTTGAGTTTTAGACAACAGATTTTAACAATTTTACGGCCCACGCGAAGCTAACAAAATTATCTTTAATTTAATGATGGTTTAATAATTATTATCTAACTGGAACTATCCATAAACTAAAGAGAAAAGATAATTTCGATTTTTTACATAAAGATTTCTATTCAATATAGAAAATCTATTTATAATTGGTTTAAATTATCAAAATACACCTTTTAGTATTTAAATACTATCCTATTATTAATCAAATACAATTTTTAATATTATATCTAACGGTCCTCATCTATTTGAATATTTATAGTTTTATAATCCAACGGATCATATAATTTTGGTAGTACAGTGACCGACCAAAATTTTGGATAAGATCTCCTTAAGCTTATTATATATAAGGAGTTAATTTGTTATACGGGAAAAATGCTCCTAAATATGTAATTATGGAGCTTATTTAGTACACAATACATTTTAATGATATATTTGTAAATGTGAGATCAATTTCGTGTAATTATAAAAATATTCAACTTGTATTTAAATTTTAAAAAAAATTATAGTCACCAAATTTAGGTTAGTATGTACTTGATACTTAGGAGAATGAATCCCTTGAAATAATGTTGTTTCTCATACAAATTCAAAAATAATGTACATTTCACTAAGTTATTTTCTTTTCTAAAATTTCAAGGTCTCCAGTTTTTGGGAGTTTGTAGTTGGATCTTATATTACATGCTAGCTCATAACTCGTACCAAACACGGATCTAAAATGAATTGATAATAAAATATTAATATTAATCAAATATTATTAAATATTATTAAAAATGTACTTGTAAAGAACTGAATGATAAAAATATATAATAAATAAATATTATTTAATTATGTAGTTATATGTAATTGAATCCGGGATGAAACTAATGACTTTGGTAATGTGCGCCATTTAAACATTGTTTTCTTTATTAATAAAGTAAATAAGCTAATGCAATGAAAGTTATAAATAAATCTTGTATAATTACGTAGTTGTAAGTAATCGAAACATGAGCTAAAAAATTTAAAATAAATAATTTTTTGTATAATTATATAGTTTTAAGAAATCGAACTCTGTATGAAACTAATGATTTTGGTACTATGTGCCATTTAAACATTGTTTTCTTTATTAATAAAGTAAATAAGCTAATGAAATGATAGTAAATAAATAAATCTTGTATAATTACGTAGTTATAAGGAATCGAACCCGGCTAAAGAAATTAAAGTAAATAAATCTTTGTATAATTATATAGTTGTAAGAAATCGAACATGGATGAAACTAATGACTTTGGTACTATGTTGTAAGAAATCGAACATGGATGAAACTAATGACTTTCGTACTATGTGTCATTTAAACATTGTTTCATTTATTAATAAATTAAATAAACTAATAAAATTAAAATAAATAAATAAATCTTTATGTAGTTGTAAGGAATCGAAACCTGGGTGGAGTTAAAAAATTTAAAATAAATAAATCTTGTATAGTTTTGTAGTTAAAAGAAATCGAACCCGGTTTAATCATAATTAAATTTGGTATTTTTGGTACTTCGATAACGTGCGTCATTTAAACATTGTTTTTCTCATTATTAATAAAGAGTATAGATTCAAAAATATTCACATATCACCGGTTTTGTAAGTTTATTATAGCAACGATTCTAATACATTAGCATAATTTGTACTATTTGGTAGTTTAACTCATGCAGTGAAATGAAATTATTTTCATACATATTGTAATTATACAATTATTTTTTCTTCATCATTATTTTCGTTACACTACCTCTTTTTTAACCAGATGTTACTCGTATGATATATTCTATTTTACGAATTTACAAGTTCAAAATTATTCGTAGGAAAAAAAGAGAGTTACTCCCAGTATATAGAGTTCTCATTCCGATCTTATCAGGCATTCTACAACTTCTCTTCTTTAGACCAACAAGAATCAATACATAGAAAATCAGAGAGCCATAGAAAAATAATTTTAAAAGCAGAGAAAGAAACAAATTAGCAAGTCAATCACATCATTTCTTGTTAATTCTCTCACGATCACCAGCCTTCGTCGTATGTTCTACTGCATCTTCTATAATTCATGCACATGCATTCTTAACTTTCAAGTTTTTCAATCACAGCCTCCTTAATATTCTGTGCAGTCTCCTTGGCCGAGGCCACTGCATTCTCGGCAGCCTCAACAGTCTTATCTTTCAAGCTAGCAGCTTGATCTTCCGCCTTGCCTTGGGAGCTCTGAGCCGAGCTGGCTACTTGATCTGCACCTTCTTTTGCCTTGTCCGCAATGTCACCTGCAGTCTCCTTGGTAGCCTTTACCACCCCATCAGCTTCAGCTGCGATTTTTTCATTCAAGTTCTTAACCTTGTTTTGCGCTTCCTCCACACCTATCTTTATGTTCTCTCCGGTTTTTTGTGCAATTTCGTCGAACTGTTGTCCCACGTCACTTCCACTGGCTCTGGTATGAACCTAAAATTTATATACATAAATATACATTTAATTAGGATAAGACTCGCACCAAACAATAAAAGAAAAGTATAGATCAATACATCTGAATGTTGATATATAGACAAAGACATGCATATATCCCTATTATTGTCTAATACAAAAATATATACCGCATCTTTTATCGGTAAGAAGAGGTTAAGGTTCGAGCTGGATGCACGTATTAGGATAAAGAAAATGGAGAGATGTTTATATATACCTTAGGGTATTTGAAGGCGGAAGTGAAGCTGACACTGGATACTTTAGGCTGAAAAGCTAGCTGTGGATAAGCCTTTGAGACGTTGAGAAATTCCATTTTCACGATACTTGAAGCTACTCCTGCCATTGATGGTAGTACTGCTGCTATTTTTAGTATAGTTCTGATGTTTTGCTTGGAGTATACTCTTAATGCTTTGTAAGTAAGTTGTGATTTCTTTGTGGATTTCTCATTGTTTTATAGACGAGTTTTCTTATCCATGTCATATCTAGATGTTTGTAATTTGAATTTCATCTTGTGGACTCGTGGAGTTGCTTGCTTCTCTTACAAGGTACAGGTGGCCAAGTCGGTAGGCTAAGAGCCAGTCGTTTGGTTACGGCCAACCAATTCGAAATATAAGCTTTTGCGAATCTTGTTATAGATATCTACCGACTAGAATTTAATTGTCACGGACTCACGGGGACCAGTGAGCAGTCGACTGAGCTAGTGAAATAATAATATCTAATATCGTTTAATAGAGGCAACATCGAGATATTTTTTATATATAGTAGATCTGTTGGCATGAATGGGATTTCTGATATCAAATTGACTATAAATTATATAGAGTTGAATTATTCTAAATCTATGCATATCGCCATTGAATAACAAAAAAGAATAGAGAAAACATTGTATTCAACTTAAGAAATGATTTATAGTTGTACAATTGTAGACACAAAACTATAGACATATACACACAACTATAGACACAAAACTTTTAGATGTAACTAATTTTGACACTTTGACTAAGTCAATATTTTTACTAATTGACTAATTGACCTATTTGTGGCTTTATATTCTTATAAGCTAATAACAACTTTTTTTGAATAGGCTGATTATGACTCCAAGTCACATTTGCCTTGGCTATATTAATGTCACATTTGCCTTGAAATTAATCACTCATATTTAGCGGATAAAGAAAAAAATTAAAATAAATTGGTTCACTATAAGAAAGTTGTTACACAATTTATAAAATTGGTTGCCTCCAAAATCAAAAGAAAATTGTCAATTTCAATATTTTTAATATATAAGAGTTAAGTTTTTTGTTGATCACAATTTTATCTCCACTACTATTTACATAAATACGAATAATATAGAGATACTTAATATTTTTTAATAAGGGATGAAATATAGGAGTACAAATTTATGCAATAAATTGCTAGTAAAAAAAATTCTCTAATGTCACGTGTCGTCTCAATTTAGATCCGCCTTTACTCATATCACAAATCATAAGCCAGTGAGTGATGCGAGAACGTATTCTCTTTGTGAGACGACAACAACAACAACAACAACAACAACAACAACAACAACAACAACAACAACAACAACAACAACAACAACAACAACAACAATAATACGACTATTTTAATAAATTTGAACTGTTCGGTAGTTTTATTTACCTAGAATTCGAATTCATGTCATTAATCAAATCGACATTATGAGTCCATTAGTCGTACATTTCGGTAAAATCATAGAATATTCAACTTCCGACGGAAATGCAAATCCGTCGTAAGATAAAACGACGTTATTTTATTTTCTTTCCGTTGTAAAATATTTGGTTGGTACCAAATTTTATTAATAAAATAATAAACATGTGACGAAATTGTTTACCGTCGTAAATAGTTACGACAGAATTTTCTTTCCGTCGTAAGTACGTCGCGCTCGAAATTCTGTCAAAAAAATTTCGTCCTAAATTCCCCAATTTGTTGTAGTGATAATTTCATCTTCCGCGTTGCATAGTGGGTAGTTATATTGAACATATTCAACATACTGGACACGAGGCTGCACACACACCACCAACTAGGCCAACTTACCTTTTTCACGCAATACATTATTCTTAGTTTCAGAATTTTTGATAAAGATATTTTAGTCTTTTATGATTTTTATTTTACTTGTTTATTGGCAGGAAAATTTGTTAAGCTCTATAAAACTCTATTTCTCTATCTAAGAAGTAGATAGTTGTGCAAACTTTGTAGAAGAGATTTACAGTGATGAATTGAGTTGATTTGATAAATCATAGTTGTTGATTCTATACAAAAAAAAGTGTTAAATTTCAATTGCGCATCTGATAACATGGTATCAGAGCTGGAGATTTTGATCGATCTTGGATAATGATTCACAGTGAGACCATCTTATTTGTTGCTTCAAACTCTTATTTTTGTGACTTTTTATTCAAGATCCATAACTGTTTCTTTGTTGTTCAAACTCATATTGACATTACGGTGTCTAGATTATTGATTAATTAATTGATTCATCAAGTTTATTCGAGAAATTGTGAGTCAAATTGATAAATTACGTAGAACTGATTGGTTGGTTGAAGTTGTAATAATAAGATTATTGAAGAATTGAGATTTTTTTCTAATATTGGTGAAATAGAAATGGAGTTGAATCAAGAACCGAGTAGCATTTACTACATTCATCCTTCAGATCATACATGAATGAAATCGATTTCAATAGTGTTTAATGGTTCTAATTTTGCGGATTGGAAAAGATCGATGATAATAGGTTCAACAGCCAAGAATAAAATGTCATTTGTTGATGGAACACTGAATATACCTGATGTTACTGAGCCTAGTTACCAAGCTTGGAGTATATTCAATTTCATAGTTATAGGATGGATAATCACTACTCTTGATCCACAAATAAATGCAAGTGTTGTGTATGTTGATATTGCTAGGGAAGGGTGGATTGTTCTTGAGGATAGATTTGGTCAAGCCACATATGCATAGATTTATGCTTTACAGCAAGAAGTTCATCAGACTTCCCAAGATAATATGCCATTTGTACAATATTAGACTCAGTTAAAGACAATATGGGATAAATTGGATAGTTTGAAGCCTCTCCTAGCTTGTAAATGTACAAATTGCAACTACAATTTGACACAAAAATTCCTGAAAATCCAACATGATCAAAGATTGATGTTATTTCTTATGAAACTATCGGGTCAGTATGCTAATTTTAGTTCACATATCTTGATGATACAGAACAGTCCTAATTTGCCTTAGGCACATATAGAATGTATTGGCAAAGAAATCAGTGAAGGTTCTAATGTTTTGCCTGAAAGTGTGGCATTTGCAGCTAAAAGAAAATTTGACAGACAACAGACTTACATGTTTGGTAGTTCAACTCAGAATCAATATAAAGCAAGTGGATCGAATATTTCAGGAAATGGAAGTCAAATGGCAAAGAGTGTTTAGTGATAAAAGATAGTTTTGTCATCATTGTAAAGTGTCAAGCCATAATGTTGAGAGATATTTTAAAACTCATAGTCATCCACCTGGTTTCAAACAAGGACAACCAAAGAGATGTGTTGATTATGTTGCTTTAGAAGATTCTACGAAAGTTAATCAATCAGGTACTAGTAGTGAGGTAAATCATGCAGCACCAAATATCACTTTGAATCAATGTAATCATCTTCTTCTATGATGAGTGTCGATTAGAAGGAACAAGAAATTCTTTTTTTAGAACAAAAATGATCTCGGTTGCAGTGATATTTTTGCAGGTAACCAATGCTTATTGTCATATACTTCTAATGAGGACTGGATTTTAGATAATGGTACATCTGATCATATGTGCCATGATCTCACATTATTTGATGATTGTTCTAAACTTACTGAAGAGAATAGCTATATTACTATTTCCAATAGAAACAATATCAGAGTGACACATATGGGTACAGTGAAACTTAATAATCACATCACACTCAAGAATGATTGACATGTTCCAACAAATAAATTTAATTTGATTTCGGTTATGAAGTTGTGCAAAGAAGCAAATTGTATCATAAAGTTTAGTCCCATTTCCTGTATTCTTCAAGGACGGTTGCTTCAGAATTCAATAAGTTTTTGCAAAGTTCAACATGGTGTGCATTTGGCATATAATTATTTTCTCAAAGAGTTAAGTTCAACCTCAATTACTCCTTATTACACAAATAGTGTGATTTCCTCAAAATGGTTGCTGCTAAACTATTACACCACATAATGGGACATGTTCCCTTTCCTCATTTGAAATATATTCAAGAGGATATTCATTAAAGGTGTACACATCATCCGCTCAACCGCATCAACCGCCCAAACCACTCGCAATCGAACCGCATTTTGTGGATAACCGCAAAATACGGATGGTTGCGAATCCAATTTTTGATAATCGCTCATTCACGGTTTGATTGCGGTTTCGAATTTTGAAAAACCGCGAAAATTGAACCGCAACCGCAACTGGCAAAACACATATATGCAATAAATTGTTATATTTAAAGTGAAAAATATAACAATCATACTTAAAGATATCCATAAATCAATAAATTATATATGTTTATATATATATATATATATATATATATATATATATATTTCATTTGTGTTTATCAATGAGAGTATGTTCAATAACATAAGTTGTAATATGTATTTTTTTTATTAATAACAATGCTCATTAGTTTAATAAATATTTTTATAATACTATATGCAATTACACTACAAGAAAAATGTTAATAGACATCACTGCTTTCACATCGGTTGTAGATACGCCCGATGTAAAAAGAGATTATTACATCGGTTGTAAAATAACTGATGTCTATATGTGTTTCAGACATCACCTCGTTGTCAAACCGATGTCTCAGGTACACTTTAAAAAAAAACGCGCATGTCCAATTTTTCCCCCTTGTCCAATTTTTCCCCCCTTAGCCAAATTTTCCCCCGTTAAACCAATTTCCCCCTCTTTTCTAATATTTTTGCTTTCCCCCTCTTTTCTAATATTTTTTTCAGACAAAATTAAAAACTAAAAATCTCACAACTCTCACAACTCTCACCTCACCCCGACTAAAAACCTCTCTGAAGAACCCTAAAATCAAGAACCCTAAATTCACTATTCATCTCGAAATCAAAGTGGCAATCTCTCATCTCAACTCTCAAAATCGATTTGTTTCCTCGAAATCGTTTTATTTAAGAATTGGTGCTCAAATCTGTCGATACCCAATCTGTTCTCAAAAGGTACTCTTTTATTTATCTAATTGATGTTGATTTATAGGTTGAATTGATGGTTCATAAAGTGGGTTTCGTTGTTTTTGCCCAATTTTTGTATTTTTTCACTATTTGGTTCCGAAATTGATTTTAGGGTTTGATCTAATTGAAATTTTGAACAATCAATGCAATGGTTCAGAAGTATGATTTGAATGTTCTTAATATTTTATGATATCTAGTATATGAAAGCATTATGTAGCCAATTTATTCTCCTCTGGATGCAACAGGGTCAATCTTTTGTTCAAGTTCTTCAGAACGAAGGGGCTAAGTCGTTGTATCGGGGATTAACTCCTGCACTTATGAGGTCAGTTCTTTATGGTGGTCTCCATTTAGGATTGTATGAACCATCAAAATATGTCTGTGATTTGGCTTTTGAGTCCAACAATATCTTGATGAAGATTGCATTCTTTGGTGCCCTTGCCACTGCATTAACCAACCCTTCTGAAGTGCTAAAGGTATCTTAATTTTAGAAATTCTAAAAACCCGGTAAGCTTTTTCTTACATTTTATTCCTTTTCCTTAGGTGAGGTTGCAGATGAATCAAAATTCTAGTAGAGGACCAATAGAGGAGTAGCGGAGAATATCTTCAACGGAGGGAATGACTGCTTTTTGGAAGGGAGTTGGTCCTGCAATGGTCAGAGCTGCTGCTTTGACTGCATCTCAGCTAGCCACATGATGAATCAAAGCAGGCAAGTTCTAAGGATGTTGGTTAATTCAAAATAGATTTTATGGAGAGTTCAAATATATTATGTCTAGGCTGAATGGTTTGATTGTCAAATAATCCATATGGTTGTTCCAGGAACCTGCATTTTCAGTGTATGAATCTTGTTTTCCGACATGTAGGATTAGATAGAGAATCAATAAGTTAGATTTTGAATCATGGAAACAACCATAATTGTAACATTGTACTTGATTCTAAATTAAATAATTCATTCCGGTGTAAATACATATTAATATACTATATAAAATTTTACTGGTTTCTTTTAGATAAATGGAGTAACTGAAATTTGCCTAACTTTTATTTGTGCTTATATTACCTGCCCTTCAAATTTTAATTTATTTTGCACAACACAGGTCTTGACAAGATGGACTCCTCTCGAAGAAGGATTTTATTTACATCTATTGTATGCAACTTTTACCCTCCTTTTTTTAATGATACCTCCACGCATATCTATTTATTATAGTCTAACTTGGATTGAATAAGTAGATTGACATAGATTACTGAACTGACATTTACATTCGTCTCTTGCATCTGATAACCTGAGTCAGTGGCGGAGCCAGTAAGTTTACTTCCTGGGGGCACCTTATAACTACCCTATAATCTAATGAATCGATTACTCTACATGTAATTCATTGATGTACCGAAAACTAGGCCACATAACCACTTTACATACCTAGAGGACATGTACACATTGGTGAAACAATAGCATATGGTTTTTAATATTTTTGCATAATCTCATTTCACGTAAGAGTAGCATAGTTCTCAACCTCACAGTATAGAGACTAGAATACTTTATTTATGGATTCAAGTTACTTAACAGCTCCTGCTAAAGTAACTTTAACGACATTCCATTTTAAACTGTCTAGTATGCAAATGTAATTGCAGGCAATTGAGTGAATAAGAATAACCAAATGCTACAACCATTATGCTTAATCATATGTATAAATCAAACAATGACAAACATATCTGCATAAACCTGAATGTACTTAATGTTTACCACTATATTTATTACCAACCAATATTTCATATACATCAGCACAAGAACTATATCAATATACAGACCACCTCAAATAAAGGGAGCTTAAGCATCTCATGCTATAATCAAGTCTGAATTTTCTTTCTACTGGACAACATTGTTATCATAATGCTTCCTACACCCTGGACAGCGACCATCCTCTTCAAGACTCCTTTTGTGGCAGATTATGGTATTCTATACTATTCTTCTACTATTTTTTTTGTGGGCCATAACTTAAATAAATTTCAGTTTCACTACCTAAAGTTTCAGTTTCATCACACTTGAACAGCATTGATGCATGTGATGATTTTTGTATAGAGCTGGATTTTTCTGTTGTGCCACTGATTGATTATACTTCTGTTGGGCTGTCAACTATTTCCCAAAGCTTAAATGGTGCTTCCATTCTTTACATCAAGAAGACAACTACAGAAGATGACCTTCTTGTAAGTGTCTGCCTGTTTGTATTTGCTCTAACATTTTTTTATTACACTTCATCAATAATGCACATTCTTGCCGAAAGTTTTTTATGACAGGACTAACATAAAAGCTTAATAGTAAAATGGTATAATTCAAATGCCATTGTGTTTCTTTCTTCGAAAAGTTAAATGTTGCATCTGGTTCAACAACATTCAACAAGATAGAGGTTACAGTGTCGTCGGATCCTTTGAACCTGAGTTTCTTTAATGTAATAATATTCTTGCTTCCAACCTGAGTTACTTTGAGGTTTAAGACGTGTGTTTTCTGAAGATGACTTGATGTTTTTTCTTTAACAGGATTCTATATTGCCTCAAACGGTTATCTTGTTACTGAAGTTATTCAGTTCACACGGAAGTTTGGGCAGTGGCAAGAAAATGGTGAAACAGAGGGTCCTGCAGAGGATGAGTTGTACGATTATGATGTGTTGATGGATGTGTAGTTAATTTTACGGAATGATGATGATGATGGATGTGTAGTTAGTTTTGCGGATTGATGTCTTTGTGGTTGGATGTATTTTCTGAATGATGTAATATAAATGGTTGGATATATATAGTGAATGGTCCAGTTTTTATTTTTTTTATGCTTGGATAGACAACGGTTTATTTAATATAAGCTCAGAAACTAATATCTAATGGTAATAAATACATCAAAATTTTAATAAATACTGATGTCTACGATCTAAATATACATCAATTTTATTGTGGAAAAACTGATGTCTAACACAAAGATATACATCACATTTTTCTGTAAATACTGATGTTTATAAGTTCATTAGACATCAGTATAGGATGATGTCTAAGATGACAATAGACATCAATTTATTTGCTAGAAAATTGATGTTAAAGGTATATAAAGACAATAGTTACTTGAAATGAAAACGATGTCAAATGTTGGTTTAGACAACAGAATTCACAATGTGACCGATGCTAAATGTATGTTAAGACAACAGATCTTAGAAAGAAACCGATGTAAAATGGTTATTTAGACATCAGCTAGAAATCGATGTCTAAAAGGGGTACTTTTAACATCACCGACAAAGACATCGGTCGAAAAATACGTAGACATCGGCCAGAAACCGATGTCTATTGAAGTTTTTCTAGTAGTGTTACATTACTTTACTTGAATTTAAAATATTTATAATTAATTTATTATATAACTTTTAATAGGTGGTTGAACCACCAATCGATCTGCTCCAACTGCAAATCTGCGGTTAAAAATATTGCGGTTCACCGCTACCGCACATGTGGTTGTGGTTGAAGATTTTGAATAACAATTACATGCAATTTGGTGTGGTTTTTACCCTTCAACCGAACCAAAGCGAATCGCGTACACCTCTAATATTCATGGTCAAGAACTTGTTGACCAATTCCTATGTACTATCTGTCCTCAGTCAAGGTAACACCGACTATATTTTCCAACTAGTTAAATCAAGACTAGTAAATGTTTTCAATTACTCCACGTGGACACTTGGGGACCTTTCAAAATAATTACAGATGATGGTTGTAAATGGTTTTTAACCGTTGTTGATGATTTCTTCATAATCGCATAGATTCATTTGATGAAGACTAAGACTGATGTTGTACATATTTTATCTTCGTTCGTGGAATTCATTTCAATACAATTTCATACAACAGTGCAGAAATTCAGAACGGATAATGCTCAGGAACTTTGGAGTGGTCATATTTAACTTCTTTACAAGAATAAAGTAATTCTATATCAAACCGGTTGCAGTAACACCCCTCAACAGAATTGTATAGTTGAATGGAAAGACAAACATTTAATGGAGACTGCTAGAGTTTTATACATCCAATCTGATGTACCTATTATTTACTAGGGAGAATGTGTTAAGATTCAACATATTTGATAAATAAAATTCCCTCTTAAAAATTACAAATTTTATTCAAGAAAAAATTTGATTACTCTTCGGTCAAAGCATTTGGCTACTTAATTTTAATATCTAAGAATAATAGGAACAAGTTAGATCCAAGAGCAGTTTCATGTGTTTTTTCAGTAGGTACATTTCAGTCTTTTATTATTATTTTTGTTACTTTTTTTATTAATGGGAAAATCTATTAGAGTCAATAAGACTCTATTTTTCTCATTGTTTTTGGTATGTTATTGATAACAAATTTTTACTCCTATCCCTCACTTTATCTCTCCAGAAAGTAGATAATAGTGCAAACTTTGTAGAACATTCACAGTGATGAATTGATTTTGTTTGATAAATCACACTTGTTAATTTTATACAAAAAGTGTGTTAAATTTCAATTGCGCATCTTATAACAATAGTAGTCTATCAATTGTCGACCAATGTTTTTCATTAAGTAATGCTAAAAAAATTTTAAAAAAAATTTTAAAAACTTTTCTCAAATAATGTAATATCTTTAAGTTGAGGTTAATGAGTATAGTTAGCACATTTTAATTTATTGAGACATATATATGCATATGAGATTTATTTTTTTCATTTAGAAAATAATCATCCAACTAATCATTTGAAATAAATTTTGAGTTTCACCATATTTTTCTTTTTCATTTATGCATGTCACAAACGTCACAAACAACTCATACATGAGATAGATAGATCCATAAAAATGTAATACGTTTAGTTGGATTTATTATTATATATATATATATATATATATATATATATATATATATATATATATATATATATATAAATTAGTGAAAGAGAAATGCTAGGGACCCAACAAAAGTTCCTAAAACATTTCCTAAACGAGTTGGTACATGTGACATGTAACATTTACAATTAATATAATTAAGCGGGATCACTAATATGTATTAATATGAAAATCAAGTTGTTAATGTCACATCATTTGGAAGATTTTTTGGGAACTTTTGTTGGGTTTTCTCGCATTTGTCTTGATGACATGAATATGATATTTTGAAAATATTAACAATTAAATGAGAGATCCAATTATCCAAATAAAAGATGTTAACAAAAATAAGACATATTAAAACTATTTACAAATATATGACAATAGGAGTTTCAGTAACCAAGGGTTATATGTATTACTATAGTTCTTAAAGTCGTATTTGAAGATGGTTTATTTGATGGGCAATCCTACATACCCCGAATTGGATTCCAAAAATATTTCTGAATGACACATATCGTGTTTTTATTCGTGGAATTCATATATATTCACAATGGGCTAATATACCGACTACTCACCATTCGGGAATGATTTTGGAGACTCTAGCATTTTCCTTATTTAAAACACTTTTTGATCCTGTCTCTATTAGTACAAGTACATTAGTCATTCCTCGACGCACAACTTGATAATGTGATTAATTACTTCTTTCAAAAACAAAATGTGATTAATTTTACTTGAATCGCCCTCTACTATGCATTAACAAATCTAGGAAACCGTTTAAATCCTAGTCAAAATGATTTATGTTAGTATTAATCAAACATGGAATACATACGTAAATTTATACTTTCTTTTTTTGGTAACCATTTATATTTTATAAATGTGGGGAATCCATTCCAGAGACCACATCCCCCAAAGAGGCAAGTTGAGCGCTTACCAAAAAAGATCAAGCCACTAGTTCACAATATTACGTAATATTACATACCCATAGAAATGTTTTAAACAAATTGAAACAAGAAATGACTAAGGCGTCAATAGTCCCTTCTTCTTCTTCTTAATCTGGCGTCCCCAATCAGCCAGAGAAACTTCCTCTACAACTTTTTCTTTCCCACGCCTTTCTTTTCTTTGCTCCCCAGCTTCCAAAACATGCATTTGGTCCAATTGATCTTTGTCGAGTCCTAGAGTAGCAGAGTCCTTTGCAGAATTCCTACGATGTAAACGCTCAGAACGCCCAGAATATGCGTGCACCCTATCATGCCCTGCCCCAACCTTCTTATTCTTTATTGTGTCTTTTCCACATCTACTACAGAGTGGAGACTGAATCAACTTGCTGTTCCGACAGGTATCCATTGAAGAGTTCCCTCTAGGGTATTTCCGTGGTCTACCCCTTCCTCTCTTAGGCAGCACATAACCATTATTCACTTCATTATGCATTCCAAGATGGTGTCTAATTTTGCTCACGGAAATAGAGTAAGCGGGGCCAGCATGTCCGACACCCATATTCTTTCTTGGTCTCCCTCGTTTTGGCTTACCCAAAGCACCTTGGGTCTCCTGAAGCTTCACATTTCATGGAACCAACTTATTAGATCAGGATTCAATGATCGTCAGGATCTAGACTAGTGATCAGGATTGCTGACGTCATCAGTATTGTACGAGCGTCAATATCAGGATTGTTATCAGGACTGTGATCAGGATTATCATCAGGACTGGAAGCTGATTAGGATTGTTACTTCAAGATAACTATAGAGTCTAGTTAAATAAGGAAAGATGATTTGTCGTTCCTAGTTTATAGGAATGCAACTGTCGGTTAGGATATGTATCAATATTGTGTAATTGATTTGGTCTTATCTTGTAATCGATAGAGCAGCTGTGTGTAGTATATAAACACAGTTTAGGTTTTGATTTGTAATCAATCGCATACACGAGTATCATTGTACCTAGAAGTTTTCAAGAACATAAGAATTTCTTGACAGAGTTTTGTAACAGTTTTATACCAGATTTAATAAAGCTGTTATTATTCATATTTGTGTTTATTAAAGTCGAGAATCTTATACATTGTATTCAACCCCCCTTCTACAATTGTTAATTACTGGGCAACAATTGGTATCAGAGCAAACTGATCTAATTTGAATCAGATACGATCTAAGATGTCGACATTCAAATATGAAAGCATTAAGATTCCCATGCTGAAGAAATCTGAATATCCTACATGGAAGGTAAAGATGTTGATGTACCTGGAAGCAACAGATCCTGAGTGTTTGGACAGGATTAATGATGGACCATACATCCCTAAGAGACTTGTTCGTCAGACAGACACTGTTCCTGAACACTATGTGATCAAGGTGAAAAGTGAGTGGACACCAGAAGAAAAGGCTCATGTTCTCAGGGATGCAAAGGTAAAGAATATTCTGCACAATAGTCTTGATACTGTCATGTCAAACAGGGTGATTGCATGCAAGTCTGCAAAGGAAATTTGGGACACCTTGGAAACTCAATGCCAGGGATCTACATCTATCAAGAAGAACATGAGGGCTTTACTCATTCAAGAGTATGAATAGTTTGATGCTAGACCTGATGAAAGCCTAACTGACATGTATGATAGATTCCTGACTCTATTGAATAATCTATCTCTAGTTGGCAAAGATTATGTAACTGAAGACTCAAACACCAAGTTTCTGAGAGCTTTACCCGAAGAGTGGGATACTCAAACTTCAATCATTAGGCATCAGTATGATCTAAACACTATGTCTCTTGATGAGGTTTATGGGTGTTATTCCCAAATGACCTAACAGAATTGTAGAAGGGGGGGTTGAATACAATTCTTGATATTTTCTTGAAACTAAAACACTTTATAAAATAAAACTGAACTGAATAAATAAAAACACAAGATATAAATAATTCAGTTGGATTGTTTGATGATCCAACTGAAGTGTTTTTATTGCGGAAATAATCTGTGATACAAAAGTACACAGCTGCTCAGTTACAAGGTTGTAGAGAAGAATTGCTCTCAAGAATAGCTAATACAATCTATTTGTGTTTCTTCTCTTATTTCTAAAGTAACTGCTACACTTGGTTATATAATCCCAAGTTTACAATTCTACGTTTGGTTAAACTAAAGAATAATAGTAGTAACCATCAGTAGCTTGCTTTTCATTCCTTTTGTCCAATGGTCCTTGGAGATCTTAGCTTTTGTCTTCATGCTCATTATAATCATTCCCAAGAGCCTTATTGGAAATTGGAATGTTTCCTTATTTCCAGTAACCACTTTGATGGCTTCCAATGCAAAGTACACTTCCATATCTCCTTTTAGATCTGTTCAGTAAACTGTCACTATCACTTTGTCAACTGCTCAAAAAGCAACATTGATTCGTTGATAGCAAGGAGATGTGTTTCGTTGATAGCTTCATTCTTTATTCCGTTGATGGTGTTTCCCTTGTTTCGTTGATGGGTAAACTCCATGCCGTTGACAGAGTAATCTTCATACCGTTGACATGTCTTCACTTAGGCAGAATTACAAGGCATAACATATTTACAATTAACCAACCTATTTTGCCTATCTAGTACATAGTCAACATGACTTAGAAAACCTATCTTAAAACATATAATAGAATGCCTATCATACTGTGAAGTATTGTACAATGCAATTGCTACAACACTCATTTCGTTGATGAGCTTCCTGTCAACGAAACACTGCTAAGCATGCTATTTCGTTGACAGCTACAAAATTGACTTTACACAAATTCTACTAAGTGTTTTATGCTTATCATCAAGAACAACATATTCCTAACAATCTCCCCCAATTTATGACTGATAGAATAACAGCCATAAATCAAGAGACTTGATGATAACAAAAACACTCAGATACATCATAAATTACAAAAGTAGAAAATGTATTAAGCTTCAAAACTTTATAGACAAAATATAAGACTTACAAGACTAATGCCCACAAGTGCTCCTTTAGTCTGAGCAAATGTTTCATCTGTGACTTCTTTGTGGCATAGTCTTCTTCCCTCTCTTGGAGTTGTTTTCCTCAATCTGGACCTGTAGTCTTCTGTAGAAGATTTTCTCCTCTTCATCTTGATCACCAAGCTTGGATTGCATCAGCTTTAGAGTTTGATTAGATGCCTTCTCCAGCTGGTCTTCCATTCTGAAGAATCTTCTGCAATTGTCCTTGTCCTTAAACTCCATCATCCAATAAGGTTGAAGATGGATTTTCTTTCCTGTTGAGGGAACTCTAAGTATCCTGGGAAGAGCCTCAGGCTTGTTCCAGCTAGCCTTTATCTGACAGATTTTGGAGACCACCTCAGACTTGGCTGTTTTGGTGAAACCAAAGTCCTTTTTCAAGCATCTAAACACTGAGAGTAGTGTTTGATAGTCTTCTCCTAAAATTCTGTAGAGAGGCCACACTTGTTCTCTACCACCCTTGAATGAGAACACTAGTCTTTCAGGCAACTTTTGAGAAGCTGCAATTCCCCTTACTTCCACCAGGTTGTCTAAGTCAAGATGTAGACTGGATTCTTCCCTGATGTCAGCAATGTACATGCAGTCCTCTGGGTTTGCAGGGGGTTTTTGAGATTGTGGCTTTCTCACAAAAACAGGCTTTGCTTTGACAGGCCTCTTCTTTGTCTTCATTGGTTGGTCCTTTTCTAACAGGAACTTTGGAAAGTATGCCTCATCAAAATCAATTGGTTCCTCTTTTGGCATGATTGGTTGATCATGAAAATTGACAGGATGTGCAGGATCACAGGCCAACTTTCCTTCAAAAACTGGATTAGCAATTGTTGGAGGTGCAATAGGTATAGAAGAGTCTGATGCAGTACCCTGAGAATCAGCACTCTCAAAGTCTATGTTTCTCCTAGCTCTCTCTTTGGGTTGCCTTGTGCTCTTCTTTGAACTCCTTTCCTCTCTAGTGCTTTCCTCTTGCTTCCTTTCTTCTTCATCTAGAGCTTGAGCTACTGCAAGAGCTTGCATAGCTGCTCTTTCTGATTCCTCAGCCTTGGCTTCAGCAAAGTTTGGATGACCAGCCCAAACACAGATTTGTTGTCCATTCCTGTAGACAATTGCCCTTTGCTTCCTTATCTCATAATCATTACTTTCCTTGCTTTTTGTGATGAGTAGACCAAGAAGCTTGTGCTCATCTGGATAAGGTGCAGGATAGAAAGTCCTTGCTATGTTTTTGCCCTTTGGTTTAGCAGGGGACTTGGGAGATAGGCTTCTTTGAATTGTAGCTTGTTCCACATCCCTAATGCATGAAGTTTGTCCTTTTTCCTTCTTTGGTCCTTGAGTGACTCCATGTAGAAGGGGCTCTTGGTGATAGAAAGAATTTGTCTGTGGCTCCCATTCCGTTGATGCTAGTACCATGGCATTCGTTGATGGCTGTTCCGTTGATGGATTTGAGTCCTTATCTTCAGTAATCTTCTTGAACTTTGCTTCTATGTTGGACCAATGTTCTTTGATTTGTTCTGCAAGTCTCATCCTCATAGAAGCTTCTTGTATAAGGTCAATACCATCCTTTTGCTGCTTGCCAAGCTCCCCCATTGCTAATGGCTCCTTTGGTAGGGAAATGGCTGGGACCATAACCTTGGTAATTTGAATGTCTAGCTCCTTAGATTTCTCCCCCTTTTTGTTATCATCAAAAGAGATGACTGGGAGTCCTTGAGCTGCCACTAGCTGGGCCAATAGTTGAGTTTGTTTCTCCTGTTCCTTTTGCATCTGTGATAGAGTGGCTTCCACCTTGTCCACTCTAGAAGAGAGAGTCTTCAAGGAGGAATCCACTTCAGGTTCTTTAGAGAAAAACCTGTTCATCCTGGACACAGTGAGAAGAGGAAGCTTTTCATCTAGCCTCCTATCATTAGCATCCCTAAGGTTGCTGATTGAATCCTTGATCTCTGTAGCCTCAATCCTTGTCTGCAACATTTGTAGCCTTTGAATTTCCAGAGAATCCATTATGGCTTTGTAGAATTTCTTGTCCCTTGCTCCTGCAGACTCATGAGCTAGATATGCTTCTTTGTACTGCCTTGTGATAGCAGCATCCAAATTGCTTCTACCATGCATATCTTGAGAAAGCCAGTTTGGTGTAGGAGGCACCACAGAAGTCCCAGTCTGTGCAGTAGTGGCCACCTGTAGATTATCACCATAGCTGTCCTCATCATCAGAAAAATCAAATTCTCCACTTGCTTCAGCTCCTGGAGGTAGATTGGTCAAGGCATCCTTTGCTCTTTGCATTGATGCAGTTGTGTGAATTAGTTGTAGTGACCTCTCTGCCTCCACATTGCCCTGTTGAGCCAAAATTTGATAGGCTGACACAGGATGAGTAAAGGTCTCAGGATCCAGGGAAATACTATCCAGAGTTTGCTGATAAACCTCTTGGAAAGTAAGTTCCCTTTCTCCCTCACTGACCTCCATTAACTCATTAGCAATGGCTGCTTCCATCCTTATTTCTCCTGTAGTCCCTTCTCTCTCTCCACTCTGTTCTTGCATCATGGGCTCCCCATGGCTCACACCTCTCACACCCTCACCTTCACCTTCTAAGGTGGAACTCTCAATCTCTCCTTTTGCCTGGCTGGAAGAAATAGCCAGCCTCTCACTCACATTCTCTCCTTTTGCCTGGCTGCAAGCCAGCCTCTCAGTTTCACTCCCTCTCAGTCCTAGAAGTGTCTCAACTACCACTAGATCATCTGCACTAGTTGTGGGAACAACTTGATTTTCAATTAAAGGTGCAGAGTGAACTATCAACGGAATGGTAGTTTGAACTGTCAACGGTATGGATACCGTTGATGGAGAAACACTTGTCAACGAAATAGACTGTTTCGTTGATGAAGTCAAGAAAGCACTTTGAGAATGAGAAATTACAGTAGAGTCTGTGGTGATTGATTTTAAAGATTGGTCCACAGATCCCCTTGCAACTTCAGGAAAAATTGGTTGATGGCCCAACAAATCACTTAACAAGTGATGGCCACCAGCTTCAGAGTGGGGCTTCTCCAAGATTAGAGTTGGAGAATCAGGAATAGATGTATGGATCATGTCCACATCTAAAGATTGAGTTGGTGAATTTGATGGAGATAATTCAAGATTGATGTTTAGAGAATGGGACTGTAACCCCAGAGAAATGATAGGGGTTACATCAAACTGAATTTGAGAAACTGGAAGTGTTGCTTCCAGTGTGTGTACACCCTGTGTACCCTTGGACTTTTGCTTCACTCTCCTTTGGTATTGGGAAAATGTAGACTTTGGGCTTGAAGTGTCCCTTACCCTTTTGGACTGTGCTCTAGGAGGAGAGCTTGTTTCAATAATCACATCCTTTTGGGAGGATGCAATTAGACTTGTGTTTAAATCCATGTTACTCATTGTGCCTTGTTGGGAAGACACAATGGGGCTTGGCTGGTACACACTAACCTGTCCTTCCTTATCCTTGGGGTTTCTTTGATGTTCACCCCTTCCCTCACCCCTCACAACTCCAGACTCACTCCCCTTAGGTTGTGTGGTAGTTTTTACAACAGGTGCCTTTTGAGAAGCACCTGAGGTTGGCTTGGAGGATTTCTTTGATTTTGGTTTTGTTGCTAGGGTAGGAGCCTGTTGGGTCACAGCTACAGACTCCATAGCAACATTAGAAGGTAAAACAGTAGAGGTGTTAGCTACACTAACAGGGATAGTAGTAGTTACCTCAATGATTGGCAGATACACCACTGGAACATCACCATTGTGGTTCAGCCTCAGTATGTCTGTCAATACTCTCTTTTCTTGCACAAAGCACTCAAACCTGGCATTAGGGTTAGAGATAACTAATGGTGCTGGACTAACATGGTTAGCCAACATCATCAGAAACCTAGCATAATAGATATTTTTCTTCCTATTTGCTTTATCACCCAACTTAGCACCAATTTCATACATAAGTTGGGTGCTAAAGTTATGATATCTATCATTTAGAAGCATGGTTAGGAGAATTAACATAGAGTTAGTTAATGCATCAAAATTACTAATCTTTCCAGAAAAGACCTTAATGAATGCATCAGCTAAATAACTGTATTCCCTAACCAAACCTCTCCTAATTATTCTACCCAGATTATCAGTAGGCAAAGAATAGTTTATAGAATTAAGCATGGTAGTTATTTCAGTGTTAGTAGGCAAAGCATCACAGTTATTATCAGGAATATGTAAACATGCTTGCAAAACATCAGAATTAACTATGTACTCATTACCTTGAAGAGTGAATTGTAGTGTGCAGTTTGTTCCACTATACTCACATGAGGTCCAAATCTCCTCGATTATCTCATTGTAGAGTGGTGTAGAGTGAAACATTGCATAGCTCAACTTGCAATTCTTCATGAAATCCATCATTTTGAAGAACAGACTGTTCGGGTTTTCCTTGACAACAAAAGGGATGGAGTTGTTCTTCTCATAGATGAACCCTCCAGCAGACATAAGCTTGACTATTGGTGCCATTGTTGATTAAAGGAAAGCTTCGAACTGAATTGCTTGTTAGAGAGAAGAAGAGAGAAAAAGCCTTTGGAATTTTTGAGAACAGGTAAAAAGAAATAATGAAAATAAAATTTCTTAAATACTCCCCCAAAAATTCTCAGAAAATGAATCCAATAATAAATGTAAATTACTGGATTGGCTTAAAAATATAACCGTTACTCTTAAAGTATTACCATGATTTATACTTACAGGGGTGTATGCATAGATCGTGGTAAAAGACATGTCAAATTTCAACGGTTCAGATAAAAAGCGCTAAATCAACGAATCAGGATTGGGCGGTTAAAGTCCCGTCTTATTTCGTTGATAAAGCTGCGTTTCGTTGATATAAAAGAGCTATCAACGAAACACCCAGAAAACTGCTAAGACTGTCAACGAAATGGTGCATTCCGTTGGCATAGTAATTTTGACTTAGACAAAATTTTACCTTTTCCTGAGAAAATTCATTCACAGAAAAACATAGCAAATTTCTGGCTGCATTTTAACTTGCAAATATCTCAAAAATAATTAAGAGAAATTTAGCATACCTAGCTCACTTACTAATCTTGAGAATGTTGATTCATCAAGTGGCTTGGTAAAGATGTCTGCAAGTTGTTGTTCACTTGGAACAAAATGTAACTCCACAGTACCATTCATAACATGTTCTCTAATGAAATGGTACTTGATGTCAATGTGCTTGGTCCTTGAATGCTGCACTGGATTCTCAGTAATGGCAATGGCACTAGTGTTGTCACAGAAGATAGGAATTTTCTCAACTCTTAATCCATAATCAAGTAGTTGGTTTTTCATCCATAACATCTGTGCACAACAACTTCCAGCTGCAATATACTCAGCCTCAGCTGTGGAGGTAGAAACTGAGTTTTGTTTCTTGCTGAACCATGACACAAGCTTGTTTCCTAGGAATTGACAGGTTCCAGTTGTACTTTTCCTGTCAATTTTACATCCTGCAAAATCTGCATCTGAATAACCAATTAGTTCAAAACCAGATTCTCTAGGATACCAAATGCCAAGGTTTGGTGTTCCTTTGAGATATCTGAAAATTCTTTTAATAGCAACTAAATGGGATTCTCTAGGATCAGCCTGAAATCTAGCACATAGACATGTAGCAAACATAATATCAGGTCTACTAGCTGTTAAATATAAAAGTGAGCCTACCATGCCTCTGTAACTTGAAATGTCCACAGATTTTTCCTTAGTATTCAATTCAAGTTTGGTGGCAGTAGGCATGGGAGTTTTGGCAGGAGAGCATTCCATTAGGTTAAACTTCTTTAATAAATCATGAATGTATTTTGTTTGACTAATGAAAATGTCTTCATTAACTTGCTTTACTTGAAGACCAAGAAAGTAAGTTAATTCTCCCATCATGCTCATTTCATACTTACTTTGCATAAGCTTGGCAAACTTTTGACAAAGTTTCACATCTGTAGACCCAAAGATTATATCATCTACATAAATTTGAACAAGTAAAGTAGAGCCATTTACAACCCTGTGAAAAAGAGTTTTATCTACAGTACCTCTAGTGAAATGATTCTCAAGGAGGAACTGTGAGAGAGTGTCATACCAGGCTCTAGGTGCTTGTTTCAAACCATAGAGTGCTTTGAGAAGGAAGTACACATAGTCTGGAAAATCATCATCTTCAAAACCAGGAGGTTGACTTACATACACCTCCTCTTCCAATTCCCCATTCAGAAAAGCACTCTTCACATCCATTTGATAGACCTTGAAATTGGCATGGGCTGCATAGGCTAGGAAAATCCTTATTGCTTCTAGTCTTGCAACAGGAGCAAAGGTTTCATCAAAATCAATTCCTTCTTCCTGTGAATAGCCTTTTGCAACCAATCTAGCTTTGTTCCTTGTGACTATGCCATTTTCATCCATCTTGTTTCTGAACACCCACTTTGTGCCTATAACACTCCTGTCATTAGGCCTGGGCACCAGCTTCCAAACATTGTTTCTCTCAAATTGGTTTAGCTCTTCTTGCATGGCTAAAACCCAATCTGGATCTAGAAGTGCATCCTCAACTTTCTTTGGCTCATCTTGAGACAGAAAGCTACTGTATAGACATTCTTCTTGAGTTGCTCTTCTAGTTTGGACTTTTGAAGAGACATCACCTATAATAAGTTCAAAGGGATGATCTTTAGTCCATTTCCTTGAGGGAGGTAGATTTGCTCTTGAAGACGTAGCTTCATGATCATGATTGCCTTGATTGGATATTTGTCCTTGAGAAACTCCCCCTGAGTTTGTTGTCTCTAATTGATCACTTCTAGAAGCATTCCTATGGCTATCAACGGTATGACCGTTTTGGCTGTCAACGAAACGCTCATTCTGACTGTCAACGAATCCACCATCATGACTGTCAACGAAATGACCAGTTGGTCTGCTAGCAGCTATCCTTTTTAACCTTAATGCAGCAATTTCATCTTCACTGCTGCTTTCATCTGTGCTAGATACAACAACTTTAGGCTGTTTCTCAATAGCCTTATCATGATTCACTTGTTCTCCTTCCTCATTCTCAAAAGAGAGACTTTCATGGAAACCTTCATCACAGAGACCTTGTATTTTGAGATCATCAAAAACAACATGTACAGATTCCATAACAATGTTGATTCTGAGATTAAAGACTCTGTAAGCTTTCCCTGCTGCATATCCCACAAATATTGCTTCATCTGCCTTTGCTTCAAATTTCCCCAAATGCTCAGCTTGATTTCTCAGAACAAAGCACTTGCATCCAAAGACATGAAGAAAATCCAATAGTGGCTTCTTTCTTTTGAGTAACTGATAAGGGGTCATTCCTTTGGCCTGATTAATCAAAGAAATATTTTGAGTAAAGCAAGCTGTGTTAACTGCCTCAGCCCAAAAATATGTAGGTAACTTTGATTCATCTAGCATTGTCCTTGCAGCTTCAATAAGTGTTCTGTTTTTCCTTTCAACTACACCATTTTGCTGTGGTGTTCTTGCTGCTGAAAACTCATGCAAAATACCATTTTCTTCACAGAACACCTTCATGCTTGAATTCTTGAATTCTGTCCCATTGTCACTCCTAATCCTTCTTACTTTGAAATCAGGATGATTGCTTACCATCTTGATGTGATTGATAATGATTTCACTTGCCTCATCTTTAGAGTGCAAAAAGAAAGTCCATGTAAATCTAGAAAAATCATCAACAATCACAAGACAGTATTTCTTCTTTGAGATGGACATAACATTTACAGGGCCAAATAGGTCCATATGAAGCAATTCAAGCTGCTGGACAATTGATGACTCTGTCTTGCTTTTGAATGATGCCTTCTTCTGTTTTCCCTTTTGACAGGCATCACACAAACCATCCTTGGAGAACTCCACCTGTGGAATTCCTCTAGCAAGATCTTTCCTCACCAAATCATTCATAACTTTGAAATTCAGATGGGATAACTTCTTGTGCCATAACCAACTTTCATCCTTGCTTGCCTTGCTGAAAAGACAAGTGATGGTGTCTGAACTTGTGCTACTAAAGTCAGCAATGTACACATTCCCCCTTCTGAATCCAGTCATTACCACATTGTTGTTTCCTCCTTTAGAAACAACACAGGCTTCTCTAGAAAAAGTAACTAAAAATCCTTTGTCACAAAGTTGGCTGATACTAAGCAAGTTGTGCTTAAGACCATCCACCAATGCAACCTCATCTATGATGACATTCTCTTTTGAAATCAAGCCATATCCCTTTGTGTAGCCTTTGCTGTCATCTCCAAAAGCAATACAAGGGCCAGCTCTTTCCTGAAACTCTGTGAGCAGGGTAGAATCACCAGTCATGTGTCTTGAACAACCACTATCCAAGTACCAAAGATTCCTTTTGTCTCCCTGCACACAATAAAACCAAATCAAGTTGATTTAGGTACCCAAGTTTCCTTGGGTCCTGTCTTGTTAGCCTTTGCATTCCCTTTTGTACCATTTTTCACTTTGGGCTCAGATTGATTCAAATCAATCTTTACCCTTGGTGTTGATTTCTGAGGGTTGCTCATATTTTCATTCATAGCATGCATAGTTGGAGGAACAATCATGTTATTCATGTTCCATGGCATTTGTGGCATGTTAAACATATTCATGTAAGGATTAGACACAAATGGCATACTAGCATATGGATTCTGAAATTGTGCATATGGAGCAAACATGTTAGACATAACAGGCATTGTAGGCATGGAACTGTTCATTGCAGGCTTGGGCATTCTCACATTAGCAGATTTCTTAACAAATTTGCAGTTAGTAGACAAATGACTAACACTTCCACAATTAACACATGTCTTTCTAGGAGCATATTTATCAGGTGTGTAATTGTTGTGTTTGTTAATTCCTACTTTGCCATTCCTGTTATTCTTTTTATTTCCCTTAGCCTCATTCTGAACTTTCTCTACCTTGTCTTTCAATTGCTTGTTAGACAAGTGACCTACATTAGCTCTCTCAACAGGCTTCTCAATTTTCTTTGATTTACTAGACTCACCTTGAACAAAGTTCTTGGTGACAGGACCATACTTGTCATTAAGTCTAGTGAGTTTATCTTTTCTTTTGTCTGTCAACGAAATAGCCTGATCGGTTGATGGTTCATGTGTCAACGAAACATTGCATTCCGTTGACATATCAACCTTCAACAAATGATCATTGTTGTTTGTTGACTCTGTTTCTGATTCTAAGGTTTCACCAACATACCCTAGCTTCTCTTTGTTCCTTTTCCATGATTGCTCACAGAAGGATTCCACGCCTTGAACATTAATTATGTTGGCAGCAACATTCCTGGCATCCTTCCATTTTGCAATCACACCTTGTTCTATCTCAAGTTGTGTTTTAAGAATTTCTTCCCTTTGTAACACGTTCTCAAGTTCCTTCTTAGCATCCCTACTAACACATCTCATTTTCTCAAATTCAATGAGTTGTGCTTCTAACATTGCATTCCTATCACTTAAGAGCAGATTCGTTTCTTTTATTCTTGAATTCTCTTTAGTAAGTGATTTAAGAGTAACACGCAAATTATATAATACAGTAGACATTTCATTTACTGCATTGTCGCATTCCTCTTTAGAAAGCTCAGAAAGATTAGTAATTGTTACCTGGTTGCTTGAGGAACTTGCTTCCTGCTCATGATTGTCAGCCATAAGAGCCAAGTTGACATACTCAACATCATCATCAGAATCTTCACCATTACCAGCCCAATCATACTCCTGAGACATGAACGCCTTTTCTTTTTGTTTGAGAAGTTCAAAGTATTTCTTTTTATAATCAACAGGCTCAAATTTCCTGTTGCCCTTCTCAACCTTGGGCTTTCTGCAGTCTCCAGCAAAGTGACCAAGCATTCCACAATTGAAACATTTTGACTTAGACTTTTCAATCCAGTTTGTTTTGCTAGGTTGAAAGTCTCTTCTTGGTGGCCTTGCTTCTGAGTTTCTTTTGAACTTGAACTTAGAGAATTTTCTAGACAGAAAAGCAATGTGTTCATCAATCTCATCTAAGTCCTCCAAGTTGGCTGGTTCTGATTCTTCTTCTTCTGTCATCTTGTCTTTACCCTTGCTAACATCACTCCTACAACTAGATCGACTAGTTGTGGCCTTTGCAGCTTCTTTATTGTCATCTTCAAGTTGGTTCACTGATGCAATCAATGCAATAGATCCACCCTTCTTCTGTACCTTTTCAATTTCCTCATCTTGCTCCATTTCCAGCTCATAAGTCTTCAAGGTTCCATAAAGCCTTTCAAGAGTGTAGTCTTTGTACTCTTGAGTGTTTCTGAGAGAAACAGTCATAGGCTTCCATTCTTTTGGAAGAGCTCTAAGAAATTTAAGGTTTGAATCCTTGGTTTGATAGATCCTCCCATACAACTTTAATCCATTCAAAAGCTTTTGAAACCTACTAAACGTGTCATTTAGGGTTTCACCAGCTTTAAAATGAAAATGCTCATATTGTTGTATAAGGAGTTGCATTTTATTTTCCCTGACTTGCTCAGTTCCTTCACAGAGAGTTCTAACAGTATCCCATACTTCCTTAGAGGTTGTACAGTTGATAACATTGTCAAACATCTCTTGCTCCAAACCATTAAACAGAATGTTCATGGTCCTTTTGTCTTTATGAACTTCTGCAATATCTTCAACAGTCCATTCTGAGACAGTTTTTGGAATCTCTACATCAGGTGCATCATCTGGCAGTCCAACTCTAGAATCAAGCTTCATGGGAACGTGTGGACCTTTCTCAATGCAGTCTACATACCTCTCATCCATAGACATGAGATGTAAATGCATCTTTACTTTCCAGTGAAAGTAGTTGTCTTTATCAAGAACTGGTATCTTCACACCTGCATCCTTCTTCACCATGGTTTCTGTTTTTGGTCTTGATCTTTAAACTTCTTGTATGTTAGAAGCTCGCTCTGATACCAATTGTTATTCCCAAATGACCTAACAGAATTGTAGAAGGGGGGGTTGAATACAATTCTTGATATTTTCTTGAAACTAAAACACTTTATAAAATAAAACTGAACTGAATAAATAAAAACACAAGATATAAATAATTCAGTTGGATTGTTTGATGATCCAACTGAAGTGTTTTTATTGCGGAAATAATCTGTGATACAAAAGTACACAGCTGCTCAGTTACAAGGTTGTAGAGAAGAATTGCTCTCAAGAATAGCTAATACAATCTATTTGTGTTTCTTCTCTTATTTCTAAAGTAACTGCTACACTTGGTTATATAATCCCAAGTTTACAATTCTACGTTTGGTTAAACTAAAGAATAATAGTAGTAACCATCAGTAGCTTGCTTTTCATTCCTTTTGTCCAATGGTCCTTGGAGATCTTAGCTTTTGTCTTCATGCTCATTATAATCATTCCCAAGAGCCTTATTGGAAATTGGAATGTTTCCTTATTTCCAGTAACCACTTTGATGGCTTCCAATGCAAAGTACACTTCCATATCTCCTTTTAGATCTGTTCAGTAAACTGTCACTATCACTTTGTCAACTGCTCAAAAAGCAACATTGATTCGTTGATAGCAAGGAGATGTGTTTCGTTGATAGCTTCATTCTTTATTCCGTTGATGGTGTTTCCCTTGTTTCGTTGATGGGTAAACTCCATGCCGTTGACAGAGTAATCTTCATACCGTTGACATGTCTTCACTTAGGCAGAATTACAAGGCATAACATATTTACAATTAACCAACCTATTTTGCCTATCTAGTACATAGTCAACATGACTTAGAAAACCTATCTTAAAACATATAATAGAATGCCTATCATACTGTGAAGTATTGTACAATGCAATTGCTACAACACTCATTTCGTTGATGAGCTTCCTGTCAACGAAACACTGCTAAGCATGCTATTTCGTTGACAGCTACAAAATTGACTTTACACAAATTCTACTAAGTGTTTTATGCTTATCATCAAGAACAACATATTCCTAACAATGGGATGCTAAGAACCTATGATATTGAGGTTCAACAAAGAAAGAACAAGAAGAGCAGCAAGGCAAAATCTGTAGCCTTGAATGTTGAGACAAAATCAAAAGGAAAAGCTGTGGAGGTCTCTAGAAGAAAATCAAGAATGGTGGAATCAGATCCTGATGACTCATCATCAGATACTGATGGAAATCCTGATGCCAATACTGATGATGATTCAACTGACTCTAACATGCAGGAGATGGTTTCTATGATAGTCAAGGGCTTCAAGAAGATGAAGTTCAGGAAGGCTAGAAGACAAGGCAACTTTCAGAAAAAGACCTTCAATGCTAACAAAGACAAGTACAACAAGAAGGACAGCAAAAGCACCAAATTTGACAAGTCAAAGATAAGGTGTTACAAGTATAATGGAATGGGGCACTTTGCAACTGAGTGCAAGAAGGCTAAAGCACTCATCACATCAAGCAAGGATTAGATGGACTCTTCCTCAGAATCTAATACTGAGATGGCCAACTATGCTTTAATGGCCAATACTGATGAGACTGTTGTTCCTGATGAAAAGGTATCAAGTACTGTTTTTGATTTTGATACTAATAATGTTTCTGAGTTAAGATGTTTTCTAAAGTCATTGCATATTAGCTTTAGAAGTAAATCTGCTGAAAATACTAGGATCTTATCTAAAATTTCTGAACTTAGGAAAAGAAATGAGCATTTAGAAGCTGAATTTTCTTTTATGCAAGAAGTACAAAAATAGTGTGATAATGCTAAACACATGCAACTTGAGATGCAATTTAAATGTACTGCTCTTGAAAAGGAACTTGAGTATGATAATGAGAAAATCAGAACCTGGACAGATTCTAGAAGGAAGTTTCATGAAATAAATACTTCTAAGAATTGGAAAGAATGTCTAGGGTATAAGACAGATGAAGATAAGAAGTTGAAAGAAAAAGTTTTTATTGATGAGACAGTAAATCCAATGACCTATAGACATGTTATAGACAAGACCAAATCAAAGATTAAGCCGGTTAAATTTGTATTTGGTAAAGATCCCAATTCAACTTTTGAAAAGGGATCTACTTCTGCTAAACCACTCTCAAATGCTAAGTCTAAACCTGTCAAGAAAACTGAGAAGAAAAATGTAGGTTTATTGTCTCAGAAACAACTTAAGGATAAAGTCTGTGAACAAACAGGTAAACAAAAGACACCTACTGTCAAAAGAAACAGGAATGGTAAAGTTGGGATTAATAAAGAGAATAATTATAAGTTTATCCCAAATGCACCAAGAAAGTGTTGTTATACCTGTGGTAACTCTAATCATCTTTCTATTGATTGCAGGAAGAGTAAAAAGAAGGTTACTGAAATTCCTAGATCTGATGTTAGGAATAAATTAGTACTTTATAAACCACAGAAGTCTTGTTTTTATTGTGGCAGTAAATGGCATTCTATTTATACTTGTGAAGAATACCATAATTTGTACCATAACTTTTATGATCCTTTACCTAAGTTTAATAAAAGTGCAAATTCTGGTAAACCTAAGAATGTCAATGTGAAGCATGCATCTTTCAATACTGATACTGTCAGAGAAAATCCTGATGGATACTATCCTGTCAGGACTACTAATGTCAAAAAGTCTTCTGCTGCTAAATTTAGTAAAATGCATGGAATGAGAACCCAAAAAGTGTGGGTTCTTAAAAATACTAACTAGTGTATTTTTGTCTGATTGCAGGGTAAAAAGAAAAATGTGTTGGTCATGGATAGTGGATGTTCTGTACACATGACTGGAAACAAAGCCCTGCTATCAGAATTTGAGAAAAAAGCTGGCCCAACTGTGTCTTGTGGAGATGGCAACATTGGACAAACATTGGGATATTGCAATATAATCATTGGTAATGTCATCATTGAAAAAGTAGCTCTTGTAAAGGGACTAAAACACAACCAGACAGAGGTTATCATGTCAACTTTTATTCCACACATTGTGAAGTAGTCAGCAAAGAATGAGGAAAGGTTGCACTTACTAGCTACAGGCATGGTAACATATATGAAGCCAACATTCAATCAAATACTGATGTCTCTTCTACTTGTCTCATCAGTAAAGCATCAGTAGATGAAAGTTGGAATTGGCACAAGAAGCTTTCTCATCTCAACTTCAGAAACATCAATGAGTTGGTTAAGAAAGATTTGGTTAGAGGATTACCTAAAGATTTGTATACTCCTGATGGAATTTGTGATGCATTTCAAAAAGCTAAACATAGAAGGACATCATTCAAGAGTAAATCTGAATCATCTATTGGTGAACAATATCACATGTTACATCTTGATCTATTTGGACCAGTCAACATTATGTCCATCAGTAAGAAAAGGTACACTCTTGTAATTATCGATGAATACTCTAGATTCACCTGGGTGTACTTTCTGCACAGAAAAGATGAGACTCCTGAAATACTGTTGAATCATGTGAGAATGATTGAGACAAGCACAAAGTATAAAGTCAAGATTTTGAGGAGTGATAATGGTACTGAATTCAAGAATTCGGTAATGGAAGAGTTCTGCAAATACAAAGGAATTATTCAACAATTTTCTGCTCCTGGCACACCCCAGCAAAATGGAGTAGTTGAAAGAAAGAATAGAACTCTTATTGAAGCTGTCAGAACTATGTTGGAAGAAGAAAAATTGCCTACATATTTCTGGGCAGAAGCAGTCAATACAGCATGCTATACTCAAAATCTCACACTTATAAACAGACATGGTTTAACTCCCTATCAAATGATAAAGGAGAAGAAACCTAGTTTGAAGCATCTGTATGTGTTTGGTTGTAAATGTGTTGTTCTCAGAACTCATCCTGAACAGCTAGGGACATTTGAAACGAAGGCTGATGAGGGAATTTTTATTGGCTATCCAGCCTCTAGAGCTTTTAGAGTTTTCAACTTGAGAACAAGGACTGTCATGGAGTCAATACATGTATCTTTTGATGATAAGAAGATAACTGGAATTCTCGAAGACTCACATGATAGTTTGATCTTTGCAAATGAAGCTACCAAGGAACCTGTAGAAAAAGAATCAGATACTGACGAGTCACCAAATCCTGGTGACACACCAAATTCTGATGAAACACTAAATACTGATGGTGCTACTGATGATGCTACTGGCAGTGTAAATGTTGAGGGGGAGCAACATCAAACTGCTACTAATTCCGAGTCTACTCAATCATCAGGACAGGATTCTTCAGATACTGATTCAAGTGATAATCTTGATAACCTATCAGGAGGAGACATCAATAATTCAGGGGAAGCTTCTACTGATTCAAACTCTTTTAATCAAGACAACACCAATCCAGGGGGAACATCTACTTCAAGAAATACATTACCACCAGCAAGGAAATGGACTAGAAGTCATACTCCTGATTTGATAATTGGGGATCCTGATGCAAGTGTTAAGACAAGAAGTGCAACTCAGAATGAATGTCTATATCATAACTTTCTATCCAAGGAGGAACCTAAAAAATTTGAAGATGCACTTAAGGATGCTGATTGGGTTACAGCAATGCAAGAAGAGTTGAATGAATTTGAAAGGAATGAAGTCTGGAAACTAGTGCCAAGACCAAAGAACAAGTCAATTGTTGGTACAATATGGGTGTTCAAAAACAAGACAGATTCAAATGGAGTAATTATCTGGATTAAAGCAAGGCTAGTTGCAAAGGGGTATTCTCAACAAGAAGGAATTGACTATGATGAAACTTTTGCTCCTGTTGCAAGGCTTGAAGCCATCAGGATCTTTCTGGCATATGCAGCCCACAAGAAATTCAAGGTTTTCCAGATGGATGTGAAAAGTGCTTTCTTAAATGGAGAACTGGAGGAAGAAGTCTATGTTGAACAACCTCCTGGTTTCATTGATCCAAAATATCTAAATCATGTTTATATATAGATTGGATAAAGCACTTTATGGACTAAAGCAAGCTCCAAGAGCATGGTATGAAACCTTAGCTCAATTCTTACTAGAAAGTGGATTCAAAAGAGGTACTATTGACAAGACTCTGTTTTATTTGAATCATGGTAATGATTTGCTTTTAGTTCAGATTTATGTTGATGATATCATTTTTGGGTCAACAAACAATAAGCTATGTGAGAAGTTTTCTAAGCTTATGAATTCAAGATATCAAATGAGCTTGATGGGAGAAATGAGTTACTTTCTTGGTCTTCAAGTTAAACAGACTGATGATGGCATCTTTATTAATTACTCAAAATATACAAGGAATTTGTTGAAAAGGTTTAACATGCAAGATAGTGCTACATCAAGTACTCCCATAGTTACAGCTACCAACTTGATCATGATCAAGGTACTGAGGTAGTTGTAACTCACTACAGGGGGATGATTGGCTCACTGTTGTATCTCACTGCAAGTAGACCAGATATCATATATGCAACCTGTCTTTGTGCAAGATTTCAAGCAAATTCGAGGGAACCTCATCTGATTGTAGTCAAAAGAATTTTCAGATATCTCAAAGGCACTCCTTCACTTGGCCTTTGGTATGCTAGGGAATCAGAATTTGGTTTGTGTGGTTACTCAGATGCTGATTTTGCAGGGTGCAAAATAGACAGGAAGAGTACTTCAGGATGTTGTCAGTTTTTGGGTGGTAGACTAGTTTCTTGGTTCAGTAAAAAGCAAAAGTCTATCTCTACATCAACGACGGAAGCTGAGTACATTACTACAGGAAGTTGTTGTACTCAGATAATGTGGATGAGAAATCAGTTGTTAGATTATGGCTTGTCATACTCCAAAATCCCTATTTATTGTGATAACCAAAGTGCTATTGCACTGACAGGAAATCCAATTCAGCATTCTCTTACTAAGCACATAAGTATCATGTACCATTTTATAAGAGAACAAGTACTGGAAGGGACAATTGAACTTTACTTTGTTCCTACTGATCAACAACTAGCTGATATATTCACCAAGCCACTGCTTGAAGCTACTTTCAACAAGTTGGTGAATGAACTTGGAATGATGAACTTTGAGAATTTCTAAGAAAAGATACAGAGAGGAAGTCCTGATGACTATCAAATCTTGATGGTCATTTAGTAAGGTATGTAATTTTGATCGAATCCTGATAGGACACAATCCTGACAGAAAGTCAATTGGTCAATCCTGATGGACAGGTCATCATTTCTAATTTGCTTAATTTGTGCCTAATTTTTCATCAGTAACTGATGAGAAACGTTTGAGTTTTAGTTGGACAACTGTATGTGCGTGTGTGTTACACTGATAGATATATACATATAGATACACATAAAAAGCGGTGCAATTATATGTTTAATTACGCACGTAATTTGATCCACTAATTATTTGTGCACGAATCATATTTTTCCACCTGTTATTGAGAGTAATATTTTGTTTTAACAAAATACGTTTGATTTTCTAATTTGCAAATTACTCTCCTATCTCATCAGTTTTTCATCTTCATTCTCTCTCTGTGCTCAAGAACCCTAATTTCTAAATCTCAATTCTCAAGTTTTCTATACTATATCAATGGTGTCTTCATCATTCATGAACAAACAAACAGTAATTAGTGGTGTTACTTTTGCCACTAATAACTTTGTGGCCGTTTTAGATCATCAGGATTTGCCCACTGAGTTTCACATTATCCAGGATTTTTTAACTTCAAGTCCATTGAAATATGCTCTAACAGAACCTGCGAGTGTTTCTTTTAAATCAGTGATGCAGGTATAGAACACGACTGTTTTTGATAAAGGACACTCAGGCTCAATCCTGATGAGTTTCGAGTTTGATGGGGTTACTCACTATGTAACTCCTGCTGTTGTTGAGGAGGCACTTCACTTGCCTGCCTTAAATGATCAAACGGCTGCTGTAGTTTTTGACTCAACTTTGTTCGAGTTTGTTACAAAGCTGGGTTACAATGGAGAAGTTAAGAGATATGGAAATCTCTTCAGGACCAAGCTAAAGAAGGAATGGAACAAGACATAAGTAGATGTTTCCTGAAAAAGACATCTAACTTTGATGCTCTACCATCAGGATCACTCAAGATAAGGTACTCTCTTATCTATTCTACTGTTTTTTATTATGGGTCATTTATTCTGAAAGCTTTAAGTGATAGGAAATCTGATAAGTTAGGTTCTATCTGTTTTCTTCGATTTTTCCAGTTAATTTTTAATCACTTGTGTCCTGGTGCTATATTTGAAGATGATGTAATTCTGCCCATTTGTAGAATTACAGAAAATAATGTGAAGTCCTTAGTCAACAGTGATAAGTCAAATGGTTTTCTAGGCAATGCCTACATTCCTGATAAGGTCAGGCTTTTCTTAAAAGAGAAAATGCCTACTCAATATGGATCAGTTTCTGATGCTATGGGACAAGGCCAATCACACCTTGTTCCTGACCCAAGCATCCAACCCAAACACTCTAAACACTCTACAACCACCTCTAATGTCTCTCAAAAGACTTTAGTTGTAAAAAATAAGAAATCAGCTAGATCTGATGTGTCTGGAAGACAATCAGGATCAAAGGATTTCTCCTCTACACCACTCACTAAACAGAAGAAACAAGGGGGTGTACAAGGGGTCCTGGTGAAGAAAGCTGATAAGGTTGAGGAGGTTGTAGTGAAGAGAATGTTACTGAGGATGAAATGCCTCTATCTTCTAAGTTTAAGATTCAGAAGGAAGTTGTTGATACTGTTGTTGAAGCTGTGGCACCATCTGCTAAGCCACAGAAGAAAGAGAAGTTAATAAAGAGCATGTATCATATTCCTTTAAAGAAGCAGGATACTGATGTTCAGGACATTTCAAATCCTGATGAGTCGTCAAATCCTGATGCTCAACCAATTCCTGACGTTGGTATTCCTGATGAACCAAACAAGACTGTCTTAATCTCAGACTCTCTCCAGCCTCTCCATCTCCAAGGATTGTTGAAATTTAATGGGAGAAGGTTGCTGAGACTGCTTCCAAGCTTGGATTTTCACCTCCATTACAAAAGAAAAGGAAGGCAGAAGAGATAGTTTTTAAGAGACAGAAGAAACTGAAAGGATCTAGCCCACAAGAACCTGAACCTCAAAGTGGTTCAGCAGCTACTGAAGATCCTGCCACACAAGAACCATCTTCTTAATGTGAAGATGCAGGCAAGAGAGCTACATTTTCTGGGGAGCTTCTTGACAATGCTCAAGGGGCTTCTGATATTCCTGAAATGGATGTTATGGTCGAGAACACTGTCCCTGAGGGAAGCACACAAGAACCTTTGACTCAAAGTGTTGAAGAAACTTCTGAACCTCAAGCTACACAAGAACCATTGGTAGAAAATATTGATGCAAGCATATCAAATCCTGACAATGTTGCTCCTGATGCTAGTGGTGATCCTGATGCTGAGTCAATCCTGATACAACCATTAAGCTCAAGACCATTGGTAGATCATATCTCAGAGTCACGGGATAAATTAAAGGTATTGTTGTTCCTGATCCTGATAATGTTGATGATTCTGGAGATAGTGATAGTGATGATGATGATGATGATGTTGAGAAGGATCAGCTTGCTACAACAATAAAATCTAGTCTTGGAACTAATTTTGGTTCTTCAAGCACATTCATGGCTGGCAAAGCTTCTGGTCAAGATTTTTCTGGTCCTTTTGCAATTGATCCTGCTGAACAGCTAAGAAGGCATAAATGGGATAATGAATGGTACAGGGCTGTTGTTCCTGTCAGCTACCCATGTGCACTACAATATGCTTCTTCTGCTGCAAATTTGATTCAGAATGAGGATATTAGGAATCACTTGAAGGCAAGAACTCTATTAAGCAAATGAGTTGGTGAGGGCTGATATTTCTCAGAGCTTAACAAAGGCACCTACTGCTCTTCAACTCAGAGTAGTGGATTCTCATGTCAAAGATCTCATTACTGCACAGTCTTCAATAAACACCAGAATTGATTCTTTGGATTCCAAGGTAACTGATATTCAAGCCTCTCTCTCTTTGATTTTAATTTTTTAATCAAATCCTTATGCCAAAAAGGGGGAGAAGGTAAGTCAGACAAAATGCACACCTGATCTAGTATTGAGAAGAAATAATGATGATGATCATACTGGAAATGATGGTGATGACATGGTAAGACAAGGGGAAACCTTTGATGCTGCTATGGTGAAGTCTACAAGACAAACTACTCAAAGTCGATCCATGCAGTCAACTCATGTTTCTGATTCTGGAGTTAGAACAGTAAGGACCTTAGTGAAATCTCAGATCCTGACGGAAGAGCAAATCCTGACGCCTGGTCATGGATAAACACTTTCTACAATTCTCGAAGGTGATGAAGATGTACTTATTGAAAATCCTAAGGATGCTGCTAATCTATTCCAGAAGTTCAAAACAAGAGATGGTGATGTTGTTACTCTTTATCACACTGATAAGAGAGTTCAACCGTTATTTGCAAGAAAGGCTCTCTCTACTGCTACTGAAGAATATCCTGATCTCTCTTATGAAGAATTTCTGAGACAACAAAAAGAGACCATGGAAAGTTTTAATAACCATGCTCCTGCTAGAGGAAGAGGAGGCAGAGGTAGAAGAGGAGCTAGAAGAGGAAGAAACTCATCAACTCAAACTATGCCTAGACAGACAATGTCTAGAGGGTTAAGAATTGAAGAAATTCCTGCTAACACTCAAACTCCAATAGTTCCTGATACTCAACTAGTCAGGACTACTATTCAAGATGAAGATATGGGTGAAGATTATGAACCAACAGTTGTTTTGAGGAGAAGACCAAGATAACCAACTCTCATCAGTAATACAACTCAAATTGAAGATTATAATTCTGACACTGTTCAAGATCCTGATGAATATAAAATTCTACAAGAGGTTGATTTGTTAATTCTTTCTACTGTGGTTGATTCTCATAACAAAGAAGTGGATGAAGAAGAAGAAGCGAGAATAAAAGAAATCAAAAGAACAACAGATAGAGATTTCAATCTCTATGTGCAAAAGCTAAAAAACTCAAATAGATTGTTGTGGAGGAACTCAAGAAGACAAAAACACAAGCTAGAGAAGAGCTATGTTCTTAAGAAAGAAAAAGATAAGAAGTGGAAGAACATTGACACTCTGAGGTGTAATAGACCTGTCAATTTTCAGTCAGGTGGTATCATAACAAATGTTTCTAGTGTTGCAGACTTTTCTGGTTTATCTAGACCTAAAGCACTGTGGCTAGAAATGTTTTCAAGCTTAAAGCAAATGTCACACAATTCAAGAGGAGGTATAGGACACAAAGATGCTGAATTTCTGAACATGCCACATGTTGATCCTCACTCACTGACTGAAATTGGAGGTAACTTAACTTCTGAACACCTGAACAATTTACAAGCTGTGGATATAGTGTTAGATTGTCATGATGGTGTTGAAAAGAAGGAGAAGCTTCTTTACTTCATGAAGGATGGAAGTGTTAAGAAGATATCCATTCGGGAGCTGCTAGTTAAAACTACAAAGTAACTGAAATATGTTCATAATTTGCTCAAGTGGAAGAATGGAGTGTGCAAGGAATGGTCTGATATGATTCTATCAACCATAAGGAGAAGATTTGATGAAGGAAGGAACTACAATGGTGATTATACTCCCATGTATCTAAATTTGAGAGATCAAGAAGTTGAAATGCAAAAAGGCAATGCTGTTAAAGAAATGTCTTTTGGTATGAAACAATTGACTCTTAATCCTGATGAGAAGGAAATTGCTTATCTCCTGGTTGAAGAATACAATCTACAAAGAAGTTCCATACAGAATCTCAGAGCAGCTATCTACCAGATAGATGAGGAAGATGAAGAGATCAGAAATCTTAAGGACAGACTGATTCAAATTCTTGAAGACAAAGAAGAAAAGTTATTATCAGATTTCTTGAAGATGAATCTGTTCTATCAAAGAATCTAAAAAGATAAGTTGATGCTGTTATTTCTTGTACATTTTGTAAATATGTTTTTGGCATCATTGAATCTAGGAATCTATACTTTATTTTACAAAGTATGAGATTAGGGAAGATTTTTAGATCAGGATTCAATGATCGTCAGGATCTGGACTACTGATCAGGATTGCTGACGTCATCAGTATTGCACGAGCGTCAGTATCAGGATTGCTATCAGGACTGTGATCAGGATTATCATCAGGACTGGAAGCTGATCAGGATTGTTACTTCAAGATAACTATAGAGTCCAGTTAAATAAGGAAAGATGATTTGTCGGTTCCTAGTTTATAGGAATGCAACTATCGGTTATGATATGTATCAATATTGTGTAATTGATTTGATCTTATCTTGTAATCGACAGAGCAGCTGTGTGTAGTATATAAACACATTTTAGGTTTTGATTTGTAATCAATCGCATACACGAGTATCATTGTACCTAGAAGCTTTCAAGAACATAAGGATTTCTTGAGAGAGTTTTGTAACAGTTTTATACCAGATTTTATAAAGTTGTTATTATTCATATTTGTGTTTATTAAAGTCGAGAATCTTATACAATTGTATTCAACCCCCCTTCTACAATTGTTAATTACTGGGCAACACAACTTGTCATTCATCTTGTCAGCCTTAACAACTACAGAACCATTATCAACAAAGTTAGCCATCTACAGCTCATTATACTCACTATCTGAACCATAACTCTCCAACCCCTTGACTCCATTTCTTCAAAGAAATTATCAGTCTTTTTGAGAAGCTGAAGGTGGTCACATTTCTCAATATCATGAGTCGAACCGTGATAAACATCACAAGCCTAAAAATTGGTCAAATAGACAACCTGTACCCTAACAATAGATGTCGGACTACCATCCAAACTTGCGAAAAGAAATTTTGGCTTAGAACTCTCTGTGGACATTTCAACACAGACCGTTGCATAATTCACTAGCGTCAAATTGTTCAAGTAATCTAGGGTCCTTCGATGAAAACCAATCGGGGTACCTAGAGCACTTGCTAAATGACACACACCTTTCACAGACCAGTAGAGAAATTTGATATTAGATAACTTGACCCAATTACCTTCACAACGTCTCCAATTCCTAAATACAAAGTCTCACTCCATGGTATGGTTTAAAGAACACCTCAAAGACAGGGTCAGCACATTCTACAAACATAGACCTAGTAGTCGTAGCTTTCAAAAAGAAATTCCTATTTTCAAATTTAAAGACCATTACCCCTAGCCTATGCTAAAAAATCTCAATTAGCCCCACACAAGCAAATTCTTCCAGAGCTAGCCCACGGATTTCCTCAAAACTCAAAGTGACAGTGCAATTAACAATAACCATACAACAATTATCCCAGATATTATCCATTTCATCGAAAAAGGAGTCCAATGGTTTGATTATAATAGATCTTTTCTTAGTAAGAACATGGAGTGGCACTTATGAATATCCCTATGAGAATAAAGGATAGGAGAAACCTTACCCGGTGCAGTAGCTTCATCAATGTTTGGAGTAAAACAAGTCGGAGGATTGTGCACATCGTCTGTTTTATAAATTGTCCCCTGCTTAAAAAAATCAGATAAGTACTGAAATCATCAGTACAGATAGTTTTACCCCTTGAGTTCACAATCGGGATTTCAAAAGCCGATTTAGATCTAGTACCAGAAGGGTTCGCCATAAAAGATCAGTAAACAGTAGCAATAGCGAGATGGAGAGAGTTGGAAGATAAGAGAGACGAAAGAGAGAAGGAAGTAAGGGGTGAAGGAGACGGTAAAGGGAAAAGAATGGAAAAAAAGGGAAGAAGAAAGGGCAAAGAAATACGAAAAGGTGGCGGAAGAAAAAAGGGGGGAAAGAAAGAGGAGGAAGAGAGAGAAGAGAAAAAACAAGTGTCGACTTTCATTTGCTTGACAGTTTTTGTGTTTGTAAATTTATACTTTCAATATAGCAATATGCATTGTAATTCAATATTCTATACTTATCAACAAAATTTTATTTTCAAGTAATTACTAGATTTGGTTATGAGACATTTGTTTCTCTAATTCAAGTACAATTTGTTAGTTTCAATTTTTTAAGAGAAATTCTTTTTTGAATGAAAACTGAAATCGGATAAGCATGATTAATTACAAAGAACCCCCATTAAAGGAGTACTTTGATAATAATTTGAGGGAAAGGATACACTTGGCAAATGATTCAGAGGTTGTTTAGCTTTGATTTAAACGAGTAGCTTAAAGAAGTTTTTAATTTCAAATTAAAAAATGTTTGTTTGTCCCTTATTTACCGATAACTATATCTCTTATTTTGCTATATTAGTGACATGTCCCAACAAGGAAAAGACTCAATATGTGGGGCAGAAGAATCCAATTCAGCCTATATCATACAAACACAAACTAAGTCTGAAACGTCTCTTCTTTAACAATATATACTGTATATTCAAGTCAAATTATTTCAAACCACGGAGAGTAATTAAACAAATAACTAAACCAGTCCCCATCATTCTTTCTTATCATCTTTAGGAAACAGAGTCCCCTTGGCCGCATCCCACGCACCCCCCACCGTCTCCTCCGCTGCCTCTGCTGCGGATTCAGCTGCGTCTTTTGCTGCCTTCCCCACCTTCTCTTCAGACTCCTTCCTCTTTTCTTCGTTGCTTTTAGCCTGGTCGGCCGCTCCATCAGCGAGTTCTTTAGCCTTGTCCACCATGGCGCTTGCATTCTTTGCGGCTTCATCTATTATTCCATGAGCTCCCGAGTCAGTTTTATCTTCACTGGTGGCTGCAATGCGACCCTAAAATTAGAAAATATAAATATTAGCAGACAAAACTATGCATTATATATTCAGCATGATATCTGCCAACCTTAACCTGACGAATAACTCTTTCTTCCCGGTAATAAGAGATTGGAAGTTCAAGAGTATTTAAATTTCCATAATCGACTACAAAACCTATATATTAGTACTATAGTAGAGAGATATGTACCTTGGAGTATCTGGAGGTGGAAACGAAGCAAACACTAGATACTTTACTAGAATTGAAAGAAGCTTGAGGAAAAGCCTTTGAGACGTTGAGAAAGTCTACTTTTGTAACACTTGACACTACTCCTGCCATTGCTGCTATTGTATTTTCCTTCTGATATAATGTTTCAAGTCTTGTGTGTTTGTAACTTTAAGTCTCACTGTTATATAGGGTTTTCTTAGCGTTATCCTATGTGCTTGTACTTTGTTAATATCATGACACGTGGACTTTAGTACACGTGGAATTACTTGCTTCTTTTATATGGCTTGGGTGATATACTGATATTGACACTGGGACGGTTGAGAAGTCGGTATTGAATTATAGCCAGGAGTTTACTGTAAATGTATATTTTTATTTGGAAATATAGATTTCCAAATGCGTTAATAATATCTACCGACTTGACATTATTGACACGATGGGCAATCAGTCGGCAAAATAAATTAATATCTAACCCGCTAGGAAGTAATTAGATGATATGGGCCGATAGGCAGCTATTTAAGTCTTTTGTGCCGGAGATGAACTGTATCGGTTAATTTCTGCAGCTTCAAAAATGAAAAAGAACATTTTCTCCCTAAAAAAGACTTTGTAAGAAAGAAAATATTACACAACTCTTTAAAGTTCGTATTTATTATCTTATACTAGCTTAAAACTCGTGCGATATACAAATTATTTTTAATAATTGTTATTTTTATTATTTACGTTTTAATATTTTATTAATTTCATTTGTTAAAAAAAAGTAGGTTTGTTAAACTTTTTTAAATAATTAAAAGTATTAAAATAGGTTTTAAAATAAGTAAGTAACGGTTTGTTCGTGATATTTTTTGGAAAAAGAGGAATTTTAGTGAGGAAAAATAGAAAAAGTAACATGTTTGAGTTGAAAAAGTTAATTGACTATAATTAAAAGTATTAAAATAAGTTTTAAAATAAATAAGTAAGGGTTTTTCCATGATACTTAAAAGTATGTGTTTTAGTAAAAAAAAATAGAAAAAGTAACATGTTTTAGTTAAAAAGGGTAATTCCCAGTGAATTTTTTAGAAGAAGAAGGAATTTTGTTAGGATAAATAGAAAAAGTAATGTATTTTAGCCGAAAATTTAATTGGTTATAAATAATGTTATTACTTAATAATATTTTTTAAATATAAGTAGGGATAATTAATTAAGTAAAATCATAAATTATCAACCGACCGACCAAACTTTTAATGTTTCGTCTATTATAAGATAGTATATATTTGTATTACTTTTCATATAAAAAATTAGATAAAGATTTTGTATGTTTTGAGCAACAATAATAGAAAAGAGGTAAAATTTGAGATTATAAACTATTTTAAACTAGAGTAGAATAATAATAAAATCAATATACTTGTATAAAGGAGAAGACTGGTGGCCGTGAGGTGATTTTTCTAATTTTCTCAAAATTTTGAATTATTAATATTAAAAATTCGAAATTATCTCATTTGCTTTTAAAATCTTTACTAATGGAGGAAGCTAAATATACGATTCTAAATTTTTTTGACTTTAAAATCTTTATTGATGTAGGAAACTAAATCTAGAATTTTAATATTCTCTTAAATTTTTTATTAGAAAATATCTCAATTATCTTTAAATCTTTACTAATGGAGGAAAGTAAACATACAATTTTAATATTTTTGCCTCTAAAATCTTACAAATAGAGATAACTAAATATACATTTTTAATATTCTAATTTATTTGTGAATATACATACTAACATTATATATATATATATATATATATATATATATATATATATATATAATATTATATTATATTATTATAGTATAAAAAGGAGAATACAATAGCGGTGAGGTGACGCCTCCCAAATCGTTTAAATCAATTTTTTCTTATTTTTGAATTAATAAAAATTAAATATTAGTAAAATTCTCAATTTCTTTCTTTCTATTTCCTAAGGAAACTAAAAAAAAAACGTTACCCAATTTATTTACTAATTTTTCTTTCTTACTAAGCTAAACATGTGATGTTAATATTCCCCTAAACTTTCTCTTCAAGTCCAATTTATTTACAAATTCTTTTCCACTATTTTCTAATGGAGGAAACTAAGTATATTCTATTAATATTCTCCTAAATTTACTCTATGAGTCTAATTTATATACTAATTTCTTTTTTTTTTATCTTTTAATCGAGAAAAATAATAAATGAGATTATTTGAGTTTATGATGCGCTATAAAATAAACTAAAATATAGAAGTTTAATTTTCATTTAATTTACTTTCTCGAGTACCTATATATTAAACATTAAAAATTTGAAATTTTTTAAAAATACTTAAATTAAAATTTATGACATAATAAAATTGATTAATAAATGATGTAATTTATTTAGTAAATTAGTTTGTTACGTGTTTAGATTTGGTAACAACGAGTGAATGAGAGAGGGATTTATTAGGAAGATTTTGCTAGAATTTATAAATAATTTATATATAAATAAAAACTTATTATAAAAACTTATTTAAATAATTTTATTTATTTTGAAAAGTTATTTATTATTTTTAACATGTTTTATTATTATAATTATAAATTTCAACAAAAATATATTTTGAGACCTACTTAGTTTTTTAACAAATTCATTTAATATAGAACTAATAAAAATATTATACACAAACACAAATAATAAATTAATAACTATTAAATAATTCGTGCATTGGACTAGTATATTTGACAAAACTTAATATAAAAAGTAAATGATATGACTGTGGGTTGATTATTTATACGTGTTAAAAGTAAAAATACAAATGTTTGTTGATTATTTCTACATATTTAGTCATACATCTATTTATTCATACATCTATTTATTTTTATCTTAGCTGTTTTTTGTTGCCCTCTTATCAATTATAAACACCACATTATCAAATTGGCTTTGAATTTTTTATTTTTTTGGTAAATTGAAGACAAATATGTTTCCCACCATTTTGACGCTAACTAACACAACAACTTCATATATAATGGTACAATAACTTCATATATAATTATACCATTTGTCTGTAAAATTATTCAATTGAAAACAATTGTTAATTATTTATATTAAATAACTTAATTTTTACAAATTTTTTAACTTTTAAATTATACTTTACCAAGCACATCACCAACTTATAAATAAAATTATCCAAACTCTAAAAATCTAAAATGATTTATAAGTATTAATTTACTTGTCACTTATATATAACGTTTATCCATTTTAAGTTATAAATTCATTTTTATAAGGTACCCTAAACGGACCCATTTATGTGACTTGGACGTTATGGTCAATTATCTATAATACTTGCAAGAGTTTCATTTAAAATTAAAATTTACTAGTCTCACATTTTTTTAAATCATTTCCTATTTCTTGTAAGGTATCACATCGATTTACTATCCAATTTTCAATATTTTCAATTTGATAACATAATCGCAAACATTTTAATTATTATTTAAGTATTGATTTGTATAAATAAATTTTCTAGTACACTATAATCAAGATTCATACCTTCAAAGTTGAATAAAATGAAGAGTAACTTTTAATGAACACTTGTATATATTTTAGAGTAGTGTTAGAGATACCAAATTGAGTATCAAAAATTGGTATAAAATGATGTGGGCTGATGTGGCATTTGGAAATGATTTTATTGGTGCAATGTTATTCCCAGAATAATGCAACCTAGATTATAGAAGGGGTTGAATACAATCTAGTTAATTTTACAAAACTTTTTCAAATCTTTTACAACGTGAGTAAGTGAGTTGGTAAATTAACTAGGAATTGAAACAATCCATGAACAAATATGAATTCTTCTAGTTAAAAATTTTAAACTTTTCAGGTGGGTTTCTCGGAAAAAGCCTACCTGAGGTGTATATTGAAGAATTCTCTGATTTTGTTTTTCAACAAACTTCAGCTGCCTACACAGATGATGGAAGAGAGCCTAAGTGTTTTTTTTTCAGCTTTGTGCTCTCTTCTCATACATTTCTATGCTACTCCACACAGTCTTATATACATTAACTGTGTGTTACAAACAAAACCTACAACATAATAAAATATTACATTTTTGGTTCTGCTTGTTCACATGCTCGTATAAGAAACTCTCCTATTCGGGAAATTCCTTGGCTGGCATCAAAGATAAACTTGTATACTCCCAAACGGTGCTTTCTGATTGAGTGTGCTGCTCTCTTCAAAAATTACTAAGTCCATGCAAATAACCTAGCTTCCAATCCCATGTGACATCTGCATGAAAGAGATCTCTCCTCGATAACCCGACTGTCAAGTCACTATCAGCTGAGATAAACTTCTAGGTAGTATTCAAATAGGTCTTCATGTTTGTCAAGCTTTTCCTTTGTGTCCAGTTAGAAGTTAAACTTCTAGGTAGCTGCCTTAACTCTTATTTATCCATCGAGACATAAGAGACAGAAGATGACTTCACATTTCATTTGTAGGAATTTGAGCCTTCGCATATTTACAATTTTGACTCCCTATTCCATACATCTTTTGCATCGTCATCCAGTATCTTTTAGTCACGGGTGTGTAATGATAATCTCTGAGACTGTCTTCCATTCAACCTGTTAACATAAAGAAACCTCCAAAAGATTCCGTTACATAGATTTGTTTTCATGTTGAATGAGAGGAACATCAGTAGGTGTATTAATTCTATATCCGTAGACTACAATTTTACGTCAATTAGCCATAGAAAGGTAATCTCAGAATATCCGTAGAAGTAATATTCCATAACTGTATCCATAGATGAGACATGACATTCTTGACTGCATCCATAGATAGACCATGACCTCCTTAACCGAATCCATAGATAAAACATGACATCCTTAGGTGTTTCTGATGATCAACTTCCTTCAGCTTTTATCCGTAGATATGATGTCCCCAGCTTTTATCCGTAGATGGGATAAGTTGTTCCTAGCTTCTATCTGTTGATGAGATAAGATGTCCTCAGCTTATATCCGTTGATGGCATATGATGTTCTCAGCTTGTATCCGTAGATGAGATGAGATTTCATAGCTTGATCCGTAGTAAGGATACTCTTAGCTTCATCTTTAGATAAAACACCTTGTCATCTTTATTGATTCACCATTACTGAGTTGATTAGGCAGACTTACCACTGAAACACTTGGTGCTTGATTAGACGTCCATTGGCTTGCTTCTGAAATGCTTCCTAACATGATGACAGAATATCCTCCAATCATTTGATGTGGCTTTTAGACCTTGGATAGATAAGTGCCTTCTAGTTAGCTTCCTGATTTATCAGCTTCTGTGAACTAGCTTTCTGATAATCAGCTTCGGTGTCAAAATCAAATTCTTGTCTTCAACATTTTGTTATCATCATTCCAAATCGGTCAACCCTAACATGCAATTAATGTGAATGCATGTGGGTCCATTAATATGGAGCCAATCAAATTAACACATATAATTCGGTACATTTTTTTGTACTAAATTCGGTACTCCTAGTATTATTCTATATTTTATTATGATATCTGAATCTTGAAAAAACATAATACCTAAAAGTGAATGAGCCTATTAATATTTGTACTGAAAAACAAACTTTGTTTCATGATGGAACAAGACTAACAAAATCACAATAATGACGATGAAGCCAATCACTAAAAAGATGTGTTTTTTTGAACAAAAAATCTTGAGGAGGATAAAAAGAGACGAAACGATGACTTAGTGATATAAAATATAATATATGATGACCATTGTTTTAGGGAGAACCAAATTATATAGAGTCCAGGAGAGAACAATCTCCTTCAATCCCATCCCTAGGATTAAATAACCATCCAACGGTCAATATTTTTTAGCAATTAAAATTTTAAGAATTAAGACAATACATAGTTAACAATTGTATCTATAGGTTTGTTAGTTACTAGAGCAAATTCAGTAATCTCTCTCTTCGGCTATCTCTCTTTTTGCCACCGCTCTAAATGTTTCTCTCTGACTCTGCGATTTTCAACAAAAAGTATGGCCTCTTCTTCAAATCAATCTCAAAACTTTGATTCTAAAGTTTTGTTCTTCATCCTTCTCTTTCTATCCTAATCATTGTTGAATTCAAGCTTGTTTTAACGAATTAACCGTTAATTTATGTATTGACATCAATACTTTTGAGATTTAGTTTATTATTGTTGCTTACATTAGATTTAAGCTTCATATTTGTTATTTTTAGTTGATTTGTTGCAAAGAAGTTTATTTTCAGTTTTAGTACTATGTTGGTGATAATTTATTGTTAAGATTTTAATTCTACAACCATAAAGAAGTAAATTTTGAGGAGATTTTTTTCATTCTGTAGTAGAATCGAAAACAATGTATCTTATTAAATAATTAATTATAGTACTAAAGTACATTGTACAGTTTCCAAGATTCCGATTCTATTGTAGAATCTTAATATAATGCTTAATATTTTTTGACTCTCAGTGTGTGCATATATATTTTTGAGATTTAGTTTATTATTTTTGAGATTTAGTTGATTTTTTGTAAATTAGTTCGTTTTTCAGTTTTTATATAGTGTTAGTGTCAATTTGTTGTTAAGATTTTGATTATGCAACCATAAAAAAGTAATTTTTGAGGAGATTTTTTTTATTCTGTAGTATATTAAAAAACAATATGTTTTATTAAATAATTAGTTGCAGTACTATAGTATATTGTACAGTTTATGATTCTACACTAGAATCTTAATATAATGCTTAATATTTTTTAACTTTCAATGAGTGCTTAAATATTTTTGAGATTCAATTTATTCTTTTTAATATTTAGTTGATTTGTTGTAAAGTAGTTCATTTATCAGTTTTTGTATAGTGTCGGTGTCAATTTGTTGATAAGATTTTGATTCTGCAACCATAAAGAAGTAATTTTTAAGGAGGTTTGCACATTAAAGTTTCCTAATGAAGAGGTTTTGTCTTCTTTGTGGTTTATGTCGAAAGTACCTATATCAAAATGATTTTGGTGTTAACTGTTTGTAGATTAGAAACATGATTGGAATGTAACACTAGTTGAAAAAGAGTTGGAAATCAATTACAGAAGCATATTATTCGTCAAAGGTATTCATTCTTATTAATTTGCTCGGTTGCTTTACTGTTGCATGGTGTGATGGTAGTTATCCTTATAATTTTGTTTCTTATTAGTTATGATGGTTTCTTATTGTGATGGTGTTATTTTCAGAGTCTAATTATTTTTCTTATTTGTTATTTATTATTTTAAAGTAGGATTAAATGGTCTGCTTAGAGTTTAGGTGTAAATCAGGACAAAAGTTTTATGTAGCTAACACCTGCATGTTGTTAGTATATGTAACACCCCCAGATCTGGGGTCATGAATCTGGGTTGTCACGCTCCATCAATCATACAATACCTGTATCACTAACCATATTCTAATAATACAACTCCAAAGACCCCAATCACTTACGCGCGCACACACACACAAGTTATAGCCTTGGAAATGAGAAACAAAAGTAACATTTGTTATTACAAATCAAATGTACTAACCAGGATCTCATCTATTATTTACAACCTCTACCTGAAGTTACAATAATAGACCTCACCATTCTATACAAGGTGCAATAATGCAAACCTACTCGAAACCGATTCTCACTAATTCAATCTGCAAATGTTATGCTAACTCCGGCAGTATCCATCCTGCTGAACTAACTCAAGGGTGGTCTCTCCATTCCCTTGCTCTCCATTCCCTTGCTCTCGTAATATGGGGTGAATCGGCAATGTTTTCTTTATGCTGAGAGTTTTAATAAAGCAAGAATAAGCTAATAGCGCTCAGCAAGAAATCTATCCCAGTTTAAATCTTTAAACCTTTAAGGTAAATAATCCATATAGGATCAAAGTTTTAACACTACTAGGGTTTGTCCCCAAAATAATATCCCGTTCAAAATACTGTATGACTTATAATCATACTCAAATACTTTTCGTAAATCATTTAGAAATCCTTGGTATCGATATTGTAAAATCCCGTTATTTTTAATTTTTATTTATTATTAGATATTAGATTTTAAAGTAATTTTTAATTAGATAATTATTTTGTTAGAAAATTTTTGAAACTTATCGTAGAAGTTATTTTAATTGGAGATAAGATTCGTTATTACTGGAAAGGATATTAAGAATATTTTAGTGAATCAATATATTTTTATTTAAGTAACTGTGTGATTAGAATATTTTAGATTAATAATTATTTGGAGAAGGCGTAAAAATATAAGTGAGGTATTTTAGAATTACCTAATAAAATTTAGGGTTGGGCATAGCTATATAAGAACCCCTTCGATAACAAACAAGAGGGGTACACCATTTACAGACTTGCAGGTATGTTTTCGTTTTTTCCTTTGAGGATTTGTTGTCTTCTTGCTTCTTATATGAAGCTTGTGATTTATATTAATACTGTATTTATCTCCATGTGTGTGTATGTAAGGTATTTTAAAATATGCCTCTTAACATATATCCAGTACTGTAGTACAGAAAATTGATTAGGTGTGCCATTAGTTTAATTCAGGTGCAAACAACATACACATTATGATTCATATATATAAATTGCCTTAGCTTCTAGTTGAATCAACATGTTTTACGATTAGGTTAATTAATTTATTTTAAATAATGATTAACACTTGATTTTGTTAATTAAATTTCACTTTTTGTGTTAACAGTTAATTTTGTGATTAGATGAATTATAAGCTAATTATTTTATATAAGTTAATTGTCAATTCTTTAATAGAATTTCGTGAACCAGCATTAGAATTAATAATAAATAATTTTGATGTGATTTTGTTGTACATTAGTCTCGAAGCATGCATGTGTACTAGGTAGAATTAAACTATTAACTTGCTAGATGTGCAATTACGGTAGTTTTATTCATAATTTTGGACTCTGCCATGTAAAAGTCTGGTTGGGGCTTTAAGACTCATTTATGTGCTACTTTTATGAAAATTGCATGACAATATCTTCTGGTCTGTTTATACAATTTTGAGTGAATGTCTGTTTACAATACGTATGAATATTTAATAATTGCCTCTTGTTTATAAATAAAATTTTTAGGATTGTTCGTGTATTAATTTTCAGTGTTCAGTCGACTTTGAGGTAAGTTTCTTAACCGATTCTTCTAGTTCTTTTCGAATTTATATTTATATTGTTTTAAATTCTGAAAATTTACGTTTTGCGATCTATTTTATTTATTTAAAATGGGTCAAGTGATTATATTTTGAAAACGTTATCATATCGGATTTTAGAAAAATTAAGAGCTTCGAACCCCAGTTTAGATTATGTATTGGACAGTTAGTATTTGCGTTATAGTTCCGGAACTAGCTTTTGATACCTTACTAGGGGGCACTGTTGGTGATCCTTCGGGATTGTGCAAGCACTATTGATGACCTTTCACGTTGTGTGACTTTGATACCTTAGTAAAGGGGCGCAATATTGACACTTTGAACTTTTGGACCGTTGTCACCGGGTTGTAGTGGCCTTAGTTTAGACTGTGGGTTAAAAGTCATTGGAAATATTGTATCGAATATTGTTATCGTATTGTATCGGAAATATCTGTTATCGTTTCGAAATTTAATTGTTTTCTTTTGCATATAAATTTATTGCTTGACCCGACTAGTTGTTCGAGGTAAGATTCTTGCTGGGATTTGCAGCTCATTGTTTTAATATATTTCAGGTTTTGATTTTGGGAGCTAATAAGGATAAAGATGTGATCTTTTGGAATTTCGTGCTGCTATTTGATTTTGTTTAAAGACTTATCGAAATAAATTTTATTATCTGTTAGATATTGAATATTGGATTTATGGAGTTGCGCCTCCAATTTTATGCTTTTAAAATATTTTACTTTGACCGCTGCTTTGACTTGTGCTATTTTTGGATTTATTGAATAAAGAAATACTTTTGTTTTAGTTTAGATTTTAGAATTAATAGTCCGAAAAGTCGGGCTGTGACAGATATAATGAACCAAGACTCAAAACATATATTTTTAAACTAGATATTAATATTGGAATCAAGGCTTAAACCCTATCCATTGATTCAAAATACTATATAGTTCAGCATACTGTATATCTTAATTACCTTCTCAACATATATACACGCATATCTATTTAGATATCTCATACTGTTCAAAATACTGTAAAATATCAGTAATGAACACCTTTTTGACTCTGTTGTGTTGTGATATATAAAAACAAGAATGAGCACTAAAGCTCAACAATAATATATAACAGCACAATCATATATGTAGCTCATATCATAATTGCAATCTTTTAAAACTTCATTCGTATACAGAATGATATATTTAAATCTTCTTTTCGTCAAATCATATCATACAGTTCAAATACTGTACACAGAACATCATTGTTCAATTACTGTCACATTATCGGTAACTCAGCACCTAGGCTTTCGTTACAATGTGTAGCACAATTCCAAGTGGAAGAAGGGACATTCTGGAACACCCGATACACGGTGATCAGCCGCTGTATCGTAACATAACTTCTCTACTAGTAGAAGGACGATTTCCTGTTCGGTTATCACCCTGGCCGCATTCGGGTCCATTGTTCTATAAGGTCACAACATCGGCACCTGTTTCATTACCGTGTAAGCCTTTGCACGCAAGGTCACTACCTCGGCGCCTGTTTCATCACCGGGTAAGCCTTGATAATTATGGTCACTACCCCGGCACCTGTTTCATTGTCGTGTAAGCCCTTCCAGTCCCATGATGAATCTTATCCTTTAAACTGGAACCGAACTTAATCGTTGTTCCCCGAGCGTAAACTAGCTCGTTGATAGGTATGAACTAATTACCATACTTACTTCTGGAAATGTTGAGGAAGTAATAAAACTGTGTGGGTTGACTATTGTCAACTGACCTCGATCCTCGAGTAAATCATTTCGAAATCATGACCCGGGAGTTTGGTAAAATACCTTTTGAAGATCAGAAAATCTTTTAAATAATTATTGGAACCTTACGTAATATCTAAATAAGGTTCCTATGATTTTTAAATCATTTTTGGAATATTTAATAAATATTCAACTAATAAATATTGAATCATTATTCAATATAATACCACTTAAGTGAATATCCAAAATAATATTCACTTACTTAAATAAATATTCAAATAATATTTTTAATAATATTATTTAATATTTAACATTAAATTTCCAATAATACATATATATTGGAATATTTAATCAACGTATTTAAAACATAGTTGTCTCTGGACCCTCCAGTTTCTGACAGTATAATCAAGACAAAATAGTAATTTAACTCCCGGTCTAATTTTTAAAATCATCATACAAGTGCTCTACGCTCAGAGCCTTTATAAATCCTCGGTTTATATCTAATATAATCATAGCATATAAACCATACACGTTACGAAAGATTTAAGTCAATATATAAATCAGTTCGTAAATCCTTTACGGCATTAAAGCAGTGTATATCACAATCACAACAGCATCATTTATATGATGTAGGGTTTGAAAACTTGCATGCATCTATCATATGCATATTATAATTTCAACACTTTTAAATACAACCACATCTATATACGATGCAAGGTTTGAAAGCATGCATGATGCCAGATCATATGCAATCATCAGTTATAGGTAATTTGAAATACAACATGAGATGAGAAAACTTGCCTTGGGTCCTTGGTTGTTAGGGGTTCGAGAACTTGCCAGGAAATCTATAAACAAAGAAATACTCGATCAGTCCCCTAGCTTAATCAGTTAAAGTGTCATTAACTTAAGCACTAACGTTCTATTAACAAATATCAAATGTCTCGCTCTTAGTCACTTATAACCTCATGACATTTCTTAAGTCAAAAGTTTGGTTGATAATCCATTCTCAAAACCCAAGTACTTTACCATTACTAAACTCATGGTTTAAACTATCCCCTTAAGGGCATTCCACTTGCGCAACTTTGATTCTCGCATTTTTATAAAATCGAAAAATCATCTTTTTAACACGAAACCTTCTCGGTTCCCTACCTAACTGTTCATACTAGTATCCACATTAATATCATGACCCAATTCCATTTTTAAAGGGTTTGATCACATGCTCAAAGTTCATACAGTGAACTACTTAGTTATCCGAAACCGTTTTCACTAAAACGAGTGTTTCTCCTAAACCGTAAATCGAAACGATACGATTCTTTCGCCAAAACAAACTACGACACAAGACCTACATTATCATGGTCAGTGGTCACACTTGACAGTAGATTAAGAGCCTCTAATACCACTGTCAAGTCAGTTAATAAACATTTCGTCATTACGACGGCTATACATCGAACGTTTTCATTTCACAACCAATCCAAACATCCAACCAAGACAATACATACATCCATATATCATTTACAACTCTAGGACAGTTCATACTAACTCAAGAACTCATCCCTCAATCAACCACAACTCATTAAACCAACCAAAATCATTAAAACATGCATGGATCTCTTATACTACATGTTTAACGAACTATACTACAAACTTAAGCATAAAACTCAATTAATATCAAGAGGGCAGAGGTGTTATACCTTCCTTGCTGCCTTAGAGACACTAACAATGGCCTAACTATCCTTTCTTGAGCTTTAAACATCTTTAACTAGCTTCATCTTCAAGAACAAAATCAAGAACACAAGTTAGTATTTTCGAAATCACTATTCATGCCTCATCTTTGATCCAATATTTGACCATGCTACGCTTCTTGGATGGCCATGAAATTTTGAACGTACCTTGGGTCTATATTGAGGGAGATATGGTCCGAATTAGGTGATTTTAGGACGAGTATATTTTGAGTTATGAATTTTGCTTTCTCCCTTGTGCAAGCTGAGCAGAATTTGGAAGAAATGGGGGAGATGGATACTTGCTTTCTTTTCTTTTCTTTTTGTGTAATAAAACTTAATTACACACTTCTAATTTGTGTGGTTAAAAGAATGGTTAAGTCACCAATGCCAAGTGTCATCCATTGGGTGATTCTTTGAAGAAAAAGGTGACAAGGTGGTGATGTGTTTGAATCTTGTGGTGGAAAGGTTGTGTGGCTCATAACAAGCCAACAATGCTCTCACGTGGCTTATTAACCACCACCTCTTTCGTGCACTCATTTTTATTCTACTTTCTCGAGTCCTTGATCTCGTTTTCAAATTCCAATTGCAAACTTAGTCATCATTTAACTCCACAAAGCTCTCTCTGAAATTTCAAATCGTTTGGAGTCCGGAAATTTTTACTATCCATTTGGGATCGTTTTTTATCGCTTAAATCATTTTAATTCCAGAATTACTTATTCTCAAATTCCAACGAGTCCCACATACGATCTTATATGATACTTCTCCTTTGTTAGGGTTTAATCCATAATTTGTCATGCTTTTGTTTTGTCGCTAAGTTTTGAGATAGGTTCAAAGGATTTTGAAAACGTTTCGTTGTACCAATGCTAGGGGATATCCTCTTGATCTTTTATTGCCTTTGATTAATATTTGATCATGGATCTTCTCGCTTTCTTAATTCTCATAACGATCAATTAATAAATCCTCGACTGCCCGATGAATAGTGAACAAAATTTAAAGTTGGAATCTCCTGATTCTGATCGCGTTTACATTAACTTATTCTCCTTATACATCAATAATATAACTTCGAAACATCCATTTCATGTCTCGCATATATAGTGGTCTGAAAATTTTCTTAGCCAGCAAAATTCACTATTCATCAAATTTTTTAACTAAGTCCAAATTTTGGGGTTATTACAGTCTACCTTCTTAAAAGGATTCCGTCCCGGAATCTAAGAAAATAGCTGAGGTTACTTCTCCAATATAGTAATCTCCAGTTCCCAGGTTGACTCTTCAACCCTCTGGTTTCATTACAACACTTACTCATTCCGGTCTGTGATATCTACCGGACGCTCTATATAATCCAATTCTGGTTGTACTCTTATACACCCATTTTCTATCAACATCCGACTATTCTTGCAATCGGCGGTACAACGCTTACCGTAACCTCTGTTGTCTGAAATGTTTCTTTCGGTCAGTCCGTCGGTCTACAGATCCTAAGTAGTGCTCGCACTCAATCTCGTCGCCAAACACGTTTGTAAAACTCCTCCCGAATTTGGAGTTTAATCATTGGTTCTTATCTGACACGATGGTGACTGGAACTTCATGTCACCCAACTATTTCTTTCGTAACTCTTCGGTTAATGGTCTCTTGCTGATAATAAAATATGAGTAGACTCATTTAATCCATCAATTATAACTCAATTTACGTCATAGTTCGACTTGATTCTTGTTGATCCTATCACAAAATCCATTACAAGAACTTACATTCCTAATCAGGAATCTCCACAGGTTGTGATAGTCAACTAGGTCTTTGTTCTACCTTCATTTTCTGACATATCCCATATTTGTTTACCAATTGATAATATCCTTTGTTACCTATCTGGCCAACAATAACATTTCCTTAAATTTCTTTACTCTCGGTGTAGTTGTCTCTCTATGACAGATCTTTATTCTTTGATTTGTTCTGGCTCAATCAGGACTTTTAAATAACCCATGTTGTACTCTTAACTTCAAACTTCATCGTTTCAGTTCCTCTTACTAGTTATTCCGAAAAATTTAGCGTCTTTAATCTCTTGAACATTAGGAATCCAAACTCAGTAAAAAAAAATTCCTCATGATTCCTTTATCATCTTTCTCAGTCTTTAATTCTTTCCCCAACATTGCCTTTATACCTTCACTCATCATTCGTTCTTGACATAGCTTGATTTTCTGCAGCAATTCTGGTCGCATTGCAATCTCAAATAGTCTCTCAGTACCATTTCTGGTTATTTTAACCTCAATTTCCCTTTTCTCAAATCCTTGGATTTACTTTATCTGACGATGTTATCATCTTAAGTCTCTCTTTCCTACTGAGGGCATTGGCCACCACATTGGCCTTCCCTGGGTGGTAATGAATCCCAAAGTCATAATCCTTGATTAGATTTAGCTATCTTTTACGTTCTCATGTTAAGTTCTTTCTGGGAAAGTGTATCTAATGCTCTTATGATTTTGTAATTCTCGCACTCCTCTCCATACAAGTAGTGCCTCCAAATCTTTAAAGAGAAAACTATCATTGCCAATTCTAAGACATGTGTAGGGTATCTAAATTCATATTCCTTTAATTGTCTGGATGCATACGCAATTACCTTTCCGTGCTGCATAAGCACACACCCTAATCCTTTATGCGATGCGTCGCTATAGATCACAAAATCTCCCTTCCCGTCTAGCAGTACCAGCACAGGGCGGTGACTAGTCTCTTCTTTAATTTCTGGAAACGTTTCTCACATTTCTCGGTCCATTCAACTTTTCAGCCTTTCGAGTAAGTCGGGTCAGTGGGGCTGCTATTTTAGCAAAATCTTGTACACATCTTCGGTAATATCCGGCTAAATCCACAAAATTTCTCACCTCGGTTGGTGTGGTTGGTCTTTCCCAGTTCGAAATAGCTTTTATCTTAGCGGGGTTAACTAGTGCTCCTTTACTGCCAACCACATGTCCTAAAAACTTTACTTCTTTTAGACAAAACTCGCACTTTGAGAACTTGGCATACAACTTTTCCCTTCTTAGTGTCTCTAACACTATCCTCAAGTGTTCTGCGTGTTCCTCCTCTGTCTTGGAGTAGACTAAAATATCATCGATAAAACTATGACACACTTGTCCAAATACTTCTTGAAAAGTCGATTCAGCAAGTCCATGAAAGTTGCAGGGGCATTCGTTAGCCCAACGACATCACTAAAAACTCGTAGTGTCCATACCTGGTGCGAAACGCAGTCTTGGGTACGTCCTCAGGTTTAATATTCAACTGGTGGTATCCAGTTCTCAATCAATCTTCGAGAATTTAACTGTATCATGCAGCCGATCGATCCAATCACCGATCCTTGGCAGGGGTATTTATTTTTAACAGTTAGCCTATTCAGCTTTCGATAGTTTATGCACAGCCTCATGCTGCCGTCCTTTTTCTTCACATGTGCTGTCTTCTCGTGGGCAAACTACGATGAACTACAAACACTTAGGTTCATACTAAGTCAAGTTACCCATTGGTATTGGCCATTCCGCCCTTACCCCAATTGCAACTGAGGCTCTGCTCCGCGTCTTATCTTAAAGTCCTTAATAATCTGTGTATAATTCTAGACGTTCGTCTCATCATTATGATGGTATTCAACGGTCCTATTGGTCCTCCAATAAGTCCTCAACTAAACTCTTTAATCTTAACATCCTCAATGGCACTACCTCTAGTAGTCCACTTAACGAACTCTATATGAGTCCTCGCGTTATTCGCTTACTTAGATATAACTCTTAACACTCTCATGTCCAAGTCTATAACTTAATGCTCTGATACCATTTTTGTAACACCCCCAGATCCGGGGTCATGAATCTGGGTTGTCACGCTCCATCAATCATACAATACCTGTAACACTTACCATATTCTAATAATACAACTCCAAAGACCCCAATCACTTACGCACACACACACACAAGTTATAGCCTTGGAAATGAGAAACAAAAGTAACATTTGTTATTACAAATCAAATGTACTAACCAGGATCTCATCTATTATTTACAACCTCTACCTGAAGTTACAATAATAGACCTCACCGTTTTATACAAGGTGCAATAATGCAAACCTACTCGAAACTGATTCTCAATAATTCAATCTGCAACTGTTATGCTAACTCCGGCAGTATCCATCCTGCTGAACTAACTCAAGGGTGGTCTCTCCATTCGCTTGCTCTCATAATATGGGGTGAATCGGTAATGTTTTCTTCATGCTGAAAGTTTTAATAAAGCAAGAATGAGCTAATAGCGCTCAGCAAGAAATCTATCCCATTTTAAATCTTTAAACCTTTAAGGTAGATAATCCATATAGGATCAAAGTTTTAACACTACTAAGGTTTGTCCCCAAAATAGTATCCCGTTCAAAATATTGTATGACTTAGAATCATACTCAAATACTTTTTGTAAATCATTTAGAAATCCTTGGTATCGATATAATGAACCAAGACTCAAAACATATCTTTTTAAACTAGATATTAATATTGGAATCAAGGCTTAAACCCTATCCATTGATTCAAAATACTATACACACTACTAGAAAACAGTCAATAGACATCAGCTAAAAACCGATGTCTGACAATTTTTCAACCGATGTCTTGGTGGGTGTAGAGAAAGGTCCAGAGCTTTGACATCGGTTTTTACCCGATGTCTTAACTACTTATGACATCGTTTTTTGACAACAAACTGATGTATATACATCTAAATGACATCAGTCAGTAACTGATGTCTAAGATAACGACTACAGTCAGTAACTGATGTCTATTATAAGAAAGAATACAGTTATATACTGATGTCTAAGATAGCTAATACAGTCAATAACTGATGTCTAAGACAACAAAGATATCAGTTGCAGATTTTGTTACAAAGAAAAAGCGATGTTACTGTGTTTAAATTACATCAGTTTGTTTATTTTATTCCATGCAACTGATGTATAACGGAATACCATTTTAGTACCATAAAATACCAAATCCATGCCAAAAAACAAGAACAAACTATGATAAAAACCATTCAACCAATTCAACAAACTATACCAAATTCAACAAAAATCATCCAACAAAAATAAAGGCACCTAGCCCTAATTTCATCCGACAATGCAATTCCAACTCTTTACATACCATCTACTATAACCTATCATTTACAAAAATCATCCACTTTCCACATATTCCATAAATCATCCACAAATTCTTACCATATCCACCTTAAAACAGTACTAGTGGACAATAAAGGAACAAATTACAGGTAGAGCCGTAGAGGAACACAATGGTGACATGATGCAGATGCAGTGAACACAATAGGATGACAACAGCAGCAGATGGACCTGGTTCCAACACTGGAACTACAGCAGATGACAACTCTACATGAGAAACACGGATAGCACTTATCAATTTCTCTGGTAATTCATCTACAGTGTTTGCCTGTAAAAAAGAAAATACTGTAAAAAAGGATAGAAATGAGAAGATTCAAGTACTTTATTTTTTTTCAACTTCAAATATGTTGAACACCAAATACTGCCCCGTCTGGATTTAAAAATATACAAACAGAAACATGTTGATGCTGGGAACTAGAGTAGAATAACAGCTTACATGATGGAGCGATGATTCCAGAAGAAAGAATAAGTATGGAAGTCTGTTGTAGGATCAAACCAAAGGGTATGCCTCTGCTCACGATTTCCAGAACCATTAATATACACATTTGTCTGAACAAGGTACGACTCTCCTGATATATTTCCAAGAAACTCAAAGTCTAGCTCATCATGATTTGGCCCCTCCGATGACATCTGCATGAGCATTATAAAAAAAAAAGTGAAATCATTGCAAGGTAAAAAACTTTTAAAAAAAGGTCAGAAAAGGCATCAGAAACTCGGTTTATTAACATATTGCATGGTCCATCCTAATTGAAAAGATCTACCAAGTAATAATTTCAAAAAATACGCACAATGATAAACATTCCTTCAGGGCCACATATATCATTACTGATAAATATACTATATAACTATTCTCAAGCAACCTTTCCTTCTCAAGCATCAGAAAATGTGTACATTGAAGATATACAGAATTACAAATCCTCTAAGGAAGACGTAAGAGGCGATAAAAAACTAACCAGTCTGGTCCAGATCTTGAGAAAAATTAGACCAAGAGCCCAATCCTGATACAAAAGGAATACTGGACTTTCATCAATGGGTACCCGCATCGGCACAATTACCAAAAGTTCAAAGAGCAATCCAATTAAAATCGGGATGACAAAAATCTGGAGAGAAATAAATCTCAGAGTTTATATGATAAACTAGAAAAGTCACACCACATCAGAACTCTCAGAGTTAATATGATAAACTAGACTAGATTCTTACCCATATCGACAATAATACAGAGCTCTTCAGAACAATGCCACACCACTTCCATATATGCTTCAACAGAACTGCGGCCCTCCTTGTTTTGATGTACTCGATGGAATACCTAGCTCCCCAATTAAGAACAATAAAAATGAATTAGAAAATTAGGGTTTCCCCAATTTCGAACTGAATCAAACTAATTCGAGTTTACATACACATACATGTTAACTCACTTACCGATTCGAGCTTTGTAGCAGCGAACAAACAGATTTGAAATTTCGACCAATTAACTAGAGCAGTGAAGTGGGCTTTGATTTGAAGATTAATGTTATGATTAAGGCCTATAAGCACCAGATTTCAGTGGAGTGAATGAGAGCTGAAAAATAGCTAGGGTTCTTCGGAGGCGAGGTGAGGTAGAGAGAGGCGATGTGAGGTTGAGAGAGAGGGGTGAGGCCGTGAAGAGTGATAGAGAGGAATGAGAGAGTGTTTTTAGCTTTTGTTTTAATTAATTTATGTTTTTAGTTTTGTCTAAAAGGTAGAACAACTCAAAAAAGGGGGGAAATAAAAATTGGTTAAGGGGGGAAACATTTGGTATAAAGGGGGAAAAGTATTAGCAGATGATTAATTTTTTTTAAGACAATGTTTAGACATCAGTTCGGATGTAATCTGATGTTGTAACATTACAAAGACATCAGTTATTTTAAAACCGATGTAATTAAGATCTTTTACATTGGTGGAATTATAAACTGATGTTATATGGGCGATGTCTATTGACCTTTTTCTAGTAGTGACAGTTCAGCATACTGTATATCCTAATTACCTTCTCAACATATATACACGCATATCTATTTAGATATCTCATACTGTTCAAAATACTGTAAAATATCAGTAATGAACACATTTTTGACTCTGTTGTGTTGTGATATATAAAAACAAGAATGAGCACTAAAGCTAAACAATAATATATAGCAGCACAATCATATATGTAGCTCATATCATAATTGCAATCTTTTAAAACTTCATTCGTATAAAGAATGATATATTTAAATCTTCTTTTCGTCAAATCATATCATACAGTTCAAATACTGTACACAGAACATCATTGTTCAATTACTGTCACATTATCGGTAACTCAGCACCTAGGCTTTCGTTACAATGTGTAGAACAATTCCAAGTGGAAGAAGGGGCATTCTGGAACACCCGATACACGGTGATCAGCCGCTGTATCGTAACATAACTTCTCTACTAGTAGAAGGACGATTTCCTGTTCGGTTATCACCCTGGCCGCATTCGGGCCCATTGTGCTATAAGGTCACTACATCGGCACCTGTTTCATTACCGTGTAAGCCTTTGCATGCAAGGTCACTACCTCGACGCCTGTTTCATCACCGGGTAAGCCTTGATAATTATGGTCACTACCCCGGCACCTGTTTCATTGTCGTGTAAGCCCTTCCAGTCCCATGATGAATCTTATCCTTTAAACTGGAACCGAACTTAATCGTTGTTTCCCGAGCGTAAACTAGCTCGTTGATAGGTATGAACTTATTACCATACTTACTTCCGGAAATGTTGAGGAAGTAATAAAACTGTGTGGGTTGACTATTGTCAACTGACCTCGATCCTCGAGTAAATCATTTCGGAATCATGAGCCGGGAGTTTGGTAAAATACATTTTTAAGATCAGAAAATCTTTTAAATAATTATTGGAACCTTACGTAATATCTAAATAAGGTTCCTATGATTTTTAAATCATTTTTGGAATATTTAATAAATATTCAACTAATAAATATTGAATCATTATTCAATATAATACCACTTAAATGAATATCCAAAATAATATTCACTTACTTAAATAAATATTCAAATAATATTTTTAATAATATTATTTAATATTTAACATTAAATATCCAATAATACATATATATTGGAATATTTAATCAACATATTTAAAACATAGCTGTCCCTGGACCCTCCAGTTTCTGACAGTATAATCAAGACAAAATAGTAATTTAACTCCCGGTCTAATCTTTTAAAATCATCATACAAGTGCTCTACGGTTAGATCCTTTATAAATCCTCGGTTTATATCTAATATAATCATAGCATATAAACCATACACGTTACGAAAGATTTAAGTCAATATATAAATCAGTTCGTAAATCCTTTACAGCATTAAAGCAGTATATATCACAATCACAACATTAATCACAACATCATCATTTATATGATGTAGGGTTTGAAAACTTGCATGCGTCTATCATATGCATATTATAATTTCAACACTTTTAAATACAACCACATCTATATACGATGTAAGGTTTGAAAACATGCATGATGTCATATCATATGCAATCATCAGTTATAGGTAATTTGAAATACAGCATGAGATGAGAAAACTTGCCTTGGGTCCTTGGTTGTTAGGGGTTTGAGAACTTGCCGGGAAATCTATAAACAAAGAAATACTCGATCAGTCCCCTAGCTTAATCATTTAAAGTGTCATTAACTTAAGCACTAACGTTCTATTAACGAACATCAAATGTCTCGCTCTTGGTCACTTATAACCTCATGACATTTCTTAAACTCTTAAGTCAAAAGTTTGGTTGATAATCCATTCTCAAAACCCAAGTACTTTACCATTACTAAACTCATGGTTTAAACTATCCCCTTAAGGGCATTCCACTTGCGCAACTTTGATTCTCGCATTTTTATAAAATCGAAAAATCATCTTTTTAACACGAAACCTTCTCGGTTCCCTTCATAACTGTTCATACTAGTATCCACATTAATATCATGACCCAATTCCATTTTTAAAGGGTTTGATCACATGCTCAAAGTTCATACAGTGAACTACTTAGTTATCCGAAACCGCTTTCACTAAAACGAGTGTTTCTCCTAAACCGTAAATCGAAACGATACGATTCTTTCGCCAAAACAAACTACGACGCAAGACCTGAATTCTCATGGTCAGTGGTCACACTTGACAGTAGATTAAGAGCCTCGAATACCACTGTCAAGGCAGTTAATAAACATTTCATCATTACGACGGCTATACATCAAACGTTTCCATTTCACAACCAATCCAAACATCCAACCAAGACAATCCATACATCCATATATCATTTACAATTCTAGGACAGTTCATACTAACTTAAGAACTCATCCCTCAATCAACCACAACTCATTCAACCAACCAAAATCATTAAAACATGCATGGATCTCTTAAACTACATGTTTAACGAACTATACTACAAACTTAAGCATAAAACTCAATTAATATCAAGAGGGCAGAGGTGTTATACCTTCCTTGCTGCCTTAGAGACACTAAAAATATCCTAACTATCCTTACTTGAGCTTTAAACATACTTAACTAGCTTAATCTTCAAGAACAAAATCAAGAACACAAGTTAGTATTTTCGAAATCACTATTCATGCCTCATCTTTGATCCAATCTATGACCATGCTACACTTCTTGGATGGCCATAAAATTTTGAACGTACCTTGGGTATATATTGAGGGAGATATGGTCGAAATTTGGAGATTTTAGGACGAGTAGAATTTGAGTTATGAATTTGTCTTTCTCCCTTGTGCAAGCTGAGCAGAATTTGGAAGAAATGGGGGAGATGGATACTTGCTTTCTTTTCTTTTCTTTTTGTGTAATAAAACTTAATTACACACTTCTAATTTGTGTGGTTAAAAGAATGGTTAAGTCACCAATGTCAAGTGTCATCCATTGGGTGATTCTTTGAAGAAAATGGTGACAAGGTGGTGATGTGTTTGAATCTTGTGGTGGAAAGGTTGTGTGGCTCATAACAAGCCAACAATGCTCTCACGTGGCTTATTAACCACCACCTCTTCCATGCACTCGTTTTTATTCTACTTTCTCGAGTCCTTGATCTCGTTTTCAAATTCCGATTGCAAACTTAGTCATCATTTAACTCCACAAAGCTCTCTCTGAAATTTCAAATCGTTTGGAGTCCGGAAATTTTTACTATCCATTTGGGATCGTTTTTGATCGCTTAAATCATTTTAATTCCAGAATTACTTATTCTCAAATTTCAACGAGTTCCACATACGATCTTATATGATACTTCTCCTTTAGTTAGGGTTTAATCCATAATTCGTCATGCTTTTGTTTTGTCGCTAAGTTTTGAGATAGGTTCAAAGGATTTTGAAAACGTTTCGTTGTACCAATGCTAGGGGATATCCTCTTGATCTTTTATTGCCTTTGCTTAATATTTGATCATGGATCTTCTCGCTTTCTTAATTCTCATAACGATCAATTAATAAATCCTCGACTGCCCGATGAATAGTGAACAAAATTTAAAGTTGGAATCTCCTGATTCTGATCGCGTTTACATTCACTTATTCTCCTTATACATCAATAATATAACTTCGAAACATCCATTCCATGTCTCGCATATATAGTGGTCTGAAAATTTTCTTAGCCAGCAAAATTCACTATTCATCAACATTTACTATTCATCAAAATTTTTAACTAAGTCCAAAATTTGGGGTTATTACAGTATAGAAACAAGGTAGGCTCGTTTAACCCATATCCTTATTTCTTCATTTTATTAAAAATTTAAAAGTTGTCATGTAAAATCCAGACTTGCAAAGGCCTTCAATTGTTGTTGTCCACGTAAATACATCTTTACGTTATTTTAAAGAAAATAATCATAGCATCCTCGAGTCTCCCACACTTAAAATACATATTAATTAAAGTTGTGTTAACAAACAAATCTTGCTTGATATTGTTTCTGAAACAATTCGATGAATGTGTCTGCTACAATCGAGGTTCGACAAACTTGAGCAAGCTGTTAGAAAAATAACTATAATGTCTGGCTGTAACAAACTGATTATAATATTTCTCGATTAAGTACAAAAGATAGTACAATTTATATGGGCTTCATATGATCAAATTTAACATCTTAATATAGGTTTTTAGATTGATTGAATGTAGTCGACTTGCTTTAAATCCGACATCTATTTATTTTTAATTTATATTTCATATCTATCTATTATATTTTTCGGTGTTTTGTATGTTTTAAGGTGATAATAAGGAAATCTTATGCTCAAAACTTTAAGTTGGCTTTTTAATTCTATTATAGAATCAAACTAACAATTTGTTGATTTTATTCAATTCTATTGCAAGAAATTTTGATTTTCCTGTAGCCTTTAATATATGTCTTTTTGATTCTACAGTGGAATCAAAATAGACCTTTTGCTAATTTTTTATTCTATTATTGAATGAAATTAAAAAAATTGTTTATTTTAATTAGTTCTATTGCAAGAAATTTGATTTGATTTTAGCCATTAAGATAGACTTTTTCCATTCTATCATGGAATCAAAATAGACCCATTTGCTAATCAGTTACTTTAGCTTCAAAATTTTAGATCATAAATTGTTTTTTGATGCTACAGTCTGTTTTATACCACTTTGACACTTTATTTCGAAATCTAGCTCTACACCTTGGGCAACCTCTTTTGCACAAAAAATAATTCTACAACAGACTGAGAATGTTTAATTTGTACATTAACATGTTTTATTTAATATTATATTATGTTTTTTCGACATACATATTCCATGTTTAACTATTTGTGCAGCGTGCAAAAGTATTGATGATTGAATCAAAATATTGGATGATAGGTAGTCCGCCTGTAGAGCAGCTCATGGAAATCAAGATTGCAATTTTTCAATCATATAATTGCCCGATATGTGGTCAACCTGATATGTGGTCAACCTGTTGATGATCTTAAAGATTGATAATGTGCTTTGTTATCTGCATATAATTTCATTTTCATTTGGCAAAAATTGTTGCAGTATATTTCGTTGGAAAGTAGTTTTTCATAAATGAACTTTTTTGTACCTTTCATTGTAAATAAACAAATTTTATATATGATTTAAGATCATTTCAGTAATTGTACTTTAACACACTTTATGGTTCTATGATAAATGATTAATAATTTTTCTCTGTTTGATTCCATAGTAGAACCAAATTAGTTTTTAGATTATTTTTTTATTGTACTACAAAAAGTGGTTTTGATTCCATATCAGAATTGATTTTTTATTACAATTTTATAAAAAAAATTCAAAAAAATACCTTTTTGACTCCATTGTTGAACCTGATATTTATTTAGTTCATTTTCCTTAATTGTAGGTGAGCATACAAACACATTTTTGATCAAAACTGTGGATTCTACTCTAGAACCAGGGATAGATTTAGTTCATTTCCTCTAATGATTGTGCAACATTATTTTGTATTCTATAGTAGAATCTTAATACATATAATTTTTAATTTTATAGTGGAATCTTCATTACAACCTTTGATTCTACTTTAGGACCTGATATTTATTTACTAATTTCCCTTTTTTGGTTGTGCAACATTATTTTTTATTCTATAGCAGAATCAACACTCACAAGAAGTAAAACATATTCGTTAATCGTAGTCTACCATAGCTTTTGTCAAATAATCATATTCAAAATCGTATTACAAATGACACGATAGAGTCGGTTGGTTATAAAAAAAAGCTCATGTAACAAGTACTTCAAAATTTTCTACAATGTACTAAAAATATTTTGATTCTGATGTTAAATCGACATGCATTTTTATATACTATCTTCCACAGTTTACAGCGGACTTGATGTCTTCCAGCATTTTATCTTTCAAATAATTGATGGGAGAGTATACTATCTTTGTAGCATAAATTTGACGGGTTTTCTCACGCTGCTTTTTCAGTTCATTTCCCTGCACCAATAATATATGTATTAAATGAACGAAAAAATGAGAGGCATTTATGACCTAGACATCTCAATATGTGCAAGTAAAGTATACAATGTAAAAACTACCGTTAAAAAGTTGTAGTTATGAGAAGAGTTTTTGCAGGGATCGTAGTGTTGGGTATAATTCACTAAATTACACAACAACAATAGGGCAGTTATATATATTTATATTAACAAGAACATGCAAATATACCAAGTAATAAAACAAACACGAAGGTCGAAACAAGAAAATAATCAGAGACTATAAATAACAAGACAAGAAAGAATTACTTATCTCTCTGTAGGTTTTAACAAGTACCGATAGACAAAGAACAGCTGAGTCGCCAAGCCTTAGAGAAGTCTTGACTGTTCTTGAAGAGATTATTGCCCCCCACTTACGCTGTGTTGGGTTGCAACAATATCACTTCCAAGATAAAACAACTCAGATCAATTCACTCACAGTAATGGCAATGATCAACAGCGACCTGCACCTCAGTTTGCCCAAAAAACTATGTGTATATTCTGTATGTATGTATTCAGAGAGAGAACAGAGAAGAATATGATGCTAGGGTTTTGTGTATCTTAGTACAATCTATCTTCTGTGTCAAAAACGTTTAGTTTTGTATATGTCATACAACATAAAACGTAACAGACCAAAAGAAAATTGTAACTGAACATATGACATTTAATACTAAATATTCTGATTTAATTATCATTAACATATGTCATCAGTATTTAATATCAGTTACAGCTCAGTCAGGACTTACTGGTCCATAAGGATTTGAACGTCATCAGTACTTACTCAAGTCAAGCCATCAGGACTTACTATCCGTCAGGAGTGGCATCAGTACTGACCCATCAGTAGTTAACTCAGGCCATTAGTAAACACACTTGTCACTTTCATTAACTACAAACTCTGATTCTAAAATAGTTTCATCAAACTTTTTATGCCAGTCTCTAGGAGCTTGTTTTAAGCCATATATAGACTTGATCAACTTACATACTTTCCTCTCGTTACCAGAAGCAACAAATCCCTCAGGCTGGTCCATATAAATCTCTTCTTCAAGATCACCATGAAGAAAAACTGTCTTTACATCCATTTGATGGATGATAAGACCATGTACGGAAGCCAATGCTATAAGCATTCGGATTGTAGTCATTCTTGCAATAGGAGAGTATGTGTCAAAGTAATCAATGCCTTCATTTTGCCTAAAACCCTTAGCTACCAGCCTAGCCTTATACTGATCTATTGAGCCATCCGGGTTCATCTTCCTTTTGAAGATCCACTTACATCCTATAGTAGTACACCCAGGAGGTAGATCAACCAACTCCCATGTTCCGTTAGAAATAATAGAGTCGATCTCACTCTTTACAGAACCTTTTCAGTGCCTTGACTCCGAAGAATCCATGGCATGTCGGAAAGTTAAAGGTTCATCCTCGACATTGTAAGTGACAAAATCACTTCCAAAGTCCTTGACTACCTTTGCACGCTTACTCCTTCTAGGTTCATCTACTTCGTCAGGGGTAGAACTACTAGCAGGATCTTCCCCCACATTTGTCATCATTTCCACATGATCAGGAATAGAACTCGATGTGTGAGTGGGATCATCATTAGAAATATTTTGAGGTATGTCAGTCTTCATAGGGAACACATCCTCAAAGAATGTTGCATCACGAAACTCAACTATAGTGTTAGCCACTATACCGTCTATGTCAGATTTTAACACTAAAAATCTCATAGCCGTAGTGGTTTCAATATAGCCCAGAAATATGCAATCAACAGTTTTCAGACCTAGTTTCTTTCTCTTGTGTTCAGGGACAAGCACCTTAGCAAGGCAGCCCCACACACGAAGATACTTTAAACTTGTCTTTCTACTTTTCCATAATTCATAAGGTGTCTTATCCATATGTTTCAGAGGAACTCTATTCAGAATATGGCAAGCCGTATTCAAAGCCTCTCCCCACATGTACTTAGGTAACCCAGAATTAAGAAGCATGTTGTTAATCATATCTTTAAAAGTTTTGTTCTTTCGTTCAGCCACCCCATTAGACTCAGGTGTGTATGGTGGAGTCACCTCATGAATTATACCATTGCTTGCGCAAAATTCATTAAACGAGGTACTAGTATACTCACCACATCTATCAGATCTCAAACGTTTAAGTACTTTAGCATTATGTGTTTCAGCTTCAGTTTTGAACATAATGAATTTTACTAGTGCTTCATCTTTATGCCTAAGTAAATAAACATAACAGTATCTACTACAATCATCTATAAAGGTAATATAATATCGTTTATTATCCTTAGTCAACATGCCACCAAATTCACATATGTCTGTGTGTACTAAATCTAATACTCCTCAATCCTTAACAACATTATGAAAGGGTTTCCTAGTTTGTTTAGCAGTCACAGATACTTGACATTTAGATTTCTTATCAATGACATGTTTTGGAATCAACTCTAAATTCATCATATTCTTTAGAGCACCAAAATTTAAATGACCAAGTCTAGAATGCCACAAATCGGATGATTCAACACAATTAACAGAAGGTGCAACACTATCATTAATAAAACTGCCCAAAACAGGCTCAACATTTATTAAAAACAAATCATCAGACAAGTAACCTTTGCAAAAAATACACCAGTATGTGTAATAACTACTTTATTACATTTCAAAGAAAGTTCAAAACCATTCTTTACTAAACAACTTCCACTTATTATATTTTTACGAATATCAGGAACATGATGCACTCTAGTGAGGGATAGAACACGCCCAGAAGCAAACTTCAGGTCCCCATTTCCTATTCCAAGAACTTGAGCAGCACTAGCATTCCCATCGTCACTGTCAATCCATGAGTCTGTTGATAAGACACAAATAGAGTAATATCAGTACAAATATGTACATTAGCTCTAGTATCAATCAACCATTCATGAGATAGATAAGTGGAAAGAAGTACATGGTTGTAGGTAACATACCCGTCATTGGTTCCAGAGGCAACAACCTCACCAACAACCATGTTAACCTTAGGCCCATCAATGGTTCCAAGCACAGTATTAGCTTGTGCTCCCACAGGTTTCTTAGCTTTCTTTATAGGACATTCCTTGCTCCAATGACCAACCTGTCCACAAGACCAACATGGTTTGTTTGCCTTTGGTTTATTAGCCTTGTTCTTGTCATTTTTAGGCTTAGTGTTATCCTTCTTAGTGACAACCTTTCTTTTCTGTTCAAGAGTCACTACATTCACTTTCGAACTCCCATGTTTAGCAGGCATCACATGTCCCTGTTTGGACTTGTGTTGTTCCTGCACAGAGATGTCCAGCATAAGGTTTTTCCAAGTGATCTATCCCTTCTGTCTTTTCAGGGATAGAGCAAACTCTTTCCAAGACTTGGGAATCTTTTCAATTACTGCCATAACCTGAAACTTCTCAGGAATATCCATTATGGACTCCTTCAAAGCATGCACCAACATCTCAAACTCGTGTGCCTGCTCAGTCATGGATTTAGAATCCACCTATTTGAAATCAAGGAACCTAGCCACATAATACTTTTCCAACCCTTGCGAGTCAGTATTATGTGTCTGGTCCAGCTTCTCCCATTAGAGCTTAGCAGTGAAAGAATCAGATGAATAAACATCAAATAGAGTGTTCGCTAAAGCTGCCAGTATAGCAGCCCTAGACACCCCATCCTTTTCCTCCCACATGGCATAAGCCTTAACAGATTAAGTCTTTTCATGATCAATAACTGGTTTCTCATACTGCACCACCGACCATAGACCCTTTACCGTTAGCCACAGTTTCATCTTTTTCTACCAACGAGCAACACCAACACCCCCGCCGAATTTATCAGGCATTCCTGAAAAATCGATAGGCTGTGGGAAACGGTACGTAGTCCAATCGATGGTGGGTACAGTAACACCGGACCCAGACCCATTAGCACCAACAGTAGGAGTTTCAGTTTCGTTAATCATTTTGCTAATTAACAATATATAACACGGATAATCTCTTCAAGATTGTCGGGTATAATTCACTAAACTACACAGCAACAATAGGGCAGTTATATATATTTATATTAACAAGAACATGCAAATATACCAAGTAACAAAATAAACACGAAGGTCGAAACAAGAAAATAATCAGAGACTGTAAATAACAAGACAAAAAAGAATTACTTATCTCTCTGTAGGTTTTAACAAGTACTGATAGACAAAGAACAGCTGAGTCGCCAAGCCTTAGAGAAGTCTTGACTGTTCTTGAAGAGATTATTGCCCCACTTACGTTGTGTTGGGTTGCAGCAATATCACTTCCAGGATAAAACAGCTCATATCAATCCACTCACAGTAATGGCAATGATCAACAGCGACTTGCACCTCAATTCACCCAAAAAACTATGTGTATATTTTGTATGTATGTATTCAGAGAGAGAACATAGAAGAATATGATGCTAGGGTTTTGTGTATCTTAGTACAATCTATCTTCTGTGTCAAAAACGTTTAGTTTTGTATATGTCATACAACATAAAACGTAACAGACCAAAAGAAAATTGTAACTGAAGATATTACATTTAATACTAAATATTCTGATTTAATTATCATTAACAGTTGTCATCGGTATTTAATATCAGTTACAGCTCCATCAGGACTTACCATCAGGAGTTAATCCAAGAACTGGTCCATCAGTATTTAAGAATACTTATACTGTTAAATTAAATCAATAAATAATATTAAATAAACAGGTAATAAAATTCCTCACCCAGGTCGCCTCGCGTACGCGAGACGCCGAGACATTCGCCCAAATCGCCCTCCGACCTGACCCGAGTCGTGTCGTGTCGTGACGTGAGGCACACAATAACACCAAGGACACCCACATGCCTTAGTAGTTGTACACTACTCTTGCACATGGTTCTATATAAACCCACCAACCTCTTATTATCATTTCTATGTGGGATATAAGTTATTTCAACTTACACAACCCACATAACCCATTTCAAGTAACCTATTTCAACTCAATTTATTTATGGATTACACTAAGAAAATGTCTTAGATCCAAACATGAAAGTTTAAGTCCTCATATCAAGGAACAACCTCCAATTGTTAGTTTTCGGAAATTTCATCAAGAACATATTTAAAATATGCCTCAAACTTTCCATTTTCAAACACGTAGTTTATGTGCATAGTCATTTCATCTTCTTATATAAATTTCGTATAAAGTTGGCATATATGTGCAAATAAACTCAAACTGAATATACATGACGCCAACTATCATTGTTTTAAAAATCTCACACTCGTACCCGTGATTAAGGACAAGAAATCAACACAACATAACTAGAAAAGAAAACAACCCGGCATGGGTCTACAGTTTGTAAGGTAGACCTGAACAAAAACCCTCTATAAGTATCGAAGTTTCTAATATACCTTATAACAAACCTAACATACATTGATCTTAGCTTGAAAATTTTATCAGGACAAAGAAAACGAAGTAAAATTCAAAGTCATACTACTCAAATAGTATAATTCTATTAGTGATTGGGTCGACCAAGTCAATATATTTAGGATTAGAAGTAAGATAAAGGGTGTTGGTGTAGAGATGTTTAGTAACTTATATTTAAACTAAAATGTGTTAGCTAAACATCTTAATCCAATAAGTAGGACTATCAATTACTAATCTCAAAGTTGATCACTATAATTAGTTGTTTGGAATCCAATAAACTTATTTTCAAATTTAGATGGGCTTCTTGCACCATTAAACACAACAGTTTATTTTCTCACCCAAAACAAAAAATTGATGGCTTTTCAGGTCAAGGTCACCGTTAGTGTGAATTATGGGTGTGTATCTAAATGTGCACATCAAGCATAACACGTAACAATTTATATTCATAAACTATTGACCACTGTTTAACAGACAAATATCAACAAAATTTAACAATACCAACCACTATATATGTACATTTCCATTCCTCCAAATATATTCACATTTTTCTTAAAGCAAACAAAACACTCCCAAACTAATATACACTGATCATACACTAGCCCAAACCAAACAAATTAAAATCTAAAAGTCATTCAGAGTAGTTAATCAAATCAGGAGATTGCCAATCCAATGATCTACACAACACAACTGCTAAAACTAACTTCTAAAACTATTGCATATGTTTAGCAGTTGTGCTAATAAATAATTCAAATAACAGAGCTAATTAATCAAATTAACAAGAAACACAGAGATAGTTATTGGTTTTACTTACCTCTTCTGTGAAAAAATTGCAATCCCAATTACACACACCATTCCCCATGTACGTTTTCATATGATTCATTGCAAAAACTCAAGTATCTACTTTATTTTCCTCTATGCGCCATTTCATTTGGAGACGAACAATTCACACATTTTTTAACTACTTGCTCTTTTTTGCCCTAGTAGTTGCCATGTACTACACAAAATTGTCTTTCTAAAATTATATATTAATTGTAATTGTTAATAGCATGAAATAAAAAAATTCTAAGTATTCAGAAAGAAATTACAGAATGTTACCAAACTCTCTGGCACTCTAAGTATAAAATTTTAAATAAAATATACTATAAATTGTCATTTGACAAGTTAGAACAAGGAAAGATTCGGATAATACTATTTTGAGTATAAGCGAGAACCAAGCAAAAGTGAATTGAATAAACAAAAGCTAATACATAGAAACTAAGTGCATGATGCAACACCGGCAATAACCAAAACAAGACTATACAACTTAATCAAACACACAAGTACAATTACTTTTATATAGCAGAAACAAAAAACTAAATTAAAAATCTATAAGAACAATAAAATATACAAATAGTGCTTCTGCTATAGAATCAAAAATTATACAAATAAAATTATGCTTCCGACACATAAAATTGTGCTTCTATAGTAGAATCACATTCTACACACAACAACAAGAATTAATAAAAAATACAAATAATGCTTCTACTCTGAAATCAAATTCATGCTCTAATAGTACACATCATTTTATACCAAACAAGCTTTCCAAAAAAATAATAGATAAATAATACATTTTCAGTTGACACAATAAGGTGAAAGTATGACCTAAATACCTAACACCCAAGCCGACCTGCATGGCTAAGAACACTGCAAGCCCAATTATAATTGTACAACAAAACTTCATGATTATTGAAAATTAAATCTATTAAGTAATATAGAATATGATTACTGATTCTATTGTGAAAACCTTATCAGTTAATCAAATATACTAAATATTGTGGAACTATAACTCCACATAAAAATTTACATTTGTTAAAAATGAGATCTAATAAAACAGATGTATAGAATTTTCATTTGATTATATTGTATAACCTTAATAATACAAATACACAAAAGTATAAATACGACTAAATTCATATCAAGTATGCTTCTACCATAGAACACAAAATACATACATGAAAAAGATGAAATCAAATTTATTCTACTTTTGAACTATTACGTTACACAAATTGACAAAAATTCCAAAAAATAACTTATAAATTATGCTTCTACTGTAGAACCCATAATCCACAAAAAATACATAAATATGATTCTGAAGTAAAAGCTATATAAAACTACAAACACATATATTATTCTATAATATAATCAAAAACTATAAACACCACAAATATGATTCTATAGTATAATCGAAATACACAACAAAAAAAATACAAATACGCTTCTATTCTACTATAGAATACAACCAGATGTCATCTACAAACTATAACCGCATGTAAAATTATGTAAATATTTTATAGAAATTCTACTGTAAAAGCTATAAACAAACACAAGGGTATACAATTTACATTCAACTATAGACTCTTAAAATATACTATAAAACATAAAAATATTCCTTACCTATTCGGGAGAACATCGTTAAATATTAATTTCAAGCTAAAATTAACCTCGAAAAACGAATTGAAGAGTAAAAACGAATCAAAATATTATGATGATGTATAGAATCTAAAGCTCAAATAGTAAATATACTGATTTAATAGTAGTAACATCCAAATTGATATAATAACAAAGATTATTAACCTTTGTGTGATGAAATCGTTGAATATGAATCTCTAATCGCCGATTTGTTTCTCGATTTGTTTCTCTCTCTCCCCCTTTCTCTCTCTTAACTGTGTTGTGTGTGTAATTGTGTGTATATGTATAGCCAAGGGGATTGGGGTGTCTAATTTTGTTTTATTTAAAATTAATTAAATTTTTATGTTAATTATGATATTACACTTAAATTTTGACCGTTTAAAAAGTAAAGAAAAATGAAATATTGAGATTATGGGTCTCTATGATTCTCCATATAATATGTTTGATAGGCTATGTATAGCCCGGACTTATCTCTGAGCCAGGAGTCCCCTGGAACCCGGATTACCATTACAATCATGGTCCGCCTCCTAGTCCAGACTCATCTGGGAGTCATGACCTAGGTACCAGTCCGGACTCATTGCCAGGCTATGGCTCAAGCTTTAAGTTTAACTATCTCCCGGCGACAAAGGCAATATCCTGTGTGAGAAAATCTATACCTCGTTACGTGACATGTCTAGGTCATCATCGGTGTCCACACCTGATAAAGACACACAAGGGTATCTAATGATTGGGATAATTATTTCCTATTTAAACCACACGCCAGCAGGAGCCTGGCACACGATGCCACAATCCTTCACCTGGACACGTGCAATCCATCAACATCACCCAGGTGTCCTACCTACCTAGGATTCAACGCTCATGATTGCAGGTACAACCCCTAAACCCTAATCCTGGGCCTATATATAGACCAAGAAGGAAAGGTTTAGGGGTTACATTCTCTTTTATACACTCAACCCATACACACACCCTCCATTTTTAGATTTCTCTATAGTCCTGTCCTCCTTTCCAAAACAATTACTTATTCTCACGCCGGAGGCGCCGCCAGGGTCCAAACCCCCCTCCGGTGTTGTTTTGCAGAGTCCCAACCGCAGCGACACCGCTTCCAGGCGTGGGATCGGCTGGGAAGGACTGGATCGGGGTTTGGAGTTATCATTGGCGCTAGAAGGAGGGGAACCAACCCTGTCTTGTGGTCACGGTGCCACTAGACTCACCATCATCAACAAGCTCCTTCATCCTTGAAGGAGTCCTAGTTAAATCCAGTAAGATCTAAGCAAACTCCTTCGTCTTAATAACTAAACATGAACTCTTTAGCCCATATCTCCAATGTATGAATGTTTTTAACCTTATTTAGCCCAGATCTGTTTACTTTTAGCCTTGTTTAGCATTATCTAGCTTCCTTGTTCCCGTTTTTGCTTAGATCTACATTGCTCTCTTATAGATCTGTCTTTAAAACCAATTTTCTTGCTTCGAAAAACACCAAACCCATGCATAAATTGTCTTGTTCTCCTTGATAAACCCAGATCTATCAGAAATTTACTTTGATTTTGAAAAATTGTATTACCCCAAAAAAAAAAAGTTGTATACATTGTTTGCTCTTGAATCATGGCTCGAGGTAGCAAATCTGTATTAAGACCCACAACCAGTACCCCAAGACAAGAACCACCCACAAATTTGAACCCGATTGTTGGTGAAGTACCCCCGGTCCTGACTCTGGCATCGCAGATAATCCGGCCTGATGATGCCCGGGTTGAAATCGAGGTTAACAAATTCAAGTATACGGATGTCAACATGGAACCCGGTCTTATGGAAAACCTGACCGGGGACCAGCTTGCTGATGCAATTCGGATGTATAAAGAAGCTCGGCTAAATGAAGTTGATCAGGTTGAGAACTCACATGACTCTGGAGACTCCCACCGATCTCGCGCCTCAGTTTTCGACAGAATCGGAGGCAAGGACAAGGAAACCCGAAAAAGGACCCACCACAGAACCAACAGTCAAAACCAAGATACCGAAGCTGAAAAGCTCAGAAAGCTAGCTGACTTGAGGGAAAGGATCCGGAATGAAGAGCAAGCTAAACTTGACCTCAAAATCCAAAGAAGAATTCAAGAGGAGGAGGCCCGGATTATGGGCAGAACTCGTGAAAAGAGGAGAACCCGGGCCCCTAGCCTCGACATAGTCTCAGATGATGAAGAACCCCAAGAAGACTTGATGGATATGATCCATGAGCTTCAGAAAAAGGTTGGCCAGGACTCGGGGATTGACATTGGGGATACATTGACACCCTTCAGCTACTCGCTCGAGGCGACACCCAGGCAGAGAAATCGTAAACATTACAACTTTGATTCCTTTAATGGTTTGGGTGACCCTGAGGAACATATAAACTATTTTGAACAAATTGCGATGATATATTATTACAATGATCTAACCAAGTGCAGGTTCTTTGCCTCAACCCTCAAGTCCGGAGCCCAAAGATGGTTTAGCCGAATCCCTTCTCGAAGCATCCACAATTGGAAGCAGTTTCGGGAATCCTTCTTGAGACGCTTCCGAGCCAATAAGACCCATGAAATGCACATGTGCCACCTAGAGACAGTCCGGCAAGCCCGGGGAGAGGCATTGGCCACTTATATGAAACGCTTCCAGGAAGCCATCAACAACGTGAGCAACCTGGACGAGCGGGAAGCCCTTACAATCTTCCGAAGAAACCTAGATCCTGACAACAATGAAAGATATGTCCTTGACCTCATCCATAAAGAACCACAGAGCCTGGCGGCGGCCTATTCTATGGCAGCTCGGTTCATCAAAGAAACAGATGTCCTCCAAGCAATGAGGATGACTAGGCAGGGCATTTCTCCAACCCGAACTCAAGATCCACCCAAAAACAACTACAATCATCAAGACAAAAAATTCAAACCCAATAGACAAAGCAACTACATCCAAAGCTCTCAGCTTGCACTACTAGCACCACCCCCGGACTCCAGGCAGAAAGATGAGTCCGGACAGCCAAAACCCAGGCGTGAGCCCAGACCCGAACCCTCTTGGACTCCTCTCAACCGGGCTCGCGCGGACATTCTGCAAGAAGTGCGAGATAAGCCATTCTATTACCCTCCCAAGCCAATGCTCACTGTCCCGGAAAACCGATCAGTCCATAAGCATTGCGACTACCATGAAACCCCACCGGATCGCCATCCTTGATACCTATCCGGGGTGGGGGGCAACAATCAAGCCAAGAATTTTTTCTAAGTTACCCAAGGCCTACAGCTTTGGAATTAAGAAAGAACCAGGACTTGCTCTCAACACCGGATTGCCATTCTTGATAACAATCCGGGTTGGGGGGCAACAACCAAGCCAAGAATTTTTTCTAAGTTACCCAAGGCCTACAGCTTTGGACTTAAGAAAGAACCAGGACTTGCTCTCAACACCGGATTGCCATTCTTGATAACAATCCGGGTTGGGGGGCAACAATCAAGCCAAGAATTTTTTCTAAGTTACCCAAGTCCTACAGCTTTGGACTTAAGAAAGAACCAGGACTGGCTCTCAACACCGGATTGCCATCCTTGATAACAATCCGGGTTGGGGGGCAACAATCAAGCCAAGAATCTTTTCAAAGTTACCTAATAAGGAATTTCTACTCCCCCATCCAGAAAATCTGAATAAGGGAGTGGGGGGCAAATGATAGGCTATGTATAGCCCGGACTTATCTCTAAGCCAGGAGTCCCCTGGAACCCGGATTACCATTACAATCATGGCCCGCCTCCTAGTCCAGACTCATCTGGGAGTCATGACCTAGGTACCAGTCCGGACTCAGTGCCAGGCTATGGCTCAAACTTTAAGTTTAACTATCTCCTGGCGACAAAGGCAATATCCTGTGTGAGAAAATCTATACCTCGTTACGTGACATGTCTAGGTCATCATCGGTGTCCACGCCTGATAAAGACACGCAAGGGTATCTAATGATTGGGATAATTATTTCCTATTTAAACCACACGCCAGCAGGAGCCTGGCACACGATGCCACAATCCTTCACCTGGACACGTGCAATCCATCAACATCACCCAGGTGTCCTACCTACCTAGGATTCAACGCTCATGATTGCAGGTACAACCCCTAAACCCTAATCCTGGGCCTATATATAGACCAAGGAGGAAAGGTTTAGGGGTTACATTCTCTTTTACACACTCAACCCATACACACACCCTCCATATTTAGATTTCTCTATAGTCATGTCCTCCTTTCCAAAACAATTACTTATTCTCACGCCGGAGGCGCCGCCAGGGTCCAAACCCCCCTCCGGTGTTGTTTTGCAAAGTCCCAACCGCAGCGACACCGCTTCCAGACGTGGGATCGGCTGGGAAGGACTGGATCGGGATTTGGAGTTATCAATGTTCTTCCTGTAAAGGGACTCAATATATTATAACGGCTTACACGAGACCTGTTAAATGACGATAACTCTTTTTTTTTAAATGACGATAACTTGATCGATACAATGACTAGATAATCATTTCTGAATTATAATTAATAATCGTACTGATTTATAACAATACTTTTTGATTGGAATCATACTAACCATTAACAACAATAACGACTGTATCTTATAATTTTACGTCATTAACTCACAATTACCTAATTTTTAAATAATTTACATTACCCTTAAAATGTATAGAAGTATTCAAAGTAAATATTGTTCACCGTAAAAGTAACCAAATTTTAAGTATTAAAGTGATTTGGTAATTACAGATGATTTGTGATGTATTTTGTAGTTAAAGATGATCAATGAGATATTAGTCGAATTTCTCACTTCCTTCCAGAAATGTAACGTAAACTTTTAGATCATCTAATAATTGTTTCATATATAGTTGAAATGAAAAGAAACATACTTCTTTTGAGTTGTTCTTTCACTACGAAGAATTACCCGTTTAAAAACACATTTTTTTAAAATGATAATCTAATGATTCCTGATAATCATGAGCAATACGTAAATTTAATTCACCAGATATTTTAAAAAATAAATCATAGTTGCAAATTTATGTAACTTACTAATAAAAAAATATTGTGAACGTAGTGATAAATGTATAATTTCGAATATATATTAAAACAAAACAAACTCTCACGAGTAAAGAATAAACACAAAATTAACACAATGATTGGATAGACAAACTTTAAGTAACGAGAGAAATTAATTAAATAAAGAGATAAAAATATTTGGAAATATATTTTATTAAAAGAGTATTGTGTTTATAATATAAAATAATTATGAAAATATAAAATTTAAAGGCTACACTATATATTTTTGTTAGTGTGATCTACGATAATATTTAAAGATTATATTTTTTACGATTTCAGTATATGAATTTAGAGATTATGTTCACATGTTGTTGTTGAATAATTTTTTATGTAAATTTAAGTTTTAAAGTATTGATTTTTTAATAAAAAAATTTCTTATATAAATATTAATTTATGTTAATGGTAAAAACTAATATAGTTTATCTTTGCTAAAAGGTGATAGATCCAAATTACTAAATTATTTCATATTTAAATATTTCTTTTAATTATATATTTTCGTACATTAGGCTTTTAATTATATATTTAAGTAATATGAATTTAGTGTGCACTAAATTAGAATTCTGTATAAAATTTTCAAATAAACATCACACGAAAAATAAAATAAATTGTAGTTACTGTTCAGAAAAACAATATTATTTTTTTAAAGCATAATATTGTTAATTATTAAAATTTATCAGTCGATCAGTAACCACTCATATTTTAAAAAACAATTACCCATTAATTCTTTTGTTTTTGCAACTTCACCTTAGTGTTTTGAAAACAACAACTTTAACATACAAATCTTGAAACAAAATTTCAGTTAACGAATACAAATACTTATGTCAATTCAATGCAAAGTTTACAATCACAATTATTATTCAAATTTAATCATGATTTCAATAAGATAAATGTAAATACAAAATAAAATATCAAAATATAAATAAGATATTAAATTTAATGTTTTTTTGCTGAGTATTAAATTTAAAATTTATTCGTATTTGTATGGATAATAAGTTTTTATTTCTTTTTTTTTAGGAAATGCAAAGATAAATTAATTCAAACAATCAACCAACATACAGTTCTTCAACTCCACAGGAACAGAACTCATATCAAAACTACGCCCTGAAAGTAAATATGATGCTCTAACTAACTTGTGAGCCACCACATTAGCAGACCGTCTAATGAAATACAAATAAACTTTGTTAGAAAGTCGAATAAGTTGTCGACACTCCTCGACCACTACACCAAAGGGGCGATCGCATGTGTTCATTTCTTCGAATAGCCTGAACAGTAACCAAGCTATTAGATTCCAGCTCCACCCGGGCCAACCATTACCCTTTTATCCAGCTGAACGCTTCTTTTACTGTCATGGCTTCAGCAAGCTCCGGCGTTGCCACCTGTTTATGAAGGAGTGATTTAGCCGAAACCAACTCACCATTGTTGTCTCGAGCTACTAGACCAAAACCGAACTCAACACGATTCTTAAAGATAGCCGCATCAACCGTTACCTTAATTGTATCAATATGTGGCTTAACCCATTCATAATTGTGAATAGACAATAAGTTTTTATTTCTAATGATGAAAGATGGATATTCCCTTCATTCATTTAAAATATTGATATTGTTAGAGAATCTCTACTGCTACATTGTTCTCGGATAAAAGGATGGTTTTACTATAAGACTTTTATTTTTATCGTTTTCAATTCTCTCTCTCTCTCCTCTTTTCTAAAATTAAGATAATTTATTTTAAAAGCATCTCTAATATGATTGGTTAAAATAATTTAAAATGATAATTAGCTAAAATTTATTGAATTAGTAAGGTGATGTGCTCCAATCTAATTGATTATAATAATTAAATTTATGTGTATAACTTTGATTCGATAAATTTAGCCAATTATTGATAATTTTACCTAAGAATTTTCATGATTGGATTTTGAAACCCCTTCCAGATGCTCTAAGTTGGTCATATATATAGTCAATGTTTAAATTTTTTACAAAACTCTCAGGTGAACACATTATCGTGACATCATCATTTATTTATATTTTTAACATAGTTAATCATTTTATATAATATTATGGAGTATGTTATTTACGGGTTGAACAAATTTTACATTATCACTATTTTAAATAACCAATATACATATTCTCATCAAAGATGCTCTTATATTTTTTTCAGGATTCTTGTGAAAGAAATAATTAGCGGTAAATTCCACAAAAATCAAGTTTTCTAAAAAACAACGTTCTAAAAAGCGTAAAGCAGTTTTAAGCGGTATTTTAGTAGTTAAGTGAACGCTTAAACAAAATTTTACGCGGTCACTAAATGAATTAGTTACATATATTTAAACTTTTAAATTTCTAAGTAATTTTCAGAAAATAAACTACTATACCATTTTTTTTGAATTTCATCAAATTTTTATTATTACAAAATCTTTAATTTATCAATATTAATTTACAAAGGTTTCTGGAAGAGAACAATTATTCTGCAACAAAAAAAATTCAAAATAACATGAAACAGATTCAATTATCCACAATTTCACAGCACCATCCTCAATTGAGCTAACCTCATTTGAGATAAGACAATAGGATATATACACACAGCTACCTCCCTCTTCTTCTTCATTACAACCGATGGCAGTCTCTGCAACACCCTCCTCTCTCTCCACATTCTCCTCTCTCTCTATCTACACACCCCCACCTCGTTCCTCTCTCTTCACAAACACCCAATTCCCCTCTCTCTCCCCCACTCTCTCCCTATCTCTCTCCACAAAACTCAAGCCCATTAAAGCCCAAGAACAAGAACAAGACCAAGAACCCACTATAATTGATCAAGACACAATCTTTTTCACAAATGATGACCCAGAAGGTGTTTCTACCTTCGACCCACCTGAAATCCCAGAAGGGTATGTCCCCCCACCATCATTTGATGATGGCCCAGAAGAAACAGAGGATGAAATAGCTGCTGCTTATGAAGAACTTTATGGGCCTGCTTATAGTGGTGTGTCTTTGTTGGGAAATGATATTAATGTGATGGATAGTAAGGTTAAGAAGAGTGGGGCTTTAGGGAAAATTAAGAAGGAGAAAGTGAGAGATGGGTTTGATGAGAGGGTTATTCAAGTTAGGAGAGTGACTAAAGTTGTTAAAGGTGGGAAACAATTGCATTTTAGGGCTGTTGTTGTTGTGGGGGATAAGAAAGGGCAAGTTGGAGTTGGGGTTGGGAAGGCCAAGGAGGTTGTTGCTGCTGTTCAGAAATCGGCTACTAATGCACGCAGGAATATTGTTACTGTGCCTATGACTAAGTATTCGACATTTCCTCACAGGTGAGGTTATGTTAGATGTTGAATTGTTGTTGTGATTATGGTTTGGTTAGTTGGTGTGGTTTAAGTGGAATGCCAAATGTGGATGTTTTTTCGTTGAATATAGGGGTGTGATTAGTTAATCTTGACGGTATTTGCGGTTTAGGCTTCATATAGATTGATTTATTGTTTTTGAAATGTCAAAGTCGGGTCCTTTTATTGCTAAATAAAGTCGGGGTCTTTAAGGAAACACGCTCTCTACGTCTAGTATACTACATTTCCTAATAAGCATGCTTTTTGTTAGAATGTCGAATTGTTGTTTTGATTATGGTTTGGTTAGTTGGCATGGTTGAAGTGGAATGTGGATGTTTTTATGTTGAATGTAGGGGTGTGATTATTGATTCTTAATGGTATTTGCCTATTTGGGTTTTAGGTGTAAATATATTGATTTGTAGCTTTTAAGATGTCAAAGTCAGGTTCTTTAAGTAACAATCCCTACCTCTAGGATTAAAGGTGACTTATGCGTTCATCTTACCTTCTGAATTCTGATTTACGTGTGGGATACACTAGGTTGGTTTGGTGTGGTGTTTTTGTTTCCATTTGCTTAAATTGCAAACTCATTTTTCTGCTGAGTCTACTAGGAATAGAGTTTTGTTATAATCTTGAATTGTTGTTGTTGCGTAGTTTATTGTAATGTGCTTTAGGTTAAGAGCTTAATATGATTATTTTAACACACCCCTTCTCTAGAAAGCCTGTTCCAAAAGAGTTTATCACTAAAAGTCCCCAGGCAATAATGAACCATTGTCAAATTAAATATTTCAGAATAGTTCCAATATCATATGAGAATGGTGGTTATATATGCTTTTGTTAACACTTCATATGGAAAGCTGATCTTTTAATGTTGAACGTAGGGTATAATTCATGAAATTTAATGATATTCGGGGTCATAGACATAAGAAAATTGTTTTGATATTTGTTATTTCTGATAAATGCTTTCTCCCCCGGACCTCCAATTTTATCCTCACAAGTCCTAACCATGTCCACTGGATCCTATCCTTCATTTTAAAATTGGACACTTCACTTTCACTTTCAGGCATACTAGTTCAAAATGCATACAAGATCCCTAGACAACTTCTTATAGAGAACAAGGTCCATGGAAGGCTTGTCCCTATGTCATCCTTTTAGTTTTATAGCATAAAATTTACATTTTTAATTATATTGGTACGTACACACTTTAAAATAATATATAAATTCTACGTCTTATGTAACATGCCAAGTCCCCACTTCGGTGTCCAATTTCAGATCTGTATCGAAGAATTCTAACTTTTCTAGTAATAAGAATCGAATTGCCACCTGTTTCTGACACCCATACTCGAGTCTAGGTTGATGTTTCTTTTTGCTCGGTCTGTGAACTCTGTTTCTGTTGAATTCTGTCGCAGTGATGATTAGTTAGTTGATACCTTATACATGCGATGTGGGTCTTTTTGTGCTATATATTGACATGATATCAGAATTTTTTATAGTTTAGGCAAAGCTTAGACGTAATATTGGTTTGAAAATTATCATGCACAAAAATTAATAAAAATCAAGTATTGTTCAAGGACATCTATTTTCAATTAACTCATTGCAAAATGAGAGTATTACCTTTTAGAATTTATACTGTATGAACTGCCTGGTTATATCATTATTAATGTCAATATACTGAGAACTTTTGATATTTTTGGTAAACATACTGTGAACTTTTTACATTACACTACGTCATTTTCTGCTAATGTCTGGGCATGTTTGAAAGTGGACTTATTCTTAAAAAGTCGTTTTGGAAGTTTAGCACTACTCAAGGAGAGGGAGACGGAGATCTGATGATTTCGAGATGGATGATTGTTTAGTTGATTTCACTTTTTAATTATGTTTTAATTTGCTTAGAGATGCTTGACTTTGGGTACTTGAACTTCTTATCTATTAGTTTTCATTTGAACTATGGAATTGATGTGTGTTAACCTATATTATATATTATAATAACCCTAAATATATGTATGTCGACTACTTGACGACTTTTCACGACTATTCGGGTGACTTTTCGACTAGTCAATTTGAAGGTACTCGCGTGTCAGGGTTCGACTTGTCGACTTAACAACCTTGAGCACTAGTCTTGTATAAGATGCATTTCCTTTATAATGTGATTGCACGACTATGGCACTTCTTAACCCCTGCCCTATACCTTCTGCCAAGTACAACGGAAATCTGTATCACAAGGCCAAGGCCTGCTATTAAAAAATAGATTTGGTTGCTCAACACTGCACACATATCCTTTCATCAATTTGACCACATGTGCTCTATAGATTAGATTTGAATCTAATTTTACCTATCATCTTTTCTTTTGAATGCATAATATAACAGGGCTGATGGAGATTATGGGGCAGCAAAAGTGATGCTTAGACCCGCATCCCCTGGTACTGGAGTGATTGCTGGTGGTGCTGTTAGGATTGTTCTTGAAATGGCAGGTGTGGAGAATGCACTGGGCAAACAGCTCGGCAGTAACAATGCCCTCAACAATGCAAGAGCCACAGTTGTTGCTGTGTCACAAATGAGGCAATTCAGCGAAGTTGCTCGTGATCGTGGTATCCCAATGGAAGAACTTTGGAAGTGATTTCATGTGCTAATTCCTTTTTATGTTGTCCAGTTTTGTAGAGAATACTTATTCACAAGTTGTAAGTTCATTTCCTTGTACACTTGTCTTTGCTGAATAGAAATCCAATGTCCTTCCTTCCATCCAATTAAACAGATAAAAGCATCTGGCAGAAGCAGAAAGCAGATGTACAGAAATCTTAAGTATTAATCGAAGACTGTTTTAGAAGGAGATCTAAATTTTATTGATACTGCAGTATGAGTAGAAGACTGTTTTAGAAGGAGATCTAAATTTTAATGGATACCCCATATCTTTTTGATAAATAAAGGTCATATATTAGTGTTTGCTAGTGGAAATTTGTTAAGCAGCATGAGAAGTGAGAACTAATCAGGTGAATGTTTCACTAGATTACCCTGACTCATTGAGTTCAACCTTTTACAGTAAAGCAGACTAACAGCTGAATGGAAACTGCACATATATGGTAAATGAAGACTTTAGATACTACTCTCAAATCAGTGTTTCCAGCAAATCAGTGGTTCCAGCAGGGATTTCAAGTGAGTTTATCAACAAAACTACAAGAAATATACGTTGCACATACTGGGCAAAACAAGCTACAAAAATGAAGATCATATAGCAAAGCTCATGCCTGAAATTTTTTAGCTATTCTCATCCATTTGGTACTTAAATATGTTTTTTTAAATGTAATTAAAAAAACAATGAATTTTAAATGTTTGGAGACAGAGATTAATAATATATTTATTCACACAATGTTTTTGCAAATTTATTTGTAAAAATAAATAGTTTATAATTGTGTAGTGTACTAAATTTTAAATTTTCACTATTTTTATGTTTTTCAATTCATAAATTCTAAATTCTTTTATCATGTAAAATTTTAACACTATAAATATAAAAGTTAAAAGATTTTGATGAGATTAAATGCTCAAATCTTTTCATACTTGTACTTCACACATTAATTATCTCCATATTTTAACATTATATAGCATATATTTAATAAGTTTTGACTACATTTATATTTATACATTCGGAATGAATATCAAATAAAAGAATTTTTTTTATTATTGTTTTTGTATAAAGAGTCTTTGAAGAACATGTTGAGAAAGAAGAACAATAGAAAAAGTGAAGAGAAACAACTATTTTTTAAATTTAGTGATCTATTAAATTATTCTTATTATAATGTCATAAAAATTTAATAATCCTAGAGAATTATACAGTGTTGTAAACAGATTTACAAAACAACATTTTAAGGTATATTTCATGTGTCATTTTCAGAAAAAAAAAATTTATAAATCGCTAACATAAAAAATAATTCTAATATTATTTTTTGTAATAAATAACAAGTGCACTTTTATTGTGTATACATAAAATTTAAAATTCGTTTATCAAAATTATAATTTACATAATACTAGCCTATAACCCGTGTAAGGTTAAACAATAATAAATTAAAAAAATTAATGTGAACAAAAAATATTAAAATAAAAGTAAAAATTAATATGATAAATTATAAAATAAGAAACTAAAATATTAATTGTAACAGAAAAAGAATATAAAAAATACAGATGAGGCATAAATGAGGTATGATTAATATTATTTTATATTAATAATAAGGACAACTAGAAAATCTAACATGTTTTAATTAAAAAAAGTAATTGCCCGTGATATTTTTAGAAGTGTTTTAATTATATTAATTGTATTTATTAAAAAAATACGTTGACATGTTAAAATAAGTAAGTTTTTTTTAATAAGGACAAATAGAAAAGTTAACATGTTTTAATTAAAAAAAATAACTGCCCGTAATATTTGTAGATGTGTTTTAATTGTATTAATTGTATTTGTTAAAAAAATACGTTCACTTGTTAAAATAGGTAAGTTTTTTTACATAATTAAAATTATTAAAATAGGTTTTAAAATATATCAGTAAGGGTGCACTTGATATTTTTGGAAAACAGAGATTTTAGTGATAACAAATATAAAAGGTAATATATTTTAATTTAAATTTAATTGTCCGTGATATTTTTGGAAAAGAAATAGATTTTGTTAGAAAAAAATGTTTTAACTATAAAAGGCAATCAACTACTTACTATTTTTATATTATTTTATTATTTATTAAATAGAGTATTAAAATAGGTTTTAAAATAAATAAGTAAGAATTGAATCTCATATTTTTGGAAAACAGTGATTTTAGTGATAACAAGTATAAAAGATAATATGTTTAAATTTAAAGGTAATTGTCGTGATATTTTTGAAAAAGAGTAGATTTTGTTAGATTTTTTTTAATTATAAAAGGCAATCAGCTAGTTACTATTTATATATTATTTTATTATTTAGTAAATAGAGTATTAAAATAGGTTTTAAAGTAAATAAGTAAGGATTACGCCTCATATTTTTGGAAAATATAGATTTTAGTGATAACAAATATGAAAGGTAATATGTTTTAATTTAAAGATAATTGCCATGATATTTTTAGAAAATGATTAGATTTTGTTAGGAAACAAAATATTTTAATTATAAAAGGCAATCATCTAGTTACTATTTTTATATTTTTTTTATTATTTATTAAATTGAATTAAAAACCGAAAACCAAAACTTTCAATGTTTCAACTTTAATAATATAATAACTAGCTTAAAACTCTTGCGATGCACAGATTGTTAATTGGTATTTTATTATTATTTTTTAATTGTATTTGTTAAAAAAATAAGTAGGCATGTTAAAATAGCTAAACACTTTTAATTAATTAAAAATATTAAAACATATTTTAAAATAAATAAGTAAGGATTTGCTCGTTATATTTTTGGAAAATGAGTGGTTTTAGTATGAAAAAATAAAAAAATGTAACATATATTTAGTTTAAAAAGGTAAATGCCCGTGATATTTTTGGAAAATGAGGTTTTAAAATTTAATAATTTAAATTATTTAAATATGTTTTAAAATAAATAAGTAAAAGGTTTGTCCGTGATATTTTTAGAAAAAGAATGGATTTTAGTGAAAAAATAGAAAAAGTAAATTGAAAAAGGCAATTTCCCGTGATATATTTAGAAAATGAGGGACTTTGTTAGAAAAAATCTATAATGTTGAAAAGGTAATTGGTTATAAATAGATATTTGATTATTTATATTTTAATATTTTTAGTAATTTCATTTGTTAAGAAAAATAAGTAGACATTGTAAACTTTTAAAAAAATAATTATAATATTAGGTTTAAAAATAAATGACTAAAGGTTTGTCGTTATATTTTTGGAAAATGAGGGGTTTTAGTAAGGAAAAATAGAAAAACTAACATGTTTTAGTTAAAAAGATATTTGCCCGTGATATATTTGAAAAAGTAGGGGAATTTTTTAGAAAAAATAAAAAAAATAATGTATTTTAGGTGAAAAAGGTAATTGGTTATAAATAGGTAATATTATTATTTAATAATATATTTTTATAAATAAGTAAGGTTAATTAAGTAAAAAACAAGAATTTAAGAAAAGGTCAATTAAGTAAAATCATAATGTACCTACGACCAACTTTTAATGTTTCCTTATTATATAATAGTATTGATTTGTTCACCCAGAACAGTAGTCAAATCATTTTTTTATTGTATCTGTTGGAACCAGTTTTCTGTCGGGTCGGACTCCGAGGATCCCTCCGGGTTAACCTGTCAAAAGAGAAGAATGCGAGGGGTTTGGCCCCCGATTCACCTCCGGTGTGAGAATCAGTTAGAGGTTCCGGTAAGGTTTAAATGAACGTGCAAGTATTTGTGTGTAAAGAATAAGTCTTAACCTGAATATGAAACATGTTATGTGCTTTTATAGGCACTTTGGTACCGGCTAGCCCGGATTCTTCGGGGGCAACCGTCCACATACGTGGTCCTGTTCTTCCGCCTGAATAGTCGGGTGACTTGGTCAAGCAACGGTCAGACCCAACGGACCTAGCCGAAGAAGTGGGCTGTGACCGTTCGGCCCAATTACTACTCGGCCCAATCACTATTCGGCCCAATCCCAGTTGGGCCCCCAACATGTCCCTGGACTTCGGTCGGATGTTAATGCGTTCGGAGTCCTAGCTTTTTACTTCTCTTCGGGATAGATTCCAACGGTTTCGTGTCTATCCGTTGTGACACGTCACCTAGAGAATCGTGCCGTAATTAATAATGACAGCCGTAATTTCTTGAGATTAGTGCTGGATCATCACCGTTGAATCTCAAACGACCTTGATCGTACGATCGAGATTAAATGTTCGCGTTTTACTGTCCAAACGTCACATATCCTCCTGTATAAATATAAAAAAGTTCCCCCCAAACATCGTCACTTACACATTCAAAAGCAACTCGATTTTGCCAGTTTTCTTTCCAGCCCGTCCGCTTGCAGTTATCAACGATTTCCATTGCCAAGTTCAAATCCTCCTCAGGTTCTTATCACAAGTAAGTTTTTTGTATCCTTTTGCGTGATTCACCATTTTGTATTTAGCCTGCCTGTCTTCCTTACTGAATGCGTACATTACTGTTAGGCATAAAAGTATTTTTTGTTTGGGGAGTATATTTGCTTACGAAAATGCGCCCGTAATTAGGTTTGTAGACAAACCGGCAGATAGATGCGTCCTAAGAATAATTGCCGAGACCGATTTGTCCCTAGAACAATCTTCGGGATGAATTTGTCCTTAGAACAATCTTCGGGATAGGTTTGTCCTTAGAACAGTCTTCGGGATGCGTAGTGCCTTAGAGATCCATCTTAGCTCTTCCTTTAAACGTTAGTGATTTCCCGACCGGTCCCCAGCCCTCTGTACTCGGCTTTTCTACTTGTCTTTTCTTCTTTCTTTGATCTTGTCCGAGTACACGACTAATTTCTTCATCCACTGATGTAGGAAATATGGATCGGTCGCCTTCTGGATCTGGGCAGTCACCCAGATCTATATCTCCGGAGAGGTATCCATTCTTTAATGCTGAAGAATTTCCTGCGGCGAACCATCCCACTCGGCTATCCGAAGAGCGCGTAGCCAAGTTTTCCAAGGAATACGAGATCCCGACGAGCGCTTGGCACACATACCTGCCCAGGGCTTCTGACCGTATATGGTATAATCCGCCCGTCCCAAAGGGTTACGGGAACGTGGCTACGGGAATCTCCGAAGCCGCCTTAAAATGCGGCTTTCGGGTCCCCATGCTCCCGTTGGTCAAACAACTATTTGCCCAGATGGGGATCGCCCTGGGCCAGATGGATCCCAACGGGTTTCTGCACATGAACGGCTTTCAATGCCGATGTCTCGCAGCTAACATCGATCCAACTCCCGCCCTGTTCTGGAACCATCACGATTTTCGGAAGAACGGTAAGAGCAAAGGATTTTACTCCATCGCCCGTCGTACCAATAGGGCCGAGTGGGTAGAAACAAATTCCAGTAATAAGGGCAGCCACGACAAGTGGTGTTACATTTCGGGCCCGAAGATCGCTGCCCTATCCCAATGGCGCGTGGTTGACCCCTCTGTGCAGGTAGTTAAACCCACACTATCGGGTGGCGAATTACACGAATACAACCGGTTATGTAATTTTGACATGGGCCGGATCCCTTTAGACGATCTTCGGGATCGTCAGTGGCTTTTCGCCCTATGGGGTAATGGTAACATTCTTCATCCCTTGTATAACTTTCTTTTACTTTACTGTGCTTCCAACTTTATGCTTATGTTATCAATACTAATGTCAACTCCTTTTGCTCTTTCCCTACAGTGTCTTCTCGCCAAGCTATAATCGAAAGGAAGAGGGCCAAGTTCGAGGCCGAATAGGCGGCTCAAGCGGCTCGGGTGGGCCGGACTGGGGCGGTGTCTGATGCTGCTCAGCTGAACAAAGAGCAACAGACTCCTGAACATTCTGCTCCACCGTCGCCTCGCCATCAGGCCGACCAGCCGGAGGGTTCGCTTCAAACTCCTTCTTCCCGGAAAAGGTAGCGCAATGGGGATGTTATCCAGACTTATGTCCCCCAATGGGCGATCCTGGAATCGGATTCGGTCGCCACTACCGACTTAAAAGCGGTCAAGGAAATAGCCCCTGACTTGTGTCGGGCTTTAGTGCTCCCAGCTGATCGTCCCTCCTACGATAAGCTGAGCATTGCGGATGCCAGCTCCGATCTGATGGCGATGCTCTCTAAGGTATGTATATTCCGTTAGTTTGTCATCTTGGTCGTCTTACTTTGTTTTAATGTTTTTTGTCCTCCTGTTGTAAGCGACTCTGCTGGCTGCTGTCGTCACCAATAAGGCGAAGGACATGCAAAACGGCTTTGCTCAATTCCAGGAGATGGAAACTCGGGCCGTGAGGTCCGAAGAGGCTCTTCGTCAAGCTGTAGGCGACGTTGAGAAGCTAGAGGGGCAGTCCACGGCGCTGAGGGCCGATCGGGAGGCGATGCAGAAAGAGATCGACCTTCTCCGGGCCAGGCTGACCAAACGCAACCTATCCCTGAAGGCTTCTAGGAAGATGGCCCGGAAGGAGCCCAAGCTTCGGTTGAACGCCGAGGAGCGCTCTTATCAGATGGGCCACGACGAGGTCGTGAAGAGGGCAGCCGCCATGGGCTTGGACCATGAAGCTTTGATAGAGCCCGGCTTCACCGATCCAGTTGGTCGCCCAGATGAGGACGAGCCTCCCGTCGTGTCTTCCGGCGAGGACGAAGAGTTATCTGATTAGTGCCTCTTCTTTGTTATTTTGTACTTTATTCCTCCTTCGGGCATTAAACTCTTGTAGCCTTCTGGCGTTTAATGTACTTACTTTTTAAATGGATTTTCCCGGTTTCTTGTCATCTATGTCTTCTTTAGTGCCGATTGTTGCCTTAACATAATTAACAATTTTATGTACCTTCGGCTTCGGCCTTAACATAGGGACAGTTATATGTGTCTTCGGCTTTCCGATTTGCGTTAACATAGTTTAACAAAATTTATGTGTCTTCGGCTTCATCTTTACCTTGGCATAAAACAGAATTTATGTGTCTTCGGCTTCATCTTTGCCTTAACATAATTAACAAAATTTATGTGTCTTCGGCTTCATCTTTGCCTTAACATAATTAACCAAATTTATGTATCTTCGGCTTTTAATCATCGCCTTAACATAATTGAATTCGTTTTATGTCTCTTCGGCTTTTAATCATCGCCTTAACATAGTCTAACAAAATTTATGTGTCTTAGGCTTCATCTTTGCCTTGGCATAAAACAGAATTTATGTGTCTTCAGCTTCATCTTTGCCTTAACATAATTAACAAAATTTATGTGTCTTCGGCTTCATCTTTGCCTTAACATAATTAACCAAATTTATGTATCTTCGGCTTTTAATCATCGCCTTAACATAATTGAATTCGTTTTATGTCTCTTTGGCTTTTAATCATCGCCTTAACATAGTCTAGATTTTCCCCAGATAAATGCCCGACTTATTTTACATTATAAAATGAAACTGATAAAATAAGTAGAAGAGGGGAACATGCCTTTTATTGATAAACTTATTCAATTATACATGCTTTTGCTTAAAAAAGAGAAAAACTCGGTACAAGAATAAAATAGCAGCTTGAGTGGCGAGCACCTTTTGTTCGGCGGTATTCCTTTAGGCTGGACGAAAGTTACTGGTAGTACCTTCGTAATCGGGAGGCGTGCCATGTGTTCTTGACCGGATCGCCAGACATGGTTGTTAATTTGTAGGTACCTGGGCGAATTACTTCAGTTACTTTATACGGGCCTTCCCAGTTAGGCATTAGTTTTCCCTGCTTAGCTGGCATAGACGTCGCCAGTTCTCGCAATACCAAGTCTCCTACCATTAAGGTCATTTTCTTTACTCCAGCGTTGTAGTATTGGGCCGCCTGAAGTTGATATTTCAAGTTCCTTAGGTGAGCCGCTTCTCTTTCCTCTTCCAACAAATCCACATTGGATCGAAGACCGAATTCATTAGTCTCAACATTGAACACTTCTGTTCGGTAGGAGTCCAGTCCGACCTCTACGGGAACAAGGGCGTCCGTCCCAAATGCCAATTTGAAGGGCGTTTCGCCCGTCGATGAACGTGGGGTCGTTCGGTATGCCCATAACACCCAGTTTAACTCTTCTGCCCAAAGTCCCTTGGCGTCTCCCAGTCGCTTTTTTATCCCATCGAAGATGATTTTGTTTGCAGCTTCAATTGCTCCGTTTCCTTGCGGATGTCCGACCGAGCTGAATTTCTGTTGTATCCCGAAATGTGTCAAGAATTTCCGGAATTTGTTCCTGATAAATTGGGTTCCGTTGTCGGATACACAGACCTTCGGTATCCCGAACCTGAGTATGACCTGCTCTAACATGAACTTCTTGCTGCTTCTTCGGTTATGGTCGCCAAAGGTCTTGTTTCAACCCACTTGGTCATATAGTCGATCGCCACGATGCAGTATTTGGCTTGCTTGGTGCTTTTAGGTAAGATTCCCACGATGTCCACCGCCCACATGGCGAAAGGAATTGGACTTAGGACCGATGCCATTTCTTCTGGAGGTTGCTTCGGAATTGTGCTGAATAACTGGCACTGTCGACACTTTTTTGCGTAATCGGCTGCATCTGCTCGCAAAGTCGGCCAATAAAACCCTTGTCTGAGGATTTTAAAAGCAAGTGACCGACCGGAAAGATGTTCTCCACATATCCCTTCGTGAACTGTTTCTAAAGCCAGTAGTTGTTCGTCGGGATCTAGACATCGAAGAAGGGGTTCTGTCGCCGACCTTCTATATAGCTTGTTCCCGACAATGGTATAGCTTGCTGCTCTGTACTTCACTTTTTGGGCCTCTTTCCGGTCTAGGGGCAGAGTACCTTTTTCCAGGTAGGCCCTGATCGGGGTCATCCAATTAATGCCTTGGTGGATTTCCATGCAGTGTTGCTTGTCAATTGAAGGAATCTTTATTTCGGTCAGGTAGATGGATCCTGTGAGATTGTGAGTTTCCGCCGAAGCCAGTCTGGACAAAGCATCGGCTCGGCTATTGTCTTCTCTTCCTATTTGGCTCAACTCGAAGGACTCGAATAAGACTGATGAGTCCTTTACCTTTGCGGCATATGCCTTGATTCGGGGTTCCCTTTGTTCGTACTCTCCTGAAAAATGCTTCACCACTAACATAGAGTCACTGAATGCTCGTAAATTTCTTACCTCGAGATTCTTAGCCAGGTTTAGTCCAGCCAGCAAGGCTTCGTACTCGGCCTCGTTATTGGTTAACGGGAAAGTGAATCTTATCGCCTGGCAAATCTCGAACCCATCTGGGCTGGAAAGAATTAATCCGGCCCCACATTTTGATCCAGCGACCGACCCATCTACGAACAACTTCCACTTGCATGGTGATTGAATCAACTGATCTTCGGGAGCTAGGTCTTTTGGTCCTGAAAAGTAACATTCGACCATGAAATCTGCCAATGCTTGTACCTTAATAGATGTTCTGGGGATATATTCCAGGTCATACTCCCCTAACTCGATGAACCAGGCCACCACTCTTCTGGACGCCTCTGGCCTTGTCAAGATTTTCTTCAGGGGCTGATCGTTTATGATTTGTACCGTTCGCCCTTGGAAGTACTGACGTAGCTTTCGGGTCGCCATTACGAGTCCATACGCGAACTTTTCTGCGTTTGGGTACCTTGTTTCCGCGTCCTTCAACATGTGGGACACGTAGAACACTGGGTGTTGGGAATTTTTGTGCTCTTTCACTAATACCGCTCCAAGTGTCCGGTCGCTCACCGCCAAGTATAGCTGTAATGTTTCCTTCGGGTTTGGCCTCATTAGGAGAGGCGCCTTGGTGAGGTATTCCTTCACATCTTCAAATGCTTTTTGGCACTTCGGCCCCCATTCAAAATGCTTTGATCCCGGAGTGCTTCAAAGAAGGGTAGTGCCTTTTCTGCTGATCGGGAAATAAATCTTCGCAGGGCCGCCATTCGACCAGTCAATTTTTGTACATCCCGAACTGTCTTCGGCTGTTCCATGTCGATTACCGCTTGTATCTTCTCTGGGTTCGCCTCGATTCCTCGGGCACTGACCATATACCCCAAGAATTTTCCACTTGAAACTCCGAACGTGCACTTGTTCGGGTTAATCTTCATATTGTGCTTCCTTAATGTTTGGAAACACTCTTTTAGGTCCTCCAAGTGGTCTTCGAACTGAGACTTAACAATCATATCGTCCACATAGCATTCCATATTTCTTCCGATTTGTTTGTGGAAGATCCGATTGACCACTCTTTGGAATGTGGCCCCTATATTTTTCAGGCCGAAAGGCATTTTGATGTAGGCGTATGTTCCTTTCGGGGTGATGAATGTTGTCTTCGGAATGTCCTCGGCATTCATTTCTATCTGATGGTACCCTGAAAAAGCATCTAAAAAACTAAGTACCTGATACCCTGCAGTGGTGTCTGTGAGCTGGTCAATTCTAGGTAGCGGATAGTGGTCCTTCGGACAGGCTTTGTTTAAGTCGGTGTAATCGACACACATTCGCCATTTGTTGTTTGCCTTCTTCACCACTACCACGTTGGCTAGCCAGTCTAGATACTCGATTTCCTCAATGAATTTTGCTTCCAGTAGTTTTTCAACTTCGGCTTCGATGATTTTCTGTCTTTCCATGGTGAATGTTCTCTTCCTTTGTTTTACTGGCTTTGCCTCGGGCTTAACATTAAGACAATGCTTCACCGTCTTTGGATCCAAACCAGGCATGTCCTCGGGCCCCCAAGCGAAGACGTCGTGGTATTGTCTAACCACTTCAATTACTTTCTTTTTGAGGTCGGGCTGCATATTTTTCCCGATTCGAACCATCTTTCCCGAACAGCCTGCATATAGCTCCACCTCTTCGGTTTCTGCTGCTGGTTCGGCAATTGGGCTGGATAGGTCTGCTCCAAATTTTTCTAACTCGATGTTCATGGTTTGGCGACTTCCACTGGCTTCGCCTTCAGACCTTTTTCTCTTACCTCCTTCGGTCAGCTCGAAATCCTGATCCTTGTCTAGATCGTCTAACATGATGATTCAGGCGGTTTTTTGATCGCCTCTCATTTCCACGATGCCATGTTCAGTCGAAAACTACAATTTGAGATGAGGTATCGACGCCACCTCCTGGAAGGAAGTGAGGGCCGGCCTTCCGAGAATAGCATTGTAGGGGCTTTCCACCCGAACCACATAGAACTTGACCTGCTTTTCCACAGTATATGGAGCTTTACCCAAAAGAACAGATAGAGTGATAGTACCTTCGATAGGGACTGGCTGATTCCCGAAACCGTATAGGGGAGCTTCGTGGCAGGGCTCCAGCTGTTCGCCTCCAAGGTTCATTTTGCTATACGTCCGATGATACAGAATGTTTACCGAACTTCCACCGTCTATCAGAGCTTTCCATATTTTGGTTTGTCCAATCACCGGGTTGATGAGCAATGGGTCTTCGTGAGGCCAAATCACATCTTCATAGTCATCTTCGGTGAACATGATCGGCATCGCCTGTTTGGCTGATTGAAACTGGTATAGGTTGTAAACCTGCTTTGCGTACCTTTTCTTTGCGGTTTTGCTATCTCGCCCCAAAGTGCTTCCACCAAATATAGTCTTTACTTTGCCTCTGTACCTTTCGACCTCTTCGGGCTCTTTTCGTTTGTCTTCCTTCGGGGCTAGCTTATCCCTCAGATCTTTGACAAATTTATTCAGTTCTCCCTCCTTGATCATCTTTTCTATCAGTTTTTTTAAATGGTAACACTCGTCAGTGTTGTGACCCTTGTCCTGATGATAATCGCAATACTTGTTGCCATTCTTCTTATAATCGGGCATCTTCATTCGCGCTGGGCGAACGAAGCCAGGCTTTCCTTTTATCTCATGGAGAATCTTCGAGATTGGTGCATTCAGAGGGGTAAATGCTGTGCCATCTCTATCTCTCCTTCGTTCGGCAGCTTTATCGCGAATCTTCGCCTCATCTCGCCTATCATCGAATCTTCGCCCTGAATCGTACATGTCCTGCCCTTTTCTCCCCCTGTCTTCTCTCCTGACTTCTTTATACCCCCCGATGGATTCCATCTTCCTTCGGATGCTCTCACCCCTCAAGTATATATCATTCAGGGATTTGGGGGGAATGTCGTAAAGAGAAGATCGGAGTTTTTTACCTTTGATGGGGTCTAGTCCTGCTGATAAGAACCCAGCGGCCTTTACTTTGTCCAAATTTGTCACCATTCCAGCTTCTTCCTTAAACCTAGCCAAATAATCTCCCAACTCTTCGTTCGACCTTTGTCTACAGTGGATCAAAGCTTCGGTGTCCTTCTCTCTTCGGCACAAGTGCGAATAGTGCCTCAAGAATTTCCTTTTTAGCTGGTCGTAAGAGCATATCGACCTTGGTTTCATTGACCTGTACCACATGGTAGCTGGACCCTTCAGTTACGTCTTGAACATCTTACAAAGCATGACGTCACATTGTCCCATTCCCGTCATAAGGGACTCATACTTCTCGCAATGATCTTCAGGATCACCTTTCCCATTGAATTTGTTCATCTTCGGGAATTGTCTTCCAGGGGGAGGTCTATACTACTCAATTTCCTCCGACACTACTGGCTCGTGACTAATTCTGCGATCGCCGAACAACGCCTTCTCCATTCGGCTCATCCTGTCTTTCATGCGAGGATCTCCTTCCTCGTCGGTGTCCGATTGTACGGTCACCTTTGAACGGATCCTTCGGGGGTGTGATTCAGAGTCCGAAGACCCATCTTCATCATTATGCACCCTCTTTTCTCTCCTGTGACTGGTCTGTACCAGTATTTGTTCTCCGGTCTCCACAGCGCCTTGGAGAGCCTTTTCCTCGGCATCCAGCTCAGCCCTTCGCCTTTTAATTGCTTTCAGCTTAGCGAGATCCTCCTCCCTCTTCTTCGCCCTAGCTTGGGCTTCGGCTTCCAACCTTTACTTTTCCCTCTGCTTTCCTCCTCTGGCAGCAGCTTCCTCACTCCATTTAAGAATCATGGACTTCTGCTCTTCGGGAGTAGGCATTGGTCCCTCCTCCAACTCATCATCGAAATTGAGAATTCGATTAATAGGAGGCGTAGTCGTAGAGGGACCTTAGCGATGAGTCTCAGCGAAACCGAGGGCCCTATCTTCAGAGCTATCAATTGCCATCGTTCTCAGCTAATGTCACAAATTTGCTTACACGTTCCCATAGACGGCGCCAAATGTTGGAACCAGTTTTCTGTCGGGTCGGACTCCGAGGATCCCTTCGGGTTAACCTGTCAAAAGAGAAGAATGCGAGGGGTTTGGCCCCCGATTCACCTCCGGTGTGAGAATCAGTTAGAGGTTCCGGTAAGGTTTAAATGAACGTGCAAGTATTTGTGTGTAAAGAATAAGTCTTAACCTGAATATGAAACCTGTTATGTGCTTGTATAGGCACTTTGGTACCGGCTCGCCCGGATTCTTCGGGGGCAACCGTCCACATACGTGGTCCTGTTCTTCCGCCTGAATAGTCGGGTGACTTGGTCAAGCAACGGTCAGACCCAACGGACCTAGCCGAATAAGTGGGCTGTGACCGTTCGGCCCAATTACTACTCAGCCCAATCACTATTCAGCCCAATCCCATTTGGGCCCCCAACAGTATCTCCTTGTAATCTGATTAGAAAAGTTAATTCCTTTTCTTATTTTCTCTCCTTCTTCGACTCAGGTTAGAAATCATGCAGGGTTTTTGAGTTAGTTGGTACGACGCCTCTATATATACATACATCACCCTTTTATGTTCTTCACAAAAATCAAAGTATTCATCATAGGAATTTTAGCTAATGCTTTCGCTCTCTTGGCTACGGAGATGAAGAAGATTGCAGAGAAAAAGAAGAAAATTGCTGAGAAAAACAAGAAAAAAACAAGAAAAAAAGGCCAAGAAGAACAAGAAGCAGAAAGAAAGTGATGGCGAAAAGAGTTTGGATAGTGTTGTTACTCAAGAGGACAAGGAAGTTAACAATCATGGTAACGAGAATGAAGAAAAGGTTTGTATCAAATCTGCGGTCCTCGCAAACATAGAGTTACGTGAAAAAGAGTTTCGTGAACGATTGCTTGCTATTAAAAAGGAGAGAGAGAAAGAGGAAGCAGAACGCAAAGAACGCCACGAGCAATGGCTTGCTAGAAATTGGAGAGACAGAAAGAGAAAGCAGAACGCGAAGAACGACGGCTTGCTAAGAAAACAGAACGCTTAGAACGCCAAGAACGACAACTTGCTAGACAAGTATAACGTAATGAACGATTACTTGCTAGAGAAGCAGAAAGTAAAGAACGACGGCAATTGCTAGAGAAGAGGAGAGAAAGAAAGAGATGACCAGGAAGACTTTGAGAGAATACGAGCAACAGGCCTATGAGATGTTGGAAAAACTAATCTTAATCTTGTTTTCCTTTAGTTTTATTTCTATCGTATTTTGCATAGGTTGTGACTTGGTCACACAATCTGTTAGCGTTCTTTTAGGATCATGGGAATAAACGGCTAGCAAATCGAGTCTGTTTAGGAGTCTGGTAGTCATGTCCTAGTTTCTTGCTTTCCTTAGTTCAGTACTTATATTGTATCTTTGTCATGTGTAATCAATAACAGAAAGAGTCGATTTTGACAAAGATTTTCTATGTGAAATTCCTTCCAGCTTTATATCAAACAGTTAGTATATATATATACGATTTTGTGTTGTTAATTACTACACTTGGTATCAGAGCAAGAAAGATCGTTAGTGTGTGTCAGGGAAATTGACAATGGAGATGAATAAATCATAGAATGGATCAATTGGACTGAGTTATCCAATGCTAGCCAAGGACAACTACACTGTATGGTCGATGAAAATGAAAGTCTTCATGCAAGCACATGGGGTGTGGAGTGCAGTAGAGCAGGCTGATCCGAAGGCAGTTGTTGAAGATAAGACAAACAAGGTTGCCTCGACCATGATTTACCAAGGCATACCTGAGGAAGTACTGTTGTCTTTAGCAGAGAAGAAAATGGCCAAAGGGGCTTGGGAGGCAATCAAAACACTGTGTCAGGGAGCGGATCACGTAAAGAAGACAAAATTTCAAACTTTGAAGTCTCAGTTTGAATCGATGAGTATGAAAGATATTGATCAACTGGATGAGTTTTATATGAAACTAAATGCTCTTGTTACAAATATACGGGCTCTTGGGGAGACTGTAGAGGAGTCATACGTGGTGAAAAAACTGTTTCGAGCAGTTCCTCAAAGGTTTTTGCAGATTGCATCGACCATGGAGCAATTTGGAAACTTAGAGACGATGTCAATCGAAGAAGCTGTAGGTTCGTTGAAAGCACATGATGAGAGACTAAAGGGAACTGTGGAATCGAATGATAACCAACTAATTCTCTCAAAGGAGGAATGGAATAAAAGGGAAGGTGAGGAGAAGAAACTGTTGTTCACTCGAGAGGAGTGGCTAAAGCGTACAAACAAAGGAAGACAAGACAGATCTTAAAGTTTCAGAAATCGAGGAAATCGTGACAAAAGCAAGGTGAGATGTTTCAATTTTCAAATGTATGGTCATTTTGCTGCGGAATGTAGAAAGCCAAGGAGGACTAGAGATCAGAAACAAGAAGTGAACATGGCTGTAGTAGAAGATGATGAACCCGCGTTATTGTTAGCAAAGCATGTGAAAGAAGGAACAATTCTGATGCATCTGGATGAAAATAGAACAATACCTTAATTATTGAAAGGCGTTGATGAACGAATTGGTGAATCGAGTTTGTGGTATCTCGATAATGGGGCAAACAATCATATGACAGGGTTCAAATCAAAATTTACTGAGCTAAATGAGAGAGTAACAGATCAAGTTCGCTTTGGTGATGGTCATTTATGCAAATTAAAGGAAAGGGGACAGTTGTGTTTGCAGGCCAGAATGGGGAGGAGCATACCCTTCATGAGGTATACTACATACCAAGTCTTCGAACAAATATTATCAGTATAGGCCAACTCTCGGAAGAAGGAAACAAAGTCATGATCAAAGGAGAATACTTGAAAGGCATATGTTTAGGCCTATTTGTTAACATCGAGGATTCAACTCAATTTAAACAAGTTTGTAATAAGTAAGTAATAATTCAATTGTCACTGTATCACAGGAATCTCAGAAGATCACATCAGTCAGAAGAATACAGTTTAAAGTCATCCTACAGACTTGAATAAATACTGCATTGAAAGAAGTTCAATTTATTGATCAAGCCTCGGTGAAGTATTCAAGGAAGTGGATTTATTAAAGTGACAAAGATCTCATATATGTGACAGCAAATGTACAGGTTACAAAGGTTGAACAACAGTCAAAAGTAGACAATGGACCACATCTTAAAGTCAAGATGAAGAACAGACATTTCAGTTTGTCACTTATGTGCCAGACAGTGCATCAAGTGACAACTACATTCTAGTGGATATTCTTCATCAAGTTCAAGGACTGGTTTTACTATCTTGTAAGAATTTACATTCTCTTTTAAATTAGTTATTAATTTATTTATTAAATTAATTCTTCTGAATTAATTTAACAAATAAATTAAGTAATTAATTTATTGCATAAATTAATTCATCAGAATTAATTTATGAAATAAATTAATTATCAGAATTAATTTAAATTAGAATTAGAATTTTATTATAATTACTTAATGTAAATGAACTGGAATGACCATCCAGGATAGTCATCCCGATAGTCATTCCAAGTTTATTTATATTAAAAATATACTGGAATGACTATCAAGGGATAGTCATCCCGATAGTCATCCTAGTACATTTCTAGAAATTCTGATTTAATTCATGTAAATTCTCATAGTCATTCCAGTTCTTTCCATAGTCATTCCAGGCTACTTATTTAGTCATTCATGACTATTTTGATAGTCATTCCAAGTGGAATGAAAAGCAATACACGTGCAGATTATTGTCAAATGGATTAGTATAAGAAGAAAAGATCAAGACAGAAGGCAGTGAAGTTTATCACTTAACACAATATCTTAAGAAAAGTTTCTGTCAAGAAAAACCAAGAACTGCCGTGGACATTTCTTCAGTGAATTAAATTCTAGAATCATTGTGTTAAATCTAAACCAATAGAATTCATTCACTTGTACTGCTTTAACTATCTAGCGGATTTTTATCCCTAGAACGTATCTCAAATCATCAATTATTGTTATATCTTTTTCTTACAAAAATAGATAAATTCATGTCGAATTTGTTCTAGATTTGTTTTAATTAGTTTGAGATCCAATCTTGTAATCAGTACCATATTTGTAACACCTTTCAAGTTTAATATAAGTTATATTTAACTTGAATTCTGTTTCATTTTTATTCCGCCATAATTTGTTCTTAAATTGTTTTATTGTAAAACGGACAAATTCGATTAAACGATATAGTTTGTATTCAACCCCCCTTCTACAAACTTATCAGGACCTAACAATTGGTATCAGAGCCATTTGATTGATATACTAATCAAAGATCCAATTTTTGTGATTTTTTCTTAAACTCTGAAATTCTTATTATTCATTAAAAATCTCAAAAATGTCTACAACTCAGAAAGTTGGTACAGTAAATATTCCCATGTTCAGTAAGGAGCATTATCCTATGTGGAAGAAGAAGATGCTCCTGTTTCTTCAAGTGGCAAATGTTAAATATCTTGGAGTGCTGAAGAATGGTCCTAAACTTCCTATGATTGTGGAGGAAGAGCAGATAGAGAACAGTGTTATAACTAGAGCTGCTAGGATGTACCCTAAGGATCCCAAGGACTACACAGCTGATGAGAAAGAGGATGCTACCCTAGATGCTTGTTTACAGTTGATACAGGTTGATTGTCTTGATCCTATCATGCATAATCATGTTCTAAACTGTGTTACTGCTAAACACATTTGGGACACAATAGAGATAATCAATGAGGGGACAGAGGAAGTTAGAGAGAATAAGTTGGAAATTCTCACCTCTTCATATGAGCATTTCAGATCAAACCCTGGTGAAGGTATCTCTGAGGTTTTTGAGAGATACAACAAATTGATAAATGATCTGAATCTAAATGGAAAACACTATACTATCAAGGAGATTAACAAGAAGTTCCTCCTAACACTTCCATCTCATTTGGAGCACAGAATATCTGCAATCAGAGAAACAAGAGATCTTAGAGAGATTTCTTTGGAAAGACTGTATGGTGTTCTGAAGACCTATGAGCTGGAGCAGATTCAGCAAAAGGAGATATATGGAACTGGAAAGATATTTAGTACTTCTACTGCATTGGCAACAGAAGTCCCACAGAAACTGGAAGTGAAGGTTGTTCAACCTTCCAGTTCTGACATGGATGTTATTGATGCTGAATATGGCTTAAGATCCATTGATCAATCTGGTGGTGACTTCTATTCTTTGGAAGAACTTGATCAGCTGGAGGATGGTGACTTGGAAATGATAGTGAGGAAGTTTGGCAAATTCAGATTCAGAAGGAATCCCAATCTTAAGTTCAAGCCCAGGTTTCAGAGAGGTGGTTCTTCATCAACAAATAGCACAATGGGTGGCTATAAAACTGGAACCGTGGAAAGGAGCACAATCAGGTGCTACAATTGTAATGAGTTGGGTCACTTTGCAACAGAATGTAAAAAACCAAAGCAAGTGAGAAGGAACTCATTTGATTCTAGCAAGAAGAATAAGATTGGGAAAGCTTATGTTGCCGAAGGAAAGAGTTAGGATGATACTGATAGTGATGAAGAAGCAGGTGAAATTGGAAACCTAGCTTTAATGGCAAATGAGGCAAGCACTTCATCATCATTCATGTCAGAGGTAAAGTTTACTGATACTGAAATGATCTATCATCTTAGTACTACTGTTTCATGTGCACGTAGATAAAATGATAGAATAATTCTTTTGAACACACCTCTTGAAAAGGAGGTAAAAGAATTAAAACTTGTGCATGTTAATCAGGATGAACTAACTAAGAAAATAGCATTTCTTGATAATAGGGTTAAATGTTATATTCAACTGGAAACCATTCTTAAGGATCAGATTAGTGAACTTAAGGTCAAGGCTAATGCTTACTATAACTCTTGTAAGACTGCTAAAGAAATCATCAATAAACAAAGTATTGGTCATACTGTAGGAATAAGGTATGACTATAATGAGTCTATTGGAGAATTAAGCATAAACACCCCTAATAGAGTCAGTGCTGAAGAAAGGGGTGTACCATATGTGCTTAAGGGTATTGAAACACTTTTCTTTAAAGAATCCTTGGCAGGACCTCTGAATGAGAATTCTATCATTATTCAAGAGGAGATGCATATTGAGGATCTTGCTTTTGAACTTGTTCAGTCCAACAAGTGTATGTCTGACAAACCAGTCAAAGTTGTTTCAGCAACAGAGACTAAGTCAGACATCCATAAAGTGGATCAAAACAACTGTAGAACCAACATGCCTGCTGTTAATCTTTCTCATAAAGCATGTGGTGTGGTTAATTGCATGTCTTGTGCTTTCAATGTTATGTATGCTTATTTTAATAATAAGTATGTATCTGATAATAAGACTGCTCCACGTCAACATGTTAATAATAAGAAGCATGTTATATCTAAGACTACTAGTCCTCCAAAGACTAGAGTGGATCCATTTATCCCTAAGCCTACTCAGAAATGTGTTAAGGCTGGCTATAAATGGAAACGCTCTTTTGTGAAAGACGTTTATGTAGTTAAAGTTAAAATGTTGTTTTGCCTGACAAAGGCCAGTTCTTTAAATATGCCGGACCCAATCAAGTTTGGGTTCCGAGGAAAGACTAATCAATTTGATACTGCAGGGTGTGGCACAGGTAAACCGTGTTATGTGGGTTCTGGACAGTGGCTGTTCAAGGCATATGACCGGAGATAGAGCCCTGCTATCAAATGTGGTTGAGAAAGCTGGCCCAGGAGTTACCTTTGGAGATAACAGCAAGGGTATTACCAGAGGATATGGCTATTTGAAGTTTGGAAATGTTATCATTCAAGATGTATCTATTGTGGAAGGTATGAAGTTCAGTCTTCTCAGCATCAGTCATTTCTGTGACAGAGGATATGTTGTTTCCTTTGAGAAAGATAGATGTCAGATCCTTCACAAGAAGAATGGAAAGCCTGCTCTTCAAGGAGTAAGGAAAGGTGATTTGTTCATAGCTGATCTGCACTCTGGATCCTTCATCAGATGAAAGTTGGCTATGGCACAAGAAGATGTCTCACCTTAACTTCAAAACCATGGATCCTTCATCAGATGAAAGTTGGCTATGGCACAAGAAGATGTCTCACCTTAACTTCAAAACCATGAACTCTTTAGTCAAGAGGGAATTGGTGAGAGGTTTGCCTCAGATGGAATTTACACAGGAAGGACTGTGTGAGGCATGTTAGAAAGGGAAGTCAAAGAAAGCTTCTCACAAGGGCACTGACACATCATCAATAACTGAACCACATCAGCTAGTGCACATGGATTTGTTTGGTCCAGTTAATATGATGTCCATGTCAAAGAAACAATATGCACTTGTGATTGTTGATGACTATTCCAAATATACTTGGGTTTTATTCCTACATTCCAAGGATGAGACCCCACAGATGGTGATTGATCATATAAAGTTGATTGAGTTGGATTCTAGATTCCCTGTTAGAGCTATAAGGTCAGATAATGGAACTGAATTCAAGAATGCAGTCCTAAATGACTTTTGTGCAGATAAAGGAATAACAAGACAATATTCTGTCCCTAGAACTCCTCAACAGAATGGAGTGGTGGAAAGGAAGAATCGTACATTGATTGAAGCTGCAAGGACTATGTTAAGTGAATCAAGACTTCCAATGTACTTTTGGGCTGAAGCTATGAATACTGCTTGTTATACTCATAATCGAACTTTAATCAACAAGGACTTAAGGAAGACTACTTATGAGATCATGAACAACAAGAAACCAACTCTCAAATACTTTCATGTATTTGGTGTTAAATGCTTTGTGCTTAAGGATGACAATGTGAAACATGGCAAGTTTGAGGCCAAGGCACAAGAAGCTATTTTTATTGGTTATTCAAGAAGATCTTACAGGGTGTACTTGATTGATGGTCACCATGTGAAGGAAAGTGTCAATGTTACATTTGATGACACTAAACTCCCTAGTATCCAAACTGAAGATTCATCTGAAGAACTGAAGTTTGATAACTTGCCAGACTCAGAATCAGATGATGAAGCTCCACCTGAGGTTGTTACTGGAAATGAAGATAATAATGATGATAATGATCATGGTGGTGGTGGTGGAAACATTGGTAACAATGGAGATACCACTAACACTGGAGAAGAATCATCAAGGCAATCAAGCAACAACTCAGGGGGAGGAAAAAGGATCAACTAGTCACTCACAACATCAAAATGAATTTCAAGGTGAATCATCAAGATCAAATCTTCCAAGACAAATTGTATGGAATAGAGCTCATCCCTTTGAGCTGATCATTGGTGATCCAGATGTTGGAGTTAAAACTAGAAGTGCTCCTCAGAATGAATATCACTATTCAGGGTTTCTATCTGAAATGGAGCCAAAGAAGACTGAGGAAGCACTGACTGATCCAGATTGGGTGATTGTTATGCAAGATGAACTCAATCAATTTGAACAACATCAAGTCTGGAAGCTGGTACCCAGACCAAAGAACAAGAAAGTAGTTGGTACAAGATTGGTATACAGAAACAAGCTAGATGAGGATGGCATTGTTACAAGGAACAAGGCAAAACTGGTTGCTCAAGGGTATTCACAAGCTGAAGGCATTGATTATGATGAAACCTATGCACTAGTGGCTAGGCTTGAGGCCATCAGGATGTTCTTAGCATTTGCAACTTACTCTAATTTTAAAGTCTATCAAATGGATGTTAAGAGTGCATTCCTGAATGGTGAGCTGGATGAAGAAGTGTATGTGGAACAACCCCTGGCTTTGAAAATCAGGAGTTGCTGGACTTTGTGTACTTTCTCTTCAAGACTATCTATAGTCTCAAACAAGCCCCAAGAAAAAGAGTAAGTTTGAAATGAGTATGATGGGTGAGCTGAAGTTCTTTCTTGGATTACAAGTAAGTCAAAGGTCAAATGGTATATTTATTTGTCAATCCAAGTATCTCAAAGAACTCATCAAGAAGTATCATATGGAGGATTCAGCATCAGCAAGGACTCCATCTTCAACAACTGTCAAACTTGGAGCATGTGATAATTCTATCAAGGTAGATGTTACAAGCTACAGAGGTATGATTGGCTCCTTACTCTATCTTACTGCAAGTAGACCAGATATTATATATGCTACATGCTTGTGTGCAAGGTTCCAAGCGGACCCTAGAGATTTACATCTCGTTGCTGTTAAAAGAATCTTGAGATATCTTAAGGGTACACCTAATCTAGGTATCTGGTACCCTAAATATTATGGTTTTAATCTTGTTCGATATACAGATTCTGATTATGCAGGTAGTGTTGTGGATAGAAAGAGTACCTCTGGGAGTTGTCAATTCCTAGGAGGTAGATTGATTTCCTGGTATAGCAAGAAACAACAAACAGTTTCCAATTCAACAGCAGAAGCTGAATATATTGCTGCTGGAAGCTGCTGTGCTCAGATCTTATGGATAAGGAATCAATAGAAGGACTATGGCTTTGCATTAGACAAAATTCCTATCCTATGTGATAATACAAGTGTCATAGCAATCTCCAACAACCCTGTTCAGCACTCGAGAACGAAGCACATTGATATCAGGTATCATTTTATCAGAGAGCATGTCATGAATGGTACTGTGGAGTTACACTTTGTACCCACAGAAGAACAGACTGCAGATATATTCACTAAATCTATTGACGAATCCACATTTACCAGGTTAGTAGGTAAATTGGGTATGTTGAACAGTCTTAGTGATTAACAATATCTCTGTCTTGTTTGTTCTTATCTAAAATCATTTTCTCTTGCTGATAATTTAATGTTAAAGTTTGCCTATTCTTGTTTGAAAAGTAAAGCTTGTTAATTTAAATATTCTGAATAATTCATTTTCTTTAAAAATATTTTTCTCATATTTTTTAAGTGGAGAAATTTATTTTTATTGAAAATTTACTTATTTAGAATCATTTAAGTTAGTTTCAGATTGTAAATATTGTTGTTTGAATTTTTCTGCATGTTTATATATATTTTTATTGCACTTCTATAATTTTCTGCAATTTTATTATGTATGTGCATAATTTTCTGTAAATTTAATGCATTTTCTGTAGAAATTTTGTTGCTTTATTTTTATTCTGCAATTTATTTGTTGATAAGTGAATATTTACATTTTTATTTTCTGAACAGTTTTCCAATTTTCTAATTAATTCTGTTTAGTTTTACTTGTTTTTTCTAACAGGTTTTTGCCTTTTCTAATTATATTTGTTAGTCTTTGTTTTTTGTACTAGCATGACTATCAGAATGACTATCTTACATAGTCATTCCAGTAGTCATTCCCTTTTTATTTCGTTTTTAGCTAATTAAGATAGTTTTTTCTTTTGTTTTTTCAGTACTTTGTGTTTTGTACTGGAATGACTATCGGCATGACTATCCCATAGTCATCCCAGTAGTCATGCCAGTACTAATAGTATCAGTATTTATTTTTATTGTTTTAAACGGTTAGTATTCTTAAAATCATTTCAGTTTATACTGGAATGACTACCGGTATGACTACCCGGTAGTCAGAAGGGTGAAAAATGGGGTAAAGCTAAAGATCCAAAGATTAATTTGAATCAATAAATTTCTACTCCAGACTTCCATGCATAGCTAAAATTCTGAAAAAAAAAATGAAAGAGAGGGCATGGATATATGTAATACTCATGTTAAGAGTATATATGCATATACATATATACATTTGAGACACTGACTTCTGCTTAAGAAAGATCTCTTATAGATTCTCTTTCAATTAAAAGAAAAATCTTAATTTAAGTAGGCAAACTAAAGCTTGGGGAGTTGAGATCATAACAAGATAATAACATTGCATTGATGAATTTAGCCTTATGAAACATCTGGAGCATGAACAAATGTACTAGGGTTATAGCTTATAGGGTTATTGGAGTCGTCAACTGCCAAAGACAAAATTCTGGAAAATGGCAACACTCGGCCAGGTTTAAGTGTAGGAGTATAGTTACCTAAAATATTAGTTCCTGTCTTAATTATTCTACTTATCTTACAGAGCCAATAGTTTCATCTGTAAGCTCCACTGTATAGAGAGGGACAAATAAGAAAAAATAATTATTATACTTCAAAAATATGTCGCCAGGTAGCTGAAGTGGAATCCGAGCATATGATTATAAAATATATGAATACACATTAATCCTGGCATAAATGTTTAAGTTGAACAGATTTATTAGTGAAAACATTTTTTACTGGGATGAATTGAACATTGAATTAAAGCATGCTGAGAACTTTTAAGGTGACTATCAGACATATCATTCAGTTTCTATATACTCGCTTTAAACAATTGCATGCATTTGCCTTAAACCTTTTAGCAAACAACTAGACTAGTCTTGTTATTATGTATTCTTTAGTTTCTCGAATCCTCGACTAGAACTTTGTTAAAATTAAACTCCGAAGTAACTATTTTTCGATTAAACTACTAGGTACCTATTTATGAAATTAATGATTTAACACAGACAGATGTAGCGTGAAACTTATTCAAAGAAAAATGGAAACGACAAAGTTGATTTGATTTGTGATGTTTATTGTTAACGGAAGAATTTGGTATTAACAAAGTTTGAGGTTCGTCGCCGGAATCAAGATCTATGACGGTGGTTCTTCGCTAAAAGGTCGTCGGAGTGTGGTGGTTGTGATGAATTGGGGGCTGGGATTTTAAGGGTTTTCTTGGTGGTGGCTCATTGAGCTCTTCGCTTCCAACCCCCTACAATGTGCCTACGTACCCCGTATTTATAGGGGATCAAGCCCTACGTAGTTCTTGGGGAGCAAGTAACCTATATGGGTTGGTTCTGATTTCCGAGGCCCACTAGGATACTTGATCCGTCTTCTGGAATTGGTCTTCGACTCGCTTTAGGAATGTCCAACGATGAGGGCTAGTCACAAAGGCCCAAGGCTCGTCTATGATTTCAGGACTTCACAGATAAGGAAACTTCCCCGTCGAGGACTAGTCCTATTTGTTACCAGCTATTTCCTTATTTCATAGACGCAGGTATAGCCATGACTTACCCCAAATGCCAGACGCATCCTTGTCCCCCGAATGAGAAGCACCGACTAGATAGCAGGACAAGTGATCCCAAGCGTTTGGGTGCAAAGTGCAAGATTACTCCTGTTGCCCAGTAATAATCTATTGTAGAAGGGGGGTTGAATACAATAGAGTAAGATAATCGACTTCTTAATGTATATATCACAAATATGAAAAGAAAGATAACAGCTTTATTAAATCTGATATAAAACTGTTACAAACTCTCTCAAGAAATTCTGATGTTCTTGAGAGCTGCTAGTTTACAAAAACTCTCTCAAGAAATTCTATGTTCTCGAGAGCTTCTATTCGATTATGTTCTCTCTCGAATGAATACATATATCGAAACCAAGACTGTGTTTATATAGTGCACACAGCTTCTCTATCAATAACAAGATAAGTCCTAATCAATAACAAAGATAGAAACCTATCCTTAATCGATAGCTACATTCTACAAACCAGGAACAAATAGAATAAACTTCCATGTTTATCTAGACTCCAAATATAACTCAAAGTAGGAATCCTGATCAGCTTCAAGTTCTGATGATCAATCCTGATCATAGTCTGAGTAGGAATCCTGATGATCAATAAGATACTGACGCTTGATCAAATACTGATGACCATGCAATACTGATGACGTCAGCAATCCTGATCAGTTGAGTCTAGCTTCTGACGATCATTGAATTCTGATCTAACAATCTCCCCCAATCTCATACTTTGTGAAATAAAGTATAGATTCCAAATATTCAATGATGTCAAAAACATGTATCAAAATGTACAAGTATCTTTAGAAACAACTTATCTGTTTAAGCTTTTTGATAGAACAGATTCATCTTCAAGAAGTTGGATAATAAACTTTCTTCTTTTTCTTCAAGAATTTGAATCAGTCTTTCCTTAAGATTTCTGAGTTCTTCATCTTCCTCATTAATCTGGTAGATAGCTGCTCTGAGATTCTGTATGGAGCTTTTCTGTAGACTGTGCTTTTCAAGCAAAAGATAAGCAATTTCCTTCCCATCAGGATTGAGAGTAAGTTGGGTCATACCAAAAGTTACTTCTTTAACAGCAGTACCTCTTTGCATTTCCACATCCTGACCTCTTTGATTTAAGTACATGGGAATATAATTACCATCGAAATTACTGTTTCCATCCAGTCTTCTTCTTATAGTTGACAAAATCATGTCAGCCCATACTTTGTACACTTGGTTCTTCCATCTTAACAGATAGTGAACATATTTCAGTTCCTGTGTAGTTTTCATCAGCAGATCTTGAATAGATAGAATCTTCACACTACCATCTTTCATGAAGTACAGAAGCTTTTCTTTCTTTTCAAAACCATCATGACAATCTATAACTATATCAACAGCTAATAAATTGTTCAGATTTTCAGAAGTTAAAGTACCTCCAATTTCAGTTAAGGAGTAAGGATCAACATATGACATATTCAGATATTCAGCATCCCTGTGTCCAATACCTCCTCTTGAATTACTTGACATTTGCTTCAGATTCGAAAACATCTTTAACCAGAGTGTTTTTGATCTAGCCGTATCAGACAAATCAACAACACTTGAAGCACTTGTAATAATTCCACCAGTCTGAAAATTGATAGGTGTATCACACTTCAGTGTACTTATGTGTTCCCACTTCTTGTCTTTCTCCTTTTCATGAGTGTAGCTTCTTTCAAGTAAAGATTCTTGTCTGCTTGTATTTCTCCATTGTCTTTCATTTGAAACTTTAAGCCTTTGTAGATAGAGATTGAAATCTTCATATGTTCTTTTTGTAATATCTCTTCTTCTGGCTTCTTCTTCTTCATCTACTTCTTTGTTGTGACAATCAACAACAGTAGATAAGATTATCAAATCAACCTCTTGCAGAATTTCAGATTCGTCAGGATCTTGAATATTGTCAGGATTAGAATCTTCAATTTGATTTGTATTGCTGAGAGTTGATTTACTTGTTTTTTTTCTCAATTCAGGTTCTTCTTCAACAAATTCCTTGTCTTCTTTCTCCATGATATCCTTGATAACAGGATCTGTTAGATTTTGTGAAGCTTCAGGAATTTCTTCAATTCTTAATCCTCTAGACCTTGTCTGTCTAGGTACTGTTTGAGTTGAAGAACCTCTTTTACTTCTTCTAGCACCTCTCCTACTTCTGCTTCCTCTACCTCTAGCAGGAGCAGTATAGCTTTCCATTGTCTCTCTTTGTAGTCTCAAGAATTCTTCATGTGAGAGATCTGGATATTCTTCACTTGCTGTAGAGAGTGCTTTTCTTGCATATAATTGTTGAACTCTTTTATCAGTGTGATATAGAGTAACAATTCTGCCATCTTTTGTAGAAAACTTCTGGAATAAATTTGATGCATCTTCAGGATTATCAATAATTACATCTTCATCACCTTCAGGAATTGTAGCAAGAATGTGTCCATGACCAGGTGTCAGGATTTGATCTTCCGTCAGGATCTGAGATTGCACCAATGTTCTTACTGTCTTAACTCCAGAATCAGAAACATGAGTTGACTGCGTTGTTTGACTTTGAGAAGTTTGGATTGTCTTCATAACAACAGCATCAGAGGTTTCTCCTTGTATCACTTTGTCACCACCATCATCTCCAGTATCATCATCATTATTTCTTAATACTAGATCAGGTGTACATTTTGTCTGAATAACCTTCTCCCCCTTTTTGACATCAGGATTTGACAATAATTGCAAAATTAAGGAAAGAGAGGCTTGAATTTCAGTTACTTTAGTATCCAGAGAATCAATTCTTTGTTTGATGGAGGTTTGTTCTGAAACAACAGATTTCATTTGGGATTCCACTACCCTTAGTTGTAAAGTAGTAGGCACCTTTGTAAAATTATTAAAGATATCAGTCCTCACTTTTTCAGTTGAACCCTTGATAGAATCAATCTCACTTTTCAGGCTTTTGGATAACAAAGTAGTAGCCTTCAGATGATTCTTCAAGTCTTGATTCTCAATAGATTTCACTGCATTATAGGCATGTTCAATAGCAGAAGAAAAACTGATAGATTCATCAGATTGGTGCCATGAATTGTTCCATTCATTCTGTCTAAATGCCTCTGCAGGATCAAAGGAAGGAGTAGAAAAATCTTGTCTCTGATCTTTCCCAGTGAAAGCATTGCTAGCCATATATGTACTTGATGAACCAAAATTAGTTCCAAGACTAATTTTGATTGCTGTAGCAAGTTGTTCCTTCTCTTTTCGATTCTCATTATCATCATCACTATCATCAGAAGTATCATCAGCAGTATCATGAGTAATATCAGGATCAGGAATAGCAATACCTTTCAGTTTATCCTGTGGTTCTGAGATAGGATGATCCATTGGTCTTGAACGAAGTGGCTGTATAAAAATAGGTTCATTATCAGGAGCACCACTAGCGTCAGGATTTGATATGCTTGCATCAGTATTTGCTACCATTGGTTCTTGTGGAGCTTGAGGTTCAGAAGCTGCTTCAACACTTTGAGCTAAAGGTTCTTGTGTGCTTCCCTCATTGACAATGTTCTCGACCAATCTTTCAATAGAAGCTGTAGCTTTGCCTGCATCTTCACTTTGAGAAGATGGTTCTTGTGTAGCTGGAATGTTGATGTCTTCATTCTCCCTTTGAGAAAATGGTTCTTGTGTGACCATTCCACTAGCTAAGCCTTCACCCAAACTTTGATTGAGTGGTTCTTGTGTGGCAGGATCAACAGTAGCTGCTGAATTACTCTGAAATTCAGGTTCTTGTGGGCTTGATCCTTTCAGCTTCTTCTGTCTCTGATAGACTAACTCTTCTGCATTCCTCTTTTTCTTTGATGTAGGTGTAAGACCAACCAAGGAAGCAGTTGTAGAAACCTTCTCCCAAGAAATTTCTCTAATCTGAGATGGAGAGGCTGGAGAGTCTGATATAGAGACAACTTTTGTTGTTGCATCAGGAATACTAACATCAGGATTTGCTAGAGCATCAGGAGTAGATGACTCATCAGGATTTGATGTCTGAATATCAGTATCCTTCATTTGCACTGTCAAAGGAATATGATACCTGCTTTTTGATAATTTCCTTGTCTTTTGTGGTTTTGATGATGGTACCACAGCTTTAGTAGCAGTATCAGCAACTTCCTTGTTCACATTCATCACAGAGGATATAGGTAAGTCATCCTCTGAATCACTTTCATCAATCAACCTTATCTTCCTTTTCACAGGAACATTCTTAACAACCTTATCAGCTTTCTTCACCAGGACCCCTTGTACACCCCCTTGTATCTTCTTTTTAGTGAGTGGTGTAGAGGAAAAATCCTTTGAACCTGATTGCCTTCCAGACACATCAGTTCTAGCTGATTTCTTTGATTGTACAACTAAAGTCTTTTGAGAGACAGTAGAGGTGGTTGTTAACTGTTTAGACTGTTTAGGTTGCATGCTTGTGTCAGGAACAAGGTGGGTTGGGCCTTGCCCCATAGCATTAGAAAGTAGTCCATAACGAGTAGGCATTTTCTGATGTAAGAAAAACCTAACCTCATCAGGAATAAAAGCATTTCCTATAAAACCATTTGCCTTATCACTGTTGACTAAGGACTTAATATTATTCTCAGTAATTCTACAGATTGGTAGAACTACATCATCCTCAAAAACAATATTAGGACATAAGTGATTAAATATCAACTGTAAAAATCTAAGAAAACAGACAGAACCCAATTTATCTGATTTCCTATCACTTAAAGCTTTTAAGATAAAAGACCCATAATCAAACACTGTAGAATGGATAAGAGAGTACCCAATTTTAAGAGATCCTGATGGAAGAGCATCAAAATTTGATGTCTTGTTCAGGAAACAGCGGCTGATTGTATCAAAGAAGAAATTCCATTCCTTCTTAAGCTTTGTCCTGAAGAGATTTCCATATCTCTTTACTTCACCATTGTAGCCCAACTTTGTAACAAACTCAAAAAGAGTAGAGTCCGAAACATTAGCAGAAATAGCATCACCAAGAACGGGTAAATGCAGGGCTGCCTCCACAATTGTAGGAGTCACATAGTGAGTAGTTCCATTATATTCAAAACTCATCAAGATTGTATCAGAATGCCCTTTATCAAAAGTAACTGAGTTCCACACCTGCATTACAGACTTAAAAGAAACACTTGCAGGTTCTGTTAAAGCAAACTTCAATGGGCTTGAAGCTAGAAAATCTTGAATGATATGAAACTCATTGGGTAAATCTTGATGATTTAGAATAGCCACAAAATTGTTAGTGGCAAATGTAACACCACTAATCACTGTCTGTTTGTTCATGAATGATGAAGATGTCATTGTAATGCTTTTGAAAACCCGAGAATTAAGATTTGAAGCAATTAGGGTATGAAAGCACAGAGAGAGATAGAAAACGAAAAACTGATGATAAGAAAGTAATTAACGATGTAGACCAATGAAAAGTATTTTGTTAAAACAAAATATTACTCTCAAAGACAGGTGGCAAAATATGATTTGTGCACAAAGAATTAGTGGATAGATTACGTGTGTCATTTAAATAAATCTGCACCGCCTTTTATGTGTATGTATTGATATATCTATAATAGTGCAACACACGCGCGCATACAGTTGTCCTACTAAAACTCAACCGTCCATCAGCAGATACTGATGAGAAATTAGGCACAAATTAAGTAATGAAATACTGACCTGTACATCAGAATTGACCAGTTGACTTCCTGTCAGGATTGAGTCCTATCAGGATTTGATCAAAGATACATACCTTTCTGAATAACCATCAGGATTTGACAGTTATCAGGATTTCCTCTCTGTAGCTTTTCCTCAGAAATTCTCAAAATTCATCATTCCAAGTTCATTCACCAATTTATTGAAAGTAGCTTCAGGTAGTGGCTTGGTGAATATATCAGCTAGTTGTTGATCAGTAGGAACAAAGTGAAGTTCAATTGTTCCTTCCAGAACCTGTTCTCTTATAAAGTGATATCTGATACTTATGTGTTTAGTAAGAGAATGCTGAACTGGATTTCCTGTCATTGCAATAGCACTTTGGTTATCACAATAAATAGGGATTTTTGAGTATGACAGGCCATAATCTAACAACTGATTTCTCATCCACATTATCTGAGCACAACAACTTCCTGCAGCAATGTACTCAGCTTCTGCAGTTGAAGTGGAAATAGATTTCTGCTTTTTACTGAACCATGAAACTAGTCTTCCACCCAAAAACTGACAACTTCCTGAAGTACTTTTCCTGTCTATTTTGCATCTTGCAAAATCAGCATCTGAATAACCACACAACCCAAAATCTGATTCCCTTGAATACCAAAGGCCAAGTGAAGGAGTGCCTTTGAGATATCTGAAAATTCTTTTGACTGCAATCAGATGTGGTTCTCTAGGTTTTGCTTGAAATCTTGCACATAGACAGGTTGCAAACATGATATCTGGTCTACTGGCAGTGAGATACAATAAAGAGCCAATCATTCCTCTGTAGTGAGTTACATCTACCTCTTCACCTTGATCAGGATCAAGTTTGGTAGCTGTAGCTATGGGAGTTGAAGCAGGAGTACTGTCTTGCATGTTAAACCTTTTCAGTAAATTCCTTGTGTATTTAGACTGATTAATAAAAATCCCTTCATCAGTCTGTTTAACTTGAAGACCCAGAAAGTAACTCATTTCTCCCATCATGCTCATTTGATATCTTGACTGCATAAGCTTGGAAAACTTTTCACACAGCTTATTGTTTGTTGACCCAAAAATGATATCATCAACATAAATCTGAACTAACAGCAACTCCTTACCATGATTCAAATAAAATAGAGTTTTATCAACTGCACCTCTTTTGAATCCACTTTCCAGTAAGAATTGAGCTAAGGTTTCATACCATGCTCTTGGAGCTTGCTTTAGTCCATAAAGTGCCTTATCCAGTCTGTAGACATGATCTGGATATGTAAGATCAATGAAACCAGGAGGTTGTTCAACATAAACTTCTTCCTCCAGTTCACCATTTAAGAAAGCACTTTTAACATCCATCTGGAAAACCTTGAATTTCTTATGTGCTGCATAAGCAAGAAATATCCTGATGGCTTCTAGTCTGGCAACAGGAGCAAAAGTTTCATCATAGTCAATTCCCTCTTGTTGGGAATACCCCTTTGCAACTAGTCTAGCTTTATTTCTGATAATGACTCCATCAGAATCAGTCTTGTTCTTGAAAATCCACTTTGTACCAACAATTGATCTATTCTTTGGTCTTGGTACCAGTTTCCAGACTTCATTCCTTTCAAATTCATTCAGTTCTTCTTACATTGCAGTAACCCAATCAGCATCTTTAAGTGCATCTTCAACTTTCTTAGGCTCCTCCTTGGATAGAAAGTTATTGTATAGACATTCATTCTGAGTTGCACTTCTTGTTTGAACACCTGCATCAGGATCTCCAACTATCAAATCAGGAGAATGATCTTTTGTCCATTTCCTTGCTGGTGTCAAATTGTTTCTTGAAGAAGATGCTCCCCCTGGATTGGTGTTATCTTGATTGAAAGAATTTGATTGATTTGAAGCTCTTCCTGAATTATTGCTATGCCCTCCTGATGTGTTATCAGTATCTTCACTTGAATCAGTATCTGAAGAATTCTGTCCTGATGATTGAGTTGACTCTGAACTTGTAGTTGAATGGCGTTGCTCCCCCTCAACATTAGAACTACTAGTTGTATCACTGTTGTTTGCATCATCAGTATTAGCACCATCAGTACCTGGTGAGTCATCAGGATTTGGTGACCCATCAGTATCTGATGAATTGACAGGATCTGATTCACTTTCTTCAGGTTCCTTGAAAGCTTCATTTTCAAATAACAATCTATCATGCGAGTCTTCAATGATTCCAGTTATCTTCTTATCATCAAAAGATACATGAATTGACTCCATGACAGTTCTTGTTCTCAAATTAAAAACTCTGAAGGCTCTTGATGTAGGATAACCTATGAATATTCCTTCATCAGCCTTTGTTTCAAATTTCCCTAGCTGTTCAGGATGAGTTCTGAGAACAAAACATTTACAGCCAAACACATGCAAATGCTTCAGACTTGGTTTCTTCTCCTTGAGTGACTGATAAGGAGTGACACCATGCCTATTTATCAATGTGAGATTTTGTGTATAGCATGCTGTGTTGACTGCTTCTGCCCAGAAATATGTAGGTAATTTAGCTTCTTCCAACATAGTTCTGCCAGCTTCAATAAGAGTTCTATTCTTCCTTTCTACTACTCCATTTTACTGAGGTGTGCCAGGAGCAGAGAATTGTTGAATGATTCCTTTGTATTTACAGAACTCTTCCATCTTTGAATTCTTAAATTCAGTACCATTATCACTTCTCAGAATCTTGACTTTGTACTTTGTGGTTGTCTCAATCATCCTCACATGATCCAACAGAACTTCAGGAGTTTCATCTTTTCTGTGCAGAAAATACACCCAGGTGAATCTAGAATATTCATCAACAATTACAAGAGTGTACCTTTTCTTACTGATGGACATGATGTTGACTGGACCAAACAGATCAAGATGTAGCATGTGATATGGTTCTTCAATAGAGGATTCTGATTTACTCTGGAATGATGTCCTTCTTTGTTTTGCTTTTTGGCATGCATCACAGAGTCCATCAGGTGTATATAAGACATTAGGTAATCCTCTTACTAACTCTTTCTTAACCAACTCATTGATGTTGCTGAAGTTGAGATGAGAAAGCTTCTTGTGCCAATTCCAACTTTCATCTACTGAAGCTTTACTGATGAAACATGTAGGGGAGCCATCAGTATCTGAGAGAATGTTGGCTTCATATATGTTACCATGCCTGTAGCCAGTTAGTGCTTTCTTTCCTGTTGCTTTACTGACTACTTCACAATGTGTGGAATAGAAATTGACATGATAACCTCTGTCAGTGATTTGACTAATACTCAACAAGTTGTGTTTTAGTCCCTTCACTAGAGCTACTTTTTCAATGATGACATTTCCAATGATTATATTGCCATATCCCAAGGTTTGTCCAATGTTGCCATCTCCATAAGACACAATTGGGCCAGCTTTTTCCTCATATTCTGATAACAGAGCTTTGTTTCCAGTCATGTGCACAGAACATCCACTATCCATGACTAACACATTTTTCCTTTTACCCTGCATCAGAATAGTAAAACACTAGTCAGAATGTTTAGGAACCCACACTTGTTGGATTCCTTGTTCATGCATTTTATTAAATTTAACAGCAGAAGACTTTTTGACTTTAGCAGTCCTGACAGGATTTACTCCATCAGGATTTGCTTTGTCAGTATCAGTATTAACAAAAGCATGCTTCAATATGACATTTTCAGTTCTATCAGACTTTGTACTACTTTCAACCTTAGGCAATGGATCATAAAAGTTATAGTACAAATCATGATACTCTTTACATGTATAAATAGAATGCCATAGACTACCACAATGAAAACAGGAATTCTGTGGTTTGTAAAATACTGATCTATTCCTAACATCAGACTTAGGAATTTCAACAATTTTCTTCTTACTCTTTTTACAATCAATGGCAAGATGATTAGAGTTACCACAGTTAAAACAACACTTTCTAGGTGCATTTGGGATATATTTATAACCATTCTCTTTATTGATCCCAACTTTACCATTCCTGTTTCTCTTAACAGTAGCTTCCTTTTTCTTATCTGTAACCTCACAGATTTTATCCTTAAGCTGTTTCTGAGACAATAGACCTACATTCTTAGTGACTTTGTTCATGACAGGTTTAGACTTTATAATTTTAATTCTTTGAGTAGAAGAAGATCCCTTTTCAAAAGTAGAATTGGAATCCTTACCAAAAACAAAATTAACAGGAGTAATCTTAGATTTGGTTGAGTCTATAACATGTCTATAGGTCTTTGGACTGACTGTCTCATCAATGACAATTTTCTCTTTCAATTTCTTATCTTCATCTGACTTTTATCCTAGACACTCTCTCCAATTCTTAGAGGTATTAATCTTATGAAATTTCCTACCAGAGTCTGTCCAGGTTCTGATTTTCTCATTAGCATATTCAAGTTCTTTTTAAAGGGAAGTACATTTAGATGGCATCTCTAAGTGCATGTGTTTAGCATTATCACATTCTTTTTGTACTTCTTGCATACGAGAAAATTCAGCTTCTAATATCTCATTCCTCTTTCTAAGGTCAGACATCTCAGATAAGATTCTAGTATTCTCAGCAGTTTGACTTCTAAAGCTAATATGTAATGACTTTAGAAAATGTCTTAACTCAGAAGCATTATCAGTATCAAAATCAAAGATAGTATTTAGTACCTTATCATCAGGAGCAGCAGTTACATCAGCATTGGCCATTAACGCATAGTTGACTACCTCAGTATCAGATTCTGAGGAAGAGTCCATCCAATCCTTGCTTGATGTGATGAGTGCCTTTGTCTTGTTGCATTCAGAAGCAAAGTGACCCATACCATTACACTTGTAGCATCTAACCTTTGACTTGTCAAATTTGCTACCCTTGCTGTCCTTTTTGATATACTTGTCTTTGTCTGCTTTGAAGGTCTTTTTCTGAAAGTTGCCTTGTCTTCTATTCTTCCTGAACTTCATCCTTCTGAAGTTTCTGACAATCATAGCAACCATCTCTTCCATGTCTGAATCAGAAGAATCATCACCAGTATTGGCATCAGGATTGCCATCAGTATCTGATGAAGAGTCGTCAGGATCTGACTCAGCTACTCTTGATTTACTTCTAGAGACCTCCATAGCTTTTCCTTTTGATTTAGCTTCTACATTCAAAGCAATTGACTTTGCCTTGCTGCTTTTCTTGTTCTTTCTCTGTTGAACTTCAAGATCATGAGTTCTTAGCATCCCATAGATCTCATCAAGAGACACAATGTTCAGATCATACTAGTGTCTAATGATTGAGGTCTGAGTATCCCATTCTTCAGGTAAAGCTCTAAGAAATTTGGTGTTTGAATCTTCAGTTTCATATACTTTGTCAACTAAGGATAAGCTATTCAATAGAGTCAGGAATCTATCATATAGATCAGTCAGGCTCTCTTCAGGTCTTGCATCGAATTGTTCATATTCTTGAATCATTAGAGCCCTTCTGTTTTTCTTGACAGATGCAGATCCCTGGAACTGAGTTTCCAAAGTATCCCAGATTTCTTTTGAAGACTTGCATGCAATCACTCTGTTTGACATAACAGCATCAAGACTATTGTGCAAGATGTTCTTTATCTTTGGTTCCCTGAGTACATGAGCTTTTTCTTCTGGAGTCCATTCAGCTTTAGCTTTGACCACATAATGTTCTGGTACTGTATCTGTTCGTTCTACGAACTTTGTTGGTATATATGGTCCATCACGAATCCTGTCCAAGTAGTCAGGATCCATAGCCTCCAGGTACATCAGCATCTTTACCCTCCATGTAGGATATTCTGATATCTTTAAGATGGGAATCTTCATGCTTTCATACTTGGTTGTCGACATCTTTAGATCGTATCTGATTCAGAATTAAATCAGTTTGCTCTGATACCAATTGTTGCCCAGTAATAATCTATTGTAGAAGGGGGGTTGAATACAATAGAGTAAGATAATCGACTTCTTAATGTATATATCACAAATATGAAAAGAAAGATAACAGCTTTATTAAATCTGATATAAAACTGTTACAAACTCTCTCAAGAAATTCTGATGTTCTTGAGAGCTGCTAGTTTACAAAAACTCTCTCAAGAAATTCTATGTTCTCGAGAGCTTCTATTCGATTATGTTCTCTCTCGAATGAATACATAAATCGAAACCAAGACTGTGTTTATATAGTGCACACAGCTTCTCTATCAATAACAAGATAAGTCCTAATCAATAACAAAGATAGAAACCTATCCTTAATCGATAGCTACATTCTACAAACCAGGAACAAATAGAATAAACTTCCATGTTTATCTAGACTCCAAATATAACTCGAAGTAGGAATCCTGATCGGCTTCAAGTTCTGATGATCAATCCTGATCATAGTCTGAGTAGGAATCCTGATGATCAATAAGATACTGACGCTTGATCAAATACTGATGACGTCAGCAATCCTGATCAGTTGAGTCTAGCTTCTGACGATCATTGAATTCTGATCTAACAACTCCAAAGTTCCCCAATAAGGACGCACCCATTGAGTACAGGAACAGAGCTCCCAAAGCACACACTAAGGTTCACCACACATCCCCAATGAGGACGCGCCCATTGAATACAGGAGGAGGCCTTCAATCAACAGGTAAACCCCTGGAGGCCTTCAACCACGGACATCCCCCTCCTAGGGCACATCCTAGGAGGGAATTCTTCAATATCATATCAATAAACCTTCTCTTCTTCAGGGCGCGCCTTCATGCTCTTTCCTTGCAAAAATACTCTAATGAGGGCGCGTCCTTCAATTCTTCTACTTGTAAACACCCAAAAAATCATTTATTTTTGACAACTCTAATCTTCATTCTTTTAGAAAGGATCAACACTTACACATCCCACCTCTAAGCCTACATGAGCGAACCCGACGTAGGAAAAAAGAGGCATTATGCACAAGTGTAAACCTCTCTCACATACCACATCTTGTGACAAAGTATAATCTCCTAACAATGATGTGGAGATCAACCCATTTTTCTGTATCTCCTGTAACACAAAAAATTAAAAAAATTTAATCCTAGAATGACTCTCTTTTGGGCGCGCCCTAGACCATAGGCACGTCCTCATTCAATAATTCCATTAATAGACTAAGAACACAACAATATGCACATTAGAGATTCACCTTAGACCATCAACATTGTAGGGCGCGCCCTAAGAGGGAGGCACGACCATAGCCTAAGTTAGATCACCGGTCTTCAAGTAATAAAAACCCTTAGGAGAATTTTGACAAATAATCCACATAAGTCTTTTGAGATCAAATGAGTTGATTCAAAGTGTCCAAGGCTGGAGCTATTGAAGTTAAGAAGGTGGAGCTAGCCCAACAAAATAAAGATGAGGAAGTTTGAGAAAACCTTGGAGGCAGGGAGGACGCGTCATGACGATGAATGTAATCTTTCCACCAGAAACACAATTTCTAACACAAAGGCAATTTCTTCAGCAACCTCCGTGTAACTCTACTCATATTGCTTGTTTATCTTCACTTTCCCAAAATAAACTGAATTTTGTTTGTAAAATTCGTAATCTGACTTTCAGGCCTGTTTCTGAACTACTCCAGTTGGAATCTTGATTTTGGATCACTTTTGGATTGTAGAAAATTTTGTTATCTTTGCATGGGCTGTAAGATCGTCAAATTCTGATGTCTAGAACTCTAGTTATGGCCCAAACAATGATATATGCGCGTGTAGATCAATAAATCTGAATTTCCTTGTATTTTAAGTCCAAATAACTCCAATTCCTTCGAAGTTTTGGAATTCTCTATTTCCCTTCCTACCAATCTTGTTATACTTGTACTTTTACCGGGAAAAGTTCTGCATCTCACCATTTAATCAAGGGTGTGTCGTCCATTATACGGGGAAAGTGCAAAGCTCACCCTATAGGGCGCGCCCTATACGCATAAACAAACCATCTCAAAAGTTTTAAAAATTTCATCACCTCAACTAGGACTAGGGAAAGTGTATATGGACTACCCTCCTAGACTAAGAGGTAATTAATTTACCTTATAGTCTACTATTCAGGCATAGCCCGTATTCAATCAACCAAAGCATCATCTTATTGAAAATACTCCAGCAAACGCTTGTATGGCTATTCGGGGACCTCACCCTCAAAAGTTTCAATAAGACGTTAGGGGGCACTTTCCGGTCATGGAATACTTCGAATCTTGACCCACGAAAGGGCATCTCAATATGAGGCATATCTCGAAGAGGCATCCGTTAGAGAGGAATATTAGTCACCAATATCTTCTATATAATTTATCGTGTAGAGGGCCTTCACCAGAGTAGCCTAGGGTCCCACCTTAGCGCCTCTATTCGGCGAAGGGGCACACAAAAGGCGTCAATTGTATCTTCACACATATTTTCATGAAGAAGCATCCCCGTAAGAATACTCTGTTGTTCATAGGAAGAGCCGGGAGATGCATCAGTACTACCCCCCAGCGTCGTTAGGGCGCGCCCTCTTGCGTAGGGCGGCCTAAGTGGTCGAGGGCATGACAAAGCCTCCTATAGTTTTCTAGTCCATTTTATAATAACATTCTTCTATGGAGGGGCTCACTAATGACCTTGGGGCCATATCCTACTGATCAGGGGGCGCATCCTAAGGTCCAGGGGCCTCTACTCCAAATATTCTTCTTCTTGCTAAAAACAATCTGAAGGCTTGCACAATCATGTTTAAAGTCGAAGCCTTAATATGAGGTTGATACCATTATGGCGCGCCTTGAAGGGCATGTCTTCTATTATTGAGGATGTGACGACGCGTTCTCTGAAGATAAAAGTCTTGTCTTTTTACGGAGGGGCTCACTCCTGTCCATGGGGCCTCGACCTATAATCAGGGGGCTCTCACTGTGGATCACGGGGCCTCTACTCCAATAGCTTCCTTTCTTATGAAATTCAAGTAATAAATTCTTCTTGAAAACATTGAAGTCCACTTGAGCATTCGTGTTTTTCTTTGAGAGCATGTATTTTTCCATTGATGGTGCGTCTTGTGTGTTCTGACGCTGATCATTCCGTATAAGCTTCCTGTCATGTCTTCCTCGGTAGTCACTCGTATAACACCAATCTTGATCTCGACGGTCCATCGAATTCTCATGCGGAGGGGCTCACTCATGTCCATGGGGCCTTGACCTGTAATTAGGGGGTACTCTCTTTGGATCATGGGGCCTCACCTCAATATTATCTTCCCCTAAAAATCATTGAAGTTCATGCTGAGCAGTAATTTATCTGAACATCGGAGCATCTTCGGAGGACGCGCCTTGAAGGAAGGACGTGCTCGAAAGACGACCAAGGGGCTTAATTATTGGAGCTTGTCTGATCTTCATTAGAACTGTTTGTAGACATTTTCCAGAGGACTCGTCTTCGGTGAGAAGCGATCCTTGGGACCTCTGACATATTGAGGGCACATATTTGACGTAGATGGTGCGTCTTTATGGATTGGGACGCAGAGCTCGATAACTCTTGAGATATTTTCCCAAGTAGAATTCCCCACTTGTCAAAAAACTCAATAATTTGGAAAATCTTAGAGATTACCTGGAGGACGCGTCCTAGAGAAGAGGGTGTGTTCCATCATCGAATTCTTCCAGAAGTTGTTGGAAGTCATCTAAGCATCTGGTATCCTCCTTTTGGGCTCGTTCTTGAGGGTTCTTGAGGATCTCTTTCGCATAAATTAATATCCATCATCCAAAACTTAATGCAACAATAACAGAAAAAGTTAGGATTTAGTGTTACCTGGAGGACATGCCCTGAAGATGTAGACATAGTTTCTGATTGATGTGTTCACTTCATAAATTGTCCTTTGTGTCTTTAGATAACTCCATGCAAAACCCTAGTTCTTTGTGCCACAACTTTTCTTGTGTCAGCCGACAGTAGTGATAGTTGAATATTGATCGACATTAGTAGTATGCATCTTGAAAATTTCTGAGCCTTGATGGAAAGTTAGCACGCCAGATAAAGGTATCATCCTTCCCCTTTCTCAAGTTACCACCAAAAAATTTTATTCAGCATTGATGATCAATAGATATCCATTACCAAATAGGATTCTGAAATTAAAATTCGTAGCTGTCTTTTCTCCTTCATTTCTGGGTTGTTCCGGTTTGAATTTTCTTAATTAACCAGATCTGGAGTAAAGAGAATTCTCCAAGGTTCGCGTGGACTATAAGATCGTCCAAATCTGACTTCTGAAACTCAAGATACGGTCAAAACAGTGTAGATAGCTCATATAGCCCAATAAATCCAAATTTTGTACTGTTGTGACTCCAATATAGCTCTTTATCTTGAAATTCTTGAACATGATGAAACATCTTTCCTCCTAGATGTAGATCTTGATTCATCCTCTAGTAAACCTTGTTGAACGTCGTTGATCGGAAAGATGGAAACCACCGCCTTCAGGCATACATGGAAACACCCTTTAGATCTAAATGGCCTTCACATCTTCTTCTTCAGGTCTTGTTCGACCCCCCTGGCCAAGAATTGTCATCCTAAAATCATTATCCCTGGATCTTCCTCCTTGCCACTAACATTAAATCATACCCATGGCCATCCTTCGAATCTTGCCTGACTTTTCCCTTAAAACCTTCATCATGATAAGATATCTCTTCCTCCTGAGATTATGATTGTTAGGTCCAAAGTATCGTAGAAGGGGGGGGGGTTGAATACGATACTCACAAATTATTTGATTTCATTCGCGGATAAATAATTGTGTTTTTGTCCGAAATCAAATTTACTAAATCAAAACACGAGTCGGGGAATATATTGTTTTATAAATATAAACCACGAAGGGTGCTACAATTATAATCCATAGGATTAGCTTCAATGAGTTCAGGTTACAGTAAATCAATACAAGTGATAGAATTTAAGGCACTATTTATTTCTCTATAGAATTTATCAAGCTCTTAAATTCTTCTCCGTTAATGATCTCTGAAAACAACTGACTGAAGAAGACACTGTCTTCAATTCTCGAATTGTAGACTTTAGAAAACTATCGAAAGTCAAGAGAAGATCCTAGCCGCCCATTTCCTTGATCAACCTGACAAGAATTGAATTCTTTTCACCTGCTCCAATTTTTCAAAAACTATCGAAGGCAAAGTTTTCTTTTCCTTCGATAGATTTAAATAAAATCTATCGAAAGAACTACTTTGTTTATTTGAAAGTAATTCGATAGTTTTATAAATAAAACTATCAAACTAACACTTTTTATCCACTTCGATGGTTTCTTAAAAAGAAACTGTCGAACTAGGTTTCCTTCTGATATGGGCCAAAAACATTCTTGAAAATATAACTAATGACGTATTAATTAGACCTAGATTGGTCCAAGAATTAAGCCCAATTAATAAGGCCCGAAACCCTAATTATTTATTAATTTCGTAATTAATAAAAAGGAAAAATCTACAGCTCATAAAAAGAGTCCAAAGTATGTGAAATACTTCAAAGATTAGCCTCCAAGGGATACAAACCTAATAGGAGTCAGCCTCCTACAAACTAGGATTCACAATCATGATCTAAAAAGGTGACTTGGCCCCCAAGTCACCTAATTCTACTCTAAATGCAGGGCTCCTGACGCTTATATAAGGACCCCGATCCTTCACATTACAACTATGTTTTTTGGCTTGATTCTCAGCATTGATTGAGATACATAGGCATCTTGTGAGGGCAGATTTAGTCACGAAACACGAGACCAGTCATTAAAGCTCGAAAGCTCTCAAACCATAGCATTAAATTCGAAAGTACAGTTTTTATTCCACAACATTTTGGCGCCGTCTGTGGGAAGACAACATCAACCATGACAAATACACGAAGAACAAATCGAGAAACTCAGACTTTTGAAGGACTTCCTCTTACCTCTGAAACGGAGACTCATGGAAGCCAACCACCGCCAACTACTGGCACTCAAGGGGCGAATATCCCCCTCACCACTACTCAAGGACCAGAGATCCCAATTTCGGTTGAAGGGACGAATCCCCTGCAAATGGTCGTTCATGGCCCTAATCCTCAAGAGACTATTCTCTAGAAACCAATCACAACCTCTCCGCTACTCATGAACACACCACATGGCCTTCAACTTCACACCACGCATCTTCCCCAATACACAACTCAAACTCTTGGGATGCCAACTTATGGCATGCCCCCTCGACCTACAGTGGGGAGTAGTGGTATCAATCCAACCTACCACGAGGCATATGTGCCCCCTTATATTCAAGGGCTGGGACCCCAAAATCAGCAAATTCAAACTCGACAGACCCCCTTGATTCAAGACTACTCAGGTCCCTCTACCGAGGAAGAGAATTATTCAACTGGAGATGAGAGGGATGTTTCCCCAAGGAGGAGACGCTCTTCCCAAACAAATCGGGAACAACCCCAAACCACTAAGGAAAAGATTGCGGCCCATGAGGAAGAGGCCGCAAAACTCAAGAAACTACTGGCGGAAGAAGAGGCTGCAAAAGCACAAAGCCAAGCAAGTGGAAGAGTCCCGGTGATCAATTTAGATCCTGCGCCGATAAGAACCAAGAGGGCAGAAGCCCCAAAGGGTGATCCTACTGTGTTGTTACCCCTAGGAGATCCTGATGATCCTACACCACCTTTTACTCAAGATATCATGAAAGCTAATATATCCAGAAAATTCAAGATGCCAACGATCAAAGCTTATGATGGAACAGGAGACCCCGCGAATCATGTGAGGACTTTCTCTAATGCATTGTTGTTACAGCCCATGAATGATGCAGTCAAATGAATAGCGTTTCCACAAACCCTAGCGGGCATGGCTCAGCGTTGGTATAGCCGTCTACCTCCCAATTCTATTGGATCTTTTAAGGAGCTGAGCAAGGCGTTTATCAACCAATTTGTTAGTGGAAGGGTGCATGAGAAGAGTTCTGCATCTCTCATTGGAATCCAGCAAGGAAGGAATGAAGCCTTGAGGGACTACATAAATCGATTCAGTAGAGAGGCCCTGAAGGTCCCGGATCTGGAGGACAACGTAGCAATGATAGCCCTACAGCAAGGAACCACTGATGACCATTTTAAACGGTCCTTGGCTAAGCATCCACCGGAAAGCATGTTAAAGTTACAAGACCGGGCTGGAAAATATATCAAGGCTGAAGAAAGCATGAGGAAATATGAACCTGCTTCTGACGGGAGCGGGAACGCAAAGAAAAGAAAGGAGACTCAAGAATACGTTGTTAAAGAAAAGTATCCTAGGATGTCAAAGGATTCTGACTCTCCACCCAAAAAGAACAATTTCGGACCAAGGTTCACAGAGTATGCGAGATTGAACACTCCTAGAAGCCAAATTCTGATGGAAATTGCAAAGGAGGAAGATCTCCGATGGCCGAAGCCACTGAGGACTGACTTGTCTAAAAGGAATCAGAATCAATTCTGTCGGTTCCACAAAGAAGTTGGTCATGATACGGATGATTTCAGACAACTGAAAGATGAGATCGATTTCTTGATTCGAAGAGGAAAAATTGATAAGTTCACTAAGGATGGAAATCGAGGGAATCAAAGAGGAAACTATGAAAGGAAGGATTACGACAAAATGGATAACGATCAAGATCGTAATCCCAAACCCCGAGGGTCTGTCATCAACATGATACTCAGAGGACCAACTGCTGCTGGGTCCTCCCGAAACTCAAGGAAAGCTTATGCCCGAGAGGTAATGACTGTTGTAGGAGAAGCACCAAAGCGTGCCAAGACGGAAATAGCCATAAGTTTTGATATTCTGACTTGGAGGGAGTGAAATTTCATCATGACGAACCCCTAGTCATCATACATGTGATAGACAATTCTGAGACAAAGAGGATCTTGGTTGATAATGGAGCTTCGGTAGACATCTTGTTCCATGATGCTTTCATCAAAATGGGCTACACTGATTCTCAGTTGACACCCTCAAATATGCCCATATACGGATTCAATGGAGTAGAATCAAAGGTGGAAGGAACAATCCAACTCCCTATGACAATGGGACAAGGTTCGAAGACAACAACTCAAATGTTGAACTTTATATTTATAAAGGCAACTTCAACTTACAATGCAATCCTGGGAAGGATGGGTCTTCATGCATTCAAGGCTGTTGCCTCGTCTTACCATCTGAAAATCAGGTTTCCAACAAGAAATGGAATTGGTGAGGAACGAGGTGACCAAAAATTGGCTAGAAGTTGTTATGTACCTGCTTTGAGGCCCGATGGAGTTGGGGGCAGATTCTCCCCATTGAAGACATGGATACTAGAGATAATGAAGAAAGAAGAGGGAAACCGGTTGAGGATTTAATTCCAATTCCCTTAGTTCCTGGAGAACCAGACAAAGTTACTTACATTGGAGCATTGTTACCTAAACCCTTGAAGGGCAAGATCATATATTTCCTTCAATAAAACAATGATGTTTTTGCTTGGATAGCGGCCGATATGCCAGGGATTGATCCCCAGTTAATAACTCACAAGTTGAACGTAGATCCTGAAAGAAAGGCAGTAAAGGAAAAGAAGAGAAACTTTGCCCCAGAGAGGCAAGAGGCTATAAAGCAAGAAGTAGATAAGCTCTTGGAAGCAGGGTTCATTGAAGAAATTCAATTTCCTGAATGGGTTGGCTAACCCGTTAATGGTCAAGAAGGCCAATGGAAAATGGAGGATGTGTGTGGACTTCATAGATTTGAATGATGCATGTCCTAAGGATAGTTTTCCCTTGCCAAGAATTGATACTCTAATAGATGCCACGGATGGGCACGAGATGTTGAGTTTCATGGATGGCTTCAGCGGATACAACCAAATTAAAATGCACAAGGATGACATCTCCAAGGTATCTTTCATCACTGACTTTGGTGTTTACTGTTATTTGGTTATGGCATTTGGTCTCAAGAATGCAGGTGCGACATATCAAAGGTTGGTGAACAAAATTTTCGAACACCTAATTGGAAAAACCATGGAAGTCTATGTGGACGACATGTTGGTTAAAAGCCTCGATAAGGCGGATCATATAAACCATCTACGGGAAGCATTTGAGGTACTGAGGCACCATAAGATGATGTTAAATCCAGCTGAGTGCGCCTTCGGCGTAGGGTCGGGAAATATTTTAGGCCTGATGGTCTCTAAACGAGGAATTGAGGCTAACTCCGATAAAATCAAAGTAATTCTGGACATGGAACCGCCGCTGTCCGTTAAGGTTGTTCAGAAGCTAACAGGAAGAGTGGCATCATTGGGAAGATTCATCTCTAAGTCAGGAGAGAAGTGTTTGCCTTTCTTCAAAGCACTGAAAAACATGAAGAATTTTGAATGGACAATAGAAAGCCAAGAAGTCTTTGAGGCCTTGAAAAAATACATGGTTGAAGCACCATTGTTGGCAAAACCAAAACCGGGAAAGATTCTTTACTTATACTTGGTAGTCTCGAACACTGCCCTAGGAGCCGTTTTGGTTAGGGAAGAGTTGAAGGTTCAAAAACCCATCTACTATGTAAGAAAGATTCTACATGGAGCATAAATAAACTACTCTATGATAGAGAAGTTTGCGTTAGCCCTGATCATGGCCTCAAGAAAACTACGCTCATACTTCCAGGCACACAAGATAGAAGTATTGACCAACCAACCTCTAAGAAACATCTTGCACAGTCCTCAAGTTAGTGGAAGATTGATCAAATGGGCTATGGAGTTGGGAGAGTTTGATATCAAGTATAAGCCTCGAACGGCAATAAAAGCTCAAGCACTCGCTGACTTCATGGTTGAATGCACTATTGACAACCAGGAAGTCGGGGGGGGGCAGGAAGTAGTATTGGAAGGAAAAGAAGAAGACAAGAAAGATGAAGACATGGTGTCCAAAGAATGTTGGGTACTCTATTTTGATGGGGCATCAAAAACAAAATCAAATGGAGTAGGTTTGGTGCTACAAAGTCCTAATGGATTTCTCATAGAGTACGCACTAAAGCTGGACTTCCCAACGACAAACAATGAAGACATGGTGTCCAATGAAGCTGATGGATTTCTCATAGAGTAGTTCTTGGAAAACAAGTCATTGGATAAGTCCATTCAGTACAAGCCCATAAATAGTCAGAGTTTATCCATCCATACCATGTTCCCATAAATAGTCAGGATTTATCCATCCACATCTCATTCCCATAAATAGTCCGGATTTATCCATCCACATCACGTTCCCATAAATAGTCCGGTCTTCACATGTTTTCCTACAATCTCGCGGCATCTCCGCATTTCTTTCCATGATTTGAAGAATATAGTTTGGAGATATTTTCCGTTATTCGTTGATTGAGATTGATTATTTCCTCGTTTTAGAGAGAGGATATTACTTAGTGGTTAAGTAATTAATTATTAATCTAAATTAATAATTATTAAACGGAGAAATTTGGACTATGCCAAAACATGACATAACAACAAGCCCCCAGTTCTTCAGTGTAGCTTGCTGTAGTGGAGAACTAAAAATCTTCGAGCTTCCAAATTTTTTCGTTCGCTTGGCGTTTTGTATATAGTCTGAATTGGCGTAGACGCTTTTCAAGTGTCATTGTCCACATAAGGATGTGTTTTCGTTCATCCGCGAGCCCGCGAGTTGAGGCTTTAATAAGATATGCAATTTCAAATGTCAGGCTTTCAGCCCATATCACATCCGGTCCCACACGTTTTCCTACAATCTCGCGGCATCTACGCATTTCTTTCCATGATTGTAGGAATGTCTCGTGCCAACCATATCACGTCCGGTCCCACACGTTTTCCTGCAATCTCGCGGCATCTCCGCATTTCTTCCCGTGATTGTAGGAATGTCCCGTGCCAACCATATCACGTCCGGTCCCACACGTTTTCCTGCAATCTCGCGGCATCTCCGCATTTGTTCCCGTGATTGTAGGAATGTCTCGTGCCAACCATATCACGTCCGGTCCCACACGTTTTCCTGCAATCTCGCGGCATCTCCGCATTTCTTTCCATGATTACAGGAATGTCCCGTGCCAACCAAGAAATATCCATCTACCAATGGGCCTTCAATAATGTAATTTTATCCATGGACTCTCCTCTGAGAGTAGGGTCTTCAAATATATTATCCTACTCGAAAAATAGAGCTTTCGAAAACATTACCCTTCTCAGAAAAGGACCTTCCACACTTATTTTTGTCCATGCATGAGCTATTGAAGTAATCAAATCATGTGCTACGAATATTGCATCACAATTCTTTAACATCTCCATGATTCAGATTCTGCCCAGATCTGTTTTTTACCTTTTTGGCCCTGTAATCGATATTTTCTTGGAAAATACAAAACATGAAAGTTGTAGAAAACGAAAAGATCTTTCCGATGATATATAGCTCGTCAGAAACAGACTTATAACGAATCAGGAATTAAATAAAAACCTCTGCTGATTAACTTCTCAATACTGAAAAACGGGATCTGATTATGTTTTGTGATTTCGAAAATAGATCGAAACATAATCTCAGAAAACACCAAGAACGAAAGTTATAGGAAATCGCTAAAGCTTTCCGGATAATAAAAAATCATCAAAATCTGACATGTATTAAATTTACTACGAATTTTATAAGATAACTTATTTGTACGGACAAAATCATAAGAAAACTTATCTTAATTTTGAACCACGAACCATAGCTTCGACCGTTCTTCTCCTCCATTAAAGCCGCTCCAGATCCGAAAAAACCTCCCCTTGTGCATGATGTAGATGATTTGATTGTCCTCCACAATCAAAAAATAATCCCCTCCTTGTAGGGTCAAATGTTGTTGGAGGAATTTCGTAACAACACGAATCGAAAGTTGCTGAAATAACGAATTATGAAAATAGGAGGATTTTGGATTTTTGGATGTTTGGTGGCTGGACTTGTATGATGACTCCTCAGAAATTGAATAGAGAATGAGTTCTTTCTCTTGCTCTTTTCTGAGTGTCAATTATGTATCATACAAGGTGCCTACGTACCCTTTTATATAGGGATCAAGCCTCACGTAGTTCTTGGAAAACAAGTCATTGGATAAGCCTATTCAGTCCCAGCCCATAAATAGTCAGAGTTTATCCATCCACACCATGTTCTCATAAATAGTCAGGATTTATCCATCCACATCTCATTCCCATAAATAGTCCGGATTTATCCATCCACATCACGTTCCCATAAATAGTCCGGTGTTCACACGTTTTCCTACAATCTCGCGGCATCTCCGCATTTTTTTCCATGATTTGAAGAATATTGTTTGGAGATATTTTCCGTTATTCGTTGATTGAGATTGATTTTGTCCTCGTTTCAAAGAGAGGATATTACTTAGTGGTTAAGTAATTAATTATTAATATGAATTAATAATTATTAAACGGAGAAATTTGGACTATGTCAAAACGTGGCATAACAATCACTTTCCTTGATTTTAAACTTTTAAAATAAACATAAAGAAGTCTTCCACGCTTTTTCTATTCACTTTTGTTCATAAAACTTTTAGGAGCTTAGCTCATATCCTTCATTTGATTTTCGACTGGATCTTAAATGTGATGCTGTTAAAAACATATGCATATAAAACTTTACCTGTGAAATCATTTTGTTAATTCTCAAAGCTTCTTCGTTTTATGCTACAATGTTATGGGTCCTATAATCTGTTAACAACACAGTGGTAAACTCAAAGGAAGATCCAACAAATACTGTACATCCTCCCTCATCAACTCATCAGTATCACAATCATTATACAAATAACTTGCAAACTGCATATAAAAATCTGAGATAGCATCATACCTGGTTAAAAGAAAAAGAGGCTCCCAGTTACGAGAACAGGAAATGTGACAAATCACTTGCACAAGATGCTATAGCCAACATTGCAGAAAGACAAAGACCCAATATTAAGAATGCAACTTTTAGTGGTGTTGGGGGCCCAACTGGGATTGGGCCGAATAGTGATTGGGCCGAGTAGTAATTTGGCCGAACGGTCACAGCCCACTTCTTCGGCTAGGTCCGTTGGGTCTGACCGTTGCTTGACCAAGTCACCCGACTATTCAGGCGGCAGAACAGGACCACGTATGTGGACGGTTGCCCCCGAAGAATCCGGGCGAGCCGGTACCAAAGTGCCTATAAAAGCACATAACAGGTTTCATATTCAGGTTAAGACTTATTCTTTACACACAAATACTTGCACGTTCATTTAAACCTTACCGGAACCTCTAACTGATTCTCACACCGGAGGTGAATCGGGGGCCAGACCCCTCGCATTCTTCTCTTTTGACAGGTTAACCCGAAGGGATCCTCGGAGTCCGACCCGACAGAAAACTGGTTCCAACATTTGGCGCCGTATGTGGGAACGTGTAAGCAAATTTGTGACATTAGCTGAGAACGATGGCAATTGACAGCTCTGAAGATAGGGCCCTCGGTTTCGCTGAGACTCATCGCCAAGGTCCCTCTACGACTACGCCTCCTATTAATCGAATTCTCAATTTCGATGATGAGTTGGAGGAGGGACCAATGCCTACTCCCGAAGAGCAGAAGTCCATGATTCTTAAATGGCGTGAGGAAGCTGCTGCCAGAGGAGAAAAGCAGAGGGAAAAGGAAAGGTTGGAAGCCGAAGCCCAAGCTAGGGCGAAGAAGAGGTAGGAGGATCTCGCTAAGCTGGAAGCAATTAAAAGGCGAAGGGCTGAGCTGGATGCCGAGGAAAAGGCTTTCCAAGGCGCTGTGGAGACCGGAGAACAAATACTGGTACAGACCAGTCACATGAGAGAAAAGAGGGTGCATAATGATGAAGATGGGTCTTCAGACTCTGAATCACACCCCCGAAGGATCCGTTCAAAGGTGACCGTAGAATCGAACACCGACGAGGAAGGAGATCCTAGCATGAAAGACAAGCTGAGCCGAATGGAGAAGGCGATGTTCGGCGATCGCAGAATTAGTCACGAGCCAGTAGTGTCGGAGGAAATTGAGCAGTATAGACCTCCCCCTGGAAGACAATTCCCGAAGATGAACGAATTCAATGGGAAAGGTGATCCTGAAGATCATTGCGAGAAGTATGAGTCCCTTATGACGGGAATGGGACACTGTGACGTCATGCTTTGTAAGATGTTCAAGACGTATCTAAAGGGTCCATCTACCATGTGGTACAGGTCAATGAAACCAAGGTCGATATGCTCTTACGACCAGCTAAAAAGGAAATTCTTGAGGCACTATTCGCACTTGTGCCGAAGAGAGAAGGACACCGAAGCTTTGATCCACTATAGACAAAGGCCGAACGAAGAGTACGGAGATTATTTGGCTAGGTTTAAGGAAGAAGCTGGAATGGTGACAAATTTGGACAAAGTAAAGGCCGCTGGGTTCTTATCAGCAGGACTAGACCCCATCAAAGGTAAAAAAAACTCCGATCTTCTCTTTACGACATTCCCCCCAAATCCCTGAATGATATATACTTGAGGGGTGAAAGCATCCGAAGGAAGATGGAATCCATCGGGGGGTATAAAGAAGTCAGGAGAGAAGACAGGGGGAGAAAAGGGTAGGACAGGTACGATTCAGGGCGAAGAGTCGCGATAAAGCTGCCGAACGAAGGAGAGATAGAGATGGCACAGCATTTACCCCTCTGAATGCACCAATCTCGAAGATTCTCCATGAGATAAAAGGAAAGCCTGGCTTCATTCGCCCAGCGTGAATGAAGATGCCCGATTATAAGAAGAATGGCAACAAATATTGCGATTATCATCAGGACAAGGGTCACAACACTGACGAGTGTTACCATTTAAAAAAACTGATAGAAAAGATGATCAAGGAGGGAGAACTGAATAAATTTGTCAAAGACCTGAGGGATAAGCTAGCCCCGAAGGAAGACAAATGAAAAGAGGTCGAAAGGTACAGAGGCGAAGTAAAGACTATATTCGGTGGAAGCACTTTGGGGCGAGATAGCAAAACCGCAAAGAAAAGGTACGCAAAGCAGGTTTACAACCTATACCAGTTTCAATCAGCCAAACAGGCGATGCCGATCATGTTCACCGAAGATGACTATGAAGATGTGATTTGGCCTCACGAAGACCCATTGCTCATCAACCCAGTGATTGGCCAAAACAAAATATGGAAAGCTCTGATAGACGGTGGAAGTTCGGTAAACATTCTGTATCATCGGACGTATAGCAAAATGAACCTTGGAGGCGAACAGCTGGAGCCCTGCCACGAAGCTCCCCTATACGGTTTCGGGAATCAGCCAGTCCCTATTGAAGGTACTATCACTCTATCTGTTCTTTTGGGTAAAGCTCCATATACTGTGGAAAAGCAGGTCAAGTTCTATGTGGTTCGGGTGGAAAGCCCCTACAATGCTATTCTCGGAAGGCCAGCCCCCACTTCCTTCCAGGCGGTGGCGTCGATACCTCATCTCAAATTGAAGTTTCCGACTGAACATGGCATCGGGGAAATGAGAGGCGATCAAAAAACCGCCTGAATTATCATGTTAGACGATCTAGACAAGGATCAGGATTTCGAGCTGACCGAAGGAGGTAAGAGAAAAAGGTCTGAAGGCGAAGCCAGTAGAAGTCGCCAAACCATGAACATCGAGTTAGAAAATTTTGGAGCAGACCTATTCAGCCCAATTGCCGAACCAGCAGCAGAAATCGAAGAGGTGGAGCTATATGCAGGCTGTTCGGGAAAGATGGTTCGAATCGGGAAAAATATGGAGCCCGACCTCAAAAAGAAAGTAATTGAAGTGGTTAGACAATACCACGACGTCTTCGCTTGGGGGCCCGAGGACATGCCTGGTTTGGATCCAAAGACGGCGAAGCATTGTCTTAATGTTAAGCCCGAGGCAAAGCCAGTAAAACAAAGGAAAAGAACATTCGCCATGAAAAGACAGAAAATCATCGAAGCCGAAGTTGAAAAACTACTGGAAGGAAAATTCATTGAGGAAATCGAGTATCCAGACTGGCTAGCGAACGTGGTAGTGGTGAAGAAGGCAAACAACAAATGGCGAATGTGTGTCGATTACACCGACTTAAACAAAGCTTGTCCGAAGGACCACTATCCGCTACCTAGCATTGACCAGCTCACAGACACCACTGCAGGGTATCAGGTACTTAGTTTTTTAGATGCTTTTTCAGGGTACCATCAGATAGCAATGAATGCCGAGGACATTCCGAAGACAGCATTCATCACCCCGAAAGGAACATACGCCTACATCAAAATGCCTTTCGGCCAGAAAAATGCAGGGGCCACATTCCAAAGAGTGGTCAATCGGATCTTCCACAAACAAATCGGAAGAAATATGGAATGTTATGTGGACGATATGATTGTTAAGTCTCAGTTCAAAGACCACATGGAGGACCTAAAAGAGTGTTTCCAAACATTAAGGAAGCACAATATGAAGATTAACCCGAACAAGTGCACGTTCGGAGTTTCAAGTGGAAAATTCTTGGGGTATATGGTCAGTGCCCGAGGAATCGAGGTGAACCCAGAGAAGATACAAGCGGTAATCGACATGGAACAGCCGAAGACAGTTCGGGATGTACAAAAATTGACTGGTTGAATGGCAGCCCTGCGAAGATTTATTTCCCGATCAGCAGAAAAGGCACTACCCTTCTTTGAAGCACTCCGGGGATCAAAGCATTTTGAATGGGGGCCGAAGTGCCAAAAAGCATTTGAAGATGTGAAGGAATACCTCACCAAGGCGCCTCTCCTAATGAGGCCAGACCCGAAGGAAACATTACAGCTATACTTGGCGATGAGCGACCGGACACTTGGAGCGGTATTAGTGAAATAGCACAAAAATTCCCAACACCCAGTGTTCTACGTGTCCCACATGTTGAAGGACGCGGAAACAAGGTACCGAAACGCAGAAAAGTTCGCGTATGGACTCGTAATGGCGACCCGAAAGCTGCGTCAGTACTTCCAAGGGCGAACGGTACAAATCATAACCGATCAGCCCCTGAAGAAAATCTTGACAAGGCCAGAGGCGTCCGGAAGAGTGGTGGCCTGGTCCATCGAGTTAGGGGAGTATGACCTGGAATATATCCCCAGAACATCTATTAAGGCACAAGAATTGGCAGATTTCATGGTCGAATGTTACTTTTCAGGACCAAAAGACCTAGCTCCCGAAGAGCAGTTGATTCAATCACCAGGCAAGTGGAAGTTGTTCGTAGATGGGTCGGTCGCTGGATCAAAATGTGGGGCCGGATTAATTCTTTCCAGCCCAGATGGGTTCTAGATTTGCCAAGCGATAAGATTCACTTTCCCGTTAACCAATAACGAGGCCGAGTACGAAGCCTTGCTGGCTGGACTAAACCTGGCTAAGAATCTCGAGGTAAGAAATTTACGAGCATTCAGTGACTCTATGTTAGTGGTGAAGCATTTTTCAGGAGAGTACGAACAAAGGGAACCCCGAATCAAGGCCTATGCCGCAAAGGTAAAGGACTCATCCGTCTTATTCGAGTCCTTCAAGTTGAGCCAAATAGGAAGAGAAGACAATAGCCGAGCCGATGCTTTATCCAGACTGGCTTCGACGGAAACTCACAATCTCACAGGATCCATCTACCTGACCGAAATAAAGATTCCTTCAATTGACAAGCAACACTGCATGGAAATCCACCGAGGCATTAACTGGATGACCCTGATCAGGGCCTACCTAGAAAAAGGTACTCTGCCCCTAGACCGGAAAGAGGCCCAAAAAGTGAAGTACAGAGCAGCAAGCTATACCATTGTCGGGAACAAGCTATATAGAAGGTCGGCGACAGAACCCCTTCTTCGATGTCTAGATCCCGGCGAACAACTACTGGCTTTAGAAACAGTTCACGAAGGGATATGTGGAGAACATCTTGCCGGTCGGTCACTTGCTTTTAAAATCCTCAGACAATGGTTTTATTGGCCGACTTTGCGAGCAGATGCAGCCGATTACCCAAAAAAGTGTCGACAGTGCTAGTTATTCAACACAATTCCAAAGCAACCTCCAAAAGAAATGGCATCGGTCCTAAGTCCAATTCCTTTCGCCATGTGGGTTGTGGACATCGTGGGAATCTTACCTAAAAGCACCAAGCAAGCCAAATACTGCATCGTGGCGATCGACTATATGACCAAGTGGGTTGAAGCAAGACCTTTGGCGACCATACCGAAGAAGCAGCAAAGAAGTTCATGTTAGAGCAGGTCATACTCAGGTTCGGGATACCGAAGGTCTGTGTATCCGACAACGGAACCCAATTTATCGGGAACAAATTCCGAAAATTCTTGACACATTTCGGGATACAACAGAAATTCAGCTCAGTCGGACATCCGCAAGGAAACGGAGCAATTGAAGCTGCAAACAAAATCATCTTCGATGGGATAAAAAAGCGACTGGGAGACGCCAAGGGACTTTGGGCAGAAGAGTTAAACTGGGTGTTATGGGCATACCGAACGACCCCACGTTCATCGACGGGCGAAACGCCCTTCAAATTGGCATTTGGGACGGGCGCCCTTGTTCCCGTAGAGGTCGGCCTGGACTCCTACCGAACAGAAGTGTTCAATGTTGAGACTAATGAATTCGGTCTTCGAGCCAATGTGGATTTGTTGGAAGAGGAAAGAGAAGCGGCTCACCTAAGGAACTTGAAATATCAACTTCATGCGACCCAATACTACGAAGCTGGAGTAAAGAAAAGGACCTTCATGGTAGGAGACTTGGTATTGCGAGAACTGGCGACGTCTATGCCAGCTAAGCAGGGAAAACTAATGCCTAACTGGGAAGGCCCGTATAAAGTAACTGAAGTAATTCGCCCAGGTACCTACAAATTAACAACCATGTCTGGCGATCCGGTCAAGAACACATGGCACGCCTCCCGATTACGAAGGTACTACCAGTAACTTTCGTCCAGCCTAAAGGAATACCGCCGAACAAAAGGTGCTCGCCACTCAAGCTGCTATTTTATTCTTGTACCGAGTTTTTCTCTTTTTTAAGCAAAAGCATGTATAATTGAATAAGTTTATCAATAAAAGGCATGTTCCCCTCTTCTACTTATTTTATCAGTTTTATTTTATAATGTAAAATAAGTCGGGCATTTATCTGGGGAAAATCTAGACTATGTTAAGGCGGTGATTAAAAGCCGAAGATACATAAATTTGGTTAATTATGTTAAGGCAAAGATGAAGCCGAAGACACATAAATTTTGTTAATTATGTTAAGGCAAAGATGAAGCCGAAGACACATAAATTCTGTTTTATGCCAAGGCAAAGATGAAGCCGAAGACACATAAATTTTGTTAGACTATGTTAAGGCGATGATTAAAAGCCGAAGAGACATAAAACGAATTCAATTATGTTAAGGCGATGATTAAAAGCCAAAGATACATAAATTTGGTTAATTATGTTAAGGCAAAGATGAAGCCGAAGACACATAAATTTTGTTAATTATTTTAAGGCAAAGATGAAGCCGAAGACACATAAATTCTGTTTTATGCCAAGGCAAAGATGAAGCCGAAGACACATAAATTTTGTTAAACTATGTTAAGGCAAATCGGAAAGTCGAAGACACATATAACTGTCCCTATGTTAAGGCCGAAGCCGAAGGTACATAAAATTGTTAATTATGTTAAGGCAACAATCGGCACTAAAGAAGACATAGATGACAAGAAATCGGGAAAATCCATTTAAAAAGTAAGTACATTAAACGCCCGAAGGCTACAAGAGTTTAATGCCCGAAGGCGGAATAAAGTACAAAATAACAAAGAAGAGGCACTAATCAGATAACTCTTCGTCCTCGCCGGAAGACACGACGGGAGACTCGTCCTCATCTGGGCGACCAACTGGATCGGTGAAGTCGGGCTCTATCAAAGCTTCATGGTCCAAGCCCATGGCGGCTGCCCTGTTCATGACCTCATCGTGGCCCATCTGATAACAGCGCTCCTCGGCGTTCAACCGAAGCTTGGTCTCCTTCCGGGCCATCTTACTAGAAGCCTTCAGGGATAGGTTGCGTTTGGTCAGCCTGGCCCGGAGAAGGTCGATCTCTTTCTGCATCGCCTCCCGATCGGCCCTCAGCGCCGTGGACTGCCCCTCTAGCTTCTCAACGTCGCCTACAGCTTGACGAAGAGCCTCTTCGGACCTCACGGCCCGAGCTTCCATCTCCTGGAATTGAGCAAAGCCGTTTTGCATGTCCTTCGACTTATTGGTGACGATAGCAGCCAGCGGAGTCGCCTACAACAGGAGGACAAAAACCATTAAAACAAAGTAAGACGACCAAGATGACAAACTAACGGAATATACATACCTTAGAGAGCATCGCCATCAGATCGGAGCAGGCATCCGCAATGCTCAGCTTATCGTAGGAGGGACGATCAGCTGGGAGCACTAAAGTCCGACACAAGTCAGGGGCTATTTCCTTGACCGCTTTTAAGTCGGTAGTGGCGACCGAATCCGATTCCAGGATCGCCCATTGGGGGACATAAGTCTGGATAACATCCCCCTTGCGCAACCTTTTCCGGGAAGAAGGAGTCTGAAGCGAACCCTCCGGCTGGTCGGCCTGATGGCGAGGCGACGGTGGAGCAGAATGTTCAGGAGTCTGTTGCTCTTTGTTCAGCTGAACAGCATCAGACGCCGCCCTAGTCCGGCCTGCCCGAGCCGCTTGAGCCGCCTGTTCGGCCTCGAACTTGGCCTTCTTCCTTTCGATTATAGCTTGGCGAGAAGACACTGTAGGGAAAGAGCAAAAGGAGTTGACATTAGTATTGATAACATAAGCATAAAGTTGGAAGCACAGTAAAGTAAAAGAAAGTTATACAAGGGATGAAGAATGTTACCATTACCCCATAGGGCGAAAAGCCACTGACGATCCCGAAGATCATCTAAATGGATCCGACCCATGTCAAAATTACATAACCGGTTGTATTCGTGTAATTCGCCACCCGATAGCGTGGGTTTAACTACCTGCACAGAGGGGTCAACCACGCGCCATTGGGATAGGGCAGCGATCTTCGGGCCCGAAATGTAACACCACTTGTCGTGGCTGCCCTTATTATTGGAATTTGTTTCTACCCACTCGGCCCTATTGGTACGACGGGCGATGGAGTAAAAGCCTTTGCTCTTACCGTTCTTCCGGAAATCGTGATGGTGCCAGAACAGGGCGAGAGTTGGATCGACGTTAGCTGCGAGACATCGGCATTGAAAGTCGTTCTTGTGCAGAAACCCGTTGGGATCCATCTGGCCCAGGGCGATCCCCATCTGGGCGAATAGTTGTTTGACCAACGGGAGCATGGGGACCCGAAAGCCGCATTTTAAGGCGGCTTCGGAGATTCCCGTAGCCACGTTCCCGTAACCCTTTGGGACGGGCGGATTATACCATATACGGTCAGAAGCCCTGGGCAGGTATGTGTGCCAAGCGCTCGTCGGGATCTCGTATTCCTTGGGAAACTTGGCTACGCGCTCTTCGGATAGCCGAGTGGGATGGTTCGCCGCAGGAAATTCTTCAGCATTAAAGAATGGATACCTCTCCGGAGATATAGATCTGGGTGACTGCCCAGATCCAGAAGGCGACCGATCCATATTTCCTGCATCAGTGGATGAAGAAATTAGTCGTGTACTCGGACAAGATCAAAGAAAGAAGAAAAGACAAGTAGAAAAGCCGAGTACAGAGGGCTGGGGACCGGTCGGGAAATCACTAACGTTTAAAGGAAGAGCTAAGATGGATCTCTAAGGCACTACGCATCCCGAAGACTGTTCTAAGGACAAACCTATCCCGAAGATTGTTCTAAGGACAAATTCATCCCGAAGATTGTTCTAGGGACAAATCAGTCTCGGCAATTATTCTTAGGACGCATCTATCTGTCGGTTTGTCTACAAACCTAATTACGGGCGCATTTTCGTAAGCAAATATACTCCCCAAACAAAAAATACTTTTATGCCTAACAGTAATGTACGCATTCAGTAAGGAAGACATGCAGGATAAATACAAAATGGTGAATCACGCAAAAGGATACATAAAACTTACTTGTGATAAGAACCTGAGGAGGATTTGAACTTGGAAATGGAAATCGTTGATAACTGCAAGCGGACGGGCTGGAAAGAAAACTGGCAAAATGGAGTTACTTTTGAATGTGTAAGTGACGATGTTTGGGGGGAATTTTTTATATTTATACAGGAGGATATGTGACGTTTGGACAGTAAAACGCGAACATTTAATCTCGATCGTACGATCAAGGTCGTTTGAGATTCAACGGTGATGATCCAGCACTAATCTCAAGAAATTACGGCTGTCACTATTAATTACGGCACGATTCTCTAGGTGACGTGTCACAACGGATAGACACGAAACCGTTGGAATCTATCCCGAAGAGAAGTGAAAAGCTAGGACTCCGAACGCATTAACATCCGACCGAAGTCCAGGGACATGTTGGGGGCCCAACTGGGATTGGGGCGAATAGTGATTGGGCCGAGTAGTAATTGGGTCGAACGGTCACAACCCACTTCTTCGGCTAGGTCCGTTGGGTCTGACCGTTGCTTGACCAAGTCACCCGACTATTCAGGCGGAAGAACAGGACCACGTATGTGGACGGTTGCCCCCGAAGAATCCGGGCGAGCCGGTACCAATGTGCCTATAAAAGCACATAACATGTTTCATATTCAGGTTAAGACTTATTCTTTACACACAAATACTTGCACGTTCATTTAAACTGTACCGGAACCTCTAACTGATTCTCACACCGGAGATGAATCGGGGGCCAAACCCCTCGCATTCTTCTCTTTTGACAGGTTAACCCGAAGGGATCCTCGGAGTCCGACCCGGCAGAAAACTGGTTCCAACAAGTGTATTCCAAGTCTGACCCTGATATCAGAATAACAAAAGATTAGTACCTGCTGCAAAAATTACACACAGAAAAAGGTGATTTGAATGGGGGAAAAGTGTTTTGTGCCATGAATTACAAGAAAATTACTGTTTTGTGCCATGAATAGTTTAAACCGAAGTTAGCAAAACTGTGTCACAAATCCGAATTCGAAATGTAACTAACATGATAATTTTAAGTTTTGGGTCACGTTCGAATTAATCAAAACAAATCGGATCAGTTTCAAATTATTGTCAAATATTTGATAATTGAAATGAATAATTGGAGTAGACTTCCTAACATTAGCTTACCCCTGCAATGACCAGCGCACATATTGGCTCATTAATCCTTGACCAATCGATAATTATATCCTGATCAAAATGAATAATTTCATTTATATTTTTTTAATGAATTATTTAGTTTGGAGATCAAGCAACTGTTGGTTATCCTGATAGTAAGGAATTATGAAAAGTTTATGACCCCAAAGCAAAATTTTAGTTAACAGGATTACAACCAGTAAATCTCAAAGAGTGCAACACATACATCTTTTTCTAGGTTTTATTGGAATGGAGGGTCAGAAGAAAATAGTTTAAGTTCCATTACCTGGAAACTTATTGGCACATTAGAGACAAAAAAGAAGCAACATCACAAAGTATAATTTTTTTTTTCATTTTCGACAGCTACATATCTCTCAAGTTTGTTCAAGAGGCCTAAACACATTCGGCATTGTTAGCAAATGTGTCAAAATGCTCGAAAGGGTGGCGTAACAACGCAGAAGATCGATCATCAGCATTAAATAATTAATCATACATGAAGTTCTTGATATTAGATCATCGCATGGGTGCTCTACTTAGGATGATCTTGTTTCTATCATTGCTCATAAGCGCAAACTCATCGTCCAGATATAAAGGTATTGGATGGAACAAAGCTGCAGCTTTTAACGTAAACGTTCAACCATATGCGGCAACAAGTAACTTTTACAATTGTAATGGTAAAATTGGTGACTGCATTGATCCGGCAGAAGAAATGATGCTGGATTCTGAGGCCAGTAAACAAGTACTAGCTGTAGAAAAGTTTGTTATTTATAAGTTTTTTGACAAGGAACATGTACCTTGCGATAAACGTGGTCAATCCTACTATTCTTGCGATTTCACGAAGCGAAAGCAAAAGTGATGCAGTTGCAGTATATATTTGTATCATAATTCTTTTTCTATCTTTTACCTCTTGTTTGATTTTTGTACAGCATTAATTTGAATAATAGTTGCAGTTCTAGATCCATTATCATCAAAATCCACCTTTGAGTCTTTTCACAATTTAGTTACAAAATTTTATGGCTGACTTCAAAACATATGTTCCAGCAAAGTTTAGAGCTCTGGCAAATTATGCATGCTGGCAAAGTTATTACTCCTACTGTCTAATTGGCAACATTGTTAGTTTTTATTAGACCTTGAACATTCGTGAATTTACTTACATTCTATGTATTGATTGTAAAATCGAACTTGCTCCCTTGTATACTTTTAGATCTCTGTAATGGATTCCCTTTAGTTATAAAAATATAATTGTTACAAAAAATAAAAAGTTTTAGAGCTTAGTTATAAGTTTTTTGGTTGGTAATATTAGTTACAAGAAACTTAAATATTTACGTACATATATGGCATATGCATGCATCGATAGCAACTATCTCATATCGACCCTTTGGTAAATTTATAAACACGCAGTGGATGAAAGATCTTGGACCCTTTGGTAAGTTTATAAACATTAAACGCATGAAAGATCTTTGTTAATACCTTCTTTTTTTCTTTTTTTTGATGCTGATGAGGGGCAAGAGCACCGAAAAAAACAAGAGAAACTAAGTAGAAATAAACCGAGGCCAGGAAACCCCAGCTAGGTCTTCATGGAGAATACGACCCAGCTCCAGAGATGGCACTTGGTGTTAGGAATTTATACTAGATTACACACTCTATTAGTATACAGGATCATGCATATTCACAGGGTCATCACAATAAAAACTAATTTGAGTCACATACCTCCAATGCTTGGATTTGAGTCTCTGAGAGCCATCTGAGACTGTTGTTGTTCTTGTCTTTATCGCCTGCTAGAAAACCACAAATAGTAGAGTATTGTGACAATGGAAGAATGTTAGAACAGAGGATGTATGGAGAGCAACCCGTTGCCACCTTGTTCCACTGTCTGTATGTTGTTCATTTTATACTAGAAACCTACGTCTGTATCTCTTCTGTTACCCGAAACGTATGACCATTATGGGCTAACTTTTGGACTTACAACACTAACAGTGGTGGACTATCATTTAATGGGCGCTTCCAATAAAATTGTTAATCATCCCATTATGACTATTATTAGATAGACAAATTCATTTGCCATGATTATGGGATTATGTTTGTGATTATATTAGTCCATTTAAATATTCTAACACTTGAATCATCTGTAGTTTTGCAGTTTAATTTACTCCTTGATTCGCTAACCAATCCGCTGCTTTACTTCTCAGTCATTGTTATGTTATACAACTCACATGTATGTACATTCGATTACAAGGAACTGAATATTGCAAACAGAAAAACTAGACTTTATTAATATGCAAAATAATGTGAAAATGACGCTACTAAATTATCAAAGTACCAAATTTGTTTATCAATAAATCCGGGTTCGATTCCTCACAAGTAATTATACAAGATTTATTTATTTTAAATTTTTTACCTTTATTCGAGGTTCGATTTCTTGCAACTACGTAATTATATAAATATTTATTTATTTACTTTAAATTCATTAGCTTCATGAAGGGTTCGATTCATTGCAGCTACCGTACAAAATTTATTTATTAACTTTAATTTCTTTAACTTTATCCACAATTCAATTGTCTATAAGTACATAATTAAATAGTGGTTTATTTATTATATAATTTCATCATTCAATTCTCGATAAATACATTTTTTAGTAATATTTATCAATAATTTATTAATATTAATATTTTAATATCTACTAATGTTCAGTCCATGCTTAGCACGGATTATCAGCTAGTATTTGAATTATATAAGCACATTGTTCATTTTCTCAACCAAAAAAAAAAAGAACAATGTTCATAAAAGCAACCTATACGTTTTTTTTATGTCCCAATCAATTTTTTATGTTCCAAAACTTTCTAAAAATAGTAAAATTTTATAACATAAAAATTACCTACTTCCTCTTCTTTCCTTCCCTTAATTTATGATTCCTCAATTTTACTTATTTTATACCTCAAATATTGATAAGTCTAGTTACTTTACTTATCTTTCCTATTTTTTTTATTTATTTTCCTTAACATCTGTGTTCAATCCAAATATAAATAATTGGGTGGAACCGGACTACTAATAAAATGACTGGGGTGCTAATTTTGCCAATATTTTAACTTATTCTATGTATAGATTTCAGTTTTGGTACAATGAGAAAATATCAGAGGACAATTTACGGTCATAGAAAAACATGTATACCGACCATTGATAGTTTGATGAATAAAATTTGAAAGGACAAAAGCCAAACAGCTTCATCAACACGCAATTATACGACAAACAAGGAGCAAATAAACGGTGCCAAATATATTATCCAAGACGAGATTCAAAATGTACATGCAATAATGAGTACTATATAAGAACCACAGGAATCTCAACCTTCAAATGAACTGTCAATTTTAGGAACAACATTCACCATTTCATTCTTTTTCCTACCTTAAATTCAGATACTGAATTAAAAGAAAAGTAATAAATCTTCGATACAAACACATTCAAGCCATTCTTCAAAAATGTCTTCACCATTCAAGCCCAGCTTTAGTTCTGCTCTAATCTTCTTCATTGTGGCTTTATCGGCAGCCGTAGTTGCGGAATCGGCGTACTTCAGGCTTAAAAACAATTACGTTCTCCCAATCAAGCTTGGGACACCGGAAGCCCATGAAATGGGAAAAATCCATGAAATAACAGAACGTAACCGAAGAGTGCTAGCCGGAACAAGTCATATTAGCTATGATGCACTTAACGCGAACAAGGTACCTTGCGGGAACCGTGGCCAATCCTATTACAACTGCGGAGCAGCTGGACGAGCCAATCCGTATCAACGTGGCTGCTCTGCTGTAACACGATGCGCTCGCAACTAGCAAATTCACTCGCATCTTTTTGTACATGCCACACATCCTGGTAAATAAAAATAAAATTCATGTCCCCCGTACTTCTTCCTAGATCGTTAATTATTACTATTACTTGCCCAAATTTTAATTTTTGGTTTATGTACATTGTATATAGAAGCAGCAGAAAGCTAGAATTTGTAAACAAAATTTTATAGATATGGACAGGAACGAAATCTGTAGTATGTTTGTACACTAAGGTTTGGCGGACGTGTTAATATTTCCGCAGGGCATTGTGTTATTTGTACTTTATTATTCAGCAATATATGTTTCTCCTATTTACTATTTAATTCTCTGCAAAAAAATGTTACTTTGATAATATTTTTATCGCACCGAAACAAAAATTTCAAACGGGATAGCTAATGATAGACGACTGATAGTACTTGATGAAATTGGTTCATTTAGTGGTCAACTGTTTATTAGATGAATGAAAATACAAGGACCACTGGCACTCGTGATTGTGAATTGATGAGGACCAAACAGTAACAATGCACATGAAAGTTTCAAACTTTGAATCAAAGACCCACCTACCCAAAATGTTCAACATCTCTCTATAGAGCCAAGAAATGGTGGTAATTAACCCAGAGCACAGCCCATGATGCCTTATGACCTACATGTTTTTCTTTGTTCTCTGTTCATAAATGTTTAGTCTCCATACCATTTACAAAATCATAGATAAGGAAAATGCATTCATACAGACCCGAATACAAGTATATCGTTTCCGTAACGATTTGTGCTAAATCTGAACTAAACCGTTCTGCAAATACCCTAATATAATGCTTCTACTAACAATTTCTGCATGCCAATTGGTCTACGACAAACATTTATTACAGAATATCATATTGATAAAAATTCATTTATTTGTGACCACCCACCTTTGACTATCCCTTTTCATTTATTACAGTTAAATGGTTTACGACAAATATTTGTTAGAGCATATCATATCATATCATATCGATGATTTATTATGTTGAAATCAAAACAAAACGGTATGTGCATCATAATGTATTATTTTTACTAATAAATTCCTCTATATGTATTTTGAAGAAACTCAAGGGGATTTCAAATGGCACTTCTATTCTTACCTTTATTTGATAAGCACAAGATCCGAATTTTGCATTCAAAAACTTCCACCGAAAGAAAAAAGCGAAAGGGGCAAAAGTGAGCACGATGATCACTACATGAATTACAAGTGAAATCTCTACTGAACCTTATTAAGTGAAATCCCGTCTAAATAATAATAAAAGGATCAAGCCTAGGACACGGATAAATATTAAGCTGCTTTGCTCCACACTTTTCCTGACAGCTAAAGCCCTCCACTCACTTTCTCAAACTCACTCCTCTTTAACCCCCCAAAAGCCAAAAGTTCCAATCTTAGAGTCAATACACACATACAATAGGGTCACATATAATATAACAACAATTCTTTTTAGTGCCTTTTTCTAAAGTAAACACTATTTTTCTTCTTTTATCTGTTCTATTTCGATTCTTTAAATAAGAAAGTGAGCAAATATGCATAACCACTGCATTTCTCAAATTACAATAAAATCTGTATTAACAAATATTTTATAGAATAATTAATTTTTCTAATTTTATTATAATAAAAACAGTATTTTTAATCTCGATTTACTAGTAAATTCTGCCGAAATTATCATATTATTCATTTATCGAAATTTAACTGCGAGATCATCGAAATCGAGTGATACCAAGCATTACAACTTCGGTACTGACAAATGAAAATAGTAAGTAAATCACATACAACAACAGTTAATGGATTAGAATTACGTCCATCAATTGCAAACAAAATTGAAGACAACTTGGCTGCAAATTATATAAAATACATCAATTATTTCTCAAATTATGATGAACTCGAAGAACCTGAAACTCTCGGAGAAGTAACAGGAAACAAAGGCAAAAGTCGGGGCTCCGACCCTCTTGGAGTATTCGATGGAGATGGATGTAAATAAAATCCCTTATGAGCAATTGCTTTGTTTTCAGCTTCCATATTAATATTCGGACCAAACCCATTTTGCTGAAACCTGTTAAACGGGTCTGGTATCAAAGGTGTCACAGGGCTAAGTACTAGTGATGGAAAATTCAGCATACTAGGCGACAGAATCTCAGCTGGGCCGGGTTTTCGGGGCGAACCCGAATACCCGGATACAAAACCCGGAATCAATGGGCTGATTTTCAAGTTCTTGAGGCTGTTTCTTCTCTCATAGAGCTTGGAAGCCTTCTCTTTCTTCGACCCGGTTTTCATAACTGGTATCGGGTTCTTAGTTGGGTCGGTTCGGGTTGAACCATTAGCAGCATTTTTCACTGTATCTGAAGATCCGGTAAGCATCTGAACTACTTGTTTGAATGAAGATGAGTCAGCTTGAACGAAAGTTGTCGGATTCGGGTTATTGGGTTCGGATCTGATGACCGGAGCCGGCGCCGGAATTCGGGTCGGAGATGGGTGGGTCATGATTTTCTGGTGGGTGGTGTTGCTAGAGCTTGAACTGTTGGTGCTATTGCTATTTGGTGATGAAATTAGAGATGGGTTTTGATTTTCTTTGAGTTTCATTGATGTTTCCATTGATGGGTCAAATTTGAGAAACTTCAAGCTCTAGAGAGAGAAACTCTTTTTAGAGAGAGAGAGTAAGGACCAAACAAGTGAAAGAAATGAAACATAAAAGCAAGTAGAAGAGAGAGATGGGTTTGTTTAGATTATTTTTTGTTCAAAGGTCTTTGTGTTTTTTGTGGTAATAAAGGAAGTATTTAAAGGAGAGAGTGGAATGCATTGACCAATAAGAGATGGGTGTGAATGATACGCATTTGGTAGGTGCGTGGGTGTTGATTGAGATAGACCAACTGTTAACAGGCTATTGGTTGTGTTTGGAATATCAGGCGGAGATGAGGGAGTTGATACCGAGAGGAAATAGTCAAACAAGATTCAATTTTGTTCATTGACTTGATTGGCCCCTTTGAAAAGTGACTCCTTGACAGTATTACCTAAATTAGCACCTTGTTTGGCTCTCTGTTTTTCCAAGATTATAGCAATCTTCTCTTCTTTTTTTTCTTTTTTTTAAAAGTAAAGATTATAGTAATCTTTTTTCTTGGAACGAAAGATTAGTAATCAATACTATTATATTATATTATTATATTATTATATTATATAAAGGAGAAGACGGGGCGGTGAGGTGGCGCTCTCAGATTGCTTCGTTCTATTTTTCTAATTTTCTCAATTTTTTCAATTAATATTATTAAAAAAAATTTAAATCAATAATAATAAAGGAAATATATAATATTTTTGCATTTAAAATCAGTACTAATGGAGAAAGTAAATATACAATAAATCTTTACTAATGGAGGAAACTACATATCACTAATGGAATAAACTAAATATCAATATACTTATATAAAGGAGAAGACGGAGGCGGTGAGGTGGCGCCTCTAGAATCGCTCCGTTCTATTTTTCTAATTTTCTCAATTTTTCACAATTTTTAATTTTAATAATTACAACTTCCTTTATTATTTTCGATTTTGTAGGAAGGAAATTGAAAATTACACTTTTATTATTTTGATAGAACTTTCTTTAATTTAGAAAATTTCTTTGATTTAGAAAATTATAACTTCCTTATTATTTTCGAATTTGTAGGACTTGATAGAACTTTCTTTGATTTAGAAAATTACAACTTCCTTATTATTTTCGAATTTATAGGACTTGATAGAACTTTCTTTAATTATTTTCAAACTTGATAGAACTTTCTTTGATTTAGAAAATTACAACTTCCTTATTATTTTCGAATTTGTAGGCTTGATAGAACTTTCTTTAATTATTTTCAAATTTGATAGAACTTTCTTTGATTTAGAAAATTACAACTTCCTTATTATTTTCGAATTTGTAGGACTTGATAGAACTTTCTTTTATTTAGAAAATTACAACTTCCTTATTATTTTCGAATTTGTAGGCTCTTATGTTAATAATTGCAATTTTCTTTTTTATTATTTTCAATCTTAATAGAACTTTCTTTTATTATTTTCAAACTTGATAGAACTTTCTTTGATTTAGAAAATCACAACTTCCTTATTATTTTCGAATTTTTAGGATATTATGTTAATAATTGTAATTTACTCTTTTATTATTTTCAATCTTGATAGAACTTTCTTTTATATTTTCAAACTTGATAAAACTTTCTTTTATTATTTTCAAACTTGATAGAACTTTCTTTTATTATTTTCAAACTTTATAGAACTTTTCTTTTATAATACTTCTTGACTTTTAAACATAATGGATTTCCATGTTATTCACATTACAAACACCTATAAATTAAAGGTCATTCATAACAAAAAATCTACACCGGAATTTTTTTACATAGCTTCAAATTTTTACAACCATATTTACGATCAATACAACTATGGCCTACACCATGTTGGATGCTTTGAACGATAACAACTATACCGGGATGATAAGAGTACGAGTGTGTAGAATGTGGGAATCTGTCAATCCAAATACTGAAGAACTGATCAGTATTGACATGATTTTGATCGATGAAAAGGTTAATAAATCAATATACTTATAACTTATTAGTTTGTCAAATTGTATGATGTTATTAACTTTTCTAAGATATGTTGTATGACAGGAAAATTTGATTCATGCTACGATCCCGAAGATTCTGGTCTCTCGGTTCAAAAATCTTTTTAGAGGAAGACTCTGTGTACAACATCAAAAATCTGAAAGTTATTTCAAGTACAGGGAAATATAGACCACTATCACATGGGTCTAAATTGCTCTTCATACGCATAATGTTGCCTAAGAGATTGGAAGAAGGCATCGTCAACATATCACTGCATGGATTTCAGTTCATATGTCCGGATATGATTGATGCGCGTATTAATGACACCAACATACTCTCAGGTTTTTGATGTAGTAATATATTAGAGTAATATATAAGTAATACTATTATATAAATTATAATTCAAACTATCATGTTGTAATATTATTTTTTCTATGTTGATTTAGATGTTGTAGGTTGCTTGACCTACTTGAGGGCATTGAAGTTGTCAAAGACGATTGAAAAAAAAGAGATCTCAAAATTGTCACAAATTAGTAAGTTATGCATTATATTAATTTTAATATAACTATTAATTGTTCTTTATTGTTCTTGTAATTTTATATTACTTCTTTGGTTACCCCAATTTATTTTGTTTTACTTTTTTATTTTGTTCTAATTTTTTTCTTAAACAGCTCCATCACCAGTACCATATCTTTGTGGGAAAAGTTGGCCGAGATGTTGATACAAATTTATACAAGGAGGATGGTGGACCCTATATAATAATTGTCACATCTACCCAAATTAAAAAATAATATATAGTTTTAAAAATTGCACATATATAAATCTATCTTATCTCGATTGAACGAATATCATTAGATATTATACAAATATTTGTTTCATTGATATTATTGATTTAATTCTTATATTAGTTTTTTAACCATTTATTTACTCATACAATTAGCTTTTCTACCACAAGAAATAGTAAAATTTATACAAATCTGGATATACCGTATGTGTCATCCCTGAGAAAATAGTAATATTATATGTTTATATTGATTTTTATCAATATTTTTTTTTAATATATATATGGCAATGGTATCAGTCCAAAAAAATAAAAAATCAAACTCTATAAACAAAAGGAATATGTAAATAATTTATAATATTACTTACCCAAATGCAAATTTTACATAATATATTTTATTTGATAATTTATATAATTTTATAGATATTTATTTCACAATTTTTATTTTAATATTCTTTTTCTTAATAAATATATTCTAATGCCGCTGCGAAGCGCGGCTCAATAACCTAGTTCAATTATAATATTCTTGCCTTCAAAATATCTAAATTAGCAAAAACTTGTATTACCTTACATTATTTTGAACTTTCCTCTATTATTATCTAAATATTCTCATAATATTTTTTTAATGAAATTACTATCTTAACATACTGCTCTCCTAAACTTTCATTTTTTATGTAATATAATATAAAATACATGAACGTTTTGGTAAATAAGAAGTTAATAAATTAGATCGGTCTTGCATAAGAAATTAAGTAATTAATACAAAAAACTAGAAAAAATCTCAATTGCCTTTTAAATATTTAATAATGGAGAAAACTAAATATACAATTTCAATATTCTTGCATTTAAAATCTCTACTAATAGAGGAAAGTAAATATAATATTCTTGCATTTAAAATCTCTACTAATAGAGAAAGTAAATATATAATAGATCTTTACTAATGGAGGAAACTAAATATCACTAATGGAGGAAACTAAATATTCGATTATAATTTTCTTGACTTCAAAATATCTAAATTATAAAAAAAAAGTGTATTACCTTACATTATTTTAAACTTTCCTCTATTATTATCTAAATATTCTCATAATATTTATTTTCAAATGAAATTAACATCCTAACATTCTCTTCTCTTAAACTTTTTTTTATGTGATATAATAGAAAATACATGAACGTTTTGATAAATAAAAAGTTAAGAAATTAGATCGGTCTTGCATAAGAAATTAAGTAATTAATACCAAAGATTAGAAAAAATATCAATTGCCTTTTAAATATTTACTAATGAAGGAAACTAAATATACAATTTCAATATTCTTGCATTTAAAATCTCTACTAATGGAGGAAAGTGAATATAATATTCTTGCATTTAAAATCTCTACTAATGAAGAAAGTAAATATACAATAGATCTTTACTAATGTAGGAAACTAAATATTACAAATGGAGGAAACTAAATATTCAATTATAATATTCTTGTCTTAAAATTTCTAAATTAAAAAAAAGTGTATTACTTTACATTATTTTGAACTTCCCTTTATTATTATCTAGATATTCTCATAATATTTCTTTTCAAATGAAATTACCATCTTAACATTCTGCTCTCCTAAACTTTTTTTTTTAATGTAATATAATAGAAAATACAAGAACATATTGGTAAATAAGAAGTTAAGAAATTAGATCGGTCTTGCACAAGAAATTAAGTAATTACTTGGTTAATAATTAATTACCTTTAATACTTTCGTACAAACAGCTAATTAATAGTATAAATATACACATAAACTCTGTTAATTGTCTACTGTAATTTTTGTTGTCGACATTGTTCTTCTTCACTTTTTTGTTTGTTCATGTTAAAAGTGTGTATATGAGTACATGAGTACGAGACTTTTTCCTTTATGTTATTTATCTTATTACGTTTGTTTGTATCCTAATGCAGGATCATATTAAAATCTTTGACAAGACAAATTATTTGTTATTAGTGTTGATTGAGTTAAGACATGAATTATTAAGGAGGGCGATTCATCGGTTAATCAATTAAAATAATAGGTCGAGCAAGGTGATTTTCATATACATTCAGTTGTGAATTGATTTAAATGTTTATGTGAGTACGTTATTAGTTTTGAATTTAAAGTTAAAAGTTGATACACATGTATACAAGTATACAAGGTAACTCGAAAGTGGAGAATTCATCATGTCTTCAAAAACAAATTTTATCATTGTTTTTTAACGTTTAGATAGTTATTGCTTTAATTTTTATGAGAAAATATTATATCTTTTAGTAAAAAAAAATTTGTAATTCATACACGAAAATTCAAAGATAAAAATTGTATATTAAGAAATTTATAGTGTATGTATTTCGAAAATATCATGTTAAGATTTATTCGACTGAAGAATTTATTTAGTGTGTGCATTTTTAACAAAATTTAATAAGTCGGTGCATGTATAACAAAAGTCATACAAGAATAAGAAACATCGAGAAAATATCATTAATTTATTTATTTTTAAAAGTAAGAGGTTGTTGTTGTTGTTGTTGTTGTTATTTGTTTTGACAAAAAGAGATACTAAAAGAGGTCATTAATTTATTTAATTTTAAAAGGAAGAGGTTATTTTATTTAAAAACGTATTTTATGGAATATTTTTTGAGAAAATTTAGAGATATGATTATAAAGCCGCTGCGAAGCGCGGCTTAGTAAACTAGTCTTGATATATTCTTGAAGACTATAAACTGAAAATAATAATATCGATCACAATCTTGAAGATATCTTCTTTATAACTAGGAGTACCTAATTATTTTTATACTTTTCTAAGAGTACCTCCAATGTTGATATGTAAAATGGTTGGCTAAACTATGATAAAATCGGAATGATGTAAAATTTTAGCTAAGAGTTGTGATCAATACTCCAATGATGTTGTGTATAATTATGATAATGTAAATTATACCTAACGGTTTTGCTGGTTCGACAAATATAGCCAACCAGATATGATTATCTATATTTTTTGCTAAGGGGTTACATGGTTGGAGTGTTGAATTTTTTACATATTCTTCAAATAATGACACATAGATGTCATGTAGATTGATTTAGCTAAGGAGTTGATATCATTGGAGATGCTCCAAGGTTTTTTCATGGGATGCTCGGACTCTTTTGGAAGGATCCGACACGGATACATATCGGAGGGTCTGATCCTGCAAACTCTGAATTCAAAGACTCGGGGACTCGTTTAAATAAGGATCCGGCACTGGGATATGGACACTGGGATATGGACACGGCAACACACTTTTTTAAATATATTTTTTATGATTTTAAGATCAAATGTTGTGTATCAGACATTCAGTATCAGTATCAGTAGATACTTGTTGTAAAAATATTTTGTTATATAGATTCAAGATCAATGTCAATCAATTCCAGATTTCTTAATTTCTTAATTTTCATTTATTGCCCGCCTCTAATCAGCTAGCTTAATTAGTGCAAATGCTGCTACCGGAATCAAAATTAAAATGACAACAAAATTCTAACATAAACAAAATTAAAAGAAAAATCAGATTTGATAAATCAACCACAGCAGCAAGCCAAAGTAGCAGCTTAACAGGATAAATAAACCAGGTTCACAATAAACAACTTGACAATAATTATCTTTTTCAGAAAAATGAAAAGAAATTATAAACCAACAAATTAAAATGCTTAACAACAGCAATACAACATCTTGTTAAACAGCAGCATCTTGTCTTCTTACTCCTCTGCTCCGGTTTCTTCTCCACCTTCTTCACCTTCCTCGTTGAATATAGTCCCTTCAACATCGGGGTCATCAATGAAAATATTCGCAAAGGCCTCAACGTAATCATCATCAATGTGAATTGAATCTCCATCTAATACAAAAAATTCGAAATTGATAAGCAAAATCATCATCAAGAAATCAAAATTAATTTTTAAAAAAATTGTTGACTTTAAATTCTTACCAACATCCCAATACTAGGATGGACCTTTCTTGTACTCCTCACTTTTACGAGATAGTAACCTTAGATTGTTGTGGACAAACACAAGATCCTCGGTTCTACTAGATGCCAATTTGTTCCTCTTAGCACTTTGAATATTTGAAAAAGAACTCCAATTCCTTTCACAACAAGAGGAAGATGCCGGTTGTGAAAGGAGCTTCATGGCCAAGCTTTGCAACATAGTTAGCCCACCAACTAAGAGGCTCCTCATGAACTCTAGCATCTATCACATGGGACTCCGAAAAAACCCAAAGCCCCCGAAAACAACCCATATTCAGCATTTATTTTCCTTAAATCATCTGGTTTTGGAAACATCTTTTTGAAACATTTTGCTCTATTAAGAGACACTTCATGGTCCTCATTAGGTGCAACTCTAGAAACAGCACCACTACCACCTTGTAGCCATGCTTCACTGTAATATCTAGGGACGAGGGAATGAGCCATACAATGGAGAGGAGTATTACTTTTATTCCAACGATTTTCCAAAATATACTGAATGTCATTAAAAAATTCAGATTCGCCATTTTTTGTATCTTTCCCTTCTTCCTTAAAAATTTGTTCCTTAACCTCTTCGATCATTGTATCCCACATGTCGTAAACAAGATGCAAGCAAGGAGTGTCTGTATCAGCTAGCCTAATCATATTGTATATAGGAGATGTGAAAGCAACAAAATATTCCAACTTATCCCACCAATGATCGTAAATAACACACTATTTAACATGATCAGATTTAGCCTCTAAATTTGTTTTCCTAAAAGTTTTCTAATTAGAATCTAAAACAGTCTTTTCAAGAGCATTTTTAACCAACAACAATCGTTGAGCCATAATAACATGAGATGCAAATCATGTTTCAGCCATATTTACCAACATGTGTTGTGAATGTTTCTGGTATATAGTGTGTTAGTGTTGACCGATTTGGAATGATGATAACAAAATGCTCAAGACAAGAATTTGATCTTGACACTGAAGTTGATTGTTAGAAAGCTAGTTCACAGAAGCTGATAAATCAGGAAGCTAACTAGAAGGCATTTTATCTATCCAATGTCTAAAAGCCACATCAAATGATTGGAGGATATTCTGTCATCAAGTTAGGAAGAAATTCAGAAGCAAGCCAATGGACATCTAATCAAGCACCAAGTGTTTCAGTGGTAAGTCTGCCTATTCAACTCAGTAATGGTGAATCAATAAAGATGACAAGATGTTTTATCTAAAGATGAAGCTAAGTGTATCCATTCTACGGATCATGCTATGGAATCTTATTTCATCTATGGATACAAGCTGAAAACATCATATGCCATCAACGGATAGAAGTTGAGGACATCTTATCTCATCAACGGATAGAAGATGATGACATCTTATCTCATCTACGGATAAAAGCCGGGGACATCATATCTACGGATAAAGGCTTAAGGAAGTTGATCATCAGAAACAACTAAGGATGTCATGTTTTATCTATGGATGTGGTTAAGGAGGTCATGATCTATCTATGGATGCAGTCAAAAATGTCATGTCTCATCTATGGATATAGTTATGGAATATTACTTCTACGGATATTCTGAGATTACCTTTTTACGGATAATTGACGTAAAATGGTAGTCTACGGATACAAAATTAATACGCCTACTGATGTTCATCTCATTCAACATGTAAAACAAATCTATGTAACGGAATCTTTTTGAGGTTTCTTTATTTAGCAGGTTTTTTCACTACTTGACACGCATTTTAAGGTGTATATAAAGTATAGTTCTATAACTTATTTTTAAATTATTTTTTCTTTGAATAAAAATTAAATTTGGAAGAAAAAAAATTTAAAAAAAAATTATAGAAGTATACTTTATAGGAGCATTAAAATGTGTGCCGAACCCCGTCCCCCAATGTATATAATCTAGTGGGACGGAGGGAGTAAATGTTATGCACAAGGTAACCGTAACACAAAATAATTTATCCACCAATATATCCTTATATATTTTATCCATAATTTTGATCGTCACGATACAATATCATAAAAAACGAATCGTTAAACTTTAAAATAAATATATGAGAATCATGAGATGTTCGAACTCTATCAACAACGTATCAAATATAAAAATTAATATTTTAATATCTAAATATATTAAAAAAAACTCAAGAATTTTGGTCGTTAAGCGACAATAGTACTACAAAAATGTAAGAATCGTTGGATGTTAAAATAAATAGATGAGAACCGTTGAATTTAATGTCAAGTAATATTTTATATTTAATATAAAAATTATTTTTTCAAAAGTCCAAGGTTCGAAATTCTTCAACAATATTGATATGGGCTGAAATAAAACCCTAGAAATAATTAATGATATATTAATTAGACCTAGTTTGGTCCAAGAATTAGGCCCGATAAAAGGCCCGAAACCCTAATTATTTATTAATTTCGTAATTAATAAATAAAGGAAAATACACAGCTCATAAAAGAGTCCAAATATGATAATATCTTCGTAGAAGGATCCAGAATCCCAATCAAGTATTACGATGAGTCACAACACTTATCAAATGAGGATAATACTTGCCTGCCAAGCAAAACACTCCTTATCAGTTATCAATAACGAGACTTATCCATTAAGTCTCCTAAACATACTCTAAATACAAGGCTCCTGACGCCTATATAAGGACCCTCGTCCTTCATTCTAGAACTACATTTTTATTGGCTTGATTCTCTATACAGCAGAGATACGTAGGCATCTTGTGAGGACCGATTTAGTCTCGAAACACAAGAGCAGCCATTAAAGATTGAACGCTCACAAACCCTAGCATTTAATTCACAAAGCACGTTTTTTAATCCATAACATTTGGCACCGTCTGTGGGAAAACAACATCAACCATGGCAAACACATGGAGAACAACTCGAGCTTCTGAAGAACTTCCTATCACCTCCGGGGCTGATACTCATGGAAGTCAACCACCGCCAACTACTGGCATTGAAGGGGCGAATATCCCCATCAACACTCAAGGACCAGAAGTCCCGACATCGGTTGAAGGGACGAATCCCCTACAGATGGTCATTCATGGATCTAATCCACAAGAGACCATTCACCAGCAACCGATCACAACCTCCCCACTGCTCATGAATGCCCCGAGGAGCCTTCAACTCCATACTACTGATCTCCCTCAATATGTAAATCAGACCCTTGGGATGCCTACCCATAGCAGGCCCCCTCGACCCCCGGTGGGCAGTAGTGGTACCAATCTGGTACACCATGAGGCATATGTGCCCCCTTACGTACAAGGTTTGGAACTCCTGAACCGTCAAACCCAAACTCATCAGATGTTTCGAGACGATTTCTCTGGTCCTTATACCGAGGATGAAAATTACAACACTGATGATGACTATCCCCCACGAAGAAGACGTTCTGCAAACAAGGAGCAAACCACTCAGGAAAGGATTGCAGCCCATGAGGCAGAGGTTGCAAAACTCAAAAAGAAGTTAGAGGAAGAAGAGGCTGCAAGAGCAGCCGGGAGGCCTCCGGTAATTAATCTGGATCCTACTCCTCCGAGATCCAGAAGGGTTGAAACCCCAAGAGGAGATCCTACTGTGTTGTTACCCCTAGGAGATCCTGACGATCCTACACCACCCTTCACTCAAGAGATAATGAAGGCCACTATATCCAGGAAGTTTAAAATGCCAACCATCAAAGCTTATGATGGAACGGGAGATCCCGCAAATCATGTAAGAACCTTCTCAAATGCACTGCTGTTGTAGCCTGCCAATGACGCTGCAAAGTGTAGGGCGTTTCCACAAACCCTAGCGGGTATGGCTCAACGTTGGTATAGTCGCCTTCCGCCCAATTCTATTGGATCCTTCAAAGAGCTGAGTAAGGCATTCATCAATCAATTTGTTAGTGGGAAGATACATGAGAAAAGTTCCGCCTCTCTTATGGGGATTCGACAAAGCAAGAATGAAACATTGAGAGAATACTTGAGTAGATTCACTAAGGAGGCTATAAAAGCCCCAGATTTGGAAGATAAAGTGGCTATGATAGCCCTACAGCAAGGAACTACCGATGACCACTTCAGGAGGTCTTTGGCTAAGCATCCCCCCGAAAACATGTTGTCACTACAAGATAGAGCTGGAAAATACATCAAAGCTGAGGAGAGCATGAGAAAGTATGAACCCGTTGCTACTGGAAATGGAAATTCAAAGAAGAGAAAGGATACTCCAGAGTATGATGCAAGAGAGAAGTATCCTAGGACATCAAAGGATTCTGATTCACCACCCAAGAAGAACAGCTTTGGGCCTAAGTTTACGGAGTATGCAAGATTGAATGCTCCTAGGAGCCAAATTCTGATGGAGATTGCAAAGGAAGAAGACCTTAAATGGCCGAAGCCTATGAGGGCCGATGTGTCAAAAAGAAATCAAAACCAATACTGCCGGTTTCACAAAGAAGTTGGCCACGAGACAGATGACTGCAGGCAACTGAAAGATGAAATTGAGTTCTTGATTCGAAGAGGAAAGCTTGGTAAGTACACCAAAGATGGAAACCAGGGAAGTCAGAGAGGAAATTATGAAAGGAAAGACTATGATAGACGGGACAATGATCAAGACCGAAATCCAAAGCCCCGAGGGCCTGTCATCAATATGATATTTGGAGGGCCAACTGCTGCCGGACCTTCTAGAAACTCGAGAAAAGCTTATGCCCGTGAGGTAATGACTGTGGTTGGAGAAGCACCAAAGCGTGCCAAGACTGAAGTATCTTTGAATTTTGATGATTCTGATCTTGAGGGAGTGAAATTTCCCCATGATGACCCTCTAGTCATAGTACTTGTGATAGGCAACTCTGAAACAAAGAGAGTTCTTGTTGACAATGGAGCTTCAGTGGACATCTTGTTCCATGATGCTTTCATCAAGATGGGTTACATTGACTCTCAGCTAACACCCTCAAACATGCCCATATATGGGTTCAATGGAGTGGAATCGAAGGTAGAAGGCACGATTCAACTCCCCATGACAATGGGACAAGGTTCAAAGACGTCTACTCAGATGCTGAACTTCATAGTAATCAAAGCGACCTCAACCTACAATGCAATTCTGGGAAGAACGAGTCTTCATGCATTCAAGGCTGTTGCCTCATCTTATCATTTGAAGATCAAGTTCCCTACCAGGAATGGAATTGGCGAAGAGAAAGGCGATCAGAAAATGGCTAGAAGCTGTTATGTAGCCGCGTTGGGGGGCAGGTTCTCCCAATTGAAGACATGGACATCAGAAACGGTAAAAAAAGAAGAGGAAAGCCAGCTGAGGATCTTGTTCCCATCCCCCTGATTCCAGGAGAACCAGAAAAGGTCACCTACATTGGGGCTCTACTACCTGAATCTATGAAAAGCAAGTTGACATCCTTTCTTCAAGAAAACAGTGATGTATTTGCTTGGACAGCAGCTGATATGCCAGGGATTGATCCCAAATTGATAACCCACAAATTGAATGTGGATCCCGAAAGGAAGACAGTGAAACAAAAGAAAAGAAATTTTGCTCCAGAAAGGCAAGAAGCCATCAAGCAGGAGGTAGAAAAACTCTTGGAAGCAGGCTTCATTGAAGAAATTCAGTTCCCTGAATGGTTGGCTAACCCAGTGATGGTCAAGAAGGCTAATGGAAAGTGGAGAATGTGTGTGGACTTCACCGACTTGAATGATGCATGTCCTAAGGATTGTTTTCCCTTACCAAGGATTGATGCTTTGATAGATGCCACTGATGGGCACGAGATGCTAAGTTTCATGGATGGCTTCAGTGGGTACAACCAAATCAAGATGCACAAGGACGACATCTCCAAGGTATCATTCATCACTGACTTTGGTGTTTTCTGTTATTTAGTCATGGCATTTGGACTTAAGAATGCAGGGGCAACATACCAAAGATTGGTGAACAAGATTTTTGAACCACTGATTGGTAAAACAATGGAAGTTTATGTGGATGACATGCTAGTCAAGAGCCTCGACAAGGCAGACCATATAAAACATCTTCAAGAAGCGTTTGAAGTGCTGAGGCACCACAAGATGATGTTAAATCCAGCAAAATGTGCCTTCGGGGTAGGCTCAGGAAAGTTTTTAGGCCTGATGGTCTCCAAGAGAGGAATCGAAGCTAACCCCGACAAGATCAAGGCAATCCTAGACATGGAACCACCCAAGTCTGTTAAGGATGTGCAGAAATTGACAGGAAGAGTTGCAGCACTGGGAAGGTTCATCTCCAAGTCAGGAGAAAAGTGCTTACCTTTCTTCAAGGCACTCAAAAATGTGAAAAATTTCGAGTGGACACCTGAAAGCCAAGAAGCCTGTGAGGCCCTGAAGAAATACATGGCTGAAGCACCACTGTTGGCAAAACCAAAGCCAGGAGAGATTCTCTATCTGTACTTGGCAGTCTCCGACACTGCCCTTGGAGCTGTTTTGGTAAAGGAAGAATTGAAGGTTCAGAAACCCATCTACTATGTGAGTAAGATTCTGCATGGGTCAGAAATAAACTACTCTACCATAGAAAAGTTTCCCTTAGCCTTGATAATGGCTTCAAGAAAGCTACGTCCATACTTCCAGGCGCACAAGATAGAAGTTTTGACTAATTAACCTTTAAGGAACATTCTGCACAGCCCTCAGGTCAGTGGAAGATTGATCAAATGGGCTATTGAGTTGAGGGAATTTGATATCAAGTATAAGCCTCGTACGGCCATAAAAGCTCAAGCACTCGCTGACTTCATGGTTGAATGTACCATTGACAACCAAGAAATTGGGGGGCAGGAAGTAGTAGTGGAAGACAACAAAGATGAAGACATGGTGTCCAAGGAATGTTGGGTGCTCTATTTTGATGGGGCATCAAAAACAAAATCAAGTGGAGCAGGTTTGGTGCTACAAAGTCCTGATGGATTTCTCATAGAGTACGCACTAAAGCTAGACTTCCCGACAACAAACAACGAAGCTGAGTACGAAGCTCTGATAGCTGGTTTGGGCCTAGTTGGGGCCCTGAGAGTCAAGACTCTCAACGTATGTGGAGACTCAAGGTTAGTCGTTTCTCAAGTAAATGGAGAGTTCGAAGCCAGAGATGAAGTCATGGCTAAGTATCTGAAACTTGTCAAAGCCATCATGACTCAGTTCGATGAATGCTATGTGGAGCACATTCCAAGGGAAGAAAATATGAAGGCAGATGCTCTGTCTAAGTTTGCCTCATCTGAAATCGAGAATTATGCAGGAAGTGTATACTTCCAAGTCTTGAAGACCCCGAGCGTCAATGGAAAACTGATAGCACCCATTGGTATTACCAGTTGTTGGATTGATCCTATCAAAGCTCATCTGGAAACTGGGTGGCTGCCCAACGACACTTCAGAAGCACGAAAGCTATACGTCAGAGCACTAAGGTATGCCCTAATTGAGGGAATCCTATACAAGAAGTCTTTCATCATTCCTTATCTGAAGTGTTTGAGACCCCAAGAGGCAGAATTGGCCCTAAAGGAAGTACATGAAGGAATCTGTGGGCAACACTTGGGGGGCAGAGCCTTAGCACATAAAGTCACCCGTCTAGGTTTCTATTGGCCAAGCATGCTTGCTGATGCTAAAAGCTATGTGAGAAAATGTGAACGGTGCCAGAAGCATGCACCAGTGGTTAGACAACCACCTGAGATGATGACATCCATTAACTCTCCTATCCCTTTTGCTATGTGGGGAATGGATATACTTGGGCCATTTCCAATGGCAAGTGCTCAAAGAAAGTTCTTGATAGTGGCAATTGACTACTTCACCAAGTGGATTGAGGCTAAGCCATTAGCTAAGATAACCACCAAGCAAGTGATGCAATTCTTCTGGGAAAATGTGATATGCAGGTATGGAATTCCACGAGTCCTGGTTACGGACAATGGAACTCAATTCAACAATTATGAGTTCAAGAAATATTGTGATGAGAATGATATCAAGTTGCGCTTCACTTCTGTTGCCCATCCTCAAGCAAATGGGCAAGCTGAGATTGCAAATCGAATTATCCTAGATGGACTGAAGAAAAGAGTTGAACGCTCCAGGAATACTTGGGTAGATGAATTGCTCCCCATACTGTGGGCATATCGTACTACTTGTAAAGTCACCACTGGAGCTACCCCTTCTTGCTGGCATACGGGGCAGAGGCAGTGGTTCCAGTGGAGATTACACACACGTCTCCAAGAGTTGAAGCTTATGAACCAGAAAAAAATGAAGAAGGCTTGAGGCTAGCTTTAGATCTAATTGACGAGGTTAGAGATGAGGCAAACGCCAAGATAGTTGAACATCAAAAGAAGGCATCTTTCTACTACAACCTAAGGGTTAAAGAAAGGTTCTTTCGGCAAGGAGACCTGGTTTTTCGAAAGATTGAGGCATCCGGAGTTGGACAAAAAGGAAAGTTAGCCCCAAACTGGGAAGGACCATATCGCGTCAAGAACGTATTTGGTCGAGGCTCGTACAAGCTAGAAACCCTTGAAGGGCATGAGGTGCCAAGGACTTGGCATGCCTCCAATTTGAAAGTTTATTATGTTTAAAGTGTTTCCTAAGTGGACTCACTACTAGAAATAAGGTTTGATAAAACCAACCCAAGTTCTTAAACTTGGATACTATGTAAGGGTTAACCCCATTTTTAAGCTATGAATAAATTCAGCATTTTCATGTTTTAAAGCTTATCTACTATGAGTGTTCACAAACATTCAAGAAGCAAGAAAGACAACACAAGCCATGAATGGCCACAAGATATAAATAAAAACTTAGATAAGAGTTAAGTTAAGCCCATAGGCCAAAAAGTACATCAATAAATAAATAAAAGCCATAGTTGGCCATAAAAATCTACAACTAAGCATCATCCCCTCCTTGCTCATCCTCAGAGCCAGACTCCTCTCCGGAATCCTCTCCTTTCGCAGACTCTTCCTCCTCACTGGAGCCGGATTCCTCAGACTCTTCGCCAGGATGAGAGGAATGTTCGGGATCAAGAATCCTGTCATCCTCATCCATATCATCCTCCCCAGCCAAAGCCATCTCCAAACGAGTGGGAGCGTGGGGGCTGGGAAAGTCAGATATAGTAAGGGATCCAGGAAGTCTCCTCGAAACCTCAGCCAATGCCTCGTCCCATCCTTTAGTATACTGAACAGAAAAGAGGAGATCATCGTGTTGGGTAATCAAACCCTGGTACTCATCAGAATCAAGGTACTCATCAATGTGGCGCTCCTTCCACTTCCTGAGCTCTACCAGCTCCGCTTGAGCATCAATCAGCTCCTTCTCCCTTTGGTCCAAGGAAGCCCTAAGAGAACCCACCTCCAGCTGGGCCTTATCAAACTTAGCCTTGTTGACCCCTGAGGATGCACACCAAGCTTTGGCTTGGAATAAGGCTCCTTGAAAGCTAGCATTGGCCTGCGAACAAGTTATAAGTTAGGATAATAACTTGAAAAACATACTAAGGACTGCAAGAAGAAAAAGAGATTAATGACTTACAGCAGCAAAGGCTTGAGAGCCCGCACTTTGAGCCCCCTCAATTGAGGAGTTGGCCACAAAATCCTTGTAATCACAAGGAGTCAAAGAGTGGTGCGACCACTCAATGGCATGCTCGGCCACCCCTACAATGGTGTCCTTCTTCCTAATCCCCCAGTTGGGGCGCCAAACTGAGCTCTTAACTGAGGAAGAGCCCTCGACTTCTTCAACCTCGGCTACATGAGGCCTCAGAATAGAAGGGCCTTTAGCGCCCAACCTGGGATCCTTCAAGCAAGCCCTTTTTATTCGGGCAGTCTCCCCACCTTCCGGCTCATTTTGCTTGTTAATGAACTCCGCAGCTGCAAACAAGGAAAACATAATGAGTATAAAGACAATCTTAACAAGCAAAAAGAAAGTAAGAATAAGAGTTACCCTGATCAGAAACTTTTGAAAGTTTCAGAGACTAAAGCAGAAACTCGTCCAGGAGCTCCCAGGCCATGGTGGCATAATCATCCTTGATAAGCTCATCATAAGCGTGAGCCTCCTCTTCAGTCAAGACTATGTCATCTGGGCTACCATCTGACACTCTACTGAACGAGCTCTGAAAAAGGGTGCCCCAATCCCCTCCATCCCACATCAAGTACATAAACTCATCCTTCCACTTGGGGTTATTGTCAGGGATGGATTTTGGATGGAAAATGGGGGGTGTTGAAGAACGGTGACTAATGTACACCCAACCCAAGGCTTTAGAAGAGCTATTCTTAAATTGAAATATCTTTCTAAAAAGGGCGACAGAAAGAGGGAATTTGTTTTTTAGACACAAAACAATAAAACACATAATCAACCTCCAAGCATTTGGAGGTAGCTGACATGGGTTAACTCCTACGTCAGCTAAAAGTTGGGGAATAAAAGGGTGAAATGGGAATCGAACTCCTGCAGCAATGACCCCCTTATAAATGCAAAGAGCATTTGGGCGCCAATGGCAGGAACGATCCCCAGGACCAGCTGGGACTAACCTATAAGGTGGCTTAATTCTATACATATTATTATAATCAGCAATTTTATCAGCATCATGAAATCTATTGCTATGGTTAAAGGAATCCAAATGAGATACAGAAGGGTATTCATCACTACGCTCTAATATCATATCTTGTAAAGACATAGTGGGAGAACGAATGATGATACCTCTCTTAGAAGCTTGATTCATTTTCTGGAGGTGTTGAGCAGAACGATCAGCCATTTCAGGAATCTTCAAAAAAACTGGAAAAAACCTTCAAATCTTCAATAAAATCCCAGAAAAATCTTCAACCAATGAAGATCAAAACCCAGAAACCTTCTTGGGAAGAAGATTTAAACCTAGAAAAGCGTGAAAATCTTCAACGGAAGAAGAAAAATTCCAGAAAATCTTCAACGGAAGAAGAAAAATTCCAGAAAATCTTCAACGAAGGAAGAAAAATTCCAGAAAAATAAGAACACCACCGCAAAAGACTCGCCGGAAATCGCCTTACCTCAGAGAAAAAGAGAGAAAGACAAAGAGATTTAAGGAAAGTAATTTTTTGGAAAGATTTGAGTGAAGAGTAAGAAATGAAATCTTACTCTTTTATAGGCAAAGTGACTGGAAACTCAACCGGTCAAGGAAGTGTAACCGGTTACAGCCAGTCAAAGCCCATAATTGTTCTTTGGGCTGCTGGAATTAAAGGCCCAAGAATTAGGCCCATTAAGGGCCCAAGCTCCGCTATTAAACCCAGAAAAAATCAAGGCCCAAAACTTCTCAAGGCCCAGGGCCCAAATAAAAGTAAGGGCCCAGGAATTGGACCTAAGAGGATTCGAGGCCCAATGAGAAATTGGGCCCAAAACATTTTGAGGTCCAAAGCTCAAAAATTAAAGGCCCTAAAAGAAGTTAAAAGCATAGAAAAATTCTAACTCAGAATAAACAAAGTTCGAATTCGAAATCAAAAATCGAAATCGAAAAAGACCCAAGTTGAGCTCGGAAAATTCGAGATCGAATAAACACCTAAAAACGAGATCGAACTACTCGACCTCGCCCCACATCCTGTTCGAAAAACACCTTAAAATTCCTGGTCGAATTTATAAGGAAATCCAGGTCGAAAGAGTATTGAAAATCCTGGTCGAAGAATGACTAAGGATGAGCTCGAAACTATACTGAAAAGTCGAGGTCAAAAAAGCATGGGTTTGAGATCGAAAAATCCTGCTCGAAATTTCATTAAAAATTGAGGTCGACATGTTCGATCTCATCTCACCTTCTGGTCGAAATAGTGCTTGGAGTTTCTGGTCGAAAATACAAAGGCTCGAAGTCGAAGATTTGAGGTCGAAAAAGACCTAAAAGGCGAGGTCGAAATGTTCGATCTCGCACCAATCGAGGTCGAAATCCTAAACAAAAATCCTGGTCGAAAAACAGTTAAAACGAGCTCGAAGAATCGAGGTCGAATTTGCACTGGAAATCGAGGTCAACGTGTTCGACCTCACCCCACTTCCTAGTCGAAAATGACTACAAAAATGAGGTCGAAGATATACTGAGTGAGGTCGAAAAATCCTGGTCGAATTTGTACTAAAATTCCTGGTCGAAACGTTCGACCTCACCCCAGTCCTGGTCGAATTTCTGGTCGAAAATGACCTAGAATTCTGGTCGAAAATGGCATGGATTCCTGGGCTAAAATGCTCTGAAAAAATGGAAAAATTCAGGAAAAAATGCGATAACTTCTACAAAAATCCCAAGGGTATTTTCCTAGAAGTTGGGGGGCAAATGATATGGGCTGAAATAAAACCCTAGAAATAATTAATGATATATTAATTAGACCTAGTTTGGTCCAAGAATTAGGCCCGATAAAAGGCCCGAAACCCTAATTATTTATTAATTTCGTAATTAATAAATAAAGGAAAATACACCGCTCATAAAAGAGTCCAAATATGATAATATCTTCGTAGAAGGATCCAGAATCCCAATCAAGTATTACGATGAGTCACAACACTTATCAGATGAGGATAATACTTGTCTGCCAAGCAAAACACTCCTTATCAGTTATCAATAACGAGACTTATCCATTAAGTCTCCTAAACATACTCTAAATACAAGGCTCCTGACGCCTATATAAGGACCTTCGTCCTTCATTCTAGAACTACGTTTTTATTGGCTTGATTCTCTATACAGCAGAGATACGTAGGCATCTTGTGAGGACCGATTTAGTCTCGAAACATAAGAGCAGCTATTAAAGCTTGAACGCTCACAAACCCTAGCATTTAATTCACAAAGCACGTTTTTTAATCCATAACAAATATATTAAAAAATTGTATTTTACAATTATTAATATTATTAAAATCAAAAAATTAAAACTAAAATGAATACTAAGAATAAGAATAAAAATTAAAATTAAAATAATGAAATATTAAAAAATACTCGTGCATTGCACCACAAGCTATAAGTTAGTAAATAATAATATGCGGTAATAAAATCAATGATGTGCTACGAATAAGAGGGTTGTATTCACAAGAATGATCTACATATATATAGTGAGGTTTTTCTAAAAGTACCTAAGACCAAATTATTTTTATACTAAAATACGATTTCTGAAGGCAGGCCAGTAGTATATTATAAATTTCATTCTGGCGACTGAACTACAAACTGGATAAAATTCGGTTATGTAATTTACTGATGATTTTTTGGTGAAGTTCCTTTTTCTTTTCTTCTCTGTCAAAACACAAGTCAAGTTTCGAGTACAGTCCATCCCCAGAACAATTTCGGTAGGAGGGGCTATTTTTTCTTAAAAGGCTTAATGGACATCTATGTTTAGCAAATGAATTTCGACAAATTTGAATATGATGGATTGGGCCTACAGTTAATGGCAGATCCAATATTTGGTCACGCATATGTCTAGTTCTATTGGTCTTTATTTATTTTTGTTTTAGGTACTAGATTCACCTGGCTCAATTGTATCATTTGTTCATAAGCCCATGCGATGAACGGATTAAATCAATTTTTACAAAGAACTGGGACTGTTTAAAGCCAACTCCAGGCCCATTCTTTATTACGCAAGTACATCTGAAATCGCTATGCTTACATTGTCGACCCAATATCCCATAACCAAACTACACAGTTAGATCGTCAGAAACAAAGTTCATGCACTACGTATATATTTTCCAGAATCAAAATGACATTTTTAGAAGATATGGTCTAATCTCAAAAAGACTTGAAACCTTTTAACCCGCAGTGGGATCAACCTAATTTTCATTTGAACTTCATTGATAGTATTGATATTTTAGAAAATAGATGTCTATCAGAAATCTTACAAACCTAAATTCTAGCTAGATTTAAAGGATTTTTGTGAATTTTTAAGAATTTGTTAAAATCTAGGTGTATTCGATTGCAGAATTTTAGTAATAGATTAAAATCTTGTGGCATTTAAAAGTCAAATGAATTTTGTTGAATATAATAAATTGTGGGATTTTAATGGATGTTGTTAGTCCTTGTGTATTGCAGAAGGGGGGGATGAATGCAATACTGATAAAATTCAATCTAAATTTCAACAACTAAAATCAAGATTAAACGTTATCAGCAATATATGCAATCACGAACAGTATTTAGTAAGAACAAGATTCACAAAATAAATGTTTTATTTATTTTGCAAAGTGTTGCTACAACCTCAAGAAAGAATTCTCGAGCTTCGGGTTTTCTTCACAGACACTTGCTTATGTTCGTTACATTTCTAGAATGAGTTGATAGTAGGTATATTACTAACCCTATCACTATCAGTCACGGGTTTGTAAAGCTGCTGTCACTGTCAAGTGGCAGCTTCTTACAAATTGTCTTACCCATGTGACTTTCCTAAATTGCTAACATGTCAGATATACATTACAAAGAAAGCAACCTAGATTCATTCTATTTCCAGCTAAACCAATTCAGCAGATAAAGACTTGACCTTGCTCTTGAATTGATTCGCTTTTGATTTGTAGTGCCTTGAAGCTTCTGTCGTAGTCTTGCAGACTTGGTGCAGCTTAGGGATGCTGCATCACGCCTGTTTCTTGAACATTTAAACTGTCACGGGATTTGACTGAGAAAGATACCTAGCATAAGGATCTTTATTGAGACAGTTACTTTTGCCGCAAAGCTTGCTGTCACAGGAATGATCTTTTGGTGACAGTATGAGTTCCCCGCATAGAGTGCTGTCGAGGATCCCAAACTTGCTGTCGAGGGCAATAGTTGCTGTCGCGTAGTCTTCCGCCAATGTTGCTGTCAGAGTGAATATGCTGTCGTGACTTGCAACATTCTGTCTTCTTGTAATCTTACTGTCACAGCTTTAGGACAGTAACCTTTATTCATGTTGTCATCCAAAAAGCATTCTTTGAGGCTTGAACACACAAGTGAACTTCTTCCAAATAATACAACTAGAATAACATTACATACTGATTACAAGAACATACTTTGGCTATGACAGTATGTTCTACTTAATTTTAAAAAATTAAGTACTATCAAAGTTAAGTTGTTTCTATGCTATCACCCATAAATCCCAACAATCTCCCCCAATTTGTTTTTATGGAAAATAACAGCAAATTTACAATATGTGCTGACAACTTAACTAACAAGATCAGAATTCAAGAATTTTCACTTAGCTTGAGATTTCCTCTTCTGTCTTGCTGCATCCTCTCTTTTGAGAGCTTCGGCCAAGCAGCTTCTTAGACTTTCTACAAGAGAAATTTCAGCAGCAGACACTGCATCATCCTCTACTTCATCAATGATCTTCTTTATGGAGGGAGATATGAGAGAGCTAACATCCCTGAGATTCAGCCATTGCTCTATATCATATGGATAAGTTCTGAAATGAAGTTCTTCATTAATGAGCTTGAATCTTCTTCCAGGATAAGCATTGAGAGACTTCCTTCTTTGCTTGTCCAGCTTTGAGTCTTCTCCTTTTCTCCCTTCCAATAACATCTCTATCTCATAGGAACAAGTCTGTTCCAAGGGGTGAACTGAACCAGCTACCATATACTGTAAATCCTTCAGAATGGATGTTTTGAGCTTATGCAAGCTGCAAACATAGATTTCTTCTTTTAGGAACTTGACTCTTAGGGGATTTTCCAGCATACATGGTTGATAATTTGGAGCTTCACTTTCTGCCTTGTTAGAGGCCTTGTGAATTTCTAGTAATTCAGCTTCCTTCTTATCAAGTTCTGTCTGAGCTTGAGATTTAGTAGAAGATTCAGGTCCTTTGCTTGGCTTGGGTTGCCCTTCCTGAGTTGGTTAGGCTTGCCCTTCTTCTGTGGGTAAGTCATCAAACTCATAGTACCAGTGGTATGGTATAGGAGAGGCTGGGAGATCAGTAAGAATATCAGCATCATCAAAATCTGCAAAGTTATAGCCAAATTTCTGATAAAATTCAGCATCCCTATCTGCCTGATATTTTAGAACATGTTCCATGACAGCCTCTGAAACATCATCATAGCTCTCCAGCAACTCTACCATTCTTTCCAGGTAGAAGAAATCAATTCTTCTTTTATCTATGGTTGATGTGCTGTTCTTGGTTGATGTGGCTACCAGATTGAAGTCCTTGTCAATCTTGGCTGACCTTGATTCTGCCCACCACAGAATGTACTCAGTGGCCTCTTGATTTGCATCCAGCTTAACCTCAACGCTCTTGATTTCTCTTGATTGCATTTGTTGAATCTTGAGACTGTTGGGAGGAATTGATTGAATTGGCTTTTTGAGATTCCTGCCAAATCCAGTGGCCTTTTCCTTTCCTGAGTACTTGTGCTTCCCTGTTGGCTTCTGTCTAGTAAACCATGCCTTAGCTTTAGCTTTCAGTCTTTTGGACTTGACAGTAGCCTTGGTTTCATCCTTGACAGAACCTTCCTTGACAGTATCCTTGTCGACAGCATCTTTCAAGATAGCATCTTCTATGACAGTATCTTTGTCGACAGTACCTTTGGTGACAGCATCTTTTTCAGCATTTATGCAGTCAATAGCACATCTAAGAATGCTTGCCTCCAAAGCTTCCAGTATTCTTGACTCCTCTTCATCTGTTGCACCAGCATCTTTCTTTTCCTGGCTAGGAGTTTCTTCATTGCCTTCATTCTGAGATTGAATACCAGTATTCCCAGAATTACTTCCACCAGCATTTCCAGCATTTCCAGAAGCTTCACCACCTCCATCCTCACCATCTTCATCATCATCATCATCATCATCATGGGGAGGAATGATATAGAAGCAGCTTCCACCTTGATCATTTCTTTTGGCATTGGCTCTAGTGATTAGCTCCTTCATTTTAGCTCCCAGTGCCTTGTCTCTCAACACCAGCATTTTGTAGATTTCTTGAACAGCATGAACTCTTCCTGGATTGGCATTTGAACTGAGTATTCCATCTAGTACCTTCAGAATTGACTTGGTTTCCATTCTGGATGGGCTACCAATATTCATGAAGCTGTTCCTTCTTGTGCCATCCTTAGTTTCAGACCTGTAGAAAACACTTGGTGGATTTGAGTAGACTTCAGGTAGCTTCTGTATGATCAGGTTCTGGATTTGCATATCCAATATTTCATTGAATGGTGTTTGAGTTGCCCTGATCTTTCCCTTCAAAGCACACAACACCTTTGCTGGCAGACTCTGCAATAGTTGCATTGTGATGAAATAAGATATGCCAGAAGTTAGATAAATACTTACAGCCCATCTTTTCTCATCATTCACCATTACACTGACACTGATAATTTGTTCCTTTAACAGAGTTGTGGTGTTGGTTGGACGGTTGCTAGGAGCATTCATTGCTTCTTCCACCATACTGCTAAACTCACTGTCATGGTTGTGTAATGTGCTCTCCCTGTAATCCACCATCAAGACATTGGCTTCCTCTTGATCATACTCAGTACCATTGGACCAAGTAGTTCCTTTATGGATGGATTCAGGCAGTTTCCCTTTACCTTTCCCAAGTTTGTTTTGTTCCTCCATTTCTCTCCATCTTCTTTGTAGAGCAGATTCTTGAGTTGCTGGAGTTGGCTCTCTGATTGTCACAGGAGGTAGAATTGGATGTCTAGATGCAGGTCTTCTTTGCATTGCATCTTGAGTTGCCTTAGACATCAACACTCTTTCTCCATCCAAGTCAACTTCAACAAGCTCTTCAGCTTTATCCTTTGGTTGTCCACTGCTTGGTTTGACTTGCTCCCCCTTAGACATTGCTTTCCTTTTAGCTCCCCCTCTGGTCTTCACAGCTACAGGCTCCCCCTGAGTTCCACCTGATTCTTGAATAGGCATTGATTCTGATCTTGCTACCTTCTCCCCCTTAGTTGAGTTGGCAGCTACCAGGTCAGTAAGGAACTGAATAGAGAGTTGAGTAGCAGCAAAACCATCAACCACCAGCTGAGAGAGAGAGTCCAGCTTGGAGTCCAAAGTAGCACACTGTCCTTCAAGAGCTGCAATCCTGTTACCAAAAGTAGCAGAGGGGCCACCAGACCTTAACCTTCTTGGAGGGGAAGGAAAAGACAGGGGCTTGGAGGCTATGGGGGTTCTCACACTCTCAGGGTGTTTTTGAGTGATCTCATCACCCCTCACAGTTTGACTCTCAAGGCCTAGTGCCTGAATAGTGTGGGCTCCCTCAATATCTCTCTGGACATGCTCAAGTCCCTCTCCTTTTGCCAGCTCATTTGGCTGCCTCTCATTTTTATGCTCACCTCTCTTTTCTTTTATCTCTCTTTGCTTTTGCACACCCTCACTCAACCTAGATGCATGGGTATGAGCAGTACTAACATGCATGGAAGGAGAAGATTTAGAATGTACCTTTAGGAGTTTGGCAAGAGGTAGGTCATCATCAGAGGCATCCTCAACAAGTACAGCATCAAAATGAGGCTGGGAGGACGTGACAGCATCTTTGGGAGGAATGTTACTGTCAGTTGTAGTCGGGACAGCAGGTGCTGGCATGACAGCATCTTTGGGAGGTGGAGTGACAGTATGTTCTGTAGTGACAGCATCTTTCTCTCCACCTTTGACAGTAGCTGTGCCCAGGACAGTAGCATCCCCAGTGTCTTTGACAGCAACAGAGGCTGTGACAGCATCTTCCTGAAGGTAAGATGCTCCTTGGAGGTCAGACAAAGTGTTGGCTGTTTCAGTTTCTGACAAAATACCACTTTGCCCTAGCTCAGTGTTTGGAGGAGTGGTGTCCATCTCACTTTGAGAAATGGGTTCTTGTAGACCACTAGAGGGGGGCTCATCCATGATTGGAGATGGATGATCAAAACCTGAAGGGTTGGGACTGTCCCCTTCTCTAGGTTGTGGAGAAGAAACAAAAGAATGTGTAGGGAAGGAAGAAGGTGAAAGTGTAGTAGAGAGTGGGGGCTGATTTACAGATGAAACATGTGAACCATCAATAGGAGTAGAGAAATCCTCACTGTGCCCTAACTCACTGTGTGTTTCTTCAAGTGGGGGTTTCTCAGGTTGGGAACCATGAGTTTGTGCAGACTCTGTACAGGGTGCCTTGGGAGACAGGCCAATTTCTATAGAAGCACCTTGTTGAGAAGGCACATCTAGGGAGGAGTTTATTTCCCTGGTTTCCTCCACAGTCTTTTGGGAGACTGCAGGGTGGCTGACAGTGGTTTTGGTCCTCCTAGCTCTCTTCTTCTTAGGCTCAGGGGGAACCACTGTGGGTCCTTCTTGACTACCTTCCTTATTTGCTGCACTAGGTGCAGTGTCTCCCTCTTGACTAACAGAGCTACCACCAACATCAGCTTCTAAGGATCTTTTTCTGGATTCTTGCAAGGCTTCTCTTTGGGCTTTGGGAAGTCTAGAGGGCCTAGGCTGAGTGTATGGTGTTGAATGGGGGTTAACTGAATTTGGGTCTAATCCAGCTTCATCCTTAAGAGAAAAAGAATCATAACCAGTAGGTAATGGATAATCAAGGTTGGTCACTTGATTAACCATGTGCTGAGTGAAGCAAAGTGGAATATGTGCATTTAGATCCTGTGAAGATAACAGTGTGTGTGTGTTCTTTTTCAAGACAGAACAAACCTCTAGACGAGGGGCATCATTATTAAAGTCACAGAAGGTATTGATACACATCATAAGAAAGCGAGGGTAGTGTGATACCTTCTTACCTATGGCAGCTTTGAGTTGTGCCATGAGGAGAGCACCAACATTCACCTTGTATCCATGGACAAGAGAATGTGTCAGTTTCTTGATGTAAGAGGGTATCCCATTCCAGCCTGTGGACTTGGTAGAGAACACCTTGACCATTGCATCAAATATCATGCTCCACTCCTTCCTTAGATACTTCCTGTCCATTTCACCAGACGGGTACCACTTGGTTGTCCCCTCTTCGAGAATAGGGCCTGCATACCCAATCTTCAAGAAGAGCTTCTTCAGAGTGTCATCATTAGCAAGTGGAGCAAAGTTTTGGCCTGCTTCCAGTGTAATGCCAAGAGCTGTATTGATGACCTCAGCTGTGAGAATGTATTGTTGCCCATTAATTGTGAATGGAATAGCTGGGATTTCACCCTCAGTTTGAGCAACAGCAGTGCGCCAAAATTCCTCAAGTTTGTCTAGGTCGAGAATTGGAGTGGAGGTAATGGCTGAACGAAGATAGGACTTGTTCAAGAAAAACACCAGTCCTTTGAAATCTTCGCCAGCATCATTTGGGGAAAAGATGCCAGCAAAGTTTGTTTGAGAGAGAGTCTGTTTGGGGGCCATGGAGATTTCAAGAAAAGAAGAAAGTGAGAAAGTAGCTTTTTGCTTGAAGAAAAGTATTTTGCCTTGAGTTTTGTGAGAGTGATATGTCTGAGTAACTGGAGAATAAATATGGGTTACTCAAACGTTTGCTCAAAAAGTGGAGTTAAAGGACGTGTCTTAATCCACTCTCTTAACACGTGAGTTACTGCCCGTTATTCACTGTCAATCGTGGGGTGAAAGTCCAATTACAACGGGCCACTATTGTTGACAGTAACCTGTGCGCTAGAAACAATCTGTCAGTAAGAGGAGGTGGTGACAGTAGGTTTTGCGCGACAGTAACTATTGCGCAAAAACTTGCTGTCACCGTTAAGCCTATGAATGACAGTATCCTTTACAAGTCTTGACAGAAAGTCTTTTCCTGCTGTCAAGAAGGTTGCTGTCAAGCAACACATGACAGTATCCTTCTTAACGACAGTAACTTCGATTAGGAAATGGTTCTGTCATGAACTTATTAGAATGCTTGATTCATATACTTAACTTAATATTGACAAATTATGGATTTAGCAATGTAATCTTTTGAACACAGATATTAAGCAATTAACACAGACAAATCATAAACTCAATAACCACATAAACAGGAACTTTTATTATTAATAAAATCATGAAAATTGAACATTTAGTACATTATTCTATGATTTTATTAACTAGTTCTAAGACTTCTTCCTTAATCTCTTCTTCAGAGCGGCCTTCTTTTTCAAGAAGGGCCTGAAGCTCCTTCTCTTCTTCCACAGCCTTGGCTTCTTCTTCCTTAGCCTTGGCCTCCTTTTCCTCATCAATCTCATCCATGGCGTCCAACAACAATTCAAAGAGCTCGTCGATCTCTTCATTGTCTGGTTCACTATCACACTTCTTTAGACCAACTTCAATTCCTACTTTGTTTTCCATTATTTACTTTAAAACTGAGAGCAGACTGGTGAAACCTAAGGTTAATTTATAGGCAAAACCGTCTAAGGATTAAAGTCTAATGGTCAACAGTTAGAGTACCCATACAACTACCACAAAAGTAATTAATGGTCGTGTCCTCCTTTAATCCTACAGATTAATGCAAAAGAGTGTGAAAGTCCAATGGAACAGATTTTTAACTCTCAAACTTAACAGATAACCACATTAAAGTCATACACGGTTTAAATATATGAGACTGGCACAAAAATACTGACATGAGTAGTCAAATCAACACATGCTGTCACATAACAGACATAAACCAAGTAGACAGTAACTTCTCTTGACAGCAGGTTTGAAGTTGCTGTCATGAGCTTCAATAAAAAATTGAAAATTTAGAAACCTTAGTAAATTAACATACCAGATTCAGCATTCCCAATTCACTTACCAACCTGTTGAAGGTTGCTTCATCCAATGGCTTAGTGAAGATGTCAGCAAGTTGCTTGTCAGTTGGGACATAAATCAGCTTCACAGTTCCTTGTTCAACATGCTCTCTGATAAAGTGATGTCTTATATCAATGTGCTTTGTCCTAGAGTGTTGAACTGGATTGTCTGAGATGGCTATGGCACTAGTGTTGTCACAGTAAATAGGAATATCTCTTAACACTAGACCATAATCTAGAAGTTGACTTTTCATCCATAGAATTTGTGCACAGCAACTGCCTGCAGCAATGTACTCAGCTTCTGCTGTTGAGGTAGAAACTGAATGCTGCTTCTTGCTAAACCATGATACCAATCTTCCACCAAGAAATTGACAGCTACCAGTAGTACTTTTTCTGTCAATCTTGCATCCAGCATAGTCTGAGTCTGAGTAGCCAATTAGATCAAATCCAGTATTCTTAGGATACCAAAGGCCTAGGTTAGGAGTGCCTTTTAAGTATCTAAAGATTCTCTTGATGGCTACCAAGTGTGACTCCTTTGGATCACTTTGAAACCTTGCACAAAGACATGTAGCAAACATGATGTCAGGTCTGCTAGCTGTTAGGTATAGGAGGGATCCTACCATGCCTCTATAAGTGCTTGAGTCAACTTTCTTTCCTTTAGGATCAAGATCCAGACTAGTTGCTGTGGACATTGGTGTCCTTGCAGGAGATGAATCTTCCAAGTTGAACTTTTTGAGAAGTTCCTTGATATACTTAGCTTGACTTATGAAGATTCCATCAGTTTGTTGAAGAATTTGTAACCCTAGAAAGAATGACAATTCTCCCATCATGCTCATCTCATATTTGTTGCTCATGAGATGAGAAAACTTCTCACACAGCTTCTCATTTGTAGAACCAAAAATGATATCATCCACATAGATTTGTACCAGAATGATGTCCTTGCCATGATGCTTGTAGAAAAGTGTCTTGTCCACAACTCCTCTGGTAAACTGGTTTTCCAGAAGAAAGGTGGAAAGTGTGTCATACCATGCCCTGGGTGCTTGCTTTAGTCCATACAAAGCTTTGAAGAGTTTGTACACAAAGTTATGCATGTCAGCATCCTCAAACCCTGGTGGCTGTTCCACATACACTTCTTCTTCCAGTTCTCCATTTAGAAAGGCACTTTTGACATCCATCTGAAATACTTTGAAGTTGCAGTGTGCAGCATAAGCTAGAAAGATTCTTATAGCTTCAAGTCTGGCAACAGGAGCAAATGTCTCATCATAATCTATTCCCTCCTGTTGACAGTAACCTTTAGCCACTAGCCTTGCTTTGTTCCTTGTCACCAATCCATTTTCATCAAGTTTGTTTCTGAAAACCCACTTGGTCTCAATAACTGACTTTCCCTTAGGTCTTGGAACCAATCTCCATACATTGTTTCTTTCAAACTGATTTAGCTCTTCTTGCATGGCTATCACCCAGTCAGAATCCAACAATGCTTCATCAATTATCTTGGGTTCCATTTGTGACAGGAAGCATGAGAACATGCTGTCAGCAGAGACTTTGTTCCTTGTCCTCACACCAGAATTGGGATCACCAATTATAAGGTCATTTGTGTGGTCCTTGGTCCACCTGGTGATTCTGGGCACGCTGCTTGATTGAACAGGAACACTTGCTTCAGCTTGTTGAGTTGAATGCTCATCAGTTTCATTGTCTCCACCATGTTCTTCATTTTCTCCAGAGTCAACACTGTTCTGAATGTTAGATGTTATGGTGTGTGATTGAGCTGGAGTTTGAATGACAGTAGTGGTGTTGACAGCATCTTTGTCAACTTCAACAATTTGAGTGAAGCTAGGTTCTTCATCTACAATCTCCTCAGCTTCCAGGTATCCTTGATTCTCAAATCTAAATGTCTGCATCTTTCCTTCTTCATGCAGTCCTGGAAACTTGGTTTCATCAAATGTGACATTAACACTTTCTTCAATAATCCTGTGTTCTATGACATAAACTCTGTAGGCAGTCCTTTCTGTGCTGTAACCCATGAATAATCCTTCAAAAGCCTTGGTGTCAAATTTTCCTTTCTTCTCATGGTTGTCTTTCATCATAAAGCATTTGCTCCCAAACACATGAAAATATTTGACAGTAGGTTTCTTTCCAGTTAGCAGACAGTAAGGAGTACTTGCATGAGTTTTGTTGATCATGGTTCTGTTCTGAGTATAACAGGCTGTGTTGATAGCTTCAGCCCAGAAATATGTTGGCAACTTAGCATCATGCAACATAGTTCTAGCTGCTTCAATGAGAGTCCTGTTCTTTCTTTCTACAACTCCATTCTGCTGTGGAGTTCTTGCAGCAGAGAATTGTTGTACAATTCCTTCATCTTTACAGAAATTTCCAAGAGTGGCATTTCTGAATTCTGTACCATTGTCACTCCTCAAGATTTGAACTTTTGAGTTTGGGGTTCTATCAAGAACTCTGACTTGATCAATAATCACTTGAGCAGCTTCATCTTTGGATTCAAGAAATTTCACCCAAGTGTACCTTGAGTAATCATCCACCATTACCAAGGCATACCTCTTTCTGGCCATAGATGGTACATTGACTGGTCCAAAGAGGTCCATGTGAATCAACTTGAGTGCTTCTGTGTTGGTGTTTACTTGTTTGGACTTGTGCACAGCTCTTCTCAGTTTGCCCATTTGACAATCTTCACACAGTCCTTCTTGACAGAATTCCTGTTGGGGCAAACCTCTCACTAACTCCTTCTTCATCAGAATATTCATTGTCTTGAAGTTGAGATGTGAGAGCTTCCTATGCCAAAGCATACTGTCACCAACAGTAGCCTTACTGTAAAAACAGTAAACCTTATCCTTCTTTGTTGAGCTTAGATCAGCAACAAACAAGCTTCCTTTTCTGACCCCTTTTAGAGAGAGGCTTCCATCCTTCTTGTGATAGATGTTGCAAACCATCATGTCAAAATCAACCTTAAATCCTCTGTCACTGAATTGGCTGACACTGAGTAGGTTGTGCTTCAATCCATCCACAAGAGCAATATCTTCAATGACAACATTTCCAATTTCCAGACAGCCATATCCCACTGTGTAACCCTTGCTGTTGTCTCCAAAGGTTATGATTGGGCCAGCTTTCTCTACATAATGTGATAGCAGGGCTTTATCACCTGTCATGTGTCTTGAGCAACCACTGTCAATTATCCACATGACCTGATTTTTCTTCATACCCTGCAAAACAGAATGTTTCTAAGTTGCATATGGTACCCAATCTTTGTTGGGTCCTGCAGTTTCAGTGTTCCCTGAGTTTCTTCCAGTCACAACATCACAAGCATTATCAAAGACTTCCTGTTTGACTTCTCTTTTCACCCACTTAGGTTTAGAATTGGACTTGGTCCTTTTCTTAGTGGATGAAGCCTTCTTGCTGTTGCCAGCAGGCTCAGAAGTCTCAACAGTGTTTAGGTATGAGCATTTTTCAGTAGAGAGAACAGGTAAGTTAAAGCATGTACTCATGGCAGTGATTTTGCATGGCATACAATCAATGTTATTACAGACACTCATAGTTCTATGCATAAGGGGGGTTCTGTGTAAGTTACCATTGAGTTCAGTTGCATTGATCTTATCCTCAATTGGTTTCTTACAAACATGTGTTAAGTGATGTGTAGATCCACAGTTATTGCATAGTTTCCTAGAAGCACCTCCAACATTAGTGTATCCATTTCCTTTGTTGACACCTACCTTACCATTCCTGTTCCTAGACTTGGGAGTCACTGGATTGACAGTATGTTCAGAAGTTGCTGTCGAACTATCCTTGACAGTATCTTTTAATCCTACTGTCTTGATAGAAGGTTTGAGAGTTACTGTCTTGGAATCATTCTTGACAGTATCTTTGAAAGATTCTGTCTTGCCAATCGTGACAGCATCCTTTGAACTTACTGTCTGATCGCTTGGTAAGTTTACTGTCTTGGGGATTGTGACAGTATCCTTTCCTTCCTTGAATGTGCTGTCAACACCTTCATCCTCATCAAGAATTTCTTGTTTGATGAGCATGGCTTCTTCATCAAACTCAATTTCAGCAGCTTTGAAAATAGGAGTTTTAACTTTCTTGAGAATGGTGGGTTTGACAGCAGCTATTCCAGGACAATCTTGAATCACAGTTTCCTTTCCAGGTCTTCTACCATAAGAAAAACCTATACCAACAGACTGATTTTCTGTATGCTTATCATTGTAATCCTGAAGTATCTTTGATGAGTTTCTGTAGGCCTTAATCTTAAATTCATTTTCAGCAATCTCATTCCTCAGGAATTCCTCAACCTCCTTAGCACATTTTAATTCATTTTTAAGTTTGGCATTCTCTTGAGCTAAGGGGCCTAGAGAACTGGTTTTGAGAAAAAGAGAATCATTTTCAGACTGAAGTGTTTCATTTAGCTTACTTACTCTAGAGATTTCCTCATTAGCAGCAGACAAGCTAGTATATACATTGAACATTTCAGCACTTAAGTCTTTAATGGTTTTCTTATACTCATCAGTAGACATATCAAGTAAGACAAGTGAAGGTACCTGACTTGAAGGAGTTGATGCTACCTCATCAGTGCTAGCCATGAGAGCTAGGTTAACATATTCTTCCTCTTCTTCATCATCAGAATCATCCCAACACTTTCCTTCAGCCACATAGGCTCTACCTTGATTTTTCTTAGAGTATCCACCAGTTCCTTTCTCATATCTTTGAACCTGTTTGGGTCTTTTGCATTCAGTAGCAAAATGACCAGGTTCTCCACAGTTGTAACATTTGAACTTTGATCTATCCACAAATCCAGTTTTGTATCCTCCTTTGGTTGAACTTCCCACAGCAGCCTTTGATGAGCTTCCTTTGCTGAACTTGGATGCTTGGCCTTGAGGCTTGTATGACCTATCCTTCTTGAACCTAAAGTTCTTGAACTTCTTGGCCATGTAAGCCATAGTAGGGTTGTCCATGCTTTCCAGTTCCTCCATTGTGTAGAAGTCTTCATCTTCCACATCTTTAATCTGTAGTACCACTTTCTCATCATCTTCAACCACCTCTTCTATCTTCAAGGTCTGTGTTGGGGTTGATTGTGTGATCTGTGGTACTTCACTTGGCTGTGTGATCCTTGGCACATGTGCTACTAGGGCACTTGACATATTAGCCATCTTGTTCCTTGTTCCACTTTGTATGGCTCTCTTTTGAAAGAGTTCGAGTTCATAGGATTTTAGAATACCATAAAGTGTCTCAAAGGTTATAGTGTTGAGATCTCTTCCTTCTCGTATGGCTGTTGTCTTGTGTTCAAGGTGATCAGGCAGTGTGAGCAGGAACTTGACGTTTAATTCTTTTCTGTCATAGTACTTGCCATGTATCTGTAATTCAGTTAAGAGCTTACTGAACCTTTCGAACATGGAGGTTAAGTCTTCACCAGGCTTGGCCATGAATGCCTCATATTGAGATATTAGAATTTGCCTTTGGTTGCCCTTAACCTCTTCACTTCCTTCACAGAGTAAGGCTAACCTGATCCACATCTCCTTGGCTGTTGTGCAGCTTATTACACTTCCACACATGGCTTTATCCAGTGTGAGAGAATCGAGCAAGATAAGTTGCAAATGATCATCTAGCACCATTTTCTCCTTTTCAGGTTCCAAGAATTCTGAGGGATCTTTGGGAACCCAATGTGCAGGAATAATCTCACCATTCACTGTTGTGGCTTCAATTTCCTTTCTTGGAATGAAAGGACCATTCTCGAGTATACCTGGGTATAGTGGATTTGCAGCTTTGATAAACAACAAGATTTTTCTTTTCCAAATGCTGTAGTTCTCTTTATCAAAAGCTGGGATCTTGATACTGTTTGATTTCTGCATTTTCTCCGGGATCTCAGATATGTATGTTAATCTGAAAGCTCTGATACCAGTTGTTAGTCCTTGTGTATTGCAGAAGGGGGGGGATGAATGCAATACTGATAAAATTCAATCTAAATTTCAACAACTAAAATCAAGATTAAACGTTATCAGCAATATATGCAATCACGAACAGTATTTAGTAAGAACAAGATTCACAAAATAAATGTTTTATTTATTTTGCAAAGTGTTGCTACAACCTCAAGAAAGAATTCTCGAGCTTCGGGTTTTCTTCACAGACACTTGCTTATGTTCGTTACATTTCTAGAATGAGTTGATAATAGGTATATTACTAACCCTATCACTATCAGTCACGGGTTTGTAAAGCTGCTGTCACTGTCAAGTGGCAGCTTCTTACAAATTGTCTTACCCATGTGACTTTCCTAAATTGCTAACATGTCAGATATACATTACAAAGAAAGCAACCTAGATTCATTCTATTTCCAGCTAAACCAATTCAGCAGATAAAGACTTGACCTTGCTCTTGAATTGATTCGCTTTTGATTTGTAGTGCCTTGAAGCTTCTGTCGTAGTCTTGCAGACTTGGTGCAGCTTAGGGATGCTGCATCACGCCTGTTTCTTGAACATTTAAACTGTCACGGGATTTGACTGAGAAAGATACCTAGCATAAGGATCTTTATTGAGACAGTTACTTTTGCCGCAAAGCTTGCTGTCACAGGAATGATCTTTTGGTGACAGTATGAGTTCCCCGCATAGAGTGCTGTCGAGGATCCCAAACTTGCTGTCGAGGGCAATAGTTGCTGTCGCGTAGTCTTCCGCCAATGTTGCTGTCAGAGTGAATATGCTGTCGTGACTTGCAACATTCTGTCTTCTTGTAATCTTACTGTCACAGCTTTAGGACAGTAACCTTTATTCATGTTGTCATCCAAAAAGCATTCTTTGAGGCTTGAACACACAAGTGAACTTCTTCCAAATAATACAACTAGAATAACATTACATACTGATTACAAGAACATACTTTGGCTATGACAGTATGTTCTACTTAATTTTAAAAAATTAAGTACTATCAAAGTTAAGTTGTTTCTATGCTATCACCCATAAATCCCAACAGATGTGCTAGTATATATATTTTTTTTTTTAATTTTGTTAACATTCATGAGATTTTGAAGAATTTCACAAAGTCTTTTCATAAATGAGCAAGAATCTACGATATTTTACGTTAACTCTTTCAAATTCATGAATTAATATTAATCCTTTAAGTTCAACAACAATCTTCCAAAATTCAAGAATCATTATTAATCCATTAAACTCTTGATTGAATACAAATATGTTAATTTTTTTTTGAATTCAAATCAAATTAAATTTTGAAGAAAAATAAAGTGCCATCTTTAAATTCTTGGGCCGAACTTACTCTTACCATATTCATATTCTTTCAAGAAAAATTAAACTTTTCTTTTGAATTTATTTTTTGAAAAATGCTAGGAAATCAAAAAAACATGACCAAATTTTTTCTCAAATGAGCACGTACCTCCTTACGATTCAATTGTATAGTAATTGTTCGTGTACATCTATCTATTATATATATAATACAACATGGGAGTTTGTTGAAGCAATTTAAATCGAACTGACCATTTTACCCTTCTTTCCATTACATCATATTATGGTTATTTTGGTCTTTTAGTATCACTATATTAATTACATATTATTAATTGTAGCAAAATTAATATACATACATACATACATATCCACATACATACATACATAGATACATATACATACATGCATACATACATACATGCATACATACATACATGCATACATACATACATACATGCATATGTATGCATACATACATACATGCATCATTTTATCCTTTTTTTCATTATATCATGTCAAGGTTATTTTGGTCTTTTAGTATCACTATATTAATTACATATTATTAATTGTAGCAAAAATAATATACATACATATATATATACATCTATGTATGCATGCATACATTTATGTATGCATGTATACATACATACATGCATGCATATGCATACATACATACATACATACATACATACATACATACATACATACATATATACATACATACATACATACATACATATGTATGATATTATCTGACCATATTCGATAACATATACCAAATCTAATTATTCTATTATTTAGTTTCACTATAAATATTTTCAAATTAAAAATTGGGAAAAAAATTATTTGAATGAAATTTATATATTAAGCATGCATGTGCATTGCAATTATTTATACCTCTAATAAATCAAACTATAAATAACCTCTCATTTTTTTAAGTATTATAGTTGTATGACACAAATATGTCCAAATCAATACAAAGATAACAAAAAAAACCATTTTATGTATATAAATGTAATATAAATTTTTATTAACATTACTTATCCTATAACTCGTAAATTATTACACTAATAGATAAACGAAAAAAAATTCCGAATTGAACAAATTAGTAATTTATTCATATTTAAAGTATCCCCGTGCATTGCAGCTAGTTTATATAAACCCCGCAAATTAAAAATTCTTATTTTGTCAACTCAAGGAGCACATCATTTTGGAAAACTTTATATATCCCCAAAATTAATCTCATTTATTTTCTGCAAGTCTACTCTCATCCCACTTGTTTCACTATAATAGTAAGATAATTCAACTTATATCATTATTATATCATCATCCTCCATTAGTTGTTCATCTCCATTTCGTTATTTTGGCTAGTGAAAATGAGATTTCATTAACTCATCAAATCATTCATCAATACAGGATTGAACTCCGGGTAGGCATTACCCACTCGCCATACACGATCATCTATAAGACAACTATACTTTACTAAGTAGAGAGCTACTTTGTTCGCAAACTATTTAATAAACTTTAGGGACACACTTCCTTCTCTTAGATCAGATAGCAGCAGTCTGTACTCGTTTATAATTCTGCCAAGATTTGATAACTTGGAAGACGAACATCGAATTGCTTGAATGACAATTAGACAACTTATTTCCACTTCAACATTTCATGCTTTCGTCTTCACCCAGCTAAGAGCCTCGCGAATTTCTCTATTTTAGGTACCATAGGTGGTGTGGCAATTTTAGTGGGCCCCACAAGTGACGTGGAACCTTGTGATGTGGTAATTTAGTGGGCCCTACTTGTGGGTCCCACAAGTGACGTGGCACCTGGTGACGTGGCATTTTGTTGTGGGCCCCACAAGTGACGTGACATACACGTGGCACCTGGTTAGGCTGAGGTAACACGGTTTTTGTGTTGCATTTGTTTGATTTAGTGTTACTCTATGAGCCTAATGTAATACTTTGCCCTGTGTTACCATTGAGAAGGAAAGCGTTGCATTTTATGTCAAAGGTAACATTGGCGGATGAAATGGTAAAAGTGTGTTACCTTTGGCCTGATGCAACAGAAATCGTGTCTAAGGTAACATTAGGTGTGTGTTGCATCCGGCCATCTATGGCGTAGTGTCTACCTAACCGAGATAATTGGTGAAGCTCACAAAATCTTATTTCTCTTATAAAACACTAATTTAGTGAAGTACATAAATTAGTTCTCTTGATACTAGCAACCAATATTGAAGCAATACTAGTTTAACCAAATCAAGGAATTAAACAAAGAGAGGTTTGGACAAATCCAAGGATGAGGAGCTCAACCTAAGTACTTGCACTTAAATCTTGAGGATTTAGGTACACTAAATCTTTTGCTACTACAATGAATATACTAACAATTACGGATTAGCACAAACAATTAGCAATTGAAATTACAAGAAGAGTAAGATGAAACAACTTACAAATCTCCAAGCAAATTCATAAACAATACAACACAAACATTCAAGATAGAGTGAAATAGATCTTACTTAAAATAAAATGGGTTTAGTACAAGAAGACCTTTCTTGTACCAAATAAATGAAGTTAGTTACTCATAATCAATGTTAGATTACAAGTAATAAATGCTTCCTCTATTTCCCATAACCCTAATTGAATGTTCTTGAAGTGATAAAGATGAGATAAAGATAAGATAATGTTTGGTTCTCAACTATTCAATCAATACATCCATTAGACAAGAGGATAAAATAGTCAAATTGCTTCCAAAAAATATAAAATAGTCAAATTGCTTCCAAAAAATTCCAGCATGACATGTACGGCCTGATGAACGACCGTGCGGACGCCCGTACAATTTCCAACAAATTTTGCATCACTTTGAACACTCCGTACGGCCTAGTGAAATAGATCTTACTTAAAATAAAATGAGTTTAGTACAAGAAGACCTTCCTTGTGCCAAATAAATGAAGTTAGTTACTCATAATCAATGCTAGATTACAAGTAATAAATGCTTACTCTACTTTCCATAACCCTAATTGAATATTCTTGAAGTGATAAAGATGAGATGAAGATAAGATAATGTTTGGTTCACAACTATTTAATTAATATATCCATTAGACAAGAGGACAAAATAGTCAAATTGCTTCGAAAAAAATTCCAGCATGACATGTACGGCCTGATGAACGACTGTGCGGACGCCCATACAATTTCCAACAAATTTTGCATCACTTGAAACACTCCATACGGCCTAGTGAACGACCGTGCGGACGGTCGTACGAGATTAAAAAAAACTCCAAAATCATGCATTATGAACCTCCCGACATCACAATCCAACATCTTCTAAATTCGCTCTTGAATAATCTTTGCTTTCAAGCCCACGGTAAGCTACCTTTTGAACAAATAAGCATGCGGCACTAAAAAAGGGAAACATAACAAATATAAGTAAAATGCATATGAAACCGAAAGAAAACCAAGATAAAGAGAGACAAAAACATGTATAAAAGACACGTTATCAATCATATTGTAGATATAGCACAACATTAAACATGTTCTAATCAAACTAGTTTTGTAGTACAACTTTTGTTGGCACCTAAAATCATTTTTTGATACTATATAATAATAATAATTATAGCAATTTTGCATTTAGCGCTCAACTTGTTCTTACACGTTTTGAATATTATTATGTGGAGTCGTAATGTATTATACCTCTTTATTCACGGTCCACAAAATCAAATAAAAGCTTGAGAATTCCAAATTTCTACATGATATACATCTTAATATAAAATTTCTGAGTGAATATTACATGTTTACATTATAATGTTAAGAAGCTAAATATTAGTTAAAATCATGGTTGTTGATTTTGAAAATCGGAACAAATCGATTGAGGTACCGAGTAACGATTTATCGGCAAATTGAGGATTATCGGAAGAACAAAATTTGAATAAATTTTAATTTTTTGATATATTTAATATATTTGTCTTATTTATAATAGAATATATTATTTAAAAATAATTCATAATGATAAATCAAATATTTATCAGTTAAATATTTTTAAATGATAAATCAAAAATTTATCAATAATTTTTAAAAAATCGAACAATTTTAGAACACCGTAAGCAATAGGACAAAGGAATTCATACGGATTCAAGCATAGGATACTCTTGTAGCCATAATGAGAGGAAAGAGAGAAGTCATGTCCGTTTAGTAAAAAGAAGAAAATGGCAGTGAAAATAAAAAACAATAAAGTAATCCTATTTTGTTTTTTACCCAATTATCTTCATATTTTTCTAAGTAGTACATAGGAAGGCGTGACAGAAAGAAAGCAGACTTGCTCCCCAAAAAGAGCAACAGTGTCTTCCATGTTGAAAACACACTCATCCCTTCCCTCCCCTCCTTCTATTCATTCATTTCGTTTTTATCCTGTTCTTTATTTTTCTACCCCATTTTCAAATTTCATATTCTGACCGTTACTTTGCCACTAACATGTACCTGTATAACGGGACAAAAAAATTTCTAAATATTTAATCTCGAATCCGTGCAAAATTTTGATCAGAAAGTATTTTTCTTGTCATGCATTACCGAAATGTTTCATTTTATATGTATATAGGATCCTGGATATGATATGCGAGATTTGTTTTTTCCAATATTTTTGTTCATCCTGATATAAGATGTTGGAGGTATTCGAACAACGATAAACTGAGGTTTTGATTTTATTATATGATTGACTCCATAAAACTAAAAGAAATAAGTCTATAATGCTATTTCTTTTTCATTTTTTGGACAGAATATAATGTTATTTCATCTAATGTATAGAAATAAATAGGACGGAAGGAGTATCACGTAACCCAGACAATGCCATAAATTCTGCATATATTGGATAAGGCTATGCATTTTTTATTACAAACACAAAGATAAAGAAGATGAAAAAGCGCAGTACTGGTCGAGTCCAGAACAGCCTGGCAACATTTTCTTCGCACACTATTAGCAACTTAAACATAGTTCCCTTCATTTGACTAGTTTTTGCATGTATTGATATAAACACAAAAATTACACAATCATTATTATAGTTGTAAATAAATTTCACAAATAATTTGCACAATATTAAAAATACAAGATCACTCAAATGTCTTTATTGTCGCCAAAGATTTGGATACATTGAACAAGCAACTAAAGAACATACTCAATCCTAACTAAGATTGGAAAAGCACTTCAATAAACCAACTACTTAAACTCTTAATCTTGCAGATATTGATGACACAAAAACACAACACTTTGTCCCATATTTAGAGAACCAAATCAACTAACAAAGCCTATTTTTTTTCTAATGAGTACTGCATGGTTTCTTGGTAGAAGGCTCAAAAGCAAAAGGACCAACAGTGAACATTTCAAAAGCAGAAGCATTCTTTGTAGAAACTGGTGGCTTGGTTGATTTCTGTAAGATTGCACCCTTGACTCCGTAACGCAGATTAGTTGGCTTGTCACACTTTTTCTCAGGGGATGAAACCACAAACACTCTGCACTTGTGAACTCCATAGGTAGTTATTTTCTTGGGAGCGTTTACTGTGAAGTATCCATTTTTGTCTGTCTTTCCTTGGACTACTAGTGGGTACTTTGTATTGTTACATTGTAGCTTCACCACAGCACCTATATTACAAAATACAAAATATTTTTAGTAATTCGGAGGTCAATCAAATCGGATTTAATCAGAGTATTAAATGTGTGACTTACCGAGGAGAGGAGTTGCTCCTAGGAGAGTTTCGACCCCAGTGTAGTTGCAGGGTTTGCAGTAGACCACACCTTGGACAGATACAAGCTTCCTGGCTGGGAGAGGAGTGGGGGCGTGAGATGGGGCTTTTACTGGAGCCTGAACTGGTGGCTTGACAGGCTGAACTGGAGGCTTGACAGGCTTGACTGGTGGCTTGACAGGAGTAGGAGCTGGGGCTTGAGTGGGTGGCTTGACAGGGGAATGAACAGGAGCCGGGGTAGGTGCGTGTTTGTGGTGGTGGTGGCCACCGCCCTTGTGGTGGTGAGGAGCAGGAGCTGGAGCAAGTGCAGTGGGAGGCTGAGCTATTGTGCTTGTCTTGTGACCTGAGGTTGTGCCAAGAACAAAGACCAAACTAGAGAAAATGAGTGCAAGATGCAAGAGCCCCATAGCTGAGAGAGAGAGAGATGTTGTATTTTGCTGTGAGTTGTAATAAAAGTGAAGTGATTTATAGGGATTCGGAGCGGTGCAAGATGGGGTAAAATTATGGATATGGTACACAAGATAATGAAATGGTAGGGTTGTGTGTGCGCAAGATTTGCTTGTATCATGGAGAGTTCTATTTTTATTGACTCAATATTTTCCATAATTTGCGGTGTGCAACTGTGCAAGTAATAATGCATTTAATTTTTATCATTCAAAATGTTGTATGTTATATTTGTACTATGTTTGTACCCTTCCGAATTTAATTTTGAAAATGACTAGTAAACCAAAGAGTGAGCCATTTTCCCAGTCAATTGAGTACCAGCAAGGGCCAAATAAAATGCAGAGCTGGTGAGGCAGTAGTTTACAAATCACTTGTGGGGTCGTATCTTGAATGTTTTGAAAATTTCTTCAGTACCTCTCGTACTAATGGTATGTATTTGTTATGGCTTAAAGGAGGTTCGGGTGTCCTTTAATCTAGTTGAAACCTCATATTCAATTATAAAATATCGTTATTTGCATGGATAAATTTCAAATTAACGAAAGTAACATTTCAAATTAGAATATAAATCTTTAAAGAATTAATCGTAATAAAGTAGCAGTGTATGTTACTAGGGGTCATGTGTGTGATATTATGGTGCACAAGTGGCGCACAGTTACAGATGCAGAGTGGGGAATCTGCACGGCTTGCTAGGCATTTCTCCGAGCCTCGATGCATCTCCCTCCTCTCTCACCTCTCTCTCTCTCTCGCAAATTTCCATTTCAACGGCTTTAATTTAAGCCCACAAAATTCAAATTCAAGGTCACAGTGAAGAAAGGATATCTGCAAACATTGTTGATTTGATTTTAATCCAAATACTCAAATTAGATACAGGAACATGTGACCAGAGAAAGTTCTTAAGAATAATTTACAGCAGAGCCGTCTAAAAGGGTGTGCAAGGATCCCAATAGCACATGACCTCAAAATTATTAGGCCCTCAAATCAGAAAATTTCATGTAAATATTCTATATATGTCCATCTAATTATGAGCAAAATTCCACATAATCAATAACTCCTCTAATGTCTGTTCAAATATCACGCCTGATAATGAGGAAATTGTCATGTAAAAGTGTTGGAAATATATTTATTATATATAGTTTGTTTAAATTTTGAATAAATTAATGTTTCAATTTTATAATTAGCATAAGACTCATGTAAAGTTTGAGACGGGCCTGAATGTAGGATTACAATAAATAATCCTAAAACTGTTAACCGACGGGGCAGAAATGGAGACATGGTAAGAATAATTTCACGTGCCTAGTTCATGAAATCTATGGAAGTATAAATTTTTTATACAACTTGGATCCCATTAATAATTCTGGTCACTCACAAACTCGATTTTGACTTGTTCATCCTTAACAGCTTAACTTGCTCATCACATTTTTGACAATGATTCATTTAATTTTTACAAGTCCAGATGCATACACGTCTCTCTGTTTTTATAGTTTCTTTTAACATGGGTTACAGGAGAAATTCAACTTGAGAATTCCACAGCCCAATGAGCAAGTCAGTTTCACTGTAGGGTAACACAAAGTTGAAGAATGCTGCCCAATACAAGTTGTTCTGAGGCACGAGTGCACGACCTTACTTGAACATGATAGGCTGTTACCTCCGTATCCTGAACTCAGAAGAAAGTTGTTTTGAGGGCAACATATGATTCTTTTTTCTTTTTTTTAAGAAAAAGTAGATTTCATTACTACGAAACATCATACATAAGAGCCTCCACCACACATAACGGAGGAGACGTAAAAAGCACTTGGCAGTAAGCTAAACAAGGATATCTAGCTAATTCATGAGCTACCCTGTTAGCATTTCGCCTAACAAAATTAACTGACACATGTTCGAGTTGACTAAGTAACTGGCAGCAACTCTCGATCACCACCCCCACCTCCAGATAATTCCTGTTTCCACTCTGAATTGCTCGAACCGTGAGTTGAGAATCTGATTCAATGAAGACTCTCCTACTTTGTAGCTGTTGATCCTTAACCCATGACAATGCCTCTCGGACACCTATTGCCTCAGCCTCGAACACTGAATCTGGCGCCTGCATACTGATAGTTTTGCCTGCAATAAAGTCTCCTTCTGGACCTCGAAGAACCAAGCCTACTGAGAAAATGTCTACCCCATCTCGAACACTAGCATCCACATTGATTTTAACAGCTCCTACCTCCGGAGGAATCCACCTGTTTACCAGTTTTACTCCCCCACCTACATTCGAAGCATTCTTTGTCTTCCTGGCTTCTCTCCAACTAGCAATCGACCTACAACTTTCCTCCATTGCAAAGGCAGCTGTCACAGTTTTATCACTCCAGACTTTTTTGTTTCTCCAAAACCACACACCCCAGAGGACCGTGCATAGCTTCACTACCTCTTCTGTAGGGACTTCGTTAAGCTTATCAAGCAACCATCCTGAGACATCAGTTATCTCTGCTATATCGTACACCAGATTTACCTGCCTCCAGCACTCAACAGCAAAAGCACAATCAAAGAACAAATGAAGCAAAGTTTCAGAATCATGGCCACACATAGGACACCCTAAAGGAAGATTGATGCCCTTCGAATGCAGTCTCACCCTAACTGGAATATTATTGCGACAAAATCTCCAGATAAAAATTTTAACCTTGTGGGGCAAACCCAATCTCCACACTTTACCCCAGCCTTGATGTTGAGGTACATGATCAACTCCCACCATTCTCTCAAACCAGAAATGATAACCTGATTTTGCTGAATATATACCATTCGACGTACCCGTTCAGGCAATTCTGTCCTTAACCTCTCTTTGAGGAATTGATGTAGCTAATATGGCTGCAGCATCTACCTCTTCAAACATGCTATTAACCAGTCCCACATTCCAGCTCTTGGAGTTTGCATTGAACAGACTCGAGACCAACTCTGTACGTCCTTCATATCTATGACTTCGTTCAACACTAAAATCCCCTTTACTTCTCAGCCACTGATCCTTCGTTGCCACTATATCGCCTCCATTCCCTAACACCCACCTAAAACCTTTTTTCAATTCTTCCTTTGCCGTCCACATCCCATTCCATATAAAACTCGCACCTTGGCCTTTACTTGCATTAAGCACATGAGTTGATGGAAAGTACTTTGCTTTAAATAATCTGGACACAAGTGACATAGGATTACTCATGAAATTCCAACAATGTTTCCCTAGGAGCGCTATATTGAAACCAAACAAGTCTCTAAATCCAAGACCCCCTCTCTTTTTTGGTAAGCCCATATTCCTCCATGATAACCAGTTAACACCCTTTTTTCCAGCCTTGTCTGATCTCCACCAATAGTTATTGAACATTCGTTCTAACTCCTGACATAGTGTCTTGGGAAGCAGAAAGCATGACATGGTAAAAGCAGGAATGGCCTGAGCCACATTTCTAATCAACACCGTCTTTCCTGCTCGTGAAATAGGTTTAGTTTGCCAAGCTTGAATCTTTTTACTAGCTCTCTCTTTCAAATAGCCAAAAACCCTCTTTTTTGATCTACCAACTAACGAAGGAAGACCCAGGTATTTAGAAGTTGATAAATCATTAAACACACCTAGAATCGTGGAGAGTTGATGTTGCTTATCTCGACGTATATTTGCACTAAAGAAGACCCCAGACTTTTGGAAGTTAACCGACTGACCAGAACATCGCTCATAATTAACCAGCAACGTTTTGACACTAGCTACTTCCTCAACTGATCCTCTAAAGAATAAAAAAGAATCATCTGCAAAAAGGAGATGTGATACAGATGGTGCTGCAGGACTCACCATACAACCATGTATTCTTCCATCCATAGTTGCTTGATCTATTGCATTCGATAGACCTTCAACGCACAACAAAAACAGATATGGCGAAAGGGGATCCCCTTGTCGCAATCCCCTCTTAGGAACAACAGGCCCTACCAGAGAACCATTTAGACATAAGTTGTACGAAACAGACTTTACACACATCATCATCCAGGACGTCCAAATATCACAGAACCCCATCACTTGCAGTCTATGCCTGAGATAACGCCAGTTAACACGATCATAGGCTTTACTAATATCCAGTTTCAATGCCATCTCTCCGTCATCACCTCTATTTTTCGTTCTCATATGATGTATCACTTCAAAGGCAACCAAAATATTGTCTGATATGCTCCTGTTCTTCACAAATGCAGATTGGTTTTCCGATATGATACCAGGCAACACCATCTGAAGTCGATTTGCCAAGACTTTGGCCAGAATTTTGTATATGACATTGCATAATGCAATCGGGCGCAAGTCTTTCATACAGTTGGCATCCTCTTTTTTAGGAATTAGTACCACATTAGTACTATTCAACTCACCTGGTAGCTCCACTGTTTGCAACCAACTTTTACAATGTTCAAAGACCTCCACTCCCATGATCGACCAAAATTTTTGAAAAAATGCTGGGTTTAATCCATCCGGCCCAGCAGATTTATCAGGATGCATTTGTTTAACTGCAATAGAAAATTCCTCAAACCTGAAATCCTCCGTTAAACTCCTGTTTTGCTCACTGCAACATATGATTCTTAAAATCATCCACAGATTGCAAGAGTTACCATAAATCTTCTTTTACAAAAATATATATTTACTAATACTAAAATAAAGATCCATTAACTCAATAATTTGACACCTATCATTCTCTTATTAAAAAATTTCCCGTCTCCTCATTAATTATTAACTTCACTAATTCTCTTTATTTCTCATTTTCTTCATTTTTTTAATTACTTGCTTGATTTATTTTTCAAACACATTTTATCAATATTATAATATATTATTTACAACTCAATATTTCAAATAAAATATATTTACTTTAAATATATTATTCAAACCAATATTAAAAAGGATGATGACCCTATTTAACCAAAATTAAAATAACAAGTCCCCAAATGCCCCATGTTCGAACTTAGAAACGAGGCCCAAAATGTGTATGGGATACGACACATCGTGTGCCGCATTAGGTTATTACGATAGTTGGTGTATCGTGTTAGGGTATTACGTTACATTGTATGCCGCTTTTAATGATTACAGTACAGTAATCTCATGACACGAAAGATGTTGCTGTAGAGTGGGTGTCAACCCAAGTCCCACATCGATAAGATAAAGAAGAATAATGTTAAATATATGTAGCAAAAAACAACTCCATTAGTATGAGGCCTTTTGGGAGGAGCTCAAAAACAAATCCGTGCGGGCTTGGCCACGGCTCAGAGCGGACAATATCATACTAATGTGGAGTTAACGGGTGTTGCGTGGCCCAACAAGTGGTATCAGAGCCGATGGTTAAGAATTGATCATGGGGTTGCGGGCTGCAAGTTGCGTGGTGTGGGGAGGCTCTCCAGAACTACGGTCGGAGATCTTGGACAACTTGTGTCGAAAGTCTTCCTGACACTGAGGTGGTCGGGCGGCGTGTCCCGCAAGATGTGTAACAAATGAATGGCGGCGGTATAAGAGTTACAAGATTGGTGGTTCTTGGATTGAGGGGAGATTGTAGAGTGAGTGTCAACCCAAGTCCCACATCGATAAGATAAAAAAGAATTATCTTAAATATAAGCAGCCAAAAACAACTCCATTAGTATGAGGCCTTTTGGGAGGAGTCCAAAACAAATCCGTGCGGGCTTGGTCACGGCCAAGAGCGAACAATATCATATTAATGTGGAGTTAACAGGTGTTGCGCGGCCCAATAGTTATTACGTTATTAGTCTGATATGGCAAAGGTTGCAAGTCAAAGAACGATTGCAGATCAAAGAGTCAAAAGGTTAAAGGATAAATGAAGTTGCACAATCTACCAACCGGAGCTTTGAATTCCCAAGCTTTGTATACTATTCAATTGTATCAATTCAATAGTGCTATAGAGATTGTATCCATGGAAGTGGGTTGTGTTTTTGTGCTTCTGTGTGTGTATGTATATAACTGATTTGATTTTCTACTTTTTCATTAAAAAAAATCGGTTCCCAAGAATTGAGCTGGACCGAAATAATTCGGTTCGATCAATAATATAAATTCGGTCCGGTTCGATTCTTAAAATGATTGACAATTCAATTTTCGATCTATTCGGTTCGGTCCAGTTTTGAACCGAACCGACCGAATGCTCAACCCTAGACTTAACCCAAACAACTGTTCACTTGACTATATCGTACTCAATTTCTCATTCTACAAGATAGATCCCAAGTATCTTAAAAATTGTTTTCCAAAGGTATTTACTCTGCAATTTATTTCTACTTAAAGTGTTAACTTTTATTTATTCCCGTTAGACTTGATACATTTAAATTTACGTTAGATAGTTCATTATACGAAACTCAAACAATTGGTGTAGTTAGATGTAGATAACTCAAAATGTTGGCGTAAGAGAGATCTCCAATAGAGAACTAGTGTAGAGAATCACTTGTGAAAACGAGATCGAGCATAGTGGAACCACCCATGTATGTATCTAACAGAAAGTGTAAGAGAAAAAAAGTTAGGTTTCTTTTTCAACTAAATAATCGTAGTTAGTAGTATCTTTGCAATGTGTAGTTAGATTCTACGTTGAACTTGCGCTAGCCCTATTGTTGTTTTATGGATTTGTTTGAACCTTGGTCTCCATTTATGGTCACATATAGGTGCAACACGTCTTTTGGCGTGTCTCGTTTTATAATTTATAAAAATTAAATGGTAATCCGAAAAAAACTACGTTAAATATAGTCAATCCTAAAGCAATTAACACAAACATTTTTGTGCACTCTCAAAATAAAATAAAATATAATAAGTATATTCAATATGAAAAAGGTAAATGTACGCAGATTATGTGAACAAGAATGCAACTGAACATAACAATATACATGTGTTAGCATTGTTACTTAGCATTTACACAATATTTATTTGTACATAATTTCTAGTTGTATATTGTTGATTAGTTAGTTAGTTCTAACAAACTTTCCCGTCAGATTAGTTTTGTATATAAACTGTAAGTTCATTTCATTTTGTACTTGGAACAATTCAATATGAATGTGAATACTTTCTCTCTTTCTCTGTTAATCTCTTTGATTAATCATCAAATTCACATGGTATCAGAGCGATAATAGTACGATTCTCTTCCGCGATCTTCATCATCGTCTTCATCTCCTTCGCATAACTCGGTCATGGATTTTTCTTCGTATTTCATCAATTCAGGTGTCAATTTTTGTTCATTTGCTTGCATAATCTTGATTTACTTTACTTTCAACTCGATTTGTACCTATTTTTTCTTATTGTGAAATTGCTCTTAGTTCAATATTATAGTGATTTCATATATATACTGGTGAATCGATTCTCATTTACACACTTTTCGGATAATTCTTTGATCACGTATTCATCGTCTTGTTCAATTGCTATTATATGATTGAGAATTCATCGATTTTCCTCTATAGTTCTTTCTGACATTCTATCAAACACCTTATCTTCAAATCGATTGTTGTCAATCTCTTATCAATTTTATCACTATTTCTTGATATCTTTACTACAAAATGGCTAGTACTTCACAGACTTCAACTCCTGATAATAACACTCATCTTGACACTTCTGGTTTTCAAGATAATCCATATCATTTACAATCTTCAGATAGTCCTGGTATGAAATTAGTTAGTGATGTTTTTGATGGCACTGGTTTTAGCAATTGGAAACGTTCTGTGACTATTGCATTGTCTGCACGTAATAAGTTAGTGTTTGTTGATGGTTCTTTGCCTAAACCAGATGATACTAGTCCTACATTTAAGAGTTGGTCTAGATGCAATGATATGGTTATTTCCTGGCTTCTTGGTGCACTGTCAAAGTCTATTGGACGTAGTGTGATTTACTCAAACTCTGCACATCAGATTTGGTTGGAATTAGAGGAACGCTATGGTGCTTCTAATGGTACACAAATGTTTGGTCTTCATAAGGAGTTAAATGAGCTATCCCAAGGAAACAGCAACAGTGCTGATTATTTTACTAAGTTGAAAATTTTATGGGATGACATTGAGTCTCTTTCTATCATACCTATGTGTTCGTGTGGTTGCACTTGTGATGCTACTCAGAAACTTTCTAAATTTCAGCAAGATCAAAAGGTTCTACAATTTCTGATGGGCCTGAATGACACTTATGTTATCATGAGGGGATCTATTCTCATTAGATCACCTTTGCCAACAGTTAGCCAAACCTACAGTCTCCTTTTACAAGAAGAATCACAGAGAGAAATACATTCCGGTGGACATTTCATGTAATAACCCCAAATTTTGGACTTAGTTAAAATTTTTGATGAATAGTAAATGTTGATGAATAATGAATTTTGCTGGCTAAGAAAATTTTCAGACCACTGTATATGCGAGACATGGAATGAATGTTTCGAAGTTATATTATTGATATATAAGGAGAATAAGTGAATTTAAACGCAATCAGAATCAGAAGATTTCAACTTTAATTTTTGTCCACTATTCATTGGACAATCGAGGAGGTATTAAATTAATCCTTATGAGAATTAAGAGAGCGAGAAGATCCATGATCAAATATTAAGCCAAGGCAATAGAAGATCAAGAGGATATCCCCTAGCGTTAGTGCAACGAAACGTTTTCGAAATCGCTCGAACTTATAACAAGATTTAGCAACAAAGCAAAAGCATGAAGAATTATGGATTAAACCCTAACCAAAGGAGAAGTATCATATAAGATCGTATGTGGGACTCGTTGGAATTTGAGAATAAGTAATTCTGGAATTAAAATGATTTAAGCGATCAAAAACGATCCCAAATGGATAGTAAAAATTTCCGGACTCCGAACGATTTGAAATTTCAGAGAGAGCTCTATGGAGTTAAATGATGACTAAGTTTGCAATCGGAATTTGAAAACGAGATCAAGGACTCGAGAAAGTAGAATAAAAAAGAGTGCATGGAAGATGTGGTTAATAAGTCACGTGAGAGCATTGTTGGCTTGTTGAGAGCCAAACAACCCTTCTACCACACAAATACAAACACATCACACCACCTTGTCACCACTTTCACCACACAAACCACAATAGCTTGACATGTGTCCTTGGGTGACAAAACTCATCCAAGACCACACAAAAGAGATGCATCCATTTAGCATTATTTTGACAAAAGAAAGAAAAGAAATCAAGTATTCATCTCCCTCATTTTCTTCAAAATTCTGCTCAGCGTGAGCAAGGAGAAAAGACAAATTCATAACTCCATATCTACTCATCCTAAAATCGCCAAATTTGGACCATAGATCCCTCAATGTATACCCAAGATACGTTCAAAATTTTAGGGCCATCCAAGATGTACAACATAGTCAAATATTGGATCAAAGTTGAGGCATGAATAGTAAATTCGAAAATGCTAACTTGTGTTCTTGAAGATTAAATCTTATTGATGTTGTATAGGGATCAAGAGAGGGTATAAAAGCTATTGTTAGTCTTTACCAAGCACCAAGGAAGGTATAACACCTATGCCCTCTTGATATTAATTGGGTTTTATGCTTAAGTTTGTAGTATAGTTCGTTAAACATGTCATATAAGAGATCCATGCATGTTTTAATGATTTTGGTTGGTTGAATGAGTTCTGGTTGATTGAGGGATGAGTTCTTGAGTTAGTATGAACTGTCCTAGAGTTGTAAATGATATATGGATGTATGGATTGTCTTGGTTGGATGTTTGGATTGGTTGTGAAATGGAAACGTTCGATGTATAGCTGTCGTAATGACGAAATGTTTATTAACTGCCTTGACAGTGGTATTCGAGGATCTTAATCTACTGTCAAGTGTGACCAATGACCATGATAATGTAGGTCTTGTGTCGTATTTTGTTTTGGCGAAAGAATCGTATCGTTTCGATTTACGGTTTAGGAGAAATACCCGTTTTAGTGAAAGTGGTTTCGGATAATTAAGTAGTTCACTATATGAACTTTGGGCGTATGATCAAGCCTCTTAAAAATGGAATTTGGTCATGATATTAATGTGGATACTATTATGGACAGTTAGGAAGGGAACCGAGAAGGTTTCGTGTTAAAAAGATGATTTTTCGATTTTATAAAAATGCGAGAATCAAAGTTGCGCAAGTGAAATACCCTTAAGGGGATGGTTAAAACCGTGAGTTTAGTAATGGTAAAGTACTTGGGATTTGTGAATGGATTATTAGCCAAACTTTTGACTTAAGAGTTAAGGAGTATCATGAGGTTATGATTAACCAAGAACAAGACTTTTGATTTCCATTAAGAGAACGTTAGTGCTTAAGTTAATGGCACTTTAAATGATTACGCTAGGAGACTGATTGAGTATTTCTTTGTTTATAGATTTCCCGACAACTTCTCGAACCCCTAACCACCAAGGACTCAAGGCAAGTTTTCTCATCCCATGCTGTATTTCAAATTACAATATACTGATGATTGCATATGATATGATATTATGCAAGCTTTCCAACCCTACATCTTACATAGATGTTGTTGTGATAAAACTGTTGTGATTGTGATATAAACTGCTTATCTATTTTAAAGGATTTACGAACTGATTTATATATCGACTTAAATCTTTCATAACTCATTATGGTTTATATGCTATGAGTATATTAGATATAAGCCGAGGTTTTAAAGGCTCTAAGAGTAGAGCGCTTGTATGATGATTTTTAAAATATTAGACCGGGAGTTAAATTACTATTTTGTCTTGATTATACTGTCGGAAACGGGAGGGTCCAGAGACAGCTATGTTTAAAATATGTTGATTAAATATTCCAATATATATGTATAATTGGATATTTAATGTTAAATATTAAATAATATTATTAAAAATATTATTTGAATATTTATTTAAGTAAGTGAATATTATTTTGGATATTCACTTAAGTGGTATTATATTGAATAATAATTCAATATTTATTAGTTGAATATTTATTAAATATTCCAAAAATGATTTAAAAATCATAGGACCTTATTCAAATATTATGTAAGGTTCCAATAGTTATTTAAAATATTTTCTGATCTTAAAAAAATGTTTTACCAAACTCCCGGGTCGTGATTGCGAAATGATTAACTCGAGGATCGAGGTCAGTTGACAATAGTCAACCCACATTGTATAATTACTTCCTCAACATTTCCGGAAGTAAGTATGGTAATAAGTTCATACCTATCAACGAGCTAGTTTACGCTCGGGGAACAACTATTAAGTTCGGTTCCAGTTTAAAGGATATGATTCATCATGGGATCTGGAAGGGCTTACACGGCAATGAAACAGGTGTCGGGGTAGTGACCATAATTAACAAGGCTTTCCCGGTGATGAAACAGGCGCCGAGGTAGTGACCTTATAGCACATTGGGCCCGAATGCGGCCAGGGTGATAACCAAACAGGAAATCATCCTTCTACTAGTAGAGAAGTTATGTTATGATACAACGGATGATCACCGTGTATCGGGGTTCCAGAATGTCCCCTTCTTCCACTTGGAATTGTGTTGCACATTGTAACGAAAGCCTATGTGCTGAGTTACCGATAATGTGACAGTAATTGAACAATGATGTTCCGTGTACAGTATTTGAAATGTATGATATGATTTGACGAAAAGAAGATTTAAATATATCATTCTGTATACGAATGAAGTTTTAAAAGATTGCAATTATGATATCAGCTACATATATGATTGTACTGCTATATATTATTGTTGAGCTTTAGTGCTCATTCTTGTTTTTATATATCACAACACAACAGAGTCAAAAAGGTGTTCATTACTGATATTTTACAGTATTTTGAACAGTATGAGATATCTAAATAGATATGCGTGCATATATGTTGAGAAGGTATTTAAGATATACAATATGTTGAACTGTATAGTATTTTGAATCAATGGATAGGCTTTAAGCCTTGATTCCAATATTAATATCTATTTTAAAAAGATATGTTTTGAGTCTTGGTTCATCATATCGATACCAAGAATTTCTAAATGATTTACGAAAAGTATTTGAGTATGATTATAAGTCATACAGTATTTTGAACGGGATACTATTTTGGGGACAAACCCTAGTAGTGTTAAAACTTTGATCCTATATGGAATATCTACCTTAAAGCTTTAAAGATTTAAACTGGGATAGATTTCTTGCTGAGCGCTATTAGCTCATTCTTGCTTTATTAAAAACTTTCAGCATGAAGAAAACATTGCCGTTTCACCCCGTATTACGAGAGCAAGGGAATGGAGAGACCACCCTTGAGTTAGTTCAGCAGGATGGATATTGTCGGAGTTAGCAGAACAGTTGCAGATTGAATTAGTGAGAATTTTTTTCGAGTAGGGTTGCATTATTGAACCTTGTATAGAATTGTGAGGTCTATTATTTTAACTTCAGGTAGAGGTTGTAAATAATACATGAGATCCTGGATAGTACATTTGGTTTGTAATAACAAGTGTTACTTATTGTTGCTCATTCCCAAGGCTATAACTTGTGTGTGTGTGCATAAGTGATTGGGGTCTTTGGAGTTGTATTATTAGAATATGGTAAGTGATACGGGTATTGTATGATTGATGGAGCGTGACAACCCAGATTCATGACCCCGGATCTGGGGGTGTTACATTTCATGCCTGATTCTGATTCTGCTTCATTGAATGTTAGTTCTTCTAGGTCTCATCAACAATCTTATTATCAGTCTGGTGGATCTTTCCCTAAAAAGTTTGCAGGTGACTCATAGAAGTCCTCTCTACAATGTAACTACTGTAAGAAACCAGGTCATTCTATTGACAAATGCTACAAGTTTAATGGTTTCCCTCCTGACTTTAAGTTCACAAAGTCTAAAAGATTTGTTGCTCAAGTTACTGTACCAGATTCTACTGATGATTCTCACCAGTCTTCAAATGTTACTGATCATGGTTCTTCAAATAAGTTGTCAACTTCTGGTTCTAATGCTACTAGTTCTGGTGGTCTTACACCAGAAATATGTGCCCAATTGATGAACTTTCTTAAGACAGCTCAACTCTCAGATTCCAGAGATCTCAATTTCTCATCTGCAAATTTTGCTGGTAACTCTGTTTCCACTGCTTGTTTTTCATCCTCTCAGAATATTACTTGCATTATAGATAGTGGTGCTAGTGATCATATGTGTGCACACAAATCACTCTTTTCTACACTACAACCACTACCTCATGCTTTAACTATTTCTCTACCAAATGGTCATGTTATTGATATAAATTCAATTGGTACAGTTCCTTTGACTCCTGATATTATTCTAAGGAATATTTTATATTTTCATCACTTCAAACTTAATTTGTTTTCAGTTCATAGGTTCACTAAACAATTTCAGTGCACTATCAGTTTTTCTTACTCTGGTTGTTTTGTGCAGGGCTCTTCTCTGAAGATGCCACTGGCTCTTGGTAAAACTCATAAGGGTCTTTACATTCTGCCTCAAGCTTTTACTTTGAACTCTACCATTTCCTCTCTAGATATGCCTGTTTCATCTGCTAATTTGTGTAGCAATGACTCTATTTTACTTTGGCATTCTAGATTAGGGCATTTACCTTTGTCCAAGATACAAACTCTTTCTCTATGTAAGATTGATGACAAACAATCTCTTATTACTTGTGAAATCTGTGCTAAAGCCATAGAACATAAACTTTCATTTCCTCATAGTACAATTCATACTACTAAATGATTTCAGCTTATTCATGTACACATATGGGGACCTTATCATGTCCCAACTTACAATAACTATAAATATTTTTTGACTATAGTGGATGATTTTTCCAGAGTTACATGGACTCATTTACTTAGTTCAAAAAGTAATGCTTTCAACTTCATCAAATATTTTGTAGCTATGGTTCATACTCAATTTTATACTTCAGTTCAAACTATTATGTTAGGCCGAATACACAATATATAATCAAGTATATGTATGAGAATAACGATAAGAACACTGTTTATGAATAATAAACTGTATGGAATTAATAACTCCTCTCTCGGTGATGTAAAATATCACAGAGAGCTGCTAGGTTACAAGAATAATATTTCAAGTATTCGCATCCCTTTTAGGGTGAACCTATCTGTGTTTATATAATACACTGCTACATACAATCTTCAATTGATATTCCTATAAATCAGCTATACAATTTATATCAATCAAGAATTGCTTCTGTCTTCTATTCCGTTTCCTTAGCCATCACGATATCTCTTTGCTTCTTTCCTTCTTCAAAGTATATCACTTCTAGAATCTTCATTGAGTATAACACCGACAGCTAAGTAAACTCTGACTGTCAGAGTTTAACAAACTATGACCAGTCTTCCAGCTAAACTCTGATAGTTTCCTGATACTTTAAACACTGATAAACAAACATCAGCAATTATATCTAACAATCTCCCCCAACTTGTGCATACAAAAATGTACAAGTTAACAGATAATTGATGATGTCAAAACTTATAACAAATGCAGTGTTTATAAAATCACAGAGTTTATATTTAACTTAGAACAGAAAACTTAAAAACTTACAGACTCCATTTACTTGATCTCTTCAACTTCAGGTACAGTTCTGAGATAGTCTATAGTAGTCTTCTTTCAGCCCTTTCAAGCTCAGCTACCATGATCTCTTTCAGTTCCTTTAACTCTGGATCACTCTCTCCAGTTTGATAGATAGCAGCTCTCAAGGCATAAATACTATTCTTCTTCATTTCATTTCCAAGCTTTATCATGAAGGATTTATCTGACTCCAGATTGAATTCTAACACTCTTATACCAAGAGCTGTTGTAAATCTCTCACTGTTCCTCTTCAAAGCTTACCATTATAATCTCTGTACTTGGGTATATAAGAACCTGCAGACTTTAGGCCACTGAGGGCTCTAGACTTCATCATCCTTCCTCTTAATACCTCAGCTGCTTGTTGAGTTCTTTGATTTTTGACTTTAAGTAGGTACAACACATATTCCAACTCTTCCTTCATCTTCAGTTCAATATCAGCTTCTCCAACTCTGTATACTCTTCAATCAGTCTTGAAGTATAACAGAAAATCCCTTTTCAAACCTCTACGGTGTATTAACTGAACAGACTCCAAAGTATCAAGATTTTCTTGAGTCACACCAACACCAGGTTCAGCCAATGATGTATGATCCATAGGACTATTATTCACTCTCTTTTCTCTGTGAGATCCTAAACCAGATCTATCTCGAGATTCCTTGCCCATGATGGTTCTGCTTTGAAGAATATTCACATTTCCAGGAATCAGAGAATGTTGAACTGTGATTGGTTTTGCAAAAGTCCTTTGAAATTGAGAAGATAACTGAGTCTGTACAACTTGAGTAGTATCAGTGGTTGTCACAGCTTCCAATGATTTGTCAACTTGAGCATTGTCAGAGGTTGATTGAACTTTCTTCAGTACTTGTTTTTCTTCTACAAGCTTCCCTTTGCCTTTATCAAGACTAGCTTCAACTGGTCTCCTTGCATATTGTAAAATCTGTTGAGAATTTACATTTTCTTTGATAACAATTCCTTTCTCTTTTGGCCTTGAAACTTTCACAGTCTTCTTGATCTTTCCAGATTTCAAATTCTTCTCATGCTCCTCAGCCAGCATCTTCTCTTCAGCCTGAATATCTTCAATGGTTGCATTTTCACCATGTTCTTCCAGAAACAACCGAGCTGCAATCTCTTCATCAGTAATCGGTTGAGAAGTAGGCACTAAGCTTCTAACTCTTGAAGATGATTGAGCTCCAGTGTTTATTCTTTCAGAGTTTGTCCTAGCAGAGTTTGACCTCAGTCTCCCTTGCTCTTGAATTTATTTTGACCTTTGCTCTTTGTCTTTTGCACCACCATCAGTAGTATCATCCTGTCTACTCAGAGTTTGAGATTTCTTGCATTTGTCTTTAAAAAATCTCTCCCCCTTTTTGACATCATCTGGAATCAACACTGATGTGAGCAATTCAAGTGAAGCAGCAATTGAATCAAGCTTGTCAGACATGACATTTTGATTTTCTTCAACTTTGCTTAGCCTGGTTCTTATAGCCTCCTGATCTCTAGATAAAAAAAAAAATTCTTCCTTCAAAGTCATTTCCCTTGCAGCCACATCATTTCTCAGCCCAGTAACATCTTTCTGAGTTTCATCAAAACGGTTGTTAAGAGACTTTACTTGTACAATTGTAGCTTTAAGATGAGCAAGAAGCTCAGGATTTGTGATAGTAGCAGCAGACTTGGACACAAATTCAGCTGCCCTTTGATCAGGAAAGATACATTCATGACTTGACCAATTTGAAAAGTACATGTTTTTAAAATGAGCCTCAGCATCATGATGAGATGTACCACCAATATCAGTAACCTTAGGATTGTGTTGACCAGAAACCCTTGTAGAAGAAGAAGAATCAGCTGCATCATCAGACTTTGTACTAGAAGTAAAAACATTCTCAGCAACATTTTCTTGAAAAAATTCTTCATTTGCTGTATGTTCAGAGTTTAAGTTCTCAGTTGCTTGAGCAGCCTCAACAATAGGCTCTACAGTAGCTTCAACAGTAGGCTCTACAGCAGCTTCAACAGAGTATGTTGTCTGATCAACCTCCTCACCCTTTTTAATAACCTGGTGAGTAACAGAGAAGACCTCTGTGTGAGTAGCCATAGACTCATCAATAATCACTGTAGGTTGATCAGCTGCAGCCACATCCTCTGATTCATCAACAATATCAAACTCTTCAAGAGTTGTAGAGGGATGTGCTTCAACATTTTCCTCTATCTCCATTTCCAAGATTGGCTCAGGCTGTTCATAATTCAAGTCAGCTATCTCATCAGCATTTGCTCTGGCTTCATCAGGCACAGCAGCATTCTCAGTAACATCTTGAGAAATAATTTCTGGAGCTTCAGAATTTGTAGATTCCTGAATCAATTCCTCAAAGGATTAGTCAGCTACCATCTTCCTTCTCTTGGTCTGTAAGGGCTCATCAACATCAGAGTTTGGTCTATTTGCCCTCCTCTTTGTCCTTGAAGTACCAACAGACTGTGGTAAATCAACATGAGTAGATGGTTTAGTAGCCTTGACAACTTTAAAAGCCCTATGCTTAGTTCTACCTCCAGATTTTGGTCTTTGAGAAGTAGATTGATGATCAATGTTTAATGGTTGGAATTGTTGTGGTTGAGGTTGTGGTTGAAGTGAATTGTCTAGAAACTGTTGGACAATAGCAGGAATCAATAATTCACCAACATTCCCTTTCTTAACATCCTTGTTTACCAAATCAGAGAATATCCTCTTATGCAACTTAAACGAAGGAATCACATCATTCTGAGCACTGTCAACCCCAGGAACACAACCAGAAAATATCAATTGACAAAAGCAAGCAAAGTAAACTACGCTTCTATTTTCTGTCATCTTCTCTCCTATGTTACTCAGGACTAATCTAGCAAAATCAAAATTACTGCTATAGAGAAGAGAATACCCGATTTGCAGACTATCAATTGGAATAGCATCCCAATTTGTGCATTTCTTCCCGAACGCTCTAGTGATACAATCAAAGAAGAAACTCCATTCCTTCCTTAAAAGCGGTCGCTTCAACTGACCTATTCTTGCAAGTGACCCACTGTATCCAATATCCCTCATCATTCTCTGTAGCTCAACATCACCAACAGAAATTGTATAAGCATTCAAATCTTCAAAACCCAAAGCTGCACGAACAGTAGCTGAAGTGATTACAAACTCTTGTTCTTGAAACTCGAAAATAATTGAAGGAGTCCCAGACTCCCCTTCATCATCATAAACGCCTGTCTCCCAGAAAACTTTGATTTGCGATCCAGAAAGCATCGCAGGTTCAAGGGGAGCGTGCCCAATAGCAGACTGGGCAAGAAAATTTTGAAACAAATGAAACGCCTCCGGTACATTCTCATTACTCAGGGGAGCTGCATAGTTGTTAGGAACGAACTCTAGACCAACAGAGTGAAAAATAGTGGTTGCCATTAGAGACAGATTTGAAAATAATCAGAGAATAAGCCTTGAAAAGTGTTTGAGAAATTGATGCAGAAAAGTGTTTGTGAAAATGTGTGTAACAATGTCTGTGAATGTAGTAAGTCTGTAAAGAATACGAACGTTGTGTGTATAATGAGTAAATACAAAGATTAAAACTGAAGAGTTTTAATCATTAAGATACACAACTGGCTTACTCGTGAAGTGTGTGAGTGGGACATGTGTCACACATGCAGTAACTGCCAGTAGTAATGTGGTAGTTTCCAACACGCATGCGCAGTAAAAATAGGCAATAATTACTGCTATTTACACGTTTCATCATTTTCAAAACGCATACAAACCGTTGTCAATCATACTCTCTATTTTCAAAAACAAAATAATGTTTCTCAAAAATATGAAATGTTTGTAACACATTTATTTATTTTAATCATCAGAGATTAAAAATAAATTACCTCGGCGTAGAGTACACAATTCATCAGTGTTTATCAATTCTCCAACATCATTAATAATCTCTTTTCTCAAAGTACATAGTTGTGAGTATTTGTGTGTGGATAGCAGAGTTTACTGAAATGTAAATATTTAGAGCATCTCAAAATGCATAAAATCCACAAATTAAATCAGTAAAAACTGGTTGCCCAAACTCTCATATGTAAGACAAAATCTGATGTCATCTAAACTCTGTACATACTTTTTTTTATTTGTATAAGTATCTATATATTTATTGTGTTCACCCCCCTGTCAATTTTTTTTTCTTTTCCAGTAATCAGAGGTTGGCACTAGTCACCAAAAATTTGGAAATCTTAGCCCTTATCTTAACAGAAAGTTCTTGGATCGTCATAAACAATTAACTAGTCACCAAAAGTTTAAATTTTAGCCCTTACAAACAGAGTAAGTTCCTGGTTCTTCCTAGTCTCATGACTAGTCACCAAAAATTTAAACTTTAGCCCTTACTGAAACAGCAAGTTCCTGGATCTTCCTAGACAATTGAGTAGTCACCAAAAATTTCAAATTTTAGCCCTTATTGACACAATAAGTTCCTGGGTCTTCCTAGGCACAACATGATCTCAAAGGAATTTGTACATTTTTATACATTTTTTTCTTGGGGGTGAAGTAGCAGCAACTATTTATAAGAGTTTAGACTGACATCTTTTAACACATATAATTTATGAGAGGAAGTGCAAACAGCTAATATAGACTCAGTGTTTAGGATCAATAAACTAAGAGATGCTATAAATATAAAGACAGTATCATGCTGTGTAAAATTTTCTGCACACATTTGAGATCAGATCATATATAACTCAGAAGGATTCATGATTACTTACTAAGAATCATGATTCATACTATTTTCTTCATCGGTGTTTATGTTTCAGACAATACCACAATCAGAGATTAACATCAGAGTTTAACCAACAGAGTATGCTAACAGAGTTTAACAACATGATTTGCATGACAGTTAACATATGCATAGAAACATGAGCAACATATCACAAAAGAGTAAACTTTGAGTCTAACCAGTATCTCTAGTCGAAACCAGAGATCATTCCTAGTTCATTTACCAGTCTTGTAAATGTAGCTTCATTCAATGGCTTGGTGAAGATATCTGCAAGCTGTTGATCTGTAGATACAAAATGAAGCTCAATATTTCCTTCCTCCACATGTTCCCTGATAAAGTGATACCTTATGTTGATGTGCTTGGTCATGGAGTGCTGTACTGGATTTCCTGTCATAGCAATAGCACTTTGATTATCACAGAAAATAGGTATTTTAGAGTACCTTAACCCATAATCCAGCAGTTGATTCTTCATCCACAGAATCCGTGCACAACAGTTACCAGCAGCAATATACTCTGCTTCTGCAGTGGATGTGGAAATTGATTTATGTTTCTTGCTGTACCAAGAAACTAGTCTGTCACCTAGAAATTGACAGCTTCCACTGGTGCTCTTTCTGTCAATCTTACAACCTGCAAAGTCTGCATCAGAGTAACCAATAAGCTTAAACTCTGATTCTCTAGGATACCACAAACCCAAGGTTATGGTTCCTTTGAGATATTTGAAAATCCTCTTCACAGCTGTTAGATGAGGCTCTCTGGGATCTGCTTGAAATCTTGCACAAAGACAGGTTGCATACATGATGTCTGGTCTACTTGCAGTCAAATAAAGAAGAGACCCTATCATGCCTCTGTAGTTTGTCATATCTACTGAACCTCCTGTGTCTTTGTCTAGCTTGGTTGCAGTTTCCATAGGAGTTGTTGCAGATGAACTATCAAGCATACCAAATTTCTTGAGAAGACTTCTGGTATATTTTGCTTGATTGATAAAAATCCCATCATTTGTTTGCTTTACTTGCAAGCCTAGAAAATAACTAAGCTCTCCCATCATGCTCATTTGGTACCTGGACTGCATAAGCTTGGCAAACTTCTTACAGAGTTTATCATTAGTAGACCCAAAGATTATATCATCCACATAGATTTGAACTAAAAGCAAATCATTACCAGAATTGAAATAGAACAAGGTTTTATCAATTGTACCTCTTGTGAACCCACTCTCTAAAAGAAATTGAGCCAGAGTTTCATACCATGCTCTAGGTGCCTGCTTTAGTCTATAAAGTGCTTTGTCAAGCCTGTAGACATAATCTGGGTGCTTGGGATCCACAAACCCCGGTGGTTGTTCAACAAACACTTCTTCTTCAAGTTTCCCATTGAGAAAGGCACTCTTCACATCCATCTGAAAGACTTTACACTTCTTGTGAGCAGCATATGCTAGAAAAATCCTTATGGCTTCCAACCTTGCAACTGGAGCAAAGGTTTCATCATAGTCAATTCCTTCCTGCTGAGAATATCCTTTTGCCACAAGTCTAGCTTTGTTCCTTGTAATTACTCCCTCACTGTCATTCTTGTTTCTGAAAACCCACTTTGTACCAACAACATATCTGTTTTTGGGTCTTGGTACAAGTGTCCAAACTTCATTTCTCTCAAACTCATTCAATTCCTCCTGCATTGCTGTTATCCAGTTAGAATCTTGAAGAGCTTCATCTACTTTCTTAGGCTCTGTTTGAGATATGAATGCATGAAACAGACATTCATTTGCTGTAGCACTTCTTGTTTCCACACTTGCATCTGGATCTCCAATAATCAGATCAGGTGTATGAGCCTGTGTCCACTTTCTTGCTGTAGGTAAGTGGCTTCTTTCATCATTATTGGATTCTCCCCCTTGATCCATGCTCTCCTGATTTTCTTGTTGACCATGTGTATTATCTGAGGCTCCCCCTGAATTGGACTGCTCAGTGTTTGAACTTTCAGAGTTTAAGCCAGAGTTTGTGTCAGATTCTTCAGCTGACTCGCTTTCAGAATGTGAGTCATCATGTCGAGATGTTCCTGAAGTATCTTCATGCTCCCCCTCAACTGGTTCTCTATTTTGTTCTGTCAGAGAAACTTCCTCAGTGTTTACCAGTAGAGGTTCAGAGTATGCTTCATCAGAGTTTGTTGGATAGGCTTCATCAGAGTTTACGTCATCAGAGTTTAGATCTTAATTTTCAAAGCGTAGTTGATCATGATTTTCTTCATCTTCAAGTCCAGTTATTTCCTTGTCATCAAATGACACATGTATAGATTCCATGATCACTTTAGTTCTCAGATTATAGACCCTGAATGCTTTAGTCGACAGTGGATATCCAACAAAAATTCCTTCATCAACTTTTAATTCAAACTTGGTCAACTGTTCAGGATGAGTTTTCAACACAAAGCATTTGCACCCGAAAATATGAAAATATTTCAGGTTTGGTTTCTTTTTCTTCACCATCTCATATGGTGTTTTCCCATGCCTGTTGATCAGTGTAACATTTTGAGTAAAACAAGCAGTTTGAACAACTTCTGCCCAGAAATAAGTTGGCAATTTTGCTTCTTCAAGCATTGTTCTGGCACCTTCGATTAAAGTTCGGTTCTTTCTTTCAACTACACCATTCTGCTGTGGAGTCCCTGGTGCAGAAAATTCTTGCTTCACTCCTCTTTCCTTGCAAAATTCTTCCATTGTTGCATTTCTGAATTCAGTACCATTATCACTCCTGATAATTTTCACTTTATACTGTGATCCTTTATCCAGTAGTTTTACATGTTCCATCAGAGTTAAGGCAGTTTCATCCTTCTTTGCTAGAAAGTACACCCAGGTGTATCTAGTGTACCCATCAACAATGACTAAAGCATATTTCTTTCTGCCAAGAGACATTACATTCATTGGACCAAATAGATCAACATGAAGAAGATGATAAGGATCCACAATTGAAGATTCAGACTTGCTCTTGAAAGATGACTTCCTTTGCTTGGCCTTTTGACAGGAATCACACAGACCATCTAAGCTGAGTATAGATTTTAGAAGTCCCCTTACAAGATCTTTTCGAATCAACTCATTTATGTTGTTCAGATTTAGATGAGAGAGCTTCTTATGCCATTTCCAGCTCTCTTCACTAGACATCTTTGCAGATAGACACACAACTTTTCCTTCAGAGTTTGTCACCAAACTTGCTTCATAGAAATTATTTCGTCTGTGTCCAACTAAAACAACTTTCCCTGTAGATTTGCTAACAACCTCACAGTATTCAGGTTGAAAATCTACATGATAACCTCTGTCACAGATTTGACTCACAGATAGCAAGTCATGCTTGAGTCCTGGGACAAGAGCTACATTTGTGATGATGACACTTCCAAGATTGATATTGCCATATCCCAGAGTACGTCCTATGTTGCCATCTCCATAGGAAACTTTTGGGCCAGCCTTATCCTCATAATCTGATAGCAAGGCTTTATTTCCAGTCATGTGCCCTAAACATCCACTGTCCAAGACTAGGGTGCTCTCCCTTATGCCCTGCAATCACAAACAATTACTGAGAGTTAGTTTTAAGGATCCAGACTTGCTTGGATCCTTTGGCTTTCTTAACATTGTTAGCTTTTGCAGCGGAATTCTTATCAACAGAGTTTAAGCTAACAGTGTCAGAGTTTACACTTGCAGAATCAACTTTAACCCATTTCAAATTTGGCTTCAACTCATAATAGTTGTGATAAATAGCATGATAATTCTTGAAAGTATAAATATAATGCCAAGTACTCCCACAGTGAGTGCATAAAGTTTGTGGTCTAACCCTAACATAATCATTCTTTACTCCAGACTTGGAGGGTAAAGAATTAATGTCTTTGTTCTTCCTGCAGAAACTTGCAAGATGGTTAGTACTACCATAATTATGACATGTTTTTCTAGGAGCATCACTAATAGGCAAATGATTATTACTTTTATTACTGCCTACTTTTCCATTTCTGTTCTTCCTGGACACTTTCTGCTTCTCGACAGACTTTACCTCTTTGAGCTTATACTTGAATTGTTTCTCTGTCATTAAACCAACATTAACCTGTTTAACGCAAGTTTTTACTGGTTTTTCATTAACAGTTTCTGTCTCAACTACAGAGTTTAGCTTACTGGACTCAGGAACAAATTTCATAGGTGGAAGATGTGTTCTAACTTTAACTTTATCTTTAAACCTAAGTTCATCTTTCTCACAGTAACCTAACCCAACTGCATCTGTTTGAAAACTTGATGTGTGTCTTTTCCAGAGTTTGTCCAGGTTTTAATTATCTTCCTCTCTTTTTCCAATTCAGATTCTAGTTGCCTAAATCTCTTAAGCAACTCCTGTTCAACATAAACAGCATCATCTCTTTCCTTTTGAACTTGTTGCATGTTAACAAGTTCTTCTTCAAGAAATTTATTTCTCTCTTTAAGCTTTAGATTCTAAGATCTAATTCTTTCATTTTCTAAAGTCTGATCTCTGTAACTAACATGTATTCTTTTAAGATAAATTCTCAATTCAGATATATTATCAATATCATAAGCATAAGTTGTTAGGGGTACCTTGTTTTCAGATTCATCTTCAACAATTGCCATGAGAGCATAGTTGACTCCTTCATCTCAGTCTGAAGTGTCTGCCCAGTCTCTCCCTTTAGTGATGAGTGCTTTTTCAGATTTTCCTTTCTTGCACTCTGGAGCATAGTGACCCATCTCTTTACACTTGTAGCACTGAATCTCAGACTTGTCTTTCTTCCCAGATTTGGTATCCCTTCCTTCAGAATTTCTGAAACTCTTCCTTTCAGAGTTTGAATCTCTCCTAGAGAATCTCTTTCCTTTCTTGAAGTTCTTGAAACCCATTTTCTTGAAAGTCTTCACCATCAAAGCAGCCATTTGCATCATTTGTTCTTCATCATCCTCGGATTCAGATGATTCAACGGTATTTGAGTCATCATCAGTGTTTGATGACTCACTTTCAGAGTTTATGACCAAAGCCTTTCCCTTAGCTTTCTTCTTTGATGTCTCTTTCTTAAGAAGCTTTTCTTCAACTTTAAGAGCAACAGATTTTGTCTTCTTACCAGATCTTCTGTTTCTTTGTTCTATCTCAAGTTCATGAGTTTTAAGCAACCCATAGATTTCATCAAGTTTTGTATCTGCAAGCTCATAATTATCTCTTATTGTTGTTGTCTTTAAATCCCATTTTTCAGGTAGAGATAGAAGAAACTTGAGATTAGACTCTTCAGGATCATATTCTTTATTAACCAGAGATAAATCATTCAACAGTTTACAGAATCTGTCATATGTCTCAGTCAAAGTTTCATCAGGTCTCGAGTCAAAGTGTTCATACTCCTATGTCAGTATAGTCTTCCTGTTCTTCTTTATAGCACTTGTTTCTTGACATCTGACTTCTAAAGCATCCCAAATTTCTTTGGCAGTTTTGCAACCAATAACTCTGTTAGACATGACATATCTAAGGCACTATAGAGAAGATGTCTAACTTTTGCGTCCTTTGCAATTGATGAGATGTCTTCAGGAGTCAAATCTTTCTTTTCCTTTGGAATAGTCTGTTGTTTTTCACCAGCAGCAACATGAGACAGTTTAGTCGGCTTATGAGGACCATCATTGATTCTATCAAGGTATTCTGGATCTGTGGCTTCCAGAAACATGGTCATCTTTACCTTCCATACTGGATATTCTGCTGGTCTGAGAATCGGAACCCTAATCGTCTCATATTGACTCACAGAAGTTGGTTGAACCTTTTCAGAATTAGAACCTGCTTGGATATTTTCAGCCATAATTATACTTGTGTTTGGATCAATGAAAACTGTATATATTAAACAGCCTAGGCTCTGATACCAATTGTTAGGCCGAATACAAAATATATAATCAAGTATATGTATGAGAATAACGATAAGAACACTGTTTATGAATAATAAACTGTATGGAATTAATAACTCCTCTCTCGGTGATGTAAAATATCACAGAGAGTTGCTAGGTTACAAGAATAATATTTCAAGTATTCGCATCCCTTTTAGGGTTAACCTATCTGTGTTTATATAATACACAACTACATACAATCTTCAATTGATATTCCTATAAATCAGCTATACAATTTATATCAATCAAGAATTGCTTCTGTCTTTTGTTCCGTTTCCTTAGACATCACGATATCTCTTTGCTTCTTTCCTTCTTCAAAGTATATCGCTTCTAGAATCTTCATTGAGTATAACACTGACAGCTAAGTAAACTCTGACTGTCAGAGTTTAACAAACTCTGACCAGTCTTCTAGCTAAACTCTGATAGTTTCCTGATACTTTAAACACTGATAAACAAACATCAGCAATTATATCTAACATATTAGAACTGATAATGCTTTAGAATTGGGTTTAAGTCATGATGCTAGTAATTTCTTCTTATCACAAGGTATTATTCATCAGACCTCTTGTGCTTATACTCCACAACAAAATGGTGTTGTGGAGAGAAAACACAAACACTTGTTAGAAACATCAAGAGCTTTGCTTTTTCAGTCTAACCTACCAATTAAATATTGGGGGGAATGTGTTTTAACATCTACATATCTTATCAATAGATTTCCATCAAAACTTTGGAATGGTGTCTCACCCTATGAAGTTTTATTTGGTCACAAGCCATCTTACTCTCATCTTAAACCTTTTGGATGTTTATGTTTTATTTCTACTCCTGCTGCTCATAGATCTAAATTCCGTCCTAGGGCTTCTCCTTGTATTTTTCTAGGTTATCCCTATGGCAAGAAATCATACAAGTTCTTAAACATTGAAACAAACAATATACAAATTTCTAGGGATGTTACTTTTCATGAAACAGTTTCCCCTTTTCTTTCCAGTTTTTCATCTCAATTTTTACCTCTTTCTGTTCCTGACACTACCATTCCATCTGATGTTCCTACATCTGAATCTGTTTCTTTTCCACAATATCCTGTCATTCCTATTAATACCTCAGCATCTGACACTGCACCTGCATCTACAGATATTTCTGACACAGTTGTTTTACCAGTAAGAAAGTGAACCAGAACATCTAAATTGCCTACATACTTGGATGATTTTGTTCATTCTCTTTCCTATCAATGTTCTATTGTTGTTTGTACTTGTACTCTAACATCCTTATGTACACAATTTGACACTAGCACTACCTCTATTTCTTGTAATACTGTTAGTCAACTTTCTTTATCACCTATTTTTGAGCCAACTTCTTATGAGGAAGCTATTAAATATCCTGAGTGGCAACAAGCCATTGCTGCTGAATTTGCAGCTTTGGAGGCAAACAACACCTGGGAATTGGTCCCTTTACCAACTGGTAAGAAAGCCATTTCTTCAAAATGGGTCTTTAAGGTTAAACATAATTATGATGGTTCTATTAAAAGATATAAAGCCCTTCTTGTGGTGAAGGGTTTTACTCAAAAACCTGGCATTGACTATACTGAAACCTTCTCTCCTGTGGTGAAAATGACAACTATAAGAACTCTTGTTGTTGTTGCTGTTAAAAAGGGCTGGCTTAAGTCTCAATTAGATGTTAACAATGCGTTTCTTCATGGTGATTTACATGAAGACATTTATATGAAACTACCAGCTGGTTTGATTTCTTCAAGTCCTAACCTTGTTTGTAAATTGATTAAGTCCCTTTATGGCCTTAAACAAGCATCACAGGAATGGCATTCTAAGCTTAGTACTTCTTTTACTGTCCAGAGGTTACACTACTTCTAAAAATGATTCATTTTTGTTCTACAAGAAAAATGTTTCTTCTATCTTATTCTTGGTCGTTTATGTTGATGATATTCTTGTGGTTAGAAATGATCTTTCTGAGATACAATCCATTAAACAATATCTGGATTCTACATTCAAGATAAAATATTTAGGACAATTACATTACTTCTTGGGTTTGGGATTTCTCTTGGTTCCTACTGGCATTGTGGTTACTCAAAGGAAATTCACTTTAGAATTGCTTCAGCTTTTTGATCCTCCTGATTCTACACCTATTATTAGAACCTTCATCCCTTGGATTTAAATGTCAAGCTTTTGCCTAATACTGGGGATTTTATTCCAGATCCTTCCTTATACAGGAAATTAGTGGGGAAATTAAATTTTCTTACAAATACTCGACCAGATTTATCATTTTCAGTTCAACACTTAAGTCAGTTCATGTCGGATCCAAGACAGCCTCATTGGGATGCTACATTACATGTCTTACGCTATCTTAAATCTGATCCTGCCAAATGTATATTATTCAACAACACACTTTCTTTCGACATTGAGGCTTATTGTGATGCAGATTGGGCTTCTTGCCCACAAACAAGACGATCAGTTTCCGGGTTTGTCATTTTACTTGGTGGAAGCTTAATTTCTTGGAAATTGAAGAAGCAAAACACTGTTTCCTGTTAGGTCCCCATATGTTTGGAGAAGGGGGAGGGGGTTGAATACAAACAATACCGTTTAATCGAATTTGTATTGTTCTTGATTTAACAATTTCAATAACAAATTACTGCGGAATAAAATGAAATAAGATTCAAGTTAAATATAACTTATATTAAACTTGAAGGGTGTTACAATTCTGTGTACAAATTACAGAGTTCTTGTTTAAACAAATCTAGAATAAATTCGACATGAATTTATCTTATTTTGTAATAAAAGGATCGAATACTAAAAAGTAGTTCGATATAAGTTTTAGGGATTATGATCCGCTTGATAGTCAAAGCACTACAAGTGGACTAATTCCAAAGGATTAAATGTTACAAAGAGTTCAAGAATTAATTCCACTGTGAGAATTTGCTCGGACAGTTGTAGGCTTTGAATGGCAGAAGTAAAGTTGAAATATTGTTTTTCTCTTCTGTCTTGATTGCTTTCTGTGTCTTGTTTGTTTTTATCACACTTTGTCTATTTAAACAAGTCAACAGAAAAGTCATTTCACGCGCCAACCATTTCTTTTTAATACAAATGCTACTAGTAGTACTATCGGTAGTACTAACCAATTGACTTGGTAGTACTATCGGTAGTACTAATAACTGATAGTACTACTAGAGTAAATGATAGTACTACTAGTACTAATTGAAAGTACTTCTATAATTAAATAAATTTTGATTTAATCTATTTACTTAATTGATTTAATAAATAAATTAATTCTAAACGAATTAATTTATAGATTAAATAAATTAAGTTATTGATTTAAATAATTCAATAAATAAATTAATTCTTGAGAATTAATTTATAAATAAAATTACTTAAGATGTAGATTGATTAATTTATTCATAGATTAAATTAATTATCGTATATAATAAATTAAAAGAGAATTTAAACTAATTCTAAGAACCACTTAAATTGATGACGAACTTCCACTGAATGACGTTGACACTCCATGTACTATCTGGTTCATGAGTGACTAACTTTAATGATTGTTCTTCATCTTTTGACTTTAAGCTGTGGTTCTTTCTCATTCTACTTAACAAAGGATTGTAACCTATACGTTTCCTATCACACTTCTGAAATCTCTGTCACTTTTAAATAGTTCCACTTTCTTGAATACTTCATTGAGGCTTGATCAATAAATTGAACTTCTTTCAATGTAGAATTACTTCAAGACTGTAGATGACATTAACCTTCATTCTCTTGACAGATATTATCTTCTGAGATTCCTGTGACATATGTATATATTATTTACTTATTACATTCTTGTTTATGTTGAGTAGAATCCTCGGTGTTTACAAATAGGCCTATACATATGCCTTTCAATCTCCCCATATTTGTTTGTTAGACAATAACAATCAAATACCTCTAGAGGATAACTCAACTAAAACAAGAAAAGATAAGAATTTTAAGAGCCAAGTAAATAATAAAAAGTTCTGGATTATATTTAACAATTTCCAGATTCAAATAATAAAGATAAATACAAGATAGATGTTCCTCTAGACTGAACATGTGATTACATTTCCTATCTTGATTCACATATGCTCTAAACAAATTACAATAAAAACTGCGCTCTTTTCCTCATGCCTTAATCTCTAATCTCACCTTCTTCAGCATCTTGCAAGGTGTTTAGAAGATCTTTATCAAAGACACGATCACTTTCTGAAACAACACCACTTGGCTTGACTGGTTGAGAAGTGACTTTCTTTAATCTGTTTCTCAATTGAGAATACCTTGGAACATTTTCATTGCAGTAGTCTGAAATCATATCAGCAACTTCAGACTTTGCTTCAGTAGTAAACCCAGAAGTTCTTAGAAGATTCTCCAACTTCACCAGCTATTTAACAGTTTTTAACTTCAAAGAATCAGGATCCAGCCTAACTGTCTCCAGAGTTGTACCTCTATAGATTTTAACTTCATAAGGAAAGTGTACAACTTGAGGGCTGGCCTTCATAGCAGAATCTCTGAGCCGGTCATAAAGAAGTTCATTCAAGCAGGAAGATCTTTTCACTTTACTCATCAGAACCCAAAGCTCTGACAGAGATCTTCTTTCAAGGAGGTCAAGAGAAACTGTGAATGACCATTCAAGGAAACTTGAAACATAGATATACAATTCCTGTCTAACTTGATCAAATGTAGATTTAATCCTTAAGATATCTTCCTTCAAAGCCTTCATGTATAATGAATTATCTGGATTAACTATTCTGATCTTCTCTAGCAATTTAAGAAAAGTACGATCATTGTTTGTGCCTCTCTGAGGGATATCAAACATCTCCCTTGCTTCCCATCTTCATCCTGACATCTAATCTCCTTTCCTTCACATGAATACTATAAAGACGTTGTTTGTCTTCATGTTCAACTTTTTGAATTTTAAGCTTTTGAGATATAATGTTTGAGACCTTTGCATTTTCATCTTCCTTTCTTCTCAGATCTGCTTGCTGTTTCTTCAATTCTTTCTGAAATAAGGGATCAGGAGTGTACAGCTCATCTTCATCTTCCCAGTCATCAAAGTTGGCCACTTCTTCAACCTCCTCTACACCAATAGTTTCTTCAGGGATAGTCTCCTCCAGATCACCAGACATATCATATTGAAAATCATCATGTTCACCATGGTAGTAGAAATCATCATCAAAAGTAGACTCCTCCATTGACTGTTTCTACTTACCCTTACCCTTATCTTTTCCAAAAGCTCCTCCAGCTTCTCCTTCACCTCCTTTCTTCTCCCCCCTTAGTTGAGGAATCCTCTACAGATGTAAATTTGTCAGCTTCAGGATTGACCTCACTTGTTCCCCTTATATCTCCTCTATCTCCTCCTTGATCAACATCATCTTCATCATCACCCTCAAAGAATGTTTTCTGTTCAGCAGTGGGTTGATGTGAATTCTTGATCGTATAGTAAATATGCTTCATCCCTTCATTGAGATTCTCCATTCCACCTTCAATCTTTGCAAACCTTTGTTCATTAAACCACTGATTTTCATCAACCGTTTGTTGAATGTAGTCCACTTGAGTAGAAATGGAAGCAATCTGCTGAGCATTTGAAGTGGTAAGATCAGAGACGTCCGAAGCCACACGTACTTGAGATTGCTGGATAGCATTGATCTTGGGTAGGAGAGTAATCTTCATACCTTCAATATCATCCTTTATAGTACCCAGCTGATTAGTTACAGAGGTGGAAGAAGAAGACCGTTCAACCACTTGTGCTTTGAGAAGATCTTTTTCAGCCTGGGTTTCCAAGAGTTGTTTCTGTAGAGCAGCTATCTGAGCTAACAACGAAGCAGTGTTTGTATTAGTGTGTGCACGCACCTCAATTTCTCTCAGTGGTGTTTCACTCACCTCACGTGCTTGTGTATCACTCTGTGTTTGATTCTCATTTCTAATCACCAGCTGTCTATCCATATTTGAAGATGATGTATCTGCATAAGAAATCACCCTAGCCCCTTCAAGAGTGGTCAGTGGTGGTGCAATGGGAGTTCGCAATTCCCAATCCCTGGTTGAGTTTGTCAAAACATTTGACATTGTAAACTGAATTGATTCAGTGACAGACTCACCCGGTTTCCTTTCACTTTCTCTAGTGTAAACTACGAGTGAAAAATCCTTTAAGGGAGCTAGAGATGTTCCCTCTGGGAGGGGAGAAAATGATTCTATTAAGAGGGGCAAAGAATCAGATTTTCCCTTTGATGCCTGTGAAGGCACTTCTACCGTAACTATGGTAGGCACTGTGTCAGATCCTAAATGCTCTCCTAACAATGTGTCCTGAGTTTCTTCTATTTGAATGTCTTCTTCCATTGTGAGTAATAGGAGTGTGCTTGACTAATTACAGGTTGCCAGGGCCCGATGGCGAATTTCAATAGATTCATTCTCTTGAGAGGATGTCTCTAGAGACTGTTCAGTGGCCATTTCAAAGTCCATATCCTGTTGGGAGGATATGGATGGGCTAACATATGCCTCCTTGTAGGTTTTTCTTTTCTTTGGTGGAGGAGACAGAGCTGTGGGTGCACTCAATGTTTGTTCACTACTTGACCTTTGTTTGACAAGAGAAGTAGTTTCAGGTTGAAAGGTTAAATGATTTGACACTGTGTTTGGCTCTATGACCTGGGTTAGAGATTGTGGTTCTACAACCTCTTGGTCAGCCCTATCAACCACTTGGGTTTCAGCAGAGGTGCCAGATGATCCAGGTATAGGATGAATTACCTGTATTGGCAGTGCCTATGAAGTTCCAACTGCAATGACTAACTGTTGCTCAGGAATAAAAGGTTGAAAAGTAGGAAGTTGAATGAACTGTGCCATGAATGGGGTGACTACCACTGGAGTGATGTTCAATTTAAGAGAATTGTGGAGTCTTTGATAGAACTTACGATCAGAAGTAGGAGAAGGAACATATAAAGCATTTCTAAACATCTCCTTATGAGCATCAGATAGTACATGATTGATTAAGATAATGAGAAATCGAGGATAGAAACATCTGACTTTCCTATCACTATCATGATCAATCTTGGCATTTGCTACTCTTCTAACTATAAGACTCCAAATAAGATGACCAATGTTAAGTCTAACATTAAACACAACATCATAAACAATATACTGTAACAAAGATGGAATATTTTGAAAATTTCTTTTAGTACAGTTGCTGAAAACCTTAGCCAATGTATCAAAGAAAACATCCCATTCACAGACCAAATTAGCTTACTGAGTTTGGGCAACTCCAAAGGACCTTGATAATGAATTCTGTTGAAAAACTGAATTAATTCAATATCAGAGGGAGTCCTATCAAAGTTGTCCCTAGGAAGTTGAAAAACTTCACAAAACAGATCCTCAGTAATAGTGTATTGTGTGTGCTCAATTGTGAAAGTTATGAGCATCAGATAGCACATGATTGATTAAGATAGTGAGAAATCGAGGATAGAAACATCTGACTTTCCTATCACTATCATGATCAATCCTGGCATTTGCTACTCTTCTAACTATAAGACTCCCAATAAGATGACCAATGTTAAGTCTAACATTAAACACAGCAGCATAAGCAATATACTGTAACAAAGATGGAATATTTTGAAAATTGCTTTTAGTACAGTTGCTGAAAACCTTAGCCAATGTATCAAAGAGAACATCCCATTCACAGACCAAATTAGCTTTACTGAGTTTGGGCAACTCCAAAGGACCTTGATAATGAATTTTGTTGAAAAACTGAATTAATTCAATATCAGAGGGAGTCCTATAAAAGTTGTCCCTAGGAAGTTGAAAAACTTCACAAAACAGATCCTCGGTAATAGTGTACTGTGTGCTCAATTGTGAAAGTTATAAACATAAAATTATCAGAAATCATAGCACTAGAACACAGTAACCTCAATGGTTCAATTTTTAAATCAGCAGATAGACAAATAGCACGACTGACACAACACTGCGTATTTAAAAACTGAATCCAAGTTCGAAAACGATCAACAGTGCATTTCAAAGGATCAAAAGACCCATTATAATTGTTTTTGACGACCTCAAAATTCTGAGCCATAATTTATAAACAAATATTAACACAAATAAACAAAAATTCAAATAATTTTGAATAATTCGAATTTAAGGATTTTAAAATTAATTAAAAATTAATTAAAAATCCAAAATTTCAAAGTTCTCCAAAAATTACCAAATTTTAGTATGTTATACCTTATCACAAAACACACACACTGCTATTTTTAGAATCCAAAAACTCAATATCAATCACCAAAAACGACTAAAGAAACCTTTGGAATTCAAAAACTCAAAAAATTTAAAAACTAAATGAAACTTGAGTTTTAAGAGCTCGAATTAATGGGCTTGAGACGACTAATCTAGTGATGGTTTCAGTTTTTAAAATGAACAAGAATCAAATTCAGAAATTGAAATCAAAATAGGCAGCAGTTCGTTGCTTAGAAGAAAAAAACAAAAGGAATAAGAACAGTTAAGTTAAAACTTGAACTGATAGTACTATGGTAAAAGTAAAAAGGAAAACAGTATATATATAAAGAACTGATAGTACTAAGGTAAAAAAAATCGGTAGTACTATTGAAAAAACTCGGTAGTACTAACAAATAAAAAAGGAAAAAACAAAAAACAAAAAACAAAAAAAACAAATGAAAAAGCTAGTAGTACTTACAAAATAAAAAAGGAAAAAACACAAAAAAAAAGCAAAAAAAAAGAAGCTAGTAGTACTATCAAAGGATAGTACTACCAAAAGTACTACTGGAAAATTTACACTAGCAGTACTAAGAAAATGAAAAGAAAAAGAAAAAGAAATAAAAAATAAAAAAAAATACTGTCAGTAGTACTTTGATAGTACTACTAGTACAAAACTAGTAATACTAACGAAAAATAGGAAATAAAATAGAAAAAAAACAGATTTTAATTGACAGGAAATGCTGAAAATTAATAAAAACGTACAGAAATTGTCTAAAAATGCAGAAAAAATATGTACAAGTTCAGAAAATTCACAGAAAAATGCATAAGTAACAGAAAAATATGTAGAAAATTATAGAAGTGCAATAAAATAATATAAACCTGCAGAAAAATTCAAACAACAATCTATATAATCTGAAACTAACTTAAATAATCCCAAATAATTAAATTTTCAATAAAAATAAATTTCTCCACTTAAAAAAATGAAAAAAATATTTTTGAAGAAAATAGATTATTCAAGAACATTTAAATTAACAAGCTTTACACATCAAACAAGAAATTGGCAATATTTATCATATAATATTAGCAAGAGAAAATGATTTTAGCTAATAACAAACATAACAGAGATACTGTTAATCACTAAGACTGTTCAACATACCCAATTTACCAACTAACCTGGTAAATGTGGATTCGTCAAGAGATTTAGTGAATATATTTGCAATCTGTTCTTCTATGGGTACAAAATGTAACTCCACAGTTCCATTCATGACATGCTCTCTGATAAAATGATACCTGATATCAATGTGCTTCGTTCTCGACTGTTGAACAGGGTTGTTGGAGATTGCTATGTGTTCGCACAAAATCACGCAAGCGTACGCGGTCATAAGTAATATAAGAATAAGTAGAGTTCGTTCCCACAGAGACTACTTTAGTTACTATAGTTATGCACTTATGCAACAATGTATGGCTATTGTTCAATGCTAAGACAAGTATCAAAGTTGTGTTTCGATTAACTAAATTAACTAATCAACGTAACAAGATTATAATTAACTAAAGAGATTGCTGTTGAATTACTTATGAGAATAAAACATGGGATCCTAACTTCATTAAATACTTCATCTAGAGTCTTTTGTTCTTAATCAATGCATGTGACGGTTGTGACAACTAATCAGATAACACGAAATCAGTACACGCTACCTTTCAGTATACGTATACCATACCACTCAAACATCCACAAAATAGATAGAAGTTGGGTAGACACCAATTATGCTTAGACCCTATATGTCTATAAGATTTGAAAACATAACGGTTTAACGAGCAAGTTATCCATTCAAATTACATAGGGCAGGTAAGATGGTTAAAATCACCTAAGAATCATGCATGACAAACATACATAAACCTATGCTAGCATGACAAGTTCTAAACCTCTATATCCACTTTCGCAATCAATAGAGATTAACAAACAACTTAGATGTTAGCTACACATCCAAGAAGAATAAGCACAACCAAACTAGGATATCAATTAGCCATCACACACACATCTTTAAAACAATTAACTACTAAAATCCATAAATAAATCCGTTAGAATCCCACGACGACGTTTAGTTCATAATCGAACCATTCATCATCGTGGGTTCTGATGAAAACATGATAATAAAGATGTCTGAAATACGGAATAAAGTACTAGAGATAAGGTTTAAGAAACACAAAACCAACGAGAATCCAAAGTATCGCCTAATTAGAAGAATACAAAGAAAAGTTGAAAACTAGATCTTCTTAATCAGCCGTATTCTTGTTCTCCTCACCGGTGGATGAATATGTAAGTATATAAGACAATGTATGACAATATATATCTCAAAAATCGTCCACCAATTACTTATATAGGCCTTTCTGTTGACTGGTCATCTGCTGTTTCCTTTTCTAAGTTGAAATTGCCTTTTTCCAGAATGTTTCAGGAGTGGGCGCGCCTGGTAGGGCGCGGGCGCGCTTGGATGGACTTCACCTAGGGCGCGGGCGCGCTTGGAAGGGGGTGGGCGCCTGACCTTCTGTCAAATTTCTTCCTTTTGCTTTTCCTTGACAATTCATGCTCTCTTCAACTCCGCAACCTCTTGGCTTCCTCAACATTGATCAAATAGCACCACATAACCCTAGAAACTTCACCACACTGCTGACGAAGCAACTCTGCATACACTAACACAAAACACATCAAAAACACCATGTACTTGAGAATAAACAATCAATTTAAGCCGATTTAGGGCGTTCCATGTGAATATGAAATCCACTTATCACTATGACACTTGTATTGTCACATAAAATTGGAATTTTGTCTAATACAAAGCCATAGTCCTTCAATTGATTCCTTATCCATAAGATCTGAGCACAGCAGCTTCCAACAACAATATATTCAGCTTCTGCTCTTGAATTGGAAACTGTTTGTTGTTTCTTGCTATACCAGGAAATCAATCTACCTCATAGGAATTGACAACTCCCAGCGGTACTCTTTCTATCCACAACACTACCTGTATAATCAGAATCTGTATATCCAACAAGATTAAAACCAGAATCTTTAGGGTACCAGATACCTAAATTAGGTGTACCCTTAAGATATCTCAAGATTCTTTTAACAGCAAGGAGATGTAAATCTCTAGGGTCCGCTTGGAACCTTGCACACAAGCATGTAACATACATAATATCTGGTCTAATTGCAGTAAGATAGAGTAAAGAGCCAATGATACCTCTGTAGCTTGTAACATCTACCTTGATAGAATTATCACAAGCTCCAAGTTTGACAGCTGTTGAAGATGGAGTCCTTGCTGATGCTGAATCCTCCATGTGATACTTCTTAAGGAGTTATTTGAGATACATGGATTGACAAATAAATATACCATTTGACCTTTGACTTACTTGTAATCCAAGAAAGAACTTCAGCTCACCTATCATACTCATTTCAAACTTACTCTGCATTAGCTTAGCAAATCTCTTACAGAGATCATCATTAGTAGACCCAAATATGATGTCATCCACATAGACTTGGACTGATATCATATCATTTTTGTGTTTCTTAGAAAAAAGAGTTTTGTCTATGATACCTCTTACAAAACCATTTTCTAAAAGAAAACCAGAGAGAGTGTCATACCATTTTCTTGGGGCTTGTTTGAGACCATAGATAGCCTTGAAGAGAAAGTACACAAAGTCCAACAATTCCTGATTTTCAAAGCCAGGCGGCTGTTCTACATATACTTCTTCATCCAGCTAACCATTCAGAAATGCACTCTTAACATCCATTTGATAAACTTTAAAATTTGAACAAGCTGCAAATGCTAAGAACATCCTGATAGCCTCAAGCCTAGCCACTGGTGCATAGGTTTCATCATAATCAATGCCTTTAGCTTGTGAATACCCTTGAGCAACCAGTCTTGCTTTGTTTCTGGTAACAATGCCATCCTCATCTATCTTGTTTCTGTATACCCATCTTGTACCAACTACTTTCATGTTCTTTGGTCTGGGTACCAGCTTCCAGACTTGCTGTTGTTCAAATTGATTGAGTTCATCTTGCATAGAAATCACCCAATCTGGATCAGTCAGTGCTTCCTCAGTCTTCTTTGGCTCCATCTCAGATAGAAACCCTGAATAATGACATTCATTCTGAGTAGCACTTCTAGTTCTAACTCCAACACCTGGATCACGAATGATCAGCTCAAAATGATGAGCTCTATTCCACACAACCTGTCTTGGACGATTTGATCTTGATGATTCGCCTTGAAATTCATTCTGGTGTTGTGAATGACTAGTTGACCCTTCATTTCCTCCCCCTGAGTTGTTGCTTGATTGCCTTGATGATTCTTCTCCAGTGTTGGTGGTATCTCCATTGTTACCAATGTTTCCACCACCATGATCATTATCATCATTGTTATTTTCATTACCAGCAACAATCTCAGGTGGAGCTTCATCATCTGATTCTGAGTCTAACAAGTTATCAAACTTCAGTTCTTCAGATGAATCTTCTGTTTGGATACTAGGGAGCTTAGTGTCATCAAATGTAACATTGACACTTTCCTTCACATGGTGATTGTCAATCATGTAATATCAGGGAAATTAGGTACAAATTCGTACTTATTTAAGTGATAAAAATAGTAATATATTTATTTTAAAATTGCTGCATTATGTGATTAAATGTTTAAATATTATTCCGTGAATATGTAAATGTGTTAGTATGTGTGTAAAATTATTTTTCGATAATTATTAGTAATTTTGAGCCCGTTATATTTGTTTTAAGTAAATTAGTTTAAAATTTATTTAATTATGAATTTTGTGCATTTAAATGTTTTTAGAATAATTTTGGAATATAAATAATTTTATTAGTTATATTTAATTATTTTAGAGTTTATTTCGTTTAAAAATTATTTTTCAGTACCACATTAGTCCCGTTAATTGCAGTCAGTGGGCTAATTAAAGTATTGTAGTCATTATCCTTATCCATTCTACCTAATCTCTTATAATCCACACACAAAACACACACACACCCGTAACACACACACACACACACTCGGCAAAACAGAAAAGAAAACACCCCCTGTTCATCTTCTTCCCGCAACACGCGCCACCCCCACCCCTCTGTTTCTTCTCCGGCCGCCAGTCACCGCCGCGCGCCACTTCTTGTCCAGTCCGACCGCCACAGTCCTTTTCCGGCCTTCTGCCCAGCTTTTCCGGTCACCGCACCACCGTGCACGGCCGCCTGCCGCCTGCCGCCTACCACCTTCAGTATTCCGGCCAGTAAACGCCACAACCACCACCTTTGTTCCCGATTGCAAATTCTGTGGGTATAATAAAAAATTTTGCTTAATAATTCATTTTTATTTCATTTAATTATGTGATATTTACAAATTCGTTTTATTGTTAAATCGTGCTATTTATAAATCGTTTTTTTGTAGGAATTATTAATAATTCGTTTTTGTTGATTACTTTGTGATAATTAATAATTTGAATTTCGTTTTTTGGATTTATGTGCGTATATATAATTCGGTTTCTTGTAGTAATTAAGTATATAATTCGTTTGTGTTATTTAGAAAATCCGTTTTTAGTAATTAACTGCTTTATAATTCGTTTTTTAATTATTATGCGATTAAGCTAATAAAACGTTTTGTTATAAATTAGTTAACAATTCGATTAGTTATTATTAAATTGATATTAAATGATTTGTGCAGATTTTAGAGGGAATGTTTAGGCAAAAAATCTTTTAGCTTGTTTTATAATAGCTCGAATAATTTAATTGGTATATATAGATTTCAGTGTTTAAATTTGGTAATTATTTGATTTTATTGGTTGTGCAGATTTTTTGAGTATGTTAATTAATAGTGTGATGCAGAGTTTTATAAATTATTTATAAATTTCAGTTGTTTTCGAATAGATTTAGATTGTTAGTGTGTATTTCTATTTTGTAATTCATTTTAGTATGTCGAGTTGGATTACGGATTATATTTTCGTAATTTGTTAATGTTTCGAGTGATCGTTAGTTGTATATTGTAAATTGATATATTTAAAGTTGGTTGTAATTTAAAGTTTAATTTTGAGTTGTAAATTAGTTGTGATAATGATTTTAGTATTCTGGGTTAATTCCCAGATTCAGGGATTTGTTGTAGTTGAGGATTGAGGTATTTATGTTGTTTAAATACTGTGAAATATACAGTTTGTTGTTGTGCTGTACTATGTTGTCCGTCCTGTGACTCGGGGCGCAACATAGTACATGCAAAATTTTTGGCTAGTCCTATTTACGAACGGGTCATGCCGAAATTTCGTAAAATCTATGTATTTATTTTATTATTTATTTTAAAATTATTAAAGTTTAAAGAGTAATTGAATTTGATTATTTTTAATCAATTTTAATTAATAATGAAATTGATTTAATTGACCAATTAATTTAATAGTTAATTGGTGAATTTTATTAATTGATTATTATTTAATCTTGATTATCTATAAATCAAATTTAATTATTATTTTCAAATTATTTTATGATTTTAGTATTTTATTATTTTATTATCTGCTTGACTTGATTAATTTAATTGATTAAATGAGTTGTTTGATTCTAGTTAATTATATGTAATCCTGTGTTTATATATATATAAATGTGATTGAATGCTACGTGATATATTATATGTTAATAAATTATATGTTTCATTATAATGTTAGAGTCGAGTCGATGCATGTTTACCTGCTATCTGCTATGTGTACTTATTTGTTTAAATTAGTTATAATTAGTTAGATTGCGATGGGTAGGTAGTGATAGAAATGAGTTGTGATTATTGGTTAGTGACTAAAGTAGAATTTTATATTATAGAGACGAGTGCAGACAAAGGAAAAGCCAAGGTTGAGTAGCAGTCAGTAAGCACTAGTACAGGCAGCATCAAGGCAAGATATCTTTTCAATTTTTATTTAATTGTTTGTCGCATAACCATTTCTTATTCATATCATGTGATTGAAATGACCTACTTATTTCTAACTTGATAATTCTATTTAATTCAAAATTCATACCTTGTATTACCTTGTGAACGCCAGATTGAACCTGATTCTCATTTATTGCAATCTGATTCTTATTTATTGCAACCTGATTCTTATTTATTGCAACCTAATTCTTATCTATTGCAACCTGATTCTTATTTATTGCAACCTGATTCTTATTTATTGAGACCTGAATCATTTGTAATTGTTTTACCTAACCTTGTCTGATAATCTGAATCAGACATTTGAAAGTATTAATTTGAGTTAGCTAGGTAGTCGATTGTTCCGACACCTAACCCGAGTACTAAATTGGAATTGGAAGTTTTTATTAAAAATGAAATGTTTTTAAAGACTGCCGACGCCAGTCAGAGTATCAGTATTATGTAGGCCAAAAGTGGCCTTGGATCCAGTTCAGTATTTGGATATACCGTAGGGTATGATTCGGAGTTTTAGTGTGACTGATCATCCACTTTAACTCGTTGCGTCACAGTAAAAATCCAATTCTAATTTAAAGTTTAACATAATTGTTGTTGTTCATTTTGCCAGTTGAGCTGATATCCATACCATGCTTTCCTTTCATGTATTGCCATTGTCGTATCAGTATTTACCTTGTGCAGTTATTATATACTTGTTGAGCTCTTTTTGCTCACTCTTGTTGTTAACCTTGATATTTCAGTAAAACGAGAGGATGTCTCATCGCGACACTATCCACATTAGGTTCTCTGATTCCCCAGGAGGTTCTTTATTGTAGTTGTTTATGGACTTTAGTAGACTGGTGATTTGTATTAAGTTTTATTATGTTAGAAGTTGTAACCTTAATTAAGTATTTGGTTGTTAGTGATAGCTCTTTATCGGGGCGTCATAATGACAGTAGTAGTTGGTAGCAGTTTATCTGTAACAGCCCCAAATCCGGGGTCAGGGATTTAGAGTAGTCACGATCCATGTACTCCTTGCCTTACCTGTATTACTCACACCATTCATAATTCACCTGCTCATGACCCCACAGTATATGTCACACACACACACACACACAGGTTAGAGTCTCAGAAACGACACCATACAATAACTGCGGAATAAATAATTTTTATTACAATACCCAAAATGTCTTTGAATCTGTCACTGATACAATTTCTAAGTAATGTTACATTACCAACTTAGCCTTCGGATGCTCACAATCCTCTCATACCATTCATATCTATACATAAGTTGAATACCCAAAAGCTGTAGCCTGATTCGATTGGTTCGTACTACTCTCGGGATCACTGCTAGAAACTGTTTATGGAAACGCCTTGCGGGGTATGTGCCGTCCCATTAGCATCCTGCTTCGCTGCTATATAATATATATAAAACAATAGCAAGAGTGAGCGATAGCTCAGCAAGGTAATGAAAGTATGGCATAATTCTGCCTTTAACTCAACCCAGAATAAAGCGGGTATAAGACAATAATTTGTCAAAATATCTCGATACTTAAATTACATCCTTATCGGAATGTAATCCCAAAAATAATACCATTGTTGTATTTCAAATATCAATTTCATAATATTTCTGCAAACTTTTGCTATATTATGAACAAAGTTCTAGTATAAACGATGAGGTTTCAAAGTAAACCAAATATAACCTTTCCGAAAAATATCTGCTATATATGCAGAATATCAACATATAACTTAAAAGATGAAGTTATAAGGTGATTCAGTATAAACAACTCCCTTACCATAACTCATGTTATGTAAGGTATCCACAGAGTCATAACTCATAAATAAAAGATGAAGTTGCATGAATTTATTGTCACTTCATTTCCAAACACTTTTCGACCCCCTACCAACATGATTGGTTCTTCACCCCAATACATGTTGCAGGAATATCCAAATTGGATGATGAACCAATACTGGAGTTGCTACCGCGTCCGCTGTGCCTAACCTTACTATGATCAGTAGCAGGCCGCACCGCTCAAATAGTTTTCTACATGTAGATGGAAGTATCACGACGGCCTGACATTGTCTACCGCCTTACTATGACCTCCCGGCCCATTTGGGGCAATATATAAAAGTTGGATGGGCCCACGCAACTTGACCACTTACACCACTCCTAGTTCAGATGGAATCCATGACTCTGAAACGTAAAGATCGTCCTCCTTTCCCCAAGTGTAACACTTGTTGATACGACTCCACTAAGTAGTTATATCTAGGTTGGAAAGGGAGATTCTCCAATATTTCCCAAGCTATGCTTGTTAATGGATATCGACTTGTTCCATGAATTTACCCCTCGATCATTGAGGTGGTAACACAACATTAGACTGGCAGCAATTAAATTGCTCCAAGAAAATATCTGTCCCTTGACAGTTTTTGAATTGAGAGTTTAAAAAGAGTAGTAGTCACTTAAATCAGGTTTCCCGTATTTTGATAGTTGAGCGAGCATTTGAATCTTCTTAAAAGACAGATTCAAATGGAGAAACAGTGTTTTGGGAACCTCTTCTTGATTTGAAAATAATTAATAATATTTATTGAATAAGTAAACCTCAAATGAATATTTGAAAATAATCTTCATTAAACAACTAATCCTTAAATGAATATTTGAAAATAATATTCATTAAATAAATGATCTTTAAATGAATATTTGAAAACAATATTCATTAAATAAATAATCTTTAAATGAATATTTGAAAATAATATTCATTAAATAAATAACTCTTAAATGAATATTCAAAAGTAATATTCATTAAATAAATAACTCTTAAATGAATATTCAAAAGTAATATTCATTAAATAATACACAATCCTCGAATGGATAATAATAATAATATTCTTAAAGTCCATAATCCTCAAATGAATATAAATAAATAATATTCATTAAATACATACTTAACCCTCGAATAAGTAAGCCTCAAATGAATATTCAGAAGTAATATTCATTAAATAATACACAATCCTCGAATGGATAATAATAATAATATTCTTAAAGTCCATAATCCTCAAATGAATATAAATAAATAATATTCATTAAATACATACTTAACCCTCGAATAAGTAAGCCTCAAATGAATATTCAGAAGTAATATTCATTAAATAGATAATTAATCCTCGAATAACAGTTACCGGATATCTTTGTTATCATTCCGGAACAAAGCGATTTTAAGAAAACATTTTGAAAATGATATTCATCTAAGTAAACAAATTTAATTAGACGAATAAGGCTTATTTAATCCGTAAATGCTTCCAGAAGTATTTACTAATTAAATAAACACTGGTTTATTGGTGATGTTGCCTTTAGGTTAATTATTGCGAAAATCTTTCTAAAAAGCTCTGTCCGGGTTTTCGAAAATATACCTTACAAAATAACCCCGATACGCTGGCTAAGTTATAAACTCAATACATGCTCTACCCTCTGAGCCTTTCTTATTCCAGTACACAAATACCTACCTTATGATATAAAGTCCCCTTCCACCATACGAAAAGTTTATAAACATATACACCATATAATTCAAGGCGTAGGATCTTAAAAGCATCACCACCCATCAACCGTATTATAAGGTCATGGGATTTTGGTTATCGCACGAGCAGGATTTAATATCATTAACAAGACCAAGGATATACTGGTTTTGATAAGGAAGCACAATATTGGGAAACTTGTAAATATGGATTGAAACTTATTCAACATATTTCATATATTTCAAAATAAATATACTCTGAACGATCGAGTATGCATACATAACTTGCATCTAGTATATGCATACTTCAAAATATGGTTTTTAAAAACTTGCCTGATGCTCGAGAAGTGATAGGGGTTCGCGACGATGCCGGACAATCTAGACAAAGTCAAATGAAAACACACGGTTAATCCCCTCGATAAACCACTTATAACTCAATGCTTAAACACGTAAGCGAAACACAACCAAGGAATTACTAACTCGTTATAGGCTCATACTAAGTCCATGTTATTTGTCAAATTCTTATATCATAAGTTTGGTTCGAAATCCATTCTCAAATCCAAGTTATACTTAACCATTTAGAACCTTGGTTTCTAAGTCTCGTTTTCAGTGGTTTTCACTTGCGCGACCCTGACTAAAACATTTTTATAAAATCGAAAAATAATCTTTTTAATACGAATCCTTTTCGTGAGCCTTCCAAACGGTCTCTAGTATTATTCCTCAAAGTTTCACATTTTAATATGGCTCCGAAGTGGTCCAAATATAGACTCAAAGTTGCTGACCAGAGATGGGTCGTTCTTCCGAACGGCGTTTACTAAAACTCACTTTTCTCTTAAACCGTTCGGCCAAATTAGGCGAACCACATATCATTACGAAGCTTATAACATAAACTACACAATCATGGGCAGTAGGACTCAAGGGTCGAGCTCTAACAGAGGAAAAACAGGGAACCAATCAGTAGGTAAAAATTTGGGCATTACGACGGCTATAAATCGGACGTTCCAAAAATCATAATCATCAAACCAAGCCACACCGGGCATCCATACATCTTAAACACATGATTCTCATCTCCACAAGTCCAGGGGTATCATACTTTAACATCTTAATCAACAAATGGCTAAACCAACTACAAGATCATGCTAACATGCTTATATTAACACTATAATCTCAACTAAGCTAACAATCATCAAGAACATCCACAAAACTCAAAGTCAACTAAGGGTTCATGGGGTTAATACCTTACTTGGAGTGTATGATCACGTAGTAAGCCTTGTCTAGCCCTTAGATTTCCTTGACCAAGCTTAGATCATCAAAAGAAGTCAAGAAATCAAAGTTAGTTATTGAAAGTTACTATTCATCTGTTCAAAGAACTGCCCAAACGAGGTCCTTACCCTGCTTTTCTGGGCGAGGTTTCTAAAGCGTAGTTGTAGAGCATCTCCATGGCTTTCCAACAAGCTATAGAACGCAAGATTTCATTTAGAAATGAGAGAGATACGACCGTTTGAAAATCGGTGCAGAAACTGCCAAGATCATGGCAGTTTGGATTCTTCAACTTGGGGAGGCGATTTGACTAGGCTATACTCCTTGGATTGCTATTAAATCTTGAACGCATGTTATATATGGAGTGAAGAAGCTGTGGTTACATTTTGGTGATTTTATCATGGTTGGAAATGGAGTTATGGATTTTTCTTTGGAGGGTGCTCTAGCTGATCAGTTTTGGAGAATTTTGTGTTTCTCTTGCTTTTCTTTTCTTCTTTTCTTTTTGTTTTGAGTAAAAGATAAGAATGCTGATATTTTGTTAAGTGGTGAGTCATAGGGACACATGTCGATCAGTGGGGTATCATGGTGGCAAGCAGGGACACGTGTCGCGCATGCACGCATTTGGTTAAAGTAGCTTTACTGGTTCGTTTCCTTTCACATGGATGATCCAAATATTGCATTTCTCGAATTAATCTTGTTACATGTTACTTCCATGTCTATATTTAATCCTGTCATAATTTCAATCCTTAATCCATGATTCGTTCGCTTAATCACTTAATCTCGTTATAAAGTATCAGCGGTTTCTAGAACCTTCGTTTCACTGTCTCAGTGGTTTTCGTTCTAAATTCTCAAATCAAATATAATAACATTCCAAAATATTAAATCCTCAAATCCTTAATTTAATATCTCGTTTCTTGAATATAATAATATATAATTCACTGCCCGGTCAAATACTACACCAAAATAAAATTCGGAATTTCTGAATTCCGATCGTCTTTGCATTCACTTATTTACTCCGTAGATCACTAACATGACTTCGGAATATCCACACTACGTCTCGTACATAGGTGGCATGAAAAACTTTGTTAATCCTCAAAATCACTATTCATCCATCAAATTCACTATTCACTGATGCACTTAATCATAATAAGAAAAGTTTTAATTCTACCAAAAATTCGGGTTATTACAGTCTCCCCTCCTTAAAAGGATTCCGTCCCGGAATCAGCTTAGGAATAACTGGGGGTAATTCCCTCCCATTGCACTTTCTAACTCCCAAGTGGATTCTTCCACTTCTTGATTTTCCACAAACCTCTCACTAGCTTGGCAACCTCGTCACTTAGCACTTGCTCTTTTCTATCCGTGATTTCCACAGGTTGTTCTTTGTAAGTCAGACCAGGTTGTATATCTACCTGCTCGTACTCTAACATATGCCGGGCATCTATAGTATACTAACGTAGCATTGACACCTGAACCCCGTTATGACCATTCTACAAGTTTGGGGGGTAAGGCTGGCTCGTAGGCCACCTTCCTGACGCATTTTAAAATCTCAGATGGCCCAATGAATCTCGGGCTCGACTTCCCTTTCTTTTCAAATCTCATTAATTCTTTCCATGGAGATACCTTTAGCATCACGAATCGCTAACCTCATATTCTCTATCTTGTTTGTACAGAAATACACCAGCATAAACTTGATTGTCATTCATCAACTTGCCATTTAGCTTATCAATAGCAGTACTATTTCTATACTCGCGGGCTTAGTCCGCATACTTTCTCTGTCTGTCTTGGTTGTCACTAGCCGCTTGTTGGTGAAATCTTTTGTCTTTCTAGTTTGTTGGACTAACTTGGTTTTGTGTAAAATCTCATCCTTTAATTCCCGATTATTCGGAATCCATCTCTGTCTCATTTTAATCAAGGGTATCGGCCACCACATTGGCCTTCCCCGGATGGTAGTGTATCTCGCAGTCAATTTTAGGTAAATTTTAGCCATTTCTCCATCTCATGTTATCTACTATCACGGATAACTCAACGCCACTTCATTACATTCCATCAAAATTTGTGGGTGCATTAGTCAACCCAAAATAACTTCGCTAAAATCTCAAAGTGTCTATTCCTCGTACGAATCGCAGTCTTGGGTACATCCTCGGATTTAACTTCCAACTGGTGGTATCCAGTTCTTGAATAAATTTGGAAATACACAGCGTTTTTCCGCTGATCAAACAATCATTTACAAGGGTACCTATCCTCCAGGTCGAACTCATTCAACTCTCGAGGTTCGATGCATAATCTTGTGCTAACATCTTTCTCTCTTACGAACAACACCGGGGTTTCCCGCGTTGATACACTGGGCCTTATCATACCCTTATACAACAATTCTTATAACTGAGTCTCTAACTCTTTCATTCCCACTATACTCGGAATACTCGGTATTCATTCTCATGTCATCCAAATCGATATCTGGTAGCTCATTAAAACCTTGTACAATCTCCCAAAACCGTTGTAGTTCCCTTTTTACTTGGTATCTCTTTTCTTGGCGTCCACCATAAGAGCTAATTAAGCCTCGGATCTCTGGCGTAATAGCTTCTTAGTCTAAACTATATTCAAGAATCTCTGAATCGGTTTCCATCCTTTATTTATTACTCTCTCTCTCTTACAATCAGTCTGGGCTCCATTGGGTGTCAACCCACCCGTCCTTATTATAATGTCAACTTCTCCCAAGTCACAATACCAGCTCCCTCTGACTCTATCGCCAGTACTTATCTTGCTAACCCAGAGGTAGTGTCCATTCGTAAACAACTCCTCCAAAATCTCAATTCCACTATATGGCATCTATCTAACACCGTTGTCACTGGAGTACACGACACATCACTATTCCTTTCACATATATCACTTGATCCCCTTTCCATTATCATAATATCCTTGGGAGAATAAACCAATTCATTGATATGTCATTAACATTCTATTCGTCTTAGGGATTCGCTCCTGTCATAGGCGATTTCGTTGCGAATCTAATTCCTATCAGCGAATTTTGACTTATTTGACCTGGTTCGCCTCCCCTTAGAATTCAATGAGGATAACCAAAATTCATGGGGCCTTGAAAAGACAGCTCCCATATCAAGGAAAACGTCACACACTGGTGATCATAAGGTTATGAGTTTTAAGGTAACCTTATTGGAGGTAAGAGAATTTACCGAGAGATCAACATGATCGTAAGAACTCAACGTTGCGTGCCTCGATTGAGACATTACTAAAGGTAATTAGCCTTCTTGTATTTCACAACTTACAAGTGATGGCGTCCCATCAGACTTCTATCACATAGACAGATAGTCCTTGTAGCCCCTAAAAGTATAGGGTTGTTCGTCTCAGTGGAAGTTGAAAAGTATGAAAGCAATTCGAGATCAATTTAATGATTATCGCCTCTCGACAATATTTCTCAAAGGAACACCTTGAATTAAAATTGAACAGATTCCAAAGGTGCGGTTTCCAAAGAAAATACAAAGAAAAGAATAACCAAAAAGATACTGGTACTTAACAAACAAGTGGTGAGGTATCACCATGGGGTCATTCATTATTTGAAGAAAAGTGAAAGCTTAAATAACATCATTTGACAGGGCTTCGAAAACCGGAAAGTAGGCATCGTGACAGCCTCTAACACAATTGAAATTAATTATGATTTAACACAAGTGTTATAAAATAACTTCGAAGAGGGAATATACCCTTTATCAGAATTCTTTCTTGGAAAGAGGTCAAGATAGATCATAGATTGGGGAAATATCCCACATAATCTGCAAAGGGGGAGGGTACTACCAAGGTCTCTACGGATGCCTTTTATGTCGGCTCCTCTAATGGATAATCGTTCAATTCCAAAGCTTTTCTTTTCCACGCGCCCTAAGGTGTTTGATACTTACGTCATTGCCGACTTATAATAGTCGCTAAGGATCCAACCATCGACCTTTGCAATCGCAGGGAATTCTATTCGACTAGGCGCAAACATCTCAAGTAAGCGTTCTGTTCTATAAGAAGACTTCGATACCGTTGTCGCCCATAGCAATGACAATTCCACATGTCGACTAGGCGGTACTCCGGAGGATCGTTAGAAACTACAAACTTAAATTCGGTCTCTATTTCAATCATCTTTATACCCAAAATTTTCCTTGAGATAATAAAATCCCTCAATGATGTAATAGACACTATTTCCAGTGGAATCGCTGGTCGTGGGGGATTGAAATCTCATAGCCCAAAACAATTCCTTACACTATTCTAGGCAACTAAGTACCCTTAATCGTTCGTGAAAATCTGAACATCTTGGTTCTTACGTATGCCGCCTCCTTATGGGCAACTATAACCGACTACGGGTAACAGGTTTCGTTCAAGTCGAATCAATCCACTGATACTGGCTGTACTGCCTCTACCTCTTCTTCTTTGGAGACTCTACTCCATTTTCTTTGTCATATCTCTTGATGAATCATGAACGATCCTTAAAACTCTTGTTTCGTCACTTATTTGTCCTCTGAAGGTTCGTCTGGTCCTATTATACGACCTCAAGTAACATACTACATCTTTATCAATCAACACGTTCTCTACAAGATTCTTTCCTTGACCCACCATGGGGTCTTCCTCTAGATCCTCCTATGGATCTTCCTTTATCGGGTCTCCGTCCATTTCAAGGAACGCATCATCAATTGCCTACTCGAAGGCCTCGGGGTCTGGTATCTCAGAATCCCATCAATCTATAACTCATACGAATCGAGGTGACTAATCATGAAGTCCTAAGTACGGTTTCCCAGAAGAAGTCCCCTCTCTGGCTTCATCTTAAACAGTCAGGGTCGTGTCCTCTAACCCGGCTACGAACTCAATTTAGGCTCTAGATGTTCTTATCATTCTTAAGGGTATTGTAAGACTCGATCTCCTATCGTTTCTGAGGACTGTAACCTAACTCTCTGATACCATTTCTGTAACAGCCCCAAATCCGGGGTCAGGGATTTAGAGTAGTCACGATCCATGTACTCCTTGCCTTACCTGTATTACTGATGTGCTAAAAATAAACAATTAAATATCGCAAGTGCACGATCATCGTTTTAATATTTAAGATTCGATCCACAGGGACTATTTTATTTTTCGCAAGTCCTTAACTTCTAATTTAGGCGGACTAGAACAATTAATTTTTGAAGTGAGTTTGATTTTAACAATTAAGAATTAAAAAAAAACTGAAATCACAGATATGCGCAAAAAAAAATCACAAATTGGTAAAACAAATAATGATTGAAAGGTAATGCGAGGAAATTAAGAAATGAAATACAAGAAACTCAAGATTGAAATGAACTTAAAATGATGTCAAGGCAATACAAGTACAGGAGGAAAACTAGGCACATGTGTTGATTATTAAAAAGTAGCTGATTTATTAATTTATAGAAACTACACACTAACAGTACGCATAGGGTGGCCAATTAATAAGCAAAATGAAAATTGGATAAAACTATGACAACCAATTGAGGCATGGACGCAGAAAAATAGTTTAAAGACGAACAAAAATAAAGAAAACAATGTGCAGGCAAGCAACCAAACGGAGAAAGGGATGTGTGGGTTGTTGCCGCGCATGTGGAGAAAATTAAAAGGAATTATGCTGGGCGCGTGGTACACACGCGGGGAGAAAATAAAAAAAAGTTAGAAACGGCAACAGCAGCAGGTGGCCACACAGTCAATCAAAAACGGTGGAGGAGGAAAGCAGACCCTTAATTCTGTTTAATCAAAACATTAATGCTCCTAATCTTTAAAATTAAAGCTCAATAAAATAAACCATCAAGCAAACCCACATAAAAATTTTAAGTAAAAACTTCACCAAAATTTAAATTAAGTGTTCGAAATGTTCAAATCTCACCGGAAAATTAGTTTTAACCGGAAAATTGAAGCTCACCGGAAAAATGTAAAAACACCCAACAAACTATCTAAAACTAAATCTAAAGATTACGACCCTAGCTTTTACACTAACAACACCAAATAAAGCTCCAAATTATCAAACCCATTACATTTAAGTACCAAATCTAACACCAAAAATTAAATCTACAAACTCCATAACACTATTAAATTCAAATCTACCATTAAATTAACAAACCCACTATAATATCTTACCAACTTCAACAAGAAAAATGTAAATCTAAAGCTCAAATCATCAAACCCACTTTAAAATTTAGATTTAAAGAGGCTCAATTCAAGAACACAATAAAAAGTAAATCTAGAGCATTAACACTACTTAACATTAAATAAAAATGGCTCCTTTATACCTTAAGTGGTGGCACAAAAGCTATTTGACCCACTTTATTGGATTTATAAAAGTTCATAGCCAATAAATGAAAAGAACAAGATGGAGAATTAAAGTGAATGCTTGAATTAACATTAAAATGAAAGAGAGTTTACAAAATTAAAGCTATTACAATGAAAGAGAAACTAGATCTAAAAAAATAAAAGAGAGGCTAACTAAAAATTTAGACTAGGCTAAAACTAGGGTTCTTTACAAAGGGGAAGGATGGGGTATTTATAGGGGAAAATTAGGGTTTTGGGGAAGGGTTGGGTTAATCTTGGCCCTTCATCTTGAAATCTAATCAACCAACACCTTATTTTGTCTTTTTCTTCCATCCTTGATTTTTCTTTTCCACTTTTGCCCTTTTCTGTCCCTTTTTCTTCTTTCTTTCTTCTTTTCTTCTTCTTTTCTTTATTTTTCCCAATATCTAAAAAATATGAAAAACAACTAATTAATTTATTTAAAAATACGAAAACTAACAATAAAATAGGTACAAGAGAATGCAAAAATATGCACTTATCAAATGCCCCCATACCTATCTTTTGCTCGTCCTCGAGTAAAACAAAACTATTAAAAAACTATCTAACACTAATACCACTTCCGTAGGTGATCACGGTTGCATTTGGCATATGCAACAAGCCCTTTAAACCCCTAGGCAGCCCTAGTGGACGAGTGAGGTCTCGTGAGGGCCTATAGAGAATGTACCCACAAAATCCATCTAGCTTGATAAAATGGTCACATGGCAATGCAACACCACACATACTTATCCTCTCATGTCACATCATCTTAAGAATCAAAGTGAATTTGCAAAGTCTTGGGGTGAAAGATGCAAGGATTCACAAAGTAGACTCAAAGAAGCATACAAGAGTGATTAAAAACCCATGTCAAGTGCAAAAATAGTTGGAAAACATGCTAAGAACACAAGAGCACACCTTAGAGTCAAAACTTGAGATTTCATATGCACAAGAAACAAGCAATACCTCACCTTTCACTCACAGAAGAATATTCACTCAAGAACAAGGGAAGGTGTATCACTCTATTCCAACAAGATCAAAAACATGCTTGACACTTGGTATCAATCTAACTTGTAACACAACGTACATCAAAGATGACAATCAAAAGGTCTTTATTTGGGTTGTAATGGGGGCTAGGGACAAGGTATGTCAAGAAAGACCAAAATGAGGTGAAGTGTCAAAAGCTAGTAGTAACTACAAGAATTTAAACATCTCACCAAACATTCCCCCCAACACTTTACAACTTTATTTACAACTTTATTGAACAAAAAGGCTTGATTAGTCTAAAGAAGGAGGATTACTAAAACACAAGTATGCTCTCATTTTATTTTTTTATTTTTTATTTTTTTATTTTTATTTTTTTCTCTATTTTTTTCTCTATTTTTTTTTTTTTTTTTTTTTTATTTTTATGAGAGCTACAATATAGACAACTATAATCCTCCTTACCTTTAGCTTGAGTAACGACTAACAGCCAAAACAGAGATTTCCTCAAAAGTAATGAACAAAGGTAAACCCATCCCACACCCTATTATTCACTAAAGTTCCTACTAGCCTTTGACAAAATGGGATCAAGATTAAGTAAAGCTAAACAAGAAAAGGTCTTAGGCAAGTAATGTGGTGTGTCACCAAAAAAATAGGATTTAAGCTCAAAGGGTTAGCTAATGATCACATAAGAATGGTTTGGACATTTTTGGAAATATAGGTTTATTCCTAAATGCCTTTATCATCTTATCACCAATGATGTCATGCATATCAAGAGAGACTTCAAACAAGAGCTAGTAATGCAAATGACAAGTGGACACTCAAGCAAAAGAATATGGATGCAAAAGATGTGCATATAGGCTCAAAACTCACTTGGTGTGGAAATAGCATAATCAATCTCAAGCCAAGGACTCATCAATGCACCTATTTGTACTCTAAGCATGAAAACCAAGTCATCTTGCACATATTCATGTCCTTCTAATTACTTGCAAAATTCAATAAATCTACTAGTTTCACCTTGCTAGTGTGTATGTGTGTGGACAAGAACTTAGCAAATCACTTCTCAACTCAAGAATCAGGAACAAAAGATTACCAAGCATGCAAGGGTGCATCAAGCAACTAGCAACCAATTAACAAGACTAGAAAAAGGATTAACAACCCTAATATTTACAACTCTACACTAATTTTTTTTGTATTTTTAATTTTTTTAATTTTTTTATTTTTTGGATTTTCTGATTTTTCTATTTACAAACCCTCCCCCATACCTAAATCATGCATTGTCCTCAATGTATGCAAATGCAAGAGAAATGACAAATGATAATGAAGAGATAATACCTGACAAGGAATGATGGGGAATTAAAATTCTGAAAGACAACGAACTAAAACAACCCACTCACACACACTTTTACTCCCTCATACCTGAACTTTATGACGGGAGCCTCTGATTTGAAACTAATTAACCAATGCCACAAGGAAAGATGGGAGGAAGCTTCGAGAAAGAATCAAGAAATCTTTGAAAATTTACCACTACATTGACTTTCTCAAGTAATCTAAGGCAATCTTCCACATTAAAAGGATCTATATCACTAATGTCCTCCATAAACCAACTTGTTGCTTCTTTGTGTTGTTTAAGCAAATTAATTATTTGAGATTCTTGGTCATGGTGTAAATCATTAGTGATAATAGGAAAAAGAGTTTTATCAAAAGTGGAATGATGTGAAGCTAAGTCAAATGTAGGTGGTTCACCAACAGGAGTTTGAACAGAGGTGCGAGGTTTAAAAGAAACATCCCCCGGCCTGGTTTCCAATTTCGAGCAAAGGTCATCCAACTCTCCTAACAACTCTTCGGAAGTCATGTCCTTAAAGGACTCATGAAGCTCTCGGTTAGACTCAAAATTCATTTTAAAATCTTGCTCAAGAAAAGACTCAATCTCACTATCCTCAATATTTGACCAAGTAACAATCTCATTGACTAGATTAACCCCTAATGGTTGCTCATAAAGCTCATTGGGTTCTTTTCCTACATTAAAGATGTTAAGGTCAATGGTCATGTTTCCAAAAGTGAGTTTCATAGAACCATTCCTACAATTAATCAAGGCATTAGATGTAGCAAGAAAAGGTCTTCCTAGAATGATAGGAATTTGGTTCTTAGGATTCGTGACGGGTTGAGTTTCGAGAACAACAAAATCAACCGGGAAGAAAAAATCACCAACCTTGATCAACACATCTTCTACAATCCCCTTAGGCATTTTGACAGAACGATCAGCTAGCTGGAGCGTCATGTTCGTCTTCTTGAGCTCGCCTAAACCTAGGGCTTGATAGACCGTAAAAGGAAGGAGATTCACACTAGCTCCTAAGTCAAGTAAAGCTTTATCCACAAAAGTATCGCCTATGACACAAGAAATTGTAGGACAACCGGGGTCCTTATATTTCACAGGAATTTGATTCGAAAGAATTGAGCTAACTTGAGAGGTCAAAAAGGCTTTTTTAGGAACATGGGTGGATCGTTTGTGAGTGCACAAATCTTTTAGACACTTAGCATATGAAGGAATTTGTTGAATGGCATCTAAAAGAGGAATGTTGACTTTGACTTGCTTGAAAACTTCCAGAATCTTATCCATTTGATCCGATTGTTTGTTTGAAATGAGTCTTTGAGGATAAGGAGCTTTCGGTATAAAGACTCTTTCACTAGACACATCGGGAATAGGATTTGAAAGTGCTTTGCTAGAAGATGAAGGTTCACAGGGTGAAGGTGATTTGCAAGGAGAAACAACAGGTTCAGACTTTGATTGATCAAGAATCGGATTTGAAAGAGAAGGATTGGGTTCAGAATCTAAATCATCTGCTTCGTGAGAGTCAGCACCTACTTGGTTATCAACCTTATTTCCCGACCTTAAAGAAATTATAGCATTGACATTTTCATGAGGTCTTTGATTGAGTGGGAATCTAGGATTAACCTCGGGTTGACTAGGAAGCTTACTTTTTTCTCTCTCACACATGGTATTCGCCAATTGGCTCATTTGCATTTCTAACTTAGATATGGCTTGAGCATTAGAGTTCAAAATTTGCCTATCTTGAGTCATAGTTTGCATAAAAGCCGTTTGGGACTTCAACAAAGTCTCGATACTCTTTTCTAAAGAATTGAGGCGCTTATCCGAATCACTAAACCCGGGAGGATTCAAGGGAGCTTGAACGGGTTTTGGATACGGATTTTGGACAGTACTTGGGTAAGAGTTCGGCTTAGGAAAAGATGGTGGAGGAGGAGTTTGAAAATTAGGCCCTTGGTTCCATGCAAAGTTAGGATGATTCCTCCACCCAGGATTATAGGTTGGGGCAAAAGGATCGTTCCTAGGTCTAGCTTGGAACATGGCGTTCGCTTGCTCAAAATCGGGGAAAGACGAAGAAGACTCATGGTTCGGGGCAACATAATTTGGGTACATAGACATATGTGAGGGGCCACTATGAGACTCTAAGGCTTCGAGACGTCTAGCGAGAGTAGCTAGCTTGGCATCGGTTGCTATCGAATTACCTATCGAATGCATACCTCTAGAAGTACTAGACGGCTCGTTGGTCTTTTTAGGTTCCCGAGTCGACTCCCACAACATAGTCTTTTCGGCCAACTCTTCGAAAAATGCCCACCCCTCGTTCTCATCCTTGTCCATAAACTTGCCTTGGCACATAGACTCTAAAAGGGCAGTGGTTGGTCCATCTAAGGCCTCATAAACTATCTTGCACAGTCTCCACTTCTCTATTCCGTGGTGGGGGCATTGTGATAAAAGATTTTTAAAACGATCGAAGTATTTCCAAAAAGACTCATTTTCTTTCTGATGAAATTGATTTATCTCGTTTGTAATTCTTGTAGTCTTATGATTTGGAAAATACTTTTTGAGAAAAATTACCACAAAGCCCTCCCACGAAGAGATAGAATTAGCCGGGAGACTATACAACCACATTTTAGCGCTTTCTTTTAAGGCAAAATTAATCAACCTAAGCCTAATGGAGTCTTCGGTCAATTGTTGAATCTTTTGGAGGGCACAGACCTCCTCAAATTCATGGAGAAAAAGGTACGGGTCTTCACCCTCACTCCCGGTAAACTTAGGCAACATACTGATGTGATGTCCTTTTATTTCAAAATTATTACCTGTTACCGGGGGTAGGGTGATACAAGAGAGTTGGGCCGAGCGGGTCGGATAACATCTATCCTTAAGAGCTACTTGTTGTACTACTGCCATGGTCTCTATTTGGTTAGGAATTTCTAAATTAACGGAGTCCGAAGAAGAGGAATTTTCTATCGTTCTCACTAATCTAGATGAGTTCTTCCTAATCCAGATAGATTGCATAAACAATAAACACGTAGCAGATAAGAATCTACAACTAGTCACACAAGAATTAAAAAGAGAAAAAACTAAAGCTAGGGTTCCCTAAAAACTAGACCTGCTCCTAACAAAAAGATATTACTAGAAGTCCTAATTCAATCAGTATAAGTCCCGGTCGGCCAGATCCGAGCAAGCATTGCCAAGAGGCTAAACCCAGACCTAGACACCAACCCTAATTGGCCAGGTAAGCTTTCGCTTGCCTAGACACCAAAGAGGATATATACGAAAAGAATTATTCGTTCCAGGTTTTCTTCCTAGTTGAGCCGAAGTCCTAGGGGCTAACGTCTAATTAATTTTATTTACAAGGCTAGGGTAATGCAGAATGATGAAATTAAGTGGTTGTGGGCCAAGGAAAGAGTGATGAAATCCCTCCCCTTATCTTAAACTTGGGTTTTGCCCTTAAGATTTATTAAAATGATGCAACAAACAAAGAGATAAAAAAAAAATAATAAACAACTATGGATGCCTACACTACGTGTTCTAATCTAAAGAAAAGAGGAATTTAACGTACCTCATTCCTCCAGCAATCACCAGAATTAATAAGGTACGATAAATTAAAAACAAGAAAATAAAATCTAGATGATGTGATCCTAAGTGATTAAATGCATGATGCAACAATTATGTAATTTAACTAACTAATTTTTTTTTGATTTTTTTTTTTTTAATATTTCAATTTTTTTGGGATTTTTTTATAACTAGTGAACAAAAATTGGAAAGAGAGGGATACAGGTTACCTAAGCAAGCTTCCAAAATTCTTCGAGCTTTTAGCACGTCTCACCAAGTTTCCCGAATGCTCAATTTCCAAATGATAAAGAAAATAAAAACTAATCCGAAAAATTAAAAATTAAGGCGCGAAAAATAATTATAGTCCCCGGCAGCGGCGCCAAAAACTTGATGTGCTAAAAATAAACAATTAAATATCGCAAGTGCACGATCATCGTTTTAATATTTAAGATTCGATCCACAGGGACTATTTTATTTTTCGCAAGTCCTTAACTTCTAATTTAGGCGGACTAGAACAATTAATTTTTGAAGTGAGTTTGATTTTAACAATTAAGAATTAAAAAAAAACTGAAATCACAGATATGCGCAAAAAAAAATCACAAATTGGTAAAACAAATAATGATTGAAAGGTAATGCGAGGAAATTAAGAAATGAAATACAAGAAACTCAAGATTGAAATGAACTTAAAATGATGTCAAGGCAATACAAGTACAGGAGGAAAACTAGGCACATGTGTTGATTATTAAAAAGTAGCTGATTTATTAATTTATAGAAACTACACACTAACAGTACGCATAGGGTGGCCAATTAATAAGCAAAATGAAAATTGGATAAAACTATGACAACCAATTGAGGCATGGACGCAGAAAAATAGTTTAAAGACGAACAAAAATAAAGAAAACAATGTGCAGGCAAGCAACCAAACGGAGAAAGGGATGTGTGGGTTGTTGCCGCGCATGTGGAGAAAATTAAAAGGAATTATGCTGGGCGCGTGGTACACACGCGGGGAGAAAATAAAAAAAAGTTAGAAACGGCAACAGCAGCAGGTGGCCACACAGTCAATCAAAAACGGTGGAGGAGGAAAGCAGACCCTTAATTCTGTTTAATCAAAACATTAATGCTCCTAATCTTTAAAATTAAAGCTCAATAAAATAAACCATCAAGCAAACCCACATAAAAATTTTAAGTAAAAACTTCACCAAAATTTAAATTAAGTGTTCGAAATGTTCAAATCTCACCGGAAAATTAGTTTTAACCGGAAAATTGAAGCTCACCGGAAAAATGTAAAAACACCCAACAAACTATCTAAAACTAAATCTAAAGATTACGACCCTAGCTTTTACACTAACAACACCAAATAAAGCTCCAAATTATCAAACCCATTACATTTAAGTACCAAATCTAACACCAAAAATTAAATCTACAAACTCCATAACACTATTAAATTCAAATCTACCATTAAATTAACAAACCCACTATAATATCTTACCAACTTCAACAAGAAAAATGTAAATCTAAAGCTCAAATCATCAAACCCACTTTAAAATTTAGATTTAAAGAGGCTCAATTCAAGAACACAATAAAAAGTAAATCTAGAGCATTAACACTACTTAACATTAAATAAAAATGGCTCCTTTATACCTTAAGTGGTGGCACAAAAGCTATTTGACCCACTTTATTGGATTTATAAAAGTTCATAGCCAATAAATGAAAAGAACAAGATGGAGAATTAAAGTGAATGCTTGAATTAACATTAAAATGAAAGAGAGTTTACAAAATTAAAGCTATTACAATGAAAGAGAAACTAGATCTAAAAAAATAAAAGAGAGGCTAACTAAAAATTTAGACTAGGCTAAAACTAGGGTTCTTTACAAAGGGGAAGGAGGGGGTATTTATAGGGGAAAATTAGGGTTTTGGGGAAGGGTTGGGTTAATCTTGGCCCTTCATCTTGAAATCTAATCAACCAACACCTTATTTTGTCTTTTTCTTCCATCCTTGATTTTTCTTTTCCACTTTTGCCCTTTTCTGTCCCTTTTTCTTCTTTCTTTCTTCTTTTCTTCTTCTTTTCTTTATTTTTCCCAATATCTAAAAAATATGAAAAACAACTAATTAATTTATTTAAAAATACGAAAACTAACAATAAAATAGGTACAAGAGAATGCAAAAATATGCACTTATCAATTACTCACACCATTCATAATTCACCTGCTCATGACCCCACAGTATATGTCTCACACACACACACACACAGGTTAGAGTCTCAGAAACGACACCATACAATAACTGCGGAATAAATAATTTTTATTACAATACCCAAAATGTCTTTGAATCTGTCACTGATACAATTTCTAAGTAATGTTACATTACCAACTTAGCCTTCGGATGCTCACAATCCTCTCATACCATTCATATCTATACATAAGTTGAATACCCAAAAGCTGTAGCCTGATTCGATTGGTTCGTACTACTCTCGGGATCACTGCTAGAAACTGTTTATGGAAACGCCTTGCGGGGTATGTGCCGTCCCATTAGCATCCTGCTTCGCTGCTATATAATATATATAAAACAATAGCAAGAGTGAGCGATAGCTCAGCAAGGTAATGAAAGTATGGCATAATTCTGCCTTTAACTCAACCCAGAATAAAGCGGGTATAAGACAATAATTTGTCAAAATATCTCGATACTTAAATTACATCCTTATCGGAATGTAATCCCAAAAATAATACCATTGTTGTATTTCAAATATCAATTTCATAATATTTCTGCAAACTTTTGCTATATTATGAACAAAGTTCTAGTATAAACGATGAGGTTTCAAAGTAAACCAAATATAACCTTTCCGAAAAATATCTGCTATATATGCAGAATATCAACATATAACTTAAAAGATGAAGTTATAAGGTGATTCAATATAAACAACTCACTTACCATAACTCATGTTATGTAAGGTATCCACAGAGTCATAACTCATAAATAAAAGATGAAGTTGCATGAATTTATTGTCACTTCATTTCCAAACACTTTTCGACCCCCTACCAACATGATTGGTTCTTCACCCCAATACATGTTGCAGGAATATCCAAATTGGATGATGAACCAATACTGGAGTTGCTACCGCGTCCGCTGTGCCTAACCTTACTATGATCAGTAGCAGGTCGCACCGCTCAAATAGTTTTCTACATGTAGATGGAAGTATCACGACGGCCTGACATTGTCTACCGCCTTACTATGACCTCCCGGCCCATTTGGGGCAATATATAAAAGTTGGATGGGCCCACGCAACTTGACCACTTACACCACTCCTAGTTCAGATGGAATCCATGACTCTGAAACGTAAAGATCGTCCTCCTTTCCCCAAGTGTAACACTTGTTGATACGACTCCACTAAGTAGTTATATCTAGGTTGGAAAGGGAGATTCTCCAATATTTCCCAAGCTATGCTTGTTAATGGATATCGACTTGTTCCATGAATTTACCCCTCGATCATTGAGGTGGTAACACAACATTAGACTGGCAGCAATTAAATTGCTCCAAGAAAATATCTGTCCCTTGACAGTTTTTGAATTGAGAGTTTAAAAAGAGTAGTAGTCACTTAAATCAGGTTTCCCGTATTTTGATAGTTGAGCGAGCATTTGAATCTTCTTAAAAGACAGATTCAAATGGAGAAACAGTGTTTTGGGAACCTCTTCTTGATTTGAAAATAATTAATAATATTTATTGAATAAGTAAACCTCAAATGAATATTTGAAAATAATCTTCATTAAACAACTAATCCTTAAATGAATATTTGAAAATAATATTCATTAAATAAATGATCTTTAAATGAATATTTGAAAACAATATTCATTAAATAAATAATCTTTAAATGAATATTTGAAAATAATATTCATTAAATAAATAACTCTTAAATGAATATTCAAAAGTAATATTCATTAAATAAATAACTCTTAAATGAATATTCAAAAGTAATATTCATTAAATAATACACAATCCTCGAATGGATAATAATAATAATATTCTTAAAGTCCATAATCCTCAAATGAATATAAATAAATAATATTCATTAAATACATACTTAACCCTCGAATAAGTAAGCCTCAAATGAATATTCAGAAGTAATATTCATTAAATAATACACAATCCTCGAATGGATAATAATAATAATATTCTTAAAGTCCATAATCCTCAAATGAATATAAATAAATAATATTCATTAAATACATACTTAACCCTCGAATAAGTAAGCCTCAAATGAATATTCAGAAGTAATATTCATTAAATAGATAATTAATCCTCGAATAACAGTTACCGGATATCTTTGTTATCATTCCGGAACAAAGCGATTTTAAGAAAACATTTTGAAAATGATATTCATCTAAGTAAACAAATTTAATTAGACGAATAAGGCTTATTTAATCCGTAAATGCTTCCAGAAGTATTTACTAATTAAATAAACACTGGTTTATTGGTGATGTTGCCTTTAGGTTAATTATTGCGAAAATCTTTCTAAAAAGCTCTGTCCGGGTTTTCGAAAATATACCTTACAAAATAACCCCGATACGCTGGCTAAGTTATAAACTCAATACATGCTCTACCCTCTGAGCCTTTCTTATTCCAGTACACAAATACCTACCTTATGATATAAAGTCCCCTTCCACCATACGAAAAGTTTATAAACATATACACCATATAATTCAAGGCGTAGGATCTTAAAAGCATCACCACCCATCAACCGTATTATAAGGTCATGGGATTTTGGTTATCGCACGAGCAGGATTTAATATCATTAACAAGACCAAGGATATACTGGTTTTGATAAGGAAGCACAATATTGGGAAACTTGTAAATATGGATTGAAACTTATTCAACATATTTCATATATTTCAAAATAAATATACTCTGAACGATCGAGTATGCATACATAACTTGCATCTAGTATATGCATACTTCAAAATATGGTTTTTAAAAACTTGCCTGATGCTCGAGAAGTGATAGGGGTTCGCGACGATGCCGGACAATCTAGACAAAGTCAAATGAAAACACACGGTTAATCCCCTCGATAAACCACTTATAACTCAATGCTTAAACACGTAAGCGAAACACAACCAAGGAATTACTAACTCGTTATAGGCTCATACTAAGTCCATGTTATTTGTCAAATTCTTATATCATAAGTTTGGTTCGAAATCCATTCTCAAATCCAAGTTATACTTAACCATTTAGAACCTTGGTTTCTAAGTCTCGTTTTCAGTGGTTTTCACTTGCGCGACCCTGACTAAAACATTTTTATAAAATCGAAAAATAATCTTTTTAATACGAATCCTTTTCGTGAGCCTTCCAAACGGTCTCTAGTATTATTCCTCAAAGTTTCACATTTTAATATGGCTCCGAAGTGGTCCAAATATAGACTCAAAGTTGCTGACCAGAGATGGGTCGTTCTTCCGAACGGCGTTTACTAAAACTCACTTTTCTCTTAAACCGTTCGGCCAAATTAGGCGAACCACATATCATTACGAAGCTTATAACATAAACTAAACAATCATGGGCAGTAGGACTCAAGGGTCGAGCTCTAACAGAGGAAAAACAGGGAACCAATCAGTAGGTAAAAATTTGGGCATTACGACGGCTATAAATCGGACGTTCCAAAAATCATAATCATCAAACCAAGCCACACCGGGCATCCATACATCTTAAACACATGATTCTCATCTCCACAAGTCCAGGGGTATCATACTTTAACATCTTAATCAACAAATGGCTAAACCAACTACAAGATCATGCTAACATGCTTATATTAACACTATAATCTCAACTAAGCTAACAATCATCAAGAACATCCACAAAACTCAAAGTCAATTAAGGGTTCATGGGGTTAATACCTTACTTGGAGTGTATGATCACGTAGTAAGCCTTGTCTAGCCCTTAGATTTCCTTGACCAAGCTTAGATCATCAAAAGAAGTCAAGAAATCAAAGTTAGTTATTGAAAGTTACTATTCATCTGTTCAAAGAACTGCCCAAACGAGGTCCTTACCCTGCTTTTCTGGGCGAGGTTTCTAAAGCGTAGTTGTAGAGCATCTCCATGGATTTCCAACAAGCTATAGAACGCAAGATTTCATTTAGAAATGAGAGAGATACGGCCGTTTGAAAATCGGTGCAGAAACTGCCAAGATCATGGCAGTTTGGATTCTTCAACTTGGGGAGGCGATTTGACTAGGCTATACTCCTTGGATTGCTATGAAATCTTGAACGCATGTTATATATGGAGTGAAGAAGCTGTGGTTACATTTTGGTGATTTTATCATGGTTGGAAATGGAGTTATGGATTTTTCTTTGGAGGGTGCTCTAGCTGATCAGTTTTGGAGAATTTTGTGTTTCTCTTGCTTTTCTTTTCTTCTTTTCTTTTTGTTTTGAGTAAAAGATAAGAATGCTGATATTTTGTTAAGTGGTGAGTCATAGGGACACATGTCGATCAGTGGGGTATCATGGTGGCAAGCAGGGACACGTGTCGCGCATGCACGCGTTTGGTTAAAGTAGCTTTACTGGTTCGTTTCCTTTCACATGGATGATCCAAATATTGCATTTCTCGAATTAATCTTGTTACATGTTACTTCCATGTCTATATTTAATCCTGTCATAATTTCAATCCTTAATCCATGATTCGTTCGCTTAATCACTTAATCTCGTTATAAAGTATCAGCGGTTTCTAGAACCTTCGTTTCACTGTCTCAGTGGTTTTCGTTCTAAATTCTCAAATCAAATATAATAACATTCCAAAATATTAAATCCTCAAATCCTTAATTTAATATCTCGTTTCTTGAATATAATAATATATAATTCACTGCCCGGTCAAATACTACACCAAAATAAAATTCGGAATTTCTGAATTCCGATCGTCTTTGCATTCACTTATTTACTCCGTAGATCACTAACATGACTTCGGAATATCCACACTACGTCTCGTACATAGGTGGCATGAAAAACTTTGTTAATCCTCAAAATCACTATTCATCCACCAAATTCACTATTCACTGATGCACTTAATCATAATAAGAAAAGTTTTAATTCTACCAAAAATTCGGGTTATTACATTATCTTTGTAGTATCTGTTTCAGACTGTAACCTGTTGTGATCTTGGTGTGTTGTCCAGGGGTTGTTGTATTTTATATTATTGTATATCAGGTTTTATTTTATTATTGTGGTCAGTGATGCCGGAATCTTAACCCCGGATTTCGAGGGCGTCATAGTTTGGTATCAGAGCGTACATGTTAGCAGTCACTGAAACAGATATAGCTTAGAGTCCTAGGAGATCAGATTATATTTGAGCAAACTCATGTCGAGTTTGAGTTAAGATTATCGGATGTGATCTTGACCTTTGAGATCAGATGTCCTACAGGTTGTTAAGTATATTGATTATATTGTGGTTACACCCCCCAATACATCAGTCGAGGAGTTGAGAGGTAGGGCGATGGTAGCCCGGATGGTTGCTTCAGCCAGACTTCATGGTATGACAACGGGTGTAAAGTAGGACCCAGTTTTGATAGTGGTAGTTGACTGCGCTGTTGAGTAGCAGATAGCTGTCTTTTACCTTTGTACAGTACTTTTGTTGTATCCCAAGCGCATTATGCATTAACCAGATATATATATATCAATTTTGTCGGCTCGCTATATTCCTGTTTCATATACCCTGTTTTTTACTTTATGCACTTTAATTTGATATTATGGATGCAAATCCATTCTTGTTAACCCTATTGGATTGTTATATTCTTCCTATACTCCTGTGAACCATTTTGTCACATCCTTACAGGTTATTTCCTTTGATGCCAATATACCTTTTGATACCACTCTACATACATCCTGATATTACTGTTTGATAGACACTTTATACCCTGTGATATTCTTTGTTGTATACCTCGGTATATTGGATGAGATAGCAACCAGCTTTTATACTAATGATTAAGCAGGGATTTATACATTGTCACCAACAGATTTTAAATGCATTACTAAATAAGTTGCTTGTTTTATTCTCAGAACCATGCCTCCTAGAAGAGCCACTCGTAACAATAACCGCAACCAAGAAACTGATAAGGACACCCCTAACCCCAGAAGTCAAATAGACCCAGCTATTTCTCAAATTCTTCAGATGTTGACCCAACAGACAACTAATCTGGCTCAACAACAGCAACAGTTACTGCACCAGCAAGTACAACAACAGCAATTTCAGCAACAGTTACTGCAGCAACAACAACAACAACAGCAATTTCAACAGTACCAGCAGCAGCCACAAGGACAAGTTATGTCCCCGGTAACCTTTAAGTCTTTTCAGGCAGTCAAACCACCCGAATTTAAGGGATCAGCAGACCCAGTGGAAGCCAATGCATGGCTGAAAGAAATTGAGAAAGCTTTTACGTTAGTCAAAGTTGGAGATGATCAGAAAACAAAATTTGTAAGTTATGTTTTGAAAAATGAAGCTAATTTCTGGTGGGAGACTATGAAAGCATTGCAGCCAGAAGGTGTGATCACCTGGGATAAGTTTAAAGAGTTGTATATGGAGAAATATTTTCCGGGATACATACAGGATCAGATGGAGCTTAAATGCTTGGAGCTTAAACAAGGTAACATGACTGTTTCCGAGTATGAGGCCAAGTTCACGGAATTGGCCAGGTTTGCACCAGCTTATGTTGACACAGAAAGGAAGAAAGCGAAAAAGTTTCAGCATGGATTGAAATCATGGATTCGAGGTAAGTTGGCTATCTTAGAATTGAATACTTATGCAGTAGTGGTTCAGAAAGCAATGATTGCAGAGACAGAAAGTGAGATATCCCAAAAAGAAAGGGAAGGAAAGAAAAGGAAAGCTGAAAGCACTGAGGGGAGTCATCAGCAAGGTAATTCTCAGAACCAGTTTAATAAGAAACCAGGATTCCAACCAGGAAAGGGTGGAAACTTTAAGAAGCCGGAAAGTGCAAGTGTGGAGCAGGGCAACCGCCAACAAAATGTTAATCATCAAAGGCAGCAAAGACCACCTATACCAGAGTGCAAGATTTGTGGGAAAAAGCATTTAGGAGTATGTCAGAAGCCCAACTCAATTGGTTTCAAGTGCAACCAGAAAGACCATTTTGCTAATGAATGTCGGAATCAGATTCCAGTCTCAGTTTCTAAGCCAGGGACGATATGCTATAAATGCGGAAAGCCAGGGCACATTGCGAAGAATTGTAAGGAACCAACGCCGGTCAGCGACGTGCTAAGGTTAACATGACCACCACCAGTGCCAGCACAACCAAGGGCAAGGCCTTTTAATATGACCATGAAGGATGCAGTGCAGGATGCAGATGTAGTTGCAGGTATGCTTGTTGTGAATTCAGTATGTGCTAATGTGTTAATTGATTCTGGGGCTTCTAAATCGTTTATATCTAAACGGTTTGCTAGTAAGTTGAACTATGCCAGTAAATTGTTAGACAAAGTGTTACATGTAGAATGGCTAATTGTGAACGAGTTCCTATGAACCAAGTTTGTCCTCAGTGTGAAATTGAAATAGTAGGGCACCGTTTCTGTGCCGATTTGATACCTTTCAATTTAGGAGAGTTTGATGTGATATTGGGAATGGATTTGTTATCAGAGTACGATGCATACATAGACTGTAAAAATAAGAAGGTGACATTAAGATATCCGGACGGTAAGGAAGTGGTATTCAAGGGCCAAAAGCAAAAGAATAAATTTTTGACGATGATGCAAACAAGAAAGTTACTACGCCAAGGTGTGAAGCTTATCTTGCCCATGTCGTGGATGTTAGCAAAGAAGCACCGAGAATAGAAGAGATCCCAGTGGTGAACGAATTTCCAGACGTCTTTCCTGACGAATTGCTAGGGTTGCCTCCAGACAGAGAAATATAGTTTGTGATTGATTTAGCACCAGGGACAGAACCCGTTTCCAAAGCTCCGTATAGAATGGCACCAATAGAAATGAAGGAATTGGCTACATAGTTGCAGGAATTATTGGAGAAAGGAGTGATTAGACCCAGTGTGTCCCCTTGGGGAGCTCCAGTTTTGTTTGTAAAGAAGAAAGACGGTAGTATGAGATTGTGTATCGATTATTGGGAGTTGAACAAGTTGACCATCAAGAACAGATATCCATTGCCAAGAATAGATGATTTGTTTGACCAATTAAAAGGCGCCGTGCATTTTTGTAAGATCGACTTGAGGTCAGGTTATCAGCAACTAAAGGTTAAGTCGGAGGACATACCGAAGACAACTTTTCGAACCAGGTACGGGCACTATGAATTTTTGGTTATGGCTTTCGTATTGACAAACGCACCGGCAGCATTCATGGATTTGATGAACAGAGTCTTTAAGAAATACTTGGATAAGTTTGTGATCGTGTTTGTAGATAATATTTTGATATATTCTAAGACAGAAGAGGAGCATGAAGAACACTTGAGAATAACTTTAGAGACCTTAAGACGAGAGAAATTATATGCAAAATTTTCAAAATGCGAGTTCTGGTTATAAGAAGTTCAGTTCCTTGGGCATGTGGTCAGCATTGGTGGAATTAAAGTGGATCCAGCCAAGATTGAAGCCGTTATGAATTGGGGTAGACCGAAGACGCCAACAGAAGTCAGAAGTTTTATGGGGTTAGCAGGGTATTATCGAAGGTTTGTTCCAGATTTTTCTAAGATAACAACACCATTAACGAAGCTTACAAGGAAGAATGAGAAATTTGTATGGACGGAGAAGTGTGAAGAAAGTTTTCAAGAATTGAAGAAGAGGTTAGTAACTGCTCCAGTGTTAGCGCTACCAGATGATCGAGGAAACTTTGTGATTTATAGTGATGCTTCTCATAAAGGTTTAGGTTGTGTACTTATGCAACATGGTGCAGTGATTGCGTATGCTTCTAGGCAACTAAAACCTCATGAGCAGAAGTATCCTACCCATCACTTGGAACTGGCAGCCATAGTATTTGCATTGAAGATTTGGAGACATTACCTATATGGAGAGAAGTGTGAAATTTACACGGACCACAAGAGCTTGAAGTATATCTTTACACAGAAGGAATTGAATATGAGACAGCGGAGATGGCTAGAGTTGATTAAAGATTATGATTGTTCTATAAATTACCATCCAGGGAAAGCAAATGTGGTGGCAGATGCCTTGAGCAGAAAAGAGAGACTAAACATGTTGACAATGACAGCAGAGCTATGCAAGGAATTTGAGAAGTTGGAAATAGAGATTCGTATTCTTGAGTCTGATACTGAAATGATGTACACGATGACTTTTCAACCTGAATTGTTGGAAAAGATTAGAAGATGTCAAGAGGAAGTAATGAGTAGTAATGTGATTAAGCTGACAGGAGAAGAGATATGCAATCAAAAGGATGATAAAGGAGTTCTACGTTTTTCTTCGAGAATCTGGGTACCTAATGTTGCAGAACTTAATCAGGAAATTCTACAGGAAGCACATAATTCGAGGTAATCTATTCACCTGGGAAGCATTAAGATGTATCGGGATTTGAAACAAAATTTTTGGTGGCCAAATATGAAGCGAGAGATTGAAGAATGGGTTAGTAAGTGTTATACTTGCCAGAGAGTCAAAGCTGAGCACCAGAGACCTAGTGGATTACTACAGCCATTAGAGATTCCAGAGTGGAAGTGAGAGCACATTGCTTTGGATTTCGTGGTAGGTTTACCGAGGACGAAAGCTAATCACGATGCTATATGGGTCATTATTGATAGATTGACGAAGTCAGCGCATTTCTTACCGATCAACGAAAGATTTTCGTTAGACAAGCTGGTTCATTTGTATTTGAAGGAAATAGTGGTACGTCATGGAGTTCCGGTATCAATTGTATCCGACAGAGACCCTAGGTTCAATTCGAGATTTTGGAGGCAGTTTCAAGAATGTTTAGGCACTTAACTTAACATGAGTACGGTGTATCATCCTCAAACTGACGGCTAGAGTGAGAGGACAATTCAGACAATTGAAGACATGCTTCGAGTTTGTGCATTGGATTTCAAAGGTACGTGGGACGATCATTTGCCATTAGTGGAATCCTCCTACAATAACAGTTATCATGCGAGCATTGGAATGCCACCTTATGAAGCACTTTATGGACAGAAGTGTCGATCCTCTATGTGTTGGGAAGAAGTTGGTGAACGTAAAATTTTGGGGCCAGAATTGGTTCAACAAACTAAAGAAGTGATCGAGCTTATTCAGAAGAGATTAGTAGCTGCTCAGAATCGACAGAAAAAGTATGCGGATCAATCCAGGAAGGATATGGACTTTGAGGAAGGAGAACAGGTTCTATTGAAGATATCACCGTGGAAGGGACTCGTGAGATTTGGCAAAAAGGGAAAGCTTAGCCCGAGATATATTGGTCCATTCGAGATTCTCAAGCGAGTTGGAAGAGTTGCTTATGAATTAACTTTACCACCCCATATGCAGCACATTCATAATGTATTTCATGTGTCTATGCTTAAGAAGTATCATCCTGACTCCAATCATGTCATAGAGTATGAGCCTATAGAGATTCAGCCGGATTTGTCTTATGTGGAGCAACCGATTCAGATATTAGATCGGCAGGAGAAAGTGTTAAGAAATAAGACAGTAACCCTAGTAAAAGTTTTGTGGAGGAATCCTAAGGTTGAGGAATTGACTTGGGAACTTGAGAGTGAAATGCTAGCAAAGTATCCACATCTGTTTACTTAAGCTGATTCTGAGGACAGAATCCTTTTAAGGGGGGAAGGATGTAATATCCGGGAAATTAGGTACAAATTCCTACTTATTTAAGTGATAAAAATAGTAATATATTTATTTTAAAATTGCTGCATTATGTGATTAAATGTTTAAATATTATTCCGTGAATATGTGAATGTGTTAGTATGTGTGTAAAATTATTTTTCGATAATTATTAGTAATTTTGAGCCCGGTATATTTGTTTAAAGTAAATTAGTTTAAAATTTGTTTAATTATGAATTTTGTGCATTTAAATGTTTTTAGAATAATTTTGGAATATAAATAATTTTATTAGTTAGATTTAATTATTTTAGAGTTTATTTCGTTTAAAAATTATTTTTCAGTACCACATTAGTCCCGTTAATTGCAGTCAGTGGGCTAATTAAAGTATTGTAGTCATTATCCTTATCCATTCTACCTAATCTCTTCTAATCCACACACAAAACACACACACACCTGTATCACACACACACACACTCGGCAAAACAGAAAAGAAAACACCCCATGTTCATCTTCTTCCCGCAACACGCGCCACCCCCACCCCTCTGTTTCTTTCTTCTCCGGCCGCCAGTCACCGCCGCGCGCCACTTCCTGTCCAGTCCGACTGCCACAGTCCTTTTCGGCCTTCTGTCCAGCTTTTTTGGTCACCGGACCACCGTGCACGGCCGCCTGCCGCCTTCCACCTTCAGTATTCCGGCCAGTAAATGCCACAACCACCACCTCTGTTCCCGATTGCAAATTCTGTGGGTATAATCAAAACTTTTGCTTAATAATCCTTTTTTATTTTATTTAGTTATGTGATATTTACAAATTCGTTTTATTGTTAAATCGTGCTATTTACAAATCGTTTTTTTTGTAGGAATTATTAATAATTCGTTTTTGTTGATTACTTTGTGATAATTAATAATTTAAATTTCGTTTTTTTTTTGTTTATGTGCGTATTTATAATTCGGTTTCTTGTAGTAATTAAGTATATAATTCGTTTTTTATTTAGTTTGTGTTATTTAGAAAATCCGTTTTTAGTAATTAATTGCTTTATAATTCGTTTTTTTATTATTATGTGATTAAGCTAATAAAACATTTTGTTATAAATTAGTTAACAATTCGATTAGTTATTATTAAATTGATATTAAATCATTTGTGCAGATTTTAGAGGGAATGTTTAGGCAGAAAATCTTTTAGCTTGTTTTATAATAGTTCGAATAATTTAATTGTTATATATAGATTTCAGTGTTTAAATTGTTTTGGTAATTATTTTATTTTATTGGTTGTGAAGATTTTTGGAGTATGTTAATTAATAGTGTGATGCAGAGTTTATAAATTATTTATAAATTTCAGTTGTTTTCGAATAGATTTAGATTGTTAGTGTGTATTTCTATTTAGTAATTCATTTTAGTATGTCGAGTTGGATTACATATTATATTTTCGTAATTTGTTAATGTTTCGAGTGATCGTTAGTTGTATATTGTAAATTGATATATTTAAAGTTGGTTGTAATTTAAAGTTTAATTTTGAGTTGTAAATTAGTTGTGATAATGATTTTAGTATTTTGGGTTAATTCCCAGATTGGGGGATTTGTTGTAGTTGAGGATTGAGGTATTTATGTTGTTTAAATACTGTGAAATATATAGTTTGTTGTTGTGCTGTACTATGTTGTCCGTTCTGTGACTGGGGGCGCAGCATAGTATATGCAAAATTTTTGGCTAGTCCTATTTACGAACAGGTCATGCCGAAATTTCGTAAAATCTATGTATTTATTTTATTTTAAAATTATTAAAGTTTAAAGAGTAATTGAATTTGATTATTTTTAATCAATTTTAATTAGTAATGAAATTGATTTAATTGACCAATTAATTTAATAGTTAATTGGTGAATTTTATTAATTGATTATTATTTAATCTTGATTATCTATAAATCAAATTTAATTATATTTTCAAATTATTTTATGATTTTAGTATTTTATTATTTTATTATCTACTTGACTTGATTAATTTAATTGATTAAATGAGTTGTTTGATTCTAGTTAATTATATGTGATCATGTGTTTATATATATAAATGTGATTGAATGCTACGTGCTATATTATATGTTAATAAATTATATGTTTCATTATAATGCTAGAGTCAAGTCGATGCATGCTTACCTGCTATCTGCTATGTGTACTTATTTGTTTAAATTAGTTATAATTAGTTAGATTGCGCTGGGTAGGTAGTGATAGAAATGAGTTGTGATTATTGGTTAGTTACTAAAGTAGAATTTTATATTATAGAGACGAGTGCAGACAAAGGAAAAGCCAAGGTTGAGTAGTAGTCAGTAAGCACCAGTAAAGGCAGCATCAAGGCAAGATCTCTTTTCAATTTTTATTTAATTGCTTGTCGCATAACCATTTCTTATTCATATCATGTGATTGAAATGACCTACTTATTTCTAACTTGATAATTCTATTTAATTCAAAATTCATACCTTGTATTACCTTGTGAATGCCAGATTGAACCTGATTCTTATTTATTGCAATCTGATTCTTATTTATTGCACCCTGATTCTTATTTATTGCAACCTGATTCTTATCTATTGCAACCTGATTCTTTTTTTTTTGCTAAGCATTGCAACCTGATTCTTATTTATTACAACCTGATTCTTATCTATTGCAACCTGATTCTTATTTATTGCAACCTGATTCTTATCTATTGCAACCTGATTCTTATTTATTGCAACCTGATTCTTATTTATTGAGACCTAATTCATTTGTAATTGTTTTACCTAACCTAGTCTGAGAATCTGAATCAGACATTTGAAAGTATTAATTTGAGTTAGCTAGGTAGTCGATTGTTCAGACACCTAACCCGAGTACTAAATTGGAATTGGAAGTTTTTATTAAAAATGAAATGTTTTTAAGGACTGCCGACGCCAATCAGAGTATCAGTATTATGTAGGCCAAAAGTGGCCTTGGATCCAGTTCAGTATTTGGATATACCGTAGGGTATGATCCGGAGTTTTAGTGTGACTGATCATCCACTTTAACTCATTGCGTCACGGTAAAAATCCAATTCTAATTTAAAGTTTAACATAATTGTTGTTGTTCATTTTGCCAGTTGAGCTGATATCCATACCATGCTTTTATTGAATTATTAGTTTACCCTAGTGGAGTTGATTTCCTTTCATGTATTGCCATTGTCGCATCAGTATTTACCTTGTGCAGTTATTATATACTTGCTGAGCTCTTTTTGCTCACTCTTGATGTTAACCTTGATATTTCAGTAAAACGAGAGGATGTCTCATCGTGACATTATCCGCATTTGGTTCTCTGATTCCCTGAGATCTTGGAGTTCACTTTTCCCTAGGAGGTTGTTTATTGTAGTTGTTTATGGACTTTAGTAAACTGGTGATTTGTATTAAGTTTTATTATGTTAGAAGTTGTAACCTTAATTAAGTATTTGGTTGTTAGTGATAGCTCCTTATCGGGGAGTCCTAATGACAGTAGTAGTTGGTAGCAGTTTATCTTTGTAGTATCTGTTTCAGACTGTAACCTGTTGTGATCTTGGTGTGTTGTCCAGGAGTTGTTGTATTTTATATTATTGTATAGTAGATTTTATTTTATTGTTGTGGTCAGTGATGCCGAAATCTTAACCCCGGATTTCGAGGGCGTCACAAATCAAGTGCACCCTGTAAGATCTTCTGGAATAACCAACAAATATAGCTTCATATGCCTTGGCCTCAAACTTGCCACGTTTAACATCTCTATCTTTAAGCACAAAGTATTTTGCACCGAATACATGAAAGTATTTGAGAGTTGGTTTCTTGTTGTTCATGATCTCATAAGGAGTCTTCATTAAGTCCTTATTGATTAAAGTTTGATTCTGAGTATAACAAACAGTATTTACAGCTTCAGCCCAGAAGTACATTGGAAGTCTTGATTCACTTAACATAGTCCTGGCAGCTTCAATCAATGTACGATTCTTCCTTTCTACCACTTCATTCTGTTGAGGAGTTCTAGGGGCTGAATAATGTCTTGTTATTCCTTTATCTGCACAAAAGTCATTTATGACTGCATTTTTTAATTTAGTTCCATTATCTGACCTTATAGCTCTAATAGGGAATCTAGAATCCAGCTCAATCAACTTTATATGATCAATCACCATTTGTGGGGTCTCATCCTTGGAATGTAGGAATAAAACCCAAATATAATTGGAATAGTCATCAACAATCACAAGTGCATATTGTTTCTTTGACATAGACATCACATTAACTGGACCAAACAAATCCATGTGCAATAGCTGATGTGGTTCAGTGATTGATGATGTGTCAGTGCCCTTGTGAGAAGCTTTCTTTGACTTTCTTTTCTGACAAGCCTCACACAGTCCTTCCTGTGTAAATTCCATTTTAGGCAGACCTCTCACCAATTCCCTCTTGACTAGGGAGTTCATTGTCTTGAAATTCAGGTCAGACATCTTCTTGTGCCATAGCCAACTTTCATCTGATGAAACTTTGGCATAAAAACAATTAACTTCATCTTTGGATCCAGATTACAGATCAACTATGAACAAGTCACCTTTCCTTACTCATTGAAGAGCAGACTTTCCATTCTTCTTGTGAAGGATCTGGCACTTCTCTTTCTCAAAGGAAACAACATATCCTCTGTCACAAAATTGACTGATGCTGAGAAGATTGTGCTTCAGACCTTCCACAATGGATACATCTTGAATGATAACATTTCCTGATTCCAAACAGCCATATCCTCTAGTTATACCCTTGCTGTTATCTCCAAAGGTAACTCCTGGGCCAGCTTTCTCAACCACATTTGATAGTAGTGCTCTATCTCCGGTCATATGCCTTGAACATCCACTGTCCAGAATCCACACAACACGGTTTACCTGTGCCACACCCAGCAATATCAAACTGATTAGTCCTTCCTCGGAACCCAAACTTGATTGGGTCCGACATATTTAAAGAACTGGCCTTTGTTAGGCAAAACAACTTTTTTAACTTTAACTACTTCAACCTCTTTCACAAAAGAGCGTTTCCATTTATAGCCAGCCTTAACACATTTCTGAGTAGGCTTAGGGATAAATGAATCCACTCTAGTCTTAGGAGGACTAGTAGTATTAGATCTAACATGCTTCTTATTATTAACATGTTGACGGGGAGCAGTCTTATTATCAGAAACATGCTTACTATTAAAATAAGCATACATATAATTAAATGCACAAGACATGCAATTCACCACACCACATGCTTTATGAGACAGATTAATAGCAGGCACGTTAGTTCTACAGTTGTTTTGATCCACTTTATGGATGTCTGATTTAGTCTCTGTTGCTGAAACAACTTTAACTTGTTTCTCAGACATACATTTGTTAGACTGATCAAGTTCAAAAGCAAGATCCTCAATACGCATTTCATCTTGGATAATTATGGAATATTCATTAAGAGGTTCTACCAAGGATTAAAGAAAGGTGTTTCAATACCCTTAATCACATATGGTACACCCCTTTCTTCAGCACTGACTCTATTAGGGGTGTTAATGCTTAATTCTCCAATAGCCTCATTATAGTCATACCCTATTCCTACAGTGTGACCAATAACTTGTTTATTGAAGATCTATTTAGCAGTCTTACAAGAATTATAGTAAGCATTTACCTTGGTTTCAAGTTCACTGATATGATCCTTAAGAATGGTTTCCAATTGAATATAACAATTAACTCTATTCTCAAGAAATGTTATCTTTTTAGTGAGATCATCCTGATTAACATGCACAAGTCTTAATTCTTTTACCTCCTTTTCAAGAGTAGTTTTCAAATGAATTATTCTATCATTTTCACTACGTGCACAAGAAACAGTACTACTAAGATGATAGATCATTTCAGAATCAGTAAAATTTACCTCTTACATGAATGATGAAGTACTGCCTTCATTAGCCATTAAAACTAGATTTCCAACTTCACCAGCTTTTTCATCACTATCCGTATCATCCCAACTCTTTCCCTCGGCAACATAAGCTTTTCCAATCTTATTCTTCTTGCTAGAATCATATGAGTTCCTTCTCATTTGCTTTGGCTTTATGCATTCTGTAGCAAAGTGACCCAACTCATTACAATTGTAGCACCTGATTGTGCTTCTGTCCACGGTTCCAGTTTTATAGCCACCTTTTGTGCTATTTGAGGAAGAAGAACCACCTCTCTGAAACCTAGGCTTGAACTTAAGATTAGGGTTCCTTCTGAACCTGAAGTTCCCAAACTTCTTTACTATCATTGCCATCGACTCATCCTCCAGCTGTTCTAGTTCTTCCATAGAATAGAAGTCACCACCAGATTGACCAGTGGATGTTAAGCCATATTCAGCCACAATAACATCCATGTCAGAACTGAAAGGTTGAACAACCTTCACTTCCAGTTGCTGTGGGACTTCTGCCACCAATGCAATATAAGTACTGACTATCTTTCATGTTCCATATATTTCCTTCTACTGAATCTGCTCCAACTCATAGTGTGACGCCCCCAAATCCGGGGTCAGGAAATTTGGTCGTCACACTAAAATCTCAATTTAAAACAACCTGTTAAATTATTAAACCAATACAAAGAAATAACATCTACGACCCCAACTCTACCAAGATCTATAAGGCTATAGTGCTAGAAACAAGAATCCAAAATTTACTAAACTTTAACTTCCTTTACAACAATACTCTTTGCACAAATTCTATGACACTAGTATAACTTCGATAAGAAGTATACCAGGCAAACTAATCTTATACAATATAGTATTTACTAGAAATCAACTATATACAATAACCTTACACTAGATCCAAATGCTCTGCATCAACTCATCATCCCAATGTCATCTTGACTCTTCCCGTTCCACAGTCATACGATTTAATAATGTCAATCTACCTTACACTGGGAGGTTTAAAAGTTGAAACCAGCAAATATAAGCGGAGACATCCACTCGCTTTACTGAAATATCAAGGGTAACAAGCAAGAGTGAGCAAAAGAAGCTCATCAAGTATATAATACTGCACAAGATAAAATAATGATGCAACAATATCTGCAAAGAAATCAACTCAACTGGGGTAAAATAATGGTGCAATAATAGCAATATATGAAAATCAGCTCAACTGGAAAAATGAACAACAATATTTGTATCAAACTTTAAATTAGAATTGGATTTTTACTATGACGCAACGAGTTAAAGTGGATGATCAGTCACACTAAAAATCCGGATCATACCCTACGGTATGTCCAAATACTGAACTGGATCCAAGGCCATATTGGCCACATAATAATATTCATACTCTGACTGGCGTCTGCAGTCCTTAAAACATTTCATTTTAATAAAAACTTCCAATTCCAATCTAATACTCAGATTAGGTGTCGGAACAATCGACTACTTGGTTAACTCAAATTAATGCTTTCAACTGTCTGATTCAGATTATCAAACTAGGTTAAGTTAAAACAAGTACATATGAATTAGGTTTCCAATGATAAAGAATCAGGATTAAATCTGGTAACCACAAGATACTGCATGATATGAATTATGAACCGAAATAGAACTGTCAAGTTAGAAATAAATAGGTTGTCTCAATCACAGGATGAGAATAGGAACTGGTTATGCAACAAGTAATTAAATGAAAATTGAAAACATGAATCTTGATACGATACTCTGAACAAAAGAGTACGAGTTAGTAAACTTGCCTTTGGTCCTTCGCTATTACGTAAAGCCGAAGTAATATAATTCTATTCTTCTTCTATCTTATGTCATCACAATCTTCTATTCTGATAAATCTTGGTTCCGGCACATATGCGGTTGCTACGAGTCTGCACTACCGAAATCGTGTCCGCCCAACTATTCAGTAGTTAAATATAAGATACACTTTAGCCTTCGGACGACAACTTCTACATAAAATAAATATTTATAAACTTAAGCGAATGTATTTTCTACAGAAAATTGGGCATGACCTATTCGTAAAGTGGACGTTGCCCTGTTTAAAAACACCAAAAATCCTAACTCAATCATCCACAATCAATCCACAATTTATTTCAATACTCCACTAATCTGCCTTGACTTGCAGTAAACATATAAGAAAATAATTATGCCTTGACTTGCAGTTACTCTATCCAGAAATAAGCAATCACGTATAACATTTATCACGTAGCAATTCAAATAACTAATTCACATAATTTCCTATACTTCACGTAACACATAGCACATGTTTCATTCACGTATGCATTTAGACTAGCATGTCATATCATATACAATTTCCAAATAATAATCATTTAATAGTCCTGCCGGAAATCCGGCTGTACTTCCTCTATTTATATAACAATCCACCTGTTTTAAACTATTACCAACAATCAAGAATCAATTTACAAACTAACATATTCATATAAGTTAACTTAATCAATCTGAACTTACATTTATAAAATAACATACTCAACTCGATATACCATTTAAACACATAGCAATTATCAGCTCATATGCCACTATACGATACCAAACTTATTATCATACTATCGGAATTAAAAAAATCAGATTTAACTAGTTAGAAAGATGGACAGTTTACAGTATAAAGATAAACTCATATGAAAACATGTAAAACATAAAAATTGTAGAAAACTCCGAGACCTTTCCAGAATGGTAAGGCTCGTTAAAAATGAACAAGTAACGAGTTCACAAACTTTTTAAAACAAGCTGCTGCAGAAGCAGACTCAGCCCTGTTCACACAATTTAATTCAACATTCGAGACTCCCAAATCACATAATTTATGTAGCACATATTGACATTTAAATGGACTAATTAAATCACATATGTCACATAACATTCAAGAAATAATTTGTAACTCGAAGAAAGGCCTAAAATGATTTTATAAATCATTTAGGAATTTTAAATAATTAATAAAACATGTTTAAGAATATTTTTCCTAATTTAAATCATTTTAAATCATATTCCAAATTAATTAAAGAATTTTGGAAAATAAATAATTACTTAAATAAATAAGAATTTCGAAATAATTTCCTTAAACAATTAAGGAATAATTAAATAAAAAAATTCAGAATTTAAATGAAATATTTAGAATCGAAAAATCATTTCTAAAACAATTTTTGAAAATATTAATTAAATTTGATTTATAATTAATCGAAATTAAATAATAATTAATTAATGAAATTCACCAATTAATCATTCAATTAATTGATCAATTAAATTAATTACATTATTATCTAAAACCGATTAAAAATAATCAAATATAATTACTGTTTGAGACACCAATAATAAAATATAAGTAATAAGTATATATAGATTTTTCAAAATTTCGGCATGACCCGTTCGTAAATAGGACTATCCACAAAATTTGTATGTACTAGCACAGTACAACACAACAACAACATGTATACTCAACATTAATAAACAACATAAACTCCATAAAATAATGGACTTCAACAAAATCCCCCAAATTTGGAATTAAACAAAGTAAACTAAAATTATTACCAACACCCAATTTCTTAGCACTAAAACAACTTCACATATTTAACATGTACATAAACGAGGCTAAAACTAATTCCCCATTTAAAATAATTTAACTCACTAATTAAATAATAATAACACTAAAATTTAAATAGTGCTTTAAAACCATTTAAATAACCATAATATACATATATAATTAATTAATAAATTACAATACACAATCAACTTACAACTCAAAATTAAACTTTAAATTTATAACAAAATTTTAAATGTTACAATTTAAATATACGGCTAACAATTACTCGAATGATTACTAAACCACTAAAACATAAATCATAATCAAATCTTCACATAACTAAAAAAAATTAATAAATATACACAAGCTACTAACAATTCGAAATTTATTGAAAACAACCTAAAATCATAACCAAAAATCTGCACAAACAATTAACACAATCCAAAAATCTGCCTACACCATTTAACACAATTTATACACAAATAAAAAACGAATTAATAAAACATCACATATAACAAGAAAAACGAATTAATACTTATGGTTCAAAATATACCCACAACGATTCACACGCTCGAGTTCTCACTTCGGAGTTGCTCAAGATCGACTCTTAATCTCACCAACGGACAAATCCGAGCCACAATAGTGACGGAGGTGTCTGGCGGCTTCTAAGGAGCGAAAAAAATGGCGTTATTTGATCGGAAATCGAAAGGGGTGGTGGCGGTGACTCAGCGGCGGCGGGAAAAAAACAGAGGAGGTTGGCTTCTCCTTTTCTACTTTTCTTTGTGCGCGTGAGTGAAATGAGAGGAGGCAGGGGTGGGTGGGTTTAGGGCTGTCAATGGATCGGATCCGATCCTATCCGATCCGAAGGCTAATGGAGCGGATATGGATCACTACAAAATAAATCCGATCCGTTAAAAATCCGATCCGGTAACGATCCGATCCGATAAGTATCGGATATGGATTTAACATGATCCGATCCGTTAACGATCCGATCCGATTATTTTATATATTATATATATATATATATAATTTATATATTATATATAATATGTTATATATATTAAATATATCATATATTTTTACCAATTAAGTCAAAATAGTTCTCTTTTACTTGTATAAACTGGACCTCTCTTTTATTTATAAAATTGACACAAAAGACAATGAAATGTAAGGCACATAAACTAGCTTCAGATTTGTTGATGAACGCTTACAAACTTACAATGGTTGTATGACAAGCAATCGTATTTAGGATAGTTGGAAATTCAAATTCTGTGTTTTAGTTCTCGGATTGTAATTAGGTTTTAATTTACTATGTAATCTGTAAATTAATGTTGATGTTAAATTTGCATTTCAACTCTGAAATATTTAGTGATGTTTGAATTTGAATTTGAGTAAAATATGTTTTTAAAATATTAACGGATCGGAACTCCGATCCGTTAACCGTGATCCTAACGGATCCGGATATGGATCGGGTTATAAAAAATCCGGTTGTGATCCGATCCGAATCCGAATCCGGTAAAATTAAATGGATCAGGATATGGATCAAGGCCGATCCGATCCAGATCCGATCCATTGACAGCCCTAGGTGGGTTGGTTTACTAGGGTAGATTAGGAATTTAGGATAACTTAACTTAATATATTTATATATCTATTATCTATATTATGGGCCAACATGGCTTTCTATGCCATTTATTAAATTACTTATATACCTCTATAATGTATAAATATATTAAAAATATTGTTACTAGCAAGACTTGAAACCATGGCCTTTGGATGCAAAGGTATTTTATGTTACCACCTCAACCATCATGCTAGAAACCCTTTTAAGACTATTTAGTAATGTACTAATTTGCTCTTTCATCATATTAATATTAAAAAAATGAATTATATTCACATCTCCTACACCAAAGAATTTTGAGAACCATTTTATGAATCATTGGAGCATCTCCAATGGAATTAGCTAAAATGGTTGACTACAATAATATAAAGTAATATTTGGGTAAAATTTACTGAATCTGTAACGCGTTGTAGTCCAATGGGTTGATTATAATGGTTGGATATATTTTGAAAATAGTTTATTTATAATTTTAAACAATACTTTTTCATTGAAAAATAATTTATAGACCATTTTGATAAAATTTTGAAGCTCATTTACCCCATACTTAAATAACCGTTAATATGTGTATGTTATTTAAACTTTATTTTAAAATTCATCCATCCATCCTGTATATATTATATTATATTACATATATTAAAGGCCAACAAGTCCTTTTAAGAGTATTTAGTAAGTTACTAATTCGCTCTTTCATCATATTAATATTAAAAAAATGAATTATATTCACATCTCCTACACCAAAGAAATTTTGAGAACCATTTTATGAATCATTGGAGCATCTCCAATAGAGTTAGCTAAAATGGTTGGCTAAAATAATATAAAGTAATATTTGGGTAAAATTTACTGAATCTGTAAGGCATTGTACTCCAATGAGTTGATTATAATGGTTGGATATATTTTGAAAATAGTATATTTATAATTTTAAACAATACTTTTTCATTGAAAAATAATTTATATATATTAATATCAATGCTAGAGGTGCCGAAATTGGGTACAAGATAATGTGGAGTTGCTAATATGTCAATTTGAAATATTTTAATTTGTGAAAATGATGTAAATGACATTATACATTTATTTATAAATAATCAAATAATGAAACATGTCATTTTATATCTATTTTTATATTCAATTTAATACCTCTAGCATTATTTTTAATACTAACACTAGCTAATTTTTTGTGTTGCCTCCATAATTTTTAATTTCACAAAAAAAAAATATTAAAAAGGATATTGAAAATTTAGGTCGGTGCAAATCAAAGTTGCAGCTGAAAAGAAAAAGAAAGAAAAAAGCAAGGGAGAGAAAAAGTAGGTAGGGAAAGTCTCTACATATCTGTAAGACTTGGCCAAATATGGCCAACCATATCTTGATGGATATAATTTTGAACAACAACAATTAGTGGTTGGAGTGACCATATTCACAGAGGTTGGCTATAAATCACACTGTTTAGTTGTCAGTTGTACTTTTAACCTAAGTGATAAGTAAGGTCGGAGATGCTCTTAACTACATACACCAATAACTCATTGTTATAATGTTTTACATTTTTATTTTCATATATATTACATATATATATTATAGGTCAACAAGTCCTTTCCAGACTATTTAGTAATTTACTAATTCACACTTCCATCATATTAATATTAAAAAAATGAATTATATTCAATGTAAAAATTGGAGGACCAATTACACTTGAGCTCGAGTTCAAGCTTGACATAATTTTTTTATCGAGTTTGAACTCGAGTCCGGCAGTGTTCGACTCGATTACACCCCCACTCTCACTGCTATTAGGAAAAATATTTTTATAGTCTATAAAAAGATAATTTAAGGGGCAAAAAATTATTGTAGATGAGATTTGGAATTCATATTAGTTATTAGATGAATATTTAGATAAAACACATAATTAGTTCAAAAATATTTATTAAAAAATAGAATATGGATACTCTATTAAAAATAATTTAAAACGTCTCACTGTATTATTCAAGTATACTACTTAGTAGATGATATATCACAATGAACATGAATACAAACCAAAATTTTAGCTAATTTTAATATGAACTAGAAGAATTTTAAATCACTGTTACATGACCACTACCACGCCACCACCACTAACCCCGTGAACACCACCACTTACACAACCAAAATTACCATCATCAAAGCAAGTCACTAGAAATTCAACTAAAATTATCAAAATTTAAACTTAAATCACTAAAAAATTTAAACGCAAATAATAAGAATATTCCAAATTTGGAATTGTGTAAATGTTCGAAGTTGTTGGTAATAGTGTTGACGGTAGTAGAGTGAGTGAAAATGACATCGATCGGTAAACTTAGATATGTTGATAGAAGGATGAATGAATTACTGGAGGTGTGGTCAGGAATGAGACTGGAATTTGCGACAAACATGTTCATAAGTTACTTCGGAGTGGTGGGCGATTTGGTGACAACAAAAGATTGTAGAGTGATTATGGTTTATTATACACACAATTTCTCTCTCTCGCCCACTCACACACATTATATATATATATATATATATATATATATATGTGTGTGTGTGTGTGTGTGTATCATGAATGATGATGACAAATGGAATGAGATGGTGATAACAGCGGTGTAAAGTAAGTGATGGTGTGTAAGGTCGCCGATAATGGAAGGGGCATATGAAGTGAATATGGGTGATGGTTGAGATGTAAATTAGATTTGAATGTGTGATCATAATTAGTTTTCGCTTCTTATTTAAGTAAATTATCTTATTTAGCACTTCGTTATATATAAACACGTGAGTCTACTGACTCATGATTAGACTTTTAAATTACATATTTTTTAATCATTCCAATTTATTTTTTTAAATGGCTAGATATGATTCTATTGTTACGATCATATATGAAATTCAAGTAAGAAATTTGAGTTATTGTCAATGTCTATAAAAAATACCACATTAACGACGTATAGTATTTCAAAAATTATAAATCATCTATATAATAAAATCAAAACAACAACATTTTATGAATTTAAATGATGCTCGTGCTTTGCACGGGCTATCATGCTAGTTTAATATCAATACTCCACAAATCATTTCTAAACCCCAATCTACTCAAACGAGTCTCAAAAATTGCCAATTAAATACTTGGTAAAAATAATAAATTTTTATTTCCTGAATAAAATAAATAAATACTTTTTAAAATTATTTTTAGTACGAAATAATACACTCAAATCAATTAACGGATAAAATTTAAAATTTTATTTTCTCCAAAAATTAAAATATTTATGCACAAAATTTTTATAAAGCCCGGATTTTATAGAATTGCAAAAATATTGAATTTTTGAATATTTTTATAACTCAACCAAATACCAATGGGGCACAGATATGATATCGGGTAAAATTTTGGTACTAATAAAATACCGTTTTGATACCAAAAATTTCCAAATATTCCGAATCGTTCAAAAATGTAAAAATACTAACTTTTGGAATACTTTATAATTTACAAAAAATAAAACTCTGTACCCGAATCAAATATCGGATAAAATTTTTGCGCTACTAAAATACCGATTCAATCCCCAAAATTCTAAAACATACTCAATTTGACAATATCGATAAAATAATCAGCTCTCACAAAATTTTAAATAAAATACACATAATACCATTCCTCCTCTTGAGAAAAACAATAAAATATTTAAATAATAATATTAATAAACCCTGAAAATTCGGGTTACTACACATAGGTCTTCAGAACACCATAGAGTCTTTCCAAAGAAATCTCACCAAGATCTCTGGTTTCTCTAATTGCAGATATTCTGTGCTCCAAATGAGATGGAAGTGTCAGGAGAAACTTCTTGTTAATATCCTTAATAGTATAGTGCTTTCCATGGAGATTCAGATCATTTATTAATTTGTTGTATCTCTCAAAAATCTCAGAGATACCTTCACCAGGGTTTGATCTGAAATGTTCATATGAAGAGGTGAGAATTTCCATCTTATTCTCTCTGACTTCCTCTGTCCCCTCATTGATTATCTCAATTATGTCCCAAATGTGTTTGGCAGTAACACAGTTTAGAACATGATTATGCATGACATGATCAAGATAATCAACTAGAATCAACTATAAACAGACATCCAGGGAAGCATACTCTTTCTCATCAGTTGTGTAGTCCTTGGGATCCTTGGGGTACATCCTAGCAGCTCTAGTAATAACATTGTTCTCTATGTGTTCTTCCTCAACAATCATAGAAAGTTTTGGACAATTTTTCAGCACTCCAAGATATTTATAATTAGCCACTTGAAGAAACAGGAGCATCTTCTTCTTCCACATATGATAATGCTCATTACTGAACATGGGGATTTTCACTGTACCAAAATTCTGTGTAGTAGACATTTTTGAAATTTTTGATGAAGAATAAAAATTTCAGAGTTAAGAAAAAATCACAAAAAATGGATCTTTGATTTGTGTATCAATCGAAAGGCTCTGATACCGATTGTTAGGTCCCGATATGTTTGTAGAAGGGGGGGGGGGGGTTGAATACAAACAGTACCGTTTAATCGAATTTGTATTGTTCTTGATTTAACAATTTCAATAACAAATTACTGCGGAATAAAATGAAACAAGATTCAAGTTAAATATAACTTATATTAAACTTGAAGGGTGTTACAATTCAGTGTACAGATTACAGAGTTCTTGTTAAAACAAATCTAGAATAAATTCGACATGAATTTATCTATTTTTGTAATAAAAGGATTGAATACTAAAAAGTAGTTGAATATAATTTCTAGGGATTATGATCCGCTAGATTGTCAAAGCACTACAAGTGAACTAATTCCAAAGGATTAAATGTTACAAAGAGTTCAAGAATTAATTCCACTGTGAGAATTTTCTCGGACAGTTGAAGGCTTTGAATGGCAGAAGTAAAGATGAAATATTGTTTTTCTCTTCTGTCTTGATTGCTTTCTGTGTCTTGTTTGTTTTGATCACACTTTGTCTATTTAAACAAGTCAACAAAAAAGCCATTTCACGCGCTAACCATTTCTTTTTAATACAAATGCTACTAGCAGTACTAACCAATTGACTTGGTAGTACTATCGGTAGTACTAATAACTAATAGTACTGCTAGAGTAAATGATAGTACTACTAGTACTAATTGAAAGTACTTCTAGAATTAAATAAATTTTGATTTAATCTATTTACTTATTTGATTTAATAAATAAATTAATTCTAAACAAATTAATTTATAGATTAAATAAATTAAGTTATTGATTTAAATAATTCAATAAATAAATTAATTCTTGAGAATTAATTTATAAATAAAATTACTTAAGATCTAGATTGATTAAATTAATTATCCTATAGAATAAATTAAAAGAGAATTTAAACTAATTCTAAGAACCACTTAAATTGATGACGAACTTCCACTGAATGACGTTGACACTCCATATACTGTCCGGTTCATGAGTGACTAATTTTAATGATTGTTCTTCATCTTTTGACTTTAAGTTGTGGTTCTTTCTCCTTCTACTTAACAAAGGACTGTAACCTGTGCGTTTCCTGTCACGCTTCTGAAATCTCTGTCACTTTTAAATAGTTCCACTTTCTTGAATACTTCACTGAGGCTTGATGAATAAATTGAACTTCTTTCAATGTAGAATTAATTCAAGACTGTAGATGATATTAACCTTCATTCTCTTGACAGATATTATCTTCTGAGATTCCTGTGACATATGTATAAATTATTTACTTATTACATTCTTGTTTATGTTGAGCAGAATCCTCGGTGTTTACAAATAGGCCTATACATATGCCTTTCATTTCCTTATCTTCTGCAGAATCTGAGTATATATCTTTACGATGAATAAAAGCAGAACTTACTTGGCTTTCTCGGCTACTTGGTGATTTTGAAGTTCCCAATATCATTCCTATCCCGATCAAATGTGATAGTCAAGCAGCAGTTTATATTGCCAAGAATCCCGTTTTTCACGAACGAACTAAACATATTGATCTTGATTGTCATTTCGTTCATGAGAAATTGGCTTCTGGTTTGATATCTTTGAGCTATGTTCCTACACGAATTCAACTTGCGGATGTTCTTACAAAACCAATAACGAGACTTCAACATCACACCATTCTTAACAAGCTGAGAGTGAATTCTTCACCCTCCAACTTGATGGGGGGGGGGGGGGGGGAGGGTGTTAACATTGTTACTTAGCATTTACACAATATTTATCTGTACATAATTTCCAGCTATATATTGTTGATTAGTTAGTTAGTTCTAACAAACTTTCCCGCCTGATTAGTTTTGTATATAAACTGTAAGTTCATTTCATTTTGTACTTGGAATAATTCAATATAAATGTGAATACTTTTCTTTCTCTCTTTCTCTGTTAATCTCTTTGATTAATCATCAAATTCATAACATGTACGAAAATAAAAGGGAAAACGATACAATACCTAGGACGAAAATAGATCTAATGAGAATGATGTTGGCGGTGGTCCCAGTATGTGAACAAAACTTGTATCGTTGAATGGACAATAACCATTACTATTTTCAACTCACAAGTTCTAACCTCCAATGGTAATTAAATAACTGACATGATCTATAGAATAAATAGTTTCACGAAACTTAGTAAAATTTATATGTGATGTTCTTCAATAAAAATGATGAACCCCACAAATTTCAGATTTCGATTTGGATCACTAAAATTCAAAAATATCAGACCTGAAGTATAAGAACTTTGACAATTCATTTCAAAAATGTATACAGATTATGTCTCTTTTAAAAAGTTGGAAGGCTATTTCCAAAGTTGGGAGGCTATTTCCGTGAATACCCACAATTTAACACATTAAAAAATAGTGTGTAACATATATATACATGAACATACACACACATCCAAAATTTACTCACACACAACATATAAAACAATGTAAAACAAGAATGTAACTAAACACAATTATAAAAATAAAAGGGAAGACAATACAATATGTAGGACGATCATCCTTACCAAAACAGATCTGATAGAGAATGATATTAGCGGTGGTCCTAGTGTGCAGACGAAAATTGTACCATAGAATGGACAAGAACCATTACTCATATCAGCTCTTTCTTTAAGAAGTCATAACCCCCAATGATAATGGAACAATCAATAATATTTATGGAATAAATAGTTTCACGAAACGAAGTAAAATTTTATACGTGATTTTCTTTAATGAAAATGATGAACCCCACAAGTTTCAGATTTTAATTTCAATCACTAAAATGCCAGAAATCAGACCTGAAGTTTAAGAACTTTGAAAATTCATTTCGAAAAATTGTAACAAAATGATACGAATTTGTGAAATGAGTTTGTATAATAGAAATAATTTATCATTTTGTGTTTGAAATTTAAAATAGCGCGGTAAATCCATGAAAACAAAAGAAATTGGTTGTTTTATGCACTCTTTAGTTTTCTATATTTATACTATCGTAGTCTCGTCTTGGCGGTTAGAGATAATGTCAACGAAAAAATTCACAACAAGTTACACTTTTTTTTGGGAACCATTTAATTTTTATAGATAATAAAGCTGAAGTCCATTACAGAAACCCGAGCTCCACGACGAGAGCAAATTCAAAGCTTACAAACCGATAAACAAGAAGTTCAGAATTACAAACAAACATCTAACAAATGCTTAAAAAGCTTAATTTACATAATTAAAATAAAAAGTATCATAATTGCGCCAATAATCCCAATTCGCAGCATTGCTCCTCCTGAACCAGCGACAGTGCCTTCTTGACTCCCATCTGGATACCCACAACGTGACCCCAATTCCTCTGCCCATTAGGGCTTTGTCCACCTAGTTTGAAAGAACGTCAATGAACATCCCTGTCAGTGCTATCATCTTCTGGTTAACTGGCTCCTTTACAACACGTGTTGATGGCTCGCCCACACTGGCTTCCATCCTCCAAGTTCACTACCCGCTTATTTTGTTGTCACCCCATATAGGGACAAGTGTTCAATTCCTTGCTTAAAGACATATTGGCCTTCGTTGTTCCCATATAAGCCTCGCATTCATCATGCATGCATGGGGTAGCTCGATCAACCAATTCTAGTTTCTATTTCGCCACAATAGGTCCTCTACACTCAAAATATTGTGAGAGCATCCCTTGTCCTCTTGAATTCCATATGTTTTCCTCTATCGCATCCAACAAGTTCTTTTGCAACAACACCTTACCCACTTCCGCAGTCCCAAGAGCTGCAACCCAACATTCAAACCTCTGTCCATTGTTAATATAAGCACCCAGATCACCAGCTATTGCACCATATTGGTCCAAGTCCTCCTAACACCTCACATACTTTTATCACATCTAGTTTCAGTAGTTCCACTGATCCCCCGACTTCAATAACACCAAGATCTTTATCACTCAACTTAACAGAACTAAAGATTTGCATCTATAATTCCTTCCAACTCAACAAACAAAGTTTCCCTTACCTCTATATCTAAGCCGACATAAACAGGCCATCCAAATCTTACCACAATAAAGTGACTATGATAAGAACCTATATCATTAATGAGTAAAGATCCATTTTTAGTCACTTTACGTTGATTTGCCATAAAACCAAAAAATGGAATAATAAACGCGAACTGCTCAACAAACAAGCTCAAAAGATCTACCAAATCTTTTTTTTAACATGGTCAAAAGTGTTCATATAACTACGATCCAATGTATCATATGATTTCTCAATAAGTGGATTAACAAGAATATTCTTTGAAAGTAAATCCAACGAGTGCACATAGATAGTAGAACAAATCTCAATATTATCAGAAGAGGGAGTAAAAGGTTTAAAAAAACATGTTTTTCATTACCTTTAAAAACCAAGTTTATATGTTCCCTCAATCTTAATATTGGATGTTCAAGAATATCCCTAGTGCTTCCATGAATTCCGATCTTAAGAAGAAATTCTTGTTGCATCACAAGTTCTTTATCCAAAGTTTCACTTCGCATAGCCTCACTCATCAATTGAGAATTGAGTTGGATGACCATGGAATTATGATCGCGTTCTCGATTAGTTGATTCAAGAATGAATGAACTAAAAAAATCATGTCAATAATGGACGGGTTTTATATCAAAGTGGCCACAGTTCTAATTAAAATATCTCACCTAGCTACCAGATCTCCACGGGAACTCAATTAAAACACTCAAATCACAATATCACTCTCTTAAATTTAGAATTTTTTTAAAACAAAATCGAGGAACTTTTTTGATATATTAATTTTGGACATATGCAATTGAGGATTTTTAGTTTGATGTTCAGTAAATCAAGTACAAGAACAAATTAAGGTTGAAGGTGCTAAGAGCAAACTAAGAAAAACATATGTATTCATGTTCATATAGATGTTTATATGTTTTAACGTACCTCTGTATATGTAATCGTCATTTATTTTATTATATGAGCCATGTGGAGTACACTTCATCCAATGATTAGCATTCTGTTAAGTTTTATGTGAATATTTTTTCTAAATTTTTAACGGAGTGATTTAAGTGTTTTAAATGAGTCATTGTTGAGATCGGGTACCTAAATGAGATATTTTAACGATAAGGATGGTCACTTTGATATAAAACCCGATAATTGACCCAATTGACAGCCAAAACAAGAAGAAGCTCTGATTTTGGCAAAGAGATGTGGTTCTTTCCTAAGAGATCTGGTTCTTTCCGCAAAGGAAAGAAGAAATCCAGGAGAAAACAACACAGGTGCAGATCAAAAATGAAAAAAAAAGATAGGGTTTGAGGTTGAGAAGGAAGAAATAGAGAAAATGGGGGAAAAGAGAGAGAGTGTTGGTCGACTCTCATCTGGGAGAAGTTACACTATATTTTATCCTTTCTAGATTTAACAAAATAAAAATTTAGAAACTGCATGAAGATAACTTAATACGACTTAAACAACTTGTGTTGTTCCTCGCGATCAAGAAAAAATGATCTAGGTGTGATGTTTCCCTTGAAAGTAACTAACTGTTTTAACAAAGAAGAATACTTTAATTGTAATTAACTATTTTTACAAAGAAGAATACTGATAACTACTGATAGTATGTAATTTGTAAAGGGACAATTCACCTATTAAAATCAAGCCCAAGTCTAAAACAGTGCCTGCAAGGTCCATAATGCCTGCAAGGCCCACAATGCCTGCAAGGCCCACAATGCCTACAAGGCCCATGTAAAGCAAAATGTAACATAAGATGTAACAGAGATAACTACAACTCAACAAAGAACATGACAGACAATAATATTAACAGAAGCACAGGAATCCAGAAGTAAAGAAGAAAAGGTAAACTCAAAAAATCAAAATATGGTATGTATTCTTGAAGTCCGTAAACAGGTCACGGAAAGAAGTTCATTAATATGTTCAAGCCTCAGTGACAAATAAATAAACAAGACTTTCAAGACACAGAAGTATTTGAGTGATTAAGAGATAGTACCATAGGATTTCAGTGATTTTATTGAAGCAACCAGAACGACAAAGGACTTATCAACAACATTGAATTGAAGACATAGAAGTATTGATCAAGTGTTAGTCATCTGTGAACCAGACCAGTTGCACCAGTTGTCAGCACTTAAAAAGTTCAAGATGTTTATCGTCTCCGAAGAAATTGATTTAAGTCTAAATCTGAAACATCCTGAAAGAGAAAAGAATTACAAGGTATGTTTAGGTTTAAATGGAAGCACAATATGCTTGCTGAAAAAGGAGAGAATCTTCAAGGATCAAACTGCATTAGAAAACATTCGATAGTTTTCTTTTAAGAAAAACTATCGAAATTGATCAAGTGTATTTGAAGGAAAAACCATCGAAGAATTGATTTTTCATTCGATAGATTTTATTTAAAATCTATCGAAGGAAAGAATATTAAATTCATTCGATAGTTTTTATTTAAGGGAGCAGGTGAAATTGTGTTACTTTGTCAGGTTGATTAAAAGCTTGAACGGCCAGGATTCTTCCTTAGCCTTCGATAGTTTTTGAAGTCTACAATTACGAGAGTAAAGGTTGTGTCTTCCTCAGTTGGTTAGCAGATAATCAGAAGAAGTAGAAGAATTTAAGAGCTCAAGAACATTGACAGAAGAAAATTTATAGTGCCTTAAATTCTATAGTTTGTATTGATTACTATAACCTAAACTCATTAAATCTAATCCTACAAATTAGAATTGTAGCACCCCTCGCGGTTTATATTTATAAAACGATATATTCCCCGACTCGTGTTTTGATTTGGTGTATTTGATTTCGGACTAGAACAGAAAGAATTATCCACGAACGAAATTGAATAATTTGTGAGTAACGTATTCAACCCCCCCTTCTACGATACTTTGGACCTAACAATTGGTATCAAAGCTTCTTGATTGACATACAAATCAGATCCGGTGAATGAGACCAGAATCAAACAAGGCTTGAAAATTTGAAGCAATTTTTTTAATTTTCAAATTTTTTCATTTTATTGGAATTTCTTGAATCTTAAATAGTTTGAAATTTTCAGAAACCATGAGTGCTCCAAAGACAACTGTTGGTATCAAAGTTCCCCCTTCACTAGAGATGATTTCGGTTTGTGGAAGATGAAGATGCTGTTATTTATCAAGGCATCTAATCCATTGTATATTGGCATTTTAGAGAACAGACCATTTGTACCAATGAAACCAGTTGGTGAATCAACAACTCCTGAGGGTACCAGAATTCCTCAAGGTTCACCCCCAAAGGAATTATCTGAGTACACAGATATAGATAAAGAACTGATTAGATTGGATACAGGTCTGATGCTGATATTAACAGACTCCGCAGACAAGGAAATGAGTTATCAGATAATGAATTGTGTAAGCGGGAAACAAATGTGGGATATTATTAATCTTATAATAGAAGGAACTGAAAACGTGCAGGAAAATAGATTGGACATCCTGACTTCTCAATATGAATCATTTAGGTCACTTCCTGGAGAAAGTATAACTCAGGTCTTTGAGAAATATATTAAGCTTCTGAATGAATTATCCATGAAAGGGAAGACATGTACTCTGAGAGAGACAAACAGGAAGTTCATGATGACACTGCCCCATCAAAGACAGTAACTTTCCCAGACAATCAGACAGAATGTTCTAAAGATGCTGTCAATAATGGCAAGACAGTAGCTTCCAAAGATACTGTCAAGAGAGCTTCGAAGACAACAACCTCTAAACCTACTATCAAGACAGAAGGTGTAAGAGGTACTGTCAAGGAAAGCTCGACAGCAACTTCAGAACATCCTGTTGACACAGTTACCTACAAGTCTAAGAACAGGAATGGTAAGTTAGGAAATGGCAATGCTAATGTTGGTAGTGCTCCCAGAAAACTATGCAATAATTGTGGCTCTTCACATCACTTAACTCATGTTTGTAAGAAACCAAAAGAGGTCAAAAACAATGTGACCATGATAGATGGTAACTTACATAGAACCCCCATTATGCATAGATCTATGGTAGTCTGCAATAACACTGATTGCATGCCTTGTAAAATAACTGCCATGAGTACTTGTTTCAATTTACCTATTTCATCTCCTGAACAATGTCTCTATATGCAAACTGTTGAGACTTCTTAGCCTACTGGAAACAGTAAAGAGGCTACATCCACTAAGAAGAAGACCAAGTCCAATTCTAAAGCTAAGTGGGTGAAGAAAGGAGTCCAACAGATGATTCCGGATGTGACAGTTAAAGTTGAAAATGATGAATACTCTTGTGATACTGAATTAGAAGGACCCAACAAGGATTGGGTACCATATGCCTCTTAAATACAATTTGTTTTGCATGGCAAGAATAAGAAGCAGGTCATGTGGATCATTGACAATGGCTGCTCAAGACACATGACTGGTGATAAAGCCCTGTTATCACAATTTGTGGAGAAAGCTGGCCCAATCATAACCTTCGGAGACAACAACAAAGGTTACACAGTGGGATATGGTTGTCTGGAAATTGGAAATGTTGTCATTAATGATATTGCACTTGTTGATGGATTGAAGCACAACCTGCTCAGTGTCAGCCAATTCAGTGACAGGGGATTCAAGGTTGATTTTGATATTATGGTGTGCAATATCTATCACAAGAAAGATGGAAGCCTCTCTCTGAAAGGGGTAAGGAAAGGAAGCTTATTTGTTGCTGACCTAAGATCAACAAAGAAGGACAAGATTTACTTTTTTTACAGTAAAGCTACTGTTGGTGACAACATGCTTTGGCACATGAAACTCTCTCACCTAAACTTCAAGAAAATGAATATGCTAATGAAGACGGAACTAGTAAGAGGACCTCCTCAACAGGAATTCTTTCAAGAAGGACTGTGTGAGGACTGTCAAATGGGAAAATTGAGAAGAGCTGTGCATAGGTCAAATCAAGTCAACACCAACACCGAACCACTCAAACTAATTTATATGGATCTCTTTGGGCCAGTAAAAGTTCCATCCTTAGCCAATAAGAGATATGCATTAGTTATGGTGGATGATTATTCTAGGTATACTTGGGTGAAGTATCTAGAATCAAAAGATGAAGTTGCTGAAGTCATCATTGATCACTTAAGAGTTCTTGACAGAACTCCAAATGCCAAGGTTCAAATTCTGAGAAGTGACAATGGTACTAAGTTCAGAAATGCCACTCTTGGCAATTTCTGCAAGGATGAAGGAATTGTGCAACAATTTTCTGCTACAAGGACACCACAGCAGAATGGAGTTGTAGAAAGGAAGAACATAAATCTCATTGAAGCTGCCAGGACTATGCTACATGATGCAAATTTACCTACATACTTCTGGGCAGAAGCTATCAACATAGCTTGTTATACACAGAACAGAACCTTGATTAACAAGACTCATGGGAACACTCCTTACTATCTGCTAAATGAAAAGAAACCTACTGTCAAGTATTTTCATGTGTTTGGAAGAAAATGCTTCATGATGAAAGACATGAAGGAATGTACGGATGAGCGGAAGCGTGATATAACATTTATTCCGTAAAAACCATGTATCACACATATAAAAAAACATATAAAATCTAGAGCGAGGGGAATCGTAACCATACCTTGCGAATCGAAGCTTTAAAAATCGATGGTTGCAAGCAGTTGCTCCTCAGAGTGTGAAACACTCTACCGGTATCCACCAAGAATTTTCCTTCGATGAATTCTTCAAAAAAAAAAGATGAGCCTTAGAATGAACTTGTTAGATCAGAATTCAATTATCGTCAGGAGCTAGACTCAACTGATCAGGATTGCTGACGTCATCAGGATTACATGGTCGTCAGGATCAAGATACATATCAGGACTGGGATCAGGTTTGATCATCAGGACTGGAAGCTGATCAGGATTCCTACTTCGAGTTATATTTGGAGTCTAGTTAAACATGGAAGTTTATTCTGTCGGTTCCTGGTTTGTAGAATGTAGCTATCAATTATGGATAGGTTTCAATCTTTGTAATTGATTAGGACTTATCATTGATAGAGAAGCTGTGTAGTATATAAACACAGTTTTGGTTTTGGTTCGGTATGAATCAAGATAGAAGCTCTCAAGAACATAGAATTTCTTGAGAGAGTTTTTGTAAGCTAGCAGCTCTCAAGAACATCAGAATTTCTTGAGAGAGTTTGTAACAGTTTTATATCAGATTTAATAAAGTTGTTATCTTTCTTTCATATTTGTGATATATACATTAAGAAGTCGATTATCTTATACTATTGTATTCAACCCCCCCTTCTACAATAGATTATTACTGGGCAGCAATTGGTATCAAAGCAAACTGATTTAATTCTGAATCAGATACGATCTAAAGATGTCGACAACCAAGTATGAAAGCATGAAGATTCCCATCTTGAAGAAATCAGAATATCCAACATGGAGGGTAAAGATGCTAATGTACCTGGAGGCTATGGATCCTGACTATTTGGACAGGATTCGTGATGGACCATATATTCCTACAAGGATTGTAGAACGAACAGATACAGTACCTGAACATTATGTGGTCAAGGCTAAAAGTGAATGGACTCCAGAAGAAAAAGCTCATGTACTCAGGGAACCAAAGATAAAGAATATCTTGCACAGTAGTCTTGATGCTGTCATGTCAAATAGAGTGATTGCATGCAAGTCTTCAAAAGAAATCTGGGATACTTTGGAAACTCAGTGCCAGGGATCTGCATCTGTCAAGAAAAACAGAAGGGCTCTTTTGATTCAAGAATATGAACAATTTGATGCAAGACCTGATGAGAGCCTAACTGATCTATATGATAGATTTCTGACACTATTGAACAGTTTATCTTTAGTTGACAAGGAATATGAAACTGAAGATTCAAACACCAAGTTTCTAAGAGCTTTACCTGAAGAATGGGACACTCAGACCTCGATCATTAGACATCAGTATGATCTTAACACTGTGTCTCTTGATGAAGTCTATGGGATGCTAAGAACTCATGATCTTGAAGTTCAACAGAGAAAGAACAAGAAGAGCAGCAAGGCAAAATCAATTTCTTTGAAGGCAGAGGCTAAATCAAAAGGAAAAGCTATGGAGGTCTCTAGAAGTAAATCAAGAGTAGCTGAGTCAGATCCTGATGACTCTTCATCAAATACTGATGGCAATCCTGATGCCAATACTGATGATGATTCTGCTGACTCAGACATGGAAGAGATGGTTGCTATGATTGTCAGAAACTTCAGAAGGATGAAGTTCAGGAAGAATAGAAGACAAAGCAACTTTCAGAAAAAGGCTTTCAATCCAAACAAAGATAAGTATATCAAAAAGGACAGCAAGGGTAGCAAATTTGACAAGTCAAAGGTTAGATGCTACAAGTGCAATGGTATGTGTCACTTTGCTTCTGAGTGCAAGAAGACAAAGGCACTTATCACATCAAGCAAGGATTGGATGGACTCCTCCTCAGAATCTGATACTGAGGTGGTCAACTATGCTCTAATGGCCAATGCTGATGTAACTGCTGCTCTTGATGATAAGGTACTAAATACTATCTTTGATTTTGATACTGATAATGCTTTTGAGTTAAGACGTTTTCTAAAGTCATTACATATTAGCTTTAGAAGTCAAACTGCTGAAAATACTAGGATATTATCTGAGATGTCTGAACTTAGAAAAAGGAATGATATATTAGAAGCTGAATTTTCTCGTATGCAAGAAGTACAAAAAGAATGTGATAATGCTAATCACATGTATTTAGAGATGAAATCCAAATGTACTGCTCTTGAAAAGGAACTTGAATATGCTAATGAGAAAATCAGAACCTGGACAAACTCTGGTAGGAAATTTCATGAGATTAATACCTCTAAGAATTGGAAAGAGTGTCTAGGATATAAGTCAGATGAGGATAAGAAATTGAAAGAGAAAATTGTCATTGATGAGACAATCGGTCCAAAGACCTATAGACATGTTATAGATACAACCAAATCTAAGATTACTCCTGTTAATTTTGTTTTTGGTAAGGATTCCAATTCTACTTTTGAAAAGGGATCTACTTCTACTCAAGGAATTAAAATTATAAAGTCTAAACCTGTCATGAATAAAGTCATTAAAAATGTAGGTCTATTGTCTCAGAAACAGCTTAATGATAAAATCTGTGAGGTGACAGATAAGAAAGAGGAAGCTACTGTTAAGAGAAACAGGAATGGTAAAGTTGGGATCAATAAAGAGAATGGTTATAAATATATCCCAAATGCACCTAGAAAGTGTTGTTTTAACTGTGGTAACTCTAATCATCTTGCTATTGATTGTAAGAAGAGTAAGAAGAAGATTGCTGATATTTCTAAGTCTGATGTTAGGAATAGATCAGTATTTTATAAACCGCAGAAGTCCTGTTTTCATTGTGGTAGTATATGGCATTCTATTTATACTTGTAAAGATTATCATGATTTGTACTATAACTTTTATGATCCATTGCCTAAGATTAATAATAGTACAAAGTCTGATAGAGTTGATAATGTCATTGTGAAGCATGTTTTTGTTAATACTGATACTGACAAAGCAAATCCTGATGGAGTAAATCCTGTCAGGACTGCTAAAGTCAGAAAGTCTTCTGTTGTGAAAGTTAATAAATTGCATGGAAAAGGAACCCAACAAGTATGGGTTCCTAAATGTTCTAACTAGTGTGTTTCTATTCTGATTGCAGGGTAAAAAGAAAAATGTGTTAGTCATGGATAGTGGATGTTCTGTGCACATGACTGGAAACAAAGCCCTGTTATCAGAATATGAGGAAAAAGCTGGCCCAACTGTGTCTTATGGAGATGGCAACATTGGACAAACTTTGGGATATGGCAAAATAATCATTGGAAATGTCATCATTGAAAAAGTAGCTCTAGTGAAAGGACTGAAACACAACTTGTTGAGTATTTGTCAAATCACTGACAGAGGTTATCATGCCAACTTCTATTCCACTCATTGTGAAGTAGTCAGTAAAGCAACAAGCAAGATAGCACTGATTGGCTACAGGCATGGTAACATATATGAAACCAACATTCAATCAAATACTGATGACTCCCCTACCTGTCTGATCAGTAAAGCATCAGTAGATGAAAGTTGGAATTGGCACAAGAAGCTTTCTCATCTCAACTTCAGCAATATCAATGAGTTGGTTAAGAAAGATTTAGTGAGAGGATTACCTAAAGTTTTGTATACACCTGATGGACTCTGTGATGCATGTCAGAAAGTGTTAGATATAATTGCTGATGATTGTTTATCAGTGTTTAAGCAACAGGTACTCATTAGAGTTTACTAGAAGCCAGTCAGAGTTTGATAAAGTCTGACGGGGTAAGAGTTTGCTTAGCTGTTGGTGCAAAGACAATAAAGATTCTAGAAGCAATATATCTTGAAGATGGAAATAAGCAAGATATATTGAGACAGATAAGGAAACGGAACAGAAGACAGAAGCAATCCTAATTTGATATAAATTGTATAGCTAATTTGTAGGAATATCAATTAGAGATTGAATCTATGTAGCTGTGTACTATATAAACACAGATAGGTTAACCCTAAAAGGGATGCGAATACTGAATACATTATTCTAGTAACCTAGCAGCTCTCTGTGATATTTTACATCACTGAGAGAAGAGTTATTTAATATAATTCAGTTTATTGTTCATAAACAGTGTTCTTGATTGTTCTTCTCATACATATATTGATTATATATTGTGTATTCGGCCTAACAATTGGTATCAGAGCCTTGGCTGTTTAATATATACAGTTTATCGATCCAAACACAAGTATAATCATGGCTGACAACTCTCAGGAAGGTTCTAATCCAGGTTCTAATGCTCAAAAGGTTCAACCTACCTCTGTGAGTCGATATGAGACTATAAGGGTTCCAATTCTAAGACCAGTTGAATATCCAATATGGAAGGTGAAGATGACCATGTTTCTGGAAGCCACAGATCCAGAATACCTTGATAGAATCAATGATGGTCCTCATATGCCAACTAAATTGTCTCCTGTTATTACTGGTCAAGAACAAAAGACTATTCCAAAAGAGAAGAAAGATTTGACTCCTGAAGACATCTCATCAATTGCAAAGGATGCAAAGGTTAGACATCTACTCCACAGTGCTTTAGATAATGTCATGTCTAACAGAGTTATTGGCTGCAAAACTGCCAAAGAAATTTGGGATGCTTTGGAAGTCAGGTGTCAAGGAACAAGTGCTATAAAGAAGAATAGGAAGACCATTCTAACACAGGAGTATGAACACTTTGACTCGAGATCTGATGAAACCTTAACATATACATATGACAGGTTCTGTAAATTGTTGAATGATTTGTCCCTGGTTGATAAAGAATATGAACTTGAAGAGTCAAATCTCAAGTTTCTACTATCCCTACCTGAAATATGGGATTTAAAGGCGACAACAATCAGAGACAATTATGATCTTGCAGAAACAGATCTTGATGAAATCTATGGGTTACTTAAAACTCATGAACTTGAAATAGAACAAAGAAACAAGAGATCTGGAAAGAAGACAAAATCTGTTGCTCTCAAGGTTGAAGGAAAACTCATGAAGAAAGAAACATCAATGAAGAAAGCTAAGGGAAAGGCTTTGGTCATAAAATCTGATAGTGAGTCATCAAACTCTGATGATGATTCAAACACTGATGCTTCTTCTGAATCTGAGGATGATGAAGAACAAATGATGCAGATGGCTGCTTTGATGGTGAAGACTTTCAAGAAGATGGGTTTCAAGAACTTCAAGAAATGAAAGAGATTCTCAAGGAAAGATTCAAACTCTGAAAGAAGGAGTTTCAGAAAGTCTGGAGGAAGGGATACCAAAACCGGTAAGAAAGATAAGTCTGAGATCCAGTGCTACAAGTGTAAAGAGATGGGTCACTATGCTCCAGAGTGCAAGAAAGGAAAATCAGAAAAAGCACTCATCACTAAAGGAAAAGACTGGGCAGACACTTCAGATTCAGATGCGGATGTAAACTATGCTCTCATGGCAACTGTCAAAGATGAATCTGAATCATCTGAAAACAAGGTACCCCTAACAACTTATGCTTATGATACTGATAATATATCTGAATTGAGAGTTTATCTAAAAAGCATACATGTTAGTTATAGGGATCAGACTTTAGAAAATGAAAGAATCAAATCTGAGAATCTAGGTCTTAAAGAGAGGAATAAATTTCTTGAAGAGAGACTTGTTAACATGCAACAAGTTCAAAAGGAAAGAGATGATGCTGTTTATGTTGAACAGGAATTGCTTAAAAGATATAAGCAAATTGAATCTGAATTAGAGAAAGAGAGGAAAGTGATTAAAACCTGGACTAATTCTGGAAAGGATACACATCAAGTGTTTCAGACAGATACTGTAGGCTTAGGTTACTGTGAGGAAGATGAACTTAGGTTTAAAGATAAAGTGAAAGTGAAACCACAACTTAAACCTGTGAAATTTGTTTCTGAATCCAGTAAGCTAAAGTCTGTAGTTGTGAAAGAAGCTGTTAGGGAACCAGTTGAAACTTGTGAAAAACAGGTTAATGTTGGTTCAATAACAGAGAATAAGATTAAGTCAGAAGCTGTTAAAGAACCAGTAAAAATCTGTGATAAACAGATTAATGTTGGTTTGATGACAGAAAAACAATTCAAACATAAGCTCAAAGCGGTAAAGTCTGTTAACAAACAGAAAGTGTCCAAGAAAAATAGAAATGGAAAAGTAGGCATTAATAAAAGAAATGATTATCTGCCTAATTCTGATGCTCCTAGGAAGACATGTCATAGTTGTGGTAGTACTAACCATCTTGCAAGTTTCTGCACGAAAAACAAAGATATTAATTCTTTACCCTCCAAGTCTGGGGTAAAAAATGATAATGTTAGGGTTAGACCACAGACTTTATGCACACACTGTGGGAGCACTTGGCATTCCATTTATACTTGCAAGAGTTATCATGCTATTTATCACAATTATTATGAGTTAAATCCCAACTTAAAATGGGTTAAAGCAAACTCTGCAAGTGTAAAGTCTGATACTGTTAGCTTAAACTCTGTTGATGATTCCGCTGCAAAAGCTAACTATGTTAAGAAAGCCAAAGGATCCAAGCAAGTCTGGATCCTTAAATCTAATTCTTTGTAATTGTTTGTGATTGCAGGGCATAAGGGAAAGTACCCTAGTCTTGGACAGTGGATGTTCAGGACACATGACTGGAAATAAAGCCCTGCTATCAGACTATGAGGAGAAGGCAGGCCCAAAAGTTTCCTATTGAGATGGCAACATAGGACGTACTATGGGATATGGCAATATCAATCTTGGAAGTGTCATCATCACAAATGTAGCTCTTGTCCCAGGACTCAAGCATGACTTGCTATCTGTGAGTCAAATCTGTGACAGAGGATATCATGTAGATTTTCATACTGAACACTGTGAAGTTATCAGCAAATCTACAGGAAAAGTTGTTCTAGTTGGACACAGGCGCAACAACATCTATGAAGCAAGTTTTGTAACAAACTCTGAAGGAAAAGCTATGTGTCTATCTGCAAAAATATCAAATGTAGAGAGTTGGAAATGGCATAAGAAGCTCTCTCATCTAAACTTGAACAACATCAATGAGCTAATTCGAAAAGATCTAGTAAGGGGACTTCCAAAGTCAATACTCAGCTTAGATGGTCTGTGTGATTCTTGTCAAAAGGCCAAGCAAAGGAAGACATCTTTCAAGAGTAAGTCTGAATCTTCAGTTGTGGATCCTTATCATCTTCTACATGTTGATCTTTTTGGTCCAGTAAATATAATGTCAATGGGTAGAAAGAAATATGCTCTAGTCATTGTTGATGAGTACACTAGGTACACATGGGTGTATTTCTTAGCAAAGAAGGATGAAACTGCCTTAATTCTAATGGATCATGTAAAGCTGCTGGACAAAGGATCACAGTACAAAGTGAAAGTTATCAGGAGTGATAATGGTACTGAATTCAGAAATTCAATAATGGAAGAATTTTGCAAGGAAAGAGGAGTGAAGCAAGAATTCTCTGCACCTGGTACTCCACAGCAAAATGGTGTAGTTGAAAGAAAGAACAGAACCTTAGTCGAAGCTGCCAGAACAATGTTTGATGAAGCAAAATTGCCAACTTATTTCTGGGCAGAAGCAGTTCAAACAGCTTGTTTTACTCAAAATGCTACACTGATCAACAAACATGGGAAAACACCATATGAGATGGTGAAAAATAAGAAGCCAAATTTGAAATATTTTCATATTTTTGGATGCAAGTGTTTTGTGTTGAAAAATCATCCTGAACAGTTGACCAAGTTTGACTTAAAAGCTGATGAAGGAATTTTTGTTGGATACCCACTATCAACTAAAGCATTCAGAGTCTACAATCTGAGAACTAAAGTGATCATGGAATCTATACATGTGTCATTTGATGACAAGAAATAAACTGGATTAGAAAATGTAGAATTTCATGATCAACTTCGCTTTGAAAATGAAGATCTAAACTCTGATGATGTAAACTCTGATGAAGCAAATCCAACAAACTCTGACGAACCATACTCTGAACCTCTACTGGTAAACACTGAGGGAATTTCTCTGACATAACAAAATAGAGAACCAGTCGAGGGGGAGCGTGAAGATACTTCAGAAACATCTCAAGATAATGACTCAAATTCTGAAAGTGATTCAGCTGAAGAATCAAATAGTAACTCTGAGTTAAACTCTGAAAGTTCAAATACTGAACAGTCCAATTCAGGGGGAGCCTCAGAGAATGCAAATGGTCAAGAAGAAAATCAGGAAAGCATGGATCAAGGGGGAGGATCTAATAATGATAATAGAAGCCAATTACCTACAACAAGAAGGTGGACACAAGCTCATACACCTGACTTGATAATTGGAGATCCAGAAGCTAGTGTAAGAACTAGAAGTGCTACAACTAATGAATGTCTGTTTCATGCATTCTTGTCTCAAACTGAGCCCAAGAAGGTGGAAGAAGCTCTTCAAGATGCTAACTGGATAACAACAATGCAAGAGGAGTAAAATGAATTTGAGAGGAATGAAGTTTGGACACTTGTACCAAGACCAAAGAACATATCTATTGTTGGTACAAAGTGGGTTTTCAGAAACAAAACAGACAGTGATGGGGTGATTACAAGGAATAAGGCTAGACTTGTGGCTAAAGGCTATTCACAGCAGGAAGGAATTGACTATGATGAAACCTTTGCTCCAGTTGCAAGATTGGAGGCAATAAGGATTTTTCTGGCATATGCTGCTCACAAGAAGTTTAAAGTCTTTCAGATGGATGTGAAAAGTGCTTTTCTCAATGGGAAACTTGAAGAAGAAGTGTTTGTTGAACAACCACCAGGGTTTGTAGATCCCAAGCATCCAGATTATGTCTACAGGCTTGACAAGGCATTATATGGACTAAAGCAGGCACCTAGAGCATGGTATGAATATCTAGCTCAATTTCTTTTAGAAAGTGGGTTCACTAGAGGTACAATTGACAAGACCTTGTTCTATTTTAATTCTGGTGATGATTTGCTGTCATTTCAAATCTATGTGGATGACATAATTTTTGGGTCTACTAATGACAAACTCTGTAAGAAATTTGCCAAGCTTATGCAGTCAAGGTATCAAATGAGCATGATGGGAGAGCTTAGTTATTTTATAGGCTTACAGGTCAAGAAAACAGATGATGGGATCTTTATCAATCAAGCAAAATATACCAGAAATCGATCAAGAAATTTGGTATGTTTGATAGTTCATCTGCTACAACTCCCATGGCTACTGCAACAAAGCTAGACAAAGACACAGGAGCTTCAGTAGATATGACAAACTACAGAGGGATGATAGGGTCTCTTCTTTATCTAACAGCAAGTAGACCAGATATCATGTATGCAACATGTCTTTGTGCAAGATTTGAAGCAGACCCCAGAGAGCCTCATCTAACAGCTGTGAAAAGAATTTTCAAATATCTCAAAGGAACCATAACTCTTGGTTTGTGGTATCCAAGAGAATCAGAGTTTAAATTAATTGGTTACTCTGATGCAGATTTTGCAGGCTGTAAGATAGACAGAAAAAGCACAAGTGGAAGCTGTCAATTTTTAGGTGACAGATTAGTTTCTTGGTACAGCAAGAAACATAAATCCATTTCGACATCCACAGCAGAAGCAGAGTATATTGCTGCTGGTAGCTGTTGTGCACAGATTTTATGGATGAAGAATCAGTTGCTGGATTATGGATAAAGGTACTCTAAAATACCTATTTTCTGTGATAATCAAAGTGCTATTGCTATGACAGGTAATCCAGTACAACACTCCATGACCAAGCACATCAGCATAAGGTATCATTTTATCAGGGAACATGTGGAAGAAGGAAATATTGAGCTTCATTTTGTGTATACAAACCAACAGCTTGCAGACATCTTCAGCAAACCTTTGAGTGAAGCTACCTTTACAAGGCTGGTAAATGAACTTGGAATGGTCTCTGGTTTTGACTAGAGATACTGGTTAGACTCAAAATCTATACTTCTGTATTTTGGTGCTCATGTTTCTTTGCTTATGTTAACTATCATTCATACCAGTTTGTCAAACTCTGTTCGTCATACTCTGTTACACATACTCTGTCAAGTCATTCTCTGATGTTAAACTCTGATTGTGATTTTTGTCTGAAACATATGGACCGATGAAGAAAATTGTATGAAGCATGATTATCAGTAAGTAATCATGAATCCTTCTGAGTGATATAAATTCTGATTTCAAAATGTGCAGAAATTTTACACCGCATGATACTGTCTCTATATTTATAGCATCTCTTAGTTTATTGATCCTATACACTGAGTCTGTATTATCTGTTTGCACTTTCTCTCATAAATTAATTGTATTAACTGATAAAAGTCTAAACTCTGATAATTAGTTGCTAATATCTCACCCTCAAATCAAAAGATGCCAAAAAGAGCACAAATTCCTTTGAGATCATGTTGTGCCTAGGAAGACCCAGGAACTTATTGTATGAAATAAGGGCTAAAATCTTTGATTTTTGGTGACTAGTGCCAACCACTGATTACTGAAAAAATTAAAAAAAAAAAAAATCGAAGGGGGTGAAAATAATAAATTTTATAGTACAGAGTTTAGATGAGATCAGATTTTATTTTATACATGAGAGTTTGGGTAACCAGTTTTTACTGATTTATTTTGTGGATTTTATGCACTTTGAGATGATTTAAATATTCATATTCAGTAAACTCTGCTAATTCACTCACATATATTCACATCTGTACATTTTTGTGAAAAGAGTTTATTAATGAAGGAGGAGAATTGGTAAACACTGATGGATTGTGTAATATACGCCGAGGTATATTATTTTTAATCTTTTTTTATTAAAATAATTCTTTGTTTCAGACATTTCATAAATTAAAAAAAATTTGTTTTATCAAGAGGCGTGTATGGATGTCCAACAGTTTGAGAATTGCTTTTAACAAAGGAGAGAGGTTGCGTGTTTTGATAAGTGTGAAAGGCGGTAATTATTGAAGTCTTTACTGCGCATGCGCATTGAAAACTCCAACTTACCGCTGTCAGTCATTGCATGTATGACACGGTTCACAAGTGAGATAGTTGTGCGTTTTAATGATTAAAAACTCTTCAGTTTTTAATTTTAATTTTGATATTTATACATTATACACACAACCGTTTACACTTTTCACATCTTACACAAATTTGAATTCTACAGTCATACACACATATTCACAAACACTTTCTGAACCAACTACTCTTGAGTTTTCTAATTTTATATTCTGAATATTTCTCAAATCGTACTAATGGCCACTACAGCTTTTGTTGTTTCTGAGTTAGAATTCGTACCAAACAACTATGCAGCTCCGTTAAACACTGCGAACGCACCGGAGGCGTTTCACTTGGTTCAGCGTTTCTTGGCAAATTCTGATATTGGACATGCTCTTTCTGAACCAACGAAGCTGTCTGGATCTCAAATTAGAACTTTCTGGCAGACAGGTGTTTATGATGATGGAGGAGAGGCTGGGTCTCCGTCAATTGTCTTTGAGTATCAAAACCAAGAGTTTGTGGTCACTCCTGAGACTGTTCGTGATTCTCTGAACTTTGAGGATTTCAATTCCTATACAATTTCTGTTGGTGATGGAGAACTGCTGAGAATGATGAGGGATATCGGTTACTCTGGGTCATTGGCCAAGGTGGGTCAATTGAAGCGTCCATTCTTGAGGAAGGAGTGGAGTTTCTTCTTTGATTGCATCACAAGAGCTTTCGGGAAGAAATGCACCAATTGGGATGCAATTCCTACAGACAGTCTGCAAATCGGGTATTCCTTACTCTATGGTACTCACTTTGATTTTGCTAGATTAGTTTTACATAATATTGGTGAAAAGATGACAGAAAACAGGGGTGTTGTCTATTTTGCTCGTTTTTGTCAACTACTATTTTCCTTTTGTGTTCCTGAAATTGAGATTCTGGAGGATGATGTTATTCAGTCTTTTAGATTGCATAAACGCATATTTTCTGACTTAACAAATAAGGATCTTAAGAAAGGGACTGTTGGTGCTCTGTTATTACCTGAGAGAGTGCAACAGTTTGAAAATAATCCTCCACAACCACAATCACAACCTGAACCAGACCCTCAAACTCTGAACACTTCATCACTAAACACTGGACCTCCACCTTCTACTTCTCAACAACCACAGTCTGGTGGTAGAATTAAGAAAAGAGCCTTCAAGAGAAAAGTTCGAGCTAACAGGCCACAGTCTAATGATGAAGGTGATGTTGATCATGAAATTCTTCATCAGAGAAAGAGGAGGATGGTAGCTAATTATCTCTTTGATGAATTAGAAGTTGAAGCTCCTGAAGCCGAAAATCAGGAGATTGTTGATGAAGCTCCTCTAGCTGTGTCTGATGAGGCCAGAGTACATGCTGATGCAGAGGCTGATATGCCTGCACAAGATGATTTCTTTAATGACTTTGAAATGGATGCACATTTTGAAGCACATCCTTCTATCAGTGTTTGTGACACTGAGGATGTGGTAGCTGATCAACCCACCCTAGTTATAGATGCGTCACTTGCAACTCATACAGAGGTTTTCTCTGTGACTAATCAAGTTCCTGAAATGGGTGAAGAGGTTGATCAGGTTGTTGAAGCTGCTGTAGAGCTGATACATGAAGCTACAGCAGAGGATATGGTTGAGGTTGTTGTTGAGACTGTTCCTGAAGAAGAAGAGGTTCTTGCAAATGTAAACTCTGAGAATGTTGAAGCTGTTGTAGAGCAAGTTCTTGAAGAAGCTGCACAGATAAATACTGAAGTTACTGCAGAGAATGTTATTAATGAAGCTGCAGAGCCTATCCAAGACTATGTTGATGCAGATGATGAACATACTCTTCATGCAAACTCTAACATCAATGTTGAACTTTCAGACTCTGATGAATTCATACCTTTTCTAAGGGATCCTATTGCTGAGAATGTCAAGGAAAATCAAACTGCCACTGAAGCTCATTATAGAGATATGTACTATGCTAATTGGTCAGGGGATGATTGTATTTTCTCCAAGCAAAGGACTGCTGATTTTGTTGCTCAATCTGCAAAGGAGATTTCAAATCCTGAGTTGTTGACACATTTTAAGGCTATAGTTGTTCAAGTCAAATCATTGCACAATCGCTTTGATGAGACTCACAAAGCTGTCATTGGATTGAGTAATGATGTTGCTGCTAAGGAGTTGGCTTTGAAGAATGATAGAACTAGATTATCTTCCATGATCAAGGATCAAGTGGAAATAAAGCAAAGGCTAAGCAAGGTGGAAGAGAATCAGACTGCTATGTCTTCTCAACTTACTTCTATTGCTACATCACTAGAGTTGCTGACATCAGTTTTTATTCCTGATGATGTCAAAAAGGGGGAGAAAGTACCTAAAGACAAATGCAAAAGGACTCCAACCTTGAGACTAAGGGATGATTCTAATGATGGTGGAAGTAGAGGAGCAGAGAAAAGGTCAAAGTCTTCTCAAGAGCAAGGGAGACTTTGGTCAAACTCTGCTAGACAGACATACTCTGAAAGAATAAACTCTGGTGGTCAATCCTCTTCAAGACTTAAGAGTCTAGTGATTTCATCAAATCCAACTACTAATGAAGAGATTGTTGCTAAGTTGTTTATGGAAGAACATGGTGGTGAAGCCACAGTGGAAGATATGGATGCTGAGATGAAGCTTCTTGCTGAAGAACATCAGAAGAAGGTTGAAGCTGGTACTTACAAGAAGAAGACTGTTAAGGCTTCTAGGAAAAAGGAAATTGCACTTTCTATCAAGGAAAATACTCAACAGAGTATACAATATTCCAGGAGGCCTACAGTAGATGTTTCTGGAAAAGGAAAGGGAAAACTGGTAAAAGAAGGACAATTTTCAAAGAAAAATTATTCAACCTCTGACGTTGCTCAAGTTGAATCAAGACTAAATCAATCAACCTCTGAAGTTGCTCAAGTTGATAGTTCTGTTAAAGTTGTGACAACCTCTGACAATGCTCAAGTTGTCCAAACTCAGTTATCTTCATAACTCCAAGGTTTCAAAAGACCTGTACTTCCTGAAACTCTGAAGCCAGAATCTGTTAACTTTCTTCAAACCAGAACAGTACTTGGAAAAGAATCTTATGATAAGTCTGGTTTGGGTTCACACAGGGAGAAAAGAATTAATAACAGTCCTGTAGATTTTACGTCACTAGCAGAACCTGATGTTGGGGTTACTCAAGAAAACCTTGACAAACTAGAGTCTGTTCAGATGATTTACCATAGAGGATTAAAGAAGGAGTTTTTTTTATACTTCATGAATGATGGAAGAGTTTACAGAATTGGAGAAGCTGATATTCATTTGAAGCTATGGGAAGAGCTAGAGTATGTTCTATATCTTCTTAAGATAAAAAATAGAAGTACTCATGATGCTGCTCTAGTTTTAAGAGACAAAATGATGAAATCAAAAGTTCTTCTTGGAGGAGGTGTTTCAAGTGCTTACATTCCTAAGTACAGAGATGCTTATGGAAAGATAGTTGAAATGAAGAGAAACAGTGCCAGATTCAAGACTGCACTGGGAATAAAGGTTTTGGAATTCAACCTAGAGTCAGACAAATCTTACTTTATCCGGCTAGGGAATGAAATGAGAAAGAATAGCATTTATTCTCTAAGAGCTGCTATCTACCAGACTGGAGAAAGTGATCCAGAGCTTAAAGAGTTGAAAGAAATCATGGTGAATGAGCTAGAAAAAGCTGAAAGGAGGCTACTCATTGATTATCTCAGGACAGTGCCTGATATTGAAGAAATTAAGTAAAGTCTGACTGTAAGTTTTTAAAGTTTTCTGTTCTAAGTAAAAGTTAAACTCTGATATGTTATAAACACTGCATTTGTTATATGTTTTGACATCATCAATTATCTTTTAACTTGTACATTTTTATTATGCACAAGTTGGGGGAGATTGTTAGATATAATTGATGATGATTGTTTATCAGTGTTTAAGCAACAGGTACTCATCAGAGTTTACTAGAAGCCAGTCAGAGTTTGATAAAGTCTGACGGGGTAAGAGTTTGCTTAGCTGTTGGTGCAAAGACAATGAAGATTCTAGAAGCAATATATCTTGAAGATGGAAAGAAGCAAGATATATTGAGACAGATAAGGAAACGGAACAGAAGACAGAAGCAATCCTAATTTGATATAAATTGTATAGCTAATTTGTAGGAATATCAATTAGAGATTGAATCTATGTAGCTGTGTACTATATAAACACAGATAGGTTAACCCTAAAAGGGATGCGAATACTGAATACATTATTCTAGTAACCTAGCAGCTCTCTGTGATATTTTACATCACTGAGAGAAGAGTTATTTAATATAATTCAGTTTATTGTTCATACACAGTGTTCTTGATTGTTCTTCTCATACATATATTGATTATATATTGTGTATTCGGCCTAACAGAAAGCAAAACAAAGAAGGACATCATTCCGAAGTAAATCAGAATCCTCAATTGAAGAACCATATCACATGTTACATCTTGATCTATTTGGTCCAGTCAACATCATGTCCATCAGTAAGAAAAGGTACACTCTTGTAATTGTTGATGAATATTCTAGATTCACCTGGGTGTATTTTCTGCACAGAAAATATGAAACTCCTGAAGTTCTGTTGGATCATGTGAGAATGATTGAGACAACCACAAAGTACAAAGTCAAGATTTTGAGAAGTGATAATGGTACTGAATTTAAGAATTCAAAGATGGAAGAGTTCTGCAAATACAAAGGAATTATTCAACAATTCTCTGCTCCTGGCACACCCCAGCAAAATGGAGTAGTTGAAAGGAAAAATAGAACTCTTATTGAAGCTGGCAGAACTATGTTGGAAGAAGCAAAATTACCTACATATTTCTGGGCAGAAGCAGTCAACACAGCATGCTATACTCAAAATTTCACATTAATAAACAGGCATGGTGTTACTCCTTATCAGTCACTCAAGGAGAAGAAACCAAGTCTTAAGCATCTGCATGTGTTTGGCTGTAAATGTTTTGTTCTCAGAACTCATCCTGAACAGCTAGGGAAATTTGAAACAAAGGCTGATGAAGGAATTTTCATAGGCTATCCTGCATCAAGAGCCTTCCGAGTTTTTAATTTGAGGACAAGGACTGTCATGGAGTCAATACATGTATCTTTTGATGACAAGAAGATAACTGGAATCAATGAAGACTCTCATGATAGATTGATTTTTGAAAATGAAGCTACCAAGGAACCTGAAGAAAGTGAATCAGATCCTGTCAATACATCAGATCCTAATGGGTCACCAAATCCTGATGACACACCAGATGCTGTTGGTGCAAATACTGATGATGTAATCAATAATGATACTTCTAGTAGTGCTAATGTTGAGGGGGAGCAACAGCATTCTGCTACAAGTTCAGAGTCAACTCAATCATCAGGACAGAATTCTTCAGATACTGATTCAAGTGATGATCCTGATAGCTTATCAGGAGGACATAGCAATAATTCAGGGAGAGCTTCAAATCAAGAAAGTTCTTCAAGTCAAGATAACACCAATCCAGGGGGAGCATCTACTTCAAGAAACAATTTAACACCAGCAAGGAAATGGACTGCAAGTCATACTCCTGATTTGATCATTGGGGATCCTGATGCAGGTGTTCAAACAAGAGGTGCAACTCAAAATGAATGTCTATACAATAACTTTCTATCCAAGGAGGAGCCAAAGAAAGTTGAAGATGCACTTAGAGATGCTGATTGGGTTACTGTATTGCAAGAGGAACTGAATGAATTTGAAAGAAATGAAGTCTGGAAACTAGTACCAAGACCAAAGAATAGATCAATTGTTGGTACAAAGTGGATTTTCAAGAACAAGACTGATTCTGATGGAGTAATAATCAGAAACAAAGCAAGACTAGTTGCAAAGGGGTATTCTCAACAAGTGGGAATTGATTATGATGAAACTTTTTGTAACGCCTTAGAATTTTTGACTTGTAAATTATTATCAATAAGTGAATACCCTTAATTTTATATGTGTATGATAATTGTTTAATAGGCTCTTTGTGCTAATTTGAGTAGCCTTAAATTTATTTTGTTAATAAGAGCTATTTAAAATTATTTTATATTTATTGCTAGTAATAGCCATTGAGATTTTATTCTTGAAATTTTAGTTAGCAATGATGATCTTGGTATAATGTGATTTATGTGTAAGCCATACTTATTTGAGATAAAAATAATCATTTGATATAGTCCTATAATTTTGAAATTTCTTTATGTGCCATAATTGTTACGTGCTTAAAATGTGAATTATATGTGTGGAGAATAATTAGTTAATTGTGAATGTGGTTTCTAAATTTTATTTAAGTGCTCTGAGAATTTATTTTGGTCATATAATATTTATATTAAATTTAGAGTATGCTAAATTATTTAATTAATAGCATAAAATATTTCTTAGCATTATTTTATTTCTACTTTAGTTTTAAACTCATGATTTAAATTTTATAATCACTTAATTATTTTAATTATTTATTTTGAGGGATGCTACACCTTCTAGATTATTTATTTTCAGTGGGTAATTTATTTATTTACCTAGGGAGTAATAAAATTTTATTTAAAATTGTTTTTGAGATAAAAAGGCATTTTATTTGATTATTTCTATGTAAATGCAATTTAATTTATCTAATCTACAAAAGTTATTTGTAGAATAATATTTCTAATTTATCTAGAGTGGGAATTATGAATTTACATCATAGCCCTTGTTTTTATTAATTTAGCAATGGAGTTAGTGGGGCAATTTTGTAAATTATAATATATTTCCACTACACCAAAAATGACCTATTGTAACCCCATAAAAGTGTATTGTTAGACCCCAAAAATGTTATAGTAGATGTTTATGTAACGTTTTGGCCAAAATTCGGCGTTACATTTACTGGCGTTGCCTATGGCCTCTATTGCAACATTATGTGTACTTGTTGCAACATTTTTTGAAATATTACAATAGCACTTTTTTGTAACACTTTTGTCGGTTTTAGTAACATTTTTAAGGTGTTACAATAGACTAATGCAACACTTGTTTGCAACATTTATTAAGTTAAAATGTTACAAAGTCAGTTTATTGTAACATTTTAATGCAACATTTTGATGCATTTTGCAATACTTTTTGGTTTTTTTGCAACAATTATGTGCAACTTTTTTATCCCTATTGTAATACTTTTAGATTTTATTGGCAATTCTTATTTGCAACACTTTTTATTAGTCCAATTGCAATGTCCTACTTGAAATTTCAATACACCAATCACAAAAGCATACCAAACCACAAATCACATTCCAAAATTTTCAAATGGCAAACCAACAAAACATATGTCAATAAAGCCCAAAGTCGGGTTGTAGCACAATATCATCTTACATCTGGTACTTAAGTCAAATCGAAGTACATGGTCGACTTACACCAGAATTCTACATTAAACATAGTCTTTCATGTCAAATTACCAACCTACTAAAACAAGTAGGCACATACAAAGTAAAAGAATTGATCATCAACCATCACTTTTGTCATCCTCATGATTGTCGGCTCATGATCATTGTCTTCCAGATTGTCTTTCCTATCCATTGCAACATAGTAAACAACATTCTGTTTGGAACAATCCCTGTTTTTCAAAGCATTGGAGATCAGAGCTTGCAGATGTATATCATAATTAATATCAAAACATAAAATAGTAAAACCTTTTTTTAGTACCTACCAATAGCTCCATGGATAGTTTTCAAGAGTGCATTATGTTTGTTGCAGAAAGCTAACTTATAGCTAGACGTCTATACCTTTGTAAAGATTATGTTACCACATACACACATTATGGTACTAGCTAAAAAGAATGGTACCAACTAAAAAGAAAAGGAAACTGATTACCATATTTTTAGAATGTGAATCATTGCTGGACTATTAAAAGTGAAAGGACAGTCTCATGTGAATCATTGCTTGGCTTTTAAGTAGAAGCCATTTAGTTGGTGTCTATATGCATAAGACTTTTGTTACTTACCCTGTCTGAAATAATTGGTGGCTTTTGTAAAGATTTAAGAATGGCATCAATTCCTTCACCAGCAGTTTCAACTAGTTCAGAACCCAATTCAAATCGCCCAGGTTATCAATATTATTTTTTAATTATCATTTATTCATAGTTTCTTAAAGCTGTTCTGCATCATTAAGGATGTAGATCGATGAACAAAGCAGTTGAGCAAAAGTATATAAGCAGATATATGTTAAAATGTTAGTTTGATCATTGAAATCACGAAAATGTGTATTAAAAACTTATAGAAGCATGCAAAACAACTTGCATATTGAATAAGTACAAGAAATGTGAAGATCACAGGGCCAGAAATACATACTTGACAATGCCTCCTCCATGGCTCTCTGAGGTTGAAAAACCTGCTTCTGCTGAAGCTTTTGAAGCGTTTGCTGCATGCCACGGTGTAAGAGATTTGGCTGAAGTTGCAGACCTAGTTGCTGCGGAAACTGTACTGGCATTTGAATCATCATTTGTGACTGCTGTTGTGTCTCAGTTTGGTTTGGGAACTGATTGGACATCACCTGCTGATGTGACTGTTGAGCTTGATTTGGCAACAAATTTGATGCGCTCTGATAGTACTATGTTTACATATAATTAAGAAGCACTATTTTGTTCTAACCATCAATCATCACTTTCTTTTTCTTATTTCCTCTGTTAAAGAGATTTGTGATTTCAGCAACCTCTTCTTCTTGTATAGAAAAAAATATCATGAATCCAGCAGATATCTGCACAACCCTTCGGCTGCCTGCACGCGTCAATGCTAGCAAACCAGCATTTTCCCTGCAAGTTGAAATAAAATGTAGTGCCCTATCAGTCATGAAGTTCGTTTTAAGGTAATTCCATAAACACGGGCTTTATAAATCTTACACTGCCCTATCAATTGTATGCATCCTGTATCAATGACAATGTAGCCTTGCAAAGGAAAACTCGAACACTTTGCAAGGGCTGACAGCTAGGACAAGCAAACAATCAAACATACATGATTGTAAAGAAGTTATGAATATTTGTCTAAATTTCTAGTGCGGGAATGGGCCTGGATTCATTAAAAAAATGGGAGACAACAGAAGTGAAAACCTCGATAAGAGCAACGAGCGAAGCAGCCATCATAGCAAAGGCTTCTCCAGCATCGAAGGTGGGAGCTCCCCACTGGAACGGGTATGGGACTCTTATCCTGCATGAAAGGACGTGCATCACAGGACATTAGCACCAATAACCGAGGTACAGGTCCAACTTGTACCATGCTTTGTAAAGTAAATACTTATATTTAGCATGTGTGATACTTAATTAACTAGACACCTAGTTGCATATCTTTTACTCTCAGTACATAACTCATAACATGATACTAATCGAGGCCAAAAAAATTCAGAGCATGATACTAAACATGTCAATCTTTGAATTCCGTATAATAATTGTTGTTCCAGGCTTCATTAAGTCAACTGCACAGAAGCCAGACACCTTTTCATTACCAAGAAGCAATAGTAACCCAAGTAAAGAAAACAAAACATTCTAATATTATTATGTCAAAGTTATTCGCTGCTAGCCAAATTTACCATCAATCAACTAACAAATTTAACAAAATGCAGATAAGTGCAAGTAGCCTACCACAGGAGTAAAAACACAACACATATGATCTATTTACGCTACCTTTCAACATACAACTATACATATAATCTATACATTGCAGGTCACAATATATCCAAAATTCAACTTATAAACATGTCTAAGCTATTCAGGACATTTATTCTAAATTAGCTTTGCCGCTTGATCAAATCAATCTAAATTAACCATACTTAATCAACTAGTACTCAGACTCCATAGATCTGGGGCACACCATATTTGACAGCCACCAAGATCAGACAGTAGGCCACAACTTTTATTATTTAACAAACAGGAGATAAGGCCATTACCCTCTTCAAAACAACTCCCCAAAATAGTGCAGTCATCCTGGAAATTAAAACGATGCTACGCATAGTTTACCTAAACATTTTTAAAAACTTAAAAAATAATCTTTTGATCATGAAACTTTCCAGATATCATACTGAATACCAAGTCAATCTATAATAAAAATTTCATCTCCAAATATCTTCAGTAACCCTAAAAACGAAATGCATCTTTTTTTAGTATTGCACATAAACTTCGGTTCTGCGCTATAAAAAAACATATTAGTTTGACGGCCATTACTCCTACATAAGCCATTCGAATTTACATTTTGTAGTTTCTTTTCCATTTCTTGTCTCTCCCTCAGTTGCTCACTTAAAGCCAACTCCATTAAGGTCTGCTTGGTTATTTTTTCCTAAATGCCAGATCAGAAGTTAGCTAAATTCGACAAAACTATGTGTATTCTGTGTGCACACATGTGTGAGTGTGTGCGTAAAGTAAAAAAACACAATATGCTCACTCCATCTATAATTGGTTTCTTCCCCTTCTTTTTACTTCGTTTTTCAGCTTCCTGAAGCAATGCTCTGGCCTCTTCAAGTTCCCTCTCCTCTATTTCCCTAAGAATCCTTTGGTTCTTTCTCCTCTCATACTCAGAAGCAAGCCTTCTCTGTTCCGCCTCTTCTGTTATCTTCTGCAATTTTAGTAACCTTGACTCCTCTCTTTCCTGTATCAGGCATGAAGAAGACTTGTAATTCGTAAATAAAGAAAAACTTACAGTAAGAAACTATCTGCTCACAAGTTGTAAATAAGAGAATACCATCTCTAGAAGGTGTCGTTCTTGTTCTTCTTTACGTTTTTCAATTATCGACTTACGGGCAAGAAGTCGTTTGTGTTCCTATTCTACCACATCTGGTAAACTTGACAGTGTTTCCCCAAGTTTAGATGTTTTTTTTACCGGAGAATATATCAAGTTCCTGACCTTGCTCATGCATTCCACAAAACTGCTCAAATGGCTCTGTAAGCCCTCTGATTCAAGACCCTGTAAATAAATATATGTGAAAGACAATATAAATTGTCAGTATTAAAGTAGTCATATGTCATTAACTATATCTAAAACGAAATATGATGGAAAACAAAGCTTAAATAAACCTAATTTCCTCAACTTCAAGTTAAAAAATCACATCTCATGAGGAAATACATGCAAGTTACTTTTTTAAGAAAACATCTTCAATAGTAATAAAACAAAGTTGTCCGAAAATTTCTTTATTCGACTTTAACAAGATCATTTAATCAAACAGTTCACAATGCTGAAATAGTTAGAATCTGTTGAGTTACTGAACAAGAGCCACACCCAACAGCTACCCCAAAATTATCTTTTCAACTTATCTTTTCAACTTCACCTCCCATACTTTTTACTGCATTGCTTACAAATTCAATTACTTTTTCCCCTCTAATATGTGTTGAGTTTCCATATGACCAGAACAAAAATATGTCTCTGTCTACATAGAATTTCTGCATTGCAACAGGATTTCAAATTTATTCGAAGTTAAGTGACCTAGAATACTGGAACTGTCAGTATTCATAGGATGCTTACCAGCTCTCCTTCTGAAATCGACCGTGTTCATCTCCAAATTAATACAAACAAAATAATCAAAACAAATTCACATATAATCAAACAAAATACACATATAATACACATATTATTGAGCATACACATATAATACACATTTAATCGAACATACACATATAATCTAATTCAATAAAATAGAACAAAGTTGGGTAGATTACCTATAATTGAAGCTTTACTTTAATTGAAGTTTTGGGGGGTTTTGGGTTTTGAAGTCGATTTTAGGGGTTAGGTTTTGAAATTGATTTTGGGGGTTTTTGAGTTTTCAGTGAGGTGTGAGATATGAGTGAGGTGAGAGAGGGGTGAGGCCGAGAGAGATGGTCGGGAGAGAGGTGAGAGAGGGTGCGGCGGAGAGAGAGAGCGAGAGCCTGAGAGAGAGAGGTCGGGACAGTGTTTTAGAGAGAGAGGTCGGTGTTTTAGAATGTTTTTGTGTAATAAAATTTTGGTACTAAAATTGCCCGCCCGATAAAAAAATCAAACTCCCGCCTACATATTTCGGTCAAATTGATCAAAAGTGTATCATGTTATTGTAACGCTTTTCTGAAGTATTGCTATAGTTCTAAAATTTCAAAATGCTTATTCGGCTTGCAACACTTTCCCATTTAAAATAACATTTTTCGAAAGTGTTACAATAGATATGGACATTTCTTGTCTATAGCAACATTTTATGCAACACAACCATATGATGGGGTTGCAATAGGTCATTTTTGGTGTAGTGTTCTAAAGTATTTAAGAGATAACATTACTTTTTATTCATTTCTATCTCCACTCACCAAAAACCCACCCCACCCAACTCTCTCTCACGCTCTCATCTCTCTCTCTCCCGTGGCCCTCTTCTTCCCCAACCCCTCCCTTTGTTCTTCATCTTTCTACAAATTAAACCCACCAAAACTTGTGATTCTCTTATCCAAATTTCAAGTGTGAGTAACCAAAACACTGCTCTCTCTAATCTCTACAACCCTCTTGTGTCAATATCAAGTTTTGATTCAATTTTGAATTTGATAATTTTCGGATTTTCATTTTTCTTTGTTTAAAACTTACATGCAATGGTTGATTATTGGTAATAGGGATGATTCTCGGTGAGATCCATCATTTTGGACTCATCAGAGAAGAAACCCGACCATGGGCAATGATCCTTGTGAGCCATGGTCTTGATTTCATATTTACAAGTTTGATTCAAGTCTATTCTTGCTTGATTGAGTGTTATAAGTTGATGCATGTCATTTATTTTATGATAATTGGTGATACTAGTTATAGATTAGAAGTGGGTTTTGATTTTTGTTAAGGATATGAGTTGTATGAGATGTGGTAGTAGAAATTTATAAGTTTTATTGATTGCATGTAAAAGATTCTTGAAGATCTTAGTGATTTTGGTATTAAAGTTTGATGGGTTACTAATTTCGAGATGAAATAGAACTTGTATGTATGTTAATTAAGTGTATTGTGAGTTCCATGTTAGTTTAAGAGAAAGTATGATTTTTATTTATATTATAGATGTTAGTTACAATTGAAAATTTGTTGATTTCACTTTGGGTTGAGATTGAAATGGTAAATGGTTTGGAAGATGGGAGTTAAGGTGGAAGGAGGTTAGTAAGAGAAGCCGAGAGAGGGAGAGAGATCAAGTGAGGGAGAGAGGCCGAGAGGAAGAGATGGTGAGAGAGTGAGGGAGAAGCCGAGAGTGAAAGAGATGGAGGGGAAGAAATTGAGTGTTAAATTGTGAGCATGGGAGTATGATTTAAAAATATGTTCATAGGTGTGTGTATTTTGAAAATGTGTTCTTAGGTGTGAGTTAGTTTAAAAATGTAATTTCGGTGTGAGTTCTTTTAAAACTAAGTTCTTGAAGGTGTATTTACCAAGGACGTGTGTTATTTTCATAAAATGTGTTTAGTGTGAGTGCGTCTTGTTTTAGAGAAATTATTTCTTTTCGCGTAAGTGCTTCTTTCAAAATATATGGTGTGTGTGAGGGTGTGGGTGACTAAAAGAGTGATTTTAAAACGTGTGCGTGAGGTTTGAAAATGTGAATTTGGGTAATGTGTGTTTTCACAAAGGATGTGTCATTGCGTAAGATGAGTTAGGGTGTGTGTGAGAGAAAGAGAGAGCTATGTGCGTGTGTGGTGTGACTGGGGCCATAAGGCCGAGAGAGGAAGAAGAAGAGAGTGAAGGCCGAGAGGCCGAGAAGAGAGAAAGGAAGAAAGGAGGAAGTGTTGGTGTTAGTGTTGTAATGTTATAGTTTTATTTAATCCTAAGCGGTATACATGGTCAATTTTATGCTTAGTTATACTTTATTTGGCATAGGTCGTCGTCAATTGAATAAGTATATATGTTGGATTTATGTGGTCGTCTTTGATTAGACTTTGTTTTGCTTTAGCAATTAGGATTGGGTTTTGATTAGTTAAATCGACACTTAATCGTAAATTGATTTATGTGGTTGGTATAATTCTTGAGGTGCGTATACATGGCTTATGTGACTAAGTGTCAAGGATGTCATGTGATGTCCTTAAGCGATTTATGCTAAGTGACTACATGTTTAAATGTTAATTAAAGTTGTAAAGACACTATGTGCTTCTTGATTGTATACATATAAGTACATGTGAGTGTATGACGATGGGGTAGAAGTACTTAGAGATACGTAAACAAAGCTGAGGTACTAAGTTATAAAGACTAAGACGATATTATACCTTTATATAGGTACAAGTAGGAGGCCAGGAAAGGAGCCCGTGTACGTAAAGTCGGAATGGTGTACAAGTTATTGAGTTAGTTTATCGGCTTTTGAGGCAAGTGTCTTTTCCCTCCACTTATTTTTCAAGTGGTAGTTCTCTTAAATTATGATGTGAATGTTACCCTTGAATTCTATTGCAAGTATACGTCCTACTTTTACTTATCCTTTACTTACCTTTATGCAATTGTTCTCAATATCATGTTATTGTACCCTTTTTACCTTGCTCTTTCTTATAAAACCTACAATTGTTCCTTCACCTTTGCTTTATTCATATAAACCTTTCTCTTGACTTATATTTTGTCGACCTTTGTTAACTTTTGAATACCTGAAGCATACTTATCCCTTTGCTCATTTACTTACCATGTCTTTCAATTATCAAACTTTCAAACCCTTGCAATAAAATCTTGAATTAGCTTGTACCCTGAAATGAATGTTGGAAATGTTGAAAGCCTCTTATTCATTTAATCCCTTTGTTGAATTACTTATGAATGGAACAAACTTTGACCGTGGCGGCGGTCCTGGTTACTTATGTATTTATTTTATGGCCAATGTGTGCCTATGGATCCTGAATGTTAGGACCTTGTGAAAACATGGTCTGGAGCTTTACGTGGCTGATCACCCGTATAGCTCGTACCGTCTTATCGGAAGTTCCAATTCAATTGCTTAATCTTATTCTTTGAACATAAATGTATATCTTGAAACTTGTTACCAACTGAATACCATTTGATTATCTTTTGGTTACCAATTGATTTCCATTTGATTACTAATGAATTTCTAGTTGATGGATTTATCAAATGAAAACTGCTTACATTGATTTCACTTGCTGGGCAATGTTTGGCTCACTCTTGTTTTCATTATTCCCTAACCTTTCAGTTAGGAATGGAGGATGTCGTTTTCGAGTAACCGCTAAGAGGACCGTGAGAAGGCCTGATTCGAGAATTTAGGCTCCATGTTGCCAGACAGATAGAATTCATGTTAGTTCTCACCAATGGTTAGATGGTGGCTTATGGTTTGTAATAAAACTGAATTAGATGTTGTAATAAACTTTGATATTTTAGATTCTTGTTTCATACCATAACCCGTGATCGATCCTTTGTTGAGGGGTCGTCTGTATAATTATGTTTTATTCAGAGCGATAGTGGCACCAAATCCTGACCCCGGATTTGGGGGCGTCACAGGTTGGTATCAGAGATACAGGTTATTGGTCACTGAAACAAGAATAGGTAGAAGAGTCTAAGATAGGAAAAACGATGAGAAAACTCACATAGAGTTTGAGCTAGGATCTATGAATATAGTTTTGACCAATAGGATAGGTTCGCTCTAGGACTTACACTACTAGAAAACAGTCAATAGACATCAGCTAAAAACCGATGTCTGCCAATTTTTCAACCGATGTCTTGGTGGGTGTAGAGAAAGGTCCAAGTCTTTAACATCGGTTTTAAGCCGATGTCTTAAGTACCTTTTGAAATCGTTTTTTGGCAACCAAATGATGTATATACATATAAATGCCATCAGTCAGTAACTGATGTCTAAGATAACAACGACTACAGTCAGTAACTGATGTCTAATATAATAAAGAATACAGTTTATAACTGATGTCTAAGATAGCTAATACAATCAATAACTGATGTCTAAGACAACAAAGACATCAGTTGCAGATTTTGTTACAAAGAAAAAGCGATGTTACTGTGTTTAAATTATATCAGTTTGTTTATTTTATTCCATGCAACTGATGTATAATGGAATACCATTTTAGTACCATAAATACCAAATCCATGCCAAAAAAACAAGAACAAACTATGACAAAAACCATTCAACCAATTCAACAAACTATACCAAATTCAACAAAAACCATCCAACAAAAATAAAGGCACCTAGCCATAATTTCATCCGACAATGCAATTCCAACTCTTTACATACCATCTACCATAACCTATCATTTACAAAAATCATCCACTTTCCACATTCCATAAATCATCCACAAATTCTTACCACATCCATCTTAAAACAATACTAGTGGACAATAAAGGAACAAATTACAGGTAGAGCCGTAGAGGAACACAATGGTGACATGATGTAGATGCAGCAAACCCATCTTCATCAGCGCTTTACAGCAACAGAACTCTACAAGTCAGTACTTGTATATATTCCTCTTTCACTTCAACAAATAGGCCTCAATTTTCTTATGCCGGCAAGCTCCTAAGTTCACAGAAGGTAGCACTAAGTATTACTATATCAATAATAAGTATTCATACAACTCATGATATCATCATCTTTACTATGATTTGCAATAATTGAGCTCTATCATTTTCATATGTAAAAAAAAATATTCCTATATCACCAAGCAAATCTCAATAATGTCTGCTGAGATATTTTGAGCAAGCACCTTGTTCAACATACTACAAGTAGATCCGTATTTTCTTTCATCAAGCAACCTACTTGTTTTATAAATTGCACTTGGGTCTTTTAGTTCGGAAGTATTGATTTACATTTTACACTTAATCTCCTTGATAAACAAATAATTGCAGTTTGTCACTAAAATGCAATGTCTCCTTCACTAAAATCCTTAAATAATTTCAGTTTGTAAATTTTGAAGCTCTTCCATTATCTAAGAAAAGAGAAAAATATCATAACTCTAGTGATAGGTGAAAGAAAGCATGATCATTCACATAGTCACAAACTAAACGTCCTAATTGTAATATGGTACCTGCAATATCCTCTATTCATTACCAGCAATCTGAGTCTGTTGGCCCTGTGTCAAGCCACTTCTCAGTCGGTTGTCCCTTGTAAGTTTGCCAAGTTATCTCATCAATGTCATCCTACATAAGAGTAAAATTACAATAATGTAAAAAAAAAGAATTCACTTCAGTAACAAGTAACAACTGGCCAGACAAATAAGGACTCTCAGGAAAAGGAAAATTTAAAATCAATAGACTCATAGTATAAAAGGCCTGCATCTATATCCTCATAGAAGTTATGAACAGAAAAGTAATAGTAGCAATAGTAACCTCTTTCCCAGATTAAGGAGCATCTAAAGCATCATAGTAAATATCAATTAGCTTGAGCATCTTTTTCTTCAAGTTATTCTTTTCATTAGAATTATTATCTAGTGTTAGAAATTTGTCCGTGAAAGCCATAGATGATCTCCTTTCAACACAGTACAGAAAACCCACAGGTAAGCTATAATTCCGCAAGTGAGTTTCACAAGTAAATTAAACCAGTAAAGAAGGCACAAGAACAGCTTTTAATAATGAAAAAAATAAAAATAAATCATTATGCAGAGGTTTGAGATATAGCCAGCAAATATAGAACAAATTAATTAGCGTTACGAGAGAAAGTAAAGACAGCAGACATACCCTTAGATGAGAGAACACGTTTCTCGTGGTGTCCGCTGTTCAGTACCTTAACATTGAACTGTCTTGGGATGGTGTCTATTGTTGGTATCTTGTATGTCCATGTGCTATCAGCAACCACCAATCCATCTCCATTAGATATCCTTAAATGTTGCTCAGTTGAAGTGAATAGATATCTACAACAGGCATAGAATGTCCGATTTAGACAGTTCCCTGGTGCATCATAGTCAACTCTTGAGTATCCACCATGCATCTTGGAATGCTTAACATAACATGAATACGCATAAAGCATACAAGTCACTACATGTCAACTAACCAATTTAGTGAAATCGGATGGAAGAAACTGGAAAACAAGATGAACGTCAGTATATAGATGCAGTCATTCTTACCCGAAACAAGTAGTTTTCTGGAGATAGAGATATCTTTTGTCCATTTTCAAATGCCATATCAACAGCAGGAAAGAATTTTGGCAATTCTGAAATATTACTGAAACAATGCTCCAATCAATACACTCTATGAAGATACTCGTAAATCAATCAAATAGAACTTTAGTTGGCCTTGCATTACCTTCCAGCACCAAAGAAACAGATGTCATTATAGTTTGGGTCAGGACCAGGAATCTGCTTCAAGGAACTCACCTCCTTCAAAATCTGGATACAACCATTATATTAAACGCAAGATCAAAATAATCTAATTTACCTGCTTCCAGAGCTTGCAGAGGATCTCCTTCTGAATCAATGGTCCGGGGAACAATCCTAGTTTTGTGGTGAGCTGCCACTGTAATTCAGCTATAAACCATCTTTCCATTCCAAGATCCCATGTCAAGAATTACTCCTACTTGAAACTTCTTTTGTGAATGAAACACAGGCAAAAGAGGCTAAAGAACACTAGTAGGACACATGATATGCAGTAGGCTTATGGTAAGTGGCTTCAGAAAACAATCACATATGGATTCTTAAGTGAAGTTATAAATTACAAATACACATCAGAGCACTTTTATACTACGCGAAGGCAGAACGGAAGAAAAAAAACATCTGAACTGGTATGATGAGTTTGCATAGCGTGTGAGATTGTGCCAATCTAGAAAATTTATGTATTACAGAAACAAACCAACTATTCTGATATCCACAGATATTATTCACAGTTGAGGTCTCATTTATCCATCATCTAATATCTTTTATTTCCAAGTGTAAACTACTCCATTTCAACCATCAACTTCAGTTATAAAAATGGACAGCAAGAAGAATTTACATAAAAGTCTAGTGTAATTAGTGATATATACAACTCTTTAATCACAAATATTGAATATATAACAAATATATGGACTCCTGTATCATCAGGAATATATAACAAATATATGGACTCCTGTATTATACAAAGATTCATGAGGGAAGTCAAATTCCATAGCTCATCAGGGATGACACCCGTGACATCCAATACATTAACCGACCTGTCAATATATATATATATATATATATATATATATATATAAAATCCGCATTGGCAAAGTATCTAGGGAGAAAAAAAATATATACATTACACTGTCCTTTACCAAATATCAAACAGTTGTAGTACTTGCTGAGCTTAACAAAACTAAGAGATTTTATAAATTTGTTGAAGAGAGGACATAGAGCTGAGTAATGTGGCAAGTAGTAGAGCTGCAGTCACATTTAATGCCCGGATTATCTATCGTAGCTGAACCAATGGCAACTCCACTACATAATTCTCCACTTATATTCCAATTACTCGATGCCGAAATCCTCCATTTTCGAAAAATGGAGTTCAAGATTCTTCATGTACTCACAGTAAATATCGAAATGCTTTGGTACTTAATTATAAAAAAATTCATGTACTAACTAACTTTAAAATTAAAGATTCTACTACCAAACACTTGTTTCCTGTTGTTTTAGTATTTGTCAGTATATTTATATTTTATTTTAAAGCTGATTTTTGGATGCTCTCTCCTTATTATATATGCACATAAATCTGTCATACTCTCTATTCGACAACCACATTTTCTACTTGTCTAGGCATGATGTGGATTTTTAATTATTATAGAGACTTGCAGGGAGAGACCTATAGAGAGAGAGATAGTGAACGTACCTTCGTCAGGATCCACTGTTAATTGAGCCATCACACTAAAACAGAAGCTTAAGAAGATGAAGATGACAATCTTATACATGTTAGCTCCTCCCATCAGCTTCGGTTTTTAGATAGAACTGAAGATACTTGTAAGTTGTAACTTGATACATGTAGTACATTTTAAACAAATGATTGAGGCTGATGGTCAGATTTCCAGTAGCAAATTTATCAAATATATAATTGTAGATATTTAATTTTTTGCGAATAATATAAAATATTCTCACAGAAAGGGCTAAACCTAAAGATACTCCACCAATAAGAAATAAACCTCCAAATCTATCAACTTTCAGAACTTGAGGCTGAGCCAGTGTCCCCTGGTTTACTGAAGATGATGGTTTATCATACCATTTCTCAAGTGTATCAAGTGTTCCGTGCTCTCTACACAAAATCGAGTACAATATTTGTCACTTGTAGGTATGAAGAATGTCTTCACAGGTTACAAAAGTAATATAGAGTTGATGGCAGTATATATACAGAATCAACAACAACAGCGTAACAAGCTTGCGCACAAACACACACGCACACACAGAGAGAGGGTATGATACTATGATCTACTGAAACTGCTTCTCGGATTATATTTCTTCTCTTCTTAATACAGGAAAGATTTGGCTGATTAAAAAGGTAAAAATCAATTGTTATAAATCATTTTTTGGTGTTTCTTATTTCATCAAGAATTGAGACCTCAGTTCAGTTAGAGCATAAACCAAATCTGGGATGATTTTAACATAGCAAGTGCTGATGTATACTTAACTAGTAAACTGTCTGAATAATAGAGTGGTTTTCTGAACAACAATCTGTTTAAAACTCTTAAAACAATTCAAATTTTTGTCTAAACCCTCATTATAGTCAAGATAAAAAAATTGTACATACGATATTTTTACATATAGGTATAAATCAACATGAATACATCCAAAAATAGATAATCTTATTTTCAGATAATACATGTACCTATACAGTAATCATTCACACAAACATGTATGATGCATATGTCTTCAGAATTTTTACCATTTTACGTAATTATACTAACTGACCATTTTAGTGTCAATCTATGAAATCGAGGCTTTAACGACAAAATCACAACTCTAATCAAACACATGATGGGAATCAACAAAAACACATAAAATTTCAAGAATATCAAGAAAATCACAAACCTGAAAATCTGTTGAATGATTTTCACTATGCCAAGCTCTTCTAACACACTCATAAGGTTTAGGACGAGGTCTAGGCATCTAATTAATTGATAATTTGTCAAAATCACCAATTAATATGTTCAAAAACTGAAATCAAACAACAAAAATAAAATTTCAAAGTAAATTTGAAATACACTTACAAATTAGAGCCTGATTCGTGTTATAGGGCTCGATTAGAACTTGTATAGGCTTTGAGAGTATCGACTTCTAGAGAATCGAAAATCAATTGCTCAAATTAGGGTTCCATGAAATGTCTTCCTCGATTTAGGGCTTCTATGCTAGTAGCTCGAATTAGGACAGTGAATGTATGTGTGATTGAGAGAGACTGAAGAAAGAGGAGTGAGAGACTGAAGAGAAAGGGGTTCTTCAGTTCGAGAGAGAGGTGAGGTCGAGAGAGAGGGGGTGTTTTTTCAGTTTAATTAGTTTTTGTTTCAATTAAATTTTTACTTTTGTATGATTTAGAGGAGAGGGGTACAACAGCTCAAAAAAACGGGGGAAGAAAAATTGGGAAAGAGGGGGAAATTGTAGAGGGAAAACATTTAATATAAGGGGGGAAGTATTAGCGGGTGCTTAAAATTTTTTAAAGACGTTATTACATCGGTTTGGATATAATCTGATGTTATAACAATACAAAGACATCAGTTATTTAGAAATTAATGTTAATTAGGATCTTTTACATCGGTGGCCCCAACAACCGATGTTATATGTGCGATGTCTATTGACCTACTTCTAGTAGTGTTAAGCTTCATAGGTAAAATAGGATTTGTAGATGTAGGTTACCTTTAGGATGAGTATTAGTAGAATTAAGATAACCCTTTACCGTTTAAGTATCTTCTTGGCTTATTATTGTGTGGTTATAGATAATGGCTGTTTTGAGAGATTAACCTTCATATGAGATTCCTTTTCTTAAGCCAGAGTCGTCAATATCAGTATCAGTGCATGCACCCGACCAAGTGGAGATTTCCATTACCCCTTGGGTAAATTTATTTTCTTATATTATAGCTGCATGTCAAGGCAGAGTTATTTCTTACGTGTAGAATGAAAGGGATTGAAGATGGATGGAATATTGAACGAATTATGGATTATGTGTGGATGATTGAGTAAGTATTTGAGATATTTTTATAACAGGGCATAGTCCATTTTACGAATAGGTCATGCCGAATTTTCTGTAGAAATATTAACTTAAGTTACGCACTTCCATGTTATATCGTATTCTGACATATCGAGAGAGTATACGCTTGAACCATATGAAGATCGGGTTGCGGACGAAGAAACTAATTCGAAACTGGAGGAGTCAATCGGAGAGTCAGAGCTACCAGTTCGGGAGACATCAGCTGCAGATCTTTACGTACTTTCCAGAATTTCATCTACGACTTCGGCTACATCGCGAACGCTATAGAAAACACCGCGCAGAGTTCCGAACCAAGTTTAGTTAGAATCGATTGAGAGTAGAAGCTCTAAGATAACGTCTAGAAAGACATTAGATAGATTCTTTGCGATATGATAACGATTTTACCCCCGTGATAGGGACATTCATTCAGAGGAGCGGCTAAAGTGTAAATTCCTTCTTTGTACAAGATTGCACAAGTTGATTTACTAGCGGGACATACCTATAAGCTCAGACTAGAAATTTACTTCCCTAAGAACTACTTACATGAGACAAGGCGTGATTACCTCCATTCGTTCGATGTAAGGATAAGTCTGTTCACAACTAGTCATTGATTTTATTCAATTTACCTTTTTCAAAGATTCAATTTTTCACTTCTATTATTTTGTTCTTTACGAAATACCTCTCTTGTTCAGGGGCTACTTGATCCAATATTTTATAAACTTTTGAAACTCTTAAACCTTTCATATATTCCTCTTAAATTTTTGATCCTCCTTGTTGTAACTAAGATGAACAACCCTATATATATTGGGGATTCAGGGACTTTCTATCTATATGATAGAAGTCCGGTGGGACGCCACTGGTTCTGTGTTTGTCACAAAAGTACTAAAGGTTGGCCACCTTCTGTACTGTGTTTTTTAAAGTGACAAATGCAACCTGATAAAGTTCGATGATCATCTTGATCTCTTAGTTAAATTCTTTTTATCAGAAATTCTTACTAAACATGCTTGTTATATTTCCATATTTGTTGACACCTTCGTATCTATTGGTTCATTTTATCGGAAACTCTTACGACTCTTAGAGGTATCAAAGATTGGAAGTCGCAAAGGCGAAAATGACGGTATTCTGAGTATTAAGTTGTGCCTACATTGACTGGAAATTTGTTTTGATCGAGTTTAGGAAATTGTTTTAAAAGGAGGACTGAACGTTGAGTCAGATTGCTCATTAGACTTACAACACGATTACAAGGTTTATTATTAACGAGAATTTGGTATGGATAAGGAGAAGGTAACAAGGATATACCAATACTAATCATGATGAAGTATGAAATAAAGTGATATTGGAGAGGCATTGGTTATTGTTATAGAGGACTGTTATTCTACTTGTTGGGAAAGTATATATATGAGTACCTGTTTATTCTATATTTCACTTTGAATATGGTAGTTAGATCATTACAAGGTTTTGAACGTCTTGAGACCACATATTGGATGTAAACTTTAGAACTGAAGCAGGATAAGTTGAGCATAGCATAATATGAAGCAAAGTTTATAGAGCTAGTCAGGTTTGTGTTCGAATATGAGAATATCGATGAGAAGAGAGTTAAGAGACTCCAACATGAAGTAAGATCATGGATTAGGAGTAAAGTTATTGATTACAAACAGAAGAAGCTAGAAAAGGGAAGGCGGAGACACGGGAAGAAGACCAATAATTAAGGAACTTTCAGAGCCGTTTCGATATAAGGCCTGAGTTTCAGTCAAACAGGAATGTTGGATTTGGAAGACCAGAAACTGGAAGTGATGGTCAAGGGAACCGTCCATAAGATTTGGATCAACAAAGACCTCTGAGACCTCCGATACCAGAATGTAGAACTTGTGGATAAAAAACAACTAGGATTTTGTAATAAGATCAATATAGTACGTTACAAGTGTAATCAGAGAGGACATTGCGCCAATGAGAGCTATAAACCGAAGGCTAGAGTTAAGTGTAACAAGTATGGAGAGGTGTGAAATGTCTTAAGAGATGGCAATCGTTAAGCCCAGTAAGCAATATGTTGAGAATGAATGGACCACCATTTACTAAGCAACCAAGGACAAGAACCCTTAATATGACCATGAGCGATATAGTGAAAATAAGGATGTAGTTACAGATATGTTTCACATAGATTACGGAAATGCCAAAGTGTTAATTTATTTTAGAGCTACCAAGTATTTTATCTCTATAGAGTTTGCTCATAAACCGCGTTGTACGATTCAACTACTAAGTAAAGCCTTGACTATAGGAATATCTAATCAGGAGCGTATATCGATTCATCTAGCTTTTCCTCGTTGTGAGATTGATATAATTGCTCACCATTTCTCTTAGGATGACTTAATTCCCGTCAAGTTGGGGAGATTTGATGTAAATTCAAAAAATGGATTGGTTAACAGAATATGGGGAAAATGGAATTGCGAGCTACAGATAAAGTAGAAGTTGTGTTCCTAGGTCAGAAACAAACAAAGAAATTCTAACTTGTCATGTAGGGAAGGAGATTATTGCGCCAAGGTTGTCAAGTATATCTAGCACATGTGGTTAACACCAGTAAAGAGACACCTAAGGGGAATAGATTCCAGTGGTTGATAAATTTCCGGAGATATTTCTCGACGATCTTTCAGGTTAACTCCCTAAATGGAAATAGAGTTTGTTGTAGACTTAGTACCCGGATGAGAACGAATTTCAAAGGCACCATATAGAAAGGCACTAGTAGAAATGTAAAGGTTAGCAATTCAATTGCAAGATTTTAGGAAAAAGAGGATTTAAGTTAATTTTTTTGTGTGTAAATTTAAAATGTACTTTTGTGTGTTTTCAAAATACGATTTTAAAAGTGTGTGTGTAATCTTTCATGAAGGTGTTGAGGTGTGGGTGTTGTTTAAAGAAAGTAGTAAGTTTTTATAAAGAAAGAGTTTTCTTAAAGGTATACTTTTAGGTAGAAATCTAAAGATGGGATTTTGAGTGAGTAGGTGTATACTTTAAAATGTGACTTTGGTGTGAGTTGTTCAAAAACATGATTTTCCAAAGGTTTGAGCGTGTTATTCAAAAATAAGATTTTATGAGTATGATTTAAATACGATTTAAAAATGTGTGTGTGCGTATTCTTTTAAACGTGTTCTTTTCACAAATGTGACTTTGTGTGTGTGTGTGTCATTCAAAAACATAATCTTGTAAAAGTGTGAGTGTGTTATTTCAAAATATGATTTCGTATGAGTAAGTGTCTCACATGTTAGAGAGTTAAAACTGCACATCAGAGATTTAGTGGACCATTACAACCATTAGAAATTCCTGAATTTAAGAATGAACATCTCATGATGCCATTTGAGTTATGATCGACGGATTTACCAAGTTGGTACCTTTCTTTCCCATCAACGAGAAACTTTCATTAGATAAATTGGTTTATCGACTATAAGAGATATTAGTGAGGCATATGATTCAAGTATTAATCGAATTTGACCAAGACCCGCAATTCTATTCAAGACTTTGGAGAAAGTTGTTGGCATGTTCATAAACCAAGTTGAACATGTGTACCATGTATCATCCTCAAACAGAGGGTCAAAGTGAAACGACTATTTAGACAAACAAAGACATACTTGTAACAGTTTGTACGATGAATTTTGAAGACAATTGAGATGATCGTTTGACATTAGTGGAATTCTTTTACCGCAATAGCTATCACGCGAATATTGAAATGCCAGCTTATGAAGCCTTGTACGGAGAAAGAGGTAGATCCTCAATAGGTTGAAAAGAAGTTGATAAATGCAAGAGATTGGAACCAGAGTTAATGTATCATACCAAAGAAACTATTGAGCTCATCCAGAAAGGATTAATAGCTACTCGGAATCGACGACTGTAATATGATGATTAAACCAGGGAAGGTATAGATTATAGAGTAACAGAGTCAGTCCTATTTAAAGTGTCACCATGGAAAACACGATTTGGTAAGTAAGGAAAGCTTAGTCCAAAATTAGTTACACCTTTTTAGATATTGAAGTTCCGTGGGTAAGATTGCGTATAAGCTAGCCTTATGCAACATATCCATAGTGTATTTCACGTGTCTATGCTTAAGACGTAGTATTTCGATTCTAACCATGTAATAGAATACGAGTCGATAGAGATTCAAACTTATTTGTACTATGTTGAGCAAACAGTAGAAAATTTTAGATCGGAAAGAGAAAGTGCTTAGAGATAAAATAGTTGTACTAGTAAGGGTATTGTGGAGAAACCCCAGGGTTGAAGACTCAACTTGGGAGTTAGAAACTAAAATGTTAGAAAAGTACTCTCAGCGGTTTACGTAATAGATTCTGAGGACAGAATCCTTTTAAGGGGGAAGGTTGTAACGCCTTAGAATTTTTGACTTGTAAATTATTATCAATAAGTGAATACCCTTAATTGTATATGTGTATGATAATTCTTTAATAGGCTCTTTGTGCTAATTTGAGTAGCCTTAAATTTATTTTGTTAATAAGAGCTATTTAAAATTATTTTATATTTATTGCTAGTAATAGCCATTGAGATTTTATTCTTGAAATTTTAGTTAGCAATGATGATCTTGGTATAATTTGATTTATGTGTAAGCTCATATTTTAGTCATACTTATTTGAGATAAAAATAATCATTTGATATAGTCCTATAATTTTGAAATTTCTTTATGTGCCATAATTGTTACGTGCTTAAAATGTGAATTATATGTGTGGAGAATAATTAGTTAATTGTGAATGTGGTTTCTAAATTTTATTTAAGTGCTCTGAGAATTTATTTGGGTCATATAATATTTATATTAAATTTAGAGTATGCTAAATTATTTAATTAATAGCATAAAATATTTCTTAGCATTATTTTATTTCTACTTTAGTTTTAAACTCATGATTTAAATTTTATAATCACTTAATTATTTTAATTATTTATTTTGAGGGATGCTACACCTTCTAGATTATTTATTTTCAGTGGGTAATTTATTTATTTACCTAGGGAGTAATAAAATTTTATTTAAAATTGTTTTTGAGATAAAAAGGCATTTTATTTGATTATTTCTATGTAAATGCAATTTTATTTATCTAATCTACAAAAGTTATTTGTAGAATAATATTTCTAATTTATCTAGAGTGGGAATTATGAATTTACATCATAGCCCTTGTTTTTATTAATTTAGCAATGGAGTTAGTGAGACAATTTTGTAAATTATAATATATTTCTAAAGTATTTAAGAGATAACATTACTTTTTATTCATTTCTATCTCCACTCACCAAAAACCCACCCCACCCAACTCTGTCTCACGCTCTCATCTCTGTCTCTCCCGTGGCCCTCTTCTTCCCCAACCCCTCCCTTTGTTCTTCATCTTTCTACAAATTAAACCCACCAAAACTTGTGATTCTCTTATCCAAATTTCAAGTGTGAGTAACCAAAACACTCCTCTCTCTAATCTCTACAACCCTCTTGTGTCAATATCAAGTTTTGACTCAATTTTGAATTTGATAATTTTCGGATTTTCATTTCTCTTTGTTTAAAACTTACATGCAATGGTTGATTATTGGTAATATGGATGATTCTCGGTGAGATCCATCATTTTGGACTCATCGGAGAAGAAACCCGACCATGGGCAATGATCCTTGTGAGCCATGGTCTTGATTTCATATTTACAAGTTTGATTCAAGTCTATTCTTGCTTGATTGAGTGTTATAAGTTGATGCATGTCATTTATTTTATGATAATTGGTGATACTAGTTATAGATTAGAAGTGAGTTTTGATTTTTGTTAAGGATATGAGTTGTATGAGATGCGGGTAGTAGAAATTTATAACTTTTATTGATTGCATGTAAGAGATTCTTGAAGATCTTAGTGATTTTGGTATTAAAGTTTGATGGGTTATTAATTTCAAGATGAAATAGAACTTGTATGTATGTTAATTAAGTGTATTGTGAGTTCCATGTTAGTTTAAGAGAAAGTATGATTTTTATTTATATTATAGATGTTAGTTACAATTGAAAATTTGTTGATTTAACTTTGGGTTGAGATTGAAATGGTAAATGGTTTGGAAGATGGGAGTTAAGGTGGAAGGAGGTTAGTAAGAGAAGCCGAGAGAGGGAGAGAGATCAAGTGAGGGAGAGAGGCCGAGAGGAAGAGATGGTGAGAGAGTGAGGGAGAAGCCGAGAGTGAAAGAGATGGAGGGGAAGAAATTGAGTGTTAAATTGTGAGCATGGGAGTATGATTTAAAAATATGTTCATAGGTGTGTGTATTTTGAAAATGTGTTCTTAGGTGTGAGTTAGTTTAAAAATGTAATTTCGGTGTGAGTTCTTTTAAAACTAAGTTCTTGAAGGTGTATTTACCAAGGACGTGTGTTATTTTCATAAAATGTGTTTAGTGTGAGTGCGTCTTGTTTTAGAGAAATTATTTCTTTTCGCGTAAGTGCTTCTTTCAAAATATATGGTGTGTGTGAGGGTGTGGGTGACTAAAAGAGTGATTTTAAAAAGTGTGCGTGAGGTTTGAAAATGTGAATTTGGGTAATGTGTGTTTTCACAAAGGATGTGTCATTGCGTAAGATGAGTTAGGGTGTGTGTGAGAGAAAGAGAGAGCTATCTGCGTGTGTGGTGTGACTGGGGCCATAAGGCCGAGAGAGGAAGAAGAAGAGAGTGAAGGCCGAGAGGCCGAGAAGAGAGAAAGGAAGAAAGGAGGAAGTGTTGGTGTTAGTGTTGTAATGTTATAGTTTTATTTAATCCTAAGCGGTATACATGGTCAATTTTATGCTTAGTTATACTTTAGTTGGCATAGGTCGTCGTCAATTGAATAAGTATATATGTTGGATTTATGTGGTCGTCTTTGATTAGACTTTGTTTTGCTTTAGCAATTAGGATTGGGTTTTGATTAGTTAAATCGACACTTAATCGTAAATTGATTTATGTGGTTGGTATAATTCTTGAGATGCGTATACATGGCTTATATGACTAATTAAGTGTCAAGGATATCATGTGATGTCCTTAAGCGATTTATGCTAAGTGACTACATGTTTAAATGTTAATTAAAGTTGTAAAGACACTATGTGCTTCTTGATTGTATATACATATAAGTACATGTGAGTGTATGACGATGGGGTAGAAGTACTTAGAGATACGTAAACAAAGCTGAGGTACTAAGTTATAAAGACTAAGACGATATTATACCTTTATATAGGTACAAGTAGGAGGCCAGGAAAGGAGCCCGTGTACGTAAAGTCGGAATGGTGTACAAGTTATTGAGTTAGTTCATCGGCTTTTGAGGCAAGTGTCTTTTCCCTCCACTTATTTTTCAAGTGGCAGTTCTCTTAAATTATGATGTGAATGTTACCCTTGAATTCTATTGCAAGTATACGTCCTACTTTTACTTATCCTTTACTTACCTTTATGCAATTGTTCTCAATATAATGTTATTGTACCCTTTTTACCTTGCTCTTTCTTATAAAACCTACAATTGTTCCTTCTCCTTTGCTTTATTCATATAAACCTTTCTCTTGACTTATATTTTGTCGACCTTTGTTAACTTTTGAATACCCGAAGCATACTTATCCCTTTGCTCATTTACTTACCATGTCTTTCAATTATCAAACTTTCAAACCCTTGCAATAAAATCTTGAATTAGCTTGTACCCTGAAATGAATGTTGGAAATGTTGAAAGCCTCTTATTCATTTAATCCCTTTGTTGAATTACTTATGAATGGAACAAACTTTGACCGTGGCGGCGAACCTGGTTACTTATGTATTTATTTTATGGCCAATGTGTGCCTATGGATCCTGAATGTTAGGACCTTGTGAAAACATGGTCTGGAGCTTTACGTGGCTGATCACCTGTATAGCTCGTACCGTCTTATCAAAAGTTCCAATTCAATTGCTTAATCTTATTCTTTGAACATAAATGTATATCTTGAAACTTGTTACCAACTGAATACCATTTGATTATCTTTTGGTTACCAATTGATTTCCATTTGATTACTAATGAATTTCTAGTTGATGGATTTATCAAATGAAAACTGCTTACATTGATTTCACTTGCTGGGCAATGTTTGGCTCACTCTTGTTTTTATTATTCCCTGACCTTTCAATTAGGAATGGTGGATGTCGTTTTCGAGTAACCGCTAAGAGGACCGTGAGAAGGCCTGATTCGAGAATTTAGGCTCCATGTTGCCAGACAGATAGAATTCATGTTAGTTCTCACCAATGGTTAGATGGTGGCTTATGGTTTGTAATAAAACTGAATTAGATGTTGTAATAAACTTTGATATTTTAGATTCTTGTTTCATACCATAACCTGTGATCGATCCTTTCTTGAGGGCTCGTCTGTATAATTATGTTTTATTCAGAGCGATAGTGGCACCAAATCCTGACCCCGGATTTGGGGGCGTCACACTTTTGCTCCTGTTGCAAGACTAGAAGCCATCAGGATATTTCTTGCTTATAAAGCACATAAGAAATTCAAGGTTTTCCAGATGGATGTTAAAAGTGCTTTCTTAAATGGAGAACTGGAGGAAGAAGTCTATGTTGAGCAACCTCCTGGTTTCATTGATCCTAAATATCCAGATCATGTCTACAGATTGGATAAGGCACTTTATGGACTAAAGCAAGCTCCAAGAGCATGGTATGAAACTTTAGCTCTATTCTTACTGGAAAGTGGATTCAAAAGAGGTGCTATTGATAAAACTCTATTTTATTTGAATCATGGTAAGGACTTGTTGTTAGTTCAGATTTAAGTTGATGATATCATTTTTGGGTCAATAAACAATAAGCTTTGTGAAAAGTTTTCCAAGCTTATGCAATCAAGATATCAAATGAGCATGATGGGAGAAATGAGTTACTTTCTTGGTCTTCAAGTTAAACAGACTGATGAAGGGATTTTTATCAATCAGTCTAAATATACAAGGAATTTATTGACAAGGTTTAACATGCAAGATAGTTCTCCTGCTACAACTCCCATAGCTACAGCTACCAAACTTGATCCTGATCAAGGTACTGAGGTAGATGTAACTCACTACAGAGGAATGATTGGATCTTTATTGTATCTCACTGCAAGTAGACCAGATATCATGTTTGCAACCTGTCCGTGTGCAAGATTTCAAGCAAAACCTAGAGAACCCCATCTGATTGCAGTCAAAAGAATTTTCAGATATCTCAAAGGCACTTCTTCACTTGGCCTTTGGTATGCAAGGGAATCAGATTTTGGGTTGTGTGGTTATTCAGATGCTGATTTTGCAGGATGCAAAATAGACAGGAAAAGTACTTCAGGAAGCTGTCAGTTTTTGGGTGGAAGACTAGTTTCATGGTTCAGTAAAAGCAAAAATCCATTTCCACTTCAACTGCAGAAGTTGAGTACATTGCTGCAGGAAGTTGTTGTGCTCAGATAATGTGGATGAGAAATCAGTTGTTAGATTATGGCCTGTCATACTCAAAAATCCCTATTTATTGTGATAACCAAAGTGCTATTGCAATGACAGGAAATCCAGTTCAACATTCTCTTACTAAACACATCAGTATTCGATATCACTTCATAAGAGAACAAGTTCTGGAAGGAACAATTGAACTTCACTTTGTTCCTACTGATCAACAACTAGCTGATATATTCACCAAGCCACTACATGAAGCTACTTTCAATAAATTGGTGAATGAACTTGGAATGATGATCTTTGAGAATTTCTGAGGAAAGCTACAGAGAGGAAATCCTGATAACTGTCAAATCCTGATGGTTATTCAGAAAGGTATGTTTTCTTTGATCAAATCTTGATAGGATGTTATCCTGACAGGAAGTCAACTGGTCAATCCTGATGTTCAGGTCAGTATTTCATTGCTTAATTTGTGCCTCATTTTTCGTCAGTATCTGCTGATGGACGGTTGAGTTTTAGTAGGACAACTGTATGCGCGCGTGTGTTGCACTGTTATAGATATACATATACATACACATAAAAAGCGGTGCAGTTTCATTTAAATTACACACGTAATCTGTCCACTAATTTTTTGTGCACAAATCATATTTTGCCACCTGTTATTGAGAGTAAAGTTTTGTTCTAACAAAATACTTTTACTTATTCTACATCATTAATTACTCTCTCATCATCAGTTTTTCGATTTTCTATCTCTCTCTGTGCTCACGAACCCTAACTATTTTCAAACATCAATTCTCAAGATTTTTAAGAATTACAATGACGTCTTCATCATTCATGAACAAACAAACAGTGATTAGTGGTGTTACTTTTGCCACTAACAATTTTGTGGCTATTCTAAATCATCAAGATTTACCCAATGAGTTTCATATAATTCAAGATTTTCTAGCTTCAAGCCCATTGAAGTTTGCTTTAACAGAACCTGCAAGTGTTTCTTTTAAGTCTGTAATGTAGGTGTGGAACTCAGTTACTTTTGACAAAGGGTATTCTGACACTATCTTGATGAGTTTTGAACATAATGGAATTACTCACTATGTGACTCCTGCAATTGTGGAGGAAGCCCTGCATTTACCTGTTCTTGGTGATGCTATTCCTGCTAATGTTTCGTACTCTACTCTTTTTGAGTTTGTTACAAAGTTGAGCTACAATGGAGAAGTAAAGAGATATGGCAATCTCTTTAGGACAAAGCTTAAGAAGGAATGGAATTTCTTCTTTGATACGATCAGCCGCTGTTTCCTGAACAAGACATCAAATTTTGATGCTCTTCCATCAGGATCTCTTAAAATTGGGTACTCTCTTATCAACTCTACAGTGTTTGATTATGGGTCGTTTATCTTAAAAGCTTTAAGTGATAGGAAATCAGATAAGTTAGGTTATGTCTGTTTTCTTAGATTTTTACAGTTGATATTTAATCACTTGTGCCCAAATGTTGTTTTTGAGAATGATGTAGTTCTACCTATCTGTAGAATTACTGAGAATAATATTAAGTCCTTAGTCAACAGTGATAAGGCAAATGGTTTCATAGGAAATGCTTTTATTCCTGATGAGGTTAGGTTTTTCTTACATAGGAAAATGCCTACTCGTTATGGTTTAATTTCTAATGCTATGGGGCAAGGCCAATCACACCTTGTTCCTAACCCAAGCATTCATCCTAAACAGTCTAAACAGTCAACTGCCACCTCTAATGTCTCTCAAAAGACTTTAGTTGTAAAAGCAAAGAAGTCAGCTAGAAAATGATGTGTCAGGAAGGCAATCAGGTTCAAAGGATTTTTCCTCTACACCACTCACTAAAAAGAAGTTACAAGGGGGTGTACAAGGGGTCCTGGTGAAGAAAGCTGCAAAGGGAGGTGAGGCTGTTTCTGTTAAAAGAAAATTAGTTCTCAGGGATGAGACTGACTCAGATGATGATTTACCTATATCCTCTGTGATGAATGTGAATAAAGAAGTTGCTGATACTGCTACTGCAACTGTGGTTCCATTGTCTACACCACAGAAGAAAAGGAAGTTATCAAAAAGCAGGTATCATATTCCTTTAGAAAAGAAGCATGATACTGATGTATAGGACACTTCTATTCTGAATGAGCAATCAGTTTCTACTGCTTAAGCAAATCCTGATGTTAGTATTCCTGATGCTGCACCAAGTCAAGTGGTTAATATTTCAGACTCTCCAGCACAGGACTCTCCAACAAAAAGACATGTTGATATTTCATGGGAGAAGTATGGTGCTGCTTCTTCCAATCTTGGGATAAAACATCCAATGGAAAAGCTAAGGAAGGCATAAGAGTTAGTCTATCAGAGACATAAGAAACTGAAAGAATCAAGCCCACAAGAACCTGAACCTCATAGTGGTTCAGCAACTCTTTCTGATGATCCAGCCACACAAGAACCACTCAATCAAAGTTTGAGTGAAGGCTTAGCTCGTGGAATGGTCCCACAAGAACCATTTTCTCAAAGGGAGAATGCAGACATTGACATTCCAGCTACACAAGAACCATCTTCTCAAAGTGAAGATGCAGGCCAAGCTACAGTTTCTGAGAAATTTCCTGACATTGCTCAAGGGATTTCTGGTGCAGATGAAGTTCAAAGATTGGTCGAGGACATTGTCAATGAGGGAAGCACAAAAGAACCTTTGACTCAAAGTGTTGAAGCAGCTTCTGAACCTCAAGCTCCACAAGAACCATTGGTAGCAAATAATGATGCAAGCATATCAAATCTTGATGGTGTTCATCCTGACGCTAGTGGTGCTCCTGATGTTGAACCTATCCTGATACAGCCACTTCGTTCAAGACCAATGGATCATCCTATCACAGATTCACAGGATAAAATGAAAGGTATAGCTATTCCTGATCCTAATGATACTCATAGTACTGATGATGATAACTCTGATGATAGTGATGATGATGAGAATCGAAAAGAGAAGGAACAGCTTGCTACAGCACTCAAAATTAGTCTTGGAACTAATTTTGGTTCATCAAGTACATATATGGCTGGCAAAGCTTCCACTGGGAAAGATCAGAGACAAGATTTTTCTATTCCTTCCTTTAATCTTGCTGAGGCACTTAGACAGAATGAATGGAACAATTCATGGCACAGATCTGCTGAATCTGTAAGTTATTCTTCTGCTTTGGAACATGCCTATGATGCAGTGAAATCTATAGAGAATCAAGACTTGAAGAATCATCTGAAGGCTACAACTCTGTTATCCAAAAGCCTAAAAACTAAGGGTAGTAGAATCCCAAGTGAAATCTGTCATTTCTGAACAAACCTCTATCAACAGAAGGATTGATTCTCTGGATACCAAGGTAACTGACATTCAAGCCTCTCTTTCCTTAATTTTGAATTTATTGTCAAATCCTGATGTCAAAAAGGGGGAGAAGGTTAGTCGGACAAAATGCACACCTGATCTAGTATTAAGGAATAATGATGATGATACTGGAGATGATGGTAGTGACAAAGTGATACAAGGAGAAACCTCTGATGCTGCTATTATGAAGTCTACAATTCAAACTTCACAAAGTCAAACAATGCAGTCAACTCAGATCCTGACGGAAGAACAAATCCTGACACCTGGTCATGGACATACTCTTGCTACAATTCCTGAAGCTGATGAAGATATTTTTATTGATAATCCTGAAGATGCATCAAATTTAATCCAGAAGTTTTCTACAAAAGATGGCAGGATTGTTACTCTATATCACACTGATAAAAGAGTTCAACAATTATTTGCAAGAAAAACACTCTCTACAGCAAGTGAAGAATATCCTGATCTCTCACATGAAGAATTCTTAAGACAACAGAGATAAATGATGGAAAGATTTAATAACCCTGTTCCTACTAGAGGTAGAGGAAGCAGAGGTAGGAGAGGAGCTAGAAGAAGTAGAAGAGGTTCTTCAACTCAAACAATACCTAGATAGACAAGGTCTAGAGGGTTAAGAATTGAAGAAATTCCTGAACCTCGAGAATATTAAAAAATGGTATGTATTTTTGTGTTCATTATGAAATAAGTAAACTCGAGAATAAATTTTCGTTAACTGTACGTGATAACAAGTTTATAAGTGAGTTGTTCGCAACTTGTATGAGAATAATATTAATGAAATGTTCTCTAGCACAGGAGACATGTTCGCAAGTTGCTCGCGAACATTTTTTTTTTTTAGTGAGTCAAATTGATCAAGAAATTTAACTTAATAACAATAATGATTCAATACATTCTAACCAAGTTCATGAACATTCAAGAATTAGGCTCGATTCTGCTCAACTTTACTCACAAATTTTACACATTTTTGGTATCAATTTTCTCTCCTTTCTTGACAAAAGTTTTCGTCATTGTCGTGGCGGTACCAGTTTGGTGCTAACAATGACGTTGTTAAACTAACATAAAGTCTGTTTGATTAAATTTAAAATTTATTATTTATAACTTAAAGTTGCTTAAATTGATAAGTTAAAAATGAAAATTTTAAGTAAATATATGTTTGGGTAATTTTGTATTATTAGTAACTTATGAGTTATTCAAATGCTAAACTTAAAAGAAAAAAAATTAATAAATAATATATTTATTTTTTTTGCTAAGTAATAAAAAATATATTTGAATGATGATATTAACTTTTATCAAATAAAATTATTAAAATAAAATAAGTTGTTTAAAAAAAAATACTTCCACCAATTTCTGGTTTTAAACTATTTTTTTAATTTTAAATCATTTTCTAATTTATTACACAAACAGATATTTTTTAATTTAAAATCAAAAATCATTTTTAAATTTCGGCTTAAAGCCTAGCCAAACAAGCTCATATACTCCTATATCTATTATCACAGCAGCTATCGCATCTTGCCGCGTACCTAAATATCACCCAGATGGCACATTTTGCTAGTTGCCAGCCACTTGAAGCTTATTTGGCTTAGAGTCATTTGCACCAAAATTTCACAAGTTGTCCACATCTTTTAACAAAACAACAAATACATTCAAATTAAATAAATTAAAAATGGCTAATACGATTTGCGGGTACCTAAAATTTACAAAAAGGGGCCAGTTACATTAGCATCAAAAAGTGGACCAGAATAGCCCCAAAACATAATAATTTAACAATACAAAATGCTAAAATTTGCAAAATTACTTTTAAATATAATTAATTCCTTTTTTATGATAGATTAACTATGTGTTTTATTGACATATAATTTTATATTTATCGTCATACAATTAAGTATAACGAATTTAGATATAAATTTAATATCTTTTATCTATATTAATAGAATGATGTTGAAAAAAATTCACAAGAATGAAAAATAACTAACAAATATAATTAATTTTAAAAGTTGAACAATTATGAATGTGGTATGCAATTTGCATGCCACGTCTAGGGTTGTTAAATAACATAGTTGTATGTAAACAAATTCGGGTTCGGCTTGATAAGGGCTAGATTGAGCTTGGTTTGTTAACAATTCGAACTTGAATTTGGAAATAAAAAAAGTGTTTGTTAAGAAAATGAGTTTGAGCCGAGTTTTTAGCATGTGCGGTTTGAGATCGACTCGATTTTGTTCAGCTCGGATCGGCTCGTTAAAACTTGAAAAAAAACACCTATATAATTTAAATTCTTATATACTTAATAAAATGAAAGGTATAGCTATTCCTGATCCTAATGATACTCATAGTATTGATGATGATAACTCTGATGATAGTGATGATGATGAGAATCGAAAAGAGAAGGAACAGCTTGCTACAGCACTCAAAATTAGTCTTGGAACTAATTTTGGTTCATCAAGTACATATATGGCTGGCAAAGCTTCCACTGGGAAAGATCAGAGACAAGATTTTTCTATTCCTTCCTTTAATCTTGCTGAGGCACTTAGACAGAATGAATGGAACAATTCATGGCACAGATCTGCTGAATCTGTAAGTTATTCTTCTGCTTTGGAACATGCCTATGATGCAGTGAAATCTATAGAGAATCAAGACTTGAAGAATCATCTGAAGGCTACAACTCTGTTATCCAAAAGCCTAAAAACTAAGGGTAGTAGAATCCCAAGTGAAATCTGTCATTTCTGAACAAACCTCTATCAACAGAAGGATTGATTCTCTGGATACCAAGGTAACTGACATTCAAGCCTCTCTTTCCTTAATTTTGAATTTATTGTCAAATCCTGATGTCAAAAAGGGGGAGAAGGTTAGTCGGACAAAATGCACACCTGATCTAGTATTAAGGAATAATGATGATGATACTGGAGATGATGGTAGTGACAAAGTGATACAAGGAGAAACCTCTGATGCTGCTATTATGAAGTCTACAATTCAAACTTCACAAAGTCAAACAATGCAGTCAACTCAGATCCTGACGGAAGAACAAATCCTGACACCTGGTCATGGACATACTCTTGCTACAATTCCTGAAGCTGATGAAGATATTTTTATTGATAATCCTGAAGATGCATCAAATTTAATCCAGAAGTTTTCTACAAAAAATGGCAGGATTGTTACTCTATATCACACTGATAAAAGAGTTCAACAATTATTTGCAAGAAAAGCACTCTCTACAGCAAGTGAAGAATATCCTGATCTCTCACATGAAGAATTCTTAAGACAACAGAGATAAATGATGGAAAGATTTAATAACCCTGTTCCTACTAGAGGTAGAGGAAGCAGAGGTAGGAGAGGAGCTAGAAGAAGTAGAAGAGGTTCTTCAACTCAAACAATACCTAGATAGACAAGGTCTAGAGGGTTAAGAATTGAAGAAATTCCTGAACCTATTCAAACTCTAGTAGTTCCTGACAGATCTACTTTTGGTGATGATGGAAATATTGAAGAAGAACCTGAATTGAGAAGAAAATCAAGAAAATCAACTCTATGCAATACAAATCAAATTGAAGAATCTAATCCTGATGTTGTTCTTGATAATATTCAAGATCCCGATGATTCTGAAATTATGCAAGAGATTGATTTGATAATTTTATCTACTGTGGTTGATTCTCACAAGGAAGTAGATGAAGAAGAAGAAGCCAGAAGAAGTGAAATTACAAGATCAACAAATAGAGATTTCAATCTTTATGTACAAAGGCTTAAACTCTCAAACAAAAGAAAGTGGAGGAACCCAAGCAGACAAGAATCTTCACTGGAAAGAAGCTATGCCTTTGAAAAGGAAAAGGATAAGAAGTGGAAACATATTAGTACACTAAGGTGTGATACACTTATCAATTTTCAGTCTGGAGGAATTATTACAAGCGCTTCAAGTGTTGTTGATTTATCTGAGATAGTTAGATCAAAAGCACTCTGGTTAAAGATGTTTTCAAATCTGAAGCAATTGACAAGTAATTCAAGAGGAGGTATTGGACACAGGGATGCTGAATATCTAAATATGTCATATGTTGATCCTTACTCCTTAACTGAAATTGGAGGTACTTTAACTTCTGAAAACCTGAACAATTTACTAGCTGTTGATATAGTTATAGATTGTCATGATGGTTTTGACAAGAAATAAAAGCTTTTGTACTTCATGAAAGATGGTAGTGTGAAGATTCTATCTATTCAAGATCTGCTGATGAAAACTACACAGGAACTGAAATATGTTCATTATCTTTTGAGATCGAAGAATCAAATGTGCAAGGAATGGAGTGACATGATTTTGTCAACAATAAGAAGAAGACTGGATGGAAACAGTAATTTCAATGGTAATTATACTCCCATGTACTTAAATCAAAGAGGTCAGGATGTGGAAATGCAAAGGGGTACTGCTGTTAAAGAAGTAACTTTTGGCATGACACAACTTACTCTCAATCCTGATGGGAAGGAAATTGCTTATCTTTTGCTTGAAGAGCATAGTCTTCAAAAAAGCTCCATATTGAATCATAGAGCAGCTATCTACCAGATTAATGAGGAAGATGAAGAACTCAGAAATCTTAAGGAAAGACTTATTCAAATTCTTGAAGAAAAAGAAGAAAATTTGTTATCCAACTTCTTGAAGATGAATTTGTTCTATCAAAGAATTTAAACAGATAAGTTGTTGCTGCAGATACTGTACATTTTGTATATATGTTTTTGACATCATTGAATCTTAGAAATCTATACTTTATTTCACAAAGTATGAGATTGGGGGAGATTGTTAGATCAGAATTCAATGATCGTCAGGAGCTAGACTCAACTGATCAGGATTGCTGACGTCATCAGGATTACATGGTCATCAGGATCAAGATACATATCAGGACTGGGATCAGGTTTGATCATCAGGACTGGAAGCTGATCAGGATTCCTACTTCGAGTTATATTTGGAGTCTAGTTAAACATGGAAGTTTATTCTGTCGGTTCCTGGTTTGTAGAATGTAGCTATCAATTATGGATAGGTTTCAATCTTTGTAATTGATTAGGACTTATCATTGATAGAGAAGTTGTGTAGTATATAAACACAATTTTGGTTTTGGTTCGGTATGAATCAAGATAGAAGCTCTCAAGAACATAGAATTTCTTGAGAGAGTTTTTGTAAGCTAGCAGCTCTCAAGAACATCAGAATTTCTTGAGAGAGTTTGTAACAGTTTTATATTAGATTTAATAAAGCTGTTATCTTTCTTTCATATTTGTGATATATACATTAAGAAGTCGATTATCTTATACTATTGTATTCAACCCCCTTCTACAATAGATTATTACTGGGCAACATAACTATCTCATTCTATTTATAGGTCTTTTTTAGGGTTTTAATAATATATATATATATATTAACCCCGCATTTCTAAAATGCTTTAATAATGATTAAAACTATTTTAATCATTATTTCTTTTTCTAAACTATTTAAAAAATAATTCTTCCTCTCTCATAATTTAAATCTTTTCATCAAAGAAAATATTCTTTTATGGTGTGACCCTGTAGGTTCAATATTAAGCCGGTAGTAGAAATAAATAATAATAAACTTTTATTTATTTATTTATATGAATTCTAATAATTCATTAAATATAATTAACTGATTAATTATATTTATTCTACATCGTGAGTGATGCTTCTCAACATATCGCGACTATCCGGATAATATGAATTCACTGCTTAGAATACCAAGAACATGTCAGTGACTAGTTTCAGTACAATCAATTCCTTCTACCCTACAATATCTCGATTAAATACAAGGCATGGATCTCGTGTCAGGCCTATCAAATTTAATCATATGATTTCTTATTCATAATGCTAAGTTCATATTAATGAAAATTAGAAACTCCTTTCTAATTTCATATACTCTTGCCAGAGATTCCAGAACTCGCATACTAAGAATAACATAGGATATTCTCTTCCTATACTGGAAGGGGTAGATCCTCTATTGACATTAACTATCTCCATACACAAATCCCTATGCCCAGAATAGACCTAATGGATGTCCTCGAGACTAAGGACTAATCCAAAGCATAGTTCATTATATACAAGATAACTCTAACGATCTCAAGTCTAAGGACACTTGTACAACTATCACTCAGTGAATAACTATTGACACGTGAGTAAACTCCATTAGCTGTTCAACTTATCGAGTCATGTTCAGTAAACTTATTCCCTAACAAGCACCTACATACTAGCTATAGTGTCACCACACAAATGCCTATGAGAACAGACACCTCCTGACGGGAGCAAGCATAGTATGTACCAATCTTTGCGGATTCACAAACTTCCGATTAATTATCCTATGATCAGGAACTGTTTAAGTCTAGAGTTATGATATTCTAGATCTCACTATTATAATCTCATTATAATTCTAGAAGCTTTACTCTAAACCGTGGAACATCTTATTTAAAACACTTTAAATAGATAAAGCCCGTAATAAAAACAAACAAGTCTTTTATTAACATTAATGAAATCAAATAAGAATACAAGAAAGTTCTTCCTAACTCATCATACATGATTGGATTTAGGACATATACTTTCAATCTCCCACTTGAACTAAAGCCAATCACACTGGTATCTAATACCCATATTCTCTTTATGACGATCAAAGTGAATCTGAGACAATGTCTTTGTGAGTGGGTCTGCTACGTTGTTATGTGTGTCAACTCTCTCAATTTTGACATCTCCTCTTTCAATGATCTCCCTAATCAAATGAAAGTGCCGCAAAACATGTTTGGAATTTTTATGAGACCTAGGTTCCTTGGCTTGTGCTATTGCTGCGTTGTTATCACAATACAACACAATAGGCTCCTCAATGCTAGGAACAACTCCCAACTCAGAAACAAATTTCCTCATCCAAACGGCTTCTTTTGCAGCCTTACTTGCAGCTATATACTCTGCTTCCGCTGTGGAGTCAGCCGTTGTAGACTGTTTGGAACTCTTCCAACTAATCGCACCACCATTCAGAGTAAACACGTACCCTGACATGGATTTGCTATCATCACTTTCTGATTGAAAACTAGAGTCAGTATAACCCTCTATTTTTAACTCAGATCGACCAAAAACAAGAAAAATATCCTTAGTCCTTCGCAAATACTTAAGGATGTTCTTCACTGCTTTCCAGTGGTCTTCACCTGGATTGGACTGATATCTGCTCGTCACACTAATTGAATGAGCAACATCAGGCCTAGTACATAACATCACGTACATGATAGATCCTATTGTCGAAGCATAAGGAATCTTACTCATACGCTCCCTTTCTTCAGGTGTCTCAGGAGACATCTTCTCGGAAAGGGATAGTCCATGGCTCATTGGTATGAGACCTCTCTTGGAGTTTTCCATGCTGAACCTTATAAGCACCTTCTCGATGTATGTACCCTGGGTAAGACCTATCATTCTTCTAGATCTATCTCTATAGATCTTCATACCGAGAATGTAGGATGCTTCTCCCAAGTCCTTCATAGTGAAGTTCTTTGATAACCACACTTTGACTGATTGTAGCATCGGTATATCATTTCCTATAAGAAGTATGTCATCCACATACAACACAAGAAATGTTAGCACGCTCCCTCTAACCTTCTTGTAGACACATGGTTCATCTATGTTTTTGATAAAATCAAACTTTTTGATTGTCTCATCAAAACGGATGTTCCATCTACGAGAAGCTTGCCTTAATCCATATATGGTTCGTAGCAGCTTACACACTAGGTGTTCATTCCCTTTGGAAACAAAACCCTCTAGCTGTGTCATATACACTTCCTCTTCAAGTTTCCCATTGAGGAAGGCTGTTTTCACGTCCATTTGCCAGATCTCATAGTCGTAGTACGCAGCAATCGCAAGCAAAATCCGAATTGATTTCAACAGGGCTACAGGCGAAAAAGTTTCATCAAAGTCAATACCTTGCCTTTGTCTAAATCCTTTTGCCACGAGCCTGGCCTTATAGGTCTCCACCTGGCCATCTGCTCTAATCTTTCTCTTGTATACCCATTTGCAGCCAATAGGCTTCAAATCCTTGGGTGCTTCAACCAAAGTCCATACTTGGTTGGTATACATAGAATCCATTTCGGATTTCATGGTACTCTGCCATTTCTCTGAGTCAACACTACTCATAGCCTCATTATAGGTCATAGGGTCGTCATCATCAATGATTGACAACTCATTGTCATTCTCAATGACAAGGCCATAATACCTCTCAGGTTGGCGAGACACTCTCTCTGACCTACGAATGGGCTGTTCCACAGAAGGTTGTTCAGTCTGAACAGGTGTTTCCTCTTGAACCTTAGTAGTTTGTGCTTCTTGAACTTCATTAAGTTCTATTTTCCTCCTACTGTTCCCTTCAAGGATAAACTGTTTTTCCAAGAAGGTAGCATGTCTGGAGACAAATACCCTATGATCGGTGTAAAAGTAATACCCTAAAGTCTCTTTAGGATATCCCACAAACTTATATTTTACGGATCGAGATTCCAGCTTATCAAGGTCAACTTTCTTGACATAAGCTGGACATCCCCAAATCTTAACGTGTTTAAGACTCGGTTTCCTTTCTTTCCATATCTCATATGGAGTTTTAGGAACAGATTTGGAAGGCACCTTATTCAGTAAATATGCTGAGGTTTCCAATGCATAACCCCAAAGGAATACTGGAAGATCTGCATAGCTCATCATGGATCGAACCATGTCTAACAAAGTTTGATTTCTCCTTTCAGATACCCCATTCAACTGTGGAGTATATGGAGGAGTCCACTGAGAGACTATACCATTTTCTTTGAGATAATCTAGAAACTCTCCATTCAAGTATTCACCACCTCGATCTGATCGAAGGGTTTTAATACTATGTTTGGTTTGTTTCTCCACTTCATACTTGTATTCTTTGAACTTTTCAAAGGCTTCAGACTTGTGTTTCATCAAATACACATATCCGAATCTAGATCGATCATTTGTGAAAGTAATGAAGTACGAAAATCCACCCATGGCTTGCGTAGACATCGGTCCACATACATCTGTGTGTACCAATCCTAGAAAATCTGCAGCCCTCTCTCCATGTCCACTAAATGGAGATTTGGTCATTTTACCCAATAGACAAGACTCACATGTAGGATATGATTCAAAATCAAAGGGTTCAAGTAACCCTTCATTATGCAATGTACGAAGTCTACTTTCACTAATATGACCAAGTCTGCAGTGCCACAAATAGGTGAGATTTTCATCATCCCTTTTCCTTTTATTAGTACGTTCAATTTGTAGTAAATTATGCTCTACGTCACATACATACAGACCATTATTTAAAATACCACTACCATAAAGAACATTATCTCTAAGAATTGAACATTTATTATTCTGAATAACAAACGAAAATCCAGCCAAGTCTAACATGGGAATAGAAATAATATTTCTCACAATCGAGGGAACAAAATAACAATTATTTAAAACAATAGTCTTGCCCGTAGGCATATGTAAATCAAATGATCCTACAGCTTTAGCAGCAACTCTTGCTCCATTTCCCATCCGTAGAATCACCTCCTCTTCCTCAAGAGTCCTACTTCTCCTTAGTCCCTGCAACGAATTGCAAATGTGAGAACCACAGGTGGTATCTAATACCCAAGTAGCAATTTGATTTAATGAAATGTTCACTTCAATCATGAACATACCTGAATCATAAGCGGCAGTCTCACTACCCTTCTTCTTCTTCAATTCTGCAAGGTAAACCTTGCAGTTCCTCTTCCAGTGCCCCCACCTTGTTACAGTGGAAGCAAACAGCTTTGCTTTTGGGGTCTTCAGCTTTTGGTGGAACCAGCCTTTTTTCACCTACTTTCTTCTTCTTGGGAGGGTTCTTCTTCCTTTTCTTAAGATTGGAACCTTCACCAATTAGAAGAACATAACTCTTTTTAGAGGGAAAATTCGATTCCGTAGTCTTCAACATGTTGTGGAGTTCAGCCAAGCTGACGTCCAACTTATTCATGTGAAAGTTCACAACAAACTGCGAAAACGAACCCGGAAGTGATTGCAAGACCATGTCTTGACTCAGCTCCCCATCCATGTTGAAACCAAGTTGTCCAAGACGTTCAATCAAATTGATCATCTTAAGTACATGGTCATTCACAGACGATCCCTCAGACATCCTACAGCGGAACAACTCCTTTGATATCTCATATCGAGCTGTCCTCCATGCCACATCATACAACTCTTGTAGATGCGTTAGGATAGTGTGAGCATCCATATGCTCATGTTGCTTCTGTAGCTCAATGTTCATGGAAGCTAGCATGATACATTGAGCAACATTTGCATCATCTATTCACTTACGATACACAACATGTTCATCATCATGTGCATCGTCAGCAGGTTCAGCAGGCTTAGGTGAGTTAAGCACATATTCCAGCTTCTCAACCCTGAGAACAATTTTCAGGTTTCGAAGCCAGTCAGCAAAATTAGGACCAGTCAATTTGTGAGCATCCAGTATACTCCGGAGTGATAGTGTAGAAGACATAATGTATATAGTAAATCTGTAAATGATAAACACATAACAACACTTAGCACATATTCAATTTCATTTTAAAACACTATATGAATCGGGTCTTTATTCATAAGTGGCTCCCACTAGTTTATCTAATTTATACAACCCCTAAGTGGAAAAATTAAGCATTCATAATTGAGTCACGGCTGTAGCACGACAAACTCAATATTCTAAGTCAAGTCTAACCCAACATTTCATACAATTGAATCAGTCTCCAACAGCCCACGACTGTAGCACGTAATGACCATTAGATTCTAATTCATTGTACACATCTCTATGTAATAGACAAGTATTTCTTATTTCGAAATCAAAGCCCTCGGCTGTAGCACGAAACGACAATGATTCAAAAATAAGAACTACTTTCTACCATGTTGGAAGGCTATGACCGACACAAGCCCGTTGTGTCATTGGCCAATTACTACTTGATGTTATTTAATTTTAGAGGGATTATATTATGTTACAATCATAATCATATTATAAAGAGATTCTTCCTTTTAAATTAAATATTTCAAATCAATAATCGATAATTTGATGATTCCCAGATCGGGGGGGAACATTGTCAAGAGGCGTCACTTAATACCCCTTTCTTACAGATCGAAATCTGTTTTTGACAGAATCATCCTGTCTCTCAATATTGAAAATTCATATTTAATTACGTGTTTCACAAACACAAGAATCTCATGATTGTATTCATAATATTATTGTTAAGGCAAGAAACGATTCATATTCTAGATTTTCTAGAGCACGCCTTATTTTGATTTAAGTTCACCTAAATCTATCATCCCATGGTAAATATAGGCATATATCTCATATAGAAAAATAAATAAACAAGTAAGCATGCAATTAATATCATGTCATACAATGATATAATGATGTATGGATTTATTATAGTATTTAAAAGCAATTAAAACAATTAGTACATGTTTTAAAATACTTCCGGGAATATAAAAAGTTCCAAACTTTTATATAAAAAATATTTGACCACTCCATTAGATCCGTCTCGGAAAAACGAATCCAACGGTATATTGCACGCCCAAAACGGAGTTACCAAACTCCCAAAAAATCAAATTTAATGTGGACATAAGAGCTGTAACGCATTACTAGAATGTGTTACAACAATTAAAAGCTATTAATTGTGTAACGCATGACGCTCATGCGTTACATGACCTGTCATGCATTCCCGGAATGCGCAACTCCCTTCCCAGCGATTGCGCGCCACGTGCGCGCGCGGACAGCAGCAGCATCACAGACTTGTTGATTGTTGTAACCGCTTTAGCTTTATAACACTTAAAAAAAACTGCCCTACTCATTAATTGCCTTTATAGTTATTATTATTATATTTTAATATTAATAAATTAATTAACAATTAATTAATAAATTAATAAAAAATCAAAATAATATGATTTCTGAAATCAAACAAAAGCAAAAATAACCAAGTATCTATGGGGTCCTTGAGCAAATTTTAATTCATATATTTCAACATGCATAATTATTTTATGAATTTTAATTAAAACAATTTTAAAAAATTCATAACAAATAATCTACACATCACAAAATTATGAAAAAAATACCTAGATGATCCACAACACTTGTAGAACCCAGATCAATGGTCAAAATCTCATGCAAATAATATTTCGAATTAATTCATAATTAAATCTAAATATACTTGCAAAAATCATAATAAATCCATACATGCATAAAAAAAACTGAATTTTTTTTTATGAATCTCTATATGCAGAACCTTGCTCTGATACCATTGAAGGAATGTACGGATGAGCAGAAGCCTGATATAACATTTATTCCGTAAAAACCATGTATCGCACATATAGAAAAACATATAAAATCTAGAGCGAGGGGAATCGTAACCATACCTTGCGAATCGAAGCTTTAAAAATCGATGGTTGCAAGCAGTTGCTCCTCAGAGTGTGAAGCACTCTACCGGTATCCACCAAGAATTTTCCTTCGATGAATTCTTCAAAAAACTCTAAGATTTTTTAGAGAGAGAGAGAGAGAGAGAGATGGAGGCTAGCTCCTTTTTCTAGGTTTTTCAAAAAAACAAGATGAGCCTTAGAATGAACTATCTCATTCTATTTATAGGGCTTTTTAGGGTTTTAATAATATATATCTATATATATATATTAACCCCATATTTCTAAAATGCTTTAATAATGATTAAAACTATTTTAATCATTATTTCTTTTTCTAAACTATTTAGAAAATAATTTTTCCTCTCTCATAATTTAAATCTTTTCATCAAAGAAATAATTCTTTTATGGTGTGACCCTGTAGGTTCAATATTAAGCCGGTAGTAGAAATAAATAATAATAAACTTTTATTTATTTATTTATATGAATTCTAATAATTCATTAAATATAATTAGCTGATTAATTATATTTATTCTACATCGTGAGTGATGCTTCTCAACATATCGCGACTATCCAGATAATATGAATTCACTGCTTAGAATACCAAGAACCTGTCAGTGACTAGTTTCAGTACAATCAATTCCTTCTACCCTACAATATCCCGATTAAATACAAGGCATGGATCTCGTGTCAGACCTATCAAATTTAATCATATGATTTCTTATTCATAATGCTAAGTTCATATTAATGTAAATTAGAAACTCCTTTCTAATTTCATATACTCTGGCCAGAGATTCCAAAACTCGCATACTAAGAATAACATAGGATATTCTATTCCTATACTGGAAGGGGTGTAAGATCCGTGAACTTTATTAATAATATAAATTGTATTATATGTGTAGAACAATTATTGTGAAGTATTTTGAGTTTTAATAATAAAGGTTGTTAAGTGATTATGTGTAAATTGGTGCGTCGAAAGCCCCGTTCAAATATTTTGTCATTTGAAAATATCTTCAATTTTGAGGCCCGTTTTGAAAATTCAAGGGTCCCGTTGAAATTTTGTACATCATTATTATTCCTTCATCATTCGTGTCCGAATCATTATCGGAGGATTTCTTCGTATTATTATATCCCTTATTATCCGATACTATCAATAGTATTTGTTTTATTCAAAGGAAGAAAAATTATTCCAAACCCTAACCCTAACCCTAACCCTAATTTTCCTAGGGTAATTGTTATATCCTTCGTATCAATAAATACATATGTTATCGCCTCAGTATTCTTGAGCATTAGTTATATAAATGATATGTATTGATTTGGATAACTATCAGTCTTTATGGATAGCTATCACCTCGTAAAACGTGTATTTTACTTTATTAGGGTTTTTAAAGCGAACCAGTGGATCAATATCGATCCAAAAATGTCATTTAGGGTATTATTTTCCACTAAGTATAAAAAGGAGAATCGTACATTATACTTCATATAATCCGTATTAAAAATATACAAAAATATAAAATTCCCGAACCGTGTTCTTCGTGTTCTTGAAAATCAAAATCAAATTTTGAAGGTGTTATTGAAATCCAAATTCAAAGTTCAAGTACTCAAATCAAAGATCTTGAGCTCTAGTTTCAGAATCTTCCAACCTCATCATCATATGGTAATTTTTCGATTTTATATGAATTTTTCAAATTTCAAATTAAAATTAGGGTTTATATTCGAATTGGGGATTTTCAATCTATTGATTCTCCGTTCAATTGATTGCTTTAAGCCTCGAATATTGTTTTAAAGATAAGCCTCGAATATTGTTTTAAAAATATTTATAAGTGCTATATGGTTTATATGAGTCGAATAATGTGTTTTACTAGTCCGTAAATGCCCGTACGAGGGCTAATGTCTGAGTTTTAATTACTGTAAAATAGATCGGGCTTCCGATAGGAACCCAATTACTTGTTTAAATGTAAAAATGGTTATGAGTATATATCGAGGATAGAATGAGGATAGTTAGACTTACTGTAATGAGTTGTTTATTATAGAATCGAGTTCCCGGAGCAAGGGAAAAGAGAAGGTAGAGTGAGCTCGGTAGAATTCCGTCAACTACTAGACCAGGCAAGTATCTTTGCCTTTACTTGTTGAGTCAATTGTTATTATTCTTCAGAATTTCATGTATGTTACCATCAGAATGATTCAAATTATTCAATCTTCACCCGTATTGAGCACTTGATGCTATTTCCTTGAATATTCCTAACTTTTGACATAATCCACAACCGTGTTGGATATCAGAAACCTTCACCTTCAATTCAGTTTATATTGATGATAACCATTGTTGACTTTCTTAAATAAGTACGTTGTACCCTTGAAACCATTCCGAATCTATTTCTCGGACTTTCTTTGATATTGAATAGTTGAAGCTCTTTTGCAACTATTACACCCCGTCATTGTGTACTTATCTTGTTATGCATGTTATTGCTTATACCTTGTGATAGAATTGGCATGTTTTAAAATGAGACCAGTAATGGTCGAGCCATATTTATGGTCGTAATAACTTAAGGCCTAGATGACCATGGATCCTAGTGGAGGACTATGCTATAAGCTAGTTCGGGGTTGATGCGTGACTGATTAGCAGCTCAACCTTTGTATTTGAAAAATGTAGAAGTCCAATTCTAATTCCTCTTCCTTCAATAAAGATTGTTAAAAGCATTGTTTGACTTGTATATTGTTGATTCAGATAATTGGGATCTTTCCTTTCATTATGGAACTGTGATTTATATATATATCATGCTTGCTGAGCACATGTGGCTCATACTTGTTTTGTTTCTAACCCTATTCCAGTGAAGCGAGAGAATGAGCAGACACAACGCTAATGACAGTTCTCCAGATGCTAGAAGACCACCCCGAGTGATTGTCATTGGACGGGTAGTTGTTTTACTTTGGAAGTAAGACTAGATGTCTAGCTTTGTATATTAAGTGTGTAATAACTCTGAAAACTGGTTTGTAATAATTATGACTTAGAAGCTTGTTTCATGCCATAATCTGGATGCGGTCTTGGATAAGGGGTATTTTATGTTATTATATTATTATGCATGTGTTAGATTCAGGTATATTGTGTTTCCTTGGTCGAGTGACTCCCCAAATCTGTACCCCGGGTTTGGAGGGCGTCACAGTTTGGTATCAGAGAAACAGGTTATGGCATTTGAAACAAGTTAGGATTTAGGGTCCAGGATAACATAGAGGGTTAGGAATTCACCTAATGGTCATAGAAGGTCGATTAGAGATATTATGTGTAGTAATCAAGTATGGTTATAATTGCAGCCACCTAGCTCTAGTTCAGATTCAGATCCGTCAGAGCACCCGATAGAGGAGAGACCTGTACCAGATATGAGAGCAGGACCGTCGCGACCGACACTACCTCAGTCTGGACCTATAGTGGTCAGGAGAGATCCTATACCTTGTCTCGTTCCACTTCGACGCATACCCGCATTACCGCGATCTCAAACTTCAATTTCCGGACCTTTGTTCCAGATCTCTGAGCCACAAGTTCCACATCACCTTTATCAGAGGATGAGAGAAGAGAGGGATTACTTTCGTAGATAGGTATTAGAGATGTTTGGGATGCGATCAGCGGAGGCAGGTGTAGCCAGAGATAGAGATAGATTCAGGGATCAGATAGGAGAGACACAGATGAGACTCAGGGTTTTGAGGATATTGGTAGAGACGAGGTTGCATGGACTAGCTACTAGCAGAGAGGGAGAGACTACAGTAGGGATGAGAGAGATTTTGGACTTTGTGATGAGGGAGATTGGGGAGATTTCCGGACCAGCACTATGGGAGACCAGAGATGATGATCCATGAGCCGGTAGAGACGAGGTTGGGGTATTATGTGGATTCCAGTCAGATAGTACATAGATGCATAGTATGGTACCAGCAGTGCACCAGGCTTATAGTATCGCCTTGGATTGTTGTTGTATTTTGTTGTTGTACTGTTGATCGGCAGTTGTAGTTCAGCTATGACACACTTTACTTTTGAAAGCGTTCTACGCTTGTATCGAATCTATGTATATATATGTTAGGCCGATTACACAATATATAATCAATATAATTATGATAATAACAATAAAGAACACTGTTTATGAATCAACAACTGAATTATATAAATAACTCTTCTCTTTGTGATGTAAAATATCACAGAGAGCTGCTAGGTTACAAGAATAATGTTTTCAATAATCGCATCCCTTTTAGGGTTAACCTATCTATGTTTATATAGTACACAGCTACATAGAATCAATCTCTAATTGATATTCCTATAAATTAGCTATACAAATTATATCAAATTAGGATTGCTTCTATCTTCTGTTCCGTTTCCTTGTCTGTCTCAATATATCTTGCTTCTTTCCATCTTCAAGATATATTGCTTCTAGAATCTTCAATGTTAGCACCGACAGCTTTAGCAAACTCTCACCCCGTCAGACTTTATCAAACTCTGACTGGCTTCTAGTAAACTCTGATGAATACATGTTGCTTAAACACTGATAAACACTCATCAACAATTATATCTAACAATCTCCCCCAACTTGTGCATAATAAAAATGTACAAGTTAAAAGATAATTGATGATGTCAAAACATATAACAAATGCAGTGTTTATAACATATCAGAGTTTAACTTTTACTTAGAATAGAAAACTTTAAAAACTTACAGTCAGACTTTACTTAATCTCTTCAATATCAGGCACTGTCCTGAGATAGTCAATAAGCAGCCTCCTTTCAGCTTTTTCTAGCTCATCCACCATGATTTCTTTTAACTCCTTAAGCTCTGGATCACTTTCTCCAGTCTGGTAGATGGCAGCTCTCAGAGAATAAATGTTGTTCTTCCTCATTTCATTCCCTAGCCGGATAAAGTATGATTTGTTTGACTCTAGGTTGAATTCTAAAACCTTTATACCCAGTGCAGTATTGAACTTGGCACTGTTTCTCTTCATTTCAACAATCTTTCCATAAGCATCTCTATACTTAGGAATATATGCACTTGAAACACCTCCTCCAAGAAGAACTTTGGATTTCATCATTCTTTCTTTCAGAACTAGAGCAGCATCATGAGTACTTCTATTTTTGATTTTGAGAAGATATAGAACATACTCAAGCTCTTCCCATAGTTTCAATTGAACATCAGCTTCTCCTATTCTGTATACTCTTCCATCAGACATAAAGTATAACAGTAACTCTTTCTTTAACCCTCTATGATAAACCATCTCAACAGACTCTAGTTTATCAAGGCTCTCTTGAGATACCCCAATACCAGGTTCTGCCAGTGATGAATGGTCAAAAGGACTGTTATTTATTCTCTTTTCTCTGTGTGAACCCAATCCAGATTTATCATAAGATTGCTTTCCATGTACTGTTCTGGTTTGAGAAAAGTTCACAGCTTCTAGCTTCAGAGTTTCAGAAAGTACAGGTCTTAAGAAACCTTGGAGTTGTGGAGCTAGCTGAGTTTGTACAACTTGAGCATTGTCAGAGGTTGTCACAACTTTAGTAGAAACATCAACATGAGCAACGTCAGAGGTTGATTTATTTGGCCTTGATTCAACTTGAGCAATGTCAGAGGTTGAATAATTCTTCTTTGGTAACTGTCCTTCTTCTACCAGTATACCTTTTCCTTTATCAGACTTTGCAATCATAGGCCTCCTTGTATATTGTAAACTCTGTTGAGAGTTCACATTCTGTTTAATAGAAATTCCCATTTCCTTTTTCCTAGGAGCCTTGGCCTTTTTCTTGTAAGTACCAGCTTCAATCTTTTTCTGGTGTTCTTCAGCAAGAAGCTTCATCTCAATATCCATATCTTCCATTGTGACTTGTCCATCATGTTCTTCTAAAAACAACTTAGCAGCAATCTCTTCATCAGTAGTTGGATTTTCTGAAATCACTAGACTCTTAAGTCTCGAAGAAGATTGACCACCAGAGATCAGTAAAAACTGGTTGTCCAAACTCTCATGTATAAAATAAAATCTGATTTCATCTAAACTCTGTACTATTAACATTTATTATTTTCACCCCGTTCGAATTTTTGTTTTTTTTTTGTTTTTTTATTTTTATTTTTCCAGTAATCAGTGGTTGGCACTAGTCACCAAAAATCAAAGATTTTAGCCCTTATTTCATACAATAAGTTCCTGGGTCTTCCTAGGCACAACATGATCTCAAAGGAATTTGTGCACTTTTTGGCATCTTTTGACTGGAGGGTGAAATATTTGCAACTAATTATCAGAGTTTAGACTTTTCATCAGTTAATACAATTAATTTATGAGAGAAAGTGCAAACAGCTAATACAAACTCAGTGTATAGGATCAATAAACTAAGAGATGCTATGAATATAGAGACAGTATCATGCTGTGTTAATTTACTGCACATTTTGAGATCAGAGCATATATTATTCAGAAAGATTCATGATTACTTACTGAGAATCATGCTTCATACAGGTTTCTTCATCGGTCCAAATGTTTCAGACAATATCACAATCAGAGTATAACATCAGAGATTAACTTCAGACTTTAACCGACAGAGTATGACTGACACTTTATGACTAACAGAGTTTACTATCAGAGTTTAACATACTGGTACAAATAACAGTTAACACATGCAAAGAATCATGAGCATAAAATCAATCATGTATAGATTTTGAATCTAACCAGTATCTCTAGTCAAAACCAGAGACCATTCCAAGTTCATTTACCAGTCTTGTAAAGGTAGCTTCACTCAAAGGTTTGGTGAAGATATCTGCAAGTTGTTGGTCTGTAGACACAAAATGAAGCTCAATATTTCCTTCTTCCACATGTTCCCTGATAAAATGATACCTTATGCTGATGTGCTTGGTCATGGAATGCTGTACTGGATTACCTGTCATAGCAATAGCACTTTGATTATCACAGTAAATAGGTATTTTAGAGTACCTTAATCCATAGTCCAGCAATTGATTCTTCATCCATAAAATCTGTGCACAACAGCTACCAGCAGCTATATACTCTACTTCTGTTGTGGATGTGGAAATTGATTTCTATTTCTTGCTGTACCAAGAAACTAATCTGTCACCAAGAAATTGACAGCTTCCACTTGTACTTTTTCTGTCTATCTTACAGCCTGCAAAATCTGCATCAGAGTAACCAATTAATTTAAACTCTGATTCTCTAGGGTACCACAAACCAAGAGTTATGGTTCCTTTGAGATATTTGAAAATTCTCTTCACAGCTGTTAGATGTGGCTCTCTGGGGTCTGCTTGAAATCTTGCACAAAGACATGTTGCATACATGATATCTGGTCTACTTTCAGTGAGATAAAGAAGAGACCATATCATTCCTCTATAGTTTGTCATATCTACTGAGACTCCTGTGTCTTTGTCTAGCTTTGTTGCAGTAGCCATGGGGGTTGTAGCAGATGAACTATCAAGCATACCAAATTTCTTGAGAAGATTTCTGGTATATTTTGCTTGATTGATAAAAATCCCATCATCTGTTTGCTTTACTTGTAGGCCTAGAAAATAACTAAGCTCTCCCATCATGCTCATTTGATACCTTGACTGCATAAGCTTGGCAAATTTCTTACAGAGTTTGTCATTAGTAGACCCAAAAATTATGTCATCCACATAGATTTGAACTAACAGCAAATCATCACCAGAATTAAAGTAGAACAAGGTTTTGTCAATTGTACCTCTAGTGAACCCACTTTCTAAAAGAAATTGAGGTAGAGTTTCATACCATGCTCTAGGTGCCTGCTTTAGTCCATATAATGCCTTGTCAAGCCTGTAGACATAATCTGGATGTTTGGGATCTACAAACCCTGGTGGTTGTTCAACAAACACTTCCTCTTCAAGTTTCCCATTGAGAAAAGCACTTTTCACATCCATCTGAAAGACTTTAAACTTCTTGTGAGCAGCATAGGCAAGAAAAATCCTTATTGCCTGGAGCAAAGGTTTCATCATAGTCAATTCCTTCCTGCTGTGAATAGCCTTTAGCCACAAGTCTAGTCTTATTCCTCGTAATCACTCCATCACTGTCTGTTTTGTTTCTGAAAACCCACTTTGTACCAACAATAGATCTGTTCTTTGGTCTTGGTACAAGTGTCCAGACTTCATTCCTCTCAAATTCATTTAACTCCTCTTGCATAGCTGTTATCCAGTTAGCATCTTGAAGAGCTTCTTCCACTTTCTTGGGCTCTGTTTGAGATAAGAATGCATGAAACAGACATTCATTATTTGTAGCACTCCTAGTTCTTACACTAGCTTCTGGATCTCCAATTATCAAGTCAGGTGTATGAGCTTGTGTCCACCTTCTTGCTGTTGGTAATTGGCTTCTATTATCAGTATTAGATCCTCCCCCTTGATCCATGCTCTCCTGATTTTCTTCTTGACCATTTGCATTCTCTGAGGCTCCCCCTGAATTGGACTGCTCAGAGTTTGGATTTTCAGTGTTTGACTCAGAGTTTGGGATAGATCCTTCAGCTGATTCACTTTCATAATTTGAATTATTATTTTGAGATGTTTCTGAAGTATCTTCACGCTCCCCCTCGACTGGTTCTCTATTTTGTTCTGTCAGAGAAATTTCCTCAGTGTTTACCGGTAGAGGTTCAGAGTATGCTTCATCAGAGTTTGTTGGATTTGCTTCATCAGAGTTTACGTCATCAGAGTTTAGATCTTCATTTTCAAATCGAAGTTGATCATGATATTCTTCATCTTCTATTCCAGTTATTTTCTTGTCATCAAATGACACATGTATAGATTCCATGATCACTTTAGTTCTCAGATTGTAGACTCTGAAAGCTTTTGTTGATAGTGGGTATCCAACAAAAATTCCTTCATCAGCTTTTAAGTCAAACTTGGTCAATTGTTCAGGATGAGTTTTCAACACAAAACACTTGCATCCAAAAATATGAAAATATTTCAAATTTGGCTTCTTATTTTTCACCATCTCATATGGTGTTTTCCCATGCTTGTTGATCAGTGTAGCATTTTGAGTAAAACAAGTTGTTTGAACAGCTTCTGCCCAGAAATAAGTTGGCAATTTTGCTTCATCAAGCATTGTTCTGGCAGCTTCAATTAAGGTTCTGTTCTTTCTTTCAACTACACCATTTTGCTGTGGAGTTCTAGGTGCAGAGAATTCTTGCTTCACTCCTCTTTCTTTGCAGAAAGCTTCCATTTCAGAATTTCTGAATTCAGTACCATTATCACTCCTGATAATTTTCACTTTGTGCTGTGATCCTTTGTCCAATTGCTTCACATGATCCATCAAAGTTAAGACAGTTTCATCCTTCTTTGCTAAGAAATACACCCATGTGTATCTGGTGTATTCATCAACAATTACCAAAGCATATTTCTTTCTGCCCATTGACATTACATTCACTGGACCAAAGAGATCAACATGTAAAAGATGATAAGGTTCCACAACCGAAGATTCAGATTTACTCTTGAAAGATGACTTCCTTTGCTTGGCCTTTTGACAAGAATCACATAGACCATCTAAGCTGAGTGTTGACTTTGGAAGTCCCCTTACAAGATCTTTTCGAATCAGCTCATTGATGTTGTTCAAGTTTAGATGAGAGAACTTCTTATGCCATTTCCAACTCTCTTCATTTGACATTTTTGCAGATAGACACACAGCTTTTCCTTCAGAGTTTGTTACCAAACTTGCTTCATAAATGTTATTGCACTACAAGAAAAGGGTCAATAGACATCGGTTTCTGGCCGATGTCTATGTTGTTTGCCAACCGATGTCTTAGTCGGTGATGTCTATCTTAGACATCGGCCAGAAACCGATGTCTGTACTTACATACACATCGGTTTGCCCAAAAAAAACTGATTTAGATTCTTCTCTTAGACATCACTTTGTTCCGATGTCTGTTTTGGATTTAGACATCGGATTTTATAAATAAAAAGTGATTTCTATTTATTTCTTAGACATCAGATATTGCAGAAAAAATGTGATGTATATCTTTGTGTTAAACATCAGTTTTGCCACAATAAAATTGATGTATATGTAGGTCTTTGACATCAGAATTTGTTAAAAATTTCGATGTATTTGTTACCATTAGACATTAGTTTCTGAGTCTATATTAAATAAACCGTTGTCTTTCCAAGCGTAAAAAATAATTAAAAACTGAACCATTTACAATATATATCCAACCATTTCTATTACACCATTTAGAAAATACATCCAACCACCAACACATCAATCCTCGAAACTAACCACACTTCCATCATCATTGTTATGCAAAATTAACTACACATCCATCAACATTCAATCGACAAAACACACTAAATAACTACAAAACATTTGCAGAACTGCATATAAACTAGCAATTCAATCCGTAAAATAAATCATATTTATCAAGCGTTGTTAAACCAAATTTGATTTAAACCAAATTTCTTATACAAGCGTTGAATACTCACTTCAAAATAATCTACTAAAATTTGGGAGTAATGCCCTAGAGGTCCAGCGTAAATCTTGTCCACCTCTCTTCATCAAGAATAGCTTCATCAAGAATAGCTGCAGGGCAAATGTTATAATATCTACAATTAGCAGCAACTCTATACATACAGACGAGTAGAGAATGAGAAGACATATACCTCATCAAATGCTTCAAAAATATTGCAATTAGCATTTTGCAAGGAGTTTAACTCAACCATATGAAATAGGAAACTAAACTGAAAATATTTGGCGACTTACTACTGAAACCACTATTAAGAGCTCCACTAGTCCAATATGTTTCTGTCTAATGAAGACTGATCCTACTAACTGACCTTCAGATAATTTAAGACTGATCAAGGAAAAAGCTCTACTCTTTCTTTCTTTTAGGGAATATGTGTCGTACTTGACAGTTGAGACATCACATTAGAGAAAACTGAATGTCATTAATGCTACACCAATTTGACCTTAAAATTAATAAAATGCTTCTTGGTCACCATAAGTAGGCTGATAAGATTAATAAAAATGCTTCTTGGTCACCATACATGTATTGATAAAATATATCATAGTTGTTTTTGTTACTTAGCAAGGAAACCATAATTACTATTTGCAAATGTAACAGTTCTTGATTCTAGAGTATACATTTTATCTTGTGACCATAAATTTATATCCAGATGTTGAGGAATATGATGTAAGTCATATGAATACATCTGCAAGCTCATAATTGTAGATATTACGAAAAAAAATTGATTCTTTGTATACACAATTTAAGGTACGATGGAGAGAAAGCAAAAACTATATAATTAGATGCTACAAGCAAAATTTGTCTCATACTGTAGCAGCAGTTCCTACTAACCTCGTGACTTGCTATCTGATTGTGTTGATAAGAACTGTAAACAATTTCACCTGCAAGCGTGAACATCAGATATTTAATACATGTTCCATAAATTCTTATATAATAGGGTTATTGGGTGTGTACAAATTAAATATAATGTCAATCTTACACTAGTTGTAGAAAGATGTCAACTACAATAGTAAATAACTTGCACGTAACTCATACTGCAATATCTAGCCAGCCATCTGCCATTGCAGCAGACAGAATTCTCAACACTCAGGATCCTCTTCAACAGAATTCCATGCACACACATTACCTAGCTTACTTCATAATAACCTTAAAAAAGTTAATAGCACCATGAATTTACTCATCTCCACATGAACTAATTCTTCAACCTCATCTGGTTCATTATAATATTTCTCCACAGATAAAGGTGACTCGGAACTCTTTCTTCTAAACATGGATTTGAATACTGAAATACCCTGTTTTTTTGGTGGTGCCAGAGGACTCTTTTCTAGAGCTTGTAAGTCTACCACAATGCAAGTCGTGTCATCTTTAAGTCCTTTCACTCCTACAGCTTCCTGCTGATAGGACAAAAATGTCAAAAGTGGGTTTTTGACTAATGCAGATGAGTTAATCAGTGTAAAAATTAAGCAAGTAGAGGAAATTAATCAAATCGTAACAAACTCTAAATATACCTTCACTATCTGAGAAGCTGCGGCATCTGGTTGCATTCCTCGACTACACTGCAGAGTTGACTCCGCAGATAAAGCATCCCAAACTCCATCACTTGATATGATGAGCCTACCACCACAGGAGGACAGCTGCACATATAGCAGAACGATATTCAAACAGGCAGAGAGGATCAACAATTTTTATGTGTTTCCTTGTTAATTAGATGCATTATGTATTTAATTTCTTTTTTTCCTGGATGGTATGTGCATGAATGTGTATGCACTGGAATACAGGAAGATCTATACTAGTCAGCTAATGACCTTGCTTAAGATAGAATGAAGAGATGTCTATACGGACAAAATATGGAATCCTTAGGCTTGAAATTCTTAGGCTTGGACAAACACGAAACAATTTGAGATACATATTCACGAAATCTGTCACTCATAGTTTGTCAACAACTAGTAAGTAATAATATACACGAAATGCCAGCAAATCCAATGTTCTACCCAGACATACTTGGAGAAATTTATAGTTTAATTAGCTAATACTTAGAGTTAAACCTACTATTATGGGAACGCATGCCTACTACTGGTCCAGTGATCCAAACCCATCAGGCGGCCATAACTGCAAATCAAGCAACATTTGGTTAATAAATCCTAATACTATGAATAGTAATTTATAATTACAGAGTTTAGAAAGTTTGAGAGAGATGCCTTCAAGCAATTATGAAAGCAGTAATAGTTCATAAGCACGGTACATGAATGACATTTTTATCACCTCAAGATTCATAGCCTGACCGCAAAAAGAAACAGGAGGTGATATTTACAAACAGAAAGAACTTATTTAATTTGTGTAATGCGTGAATCTCATCAAGGAAAAGGCATTGACCTCCGCATTCATAAATCCCCTTACCCCTCATCATAAATGGATTATACCCGTAGTTAGCATCTGCCAATACCCTCTCAATAATAGAGGCTAAATTTGAAATAAAATTAATATACTTTATCCAGATATCGGACTAAATATACAAGAAAGAAGTACTTACTCTACAAAAAACTTTGCCATGGATTAGACCATAAGGAACAGGCCCAAAATGCCGGGAAGCTTTAGATACATAAATGTATCCCTTTGAATCCAAACATGCCCCTTTGGGACCTACAACTCAAACCAAACATTTCCAAATTAATGAAATTACTTTGTATTTGCACAAAACAGACAGAAATATTTCTTCAGGCTACGAAAAAGGTATAAGTAACAGAATAGTATGTATAACAGATTATGAAGAAATTCAAAGGCTAATAGAAGATCGGATTCAACCTCCAATATCATAATACATCTGACTACTTTACGATAGGAAACGTAAGCAACTATTACAGAAGCACCCAACTTCTTAGATGATCCATAGTCCATACATCACATTTTCACTTGTCAACCTCCGTTCATGAAAACAGAATTGCTTCATTAACAAGTTGTTAATAATCAACTCCTATACTTGAAGAAAATTATTCTTAAGAAGTTAGAGCTCATATAGCTAATACAGTAATAATTCTGTTACTAACTCACCCCATCTTAATTGAACTTTACCATACTCAAGTCTTGCAATCTACTTTAAGATTGTAATTTTTACACATTACGAGAATTAACTAAAAGAAAAAAAATGGATTTTATAGATAATCTTGAATCTTTTGTATAAGTAATCAGGAGTAACAATGTATATATAAAAATATATATATATACAACATATGTAAACAACATGAAAGAACATTGTTAACTCACCTAGCTTTAGTGATACAAATTTTATGACCCAATTTGTCCAGAACATCCAAGTGTTCTTCTTGTTCCTGCTGCTTGTTTTCGACCATATTCAAACACCACCAACGACAACTATAATCACAATCAAAATCAAACACAAAAAATTAATAATAAAAAATTAGGGGTAGAAACCCTAGATTTCAAATTAGAACCAACTAAACCAAATCATACCAAATGTGAGTTGTAATAGCGTCGAGTGTGGACGATGAAAGAATCAGATCTTAAAGAAACCCCCAAATTAAAGATAGAGAAATTAGGGCTTACCAATTTGGAGGTGAATAGAGCATGACGGAGGTGAATGGTGATGGAGGTGAGTGGTGGTGGAGATGAGAGAGAGAGAGAGATTCAATGAGGTGAGAGACGAGAGAAAGAGAGTCGGGTGACATTTGTGAAGAGGGGCTTAGTTTTTAGTCGGGGGGAAAAGTATTTGGCAAGAGGGGGAAAAATAATTGGTATAAAGGGGGGAAAATAATTGGTGTAAAGGGGGGAATTGTGAAATTTTTAGTAAGGGGAAAACAAAAACTGAAGTGGGCGCGTTGAATTTTTTTAGTAGAATTTTAGACATCGGTTCTAAAATAAGTGATGTCTTCAAACAACAAAGACATCAGATTAACGCGGGGTGATGTTATTATATCTTTTAACATCAGTGGTATTAGTAACCGATGTCTAATGTGTGATGTCTATTGAACATTTTCTTGTAGTGTTGTGCCTGTGTCCAACTAGAACAACTTTCCCAGTAGATTTGCTGATAACCTCACAATGTTCAGTATGAAAATCTACATGGTATCCTCTGTCACAGATTTGACTCACAGAAAGCAGATCATGCTTGAGTCCTGGGACTAGAGCTACATTTGTGATGATGACACTTCCAAGATTAATATTGCCATATCCCATAGTACGTCCTATGTTGCCATCTCCATAGGAAACTTTTGGGCCAGCTCTCTCCTCATAATCTGATAGCAGGGCTTTATTTCCAGTCATGTGTCCTGAACATCCACTGTCCAAGACTAGGGTACTTTCCCTTATGCCCTGCAATCACAAACAATTACAAAGAGTTATTTAAGGATCCAGACTTGCTTGGATCCTTTGGCTTTCTTAACATTGTTAGCTTTTGCAGCGGAATAACTTTCAACAGAGTTTAAGCTAACTGTGTCAGACTTTACACTTGCAGAGTTTGCTTTAACCCATTTCAGGTTGGGTTTTAGCTCATAAAAGTTGTGATAAATAGCATGATAACTCTTACAAGTATAAATGGAATGCCAAGTGCTCCCAAAGTGTGTGCATAAAGTCTGTGGTCTAACCCTAACATAATCATTCTTTACTCCAGACTTGGAGGGTAAAGAATTAATATCTTTGTTTTTCGTGCAGAAACTTGCAAGATGGTTAGTGCTACCACAACTATGACATGTCTTCCTAGGAGCATCAGAATTAGGCAGATAATCATTTATTTTATTAATGCCTACTTTTCCATTCCTATTTTTCTTGGACACTTTCTGTTTGTTGACAAACTTTACCTCTTTGAGCTTATGTTTGAATTGTTTTTCTGTCATTGAACCAACATTAATCTGCTTATCACAGATTTTTACTGGTTCTTTAACAGCTTCTAATTTAACCTTATTCTCTGTTATTGAACCAACATTAACCTGTTTATCACAAGTTTCAGCTGGTTCCATAACAGCTTCTTTCACTACTACAGACTTTAACTTACTGGATTCAGAAACAAATTTCACAGGTTTAAGTTGTGGTTTCACTTTCACTTTATCTTTAAACCTAAGTTCATCTTTCTCACAGTAACCTAAACCTACAGTGTCTGTCTGAAAAACTTGATGTGTGTCTTTTCCAGAATTAGTCCAAGTTTTAATCACTTTCCTCACTTTTTCCAACTCAGATTCTATTTGCCTATATCTTTTAAGCAATTCATGTTCAACATAAACAGCATCATCTCTCTCCTTTTGAACTTGTTACATGTTAACAAGTCTCTCTTCAAGAAATTTATTCCTTTCTTTAAGACCTAGATTCTCATATTTGATTCTTTCATTCTCTAAAGTCTGATCCCTATAACTAACATGTATGCTTTTTAGATAAACTCTTAATTCAGATATATTATCAGTATCATAAGCATAGGTAATTAGGGGTACCTTGTTTTCAGATGACTCAGCTTCATCTTTAACAGTTGCCATGAGGGCATAATTGGCTCCCTCATCTGAGTCTGAAGTGTCTGCCCAGTCCTTGCCTTTAGCGATGAGTGCTTTCTCAGATTTTCCTTTAGCACTGGATCTCAGACTTGTCTTTCTTTCCAGACTTGGTATTCCCTCCATCAGACTTTCTGAAATTTCTCTTATCAGAGTTTGAATCTCTCCTAGAAAATCGCTTTCCTTTCTTGAAGTTCTTGAATCCCATTTTCTTGAAGGTCTTTACCATTAAAGCAACCATTTTCATCATCTCTTCATCATCATCCTCAGAATCAGAAGCTTCATCATCAGTGTTTGAGCCATCATCAGAGTTTGATGACTCACTGTCAGATTTTATGACTAAAGCCTTTCCTTTGGCTTTCTTTCTTGATGATTCCTTCTTGACAGGCTTTTCTTCAACTTTAAGAGCAACAGATTTTGTCTTCTTTCCAGATCTTTTGTTTCTTTGTTCTATCTCCAGTTCATGAGTTTTGAGCAACCCATAGATTTCATCAAGATCTGTTTCTGCAAGATCATAATTGTCTCGAATTGTTGTTGCCTTCAAATCCCATCTTTCAGGTAGAGATAACAGAAACTTGAGATTTGACTCTTCAAGTTCATATTCTTTATCAACCAGGGACAAATCATTCAACAATTTACAAAATCTGTCATAAGTATCTGTCAAAGTTTCATTAGATCTCGAGTCAAAGTGTTCATACTCCTGTGTTAGAATGGTTTTCCTATTCTTCTTTATTGCACTTGTTCCTTGACACCTGACTTCTAAAGCATCCCAGATTTCTTTGGCAGTTTTGTAGCCAATAACTCTGTTAGACATGACATTATCTAAGGCACTATAGAGTAAATGTCTAACCTTTGCATCCTTTGCAATTGATGAGATGTCTTCAGGAGTCAAGTCTTTCTTCTCTTTTGGAACAGTCTTTTGTTCTTGACCAGTAATAACAGGAGACAATTTAGTTGGCATATGAGGACCATCATTGATTCTATCAAGGTAATCTGGATCTGTGGCTTCCAGAAACATGGTCATCTTCACTTTCCATATTGGATATTCAACTGGTCTTAGAATTGGAACCCTTATAGTCTCATATCGACTAACAGAAGTTGGTTGAACCTTCTGAGCATTCGAACCTGCATTAGAACCTTCCTGAGAGTTGTCAGCCATGATTATACTTGTGTTTAGATCGATAAACTGTATATATTAAACAGCCTTGGCTCTGATACCAATTGTTAGGCCGATTACATAATATATAATCAATATAATTATGATAATAACAATAAAGAACACTGTTTATGAATCAACAACTAAATTATATAAATAACTCTTCTCTTTGTGATGTAAAATATCACAGAGAGCTGTTAGGTTACAAGAATAATGTTTTTAATAATCGCATCCCTTTTAGGGTTAACCTATCTGTGTTTATATAGTACACAGCTACATAGAATCAATCTCTAATTGATATTCCTATAAATTAGCTATACAAATTATATCAAATTAGGATTGCTTCTATCTTCTGTTCCGTTTCCTTGTCTGTCTCAATATATCTTGCTTCTTTCCATCTTCAAGATATATTGCTTCTAGAATCTTCAATGTTAGCACCGACAGCTTTAGCAAACTCTCACCCCGTCAGACTTTATAAAACTCTGACTGGCTTCTAGTAAACTCTGATGAATACATGTTGCTTAAACACTGATAAACACTCATCAGCAATTATATCTAACAATATATATTATAACCATCCTTTGTAGAACTGTTATTATTCTCTTGTTATTCATTTTCAATATTGTAATTGTTATTCTACTTGTGCAACGAGTGTACCCTTACGCCGTTGAAAATCCGTAAATCATGGTTCTACCAATTGTGTTCTCTTTCTCTTCTATTTATGAATTATTTGATTAAATCGGTTATTGTTTATTCATCAGCAATATGCCTCCTAGACGAAATACCCATGCGAATAATTCCACTGACCAAGAAGGTCAACATAATACACCCCCAACGGGTCATTTAGATCCGGTTGTAATACAACTTTTGAACACCCTCACTCAACAAACTACTACTCTAGCACAACAACAACAACATATCCAACAACAGTTACTACAGCAGCAGCAGCATCAGCAACATCAGCATCAACAACAGCAACACCAGCAGGTAGTACCCGTGGTTACGTTTAAATCTTTTCAAGCAGCAAAACCTCTAGAATTCAAGGGATCTGCTTATCCAGTTGAGGCAAAAGCATGGTTAAAGGAAATGGAGAAAGCTTTTACGGTGATAGAGGTAACGGGAGAAAAGAAAACTGAGTATTCTAGTTATTTTCTGAAAAATGAGGCAAGTTATTGGTGGGAAACTAGTAAGGCTTTAGAACCTGAAGGGTTAATTACGTGGGAGAGATTCACAGAATTGTTTTTAGAAAACTATTTTCCTGATTTTATACGAGATCAAATGGAGTTGAAATTTTTAGAATTGAAGCAAGGTAGCATGACCGTTTCTCAGTACGAGACCAAGTTTACCGAGTTGTCTAGGTTTGTTCCGACATACGTTGATACGGAGAAGAAGAAGGCCAAGAGGTTCCAACAGGGACTGAGGTCATGGATTCGTAGTAAGTTAGCAGTTTTGGAATTAGATACATATGCAGCCGTGGTATAGAAGGCAATGATTGCGGAAGGGGAGAGTGATTCATACATGAGAGAGAGAGAGAGAGAGAGAGAGAGAGAGAGAATAAGAAAAGAAAGATAGGGACATCTGATAAGGTCCAGTCACAGGGAGATCTTCAGAGCCATCAAAACAAGAAACCAGGATTCCAGCCGAGCATAGGTACAACTTTCAAGAAACCAGATACCGGAAATGCAGGACCAATCAATCGTCCACCAAACAATAATCAGCAAGTAGTTTCCAGACCTCCACTGCCAGAATGCAAGACTTGCGGGAAAAGATATCCAGGTATATGCCACAGATTGAGTATCACATGTTTTAAGTGTAACCAGAAGGGGCATTATGCCAGGGATTGCAAGACAGGTATTGTGTTCCATCGATGTAAGAGACTAGGTCATATGATCAAGGATTGTAGAGCGCCAGCACCCGTGAACAACATGATTCGAGCTATAGAGGCACCTCCAGCTGTTGATGTTCAGCCGTTAGCCAGAACCTATAATATGTCACTGAGGGAAGCGGTGAGAGACTCCGATGTGGTGGCAAGTACACTTCTAGTAAATTCTGTTAATGCTAAAGTGTTGATAGATTCAGGAGCTACTAAGTCGTTTATTTCGGAAATGTTTGCTCGTAAATTGAATTGTTTAATGGAACCCTTAAATGGAGTGTTGAGTGTAGAAATAGCTCACCAGGATCGTATACCGTTCAGTTCGTATTGTCCCCGTTGTGAAATTGAGATTTTAGGGAGTCGCTTTTATGCTGATTTATTACCTTTCAAGGTGGAGAATTTGATGTTATTTTAGGAATGGATTGGTTAACTGATTATGATGCGCGTATTGATTGTAAGAATAAGAGGGTTACTTTAGTTACTCCCGGAAATAAAGAAGTGATATTTAAAGGAGAGAAACAAACGAAGAAATTTTTGACAATGATTCAGACTAAGAGGTTATTAAAACAAGGATGTGAGGCTTATCTCGCATATGTGATAGATACAGAGAAGGAAGTTTCCAAGTTAGAAGATATTCCAGTCGTGAGTGAGTTTCCAGAGGTTTTTCCAGAAGAGTTACCAGGACTACCTCCGGATAGAGAGATTGAGTTCGCGATAGACTTAACACCAGGCGCGGAACCAGTATCCAAAGCACCATACAGAATGGCACCCGTGGAGATGAAGGAATTAGCTAAGCAATTGCAGGAATTGTTAGACAAAGGAATTATCAGACCTAGCGTTTCACCGTGGGGAGCACTAGTGCTGTTTGTCAAAAAGAAGGATGGAAGTATGAGACTTTGTATAGATTATCGGGAGTTAAACAAACGAACCATCAAGAACAAGTATCCATTGCCCAGAATAGATGATCTGTTTGACTAGTTAAAAGGAGCGGTTCATTTTTCTAAGATTGATCTACGATCAGGATATCACCAATTGAAGGTTAAACCAGACGATATACCGAAACAGCTTTTCGAACAAGGTATGGACATTATGAGTTTTTAGTGATGGCGTTTGGATTGACGAATGCACCAGCAGCTTTCATGGATTTAATGAACATGATTTTTAAGAAGTATTTGGATAAGTTTGTAGTAGTATTCATCGATGATATTTTGATATATTCCAAGACGGAAGAAGAACATGCGAATCATTTGTGGATTGTGTTGGAGATTTTAAGACAAGAAGGACTATACGCAAAATTTTCAAAATGTGAATTCTGATTAAGGAAAGTTCATTTCTAGGGCACGTGGTAAGTAGTGAAGGCATCAAAGTAGATCCAGCAAATATTGAAGCAGTGAAGGATTGGGAAAGACCAAGCACACCAACTGAAGTTAGAAGTTTCTTGGGATTAGCCGGATATTATCAGAGATTTGTACAGGATTTTGCAAAGATAGCTACTCCAATCACCAAGCTGACAAGGAAAAGTGAACGATTCATATGGAACGACAAATGCGAATTGAGTTTCCAAGAGTTAAAGAAGAGACTAACTACGGCACCAGTATTAATGGTACCAGACGATCAAGGCCAATTTGTAATCTACAGTGATGCGTCTTACAAAGGATTGGGTTGTGTACTTATGCAACATGACAAAGTAATTGCTTATGCGTCAAGAAAATTGAGACCTCACGAACAGAAATATCCTACACATGATTTGGAATTAGCAGCGATCGTATTTGCACTAAAGATATGGAGACATTACTTGTACGAAGAGAGATGTGAAATTTACACCGATCACAAAAGTCTGAAGTATATCTTTACTCAGAAGGCGCTGAACATGAGACAGAGAAGATGGTTGGAGGTAATCAAGGATTACGACGTTTCTATAAATTATCACCCCGGCAAGGCAAACGTGGTAGCAGATGCATTGAGCAGAAAAGAAAGATTGAATATGTTGACGATGACCAAAGAATTGTACAGAGAGTTTGAAAAGTTAGAGATAGAAGTACGTGTTCCGAAGGACGTGACAGAAATGATTTACGCCATAACGTTTCAACCTGAATTGTTGGAAAAGATACGGAAATTCCAAGAACAAGTCATGAACGACAATGCAAATAGTTTAACAGGCGAGGAAATATGTAGCCAACTGGACGACAAGGGAATCTTAAGGTTTGCTTCTCGAATATGGGTACCTAATGTAGCAGAACTAAAGAATGAAATTTTGCACGAAGCGCATAACTCAAAGTATTCAATTCATCCCGGAAGCACGAAGATGTATAGAGATCTTAAAATGAACTTTTGGTGGCCAGATATTAAAAGAGAAATTGTTGAATGGGTGAGTAAATGTTTTACATGTCAAAGGGTCAAGGTGGAACATCAAAGACCAAGTGGATTACTACAGCCGTTAATAGGGCTGAGCATTCGGTTGGTTCGGTCCAGAACCGGACCGAACCGAATAGACCGAGAACCGGATTATCATTTTTTTTCCGGACCGAACCGAACTGAAATTGTATTTTGGACCGGAACCGAACCGAACCGAAATAATGCTATTCAGTTCGGTTCTTTCATAAAAGAATCGAAAATTTTTCAAATAAAAAATTTTTATTTCAAAAAAAGCCAAAAATTATGATTTTTCTAAAAAAAAAAATATTGCCTAATGAAATACAAGTATGAAATGTAAATATAATAGTTCAAACTTCAAATCTCAAAAAAAAAATAAGCCATGCAAAATTTGAATATATACATACATATAAAATTAATATATTATATCTATAAAAATTATATAAATATAAAATAAAAAAATTCGGTCTATTTGGTTCGGACCGAATTTTTTTTGAAAGAACCGAACCGAACCGATATTTATTTCGGTCTATTTGGTCCGGACCGAAAAGACCAAATTTTCAGGAAATTAGAACTGAACCGAACCGAAATTATACTATTCAGTTCGGTTTTTCGGTTCTGGTTCGGTTCTGCTCAGCCCTAGCCGTTAGAAATTCCTGAGTGGAAGTGGGAACACATCGCAATGGACTTTGTGGTAGGATTGCCTAGAACGAAGACTAACCATGATGCTATTTGGGTGATTGTGGATCGATTGACGAAATCCGCACATTTTCTTTCAATTAACGAGAGATTATCGCTGGATAAATTAGCTCGTTTATATGTAAAAGAAATCGTGGTACGACATGGAGTTCCAGTGTCAATAGTATCTGATCGAGACCCTCGATTCAACTCAAGATTCTGGAGAAGTTTTCAAGAGTGTTTAGGCACCGAATTGAAAATGAGTACGGCTTATCACCCGTAGATAGACGGTCAAAGTGAAAGGACAATTCAAACCATCGAAGACATGCTTAGAACATGTGCACTTGATTTTAAAGGTAATTGGGACGATCATCTACCCTTAGTAGAATTCTCATATAAGAATAGTTTTCACGCAAGTATCGGGATGCCACCTTACGAAGCTTTATATGGACGGAAGTGTCGATCTCCAGTATATTGGGAAGAAGTTGGTGAACGGAAAGTGATAGGGCCAGAATTAGTACAGCAGACAAAGGAAGTGATTGAATTGATTCAGAAAAGGTTGATAACAGCTCAGAACCGGCAGAAGAAATATGCTGACCTAGCAAGAAAGGATATGGGATTCGAAGTCGGAGAACAAGTGTTACTGAAAGTTTCACCATGGAAAGGATTAGTTAGGTTTGGAAAGAAAGGGAAATTGAGTCCGAGATATGTTGGACCATTTGAGATTTTGAAGCAAGTTGGGAAAGTAGCTTACGAGTTAGCATTACCCCCGCATATGCAGCACGTTCATTATGTGTTTCACGTATCCATGCTTAAGAAGTATCGACCAGATTCGAACCATGTAATAGAGTATGAACCCATAGAGGTCCAGTCAGATTTATCTTATGTAGAACGACCAATTCAGATATTGGATTGTAAGTAAAAAGTGTTAAGAAATAAGACTGTAGTGATAGTAAGAGTTTTGTGGAGGAATCCTAAGGTAGAAGAGTCTACCTGGGAGTTAGAGAGTGATATGTTAGAGAATTATCCCTAGTTGTTTCCTTGATTTGATTCTGAGGACAGAATCCTATTAAGAGGGGAAGGATGTAAGATCCGTGAACTTTATTAATAATATAAATTGTATTATATGTGTAGAACAATTATTGTGAAGTATTTTGAGTTTTAATAATAAAGTTTGTTAAGTGATTATGTGTAAATTGGTGTGTCGAAAGCCCCGTTCAAATACTTTGTCATTTGAAAATATCTTCAATTTTGAGCCCCGTTTTGAAAATTCAAGGGCCCCGTTGAAATTTTGTACATCATTATTATTCCTTCGCCATTCGTGTCCGAATCATTATCGGAGGATTTCTTCATATTATTATATCGCTTATTATCTGATACTATCAATAGTATTTGTTTTATTCAAAGGAAGAAAAATTATTCCAAACCCTAACCCTAACCCTAATTTTCCTAGGGTAATTGATATATCGTTCATATCAATAAATACATCTGTTATAGCCTCAGTATTCTTGAGCATTAGTTATATAAATGATATGTATTGATTTGGATAACTATCAGTATTTGTGAATTGCTATCACCTCGTAAAACGTGTATTTTACTTTATAATGGTTTTAATGCGAACCAGTGGATCAATATCGATCCAAAAATGTCGTTTAGGGTATTATTTTCCACTAAGTATAAAAAGGAGAATCGTACATTATACTTCATATAATCCGTATTAAAAATATACAAAAATATAAATTTCCCGAACCGTGTTCTTCGTGTTCTTGAAAATCAAATTCAATTTCGAAGGTGTTATTGAAATCCAAATTCAAAGTTCAAGTACTCAAATCAAAGATCTTGAGCTCTAGTTTCAGAATCTTCCAACCTCATCATCATCTGGTAGTTTTTCGATTTTATATGAATTTTTCAAATTTCGAATTAAAATTAGGGTTTATATTCGAATTGAGGATTTTCATTCTTTTGATTCTCCGTTCAATTGATTGCTTCCAATAACCCGTTTCCCTGACCCGGTTTCAATCTTCGAAACACTAAAATATTTTCAGAAAACTGTTTTTGGATTTTATTTTTAAATTTAATTCGAAAATAGTTTAATTATTTATAAAAATCATATTTTTATTTTAAAAATACATTTTTAAATTCAGAAAATTCTGGAAAATTATATTTAATTATTTAAATTCGAAAAATGATTAAATTTAATTATTTTAATTATTTTTAATTAATTTAATTAATTAATTGATTAATTCTTTTAATCAGTTAATTCTTAATAATTAATTATTAATTAGATTTAATTAATTTAAATTAGGTTTAATTATTTTCTATCCTGATTTAATTATTTAAAAATAGTTTGAGCATTTAGAAATTGTTAATTAATTTTATATTAATTGATTTAATTGTTTTTAATTACTTATATTGGGATTAAAAATCCGATTTTTGATTTAAAAATTATTTGTGAATTATTTAAATTCAAATAAGCCTCGAATATTGTTTTAAAAATATTTATAAGTGCTATATGGTTTATATGAGTCGAATAATGTGTTTTAATAGTCCATAAATGCCCGTACGTGGGCTAATGTCTGAGTTTTAATTACCGTAAAATAAATCGGGCTTCCGATAGGAACCCGATTACTTGTTTAAATGTAAAAATGGTTATGAGTATATATCGAGGATAGAATGAGGATAGTTAGACTTACTGTAATGAGTTGTTTATTATAGAATCAAGTTCCCGGAGCAAGGGAAAAGAGAAGGTAGAGTGAGCTCGGTAGAATTCCATCAGCTACTAGACCAGGCAAGTATCTGTGCCTTTATTTGTTGATTCAATTGTTATTATTCTTCAGAATTTCATGTATGTTACCATCAGAACGATTCAGATTATTCAATCTTCACCCGTATTGAGCACTTGATGCTATTTCCTTAAATATTCCTAACTTTTGACTTAATCCACAATCGTGTTGGATATCAGAAACCTTCACCTTCAATTCAGTTTATATTGATGATAACCATTGTTGACTTTCTTAAATGAGTACGTTGTACCCTTGAAACCATTCTGAATATATTTCTCGGACTTTCTTTGATATTGAATAGTTGAAGCTCTTTTGCAACTATTACACCTCGTCATTGTGTACTAATCTTGTTATGCATGTTATTGCTTATACCTTGTGATAGAATTGGCATGTTTTAAAATGAGACCAGTAATGGTCGGACCATATTTATAGTCGTAATAACTTAAGTCCTAGATGGCCATGGATCCTAGTGGAGGACTATGCTATAAGCTAGTCCGGGGTTGATGCGTGACTGATCAGCAGCTCAACCTTTGTATTTGAAAAATGTAGAAGTACAATTCTAATTCTTCTTCCTTCAATAAAGACTGTTAAAAGCATTGTTTGACTTGTATATTGTTGATTCAGATAATTGGAATCTTTCCTTTCATTATGGAACTGTGATTGATATATATATCATGCTTGTTGAGCACATGTGGCTCAAACTTGTTTTGTTTCTAACCCTATTCCAGTGAAGCGAGAGAATGAGCAGACACAACGCTAGTGACAATTCTCCGGATGCTAGGAGACCACCCCGAGTGATTGTCATTGGACAGGTAGTTGTTTTACTTTGGAAGTTAGACTAGATGTCTAGCTTGTATATTAAGTGTGTAATAACTTTGAAAACTGGTTTGTAATAATTATGACTTAGAAGCTTGTTTCATGCCATAATCTGGATGCGGTCTTGGATAAAGGGTATTTTATGTTATTATATTATTTTATGCATGTGCTAGATTCAGGTATATTGTGTTTCGTTGGTCGAGTGACTTCCCAAATCTATACCCCGGGTTTGGAGGGCGTCACAAGGGGTAGATCCTCTATTGACGTTAACTATCTCCATACACAAATCCCTATGCCCAGAATAGACCTAATGGATGTCCTTGAGACTAATGACTAATCCAAAGCATAGTTCATTATATACAAGTTAACTCTAACGATCTCAAGTCTAAGGACACTTGTACAACTATCACTCAGTGAATAACTATTGACACGTGAGTAAACTCCATTAACTGTTCAACTTATCGAGTCATGTTCAGTAAACTTATTCCCTAACAAGCACCTACATACTAGCTATAGTGTCACCACACAAATGCCTATGAGAACAGACATCCTCCTAATGGTAGCAAGCATAGTATGTACCAATCTTTGCGGATTCACCAACTTCCGATTAGTTACCCTATGATCAGGAACTGTTTAAGTCTAGAGTTATCATCTTCTAGATCTCACTATTATAATCTCATTATAATTCTAGAAGCTTTACTCTAAACTATGGAACATCTTATTTAAAACACTTTAAATAGATAAAGCCCGTAATAAAAACAAACAAGTCTTTTATTAACATTAATGAAATCAAATAAGAATACAAGAAAGTTCTTCCTAACTCATCATACATGATTGGATTTAGGACAAACACTTTCAAGACAACCATGAAAAGAAAGGGTAATTTGACACCAAAGCTTATGAAGGTATTTTCATGGGGTATGCTCTAGAAAGGACTGCTTACATAGTCTATCTCTTGGAACACAGGATCATAGATGAAAGTGTAAATGTCACATTTGATGAAACCAAGTTTCTTGGATTGCATGAGGATGGTCAAATGCAGATTCTTAGATTTGAGAATCAAGGATACTTGGAGGAAGAAGAAATTGTTAATGAAGAACCCACATTTACTCAAACTGTTGATCTTGAAAAAGATGTTGTCATTGAAAGTGATTCTAATCAAACTCCAGCTCAGTCACAGACTATTTCAGGAAATATTCAAAATGATGGTGACTCTGGATATATTGAAGAAAATGGTGGAGACAATTGCCCTGGTGAAGACTCAGTTCCCCAAACTGAGGCTACTGTTTCAGACCAAACTAGAAGCTTACCTAGAACCATAAGGTGGAACAAGGATCACACAAATGACCTAATTATTGGAGATCCTTCTTCTGGGGTAAGAACCAGGAACAATGTTTCTATTGACAGCATGTTTTCCCGCTTTCTGTCTCAAGTGGAGCCAAAAGCTATTGATGAAGCATTGTTGGATTCTGATTGGGTGATTGCTATGCAAGAGGAACTCAACCAGTTTGAAAGAAACAATGTATGGAAATTGGTTCCAAGACCAAAGGGAAAATCAGTTATTGAGACAAAGTGGGTATTCAGAAACAAATTGGATGAAAATGGAAATGTGACAAGGAATAAGGCAGGGCTTGTCGCTAAAGGTTACTGTCAACAGGAAGGTATAGACTATGATGAGACATTTTCACCTGTTGCTAGACTTGAAGCTATAAGGATCTTTCTAGCCTTTGCTACACACTGTAACTTCAAGGTGTTCCAAATGGATGTCAAAACTGCTTTTCTAAATGGAGAGTTGGAGGAAGAAGTGTTTTGTTGAACAGCCACCAGGTTTTGAAGATGCTAAAATGTATGATTTTGTGTACAAGCTGTTCAAAGCACTTTATGGTTTGAAACAAGCTCCAAGAGCCTGGTAAGATACCCTCTCTGCCTTTCTATTGGAAAACCAGTTTACAAGATGTGTAGTAGATACGACTCTAGCTATTCTATAAGCATCATGGCAAAGACATTATTTTAGTTCAAATCTATGTTGATGATATCATCTTTGGTTCATCAAGAGTCACACTTGGTAGCCATCAAGAGAATTTTTAGGTACCTCAAGGGCACTCCTAATCTAGGCCTTTGGTATCCTAAAAATACTAGATTTGAGCTAGTAGGATACTCTGATTCAGACTATGTTGGATGTAGGATTGACAGAAAGAGTACAACAGGAAGCTGTCAATTTCTTGGTGGAAGAATGGTGTCATGGTTTAGTAATAAGCAGAATTCAGTTTCTACATCTACTGCAGAAGCTGAATACATTACAGCTGGAAGTTGCTGTGCACAAATTCTGTGGATGAAGAATCAACTGTTGGATTATGGTCTAGTGTTAAATAATATCCCTATCTACTGTGATAACACTAGTTCCATAGCCATCTCAGACAATCCTGTTCAACACTCTAGGACAAAGCACCTTGATATTAGACATCATTTCATAAGAGAGCATGTTGAAAGAGGAACTGTGAAGTTGATCTATGTCCCTACAGAAAAGCAACTTGCAGACATCTTTACAAAACCACTGGATGAAGCAACCTTTAACAGGTTGGTAAGTGAATTGGGAATGCTAAATCTGGTATGTTAACTTACTAATTTTTACATTTTCATATTTGTATGCAGCTTGTGACAGTAACCTAAAAGTCACTGTCATGAGAAGTTACTGTCACACAAGTTTTTATTCTATCTGACAGCATATTTGCTATGACTTTGTTGAATTGATTTTTGTGTTAGTCATGCTGTCAGTAATAAAACTTTGTGTCATTAACTTGGATAACCTCAAAGTCTGTAATTTTTGGTCAAAGACTTTGTTTTGATTAACTGTTGTGTGTTAATTGTTGGTTTAGTGGAGAACATACAGATTAATTGCAATCTATGGTAGTTGTATGGGTACTTTGAACTATTGACCATTTATCTTCCTTTTACCTAGTATGCCTATAAATTGAACCTTAGGTCATATTAGTGAATCATTCAGAAAAGATAAAATGGAAAACAAAGTAGGAATTGAATACAGGCATAACATTAGCACATAGTCTCCATTTAAAGAAGAAGTTGAAGATTTATTTGATGAGTTAGAGGATCTTCTCGATGAGGAGAATGAGAAAGAACTTGCTGCAAAAGCCACTGAAGAGGCTAAGTGGCAAGAACAGGATAAGGAGTTCCAAGAACTACTCAAGGAAGAAGGAACCACAGAAGAAGAAGTTAGGGCAGAATTTCTAGAATTGATTAAGAAAACCTGTAATGAATAGTTGCATTAATCAATTGTAGTAATTTCACCTTTCTTTTCTTTTAATAAAAATTATCAATTTCCTTCTGCAGTTCCTTATTATTTGCTGTGTGTCAGTATTGTTAAGTTGATTGATCTAATGTGCCTGAATAATGAATCTGTCATCTATTTCATAATTGTGAATGGTATGTATTGAGTTAAGTACATTAATGACAACATTCATTAAAACTCATGTCAGTTACTGTTTTTCCTAGAACGTTACTGTCATCAAGAAAAGAACTATCACGGAACTTCATGACAGCTAGTTTCTTGACAACAGTAAATAACATACTGTCAAGAGCTTTAATAGATACTGTCATCAAAGTACTTAACGATGACAGTAAGTTTTTCGCGACAATGTTACTGTCAAGACAAACCTACTGTCATCACCCAAATGTCACTGACCAGTTTGTTTCAGCGCACAGGTTACTGTCAACATTAGTGGACCGTTAAAATTGCAAATTCAACCTCCACGTTGACAGAAATTATAGGGAGTAACCCACGTGGTGGTGTTATTGGGTATTAGCACGATTCCAAATATCCCTTTTCAGCTAAACGCTTGAACTGCTCTTTATACATCAGTTAATCAGACAAAAGCAAACCTGACACAGAACAACCAAAAGCAAACAAACTTTCTGCTAAATTTCTCTCTCTACTCACTCAACATACTCATTTTCTCTCTCTTCACAACAATGGCACCAAAACAATCAATTTCTCAGACCAATTTTGCTGCCATCATCTCTCCAAATGATGTTGGTGAAGGCTTCAAAGGGCTTGTTTCTTTCATGAATAAGTCCTATCTTGGGTATGCAATTACCTCAACCCCTATCCTTGACCTAGTCAGGATATAGAACTTCTGGGAATATTTTGTTGCTCAAGGAGATGGTGACAACACAACCATTCAGTTCAAAATCAAGGAGCACAGTTACATTCTCACTATCAAGGGCATCAATACAGCTTTGGGAATTGTGCTAGAAACATGAAAGACTTACACTGAGCTTGCTAATGATGAGACCTTGAAGAAGCTCTTCTTGCAAATTGGGTATTCTGGACCCATTCTTGAAGAGGGAACAACAAAGTGGTACCCTTCTGGTGAAATGGACAGGAAGTATCTAAGAAAGGAGTGGAGTATAGTGTTTGATGCAATGGTGAAGGTGTTCTCTACCAAGACCACTGGCTGGAATAGGATTCCCACCTACATCAAGAAGCTCACTCACTCTCTTGTTCATGGGTACAAAGTGGATGTTGGAAAGCTACTCATGGCACACCTCAAGGTTGCCGTAGGTAAGAAGGTAAACATCTATCCTCGCTTTCTAATGTTGTGTATTAATTCTTTGTGTGAGTTTGATGAAAATGCCCCTCGTTTAGAGGTGTGCAGTGTCTTGAAAAGAAATACACACACAACTCTCACTTCACTGAATTTGAATGCACATATTCCACTATGTTTCACCAAACACATGGTTGATCAAGTGTCTAAACTTGATTTTCCATTGCTTTCTGGTTTTGCCTCCTTCACTCTTGAGGATAAGGCTGTATTAGACCCAAATTCAGCTAACCCCCATTCTACCCTATACACTCAGCCTAGGTTCTCTAGACTTCCCAAAGTTCAGAGACAAGCCTTGCAAGAAACCAGAAAAAGACCCTTAGAAGCTGATGTTGGTGGTAGTGCTGAGAGTCAAGAGGGAGTTCATGCACCTAGTGCAGCAAATAAGAAAGGTAGTCAAACAGAACCCATAGTGGTTCCTCTTGAGCCTAAGAAAAAGAGAGCTAAGTGGGCCAAAACCACTGTTAGCCACCCTGTAGTCTCCCAAAAGACTGTAGAGGAACAAAGGGCAGTAAACAACTCACTAGATGTTCCTTCTCAACAAGGGACATCTATTGAAATTGGTTTGTCTCCCAAGGCACCCTGTACAGAGTCTGCACCACCTCATGTTCCAACTCATGAGGAGCCTCCACTTACAGAAACACACATGGAGTCAGAACACAGTGAGGATTTCATTTCCTAAATTGATGTTTCACAAGTTCCATCTGTGGAGCAGCCATCACTCTCTTCTCCACTTTCACCTTCTTCCTTCCCTACTCATTCATTTGTTTCTTCTCCACAACCTAGAGATGGGGACAGTCCCAACCCTTCAGGTTTTGATCATCCATCTCCAATCATGGATGAGCCCCCATCTAGTGGTCCACAAGAACCCATTTCTCAAAGTGAGATGGGCACCACTCCTTCAAACACTGAGGATGAGCAAGTTACATCTCTGCTAGAAAGTGAAACAGCCAGTACCTTGTTCAATCTCCAAGGAGCATCTTACCTTAGGGAAGATGCTGTCACAGCCTCAGTTGCTGTCAAAGACTCTGAGAATGTTGCTGTCACAGGTGACCCTGCTGTCAAGGACTCAGTTGAAGTTGTTGTCTCAACAAAACCTGCTATCCAAGCTGTAGTGGAACCTACTGTCAATCTTCCAACTGGCAGTAACATTCCTGGCAAAGCTACTGTCACCTCTGCACAACCTGATTTTGATGATGTAACTGTTGAGGATGTCTCTGATGATGATGTGCCACTATCTCAATTCTTAAAGGTACATTCTAAACCATCTATTTCATTGCATGTAAGTATTGCTCATACCCATGCATCTAGGATGAGTGAGGGTGTGCAAAAGAAAAGATAGATAAAAGAAAAGAGAGGTGAGCATAAAAATGAGAGGCAGCCAAATGAGCTGGCAAAAGGTGAGGGACTTGCGAGCATGTCGAGAGTGAACTTGAGGGAGCCATAAATGTTCAGGCACTAGGCCATGAGAGTTCTTCTGTGAGGTGATGATATCACTCAGAAAAACACTGAGAGTGTGAGAACCCCCATAGCCTCCATGCCCCATTCTTTTCCTTCCCCTCCAAAAAGGTTAAGAACTGGTGGCCCTCAACTGCTAACAGACTGGAAGCCCTAGAGCACAGGTTTCACTCCATGGAAGCTAAGCTTGACAGCCTGTCTACCATGGTGGCCTCTGGTTTCTCTAGCATTTAGGAAGCTATCCAAGCTCTATCTGCAACTATTGATGCTGCCAACTTACCTAAGGGGGGACAAGAGCAAGATCAGAATTTGATCCAGAATTTGACCCCAGGCAAGATGGTGCATCTCAGGGGGGGGCTTGCTTCTAAGGAGGAATCAAGGAGTAAGGGGGAGTCTGCAGCTAAGAGGAAATCAGTGTCTGCAAAGAAGAAAATGGGAACAAAAGGAGATTCGGGGAGTAAGAGGAGCAAGAGCAAGAAGCTGGAAATCTGTTTGAATATGAGATGGCTGGAGAAACAGTTCTAATGTCTAAAGAAGCACTGGAAGCAATGCAAGAAAATGCTCCATCCAAAAGACCAGTACTACCTCATGTGACAATAAGAGAGCCAACTCCAATGCCAAAGGAGAGTGCCCTTGAAAAGAAATGGAGAGAACAAGAGGAGCAAAATAGGCTGGGAAAAAGGAAAGACAAGATGCCTGAATACATCCTGTCAGAAAAACACATGGAGTGAAGGAACATAGTTCAGTCAGGAAGAAGCTAATGCTTTGATGGTTGACTACAGGGAGCGCATTCTAAAGAATCATGATGAGGACTTCAGCAGAATAGTTGAGGGAGCTATGTTGGAACCTAGCATAAGGTTGAATAACTGCTCAACTTTTCTAAGGGAGAAGATCATTAGTGTATGTGTGAAGATCAATGAAGAGAAGAGGTGGGCTATTGATGTGTACCTGAACAATGGAATATCTATGTTCATCACTATGCAGCTGTTGCAGAGCCTTCCAACAAAGGTGCTAACTGTGATGAAGAACAAAATCAAGGCAAACCACATATCCTTCAATGCGATTCTGTAATTTCTAATGATGAACTTAATCTCAGAGAAACTTCCAGAAGTCTACACCAATCCATTCTGTGTCTACTATGCATCCACCACAAGGGATGGCAAAAAGAGATGTGCATACATGAGTCTAGGAGGCACTTCCACAATGGAGTCAAAGTCAATACTTAAGGTGCTAGACATTATTCTCAACTCTAAAGCCAACAAGGAAAGAGCTCTAGCTGTGAATGTAATCCATGATTTGCTGGTGAAAAGAGACAAGGAACTGAGCTCTACAGTGAAGAAGATGATCATCCAAGTAAACTCCAAAAGAGCTGATCAAGGAGAAAGCTGTTCTTTTGATGTTCCTTTTGATGATAATGATGAGTTGGATGGAAGTGGAGGAACTAAAGAAGCAAGAAATGCTAGTGGAAGTACTTCTGGGAATGTTGGTACTAAATCCCAGGAGGAAAATAAAGAAGAAGCTCATGTGCAAGAAAAGAAAGATGTCAGAGTTACAGAAAAAGAGGAGTATGAAATATTTGAAGCTTTGAAGGCAAATATCTTGAGATGTGGTATAGACCGTATAAATGCTGAAAAAGATACTGTCACCAAAGAAGCTGTCACAGAAGACATTGTCCTGAAAGAAGCTGTCTTAAAAGATACTGTCATGGAAGATGCTGTCATGAAGGACACTGTCATGGAAGAAGATACTGTCTTGAAGGACACTGTCGAAGAAGATGCTGTCAAGGATGGAATCAAGCCTACTGTCAAACCAAAAAGGACAAAATCTTTAGCCAAGGCTTGGTTTTCTAGACAGGAACCTGAACCTAAGGAGACTTCTAAAGCAAGGAAAGGAAAGATTGAGTACTTAGGAATTCAGAAAGCTATAGGGCTATGCAGGAATCTGAAGAAGCCTCTTCAAGTCAAATACACAAACTCTTTTGAAGTACAACATGCAAAATCCAAAGAAATTAGAAGTGTTAAAGTGGAGTTAGATGCCAATCTGTAGGCAACCATGAACACTCTCTGGTGGGATTCATCAAGGTCAATAAAGGTGGATACAGACTTCATCATAGAAATTGAGTCAATTTCTGTGAATGGCATCCATGTGATTGTAAGAACAAAGGTCAGGAGAAGGATTGATTACTTTTTCTTGGACAGAATGGTGGAGCTACTCCAAAGCTATGACAATGTACCCAACAAGGTCATGGAACATGTTCTGAAGTACAAGGATGAAAGGGATATGGAATTCTATCAGAAGTTTGGCATGTTTGAAGATCATGATGATTATGACATTGCTCACTTGTTGGAGTATTCTGATGAAGAGGTAGCTGATTATGAAGAGGATATTCCTGAAGAAGAGGTGTAAACCCAATCAGGTCAAGAAGGACCTTCAAATCCTGCAACAAGAAATGCCACTGAAGATATGGAAGCTCCATTCTTGAACAAGTGCAAAGAAGCCAACAGGGTGGAGAGTGAAGGACCAAATTACCAAGCTTGCATGCTAGGAAATCCTTTGAGGATCAGGTTCATAAATGAAGAGATTCCTGTTGGAAGCTTCCATAAGCTCAAAACAAGTGCCTTCTGGTAATTGGATCAATTCATCCATTAGAACAGTTGTGTTCTTCTGAGATTGAGGGCATTCTTCAAAGGATAAAGGGTGAAGACTCAAAGCTGGATAAATCAAGGAGAAAAACCCTGAATGCATATTCTGGAAGAAGATTTAAACTTGTTGAAGGCATATTGAAGTTCAGAACTTATGCATTTGGTAAAGACTTATGGATGGATCTTCAGGATGCTAAGGTATGTCTCTCCAAGGCAGTCCAAAAGTACATTGATGAGATTGAAGATGAGGCTATCTCTCCTGATGAAAAAGCACTGGTGGAAGGACTCAGAGAAGTTCTTAAAGAAGCTCTCAAAAGAGAGGATGAAGCAAGACAGAAAAGGAAATCTGAAGCTAAGTGAAAATCTTTTGTCAATTCTGATCTTGTTAGTTAAGTTTTCAGCATGTATTAATTGTAAATTTGTTGTTATTGTCCATAAAAACAAATTGGGGGAGATTGTTAGGATTTATGGGTGATAGCTATGAGACAACTTAACTAGATACTTTTTAATGCTTAATTTTATTAAGTATGAACATACTGTCACAGCCAGAGTATGTTCTTGTAACCATTTTGTTTGTTGTTAAATAAGAGTTTAAGTACATCTTGGTGGAAGTTTATTTATTTGTTCAAGCCTCAAGAAGGACAACAAGAATAAATGTTACTGTCATAGCACTGACAGTAAGGTTACAAGAAGACAACATGTTGCAAGTCAAGACAGTACATTCACTCTGACAGCAACATTGACGGAAGCCCTCAGACAACAACTTTACCTTAGCTTGACAGCAAGCTTGGAAATCCTGACAGCACCTTCTACGGGTATTTATTACTGTCACCAAAAGCGCATTCTTGTGACAGCAAGCTTAGCCATCAGGATACTGTCATGAAGGGATAATATTTGTATTGGGGATCTACCCAGTGAAACATGTGACAGTTTGGATGTTCAAGAAACAGGCGTGCTGCAGTATCCCAACACTGCACCAAGTCTGCAAGACTACGACCGAAGCTTGAGAGATCACATGACAAAGCTCACCAATTCAAGAGTATTACAAATCTACATCTACTGAATTGTGTTAGCTAAATATAGAATGTATCTAGATTGCTTTTTCCAGTACTGATAACTTATTTGTATAGCAATTTAGGAAACACTCACGGGTAGACAATTTGTAAGAAGCTGCCACATGAAAAGGACAGCAACTTCACAAACCCATGATGATAGAGATAGGATTAGTTTACTTAGACTATCTCTCAATCCATTCTTTGTATCACTCGAGAAATTGAAGCTCAAGAAAACCAACATTTTCTTGAGGTTGTAGCAACACATTGCAAAATAAATAAAACATTTATTTTGTGAGAAAAACTCGTGTGTCTACTTGTGTTTGCATTCCATAAACTGATAAACGTTAATCTTAGTTTTTGTTGTTGAAACGTAGATTGAGATTTATCGGTATTGCATTCAACCCCCCCCCCCCTTCTGCAATAGTCAAGGACCAACAGTATCATATTTCTTTTGTAGTGCTTCCCAAATTTCTTTGGCCGACTTATCAGAATTATAGTAGTCATACAGATTATCGGATAAGTCATTCAAAATAAAATTCTTACAAAGAAAGTCATTTTCAACCCATAAATTTATCTCCTTAGCAAGTTATGGATTAACGGGTGCAATAGTTTGAGAGGATTCGGTACTAGAAGAGGGAGCAGGCATAACATGTTTTGGGGTCGACAAAACATAAGCTACTTTACGCATGGTAAGAAAGAATAACATTTTTTGTTTCCAACGCTTAAAGTGCACACCCTCAAAACGGAAAGGCTTATTAATATCAAAAGCTATATATATTACCAGAAAAATCAACGGTAGACATGGCAAGCAGATATATAATAATCGCAAATTTCCGAAACGTCTTAAAATTTTTGTAAATAATATGCGAAAAATAATAAACAAATTTTGAAAAAAAAAACTATTTTACGATTATTAAAATCTGAAAAAAGAACCGGATTTTTCTAGGATGAGTCATGGATCGCGCTTTCTTTAAGACGTTTCGAGGCTATGTTCAAAATAGTGCAAAAACAATCACCTTTGCCACGACGTCCCCGGGATAAAACAACCCAGAAATTAACGTACAATAAACTTTTGCACCAAAAAGATTTATCGGTCAAATTACACCTCCAAAAAATTGCTCAAAATATTTGTTCCACTTAAAAATATTTTTCCCGAAAATAAACACTTGAAAGGAAGACTATTGGTGGATCAGAAAGGGACTGGATAATATTTCACCGCAATGAACATGTATAATCAGATGAATATATAAACAAAGAAATGATATCTTTTACCAAAATGCAAGCAAAGAAACAGTCCCGAACATGTATAGATAGTGGGATGAGAAGAAAACTATATATGGTGTATGTGCTAGTTGGTAAACTTGGCAGAAAATTTATACAAAATAAGAACACTACTAGTAAAGGAGAAGAGCGAAATTGCATATGTAAAAAAGTTGGTGTTCTGTCACCGTGAAAACTATCACATATATATAGTACAAAATGACATGAATGATATGCAAGTAGAGGTGGCCACACGAGCGGCCGAGCCGGGCCGTGCCGGATTGGGGGCGTGCCGAGTTGCTGAAGGCGGGGGACGGGGACGGCACGGCGGGGACGACGGGGCGGGGCGGGGCAGGGCGGTTTTGCAGGAGAATAACTAGTGCACGGCTCGGAGGTTTAGGCGGTTCGAGCGGTTCAACTGTTGGCGCGTGTTGGCTTTGGCGGTTCACGGTTTACACGGGGCGGTTCGGTGGGCCGGTTCCCACATGCATGACTGACAGAGTGACAGTCGACATACAACTAGACTGAGACAAGTGTCACATGCTAGTAGAATATACACACTAATATCTATATACATTTTTGACATACTTTACTCCACCAGTTTACAGTTCATCTGTATAGTTTTAAAAACATTCCTGCAACACTTAAGATCTTACGTAAACTTATTTTGAAACTCCCTCGACGAGATATTATATTAAGTAAACAAGTCATAAATTATTATTAGAACCCCTATATTACTTTCTTTGTCCCATTAATTTCTTAATATTTTCTTTTTATGAATATTTTTCTTAATTATTTATTTTTCAAAAATCTTTGACAGAGTATATTTTAACAACAAAACCATCAACTTGTTTGAATTCATTTATATACAAACATGAGTTCTTGCATAAGTACTGTATGCTCTCATTTAAAAACGTTTAGGCAATTTTTATATCAAAATTTTAATTTTTTTTAATTAGCTCTGGTAACCACCACAACTCCACAACCACAAGTACTTTAGTAGACAAATCATTATTAAAGTACTTTACATTCTCAGTCAATGTAAAGTATAATTGGGTGACAATAATTGAGTAAAGTAGGCCATAGGACATTATATAATTATTATAGTCATATTAATATACATGCATAGCAAATATACACAGTAATATCAAACGTGCCGTGCCGGTCTGTACGGGCCATGCCGGTTCACGTGGCTTAGACGGGCTGGTGTGGTTCAACGGGTCGTGCCGTGTCGGTTAAGGTTCATATACTCGTAACCCGTAAACGCCCTGTTTTACTGTACGTGCCGTGCCGGTTCTAATTCGAACCATAACGGTCCGATTTACACGAGCTATTTCAGCGGGGCGGTTACGGTTTAGCCGTCCGTAACCGCCCGTGTGGCCACCTCTATATGCAAGTATCAGGGGATTTTAGCTACAAGCTTGGGCAAGAATCATGTGATTTCATACGTTTTAAAATTAAAACGTCAGTTATACAATGAACCTAGACAAATAAAATGGAGAGAAAAAAAACTGACATAATAAATCTCCAAATCAGTGTGTAGTTTTAAGACATAAACTTATATAATTATATAATATAATTAAATTGATTGGGTTCATTTCAAAATCGGGTTTGATTTGGTGCAATTACATAAGAAATTTTGATATGATATTATTGTACAATTGATTTTTTCATTTGCTACCACTCAAAATTTTTAACTTCGATGTGGCACTGGTATACTTTTGGATTCATTTACATAATACGATGTCGTCAACCAAATGTTAATCGATCATTATAAAATTATGAAATTTTCCATTTGATACCACTCTGAAATTTTTAACTTTCAAGTGACACCATTCTATGTTGTGCTTCAGCTCTAAAATACAATATTTTTTTAATAAAAATGATGAATATATTCAAACTCCTTGATTTTATGTCCTCAAAATATTATTGAGCATCTCTGTCCCCACCAAAAACAAGTAGTTTGATCAGAACGATCACATTCATCAAATTTATCATATTCGTGAGTATAGTGATATTTTGGAGTTAAAACCCAAAGTAGAATGATGTCACTTTAAAGTAAAAAAATTCAGGTGGTACCAAATGAAAGATTTCATAATTTTATAACGGTCGACTAATTTTTGGTTAATGGTATGATGTGGATGAAGTCAAAGTATAATGATGCTAGGTGGATGTCTAAAACTTCGAGTAGTACCAATCAGAAAAGTCAATCGTACAATGGTATCATATTATCTTTTACATAATTTCCCAAGTTATATATTTATTTAAATGTCATTTATTTGATTTCACTCAGGTGTCGATTTTTATATAATTGCATAATTAAAAATAGTATTTATTTAGTATAAACTTTCATCTTATTTTCATGTTTTAATTTTCTACAACTACATATTTAAATAATATTTATTAACTATTTTAATTTTTAATAGTTTAAATTTTGTTTTAAATAATTTAATTTTTATTCTCGAACCGTGCTTCGTACGGGTTATCGGCTAGTATGATATAATAACTAACGAAACATTTATGAACGAACATGCTTTAGAAATGACAAATTAGTAAAATGAACTACAAAAAAAAACAAATTCGTATTTAACTGTTGAAATCTAGAATAAGATTTATTTGGGGCCTTGCTCTAACACCTTAAGGTTTTAGATGAACTGGTTACTCAACATGGTATCAGAGCTCTGGTCGGCAGGGATTACATGTTCGACTCCCTGCCACCTCCAATATTCTCACAATTTATGAGGGACACAAAGGCAAATTAATGCCCCAAAATGGGTGCCCTTTATCCACTCTTCAACCCAAAAATGAGCTTAAAAATGGGATTTCGAGTAAGGGAAGAACCATTTGGGGTAAGGGTGCCAACTTGGGGTGCCAAAAGTTGGCATCTAGAGTGCCAAAAGTGTATATATATATATATATATATATATATATATATATATATATATATATATATATATATATATATATTGATACCAATATACAACCATAATATGCTAAATTCTATATTTTTTCAAGTGGCTTCCTAATGGTGACTCTTGTAGCATCTCCAATGGTTGACACCCCTCAAAGGTGCCACATAATCAAAAATATTATAAACTATACTATCTTTTCCATATCATTTTTGGCACCATTTTCTCAAAAAAAATCTATTTTTCTAATTTTCTAGAATTTTTGAATTTTAAATATTAATAAATCAAAAAATATCATTTAACCTAGTAGAAGTATAATATGTGTTCGAATTTAATAAGAAGAAGAGTTCGAATTTATAGGGAATACATATAAATAAAAGTTTGATTTGAAGTAGAAAATGTATTCAAATTTATAAAGGAGAATAATTCGAATTTATAGGTAAGACATAGAATTAAAAATTCTATTTAAAGTAGAATATGTGTTCGAATTTATAGAGGAAAAGAGTTCGAAGAAGAGTTCGGATATATAAGAAATATTTTCTAAAAGTTCTATGTCTTAATTAAAAGTTCTATTGGATGTAGAATATATGTTCGAATTTATAGAAGAGAAGAGTTCGAATTTATATATATACTTTATAGGTTAGACATATAATTAAAAGTTCTATGGGAAGTAGAATATATTTTCAAATGTATAGAGTAGAAGAATTCAAATTTAAAATAAATACATATAAAAAAAGTTATATTGGAAGTAGAATAGGTGTTTGTAAGACATATATAATTAAAAATTCTATTGGAAATAAAATAGGAGTGCGAATTTATATTAGTATTTTCTCAACGACAGAGCGGCTAATTAGAAAGGAGTATGTTAACAAGAAAATTAATATATAAGACAAGTATCCAATGTATAAAATTTGCGATTTCGATCTTAACAAGTAAAAAAACGTAATTAACGGGAGGACGGTTTATTAGGGAGAAATGAGTGATTGTTATAATTTTATATCTAGAGTTTTTTTTTAAAAAATTATAACGCCATCGCGAAGCTCAACTTTGTCAATTTATAGGTTAGACATATAATTAAATGTTATATCGGTAGAATAGGTTTTCGAATTTATAGAGTAAAAGAGTTCGAATTTATAAAAAATACATATAAAAAAAGTTCTATCAAAAGTAGAATAACTGTTTGTATGACATGCATAATTAAAGTTCTATTGAAAGTAAAATAGGAGTGTGAATTTATATAGGTGTTTTTTCAACGATAAGGCGACTCATTCGAAAGGAGCATGTTAAAATGAAAATTAATATGTAAGACAAGTATTCAATGTATAAAATTTGAAAGTTCGATCTTAACAAGAAAAATGTGTTTAAGGGGAGGACCACTTATTAGGGAGAAATAAGTAATTGCTATAATTTTATAGATAAAGTTTTTTTTAAAAAAAAATTTTAACACCGCTGTGAAGCGCGGTTCATCAACTAATTATATTTGATTTATGTAATTTGTATTTTTTGATTTATTTGTTTTATAGATATCAGTTAATAGCTAATGTACGTGGGATGTGTGTGGGCATCAGGCATCTGGGTGCCGAATGCAACAGAGAAATATGGGCAGGACAATTAGAACCCCACCTTGTGAATAATCCAGAACCTTTTATCATAAGCACAAATGAGTATGCGCCATATTGCTTCTGCTTTGTTTTCTTTTGGCAGTGATATTTATTCTCTCTCTTTTTTTTTGTGCCTTCAACTCATATATGGTGCTTGAAACGAAAGAGATTCTTCACTAAATTATTCAAGCTTAGGTGTTTACAAGATCTAATAATTAATTAATGGAGCAAAACCCTACATCGTTTGGAGCTGCTGACAGGAAGACTATAGAGAAAAATAGAAGAAATTATATGAAGGACCTCTACTCCGAGCTTCATTCTCTTATCCCCCATGATAACTCATCTAAGGTTCTCTCTCTCTCTCTCTCTCTCTCTCTCTCTCTCTCTCTCTCTCTCACTCTCTCACTCTCTCACTCTCTCACTCTCACTCTCTCCCCCTCCCCCTCCCTCTCTCCCTCCCTCCCTCCCTCCCTCTCTCTCTCTCTCTCTCTCTCTCTCTCTCTCTCTCTCCCTCTCTCTCTCTCTCATATCAGTACCATGTATGTACTTTAAAATTGGCATGCACAAAAGAAATTCGCCCTAGTTTTTTGGAGGCAACACATGATCCAGTTAACTTGTGTTTATGTTTAAATGGTTTGCAGGGGGTAAAATCACTGACGGATCAACTAGATGAAGCAGCAAAGTACATTAAGAAGTTGAGAATAAAGTTGGAAAAGTTGAAGCACAAGAGAGAAACACTGGAGGGTGTAAATCTGCCAAACAACATTCCAAGAGTCGAGGAAGCAATACTGGAATCAGCTTGCGTATCACCACAAGTAGATATACATGTTTCAGGTTCTTCCATAGAAATTCATCTGATAAGTGGTTTAAACGTAAGTTCCTTCATGTTTATCGAGATTGTCCGGATGCTGCAAGAAGAAAGTTTTGAGATTCAAAATGCAAATTGTGCTGTTAGCAACAATACGTGTTTTCAAACCATTCATTCACAGGTATGCAGATACTTCTATTCACAATACATAATGTTGATCTTGACCTTTAACATATGAGTAGTGCTAGAGGCACAAAAATTGGTACAAAAAATTGTTAACAAATGACATGGCAGGAGTGATGTGGCAGTTTGAAATATTTTAATTGGTGTTGTTGGTGTGAAGGCAGGGGTCCACTTATTATTATAACGAATCAGGAGTTGCCATGTCATTTGATAACAATTTTTTGTACCAAATTTTGTGCCTATAGAATTTTCCTTGACATATATAAACTTCAAATCGTATGCTTGTTTTTCTGGTAACAACGGCTCACGGGAATTTAGTTAAAAGAACAAGGGCTCATGGGTGCATGAAACAAAATGTTAGTACAATATTATTGTCGTGATTGGAAATATGGAATTGTACGTTGTTGCGGTAAAAAAACCCCATTATTATGTACACTATATACTTCCTCCGTCCCATTCATTTCTATACACTTTCCATTTTGAGATGTCACATTCATTTCTATACATTCCAAAAATAATAACTTTTAATAATATAAAACACTATTACACCCACTATTTTCTCCACTATCTCTATTCTATAACAATATAAATCACTATTACACCCACTACTTCCTCCACTATCTCAAATCTATTATTAAATATTGATAGGTCCCACCACTTTACTCACTTTTCATCTAATTTTACTCATTTTTTATATCTTTTCTTAGTCTACGTGCCCAATCTCAGTATATACAATTCACTGGGACGGAGGGAGTATTGATTAAATGCTTCTAATCATAGGCGGAATTTGGGGCTAACCTAGACTGAAATTCCGGTAAAATTGAAAATTTTAGTAAACTTTATTTTAAAAATTAAATCAGGACTTTTGGTTTAGTAGAAATTTTACTTTCAGCACCGACTAGCATCAGCCATAATTTATTTTAGTCTGGGTTGTTTTGTAATTTTAGTTCTGCCACTGCTTCTAACCGCAGATAATTAATACTTCTAAATTTAAGTTTGTGTGCTGAATTTTTATGAAATAGGTCGGAGATTGTGTTTCAAGTTGTGGAAGCGGCACAATATCGGAGAGAATCAAGAAGTTTGTGAATGGGGGTCGTTAATTTATTGGTTTGAGTTACCATATTCTTATGTTACAAGGGCAATGTGTATATATACATTGTTGCTTCGTAGGTTAAAAAAAGGCAATGATCTAATTTGTCAGTTTCCTATCCGTTTTGGTTGGTCTCAGTTCAGTCAGTCGCAACATGACCTAGATATTTTATCTTATCAAGAGCAAATGAACATTTGTTGGCTTTAGCATATGATTGGTTCTTTCTGATCAGTTTTGAGATATTTTCTAGATGTTGGTAGTGATTTGTCACATTCTTGGTGTACACCAAGATAGCATCAAAAACTCAAACGCACGTATTCTAACAAGAGTATTAAACACAGAATTTACCTAGAAACATTTCAGGGGTCTCGGATTCAAAACTTTTACCCACAAATATTTTTGTTTGGATGTTTACAAAGAAGGAATTGTCAGGAATATAACGTATACGTTATCATCCGGCATTATTTTCAGAAAAAAGGTAAATATGTTTATGCAATAATTTAGAAAAGATTGTTAGTATAATAAACATTTCACTCTGAAATTATTGGTCAGCATCTTTTTCAGAATTTTAGTTCCTCGCCGAATGCACGGCCAAAGGATTAACACTACTGTATATGAAACTTGAACGCATGATAAATTGCAAAATTTAAACAAAATGCAGTGGAGTCGGGTGGTATCTTTACATTATCGCAAAACCATGTCCATTTCTCCATATTATATGTTGGTGATAGGGACAAACTAAAACACCTTTTAAATGTCAATGAAAGCTCCGCTGGTAAGATACTTACCGAACTTCTCACAAATATAATTACTTGCCCCCTTCCAACATGTCAACGTCCAAAAACAATGGCCTTGCTCTCTGTACGTAAGTTTCCAAAATGGGGGAGGCCAGGAGGGTGTCATCCGAATGACATCCCAACAACTCCAATAAAGTGTTAACAAGAGTGTCATGTCATGTGGCATTGGCACCTTTTTTGGCACCCTTCGTTGAAGATGCTCTTACCACTTAGCAGCTTAAAAATGGTAACAACAGTTAAAAATAATTCCAAGATTAATAATTCCAAGATTGCGTTAATGTTATTGATGTGTAAAAATAATGTAAACTGCAAGCGCTCAGTGTTCAGTTATAACAATCACAGATCGATCCACAGAGACTATGTATTTTCAAAACCCTAACAATTAACTCAGGCGAACTAGACAAATAAGATTTGAGATGAGATTTGTTTAACCTAATTAACAATTAAAATCAGATATATAAAAACCTAGGAATCCAAATCCATTAATCAATCACAATTAATATCAACTCTCTCTAAAATCAATTCTCTTTCCTTCACAAATAAGATATATCAATTAACGAGACAAGCATATACTATGAAACTTGTTATCTAACAATAACCTATCAAAATTTCATCGAGCAAGCATAGGCTATGAAAAATAAATCCGGTAACAATAATATATCAAAATCACTTTGTCAATTGAACAATTAAGCACCAAGAAAAATCATGAGAATCAATTAATAGGAACGAGAAGATATCAACAATAATCAAATTAACTTCATCTTCATCCTAGGAGAATTAACTTAGCTAGACATGGTAGAAGAAACAAAACAATTAAATATAAAAAATGCAAGCAAAAGTGTTTGAATAGAATAAAAAACTTGTATCGAAAAACAATAATAAATCTATCATACTCCTAATTATCAGATCTTGTCTAAATTGATATTTAAATTCTAGGTGTCTAAATTCCAGGTGTCTAAATTCTAGGTGTCTCAAATACAAGAGGGGAGATCTATATATATAGGAAAAATAACGGGCTTGGGCTCTTTGACTACAAATCGGATTGTAGAAATATTTCCTCAATTCCTTTTTCTTCTCCGATAAGTTTTCCAAATTTTTTCCAATTTCCTTTTGACTTCAAGTATTTTCATCTCCTTGCCTTTTTCACCTTTTTCTGCTTGAAATATGATTTTATTTATTTTCCTACAAAACAAAAGAAAACAATTTATTAAATAATAAAATTACGAAAACAGACATAAAATAAGTATTAAAAATGTATTTATTATGGACCTATCAAATGCCCCCATACCTATCTTTTACTCGTCCTCGAGAAAAATTAATATAATATAAACTACTATATAATAGATAATACCACTTCCGTAGGTGATCACGGTTGTATTTGGCATATGCAACAAGCCCTTTAAACCCCTATGCAGCCCTAGTGGACGAGTAAGGTCTCGTGAGGGTTTATAGTGAATGTACCCACAAAATCCATCTTGCTTATGTAAAAGATCACATGGCAATGCAACGCCACACATACAAGTCCTCTCATGCTTCATCAACTTAAGAATCAAAAATGACTTTGCAATGTCTTGTCGTGGAATGTGCAAGGATTCATATAGTATACTCAAAGAAATATGCATAAGTGCTCAGAAGTTCATGTCAAGTGTAAGAATAAGTTGGTAATCATGCTAAAACCACAAGAGTAAACCTTTGAGTCAAAACTTGGGATCTCAAATGTAGAAACAAGCAATAACTCACCTTTCACTCACAAAAGAATATTCACTCAAGAACAATGGTAAGTGTATCACTCTATTCCAGCAAAATCATAAGCATGCTTGACATTTGGTATCAATCTAACTTTAACACAACATACATCAATGATGATAATCAAAAGGTCTTTATTTGGGTTGTAATGGGGCTAGGGACAAGGTATGTCAAGTAAGGCCAAATAAAGTGAAGTGTCAAAAACTAGTAGGCACCATAATAAATCATACACATCACCAAACATCCTCCCCACACATGATTTTTCTAATTTTCTTCCAACAAAAGGCTTGATTAGTCGAATGAAGAAGGATCACAAAAACATAAGTATGCTCTCATATAATATTTTTTTTCTTTTTGCTTTTTTTTCATATATTTTGTTTTTCTTTTTTGTTTTTCTCTTTTTTTCATCTTTTTTTTTCGAGAGCTAAGAGATAGATATAAGCAACCACAATCCTCCTTCAAAAATTTATTGAACAACGACTATCAAGTAAGCAATCAAACCAAATATTTCCTCAAAAGCAATGAACAAAAGTAAACCCATCTTACACACCTTATTACTCCCTCAAGTTCCTACTAGCCTTTGACAATTTGGGATCAAGCATAAGAAAGGCTAAACAAGAAAAAGGTCTAGGCACATAATGTGGCGTGTCACCGAAAAAATAGGATTAAGCTCAAGAGGGTAACTAATTGATCATATATAAACGGTGTGGTAATTTGGAAAATATAGGTTATTCCTAAATGCCTTTATCATCTTATCATCAAATATTGTCATGCGTTTCAAGAAAGGTCTCAAACAAGTGCTAACAATGCAAACAACATGTGAACACTCAAGCAAACGAATATAAAATGGAAAAGATATGCATATAGGCTCAAAAACTCACTTGGTGGTGAAACATAATCAATCCCAAGCAAAAATCTCTTCAATGCACAAACGTATACTCAAAGCATGGAAACCAAATCATTTTGCACATATTCATGTCCTTCTAATTACTTGCAACATTCAATAAGTCTACTAGTTTCAACTTGCTAGTGTATGTGTGTGAACAAGAACTTAGCAAATCACTTCTCAATCAAAAGTATCAGAAAAAAAAAGATTACTATAGCATGTAAGGGTGCATCAAGCCACAAGAAATCATTTCACAAAGCTAGAATTCTACAATTTACAACTAAAATTCTTTTTGGGATTTTTTCATTTTTCATTTTTTTTTCATTTTTTTTGTTTTCTAATAATACTACTAAACCCCTCCCCCATACCTAAATCATGCATTGTCCTCAATGTATGCAAATGAGAGAAAAATGACAAAGTAAAAGGACGAGAATACCTGATAAGGGCATGACGGAGATACAGAAGAATACCTATAAGACACACACATAAAATACACAACACATTCACACACACAATAAACACACTCACACAATCCTCCATACCTACACTTGACTATGGGAGACACAAAACAAAAGCACATACTAACCAATACCAGATCGAGGAAAAACTACCTTCGTAACAGAATCATCAAGCATGTGAAACTCACCCACAAAAAAGACAACATTATCCACTGGAGAAAGAAGATCTTGAACCAGAATAAAACTCATACCACTAACATCATTCATAGACCAAGTAGATGCTTCTTTATGTTGTTTAAGCAAATTAATTACTTGAAATTCTTGGTCATGAACTAAGTCACGGGAGATAAAAACGTGATGAGTTTCATTATTAACTACCAAAGACTGATCTAGAGTGGAAAAAAATAGATTAGGAACAAGTAGGGGTGGCTCACCAACAGAAGTCTTAACAACTGACTTAGGATCAAAAGAACTATCCTCAAGTTGGGTTTCATGCATAGAACAAATAGCATTCAATTCATTTAACATCTCAGCAGAAGAAAAATTCTTATACAGCTCATGAAGTTCTTTATTACTATCATACTCTAACAAAATATCGTTCTCAAGAAAAGATTCAATTGCAATATCCTCAAGACGTGACCATGAAACAACCTCATCAATTAAATGAACTCCTAGATGCGGAATAGACATGACTATTATGTTATCCTAAAAACAATCTAGACTTTGCTTCTAACAATAAGATACTACTAAAAGTAACAAATCAAAAAGCATTCGTCGTGACTGGCTAGGCAGGAGGAAGCATTGCCAAGAGGCTAACCACCATTCTAGGCACCAGTCTAAAGGCCAGGTAAGCTTTTGCTAGCCTAGACACCACCGAAAAATACTTAGTGATTTGTTCCTCCTAGATTCTCTTCCTAGTTGAGCGCGATATCCTAGGGGCTAACGTCTAATTGATTTTATTAAGGAAAAAGGAATGCAAGATGAACGAATTAGTGATTTATGGACCAAGGAAAGGGTGATGAAATCCCTCACCTTATCTTGAAATTGGGTGGTGCCCTTAAGATTGATTTAATGATGCAACACACAAAGAACGAGAAATAAACACTTATGGATGCACTACACTACGTGTTCTATTCTAAATTGTACGTACCTCTTTCCTCCAGCAATCACCACAATTTGTATAAGATGGAAAGCGATAAAGACAATAAATAAATCTAGATCATGTGATCCTATGTGAGAGAATGAATGATGCAACAAATTGGTTTTTAACAAATAACTAACTAATATTTTTGGATTTTTCAAATATTTAATTTTTTTTGTGTTTTTCAATAATGATGGAAAGAAAATAGAAAGAGGTGATACGGAATACCGAAAAGCGCTTCCAAAAATTTCACAAGAGACGACGAGCCTTCTAGCAATCTTCTTGTCCAAGCTTTCCTCCGCTAAACAATACAGAACAAGAAACTAATCCGAAGAATTAAATATCAAGGAGTGAAAATTACCAATAATACCCGGCAGCGGCGCCAAAAACTTGATGTGTAAAAATAATGTAAACTGCAAGCGCACAGTGTTCAGTTGTGGCAATCACAGATCGATCCACAGAGACTATGTATTTTCAAAACCCTAACAATTAACTCAGGCGAACTAGACAAATAAGATTTAAGATGAGATTTGTTTAACGTAATTAACAATTAAAATCAGATATAGAAAAACCTAGGAATCTGAATCCATTAATCAATCACAATTAATATCAACTCTCCCTAAAATCAATTCTCTTTCCTTCACAAATAAGATATATCAATTAACGAGACAAGCATATACTATGAAACTTGTTATCTAACAATAACCTATCAAAACTTCATGGAGCAAGCATATGCTATGAAAAATAAATCCGGTAACAATAATATATCAAAATCACTTTGTCAATTGAACAATTAAGCATCAAGAAAAATCATGAGAATCAATTAATAGGAACGAGAAGATATCAACAATAATCAAATTAACTTCATCTTCATCCTAGGAGAATTAACTTAGCTAGACATGGTAGAAGAAACAAAACAATTAAATATAAAAAATGCAATCAAAAGTGTTTGAATAGAATAAAGAACTTGTATCGAAAAACAATAATACATCTATCATACTCCTAATTATCATCAGATCTTGTCTAAATTGATATTTAAATTCTAGGTGTCTAAATTCCAGGTGTCTAAATTCTAGGTTTCTCAAATACAAGAGGGGAGATATATATATATAGGAAAAATAACGGGCTTGGGCTCTTTGACTACAAATCGGATTGTAGAAATATTTCCTCAATTCCTTTTTTTTCTCCGATAAGTTTTCCAAAAAAATTTCAATTTCCTTTTGACTTCAAGTATTTTCATCTCCTTGCCTTTTTCACCTTTTTCTGCTTGAAATATGATTTTATTTATTTTCCTACAAAACAAAAGAAACAATTTATTAAATAATAAAATTACAAAAATAGACATAAAATAAGTATTAAAATGTATTTATTATGGAACTATCAATTACTGCAGCAACTAATACAGCAAACTGAAAATAGCACATTTTTAACATTTTAGAAAGCGAAAATCCCCAACAACAGTGCTCATATACAACAACGAACAATGTAGTGGGTAGCCAGTAGTGTATACAGATAGCTGGATATTAGGGCATGCGGTTGATTTGTGTTTCTCCCTAAAGTGATTTGGGACAGCGCCAAGGCTACTTTAGAGTTTAGACTCTATGTACTAAATTTCTTTTTACATTATTTCTTGTCGGTCCCTTACTAGTGCTTTGGGCTGAAATATATACGTTGGTTTCTTCATCCGCCTCAAACACACACATTTTGGTTCTAGCTAATGTTGGATGAGAATCAACTATAGCAATGTTTCTTTATAATATATGTCGGTTAATATTGGAATTTCGTAACAACACGAATCGAAGGTTATTGGAATAACGAATATGAAGATTTGGTATTTTTGGATATTTGCGAGCTGGACTTGAGAGCTGTGTCGATTTGTTTCAGATATCGGATCCCTTTTGTCAACATGTGTGCGTACCAATTTATATGGAATGAAACCAATGTAGTTCTGTGCAATTGTGTTTATCCTTGAGAGATTTTAGTGATAAACTTTGTTAATGTGGTAAATTACCGATTTTATCTTGGATTATATTGGCGTTGTGATATCTTCCTGATTTGAAGGATATCGTTTGGAGATATTTTCCGTTATTCGTTGATTGAGATTGATTCTTTACTCGTTTTAAGAACAGTATATTACTTTGTGGTTAAACAATTAATTATTAATCTGAATTAATAATTATTAACCGGAGAAATTTGGACTATGCCAATGTGGCATAACATACCGAACCTCGCCTTCTTTTAGATTGCAAAAATATAATACTAGTAGCTATTAAACATTTCTTTATAAATTGTTTAATACATTTAATCATGGAGTTTCTTACCCAAAATTTATTTGAAATTTAAATTTGGCTATATATTTGCTTGCACATATGAAGAGAAACCAGCCAAATTTAAGTATCACAAAATTATTTTATTAAGAATTGATTAAAAATATGTTTCCCTCTTATTTTTTGTTTATAATGGAATATGTCTTCGATTTTTAGTATTATAATTTGTTAATTTAGTTTGTTCTCATCCGATAGTAAGAATTAATATGAGGATTTGTTTTTCGATAAGCAAGCACTAGTTCAAATTCGAAGGCATTTTTTTCTTATGTTACAATATTGTTATATTATTATATATTTAAATATTTTCTATTTATGACATTTTTTTAAGTTACAATGATTTTTAGCACTCAAAAATTTGGTTCACCCTCAGATAAAAAGTCTAGCTCTGCCACTGATTACAGCATGTAAATCTTATTGCGATGGAACATTGCGACATGCAGTTTTCATCTAACGTGGACTGGTGAAGTGGTGAACATGTCCCTATAATTTATATGTTATAGTTAATTTGTTAGGGTTCGTTCTATGCAGGTTCTCTTATAATTAAAACCGATAGAATTTAATTATATTTTTATGAAGAATATATTACTCTATTTCATTATAATTATATTTTTTCATTATGATATTTTGTTTGTATTTTTATGAAAATGAGAATAATATCTCATCATGCTAAAACTTTATTTATTTTATAAATAAAGCATGTAATTTATAAAAAATCAAGTTTCTACAAAGAATATTATATTTTAAAATATATAAAAAATACGATTGTGTACTGCAAGAGAACTACATCTATCTGTACTTCTGCAGAAAAGAGATGTACTTGGGCAGAACAATTAAAAATGAATGATTGATATACAAAGACCCGTCTTGACGATTCTGAGTGCGAGAATATTTTGGGAGCCCTTTCTAAAAAAATTGTTAGAAGTACAAATTGGAAAATTATTTCTTTGGCCGAATACATATATATATCCCTCAACTTTCACTTACACGGTGTTCCAGAAACTTTTTGTTGAAAGAAAAGAAAATAATGGTAAATATTTGATTTCTTCAACTTGTATTTTTTAGAAAGAAAAGAAAATATCCCTAAAGATTTGGAGAGAAAATCTTTATATATTTGTCTCAAAAAATTTCTTCCCATTTTTGGAAATATTTAGAGAAAAAAGAAAATATCCTATTTTTTATTCTTTTCTTTTCTTTTTAAAAATCTATCATACCCCCAATCTTTAAATAAGACCTATTACACCCCTGGACTTTTTCATATAACCAAACATATCCCTACATTTTATAATTATGTAACATTTTGATCCTTCTTCAATTAAAAAATAATTTTATATAATTTTATGTCAAGATTAAAAATCTTTAATAATTATTTTATAATTAAAATCAATATATTTATATAAAGGAGAAGACGGGGGCGATGAGGTGGCGCCTCTAGAATCGCTCCGTTCTATTTTTCTAATTTTCTCAATTTTTCACAATTTTTAATTTTAATAATTACAACTTCCTTTATTATTTTCAATTTTGTAGGAAGGAAATTGAAAATTACACTTTTATTATTATTATTTTTTAACTTGATAGAACTTTCTTTGATTTAGAAAATTACAACTTCCTTATTATTTTTGAATTTGTAGGACTTGATATAACTTTCTTTGATTTAGAAAATTACAACTTCCTTATTATTTTCGAATTTGTAGGCTTGATAGAACTTTCTTTTATTATTTTCAAACTTGATAGAACTTTCTTTGATTTAGAAAATTACAACTTCCTTATTATTTTCGAATTTGTAAGAATTGATAGAACTTTCTTTGATTTAGAACATTTCTTTGATTTAGAAAATTACAACTTCCTTATTATTTTCGAATTTGTAGGCTTGATAGAACTTTCTTTTATTATTTTCAAACTTGATAGAATTTTCTTTAATTTAGAAAATTACAACTTCCTTATTATTTTCGAATTTGTAGGCTTGATAGAACTTTCTTTTATTATTTTTAAACTTGATAGAACTTTCTTTGATTTAGAAAATTACAACTTCCTTATTATTTTTGAATTTGTAGGACTTGATAGAACTTTCTTTGATTTAGAAAATTACAACTTCCTTATTATTTTCGAATTTGTAGGCTCTTATTTTAATAATTGCAATTTTCTTTTTTATTATTTTCAATCTTGATAAAACTTTCTTTTATTATTTTCAAACTTGATAGAACTTTCTTTGATTTAGAAAATTACAACTTCCTTATTATTTGTGAATTTTCAGGATCTTATGCTAATAATTGCAATTTTCTCTTTTAATTATTTTCATTCTTGATAGAACTTTCTTTTATTATTTTTAAACTTGATAAAACTTTCTTTTATTATTTTCAAACTTGATAGAACTTTCTTTTATTATTTTAAAACTTTATAGAACTTTTCTTTTATAATACTTCTTGACTTTTAAACATAATGGATTTCCATGTTATTCACCTTACAAACACCTATAAATTAAAGGTCATTCATAACAAAAAATCTACACCGAAACTTTTTTACATAGCTTTAAATTTTTACAACCATATTTACAATCAATACAACTATGGCCTAGACCATGTTGGATGCTTTGAACGACAGCAACTATACCTGGATGATAAGGACACCAACATACAGGTTTTTGATGCAGTAATATATTAGAGCAATATATAAGTAATACTATTATATAAGTTATAATTCAAACTATCATGTTATAATATTATTTTTTCTATGTTGATTTAGATGTTGTGGGCTGCTTGACCTACTTGGGTGGCATTGAAGTTGTCAAAGGTTGTTGAAAAAAAGAGATCTCAAAATTGTCACAAATTAGTAAGTTATGCATTATATTAATTTTAATATAATTGTTAATTGTTTTTTATTGTTCTTGTAATTTTATATTACTTCTTTGGTTACCCCAATTTATTTGTTTTACTTATTTAATTTGTTCTAATTTGTTTCTTAAAGAGCTCCACCACCAGTACCATAACTTTGTGGGAAAAGTTGGCTTGATACAAATTTATACAAGGAGGATGGTGGACCCTATATAATAATTGTCTTCAAAACAAAACTTAATTTTATATTAGAAATATTATTTTATTTTAAAACGTATTTTGTAGAATATTTTTTGAGAAAATTTAGAGATATTATTATAAAGCCGCTGCGAAGCGCGGCTTAGTAAACTAGTTTAATAATATAATGGTAACATTTATACTAAATGTTACAATATTGTATTTCATTCAATTTTATAATGATTTTAATTTACTTTTCTACAACTATAATGCAAGATTACTTACTTATAATTATGATATTTAAAGTTAGAAATATTATTTTAATTTTCGATATTAAAAAAGATTACGTATTAGAAGTTATGACTGATTACTAAAAATTGTACTTTTTAAAATTAACTTATATATGTTGTTATATAAATTTAAAATGATGCCTGATAAAAAAAAATTAAAAAAAATTAAAAGTAGATATAATCAAATCATGAAATATAAGTGTACGACAGGTTCATTATAAATGTCAAGGGTGCTGTAGGTATTTTTGATAAAGTTTAGAGGCCTATATATGTTGTGTTCGGCTTATTTATTTCGTAAAAGTTAGAATTTTAATAAATAAGCGCACCGCAAACATACAACAAGTTGCCTGGTCAAGCACTACAAAATTATAAATTTTGAAAAATACATGAACTTTGTTATGCCACGTTTTGGCATAGTTCAAATTTCTACGTTTAATAATTGTTAATTCAGATTAATAATTAATTGCTTAACCAATAAACAATATACTCTCCCTGAAATGAGGAAAGAAACAATCTCAATCAAACGAATAACAGAAAATATCTCCAAACGATATTCTTCAAATCATGGAAAGAAATGCGGAGATGCCGCGAGATTGTAGAAAAACGTGCGAAGACCAAACTATTTACGGGAACGTGAGGTGGATTGATAATCCTTGAACTATTTATGGGAATGAGATGTGGATGGATAAATCCGGACTATTTATGGGAACGTGGTGTGGATGGATAAACGCTGACTATTTATGGACTTATCCCTATATAAAAGGGTACGTAGGCACCTTGTATGATACGACAATTGACACTCGGGAAAGAGGAAGAGAAAGAACTCATTCTCTATTCAATTTATGAGTAGTCATCATACGAGCTCAGCCCCCAAACATCCAAAAATTCCAAATCCCCTTATTTTCATAATTCGTTATTCCATCAACCTCCAATTTGGGTTGTTATAAAATTCCTCCAACAACAATCGGCGCTAGAAGGAGGGGCTTATTTTTTGATTGTGGAGGACAATCAAATCATCTACATCATACACAAGGGGGGGTTATTATGGATCTGGAGCGGTTTTAACGGAGGAGCTGAACAGTGGAGGCGGTGGTTCATGATTCTTTTCAAAATTAAGATAAGTTTTCTTATGATTCTGTCCGTATACATAAGTTATCTTATAAAATTCGTAGTAAATTTAATACATGTCAGATTTTGATGATTTTTTATGATCCGAAAAACTTTTATGATTTCCTGCAACTTTCGTTCTTGGTGTTTTCTCGGATTATGTTTAGATCTATTCTCGAAATCACAAAACATAATCAGATCCCGTTTTTCAGTATTGAGAAGTTAATCAGCAGATGTTTTATTTGATTCCTGATTCATTACAAGTCTGTTTCTGACGAGCCATATATCGTCGGAAAGCTTTTTTCGTTTTCTACAACTTTCATGTTTTGTGTTTTCCAAGAAAACATCGTTTACAGGGTCAGAAAGGTAAAAAACAGATCTGGGCAGAATCTGAATCATGGAGATGTTAAAGAATTTTGATGCAATATTCGTAGCAGATGATTTGATTACTTCACTAGCTCGTGCATGGACAAAAATAAGTGTGGAAGATCCTTATCTGATAAGGGTAATATTTTCGAAAGCTCTCTTTTGAGGAAGATAATAATTTTGGAAGACCGTACTCTCAGAGGAGAGTTCATGAATAAAATTACATTATTCAAGGCACGTTGCTAGATGGATATTTCTTGGTTGGCATGGAACATTCCTACAATCACGGGAAGAAATGCGGAGATGCCGTGAGATTGCAGGAAAACGTGTGGGACCGGACGTGATATGGTTGGCAAGAGACATTCCTACAATCACGGGAAGAAATGCAGAGATGCCGCGAGATTGTAGTAAAACGTGTGGGACCGGATGTGATATGGGCTGAAAGCCTGACATTTGAAATTAGGTATCTTATTAAAGCCTTAGTTCGGGGGCTCGCGGATGAACGAAAACACATCCTTATGTAGACAATCACACTTGAAAAACGTGTACGCCGATTCGGACTACACTACACCAAAAATGACCTATAGCAACCCCACAAAAGTGTATTGTTAGACCCCAAAAATGTTACAGTAGATGTTTATGTAACGTTTTGGCCAAAATTCGACGTTACATTTACTGGCGTTGCCTATGGACTCTATTGCAACATTATGTCCACTTATTGCAACACATTTTTTAATATTACAATAGCACTTTTTTGTAACACTTTAATCTGTTTTAGTAACATTTGTAAGGTGTTACAATAGACTAATACAACACCTTCTTGCAACATCTATTGAGTAAAAATGTTACAATGTCAGTTCATTATAACACTTTGATGCAACATTTTGATGCCTTTTGCAATACATTAAGGTTTTTTTGCAACATTTTTATCCCTATTGTAATATCTTTTAGTATTACTGGCAACACTTACTTGCAACACTTTTTATGAATCCAGATTATAATGTCCTGTTTGAAACTTAAATATACCATGCACAAAAGCATATACCAAACCAAAAATGACATTTCAACTTTCCCAAATGCCAAATCCAGCAATACACATGTCAATAAACCACATACTTATCAACTTTTATCACAATATCATCTAATATGTCTAAAGTCGAAACACATGTCGACTTACACCACAATAGTACATTAAACTTAGTCTTTGATGTCAAAATACAAACATGTGAATCAATGTAGTCTCTTGGCTAACTACTATACCTACGACTAACTGATCTACAGAGGTTAAGGGGTAATACTATGTGTTGTATTCAAAATATATAACCATTGCACATCTGAATCAATGTAGTCTCTCGACTAACGTCCCGCGGCTACCACCAGCTGATTTCGACTCTCTTGGCTGCTTGTATAAATTCCACAATCCCTTGGACCTCGACTAACGTCCTGCGGCTACCACCAGCTGATTTTGACTCTCTTGGCTGCTTGTATAAATTCACACGGTAAAAAAATAATTAGTAAAGAGACATCTTATAATAATTCAGATACATGATCATGTCCTGTTATAAACTAATATAGCCTAAACAGTCTAAAAACCTGCTTCGAATTTATCATAGTAGACTAAATAAGTTTCTAAGAACGAGCATATGCTAACAAACACAAAGCAAATTATTAAAACAACATTTTAATCCATTTATATAAAATTGATTAAGGGAATTTTTATATAGAAAAACATTAAAACTAATGCCACCAAGACTTAAGTACAACTCCAGTAACTTCCACAAGTATGATAACAAGATAAAATTTAGAATTAATTTCCACATATATATAGCTCTCACATCAAAGCTTTCAGATCAATCCCAAACAAACATAACATATTTAGACTCACCAGATCCACATAAGGTACATCATCACTATCAATATCTCCCATGGCCAGAACATGTCTCAATAACAAAAGAGCCATCAGCTGCCATAATTTGTACATTTATCTTATTAACAGGTGAAATATGAATATAAAAAAACAAAAAAAATGAAGATTTGCTTTCAAGCGAATTACACTAGGTCCCATTAGACATACTGCTTGAGTAAAAATCTATCTAAGTGGGCGTTTGGGGTATCAAGCAAAAGTTGACTTATAGCTTAAAATGAGTAAGTGTTTTATAAGTGATAAGTAGAGCTGAGCTTATAAGTCCTAGAGTGTTTGATAAATCAGAACTTATAAACAGTAGAGTGTTTGGGTAAATCAGAACTTATAAGTTAACTTTTTTTTATTATTTTTAAAATATTTAATTTTTAATATATATAAATGGATATCAATGGATAGATCTCGATGAGTAGAGAAATTTGATATATACATATCAATTTTTTAATGAACGGATCAAAATATATATGGTTTTGAAGATTTGAAGGATATTATATATTACGTGTATCGAGAATAAGTTATAAGTTATAAGTTGAATGTTAAGGATTCTTAACATTCAACTTATCCATTTTAAGTAGCCATAAGTTGGTTTCACTTATTTTGGCAAACACCCCCAATAAGCATTTTTGGGTTTATAAGCCATAAGCTGCAACTTTAAGTTACAGCCAAACAGGCCCTAAGTAGTATATATGAAAAAGAAAATGTCAACAACATAAATAAAGAATTAATTTCCTAGTTTTTATTTTTGAAGGATGGCAAGAAAGAAGTTGAATTAAAAAAAGGTGATAGAAACACTTAAATTATTCTATTCCTCTAACCAAGTAAGAAGGACGAGTGTTGGGAAGACTACTGCTTCTTAGGTGACACACTGCACTTACATAAATTACTAACATATCTAATATTTCAATGAAATTCAACTTTTATATTTTATTACAATTTCAACTTATACAAAGAACCAGCTGCAAAAGGCTTACAATAAGAGTAACTGAGTGGAAAAATGCAGCTCTATTGGCATCTGAATCATCATATTCAGCCTCTAAAAGATGGCGTTTTGATGCTATCATGGCCAGAAGTCGAGGGTCGTGCAGATCTAATGGGTTATCAACGATTGTCCAAGCCCCATCGGTAAGTCTTCCTTGAATGGTTTCTAGTGCACCCTGAAATGGCAAATTAAACCTACTGAGTACCTGCATACTTGTAATTCCATACAAGTGAAGTCTCATGGAGTTCAAGATGTGATCGTGGAGTTCTCTCAGTGAAGTACTCAAAGACATGCTGCAAAGTTGTCAAAAATTAACACAGCTTTATTTGGCAAAAAATATTAATTTAGCAAAAATGATAAAAAAAAAAATATAAGAAGCTACTTCTGTAATGTTCCAGGGATTAACGAGGAGTGCCCCAGCACCAAGAGACTGTGCAGCACAAGAGTATATTTATATGCTTGTAAAAACATCATCCATATTGTTTATATAATTTCAACTGATCGAGATTCAGAAGGTTATCACTATAGACCTGCTTATAAAATTACAAGACTATGCCATACATTCTTGATAACCATCAAAATAAGTTATAAAAATGAGTAAACAAGAAGGGAGCTAAGACTTCAGTTAAAGTGTTCTTTGTACTATGAAAAACTTAATCACATGATCCATATATATATATTAGTGTCATTCGTGTAATGAAAAATGAAACGTTACACCTCAAGAATATGCTCATCATCAAGTCAGGACATAATTACTCGTTTAAGTTCTTGGAAGTTTGGAACATTTATACGTTTGGCCTTTTGAGCCTTTATAGTATTCAAGTTGAAATGTACAACTATCTGGCAAGTAAGATACTCTAATTACCTCAATTGGATGCGAGGTTTCCAGTGCATCCATACGCAGTCCCCCAGTAGTGATAACAAGAAATTGAGTCCAAATCCTCCACTCAGGATATATGATGTCAGTTGCTAAATAACTTATCCGGATATAACAAAACCTAACAAACATCAGACCAGTGAAAACACTAGAAGGAGCGGGAAAAATGTAACTTAACAGAACATTCTTTACCCATGTGGCAAAACCCTCATTAAGCCATATATGAGTCCACCATTCCATTGTTACCAAGTTACCAAACCATTGATGGGCAACTTTATGGGTTACAACAATTGCAAGCTGGCAAAAGAAATGATTCAACCATATAATCGACAAGGTTGTACAGCTATCAAGTTCTGAAATTTATATATATATTCTTAAGTATTTGACCACAAAAGGATTGACAAGAACGAAAACAGTACAGTGGTAAAAAAACATTTAATAAATTAATAATACGTTTTGGAGCTAATCTGCTAGAATTTAGCTGTTGCAAAATGAAACAAGAGAAAAAACCATTGGATGGACACTTTGAATGCAGCCTACCCTTTGTGTGTTGGCTGCTGCAGAATGCAAATCATCATGTAAAAGCTCAGTCTCGCGATAGACAACCATATCCAGCTTAGGAAGTGAGTAAGGCACCGAGAAGTAGCTTCAGAAATCAATGACATCAAAGAGTCAGTCCAATATCTAGACAGAGTACTAAAACTACAGTTTCACTACAAAGAATGGACATCTAATTCTTTCTTTCAGTTCTTCAGAAACGTCCATAAAAAATGGACTCTGTCAGACACTTATCTGGGATATACAAGAGTCCGGGAATAAGAAATTTAATGATAGGTGTCGTATAAGTTTTAGGTACAGATTATACACTAAGAGGTAGTGAGATTGACAGAATTCTAATCTGTTGTTCGATCGTTTCTGGTTTACCTTTTAAAAATTGTTTTATTGTGAAGTGTACTGATAACTTCCAACATCTTAAGCTCAGATTTATCATATAAGATAAGGTGAAAGAGATCAACTTACTCTTTGTATATGTCGAGTGCTTTAACAGCGAGATTAAGAGCTAACTTCTTCCAAATAATAATAACAAATTTTCTTGTTAATTTGACAAAAAGATTTTCTATATTAAGTTCACATACTACAACTAACAATTTGATGAAGACCTAGGTGTGACGTCAGTCATTGAGGACCATACAAATGCCATTCAACTCTAGAATGATATAGACACAGATTGTGTATTCCTTATTAACAATAAATACAATATGATATTTTATCAAACTAAATTAACAAGCGCAGAGAAGAAGGAACAAATGAAAACATAATATCATAATATCATAATCATCATAATCACCAGGTGATATATACTCTTCTTTTTGTGTACCGAAAAATAACTACTTAATCATCAGAACTGTACATATTCTACAAACACCAATGCATACAAAAAAGATACAATCTTTAGAGGTTCAAATTCTCCATATATTCATCAATTCCAAATACTATAATAACTCATATATAATATAATTCAATAAAATAGAACAAAGTTGGGTATATTACCTCTAATTGAAGCTTTACTTTAATTGAAGTTTTGGGGGGTTTTGGGTTTTGAAGTCGATTTTAGGGGTTAGGTTTTGAAATCGATTTTGGGGGGTTTTTGAATTTTGAGTGAGGTGTGAGATATGAGTGAGGTGAGAGAGGGGTGAGGTCGAGAGAGATGGTCGGGAGAGAGGTGAGAGAGGGTGCGGCGGAGAGAGAGAGAGAGAGAGGGGTCGAGAGAGTGTTTTAGATATGAGAGTAATATTTTTGTGTAATAAAATTTTGGTACCAAAATATTTGGTACTAAAATTGCCCGCCCAATGAAAAAATCAAACTCCCGCCTACATATTTCGGTCAAATTGATCAAAAGCGTATCATGTTATTGTAACGCTTTTCTGAAGTATTGCTATAGTACTAAAATTTTCAAAATGCTTCTTCGGCTTGCAACACTTTCCCATTTAAAATAACATTTTTCGAAAGTATTACAATAGATATGGACATTTCTTGTCTATAGCAACATTTTATGCAACACAACCATATGATGGAGTTGCAATAGGTCATTTTTGGTGTAGTGATATACAAAATGTCAAGCGACCGAAGAAATTTGGAAGCTCAAAGAATTCTTAGTTCTCCACTGCAACAAGCTACACTGAAGAACTGGGGGCTTGTTGTTATGCCAGGTTTTGGCATAGTCCAAATTTCTCCATTTAATAATTATTAATTCAGATTAATAATTAATTGCTTAACCAATAAGCAATATACTCTCCCTAAAACGAGGAAAGAAACAATCTCAATCAAACGAATAACGGAAAATATCTCCAAATGATATTCTTCAAATCATGGAAAGAAATGCGGAGATGCCGCGAGATTGTAGGAAAATGTGTGAAGACCAAACTATTTACGGGAACGTGAGGTGGATTGATAATCCTTGAACTATTTATGGGAATGAGATGTGGATGGATAAATCCGGACTATTTATGGGAACGTGCTGTGGATGGATAAACGCTGACTATTTATGGGCTTATTTAATGACTTGTTTTCCAAGAACTACGTGAGGCTTGATCCCTATATAAAAAGGTACGTAGGCACCTTGTATGATACAACAATTGACACTCGGGAAAGAGGAAGAGAAAGAACCCATTCTCTATTCAATTTCTGAGGAGTCATCATACGAGCTCAGCCCCCAAACATCCAAAAATTCCAAATCCACTTATTTTCATAAGTCGTTATTCCAGCAACCTCCGATTTGGGTTGTTACGAAATTCCTCCAACAACAAACTTATATTCATAAAACAATACAATCAAACATAAAAATATGAAAAAATGGATTAAAACTTTTGTTATAGGAGTAGCAAATCAAATAAACGTTCTTACACTAATCTTAAAGTTCTTAGACGTAATTGTTAAGTAATTAGTCGCTCGACCGCTCTAAAACTTTAAGGTATTAAAGAAAGGCTCTCAATTGTGCGATACCTTTTATCACGATTGACTAGAGAGAGAGTAGCAAACAGATAAACAAATATCTAAATTAAATAATGCGGGTGAAAAGGCTCGAATCTGAGACCTCTCCCTAAATCAAGCTCTGAAACCATTTAAGTAATCAGTCAATCTAAAACCTTAAGGTGTAAGAGAAAGACCTAAAAGGATCTTATATTATTCATCACTCCCACTCAATTGTACGATACGTTTCACTACGATTGACAACAACAACCAATACCAATAACAAATATGCAGGACTCGAACCCGAGACCTCTGCCTAAACTAAGCTTTGATACGATGTTAAGTAATCAGTCGCTCTAAAACCTTAAGGTGTCAAATGAAGACCCCAACAAGATCTTATACTCCTATACTATAATATTATTGAACAGTAATAACATATCATAATAAAATTAGCTTAGAAACTTGAAATAGTATGAAATTTTTTTATATATATGAAACTTTTAATTTCTGAAATAAAGTTTAAAAGTCCATCCACTACACCATATTTGACCTATTGCAAGCTCATAACATGTTTGTGTTGCATAAAATGTTGCTATAGATAAGAAACTTACATATTTATTGTAATACTTTCGCAAAGTGTTGTATAAAATAGAAAAGTGTTGCAAGGCTAAAAAGCAGTTCGGTAATTTTAGAATTATTGCAATACTACAGAAAAGTGTTACAATAACATATCACTTTTTTGGTCAATTTGACAGAATAGTGTAGGTGGGAGTTCAATTTTTTTATTGGGCGGGCGATTTGAGTGCCAAATATTTTGATACCAAAATTTTTATTTACACGAAAATAAGTTTTAGAACACAAAATACTAGCCCCTCTCTCAAACATCTGTCCACCACACCCCTCTCGACCTCCCTCTCTCTCGACCATCTCTCTCGACCTCACCTCTCTCAACCTCACTCATGCTAACACCTCTCTCAAACTCGTAAATTCGACTTCAAAACCCCAAAACCCCAAATCTGATTAGAGAAAGATTTAGAGTAAATATTCAATTAAAGCTTCAATTAGAAGTAATATACCTAACTTTTTTCTATTTTGTTGGATTATACATGTACATATGTGTATACATGTGAAATTTTTCGATTATATGTTCGATTGTATTTGTTCCTAATTTTTGTTTGATTAGAACAAGTATTAAGTGTTAAAATAGTAGGGATTTTGTACTAATTAGTAGGATTTTTGTGTTAAGTTTGTGGGAAATTTGTGTTACTTTATTGTGTTTTGTGCTAATTTTGTCGTAAATTAGTGGAATTTTATGTTGATTCTGGTAGTCTGGCATGAAAATGAATTCAACAGTGATCTTGATGGGGATGCCATGATAATTTCTGCTTATCAGATAACGGTTGAGTCCGATGCTCAAAGGGTTATATTTGAGCGTCTAGTATGCTCAATCAGTTATGGCACATGAGGATTAAGTGTTAGAAAATAGATTGGAGTTTTTATGAGGTTATTTTAATTACAGGTGACTTTTAAGGATATAAATGGATTAGTTGAACAGAATACCCAGTTGCGTAGCCTCGTTCGTAGGCTATCAGACCAGATTGAAAACAGAGAAGCAGAGCTGAAGGTTCCTTCTAACCTTTGTCATTATTCTTTGTTTACTGTAAATCTTATGTAAGGTTTACATGTTTTAAGTACCTTCTCAATTATAAAGATTCATGTTTCTTTTCGATATCAGGTAAACTATGTCGGACAAATTTAAATAAATACTCCCTTCGTCCCACCCAATTGTTTACATTGGGGTTGGGCACGGAGGTTAAGAAAAATAAATAAAGTAGTGGAAAAAGTAGGAAGAATGAGTGAAGTGGTATGACCCATCAATATTTAAGGTATAAAGTAAGTAAATTGGAGGAAAGTAGTAGAAGTAGTTGATTTTTATATTATAAAAGTTTACTACTTTAGGAAAGTTTTGGAATGTAAAGAATTGGGAGGGACATCCCAAAAAGGAAAGTGTAAAGAAATGGATGGGACGGAGGGAGTACTATTTAAAATTATAAATTGGAGTTTGAACAAAATTATAGTAGTTTATCATGATTTGAAGTGATAAATAAGACTAGTCCCTCTTGATTCTGCTGGAAATTGCCTCTGGAGTTGCTATCATAAGTGAGAAAAAGAAATTGAACAAGAAAGCTCTCAAGTTACTGGTAAAACGTGCTTTCGTTTTGTTAATAGCAGTCAACTTAGCCAACAAATAAGCGAGCTCCACTTATTATAGCGAAATATAGTACAGATAGTCAAGTCAATGAACACAAATCTGATCATTTAATATGTTTAATCCTATAATACATCAATATTTAACACTTATTGGATGAAAGAAATTACAAATTCTCACGATATGTGAGACCAAAAAAAGTGCATGCAACTCAGAAGACTATGACATGAATGCCCTGATTAATCTTGTTTAGTGTTTGATTCAGCTGAGGATGATCTCCTTGGTAAGCTTCCACAGTCATAATTTATGACATTGGAAACATATTGAGGAAAAAACCTATAAAATATAGCATCTCTAACTAATCTCTTCAACCATGTAGAACCATCTTGTACCCAACCTGATATAAATGAGGCTGTTATCACTCATGCCATGCGCCATCTTCGTGCCTTGACATAATCATCAATGGCTTTAGCTACCTCGGACGATACAAGTTGTTGTCCATTTTTTAGGTATGTATCGCCAATACATCTGCCTAGGACGACAGCGTCTTCAAGAGCACAACAACCACCTTGGCCTAAGTCATGTGTCATGGGGTGCATGGCATCACCAGCCACGGTTATTGTGCCTTGGCTTAATTTACCAAATATAACATTCCAGGGGAGTCTTAACTTGAGTGGCGCCCATGTCAATGTCGACACATCTAAGTGATTTACTACGTCCAAGTATACGGGTAGAAAGTCTTTGCAATAGTGTTCAATGACATATCTTTGTATCAATTCTGGAGGTGTTTCACCTATAATGTCTTGGTGCCCTGAAATTGTCAACTTATTAATCTTACAAGGTCTGCATTTCAGGAGTTTAATATAAATATTGTACATTTGCAATGAATCAGGATAGACCGTCTTATATATAGAATTTTACAGGGCTAATTCATAATTTTTCCTGGACATCATGTATGTGTTAGTGTTATGATTTACCTGGATCTATAGATTCTCCAGTAACTAGAAACCAGTAAAGCTCTGTCTTGTTTATTCCTTATAGATGCAGAAATCTTATATTCATTATTCCAAATGATATTAAATGTAAAATGTATTAAAGGTTCTAATCAAGATTTTGGTTTTTAAAAAAGAAAAAGAAATCTTAGCAAGCCCTCAAGCCTCCTTGGCCTAGTGACCCTCAGTGTGTGGTAAAAATTTGAAGATCTCACAACTTCAATCCTTTCTCAAAGTTGAATATGTGAAAGCTATTATCGTGTGTATATATTTTCTTGTATAAAGCTTTCGATAATTTAAAATATAATATATGTTTATGTTATTTCGATCTGGTATTACTTTTTACTATGCTTTGTTTGTTGCGTGCTAATGCTTATAAGTTTCTTTATTTTTTAGGCCAATACCCATGTGAATATCCATCAGGATCTGAAGGACGTCAAGATTTGGCAGGTTTGGGTTGATGCGTGTACCTCTCTTTACTAGCTTGTTGAGTTTTTCATAACTATTTTTTCTTTGCTCTTGTGTTATCAGGTCCACACTCTCTTAAAAGGGTTAGAAAATATAGATGTCAGTGCCGATATCCCCATGTTGGTATGTGGGGATTTCAATTCAGTTCCTGGAAGGTTTATTATGTGCTTGAAAATACTCAATTCATCACTTAAATCTCAGCTATCTATATTCGTTACAGTGCTCCTCATGCATCATAACTTAATTGTTCTAATATTTTTTGACTTCATCACAGTGCTCCTCATGCACTTCAGGCATTGGGAAAAGTAGATCATATGCATCCAGAGCTGGCTGTGGACCCTCTTGGAATCATGTGCCCTGCCAACAAGCTCTTGCATCAGTTGCCATTAGTATCCATTCTTTCCCTGCTTAGTGCTTGGAGAATTTGTTGCCTGACTTATTAAATGTTGTTATACGTAACTTTATGGCAGAATGTTTGTTGAAGATATGTTACAACTTACATTCCATTTATGTCATGTTTTCTAATGATCGCACTTTGCTTTTTCTTACAGGTTAGTGCATACTCGTCCTTTGCGAGAATTGGAGCTAATCTTGGCTTCGAGCAGCAAAAGAGGAGGATGGATCCCAACACAAACGAGCCTTTGTTCCCAAACGGCACTAGAGACTTCCTGTATAATGCATGTTCACGTTTGAGATTATGACCCTTTCTTGTATCAGTATATGTTCTCTCTTATGCATTGCTTATAATGTTTTTTGTGCTGTCTCGGAAAGTCGAAGGAATGTCGTCATGCTTCTACAGAAAAGCTCAGAGGTGAGACTAAGTTGTTTTTAAATTGACTATTTTTTGTTAAATGCTGGTGTGAGTAGTTTTCAAACATTCATACATGTCTGCACACTGCAGGAAGCTGCAAGAAAAGCTCATGAGCAGGCAAATAGTCTAATGGTGGTGTGATTCTTTTGTGGTGAGACACAGTTGTCTAATGAATTTGGTGTACAAAATAGTATTCAGTTACCATTAGTATACCCTAGAACTGCACAGATGCATCTCAGGAGCTTCACCCTAAATTGCAATTTTAGTAAAAAATAACAGACTAGTAGAGATTCCCTGCAAAGGTATATTCCAAGCTACCTGATTTTGTTAAATGCTGATGAATTGTACTTTATTGGTGATTTTTATTGTTTTTTTATATTAATTTTGTAGATCATGAAGTTTCTTATACACATAGTAACAAAGGAGTGGTTGCAGGTAAAACTTGAATATCAGATATATACAAACACATGTGCATAGGCTTCTTATGTTTATATTTAGTTTTTAAGGAAGGGACGGGGAAATAAATTAAACTGTTCTTAATTTCGGTTCGAAACATTTAAATTGCAGGGACAGTGAGTGCAGTTTCAGTTGCTGGAGCTATGAGAGTTGGAGCTGGAATATGGTTCTGGAAGAAAGTAAGGGCGAAAGCAATAGTAACATATGTAGTTCAAAGCAATGAAAACAGACTCTTTTGAGTAACATATACAGACCACAACAATTAAAAAGAAATTAGTAAATAAATTGGACTCTTAGAGTAAGTTTAGGAGTATATTAATATAATATACTTAGTTTCATCCGTTAGAACATAGTAGGAAGTAATTAGTAAATAAATTGGACTTGATAAGAAAATCTACGGAAATATTAACATATCATATTTAGCTTCGTTCATTGAAAGATAATAAAAAAAGAAATTAGTAAATAAATTGGATTAATAGAAAAGATTTAGGAGAATATTAACATAGTATATTTAGTTTCCTTTGTTAGAAAATAGTAAGAATGAAATTGAGTATATCGAATAGAAAATTCATAAATAAAAAAAATTCAGGCCTCTCCGTAATATATTTCAAATATTTTCTTAAATTTTAGGTTTTGATGTAAATAAAAATTCACGAGAATATTCTGATAATATATTTAGTTTCCAATGTTAGTACGTATATTCATAAAAATCTAGAATAATATTAAAATTGTATATTTAGTTTTCTAAAATAATAAATATAAAAATTAAAATTGTATATTTAATTTTCCCCATTAGTAAAAATTTAAAAGACAATTGAGATATTTTTAATAAAAAATTTAGGAGAATATTAAAATTGTATAATTAGCTTTCTCCATTAGTAAAGATTTTAAAGGCGATAATATTAAAATTGTATATTTAGTTTCTTTCATTAGTAAAGATTTTATTGGCAATTGAGACATTTTTGAATCTTTATATTAATAATTCAAAATTTTGAGAAAATTAGAAAAATAGATCGAAACGATTTGAGAGCCGCCACCTCACCGTCCTTGTCTTCTACTTTATATATAAGATAGTTGACTAAGTCGCGCTTTGCAACGGCCCTATAATATTTTTGTAAAATTTTAAATATTAACTATTTACCAAAAAAATATAAAATCAATCAATCTATACTATCTTATAATAGACGAAACATTAAAAGTTTTGGTACCTGTTTTTTGGTACGGTACTTGCCTTATTTAATTATTTTTAACAAAATATTTGTATTACTATCTTATAATATCTGAAACATTAAAAGTTTTGATTTTCGATTTTCGATCACTATTTACGTTTACATCCTATTTACATCCTATTGACTTAATTTCTTCTTAAAGATCCATTTACATCCTATTGACTTATAGCCAGGAGGTAAATCAACCAAATTCCAAGTTTTATTGGATTCTAAAGAATCCATCTCATCACCAATGGATTCTTGCCAAAGACCGGCATCTAAAGAACACCTGACTTCTTTAAAAGTGGTAGGATCTTCCTCAAGATTATAAGCGTAGAAGTCATGGCCAAAATCTTTGGCGACCCTAGCTCTCTTGCTCCTCCTCGGTTCGGTTTCTAAATCCTCAGTGTGTTCTTTCTCCTTTAAACGAGGAGTAATACTCGTTGATGCACCCCCACTATTCTTCAATTTAAATGGAAACTTGTCTTCGTAGAAAACAGCATCGACTGATTCTACTATAACTCGTGCATTTAAATCAAAGAATCTGTAGGTTATTCTATCAATGTCGTATCCAACAAATACACACTCATAGGCTCTACTCGCAAGTTTAAGCCTCGTAGAATCAGGAATCCGAACATAAGCTAGGCAACCCCAAGTCCTAAAGTAGGAAGTATCAGGTTGTCTATGCTTAAGCGTCTCATAAGGAGTTATCATACTTCTAGATTTTGGTACTCTATTGAGTACATGACAGACCGTTAATATGATCTCTCCCCACCAGTGAGATGCGGCACCAGAACCAAGAATAATGGAAACTACTAGCTCCGTCAGAGTTCTATTTTTTCTTTCGGCTTTTCCATTCATTTCTGGTGAATAAGGAGCAGTTCTCTCATGTATATATAATCCCATGAGAATCATAATATTTGGTAAATAAGTTTGATTCGTACTCTGCTCCTCTGTCACTACGAAGTCTCTTGATTTTCTTCTTGAACAGATTTTCAACTCTATTCACAAATAACTTAAACATGTCAAATGCGTCACTTTTGTTTTTCATAAGATAAACAAAAGTATAATCAGAACAACCATCGATAAATGTGATAAAGTATCGCTCACCATTTCGAGTTAAAACTCCATCTAATTCACATATATCAGAATGAATTAGATCTAATGGTTATGTTTCTTTAATCACTATTGACTTGTGGGGAGTCTTAGTGATTTTTACTTGACTACAAAATTCACATTTATCTAAATCAGAGAGCGATAACTTGGGAATTAATCCTAAGTTGCTCATATTTATTATGCTTCGTTTATTAATGTGACAGAGTCTAGTATGCCAAGTATTGAAATGAGTCAACATGTAAGAGGAAATGAAAATTTTATTAACTTCAACATTCAACTTAAAAATTCCATCTATGGCATACCCTTTTCCCACAAAGGTACCATTCTTAGTGATGGTGTACAAATCAGAACCTATAGTCTGGGTAAACCCTCCCTTATTAAGTAAAAACCCAGAAACCAAATTCTTTCGCATCTCTGGAGTGTGCAAGACATCCTTCAGCAATAGGGTCTTTCCAGAGGTAAACCTGAGCTCCACATTTCCAATTCCAGCAACATTGGTGGTGTGGGAGTCTCCTAGCAGCACCTTCTTATCTTCAGCATCCGCATATGTCTTGAACATTGTGCGGTCATAGCAGACATGGCGGGAGGCACCAGTGTCTACCCACCACCCATCACCTCCACCAACAAGGTTAACCTCCGTGATTATATCTACGAAGGTTTCTTCAGTGTTGTTAACATGCGGGTGAGCTTGGCGCTTGAGTTTGCACTTCTTCGCCATATGTCCTGGCTTTCCACAATTGAAGCAGTGGAATGTTCCAGCGGCATTCTTGGGTGGTTGTTGCGCTGTCTGAGTCTTCGTAGGATGAGTGTTTCCTTGCGGGTTACGGTTCGCCTTCTTGAAATTCTTTCCCTTAGGCTTCAGACCCGCACTAGAGTTCTTCATTTGCTTGTTGTTGGAGACAACCAGCACTTCTTCCTTCCGGTCTTGCTTCCTTGCTTCATTTTCAATTCTGAGGCGAGTGATAAGACTCTCTTAGGAGAACTCCTTAGTCTTATGCCTTAGGATATTCTTGAAATCCTTCCAGCTTGGCGGCAACTTGTCTATTATCACAGCTACTTGAAATTGCTCATCTAGAGGCATCCCATCGGTGATGATCTCGTGCGCAATTTTTTGCAGCTCGTGTGACTGTTCCTCCACAGACTTATCATCGGTCATTTGGAACTTGAGATAACGGCTTACCGCATACTTCTTGGCGCCAGCCTCCTCTGTATCATATTTCTTTTGTAGTGCTTCCCAAATTTCTTTGGCCGACTTATCAGAATTCACTACACCATAGATTGGCTATTGCAACTCCAACTGAAAAAATTGCTTTAAAATCGTTGCTATATAATGACAAGTTTTCTGGAGTTTACATATATGGTAATGATTTTTAATATCATTACAATTTGATTTCAGTTTTGCAAAAATTGAATTTTATTGCAATGAAAATAAATAAACGTTACAATAGACTCAATATTTTGGAGTAAGTTTTGGCGGGCTGAATAAAAAAGAAAGAAGCGGGCTTACTAAAACAAGCGGGCTTTCTAAATTATTTTGCCCGGGCTTTCTTTTGACTAAAACATTTAGGATAGAGGAGGGCTGTGATTTTTATTTTATAATTATTGTCATATAAGTTCTGTTTTTTAATTTTATATGTATTTTTTGTTTTGCTTCTTTGTGTAGAAAATAGGTTTGTGAATTTGCATTTATGACTTGGGTTTCACTTCCAAAATACAGCGAGACTTATAGTGATGGGGTGATAGACTTTGTTAGGAATGCCTTAGATAATTTTGGCCAAGGCGATGAAATATAAGTGACTACACATGGTCCATGTTTGGAGGCTATGGTTGCAGATGGATCTAGCCTCCTTCTATTGTTGCAGATGTTTCACTCTGCGCCTAATTGTCGCGAGGGTGTTCTCTATGTTCTCTATGCCTTGGCTAGCACTCCAGAACTTGCATGGTCAGCTGCCAAGCACGGTGGAGTGGTGTACATTCTTGAGCTTCTGTTACCATTACAAGGTAAAAAAAAATATTTGCCTTGCTTCTAATTTAATGGCCCTTAATATCTATCACTTTTTCCCCCTTTTTAATAAACAAAAGTTGATATACAAGCAATATTATGCAGAAGAAATCCCTCTACAACAAAGAGCGGCGGCTGCTTCGTTGTTGGGCAAACTTGTTGGGCAACCAATGCATGGGCCTAGAGTAGCAATAACACTTGCAAGGTTTTTCCAGATGGGATTGTATCTGTAATTAGGGATGGACCTGGGGAAGCAGTCGTGATTGCTCTTGAGAAAACAACTGAGACCCCAGAACTTGTTTGGACACCTGCAATGGCAACATCTTTATCAGCACAGATTGCAACTATGGCATCAGATTTGTACCGTGAATAGATGAAGGGTCACGTTGTTGATTGGGATGTTCCAGAGCAGGCATCTGGCCAACAGGATATGAGAGATGAGCCACAGGTATTTCTTGACGTGGGCCATGTTAGTTCTGTAAGAAATTTATACCATGCTAATACTAGTTTTGTTGTGCTTAGGTTGGCGAAATCTATGTTAGGCTCTTCTTGAAAGATCCTAAATTTCCTCTCAGAAATCCTAAAAGATTTTTGGAGGGTTTATTAGATCAGTATCTCTCTTCCATAGCTGCCGCTCATTATGACATCCAAGTTGTTGACCCTGAGCTACCATTGCTTCTCTCTGCTGCATTGGTGTCTTTGCTCCGCGTTCACCCTGCACTTGCATATCATGTTGGGTATCTTGGCTATGTGCCAAAACTTGTCTCCGCAGTTGCTTATGAGGGTAGACGAGAAACAATGGCTAAGGGGGAGATGAAAAATGGTGATAATGCTGATGGAACAAATGGAACAGAAGATGCTTCAGGACAGTCAAGTTCACAAACCCCACAAGAGCGTGTGCGTCTAAGTTGTTTGCGTGTACTACACCAACTTATAAGTGTTGTATCTTTATGTTTTTGGAACAACATATAAGTGTTTGTTTGATTATATTTTTCTTATTTAATTAGAAAAAAAAAAGTTGTGAAGGTGAAGGATGTCACAAGGCTCGATGATAATTGGAGAGTGTACAAAAGCCGTATTAAGGCTCGATGTTTTACCAAATACGATAATGATGAGGACAGATTAAAAAGCAAGCCTCCAACCATTCCATTGCAACAATTCAAAGTGCTGCTCAAGTATTGGAGTGATGAATCAGTGCAGGAGAAAGCTATAAACTGTCAAGCAAGTCGGAAAAATGTGACTGATACTCATAAGGCGGGTCGCACCAGTTTTGCACAGCTTCGTAGTCAAATGGTATGTAAAATGGAAACATGTGCTTTTATTTACGCATACTCCCTTATTCCATTTCTTGTACATATACTAACTATTTTTCCTTTAATGGTAGAAAACTGGTAAGTTGGGCGCTGCAAATCCTACAATGTCTCAGTTTTATCCAAAAACCCGCAAGATTCAAAAAAAGAAGGTAAAAAAAGCATATATACATTTTCCGGCAAATATAAATATATATATATATATGTCCTTGCAATTTGATTTTTGCGGATTATGACATTATTTTTTACCACTAATGCAATTCTAAATATTTGTAGGCAAAGAAAGATGGGGAAAATGCAGAGGAATCTGATGATGAGGACGAAGAGATGGTGGAGCTTGACCTTTCAGGTCATGGACCAAACTGGCTTGTTGGTAGAAGTGGTATAACAAGGAGAACGAAGAAAAATATGCCCAAAAAGGACCACACAGATTCTGCAGAACTGGCAAAGGTCAGAGAAGAAATAGCTGTTGAAATGCAGGAGAAAATGAAGAAGAAACTGAGGAAGATTTTTGAAAAATTGGCTGAAATGAATCCCACTTTGAATGTCAATGTGGAAGAATTGTGTGCTGAAAGTTCCGATGACGAGGTTGATGCAGATGATGATGAGGACGACGAAGATGAGGAGAATGGAGAATGGAGAATGATAACTTTATGTTTAAATTATATGTAATAGTTGGCTAACTGATTATCCTTTTGTCCAAGTAGGTGTATACGACTTAGCATGTTTTGCTAAGTAATTAAGTGTATGCGCGCATACAAGACTTCATGTTTTGCTAAGTAATTAAGTGTATGCGCGCATACAAGTCTTTGTCGTTTTTCTTAGACTTAGCTTTTCGATGGTTTCTACGATTAGTAGCAGTCATGGTGCTGCTTTAGAACAGTTGGTAATTAGTGCTGTATGAAATGACATTGATTTGGTGTTGCTTGGATTTGTGGCTTTTATGCCTGGCTAGTTTAATTTTCAAATGGAACCACGCAATTTTATTTTTAAATATTGTTGCAATTGTACCAAAAAGATGTTTCAAATACTGTTAAAACTACTATAAAATTATTGCAATAAGGGCTTAAACTGTTGCAATTTATCTAATAAATTCATTGCAATTGGACTAATATTTGTTGCCTTAAACTGACTTGTTTGCCAACCATTTGCTACTGTAATGATTTTTAAATGTTGTTGAAGACCATAAAACGTTGCCACATGTCTGTATTGCAATGATTTTTAACGTTGCTATATGCAGCTGAAATCGTTGCTAAATGGCTCTATTGCAACAGGGGCGGATGCAACGGTGAAATTTTGGACATTCGTTGCAATTAAGTCTAATGCAACAATTATAGGCCTTAAGGCAATATATTTGTGGTGTTGCAATATGCAATCTATGGTGTAATGATTATAGTAGTCATACAGATTATCGGATAAGCCATTCAAAATAAAATTCTTACAAAGAAGGTCATTTTCAACCCATAAATCTATCTCCTTAGCAAGTTTTGGATTAGCGGGTGCTACAGTTTCAGAGGATTCGGTACTAGAAGAGGGAGCAGGCATAACATGTTTTGGGGTCGACAAAACATAAGCTACTTTACGCATGGTAAGAAAGAATAACATTTTTTGTTTTCAACGCTTAAAGTGCACACCCTCAAAACGGAAAGGCTTATTAATATCAAAAGCTATATTACCAAAAAAATCAACGGTAGACATGGCAAGTAGATATATAATAATCAAAAAATTCTGAAACGTCTTAAAATTGTTGTAAATAATATGCGAAAAATAATAAACAAATTTTGAAAAAAAAAATAGTTTTCACAAAAAACTATTTTACGATTATTAAAATCTGAAAAAAGAACCGGATTTTTCTGGGATGAGTCACAGATCGCGCTTTCTTTAAGACGTTTCGATGCTATGTTCAAAATAGTGCAAAAACAATCACTTTTGCCACGACGTCCCCGCGATAAAACAACCCAGAAATTACCGTACGATAAACTTTTGCACCAAAAAGATTTATCGGTCAAATTACACCTCCAAAAAATTGCTCAAAATATTTGTTCCACTTAAAAATATTTTTCCCGAAAATAAACACTTGAAAGGAAGACTATTGGTGGATCAGAAAGAGACTAGATAATATTTCACCGCAATGAACATGTATAATCACATGAATATATAAACAAAGAAATGATATCTTTTACCAAAATGCAAGCAAAGAAACAGTCACGAACATGTATGGACAGTGGGATGAGAAGAAAACTATATATGGTGTATGTGGTAGTTGGTAAACTTGGCAGAAAATTTATACAAAATAAGAACACTACTAGTAAAGGAGAAGAGTGAAATTGCATATGTAAAAAAGTTGGTGTACTCTCACCGTGAAAACTATCACATATATATAGTAAAAAAATGACATGAATGATATGCAAGTATAAGGGGATTTTAGCTACAAGCTTCGGCAAGAATCATGTGATTTCATATGTTTTAAAATTAAAACGCCGGTTATACAATGAACCTAGACAAATAAAATGGAGAGAAAAAAAACCGACACAATAAATCTCCAAATCAGTGTAGTTTTAAGACATAAGTTGCAAGTCAAACCACAGCTCTCCTCAAAAGTTGCAAAATCTTTAATAAAAAGAATATTATTTATTTAAAAAAATAATTCACATATTACCCAACAGAAAGACTGCTCTAATACCATGATAACTACTGCGAATTTATGTCTTATGTGTGTTGCAGAAGAATAAGAGTGCCATTCTGGAGCAAAAAAATGTGTTTGATATATTTAATTCTCTTGTAATTACAATCACACCTGCAATGCTTATATAGTCCAAGATACTCCCTCTGGCGCTCTCATTTCTTTATAGTTTTTTTACACTGTTTGACACACATTTTAAAACTTATATAAAGTATATCTCTACAACTTATTTAAAATTTTCTTTTTCTAATTAAAAATTTAAACATTATATTTTTATTCAGAAAAAAAAAATTAAAATAATTTATCGAAATATATTTCATAGGAGCCTTAAAATACGTACCGAGCCCGTCCTCCAATATAGACTAGGTAAAAGACAAAATAGAATGGCAGGTGGCTGAGCTAAGGTGGAATGTCCATCAATCATTAAATACTTTTATCGTAAACATAGATCCTTTCGGTCAAATTCAACGGACAGTGCGTCTTGGACTCCTTTAGTCATTTAGGAAGTGATGGTTGAATAGTCTACCGAGACCCAAATAAAAGATCTGGGCGAAAGTGTAGGTTCCAGCGTCCAATTTATTTCCTCATATACGACCAAGAATATCATTCAAAAGTTTATAATGCTTTTTTGCTTCAACTTCTAAAATTTAAATCGAAGATAGTAAGATGCTATGGTATGGAGCAGTAAAATTTCTTAGCCAACCCTTTTAGTGCATGCAGTTGGCTTGAGTTGAGTTGTGATAGAACTTCTAAAAACTGAAAAATAAAAATGAAAAAGAAATTACAAACACCGAGTACTTAGTTTATTACATATACTGCTGGTGCTACACTGCAAAACTACTAATAAAAATAGATAAATTATAGTACTATATTATAGCTAGTTGCACACTAGAAATCTTAGAGCCATCTCTTGAAATTTATCTTCCTTGTTACAAAACTGATCGGCCGGGTTTTTTTCTGGGAGCTTGGCAGCCCTGTTTTAGACAAAACAAGGAAGTCCGGTGGAAGTTGTTGCACCACAAGAACAGAAAGGAAAAGTTGTTGATGTGGAGTAGAGTTGATCAGTGTTATGGTGTTTAGGAAGTTGAGAAACAAGAAGAAGTAGAGATGCCATTAAAAAATGTGTTCGAATTATGATCTTGAACACTTCTTAGAAGCTGTTGAGAGATGCACATGTTTGTGAAATTTAACTGACTATGTATATAAGTAAGTAGTGACATGTATAGTGTTGGATCACATCCATGAACTATAGGCCACTGGGTTTTAATGAAGTAGTCAAGTAGATAGTAGTTGCAAGCAAAAGTTGGTGCGGGAGAAACAAGGGGGAGTGTAGTTACTAGTTATATCATTCTGATGGAAGCGGCCTGTTTTGCCGGCTGCCTCATGCTTTATTATTCCCCCTCCTTGTTTCTTAATTTTTTGGCACACGTAATTTTCTTAAAAATTTTGAAGTTTCAAATTTAGCTGATTTTAAAATTTAAACAAAATCAAATAATTACTTGTTAAATATCAAATTTTAAATTGTTAAATATTTAACTGTCAGTCGCCTTGTTCAGTTGTATAAAACCAAATCGAATAGATCCTTCTGGCCTTTAGAGCATCCATCCACCTCGACTCCATTTTCACTTCCATCCTACCCCATCTCATGCCACATATTGAGAAAGTGGGTTTATAAAAAAAAGTGACAGATCCGTTGCAATGCAATGTTATGGCCATGGTTATATATTTATTATTGGCTAATGTATAAAATGATAAAAACAAACTAAAAAGTAAGCAAGCGTAGAGAAGTTTAATTAAATTATATTAAAATATCAGAAAACAATGAAATGGGCACTGACCACCGTGGCCGCTTTTTTTAGAACCCATCCAATGCAAATCTCTTAAAAAATATATGGCCATCAAATGCAAATCTCTTAAAAAATAGATGGCCAAGTCGTTTTGGAAGTCCCGAAACAAGCACTTGGGCTCCCATTGTGGATGCTGGTCGGAAAGAATAAAACTTTTTTCTATTCAGTAAAAACAAAAATAAAAATAGCATAAGATATATGATATACTCCCTCTGTCCCTCTCATTTATTTACACTTTTTTTTGGATGTCCCTCTCAATTTTTTACATTTCAAAAGTTTTCTAAAATATTAAATTTTATAATATTAAAATTAAATGCATCCACTACTTTCCCACTATCTCCACTATATACATTAAATATTGATTGGTCCCACCACTTTACTCATTTTTCTTACTTTTCTTCATTAAATTACACTTTTTTTTAATCTCCGTGTTCAACCTCAATGTAAAGAATCGAGGGGACGAGTAAGTAATAACTCACGAAACATTTATGAACAAACATGCTTTAGAAATGACAAATTAGTAAAATGAACTACAAAAAACAACAAATTAGTAAAATGAGTTTAAATAATACTCCCTCCGCCCCCCTCAATTCTTTACATTGAGGGGATGACACGGAGGTTAAGAAAAAGTGTAAATTAATAGGGAAAAATAAGAAAAATGAGTAAAGTGGTGGGAACAATCAATATTTAATGTATAAAATGGGTATAAAGTAGGTATAGTGGAGGAAAGTACGGAATGTGATTGAATTTTATATTATAAAATGTTACTATTTTTGGTATGTAAAGAAATGAGAGGGGACATACCAAAAACAAAAGTGTAAAAAAATGAGAGGGACAGAGGGAGTATACATAAAGTAGGGTACCAATTTCATTTGTGATCCCACTTATATATAAATTATTATTTCTCTTACTTATTTATATTATACATATTTTTGTAAAACTTATTCATATTATATTTTTTATTATTACATATTATGTAAATAAATTATTATTTAAATTTTGTTACATTTTAACTCTTTTTTTTACTACATACAATTTACAATCTTATTTTTTTATTTTAATCATTTTCTTTTTATATATTAAATTAAAAAATGTTTTAATTTTTATTTTTGTAATTTGATTGCATAAGATTTGCATGCACCAACTAATTATTTATTTAATAACTAATTAATTCAATGTTTTCAGTTAAAATAATAGAATTATAATAATATGTACACTACGCCATAAATGGCCTTCTGAAAACCGTTGCCGGAAGTTCAGAATTCGTTGGCATAGGTCCAAATTTTTTAAAAGTTGGCATCTTTTGTGGGGTGCCAACTATTGAAGTGTTTTTTGAGAATAGGGTATCAAAAATGATATGGAAGAGAGATAGTATAGTTTATAATATTTTTAATTATGTGACAAAGTTGACGGGTTAAATATCAAATTGGTCACTGACGTGAAGACTAGATATCAATTTCATCACTGATCTCAATGGGGTATCATTTCAATCACTAAAGTCATCATAAATATCAAACGGATACCTCTAAATATGTGTACGAAAAGTAGAAATAATTTATATCGAGTTCTACACATATTTCTTGAATGCTACCGCAACTAAATGAAAAGTTATGAATTCTAGTATTTAAGATATTAGATTTTTAAAAAAATTAATTACTATTTATTTTTATTTTATAGTTATTTAATTTGATATAATTAAGAATAAATACTAAATAAATTTTTTTAAATCTAAATATATTATCTGAAATACTAGAATTCATAAATTTTCATTTGGTTGCAATAGCATTGAAGAAATATGTGTAGAACTCGAGAAAAGTTATTTTTACTTTCCGAACACATATTTAGAGTTATATGTTTGATGTTTAAGATGACTTTAGTTATTGAAACGATACCCCGTTGAGATCAATGATGAAAGTGATATCTGGTATTCACTTCAGTGACCAATTTGATATTTAACCCCAAAGTTGACATACTCCAAGTGTCAACCATTGGAGATGCTCTAAGAGTCACGATTCAGAAGCCACTCCGAAAAAATATAGAATTTAGCATATATTATGGTTGTATACTGGTATTATATTTGATTTATGTAATTTGTATTTTTGTATTTATTTGTTTTATAGATATCAGTTAATAGCTAATGTACGTGGGATGTGGGCATCTGGCATCTGGGTGCCGAATGCAACAGAGAAATATCACTACACCAGCAAAAATGGTCAAAACCCACCACGAAAATGGTAGGTTTTGGGGGTAAATTGGTAGGAATTGGGGTCAATTCCTACCATTTGACATGGTGAGAATTGCTCAGGTCGGAAATGGTGATGGTAGGAATTGGTGGCTTGTTTCTTAAAAGGTCCCACATGCCAAATGGCTGTCCATGTGGCGAGCCACATCACTGGCCACATGGCGGTGGACCCCAACACATCACTCGCCACGTCAGGTGCCACGTCAAATAAATGTGGTCCCACGATGTTGACATGGCATGCCACGTGTCACATAGGGCCCACTGCCACGTCATTTTGTGGGGTCACTTTTGACCCCGGTCAAGGACTATTTCCTACCATGTGCAAATGGTAGGTTTTATACCAGTAGCATGTAAAATGGGCATTTCCTATCATATATTTCTTACCACCATTTCCAATTCCTACCAGTTATAACCTACCATATTCATCAATTTTCTGGGTTTCAAATGGTAAGTATGGTAGGAAATGTGCTAGTTGGTAGGATTTAATAGCATATTCCAATTAATTTATTTTTTGATTTGCTCAATTCCTGTACAAATTATTGTACAATTCAATTCACAATTAATGACCACCTGTAGTACTATCAATTCATTAACTATTAACTTATACTTAATGCAAATAAATAAAACATTTAATCATATTCACAAAATAAAGAAACTAGTTCTCCGATAAGTTCAAAATCATCCAACAAACATGTCATTTTTGGACATAGTTAATGGACGCTAGTAGTAGTTCTCCCAACAAGTTCAAAATCATTCACAAACACCATAATCTAACAAAGCATCATTTCCAAAAGAATTATCGGACACTAGCTACGATCATAGTTCTAATACGTTTCATCCACAACCAAAAACAAAGTTCCCACATCTAAAATAATTCAAGATACTTAAAATTAAGAGTTTTAAACAAGCTCTAGTAAGGTTTAATTATCCTCACTATCGGAACCTTCACGACTGTCTTCACCTTCTTCACCTTCAGATTCATCATCTGCACCTTCCAAATCTCCTTCTGCACTTTCCGTTCCACCAGTTTTACCTTTACAATCAACCTCAACATCGCCTTCATCGTCGGATATGTCCGTCACTTCATCCTCAGAACTATCACCCATGACCTATAATGTAAATAACAAAAAAATACATAAGGGGCATACACATCAAGGTAAAATAATACTAAAGACGTAAAAACACTTGGAAGGAATCTACCTCTATTGCCTTATCTTGATATATACATTTTCAACATATTATCCACAAGGTCTTCCATAAGATAAAGGACTTCCATTGAAAAGAACTGAGAGAATTGATTGCGGTTTGTCGGGTCACTGAGATCAATAGAAACTCGAGCAACACTTTCAACTAAAATTTAACTTGATAGAGATAAATAAGTAACCAAAAATACACAGCTCGCGTAAAAATGACTAAAACCATATTATATTATCATCGAATCCCTTTAAAACAGAGTGCACATAATCATCGAATCCCTTCAAACCTTAAATTAGAGCGGACGTAAAAAGACTAAAACCATACTATATGAATCACTACTTCAACTTAAAATAATAAAACATATATTTTATCAAAACTTAGAGTTATGGCATACCTAAAGCATGTATATAAATGTATGTTAAATCATGAATGTTTTCAAGTTTTCAAAAGAAGTATATACTACACGATACTCTACGATCATTGGTTAAAAATCCCAATTACAAAAAACCATACTACATGATTATCAATTCATACTATAAACCCATTTATCAAAAACAAGTAAAACACGAGGAAATCATGTTCTATCAGATTTATACCATAAAGACATCAAACATAAACTGAAGCATGAAAATCAATCAAAATTCCTATGAAACCTATATTTAAAACAATATATGCATAAAAATAACATCAAAATTAAATATTCACGGAATTATTAAAGCCCGTATGTACATACAAAATCCATATCATATTGATCAAAAATATAACAAAAACATGTTAAAACACATATTACACCATGTTAAAATCCATACTACAACTTTGTGAACTTAAAAAGTTCAAAAACACATATTTTATGATAACCCACATAGTATATCATGCATAACAAGCAAAATCCCTTGTATAACATGCCTATCAAGCAAAATCCCTTGTATAACAAGCATATCAAGCAAAACCCTTTAATAATTGAACATTTAACACCCTATACATGCATATACACAACATATTACTTAAAATTGATGAATACATGTAAAATTGATGCTACATATACATATTAAATGCATACATCTGATCAAATAAACACATATTCATACAAAAAGGAATTAAACAAGGCTTTAAAACAAAAATATACACACATATCTTGCTTAAATGAAGATGAAAATCGAAGAGTGGAATAGAAGGCTTCCAAACGAAGATGAAAATCGTAGAGTGGAATAGGAGGCTTACAAGAGTGGTAGGATTATGCTCGTGGTAGGAGATGAGAAGAAAGGAAATTGTGGCGGCTTGGGGAGAAATGAGGAGTAAAAGTTGTGGTTGGTGGGGGTATATTTTCTATTATACCCTAATTTTATTTTATTAATCAATCAAAACCTACCAACAATGGTAGGTTTTGATGTGCGAGGGAAATTCAAAATTTTCGTGAAATTTTTGGCGGAAATCTCCAAAAAACATGGGTTCTACAGAATCGAACCCTCGCCCTCTCCAAGAATGATCAAGTGCCAAACCACTGCGCCAACCGAGTTTTTTGTACTAAATCAGCAGTAAATTTTATATTTCATACACCAAATCAATTTTGATGATAGATAAATTCATTATAAAAATATAGAAGTTTAAATTTAAAAAATCTAATATTTTACATACATGTAAGAAATCAACATATTTAATCATCCGTAAGGTTAGATCGTTGAAAAATAAATAAATAAAAATCGAAAAGTCTAACCCTAAACAATCCCTAAAACATGAGTATAAACTCCAACTCCATCTTAGAAGACTGACACTCTTTCATTTTCTAAACGACTTTAACTTTTTATAATTTCTTTTTGTCTAAATTTTTTTCCTTAGCTTCATCAAACTACAAAACGACGTTTCATAAAAAAACATTTAATTCATTCATTAATTTTTATATTTTCAATTTTTTTTGATATATTTAGATTTTAGCGAATAATATATGAACATAAGAATATAAGTTTAAATCAACTAATTTTCATCCTCCACTACTAAACTGAGTAGATCTCTAAGTCCGTAGAGTTTGTTTAAGGAAAAACATGATAACCGATCAACAAAAATTATAATAAAAACACATTCTATTTTTTTATTATTTTATTAATCGATCAAAACCAACCAATAATGGTAGGTTTTGATGTGCGAGGGAAATTCAAATTTTTCGTCAATTTTTTGGGGAAAATCACCAAAAAGACATGGGTCGTAAAGAATCGAACCCTCGCCCTCTCCAAGAATGACCAACTGCCCAACCACTACGCCAACCGATCTTTTTGTACTAAATTAGCAGTAAATTTTATATATCACACACTGTTAGGTCCTGATAAGTTTGTAGAAGGGGGGTTGAATACAAATGATACCGTTTAATCGAATTTGTCCTTTTAAGATTTAACAATTTAGAACAAATTATTGCGGAATAAAACTGAAACAATATTCAAGTTAAATAAAACTCTATTAAACCTGAAGGGTGTTACAATTCTGATCACTGATTACAATGAACTTGATAAAACAAACCTAGAATAAATTCGACATGAATTTATCTATTTTTGTAATAAAAAGGATCGAATACTAAAAAGTAGTTTGATATAAAATCTAGGGATTATGATCCGCTAGAAAGACAAAGCAGTACAAGAGAATCACTTGTTATGAATTAAATGTTAAGAACCAAACAAGAATTAATTCTCTGGCCGAAAATGATTTGTTTTGCAGTTCAAGAAGTAAAGAAGACAGAGAAATGTAATGTTGAAGTTGCTGTCTCTTTTATTCTGTGTATTGAATGTAATGAATCTATCTTCAAGTCCACTGCCTTGTATTTATCATTCCTTTTCTTTTAGCAAACCCACGTGCAAGCCACCACTTAACAGAATGCATTTTGTACTAGGAAGACTTGCAGGAAAACTATGTTTTTGGCCTTGGAAGACTTTCGGGAAGACAACCATTGTACATTGAAGACAACCGGGAAGACTAGGGTTTGGCCTAGGAAGACTTTCGGGAAGACTCACTTGTGAGTCTTCCTAGTTTAATAAACTGAGTCTTCCTAGTTCAATCCTAAGTCTTCCTAGTTCATTTTCATTCTAATTTAAATAATTAATTAAATAAATTATGTATTAAAATAATTCTTTACAGAATTAAATTAATAAATAATATACTTAATAATATTAATTATTTATAAGAGAATAAATAGAATTAGTTGACTTCTTAAACAATTCCAGAATCACTTAAAACATAGATAAATAACAAACACAATAGTACGTTGACACTCGATGCACTGTCTGGTTCATGAGTGACTAACGACAATGTATGTTCTTTATCTGTTTGACTTTAAGCAGTGATTCACTTCCTTCTCATTCAAGAACTCCGTAATCAGTATCTTTTTCTGTCACCACTTGAAATCTCCGTCACTATAATAAATCCACTGAGCTTGAATACTTCATTGAGGCTTGATCAATAAATTGAGCTTCTTTCAATGTAGACTCACTTCACAGTATGGAATTCAGCTTCGGGAGCAGAGTATTCTTCAATCCTTCCAGGTCATCTTTCACAGTACCTAGCTGATTTGATACAGAGGTGGTAGATTGTGCAACCACTTGTGCTTTCAGAAGATTATTCTCAGCCTGGGTTTCTTGTAACTTCCTTTGTAGACCAGCTAGCTGGTTCAACAAAGCAGTGTTTGTGTTAGTGTGTGCACTCACTTCAATTGCTCTCAGTGGTGTTTCACTCAACTCACGTGCTTGTGTATCACTCGGTGTTTGACTCATATCTCTCACCACTAACTGTCTTTCTAGATTTTCAGAAGATGTACCTGCATGAAAAATCACCCTAGCCCCTTCAAGAGAGGTCAGTGGTGGTGCAATGGGAGTTCGCAATTCCCAATCCCCAATGAAATTCAAATCTGATTGAATTTGAAACTGAATTGCTTCAGTGTTGGATTCATTAGGTTGCCTTCCACTTTCTCCAGATAAATCTGCGAGTGGAAAATCCCTTAAGGGAGCCAGAGATGTTCCCTCTGGGAGGGGAGAAAATGATTCTATTTGATTTGGCAAAGAATCAAATTTTCCCTCAGATGCCTGTGAAGGCACTTCTACCGTAACAATGGTAGGCACTGTTTCAAAGTCAAAATTAAAGTGCTCTCCTTGCATAGTGTCCTGAGTGTCATCTATTTGGTTATCTTCTCCCATTGTGAGTAATGGGAGAGTGCTTGACTCAGTACAGGATGCCATGGCCCGATGGCGAATTTCAATAGATTCATCCTATTGAGAGGATGTCTCTAGAGACTGTTTAGTGGCCATATCAATGTCCATATCCTTTTGAGAGGATACAGATGGGCTTACAGTTGCCTCCCTATAGGTTCTTCTTTTCTTTAAGGGTGGAGACAGAGTTGTGGGAACACTCATTGCAGCTACATCACTAACTCTTCTTGAACTGGTTTGAAAATTAGGATTAGGTTGTGTATCAGGAGTGTTTGACTCTCTGTTTGGCTCTATGACCTGGGTTAGAGATTGTGGTTCTACAACCTCTGGGTCAGCTCTATCAACCACTTGGGTTTGAATTAAAATACCAGAAGAAGATCCAGGGTTAGGAATAACTACCTGCAGTGGAACTGGATGTGGCTCAGGAACTTGTTCACCAAAGATAGGAAGATGAATGAATTGACTCATCAGTGGTGAAACAAGAACAGGTATATTGAGGAATTTGGATGAGACATCAAGTCTGGTGTAGAATTTGGTGTCTGTTGCTGGAGAGGTTTGAAATCTAGCTTCCCTAAACAGTTCTACCTACTCAACAGTGAGAAGATAATTAATGATAAGAGTGAGAAAGAGAGTGTACCAACACTTCACTTTCACATGATTATCAGAATCTCTCCTAGAGTGAGCAAGCCTGTTAAGCATTAGGTTCCACAGAATCTCAGCAAAATTCAGTCTACGACCAAATACTATAGCATAAGCAATATATTGATTAAGACTGGTAATGCAATGAAATTTTGTTTTTGTGCGGTTACCAAATACTCTTGCTATAGTATCAAAGAACAGATCCCATTCCCTAACAACAAAGCTTTTGGACAATTTAACCATTTGAAAGGGACCCTGATAATGTATATTCACAAAGAACTGTAATAACTCATCATCAGTGGGTAAGGGATCAAACCTGTCCTTTGGAAAATGCAACACATCACAGAATAACTCAAAAGTGACTGTATATTGCTGGTTTAGAATATTGAAAGTAAAAGATTTTGAATCTCCAGCAATAACAGCACTTGAACACAACATCCTTAATGGATCAATTTTAAGAAGTGTATTGGCACAAATAGCATGACCGACACAAGTCTCACTATTTAAAAATTGAATCCACGTTCTAAAACGTTCCACTTTGCACTTAGACGGATCAAAATACCCAACATAATTATTTAAAACGAGTTCAAAATTAGGATCCATTTAGATAAAACAAGAAATTTTAATCAATTAAAAATAAAATTAAAATTTTAGGGATTTTTAGAATTAATTAAAATTAAATAAAATCCACAAAATTAAATTCTATTTAAAATTAACCAATTTTAAATTTTAATCCTAAATATTCGAACTAAAACTTTTGAAATGCAAACTAAATATTGGGCACTTGAATCTCAAGAACACACACAGTAAACACACACAGTACTTTTCCTTAATCAAGAACACAATCAAACAAAACACTTAAGATCTTAACACTCAAAAGACGAAAAGAACAGAAAAAAAATTTGGGCAGAGTTTCGACTTAGTGTTAATATTCAAAAGAAGTGAATGAGAGTATTGCTAAGTTAAAACTTGAGCAAAGAATAATAGTGATCAAGGATTCTGGAAAAGCTTGAGAGAATTCGAAAGGGGTTAAAAAAACTGCTAAGGCAAAAAAAAAAAAAAGAGAAATGCGTGTATGTACTGTAAGTATATCTATATATATATAAAATAAATAAACTGTAAAAGAAAAAGAATACTTACCGTTTGTACTGGGAAGACAATCGGGAAGACTTAGGATAGTCTTCCCGGTAGTCTTCCTAGTACAAACTAGAAAGTCTTCCGGAAAGAAATAAAAGAAAAAACAGAAAAATAAACAATTAATTTTTAAGTCTTCCCGGTAGTCTTCCTAGTTCAAAAACTGGGAAAACTTAGGAAAAGACTCACTACGCCATAGATTCACTTACGCAACACGTTTTTTTAGTGTTGCATTGAAAAACGTTGTAGTAGCTACAAATTTTATATCTACTGCAACACATCTTTTTTGATTGTACGATAACAAATATGTAAGAGGAAGACCTAAAAGGATCTTATATTATTCATCACTCCCACTCAATTGTACGATACGTTTCACTACGATTGATAACAACAACCAATACCAATAACAAATATGCAGGACTCGAACCCGAGACCTCTGCCTAAACCAAGCTTTGATACGATGTTAAGTAATCAGTCGCTCTAAAACCTTAAGGTGTCAAATGAAGACCCCAACAAGATCTTATACTCCTATACTATAATATTATTGAACAGTAATAACATATCATAATAAAATTAGCTTAGAAACTTGAAATAGTATGAAATTTTTTTATATATATGAAACTTTTAATTTCTGAAATAAAGTTTAAAAGTCCATCCACTACACCATATTTGACCTATTGCAAGCTCGTAACATGTTTGTGTTGCATAAAATGTTGCTATAGATAAGAAACTTACATATTTATTGTAATACTTTCGCAAAGTGTTGTATAAAATAGAAAAGTGTTGCAAGGCTAAAAAGCAGTTCGGTAATTTTAGAATTATTGCAATACTACAGAAAAGTGTTACAATAACATATCACTTTTTTGGTCAATTTGACAGAATAGTGTAGGTGGGAGTTCAATTTTTTTATTGGGCGGGCGATTTTAGTGCCAAATATTTTGATACCAAAATTTTTATTTACACGAAAATAAGTTTTAGAACACAAAATACTAGCCCCTCTCTCAAACATCTGTCCACCACACCCCTCTCGACCTCCCTCTCTCTCGACCATCTCTCTCGACCTCACCTCTCTCAACCTCACTCATGCTCACACCTCTCTCAAACTCGTAAATTCGACTTCAAAACCCCAAAACCCCAAATCTGATTAGAGAAAGATTTAGAGTAAATATTCAATTAAAGCTTCAATTAGAAGTAATATACCTAACTTTTTTCTATTTTGTTGGATTATACATGTACATATGTGTATACATGTGAAATTTTTCGATTATATGTTCGATTGCATTTGTTCCTAATTTTTGTTTGATTAGAACAAGTATTAAGTGTTAAAATAGTAGGGATTTTGTACTAATTAGTAGGATTTTTGTGTTAAGTTTGTGGGAAATTTGTGTTACTTTATTGTGTTTTGTGCTAATTTTGTCGTAAATTAGTGGAATTGTATGTTGATTCTGGTAGTCTGGCATGAAAATGAATTCAACAATGATCTTGATGGGGATGCCATGATAATTTCTGCTTATCAGATAACGGTTGAGTCCGATGCTCAAAGGGTTATATTTGAGCGTCTAGTATGCTCAATCAGTTATGGCACATGAGGATTAAGTGTTAGAAAATAGATTGGAGTTTTGATGAGGTTATTTTAATTACAGGTGACTTTTAAGGATATAAATGGATTAGTTGAACATAATACCCAGTTGCGTAGCCTCGTTCGTAGGCTATCAGACCAGATTGAAAACAGAGAAGCAGAGCTGAAGGTTCCTTCTAACCTTTGTCATTATTCTTTGTTTACTGTAAATCTTATGTAAGGTTTACATGTTTTAAGTACCTTCTCAATTATAAAGATTCGTGTTTCTTTTCGATATCAGGTAAACTATGTCGGACAAATTTAAATAAATACTCCCTTCGTCCCACCCAATTGTTTACATTGGGGTTGGGCACGGATGTTAAGAAAAATAAATAAAGTAGTGGAAAAAGTAGGAAGAATGAGTGAAGTGGTATGACCCATCAATATTTAAGGTATAAAGTAAGTAAATTGGAGGAAAGTAGTAGAAGTAGTTGATTTTTATATTATAAAAGTTTACTACTTTAGGAAAGATTTGGAATGTAAAGAATTGGGAGGGACATCCCAAAAAGGAAAGTGTAAAGAAATGGATGGGACAGAGGGAGTACTATTTAAAATTATAAATTGGAGTTTGAACAAAATTATAGTAGTTTATCATGATTTGAAGTGATAAATAAGACTAGTCCCTCTTGATTCTGCTGGAAATTGCCTCTGGAGTTGCTATCATAAGTGAGAAAAAGAAATTGAACAAGAAAGCTCTCAAGTTACTGGTAAAACGTGCTTTCGTTTTGCTAATAGCAGTCAACTTAGCCAACAAATAAGCGAGCTCCACTTATTATAGCGAAATATAGTACAGATAGTCAAGTCAATGAACACAAATCTGATCATTTAATATGTTTAATCCTATAATACATCAATATTTAACACTTATTGGATGAAAGAAATTACAAATTCTCACGATATGTGAGACCAAAAAAAGTGCATGCAACTCAGAAGACTATGACATGAATGCCCTGATTAATCTTGTTTAGTGTTTGATTCAGCTGAGGATGATCTCCTTGGTAAGCTTCCACAGTCATAATTTATGACATTGGAAACATATTGAGGAAAAAACCTATAAAATATAGCATCTCTAACTAATCTCTTCAACCATGTAGAACCATCTTGCACCCAACCTGATATAAATGAGGCTGTTATCACTCATGCCATGCGCCATCTTCGTGCCTTGACATAATCATCAATGGCTTTAGCTACCTCGGACGATACAAGTTGTTGTCCATTTTTTAGGTATGTATCGCCAATACATCTGCCTAGGACGACAGCGTCTTCAAGAGCACAACAACCACCTTGGCCTAAGTCATGTGTCATGGGGTGCATGGCATCACCAGCCACGGTTATTGTGCCTTGGCTTAATTTACCAAATATAACATTCCAGGGGAGTCTTAACTTGAGTGGCGCCCATGTCAATGTCGACACATCTAAGTGATTTACTACGTCCAAGTATACGGGTAGAAAGTCTTTGCAATAGTGTTCAATGACATATCTTTGTATCAATTCTGGAGGTGTTTCAGCTATAATGTCTTGGTGCCCTGAAATTGTCAACTTATTAATCTTACAAGGTCTGCATTTCAGGAGTTTAATATAAATATTGTACATTTGCAATGAATCAGGATAGACCATCTTATATATAGAATTTTACAGGGCTAATTCATAATTTTTCCTGGACATCATGTATGTGTTAGTGTTATGATTTACCTGGATCTATAGATTCTCCAGTAACTAGAAACCAGTAAAGCTCTGTCTTGTTTATTCCTTATAGATGCAGAAATCTTATATTCATTATTCCAAATGATATTAAATGTAAAATGTATTAAAGGTTCTAATCAAGATTTTGGTTTTTAAAAAAGAAAAAGAAATCTTAGCAAGCCCTCAAGCCTCCTTGGCCTAGTGACCCTCAGTGTGTGGTAAAAATTTGAAGATCTCACAACTTCAATCCTTTCTCAAAGTTGAATATGTGAAAGCTATTATCGTGTGTATATATTTTCTTGTATAAAGCTTTCGATAATTTAAAATATAATATATGTTTATGTTATTTCGATCTGGTATTACTTTTTACTATGCTTTGTTTGTTGCGTGCTAATGCTTATAAGTTTCTTTATTTTTTAGGCCAATACCCATGTGAATATCCATCAGGATCTGAAGGACGTCAAGATTTGGCAGGTTTGGGTTGATGCGTGTACCTCTCTTTACTAGCTTGTTGAGTTTTTCATAACTATTTTTTCTTTGCTCTTGTGTTATCAGGTCCACACTCTCTTAAAAGGGTTAGAAAATATAGATGTCAGTGCCGATATCCCCATGTTGGTATGTGGGGATTTCAATTCAGTTCCTGGAAGGTTTATTATGTGCTTGAAAATACTCAATTCATCACTTAAATCTCAGCTATCTATATTCGTTACAGTGCTCCTCATGCATCATAACTTAATTGTTCTAATATTTTTTGACTTCATCACAGTGCTCCTCATGCACTTCAGGCATTGGGAAAAGTAGATCATATGCATCCAGAGCTGGCTGTGGACCCTCTTGGAATCATGTGCCCTGCCAACAAGCTCTTGCATCAGTTGCCATTAGTATCCATTCTTTCCCTGCTTAGTGCTTGGAGAGTTTGTTGCCTGACTTATTAAATGTTGTTATACGTAACTTTATGGCAGAATGTTTGTTGAAGATATGTTACAACTTACATTCCATTTATGTCATGTTTTCTAATGATCGCACTTTGCTTTTTCTTACAGGTTAGTGCATACTCGTCCTTTGCGAGAATTGGAGCTAATCTTGGCTTCGAGCAGCAAAAGAGGAGGATGGATCCCAACACAAACGAGCCTTTGTTCCCAAACGGCACTAGAGACTTCCTGTATAATGCATGTTCACGTTTGAGATTATGACCCTTTGTTGTATCAGTATATGTTCTCTCTTATGCATTGCTTATAATGTTTTTTGTGCTGTCTCGGAAAGTCGAAGGAATGTCGTCATGCTTCTACAGAAAAGCTCAGAGGTGAGACTAAGTTGTTTTTAAATTGACTATTTTTTGTTAAATGCTGGTGTGAGTAGTTTTCAAACATTCATACATGTCTGCACACTGCAGGAAGCTGCAAGAAAAGCTCATGAGCAGGCAAATAGTCTAATGGTGGTGTGATTCTTTTGTGGTGAGACACAGTTGTCTAATGAATTTGGTGTACAAAATAGTATTCAGTTACCATTAGTATACCCTAGAACTGCACAGATGCATCTCAGGAGCTTCCCCCTAAATTGCAATTTTAGTAAAAAATAACAGACTAGTAGAGATTCCCTGCAAAGGTATATTCCAAGCTACCTGATTTTGTTAAATGCTGATGAATTGTACTTTATTGGTGATTTTTATTGTTTTTTTTATATTAATTTTGTAGATCATGAAGTTTCTTATACACATAGTAACAAAGGAGTGGTTGCAGGTAAAACTTGAATATCAGATATATACAAACACATGTGCATAGGCTTCTTATGTTTATATTTAGTTTTTAAGGAAGGGACGGGGAAATAAATTAAACTGTTCTTAATTTCGGTTCGAAACATTTAAATTGCAGGGACAGTGAGTGCAGTTTCAGTTGCTGGAGCTATCGGAGTTGGAGCTGGAATTTGGTTCTGGAAGAAAGTAAGGGCGAAAGCAATAGTAACATATGTAGTTCAAAGCAATGAAAACAGACTCTTTTGAGTAACATATACAGACCACAACAATTAAAAAGAAATTAGTAAATAAATTGGACTCTTAGAGTAAGTTTAGGAGTATATTAATATAATATACTTAGTTTCATCCGTTAGAACATAGTAGGAAGTAATTAGTAAATAAATTGGACTTGATAAGAAAATCTATGAAAATATTAACATATCATATTTAGCTTCGTTCATTGAAAGATAATAAAAAAAGAAATTAGTAAATAAATTGGATTAATAGAAAAGATTTAGGAGAATATTAACATAGTATATTTAGTTTCCTTTGTTAGAAAATAGTAAGAATGAAATTGAGTATATCGAATAGAAAATTCATAAATAAAAAAAATTCAGGCCTCTCCGTAATATATTTCAAATATTTTCTTAAATTTTAGGTTTTGATGTAAATAAAAATTCACGAGAATATTCTGATAATATATTTAGTTTCCAATGTTAGTACGTATATTCATAAAAATCTAGAATAATATTAAAATTGTATATTTAGTTTTCTAAAATAATAAATATAAAAATTAAAATTGTATATTTAATTTTCCCCATTAGTAAAAATTTAAAAGACAATTGAGATATTTTTAATAAAAAATTTAGGAGAATATTAAAATTGTATAATTAGCTTTCTCCATTAGTAAAGATTTTAAAGGCGAGAATATTAAAATTGTATATTTAGTTTCTTTCATTAGTAAAGATTTTATTGGCAATTGAGACATTTTCGAATCTTTATATTAATAATTCAAAATTTTGAGAAAATTAGAAAAATAGATCGAAACGATTTGAGAGCCGCCACCTCACCGTCCTTGTCTTCTACTTTATATATAAGATAGTTGACTAAGTTGCGCTTTGCAACGGCCCTATAATATTTTTGTAAAATTTTAAATATTAACTATTTACCAAAAAAATATAAAATCAATCAATCTATACTATCTTATAATAGACGAAACATTAAAAGTTTTGGTACCTGTTTTTTGGTACGGTACTTGCCTTATTTAATTATTTTTAACAAAATATTTGTATTACTATCTTATAATATCTGAAACATTAAAAGTTTTGATTTTCGATTTTCGATCACTATTTACGTTTACATCCTATTTACATCCTATTGACTTAATTTCTTCTTAAAGATCCATTTACATCCTATTGACTTATAGCCAGGAGGTAAATCAACCAAATTCCAAGTTTTATTGGATTCTAAAGAATCCATCTCATCACCAATGGATTCTTGCCAAAGACCGGCATCTAAAGAACACCTGACTTCTTTAAAAGTGGTAGGATCTTCCTCAAGATTATAAGCGTAGAAGTCATGGCCAAAATCTTTGGCGACCCTAGCTCTCTTGCTCCTCCTCGGTGTGTTCTTTCTCCTTTAAACGAGGAGTAATACTCGTTGATGCACCCCCACTATTCTTCAATTTAAATGGAAACTTGTCTTCGTAGAAAACAGCATCGACTGATTCTACTATAACTCGTGCATTTAAATCAAAGAATCTGTAGGTTATTCTATCAATGTCATATCCAACAAATACACACTCATAGGCTCTACTCGCAAGTTTAAGCCTCGTAGGATCAGGAATCCGAACATAAGCTAGGCAACCCCAAGTCCTAAAGTAGGAAGTATCAGGTTGTCTATGCTTAAGCGTGTCATAAGGAGTTATCATACTTCTAGATTTTGGTACTCTATTGAGTACATGACAGACCGTTAATATGATCTCTCCCCACCAGTGAGATGCGGCACCAGAACCAAGAATAATGGAAACTACTAGCTCCGTCAGAGTTCTATTTTTTCTTTCGGCTTTTCCATTCATTTCTGGTGAATAAGGAGCAGTTCTCTCATGTATATATAATCCCATGAGAATCATAATATTTGGTAAATAAGTTTGATTCGTACTCTGCTCCTCTGTCACTACGAAGTCTCTTGATTTTCTTCTTGAACAGATTTTCAACTCTATTCGCAAATAACTTAAACATGTCAAATGCGTCACTTTTGTTTTTCATAAGATAAACAAAAGTATAATCAGAACAACCATCGATTAATGTGATAAAGTATCTCTCACCATTTCGAGTTAAAACTCCATCTAATTTACATATATCATAATGAATTAGATCTAATGGTTATGTTTCTTTAATCACTATTGACTTGTGGGGAGTCTTAGTGATTTTTACTTGACTACAAAATTCACATTTATTTAAATCAGAGAGCGATAACTTGGGAATTAATCCTAAGTTGCTCATATTTATTATGCTTCGTTTATTAATGTGACAGAGTCTAGTATGCCAAGTATTTAAATGAGTCAACATGTAAGAGGAAATGAAAATTTTATTAACTTCAGCATTCAACTTAAAAATTCCATCTATGGCATACCCTTTTCCCACAAAGGTACCATTCTTAGTGATGGTGTACAAATCAGAACCTATAGTCTGGGTAAACCCTCCCTTATTAAGTAAAAACCCAGAAACCAAATTCTTTCGCATCTCTGGAGTGTGCAAGACATCCTTCAGCAATAGGGTCTTTCCAGAGGTAAACTTGAGCTCCACATTTCCAATTCCAGCAACATTGGTGGTGTGGGAGTCTCCTAGCAGCACCTTCTTATCTTCAGCATCCGCATATGTCTTGAACATTGTGCGGTCATAGCAGACATGGCGGGAGGCACCAGTGTCTACCCACCACCCATCACCTCCACCAACAAGGTTAACCTCCGTGATTATATCTACGAAGGTTTCTTCAGTGTTGTTAACATGCGGGTGAGCTTGGCGCTTGAGTTTGCACTTCTTCGCCATATGTCCTGGCTTTCCACAATTGAAGCAGTGGAATGTTCCAGCGGCATTCTTGGGTGGTTGTTGCGCTGTCTGAGTCTTCGTAGGATGAGTGTTTCCTTGCGGGTTACGGTTCGCCTTCTTGAAATTCTTTCCCTTAGGCTTCAGACCCGCACTAGAGTTCTTCATTTGCTTGTTGTTGGAGACAACCAGCACTTCTTCCTTCCGGTCTTGCTTCCTTGCTTCATCTTCAATTCTGAGGCGAGTGATAAGACTCTCTAAGGAGAACTCCTTAGTCTTATGCCTTAGGATATTCTTGAAATCCTTCCAGCTTGGCGGCAACTTGTCTATTATCACAGCTACTTGAAATTGCTCATCTAGAGGCATCCCATCGGTGATGATCTCGTGCGCAATTTTTTGCAGCTCGTGTGACTGTTCCTCCACAGACTTATCATCGGTCATTTGGAACTTGAGATAACGGCTTACCGCATACTTCTTGGCGCCAGCCTCCTCTGTATCATATTTCTTTTGTAGTGCTTCCCAAATTTCTTTGGCCGACTTATCAGAATTCACTACACCATAGATTGGCTATTGCAACTCCAACTGAAAAAATTGCTTTAAAATCGTTGCTGTATAATGACAAGTTTTCTGGAGTTTACATATATGGTAATGATTTTTAATATCGTTACAATTTGATTTCAGTTTTGCAAAAATTGAATTTTATTGCAATGAAAATAAATAAACGTTACAATAGACTCAATATTTTGGAGTAAGTTTTGGCGGGCTGAATAAAAAAGAAAGAAGCGGGCTTACTAAAACAAGCGGGCTTTCTAAATTATTTTGCCCAGGCTTTCTTTTGACTAAAACATTTTGGATAGAGGAGGGCTGTGATTTTTATTTTATAATTATTGTCATATAAGTTCTGTTTTTTAATTTTATATGTATTTTTTGTTTTGCTTCGAAAATAGGTTTGTGAATTTGCATTTATGACTTGGGTTTCACTTCCAAAATACAGCGAGACTTATAGTGATGGGGTGATAGACTTTGTTAGGAATGCCTTAGATAATTTTGGCCAAGGCGATGAAATATAAGTGACTACACATGGTCCATGTTTGGAGGCTATGGTTGCAGATGGATCTAGCCTCCTACTATTGTTGCAGATGTTTCACTCTGCGCCTAATTGTCGCGAGGGTGTTCTCTATGTTCTCTATGCCTTGGCTAGCACTCCAGAACTTGCATGGTCAGCTGCCAAGCACGGTGGAGTGGTGTACATTCTTGAGCTTCTGTTACCATTACAAGGTAAAAAAAAATATTTGCCTTGCTTCTAATTTAATGGCCCTTAATATCTATCACTTTTTCCCCCTTTTTAATAAACAAAAGTTGATATACAAGCAATATTATGCAGAAGAAATCCCTCTACAACAAAGAGCGGCGGCTGCTTCGTTGTTGGGCAAACTTGTTGGGCAACCAATGCATGGGCCTAGAGTAGCAATAACACTTGCAAGGTTTCTTCCAGATGGGATTGTATCTGTAATTAGGGATGGACCTGGGGAAGCAGTCGTGATTGCTCTTGAGAAAACAACTGAGACCCCAGAACTTGTTTGGACACCTGCAATGACAACATCTTTATCAGCACAGATTGCAACTATGGCATCAGATTTGTACCGTGAACATATGAAGGGTCACGTTGTTGATTGGGATGTTCCAGAGCAGGCATCTGGCCAACAGGATATGAGAGATGAGCCACAGGTATTTCTTGACGTGGGCCATGTTAGTTCTGTAAGAAATTTATACCATGCTAATACTGGTTTTGTTGTGCTTAGGTTGGCGAAATCACTACACCATAGATTGCATATTGCAACACCACAAATATATTGCCTTAAGGCCTATAATTGTTGCACTAGACTTAATTGCAACGAATGTCCAAAATTTCACCGTTGCATCCGCCCCTGTTGCAATAGAGCCATTTAGCAACGATTTCAGCTGCATATAGCAACGTTAAAAATCATTGCAATACAGACATGTGGCAACGTTTTATGATCTTCAGCAACATTTAAAAATCATTACAGTAGCAAATGGTTGGCAAACAAGTCAGTTTAAGGCAACAAATATTAGTCCAATTGCAATGAATTTATTAGATAAATTGCAACAGTTTAAGCCCTTATTGCAATAATTTTATAGCAGTTTTAACAGTATTTGCAACATCTTTTTGGCACAATTGCAACAATATTTAAAAATAAAATTGTGTGGTTCCATTTGAAAATTAAACTAGCCAGGCATAAAAGCCACAAATCCAATCAACACCAAATCAATGTCATTTCATACAGCACTAATTACCAACTGTTCTAAAGCAGCACCATGACTACTACTACTACGTACGACATCGTCGTAGAAACCATCCAAAAGCTAAGTCTAAGAAAAACGACAAAGACTTGTATGCGCGTATACACTTAATTACTTAGCAAAACATGAAGTATTGTATGCGTGCATACACTTAATTACTTAGCAAAACATGCTAAGTCGCATACACCTACTTGGACAAAAGGATAATCAGTTAGCTAACTATTACATATAATTTAAACATAAGGTTATCATGTGGCAGCTTCATCTCCATCTGCAGCAGCCTCATCATCGTCTGAATCCACCTGATCTTCTCCATTCTCCTCATCTTCGTCGTCCTCATCATCATCTGCATCAACCTCGTCATCGGAACTTTCAGCACACAATTCTTCCACATTGACATTCAAAGTGGGATTCATTTCAGCCAATTTTTCAAAAATCTTCCTCGGTTTCTTCTTCATTTTCTCCTGCATTTCAACAGCTATTTCTTCTCTGACCTTTGCCAGTTCTGCAGAATCTGTGTGGTCCTTATTGGGCATATATATATATATATATATATATATATATATATATATATATATATATATATATATATATATATATATATTTGCCGGAAAATGAGGTAAATCGATCCTTTACCTCTGTTCCTGCAACATTACTAGCTGCAACATTAGTAGCTGCACGAATATTGGCAATTTTGAAATTATTGAGAGTTAGAAGTATTTTCAGTTTATATGATCTAAAAGACTAAAACAGTTCACAACTAAAAGACTTTTTACGATGGTAATAAAAATTCAGTTTACAACTTAAACTATGGTCTCTCAATGCTATGCATTTTACTTCTTAAACACAAGTAAAGGCTGTCATATTTTTGACATATTGAAATCAGATGCAAAAGACTCGTCTAAGTTGTCATACTGTATAGAACCTTTAAACACCAGTATGTCTGTAGGAATGCAGTTTACTGGCTACAGAACCCCAAAACTGAGTTATGAATAAATGGGAGAAGCAAATAATTTTAGAATATTAATAGATTTCAGTAATTTTAAATTATTGTACTAAATTTAATTGAAGTAGATATATTGTTTAAAGCAAGAGAATTTAAATAAGATTAAAACTCTTTAAGTCTCAAGTAAAACAGAAGTCGGCTGAATAGATATAAATTTAATGTCTGATGCCTCAGTACTTACAAGTCCTAAATGATTCCATGAAGATGCTTTGAGATTTAACTGGACTCTTTTGGTCTCCACCTTTCCAAGCAGTAGACAAGATGGCTTTGATGAACTAGGTCACATGGATTACCGCACTGTTGATCTAGTACGTTGTAACAAGTTCCAAGGAGATTTTTGTTAAGCTGTTACAACAATTAACAAAACCAAGGAGAAAGTTGTATGCATCATCTTGAAGAAATCTCACACTCTTTGGTAATCTCATACCATATGTTCTAAAAATTTTATATAAATCCTCCTAAAACTGTTCTTTTTATTTAACATAAAAAGCACATACATCCAGAGATAAGAAATCAAATTTCTATAGACAGCAGGCTATTTAAAATTGTATACTCTCCTGTATACCACATTATGTGCCAACAAACAATATTTCTGTCATGACAAATGTCATGCCTGCATGCTAGTCAATAAATACTTCCACAGAAACAGTTCATAATTACTCAGAGTATATAAACACAGGATCACACCTAGAATATTACAAGACCAAATATTAGCAAAAAGTAGATAAATTACGAAGTCACCAAGAAAATTTTGAAAAATCTCCTTTTATACCTCTTATTCCGGATTTCTCCATGGCATCAGTGAAAAAAGGTTATAGAAGTCCTCGCTGCTCAGGTGAGATGGCCTTCAAAACAGTAGATTGAATGTCCACCTTAGCTAAAGCTTCCACCTCCTTGTCTTGTTCCTTAAGCAGATTGTGGACTGTCTTTACAGTGTCCATGATACTGTACCTGAAAAAGCAAAAGAAGCCAGGGGACTGGCTAGTCTTCTAAGTTTTTCCAGTTGTTTGGATGATTTTATTGGAAATGCTATATTCTTTTCTGTGGTGTACGCGGAAGAAGGAAGTAAACAACCTGATCACTATCATACATAGAACCAATAGAACCTCATGAAGAGCCAAGCTTTAGTGTCAAATTCGTAGTTTCTAAATTCTGTATCTTATTTTAGAGTTGCAATCCATTGGTTGAAGTAGTCGTTTTTTCCCCTGATTCCCCCTCAATAGTTTAACCTTCTAACTTGTTTTTCATTGTTTCACTGATATTGTTTGAGACAAAATAAGTCTGAACATTACAAAATTAATACCAAACAAGTTAAAAAGAAATAAAGCGATTGCAGGGATGTTGAACTTGTAACCTGTCCAGAATTTTTGAATCAGAATTTTGATACAGAATTCATGGGAATTTGGAAAATGTTTAATGGCAAAGTTATAGAGAGTTCCGCAAGCTTTTCAGAACATATTGAATAGTATAAAACGGATATACATAACTCAAGTTATGAATTTTTCTTTAAGTTGACAGCATCCTGAAAAAATCTGGACAAGGCTGAGATTTAAGTTACAACTTGTCTATGGTTTTGAAAACTAAACCTTGTCATGATTTCTGGATTGATTAAGGACCCATATCTAATCAATAAGAACTGAATAAAATTAAATAAATCTTTGAAAATAAATAAGAATCTTCATCACAAGAGTTTTGATATATGTAACAGAGGAATTTCCACCAAATTACAACTAGCATAGAACTTATTCAGAGTATAAATAAAACCAGGTACCAATATACGTTCAAGCATATATTATATGAACTAGTCACCTTAAGAGACGAGCAAGAATTTTAATTAACTCCTCTCAATACATACCTTTATTTGTGTGTGTATACATAAGACCATATGTCTCTGGCCCCCTTATCGCTCAGATACACATCTTCCTTCCTCTTTAAAGTATGAACATCAAGCTTGTAATTATGCAATGGAATTAACTGAGATGGATATGTTGATAGTGTTCAAATCCTATAACAACATACTATTAATTAGCAAACAGGATGTTAATTTCAATGAAGCTCCCATAATCCACATGTAACAATATCCATGTAACTTAATTATATCCATGATTGCCATAACAATATCACAATTTAAAAGCCAAGCATACAAACATAAAAACAAAATTCCAATTGAAAACAACAAAAATATGAACACAAACTACAAGTAAAATACAAACACCAAATAACAAAAATTACAAACCCATGTAGAACAACAAAATATTATTCAAATTAACAGCAAAATACAAATACAAACTAACACAAAGCACAAACTAAAAGCAAAATTACAATTCAAAACCCCTATTTAACAAAATATTGGAATCCCTAATTTTAAAAATCTCAATGTTTGTCTTTCTCTCCCTCTAGCCTTGTCTTTCTCTCCCTCTCTTGTATGTTTGTCTCTCTTGTTGTAACCCTAATTAACAAATAAACCTAATTGATACATCTAAAATTGATTTTAAAAAGCACAAATTAACAAAAAAAACCTAACTGATACATCTAAAATCGATTTTAAAATTGATTTGGGGAAATAAGATACCTTTTTCGAGATTGAGTGTTCTTTGAGCTTGAATCTTCCGGCTTGAGTGTTCGAGCTTGAGTGTTCTTCCCAGCTTCAATCTTCTCTCTGTCGCCTTGTCTCTCTCTCGCTTGTGTATCTGTCTGCGTGTGTTGTGTTTTTTCTGAGTCAAATCTTTTAGTCAAATGTTGTGTTAAAAGCCCGGGCAAAAAAATTTGGAAAGCCGCCAGTTACTTTAGCAGCCCGCTTATTTTTTTTAGCCAGCCCGCCAAACCTTTATCCCAAAATTTTGAAGCTATTGTAACATTTATTTATATTCGTTGCAGTATAATTTAATTTTCACATAAATAAAATTCAGTTGTAACGATTTTAAAAAGCATTACAATACTTGTAAACTTGTCAAAACCTGTCATTAAATAGCAACGATTTTAAAGCAATTTTTTCAATGTGAGTTGCAATAGCCAATCTATGGTGTAGTGTATGTTAGGCTCTTCTTGAAAGATCCTAAATTTCCTCTCAGAAATCCTAAAAGATTTTTGGAGGGTTTATTAGATCAGTATCTCTCTTCCATAGCTGCCGCTCATTATGACATCCAAGTTGTTGACCCTGAGCTACCATTGCTTCTCTCTGCTGCATTGGTGTCTTTGGTCCGCGTTCACCCTGCACTTGCAGATCATGTTGGGTATCTTGGCTATGTGCCAAAACTTGTCTCCGCAGTTGCTTATGAGGGTAGACGAGAAACAATGGCTAAGGGGGAGATGAAAAATGGTGATAATGCTGATGGAACAAATGGAACAGAAGATGCTTCAGGACATTCAAGTTCACAAACCCCACAAGAGCGTGTGCGTCTAAGTTGTTTGCGTGTACTACACCAACTTATAAGTGTTGTATCTTTATGTTTTTGGAACAACATATAAGTGTTTGTTTGATTATATTTTTCTTATTTAATTAGAAAAAAAAAAAAAAGTTGTGAAGGTGAAGGATGTCACAAGGCTCGATGATAATTGGAGAGTGTACAAAAGCCGTATTAAGGCTCGATGTTTTACCAAATACGATAATGATGAGGACAGATTAAAAAGCAAGCCTCCAACCATTCCATTGTAACAATTCAAAGTGCTGCTCAAGTATTGGAGTGATGAATCAGTGCAGGAGAAAGCTATAAACTGTCAAGCAAGTCGGAAAAATGTGACTGATACTCATAAGGCGGGTCGCACCAGTTTTGCACAGCTTCGTAGTCAAATGGTATGTAAAATGGAAACATGTGCTTTTATTTACGCATACTCCCTTATTCCATTTCTTGTACATATACTAACTATTTTTCCTTTAATGGTAGAAAACTGGTAAGTTGGGCGCTGCAAATCCTACAATGTCTCAGTTTTATCCAAAAACCCGCAAGATTCAAAAAAAGAAGGTAAAAAAAGCATATATACATTTTCCGGCAAATATAAATATATATATATATATATGTCCTTGCAATTTGATTTTTGCGGATTATGCCATTATTTTTTACCACTAATGCAATTCTAAATATTTGTAGGCAAAGAAAGATGGGGAAAATGCAGAGGAATCTGATGATGAGGACGAAGAGATGGTGGAGCTTGACCTTGCAGGTCATGGACCAAACTGGCTTGTTGGTAGAAGTGGTATAACAAGGAGAACGAAGAAAAATATGCCCAAAAAGGACCACACAGATTCTGCAGAACTGGCAAAGGTCAGAGAAGAAATACCTGTTGAAATGCAGGAGAAAATGAAGAAGAAACTGAGGAAGATTTTTGAAAAATTGGCTGAAATGAATCCCACTTTGAATGTCAATGTGGAAGAATTGTGTGCTGAAAGTTCCGATGACGAGGTTGATGCAGATGATGATGAGGACGATGAAGATGAGGAGAATGGAGAATGGAGAATGATAACTTTATGTTTAAATTATATGTAATAGTTGGCTAACTGATTATCCTTTTGTCCAAGTAGGTGTATACGACTTAGCATGTTTTGCTAAGTAATTAAGTGTATGCGCGCATACAAGACTTCATGTTTTGCTAAGTAATCAAGTGTATGCGCGCATACAAGTCTTTGTCGTTTTTCTTAGACTTAGCTTTTCGATGGTTTCTACGATTAGTAGCAGTCATGGTGCTGCTTTAGAACAGTTGGTAATTAGTGCTGTATGAAATGACATTGATTTGGTGTTGCTTGGATTTGTGGCTTTTATGCCTGGCTAGTTTAATTTTCAAATGGAACCACGCAATTTTATTTTTAAATATTGTTGCAATTGTACCAAAAAGATGTTTCAAATACTGTTAAAACTACTATAAAATTATTGCAATAAGGGCTTAAACTGTTGCAATTTATCTAATAAATTCATTGCAATTGGACTAATATTTGTTGCCTTAAACTGACTTGTTTGCCAACCATTTGCTACTGTAATGATTTTTAAATGTTGTTGAAGACCATAAAACGTTGCCACATGTCTGTATTGCAATGATTTTTAACGTTGCTATATGCAGCTGAAATCGTTGCTAAATGGCTCTATTGCAACAGGGGCGGATGCAATGGTGAAATTTTGGACATTCGTTGCAATTAAGTCTAATGCAACAATTATAGGCCTTAAGACAATATATTTGTGGTGTTGCAATATGCAATCTATGGTGTAGTGATTATAGTAGTCATACAGATTATCGGATAAGCCATTCAAAATAAAATTCTTACAAAGAAGGTCATTTTCAACCCATAAATCTATCTCCTTAGCAAGTTCTGGATTAGCGGGTGCTACAGTTTCAGAGGATTCGGTACTAGAAGAGGGAGCAGGCATAACATGTTTGGGGGTCGACAAAACATAAGCTACTTTACGCATGGTAAGAAAGAATAACATTTTTTGTTTTCAACGCTTAAAGTGCACACCCTCAAAACGGAAAGGCTTATTAATATCAAAAGCTATATTACCAAAAAAAATCAACGGTAGACATGGCAAGTAGATATATAATAATCAAAAAATTCTGAAACGTCTTAAAATTGTTGTAAATAATATGCGAAAAATAATAAACAAATTTTGAAAAAAAAAATAGTTTTCACAAAAAACTATTTTACGATTATTAAAATCTGAAAAAAGAACTGGATTTTTCTGGGATGAGTCACAGATCGCGCTTTCTTTAAGACGGTTCGATGCTATGTTCAAAATAGTGCAAAAACAATCACTTTTGCCACGACGTCCCCGGGATAAAACAACCCAGAAATTACTGTACGATAAACTTTTGCACCAAAAAGATTTATCGGTCAAATTACACCTCCAAAAAATTGCTCAAAATATTTGTTCCACTTAAAAATATTTTTCCCGAAAATAAACACTTGAAAGGAAGACTATTGGTGGATCAGAAAGAGACTAGATAATATTTCACCGCAATGAACATGTATAATCACATGAATATATAAACAAAGAAATGATATCTTTTACCAAAATGCAAGCAAAGAAACAGTCACGAACATGTATGGACAGTGGGATGAGAAGAAAACTATATATGGTGTATGTGGTAGTTGGTAAACTTGGCAGAAAATTTATACAAAATAAGAACACTACTAGTAAAGGAGAAGAGTGAAATTGCATATGTAAAAAAGTTGGTGTACTCTCACCGTGAAAACTATCACATATATATAGATAAAAAATGACATGAATGATATGCAAGTATAAGGGGATTTTAGCTACAAGCTTCGGCAAGAATCATGTGATTTCATATGTTTTAAAATTAAAACGCCGGTTATACAATGAACCTAGACAAATAAAATGGAGAGAAAAAAAACCGACACAATAAATCTCCAAATCAGTGTAGTTTTAAGACATAAGTTGCAAGTCAAACCACAGCTCTCCTCAAAAGTTGCAAAATCTTTAATAAAAAGAATATTATTTATTTAAAAAAATAATTCACATATTACCCAACAGAAAGATACCATGATAACTACTGCGAATTTATGTCTTATGTGTGTTGCAGAAGAATAAGAGTGCCATTCTGGAGCAAAAAAATGTGTTTGATATATTTAATTCTCTTGCAATTACAATCACACCTGCAATGCTTATATAGTCCAAGATACTCCCTCTGGCGCTCTCATTTCTTTATAGTTTTTTTACACTGTTTGACACATTTTAAAACTCATATAAAGTATATCTCTACAACTTATTTAAAATTTTCTTTTTCTAATTAAAAATTTAAACATTATATTTTTATTCAGAAAAAAAAAATTAAAATAATTTATCGAAGTGTATTTCATAGGAGCCTTAAAATACGTACCGAGCCCGTCCTCCAATATAGACTAGGTAAAAGACAAAATAGAATGGCAGGTGGCTGAGCTAAGGTGGAATGTCCATCAATCATTAAATACTTTTATCGTAAACATAGATCCTTTCGGTCAAATTCAACGGACAGTGCGTCTTGGACTCCTTTAGTCATTTAGGAAGTGATGGTTGAATAGTCTACCGAGACCCAAATAAAAGATCTGGGCGAAAGTGTAGGTTCCAGCGTCCAATTTATTTCCTCATATACGACCAAGAATATCATTCAAAAGTTTATAATGCTTTTTTGCTTCAACTTCTAAAATTTAAATCGAAGATAGTAAGATGCTATGGTATGGAGCAGTAAAATTTCTTAGCCAACCCTTTTAGTGCATGCAGTTGGCTTGAGTTGAGTTGTGATAGAACTTCTAAAAACTGAAAAATAAAAATGAAAAAGAAATTACAAACACCGAGTACTTAGTTTATTACATATACTGCTGGTGCTACACTGCAAAACTACTAATAAAAATAGATAAATTATAGTACTATATTATAGCTAGTTGCACACTAGAAATCTTAGAGCCATCTCTTGAAATTTATCTTCCTTGTTACAAAACTGATCGGCCGGGTTTTTTTCTGGGAGCTTGGCAGCCCTGTTTTCGACAAAACAAGGAAGTCCGGTGGAAGTTGTTGCACCACAAGAACAGAAAGGAAAAGTTGTTGATGTGGAGTAGAGTTGATCAGTGTTATGGTGTTTAGGAAGTTGAGAAAAAAGAAGAAGTAGAGATGCCATTAAAAAATGTGTTCGAATTATGATCTTGAACACTTCTTAGAAGCTGTTGAGAGATGCACATGTTTGTGAAATTTAACTGACTATGTATATAAGTAAGTAGTGACATGTATAGTGTTGGATCACATCCATGAACTATAGGCCACTGGGTTTTAATGAAGTAGTCAAGTAGATAGTAGTTGCAAGCAAAAGTTGGTGCGGGAGAAACAAGGGGGAGTGTAGTTACTAGTTATATCATTCTGATGGAAGCGGCCTGTTTTGCCGGCTGCCTCATGCTTTATTATTCCCCCTCCTTGTTTCTTAATTTTTTGCCACACGTAATTTTCTTAAAAATTTTGAAGTTTCAAATTTAGCTGATTTTAAAATTTAAACAAAATCAAATAATTACTTGTTAAATATCAAATTTTAAATTGTTAAATATTTAACTGTCAGTCGCCTTGTTCAGTTGTATAAAACCAAATCGAATAGATCCTTCTGGCCTTTAGAGCATCCATCCACCTCGACTCCATTTTCACTTCCATCCTACCCCATCTCATGCCACATATTGAGAAAGTGGGTTTATAAAAAAAAGTGACAGATCCATTGCAATGCAATGTTATGGCCATGGTTATATATTTATTATTGGCTAATGTATAAAATGATAAAAACAAACTAAAAAGTAAGCAAGCGTAGAGAAGTTTAATTAAATTATATTAAAATATCAGAAAACAATGAAATGGGAACTGACCACCGTGGCCGCTTTTTTTAGAACCCATCCAATGCAAATCTCTTAAAAAATATATGGCCATCAAATGCAAATCTCTTAAAAAATAGATGGCCAAGTCGTTTTGGAAGTCCCAAAACAAGCACTTGGGCTCCCATTGTGGATGCTGGTCGGAAAGAATAAAACTTTTTTCTATTCAGTAAAAACAAAAACAAAAATAGCATAAGATATATGATATACTCCCTCTGTCCCTCTCATTTATTTACACTTTTTTTTGGATGTCCCTCTCAATTTTTTACATTTCAAAAGTTTTCTAAAATAGTAAAATTTTATAATATTAAAATTAAATGCATCCACTACTTTCCCACTATCTCCACTTTATACATTAAATATTGATTGGTCCCACCACTTTACTCATTTTTCTTACTTTTCTTCATTAAATTACACTTTTTTTTAATCTCCGTGTTCAACCTCAATGTAAAAAATCGAGGGGACGAGTAAGTAATAACTCACGAAACATTTATGAACAAACATGCTTTAGAAATGACAAATTAGTAAAATGAACTACAAAAAACAACAAATTAGTAAAATGAGTTTAAATAATACTCCCTCCCTCCCCCTCAATTCTTTACATTGAGGGGACGACACGGAGGTTAAGAAAAAATGTAAATTAATAGGGAAAAATAAGAAAAATGAGTAAAGTGGTGGGAACAATCAATATTTAATGTATAAAATGGGTATAAAGTAGGTATAGTGGAGGAAAGTACGGAATGTGATTGAATTTTATATTATAAAATGTTACTATTTTTGGTATGTAAAGAAATGAGAGGGGACATACCAAAAACAAAAGTGTAAAAAAAATGAGAGGGACAGAGGGAGTATACATAAAGTAGGGTACCAATTTCATTTGTGATCCCACTTATATATAAATTATTATTTCTCTTACTTATTTATATTATACATATTTTTGTAAAACTTATTCATATTATATTTTTTATTATTACATATTATGTAAATAAATTATTATTTAAATTTTGTTACATTTTAACTCTTTTTTTTACTACATACAATTTACAATCTTATTTTTTTATTTTAATCATTTTCTTTTTATATATTAAATTAAAAAATGTTTTAATTTTTATTTTTGTAATTTGATTGCATAAGATTTGCATGCACCAACTAATTATTTATTTAATAACTAATTAATTCAATGTTTTCAGTTAAAATAATAAAATTATAATAATATGTACACTACGCCATAAATGGCCTTCTGAAAACCGTTGCCGGAAGTTCAGAATTCGTTGGCATAGGTCCAAATTTTTTAAAAGTTGGCATCTTTTGTGGGGTGCCAACTATTGAAGTGTTTTTTGAGAATAGGGTATCAAAAATGATATGGAAGAGAGATAGTATAGTTTATAATATTTTTAATTATGTGACAAAGTTGACGGGTTAAATATCAAATTGGTCACTGACGTGAAGACTAGATATCAATTTCATCACTGATCTCAATGGGGTATCATTTCAATCACTAAAGTCATCATAAATATCAAACGGATACCTCTAAATATGTGTACGAAAAGTAGAAATAATTTATATCGAGTTCTACACATATTTCTTGAATGCTACCGCAACTAAATGAAAAGTTATGAATTCTAGTATTTAAGATATTAGATTTTTAAAAAAATTAATTACTATTTATTTTTATTTTATAGTTATTTAATTTGATATAATTAAGAATAAATACTAAATAAATTTTTTTAAATCTAAATATATTATCTGAAATACTAGAATTCATAAATTTTCATTTGGTTGCAATAGCATTGAAGAAATATGTGTAGAACTCGAGAAAAGTTATTTTTACTTTCCGAACACATATTTAGAGTTATATGTTTGATGTTTAAGATGACTTTAGTTATTGAAACGATACCCCGTTGAGATCAATGATGAAAGTGATATCTGGTATTCACTTCAGTGACCAATTTGATATTTAACCCCAAAGTTGACATACTCCAAGTGTCAACCATTGGAGATGCTCTAAGAGTCACGATTCAGAAGCCACTCCGAAAAAATATAGAATTTAGCATATATTATGGTTGTATACTGGTATTATATTTGATTTATGTAATTTGTATTTTTGTATTTATTTGTTTTATAGATATCAGTTAATAGCTAATGTACGTGGGATGTGGGCATCTGGCATCTGGGTGCCGAATACAACAGAGAAATATCACTACACCAGCAAAAATGGTCAAAACCCACCACGAAAATGGTAGGTTTTGGGGGTAAATTGGTAGGAATTGGGGTCAATTCCTACCATTTGACATGGTGAGAATTGCTCAGGTCGGAAATGGTGATGGTAGGAATTGGTGGCTTGTTTCTTAAAAGGTCCCACATGCCAAATGGCTGTCCATGTGGCGAGCCACATCACTGGCCACATGGCGGTGGACCCCAACACATCACTCGCCACGTCAGGTGCCACGTCAAATAAATGTGGTCCCATGATGTTGACATGGCATGCCACGTGTCACATAAGGCCCACTGCCACGTCATTTTGTGGCGTCACTTTTGACCCCGGTCAAGGACTATTTCCTACCATGTGCAAATGGTAGGTTTTATACCACTAGCATGTAAAATGGGCATTTCCTATCATATATTTCTTACCACCATTTCCAATTCCTACCAGCTATAACCTACCATATTCATCAATTTTCTGGGTTTCAAATGGTAAGTATGGTAGGAAATGTGCTAGTTGGTAGGATTTAATAGCATATTCCAATTAATTTATTTTTTGATTTGCTCAATTCCTGTACAAATTATTGTACAATTCAATTCACAATTAATGACCACCTCTAGTACTATCAATTCATTAACTATTAACTTATACTTAATGAAAATAAATAAAACATTTAATCATATTCACAAAATAAAGAAACTAGTTCTCCGATAAGTTCAAAATCATCCAACAAACATGTCATTTTTGGACATAGTTAATGGACGCTAGTAGTAGTTCTCCCAACAAGTTCAAAATCATTCACAAACACCATAATCTAACAAAGCATCATTTCCAAAAGAATTATCGGACACTAGCTACGATCATAGTTCTAATACGTTTCATCCACAACCAAAAACAAAGTTCCCACATCTAAAATAATTCAAGATACTTAAAATTAAGAGTTTTAAACAAGCTCTAGTAAGGTTTAATTATCCTCACTATCGGAACCTTCACGACTGTCTTCACCTTCTTCACCTTCAGATTCATCATCTGCACCTTCCAAATCTCCTTCTGCACTTTCCGTTGCACCAGTTTTACCTTTACAATCAACCTCAACATCGCCTTCATCGTCGGATATGTCCGTCACTTCATCCTCAGAACTATCACCCATGACCTATAATGTAAATAACAAAAATATACATAAGGGGCATACACATCAAGGTAAAATAATACTAAAGACGTAAAAACACTTGAAGGAATCTACCTCTATTGCCTTATCTTGATATATACATTTTCAACATATTATCCACAAGGTCTTCCATAAGATAAAGGACTTCCATTGAAAAGAACTGAGAGAATTGATTGCGGTTTGTCGGGTCACTGAGATCAATAGAAACTCGAGCAACACTTTCAACTAAAATTTAACTTGATAGAGATAAATAAGTAACCAAAAATACAGAGCTCGCGTAAAAATGACTAAAACCATATTATATTATCATCGAATCCCTTTAAAACAGAGTGCACATAATCATCGAATCCCTTCAAACCTTAAATTAGAGCGGACGTAAAAAGACTAAAACCATACTATATGAATCACTACTTCAACTTAAAATAATAAAACATATATTTTATCAAAACTTAGAGTTATGGCATACCTAAAGCATGTATATAAATGTATGTTAAATCATGAATGTTTTCAAGTTTTCAAGAGAAGTATATACTACACGATACTCTACGATCATTGGTTAAAAATCCCAATTACAAAAAACCATACTACATGATTATCAATTCATACTATAAACCCATTTATCAAAAACAAGTAAAACACGAGGAAATCATGTTCTATCAGATTTATACCATAAAGACATCAAACATAAACTGAAGCATGAAAATCAATCAAAATTCCTATGAAACCTATATTTAAAACAATATATGCATAAAAATAACATCAAAATTAAATATTCACGGAATTATTAAAGCCCGTATGTACATACAAAATCCATATCATATTGATCAAAAATAGAACAAAAACATGTTAAAACACATATTACACCATGTTAAAATCCATACTACAACTTTGTGAACTTAAAAAGTTCAAAAACACATATTTTATGATAACCCACATAGTATATCATGCATAACAAGCAAAATCCCTTGTATAACATGCCTATCAAGCAAAATCCCTTGTATAACAAGCATATCAAGCAAAACCCTTTAATAATTGAACATTTAACACCCTATACATGCATATACACAACATATTACTTAAAATTGATGAATACATGTAAAATTGATGCTACATATACATATTAAATGCATACATCTGATCATATAAACACATATTCATACAAAAAGGAATTAAACAAGGCTTTAAAACAAAAATATACACACATATCTTGCTTAAATGAAGATGAAAATCGAAGAGTGGAATAGAAGGCTTCCAAACGAAGATGAAAATCGTAGAGTGGAATAGGAGGCTTACAAGAGTGGTAGGATTATGCTCGTGGTAGGAGATGAGAAGAAAGGAAATTGTGGCGGCTTGGGGAGAAATGAGGAGTAAAAGTTGTGGTTGGTGGGGGTATATTTTCTATTATACCCTAATTTTATTTTATTAATCAATCAAAACCTACCAACAATGGTAGGTTTTGATGTGCGAGGGAAATTCAAAATTTTCGTGAAATTTTTGGCGGAAATCTCCAAAAAACATGGGTTCTACAGAATCGAACCCTCGCCCTCTCCAAGAATGATCAAGTGCCAAACCACTGCGCCAACCGAGTTTTTTGTACTAAATCAGCAGTAAATTTTATATTTCATACACCAAATCAATTTTGATGATAGATAAATTCATTATAAAAATATAGAAGTTTAAATTTAAAAAATCTAATATTTTACATACATCTAAGAAATCAACATATTTAATCATCCGTAAGGTTAGATCGTTGAAAAATAAATAAATAAAAATCGAAAAGTCTAACCCTAAACAATCCCTAAAACATGAGTATAAACTCCAACTCCATCTTAGAAGACTGACACTCTTTCATTTTCTAAACGACTTTAACTTTTTATAATTTCTTTTTGTCTAAATTTTTTTCCTTAGCTTCATCAAACTACAAAACGACGTTTCATAAAAAAACATTTAATTCATTCATTAATTTTTATATTTTCAATTTTTTTTTGATATAATTAGATTTTAGCGAATAATATATGAACATAAGAATGTAAGTTTAAATCAACTAATTTTCATCCTCCACTACTAAACTGAGTAGATCTCTAAGTCCGTAGACTTTGTTTAAGGAAAAACATGACAACCGATCAACAAAAATTATAATAAAAACACATTCTATTTTTTTATTATTTTATTAATTGATCAAAACCAACCAATAATGGTAGGTTTTGATGTGCGAGGGAAATTCAAATTTTTCGTCAATTTTTTGGCGAAAATCACCAAAAAGACATGGGTCGTAAAGAATCGAACCCTCGCCCTCTCCAAGAATGACCAACTGCCCAACCACTGCGCCAACCGATCTTTTTGTACTAAATTAGCAGTAAATTTTATATATCACACACTGTTAGGTCCTGATAAGTTTGTAGAAGGGGGGTTGAATACAAACGATACCGTTTAATCGAATTTGTCCTTTTAAGATTTAACAATTTAGAACAAATTATTGCGGAATAAAACTGAAACAATATTCAAGTTAAATAAAACTCTATTAAACCTGAAGGGTGTTACAATTTTGATCACTGATTACAATGAACTTGATAAAACAAACCTAGAATAAATTCGACATGAATTTATCTATTTTTGTAATAAAAAGGATCGAATACTAAAAAGTAGTTTGATATAAAATCTAGGGATTATGATCCGCTAGAAAGACAAAGCAGTACAAGAGAATCACTTGTTATGAATTAAATGTTAAGAACCAAACAAGAATTAATTCTCTGGCCGAAAATGATTTGTTTTGCAGTTCAAGAAGTAAAGAAGACAGAGAAATGTAATGTTGAAGTTGCTGTCTCTTTTATTCTGTGTATTGAATGTAATGAATCTATCTTCAAGTCCACTGCCTTGTATTTATCATTCCTTTTCTTTTAGCAAACCCACGTGCAAGCCACCACTTAACAGAATGCATTTTGTACTAGGAAGACTTGCAGGAAAACTATGTTTTTGGCCTTGGAAGACTTTCGGGAAGACAACCATTGTACATTGAAGACAACCGGGAAGACTAGGGTTTGGCCTAGGAAGACTTTCGGGAAGACTCACTTGTGAGTCTTCCTAGTTTAATAAACTGAGTCTTCCTAGTTCAATCCTAAGTCTTCCTAGTTCATTTTCATTCTAATTTAAATAATTAATTAAATAAATTATGTATTAAAATAATTCTTTACAGAATTAAATTAATAAATAATATACTTAATAATATTAATTATTTATAAGAGAATAAATAGAATTAGTTGACTTCTTAAACAATTCCAGAATCACTTAAAACTTAGATAAATAACAAACACAATAGTACGTTGACACTCGATGCACTGTCTGGTTCATGAGTGACTAACGACAATGTATGTTCTTTATCTGTTTGACTTTAAGCAGTGATTCACTTCCTTCTCATTCAAGAACTCCGTAATCAGTATCTTTTTCTGTCACCACTTGAAATCTCCGTCACTATAATAAATCCACTGAGCTTGAATACTTCATTGAGGCTTGATCAATAAATTGAGCTTCTTTCAATGTAGACTCACTTCAAGTCTGTAGATGACTTTAATCTTCATTCTTTGACAGATATAATCTTCTGAGATTCCTGTGAGAATTTGAATTATTACTTACTTATTACAGACTTGTTTAATGTTGAGTTAATTCCTTGATGTAAACAAATAGGCTAAAACATATGCCTTTCAATCTCCCCCTATTTGTTTGTTAGAGAATAACAAGCAAATACCTAGATGATAACTCAACTAACTAAACAAGTAAAAATAAGACATTAAAAGCTAAGTAAATAATAACACAAAGTTCTGGATTTCATTTAACATTATCCAGATTCAAACATTACAGGTAAGTACAAGATAGATGTTCCTCTAGACTGAATATATGAATACATTTATGCTATCTTGAATCACCTAAGCTCTAAACATTTAATATTTACAAACAGAGCTTCTTCAAATTTCAGACTCAATCATCTCTCCTTCTTCAAGTGCTTCAAGCAAATCCTTGTCCAGAACACGATCAGATTCGGAAGTAATGCCACTAGGTCTGACAGGTTGAGTTGTGACTTTCTTCAGCCTATTCTTCATTTGATGATATCTTTTGATATTTTCTATGCAATAGTCTTGAATCAAATCAGCAACTTCTGTCTTCTCTTGTGTAGCAAATCCTGAAGTCATCAACATGTTCTCCAAGTAGACAAGATGCTTGGCAGGAAAATCTTTCAGAGAGATTGGATCCACACCACAAGTCTAAAGTGCCCTTCCTTTAAAAAAATTTACTTCATAAGGCACTTCCACCACTTGTGGACTAGCTTTCATTGCAAAGTCTCTTAGTTGATCATGCAGCAACTCAGCTAATGGAGAAGTTCTTTTTACTTTGCACATGAAGACCCATAGTTCAGAGAGAGTTCTGTTTTCCAGAAGATTGAGAGACACTAAGAAAGTTCCCTCATTATGAGTGTAAACATAGATCTTTAACTCCTCTCTAACTCTGTCATATCCAGTTGAGATCCTTGAAATCTCTGCATGATCAGAGCTTTCATATATACTGTGTTGTCTGGATTGACCTTCTTGTATCTTTCCAACATCCCAAGAAACTTTGCATCATTGTTAGTTACTTCTTGATGTGCAAACATCTCTCTAGCCTTGTCCCATTCTTCTCCTTGCTTCAGCCTCACATACAATTTTCTCTCATTGACCTTCAGATTGTGAAGCCTTTGCTTTTCTTGTTATTCAGCTTTTTGAATGACAAGATGCTTAGAAATGATGTCAGATACCTTTTCATTCTCCTCCTCTCTTCTTTTCAGATCAGCCTTCTGTCTCACTAACTCAGCTTCAAAGACAGGATCAACATTTGACTCTTCTTCCCAGTCAGCATAATCAGCTTCTTCTTCCACCTCCACATTACCAAAGAATGTTCACCTTGATAATAGTCAGCATCAGAAAAAGTTACCTTCTGCTTCCCTTTGTTCTTGTTTGAGCCTCCAGCCTAATTTCCTCCTTGTTTCTCCACATTCTCCCCCTTAGTTGAGGAATCCTCTACAGATTTTACTTTAGTAGCTTCAGGATTCACCTCACTTCTTCCCCTTATAGCTCCTTGATCATTTCTATTTCCTCCAACTCCTCCTTCATCATCTTCACCCTCATCATCAACATCATCATCTCCCTCAAAGAATGTTCTTTGCTCTTCAGTAGGTTGATGTGATTTCTTTATCATATTATACAAGTGCTTCATACCTTCATTCAGATGCTCCATTCCTCCTTCTATCCTTGAAATCCTTTCTTCATTAAATGTTTGATTTTCATCAGCTGTTTGCAGAATAAAGTCCACCTTGGTAGAAATGGCAGCAATCTCCTTGACACTTTCTGAAATCTGAGCATTTGACGTTGTTAATTCAGAAATGTCCGAAGCCACAAGTACTTGAGATTGTTGGATGGAATTCAGCTTCGGGAGCAGAGTATTCTTCAATCCTTCCAGGTCATCTTTCACAGTACTTAGCTGATTTGATACAGAGGTGGTAGATTGTGCAACCACTTGTGCTTTCAGAAGATTATTCTCAGCCTGGGTTTCTTGTAACTTCCTTTGTAGACCAGCTAGCTGGTTCAACAAAGCAGTGTTTGTGTTAGTGTGTGCACTCACTTCAATTGCTCTCAGTGGTGTTTCACTCAACTCACGTGCTTGTGTATCACTCGGTGTTTGACTCATATCTCTCACCACTAACTGTCTTTCTAGATTTTCAGAAGATGTACCTGCATGAAAAATCACCCTAGCCCCTTCAAGAGAGGTCAGTGGTGGTGCAATGGGAGTTCGCAATTCCCAATCCCCAATGAAATTCAAATCTGATTGAATTTGAAACTGAATTGCTTCAGTGTTGGATTCATTAGGTTGCCTTCCACTTTCTCCAGATAAATCTGCGAGTGGAAAATCCCTTAAGGGAGCCAGAGATGTTCCCTCTGAGAGGGGAGAAAATGATTCTATTTGATTTGGCAAAGAATCAAATTTTCCCTCAGATGCCTGTGAAGGCACTTCTACCGTAACAATGGTAGGCACTGTTTCAAAGTCAAAATTAAAGTGCTCTCCTTGCATAGTGTCCTGAGTGTCATCTATTTGGTTATCTTCTCCCATTGTGAGTAATGGGAGAGTGCTTGACTCAGTAAAGGATGCCATGGCCCGATGGCGAATTTCAATAGATTCATCCTGTTGAGAGGATGTCTCTAGAGACTGTTTAGTGGCCATATCAATGTCCATATCCTTTTGAGAGGATACAGATGGGCTTACAGTTGCCTCCCTATAGGTTCTTCTTTTCTTTAAGGGTGGAGACAGAGTTGTGGGAACACTCATTGCAGCTACATCACTAACTCTTCTTGAACTGGTTTGAACATTAGGATTAGGTTGTGTATCAGGAGTGTTTGACTCTCTGTTTGGCTCTATGACCTGGGTTAGAGATTGTGGTTCTACAACCTCTGGGTCAGCTCTATCAACCACTTGGGTTTGAATTAAAATACCAGAAGAAGATCCAGGGTTAGGAATAACTACCTGCAGTGGAACTGGATGTGGCTCAGGAACTTGTTCACCAAAGATAGGAAGATGAATGAATTGACTCATCAGTGGTGAAACAAGAACAGGTATATTGAGGAATTTGGATGAGACATCAAGTCTGGTGTAGAATTTGGTGTCTGTTGTTGGAGAGGTTTGAAATCTAGCTTCCCTAAACAGTTCTACCTACTCAACAGTGAGAAGATAATTAATGATAAGAGTGAGAAAGTGAGTGTACCAACACTTCACTTTCACATGATTATCAGAATCTCTCCTAGAGTGAGCAAGCCTGTTAAGCATTAGGTTCCACAGAATCTCAGCAAAATTCAGTCTACGACCAAATACTATAGCATAAGCAATATATTGATTAAGATTGGTAATGCAATGAAATTTTGTTTTTGTGCGGTTACCAAATACTCTTGCTATAGTATCAAAGAACAGATCCCATTCCCTAACAACAAAGCTTTTGGACAATTTAACCATTTGAAAGGGACCCTGATAATGTATATTCACAAAGAACTGTAATAACTCATCATCAGTGGGTAAGGGATCAAACCTGTCCTTTGGAAAATGCAACACATCACAGAATAACTCAAAAGTGACTGTATATTGCTGGTTTAGAATATTGAAAGTAAAAGATTTTGAATCTCCAGCAATAACAGCACTTGAACACAACATCCTTAATGGATCAATTTTAAGAAGTGTATTGGCACAAATAGCATGACCGACACAAGTCTCACTATTTAAAAATTGAATCCACGTTCTAAAACGTTCCACTTTGCACTTAGACGGATCAAAATACCCAACATAATTATTTAAAACGAGTTCAAAATTAGGATCCATTTAGATAAAACAAGAAATTTTAATCAATTAAAAATAAAATTAAAATTTTAGGGATTTTTAGAATTAATTAAAATTAAATAAAATCCACAAAATTAAATTCTATTTAAAATTAACCAATTTTAAATTTTAATCCTAAATATTCGAACTAAAACTTTTGAAATGCAAACTAAATATTGGGCACTTGAATCTCAAGAACACACACAGTAAACACACACAGTACTTTTCCTTAATCAAGAACACAATCAAATAAAACACTTAAAATCTTAACACTCAAAAGACGAAAAGAACAGAAAAAAAATTTGGGCAGAGTTTCGACTTAGTGTTAATATTCAAAAGAAGTGAATGAGAGTATTGCTAAGTTAAAACTTGAGCAAAGAATAATAGTGATCAAGGATTCTGGAAAAGCTTGAGAGAATTCGAAAGGGGTTAAAAAAACTGCTAAGGCAAAAAAAAAAGAAGAGAAATGCGTGTATGTACTGTAAGTATATCTATATATATATAAAATAAATAAACTGTAAAAGAAAAAGAATACTTACCGTTTGTACTGGGAAGACAATCGGGAAGACTTAGGATAGTCTTCCCGGTAGTCTTCCTAGTACAAACTAGAAAGTCTTCCGGAAAGAAATAAAAGAAAAAACAGAAAAATAAACAATTAATTTTTAAGTCTTCCCGGTAGTCTTCCTAGTTCAAAAACTGGGAAAACTTAGGAAAAGACTCACTACGCCATAGATTCACTTACGCAACACGTTTTTTTAGTGTTGCATTGAAAAACGTTGTAGTAGCTACAAATTTTATATCTACTGCAACACATCTTTTTTGATGTTACCATATATATAAAAATGGTGTTGTAGTAGATAAGAAACGTTACACGTTGCAACACTAACGATGGAATGTTGCCGTAATATACTATAAGCAAACATTATATTTTTCATTAATAATATTTAAATAAATAATTATTTTCCATGAAGATGAATTCATGATGAAAATTATATAATCATTTTCCAAAATTAACTATGTGTTATTAGATTCAATTATGACATTTTCGTAAAAATGATATTTTTTTTTTATAATTTGAAAAGGTCCAAACTATTAAAGGAAGTAATAAAGTTATTTAAAAATTTTAAAATAAATAATTATTTTGCATGAAAATGAATAAAATTTTTTTCTAATATCATTTTAAATTTCTAAAAATAACAATTTATTAATGGAGTTATTTATTATATAATTTATAAAGTAAATATTTTTGATAAATTTCTAAAAATTATCAAATTATCAAAAAAGTAATAACTTAAATTAAAAAAATACACACGAAATGAAGGCGGGCAGCGAAAATGTTAGAAGCGGAAAAATTGCCGCCTTGTTTTTTAACAAAAAAAATAAAAGAAAAGTTTACAATCTCTCTCTCTCTCTCTCTATCAGTAGAGCGACTTTCTTTCTGACTATAAACATATTGGTTCTTCAACAAAGGTTTTTTTTTTCTTCAAGATTTGGGGTTCGTTCAAGCTTCGTTTAGCTTACGGATCGAGGGGGCTAATTTAATCGAGATTTTGATTTCGATTTCCATTTCAATTGGGTTTTACAAATCGAGTTAAATTAGGGCTTAGGTTTCAATAGATAATGGATTATTTAGTCAGGGCTTCTTAAATTGGGTTTTTGCTTCAAGATTCAATAACGTTATTCTCAATTGGGGCTTATTCAATTAAGGTTTCACTACTACTGGGCTTTTTCGGTATCGATTCAATTAGGTATTACACTTACAATTTTTTTATTTGTATTGTTAATGTGTGTCTGTGTGCTTCAAATGTTCGATGTGTTTTATTTAATTCATCTCTGCTTTCTCATTGAGCCTTCAATCGAGCATCGGCCTATTAATCAACCATGGTGTTAATCTTCTCGATTTTCAATTGGGTTCTTCCTAACTTGCTAGGTTTCTAATTTTAGGGTTTTCAATTGGGTTTTACCTAACTTTCTAGGTTTCTAATATTAGGATTTTAATTTGGATTCCACAATTTTTTCTTCACTTGCTAGTTGCCCTGTTTTGTGCTTTTTTCTTCATTTGGGTTCTTCTTATCTTTAATGTTTATAACATGTTCTGGAGTGTCTCGTTCAAGGAGGAGTTCCAATGGCTCTTCGGGGAGAGGTACTTTGCAAATTTCTTTGGTTCCTTTTTGTATGTTATCTCATATGTAAGAATAAGCTTGAGGTGTGTTGTACTTTTTACATTGCAGCTTTGGCAAGCCTTTGTGGGTGTCAAAACACGTAGGTTTGATAAATATTATCAAGATTTGCTAGCTCTGGACACTGGTTCTGGTGATGTAACTGAAGATCTTAGTTCAGAATTAGACACCAATGGTATTGGTTCAGCGTCCGAAGAATCCATTAATGTACCTGAGAAATGGAAAGGGCGGATTGAGAAGGTCCATTCATATATAAGATTAGAATCTGGAAAATTATATTTCAATTTTAACTGTAATTTAATTCATACAATTTGAATATAAATAAAATGCATCTGATATATTAAATGCAGGATTTACCTCAGACTTTTCCCGGTCATCGAGGATGGTAGAAATTCTTTGAGACGTTTACTAACAGCATATTCTAGGCATAATCATTATGTGGGGTACTGCTAGGTACTTGTTAGCTTTGAATAATATATGTTTGTTATTGGTTTAAATGAGTGTGTACCCTCTAAATATTGGTTTATTTGTATACACATGCCATGAATTTCTTTGTAGGATTATTATTACTTTTGATGCCCAAGGAAAATGCATTTTGGTGGGTTTCATTTAATTTTTGTTGTATTATCTTCCAATTAAATACAACTCAGCTTATTGTGGAATAAAAGGTTTATGCCTTAAACCACTATGTTCTATCTAGTATGCTTTCTCCCTGTTTATGTACAACAAGTGCAAGGCCTATAAATCAAAATTCACTCTGTGTATACTGTTTGAGGGAAAAATAAACTAGAATTGGTTATAAAGACTAGATTTTAAGGTAATTTTATTTGTAACTTATGATAATTGAAATATTAATTACGATAAATGTTTTGTCTTCATTTTGAGTGAAATATTTATTTGATAAAAATATTAACTTTGTATAACGCATGTCATGTCTTTTTGTTTTTCTTGGGAGAGTTTACTGGACTTGAAGCCTGTTGGAGGGTTGTATATTAGTAGCTGACAAGTTTCAAAATGTAATCTGCAGGACTGGAGTTTTTACATGATTATCACAAGAAGCTTAACCTAAGGGGAGTTGAAAGAAAATTTTAGCCAAAAGGCAGCTTGCAAAGACTAATATACTGATTCAATTTTATGAAGGTACATTTATATATAGATGTATGTGCATTTGACCATATTTCGAATTCGAACATAAAGATTTTAAGGGATATTGCAGTTTTAGTCCTAACAAATAGATGAAATACTAAATTATAAGTTATATTGTAAGATTAATTGGTGTATATTTCAGGAGTAAAATAATAAATTCCGACAAATCTAACAACATCGAACAATGACAATGGCACTCCTATTAGTGAAGGTTAAATTCTATTCCAATAATCATGTTATGGCACTTTTTGCCACAAATTCCGTTTACCAACATAATATTATTTTTTGGTTCAGGTATTTCAATTTGGTATTATGATGGCAATTGCAGCTCTTGCAAGTATCAAAGTGGATTTTGAAGGCAATGGAGGTCATGCAGGTGCTGTCTTAATGCCGAATAGGTTTTGGTTTGCTGATGACGACAAAGTCGTAACTGAACTTGGTTACTTTTTGGGGACATTGAAGAGGTGTGTGCCCCTTACTTATAAATCTTGGAGAGATGTTCCTCAAAATTTGAAGAACACTTTGTTGAATTATGTTAAGGTAACTATAATTTTTCTCAATAAGTTGCTTGTATAAATTATATTGGTCACATTATACCGCTTATAATACTGATGAGGAGATGCTGGAACACAGGCCTGACAACATTCCACTCGAAGATTTTAAATTGCTCATGCATATATAATTTTAAATTAATGTACTTTGTTGATTCTATATGAGCATATATAATTTTTTGATCTGAATTTTGTGTCCAGACCAAGGAATCAGATGGAGCACTTTTTGTTAAGACTGGTAAGCGGAAAGAAGATCGCGAGTACAAGACTGATGGAAAAGTAACTAAGTTCATGATTGTAAGTATTCTATTACACATTTGGTTTATCTAATGCAGACATATTCTTCCATTCAAATCTAATTCATTTGATGTGGCTTTACTTTGTAGGAAAATATTCAGAAGATTCTGGGTACTGATTTATCAGGACCATCTGAAGGTGTTGATGAACTTCTATTGCAAGGAAAATCACATGGTCCTACTTGGCTTATAGGGAGATGTGCCAAACCTGACAAACGTTCCACTTCTGGCCCGACGGACTCTCAAATCACTGACTTGACAACAAAAATCAGGCAAGAAGTTGTTAACGAGATGGAGGAAAAGCTGAAGCAGAAGGTCCAAGAAGAAGTCGATGAAAAGGTGAATAAGAAGGTACGAGAGAACCTTACTTGGGTGCTTACGAAATTGGGCAAAGCAAACCCAAGCATCAACATCAATCTCGGGGAACTTTGTGCCACAATATCCAGTGACAACGACAACGGCACTCCTATTACTGATGCTACATCTTAGTTGAATTACGTTATGTTTTATAACTGCATTTCATTACTTTTTATCGTATTTAAGGTGTTCAACTGTTTCAAGTATGTACTTAAGACTTTTAAAGTAGTATAAGATTGTACGGGTGCGTGGTTAATGGTGGATGGATGTTATAAGGTGGATGGTATAAAACTTTAAGGTGGATGGATGATATTAGGCTTTACGGTGGATAGATAGTGTGCAACTCTGTGGAGGGGTTTATTTTGGATGGTGATGGTTTATTTGGATGTTGGTTTCTGGTTGTTTTGTGATGTAATGAACTATATTGGAAATTAATATAAACAAATATTTCCTGCCAAATTTTCATTGTGAAAGTGTTGCAGTAGGTAGTTTTTAGTGTTGCAAGTAATTAATATAAATATGTTGCAAAAACTTGAAAAGTGTTGCCACAAGGTGCCCCAAGTGGGGCCCACTGGTGGGACCCACATGAGGGACCCACATGTGGGGCCCACATGAGGACCCACTGGTGGGACCCACATGTGGGGGCCCACTGGTGGGACCCACATGAGGACCCACTGGTGGGACCCATATTTTATAGATTATTGATATCTACTGCAACACTAGTTTAGTGTTGCTGTATAATGTATTTAATGATGTAGTAGAATGTTCTGGTAACAAAAGTACTTGTGTTGCAGTAGTTTAACAAAACATTGCTGTAGGGTGCTACGGCAGCGGTGAAAATTGCAACACTGAAAAAGTGTTGCAGTTTTGATTTTCTGATCTGCTGCAACGTTTTGTTTGCTTTCTGCAATGTTTTTTAAATGTTGCCGAAGGCCATCTATGGCGTAGTGACTTGAAAATAAAAGGAAAAAACAAAAAAACAAAAAGAAAAATCCTAAGTTTACCCGGTAGTCTTCCTAGTGTTAAACTGGGAAGACTTAGAATAAACTTAGAATAAAATAAAAATAATTACAAAAAAATGCATAAAACTTATAAAAATGCATGAAAAATATATATAAATCGAGAAAAAAACACAGAAAATTCCATAAATACTAGAAAAATATGCAGAATAATATAAAAATGCATAAAAATAATATAAACTTGCAGAATTATTTAAACAACAATATTTACAATCTGAAAAACACCTAAATAATTCTAAATAAATATATTTTCAATAAAAATACATTTCTCCACTTAAAAAATATGAGAAAAATATTTTTAAAGAAAATAAAATATTCAGAGCTATTTAAATTTACAAGCATGTAATATTAAATGAGAATTTGCAGAAAATATCAGTTGAAGGACAAGAGAAAATGAATTTTTGAAAGAACAAACATGACAGAGATATAGTTAATCACTAAGACTGTTTAACATACCCAATTTACCAACTAACTTGATAAATGTGGATTCGTCAACAGATTTAGTGAATATATCTGCAGTCTGTTCTTCTGTGGGTACAAAGTGTAACTCCACAGTTCCATTCATGACATGCTCTCTGATAAAATGATACCTGATATCAATGTGCTTCGTTCTCGAGTGCTGCACAGGGTTGTTGGAGATTGCTATGTCACTTGTATTATCACACAAAATGGGAATTTTGTCTAATGCAAAGCCATAGTCCTTTAATTGATTCCTAATCCATAAGATCTGAGCACAACAGCTTCCAGCAGCAATATATTTAGCTTCTGCTATTGAATTGGAAATTGTTTGTTGTTTCTTGCTATACCAGGAAATCAATCTACCTCCTAGGAATTGACAACTCCCAGAGGTACTCTTTCTATCCACAACACTACCTGCATAATCAGAATCTGTATATCCAACAAGATTAAAACCAGAATCTTTAGGGTACCAGATACCTAAATTAGGTGTACCCTTAAGATATCTCAAGATTCTTTTAACAGCAACGAGATGAACATCTCTAGGGTCCGCTTGGAACCTTGCACACAAGCATGTAACATACATAATATCTGGTCTACTAGCAGTAAGATAGAGTAAGGAGCCAATCATACCTCTGTAGCTTGTAACATCTACCTTGATAGAATTGTCAGAAGCTCCAAGTTTGATGGTTGTTGAAGATGGAGTCCTTGCTGATGCTGAATCCTCCATGTGATATTTCTTGAGGAGTCCTTTGAGATACTTGGATTGACAAATAAATATACCATTTGACCTTTGACTTACTTGCAATCCAAGAAAGAACTTCAGCTCACCCATCATACTCATTTCAAACTTACTCTGCATTAGCTCAGCAAATCTCTTACAGAGATTATCATTAGTAGACCCAAATATGATGTCATCCACATAGACTTGGACTAATATCATATCACTTTTGTGTTTCTTTGAAAAAAGAGTTTTGTCTATGATACCTCTAACAAAACCATTTTCTAAAAGAAAACCAGAGAGAGTGTCATACCATTTTCTTGGGGCTTGTTTGAGACCATAGATAGCCTTGAAGAGAAAGTACACAAAGTCCAGCAGCTCCTGATTTTCAAAGCTAGGGGGTTGTTCCACATAAACTTCTTCATCAAGTTCACCATTCAGGAATGCACTCTTAACATCCATTTGATAGACTTTAAAATTGGAATAAGCAGCAAAGGCTAATAACATCCTAATGGCCTCAAGTCTAGCCACTGGTGCATAGGTTTCATCATAATCAATGCCTTCAGCTTGAGAATACCCTTGTGCAGCCAGTCTTGCCTTGTTCCTTGTAACAATGCCATCCTCATCTAGCTTGTTCCTGTATACCTATCTTGTACCAATTACTTTCTTGTTCTTTGGCCTGGGTACCAGCTTCCAGACTTGCTGTTGTTCAAACTGATTGAGTTCAACTTGCATAGCAATCACCCAATTTGGATCAGTAAGTGCTTCCTCAGTTTTCTTTGGCTCCATTTCAGATAGAAATGCTGAATAATGACATTCATTCTGAGTTGTACTTCTAGTTTTAACTCCAACACCTGGATCACCAATGATCAGCTCAAAGGGATGAGCTCTATTCCATATAGTCTGTCTTGGAAGATTTGATCTTGATGATTCGCCTTGAAATTCACTTTGATGTTGTGAGTGACTAAATGATCCTTCATTTGCTCCCCCGCTCCCCCTAAGTTGTTGCTTGATTGCCTTGATGATTCTTCTCCAGTGTTGGTGGTATCTCCATTGTTACCAGTGTTTCCACCACCACCACCATGATCATTATCATCATTGTTATTATCATTACCAGCAATAACTTCAGGTGGGGCTGCATCATCTGATTCTGAGTCTGGCAAGTTATCAAACTTCAGCTTCTCAGATGAATCTTCTTTTTGGATATTAGGGAACTTAGTGTCATCAAAAGTAACATTGACACTTTCCTTTACTGTGTGACTGCCAACCAAGTAGACTCTGTAAGATCTTCTGCAATAACCAACAAAAATAGCTTCTTGTGCCTTTGCATCAAACTAGCCACGTTTCACATTGTCATCTATCAACACAAAGCATTTTGCTCCAAATACGTGAAAGTATTTGACATTTGGTTTCTTGTTGTTCATGATCTCATAAGGAGTCTTCATTAAGTCCTTGTTGATTAAAGTTCGATTCTGAGTATAACAAGCTGTATTTGCTGCTTCAGCCCAAAAGTACGTTGGAAGTTTGGACTCACTTAACATAGTCCTAGCAGCTTCAATCAATGTACGATTCTTTCTTTCCACTACTCCATTTTGTTGAGGAGTTCTAGGGGCAGAATACTGTCTTGTTATTCCTTTATCAGCACAAAAGTCATTTAGGATTGCATTCTTGAATTCAGTACCATTATCTGACCTTATGGCTCTAACAGGGAATCTAGAATCAAGCTCAATCAACTTTACATGGTCAATCACCAGGTGTGGAGTCTCATCCTTGGAATGTAGGAATAAAACCCATGTATATTTTGAAAAGTCATCAACAATCACAAGTGCATATTGTTTCTTGGACATGGACATCACATTAACTGGACCAAACAAATCCATGTGCAGTAGCTGAAATGGTTCAGTTATTAATGATGTGTCAGTGCCCTTGTGAGAAGCTTTCTTTGACTTTCCTTTCTGACATGCCTCACACAGTCCTTCCTGTGTAAATTCCATCTGAGGCAAACCTCTAACCAATTCCCTCTTGACTAAAGAGTTCATGGTTTTGAAGTTAAGGTGAGACATCTTCTTGTGCCATAGCCAACTTTCATCTGATGAAGCTTTAACATAAAAACAATTAACTTCATCTTGGGATCCTGAATGCAGATCAGCTATGAAAAACTCACCTTTCCTTACTCCTTGAAGAGCAGGCTTTCCATTCTTCTTGTGAAGGATCTGACACTTCTCTCTTTCAAAGGAAACAACATATCATCTGTCACAGAAATGACTGATGCTGAGAAGATTGAACCTCAGACCTTCCACAAATGATACATCTTCAATGATAATATTTCCAAACTTCAAACAGCCATATCCTTTCGTAATACCCTTGCTGTTATCTCCAAAGGTAACTACTGGGCCAGCTTTCTCAACCAAATCTGATAGCAGGGCTCTATCTCCGGTCATATGCCTTGAACAGCCACTGTCAAGAATCCACATAACACGGTTTACCTGTTTAACTCCCTGCAATATCAAATTGATTAGTCCTTCCTCGGAACCCAAACTTGATTGGGTCCAGCATACTTAAAGAACTGGCCTTTGTCAGGCAAAACAACCTTTTTAGCTACAACTACATCAACCTCTTTCACAAAAGAGCGTTTCCATTTATAGCCAGCCTTAACACATTTCTGAGTAGGCTTAGGGATAAATGAATCCACTCTAGTCTTAGGAGGACTAGTAGTCTTAGCTTTAACATGCTTCTTATTATTAACATGTTGACGTGGAGCAGTCTTATTATCAGATACATGCTTACTATTAAAATAAGCATACATAACATTGAAAGCACAAGACATGCACTTAACCACACCACATGCTTTATGAGAAAGATTAATAGCAGGCATGTTGGTTCTACAGTTGTTTTGATCCAACTTATGGATATCTGATTTAGTCTCTGTTGTTGAAACAACTTTGACTGGTTTGTCAGATACACACTTGTTGGACTGTTCAACTTCAAAAGCAAGATCTTCTTCACGAATCTCCTCTGCAATGATAATAGAGTATTCATTCAGAGTATCTGCTTGGGACTTTCTAAATAAAGGTTTATTAATACCCTTAAGCACATCAGGAATACCCCTTTCTTCAGGACTGACTCTATTAGAGGTATTTATGCTTAATTTACCAATAGACTCATTATAGTCATACCCTATTCCTACAGTCTGACTAATACTTTGTTTATTGATAATTTCTTTAGCAGTCTTACAAGAGTTGAAGTAAGCATTAGCTTTAGTCTTCAGCTCACTAATCTGATCCTTGAGAATGGTTTCCAGTTGAATATAACATTTAACCCTATTCTCAAGAAATGCTATTTTCTCAGTAAGTTCATCCTGATTAACATGCACTAGTTTTAATTCTTTTACCTCCTGTTCAAGAGCTGTGTTCAAAAGAATTATTTTATCATTTTCAGTGCGTGCACAAGAAATAGTACCACTAAGATGACGAATCATTTCAGTGTCGGTGAACTTACCTCTGACATGTATGCAGATGAAGTGCTTGCCTCTTTAGCCACTAAAGCAAGGTTCCCAATCTCACCTGTTTCTTCATCACTGTCAGTGTCATCCCAACTCTTACCTTCAGCAACATAGGCTTTCCCAATCTTGTTCTCCTTTCTAGAATCAAATGTGTTTCTTGTCACTTGCTTTGGTTTTCTGCATTCAGTAGCAAAGTGACCCAACTCATTGCAATTGTAGCATCTGATTGTGCTTCTATCCATAGTTCCAGTTTTGTAGCCACCCCTTTTGCTACTTGAAGAGGAAGATCCACCTCTCTAAAATCTGGGCCTGAACTTAAGATTGGGATTCCTCTTGAATCTGAACTTCCCAAACTTCCTTACTATCAAAGCCAGATCACCATCCTCTAGCTGATCAAGTTCCTCTAAAGAATAGAAGTCACCACCAGATTGATCAATGGATGTTAATCCATATTCAGTATCAATAACATTCATGTTAGAACTGGAAGGTTGAACAACCTTCACTTCCAGTTTCTGTGGGACTTCAGCAGCCAATGCAGTAGAAGTACTAACTATCCTCCCAGTTCCATATAACTCATCCTGTTGAATCTGCTCCAGCTCATAGGTCTTCAGAACACCATACAGTCTTTCCAAAGCAATCTCTCCCAAATCTCTTGCTTCTCTAATGGCAGATATTCTGTGCTCCAAATGACGTGAAAGTGTAAGTAGGAACTTCTTGTTAATTTCCTTGATAGTATAGCGCTTCCCATTGAGATTCAAATCATTGATTAATTTGTTGTATCTCTCAAAAACCTCAGAGATACCTTCACCAGGGTTTGATCTGAAATGCTCATATTGAGAGGTGAGAATTTCCAGCTTATTCTCTCTAACTTCCTCTGTCCCCTAATTGTTTATCTCTATAGTTTCCCAAATGTGTTTGGCAGTATCACAGTTTAGGACATGATTATACATGATAGGATCAAGACAATCAACAAGGATCAACTGTAGACAGACATCCAATGTAACATCCTCTTTTTCAACTGATAAGTTTGTAGAAGGGGGGTTGAATACAAACGATACCGTTTAATCGAATTTGTCCTTTTAAGATTTAACAATTTAGAACAAATTATTGCGGAATAAAACTGAAACAATATTCAAGTTAAATAAAACTCTATTAAACCTGAAGGGTGTTACAATTTTGATCACTGATTACAATGAACTTGATAAAACAAACCTAGAATAAATTCGACATGAATTTATCTATTTTTGTAATAAAAAGGATCAAATACTAAAAAGTAGTTCGATATAAAATCTAGGGATTATGATCCGCTAGAAAGACAAAGCAGTACAAGAGAATCACTTGTTATGAATTAAATGTTAAGAACCAAACAAGAATTAATTCTCTGGCCGGAAATGATTTGCTTTGCAGTTCAAGAAGTAAAGAAGACAGAGAAATGTAATGTTGAAGTTGCTGTCTCTTTTATTCTGTGTATTGAATGTAATGAATCTATCTTCAAGTCCACTGCCTTGTATTTATCATTCCTTTTCTTTTAGCAAACCCACGTGCAAACCACCACTTAACAGAATGCATTTTGTACTAGGAAGACTTGCAGGAAAACTATGTTTTTGGCCTTGGAAGACTTTCGGGAAGACAACCATTGTACATGGAAGACAACCGGGAAGACTAGGGTTTGGCCTAGGAAGACTTTCGGGAAGACTCACTTGTGAGTCTTTCTAGTTTAATAAACTGAGTCTTCCTAGTTCAATCCTAAGTCTTCCTGGTTCATTTTCATTCTAATTTAAATAATTAATTAAATAAATTATGTATTAAATTAATTCTTTACAGAATTAAATTAATAAATAATATACTTAATAATATTAATTATTTATAAGAGAATAAATAGAATTAGTTGACTTCTTAAACAATTCCAGAATCACTTAAAACTTAGATAAATAACAAACACAATAGTACGTTGACACTCGATGCACTGTCTGGTTCATGAGTGACTAATGACAATGTATGTTCTTTATCTGTTTGACTTTAAGCAGTGATTCACTTCCTTCTCATTCAAGAACTCCGTAATCAGTATCTTTTTGTGTCACCACTTGAAATCTCTGTCACTATAATAAATCCACTGAGCTTGAATACTTCATTGAGGCTTGATCAATAAATTGAGCTTCTTTCAATGTAGACTCACTTCAAGTCTTTAGATGACTTTAATATTCATTCTTTGACAGATATAATCTTCTGAGATTCCTGTGACAATTTGAATTATTACTTCCTTATTACAGACTTGTTTAATGTTGAGTTAATTCCTCGATGTAAACAAATAGGCTAAAACATATGCCTTTCACACACCAAATCAATTTTGAAGATAGATAAATTCATTATAAAAATATAGGAGTTTAAATTTAAAAAATCTAATATTTTACATACATCTAAGAAATCAATATATTTAATCATCTAATATGTTTTAATTATATTAATTTTATGTGTTAAAAAAATACGTTCACTTGTTAAAATAGGTAAGTTTTTTTAAATAATTAAAAGTATTAAAATAGGTTTTAAAATATATAAGTTGCACTTGATATTTTTGGAAAAGAGAGATTTTAATGATAACAAATATAAAAGGTAATATATTTTAATTTAAAGGTAATTGTCCGTGATATTTTTGGAAAATAAGTAGATTTTGTTAGAAAAAAATGTTTTAACTATAAAAGGCAATCAGCTAGTTACTATTTTTATATTATTTTATTATTTATTAAATAGAGTATTAAAATAGGTTTTAAAATAAATAAGTAAGGATTGCACCTCATATTTTTGGAAAATAGAGATTTTAGTGATGATGTGTTTCAATTATATTAATTGTATTTGTTAAAAAAAAATACGTTCACTTGTTAAAATAGGTAAGTTTTTTTTAAATAATTAAAAATATTAAAATAAGTTTTAAAATATATAAGTAAGGGTTGCACTTAATATTTTTGGAAAATAGAGATTTTAGTGATAACAAATATAAAAGGTAATATATTTTAATTTAAAGGTAATTGTTCGTGATATTTTTGGAAAAGAAGTAGATTTTGTTAGAAAAAAAATGTTTTAATTATAAAAGGCAATCAGCTAGTTAATATTTTTATATTATTTTATTATTTATTAAATAGAGTATTAAAATAGATTTTAAAATAAATAAGTAAGGATTGCACCTCATATTTTTGGAAAATAGAGATTTTAGTGATAACAAATATAAAAGATATTATGTTTTAATTTAAAGGTAATTGTCGTGATATTTTTGAAAAAGGAGTAGATTTTGTTAGATTTTTTTTTTAATTATAAAAGGCAATCAGTTAGTTACTATTTTTATATTATTTTATTATTTATTAAATAGAGTATTAAAATAGGTTTTAAAATAAATAAGTAAGGATTGCACCTCATATTTTTGGAAAACATAGATTTTAGTAATAACAAATATAAAAGGTAATATGGTTTAATTTAAAGATAATTGTAATGATATTTTTGGAAAAGGAGTAGATTTTGTTAGAAAAAAAATATTTTAATTATAAAAGTCAATCATCTAGTTACTATTTTGATAACTTGACAATAATACAATTCCATAAAAGATTTGATTTGTAGTAGGTTTCGTTATCCTAAAAAGAAAGAAGTATATTTGTAGAAGTGTATCCTAAATTTAAACAAATTAGATCCCACATTATCATTTTTTTGATTAGATTTCAATATTATTTGATTTTTATGTAGTAAAATATAGTGAAATATTAATGTAGAATAAAATTTTCCCGAATTTTGATTATATTATTAATTTATTAATTAGAAAAAGTACCGAAAACCAAAAACTAACCGAAAACCGAAAACCAAAACTTTCAATGTTTCGGCTTTAATAATATAGTATAGATACCCCTCAAGAAACTTTTTGTTGAAAGAAAAGAAAAGAATGGTAAAGATTTGATTTCTTCAACTTGTTCCCCAAGGAATTTTTTAGAAAGAAAAGAAAAGATGTCTAATGATTTGGAGAGAAAATCTTTATATATTTGTCTCAAAAAAAATTTCCCATTTTTGGAAAGATTTAGATAAAAAAGAAAATATCCTATTTTCTATTCTTTTCTTTTCTTTAGTTAACTTGAGAACACACTGTTAAAAATCTATCATACCCCCAATCTTTAAATAAGACCTATTACACCCCTGGACTTTTTCATATAAGCAAACATATCCCTACATTTTATAATTATGTAACATTTTGATCCTTCTTCAATTAAAAAGTAATTTTGATATAATTTTATGTCAAGATTAAAATTTAATAATATAATGGTAACATTTGTACTAAATGTTACAATATTATATTTCATTCAATTTTATAATGATTTTAATTTACTTTTCTCCAACTATAATGCAAGATTACTTACTTATAATTATGATATTTAAAGTTAGAAATATTATTTTAATTTTTGATATTAAAAAATATTACGTATTAGAAGTTATGACTGATTACTAAAAATTGTACTTTTTAAAATTAACTTATATATGTTGTTATATAAATTTAAAATGATGGCTGATAAAAAAATAAAAGTAGATATAATCAAATCATGAAGTATAATAAGCGCAAGTGGTTCCGCCGAACAAAGTTGTAGTTGGTTCGTTTTCGTATGATGATTGGTACGACAGGTTCATTATAAATGTCAAGGGTGCTGTAGGTTTTTTAGATAAAGTTTAGAGGCCTATATATGTGTTTGGCCTATTTATTTCTTAAAAGTTAGAATTTTAATAAATTAGCGCACCGCAAACATACAACAAGTTGCCTGCTCAAGCAATACAAAATTATAAATTTTGAAAAATACATGAACTTATATTCATAAAACAATACAATCAAACATAAAAATATGAAAAAATGGATTAAAACTTTTGGTATAGGAGCAGCAAATCAAATAAACGTTCTTACACTAATCTTAAAGTTCTTAGAACGTAATTGTTAAGTAATTAATCTTAAAGTTCTTAGACGTAATTGTTAAGTAATTAGTCGCTCGATCGCTCTAAAACTTTAAGGTGTTAAAGGAAGGCTCTCAATCGTGCGATACCTTTTATCACCATTGACAAGAGAGAGAGTAGCAAACAGATAAACAAATATCTAAATTAAATAATGCGGGTGAAAAGGCTCGAATCTGAAACCTCTCACTAAATCAAGCTCTGATACCATTTAAGTAATCAGTTAATCTAAAACCTTAAGCTGTAAGAGGAAGGCCTAAAAGGATCTTATATTATTCAGCATTCCCACTCAATTGTACAATATGTTTCACTATGATTGACAACAACAACCGATACCAATAACAAATATCACTATGATTGACAACAACAACAACCAATACCAATAACAAATATGCAGGACTCGAACCCGAGACCTCTACCTAAACCGAGCTCTGATACGATGTTAAGTAATCAGTCACTCTAAAACCTTAAGGTGTCAAATGAAGACCCCAATAAGATCTTATGTTCTTGTACTATAATATTATTGAACAGTAATAAAATATCATAATCAAATTAGCTTAGAAACTTGAAATAGTATGAATTTTTTTTATATATATGAAACTTCTAATTTCTGCAATAAAGTTTAAAAGTCCATCCACTACACCATATTTGACCTATTGCAAGCTCATAACATGTTTGTGTTGCATAAAATGTTGCTATAGATAAGAAACTTGCATATTTATTGTAATACTTTCGCAAAGTGTTGTATAAAATAGAAAAGTGTTGCAAGGCTAAGAAGTAGTTCGGTAATTTTAGAATTATTGCAATACTACAGAAAAGTATTACAATAACATATCACTTTTTTGGTCAATTTGACTGAATAGTATAGGCGGGAGTTCAATTTTTTTATTGGGCGGGCGATTTTAGTGCCAAATATTTTGATACCAAAATTGCTATTTATACGAAAATAAGTTTTAGAACACAAAATACTAGCCCCTCTCTCAAACATCTGTCCACCACACCCCTCTCGACCTCCCTCTCTCTCGACCATCTCTCTCGACCTCACTCATGTCTCACACCTCTCTCAAACTCGTAAATTCGACTTCAAAACCCCAAAACCCCAAATCTGATTAGAGAAAGATTTAGAGTAAATATTCAATTAAAACTTCAATTAGAGGTAATATACCTAACTTTTTTTCTATTTTGTTGGATTATACATGTACATATGTGTATACATGTGAAATTTTTCGATTATGTTCGATTGCATTTGTTCCTAATTTTTATTTGATTATAGCAAGTATTAAGTGTTAAAATAGTAGGGATTTTGTACTAATTAGTAGGATTTTTGTGTTAAGTTTGTGGGAAATTTGTGTTAATTTATTGTGTTTTGTGCTAATTTTGTCGTAAATTAGTGGAATTGTAGGTTGATTCTGGTAGTCTGGCATAAAAATGAATTCAACAATGATCTTGATAGGGATGCCATGATAATTTCTGCTTATCAGATAACGGCTGAGTCCGATACTCAAAGGGTTATATTTGAGTGTCTGGTATGCTCAATCAGTTATGGCACATGAGGATTAAGTGTTAGAAAATAGATTTGAGTTTTGATGAGGTTATTTTAATTACATGTGACTTTTAAGGATATGAATGGATTAGTTGAACAGAATACCCAGTTGTGTAGCCTCGTTCGTAGGCTATCGGGCCAGATTAAAAATAGAGAAGCAGAGCTGAAGGTTCCTTCTAACCTTTGTCATTATTCTTTTTTTACTGTAAATCTTATGTAAGGTTTACATGTTTTAAGTACCTTCTCAATTATAAACATTCATGTTTCTTTTTGATATCAGGTAAACTATGTCGGGCAAATTTAAATAAATACTTCCTCCGTCCCACCCAATTGTTTACATTGGGGTTGGGCACGGAGGTTAAGAAAAATAAATAAAGTAGTGGAAAAAGTAGGAAGAATGAGTGAAGTGGTAGGACCCATCAATATTTAAGGTATAAAGTAAGTAAATTGGAGTAAAGTAGTAGAAGTAGTTGATTTTTATATTATAAAAGTTTAATACTTTAGGAAAGTTTTGGAATGTAAAGAATTGGGAGGGACATCCCAGAAAGGAAAGTGTAAAGAAATGGATGGGACGGAGGGAGTACTATTTAAAATTATAAATTGGAGTTTGAACAAAATTATAGTAGTTTATCATGATTTGAAGTGATAAATAAGACTAGTCCCTCTTGATTCTGCTGGAAATTTCCTCTGGAGTTGCTATCATAAGTGAGAAAAAGAAATTGAACAAGAAAGCTCTCAAGTTACTGGTAAAACTTGCTTTCGTTTTGTTAATAGCAGTCAACTTAGCCAACAAATAAGCGTGTAAAGCATAATGTAACATAAGATGTAAAAAAGATAACTACAACTCAACAAAGGACAAGATAGACAATAATATTAACAGAAGCACAGGAATCCAGAATCAAAGAAGAAAAGGTAAACTCAAAAAATCAAAATACGGTATGTATTCTTGAAGTCCGTAAACAGGTCACGGAAAGAAGTTCATGAAAATGTTCAAGCCTCAGTGACAACAAAAGAAACAAGACTTTCAAGATGACAGAAGTATGTGAATGATTTAGGGTTCAATACCACAGGATTCCAGTGATTTATTTGAAGCAACCAGAACGACAAGGGACTTATCAGCAGCATTGAATTGAAGACATAGAAGAAGAATTGATCAAGTGTTATTCATCTGTGAACCAGACCAGTTGCACTAGTTGACGGCACTAAAAAGATCAAGTTGTTTTATCGTCTCAGAAGAAATTGATACAGTCTATTACTTAAACACCAAGGAGCTCAAAAAGGATTTCTTAAATAAATCAAGGTCAAAAGAAAAAGGTTTGATGATTTTTTATTAATAAAAACCATCGAATGAGATAAAAAGAAATCATTAGAAAACTAATATGAGTTAATGTTTCATTCGATAGTTTTTATTTAAAAACCATCGAATGGAATATTAACTTTAATATTCGATAGTTTTTCTTTTGTGGAGCAGGTGAAAAGTATTACTTGTTTTTCCAGTTGATGAAAATTGGACGGCCAGGATTGTTCCTTCATTTCTGGTTCGATAGTTTTCAAATAAAAAGCCTACAATTACTATCAGAGGAAGTGTGTCTTCTTCAGTCAGGTTATTTTAACACAGAAGCAATTACTGAGAGAGAAGTTTTGAGCCGGAGAAGATCAGAGAAATTAATAGTGCTCAGAATTTTATCATTGTATTGATTGTGTTTAACCTAGAACTCATTGAAGCTAATCTACGGATTAGAAATTGTAGCACCCCTCGAGGTTTATATTTATAAAAAGATATATTCCCTGAATCTTGGTTTGGTTTGGTGTGTTTGATTTCGTTATAGAACTGAATGATTAATCCGCGAACGAAATTGAATTATTTGTGAGTATCGTATTCAACCCCCCCTTCTACGATACTTTGGACCTAACAAAGCGAGCTCCACTTATTATAGCGAGATATAGTACAGATAGTCAAGTCAATGAACACAAATCTTATCATTTAATATGTTTAATCCTATAATGCATCAATATTTAACATTGTATTGGATGAAAGAAATTACAACTTCTCACGATATGTGAGACCAAAAAATGTGCATGCAACTGAGAAGACTATGACATGAATGCCCTGATTAATCTTGTTTAGTGTTTGATTCAGCTGAGGATGATCTCCTTGGTAAGCTTCCACAGTCATAATTTATTACATTGGAAACATATTGAGGAAAAAACCTATAAAATATAACATCTCTAACTAATCTCTTCAACCATATAGAACCATCTTGCACCCTATCTGATATAAATGAGGCTGTTATCACTCATGCCACGCGCCATCTTCGTGCCTTGACATAATCATCAATGGCTTTAGCTACCTCGGACGATACAAGTTGTTGTCCATTCTTGAGGTATGTATCGCCAATACATCTGCCTAGGACGACAGCGTCTTCAAGAGCACAACAACCACCTTGGCCTAAGTCATGTGTCATGGGGTGCATGGCATCACCAGCCACAGTTATTGTGCCTTGCCTTAATTTACCAAATATAACATTCCAGGGGAGTCTTAACTTGAGTGGCGCGCATGTCAATGTCGACACATCTAAGTGATTTACTATGTCCAAGTATACGGGTAGAAAGTCTTTGCAATAGTGTTCAATGACATATCTTCGTATCAATTCTGGAGGTGTTTCAGTTGTAATGTCTTAGTGCCCTGAAATTGTCAACTTGTTAATCTTACAAGGTCTGCATTTCAGGAGTTTAATATAAATATTGTGCATTTGCAATAAATCAGGATAGACCGTCTTATATATAGAATTTTACAGGGCTAATTCATAATTTTTCCTGGACATCATGTATGTGTTAGTGTTATGATTTACCTGGATCTATAGATTCTCTAGTAACTAGAAACCAATAAAGCTCTGTCTTGTTTATTCCTTATAGATGCAGAAATCTTATATTCATTATTCCAAATGATATTAAATGTAAAATGTATTAAAGGTTCTAATCAAGATTTTGGCTTTTAAAAAAGAAAAAGAAATCTTAGCAAGCCCTCAAGCCTCCTTGGCCTAGTGACCCTCAGTGTGTGGTAAAAATTTGAAGATCTCACAACTTCAATCCTTTCTCAAAGTTGAATATGTGAAAGCTATTATCGTGTGTATATATTTTCTTGTATAAAGCTTTCGATAATTTAAAATATAATATACATTTATGTTATTTCGATCTGGTATTACTTTTTACTATGCTCTGTTTGTTGTGTGCTAATGCTTATAAGTTTCTTTATTTTTTAGGCCAATACCCATGTGATTATCCATCAGGATATAAAGGACGTCATGATTTGGCAGGTTTGGGTTGATGTGTGTACCTCTCTTTACTAGCTTGTTGAGTTTTTCATAACTATTTTTTCTTGCTCTTGTGTTATCAGGTCCACACTCTCTTGAAAGGGTTAGAAAAGATAGATGTCAGTGTCGATATCCCCATGTTGGTATGTGGGGATTTCAATTCAGTTCCTGGAAGGTTTATTATATGCTTGAAAATACTCAATTCATCACTTAAATCTCAGCTATCTATATTCGTTACAGTGCTCCTCATGCATCATTACTTAATTGTTCTAATATTTTTTGACTTCATCACAGTGCTCCTCATGCACTTCAGGCATTGGGAAAAGTAGATCATATGCATCCAGAGCTGGCTATGGACCCTCTTGGAATCCCGTGCCCTGCCAACAAGCTCTTGCATCAGTTGTCATTAGTATCCATTCTTTCCCTGCTTAGTGCTTGGAGACTTTGTTGCCTGACTTATTAAATGTTGTTATACGTAACTTTATGGCAGAATGTTTGTTGAAGCTATGTTACAACTTACATTCCATTTATGTCATGTTTTCTAATGATCGCACTTTGCTTTTTATTACAGGTCAATGCATACTCGTCTTTTGCGAGAATTGGAGTTGATCTTGGCTTTGAGCAGCAAAAGAGGAGGATGGATCCCAACACAAATGAGCCTTTGTTCACAAACTGCACTAGAGACTTCCTGTATAATGCATGTTCACGTTTGAGATTATGACCCTTTGTTGTATCAGTATATGTTCTCTCTTATGCATTGCTTATAATGTTTTTTGTGATGTCTCAGAAAGTCGAAGGAATGTCGTCATGCTTCTACAGAAAAGCTCAGAGGTGAGACTAAGTTGTTTTTAAATTAACTATTTTTTGTTAAATGCATGCTGGTGTGAGTAGTTTTCAAACATTCATACATGTCTGCACACTGCAGGAAGCTGCAAGAAAAGCTCATGAGCAGGCAAATAGTCTAATGGTGGTGTGATTCTTTTGTGGTGAGACACAGTTGTCTAATGAATTTGGTGTACAAAATAGTATTCAGTTACCATTAGTATACCCTAGAACTGCACAGATGCATCTCAGGAGCTTCATCCTAAATTGTAATTTTAGTAAAAAATAACGGACTAGTAGAGATTCCCTGCAAAAGGTATATTCCAAGCTACCTGATTTTGTTAAATGCTGATGAATTGTACTTTATTGGTGATTTTTATTGTTTTTTTTTATATTAATTTTGTAGATCATGAAGTTTCTCATACACATAGTAACAAAGGAGTGGTTGCAGGTAAAACTTGAATATCAGATATATACAAACACATGTGCATAGGCTTCTTATGTTTATATTTAGTTTTTAAGGAAGGGACAGGGAAATAAATTAAACTGTTCTTAATTTTGGTTCAGAACATATAAATTGCAGGGACAGTGAGTGCAGTTTCAGTTGCTGGAGCTATCGGAGTTGGAGCTGGAATATGGTTCTGGAAGAAAGTAAGGGCGAAAGCACTAGTAACATATGGAGTTCAAAGCAATGAAAACAGACTCTTTTGAGTAACATATACAAACCACAACAAAAGACACTCACAGAAAAGAAAAATCATCACTGTCACAGAAAACTTTTTTTCATTTTTTTCATCACAGAAGAATGTGATGAAGGTGAAGACGAGGACGGGGACCAAAAGGGAGTTTTGTGATATAATTGTTGATTCATACTTATTTTTTGTATATGTCTTCGCATTTGGTTGGATATTGTAACTTAAAAGACCAAGTTTCATGTGAATTATGGTTTAAGTCGACTATGTGTTTCGACTTTAGACGTAAGTACTAGATGTAAGATGTAGCGGTATAAACCGACTTTGTTTGGGCTTCTTCTGTTGGTTTTCAATAAAGCTTTAGATGTCATTTTTGGTTTAGTATGCATTTATGCATGGTATAATGAATTTTCAAACAGTATATTGCAATCTAGACTAACAAAAAGTGTTGCAAATATGTGTTGTCAATAAGATATATAGTATTACAATAGGGATACAAATGTTGCAGATAAATGTTGCTAAAAAAACAAAAAATATTGCAACAACCATCAAAATGTTGCATCATAATGTTACAAATAAATCAATTTCGTAACATTCTAAGCCAATAAATGTTACAAAAATATGTTGCATAAGTCTATTGTAACACCTTAAATGTGTTACTAAAACAAACAAAGTGTTGCAATAAAACGCTATTGTAATACTTGACAAATGTTGCAATAAGTACATCAAAGCGTTACTATATGGGTTCGTAGGCAACGGCCGCAAATGCAACACCGAGTTTTGGCTAAAGCGTTACATAAAATTCTACTGTAACACATATGGGATCTAACGATACGCTTTTTTGAGCTTGCAATAAGTCAAATATAGTGTAGTGATCAAAACGTTTTTCTCTTGACCAATAACTTTGTAAAATTTGTATTAAGTCTAGAAGGATGCAACTTTGTAAAATTTGTTTGGTTCCGATGGGCCTAGTCACACCCAGCATTAATTAGGTGTGTTGTTAAGAGAATTTCGTACAACAGTGTGTTGGAGGTTTATGGAAAGTGGTGGCTGGACTTGTATAATGACTCCTCGGAAAATTGAATAGAGAATGGGTTCTTTCTCTTGCTCTTTACCGGGTGTCAATTGTGTATCATACAAGGTGCCTACGTACCCCTTATATAGGGATCAAGCCTCACGTAGTTCTTAGAAAACAAATCATTAGATAAGCCCATTCAGTCCAAGCCCATAAATAATCAAAGTTTATCCATCCAATATTCCCATAAATAGTTCAAGGTTTATCAATCCACCTCACGTCCTTATAAATAGTTCAAGGTTTATCAATCCACCTCACGTTCCCATAAATAGTTCGGTCTTCACACGTTTTCCTACAATCTCGCGGCATCTCCGCATTTCTTTCCATGATTGCAAGTCTGTCCCGTGCAGTGTTCTAAAAAGCGCAAAGCGGTCCGAAGCGGTGAGAGGACCTTCTAGCGCTTAAGCGGCTAAGCGGACGCTTAAGCGGAATTTTAAGCGGGTCACTAATCGGATTAATAATATATATTTTTAAATTTTTTAATATAATATTATTACATGTAAAATTAAAATTATGTAATAATTAAGTAATAAGAATTTAAAGATAAAACATTTTTAATCAAAAAAGGTATTTTAAAATTTTATGATAATTATAGTCATATTATAATACACATTATTATTTTAAAATTAAAAAAATAGCAGGTCAACATCATTTTGACCGCTTAAATCCGCTTAATGACCGCTTAATCCGCTTATTAGACCGCCTAAACTTCATTAATCGTTTTAAAACCCGATTATGCATTAATCGTAGTGTTTACATCCCGCTTCCGCATAGTCGTCCGCATAAAACACTTTTTAGAACACTGGTCCCGTGTCAACCAAGAAACATCCATTCCATAAATAGGAATTTCCATATTTTGGGCTTCACCCATGGGTGCGAGCTGGCCAGGCTCGTACCGCACAAGTCAATATAAAAATACACAAATTAGATGTTACCCTTTTTATAGTTAATCGGTGCGAGCTCACCTGTGTTCAATCATTCTTATTTCTGATAAGTAGTGCGAGCCCATTTTTTCATAATGGTGAGAGCCCGAAAGATTATGGTGAGAGCCCAAAAGATTATGGTGAGAGCTCAAAATATAAGGATGCGAGCTCATCAAGGTGAGAGCTCATAAAATGTATATTAGTTCAACATACATTGGCGAGCCCATCATTCATTAGCGGTGCGAGCCCACCATACTTTAGCTCAACACAACCCCTGGTGTCAGGCCAAAGCCTAGTTCACACCAATCTTTCCAAAACATAATTCATTTCCTAGGCCCAAATCACTTGTGGACCTGTTTAGGGCCCATTATCGAAAATCCAGTATAACAACTACCCCCCAAAATTCCTTAGTAATCTTAAATAAGGAATTTTCAGTTTCCTCTAATAATACGGTACGAGCCCAATACTCAGCTCGCACAATGTCCAGTTCGCACATTACTGTTAAGCGTGTGTTTGTTCAATCATTTACAGCTGTTCATGGAAAGATGTGTCGTCCATTCATACACAGACACGTGTCCCCGTACTCTCTCTCCTCCCCTCTATAAATACCCCAAAATTTCCTTCCATAAAATCATTCTATCAAAAACATTAATGAAACTCTGTCCATTTTGCTCAAAGATCAAACACGGCGAGAATCATTATCACCTCCCGGAATCATCACCGGCAATCATCCACAACTTCATCAAGTTCTCCAAGTTCATCCTCCAATTCTTTACAAAGTAAGTATTTCGATCCCAAAAATCCTTTTCTCCATACATATTTTATGTTTCTGCGATACATATCATTTGTTCGAACTGAACAAGTTGTGAACTGAGTTTCCTTGTCGAGGCGAACTCAACCCACAGTTCGAGCTGAACCTAGATTTGACACGAGAATAAGATCTGTGTTCGCATCGAACACAATAGTCTTATATGTTCGTGCGAGGCGAGGACACTTAGCATTTTTTACTTCTTTTTCCTATTTTAGGGGCACACACTAACTTTCACCATCTTTTTCAGATGTCGAGTGTGACCCTTCCATGTCTGTCGGTTCGCTCGGTAGTACACCAAGCCCGGCTCGTTCTTCAGCCACTCCGTCTCCTTTGAATCAATACGCTCCTGAGCTTAGAGGTTCTAAAGAATTCCAACGTGAATTGACATCCATCTCGGGTCGTCTAAGCCAACCCATTTCCCCAAATTCGGCCATTACTCCTGAAGGGGCAGCTAACATAGCCAGGATAGAAAATGCGATGCGAGCCAGTGGATCCAGCTCGCTTGGACTCGAACTCGATCCAAACTCCGCTCCAGAAAACTATTCCAGGGAGAAGGACCAATATTGATTGAGGGACAAGAAGACAGGGCCAAGTATTTCCAGCTCGCTTAGTCTCGAAGATTTATTCAATCGTACGGTGCGACCCATAAGCGACGAGAAGGCCAATGTCCATATAAATCAATTGCTTCAAGAGAGAGAAGCGAGGTTTCACCTCGCACCGTCTTCCTCAAATCATCCCATTGATATTTCGGAGTCATCCACAGACAGTTCCTTAGGGAGCACATTCTATGATAAATACAAAGGAAAAGTAATAGCTCATACCCCATCTCTTCAAGATGAGCTCGAACAGAATGATGAGGATAATGAAACCAGCTCGCACTGGTCATATGACAGTCCTTCTAGCGAGGAGATAGCAGATGTATCAAAGGAAGTAGACTTCTGCAACTATGCATATATCCCAGAACCGTCTCCTGTTCCTTATAAGCCAATCCAACAACCCGAGCTCGAAGGAGAGGTGTTCCTTAAAAAACGCATAATCCCAGATGGCGATGAGAGCTCATCTTCTGTCCATGAAAGTGGAAAATTTTTGGCTTGTCGAGACATGTCCACCTCGTTAACTGAAGATGTACTACGTGACCTCATGGATCAATTCAGGCCAGAGGGGCGCATAATCCTCCCCGCACCGCACATGAGATGTTATCAATTCAATCATCCAGAAAATGGAGGACGGGCTCATCGCATGGTTCTTTCATCCTTTCTGCTAAAGTTGGGTATTAACGTGCCCCTCCACCCCTTCATTCAGGAAATCCTTGAGTACTATGGGCTCGCACCGCTAAAAATCAACCCAAACGGTTATAGGTCTGCTATAGCCCTATATATTCTCTATAAAAAGCAAGGCTATCCTACTCTCACCGCTAGAAAACATGGATATTTCTTCAACTTGAAGCATTCAGCCGAATTTGGCTACTTCTATCTCTCTGTCTGGCCGTATTATAATAAGAAGAAACTAATCTTCGGGGGGCCAAGCAACTCGGGTAGATGGAAGGACCCTTTCTTCTATGTTCATGAAGTTCCCCGAGTCCAAACTCACTTCTATTATGACCCCGGTAAGTAACTCATTTCAGCTCGCATCGCATATTTCGCCTCGCATCACTTTGTATGCCTCGCATCGTTCTTATAGTTTTATTTTCATTTACTCAGAACCTCCAATGAGAATGCCCTTGCAAGGTCAAGAGAAGATTAACACCGATAATCTCTTAAACATCCTCGTCTCAGAATGGAACATTAGAAAATTGATTACAACTGCCAACCTCGTTGAGTACGGCTTTTTAAAAGAAAGGACTAGATTAACTCCCAACAAGAAATCTAGAAGAAAAAGGAAAGGTAAGTTTATACTCGACGTGAGCCTCCTGCTCGCACCGTTATCATGTATGTCATTTTAATTTTGTACGTTTTATCAGCATATATTATTGACTAACTCTTCTGTCTTTGTTTTATTTTAGCAATGGCCATCTCCCCTCCTCCATTCCTAGCTGATCAAGATACTCCAGTTCGAACCGCTCCTACTGCCAACCAAACCGACTCGCATGGTGGGGGCTCGTAAAGGGTCGTTCCTAAAGAGATCCCTCCTCAGTTCAAAACTACTCTTACGGAATATTTGAAGACTGGTGGGGTCTCTCCGCAAAAAAGAAAAACAAGACACTCTAAGGACATTCTTCCTGAGGTGGATCCATCGAAGCGGGCTCGCAAAGATTTACCTCCGAATCCTCAAGGGAATGTGGTAGCCAGTGCCCTGGTTCGACTCAGAGGCCCGCATATTTCTGAAGGCGAGCTGAAGGCTTGGACCACGGACTCTTTCGAGGCCAATAATGATGCCCTCACCAAGGCCACAGCCGAGGCGTTCATAAGGCAAATTAACAGGCATAGAGAGCTTCGCACAATGGGTCAAGCCTCTGCTCGTCTTGACAAGGATAACAGAATCCTGATGAACAAGCTAGATGAGGCGAGGAAGGCCAATGTGGCGTTAGTTGAGGAGTCCAAGAAAAGCATTCTCGATGCGACCACAAGTCTTGAAAAGGACTTGCGCGAGTCTAGGGCACTTGTGGCGAAGAGGAAGGAAGAGCATGTAACTGTTCTAGTTGATGTTACTGGTGAGAACAAATCTTTAAAAACCCAAGTTGTCGAGCTCGAGTCCAAAGTTGCAGCCCTGGGTACTGAGTTCGAGGCCAAATTCTCAGCTTTAGAAGTGAGACGGGACGCAGAAGTAAAAGATGCAAAGGCCCTAGGCTCTAAGAACTTCATGAAGGACTTCATGGTGAAGATCCCTGAGTTCGATTGGAATCCTCTAGGTGCTGCCACTGTAAGTTATGCCGAGAAACTTCGCAAGGAGATGGAGGAGGAGGTTGTGGCTGTAGAGGAGGCTTGAACCGCTGAAGAGGCCCAGCTCATACAGGAATCTTAGCTCGCTCACGGGGTTAATGAGGAGACTCCTCAAACTTAAACTTATTCAGCTACTTTCTTTGGGGATGCGAGCACCCCGTTTGCCTTGCAATTTGTAAACACTTAATGGTCTTGGACCAATAACACTTGTATTTTTCCAAACATTTTCTCTAAGTATTTTGTGTTCGCTCATGGTTTTGAATGTTTTCTATTTATGCCTGTACATCTCTTTCTACAATTATTGTTTTGAATGGGCTCAACTCTCACAAGGTTCACCTCGCATGGGACTACTTCGCCCATGGTTCCTGCTTCGCACAAAGTCCCACCTCGCACAAGTTTCCACCTCGCACAAAGTTCCACCTCGCACAAAGTTCCACTTCGCATAAAGTTCCACTTCGCACAAAGGTGAAGGGTGAGTTTGAATCATTGAAGATGCGAGATGGAGATCTATTGGATGATTTTTACATGAAGCTAAATGGTTTGGTGACGAACATTAGGGCGTTGGGTGAGAAGATGGAGGAAGCGTATGTGGTGAAGAAACTGCTTAGGGCTGTTCCCTCCAAGTTCCTTCAAATTGCCTCAGCTATCGAGAAATTTGGAGATTTGGAGGTGATGTCCATAGAAGAAGTTGTGGGTTCCTTAAAGGCCCATGAGGAGAGACTTCATGGCCAAACTGAAGTGAATCAAGGTCAACTTTTTCTAACAGAGGAGGAGTGGCGAAAGAAAGAAAGCGGTGCACAGTTACTGTTGACTCGTGAGGAGTGGTTGAAGAAGACGAGCAAAGAGGGAGCTCGAGGAACCCCAGAGTTTCGGGGAAGAGACAACCGTGGGGGACGAGATAAAAGTAAGGTGAGATGTTTTAATTTCCAGAACTATGGACATTTCGCTTCGGAATGTCGAAAACCGCGCAGAGATGTGAGGGACACACAAAGAGAAGTCAATCTCTGAAAACTGGAGGAAGATGAACCTGCGCTTCTGCTTGCAAAGTGTGAAAGTCAGGAGGTTATACTGTTGAATGAAGAAAGCATGGTTCCTGAGTTAAAGGTTGAGGATGACAAAAAGGAGTCACAAATATGGTATTTGGACAATGGTGCATCAAGTCACATGACGGGACAAAAGGGAAAGTTCAAGGACCTTGACGAAAGTGTGACTGGGTTAGTAAGATTTGGAGATGGCTCTACTGTGAATGTAAAGGGAAAAGGTACAGTATCGTTTACGTGCAAAAATGGCGAAGAAAAGATGCTACGTGATGTGTATTTCATCCCAACTTTGCGAAATAATATATTAAGTCTCGGACAACTGTCAGAAGATGAAAATAAGGTGGTCATTGAAGGAGAGTATCTGTCAGTCTATGATGAAAAGGGAAGATTGCTAATGCGACTAAGACGATCAGCAAACAGATTGTATAAGATTTCCTTGGAGGAAAGCACACCTATGAGCTTACTGGCAAAAACAGATGAGTGCTCGTGGTTGTAGCACACCAGGCTAGGACATGTGAATTTCCAGGCGCTGACTCAGATGTCTAGAGAGGAAATGGCGTATGGGATACCAAAGCTCGTACAACCCAGAAAGACGTGTGAAGGGTGTTTGATGGCAAAACAACCGAGGAAAGCATTTCCAGCACAAACTAGTTGGAGATCCAAGGAACGACTAGAGCTCATACACGGTGACATTTGCGGACCAATTTCCCCCTCCACGCCCGCTGGAAACCGGTATTTTTTTTTACTAGTTGATGATTATACACGTAAGATGTGGGTATACTTGTTAAAAGAAAAGGGTGAAGCATTCGAAGTGTTTAAAAAATTCAGAACACTAGTTGAGAAAGAAACGAGTGAAGTAATCAAGGTTTCTAGAACTGATAAGGGTGGAATTTTGCTCCACTGAATTCTTGAGTTATTGTGAAAAGGCTAGGATAGTGAGACATTTTACTGCTCCGTATACCCCACAACAAAATGGGGTAGTCGAGCGACGTAATAGAACTGTAGCAGCAATGGTGCGAAGCATGTTAAGGGAGACAAAAATGCCATTTTGGTTGTGGGGAAAGGCTGTACGGCACACTGTTTACTTGCTTAACCGTTTACCAACTCGGGCACTGTCAAATATCACACCTTATGAGGCGTGGAATGGTAAGAAACCAAACCTTGAACATATTCGTTTATTTGGTTGTATTGCGTACATGAAAATCCCACAGGTGAATGTAAGGAAGCTGGAAGATCGAAGCAAGACTGTTGTGTACTTAGGCAAAGAACCAGGGACTAAGGCATGTCGCTTATATGATCCAATATCGAAACGTGTACACATCAGTAGAGATGTGACATGTCAAGAAGATAAGCACTAGCCATGGGAAGAAAAATCAGGGGTGGCGAATGAGGTAAATTTTCCAGTAACTTATGTTTCACTAACGACTCATTCTGCAGAAATTGGGGGTCAGGAAGAAGAGAATAATACTGGTGCACAAAGTCACGAAACTGGACAAGAAGAGACAGTCACGCCATTACAGACTCGACACTCTTCTTTTGCAGCAACTGAACAGAGCTCAACCTCAACAAGGTCTGTTGGAAATAGTCCCACCAATACAACGTCAGATGAAACTAGAGAACATACCAGAAATTTCAAACTGCTGAGCGAAATCTACGATGAAACTGAAGAAGTTGAGATTGAAGAGGAACTGTTGCTGCTGTCTACAGAGGAACCATCGAATTATAGTCAAGCAGAGAAAGAATTAGCGTGGAGAGAAGCTATGCAAAGTGAGATAGACTCGATCGAGAAAAATAAAACATGGATATTGACAGATCTTCCTCACGGGCACAAGGCAATCGGTTTGAAGTGGGTATTCAAAATCAAAAAGGACATGAATGGAGAGGTGGTAAAACACAAGGCCCGACTAGTGGCGAAAGGGTACGTTCAAAGGCAAGGTATAGACTACGAGGAAGTTTTTGCTCCCGTCACAAGAATGGAAACCGTGAGATTACTTCTGGCCTTGTCAGCAAAACATGGGTGGGAAGTCCATCATATGGACGTAAAATCTGCATTCTTAAATGGAGACATTGAAGAGGAGGTGTACGTACTACAACCGGAAGGGTTTGAGAAGAAAAATCAAAACTAGAAAGTTTACAAGCTGCTGAAGGCATTGTATGGGCTCAAACAAGCTCCACGAGCTTGGTATGCACGGTTAAGGAGATGTCTTGAGAAGCTAGGATTCGAAAATGCCCATACGAACACGCGGTGTATACTAAACGGGAGGGAAATGAGTTTCTGCTGATTGGGGTGTATGTAGATGACTTATTAATCACGGGTTCAAACATGGGAAACATTCAAAAATTCAAGACACAAATGAAGAACGAGTTTGACATGAGTGATTTAGGAAAACTCTCATACTATCTTGGTATCGAGGTCGAGCAGAGGCGAGGAGGAATTGAGCTGAAGGAATCAGGGTACGCAAAAAGGTTGCTTGAAAAAGCAGGTATGTCAAAAAGTAATCCAACAAAGTATCCTATGGAACCGAAAATTCAGCTAAGCAAAGATACTACTGGAAAGGCAGTTGATTCAACACTGTACAAGAGTCTTGTGGGGGGGTTGAGGTACTTAGTTCATACTCGACCGGATATAGCATATGCAGTAGGGATCGTAAGTCATTTCATGGAAAGACCAATGATGTAGCATATGAACGCTGTTAAACGTATACTTCGGTACCTAGTTGGCACATTGGATCATGGTTTGGTATACACAGAGAACTCGGAAAATCATCTTCTGTTGTCTGGCTTTTCTGATAGTGACTTGGGAGGAAATCTTGACGATCGGAAAGTACAAGTGGCATGGTGTTCTATTTAAGTGAAAGTTTAATCACTTGGGTATCGCAAAAACAACGTTGTGTTGCACTTTCTTCCTGCGAAGCTGAGTTCATGGCGGCAACTGCAGTCGCGTGTCAAGGAATATGGCTCAAAAATCTATTGAATCAGATCATGGATATGAATGTTGGCCCGATTGTTCTATACATAGACAATCGTTCTGCGATTGATTTAGCAAAGAACCCGGTTTTTCACGGAAGGAGTAAACACATAGATTTGCGGTTTCACTTTATCAGGGATTGTGTAGAGAAGGGAGATATCGTCATCAAGCATATCAGGAATGAGGAGCAAAGGGCGGACGTATTAACGAAGGCATTACCCATTGCAAAGTTTGAACAGATGAGGGAACTTCTGGGAGTCAAGAAACTGATTTAAACATGCTTGGATTAAGGGGGTGTATGTTGGATATTTAATCCAAACATCTTTAAGTGTAATAAAATGTTAATAGTCGTGTATATGGTGTTGACATAGGATTTGATTTGGTCTTTATTTTCAGTTGAGAGTTTTTAGGATTAATTAAATAAGGCTGAGGTGGCAGAGTAGAAGTAGGAGTTCTGGTGATCACGTTAATGCGTGACTTTAGCTTTCTAGTTTTACATGCTTTCTATATATGCTTTGTAATAGTCTTCTTTGAGTCCGTAGAGTAAATCAAGCAGTACATTTCTTCTTGTTTTCTTTTCTATCTTACTGCGTAGATAGCAATAAACAGAACTGCATTCTATAAAAAGTTCAGTGGTTCCACTTGAAAGACCAAAATTTCAATTGGTACCATTTGGAAAAGCTAAGGGCATCTCCAATGGTTGCTCTTTAACTTCATATTTGAAGTTAAAGATGGACAAATATATCTCCAATGACATTCAACTTTATCTTGAAATATAAAGTAATACTCTATAACTTTATCTTCAACTTCAAATATGAAGCAACACTATTCATATAAAGTAATAATTTTATAATAAATGAGTGATGAAATATTTGAAGATAAAGTTGTTTTATTATAAAGTTATGGTTGGAGATGGCCTAAAGTGAGTTTGAAAAATATTTAGAGTAATGATTGGAGATGAAATAGTATTTAAAGTTAAAAAGGTGAAAATTTGAAGATAAAATTATTTTATAATAGAGTGATGATTGGAGATGGCCTAATAGTACAGTGGTACCATTAAGAATTTTCCTTTTTTTTCGATAAGCAAGCAGTAGTTCAAATCCCAAGTCATTTTTTTCTTATGTTACAATATTGATATATTATTATATATTTAAATATTTTCTATTTATGACATTTTTAGAAAGTTTTTTACCACTCAAAAATTTGGCTCACCCTCAGATAAAAAGTCTAGCTCTGCCACTGATTACAGCATGTAAATTAGGGTTGTTGGCTTATAATTTGAATTAGTTGGAATTTATTTATATTTTAATGAAGAATATATTACTCTATTTCATTATAATTATATTTTTCCATTATGATATTTTGTTTGTATTTTTATGAAAATGAGAATAATAACGCATCATGCTAAAAATTTATTTATTTTATAAATAAAGCATGTAATTTATAAAAAAAAAACTAGTTTACTAAACCGCGCTTCGCAGCGGTTTTATAATAATTTCTCTAAATGTTTTTAAAAAAATATTCTACAAAAAATGTTTTTAGATAAAACAATATTTCTAACATAAAATTAAGATTTCTTTTGAATTCTCTATTTTTTTCTTAGTCATTTACCGAAATTTTGAATAAATATAGAAAAGGGCAATTGTTCAATATTTTTTATTATTTTAATATTATATCAAATATTAGTATATTTATCGCCATTTTTTTTATTTTTCTCAAAATTCATATTCCAACTTTTATTTTAAAATACATAAAATAATTCATATATTTCTCCTAATGAACCGCTCTCTCGTTAAACCTGTTTTAACCAATTACCCGCTTTCTCATTGTTACCAAATTTATACAGATAACAAACTAATTTATTAAATAAATTACATCACATATTAATCAATTTTATTATATCATAAAAATTTAAATATTTTTAAATGTTCTCATTTTTAATGTTTAAATATAGGTATTCGAGAAAACAAATGAAAAATAAAATTAGATTTCTATATTTTATTTTATGTAATGGAGAAAAAGGGGGCGGCGAGGTGGCGCCACTCAAATCGTCTACTTTATTACTCAAATCGTCTTCTTTATTATTTTCCTCGATTAAAAAATAATAAAAAAAAAATTAGTAAATAAATTGGACTCTTAGAGTAAGTTTAGGAGTATATTAATATAATATACTTAGTTTCATCCGTTAGAACATAGTAGGAAGTAATTAGTAAATAAATTGGACTTGATAAGAAAATCTAAGGAAATATTAACATATCATATTTAGCTTCGTTCATTGAAAGATAATAAAAAAAGAAATTAGTAAATAAATTGGATTAATAGAAAAGATTTAGGAGAATATTAACATAGTATATTTAGTTTCCTTTGTTAGAAAATAGTAAGAATGAAATTGAGAATATCGAATAGAAAATTCATAAATAAAAAATATTCAGGCCTCTCCATAATATATTTCAAATATTTTCTAAAATTTTAGGTTTTGATGTAAATAAAAATTCAGGAGAATATTCTGATAATATATTTAGTTTCCAATGTTAGTACGTATATTCATAAAAATCTAGAATAATATTAAAATTGTATATTTATTTTTCTCAAATAATAAATATAAATATTAAAATTGTATATTTAATTTTTCCCATTAGTAAAAATTTAAAAGACAATTGAGATATTTTTAATAAAAAATTTAGGAGAATAATAAAATTGTATATTTAGCTTTCTCCATTAGTAAAGATTTTAAAGGCAAGAATATTAAAATTGTATATTTAGTTTCTTTCATTAGTAAAGATTTTATTGGCAATTGAGACATTTTCGAATCTTTATATTAATAATTCAAAATTTTGAGAAAATTAAAAAAATAGATCGAAACGATTTGAGAGCCGCCACCTCACCGTTCTCGTCTTCTACTTTATATATAAGCTAGTTGACTAAGTCGCGCTTTGCAACGACCCTATAAATTTTTTGTAAAATTTTAAATATTAACTATTTACGAAAAAAAATATAAAATCAATCAATCTATACTATCTTATAATAGACGAAACATTAAAAGTTTTGGTACCTGTTTTTTGGTACGGTACTTGCCTTATTTAATTATTTTTAACAAAATATTTGTATTACTATCTTATAATATCTGAAACATTAAAAGTTTTGATTTTCGGTTTTCGGTCACTATTGACGTTTACATCCTATTTACATCCTATTGACTTTATTTCTTCTTAAAGATCCATTTACATCCTATGGACTTATAGCCAGGAGGTAAATCAACCAAATGCCAAGTTTTATTGGATTCTAAAGAATCCATCTCATCACCAATGGATTCTTGCCAAAGATCGGCATCTAAAGAAGACATCACTTCTTTAAAAGTGGTAGGATCTTCCTCAAGATTATAAGCGTAGAAGTGAGGGCCAAAATCTTTGGCGACCCTAGCTCTCTTGCTCCTCCTCGGTTCGGTTTCTAAATCCTCGGTGTGTTCTTTATCCTTTAAACGAGGAGTAATACTCGTTAACGCACCTCCACTATTCATCAATTTAAATGGAAACTTGTCTTCGTAAAAAACAGCATCCACTGATTCTACTATAACTCGTGCATTTAAATCAAAGAATCCGTAGGTTATGCTATCAATGTCGTATCCAACAAATACACACTCATAGGCTCTACTCGCAAGTTTAAGCCTCTTAGGATCAGGAATCCGAACATAAGCTAGGCAACCCCAAGTCCTAAAGTAGGAAGTATCAGGTTGTCTATGCTTAAGCGTCTCATAAGGAGTTATCATACTTCTAGATTTTGGTACTCTATTGAGTACATGACAGACCGTTAGTATGATCTCTCCCCACCAATGAGATGCGGCACCAGAATCAAGCATAATGGAAACTACTAGCTCCGTCAGAGTTCTATTTTTTCTTTCGGCTTTTCCATTCATTTCTGGTGAATAAGGAGCAGTTCTCTCATGTATATATAACCCCATGAGAATCATAATATTTGGTAAATAAGTTTGATTCGTACTCTGCTCCTCTGTCACTACGAAGTCTCTTGATTTTTTTCGATCTTGTACTGATTTTCAACTCTATTCGCAAATAACTTAAACATGTCAAATGCGTCACTTTTGTTTTTCATAAGATAAACAAAAGTATAATCAGAACAATCATCGATAAATGTGATAAAGTAGCTCTCACCATTTCGAGTTAAAACTCCATCTAATTCACATATATCAGAATGAATTAGATCTAATTGTTCTATTTCTTTAATCACTACTGACTTGTGGGGAGTCTTAGTGATTTTCGCTTGACTACAATATTCACATTTATCTAAATGAGAGAGCAATAACTTGGGAATTAATCCTAATTTGCTCATATTTATTATGCTTCGTTTATTAATGTGACAGAGTCTAGTATGCCAAGTATTGAAATGAGTCAACATGTAAGAGGAAATGAAAATTTTATTGACTTCAGCATTCAACTTAAAAATTCCATCTATGGCATACCCTTTTCCCACAAAAGTACCATTCTTAGTGATGGTGTACAAATCAGAACCTATAGTCTGGGTAAACCCTCCCTTATTAAGTAAAAACCCAGAAACCAAATTCTTTCGCATCTCTGGAGTGTGCAAGACATCCTTCAGAAATAGGGTCTTTCCAGAGGTAAACTTGAGCTCCACATTTCCAATTCTAGCAACATTGGTGGTGTGGGAGTCTCCTAGCAGCACCTTCTTATCTTCAGCATCCGCATATGTCTTAAACATTGTGCGGTCATAGCAGACATGGCGGGATGCACCAGTGTCTACCCACCACCCATCAGCTCCACCAACAAGGTTAACCTCTGTGATCATATATACGAAGGTTTCTTCAGTGTTGTTAACATGCGGGTGAGCTTGGCGCTTGAGTCTGCACTTCTTCGCCATATGTCCTGGCTTTCCACAATTGAAGCAGTGGAATGTTCCAGCGGCATTCTTGGGTGGTTGCGCTGTCTGATTCTTCGTAGGATGAGTGTTTCCTTGCGGGTTGCGGTTCGCCTTCTTTAAATTCTTTCCCTTAGGCTTTAGACCCGCACTAGAGTTCTTCATTTTCTTGTTATTGGAGACAACCAACACTTCTTCCTTCCGATCTTGCTTCCTTGCTTCATCTTCAATTCTGAGGTGAGTGATAAGACTCTCTAAGGAGAAATCCTTAGTCTTATGCTTTAGGATATTCTTGAAATCCTTCCAGCTTGGCGGCAACTTGTCTATTATCACAGCTACTTGAAATTTCTCATCTACAGGCATCCCATCGTGATGATCTCGTGCGCAATTTTTTGCAGCTCGTGTGACTGTTCCTCCACAGACTTGACATCGGTCATTTGGAACTTGAGATAACGGCTTACCGCATACTTCTTGGCGCCAGCCTCCTCTATATCATATTTCTTTTGTAGTGCTTCCCAAATTTCTTTGGCCGACTTATCAGAATTATAGTAGTCATACAGATTATCGGATAAGCCTTTCAAAATAAAATTCTTACAAAGAAGGTCATTTTCAACCCATAAATCTATCTCCTTAACAAGTTCTGGATTAGCGGGTGCTACAGTTTCACAGGATTCGATATTAGAAGAGGGAGCAGACATAACATGTTTTGGGGTCGACAAAACATAAGTTACTTTACGCATGGTAAGAAAGAATAACATTTTTTGTTTTCAACGCTTAAAGTGCACACCCTCAAAACGGAAAGGCTTATTAATATCAAAAGCTATATTACCAGAAAAATCAACAGTAGACATGGAAAGCAAATATATAATAATCGCAAAATTCCGAAACGTCTTAAAATTATTGTAAATAATATGCGAAAAATAATAAACAAATTTTGAAAAAAAATTGTTTTCACAAAAAACTATTTTACGATTATTGAAATCTGAAAAAAGAACCGGATTTTTCTGGGATGAGTCACGGATCGCGCTTTCTTTAAGACGTTTCGAGGCTATGTTCAAAATAGTGCAAAAACAATCACCTTTTCCACGACGTCCCCAGGATAAAACAGCCCAGAAATTACCGTACGATAAACTTTTGCACCAAAAAGATTTATCGGTCAAATTACACCTCCAAAAAATTGCTCAAAATATTTGTTCCACTTAAAAATATTTTTCCCGAAAATAAACACTTGAAAGGAAGACTATTGGTGCTATTAAGAAGAATAGGAGGACCATACTAACTCAGGAATATGAGAACTTTGATTCAAGAGCCAATGAAACCTTGACTGAGACTTATGACAGATTTTGTAAACTGTTGAATGATCTATCTCTAGTTGATAAAGAATATGATATTGAAGAGTCTAATCTCAAGTTTCTGTTATCTCTACCTGAAAAGTGGGATCTAAAGACAACAACAATAAGAGATAATTATGAACTTGCTGATACAGAACTTGATGAAATCTATGGGTTGTTGAAAACTCATGAACTGGAGATAGAACAAAGGAATAGAAGAATGAGTAAAAAGACAAAATTTGTTGCTCTCAAAGTTGAGGAGAAGCCCATCAAGAAGGAATCATCAAGGAAGAAAGCCAAAGGAAAGGCTTTAGTCATTAAATCTGAAAGTGAGTCATCAAACTCTGATGATGACTCAAACTCTGATGAAGCTTCTGACTCTGAGGATGATGAAGAACAGATGATGTAAATGGCTGCATTGATGGTGAAGACCTTCAAGAAGATGGGATTCAAGAACTTCAAGAAAGGAAAGAGATTCTCAAGGAAAGATTCAAACTCTGAAAGGAAAAGTTTTAGAAAGTCTGATGGAAAGGAGACCAAGTCTGGCAAGAAGGATAAATCTGAAATCCAGTGCTACAGGTGTAAGGAGATGGGTCACTATGCCCCAGAGTGCAAGAAAGGCAAATCTGAGAAAGCACTCATCTCTAAAGGCAAAGACTGGGCAGATACTTCAGACTCTGATGATGGAGTAAATTATGCTCTTATGGCAACTGTCAAAGATGAGACTGAATCATCTGGAAATAAGGTACCCCTAACTACTTATGCTTATGATACTGACAATATATCTGAATTAAGAGTATATCTGAAAAGTGTACATGTTAGTTATAGGGATCAGACTTTAGAGAATGAGAGAATTAAATCTGAGAATCTTAGTCTTAAAGATAGAAACAAGTTTCTTGAAGGAGAACTTGAAAATATGAAGCAGATTCAAAAAGAAAGAGATGATGCTGTTTATGTTGAACAGGAGTTGCTCAAAAGATATAAGCAACTAGAATCTGATCTAGAAAAAGAAAGAAAAATAATCAAGACTTGGACAAACTCTGGAAGAGACACTCATCAAGTGTTTCAGACAGATTCTGTAGGTTTAGGCTATTGTGAAAATGATGAACTTAGGTTTAAAGACAAAGTTAAGGTTAAACCACAACTTAAACCTGTGAAATTTGTTCAAGAAACCAATAAGTTAAAATATGTTGTAGTAAGAGAAGCTGATATGGAATCAGATGAAATCTGTGAAAGACATGAAAATATTATAACAGAAAAACTTATGGAAATAGAAGCTGTTAGAAGACCAGTAAAAACTTGTGAGAAACAGGTTAATGTTGGTTTGATGACAGGAAAACAGTTCAATCATAAGCTCAAAGAGGTAAAATCTGCCATGAAACCAAAAGGATCCAAGAAGAATAGGAATGGAAAGATAGGCATAAATAAAAGAAATAATCATTTGCCTACTGCTGCTGCTCCAAGGAAAACATGTTATAATTGTGGTAGTTCTAACCATCTTGCTAGATTTTGCAATAAGAACAAAGATATTAATTCTTTATCTTCTAAATCAGGAGTAAAGAATGATTATGTAAGGGTTAAACCACAGACATTATGCACACACTGTGGGAGCACTTGGCATTCTATTTATACTTGTAAGAGTTATCATGCTATTTATCATAACTATTATGAGCCAAAGCCCAACTTGAAGTGGGTTAGGACAAACTCTGCAAGTGTAAAGTCTGACAATGTTAGTTTAAACTCTGTTGATAGTGATTCCGCTGCAAAAGCTAACACTGTTAAGAAAGACAAAGGATCCAAGCAAGTCTGGGTCCTTAAAACTAACACTTAGTGTTTGTTTGTGATTGCAGGGTATAAAAGAGAGCACACTTATCTTGGACAGTGGATGCTCAGGACATATGACTGGAAACAAAGCCCTGCTATCAGACTTTGAGGAGAAGGCTGGCCCAAAGGTTTCCTATGGAGATGGCAACATAGGACACACTCTGGGATATGGCAATATCAATCTTGGAAGTGTCATCATCACAAATGTAGCTCTAGTCTCAGGACTCAAGCATAATCTGCTATCTATGAGTCAAATCTGTGATAGAGGAAACCATGTAGATTTTCATACTGAATACTGTGAAGTTATCAGTAAATCTACTGGAAGAGTTGTTCTAGTTGGACACAGGCACAAAAACATTTATGAAGCAAGTTTGGTAACAAACTCTGATGGAAAAACAGTGTGTCTGACTGCAAAAATGTCAAATGAAGAGAGTTGGAACTGGCATAAGAAGCTCTCTCATCTCAATTTGAACAACATTAATGAGCTAATAAGAAAGGATCTTGTAAGGGGACTTCCCAAGTCAATACTTAGCTTAGATGGCCTATGTGATTCTTGTCAAAAAGCCAAGCAAAGGAAGTCATCTTTCAAGAGCAAATCTGAATCTTCAGTAGTGGAACCTTATCATCTTCTACATGTTGATCTCTTTGGACCAGTGAATGTGATGTCTATGGGCAGAAAGAAATATGCTCTAGTAATTGTTGATGAATATACTAGATATACATGGGTGTATTTCTTATCAAAGAAGGATGAAACTGCTCAAACTCTGATGGATCATGTAAATCTACTGGACAAAGGATCACAACACAAAGTCAAAATTATAAGGAGTGATAATGGAACTGAATTCAGAAATTCAATAATGGAAGCTTTCTGCAAAGAAAGAGGAGTGAAACAAGAATTTTCTGCACCTGGAACTCCAAAGCAAAATGGGGTAGTTGAAAGAAAGAACAGAACTCTAATCGAAGCTGCCAGAACTATGCTTGATGAAGCAAAGTTACCAACCTATTTCTGGGCAGAAGCTGTTCAAATTGCTTGTTTTACTCAGAATGCAACATTGATCAACAAGCATGGTAAAACACCATATGAGATGGTGAAAAATAAGAAGCCAAATTTGAAATATTTTCATATATTTGGATGCAAATGCTTTGTGTTGAAGACTCATCCTGAACAGTTGACCAAGTTCGAGTTAAAAGCTGATGAAGGAATCTTTGTTGGCTATCCATTATCAATAAAAGCATTCAGAGTTTACAATCTGAGAACTAAAGTGATCATGGAATCCATACATGTGTCATTTGATGACAAGAAAATAACTGGACTTGAAGATGAAATTGAATATGATCAACTGCGCTTTGAAAATGAAGGTTTATTTTCTGATGATGTAAACTCTGATGAAGCAGTACCGACAAACTCTGATGAAGCGGTTCTGATAAACTCTGAAGAAGCATACTCTGAACCTCTACTGGTAAATACTGGAGAAACTGAAAACTCTCAAATTGAACAACATAGAGAATCAGTTGAGGGGGAGCGTGAAGAAGCTCAACAAGACACAGAAAGTGAGTCAGTTGAGGAAACTGATTCAAACTCTAACAGTTCAAACTCTGAGCCATCCAATTCAGGGGGAGCCTCAGATGCTGCAGAAAGTCAACATATAAATCAGGAGAGCATGGATCAAGGGGAAGGATCCAATAATGATGGAAGAAACCACTTACCAACAGCAAGAAAGTGGACACAGGCACACACACCTGATCTCATAATTGGAGATCCTGATGCTAGTGTGAGAACTAGAAGTGCAACAAATAATGAGTGTCTGTATCATACTTTCTTGTCTCAAACAGAACCAAAGAAGGTGGAGGAAGCTCTTCAAGATGCTAATTGGATTACAGCAATGCAAGAAGAGTTAAATGAATTTGAAAGAAATGAAGTCTGGACACTTGTACCTAGACCAAAGAATATATCAATTGTAGGTACAAAGTGGGTTTTCAGAAACAAGACTGACAGTGAAGGTGTGATTACAAGAAACAAGGCTAGACTTGTGGCTAAAGGTTATTCACAACAGGAAGGGATTGACTATGATGAAACCTTTGCTCCAGTTGCAAGATTGGAGGCCATAAGAATTTTTCTGGCCTATGTTGCACACAAGAAGTTTAAAGTCTTTCAGATGGATGTGAAAAGTGCTTTTCTCAATGGGAAGCTTGAAGAAGAAGTGTTTGTTGAACAACCACCAGGATTTGTAGATCCCAAGCATCCAGATTATGTCTACAGGCTTGACAAGGCATTATATGGACTAAAGCAAGCACCAAGAGCATGGTATGAAACTCTTTCTCAATTTCTTTTAGAAAGTGGATTCACAAGAGGTACAATTGATAAAACCTTGTTTTATTTCAATTCTGGTGATGATTTGCTTTTAGTTCAAATTTATGTAGATGATATTATCTTTGGATCTACTAATGACAAACTTTGTAAGAAGTTTGCAAAGCTTATGCAATCCAGGTACCAAATGAGCATGATGGGAGAGCTTAGTTATTTTCTAGGCTTACAGGTCAAGCAAACAGATGATGGTATTTTTATCAATCAAGCAAAATATACCAGAAATCTTCTCAAGAAATTTGGTATGCTTGATAGTTCATCTGCTACAACTCCCATGGCTACTGCAACAAAGCTAGACAAAGACACAGGAGCCTCAGTAGATATGACAAACTACAGAGGAATGATAGGGTCTTTACTGTATCTTACTGCAAGTAGACCTGATATCATGTATGCAACATGTCTTTGTGCAAGATTTCAAGCAGATCCCAGAGAGCCTCATCTAACAGCTGTAAAAAGGATTTTCAAATATCTCAAAGGAACCATAACCTTGGGTCTGTGGTATCCTAGAGAATCAGAGTTTAAGTTAATTGGTTACTCTGATGCAGATTTTGCAGGCTGTAAGATAGACAGAAAAAGTACAAGTGGAAGCTGTCAATTCTTAGGTGACAGATTGGTTTCTTGGTACAGCAAGAAACAGAAATCAATTTCCACATCCACAGCAGAAGCAGAGTATATAGCTGCTGGTAGCTGTTGTGCACAGATTCTGTGGATGAAGAATCAGTTGCTGGATTATGGTTTGAGGTACTCTAAGATACCTATTTTCTGTGATAACCAAAGTGCTATTGCTATGACAGGAAATCCAGTACAGCACTCCATGACCAAGCACATCAGCATAAGGTATCATTTTATCAGAGAACATGTGGAAGAAGGAAACATTGAGCTTCATTTTGTGTCTACAGACCAACAACTTGCAGATATCTTCACCAAACCTTTGAGTGAAGCTACTTTTACAAGATTGGTAAATGAACTTGGAATGATCTCTGGTTTCGACTAGAGATACGGGTTAGACTCAAAAACTATACATGTTTAATTTTTATGCTCATGATTCTTTGCATGTATTAACTGTTATGAGTACCAGTGTCATAAACTCTGAAAGTAAACTCTGATGCTAAACTCTGTAAGTCATAAAGTGTTGGTCATACTCTGATAGTTACAGTCTAATGCTATACTCTGATTGTAATTTTGTCTGAAACATATGGACCAATGAAGAAATTTGTATGGAACATAATTCTCAGTAAGTAATTGTGAATCCTTAAGAGATGTTTAGATTCTGATCTCAAATATGTGCAGTAAGTTAACACAGCATGATACTGTCTCTATATTTATAACATCTCTTAGTTTATTGATTCTATGCACTGAAGTTGTATTAGCTGTTTGCATTTTCTCTCATAAATTAATTGTATTAACTGATGAAAAGTCTAAACTCTGATTATTAATTATAAATAATTCACCCTCAAATCAAAAGATGCCAAACAGAGCACAAATTCCTTTGAGATCATGTTGTGCCTAGGAAGATCCAGGGACTTATTGTATGAAATAAGGGCTAAAATCTTTGATTTTTGGTGACTAGTGCCAACCACTGATTACTGGAAAAATTAAAAAAAAAAAATATATATATATATATATATATATATATATATATATATATATATATATATATATATATATATATGAAGGGGGTGAAGAATAAAAGATATATCCAAATGAAAGGATATCAAAATACAGAGTTTAGATATAAAAATCAGATTTTATGTTTTACATGAGAGTTTAGGCAACCAGTTTTTACTACTTAAGTTTGTGGATTTTATGCACTTTGAGATGGTCTAAATATTCATATTCAGTAAACTCTGCTATAGCACACACAATTATTCACACCTGTACAGTTTGAGAAAAGAGTTTATTGACAAAGAAGGACAAATGGTAAACACTGATGTATTGTGAGAAATACGCCGAGGTAATTTTGTTTTAATCTCTGATGATTAAAATGATTTCTTTGTTTCAGACATTTTATAATTTTGAGATTAGACAATTGTTTAGAAATACGAAAGAGTATGAGTACAAACGGTTCAAATTTGTATTAAACAGAGGAGAGAGAGGTTGAATGTTTTGAACAGTGTGGAAAGCGGTAATTATGGCTATTTTTACTGCGCGTGTGTATTGGAAGTTGTTACATACAGCTGTCAGCGTATACATGTTTGACATCTGTCCCACTCACACATTTTTCAAAGACGCCTGCTGTGTGTAGTAATGATTAAAACGATTGGGTTTTAATTTTCACTGTTATTATTTAAACTTACTACACATAAACGGTTCATTCTTTTACACACTTCATCTTTTCATAAGTTTTTACTCACAAACACTGTCTCAAACACTTTCACTGCATACATTCGATACTTTTCTCTATCTTTCTTCTAAACTTTTCTAATGGCTACTACAATGTTTACTGCTTCTGGGTTAGAATTCGTTCCTAATAACTATACTTCTCCTTTGGCAAATGAGAACGCACCGGAGGCGTTTCATTTGATTCAAGATTTCTTGTCAAACTCTGATGTTGGAACTGCTCTCACAGCACCATTGAAGCTGTCTGCATCTCAAATCAGATCTTTTTGGTAGACAGGTACTTATGACAATGGAGGAGAGTCTGGGTCTCCATCTATTATCTTTGAATTTCAAGGAGAAGAGTTTGTAGTTACTCCTACAACTGTTCGTGATGCTCTGGGCCTTGAAGACTTTAATGCTTTCACAATCTCTGTTGGAGATTTTGAGTTAGTTCGAATGATGAGGGAAATAGGATACTCTGGGTCACTGACAAAGCTTGGTCAGTTGAAGCGACCGCTCTTGCGAAAGGAATGGAGTTTCTTTTTCGACTGCATAACAAGGGCGTTCGGCAAGAAATGCACGAATTGGGATGCTATTCCCACGGATAGTCTGCAAATCGGGTATTCTCTTCTTTATGGAGGTAATTTTGATGTTGCTAGACTAGTTCTAAATAATATAGGTGAGAAAATGAATGAAAACAGAGGTGTAGTCTATTTTGCAAGATTTTGTCAATTGATATTCTCTGAATGTGTTTCTGACGTAGAGATAGATGAGAATGATGTGATTCCCTGTTTTAAATTACATAAACGCATTTTCTCTGATCTAACCAATAAAGATAACAAGAAAGGAGATGTTGGTGTTTTGTTGCTACCTGAGTCTGTGCAACAATTCCTGGTCAACTTACAACAACAACAACTTGCAAACGCTGAAGCTGGACCTTCTGTGTCTCAATCACAGAGGTCAAAGAAGTCTAAGGTAAGGGCTGTTAAGTCTGCAAGAGTGAAGCCATCAGAAACTGAAGCTGGGGTATCAAATACTGATGATATGCCTCAGAAGAAAAGGTTAAAGAAAAGAAGGGCCAACAGGGCAAAGTCTGATAATGCTGATGAGGAGAGTGAAACTGATGATGAAACTCTTCATCAGAGAAAAAGAAGATTGGTGGCTGCACATCTCTTTGGTGCATCCAATATAAATGCTGAAAATGTCAATCTGGACAGAGTTTTTGAGGAAAATGTTGCTGAAGCAGCATCTATGCCTGAAATGGTAAGTGCTGATGTAGAAGCTCCTACATCAAAGGCTGATGATGTAGTTGAGGAAGCTGCAAATGAAGCTACTATGTCCACAGAGGATAGAGCACATGTTGAGATTGCAGATGAAGCTCCTGAAATTATTGTTCAGGAGGCTACAGAAAATATTGAGGCTGAGTTTTTTGAGCCACAAGGATTTCATATGGAAGTTGAAGCAAACATCTCTGTAAACTCTGAACATTTCACAGAGGGTTTGGAAGCTGATCAAGATACTGCTGAAATTGCAGAATCTATGGCTTCTCACACAGAAATAATTTCTTTTGAATTTGAGAAAGGTGAGGAAGTCGATCAGACTTTAGCTGCTAATGCTACAGAAACTGTTGCTGCAAATCCTGATGTTGTTGACAAGGATGCAACAGAGAATGTTCCCATAGAAGCAGAGTTTGTTACAAACTCTGAGACTAATAAAGCTGAGCAGATAACTACTGAAGCTGCTGTAGAGAATTTCGATGAAGCTATGGCAGAGTCTGTTCCTGTTGAAACAGAGTTTGTTGCAAACTCTGAGATTCCAGAACCTGTTGCAGAGAAAGTTATTGTTGAAGCTGCACAGAGTAATTTTGAAACTGCTGCGGAGAATGTACCTGCAGAGAATACAACAGATAATGATAATGATGATGATAGTTCTGATCATTCACAAGAGGAGTTATTTGAGAGTCAAGCAAACTCTGATGAGCAAAGAGAGGTCAATCGAGCTACGGCTGAGCATTTTCAGGATATGTATTACAATAGATGGGCTGATGCCGATTGTATCTTTTCAGCACAGAGGGCTGCTGATTTTCTTGGTGATTTTGTGAAGACAATTTCAAATTCTGATATTCTTACAAGTCTAAAGGCTACTGTGATTCAAATTAAATCTCTCCACAACAGATTTGATGAGTCTCATAAGGAAGTCACTGCTTTGAGGAATGAAGTTGGTCTGAGAGATCTTACTCTGAAAAATGATAGAGCTTACTACAATTCCATGTTCAAGAAGCAAGCTAAGGACTCTGATGAAATTCAGAAGAGGCTTGGGAACGTTGAGGACAACCAGACTGCTATGTCTGCCCAACTGACTTCAATTTCTAATGCCATTGAGTTGTTGACATCAGTACTACTTTCTGATGATGTCAAAAAGGGGGAGAGTGTACCAAGTGACAAATGCAAAGACACTCAAACTCTGAGACGGAGGGATGATGGTAATGATGGTGGAAACAAGGGAGGAGATGGAAAGAGTTTAAGATTAAATTCTGATAGAAGACTACTTCCAAGAAGATCAAACTCTGATAGAAGATCAAACTCTGGAAAGGGAAATGCAAACTCTGCCAGTGGTTCAAGATTCAAGAGTTTGATAATCTCTGATAAGCCTACCACAGATGAGGAAATTGCTACTAAGGTGTTTATGGCAGAACATGGAAAAGATGTTACAATTTAAGATATCCAAGCTGAAGAGCAAATGCTTGCTGAAGAACACAAGAAGAATCTTGAAGCTGGAATCTACAAGAAGAAGGAAATCAAGGCTCCTAGAAAGAAAGAAACTGGAATTTCTATTAAAGAAAATACTCAACGGAGTATACAGTACACCAGGAGGCCTGTGATTACAAATGCTGATAAAGGAAAGGGTATACTGGTAGAAGAAGAACAGTTACCAAAGAAGAATTATTCAACCTCTGACAAAGCTCAAGTTGAAGTTTTTGAAGCTAAATCAACCTCTGACAATGCTCAAGTTGTGCAAACTCAGTTATCTTCACCACTCCAAGGTTTCAAAAGATCTTCATTACCTGAAACTCTGAAGCCTAGCCAGGTGAACTTTCTACAAACCAGAACAGTACTTGGAAAACAATCGTATGATAAATCTGGTTTGGGTTCCCACCAAGAGAAAAGAGTTAATAATAGTCCTTTAGATCATACATCACTGGCAGAACCTGGTGTTGGGGTTACTCAAGAAAACCTTGATAAACTAGAATCTGTTCAGATGATTTACCATAGAGGCTTGAAGAAGGAGTTTTTATTATACTTTATGGCTGATGGCAGAGTTTACAGAATTGGAGAAGATGATATTCGTCTGAAATTATGGGAAGAGCTAGAGTATGTTCTATATCTCCTGAAGATCAAAAATAGAAATACTCATAATGCTGCTCTGGTTTTAAAAGACAGAATGATGAAATCGAAAGTTCTTTTTGGAGGAAGTGTTTCCAGTGCATATATTCCTAAGTACAGAGATGCACATGGAAAGTTGGTGGAAATGAAGAAAAATAGTGCTAGATTCAGGACTGCACTAGATAAGAAAGTTCTAGAGTTCAATCTAGAGTCTGATAAGGCTTTTTATATCAGACTTGGCAATGAAATGAACAAGAACAGCATCTATTCTTTAAGGGCTGCCATTTATCAAATTGATGAAGATGAACCAGAATTGAAGGAGCTGAAGAAGGATATGATTGCTGAACTAGATCGAGCTGAGAGAAAGTTACTGTCAGATTATATCAGGACTGTACCTGATATCCAAGAAATTCAGTAAAGTCTGACTGTAAGTTTTTATGTTTTCTATTCTAAGTTAAATTTAAACTCTGTTTTAAAATTAAACTCTGCTATATTTTAAACACTGCATTTGTTATATGTTTTGACATCATCAATTATCTGTTTAACTTGTACATTTTTATTAAGCACAAGTTGGGGGAGATTGTTAGATATAATTGCTGACGTTTGTTCATCAGTGTTTAAGTACCAGGTACATATCAGAGTTTATCTAGAAGCCAGTCAGAGTTTGATAAAGTCTGACTGGGTGAAGAGTTTACATTGAAGCCAGTCAGAGTTTGATAAAGTCTGATGTGGTGATAGTTGACTTAGCTGTCAGTGCAAAGATAAAGATTCTAGAAGCAATATATTCTGAAGATGGAAAGAAGCAGAATATATTGATACAGCTAAGGAAACGGAATAGAAGACTGAAGCAATCCTTAATTGATATGAATTGTATAGCTAATTTATAGGAGTATCAATTAGATAAGGATTGTGTAACTGTGTACTATATAAACACAGATAGGTTATCCCTAGAAGGGATGCGATTATTGAAATATTATTCTTGTAACCTAGTAGCTCTTTGTGATTCATTAACATCACTAAGAGAGAATTATTTAATATAATTCAGTTTGTTGATTTACAAACTTGTGTTCTTGATTGTTATTCTCATACATACTTGATTATATATTGTGTAATCGGCCTAACAGATATCTTTTACCCAAATGCAAGCAAAGAAACAGTTACGAACATGTATGGACAGTGGGGTGGGATGAGAAGAAAACTATATATGGTGTATGTGGTAGTTGGTAAACTTGGCAGAAAATTTATACAAAATAAGAACACTAATAGTAAAGGAGAAAGTGAAATTGCATATGTAAAAAAGTTGGTGTACCCTCACCGTGAAAACTATCACATATATATAGTAAAAAATGACATGAATGATATGCAAGTATTAGGGGATTTTAGCTACAAGCTTGGGCAAGAATCATGTGATTTCATACGTTTTAAAATTAAAACGCCGGTTATACAATGAACCTAGACAAATAAAATGGAGAGAAAAAAAAACGGACATAATAAATCTCCAAATCAGCGTGTAGTTTTAAGACATAAGCTGCAAGTCAAACCACAGCTCTCCTCAAAAGTTGCAAAATCTTTAATAAAAAGAATATTATTTATTTAAAAAAATAATTCACATATTACCCAACAGGAAAGACTGCTCTGATACCATGATAACTACTGTGAATTTATGACTTGTGTGTGTTGCAGAAGAATAAGAGTGCCATTCTGGAGTAAAAAAATTGTGTTTGATATATTTAAATCTCCTGCAATTACAATCACACCTGCAATGCTTATATAGTCCAAGATACTCCCTCTGTCATTCTCATTTCTTTACTACTGTTGGCATGCATTTTAAGACTCCTATAAAGTATAGCTCTACAACTTATTTAAAATTTTCTTTTTCTAATTAAAAATTTAAACATTATATTTTTATTCAGAAAAAAAAAATTAAAATAATTTATCGAAGTATATTTCATAGGAGACTTAAAATGTGTGCCGAGCCCCGTTCTCCAATATAAATAATTGAGAAAGACGAAGGGAGTACATGTGAAATACTAAAAGACAAAGTAGAGATACCGTTCCTAAACCACCTAGCCATAGACTAGGTAAAAGAAAAAATAGAATGGCAGGTGGCTGAGCTAAGGTGGAATGTCCATCTATCATTAAATACTTTTATTGTAAACATAGATCCTTTCGGTCAAATTCAACGGACAGTGCGTCTTGGACTCCTTTAGTCATTTAGGAAGTGATGGTTGAATAGTGTACCTAGACCCAAATAAAAGATCTGGGCGAAAGTGTTGGTTCCAGCGTCCAATTTATTTCCTCATACACGGCCAAGAATATCATTCAAAAGTTTAATTATAATGCTTTTTTGCTTCAACTTCTAAAATTTAAATCGAAGATAGTAAGATGCTATGGTATGGAGTAGTAAAATTTCTTAGCCAACCCTTTTAGTGCATGCAGTTGGCTTGAGTTGAGTTGTGATAGAACTTCTAAAAACTGAAAAATAAAAATGAACAAGAAATTACAAACACCGAATACTTAGTTTATTACATATACTGCTGCTGCTACACTGCAAAACTACTAATAAAAATAGATAAATTATATTCCCTCCGTCCCAAATTGTTTGAACCTCTGACTTTTTCACGCATTTCAATGCGCTCGGTTGAGGTATTTGTAAATAATATTTTTAATTTTTTTTCGATTTGTATAAAAATATAGGATTTATACTTTTATACAAATAAAAAAAATTGAAAAAATATTATTTACAAGTACTTCAATCGAGCGCATTGAAATGCGTGCAAAAAGAAGTGGTTCATCATTTTTGGGACGGAGGGAGTAGTACTATATTATAGCTAGTTGCACACTAGAAATCTTAGAGCCATACTATGCCCAGAACAGAAACCCTCAAGTCAGCTAAATCTTCTTGAAATTTATCTTCCTTGTTACAAAACTGATCGGCCGGGTTTTTTTCTGGGAGCTTGGCATCCCTGTTTTCGACAAAACAAGGAAGTCCGGTGGAAGTTGTTGCACCACAAGAACAGAAAGGAAAAGTTGTTGATGTGGAGTAGAGTTGATCAGTGTTATGGTGTTTAAGAAGTTGAGAAACAAGAAGAAGTAGAGATGCCATTAAAAAATGTGTTCGAATTATGATCTTGAACACTTCTTAGAAGCTGTTGAGAGATGCACATGTTTGTGAAATTTAACTGACTATATATATCAGTAAGTAGTGACATGTATAGTGTTGGATCACATCGATGAAGTATAGGCCACTGGGTTTAATGAAGTAGAGAGTAGTTGTAAGCAAAAGTTGGTGCGGCAGAAACAAGGGGGAGTGTAGTTACTAGTTATATCATTCTGATGGAAGCTGCCTGTTTTGCCGGCTGCCTCATGATTTATTATTCCCCCTCCTTGTTTCTTAATTTTTTGGCACACGTAATTTTCTTAAAAATTTTGAAGTTTCAAATTTAGCTGATTTTAAAATTTAAACAAAATCAAATAATTAATTGTTAAATATCAAATTTTAAATTGTTAAATATTTAACTGTAAGTCGCCTTGTTCAGTTGTATAAAACCAAATCGAATAGATCCTTCTAGCCTTTAGAGCATCCATCCACCTCGATTCCATTTTCACTTCCATCCTACCCCATCTAATGCTACCTACTGAGAAAGTGGGTTTATAAAAAAAAGTGACAGATCCGTTGCAATACAATGTTATGGCCATGGTTATATATTTATTATTGGCTAATGTATAAAATGATAAAAACAAACTAAAAAGTAAGCAAGTGTAGAGAAGTTTAATTAAATTATATTAAAATATTAGAAAACAATGAAATGGGTAGTGACCACCGTGGCCGCTTTTTTTAGAACCCATCCAATGCAAATCTCTTAAAAAATAGATGGCCAAGTCGTTTTGGAAGTCCCGAAACAAGCACTTGGGCTCCCTGCTCGTTGGAAAGAATATATAAAACTTTTTTCTATTCAGTAAAAACAAAAATAAAAATCGCATAAGATATATGATATACTCCCTTTGTCCCTCTCATTTATTTACACTTTCTTTTTTGGATGTCCCTCTCAATTTTTGACATTTCAAAAGTTTTCTAAAATAGTAAAATTTTATAATATAAAAATTAAATGCATCCACTACTTTCCCACTATCTCCACTGTATACATTAAATATTGATTTGTCTCACCACTTTACTCATTTTTCTTACTACTTTTCTTCATTAAATTACACTTTTTTTTAATCTCCGTGTTCAACCTCAATGTAAAGAATCGAGGGGACGAAAGAGTAATAACTAACGAAACATTTACGAACGAACATGCTTTAGAAATGACAAATTAGTAAAATGATCTACAAAAAACAACAAATTCGGCACGGTCACACCCGGATCCACTCTTCAACCCAAAAATGAGTTTAAATAATACTCCATCCGTCCCCCTCAATTCTTTACATTGAGGGGACGGCACAGAGTTTATGAAAAAGTGTAAATTAATAGGGAAAAGTAAGAAAAATGAGTAAAGTGGTGGGACCAATCAATATTTAATGTATAAAATAGGTATAAAGTAGGTATAGTGGAGGAAAGTAGGGAATGTGATTGAATTTTATATTATAAAATGTTACTATTTTTGGTATGTAAAGAAATGAGAGGGACGTACCAAAAAGGAAAGTGTAAAAAAATGAGACGGAGAGTATACATAAAGTGGGTACCAATTTCATTTGTGATCTCACTTATAAATAAATTATTATTTCTCTTACTTAATTATATTATACATATTTTTGTAAAACTTATTCATATTATATTTTTTATTATTACATATTATGTAAATAAATTATTATTTAAATTTTGTTACATTTTAACTCTTTTTTTACTACATACAATTTACAATCTTATTTTTTTATTTTAATCATTTTCTTTTTATATATTAAATTAAAAAAATGTTTTAATTTTTATTTTTGTAATTTGATTGCATAAGATTTGCATGCACCAACTAATTATTTATTTAATAACTAATTAATTCAATGTTTTCAGTTAAAATAATAAAATTAACCCCAAAGTTGACATACTTCAAGTGTCAACCATTGGAGATGCTCTAAGAGTCACGATTCAGAAGCCACTCCGAAAACATATAGAATTTAGCATATTATGGTTGTATACTGGTATTATATTTGATTTATGTAATTTGTATTTTTTTTATTTGTTTTATAGATATCAGTTAATAGCTAATGGACGTGGGATGTGGGCATCTGGCATCTGGGTGCCGAATGCAACAGAGAAATATCACTATATCAGCAAAAATGGTCAAAAACCACCACGAAAATAGTAGGTTTTGGGGGTAAATTGGTAGGAATTGGGGTCAATTCCTACCATTTGACATGGTGAGAATTGCTCAGGTCGGAAATGGTGATGGTAGGAATTGGTGGCTTGTTTCTTAAAAGGCCCCACATGCCAAATGGTTGTCCATGTGGCGAGCCATATGGCGGTGGACCCCAACACGTCACTCGCCACTCGCCACGTCAGATGCCACGTGAAATTAATGTGGTCCCACGATGTTGAAATGGCATGCCACGTGTCACATAGGGCCCACTACCACGTCATTTTGTGGGGTCACTTTTTACCCCGGTCAAGGACTATTTCTTACCATGTGCAAATGGTAGGTTTTATACCAGTAGCATGTAAAATGGGCATTTGCTACCATATATTTCCTACCACCATTGCCAATTCCTACCAGCTATAACCTACCATATTCATCAATTTTCTGGGTTTCAAATGGTATGTATGGTAGGAAATGTGCTAGTTGGTAGGATTTAATAGCATATTCCAATTTATTTATTTTTTGATTTGGTCAATTCCTGTACAAATTATTGTACAATTCAATTCACAATTAATGACCACCTGTAGTACTATCAATTCATTAACTATTAACTTATACTAAATGCAAATAAATAAAACATTTAATCATATTCACAAAATAAAGAAACTAGTTCTCCGATAAGTTCAAAATCATCCAACAAACATGTCATTTTTGGACATAATTAATGGACGCTAGTAGTAGTTCTCCCAACAAGTTCAAAATCATTCACAAACACCATAATCTAACAAAGCATCATTTCCAAAAGAATTATCGGACACTAGCTAGCTACGATCATAGTTCTAATACGTCTCATCCACAACCAAAAACAAAGTTCCCACATCTAACATAATTCAAGATACTTAAAATTAAGAGTTTTAAGCAAGCTCTAGTAAGGTTTAATTATCCTCACTTTCGGAACCTTCACGACTGTCTTCACCTTCTTCACCTTCAGATTCACCATCTTCACCTTCCAAATCTCCTTCTGCACTTTCCGTTGCACCAGTTTTACCTTCACAATCAACCTCAACATCGCCTTCATCGTCGGATATGTCTGTCACTTCATCCTCTTCATTAGAACTATCACCCATGACCTATAATGTAAATAACACAAAAATACATAAGGGGCATACACATCAAGGTAAAATAATACTAAAGACGTAAAAACACTTGGAAGGAATCTACCTCTATTGCCTTATCTTGATATATACCTTTTCAACATATTATCCACAAGGTCTTCCATAAGATAAAGGACTTCCATTGAAAAGAACTAAGAGAATTGATTGCGGTTTGTTGGTGCACAAAGTCACGAAACTGGACAAGAAGAGACAATCACGCCATTACAGACTCGACACTCTTCTTTTGCAGCAACTGAACAGAGCTCAACCTCAACAAGGTCTGTTGGAAATAGTCCCACCAATACAACGTCAGATGAAAGTAGAGAACATACCAGAAATTTCAGACTGCTGAGCAAAATCTATGATGAAACTGAAGAAGTTGAGATTGAAGAGGAACTGTTGCTGCTGTGTACAGAGGAACCATCGAATTATAGTCAAGCAGAGAAAGAATTAGCGTGGAGAGAAGCTATGCAAAGTGAGATAGACTCGATCGAGAAAAATAAAACATGGATATTGACAGATCTTCCTCACGGGCACAAGGCAATCGGTTTGAAGTGGGTATTCAAAATCAAAAAGGACATGAATGGAGAGGTGGTAAAACACAAGGCCCGACTAGTGGCGAAAGGGTACGTTCAAAGGCAAGGTATAGACTACGAGGAAGTTTTTGCTCCCGTCACAAGAATGGAAACCGTGAGATTACTTCTGGCCTTGTCAGCAAAACATGGGTGGGAAGTCCATCATATGGACGTAAAATCTGCATTCTTAAATGGAGACATTGAAGAGGAGGTGTACGTACTACAACCGGAAGGGTTTGAGAAGAAAAATCAAAACCAGAAAGTGTACAAGCTGCTGAAGGCATTGTATGGGCTCAAACAAGCTCCACGAGCTTGGTATGCACGGTTAAGGAGATGTCTTGAGAAGCTAGCTAGGATTCGAAAAATGCCCATACGAACACGCGGTGTATACTAAACGGGAGGGAAATGAGTTTCTGCTGATTGGGGTGTATGTAGATGACTTATTAATCACGGGTTCAAACATTGGAAACATTCAAAAATTCAAGACACAAATGAAGAACGAGTTTGACATGAGTGATTTAGGAAAACTCTCATACTATCTTGGTATCGAGGTCGAGCAGAGGCGAGGAGGAATTGAGCTGAAACAATCAGGGTACGCAAAAAGGTTGCTTGAAAAAGCAGGTATGTCAAAAAGTAATCCAACAAAGTATCCTATGGAACCGAAAATTCAGCTAAGCAAAGATACTACTGGAAAGGCAGTTGATTCAACACTGTACAAGAGTCTTGTGGGGGGGTTGAGGTACTTAGTTCATACTCGACCGGATATAGCATATGCAGTAGGGATCGTAAGTCATTTCATGGAAAGACCAATAATGCAGCATATGAACGCTGTTAAACGTATACTTCGGTACCTAGTTGGCACATTGGATCATGGTTTGGTATACACAGAGAACTCGGAAAATCATCTTCTGTTGTCTGGCTTTTCTGATAGTGACTTGGGAGGAAATCTTGACGATCGGAAAAGTACAAGTGGCATGGTGTTCTATTTAAGTGAAAGTTTAATCACTTGGGTATCACAAAAACAACGTTGTGTTGCACTTTCTTCCTGCGAAGCTGAGTTCATGGCGGCAACTTCAGCCGCGTGTCAAGGAATATGGCTCAAAAATCTATTGAATCAGATCATGGATATGAATGTTGGCCCGGTTGTTCTATACATAGACAATCATTCTGCGATTGATTTAGCAAAGAACCCGGTTTTTCACGGAAGGAGTAAACACATAGATTTGCGGTTTCACTTTATCAGGGATTGTGTAGAGAAGGGAGATATCGTCATCAAGCATATCAGGACTGAGGAGCAAAGGGCGGACGTATTAACGAAGGCATTACCCACTGCAAAGTTTGAACAGATGAGGGAACTTCTGGGAGTCAAGAAACTGATTTAAACATGCTTGGATTAAGGGGGTGTATGTTGGATATTTAATCCAAACATCTTTAAGTGTAATAAAATGTTAATAGTCGTGTATATGGCTGTTGACATAGGATTTGATTTGGTCTTTATTTTCAGTTGAGAGTTTTTAGGATTAATTAAATAAGGCTGAGGTGGCCGAGTAGAAGTAGGAGTTCTGGTGATCACGTTAATGCGTGACTTTAGCTTTCTAGTTTTACATGCTTTCTATATATGCTTTGTAATAGTCTTCTTTGAGTCCGTAGAGTAAATCAAGCAGTACATTTCTTCTTGTTTTCTTTTCTATCTTACTGCGTAGATGGCAATAAACAGAACTGCATTCTATAAAAAGTTCAGTGGTTCCATTTGAAAGACCAAAATTTCAATTGGTACCATTTGGAAAAGCTAAGGGCATCTCCAATGGTTTCTCTTTAACTTCATATTTGAAGTTAAAGATGGACAAATATATCTCCAATGGCATTCAACTTTATCTTCAAATATAAAGTAATACTCTATAACTTTATCTTCAACTTCAAATATGAAGCAACACTATTCATATAAAGTAATGATTTTATAATAAATGAGTGATGAAATATTTGAAGATAAAGTTGTTTTATTATAAAGTTATGGTTGGAGATGGCCTAAAGTGAGTTTGAAGAAATATTTAGAGTAATGATTGGAGATGAAATAGTGATTTAAAGTTAAAAAGGTGAAAATTTGAAGATAAAATTATTTTATAATAGAGTGATGATTGGAGATGGCCTAATAGTACAGTGGTACCATTAAGAATTTTCCTTTTTTTTCCATAAGCAAGCACTAGTTCAAATCCCAAGTCATTTTTTTCTTATGTTACAATATTGTTATATTATTATATATTTAAATATTTTCTATTTATGACATTTTTAGAAAGTTTTTTACCACTCAAAAATTTGGCTCACCCTCAAATAAAAAGTCTAGCTCTGCCACAGCATGTAAATTAGGGTTCTTGGCTTATAATTTGAATTAGTTGGAATTTATTTATATTTTAATGAAGAATATATTACTCTATTTCATTATAATTATATTTTTCCATTATGATATTTTGTTTGTATTTTTATGAAAATGAGAATAATAACGCATCATGCTAAAAATTTATTTATTTTATAAATAAAGCATGTAATTTATAAAAAAAAACTAGTTTACTAAACCGCGCTTCGCAGCGGTTTTATAATAATTTCTCTAAATGTTTTTAAAAAATATTCTACAAAAAATGTTTTTAGATAAAACAATATTTCTAACATAAAATTAAGATTTCTTTTGAATTCTCTATTTTTTGCTTGGTCATTTACCGAAATTTTGAATAAATATAGAAAAGGGCAATTGTTCAATATTTTTTATTATTTTAATATTATATCAAATATTAGTATATTTATCGCCATTTTTTTATTTTTCTCAAAATTCATATTCCAACTTTTATTTTAAAATACATAAAATAATTCATATATTTCTCCTAATGAACCGCTCTCTCGTTAAACCTGTTTTAACCAATTACCCGCTTTCTCATTGTTACCAAATTTATATAGATAACAAACTAATTTATTAAATAAATTACATCACATATTAATCAATTTTATTATATCATAAAATTTTAAATATTTTTAAATGTTCTCATTTTTAATGTTTAAATATAGGTATTCGAGAAAACAAATGAAAATAAAATAAGATTTCTATATTTTATTTTATTTTATTTTATGTAAAGGAGAAAAAGGGGGCGGCGAGGTGGCACCACTCAAATCGTGTACTTTATTACTCAAATCGTCTTCTTTATTATTTTCCTCGATTAAAAAATAATAAAAAGAAATTAGTAAATAAATTGGACTCTTAGAGTAAGTTTAGGAGTATATTAATATATACTTAGTTTCATCCGTTAGAACATAGTAGGAAGTAATTAGTAAATAAATTGGACTTGATAAGAAAATCTAAGGAAATATTAACATATCATATTTAGCTTCGTTCATTGAAAGATAATAAAAAAAAGAAATTAGTAAATAAATTGAATTAATAGAAAAGATTTAGGAGAATATTAACATAGTATATTTAGTTTCCTTTGTTAGAAAATAGTAAGAATGAAATTGAGAATATCGAATAGAAAATTCATAAATAAAAAATATTCAGGCCTCTCCGTAATATATTTCAAATATTTTCTAAAATTTTAGGTTTTGATGTAAATAAAAATTCAGGAGAATATTCTGATAATATATTTAGTTTCCAATGTTAGTACGTATATTCATAAAAATCTAGAATAATATTAAAATTGTATATTTAGTTTTCTTAAATAATAAATATAAATATTAAAATTGTATATTTAATTTTCCTCATTAGTAAAAATTTAAAAGACAATTGAGATATTTTTAATAAAAAATTTAGGAGAATAATAAAATTGTATATTTAGCTTTCTCCATTAGTAAAGATTTTAAAGGCAAGAATATTAAAATTGTATATTTATTTTCTTTCATTAGTAAAAATTTTATTGGCAATTGAGACATTTTCGAATCTTTATATTAATAATTCAAAATTTTGAGAAAATTAAAAAAATAGATCGAAACGATTTGAGAGCCGCCACCTCACGTCTTCTACTTTATATATAAGCTAGTTGACTAAGTCGTGTTAGGAATGAATATCACCTAGAAACTAGACAGGGGGTGAATGGATAGTTTGATGGATTTTTGTTTTCTTGAAACTAAATGTAAGCTGTATATGATTATGCTATGTAATATGCAGAAAGTAAACAACACGCACAATCACTTTAATCTACTTTGTATAAGCAAATTAAATACTACAGCTTTCCAAGAAATTCACAATCGAATTTCTGGCTTCTAAACAAGAACAGTTTGTAATTGCTTGCTTACAGAGAAAAGAGCTTTGCAAATAACTATATGTATCTCTCTTTTTTTTGCTAACAATAGGATGTGCATGATATATATAAGCCCTATACAAACTAGTGCACACACCTATTTTTACACAGTTACCCCTTGCTGAAAGTCCAACTTGTCCTGCCATAAGACGTTAACTGTGTCAGGAAGGACCACCTGCTTTTCGGAGTCTTTCCCGTTTCTGTAGCTGCTTGTCTCTTATCTTTCTCTCCAAGTTTAGCTGTAGATTTGCCATCTGTTCTTTGGACCACCTTGCCAGAACAAATGCTTCAGTATTTGTCTCTTTTGATTCTTGGTTCTGTACCTTGATTTGTCTTGTTATAAACGGCTAAGTGTTGATATCGTGAACTCCACTTCATTCCTGACTTCACGATCTCCCTTGTGAGGACTACGCGATATAGCCTTTGAAGACTTTGCGACATAGGTCATTTGACGACTATGCGACATAGGTCATTTGATGACTATGCGACATAGGTCATTTGATGACTATGCGACATAGGTCATTTGATGACTATGCGACATAGGTCATTTGATGACTATACGACATAGGTCATTTGACGACTATGCGACATAGGTCATTTGATGACTATGCGACATAGGGCTTCTGAGGACTTCACGATCTAGGCTTCTTTGACTTTGCTGACTTCAACACTTCACGACATGTGTCTTGAGGACTTCTCGACATAGTATAAAATGGACTATGCGATATAGTACTTCACGACATGGATATTGGTGACTTCACGACATAGCTTTCTTTTGACTTTGCTATATAATGCCTTAGACAAATTTCTGCGACTTATTTCTTCATGGCCTTATTCATCTCTATCCTGCTGCATGAACATTACTGAACTTCTACCAGGACAATTATTCAATGGCCTATATACAATCTAGATGCAAGAAACTTTACTAAGCTCATTATAGATTTGAGCATACATGATAAAGCTATTGTTCATGAGAACAAGACAAGTACATTTAGAGACCTATACTATATCCCAGTGATAGAAATCACTAGGTCATGTAGTGTGACATAGTCACATAGTGTAGGCTTGTTAATAGTGGTATTCAGACATGTCTTGAGCCTAAAAATCTCCCCCAAATTGTGAGTAAGATCCTTAGGCACGATTTCATGTCTGATAACAAGCGTAACTTACATAAAAGGAAATTTAGTAACAGAGAGGACAATTCATGAACATTGAGATCAGGAATTTGATTACATAGAAAAATTTAAAGCTTACAGATTATTTTTGTTGCTCAGCAGCTTCAGCTTCCAATTGCTTCTCTAGTAAATCATCATACATCTTCTTTTTCCTTATCTCTTCTCTTCTCTTCATGTCTATGATGGCTTCTTGAAGTTCTTCTCTTGCAATCAGTTCTTCAATGAGAGGTGATCCTTTTAAGTCATCAATTGCAGCCTTGAGTGCACTTTCTACATAGGAGTCCAGAAACTCCATCCTTATTTTGCTTTGGCCTCCATTTGAGTTTTTGTACTCCACAATGTAAGGATTTTGTTTGACCCTGCACATCCCTTTCTGCCTTAGCTCTTTAGCCCTCTCCTCCATCTCAGCCATTTCTTTCTCTCTCTGTATGTTTTTCTCTTCATTCTCTTTCCTCATGTTTTCTTCATAATCAGCATGCATTTTCAAGTATCTGGCAATATCTATCTTCCATGTCCTTTCTTTTTTTTCTTCAAAATTCAGTAAGGCATTTATCCTTTCAAGCTCATACTTATAGAAATATTTCCAGCCTCCTTGCTTCATCATCCTTTCTCTTCCATCAGTGTACTTGATCTCTAGATGATCTAGCTTCACCTTGACTTCAAAGATTCTTTGAGCTCTCAAGAATGCTAGGGCATCTTCATCATAGTCTTCACTTTGATGCCTACAACATTAGTGATTATCCCATTCTTCTTTGTTATCCTTGTCCTCTTAGCTGCCCTCTTGATCTTCATGTGCTTCACTTGAGGTAGCTTTGTGGAGCAGGGAGAATTAGTCTTCAGTGCCACATCACTTGGAAGTAGCTTCATTCCCTTCCCCTTCATCCACTGTAACACTCCACTAGCTGCGACTTTGTGGAAGTGTCTTTTTGATGTTCCTTTTGTGGCTCCTTCTTTCTTCTGTGGCAATTCAGGTTCAGAAGTCTTAGATAATGATTTTGGAGGATCATTACTAACAGTACCCACCCTAGACATAGAGTCTTGTGTTGTGGTTAAAGTACTGCTAGAAATGTCCTTGACTTGCTGAATTCCACTTCTTGTTCTCTTGGTTGTTTCCTTTGTCCCCTTAGAATCCCTCTTGTCATCATCAGCACCTTTTGTCTTCTTTGAGGATTTGCTCCTGCTACTTTCACTTGGTCCATCCTTATCACTCCTTGAATGAGATCTCCTTCTGTAGGTTTTCTCCTCATCATCATCCTCACCATCCTTCTTCTTGCTCTTTTCTTTGACAGATTCAGGAATGACTCCATGAATCAGAAAAGATTGTAGAGTGTGAATCATTTCTAGTTCCTCAACTGTCCTAACTCCTTTCTTAGATCTCAGCATCTGCAGCACCTGTTTGATCTTTGCATTGTTTTTCATTTTCAGGTCTGAGGGAATGACAAGTTGGTCAATGCTGTTATCTTGAGATAGACTTTGGTAGATAATTGTCCTTGGCTTGGAGATAACCTCAGGCAATCTTTGATTTTGATCTATCTTCAAGTCATTGTATAGACTTTCATTGTTCACTCCATGCTTTTCAATCAACTCCAGAATGATTGACAGCTCAGTAAATCTCAGTCTTTCTAGAGTTTGAAATGATAGATGCCACAAGCAATTGTCCTTGCACACCATGATAACCAGCTCTCTTAGATGAACATCCCTGATTTTCTTTACTGCAACTGTGAAGTACTTGATGCTTTCCTTGAGCTTCTCTCTGTAGCCTCTTGCATCTTCATGAGCATTTCTGTAGATGGCTTTCAGAAACTCCAGGAAGGCCTCATCATGATAGATGTTTGAATTGGCAACTTCCTGTAGCTTGGCCTCTGTGATAACTGTAGCTTTCACAGGTTGAGCATTAGGAGTAGGTTGAGCATGTTGAGTAGCTGAAGTGTCTTTGGGCATTGTGGATGGATAGTAGGTGGTTGTGACTGTGCTTTTCTGACCTTGTGCACTTATGACCTCTACAGGGGGTAGGATTATTGGTTTGATTGTTTCTTCAGAAATTTTGCCCTTAAGCTTCTGTTGCTTGGCAGGTACTCCCCCTTTCTTTTGAAGAATGACCTCCTTTTGTTTCTCCCCCTTAGGCTTGGAATCAGACAAGATGTCTTGAGCTTCCCCAGGGATAGGCAGGTTCATTTGTCTCATCATAGAGGTCAACATTTGTTGTTGCACCAGCAAGATATTGGAGGTATTGTTGCCTTGGTCATCCAGCTTGTCATTGAGCTGGTTTAGAGATTGAGCAAGTATCCTGTTTTCATCTTTCAGAGATGCCACTTCTCTTTCTAGACCATCCACCTTGGAGAATAGCTGTTGAGACTTGAAAGAATTTAGAGATTGATCCTTGATCTTGGCAAAGTCAAATTTGGAGATGTTTGATGTTAGATCAGAATTCAATGATCGTCAGAAGCTAGACTCAACTGATCAGGATTGCTGACGTCATCAGTATTGCATGGTCATCAGTATTTGATCAAGCGTCAGTATCTTATTGATCATCAGGATTCCTACTCAGACTATGATCAGGATTGATCATCAGAACTTGAAGCTGATCAGGATTCCTACTTCGAGTTATATTTGGAGTCTAGATAAACATGGAAGTTTATTCTATTTGTTCCTGGTTTGTAGAATGTAGCTATCGATTAAGGATAGGTTTCTATCTTTGTTATTGATTAGGACTTATCTTGTTATTGATAGAGAAGTTGTGTGCACTATATAAACACAGTCTTGGTTTCGATTTATATGATTCGAACGAGAACATAATCGAATAGAAGCTCTCGAGAACATAGAATTTCTTGAGAGAGTTTTTGTAAACTAGCAGCTCTCAAGAACATCAGAATTTCTTGAGAGAGTTTGTAACAGTTTTATATCAGATTTAATAAAGCTGTTATCTTTCTTTTCATATTTGTGATATATACATTAAGAAGTCGATTATCTTACACTATTGTATTCAACCCCCCTTCTACAATAGATTATTACTGGGCAACAATTGGTATCAGAGCAAACTGATTTAATTCTGAATCAGATACGATCTAAAGATGTCGACAACCAAGTATGAAAGCATGAAGATTCCCATCTTAAAGATATCAGAATATCCTACATGGAGGCACTACTAGAAAACGGTCAATAGACATCGCCCATATGACATCGGTTTGTGATGCCACCGATGTAAAAGACCTTTATTAACATCAGTATAAAAATAACTGATGTCTTTATATTCTTACAACATCAGATTATGTCTTAACCGATGTCTAAGCGTTATCTTTAAAAAAACATTCCAGCCCGCTAATACTATTTCCCCCCTTTACCTAATTTTTTTCCCTCTCTGCAAATTCCCCCCCTTAGCCAATTTTTCGTCCCTCAATTTTCCCCCCAATTTCCCCACCCCTTTCCCCCCACCCCTTTTACTAAAACAAAAGTAAAAATAAATTAAAACAAATTAAAACAAATCTAACGAAGAAACTTTCTCTCTCAGTGCTCACTCGAACTCTCTCTCTTGAACTCACCTCTCTCTCTCGAACTCTCTTGAACTTGAACTCACCTCTCTCTCTCGAACTCTCTTGAACTCACCTCTCTCTCTCGAACTCTCTTGAACTCACCTCACACCCCTCTGAAGAAACTTTCAGTTCTCGAAAGCTGAATTGGTTTGTTTGAAGCTCGAATTAAAGCTCAAATTGGTAAGTGCTTGAAGCCCCATTTGTATGTATAATAAGTATTTGTAAGCATGTCTTTGAATGGAAACCCTAATTTAGTTTTCACTTTGGGGTTTTTAAAAATCAAAACCCTAATTTTTAAAATTGGGGGTTTGTAAAAATCGAAACCCTGATTTTTAAAATTGGGGGTTTGTAAAAATTGAAACCCTAATTGGGGTTTTATTTTATCATTTAGTTATAAGCATAAACATTTGTCATGTATTTGTTATAAGCATGCATTTGTTATAAGCATGTATTTGTTTGAACAATGTCTTCTGTTTTTTTTAATTTATTTTAACTGTTTCTTTGCTGCTTTTTGTGCAAGTTTTATGGGTTATATTTCCTGATTATTACACTCTGCATAAATTATTACACTCTGCATAAATTATGATTAACATGCTATTTTATGTTTATTATGATACTCTGCATGGTATGAATTCGACATGAAGGTCTTAGTATTTTATTATCACTGTGCTCTGTTTTGAAAGCTAAGATATGGAGTGATATTTAGGTACAATGCACATATATTTAGGTACAATGCTCTGCTCTATTTTATGAATTTGATAGCAAGTAATATTGTAACAGAATATTTACGTTGTATACCAAGTGAACAAAATAAAAATTATTTGATATAAATAATAAATAAACAATTTAACTTGATAAATTCCTAAATTAAATAATATGAACAACAATTGTTAGTGAATTATTAAACTATAAGTTATTTGACAATCAATAATGATCAGGTACACTACCTATTTCGAGAAAATGGATACGTCGTGGATTTTCACAGATAGAGATTCATTAGAGTATGAAATCGGGGTTGAAAAGTTTTTGATCTATGCGGAAGAAAATTGTAAAGATCCTAAGAGAATACCTTGTCCATGTGCACGTTGCGTTAATTTCAAACAGTTCTCTGTGAAAGTAATTAGGGGTCATTTGTATGAAAAGGGTTTTAGTGTTAGATATAATTGCTAATGTTTGTTTATCAGTGTTTAAGCAACAGGTACTGACAAGAGTTTATCAGAAGCCGATCAGAGTTTAGTTAAACTCTGATAGGGTGAAGAGTTTAAAGGAAGCTAGTCAGAGTTTATTTAAAGTCTGACAAGGTGATAGTTGAATTAGCTGTCGGTGCAGAATTGAAGATTCTAGAAGCAATACATTCTGAAGATGGAAAGAAGCAGAATATATTGATACAGCTAAGGAAACAGGATAGAAGATAAGAAGCAATCCTTAATTGATATGAATTGTATAGCTAACTTGTAGGAATATCAATTAGAGAAGGATTGTATGTAGCTGTGTACTATATAAACACAGATAGGTTATCCCTAGAAGGGATGCGATCATTGAGATATTATTCTTGTAACCTAGAAGCTCTTTATGATTCATTAACATCATAAAGAGAGAAGCTGTTAATAAGATTACAGTTTTATTGATTCATAAACAGTGTTATTAATTATTGTTATTCTCATACATATTTGATTATATTGTGTATTCGGCCTAACAATTGGTACCAGAGCCAAGGCTGTTTAATATATACAGTTTTACGATTAAAACACAGTAATAATCATGTCTGAAGAAAATCAAAATCAAGTTCCTCCTGTGGCTGAACAGGTTAAGCCAAATTCTGTGAGTCGATATGAAACTATCAGGGTTCCAATTCTCAGGCCAATAGAGTATCCAATATGGAAGGTGAAGATGACCATGTTTCTGGAGGCTACAGATCCAGAATATCTTGACAGAATCAATAATGGTCCTCATAAGCCAACTAAATTATCTCCTGCTGTTGGTGATAAAGAACAGACACTGATTCCAAAGGAAAAGAAAGATTATACTCCTGAAGACATCTCATCAATTGCAAAGGATGCAAAGGTTAGACATCTACTCCACAGTGCTTTAGATAATGTTATGTCTAACAGAGTAATTGGCTGCAAAACGGCAAAGGAAATCTGGGATGCTTTGGAAGTAAGGTGTCAAGGAACCACTGCTATAAAGAAGAACAGGAAGACAATACTCACACAGGAGTATGAGCACTTTGATTCAAGATCTAATGAAACCTTGACTGAGACTTATGACAGGTTTTGTAAATTACTGAATGATCTGTCTCTGGTTGACAAAGAATATAATCTTGAAGAGTCAAATCTCAAGTTTCTCTTATCTCTACCTGAAAAATGGGATCTGAAGACGACCTCAATCAGAGATAATTATGATCTTGAAGATACAGATCTTGATGAGATTTATGGCTTGTTAAAGACTCACGAACTTGAGATAGATCAAAGAAACAGAAGATCAAGCAAGAAGACAAAATCTGTTGCTCTCAAAGTTGAGGAGAAGCCCATTGAAAAGAAGGAATCGTCAAAGAAGAAAGCCAAGGGAAAGGCTTTAGTCATTAAATCTGAAAGTGAGTCATCAAACTCTGATGATGACTCAAACTCTGTTGAAGCTTCTGACTCTGAGGATGATGAAGAACAGTTGATGCAAATGGCGGCATTGATGGTGAAGACCTTCAAGAAGATGGGATTCAAGAACTTCAAGAAGGGTAAAAGATTCTCAAGGAGAGATTCAAATTCTGAGAAGAAGAATTTCAGAAAGTCTGATGGAAGGGATACCAAGTCTGGTAAGAAGGACAAATCTGAGATCCAGTGCTACAAGTGCAAAGAGATGGGTCACTATGCTCCAGAGTGCAAGAAAGGAAAAACTGGAAAAGCACTCGTCTCTAAAGGCAAAGACTGGGCAGATACTTCAGATTCTGATGATGGAGAAAATTATGCTCTTATGGCAACTGTCAAAGATGAGACTGAATCATCAGAAAATAAGGTACCCCTAACTACTTATGCGTATGATACTGATAATATTTCTGAATTAAGAATTTATCTTAAGAACATACATGTTAGTTATAGGGATCAGACTTTAGAGAATGAAAGGATTAAATCTGAGAATCTTAGTCTTAAAGAAAGAAACAAGTTTCTTGAAAGAGAACTTGAGAATATGAAGCAGACTCAAAAAGAAAGAGATGATGCTGTTTATGTGGAACAGGAGTTGCTTAAAAGGTATAGGCAACTAGAATCTGATTTAGAGAAGGAAAGAAAAATTATTAAAACTTGGACTAATTCTGGCAGAGATACACATCAAGTTTTTCAAACAGATGCTGTAGGTTTAGGATACAGTGAGGAAGATGAACTTAGGTTTCAAGATAAAATTAAGTTTAGAGCTTTCACAAGTTCATATTCAACTCCTGTAACATTTGTTCCTGAATCTGGAAAGTTAAAATCTGCAGTTGTGAAAGAAACTGTTATGGAGCCAGTTGAAACTTGTGTTGAACAAGTAGATACTGAATCTAAAACAGAGAAGCCTGTTGAGATAGAAGCTGTTAAAGAACCAATAAGAGTCTGTGAGAAACAGGTTAATGTTGGTTTAATGACAGGAAAACAGTTTAAACATAAGCTCAAAGAGGTTAAGTCTGCCATGAAACCTAAAGGGTCCAAGAGAAATAGGAATGGAAAAATAGGCATAAACAATAGAAATAATTATTTGCCTAATGCTGGTGCTTTAAGGAAAACATGTTACAGTTGTGGTAGTTCTAATCATCTTGCTAGATTTTGCACTAAGAACAAGCATATTAATTCTTTACCTTCTACTTCAGAAGTAAAGAATGATTATGTTAGAGTAAAACCACAGACCTTATGCAAACATTGTGGGAGCACTTGGCATTCCATTTACACTTGTAAGAGTTATCATGCAATTTATCATAATTACTATGAGCTAAAACCCAACTTGAAGTGGGTTAGAGCAAACTCTGCTAGTGTAAAATCTGACAATGTTAGTTTAAACTCTGAGAAAGTTGATTCCGCTGCAAAAGCTAACACTGTTAAGAAAGGCAAAGGATCCAAGCAAGTCTGGATCCTTAAAACTAACACTTAGTATTTGTTTGTGATTGCAGGGTATAATAGAGAGCACACTTATCTTGGACAGTGGATGCTCAGGACATATGACCGGAAATAAAGCCCTGCTATCAGACTTTGTGGAGAAGGATGGCCCAAAAGTTTCCTATGGAGATGGCAACGTAGGACATACTCTGGGATATGGCAACATTAATCTTGGAGGTGTCATCATCACTAATGTAGCTCTAGTCTCAGGACTCAAGCACAATCTGTTATCTGTGAGTCAAATCTGTGACAGAGGAAACCATGTAGATTTTCATAGTGAATACTGTGAAGTTATCAGTAAATCTACTGGAAAAGTTGTTCTAGTTGGACACAGGCGCAACAATATTTATGAAGCAAGTTTGGTAACAAATTCTGATGGAAAAACAGTGTGTCTGACTGCAAGAATGTCAAATGAAGAGAGTTGGAATTGGCATAAAAAGCTCTCTCATCTCAATTTGAACAACATTAATGAGCTGATAAGAAAGGATCTTGTAAGAGGACTCCCAAAATCAACACTCAGTCTAAATGGCCTATGTGATTCCTGTCAAAAGGCCAAACAAAGGAAGTCATCTTTCAAAAGCAAGTATGAATCTTCAGTGGTGGAACCTTATCATCTTCTACATGTTGATCTCTTTGGACCAGTGAATATAATGTCAATGGGCAGAAAGAAATATGCTCTAGTAATTGTTGATGAATATACTAGATATACATGGGTGTATTTCTTGTCAAAGAAGGATGAAACTGCTCAAATTCTAATGGATCATGTAAATCTACTGGACAAAGGATCACAGCACAAAGTCAAAATAATAAGGAGTGATAATGGAACTGAATTCAGAAATTCATTCATGGAAGCTTTCTGCAAGGAAAGAGGGGTGAAACAAGAATTTTCTGCACCTGGCACTCCACAGCAAAATGGTGTAGTTGAAAGAAAGAACAGAACTTTAATTGAAGCAGCCAGAACTATGCTTGAAGAAGCAAAATTACCAACTTATTTCTGGGCAGAAGCTGTTCAAACTGCTTGTTTTACTCAAAATGCTACACTGATCAACAAGCATGGGAAAACACCATATGAGATGGTGAAAAATAAGAAGCCAAATTTGAAATATTTTCATATATTTGGATGCAAATGCTTTGTGTTGAAGACTCATCCTGAACAGTTGACAAAGTTCGAGTTAAAAGCTGATGAAGGAATTTTTGTTGGCTATCCACTGTCAACAAAAGCATTCAGAGTTTACAATCTAAGAACTAAAGTGATCATGGAATCCATACATGTGTCATTTGATGACAAGAAAATAATTGGACTTGAAGACAAGGATGGATATGATCAACTGCGTTTTGAAAATGAAGATCTACTCTCTGATGATATAAACTCTGATGAAACAGGGTTGACAAACTCTGACGAAGCATACTCTGAACCTCTACTGGTAAATACTGGAGAAACTGATAATTCTCAAATTGAACAAAATAGAGAACCAGTTGAGGGGGAGCGTGAAGAAGCTCAACATGACACAGCAAGTGAGTCAGTTGAGGAAACTGATTCAAACTCTGACAATTCAAACTCTGAGTCATCAAATTCAGGGGGAGCCTCAGAGAATGTAGAAAGTCAACATATGAATCAGGAGAGCATGGATCAAGGGGGAGGATCCAACAATGATGCAAGAAACCACTTACCATCAGCAAGAAAGTGGACACAGGCACACACACCTGATCTCATAATTGGAGATCCTGATGCTGGTGTAAGAACCAGAAGTGCAACAAATAATGAGTGTCTGTATCATGCTTTCTTGTCTCAAACTGAACCAAAGAAAGTGGAGGAAGCTCTTCAAGATGCTAATTGGATTACAGCAATGCAAGAAGAGTTAAATGAATTTGAAAGAAATGAAGTCTGGACACTTGTACCTAGACCGAAGAACAGATCAATTGTAGGTACAAAGTGGGTTTTTAGAAACAAGACTGACAGTGATGGTGTGATTACAAGGAATAAGGCTAGACTTGTGGCAAAAGGTTATTCACAACAGGAAGGAATTGACTATGATGAAACCTTTGCTCCAGTTGCAAGACTGGAGGCCATAAGGATTTTTCTGGCCTATGCTGCACACAAGAAGTTTAAAGTCTTTCAGATGGATGTGAAAAGTGCTTTTCTCAATGGGAAGCTTGAAGAAGAGGTATTTGTTGAACAACCACCAGGATTTGTAGATCCCAAGCATCCAGATTATGTCTACAGGCTTGACAAGGCATTATATGGACTAAAGCAAGCACCAAGAGCATGGTATGAAACTCTTGCTCAATTTCTTTTAGAAAGTGGGTTCACAAGAGGTACAATTGATAAAACCTTGTTTTATTTCAATTCTGGTGATGATTTGCTGTTAGTTCAAATTTATGTAGATGATATTATTTTCGGATCTACTAATGACAAACTTTGTAAGAAGTTTGCAAAGCTTATGCAATCCAGGTATCAAATGAGCATGATGGGAGAGCTTAGTTATTTTCTAGGCTTACAGGTCAAGAAAACAGATGATGGGATTTTTATCAATCAAGCAAAGTATACCAGAAATCTTCTAAAGAAATTTGGTATGCTTGATAGTTCATCTGCAACAACTCCCATGGCTACAGCAACGAAGCTTGACAAAGACACAGGAGCCTCAGTAGATATGACTAACTACAGAGGAATGATAGGGTCTTTACTGTATCTTACAGCAAGTAGACCTGATATCATGTATGCAACATGTCTTTGTGCAAGATTTCAAGCAGATCCTAGAGAGCCTCATCTAACAGCTGTAAAAAGGATTTTCAAATATCTCAAAGGCACCATAACCTTGGGTTTGTGGTATCCTAGAGAATCAGAGTTTAAGTTGATTGGTTACTCTGATGCAGATTTTGCAGGCTGTAAGATAGACAGAAAAAGTACAAGTGGAAGCTGTCAATTTTTAGGTGACAGATTGGTTTCTTGGTACAGTAAGAAACAGAAATCAATTTCTACATCCACTGCTGAAGCAGAGTATATAGCAGCTGGTAGCTGTTGTGCACAGATTTTATGGATGAAGAATCAATTGCTGGATTATGGATTAAGGTACTCTAGAATACCTATTTTCTGTGATAACCAAAGTGCTATTGCTATGACAGGAAATCCAGTACAGCATTCCATGACCAAGCACATCAGCATAAGATATCATTTTATCAGAGAACATGTGGAAGAAGGGAATATTGAGCTTCATTTTGTGTCTACAGACCAACAACTTGCAGATATCTTCACCAAACCTTTGAGTGAAGCTACTTTTACAAGATTGGTAAATGAACTTGGAATGATCTCTGGTTCTGACTAGAGATACGGGTCAGACTCAAAATTTATACATGTTTAATTCTTGTTGCTCATGATTCCTTGCATGTGTTAACTGTTATGTGAACCAGCATGTTAAACTCTGATGATAAACTCTGTGAAGTGTTAGTCATACTCTGAAAGCATACTCTGAAGATAAACTCTGTTGGTCATACTCTGATAATTACAGTTTAAATGCTATACTCTGATTGTAATTTTGTCTGAAACATATGGACCAATGAAGAAATTTGTATGAAGCATAATTCTCAGTAAGTAACTGTGAATCCTTAAGAGTTGTATAGACTCTGATCTCAAAAATGTGCAGTAAGCTAACACAGCATGATACTGTCTCAATATTTATAGCATCTCTTAGTTTATTGATCCTATACACTGAGTCTGTATTAGCTGTTTGCATTTTCTCTCATAAGTTAATTATATTTACTGATAAAAAGTCTAAACTCTGATTATTAATTTCAAATAATTCACCCTCAAATTCAAAAGATGCCAAACAGAGCACAAATTCCTTTGAGATCATGTTGTGCCTAGGACGATCCAGGAACTTATTGTATGAAATAAGGGCTAAAATCTTTGATTTTTGGTGACTAGTGCCAACCACTGATTACTGGAAAAATAAATAAAAAAAAAAAAAAAAAAAAAAAAAAAAAAAATTAATAAAGGGGGTGAAAAATAAAAGACATATCCAAATGAAAGGATATCAGTAATACAGAGTTTAGATATAAAATCAGATTTTATGTTATACATGAGAGTTTAGGCAACCAGTTTTTACTGCTTTAGATTGTGGATTTTATGCACTTTGAGATGGTCTAAATACTGATTTCGGTAAACTCTGCTACTACACACACATATTTTCACAACTGTACAGATTGAGAAAAGAGTTTAATTGACAAAGAAGGACAAATGGTAAACACTGATGTTTTGTGTGAAATACGCCGAGGTTACTTTATTTTAATCTCTGATGGTTAAAATAATTTCCTTGTTTCAGACAGTTTATGATTTTGGGATTAGTCATTTGTTTTTCAAAAAAGTGTGATTGAACAAAGAAAAGATAGAGTTTGTTTGATAGTGATTGACCAATGCTATTGAGTATGTTTATTAAGTCCTGTTTGTGATTTGTATTGCTGCTGAGTATGTTAGTTAATTGGTTAAAGTTTTTTTTTGTCTTTCCAATTACTAGGTAAAATTGATAATACTGAAAGTAAAGCAATAAAATGAGTCTTTTTCATTAATTGATTCAAACTCTGTTACATTCAGTCAATTACATACTCATGCTTAGCTAATCTTTCTGGTACATACTAATCACTATGGTTACAAAAGAGAAAATCTATTTAACCAGGACAAGTACTTGAATGCTATCCAACATCGAAGCAGAAGAGCTAGAGCCAGAAGCTATTGTGCTCTACTACTTCTGATGATAGCTACCCAGTTGCTCATCTGGTCATTATACCATTTGGGATAGCTTGAAATCCTCCTAATGATGAATCATCATCATCATCTTCTCGGGATCTCTTTCTGCTTTGCAGTTTGCAGGATTCTAAGAAGAGGTTTTCTTTTGAACCCGACAAGAAACTCAGTTGAAAAAGCATGAAGCAGATCTCCATGGCATCTTCATCTGCGAGGATTGGTGCATCATATGGTCCTGGACGGAAGATGTATACATGAGGGTTGGAGAAAGGCCCTTCGGCTATTTCATCATCTACGATAAGGCCTTCGTCATTCAAGAATGAGAGAACAAGAAACTCATCGATAAGATAGTTTTCTTGTTGCTGCCAGTTCATGTTCAAAAACTCTTCCACATCCAGGAATTCGAAAGTTCCAGCCATTTTGGTGTATAGTAAGTTTAAGATATGAAGCCTGTTGTTACATTGCTTTGGTATTTAAAGCATTCAAACAGGGTATCTGAAAGGTTTTTCTTGGAGATTGAAAGGTTTTCGAAGCGCTTGGGATACTAAGGTGTCTCCACGTTTGCACGTGTGTATAGGAAGTTGTTAGATACAGCTGTCAGCGTATTCACGTTTGACATCTGTCCCACTAACATACTTCTAATCTTTACAGTTATTATTTAATACACTACATACACACGATTCAATCTTTTACGCATTTCATCTTCTCATAACATTTTACTCACACACAAACACTCAAACACTTTCAAAGCCCAGTACTTTTTGTTTTCAAATCTTACAAATGGCAACTACAGCGTTTATTGCCTCTGAATTAGAATTTGTCCCAAATAACTACTCCGCTCCTGTAGCAAATGAGAACGCACCGGAGGCGTTTCATTTGATTCAGAGTTTCTTGTCAAACTCTGATATTGGCACTGCTCTCACCGCACCATCGAAGCTGTCTGCAACACAAATCAAATCTTTTTGGCAGACAGGTGTTTATGATAATGGAGGAGAGTCTGGATCTCCATCTATCATTTTTCAATATGAGGACAATGACTATGCTGTTACTCCTACTACTGTTCGTGATGCTTTGGGTCTTGAAGATTTCAATTCGTTCACAGTTGCTGTTGGAGATTCTGAGTTAGTTAGAATGATGCGAGAAATAGGTTACTCTGGACCACTGACAAAGATTGGTCAATTGAAGCGACCGCTCTTGAGAAAGGAATGGAGTTTCTTTTTCGACTGCATTACAAGAGCGTTCGGGAAAAAGTGCACAAACTGGGATGCAATTCCCACTGATAGTTTACAGATCGGGTATTCTCTTCTCTATGGCAGTCAATTTGATGTTGCTAGATTAGTTTTAACTAATATTGGTGAGAAAATGCTAGAGAATAGAAATGTTGTTTACTTCTCTAGGTTTTGTCAATTGATATTCAATCATTGCTGCCCTGATGTTGAGATTTTAGATGAGGATGTAATTCTTTCATTTAAATTGCACAAACGTATATTCTCTGATCTTATCAACAAGGACAACAAGAAAGGAGAAGTTGGTCCTTTAATGTTCCCTGCATCTGTGCAACAATTTCTTGACAACTTGCAACAGCAAAATGTCTCAACTACTGAAGCTGGACCTTCTGTATCTCAACCACAGAGGTCAAAGAGATCTAAAGTTCGAGCAGTTAAGTCTAACTTGCAACAACCTGAAGCTGAGGTATCAAATGTTGATGCTGTGCCTCAGAGAAAAAGAATGAAGAAAAAGAGAGCCCAACGACCAAAGACTGTTGCTGCTGATTCTGTTGCAGACTCAGATACTGAAGCTGATGAAGAAAATCTTCATCAGAGAAAGAGAAGATTAGTTGCTAATCAACTTTTTGGTGATATTATTGCCAATATGAACAAAGTTCCTGAGGAAAATGAAGCTCCTGAAGCTTTTGTTCAGGAGGAAGCTGCAAATCCAGAAGCTGTCAATCAAGACAGGCTAAATACTGATGATATTGAAATGGATTTTGATAGAGAAGCTCCTACATCAAAGGCTAATGATGTAGTTGAGGAAGCTGCTGCTCATTCTGACAGCAGAATTTTTGATCTTGAAGAAAATGTAAGAGAAGCTGATCAAGCTACTACAGAATTGGTAGAAACTATTGCTTCCCACACAGAAATCATTTCTCTTGATTTTGAGAAAGGTGAGGAAGTTGATCAGATTAGAATTGATCATCCTACAGAAGCTGTTGCTGTACCTGCTGATGCAACAGAGAATGTTCCTGTAGCAGCAGAGTTTGTTGCAAACTCTGAAGATGCTCTTGTTCTTGAAGCTCTACAACAATCAGTTGTTGAGATTGTTCAGCGAGAAGCAGAGGTAATTGCTAAAGCAAACTCTGATATTCCTGAAACTGTTGCAGAGAAAGTCAATGATGAAGCTGCACAGTTAGAACATGAAATCACTGCTGAACATGTTCCTGAAGAGATTGCAAGAGAGGATGACAATGTTAATGCTAGTCCTGCTCATTCACCTTCACACATATCTGACATTCAAGCCAACTCTGATGAAGAAAGAGAGTTCAATAGGGCTACTGAAGAACATTTTCAAGAGATGTACTTCAAGAACTGGACGGCAGCAGATTGTATTTTCACTTCACAAAGGGCTGCTGATTTAACTGCTAACTCTGTTAAAGAGATTACAAATCCTGCACTTCTCAGTCATCTCAAAGCAACTGTTGTTCAAATCAAATCATTAAACAATCGTTTTGATGCTTCTGATAAGATGATTGAAGGGTTAAGGAATGATATAGCTACAAGAGAGCTTACACAGCAGAAGGACAAATCTCTATACATCTCTTTGTGTAAAGAGCAAAAGACTTTCAATTCTAGATTGTCGAAAGTTGAGGAGAATCAGACTGCTATGTCTGCTCAACTAACTTCAATTTCTAATGCTCTGGAGTTGCTGACATCAGTACTACTTTCTGATGATGTCAAAAAGGGGGAGAGTGTACCAAGTGACAAATGCAAAGACACTCAAGCTCTGAGACGGAGGGATGATGGTAATGATGGTGGAAGCAAGGGAGGTGAATCTGAAAAGAGTTTAGGCTTAAGACCATCAAGATCGAGATCAAACTCTGAGAGAAGATCAAACTCTGGTAAGGGAAAAGTAATTTCTGCCAGTGGTTCAAGGCTCAAAAGTTTGATAAACACTGATAAGCCTAGCACTGATGAAGAAGTTGCTGCTAAATTATTTATAGCAGAACACGGAAAAGATGTTACAATTGAAGATATCCAAGCTGAAGAGCAAATGCTTGCTGAAGAACACAGGAAGAATCTTGAAGCTGGGATATACAAAAAGAAAGAAATCAAGGCTCCTAGAAAGAAAGAAACTGGAATTATTATTAAAGAAAATACTCAACAGAGTATACAATACACCAGGAGGCCTTTGATTAGAAACTCTGATAAGGGTAAAGGCAAAATGATTGAAGAGCCTAACCTGAAGGAGAAAGAATATTCAACCTCTGACATTGCTCAAGTTGAAACAAGATTACCAAAATCAACCTCTGACGCTGCTCAAGTTGATGATACTATTGAAGTTAAGCCAGCCTCTGACAAGGCTCAAGCTGTGCAAACTCAGCTAGCTCCACAACTCCAAGGTATTTTTAGAAGACCTGTACTATCTGAAGCTCTGACACTTCAACCTGTGGATTTTTCTCAAACCAGGACTGTACTTGGAAAAGAAACTTTTGATAAAGCTGGTTTAGGTTCACATAGGGAGAAGAGAATAAACAACAGATCTGGAGATCAATCATCATTGGTAGTATCTGGCACTATTACTCAAGAGAATCTTGATATGCTAGACTCTGTTCAGTTGATATTTCACAAGGGTTTGAAGAAAGATTTTCTGTTGTATTTTATGAATGATGGAAGAGTTTACAGAGTTGCAGAGTCTGATATAGATCTCAAATCTTATCAAGAATTGGAGTATGTTCTGTACTTGTTAAAAGTCAAAAACAGAAACACTCACAATGCTGCTACATTTATCAGACAAAAGATGCAAAGATCTAAGGTGATGCTTGGAGGAGGAATTTCAAAGGTATACATTCCTAAGTATAGAGATGCTTATGGAAATGTTATAGAAATGAAGAGAAACAGTGCAAGACTAAGGACTGATCTGGGAGTTAAAGTCTTAGAATTCAATCAAGAATCTGATAAAGCACATTTTATTAGGCTAGGGAATGAGATGAGGAAGAATTCCATCTATTCTCTGAGAGTTGCTATTTATCAGACTGGTGAATCTGATCCAGAACTCAAGGAACTGAAAGAAATCATGGTTGAAGAGCTGGAAAAGGCTGAAAGAAGACTTCTAATTGATTATCTCAGGACAGTGCCTGATATTCAAGAAATCAAATAAAGTCTGACTGTAAGTTTTTAATATTTTCTATTCTAAGTCAAATTTAAACTCTGTTTTTAAATTAAACTCTATTATATGTTAAACACTGCATTTGTTAAAAGGTTTTGACATCATCAATTATATGTTTAACTTGTACATTTTATTATGAACAAGTTGGGGGAGATTGTTAGATATAATTGCTAATGTTTGTTTATCAGTGTTTAAGCAACAGGTACTGACAAGAGTTTATCAGAAGCCGATCAGAGTTTAGTTAAACTCTGATAGGGTGAAGAGTTTAAAGGAAGCTAGTCAGAGTTTATTTAAAGTCTGACAAGGTGATAGTTGAATTAGCTGTCGGTGCAGAATTGAAGATTCTAGAAGCAATACATTCTGAAGATGGAAAGAAGCAGAATATATTGATACAGCTAAGGAAACAGGATAGAAGATAAGAAGCAATCCTTAATTGATATGAATTGTATAGCTAACTTGTAGGAATATCAATTAGAGAAGGATTGTATGTAGCTGTGTACTATATAAACACAGATAGGTTATCCCTAGAAGGGATGCGATCATTGAGATATTATTCTTGTAACCTAGAAGCTCTTTATGATTCATTAACATCATAAAGAGAGAAGCTGTTAATAAGATTACAGTTTTATTGATTCATAAACAGTGTTATTAATTATTGTTATTCTCATACATATTTGATTATATTGTGTATTCGGCCTAACATTTAGTTTGGGGTATACTGATTGGATTTGGCATGGAGCTAAGGGTAAGGGTAGATCATCTGTTGGTAGTACATTTTCGGCTTGCCCTCTAGAGAATATTGCTGTATCACAAGCATCACAGGCACAAGTAGGTGATGTTTGTGAAGCAGCATATAATAATAATAATTTGGGTGATGATTGTGATAAAGATTCCGATGAGTTCAAAAGGTTTTTGGCTGATGCAGAGCAACCTTTATTTGAGGGTAGTGGGTGCACTAAGCTAGATTCAATGTTAAAATTATATAATTGGAAAGCGAGATTTGGTATTAGCGATAGTGCCTTTTCGGATTTACTCTCCTCTGTAGGCTCTTTACTTCCTACAGATCATGTCTTGCCAACTAATGCATACGAAGCTAAGAAAAACCTATCTGATTTAGGCCTTGAGTATATAAAATTTCATGCATGTCCAAATGAATGCATTCTATATAGGGGTGTAAATGTCGATGCTAGTGAGTGTCCCAAGTGCCACATATCTCGCTGGAAGCTAGGGAAGGATGGTAAAGCGAGGGCTAACATTCCGGCCAAAGTTATGTGGTATTTTCCGATCATTCCAAGATTTAAACGGATGTTTAAATCTGCTTCTACTGCTAGACTAATGACTTGGCATGCAAACCAAAGAACTGAAGATGGCCTCATGCGCCATCCAGCTGACTCTCCCTCATGGCGGAATATAGATTATATGTGGCCAGACTTTGGCCGTGAGTCTAGAAACATTCGATTAGCTTTAGCCGCAGATGGTATAAATCCACATAATAATGGCTTTAAGAATAAATATAGCTGCTGGCCAGTAGTATTGTCAACTTATAATCTTCCTCCTTGGTTATGCATGAAGAGGAAGTTTATGCTGTTAACGATATTAGTCTCTGGTCCGCACGAGCCAGGTAACAACATTGATGTATTTTTACAACCGTTGATTGATGATTTGAAGAAGCTTTGGGAAGAAGGAGAACCAAACATTTACGATGCTAATACTAAATCTTTTTTCACTTTGAGGGCAATATTAATGTGGACGATAAATGACTTCCCGGCATATGGAAATTTATCTGGCTGCGTGAATAAGGGTTATATGGCATGTCCAGTGTGTGGTGATAATACCGTAGCTAAATATTTAAGTTATAGCAAGAAAATGTGTTACCAAGGTCATCGTCGCTATTTGCCTAGGCATCATCCCTATAGGAGGAAAAAGGCAGCTTTTAATGGTGAGCAAGAGCTTGGACATGCACGTCAACCCCTTTCTGGAGTAGAGGTGTTAGAACAGCAGAAGAAAATAAAATTTATTTTTGGAAATGAAGTAAAAAGGTCAAAGAAGGTGGACTGTGCATGGAAGAAAAAGTCAGTATTTTTTGAGTTAGAATATTGGAAGTTTCATCATGTTCGTCACTGTCTCGATGTTATGCACATCGAGAAAAATGTGTGCGATAATCTGATTGGAACACTACTGAATTTAAAATATAAGTCTAAGGATAGTGAGGCATCTCGTCGTGATATGTTTGAAATGGGCATCAGGAAAGATTTGGCTCCACAAAAAGTAGGAGAAAGGAAAACCTACTTGCCCCCTTCTTCTTTTACTCTTTCAAAGGCAGAAAAAAGAAAAATGTTGTCATCACTCGAGTCAATGAAACTTCCTTACGGGCATTCGTCGAACATTAAAAACTGTGTATCAATGTCCGATTTGAAGTTGTTTGGGCTGAAATCCCACGACAATCATATACTCCTTCAACAGTTGCTACCCGTTGCCATTCGTTCCGTTCTGCCAAAAAATGTTAGGGTTAGCATTATAAGGCTATGTTTCTTTTTCAATTCTTTGTGCAACAAAGTTGTCGATGTATCAAAATTGGATAAGTTGCAGTCAGATGTGGTATTAACCTTGTGCGAGCTGGAAAAAATATTTCCTCCCTCATTTTTCGATGTAATGATACATCTCATAGTTCACTTGGTTAGAGAATTGCGTTTGTGTGGACCAGTTTTTTATAGATGGATGTATCCATTTGAACGGTTCAATAAAGTATTAAAAAGTTATGTGCGAAACCGTTTTCATCCGGAGGGTTGTATAGCTGAAAGTTACCTAGGAGAAGAATCTGTAGAATTTTGCACCGAGTTTATTCGACACAGTTGCACAACTGCCGGTCTTCCGAAGGACCAAAGCAAGCTTTCTGGTCCATTATCTGCAGCAATAATGAAGTCGATCGAAGAAAAAGAACGAGATGAGGCTCATCTACATGTTCTTCTAAACAATCCTGAAGTGTATCCATACATTATGTAAGTCAAATTAATTATCCTTTCACCCCTTTTCACAGTTCATCTTCTTTGAGCAAGTATTTGTTTAGTTTCTAATTAATATGAATTTTGCAAGGATGCACAAGGATTTTCTGGAAAGAACATACCGAGGAAAAAAAAAGACTATGCATTGGCTGATTGGAGAGCACAATCGGCTATTTGCTACTTGGTTTGAAAAAAAGGTCAGTGAAATGATATGCAATGGGGAAGGTGTTTCGGAAACGATAAGATGGCTGGCTGGAAAACCGTCTTTCTCTGTTTTGACTTATGAAGGTTTTCTCGTTGACGGGGTCAGGTATTTCACAAAAGAACGAGATGATTCAAGGGTTGTCCAAAACAGTGGCGTCTCTGTAGTTGCTAAGACGGTCCAAGTGTCTAGTGCCAAGGACTTAAATCCTGTGGAGAGTGATATGACATTTTATGGTATCATTGAAGAAATATGGGAGTTGGATTATCATGCATTCAAAGCCCCGTTGTTTTTGTGTAAATGGGCAGATAGTGATAGAGGCGTAAAGGTGGATGATATGGGCTTCACACTTGTGGATTTTAGTCGACAAGGTCACAAAAATGACAAATATGTGTCCGTCGACCAAGTGAAGCAAGTTTTCTATGTCCAAGATCCGGTTGATGCTACCTGGTCAGTTGTATTAACCTCCACGATTCGAGACTATCACGAGGTGTATAACGACGATGATTTAGGAGACACGACAATGGAAAATCCTCCATTCTGCTCCGAAATCCCTATAGTCAATGTTGCTGCCGATGCTGATGATGACCCTAGTGTTAGCAATCAAAGAGAGGGGGTTGAGGGAATTTGGATTAAAAACTGACACGTATTACGTATTTCAATATTTTGTGTCGTTCCTCTCACCATTTGGTGCATAATTGTAATTTGAATATTATTGTTAGTTTGTAATGCACTTATTAGCATTTACTTAGATTTTGAATATTGTTCACTTGTTACTCAATTTATTGTCAATGTTTGCTATGAATATTTTTCACTTGTTTAGTTGCACAATTTACCGTCAATATTTTTCACTTATTCTAACTGTTGTTATAGCTAATTATCTACCTCTTTTATTTCAGGAATTTTCATAATTGAAGGGAGATAAAAGAAATGGCAAAAAAGCAGAAAAAATCTAACAGCAATGAAGATGAAAAACAAAATGAGGTGAAAGCATTGACACTTGAACCGGAAAATTCTACACAAGCTACAGACCCCCCCGTGGCAGACTGTGATCTTAATGTTACTAGTACAGAGCCTAAGAAAAAGAAGCCTGGATCAGTGCGAGGTGTTTGTGCTATGCACAAAGTGTTGTTGAAGAAAGCTCAAGGCAAGAAGATCAAAATCAGGTACAATAAACTTGGAGTTCCAATTGGAGAAAAAAGGCACGTCTTGGCCTCGTATGTAGGCATGGTAGCTAGGAATATTGTGCCAATTGATATTCCATCTTGGCCAAATGTGGAGCCTGATTTAAAGGGTAAGATATGGGAGGATGTTCAGGTACAATCTAATATCTTCATGCTCTTTAATTTTTCCCCATATTGTATTTTTAATCTTGTAGTCAATTGTTAATACATATGATTGTTCTTTAGGATACATTCATAGTGGCTCCGGAAAGTGAGGCGATGATTCTACAGTCGGCAGGTACAAAGTGGAGACAGTTTAAGACTAAATTGACTAAACAATATGTAAAGCCCTTTATTGGACAAAAGAAAAAGCTGATGAAGCCCCCAAAAAAGTATGCATTTGTTGGTAAGGAGGCTTGGAAACGATTTGTTGCTGTGAGAACCACTAATAGTTGGGGGGTATGATTCTTTGTTTTTGTTTGCAACTTTTGTTTTTGGAAACGATTTACATGCGTTAAAAACCTATATATGTGGTATATGTGATTATATCCATATATTATTTTTATGCAGACACTTAGTACCAACCAAAGTGGGAGAGTGAGGCAGCGGAAATATCCACATAGAATGTCAAGGAAAGGATACATTGGTTTGGAAGAAGAAGAAGTACGAGTTTATTTTACTGTCCCTTTATTTTTGACAGGATGAGTTACTTGAAAAGAAGAAAAAGGGTGAGTTCAAACCGTCTGGAAGTGAAGATGTGCTAACTATTGCATTGGAAACTCCTGAGCATTCAGGTAGGGTTCGGGGAGTTGGAAGCTTCGTAAGTCCAACCACCTACTTCAAATTGCCGAAAGTGAAAGATAAAAGTACCCGAATAACGAAAGCTGAGTTTGAGAAAACAAAAGATGACTTTGAGAAAGCAAATAAGGACTTAATGGCGCGGATCGCTGAGCTGCAGGCTGAGCTAAAGGCGGTGGTTAATGCATCCAATATTAACTCACCGATGTCTTGCAAAGCAAGTTGTCGAGGAGACAAAGAAGAGCAAGAAGAGCAAGAAGAACAAGAAGAGCATGATGAAGATGATGGTTGTGTTGCTATTGGTCCTGTGGACCCTTCTCCACCTGAAAAAAAGGTAAATATTATTGTATACATGGATATCTCTGAATATTGTTAATTTATGATAGGGAGAGTTATTACTAACCTAATCTTATAAATTTAGGATCCGCAAAAATGTGAGTTGGCAGTGGACTGCATTGACAACAAGGTAGCTTTTGGTATTGTTTTCTCTGAGGAAGGCATGTGTAGCTCAGTACATGGAGTACCTTTGCTACCGGGACATGCTCGTGTCTCTGTGGATGGAATCATCAAGGACAAGGAAGATGCCTTGGTTCCGGTACCTATAGTGGGTGAAATAGAGACGGTTCGCCAAGCTGTTGGCTCTCTTTTAGCATGGCCTAAAGACATGATCATCTTTAATCCAACTGGTCAGGTATATATTTAAATGCATCTAAAATAATTAGATAAACCCAATTGCTAATTTTTTACGTAGTTAACCCATTGTATTGTTGTAGAAAAATAAATATGAAGTTGCGAGTTCAAGGAAACAGAAGAATGGGAAGAATGAGTTTCAGAGAATACATGCACTGATGAAGAGTGTCAAGCCAAATGAAAATGTGCCTCGTCGCTTTATGTTGCTGTATACACACACAGTAACAATTTTGAAAGAAAATAGCGACTCAATTCAAATCCCCTGTGATGCTGAGGTGTTCGGAATGGAAAAAACTATTTTCTTATTGCATGAGAATGTAATGGCGTTGTTAGAGTTTAAAATGATTGGTCAGGCTGTAATATCAACCTATATGGCGTAAGTTTTTTTCCCCTTTTTTGTGAATCTTGTCTCATATTTTCTATATTTCCTTAAAGATATTTTATGCAAAATGTATATAAATTTTTGTAGGTACTTGCACACCGAAATTCAGAAGAAAAAACAAACAGACTTGTATGCATTTATTGATCCGGCAGCCACATTTAAACTCAACGATCATTTTGAAAGTTATGTTATTGAAAGGATGAAATCTGGACCTTCTAAGATATTCCTCATGCCTCATAATGAAAAGTAAGTCAAGTGTGGATATGTAGTTAAGACTTGTTATAGTAGTTGGACCTGTTAGTATATTTTATAAATTCTCACTTGTAATTTTTATTTTATAAAAACAGTTATCATTGGATTTTGGTCATTATCTGGGAATCTGAAATTTTCATTCTCAATCCATTGTCTAATCCGAAAAGGTTTTCCGAACTAGAAGCAGCATTAATGCGGTAATATTTATTTATTTACTACTACAATTTTGAGAACTATATGTAGCGGACTTGGGTTTCATACTGCTAATTCTGTTAATTCCCCTTTACAGAGCAGTTAGATCTTATAATGCTCAAACAGGAAGGGTAAACAAAAATCCCAAAGTTCAATATCTTAGTGTAAGTATATGTGCACACTTTGTCTTTGTCTTTAGTAAGTTTTTTGTAGTTATTTGTTTTTCATTTTTTACCCACTGATCCAATGTATTGTTGAAATAGGGATCCCCCAAACAACCGGGTGGAACCGAATGCGGTTATGTTGTTATGCGCTATATGAAGGATATCTTCGAAGACAAGGACATGAAATTCATAGCCAAGGTATGCTTTAATTTGTGGTTTTCAATTGGATGTAGTTGTTTAATCTGCACACTTTAGAAAAAATACATTTTTTAAAAATCCTAACACTTGCTTCGATTTTACTTTTCTGACTGTTTATAGTGGGCCGCTAAGACTAGAAAGTCTTACAAAAGGGAGGAGCTGGATGACGTGCGTTTTGAGACTCTTGGTCATATCCAAGGATTCGTGTACTAGATTATTAACGAGTACTACTAGCTAGCTGCCTTTATTCTCTACTAGATCTACTATCATGTGAAATTCAACCCAAACAGTTTGGTTTCTTTTGTTGGTTTTTGCTGGGTATCGTCTACTTTTGTAATCCTTTCAAGGTGGATGATATGTAGAATGTGGTAAATGATATGTAGAATGTGGTAAATGATATGTTATTGAAGATGGTATGTAAGGATTGGAATTCTCAGATAAGATGTCATGGCTAAGGATTTTTGTTGAATGTGGTTTTTGTTATTTATTTGCGACCATTATAGTTTGTTCTTGTTTTTGGAAAGGTTTTGGTATTTTATGGTATTGAATTAGGTTGATATTGTTATTCAATTATACATCAGTTAAATGCAATGAAATGAATAAACTGATGTAATATAAACCAAACATCATCGTTTTTTCTTTCTAGAACCGATGTTAAAGATCATACAGGAGCTGTCATGTAGAGTCTTAGACATCAGTTGTGGACCGGTGTCTTTATGCTTAGACATCGGTTGTGCACTGATTTCTTTACTCTTAGCCATCAGTTGTGCACTGATGTCTGTCTTATTAGACATCAGTTGTGCACTGATGTCTTTACATTCTTAGACATCGGTTGTGCACTGATGTCTTTATTCTTAGACATCCGTTGTACACTGATGTCTTTACATTCTTAGACATCGGTTGTAGACTTACATTCTTAGACATCGGTTGTAGACTGATGTCTTTACAGTCTTAGACATCATTTCTGTTGACAACCTGATGTCTATATATGTTTCTAACATCGTTTTGTAACTACTTATCGATGTAAATACATATTTATACCTTGTGTATGATACATTTAAATTCATAACAATTTCTTAGGATATAAATACTGAAAAGATACCAAGTCCTTGCAAATTTAAAGTTGACGAATATACATCAGTTTGTTGCAACTAAATGATGTGAAAAGATAGTTAAGACATCGGGTAAAAACCGATGTCAAAGATCTGGACCTTTCTCTACACCCACCAAGACATCGGTTGAAAAATTGCCAGACATCAGTTATTAGCTGATGTCTATTGACTGTTTTGTAGTAGTGAGGGTAAAGATGCTGATGTACCTGGAGGCTATGGATCCTGACTACTTGGACAGGATTCGTGATGGACCATATATACCAACAAAGTTCGTAGAACGAACAGATACTGTACCAGAACATTATGTGGTCAAAGCTAAAGCTGAATGGACTCCAGAAGAAAAAGCTCATGTACTCAGGGAACCAAAGATAAAGAATATCTTACATAATAGCCTTGATGCTGTCATGTCAAACAGAGTGATTGCATGCAAGTCTTCAAAAGAAATCTGGGATACTTTGGAAACTCAGTGCCAGGGATCTGCATCTGTCAAGAAAAACAGAAGGGCTCTTTTGATTCAAGAATATGAACAATTCGATGCAAGACCTGAAGAGAGCCTGACTGATCTATATGATAGATTTCTGACACTATTGAACAGCTTATCCTTAGTTGACAAAGTATATGAAACTGAAGATTCAAACACCAAATTTCTTAGAGCTTTACCTGAAGAATGGGATACTCAGACCTCAATCATTAGACACCAGTATGATCTGAACATTGTGTCTCTTGATGAGATCTATGGGATGCTAAGAACTCATGATCTTGAAGTTCAACAGAGGAAGAACAAGAAAAGCAGCAAGGCAAAATCAATTGCTTTGAAAGCAGAGGCTAAATCAAAAGGAAAAGCTATGGAGGTCTCTAGAAGTAAATCAAGAGTAGCTGAGTCAGATCTTGACGACTCTTCATCAGATACTGATGGCAATCCTGATGCCAATACTGGTGATGATTCTTCTGACTCAGACATGGAAGAGATGGTTGCTATGATTGTCAGAAACTTCAGAAGGATGAAGTTCAGGAAGAATAGAAGACAAGGCAACTTTCAGAAAAAGACCTTCAAAGCAGACAAAGACAAGTATATCAAAAAGGACAGCAAGGGTAGCAAATTTGACAAGTCAAAGGTTAGATGCTACAAGTGTAATGGTATGGGTCACTTTGCTTCTGAATGCAACAAGACAAAGGCACTCATCACATCAAGCAAGGATTGGATGGACTCTTCCTCAGAATTTGATACTGAGGTAGTCAACTATGCGTTAATGGCCAATGCTGATGTAACTGCTGCTCCTGATGATAAGGTACTAAATACTATCTTTGATTTTGATACTGATAATGCTTCTGAGTTAAGACGTTTTCTAAAGTCATTACATATTAGCTTTAGAAGTCAAACTGCTGAGAATACTAGAATCTTATCTGAGATGTCTGACCTTAGAAAGAGGAATGAGATATTAGAAGCTGAATTTTCTCGTATGCAAGAAGTACAAAAAGAATGTGATAATGCTAAACACATGCACTTAGAGATGACATCTAAATGTACTTCCCTTGAAAAAGAACTTGAATATGCTAATGAGAAAATCAGAACCTGGACAGACTCTGGTAGGAAATTTCATGAGATTAATACCTCTAAGAATTGGAAAGAGTGTCTAGGATATAAGTCAGATGAAGATAAGAAATTAGCAGAGAAAATTGTCATTGATGAGACAGTCAGTCCAAAGACCTATAGACATGTTATAGACTCAACCAAATCTAAGATTACTCCTGTTAATTTTGTTTTTGGTAAGGATTCCAATTCTACTTTTGAAAAGGGATCTTCTTCTACTCAAGGAATTAAAATTATAAAGTCTAAACCTGTCATGAACAAAGTCACTAAGAATGTAGGTCTATTGTCTCAGAAACAGCTTAAGAATAAAATCTGTGAGGTTACAGATAAGAAAGAGGAAGCTACTGTTAAGAGAAACAGGAATGGTAAAATTGGGATCAATAAAGAAAATGGTTATAAGTATATCCCAAATGCACCTAGAAAGAGTTGTTTTAACTGTGGTAACTCTAATCATCTTGCTATTGATTGTAAAAAGAGTAAGAAGAAAATTGCTGAAATTCCTAAGTCTGATGTTAGGAATAGATCAGTATTTTACAAACCACAGAATTCCTGTTTTCATTGTGGTAGTCTATGGCATTCTATTTATACATGTAAAGAGTATCATGATTTGTACTATAACTTTTATGATCCATTGCCTAAGTTTGAAAGTAGTACAAAGTCTGATAGAACTGAAAATGTCATAGTGAAGCATGCTTTTGTTAATACTGATACTGACAAAGCAAATCCTGATGGAGTAAATCCTGTCAGGACTGCTAAAGTCAAAAAGTCTTCTTCTGTTAAATTTAATAAAATGCATGAACAAGGAATCCAACAAGTGTGGGTTCCTAAACATTCTGACTAGTGTTTTACTATTCTGATGCAGGGTAAAAGGAAAAATGTGTTAGTCATGGATAGTGGATGTTCTGTGCACATGACTGGAAACAAAGCCCTGTTATCAGAATATGAGGAAAAAGCTGGCCCAACTGTGTCTTATGGAGATGGCAACATTGGACAAACCTTGGGATATGGCAATATAATCATTGGAAATGTCATCATTGAAAAAGTAGCTCTAGTGAAGGGACTAAAACACAACTTGTTGAGTATTAGTCAAATCACTGACAGAGGTTATCATGTCAATTTCTATTCCACACATTGTGAAGTAGTCAGTAAAGCAACAGGAAAGATAGCACTAACTGGCTACAGGCATGGTAACATATATGAAGCCAACATTCTCTCAGATACTGATGGCTCCCCTACATGTTTCATCAGTAAAGCTTCAGTAGATGAAAGTTGGAATTGGCACAAGAAGCTTTCTCATCTCAACTTCAGCAACATCAATGAGTTGGTAAAGAAAGAGTTAGTAAGAGGATTACCTAATGTTTTATATACACCTGATGGACTCTGTGATGCATGCCAAAAAGCAAAACAAAGAAGGACATCATTCCAGAGTAAATCAGAATCCTCTATTGAAGAACCATATCACATGCTACATCTTGATCTGTTTGGTCCAGTCAACATCATGTCCATCAGTAAGAAAAGGTACACTCTTGTAATTGTTGATGAATATTCTAGATTCACCTGGGTGTATTTTCTGCACAGAAAAGATGAAACTCCTGAAGTTCTGTTGGATCATGTGAGGATGATTGAGACAACCACAAAGTACAAAGTCAAGATTCTGAGAAGTGATAATGGTACTGAATTTAAGAATTCAAAGATGGAAGAGTTCTGCAAATACAAAGGAATCATTCAACAATTCTCTGCTCCTGGCACACCTCAGCAAAATGGAGTAGTAGAAAGGAAGAATAGAACTCTTATTGAAGCTGGCAGAACTATGTTGGAAGAAGCTAAATTACCTACATATTTCTGGGCAGAAGCAGTCAACACAGCATGCTATACACAAAATCTCACATTGATAAACAGGCATGGTGTCACTCCTTATCAGTCACTCAAGGAGAAGAAACCAAGTCTGAAGCATTTGCATGTGTTTGGCTGTAAATGTTTTGTTCTCAGAACTCATCCTGAACAGCTAGGGAAATTTGAAACAAAGGCTGATGAAGGAATATTCATAGGTTATCCTACATCAAGAGCCTTCAGAGTTTTTAATTTGAGAACAAGAACTGTCATGGAGTCAATTCATGTATCTTTTGATGATAAGAAGATAACTGGAATCATTGAAGACTCGCATGATAGATTGTTATTTGAAAATGAAGCTTCCAAGGAACCTGAAGAAATTGAATCAGATCCTGTCAATTCATCAGATACTGATGGGTCACCAAATCCTGATGACTCACCAGGTACTGATGGTGCTAATACTGATGATGCAAACAACAGTGATACAACTAGTAGTGCTAATGTTGAGGGGGAGCAACGGCATTCAACTACAAGTTCAGAGTCAACTCAATCATCAGGACAGAATTCTTCAGATACTGATTCAAGTGAAGATCCTGATAACACATCAGGAGGGCATAGCAATAATTCAGGGAGAGCTTTAAATCAATCAAATTCTTTCAATCAAGATAACATCAATCCAGGGGGAGCATCTACTTCAAGAAACAATTTGACACCAGCAAGGAAATGGACAAAAGATCATTCTCCTGATTTGATAATTGGAGATCCTTATGCAGGTGTTCAAACAAGAAGTGCAACTCAGAATGAATGTTTATATAATAACTTTCTATCCAAGGAGGAGCCTAAGAAAGTTGAAGATGCACTTAAAGATGCTGATTGGGTTACTGCAATGCAAGAAGAACTGAATGAATTTGAAAGGAATGAAGTCTGGAAACTGGTACCAAGACCAAAGAATAGATCAATTGTTGGTACAAAGTGGATTTTCAAGAACAAGACTGATTCTGATGGAGTCATTATCAGAAATAAAGCTAGACTAGTTGCAAAGGGGTATTCCCAACAAGAGGGAATTGACTATGATGAAACTTTTGCTCCTGTTGCAAGACTAGAAGCCATCAGGATATTTCTTGCTTATGCAGCACATAAGAAATTCAAGGTTTTCCAGATGGATGTTAAAAGTGCTTTCTTAAATGGTGAACTGGAGGAAGAAGTTTATGTTGAACAACCTCCTGGTTTCATTGATCCTATATATCCAGATCATGTCTACAGACTGGATAAGGCACTTTATGGACTAAAGCAAGCTCCAAGAGCATGGTATGAAACCTTAGCTCAATTCTTACTGGAAAGTGGATTCAAAAGAGGTGCAACTGATAAAACTCTATTTTATTTGAATCATGGTAAGGAGTTGCTGTTAGTTCAGATTTATGTTGATGATATCATTTTTGGGTCAACAAACAATAAGCTGTGTGAAAAGTTTTCCAAGCTTATGCAGTCAAGATATCAAATGAGCATGATGGGAGAAATGAGTTACTTTCTGGGTCTTCAAGTTAAACAGACTGATGAAGGGATTTTTATTAATCAGTCTAAATACACAAGGAATTTACTGACAAGGTTTAACATGCAAGACAGTACTCCTGCTTCAACTCCCATAGCTACAGCTACCAAACTTGATCCTGATCAAGGTGAAGAGGTAGATGTAACTCACTACAGAGGAATGATTGGCTCTTTATTGTATCTCACTGCCAGTAGACCAGATATCATGTTTGCAACCTGTCTATGTGCAAGATTTCAAGCAAAACCTACAGAACCCCATCTGATTGCAGTCAAAAGAATTTTCAGATATCTCAAAGGCACTCCTTCACTTGGCCTTTGGTATGCAAGGGAATCAGATTTTGGGTTGTGTGGTTATTCAGATGCTGATTTTGCAGGATGCAAAATAGACAGGAAAAGTACTTCAGGAAGTTGTCAGTTTTTGGGTGGAAGACTAGTTTCATGGTTCAGTAAAAAGCAGAAATCTATTTCCACTTCAACTGCAGAAGCTGAGTACATTGCTGCAGGAAGTTGTTGTGCTCAGATAATGTGGATGAGAAATCAGTTGTTAGATTATGTCCTGTCATACTCAAAAATCCCTATTTATTGTGATAACCAGAGTGCTATTGCAATGACAGGAAATCCAGTTCAGCATTCTCTTACTAAACACATCAGTATCAGATATCACTTTATAAGAGAACAGGTTCTGGAAGGAACAATTGAACTTCACTTTGTTCCTACTGATCAACAACTAGCTGATATATTCACCAAGCCACTGCCTGAAGCTACTTTCAACAAGTTGGTGAATGAACTTGGAATGATGAATTTTGAGAATTTCTGAGGAAAAGCTACAGAGAGGAAATCCTGATAACTGTCAAATCCTGATGGTTATTCAGAAAGGTATGTATCTTTGATCAAATCCTGATAGGACTCAATCCTGACAGGAAGTCAACTGGTCAATCCTGATGTACAGGTCAGTATTTCATTACTTAATTTGTGCCTAATTTTTCGTCAGTATCTGCTGATGGACGGTTGAGTTTTAGTAGGACAACTGTATGCGCGCGTGTGTTGCACTATTATAGATATATCAATACATACACATAAAAGGCGGTGCAGATTTATTTAAATGACACACGTAATATGTCCACTAATTCTTTGTGCACAAATCATATTTTGCCACCTGTCTTTGAGAGTAATATTTTGTTTTAACAAAATACTTTTCATTGGTCTACATCGTTAATTACTCTCTTATCATCAGTTTTTCGTTTTCTATCTCTCTCTGTGCTTTCATACCCTAATTGCTTCAAATCTTAATTCTTGAGTTTTCAAAAGCATTACAATGACATCTTCATCATTCATGAACAAACAGACAGTGATTAGTGGTGTTACATTTGCCACTAACAATTTTGTGGCTATTCTAAATCATCAAGATTTACCCAATGAGTTTCATATCATTCAAGATTTTCTAGCTTCAAGCCCATTGAAGTTTGCTTTAACAGAACCTGCAAGTGTTTCTTTTAAGTCTGTAATGCAGGTGTGGAACTCAGTTACTTTTGATAAAGGGCATTCTGATACAATCTTGATGAGTTTTGAATATAATGGAACTACTCACTATGTGACTCCTACAATTGTGGAGGCAGCCCTGCATTTACCCGTTCTTGGTGATGCTATTCCTGCTAATGTTTCGGACTCTACTCTTTTTGAGTTTGTTACAAAGTTGGGCTACAATGGTGAAGTAAAGAGATATGGAAATCTCTTCAGGACAAAGCTTAAGAAGGAATGGAATTTCTTCTTTGATACAATCAGCCGCTGTTTCCTGAACAAGACATCAAATTTTGATGCTCTTCCATCAGGATCTCTTAAAATTGGGTACTCTCTTATCCATTCTACAGTGTTTGATTATGGGTCTTTTATCTTAAAATCTTTAAGTGATAGGAAATCAGATAAATTGGGTTCTGTCTGTTTTCTTAGATTTTTACAGTTGATATTTAATCACTTATGTCCTAATGTTGTTTTTGAGGATGATGTAGTTCTACCAATCTGTAGAATTACTGAGAATAATATTAAGTCCTTAGTCAACAGTGATAAGGCAAATGGTTTCATAGGAAATGCTTTTATTCCTGATGAGGTTAGGTTTTTCTTACATCAGAAAATGCCTACTCGTTATGGACTACTTTCTAATGCTATGGGGCAAGGCCCAACCCACCTTGTTCCTGACACAAGCATGCAACCTAAACAGTCTAAACAGTTAACAACCACCTCTACTGTCTCTCAAAAGACTTTAGTTGTAAAATCAAAGAAATCAGCTAGAACTGATGTGTCTGGAAGGCAATCAGGTTCAAAGGATTTTTCCTCTACACCACTCACTAAAAAGAAGATACAAGGGGGTGTACAAGGGGTCCTGGTGAAGAAAGCTGATAAGGTTGTTAAGAATGTTCCTGTGAAAAGGAAGTTAAGGTTGATTGATGAAAGTGATTCAGAGGATGACTTACCTATATCCTCTGTGATGAATGTGAACAAGGAAGTTGCTGATACTGCTACTAAAGCTGTGGTACCTTCATCAAAACCACAAAAGACAAGGAAATTATCAAAGAGCAGGTATCATATTCCTTTGACAGTGCAAATGAAGGATACTGATATTCAGACATCAAATCTTGATGAGTCATCTACTCCTGATGCTCTAGCAAATCCTGATGTTAGTATTCCTGATGCAACAACAAAAGTTGTCTCTCTATCAGACTCTCCAGCCTCTCCATCTCAGATTAGAGAAATTTCTTGGGAGAAGGTTTCTACAACTTCTTCCTTGGTTGGTCTTACACCTACATCAAAGAAAAAGAGGAATGCAGAAGAGTTAGTCTATCAGAGACAGAAGAAGCTGAAAGGATCAAGCCCACAAGAACCTGAATTTCAGAGTAATTCAGCAGCTACTGTTGATCCTGCCACACAAGAACCACTCAATCAAAGTTTGGGTGAAGGCTTAGCTAGTGGAATGGTCACACAAGAACCATTTTCTCAAAGGGAGAATGAAGACATCAACATTCCAGCTACACAAGAACCATCTTCTCAAAGTGAAGATGCAGGCAAAGCTACAGCTTCTGTTGAAAGATTGGTCGAGAACATTGTCAATGAGGGAAGCACACAAGAACCTTTAACTCAAAGTGTTGAAGCAGCTTCTGAACCTCAAGCTCCACAAGAACCATTGGTAGCAAATACTGATGCAAGCATATCAAATCCTGACGATGTTCATTCTGACGCTAGTGGTGCTCCTGATAATGAACCTATTTTGATACAGCCACTTCGTTCAAGACCAATGGATCATCCTATCTCAGAACCACAGGATAAACTGAAAGGTATTGCTATTCCTGATCCTGATATTACTCATGGTACTGATGATGATACTTCTGATGATAGTGATGATGATAATGAGAATCGAAAAGAGAAGGAACAGCTTGCTACAGCACTCAAAATTAGTCTTGGAACTAATTTTGGTTCATCAAGTACATATATGGCTAGCAATGCTTTCACTGGGAAAGATCAGAGACAAGATTTTTCTACTCCTTCCTTTGATCCTGCAGAGGCATTTAGACAGAATGAATGGAACAATTCATGGCACCAATCTGATGAATCTATCAGTTTTTCTTCTGCTATTGAACATGCCTATAATGCAGTGAAATCTATAGAGAATCAAGACTTGAAGAATCATCTGAAGGCTACTACTCTGTTATCCAAAAGCCTGAAAAGTGAGATTGATTATATCAAGGGTTCAACTGAAAAAGTGAGGACTGATATCTTTAATAATTTTACAAAGGTGCCTACTACTTTACAACTAAGGGTAGTGGAATCCCAAGTGAAATCTGTTGTTTCAGAACAAACCTCAATCAATCAAAGAATTGATTCTCTGGATATTAAGGTAACTGAAATTCAAGCCTCTCTTTCCTTAATTTTGCACTTATTGTCAAATCCTGATGTCAAAAAGGGGGAGAAGGTTATTCAGACAAAATGTACACCTGATCTAGTATTAAGAAATAATGATGATGATACTGGAGATGATGGTGGTGACAAAGTGATACAAGGAGAAACCTCTGATGCTATTGTTATGAAGACAATCCAAACTTCTCAAAGTCAAACAACGCAGTCAACTCATGTTTCTGATTCTGGAGTTAAGACAGTAAGAACATTGGTGCAATCTCAGATCCTGACGGAAGATCAAATCCTGACACCTGGTCATGGACACATTCTTGCTACAATTCCTGAAGGTGATGAAGATGTAATTATTGATAATCCTGAAGATGCATCAAATTTATTCCAGAAGTTTTCTACAAAAGATGGCAGAATTGTTACTCTATATCACACTGATAAAAGAGTTCAACAATTATATGCAAGAAAAGCACTCTCTACAGCAACTGAAGAATATCCAGATCTCTCACATTAAGAATTCTTGAGACTACAAAGAGAGACAATGGAAAGCTATACTGCTCCTGCTAGAGGTAGAGGAAGCAGAGGTAGAAGAGGTGCTAGAAGAAATAGAAGAGGTTCTTCAACTCAAACAGTACCTAGACAGACAAGGTCTAGAGGGTTAAGAATTGAAGAAATTCCTGAAGCTTCACAAAATCTAACAGATCCTGTTATCAAGGATATCATGGAGAAAGAAGACAAGGAATTTGTTGAAGAAGAACCTGAATTGAGAAGAAAAACAAGTAAATCAACTCTCAGCAATACAAATCAAATTGAAGATTCTAATCCTGACAATATTCAAGATCCTGACGAATCTGAAATTCTGCAAGAGGTTGATTTGATAATCTTATCTACTGTTGTTGATTGTCACAACAAATAAGTAGATGAAGAAGAAGAAGCCATAAGAAGAGATATTACAAAGAGAACAAATGAAGATTTCAATCTCTATCTACAAAGGCTTAAACTCTCAAATGAAAGAAAATGGAGAAATTCAAGCAGACAAGAATCTTTACTTGAAAGAAGCTACGCTCATGAAAAGGAGAAATACAAGAAGTGGAAACATATAAGTACACTAAGGTGTGATAAACTTATCAATTTTCAGTCTGGTGGAATTATAACAAGTGCTTCAAGTGTTGTTGATTTGTCTGATATGGCTAGATCAAAAACACTCTGGTTAAAGATGTTTTCGAATCTGAAGCAAATGTCAAGTTACACAAGAGGAGGTATTGGACACAGGGATGTTGAATTTCTAAACATGACTTATGTTGATCCTTACTCCTTAACTGAAATTGGAGGTACTTTAACTTCTGAAAATCTGAACAATTTATTAGCTGTTGATATAGTTATAGATTGTCATGATGGTTTTGAAAAGAAAGAAAAGCTTCTGTACTTCATGAAAGATGGTAGTGTGAAGATTCTATCTATTCAAGATCTGCTGATGAAAACTACACAGGAACTGAAATATGTTCACTATCTGTTAAGATGGAAGAACCAAGTGTACAAAGTATGGGCTGACATGATTTTGTCAACTATAAGAAGAAGACTGGATGGAAACAGTAATTTCGATGGTAATTATATTCCCATGTACTTAAATCAAAGAGGTCAGGATGTGGAAATGCAAAGGGGTACTGCTGTTAAAGAAGTAACTTTTGGTATGACCCAACTTACTCTCAATCCTGATGGGAAGGAAATTGCTTATCTTTTGCTTGAAGAGCACAGTCTACAGAAAAGCTCCATACAGAATCTCAGAGCAGCTATCTACCAGATTAATGAGGAAGATGAAGAACTCAGAAATCTTAAGGAAAGACTGATTCAAATTCTTGAAGAAAAAGAAGAAAGTTTATTATCCAACTTCTTGAAGATGAATCTGTTCTATCAAAAAGCTTAAACAGATAAGTTGTTTCTGAAGATACTCGTACATTTTGATACATGTTTTTGACATCATTGAATATTTGGAATCTATACTTTATTTCACAAAGTATGAGATTGGGGGAGATTGTTAGATCAGAATTCAATGATCGTCAGAAGCTAGACTCAACTGATCAGGATTGCTGACGTCATCAGTATTGCATGGTCATCAGTATTTGATCAAGCGTCAGTATCTTATTGATCATCAGGATTCCTACTCAGACTATGATCAGGATTGATCATCAGAACTTGAAGCTGATCAGGATTCCTACTTCGAGTTATATTTGGAGTCTAGATAAACATGGAAGTTTATTCTATTTGTTCCTGGTTTGTAGAATGTAGCTATCGATTAAGGATAGGTTTCTATCTTTGTTATTGATTAGGACTTATCTTGTTATTGATAGAGAAGCTGTGTGCACTATATAAACACAGTCTTGGTTTCGATTTATATGATTCGAACGAGAACATAATCGAATAAAAGCTCTCGAGAACATAGAATTTCTTGAGAGAGTTTTTGTAAACTAGCAGCTCTCAAGAACATCAGAATTTCTTGAGAGAGTTTGTAACAGTTTTATATCAGATTTAATAAAGCTGTTATCTTTCTTTTCATATTTGTGATATATACATTAAGAAGTCGATTATCTTACACTATTGTATTCAACCCCCCTTCTACAATAGATTATTACTGGGCAACATTTGACATAGGAACTTCATCCACCAATTTGTCACCATATTGATTCTTCCAAATCACATTCAGCATGGCATTAGAGTTGATGTTGGCCTTGACTTGATTTTCCAAAGTTGTAGCCAGTTTCTTGATGTTGTCTGTGACCATGGCTAGAGAGATATCCATCCTGTTGACATTAGAATTTGTTTTCTGGATTTCTTTGAGGATGCCATCCACCTTGGGAAAATCAGAGAGATATGAGTTTCTTAGCTGAGTGAGGGATCTTTCTGTCTCCTCCTGGATAGAATAAATCTCTGATTGAAGCCCTTTCCCAAGATAGTGCAGAGCCTTTAGCTGATTCTTGTAGACATCATTGACAGCATCATAAACTGCAGCAGGAGAGAGATCTTTTGCATTTGAGCCTAGAGAGGTGAGGTAATCTTCTCTCAGAAAAGCCAGGGCATCCTTGAGATTGATAGACCTTTTAGCATCCAACCAGGCATCCACATTTCCCTCTGGTTCAGCTGCATCCACTATTTTCTCCTGCTGAGCTGCAACATCCTCCTTGTGGCAAAGAAGAATAGCCTCATAATCAGCATTTGGCAAGTTTGAGGTGAGGAGGTGTTGAGCTATTTTTGAGAACTCATCAATCTATGCCACATGTAGATCTTGAATGGCTTCTTCTGTCATTTTAGAAGGCACAGTTGATGATCCTGAAGGCCTGTCATGTTGCACAGGCTTCAGCCATTCTGACAAAGTGGCCTGAGCCAAGTTAGAGCTAGTGCTAGGCACTTCAAGGGATGAAAGTTTTTGAGTCTCCTCCAGCCTTGGAATGGCTGTAGAGTCTGATGTTGTCTCCATTGAAATGGGATGTGTTACAACATCAGCCCTATTTGTCTGTGAAGACAGTTCCACATCCCTAAGGATGGGAGAATTTGGCATAGAGTCTCCAGTGAAAACTGGTGAATCCTCCATGTTTGTGTTGGTGTCATTAGGATATGCCCCAACATGCATTCCCTGACCAACTAGATGTGGTTCCTGGGTGGTGAGCACAGTGTCATGCACCATGTCACTTGAGGTTGGCTCAATCACAGTGTTGGATTGTGATTGATCAATTTCAGAAAAGTCATGTGAATGACTGATCTGTTGAGAAGAAATGTTAGATGTAGATTCTGGAAGAGAAGTGTGGTGTGGATTGAATTTTGGCAACTCCCCCTGAGAAATAGGAGGAGTTTCAAGTGTGATGTGCTCTCCACTCAATGTGTCAGCATCCTTATTTCTCCTAGGATCAAGAGTGAGTTCTTGATCCTGTGCAGACTCAGTACAGATTGTAGTGGGGAGACTACTCTTTTCAATGCCAATAACCTGTTGGGAGGCCATTGACAGTAATAGGTGTACCCCTTTTTCCACATCTGAATCCTGTTGGGAGGATCCAGTGGTAGGCTTGGATTTGGATTTCTTACTGTGTCTGGTGAGAGGTGACTCAGGAGTCTCACTTTCTATCTCTACACTTTCTTGAATCACTTTAAGGGGTCTCTTCTTAGTCTTCTTTTTAGTAACATCAGTCTTTTGGGAGACTGATGCACTTGGCTCCCTAATTTCTACAGTTGTGTTTGCAGTGGAGTTGCTGGATGGGATAGGAAGGCTAGGGTTAGACTGTGCAGCTCCTTCAGTCTTAGCCTCCCCTGTCTAGGAAAGTTCATGGTATATGGGCTTATCAAGTGGATAAGACTCAAATGTGTCCTGCATATGCTTGGTCACACTTAGAATCACATCCACTTGATTCCTTGTGTCCAATGAGCCAAATAGTACTTTGGACATGGACTTGGAATAAGCCATTTTAGTTTTATCTATACCCTCCAATTCATGGATATTTGCATCAAGAAAATTTAAAATAACTTGAAGGAAACGAGGGTAAAAGATGTCATTACCTCTACCACGAACGGTCCTGCCTAGCCTCTGAGCCAATTCCTTGAGAATTATGGCTCCCACATTGATCTCCTGGTTGTTGGCCAGGGAGTAGGCTAGCTTCACAGCAATGTGACTGATATGGTCCCATCCTGTCTTCCTGCATAGAAACACCTTCTGGAGTGCGTCAAACAGAAATGACCACTCCCTTCTCACAAACTTCTTATTTAGCTTTCCAGTATCTATCTCATCAGCATACAGAATGAAGGTCATGAAGTCTACGATTTGAGCATCTGTAGCTTCTTGGTTATGACCCTCCACCTTGAACCCCAAAGCTTCATTGATTTCCTTTTCACCAAACTGGAAGTGTTTGCCTCCAATTGAACAACTAACCTCCTGGAATGAGGTTCCATCTTCCCTAGCCATTGTTGATACCAACGCCGTCCTCCAGAATCCTTCCAACACATCGACATACAATGTAGGGTTCAGGGTTAGGGCTTGGTGTAGGTAGGAAGTGTTCAAGAACCGTACAAAACACTTGTACCTTGGGTTAGCCTCAGCCTCAGAGGGAATGGTGAGAAGATTTGTTTCTTTAGGAATGGTTAAAGGGCTTGAAGAGGAAGCTGTTTGAGATTTGGGTGCCATTGAAATTGAGATTGAGATTTAAGAAGAGAGAGAAGAGTTTAGGTTTTAGAAATTGAGAGAAAATGACAAGATGAAAAGTTGTGAACGGTCGACAAAAAGTATTTATATGATAGAGACACTGTGATATGGAGTTATGAATATGTACAGACTAAATGTATGTCGCGAAGTCTCAAAATGGCCTGTACCGCAAAGTCCTTGCAAAGTATATCGCAGAGTCCTGAATTAAACTATGTCGCAAAGTCTTGAGGATATCAGAATTTGGATGACTTTGCGATATAGTGAAAATACCTTGTCTAAAACTCTCTTTTTGAAATTTTGAAGATTTTGTCAGACTTAAATCAAAAATTGAAATAAAGTAAATTTAAATCAAAATTCTGTCAAATATGGGGACTTGTCGATATAGTTATTCTAAGTCGCAAAGTCATTAAAATGAACTATGTCGGAAACTCATGAAATGAACTATATCGCAAAGTCTCACAATTTTAACAGTTTGCGATATAAGTCTGTTTGATTTGTACTATGTCGTGAACTCTCAAAATCATCTATATCGAGATGTCTCAAAAGCTCACAACTCCACAACGAAATATGATTTGAAAAATATGCAGTAAAATACTGAAATATTTATAGATCATATCTCAGCTAATTTTCACTCCAAATAAATAGAGCATTTATATACAGTGAAAATTTATTGCTGCAAAAATTAACTAGCATACTTACTTAGAACAACTAAATGAAGGATTGAGCATTCCAATTTCACTCACAAGTCTGTTGAAGACAGCTTCATTCAGAGGCTTAGTAAATATGTCAGCTAATTGTTTCTCAGTTGGAACATAAGAGACTTCTATGGTACCATTTGCAGCATGTTCCCTAATGAAATGGTACCTGATCTCAATGTGCTTTGTAGTAGAATGATTAACAGGATTGGCAACTATGGATATTGCACTAGTATTATCACACAATAGAGGAATGTGTTCTAACACTAGTCCATAATCCATGAGTTGATTTCTAATCCAAAGCAATTGAGCACAGCAACTTCCAGCAGCAATATATTCAGCCTCAGCTGTGGATGTTGCTGTGGACTGTTGTTTCTTACTAAACCAGGACACTAACCTTTGACCTAAGAATTGACAGCTTCCAGAGGTGCTCTTCCTGTCAATTCTGCATCCAGCATAATCAGAATCTGTGTAGCCAACCAGGTTGAACCCAGTGCCCTTTGGATACCATAGCCCAAGATTAGGAGTCCCTTTCAGATATTTGAAAATCCTTTTGATAGCCATCATGTGAGATTCCTTGGGATCAGACTGGAACCTTGCACAAAGGCATGTGGCAAACATGATATCAGGCCTGCTAGCAGTGAGATAGAGTAGTGATCCAACCATGCCTCTGTAAACCTTGATGTCTACTCTTTTGCCTTTCTTGTCTTCATCAAGCTTGATTGCAGTGGACATGGGAGTTTTTGCAGGGGATGAGTCTTCTAAACCATATTTCTTCAAAAGATCTTTGACATACTTTGATTGGCTTATGAAGATGCCATCCTCCCTTTGATGTACTTGCAAACCTAGAAAGTAGGTTAATTCTCCCATCATACTCATCTCATATTTGCTTTGCATCAACTTAGAGAACCTTTCACAGAGTTTCTCATTTGAAGAGCCAAAGATGATATCATCCACATAGATTTGAACAAGAATGATATCATTTCCATGCTTCTTGAAGAATAGGGTTTTGTCAATTGTACCCCTGGTAAATTGATGCTCAAGAAGGAATTGAGATAGAGTCTCATACCAGGCTCTTGGTGCCTGTTTGAGTCCATAGAGTGCCTTAAGCAGTCTGTACACAAAGTCTGGAAAGTTTTCATTTTCAAAGCCAGGTGGTTGAGATACATACACTTCTTCAGCAAGATCACCATTGAGAAATGCACTTTTCACGTCCATTTGATACACCTTGAAATTTGAGTGAGCTGCAAAAGCCAGGAAGATTCTGATGGCTTCCAGTCTTGCTACAGGTGCAAATGTCTCATCATAATCAATGCCTTCTTGTTGACAGTATCATTTAGCAACCAGCCTTGCTTTGTTTCTAATTACCACTCCTTCTTCATCCATCTTGTTTCTGAACACCCATTTGGTGTCAATAACATTCTTTTCTTTCAGGAGGTGGCACTAGCTCCCATACTTTGTTTTTCTCAAATTGATTCAATTCTTCTTGCATGGCAACAATCCAATCAGAAATCTTCAAAGCTTCTTCAACTACCTTAGGTTCCTCTTGTGACAGAAAGCAGCTATACAGACATGTATTCATAGTTGCCCTTTTTGTTCTAAGTCCCTCACCAGGATCTCCAATGATTTGATCCCTAGTGTGGGCTCTGTTCCATTTCCTTGTGTGCCCCTGTTCATTTCCTTGATCTGTTCCATGCTCATTTTGGTTTACAGTTGCATTCTCTTCTTCTCCCCCTGTGTTTGTGAACCCTTGCACAGGTGTTTGAAGAAGATTGTCAACTTCAAGGATTTCATTCTCTAGAACAGTTTGAACAGGTGGTTCATCTTCACTTTCAGAATCCTCAAGATAACCTTGATTCTCAAATCTTAATGGCACACTGTCTTGATCACTTGTTTTAAGTCCAGGAGTCTTCTTGTCATCAAAGGTAACATCCATGCTCTCCATGACTTTGTGTTGCTCAGGTACAAACACTCTGTATGCTGTCCTTTCCAGAGAGTATCCAATGAAGATACCTCCAAATGCTTTAGCATCAAATTTTCCAACATGCTCAGAGGTATCTTTCATCACAAAACACTTGCTTCCAAACACATGCAGATGCTTGAAGGATGCTCTTTTTCCAGTCATTAATGAGTAAGGAGTTTTGCCAGACTTCTTATTGATTAATGTTCTATTTTGCACATAGCATGCTGTGTTAACAACATCAGCCCAAAAGCTAGTGGGTAGCTTTGCATCCAACAACATTGTCCTTGCAGCTTCAATGAGAGTTCTATTCTTTCTCTCAACTACTCCATTTTGTTGAGGTGTTCTAGGAGCTGAGAATTGTTGAGAAATTCCTTTATCTTTGCAAAACTCATACAATGTTGAATTTCTAAACTCAGTCCCATTATCACTTCTCAAAGCAACTACAGAGGAACCCGTGCTTTGTGCTTCTCTATCAACTCTCTTGATATGCTCTATTATGACTTGAGGTGCTTCATCCTTGGAGAATAGGAATTCCACCCAAGTGTATCTTGAATAATCATCAACCATTACTAGAGCATATTTCTTTTTGGAAAGGGACATTACATTCACAGGACCAAATAAATCCATGTGAATTAGCTGCAGAGGTTTTGAGTTTGTATTGAGCAACTTGTTCTTGTGACTAGATCTTTTAATCTTTCCTTTCTGACAAGCTTCACATGCTCCATCTTGCACAAACTCCAAGGCAGGCAAGTCCCTGATAAGTTCTCTCTTGGTTAGAGAGTTCATTGCCTGAACATTCAAGTGAGACGGCTTCTTGTGCCATAGCCAGAATTCCTCATTTGTAGCTTTAGTGTAGAAACAACAAATTTCTCCCTTGTCTGCAGCCTTGAGATCAGCTACAAACAGGATTCCTTTCTTCACACCAGTTAGAACAACTTCACCACTTTCTCTTTTTGAGATTGAACAATGATCTTCATCAAATTCCACTTTGAAACCCCTGTTGGTAAATTGTCCAATGCTCAAGAGATTATGCTTCAGTCCTTCAACAAATGCTACATCTTCTATAATGACATTTCCAGATTTAACACTGCCATATCCCATTGTATAACCAATGTTGTCATTTCCAAAGGTTACTGATGGGCCAGCCTTTTCCTCAAAATGTGATAGCAGGGCTATATCACCAGTCATGTGACTTGAGCATCCACTGTCCAAGATCCATATGACTCTTTTATTCCTGTTGCCCTGCATTCACAAAGTAACTAAGTTGTTTTTGGTACCCACACATGGTAGGGTCCAGTTGATTTAGAAATATTTTTGTTAACAATTCTTCTGTCATAAGTTGCATTCATCACAGTAGGATACTTCATATTGTTTGTGGCTTTGGAGTTCACACTCTTAGGCTCACATGAAGTGTACACCCTCTCACCCCTGATTGGGGATCCTGTCCTGTGAGTGTGCATGTGTGTGTATGATTCACTAGATTGTGCAGAATCAAGTTTATGCTTTAGAGATAAACAGTTAGCAATCTAAGTCACATAGCATGTCATGCAATTAGGCTTACCACACAAGGAATCATGACTAGAGCTTATGCTAGCAGAATGGTTACTCAGGTTATCAACTTCAACATTCACTTGTTTGTTACACTTATGAGTCAAATGATTAACAGATAGACATTTCTGACATTGTTTCCTGGGAGCATTTGGCACATAAGCATAATTGTTACCCTTGTTGACACCTACCTTACCATTTCTGTTTTGTTTCTTTTTCTTAACAACTTCTTTCTTTGCTTTAGGACTTTTGACAAGATTGTCTTTGGTTTCTTTCTGACTGACAGATTCAGGAGGGGAAGAAGTGTCTTTAGCAGCCTCATCTTCTTCAAGAAGTTGTTGTTTGATGATCAATAGTTCTTCATCAAACTCAACAACACTCTTTTTGAAGATGGGCTGTTCAACACTAGACAAAATAGTTGGGGCATTTTTGTTGTAAAAGATTCTTTTCCTTTGCCCTTTGCCTTCTTCCTTCCTTTATCATTCTCATAGTCAAAACCAACTTCAACCTTGCTATCTTCAGTGTGTTCCTTGTGATAGGTTTGAATAAGTTCAGAGGAGTTCTTAAAGCTTCTTAGTTTCAATTCAGTTTCAGCAATTTGTTCCCTAAGAGCTTTCTCTATTTGTTCAGCACAAATCACTTTGTTTTTAAGATACTCAACCTCCTTTTTCAAACCATCAAGGTTCACAACCATTAACTCAAGTTCCTCATTCTTTTTAGTAAGCTCGAGATTTCTAGCAGTTAGTCTATCAATTTCTTCATTTGCTACTAACATGCTAGTATGAATATTGAACATCTCAGTACTCATATCTTCAACAGTTTGCTTATATTGAAGGGGAGTCATATCAAGAGAAGTAAGAATGGGTACCTGACTAGAATCACCATCATCAGAAAATGCCATCAAGGCATAATTTGAGTACTCTTGTTCTTCTTCTTCATCAGAGTCATCCCAGCAGTTTCCCTCAGCAATAAAAGCTTTACCCTGTTGTTTCTTGAGTAGAGCCTCATACTTAGCTTAAAGCTCGAAGTATGCTTTGTCCTTCTTGACCTGTTTAGGATTTTTGCACTCAGTGGCAAAATGCCCAAGTTCATTGCAGTTATACATCTTATTTTGGACCTATCCACGCTCCCAGATTTGTATCCTCCTTTAACTGCACCAGTAATCCCTTTTCCTTTGATGAAAGAGTTTGAGCTACCTGAACCACCAGCATTTCCACTATTAAATCTAGACTTGAATGGCTGCTTCCTCTTAAACCTTATGTTAGGGTATCTCCTAGCCATATAAACAAAAGATTTGTTTTCCATCTTGTCCAGTTCATCAATGCTGTAGAACTCATCCTCTTCAGGTAAATCATACACAACCTGAGTTTCATCACCAGTGTCATCATTTTCCAGTTCCTCAATCTTGACATGACTGATTTTTAGAGAATCCATTCTTTGACCTAGATTGTCAGCAATAAGGGCACAGGAGGTATTGGCCACCAATCCTTGCTTTGCTTGAATAGATCTCTTTTGAAACAGCTCTAACTCATATGTCTTCAAAACACCATACAACACATCAAAACCAATCTTTGTTAGATCTCTTTCTTTAAGGGAAGAGATTCTTGGTTCCAAGTGATCTGGAAGAGTTAGTAAAAACTTCATATTGAGCTCTTCTGTCTCATAGTGTTTGGCATAGAGTTTGAGCTCGTTTATCAGCTTGTTGAATCTCTCAAACACTTCTGTGATTCCCTCTTTTGGCTGAGCCATGAAGGCTTCATATTGTGAAAACAAAAATCTGCTTCTTGTTCTTTCTTACTTCAGTAGTTCCTTCACAGAGCACTTCTATAAGATCCCACGTATTCTTGGCACTAGTACAATGAGCAACAGTGCCATACATGTTGAAGTCCATAGATTCACAAATGATAAGTTGAAGATGTCCATCCACTGCTACTTTCTCCTTTTCAGGATCAGTGTATTTTGAGGGGTCTTTGGGCACATGCTTTGCTGGTACAATCTCAGTGTCATTGGTTGTTTCACCAATCTCGATCATTGGAATAAAGGGACCATGCTTTAGAATATCTAAATACATGGGGTTAGAAGCTTTGATGAAAAGCAACATCTTCTTTTTCCATAAACTGTAGTGCTCCTTGTTAAAGGGAGGGATCTTGATACTGCTCAGTTTCTGTGAACTCATTCTTGATCTTTTCCTGTTTGTACGTTAACAACCTGTCTCTGATACCACTTGTTAGGAATGAATATCACCTAGAAACTAGACAGAGGGGGGGGGGGTGAATGGATAGTTTGATGGATTTTTGTTTTCTTGAAACTAAATGTAAGCTGTATATGATTATGCTATGTAATATGCAGAAAGTAAACAACACGCACAATCACTTTAATCTACTTTGTATAAGCAAATTAAATACTACAGCTTTCCAAGAAATTCACAATCGAATTTCTGGCTTCTAAACAAGAACAGTTTGTACTTGCTTACTTACAGAGAAAAGAGCTTTGCAAATAACTATGTGTATCTCTCTTTTTTTTGCTAACAATAGGATGTGCATGATATATATAAGCCCTATAGTACTAGTGCACACACCTATTTTTACACAGTTACCCCTTGCTGAAAGTCCAACTTGTCCTGCCATAAGACGTTAACTGTGTCAGGAAGGACCACCTGCTTTTCAGAGTCTTTCCCGTTTCTGTAGCTGCTTGTCTCTTATCTTTCTCTCCAAGTTTAGCTGTAGATTTGCCATCTGTTCTTTGGACCACCTTGCCAGAACAAATGCTTCAGTATTTGTCTCTTTTGATTCTTGGTTCTGTACCTTGATTTGTCTTGTTATAAACGGCTAAGTGTTGATATCGTGAACTCCACTTCATTCCTGACTTCACGATCTCCCTTGTGAGGACTACGCGATATAGCCTTTGAAGACTTTGCGACAAAGGTCATTTGACGACTATGCGACATAGGTCATTTGATGACTATGCGACATAGGTCATTTGACGACTATGCGACATAGGTCATTTGATGACTATACGACATAGGTCATTTGACGACTATGCGACATAGGTCATTTGATGACTATGCGACATAGGGCTTCTGAGGACTTCACGATCTAGGCTTCTTTGACTTTGCTGACTTCAACACTTCACGACATGTGTCTTGAGGACTTCTCGACATAGTATAAAATGGACTATGCGATATAGTACTTCACGACATGGATATTGGTGACTTCACGACATAGCTTTCTTTTGACTTTGCTATATAATGCCTTAGACAAATTTTTGCGACTTATTTCTTCATGGCCTTATTCATCTCTATCCTGCTGTATGAACATTACTGAACTTCTACCAGGACAATTATTCAATGGCCTATATACAATCTAGATGCAAGAAACTTTACTAAGCTCATTATAGATTTGAGCATACATGATAAAGCTATTGTTCATGAGAACAAGACAAGTACATTTAGAGACCTATACTATATCCCAGTGATAGAAATCACTAGGTCATGTAGTGTGACATAGTCACATAGTGTAGGCTTGTTAATAGTGGTATTCAGACATGTCTTGAGCCTAACAAGTCGCGCTTTGCAACGCCCCTATAAATTTTTTGTAAAATTTTAAATATTAACTATTTACGAAAAAAAATATAAAATCAATCAATCTATACTATCTTATAATAGACGAAACATTAAAAGTTTTGGTACCTGTTTTTTGGTACGGTACTTGCCTTATTTAATTATTTTTAACAAAATATTTGTATTACTATCTTATAATATCTGAAACAGTAAAAGTTTTGATTTTCGGTTTTCGGTCACTATTGAAGTTTACATCCTATTTACATCCTATTGACTTTATTTCTTCTTAAAGATCCATTTACATCCTATTGACTTATAGCCAGGAGGTAAATCAACCAAATGCCAAGTTTTATTGGATTCTAAAGAATCCATCTCATCACCAATGGATTCTTGCCAAAGATCGGCATCTAAAGAAGACATGACTTCTTTAAAAGTGGTAGGATCTTCCTCAAGATTATAAGCGTAGAAGTGAGGGCCAAAATCTTTGGCGACCCTAGCTCTCTTGCTCCTCCTCGGTTCGGTTTCTAAATCCTCGGTGTGTTCTTTATCCTTTAAACGAGGAGTAATACTCGTTGACGCACCCCCACTATTCATCAATTTAAATGGAAACTTGTCTTCGTAGAAAACAGCATCAACTGATTCTACTATAACTCGTGCATTTAAATCAAAGAATCTGTAGGTTATGTTATCAATGTCGTATCCAACAAATACACACTCATAGGCTCTACTCGCAAGTTTAAGCCTCTTAGGATCAGGAATCCGAACATAAGCTAGGCAACCCCAAGTCCTAAAGTAGGAAGTATCAGGTTGTCTATGCTTAAGCGTCTCATAAGGAGTTATCATACTTCTAGATTTTGGTACTCTATTGAGTACATGACAGACCGTTAGTATGATCTCTCCCCACCAATGAGATGCGGCACCAGAACCAAGCATAATGGAAACTACTAGCTCCGTCAGAGTTCTATTTTTTCTTTCGGCTTTTCCATTCATTTCTGGTGAATAAGGAGCAGTTCTCTCATGTATATATAATCCCATGAGAATCATAATATTTGGTAAATAAGTTTGATTCGTACTCTGCTCCTCTGTCACTACGAAGTCTCTTGATTTTTTTCTTGTACTGATTTTCAACTCTATTCACAAATAACTTGAACATGTCAAATGCGTCACTTTTGTATTTCATAAGATAAACAAAAGTATAATCAGAACAATCATCGATAAATGTGATAAAGTATCTCTCACCATTTCGAGTTAAAACTCCATCTAATTCACATATATCAGAATGAATTAGATCTAATTGTTCTATTTCTTTAATCACTACTGACTTGTGGGGAGTCTTAGTGATTTTCGCTTGACTACAATATTCACATTTATCTAAATGAGAGAGCGATAACTTGGGAATTAATCCTAATTTGCTCATATTTATTATGCTTCGTTTATTAATGTGACAGAGTCTAGTATGCCAAGTATTGAAATGAGTCAACATGTAAGAGGAAATGAAAATTTTATTGACTTCAGCATTCAACTTAAAAATGCCATCTATGGCATACCCTTTTCCCACAAAAGTACCATTCTTAGTGATGGTGTACAAATCAGAACCTATAGTCTGGGTAAACCCTCCCTTATTAAGTAAAAACCCAGAAACCAAATTCTTTCGCATCTCTTGAGTGTGTAAGACATCCTTCAGCAATAGGGTCTTTCCAGAGGTAAACTTGAGCTCCACATTTCCAATTCTAGCAACATTGGTGGTGTGGGAGTCTCCTAGCAGCACCTTCTTATCTTCAGCATCCGCATATGTCTTAAACATTGTGCGGTCATAGCAGACATGGCGGGAGGCACCAGTGTCTACCCACCACCCATCAGCTCCACCAACAAGGTTAACCTCTGTGATCATATCTACGAAGGTTTCTTCAGTGTTGTTAACATGCGGGTGAGCTTGGCGCTTGAGTCTGCACTTCTTCGCCATATGTCCTAGCTTTCCACAATTGAAGCAGTGGAATGTTCCAGCGGCATTCTTGGGTGGTTGCGCTGTCTGATTCTTCGTAGGATGAGTGTTTCCTTGCGGGTTGCGGTTCGCCTTCTTGAAATTCTTTCCCTTAGGCTTCAGACCCACACTAGAGTTCTTCATTTTCTTGTTATTGGAGACAACCAACACTTCTTCCTTCCGATCTTGCTTCCTTGCTTCATCTTCAATTCTGAGGTGAGTGATAAGACTCTCTAAGGAGAAATCCTTAGTCTTATGCCTTAGGATATTAATTCTTGAAATCCTTCCAGCTTGGCGGCAACTTGTCTATTATCACAGCTACTTGAAATTGCTCATCTAGAGGCATCCCATCGTGATGATCTCGTGCGCAATTTTTTGTAGCTCGTGTGACTGTTCCTCCACAGACTTGTCATCGGTCATTTGGAACTTGAGATAACGGCTTACCGCATACTTCTTGGCGCCAGCCTCCTCTGTATCATATTTCTTTTGTAGTGCTTCCCAAATTTCTTTGGCCGACTTATCCGAATTATAGTAGTCATACAGATTATCGGATAAGCCTTTCAAAATAAAATTCTTACAAAGAAGGTCATTTTCAACCCATAAATCTATCTCCTTAACAAGTTCTGGATTAGAGGGTGCTACAGTTTCACAGGATTCGATATTAGAAGAGGGAGCAGGCATAACATGTTTTGGGGTCGATAAAACATAAGTTACTTTACGCATGGTAAGAAAGAATAAAATTTTTTGTTTTCAACGCTTAAAGTGCACACCCTCAAAACGTAAAGGCTTATTAATATCAAAAGCTATATTACCAGAAAAATCAACAGTAGACATGGAAAGCAAATATATAATAATCGCAAAATTCCGAAACGTCTTAAAATTGTTGTAAATAATATGCGAAAAATAATAAACAAATTTTGAAAAAAAAAATTGTTTTCACAAAAAACTATTTTACGATTATTAAAATCTGAAAAAAGAACTGGATTTTTCTGGGATGAGTCACGGATCGCGCTTTCTTTAAGACGTTTCGAGGCTATGTTCAAAATAGTGCAAAAACAATCACCTTTGCCACGACGTCCCCAGGATAAAACAGCCCAGAAATTACCGTACGATAAACTTTTGCATCAAAACGATTTATCGGTCAAATTACACCTCCAAAAAATTGCTCAAAATATTTGTTCCACTTAAAAATATTTTTCCCGAAAATAAACAGTTGAAAGGAAGACTATTGGTGGATCAGAAAGGGACTAGATAATATTTCACCGCAATGAACATGTATAATCAGATGAATATATAAACAAATAAATGATATCTTTTACCAAAATGCAAGCAAAGAAACAGTTACGAACATGTATGGACAGTGGGGTGGGATGAGAAGAAAACTATATATGGTGTATGTGGTAGTTGGTAAACTTGGCAGAAAATTTATACAAAATAAGAACACTAATAGTAAAGGAGAAGAGTGAAATTGCATATGTAAAAAAGTTGGTGTACCCTCACCGTGAAAACTATCACATATATATAGTAAAAAATGACATGAATGATATGCAAGTATTAGGGGATTTTAGCTACAAGCTTGGGCAAGAATCATGTGATTTCATACGTTTTAAAATTAAAACGCCGGTTATACAATGAACCTAGACAAATAAAATGGAGAGAAAAAAAACCGACATAATAAATCTCCAAATCAGTGTGTAGTTTTAAGACATAAGCTGCAAGTCAAACCACAGCTCTCCTCAAAAGTTGCAAAATCTTTAATAAAAAGAATATTATTTATTTAAAAAAATAATTCACATATTACCTTTCCTGCTCTGATACCATGATAACTACTGTGAATTTATGACTTGTGTGTGTTGTAGAAGAATAAGAGTGCCAATCTGGAGCAAAAAAATTGTGTTTGATATATTTAATTCTCCTGCAATTACAATCACACCTGCAATGCTTATATAGTCCAAGATACTCCCTCTGTCCTTCTCATTTCTTTACAGTTTTTTATACTGTTTGGCATGCATTTTAAGACTCCTATAAAGTATAGCTCTACAACTTATTTAAAATTTTCTTTTTCTAATTAAAAATTTAAACATTATATTTTTATTCAGAAAAAAAAATTAAAATAATTTATCGAAGTATATTTCATAGGAGACTTAAAATGTGTGTCGAGCTCCGTCCTCCAATATAAATAATTGAGAAAGACGAAGGGAGTACATGTGAAATACTAAAAGACAAAGTAGAGATACCGTTCCTAAACCACCTAGCCATAGACTAGGTAAAAGACAAAATAGAATGGCAGGTGGCTGAGCTAAGGTGGAATGTCCATCTATCATTAAATACTTTTATTGTAAACATAGACAGTGCGTCTTGGACTCCTTTAGTCATTTAGGAAGTGATGGTTGAATAGTGTACCTAGACCCAAATAAAAGATCTGGGCGAAAGTGTAGGTTCCAGCGTCCAATTTATTTCCTCATACACGGCCAAGAATATCATTCAAAAGTTTAATTATAATGCTTTTTTGCTTCAACTTCTAAAATTTAAATCGAAGATAGTAAGATGCTATGGTATGGAGTAGTAAAATTTCTTAGCCAACCCTTTTAGTGCATGCAGTTGGCTTGAGTTGAGTTGTGATAGAACTTCTAAAAACTGAAAAATAAAAATGAACAAGAAATTACAAACACCGAGTACTTAGTTTATTACATATACTGCTGGTGCTACACTGCAAAACTACTAATAAAAATAAATAAATTATAGTACTATATTATAGCTAGTTGCACACTAGAAATCATAGAGCCATACTATGCCCAGAACAGAAACCCTCAAGTCAGCTAAATCTTCTTGAAATTTATCTTCCTTGTTACAAAACTGATCGGCCGGGTTTTTTTCTGGGAGCTTGGCAGCCCTGTTTTCGACAAAATAAGGAAGTCCGGTGGAAGTTGTTGCACCACAAGAACAGAAAGGAAAAGTTGTTGATGTGGAGTAGAGTTGATCAGTGTTATGGTGTTTAAGAAGTTGAGAAACAAGAAGTAGAGATGCCATTAAAAAATGTGTTCGAATAATGATCTTGAACACTTCTTAGAAGCTGTTGAGAGATGCACATGTTTGTGAAATTTAACTGACTATATATATCAGTAAGTAGTGACATGTATAGTGTTGGATCACATCGATGAAGTATAGGCCACTGGGTTTAATGAAGTAGAGAGTAGTTGTAAGCAAAAGTTGGTATAGTTTAATAATATGTACACTATGCCATAAATGGCCTTCTGAAAACCGTTGCCCGAAGTTCAGAATTCGTTGGCATAGGTCCAAATTTTTTAAAAGTTGGCATCTTTTGTGGGGTGCCAACTATTGAAGTGTTTTTTGAGAATAGGGTATCAAAAATGATAAGGAAGAAAGATGGTATAATTTATAATATTTTTAATTATGTGACAAAGTTGACGGGTTAAATATCAAATTGGTCACTGAAATGAAGACTAGATATCAATTTCATCACTGATCTCAATGGAGTATCATTTCAATCACTAAAGTCATCATAAATATCAAACATATACCTCTAAATATGTGTTCGAAAAGTAGAATTAATTTATATCGAGTTCTACACATATTTCTTGAATGCTACCGCAACCAAATGAAAAGTTATGAATTCTAGTATTTAAGATATTATATTTAGATTTTAAAAAAATTATTTGCTATTTATTTTTATTTTATAGTTATTTAATTTGATATAATTAAAAATAAATAGTAAATAATTTTTTTTAAATCTAAATATATTATCTGAAATACTAGAATTCATAAATTTTCATTTGGTTGCAATAGCATTGAAGAAATATGTGTAGAACTCGAGAAAAGTTATTTTTACTTTCTGAACACATATTTAGAGTTATCTGTTTGATGTTTAAGATGACTTTAGTGATTGAAACGATACCCTGTTGAGATCAATGATGAAAGTGATGTATGGTCTTCACTTCAGTGACCAATTTGATATTTAACCCCAAAGTTGACATACTTCAAGTGTCAACCATTGGAGATGCTCTAAGAGTCACGATTCAGAAGCCACTCCGAAAAAATATAGAATTTAGCATATTATGGTTGTATACTGGTATTATATTTGATTTATGTAATTTGTATTTTTTTTATTTGTTTTATAGATATCAGTTAATAGCTAATGTACGTGGGATGTGGGCATCTGGCATCTGGGTGCCGAATGCAACAGAGAAATATCACTATATCAGCAAAAATGGTCAAAAACCACCACGAAAATGGTAGGTTTTGGGGGTAAATTGGTAGGAATTGGGGTCAACTCCTACCATTTGACATGGTGAGAATTGCTCAGGTCGGAAATGGTGATGGTAGGAATTGGTGTCTTGTTTCTTAAAAGGCCCCACATGCCAAATGGTTGTCCATGTGGCGAGCCACATGGCGGTGGACCCCAACACGTCACTCGCCACTCGCCACGTCAGATGCCACGTGAAATTAATGTGGTCCCACGATGTTGACATGGCATGCCACGTGTCACATAGGGCCCACTGCCACGTCATTTTGTGGGGTCACTTTTGACCCCGGTCAAGGACTATTTCTTACCATGTGCAAATGGTAGGTTTTATACCCGTAGCATGTAAAATGGGCATTTCCTACCATATATTTCCTACCACCATTGCCAATTCCTACCAGCTATAACCTACCATATTCATCAATTTTCTGGGTTTCAAATGGTAAGTATGGTAGGAAATGTGCTAGTTGGTAGGATTTAATAGCATATTCCAATTTATTTATTTTTTGATTTGGTCAATTCCTGTACAAATTATTGTACAATTCAATTCACAATTAATGACCACCTGTAGTACTATCAATTCATTAACTATTAACTTATACTAAATGCAAATAAATAAAACATTTAATCATATTCACAAAATAAAGAAACTAGTTCTCCGATAAGTTCAAAATCATCCAACAAACATGTCATTTTTGGACATAATTAATGGACGCTGGTAGTAGTTCTCCCAACAAGTTCAAAACCATTCACAAACACCATAATCTAACAAAGCATCATTTCCAAAAGAATTATCGGACACTAGCTAGCTACGATCATAGTTCTAATACGTCTCATCCACAACCAAAAACAAAGTTCCCACATCTAAAATAATTCAAGATACTTAAAATTAAGAGTTTTAAGCAAGCTCTAGTAAGGTTTAATTATCCTCACTTTCGGAACCTTCACGACTGTCTTCACCTTCTTCACCTTCAGATTCACCATCTTCACCTTCCAAATCTCCTTCTGCACTTTCCGTTGCACCAGTTTTACCTTCACAATCAACCTCAACATCGCCTTCATCGTCGGATATGTCTGTCACTTCATCCTCTTCATTAGAACTATCACCCATGACCTATAATGTAAATAACACAAAAATACATAAGGGGCATACACATCAAGGTAAAATAATACTAAAGACGTAAAAACACTTGGAAGGAATCTACCTCTATTGCCTTATCTTGATATATACCTTTTCAACATATTATCCACAAGGTCTTCCATAAGATAAAGGACTTCCATTGAAAAGAACTAAGAGAATTGATTGCGGTTTGTTGGATCACTAAGATCAATAGAAACTCGAGCAAGACTTTCAACTAAAATTTAACTTGATAGAGATAAATAAGTAACCAAAAATACAGAGCTCGCGTAAAAACGACTAAAACCATATTATATTATCATCGAATCCCTTTAAAACATAGTGCACATAATCATCGAATCCCTTCAAACCTTAAATTAGAGCGGACGTAAAAGACTAAAACCATACTATACGAATCACTACTTCAACTTAAAATAATAAAACATATATTTTATCAAAACTTAGAGTTATGGCATACCTAAAGCATGTATATAAATGTATGTTAAATCGTGAATGTTTTCAAGTTTTCAAGATAAGTATATACTACACGATACTCTACGATCATTGGTTAAAAATCCCATTTACAAAAAACCATACTACATGATTATCAATTCATACTATAAACCCATTTATCAAAAACAAGTAAAACACGAGGAAATCATGTTCTATCAGACTTATACCATAAACACATCAAACATAAACTGAAGCATGAAAATCAAGCAAAATTCCTATGAAACCTATATTTAAAACAATATATGCATAAAAATAACATCAAAATTAAATATTCACGGAATTATTAAAGCCCGTATGTACATACAAAATCCATATCATATTGATAAAAAATAGATCAAAAACGTGTTAAAACACATATTACACCATGTTAAAATCCATACTACAACTTTTTGAACTTAAAAAGTTCAAAAACACATATTTTATGATAACCCATATAGTATATCATGCCTATCAAGCAAAATCCCTTGTATAACAAGCATATCAAGCAAAACCCCTTTAATAATTGAACATTTAACACCTTATACATGCATATACACAACATATTGCTTAAAATTGATGAATACATATAAAATTGATGCTACATATACATATTAAATGCATACATCTGATCATATAAACACATATTCATACAAAAAGGAATTAAACAGGGCTTTAAAACAAAAATATACACACATATCTTGCTTAAATGAAGATGAAAATCGAAGAGTGGAATAGAAGGCTTCCAAACGAAGATGAAAATCGTAGAGTGGAATAGAAGGCTTACAAGAGTGGTAGGATTATGCTCATGGTAGGAGATGAGAAGAAAGGAAACTGTGGCGGCTTGGGGAGAAATGAGGAGTAAAAGTTTTGGTTGGTAGGTTTTGATGTGCGAGGGAAATTCAAATTTTTCGTGAAATTTTTGGCGGAAATCGCCAAAAAACATGGGTTGTACAGAATCGAACCCTCGCCCTCTCCAAGAATGACCAAGTGCCAAACCACTGCGCCAACCGAATTTTTTGTACTAAATCAGCAGTAAATTTTATATATCATACACCAAATCAATTTTGAAGATAGATAAATTCATTATAAAAATATAGAAGTTTAAATTTAAAAAATCTAATATTTTACATACATCTAAGAAATCAACATATTTAATCATCCGTAAGGTTAGATCGTTGAAAAATAAATAAATAAAAATCGAAAAGTCTAACCCTAAACAATCCGTAAAACATGAGTATAAACTCCAACTCCATCTACGAAGACTGACACTCTTTCATTTTCTAAACGACTTTAACTTTTTATAATTTCTTTTTGTCTAAATTTTTTTCCTTAGCTTCATCAAACTACAAAACGACATTTCATAAAAAAACATTTAATTCATTCATTACTTTTTATATTTTTAATTGTTTTTCGATATAATTAGATTTTAGTTAATAATATATGAACATAAGAATGTAAGTTTAAATCAACTAATTTTCATCCTCCACTACTAAACTGAGTAGATCTCTATGTCCGTAGAGTTTGTTTAACGAAAAACATGATAACCGATCAACAAAAATTATAATAAAAACACATTCTATTTTTGTTATTATTTTATTAATCGATCAAAACCTACCAATAATGGTAGGTTTTCATGTGCGAGGGAAATTCAAATTTTTCATGAAATTTTTGGCGGAAATCGCCAAAAAAACATGGGTTGTAAAGAATCGAACCCTCGCAGTCTCCAAAAATGACCAATTGCCCAACCACTGCGCCAACCGATCTTTTTGTACTAAATCAGCAGTAAATTTTATATATCACACACCAAATCAATTTTGAAGATAGATAAATTCATTATAAAAATATAGGAGTTTAAATTTAAAAAATCTAATATTTCACATACATCTAAGAAATCAATATATTTAATCATCCGTAAGGTTAGATCGTTGAATTTTTTTTAAAAAAAAATCGAAAATGTGTAACCCTAGACAACCCCTAAAATATGAGTATAAACTCTAACTCAATCTTCGAACACCGACACTCTTTCGTTTTCTAAACAACTTTAATTTTTTGTAATTCTTTTTTGTCTACATTTTTTTCCCACTACAAAACGACGTTTCATCTAAAAAAATTTAATTTATCAATACGTCTTTATATTTTTAGATTTTTTTTCGATATAATTAGGTTTTAGCGAATAACATAAAAATATAAGAATGTATGTTTAAATCAACTAATTTTTATCCTCCGCTACTAAAATGAGTAGATCTTTATGTCCACGGAGTTTGATTAACAAAAAACATGATAACCGATAACAAAAAATATAATAAAAACACATTCTCCCCTAATTTTATTTTTTTATTATTTTATTAAGACATCAAAACCTACCACTAGGGAAATTCAATTTTTTCGTGCCATTTTTGGCGGAAATTGCCAAGAAAACATTGGGTTTTGCAGAATCGAACCCCTCCCCTCTCCGAGAATGATCAAGTGCCAAACCACTGCACCAACAACGCTTTTGCACTAAATCGGCTGTAAATTTTCTATATCATACCCCAAATCAATTTTATAAATTATAATTTTGACAGATAGATTCATTATAAAAATATAGGAGTTTAAATTAAAAAAATCTAAAATTTTACATATATATAAGAAATCAATATATTTAATCATCCGTAAGGTTAGATCTTTGAATATTGTTTTAAAAAAAATCGAAAAGTGTAACCCTAGACAACCCCTAAAATATGAGTATAAACTCTAACTTAATCTTCGAACACCGACACTCTTTCGTTTTCTAAACGACTTTAACTTTTTGTAATTCTTTTTTGTGTACATTTTTTCCTTACCTTCATCAAACTACAAAATGACGTTTCATCTAAAAAAATTTAATTTATCAATAAATCTTTATATTTTTAAATTTTTTTCGATATAATTAGGTTTTAGCGAATAACATAAAAACATAAGAATGTAAGTTTAAATCAACTAATTTTTATCCCCCACTACTAAAATGAGTAGATCTTTATGTTCGTAGAGTTTGATTAACAAAAAACATAATAACCGATAATAAAAAATATAATAAAAACACATTCTCCCCTAATTTTATTTTTTTATTATTTTATTAAGACATCAATATATTTTATTTTAATGTGCGAGGGAAATTCAAATTTTTCGTGTCATTTTTGGCGGAAATCTTTAGTGACCATTTCTAAAAATCATTTATTCCTTTAAAATATGATAGGGTTGCTCATGTGGACAGTGGGGTACCATCACGATTAAACTCTACCAGATTTGGTAGGTTATACTTTCCTACCATATATGGTAGGAAATGACCATGACAAAATGAATAAATTTCTTATTTAAAAAAATTATTTATTACTTAAAATATGACAGGGGGTGATGATGTGAATAATGGGATACCATTACGAATAAAACCTACCAGATTTGGTAGGTTTTAGTTTCCTACCAAATATGGTAGGAAATGACCATGGGAGAATGAAAATATTTTTTATTTTATAAAAGTTGTTTATTACATAAAAAATATGACAAGACTGATGATTAGGATGGTGGGGTCTTATCTTTGTGAAAATGCAGGCAAAACCTACCGATGTTGGTAGGTTTTAATTTCCTACCAACAATCGGTAGGAATTGATCCTCGCTTTTACGGAAATCCGGCCCCACACGGACCATTTCCTACCATATTCGTCATCGGTAGTAAATGGGGGGTCAATTCCTACCAAGTTTTTTTGGTAAAATTTATATGGTAGGAAAAGGCCATGGGCAGGACAATTAGAACCCCACCTTGTGAATAATCCAGAACCTTTTATCATAAGCACAGATGAGTATGCGCCATATTGCTTCTGCTTTGTTTTCTTTTGGCAGTGATATTTATTCTCTCTCTTTTTTTTGTGCCTTCAACTCATATATGGTGCTTGAAACGAAAGAGATTCTTCACTAAATTATTCAAGCTTAGGTGTTTACAAGATCTAATTATTAATTAATGGAGCGAAACCCTACATCGTTTGGAGCTGCTGACAGGAAGACTATAGAGAAAAATAGAAGAAATTATATGAAGGACCTCTACTCCGAGCTTCATTCTCTTATCCCCCATGATAACTCATCTAAGGTTCTCTCTCTCTCTCTCTCTCTCTCTCTCTCTCTCTCTCTCTCTCTCTCTCTCTCTCTCTCTCTCTCTCTCTCTCTCTCTCTCTCTCTCTCTTCCCCCTCCCCCTCCCTCTCCCCCTCCCCCTCTCCCTCTCTCTCTCTCTCTCTCTCTCTCCCTCTCTCTCTCTCACATCAGTACCATGTATGTTCTTTAAAATTGGCATGCACAAAAGAAATTCGCCCTAGTTTTTTGGAGGCAACACATGATGTTGGTAATATTACTTAGCACAATATTTATTACTGTAAATATTGTATTCTTCATTTACAGCTGTAAATACTAGTTAGTTAGTTAGTTAGATTTAACAAACTTTCCCGCCAACTATGGCTTGTATATAAACTTGTAATGCTTTCTTTTCCAGTATCTGTAACATTCCACAATGAGTAAACTTTAGTTTCTCTCTCGCTCTCTCTCTCTCGTTCTCTCGCTCTCTCTCTTTCTCTCATACATATTACTTCAAATACACTAAATTTACATGGTATCAGAGCAAGGTTATACTCTTCCGCAATCATATTCTTCTTCCTTACCGGTGATGCGTTCTAACTGAATCAGGTGTTATCTTTTCTTCTTCTTGTGCAAGAAATTCTCATTTTCTGTGCTTATTTTCTTGCAATTGTTGTTTGTTGATAACACATATCAATCGTATTTGCTTATATCTCTCCTTGATCTTCAAAATTCCTCAGCGACATTTTATCAAACACCTTGTCGACGTAATTTTTACGCCTTCTCTTTCATAATTTTTTGTGAATCTGTTATCAATATGGCCGAAGCTTCACAAACTTCTAATCCTCATGATACTATAATGAATTCTTCTATTTCTCAAGATAATCCTTTTCACTTGCAATCTTCTGATAGTCCTGGTATGAAACTTGTAAGTGATCTGTTTGATGGCACTGGTTTTAGTAACTGGAAACGCTCAATGACTATTGCACTGTCTGCTAGAAACAAGCTAGGTTTTGTCGATGGTTCGCTGCCTAAACCAGATTCTACAAGTGCTTCTTTTAAGAGTTGGTCTAGGTGTAACGATATGGTGATTTCATGGATACTTGGTGCTTTATCTAAATCTATTGGTCGAAGTGTGATTTACTCTAACTCTGCACTTGAAATTTGGTTGGAATTAGAAGAACGATATGGAGTCTCGAATGGTACTCAGTTATTTGGTCTTCACAAAGAGTTAAATGAGCTATCACAGGGCAATAACAACATTCCTGATTATTTTACCAAACTGAAAATGTTATGGGATGATATTGATTCTCTCTGTCTCATACCTTCTTGTTCTTGTGGTTGCACCTGTGGAGCTGCTCAGAAACTATCAAAACTTCAGCATGATCAAAGAGTTATTCAGTTTTTAGTGGGACTTAATGACACTTATGCAGTGATGAGAGGTTCTATACTCATGAGATCTCCTCTACCTACTATCAGTCAAACCTACAGCATTCTTCTTCAGGAAGAATCACAAAGAGAGTTACATTCAGGAGGTCACTTTATTTCTGATTCTGCCTCTCTAAATGTTAGTGCATCAAGGCATTCTCAGTCAAATTTACCATCTGGTAGTTCTTTTACTAAGAAATATGGTGATTCAAGAAAGTCAGCTTTACAATGTAACTATTGCAAGAAACCAGGACACTCTATTGAAAAATGTTACAAGCTCCATGGATTTCCACCTGATTTCAAGTTTACAAGGAATAAAAGATTTGCTGCTCAAGTTGAGGTTCCAGACTTGATTCAGAATTCCACTGGCTCCACTAATTCCACAATTCAGAATATGGTGTCCAGTACTGATACTGGCCCTGGCTGCTCTTCTGGTTCTCCTCCTGGTGGTCTTACTGCTGAAATGTATGCTCAGTTGCTGAATTTTTTCAGGACTTCCCAGAATTCTGAACAAAGCCCTTCCTCTGCTTTTCCCCTTTATCTCATCCTTCTCCATCTCCTTCTTTTCCATCATTAGATACATCTACTCCTCATACAATCTCTCCTACATCTCCTGTTACTCCCTTGAGTATTCCTTTGAGAAAATCTACTAGACAGTCCAAGTTACCTGCCTATTTACAAGACTTTGTTCATCCTTTTCCTTGTAATCTGTGTACATCAACAGTCTGTGCCTGTACCTTGACATCTTTCTGCACTACTAGTATCCATCACAATACTGGTCAACCTATTATTTCTTGCAACAATACTAGTCAACTCACTTTATCACCAGTACCTGAACCCACTTCTTATGATGAAGCTATTAAATACCCTGAGTGGCAACAAGCCATTGCTGCTGAATTTGCAGCTTTGGAAGCCAATAATACCTGGACATTAGTACCTTTGCCTCCTACTAAGAAAGCTATATCTTCCAAATGGGTTTTCAAGATTAAACATAGGTCTGATGGTTCCATTGAAAGATATAAAGCACGCTTGGTAGTTAAAGGCTTTACACAGAAAGCTGGTGTTGATTATACTGAAACCTTTTCTCCTGTAGTCAAATTAACTACTATCAGAACTCTGGTTGCTATAGCTGTTAAGAAAGGATGGCACATGTCCCAGTTGGATGTTAACAATGCATTCCTTCATGGTGATCTTCATGAGGACATTTATATGAAATTACCCCTTGGTTTGTCTACTTCTGATCCTCATCTTGTTTGCAAGCTTATTAAATCCCTTTATGGTCTTAAGCAAGCCTCCAGGGAATGGCACTCTAAACTTAGCACTGCCTTGTTATCTAGAGGTTATTGTACTTCAAAGAATGACTCTTCTTTATTTTACAAGAAGACTGGTACTTCTGTATTATTTCTAGCAGTCTATGTTGATGACATACTTGTGGTTGGTAATGATTTCTCTGAGGAACAGTCTATCAAACAGTACTTAGACTCTACCTTCAAGATTAAGGATTTAGGCCCTTTACACTATTTCTTAGGACTGGAGTTTAATCCTGTTTCTGCTGGTATGGTTCTCACACAGAGAAAGTTCACCTTAGACTTGCTTGATTCCTTTGATTCTCCAGATTTAACTCCTGTCATCAGCCCATTGGATCTTAATGTTAAGCTCTTACCAAATACTGGAGCACCTATTTCTGATCCTTCCCTTTATCGTACACTTGTGGGTAAATTCAATTTCCTTACCAATACTAGACCAGATTTATCCTTTTCTGTCCAACATTTGAGTCAGTTTATGGCAGACCCTAGGCAACCACACTGGGATGCAGCTATTCATGTTATTCGATATCTAAAGTCTGATCCTAATAAAGGTTTACTTCTCAATAATTCTCCAAGCTTCAGTATTGAAGCCTATTGTGATGCAGATTGGGCTGCCTGCTCACACACCAGAAAGTCAGTTTCAGGTTTTGTTATTTTACTTGGTGGCAGTTTAATTTCTTGGAAATCAAAGAAACAGCATACTGTTTCTTTGTCCTCAGCTGAATCTGAATACAGGTCATTAAGGAGGATTACTGCAGAAATTGCTTGGCTTTCCCGCTTGTTAACTGATTTAGAAGTTCCTGATGTTATTCCCATTCCAGTAAAATGTGATAGCCAAGCTGCTATATATATTGCTAAGAATCCAGTTTTTCACGAACGAACGAAACATATTGATATTGATTGTCATTTCGTTCGTGAAAAATTAGCATCTGGGTTGATTTCTTTGAGCTATGTACCGACCACAACACAACTTGCAGATGTTCTTACTAAACCCCTGACAGGATTACAACATCATGCCATTCTTAGCAAGCTGGGTGTGAATTCCTCACCCTCCATCTTGAGGGGGGGTGTTGGTAATATTACTTAGCACAATATTTATTACTGTAAATATTGTATTCTTCATTTACAGCTGTAAATACTAGTTAGTTAGTTAGTTAGATTTAACAAACTTTCCCGCCAACTATGGCTTGTATATAAACTTGTAATGCTTTCTTTTCCAGTATCTGTAACATTCCACAATGAGTAAACTTTAGTTTCTCTCTCGCTCTCTCTCTCTCGTTCTCTCGCTCTCTCTCTTTCTCTCATACATATTACTGCAAATACACTAAATTTACACATGATCCAGTTAACTTGTGTTTATGTTTAAATGGTTTGCAGGGGGTAAAATCACTGACGGATCAACTAGATCAAGCAGCAAAGTACATTAAGAAGTTGAGAATAAAGTTGGAAAAGTTGAAGCACAAGAGAGAAACACTGGAGGGTGTAAATCTGCCAAACAACATTCCAAGAGTCGAGGAAGCAATACTGGAATCAGCTTGCGTATCACCACAAGTAGATATACATGTTTCAGGTTCTTCCATAGAAATTCATCTGATAAGTGGTTTAAACGTGAGTTCCTTCATGTTTATCGAGATTGTCCGGATGCTGCAAGAAGAAACACTACTAGAAAAAAGGGTTAAAAGTGACCGTCTAAAAGTGACCGGACTTAAAAATGACTGTCTGCAGTCGCTTTTAAAGTCAACCAGCTTCAACCTTTGACCGAAGTACACATGCGACCGCATAATATCGACCGCTATATAAATGACCGCAAATAGTCGCATGTATGGAACCACAAATGACCGTGTTTAGTCACATATGAAAAATGACTGCGAACAGTCGCTTGTATTATTGGCCTACGGGCGGGAAAATTCCCGCTCTTGAGAATTTGAAATAATAGAAACTAAAATCCACCAATTTCGGTCGCAAGTATTAAAGTGACCATATTCCGTGGTTTCTAATTGTGACCATGTGCGGTCACATAGTAAAAGCCACCATTTCCGGTCATTTATGTTTTTAATTTTTTTTAAAATATACATATATATATAATGTATGGAACCACATTAAAAAATATACATATATGAAATGTTCGCATGTATGGAACCAGAAATGACCGTGTTTAGTCACATATTAAAAATGACTGCGAACGGTCGCTTGTATTATTGGCCTAGGGCGGTAAAATTCCCGCTCTTGAGAATTTGAAATATTAGAAACTAAAATCCACCAAATTCGGTCGCAAAGTTAAAGTGACCATGTGCGGTCACATCCTTAAAGCCACCATTTTCGGTCATTTATATTTTAATTTTTTTTTTAAATATATATATATATAATGTAAAATATTAACTATTTTGTAGTACTATGAAAATATATTGAGACCACTAAAGTAAATGCCTTACTTTTATTTTGAAACAATATTTAGGCATTATGATTAAAATTAAAAAAAATGTTAATATTAAAAAAAGTTTTAAAAAAAGATCAAACATGTTTCGCATCAAAGAAGTATAATAAATGATAATATAAAACTTTAAAGTGTTACTTTAGTATCACCGTACCCTAATTAACACTTCAAGAAGGAATCAACCATTAATAGTGGATAAACTGTCAAGGTCATCTCAATACTTTGGATTTACTTTAGTTTATCACTAAAATATAATCAATCATATATTATTTTAAAAAAATCACATTGGCATCCTGAAATCATGTTCCGCAACAAAAAAATAAATAAGGATCTTGAACTTCAATAACATTATGTAAGTAAACACTATAAACATTAAACCTGTTAATCATCGGTAAAAATATTGGGTTTAAGCAAAGTTGATATACAAGCGACCATATCCAGTCACAATGGAATTTAAATGTGACCGCAATCCGTCGTTCTTGCTCGTGGGCACAAAAACCACCAACTTCAGTCGCAAATAGATAGAGAGGGCGACTGCGTTTGGTCACAAATATTGCATGAAGATACTAAAAGCGACCATTTCCGGTAGTAATGTACCACATGTGTAATTCAATATAACTTACCGTGGTCGCCAGTATACTATATGAAATAGTCATTTTCTGATTTTCATTAAAGTATATAATATTAGATTACATAAATTAATAAGAAAAATGAAGTATTATCCTAGCATTGTTCTTCGCTTTTCTATCTTGCTTAGTTTATCCGGTAAAGAGATTGATTTTGTGATTCTTGACTATGACTTTGTGCTTGATTGCCCACTAGACATTCGATCTACCAGTACTAGGCTTTAAGTCTCTTTATTGATTGAGCGTTAATGAAATTTTGTAAGTAAACAATGTAAACATATCATAATTATTGATACAAATATATGACTTAGTAGTTGAAGTCAATGTTTTCGATTTAAGTTCAATAATTAACAAACGTTAGTTACGAAAATAAATGTTAAATTATTCAACCGCACATACGTTAAAATTACCAAAAATGATATCCATATACAATAATTCACAAGATGTAAATCATAATGTCTCTAATGTCATAAGAATCTAAGAGTAGTTGATCAAAAGCGACCGTGCGCAGTCACAAATAGAAATAAATGTGACCGCAAACAGTAGTCGGTCGCTCTTAGAAGCGGAAACAACCGATTTCAGTCGCACTTAGATAGTACAAATGACTAATTTTGGTCACAACTGTCGCACGTGGAAACTAAAAGCGACAGTTGCCGGTGATAATAGTCCACGTGTGTAATTATTTACGACTAGCTGCCGTCACATTTAACCGCCACGTGGATAGCAAATACGACCATTTCCGGTCGCTTTGAAATGTACCAGAACCTAACGTAAAAAACCTACTGCCTCTTCTTTCTTTTCATTATTGGTCTCCATTGTCAATTGCTCCCCTTCTTCCATTTTTTTTCCTTCATGCTACAGATCTGCAACTTCAATTAAGGTAACAACTTCTTTTTAACTTGTATTAATGTTACCATTATGTTCTTTTGTGATAATTGTTTATCATTTCTTAATATATGTTAATATCAATTGGGTGTGAGATATGAAATTGTATCAACAAAATTAGTGTGATGAGTTGTTATAAGCATAATTATGAAATTGGTGTGCTTGTAAGCATTTATCTCACTTTTGATTTATATTAGCCAATTATTTGGTTCATTTTTCATATTTATTGGTCAATTATATGGACATGAATGTGAAATTATACTTGTTAGTTTATATTTAAAAAAATTAGTGTGATAATTCCTTATTGTAACTATCATTGTGAAATTAGTGTTCTTATTAGCATTTAGCTCAATTTTGATGTATGCTAGTTAATTATTTGCAAATGAACTTGATCATTTAAGTTTACAAAGTTGGGGATCAAACTTGTGTTGTGCTTGTATTGTAGATGTCATCCGATCGAAGTTGGATGCAACATAGATTTGATGAAAGGAATAATATAACGGATGAATACAAAGACGGAGTAAAAGAATTCATTGATTTTGCTCTCAAGAAGAAAGATACACATGGTAATATAAGATGTCCATGTAATGAGTGTGGGAACTTGTCTTTTCATCAACCGGAAAGGGTGACCTATCATTTGTACCGATATGGTATTATAGAGTCATATACCACATGGGATTTACACAAGGAAACAAATAGGTCACGGGCCCAAGCTAGGCCGAGTTCTACTAATACCGGTCATAGAGATGATGACATGTATGATGCACACGAAATGCTAAGAGACTTCGGAGAGGCACAAGGACATTTTGAGAATTTTGAGGAAGAAGAGCCGAATGCAGCAGCACGCAAATTTTATGAGATGGTTGACAATGCCTCTGAACCACTTTATCCGAACAATGCCAACATCACAACATTGGAATTTATAAACAAGCTTTTGCACTTCAAGAGCAGGCATGGTTGTAGTAACAAGGGGTTTGATGAATTGCTTGGAGTCATTGGATCTGTGTTGCCTAATGACCACAAACTACCTGCTACATACTATGAAGTCAAAAAGTTGACAAGTGCATTGAATATGGGATATGAAAAGATTGATGTTTGCGAGAATGACTGCATGCTATTTTACAAGGAAAATAGTAAGAAGACGTTTTGTGATATATGTGATACAAGTCGATACAAGGTACAAAAAGATCCAAAAAAAAAGAAGATTCCACGAAAGATCTTACGGTACTTTCCCCTCACAGCAAGGTTACAACGTTTGTTTATGGCCAAGAAAACCGCTGAATGTATGAGGTGGCACCACAATCGAGTTGTAGTTGAAGGTCAATTATCTCATCCAGCCGATGGAGATGAATGGAAACAATTTGACCATAGATTTCCTGACTTTGCAAAGGACATAAGGAATGTTAGACTTGGTCTCTCTGCTGACGGATTTGACCCATTTCGTGATCCACACGCACAAGGTTACACGGTGTGGCCTGTGATAGTTGTTGTTTACAACCTTCCATCATCCATGTGCACAAAAGCTCCATATATGTTTATGCCTCTTCTCATTCCTGGCCCGAAAGATCCGACAAAAGATCTTCATGTCTATCTTCGACCACTGATTGATGAATTGAAAATTTTGTGGAGAACAGGGGTGGAAACATATGATCGGTTATCTTGTACAAATTTTATGATGAAGGCAGCATTGATGTGGACAATTAGTGATTTTCCAGCACTTGGCATGCTCAGCGGATGGTGCACTAAGGGTAAGTTGGCATGTCATGTATGTCTTGGGGATGTGAAAGGCAAACAACTTAAGCATGGTGGTAAACCTAGTTTTTATGGCACTGCTAGATATTTCTTGGAACCAGATGATCCCTTGAGAAAGAGTACCAAGTTTGGAAGAAGGGAAACACGTTCAGTCACAGCTCGATATTCAGGTTCATTGATAAGGTCCCTTTGTGAGGATATACAGTTTCCCCCTCCAGGGAAGACGAGCTGGAGAAAGCCTAGAGACTATGGTGTGACACATAACTGGACTCATTGCTCTCCATTTTTCGAGCTCCCGTATTGGGAGACACTTAATATTCGTCATAATATTGATGTCATGCACACCGAGAAGAATGTTTTTGACAACATATTTTACACAATGCTGAATGATAAGAAGAAGACCAAAGACAAAGATAAATCAAGAAAAGATTGTAAAGAATTAGGTCTACATCGTGATTTGTGGATACAAGATGATGGAACAATCCCAGTTGCTCCATATGTGCTTACGAAAGAACAAGTTCAGAAGTTGTTCAAGTGGATCGAAGCATTGAAACTTCCGGATGGGTATGTCTCAAATATATCAAGGTGTGTGAATTATGAAAAACACAGTGTTCAAGGAATGAAATCACATGATTGTCATATTTTTATGCAAAAACTGTTGCCTATCGTTTGTCGTGACTTTTTACCTAAGCATGTGGGTGATGTTCTTATAGAGTTGTCCAACTTCTTTCAAGATTTATGTGCATCAAACTTGACTTACTCTGATTTGGAGAAGATGGAGAAGGACATAGTGAGGATAATGTCCAAACTTGAAACTGTATACATCCCAGGTTTCTTTGATCCAATGGAACATTTGCCACTACATCTGGCTACTGAGTGTAAGTTAGGTGGCCCATCAAATTTTCGGTGGATGTATTTTGTTGAAAGATACTTGCATGGTTTAAAAATGAAAGTAAAAAACAAAGCTCGGCCAGAGGGTTCAATGGCAGAACGCTATATTGAGGAGGAAAGTGTACACTTTTGCTCGTTGTACTTCGAAGACAAATTCGAAACAGTCCATACTCGGCTGCGTCGTAATGAGGCACCCAAAATGTCTCATGATCCCAATTTGTTAGAAGTTTACAGGTATCCAACAAAACCCCAGCTGCATACGGGACATAGGCTCTTGGGTGATGAGGAAAAGAAGCTTGCAAAATACTATGTACTCATTAATTCGCCAGAGGTTGCCATATATTTGCGGTATGGTCTTTATCTCAATATCTTTACTTGTGTTTGAATATTTAAGAGCATGTTTAATGTTTTGGTAATTTTATATTTATTTTAGTGAATTTCACAAGTTGGTGAACAAGCATCACCCGGAATTCAATGATGCAGAAAAAGAAAAATATCAAAAAGAAAGATTCACGAACTGGATGGAAAGAAGGGTATATCTAATATATATATATATATATATATATTCACACACAAACACACACACACACACACACATATATATATATAAATTTGTCCTTGATTTATTTGATTAGGTAACAAATACGAACGGAGTCGTCAATCCTAAGTTCAAGGATTTGATAAGAGGTCCGATGACCGATGTGGAAACTTATAAAGGGTGCCTTTGTAATGGCTACAAGTTTGATTGCGGAAATCTCAATGAGCGCACATCACAAAACTCGGGCGTGCTTGTCGTAGGTAAAGAATATGTTAAGTTATAAAGTCTAAAATGCATTAGTTATACCTTATTTATCTAAATTTTGTCAATTTATACTTATAGGATCTTCTTATCAAGAGAGCTATGGAAATTACTACGGAAGACTACTAGAAGTTCTAAAGCTTCACTATCACAATGGGCATGATGTTATTTTGTTCAAATGCCATTGGTTTGATCATACAACACACGTCAAAGTGGATAGAAATAGAATGACTACCGTGAATGTTAAATCAAAATTAGATGCCGAAGATGTTTTTATATTGGCTAGCCAAGCTCATCAAGTATGCTATGTGCCAAGTATTAAAAATGCAAAATCATCATGGTACACGGTGCTTACTACAAAAAGCCGACAAGTAGATGAAGATGTGGCATGTAATGATAATGTTACTTCTAATAATGCCGCTTTCCAAAATGATGCATCAAACGCTTCATCATCACACGTTGATCCCGTAATTATTCATGATCCTTCAAATTTTTTTATTGACTTGAGAAATTATGAAAATGATTACTCTATGGAGGATTACAATGAAGAGCAAAGTGACAATGAAGACATGAGCGTTGATGAGCGAAGTGATGATAATGAGTGATGATAATATGTTGTAATTGTTGTTTTGAAATTATTGTTTCAAATTTGAAACTATTGTTGAATTATATATTAAATTCGGAGCTTTTGTGCGAATTATGACTATTAGTTATTGTGAATAGATAATGAGTACATAAATTGTATTTATTTAAGTGTGGTATGATTTTTGCAAAAAAATTATATAACAGGGAGCAACTCCAGTAGTTACAGGTCTTGCACCTGTAGTTTACTAAAATTGACCGAAAATGGTCGAAAGTTAAAAATGACCGTTTTCGGTCGACCAAGCCTTTATAATTATTTTTAAAAGAATTTTAATTAATTTCCCTTTTATACCATATATCATTCTAAAACCTAATTTGTGTATTCATTTCATCCTAAAGCCGCCACAAAACAAAACACAAAGCGATAAACACAAAACGATAAACACAAATCGATAAGCCAATTTCATCCTCTAAAGCGTTGACAAACTAAACAATGGCGACAAGTTCCAACCGTAGACAGGTACGAGTTGTTTGTATTCGATTTTGATTTCATTTTGATTTAATCGATGATTTCATTTTGATTTCATTTTGATTTAATCATTGATTTAATCGTTGATTTTGATGTATATTGTGTATTCGAAACCCAAAAAACAAAACCCCCTTAACTTATGATTTATTTGTTTTCATTTTGATTTAATCGTTGATTTCATTTTGATTTAATCGTTGATTTAGTATAACAGTTGGGTTTTAACAGTTGGTATGATTTAATTTGGGTTTTATACCAGTTGATATGATTTATTTAGTTGGTATGATTTAATTTGGGTTTTATACCAGTTGATATGATTTATTTAGTTGGTATGATTTATTTTGGGTTTTATACTAGTATACAAGTGTTTGATATTATTTTATTCTAGGTTGTGTTGCCTAGTCGGTTATACCGGGCTAGTTTCAGAGGAGGTAGGGGAAGCGATAGAGGAGATGGTGGAAGGGACAGAGGAGGTGGAGAAAGGGTTATAGGAGGTGGGGGGAGGGTCATAGGAGGTGGAGAAAGGGTTATAGGAGGTGGAGCAAGGGTGAGAGGAGGCGGGGAAAGGGTCATAGGAGGTGGAGAAAGGGTTATAGGAGGTGGGGGGAGGGGCAGAGGTGATGGTGGAAGGGACAGGGGTAAGTTGGTAATAAGAGATGGGGAAAGGGTGAGAGGAGGTGGGGAAAGGGTCATAGGAGGTGGGAAAAGGGGCAGAGGAGATGCTGGAAGGGACAAGGGTAAGGGAAAAGCGATTGAGGGGAAGGGCAAAGGGTATGGGGGAAGAGGTAGAGTACATGTTGAGGAGAGTGATAGTGATAGTGATAGTGATAGTAATTATGAGTGTGAGGATGCGAGACTTGAGGATAGTGGTGATGAGATTGATGGTGGGGAAGAGGCTGAGAGATATGACGATATGGAGGTTGACGACGGTATGGAGGGTGACGAGATGGAGGGTGGCGAGATGGATGGTGATGATATTAGTTTTGAGAGAGGTGCACGAAGTGTTTGTTATGGTGACTACAAAACACCACCAAAGAAGGGAGATCCCAAGCTTGGAGTAGTGGAATTAATCGACGACAAAACGTAATTTCTTTATCTTTTCTCTTAATTGATTATCTTTGCATACTTAATAGTTTCTGATTCCAATAGTTTGATACCGATCAGTAGTTAGCAAGTTAGTTACTCGATCAAGATGTTTTGTTAAAAGGTACCCATATAGCTCTGGAATGGTTTCTGTTAGAGCGACGAGTTATAACACTCTCTAGTCTCAGCTTTATAACGATATGGTATAGATCAAGTGTAGTTGCAAGATGAACCGATAAAACTTCACCATACATGTATAGCTTCTGATTCCAACGTAACTGGTTATAGTGAGTGCTAGTATAGAATTGTATAAACAAGATAAACAGAATTCAGCTAAATTCCAGAATCCACCATACCTTGTGAACTGCTCCGTATAATCCACCATACGTGTATGCTGAATGCCTAGTCTTTAAGTTTTCGTATCTACATTCCACCTAGTCTTTAATTTGTTGGGACTTGAGAACTAGTGCACCTGGGAATTATGTCAATTGTTTAACCAGACTCATGACCATATGTAAGTAGAGGTTTTTGGTAACATATTCAGGGACAGACAAGGACAAGACAGATTCAGGGATTAGATTAATGTTCGCTGGTCTTCTGTTCTTGTACTGGACATTTAGCTGGTCTTCTAAATGATTTAAGCGGCTTTAAGAGATTGAAGAAACATCATCACCAAGAGATTGTTTGAAATATAGACACGTAATATATAGATAATGAGTTTGTTTTTTAATGCAAGTAAGATAGTTGATAAATTGAAATGGTTGAAGCACACATATATATAGTACTTCTCCAACTACACACTAGAAATTATAATAATGTTAACTTGAAAATTGACTTTCTCTGTATACTTTTAATAGCTATATTCCAATACAATCTGATGCACTTTTGTATGCCCTTTTGAAGTTGCGTCTACGAAATAAGACTAGAGCTTGTAAGTAGAGAAAAAACACTACTTGCACTCCTCTAAAAATTAAGTTATTATATAACAGTTGGTTAAGTTAACTTAGATGATCTTTTTCCTATATAAATATAGAATACCTTAGATGATCTTTTTCTATATAAATATAGAATACCATAAGACATCAGCACAGCTATAACTTAAAGAATAGAAAGCAGGAAAAAAAAAGTTAAGAAACTGTAAAAGTTGCGACTTCAAACCTGCTGCAACAGGGTCTCAAAACTCGACAATAGGTTAGAAATAGAAATACCTTGAAAGAATTCTATCCAAAACTCGATGTATAGCACCTTAATGTGTTTATTGTATTTTTGGTTTCGGCTATTTTTTTTATGTTTTGCTTTTTATGAACTATATATGTTCTATCATTCGCTATACGTGAGTACCTTTTTGGCAAATGTTGGAGGGAAATTGGTAAATACCTACAACATTAACATAGAAAACATTGTCTGTAACATTCTGGTTTGAATCAACAAGACAATCCGCTAGCAGAATCCTTTAACATTCCCAATTACATATATAAACCAATGTTATTACTAACAATTACATATATAAACATACACTCAGAGCGAGAGGGAGGCAGTATGAAGAGAGAGATGTATACCTGGTAATTAGAGAGAGTAGAAAGAAAGGGGACGCAATAGATTTAAAGTTTTACGCGTCGGTCAGTGAAAAAGGCCGTCGTATAAATAATATTATATATGTTGGGTTTTAAAAGTGCAACGTTGGCATTTTATCAACGCACGTATAATTTAATTATATATGTCGGTCATTTTTGTACTAGTGACTGTTGCATAAATGTTGAGTGACACGTGCATAACTTTTGTGTTGCCTGAAGGCCCTGAACTATGAATAATAACATCAGATTGAAGTTAGCATATTACATAGGATTATGGGGACCTCTGATCATCTAAAATATAATTAAAGGCAGGTTAAGATGTTCTTGTAACATTTTTACATAGTATTATTGATAAATTGAACATTTTTACATAGTATTATTGATAAATTGGGATCTGTTTTAGGATAACAAGAGGATGAAGGGAGAGGTGTGCTATATACTTCGTGTGTTATTAGGAAAAGAATTTTCCTGCAATATATGTTAATATGTTATTGATCAGACGCGACTACTTTGCTAATTATACGAAAAAGATTGGCTTTCCCAAGTTCTGTTCTTCATCTGGATGTTTTGTGAGTTCTGGACAGTATTCTAAGCACTTCAGTTAATTAATTAAATTTGTATTATTCTGGAAATTATTATTCACGGAAGGTCTATATACAATGTTACGAATACATGATAGCTTCATAAATGATAGCAGAAACTAATGATAGTTTACGAATGATAGAACATATATAGTTCATAAAAAGTATGTCCTAATGTTGCAGAATATCTTCTATTTCATGGATTAGCAGAAACTTTGCCCCAAGTATTATTAATTCTTACTGCACATCCTTGATCTACATATACAGGATATGCACGCTGATGACCAGGTTGATGACCAGGCTAATGATCACGTTGATGACCAGACTAATGACAGAAATGCTAACAATGACGAAGAAGGCAGCTTCAACAATGTTCCACTAAGCCCATAGTTTATTGTGGTTATCACGCTGTCTTGGCTACTTCTGAACGAATAGGTTATCATTTTGTGGAATCCTTATGTGGATTTTGTACTCCTCTTAATGGAGCTGAATTTTTAGTATTTTGTATGGAGTTTAATGAATTTTATTCATCTAATGGAGAATATTTTGGTTTTAATTATATTACTTGTCATTTGTATTTTATTTTCCATCCCCTTGTTATACATAATATATATTTTAAGCTTGTGGCATTGTGGCGTGATAAACGCGGAAGTGGTGTAATATATTTGAATTTGTATAGGCTTGTTACCACCAAAATGTGACTGATTTTGGTAGTATTCTATTACCATTTTAGCAAGTTATTTCAACCAATTTTGGTCGCAATTAAGCATCCTTCTGACTTAGGAGTCCAACAATTGTGACTGAAAACAGTCATATTGAGTACTACATATGTGACTGGTCCCAGTCATATGTAGCACTACTTTTGTGACTATATTTGTGACTGGTACCGGTCATATGTAGCACTACCTTTGTGACTGGAAACAGTCATAAAATAGCACAGTATTGCGACCGGATTCCGTCAACCTCTATTGCGACTGAAAATGGTCACACTGTAAATGCGACTGGAGTTGGTCGATTCTGGTCCTTAGGCGGGAAATGAAATTTTGAATGAAAATTCGAGTTCCTTAAGGGGGAAATGAAATTTTTAGTGAAATTTCAAAAATTTTGGAAATTAAATTGCGACTGGTTTTGGTCATATTTGGACTTCTTCATTGTGACTGTTTTTGGTCATATATGGCCTTCTTATTTGTGACTGTATTCGGTCATTCTCTGTTTCCACTTTCGACCGCAGATCTAGTTGCGACGGCCTTATAAGTGACCGGGGGGTTCCGGTCATTTTTATATTAAAAGCGACAAAAAACGGTCATTTGTAGTATAGATGCGACCGGAATAGTGCGGTCACTTTTAGCTGTTTCTGTTGTAGTGAAAGTTTTGAGATTCAAAATGCAAATTGTGTTGTTAGCAACAATACGTGTTTTCAAACCATTCATTCACAGGTATGCAGATACTTCTATTCACAATACATAATGTTGATCTTGACCTTTAACATAAACTTCAAATCGTATGCTTGTTTTTCTGGTAACAACGGCTCAAGGGAATTTACTTAAAAGAACAAGGGCTCATGGGTGCATGAAACAAAATGTTAGTACAATATTGTCGTGATTGGAAATATGGAATTGTACGTTGTTGCTGTAAAAAACCCCATTATTATGTACACTATATATTGATTAAATGCTTCTAACCACAGGCGGAATTAGGGGCTGACCTAGACTGAAATCCCGGCAAAATTGAAAATTTTAGTAAACTTTATTTTAAAAATTAAATCAGGACTTTTGATTTAGTAGAAATTTTACTTTGAGCGCCTACTAGCATCAGCCATAGTTTATTTTAGTCTTGGTTGTTTTGTAATTTTAGTTTTGCCACTGCTTCTAACTGCAGATAATTAATACTTCTAAATTTAAGTTTGTGTGCTGAATTTTTATGAAATAGGTCGGAGATTGTGTTTCAAGTTGTGGAAGCGGCACAATATCGGAGAGAATCAAGAAGTTTGTGAATGGGGGTCGTTAATTTATTGGTTTGAGTTACCGTATTCTTATGTTTGATTTTTACCAATTAAAAGCCTGCAGGTTACAAGGGCAATGTATATATATACATTGTTGCTTCGTAGGTTAAAAAAAGGCAATGATCTAATTTGTCAGTTTCCTATCCGTTTTGGTTGGTCTCAGTTCAGTCAGTCGCAACATGACCTAGATATTTTATCTTATCAAGAGCAAATGAACATGTGTTGGCTTTAGCATATGATTGGTTCTTTCTGATTAGTTTTGAGATATTTTCTAGATGTTGGTAGTGATTTGTCACATTCTTGGTGTACACCAAGATAGCATCAAAAACTCAAACGCACGTATTCTAACAAGAGTATTAAACACAGAATTTACCTAGAAACAGTTCAGGGGTCTCGGATTCAAAACTTTTACCCACAAATATTTTTGTTTGGATATTTACAAAGATGGAATTGTCAGGAATATAACGTATACGTTATCACCCGGCATTATTTTCAGAAAAAAGGTAAATATGTTTATGCAATAATTTAGAAAAGATTGTTAGTATAATAAACATTTCACTCTGAAATTATTGTAGTCAGCATCTTTTTCAGAATTTTAGATCCTCGCCGAATGCACGGCCAAATGATTAACACTAGCTACTGCATATGAAACTTGAACGCATGATAAATTGCAAAATTTAAACAAAATGCAGTGGAGTCGGGTGGTATCTTTGCATTATCGCAAAACCATGTCCATTTCTCCATATTATATGTGGTGATAGGGACAAACTAAAACACCTTTTAAATGTCAATGAAAGCTCCGCTGGTAGATACTTACCGAACTTCTCACAAATATAATTACTTGCCCCCTTCCAACATGTCAACGTCCAAAAACAATGGCCTTGCTCTCTGTACGTAAGTTCCAAAATGGGGGAGGCCGGGAGGGTGTCATCCCAATGACATCCCAACAACTCCAATAAAGTGCTAACAAGAGTGTCATGCCATGTGTCATTGGCACCCCTTTTGGCACCTTTCATTGAAGATGCTCTTACCACTTAGTAGCTTAAAAATGGTAACAGCAGTTAAAAATAATTCCAAGATTGCGTTAATGTTACTGCAGCAACTAATACAGCAAGCTGAAAATAGCACATTTTTAACATTTTAGAAAGCGAAAATCCCCAACAACAGTGCTCATATACAACAACGAACAATGTAATGGGTAGCCAGTAGTGTATACAGCTAGCTGGATATTAGGGCATGCGCGCGGTTGATTTGTGTTTCTCCCTAAAGTGATTTGGGACAGCGCCAAGGCTACTTTAGACTCTATGTACTAAATTTCTTTTTACATTATTTCTTGTCGGTCCCGTACTAGTGCTTTGGGCTGAAATATATACGTTGGTTTCTTCCTCGGCCTCGAACACATACATTTTGGTTATAGCTAATGTCGGTTGAGAATCAGTTACTGCAATGTTTCTTTATAATATATGTTGGCTAATGTTGGAATTTTATAACAACACGAATCGAAAGTTGTTGGAATAACGAATTACGAAAATAGAGGTATTTGGGATTTTTGGATGTTTGGGGTCTGGACTTGAAAGATATCTCGATTTGTCTCAGATATCGGATCTCTTTTGCCAAGATGTCTGCGTACCAATTTATATTATATGAAATCCACACGCAATTCTGTGCAATTGTGTTTATCTGAGAGATTTTAGGGATAAACTTTGTTAATGTGGTAAATTACCGATTTTATCTTGCATTATCTTGAATGATATCGTTTGGAGATATTTTCCGTTAGTCGTTAATTGAGATTGATTCTTTGCTCGTTCCAGGGAGAGGATATTATTTAATGGTTAAACAATTAATTATTAATCTGAATTAATAATTATTAACCGGAGAAATTTGGACTATGCCAAAATGTGGCATAACATAAATTGTTCTAGCCCAACCTCGCCCTCTTTTAGATTGCAAAAATATAATACCAGCAGCTATTAAACATTTCTTTATAAATTGTTTAATACATTTAATTATGGAGTTTCTTAACCAAAATTTATTTGAAATTTAAAGTTGGCTATATATTTGCTTGCACATATGTTTCCCTCTTATTTTTTGTTTATAATTATTATTTAGTTTGTTCTCATCCGATAGTAAGAATTAATATGAGGATTTTTTTTTTCGATAAGCAAGCACTAGTTCAAATTCGAAGGCATTTTTTTTCTTATGTTACAATATTGTTATATTATTATATATTTAAATATTTTCTATTTATGACATATTTTTAAGTTAGAATGATTTTTAGCACTCAAAAATTTGGCTTACCCTCAGATAAAAAGTCTAGCTCTGCCACTGATTACAGCATGTAAATCTTATTGCGATGGAACATTGCGACGTGCAGTTTTCATCTAATGTGGACTGGTGAAGTGGTGAACATGTCCCTATAATTTATGTTATAGTTAATTTGTTAGGGTTCGTTCAATGCAGGTTCTCTTATAATTAGAACCGTTAGAATTTAATTATATTTTTATGAAGAATATATTACTTTATTTCATTATAATTATATTTTTTTCATTATGATATTTTGTTTGTATTTTTATGAAAATGAGAATAATATCGCATCATGCTAAAACTTTATTTATTTTATAAATAAAGCATGTAATTATAAAAAAAATCGAGTTTCTACAAAGAATATTATATCTTAAAATATATAAAAAAAACGATTGTGTACTGCAAGAGAACTACATCTATCGTGTGTACTTTGGCAGAACATTAAAAATGAATGATTGATATACAAATCTAAAAAGGGCTTTTTTCATAAATACCCAACCCAAAAATGTTTTTTGCAAAAATACTATGTGTTTTTCAAATTTTTTGCGAAAATACCAAAATATTTGCAAAAATACGGTCTGCAACTACTTTCAACCATATCTGTAACTGCAACCAAAATCATTCTTAATATTTCTAAAACCCAACTATTGAACCCCAAAAGTTAACTATTGAACCCCACATGAACGAATTAATCAAGATCACAAGCTTATCAAACATCTTACTAACAATTTTTTTTGAATTCTCAGTTGTTTTTCAATCATTTTTTAAAAAGTTGCTTCTGGTTGTATTCGGTTGCATCCGGTTACATCCGGTTGCATCTAGTTGCGTTGGTTGCTGGCCGTATTTTTGGTTGCATATGTGGTTGATTTTGGTTGCAGTTGCAGATGGTTGAAAGTAGTTGTAGACCGTATTTTTGCAAATATTTTGGTATTTTTGCAAATATTTTCAGAAGATGGTAAAATTGCAAAAAAACTTAGAAAAAGTAGTATTTTTGGTAAATTCCCTTTATAAATTATTTTAATTTTAAATTCTAAATTTGAACAAAGGCCCGTCTTGACGATTCTGAGGCCTGAGAATATTTTGGGAGCCCTTTCTAAAAAAATTGTTAGAAGTACAAATTGGAAAATTATTTCTTTGGCCGAATCAGTGTTCTAAAAGTCGACGATTAATCGGGATTAATCGCCGATTAATCGCTAGACGGCGGGCCACCGAACTGATTAAGCGAAAATCGGTCAATTAATCGTTTTTTCATAAAAACGGTCAAAAATCGGCTTAATCGGTCAAAAATCGGCTAAATATTAAAAAAAAGTAAAAAATAGTTAAAATTAAAAAAATAATAAAAAATTTAAAAGGTAGAAATTTGATTAAACAATAGGAAAAAACATTATTTTTGTACATATAATTATAATTTTAGATGCCTAAATCGTAAATTCTCTTAAGTTTTCCTCTTAAATTGATCTCTAATTGAAAAGTTAAATCTTCAAAAATTTATTTATTACAGTTATTTAACATTTTTAACATATTTGCATAAATATATGATAATAACATATGTTTAGTTAAAATAACGAAACAATTTTATAATTGTATATAAAAAATATTATTAAATTTATTCCGATTAATCATTCCGATTAATCCCAGATTACCCGATTAATCCTTGGACGGTGCCTTCACCGATTAACTCCGATTCGATTCCCGCATTTTACAACACTGGGCCGAATATGATAAACTAAAAAATTTAATGTGAACGGAAAATATTAAAATAAAAGTAAAAGTTAATATGATAAATTATAAAATGAGAAACTTAAATATTAATTGGAACATAAAAAAATATAAAAAAAATACAAATGAGGCCGAGGAAGATAAATGAGGTATTATTAATATTATTTTATAATAAAATAATATTAATAATAAGGACAGATAGAAAATCTAACATGTTTTAATTAAAAAAGTAATTGACCGTGATAGTTTTAGAAGTGTTTTAATTATATTAATTGTATTTATTAAAAAAATACGTTGACATGTTAAAATAAGTAAGTTTTTAATATGGACAAATAGAAAAGTTAACATGTTTTAATTAAAAAAAAGTAACTGCACGTAATATTTTTAGATGTGTTTTAATTATATTAATTTTATGTGTTAAAAAAATACGTTCACTTGTTAAAATAGGTAAGTTTTTTTAAATAATTAAAAGTATTAAAATAGGTTTTAAAATATATAAGTTGCACTTGATATTTTTGGAAAAGAGAGATTTTAATGATAACAAATATAAAAGGTAATATATTTTAATTTAAAGGTAATTGCCCGTGATATTTTTGGAAAATAAGTAGATTTTGTTAGAAAAAAATGTTTTAACTATAAAAGGCAATCAGCAAGTTACTATTTTTATATTATTTTATTATTTATTAAATAGAGTATTAAAATAGGTTTTAAAATAAATAAGTAAGGATTGCACCTCATATTTTTGGAAAATAGAGATTTTAGTGATGACGTGTTTCAATTATATTAATTGTATTTGTTAAAAAAAATACGTTCACTTGTTAAAATAGGTAAGTTTTTTTTAAATAATTAAAAATATTAAAATAAGTTTTAAAATATATAAGTAAGGGTTGCACTTAATATTTTTGAAAAATAGAGATTTTAGTGATAAAAAATATAAAAGGTAATATATTTTAATTTAAAGGTAATTGTTCGTGATATTTTTGGAAAAGAAGTAGATTTTGTTAGAAAAAAATGTTTTAATTATAAAAGGCAATCAGCTATTTAATATTTTGATATTATTTTATTATTTATTAAATAGAGTATTAAAATAGATTTTAAAATAAATAAGTAAGGATTGCACCTCATATTTTTGGAAAATAGAGATTTTAGTGATAACAAATATAAAAGATTTTATGTTTTAATTTAAAGGTAATTGTCGTGATATTTTTGGAAAAGGAGTAGATTTTGTTAGATTTTTTTTTTAATTATAAAAGGCAATCAGTTAGTTACTATTTTTATATTATTTTATTATTTATTAAATAGAGTATTAAAATAGGTTTTAAAATAAATAAGTAAGGATTGCACCTCATATTTTTGGAAAACATAGATTTTAGTAATAACAAATATAAAAGGTAATATGTTTTAATTTAAAGATAATTGTAATGATATTTTTGGAAAAGGAGTAGATTTTGTTAGAAAAAAAATATTTTAATTATAAAAGTCAATCATCTAGTTACTATTTTGATAACTTGACAATAATACAATTCCATAAAAGATTTGATTTGTAATAGTTTTCGTTATCCTAAAAATAAAGAAGTATATTTGTAGTAGTGTATCCTAAATTTAAACAAATTAGATCCCACATTTCCATTTTTTTGATTAGATTTCAATATTATTTGATTTTTATGTAGTAAAATATAGTGAAATATTAATGTAGAATAAAATTTTCCCGATTTTTGATTATATTATTAATTTATTAATTAGAAAAAGTACCGAAAACCAAAAACTAACCGAAAACCGAAAACCAAAACTTTCAATGTTTCGGATTTAATAATATAGTATAGATACCCCTCAAGAAACTTTTTGTTGAAAAAAAAGAAAAGAATGGTAAAGATTTGATTTTCTTCAACTTGTTCCCGAAGGAATTTTTTAGAAAGAAAAGAAAAGATGCCTAATGATTTGGAGAGAAAATCTTTATATATTTGTCTCAAAAAAAATTTCCCATTTTTGGAAAGATTTAGATAAAAAAGAAAATATCCTATTTTCTATTCTTTTCTTTTCTTTAGTTAATTCGAGAACACACTATTAAAAATCTATCATACCCCCAATCTTTAAATAAGACCTATTACACCCCTGGACTTTTTCATATAAGCAAACATATCCCTACATTTTATAATTATGTAACATTTTGATCCTTCTTCAATTAAAAAATAATTTTATATAATTTTATGTCAAGATTAAAATTTAATAATATAATGGTAACATTTATACTAAATGTTACAATATTATATTTCATTCAATTTTATAATGATTTTAATTTACTTTTCTCCAACTATAATGCAAGATTACTTACTTATAATTATGATATTTAAAGTTAGAAATATTATTTTCATTTTCGATATTAAAAAATATTACGTATTAGAAGTTATGACTGATTACTAAAAATTGTACTTTTTAAAATTAACTTAAATATGTTGTTATATAAATTTAAAATGATGCCTGATAAAAAAAATAAAAGTAGATATAATCAAATCATGAAGTATAAGGGTACGACAGGTTCATTATAAATGTCAAGGGTGCTGTAGGTTTTTTAGATAAAGTTTAGAGGCCTATATATGTGTTTGGCCTATTTATTTCTTAAAAGTTAGAATTTTAATAAATTAGCGCACCGCAAACATACAACAAGTTGCCTGCTCAAGCAATACAAAATTATAAATTTTGAAAAATACATGAACTTATATTCATAAAACAATACAATCAAACATAAAAATATGAAAAAATGGATTAAAACTTTTGTTATAGGAGCAGCAAATCAAATAAACGTTCTTACACTAATCTTAAAGTTCTTAGACGTAATTGTTAAGTAATTAATCTTAAAGTTCTTAGACGTAATTGTTAAGTAATTAGTGGCTCGATCGCTCTAAAACTTTAAGGTGTTAAAGGAAGGCTCTCAATCGTGCGATACCTTTTATCACGATTGACAAGAGAGAGAGTAGCAAACAGATAAACAAATATCTAAATTAAATAATGCGGGTGAAAAGGCTCGAATCTGAAAACTCTCCCTAACTCAAGCTCTGATACCATTTAAGTAATCAGTTAATCTAAAACCTTAAGCTGTAAGAGGAAGGCCTAAAAGGATCTTATATTATTCAGCACTCCCACTCAATTGTACAATATGTTTCACTATGATTGACAACAATAACCAATACCAATAACAAATATCACTATGATTGACAACAACAACAACCAATACCAATAACAAATATGCAGGACTCGAACCCGAGACCTCTACCTAAACCGAGCTCTGATACGATGTTAAGTAATCAGTCACTCTAAAACCTTAAGGTGTCAAATGAAGACCCCAATAAGATCTTATGCTCTTATACTATAATATTATTGAACAGTAATAACATATCATAATCAAATTAGCTTAGAAACTTGAAATAGTATGAATTTTTTTTATATATATGAAACTTCTAATTTCTGCAATAAAGTTTAAAAGTCCATCCACTACACCATATTTGACCTATTGCAAGCTCATAACATGTTTGTGTTGCATAAAATGTTGCTATAGATAAGAAACTTGCATATTTATTGTAATACTTTCGCAAAGTGTTGTATAAAATAGAAAAGTGTTGCAAGGCTAAGAAGTAGTTCGGTAATTTTAGAATTATTGCAATACTACAGAAAAGTATTACAATAATATATCACTTTTTTGGTCAATTTGACTGAATAGTATAGGCGGGAGTTCAATTTTTTTATTGGGCGGGCGATTTTAGTGCCAAATATTTTGATACCAAAATTGCTATTTATACGAAAATAAGTTTTAGAACACAAAATACTAGCCCATCTCTCAAACATCTGTCCACCACACCCCTCTCGACCTCCCTCTCTCTCGACCATCTCTCTCGACCTCACTCATGTCTCACACCTCTCTCAAACTCGTAAATTCGACTTCAAAACCCCAAAACCCCAAATCTGATTAGAGAAAGATTTAGAGTAAATATTCAATTAAAGCTTCAAATAGAGGTAATATACCTAACTTTTTTTCTATTTTGTTGGATTATACATGTACATATGTGTATACATGTGAAATTTTTCGATTATATGTTCGATTGCATTTGTTCCTAATTTTTGTTTGATTATAGCAAGTATTAGGTGTTAAAATAGTAGGGATTTTGTACTAATTAGTAGGATTTTTGTGTTAAGTTTGTGGGAAATTTGTGTTAATTTATTGTGTTTTGTGCTAATTTTGTCGTAAATTAGTGGAATTGTAGGTTGATTCTGGTAGTCTGGCATAAAAATGAATTCAACAATGATCTTGATGGGGATGCCATGATAATTTCTGCTTATCAGATAACGGCTGAGTCCGATGCTCAAATGGTTATATTTGAGTGTCTGGTATGCTCAATCAGTTATGGCACATAAGGATTAAGTGTTAGAAAATAGATTGGAGTTTTGATGAGGTTATTTTAATTACATGTGACTTTTAAGGATATGAATGGATTAGTTGAACAGAATACCCAGTTGTGTAGCCTCGTTCGTAGGCTATCAGGCCAGATTAAAAACAGAGAAGCAGAGCTGAAGGTTCCTTCTAACCTTTGTCATTATTCTTTGTTTACTGTAAATCTTATGTAAGGTTTACATGTTTTAAGTACCTTCTCAATTATAAACATTCATGTTTCTTTTCGATATCAGGTAAACTATGTCGGACAAATTTAAATAAATACTCCCTCCGTCCCACCCAATTGTTTACATTGGGGTTGGGCACGGAGGTTAAGAAAAATAAATAAAGTAGTGGAAAAAGTAGGAAGAATGAGTGAAGTGGTAGGACCCATCAATATTTAAGGTATAAAGTAAGTAAATTGGAGTAAAGTAGTAGAAGTAGTTGATTTTTATATTATAAAAGTTTAATACTTTAGGAAAGTTTTGGAATGTAAAGAATTGGGAGGGACATCCCAAAAAGGAAAGTGTAAAGAAATGGATGGGACGGAGGGAGTACTATTTAAAATTATAAATTGGAGTTTGAACAAAATTATAGTAGTTTATCATGATTTGAAGTGATAAATAAGACTAGTCCCTCTTGATTCTGCTGGAAATTTCCTCTAGAGTTGCTATCATAAGTGAGAAAAAGAAATTGAACAAGAAAGCTCTCAAGTTACTGGTAAAACTTGCTTTCGTTTTGTTAATAGCAGCAACTTAGCCAACAAATAAGCGTGTAAAGCATAATGTAGCATAAGATGTAAAAAAGATAACTACAACTCAACAAAGGACAAGATAGACAATAATATTAACAGAAGCACAGGAATCCAGAATCAAAGAAGAAAAGGTAAACTCAAAAAATCAAAATACGGTATGTATTCTTGAAGTCCGTAAACAGGTCACGGAAAGAAGTTCATGGAAATGTTCAAGCCTCAGTGACAACAAAAGAAACAAGACTTTCAAGATGACAGAAGTATGTGAATGATTTAGGGTTCAATACCACAGGATTCCAGTGATTTATTTGAAGCAACCAGAACGACAAGGGACTTATCAGCAGCATTGAATTGAAGACATAGAAGAAGAATTGATCAAGTGTTATTCATCTGTGAACCAGACCAGTTGCACTAGTTGACGGCACTAAAAAGATCAAGTTGTTTTATCGTCTCAGAAGAAATTGATACAGTCTATTACTTAAACACCAAGGAGCTCAAAAAGGATTTCTTAAATAAATCAAGGTCAAAAGAAAAAGGTTTGATGATTTTTTATTAATAAAAACCATCGAATGAGATAAAAAGAAATCATTAGAAAACTAATATGAGTTAATGTTTCATTCGATAGTCTTTATTTAAAAACCATCGAATGGAATATTAACTTTAATATTCGATAGTTTTTCTTTTGTGGAGCAGGTGAAAAGTATTACTTGTTTTTCCAGTTGATGAAAATTGGACGGCCAGGATTGTTCCTTCATTTCTGGTTCGATAGTTTTCAAATCAAAAGCCTACAATTACTATCAGAGGAAGTGTGTCTTCTTCAGTCAGGTTATTTTAACACAGAAGCAATTACTGAGAGAGAAGTTTTGAGCCGGAGAAGATCAGAGAAATTAATAGTGCTCAGAATTTTATCATTGTATTGATTGTGTTTAACCTAGAACTCATTGAAGCTAATCTACGGATTAGAAATTGTAGCACCCCTCGAGGTTTATATTTATAAAAAGATATATTCCCCGAATCTTGGTTTGGTTTGGTGTGTTTGATTTCGTTATAGAACTGAATGATTAATCCGCGAACGAAATTGAATTATTTGTGAGTATCGTATTCAACCCCCCCCCCTTCTACGATACTTTGGACCTAACAAAGCGAGCTCCACTTATTATAGCGAGATATAGTACAGATAGTCAAGTCAATGAACACAAATCTTATCATTTAATATGTTTAATCCTATAATGCATCAATATTTAACACTGTATTGGATGAAAGAAATTACAACTTCTCGCGATATGTGAGACCAAAAAATGTGCATGCAACTGAGAAGACTATGACATGAATGCCCTGATTAATCTTGTTTAGTGTTTGATTCAGCTGAGGATGATCTCCTTGGTAAGCTTCCACGGTCATAATTTATGACACTGGAAACATATTGAGGAAAAAACCTATAAAATATAACATCTCTAACTAATCTCTTCAACCATATAGAACCATCTTGCGCCCTACCTGATATAAATGAGGCTGTTATCACTCATGCCACGCGCCATCTTTGTGCCTTGACATAATCATCAATGGCTTTAGCTACCTCGGACGATACAAGTTGTTGTCCATTCTTGAGGTATGCATCGCCAATACATCTGCCTAGGACGACAGCGTCTTCAAGAGCAAAACAACCACCGTGGCCTAAGTCATGTGTCATGGGGTGCATGGCATCACCAGCCACAGTTATTGTGCCTTGGCTTAATTTACCAAATATAACATTTCAGGGGAGTCTTAACTAGAGTGGCGCGCATGTCAATGTCGACACATCTAAGTGATTTACTACGTCCAAGTATACGGGTAGAAAGTCTTTGCAATAGTGTTCAATGACATATCTTTGTATCAATTCTGGAGGTGTTTCAGTTGTAATGTCTTAGTGCCCTGAAATTGTCAACTTATTAATCTTACAAGGTCTGCATTTCAGGAGTTTAATATAAATATTGTGCATTTGCAATAAATCAGGATAGACCGTCTTATATATAGAATTTTACAGGGCTAATTCATAATTTTTCCTGGACATCATGTATGTGTTAGTGTTATGATTTACCTGGATCTATAGATTCTCTAGTAACTAGAAACCAATAAAGCTCTGTCTTGTTTATTCCTTATAGATGCAGAAATCTTATATTCATTATTCCAAATGATATTAAATGTAAAATGTATTAAAGGTTCTAATCAAGATTTTGGCTTTTAAAAAAGAAAAAGAAATCTTAGCAAGCCCTCAAGCCTCCTTGGCCTAGTGACCCTCAGTGTGTGGTAAAAATTTGAAGATCTCACAACTTCAATCCTTTCTCAAAGTTGAATATGTGAAAGCTATTATCGTGTGTATATATTTTCTTGTATAAAGCTTTCGATAATTTAAAATATAATATACGTTTATGTTATTTTGATCTGGTATTACTTTTTACTATGCTCTGTTTGGTGTGTGCTAATGCTTATAAATTTCTTTATTTTTTATGCCAATACCCATGTGATTATCCATCAGGATCTGAAGGACGTCAAGATTTGGCAGGTTTGGGTTGATGTGTGTACCTCTCTTTACTAGCTTGTTGAGTTTTTCATAACTATTTTTTCTTTCTCTTGTGTTATCAGGTCCACACTCTCTTGAAAGGGTTAGAAAAGATAGATGTCAGTGTCGATATCCCCATGTTGGTATGTGGGGATTTCAATTCAGTTCCTGGAAGGTTTATTATATGCTTGAAAATACTCAATTCATCACTTAAATCTCAGCTATCTATATTCGTTACAGTGCTCCTCATGCATCATTACTTAATTGTTCTAATATTTTTTGACTTCATCACAGTGCTCCTCATGCACTTCAGGCATTGGGAAAAGTAGATCATATGCATCCAGAGCTGGCTGTGGACCCTCTTGGAATCCTGTGCCCTGCCAACAAGCTCTTGCATCAGTTGTCATTAGTATCCATTCTTTCCCTGCTTAGTGCTTGGAGACTTTGTTGCCTGACTTATTAAATGTTGTTATACGTAACTTTATGGCAGAATGTTTGTTGAAGCTATGTTACAACTTACATTCCATTTATGTCATGTTTTCTAATGATCGCACTTTGCTTTTTATTACAGGTCAATGTATACTCGTCTTTTGCGAGAATTGGAGTTGATCTTGGCTTTGAGCAGCAAAAGAGGAGGATGGATCCCAACACAAATGAGCCTTTGTTCACAAACTGCACTAGAGACTTCCTGTATAATGCATGTTCACGTTTGAGATTATGACCCTTTGTTGTATCAGTATATGTTCTCTCTTATGCATTGCTTATAATGTTTTTTGTGATGTCTCAGAAAGTCGAAGGAATTTCGTCATGCTTCTACAGAAAAGCTCAGAGGTGAGACTAAGTTGTTTTTAAATTAACTATTTTTTGTTAAATGCATGCTGGTGTGAGTAGTTTTCAAACATTCATACATGTCTGCACACTGCAGGAAGCTGCAAGAAAAGCTCATGAGCAGGCAAATAGTCTAATGGTGGTGTGATTCTTTTGTGGTGAGACACAGTTGTCTAATGAATTTGGTGTACAAAATAGTATTCAGTTACCATTAGTATACCCTAGAACTGCACAGATGCATCTCAGGAGCTTCATCCTAAATTGTAATTTTAGTAAAAAATAACGGACTAGTAGAGATTCCCTGCAAAAGGTATATTCCAAGCTACCTGATTTTGTTAAATGCTGATGAATTGTACTTTATTGGTGATTTTTATTGTTTTTTTTATATTAATTTTGTAGATCATGAAGTTTCTCATACACATAGTAACAAAGGAGTGGTTGCAGGTAAAACTTGAATATCAGATATATACAAACACATGTGCATAGGCTTCTTATGTTTATATTTAGTTTTTAAGGAAGGGACAGGGAAATAAATTAAACTGTTCCTAATTTCGGTTCGGAACATATAAATTGCAGGGACAATGAGTGCAGTTTCAGTTGCTGGAGCTATCGGAGTTGGAGCTGGAATATGGTTCTGGAAGAAAGTAAGGGCGAAAGCACTAGTAACATATGGAGTTCAAAGCAATGAAAACAAACTCTTTTGAGTAACATATACAGACCACAACAAAAGACACTCACAGAAAAGAAAAATCATCACTGTCACAGAAAACTTTTTTTCATTTTTTTCATCACAGAAGAATGTGATGAAGGTGAAGACGAGGACGGGGACCAAAAGGGAGTTTTGTGATATAATTGTTGATTCATACTTATTTTTTGTATATGTCTTCGCATTTGGTTGGATATTGTAACTTAAAAGACCAAGTTTCATGTGAATTATGGTGTAAGTCGACTATGTGTTTCGACTTTAGACGTAAGTACTAGATGTAAGATGTAGCGGTATAAACCAACTTTGTTTGGGCTTCTTTTGTTTGTTTTCAATAAAGCTTTAGATGTCATTTTTGGTTTAGTATGCATTTATGCATGGTATAATGAATTTTCAAACAGTATATTGCAATATAGACTAACAAAAAGTGTTGCAAATATGTGTTGTCAATAAGATATATAGTATTACAATAGGGATACAAATGTTGCAGAAAAATGTTGCTAAAAAAACCAAAAATATTGCAACAACCATCAAAATGTTGCATCATAATGTTACAAATAAATCAATTTCGTAACATTCTAAGCCAATAAATGTTGCAAAAATATGTTGCATAAGTCTATTGTAACACCTTAAATGTGTTACTAAAACAAACAAAGTGTTGCAATAAAACGCTATTGTAATACTTGACAAATTTTGCAATAAGTACATCAAAGCGTTACTATATGGGTTCGTAGGCAACGGCCGCAAATGCAACACCGAGTTTTGGCTAAAGCGTTACATAAAATTCTACTGTAACACATATGGGATCTAACGATACGTTTTTTTGAGCTTGCAATAAGTCAAATATAGTGTAGTGATCAAAACTTTTTTCTCTCGACCAATAACTTTGTAAAATTTGTATTAAGTCTAGAAGGATGCAACTTTGTAAAATTTGTTTGGTTCCGATGGGCCTAGTCACACCCTGCATTAATTAGGTGTGTTGTTAAGAGAATTTCGTACAACAGTGTGTTGGAGGTTTATGGAAAGTGGTGGCTGGACTTGTATAATGACTCCTCGGAAAATTGAATAGAGAATGGGTTCTTTCTCTTGCTCTTTACCGGGTGTCAATTGTGTATCATACAAGGTGCCTACGTACCCCTTATATAGGGATCAAGCCTCACGTAGTTCTTAGAAAACAAATCATTAGATAAGCCCATTCAGTCCAAGCCCATAAATAATCAAAGTTTATCCATCCAATATTCCCATAAATAGTTCATGGTTTATCAATCCACCTCACGTTCCCATAAATAGTTCAAGGTTTATCAATCCACCTCACGTTCCCATAAATAGTTCGGTCTTCACACGTTTTCCTACAATCTCGCGGCATCTCCGCATTTCTTTCCATGATTGCAAGTCTGTCCCGTGCAGTGTTCTAAAAAGCGCAAAGCGGCCGGTCTGAAGCGGTGAGAGGACCTTCTAGCGCTTAAGCGGCTAAGTGGACGCTTAAGCGGAATTTTAAGCGGGTCACTAATCGGATTAATAATATATATTTTTAAATTTTTTAATATAATATTATTACATGTAAAATTAAAATTATGTAATAATTAAGTAATAAGAATTTAAAGATAAAACATTTTTAATCAAAAAAGGTATTTTAAAATTTTATGATAATTATAGTCATATTATAATACACATTATTATTTTAAAATTAAAAAAATAGCAGGTCAACATCATTTTGACCGCTTAAATCCGCTTAATGACCGCTTAATCCGCTTATTAGACCGCCTAAACTTCATTAATAGTTTTAAAACCCGATTATGCACTAATCGTAGTGTTTACATCCCGCTTCCGCATAGTCGCCCGCATAAAACGCTTTTTAGAACACTGGTCCCGTGTCAACCAAGAAACATCCATTCCATAAATAGGAATTTCCATATTTTGGGCTTCACCCATGGTGCGAGCTGGCCAGGCTCGTACTGCACAAGTCAATATAAAAATACACAAATTAGATGTTACCCTTTTCATAGTTAATCGGTGCGAGCTCACCTGTGTTCAATCATTCTTATTTCTGAAAAGTAGTGCGAGCCCATTTTTTCATAATGGTGAGATCCCGAAAGATTATGGTGAGAGCCCGAAAGATTATGGTGAGAGCTCAAAATATAAGGATGCGAGCTCATCAAGGTGAGAGCTCATAAAATGTATATTAGTTCAACATACATTGGCGAGCCCATCATTCATTAGCGGTGCGAGCCCACCATACTTCAGCTCTACACAACCCCTGGTGTCAGGCCAAAGCCTAGTTCACACCAATCTTTCCAAAACATAATTCATTTCCTAGGCCCAAATCACTTGTGGACCTGTTTAGGGCCCATTATCGAAAATCCAGTATAACAACTACCCCCCAAAATTCCTTAGTAATCTTAAATAAGGAATTTTCAGTTTCCTCTAATAATACGGTACGAGCCCAATACTCAGCTCGCACAATGTGCAGTTCGCACATTACTGTTAAGCGTGTGTTTGTTCAATCATTTACAGCTGTTCATGGAAAGATGTGTCGTCCATTCATACACAGACACGTGTCCCCGTACTCTCTCTCCTCCCCTCTATAAATACCCCAAAATTTCCTTCCATAAAATCATTCTATCAAAAACATTAATGAAACTCTGTCCATTTTGCTCAAAGATCAAACACGGCGAGAATCATTATCACCTCCCGGAATCATCACCGGCAATCATCCACAACTTCATCAAGTTCTCCAAGTTCATCCTCCAATTCTTTACAAAGTAAGTATTTCGATCCCAAAAATCCTTTTCTCCATACATATTTTATGTTTCTGCGATACATATCATTTGTTCGAACTGAACAAGTTGCGAACTGAGTTTCCTTGTCGAGGCGAACTCAACCCACGGTTCGAGCTGAACCTGGGTTTGACACGAGAATAAGATCAGTGTTCGCATCGAACACAATAGTCTTATCTGTTCGTGCGAGGCGAGGACACTTAACATTTTTTACTTCTTTTTCCTATTTTAGGGGCACACACTAACTTTCACCATCTTTTTCAGATGTCGAGTGTGACCCTTCCATGTCTGTCGGTTCGCTTGGTAGTACACCAAGCCCGGCTCGTTCTTCAGCCACTCCGTCTCCTTTGAATCAATACCCTCCTGAGCTTAGAGGTTCTAAAGAATTCCAACGTGGATTGACATCCATCTCGGGTCGTCTAAGCCAACCCATTTCCCCAAATTCGGCCATTACTCCTGAGTTGAGTTGTGATAGAACTTCTAAAAACTGAAAAATAAAAATGAACAAGAAATTACAAACACCGAGTACTTAGTTTATTACATATACTGCTGGTGCTACACTGCAAAACTACTAATAAAAATAGATAAATTATAGTACTATATTATAGCTAGTTGCACACTAGAAATCATAGAGCCATACTATGCCCAGAACAGAAACCCTCAAGTCAGCTAAATCTTCTTGAAATTTATCTTCCTTGTTACAAAACTGATCGGCCGGGTTTTTTTCTGGGAGCTTGGCAGCCCTGTTTTCGACAAAACAAGGAAGTCCGGTGGAAGTTGTTGCACCACAAGAACAGAAAGGAAAAGTTGTTGATGTGGAGTAGAGTTGATCAGTGTTATGGTGTTTAAGAAGTTGAGAAACAAGAAGTAGAGATGCCATTAAAAAATGTGTTCGAATTATGATCTTGAACACTTCTTAGAAGCTGTTGAGAGATGCACATGTTTGTGAAATTTAACTGACTATATATATCAGTAAGTAGTGACATGTATAGTGTTGGATCACATCGATGAAGTATAGGCCACTGGGTTTAATGAAGTAGAGAGTAGTTGTAAGCAAAAGTTGGTATAGTTTAATAATATGTACACTACGCCATAAATGGCCTTCTGAAAACCGTTGCCGGAAGTTCAGAATTCGTTGGCATAGGTCCAAATTTTTTAAAAGTTGGCATCTTTTGTGGGGTGCCAACTATTGAAGTGTTTTTTGAGAATAGGGTATCAAAAATGATAAGGAAGAAAGATGGTATAGTTTATAATATTTTTAATTATGTGACAAAGTTGACGGGTTAAATATCAAATTGGTCACTGAAATGAAGACTAGATATCAATTGCATCACTGAACTCAATGGGGTATCATTTCAATCACTAAAGTCATCATAAATATCAAACATATACCTCTAAATATGTGTTCGAAAAGTAGAATTAATTTATATCGAGTTCTACACATATTTCTTGAATGCTACCGCAACCAAATGAAAAGTTATGAATTCTAGTATTTAAGATATTATATTTAGATTTTAAAAAAATTATTTGCTATTTATTTTTATTTTATAGTTATTTAATTTGATATAATTAAAAATAAATAGTAAATAATTTTTTTTTAAATCTAAATATATTATCTGAAATACTAGAATTCATAAATTTTCATTTGGTTGCAATAGCATTGAAGAAATATGTGTAGAACTCGAGAAAAGTTATTTTTACTTTCCGAACACATATTTAGAGTTATCTGTTTGATGTTTAAGATGACTTTAGTGATTGAAACGATACCCTGTTGAGATCAATGATGAAAGTGATGTATGGTCTTCACTTCAGTGACCAATTTGATATTTAACCCCAAAGTTGACATACTTCAAGTGTCAACCATTGGAGATGCTCTAAGAGTCACGATTCAGAAGCCACTCCGAAAAAATATAGAATTTAGCATATTATGGTTGTATACTGGTATTATATTTGATTTATGTAATTTGTATTTTTTTTATTTGTTTTATAGATATCAGTTAATAGCTAATGTACGTGGGATGTGGGCATCTGGCATCTGGCATCTGGGTGCCGAATGCAACAGAGAAATATCACTATATCAGCAAAAATGGTCAAAAACCACCACGAAAATGGTAGGTTTTGGGGGTAAATTGGTAGGAATTGGGGTCAACTCCTACCATTTGACATGGTGAGAATTGCTCAGGTCGGAAATGGTGATGGTAGGAATTGGTGTCTTGTTTCTTAAAAGGCCCCACATGCCAAATGGTTGTCCATGTGGCGAGCCACATGGCGGTGGACCCCAACACGTCACTCGCCACTCGCCACGTCAGATGCCACGTGAAATTAATGTGGTCCCACGATGTTGACATGGCATGCCACGTGTCATATAGGGCCCACTGCCACGTCATTTTGTGGGGTCACTTTTGACCCCGGTCAAGGACTATTTCTTACCATGTGCAAATGGTAGGTTTTATACCCGTAGCATGTAAAATGGGCATTTCCTACCATATATTTCCTACCACCATTGCCAATTCCTACCAGCTATAACCTACCATATTCATCAATTTTCTGGGTTTCAAATGGTAAGTATGGTAGGAAATGTGCTAGTTGGTAGGATTTAATAGCATATTCCAATTTATTTATTTTTTTGATTTGGTCAATTCCTGTACAAATTATTGTACAATTCAATTCACAATTAATGACCACCTGTAGTACTATCAATTCATTAACTATTAACTTATACTAAATGCAAATAAATAAAACATTTAATCATATTCACAAAATAAAGAAACTAGTTCTCCGATAAGTTCAAAATCATCCAACAAACATGTCATTTTTGGACATAATTAATGGACGCTAGTAGTAGTTCTCCCAACAAGTTCAAAACCATTCACAAACACCATAATCTAACAAAGCATCATTTCCAAAAGAATTATCGGACACTAGCTAGCTACGATCATAGTTCTAATACGTCTCATCCACAACCAAAAACAAAGTTCCCACATCTAAAATAATTCAAGATACTTAAAATTAAGAGTTTTAAGCAAGCTCTAGTAAGGTTTAATTATCCTCACTTTCGGAACCTTCACGACTGTCTTCACCTTCTTCACCTTCAGATTCACCATCTTCACCTTCCAAATCTCCTTCTGCACTTTCCGTTGCACCAGTTTTACCTTCACAATCAACCTCAACATCGCCTTCATCGTCGGATATGTCTATCACTTCATCCTCTTCATTAGAACTATCACCCATGACCTATAATGTAAATAACACAAAAATACATAAGGGGCATACACATCAAGGTAAAATAATACTAAAGACGTAAAAACACTTGGAAGGAATCTACCTCTATTGCCTTATCTTGATATATACCTTTTCAACATATTATCCACAAGGTCTTCCATAAGATAAAGGACTTCCATTGAAAAGAACTAAGAGAATTGATTGCGGTTTGTTGGATCACTAAGATCAATAGAAACTCGAGCAAGACTTTCAACTAAAATTTAACTTGATAGAGATAAATAAGTAACCAAAAATACAGAGCTCGCGTAAAAACGACTAAAACCATATTATATTATCATCGAATCCCTTTAAAACATAGTGCACATAATCATCGAATCCCTTCAAACCTTAAATTAGAGCGGACGTAAAAGACTAAAACCATACTATACGAATCACTACTTCAACTTAAAATAATAAAACATATATTTTATCAAAACTTAGAGTTATGGCATACCTAAAGCATGTATATAAATGTATGTTAAATCGTGAATGTTTTCAAGTTTTCAAGATAAGTATATACTACACGATACTCTACGATCATTGGTTAAAAATCCCATTTACAAAAAACCATACTACATGATTATCAATTCATACTATAAACCCATTTATCAAAAACAAGTAAAACACGAGGAAATCATGTTCTATCAGACTTATACCATAAACACATCAAACATAAACTGAAGCATGAAAATCAAGCAAAATTCCTATGAAACCTATATTTAAAACAATATATGCATAAAAATAACATCAAAATTAAATATTCACGGAATTATTAAAGCCCGTATGTACATACAAAATCCATATCATATTGATAAAAAATAGATCAAAAACGTGTTAAAACACATATTACACCATGTTAAAATCCATACTACAACTTTTTGAACTTAAAAAGTTCAAAAACACATATTTTATGATAACCCATATAGTATATCATGCCTATCAAGCAAAATCCCTTGTATAACAAGCATATCAAGCAAAACCCCTTTAATAATTGAACATTTAACACCTTATACATGCATATACACAACATATTGCTTAAAATTGATGAATACATATAAAATTGATGCTACATATACATATTAAATGCATACATCTGATCATATAAACACATATTCATACAAAAAGGAATTAAACAGGGCTTTAAAACAAAAATATACACACATATCTTGCTTAAATGAAGATGAAAATCGAAGAGTGGAATAGAAGGCTTCCAAACGAAGATGAAAATCGTAGAGTGGAATAGAAGGCTTACAAGAGTGGTAGGATTATGCTCATGGTAGGAGATGAGAAGAAAGGAAACTGTGGCGGCTTGGGGAGAAATGAGGAGTAAAAGTTTTGGTTGGTAGGTTTTGATGTGCGAGGGAAATTCAAATTTTTCGTGAAATTTTTGGCGGAAATCGCCAAAAAACATGGGTTGTACAGAATCGAACCCTCGCCCTCTCCAAGAATGACCAAGTGCCAAACCACTGCGCCAACCGAATTTTTTGTACTAAATCAGCAGTAAATTTTATATATCATACACCAAATCAATTTTGAAGATAGATAAATTCATTATAAAAATATAGAAGTTTAAATTTAAAAAATCTAATATTTTACATACATCTAAGAAATCAACATATTTAATCATCCGTAAGGTTAGATCGTTGAAAAATAAAAAAATAAAAATCGAAAAGTCTAACCCTAAACAATCCGTAAAACATGAGTATAAACTCCAACTCCATCTACGAAGACTGACACTCTTTCATTTTCTAAACGACTTTAACTTTTTATAATTTCTTTTTGTCTAAATTTTTTTCCTTAGCTTCATCAAACTACAAAACGACATTTCATAAAAAAACATTTAATTCATTCATTAATTTTTATATTTTTAATTGTTTTTCGATATAATTAGATTTTAGTTAATAATATATGAACATAAGAATGTAAGTTTAAATCAACTAATTTTCATCCTCCACTACTAAACTGAGTAGATCTCTATGTCCGTAGAGTTTGTTTAACGAAAAACATGATAACCGATCAACAAAAATTATAATAAAAACACATTCTATTTTTGTTATTATTTTATTAATCGATCAAAACCTACCAATAATGGTAGGTTTTCATGTGCGAGGGAAATTCAAATTTTTCATGAAAGTTTTGGCGGAAATCGCCAAAAAAACATGGGTTGTAAAGAATCGAACCCTCGCAGTCTCCAAAAATGACCAATTGCCCAACCACTGCGCCAACCGATCTTTTTGTACTAAATCAGCAGTAAATTTTATATATCACACACCAAATCAATTTTGAAGATAGATAAATTCATTATAAAAATATAGGAGTTTAAATTTAAAAAATCTAATATTTCACATACATCTAAGAAATCAATATATTTAATCATCCGTAAGGTTAGATCGTTGAATTTTTTTTTAAAAAAAATCGAAAATGTGTAACCCTAGACAACCCCTAAAATATGAGTATAAACTCTAACTCAATCTTCGAACACCGACACTCTTTCGTTTTCTAAACAACTTTAATTTTTTGTAATTCTTTTTTGTCTACATTTTTTTCCCACTACAAAACGACGTTTCATCTAAAAAAATTTAATTTATCAATACGTCTTTATATTTTTAGATTTTTTTTGATATAATTAGGTTTTAGCGAATAACATAAAAATATAAGAATGTAAGTTTAAATCAACTAATTTTTATCCTCCGCTACTAAAATGAGTAGATCTTTATGTCCACGGAGTTTGATTAACAAAAAACATGATAACCGATAACAAAAAATATAATAAAAACACATTCTCCCCTAATTTTATTTTTTTATTATTTTATTAAGACATCAAAACCTACCACTAGGGAAATTCAATTTTTTCGTGCCATTTTTGGCAGAAATTGCCAAGAAAACATTGGGTTTTGCAGAATCGAACCCCTCCCCTCTCCGAGAATGATCAAGTGCCAAACCACTGCACCAACAACGCTTTTGCACTAAATCGGCTGTAAATTTTCTATATCATACCCCAAATCAATTTTATAAATTATAATTTTGACAGATAGATTCATTATAAAAATATAGGAGTTTAAATTAAAAAAATCTAAAATTTTACATATATATAAGAAATCAATATATTTAATCATCCGTAAGGTTAGATCTTTGAATATTGTTTTAAAAAAAATCGAAAAGTGTAACCCTAGACAACCCCTAAAATATGAGTATAAACTCTAACTTAATCTTCGAACACCGACACTCTTTCGTTTTCTAAACGACTTTAACTTTTTGTAATTCTTTTTTGTGTACATTTTTTCCTTACCTTCATCAAACTACAAAATGACGTTTCATCTAAAAAAATTTAATTTATCAATAAATCTTTATATTTTTAAATTTTTTTCGATATAATTAGGTTTTAGCGAATAACATAAAAACATAAGAATGTAAGTTTAAATCAACTAATTTTTATCCCCCACTACTAAAATGAGTAGATCTTTTTGTTCGTAGAGTTTGATTAACAAAAAACATAATAACCGATAATAAAAAATATAATAAAAACACATTCTCCCATAATTTTATTTTTTTATTATTTTATTAAGACATCAATATATTTTATTTTAATGTGCGAGGGAAATTCAAATTTTTCGTGTCATTTTTGGCGGAAATCTTTAGTGACCATTTCTAAAAATCATTTATTCCTTTAAAATATGATAGGGGTGATGATGTGGACAGTGGAGTACCATCACGATTAAACTCTACCAGATTTGGTAGGTTATACTTTCCTACCATATATGGTAGGAAATGACCATAACAAAATGAATAAATTTCTTATTTAAAAAAATTATTTATTACTTAAAATATGACGGGGGTGATGATGTGAATAATGGGATACCATTACGAATAAAACCTACCAGATTTGGTAGGTTTTAGTTTCCTACCAAATATGGTAGGAAATGACCATGGGAGAATGAAAATATTTTTTATTTTATAAAAGTTGTTTATTACATAAAAAATATGACAAGACTGATGATTAGGATGGTGGGGTCTTATCTTTGTGAAAATGCAGGCAAAACCTACCGATGTTGGTAGGTTTTAATTTCCTACCAACAATCGGTAGGAATTGATCCTCGCTTTTACGGAAATCGGGCCCCACACGGACCATTTCCTACCATATTCGTCATCGGTAGTAAATGGGGGGTCAATTCCTACCAAGTTTTTTTGGTAAAATTTATATGGTAGGAAAAGGCCATGGGCAGGACAATTAGAACCCCACCTTGTGAATAATCCAGAACCTTTTATCATAAGCACAGATGAGTATGCGCCATATTGCTTCTGCTTTGTTTTCTTTTGGCAGTGATATTTATTCTCTCTCTTTTTTTTGTGCCTTCAACTCATATATGGTGCTTGAAACGAAAGAGATTCTTCACTAAATTATTCAAGCTTAGGTGTTTACAAGATCTAATTATTAATTAATGGAGCGAAACCCTACATCGTTTGGAGCTGCTGACAGGAAGACTATAGAGAAAAATAGAAGAAATTATATGAAGGACCTCTACTCCGAGCTTCATTCTCTTATCCCCCATGATAACTCATCTAAGGTTCTCTCTCTCTCTCTCTCTCTCTCTCTCTCTCTCTCTCTCTTCCCCCTCCCCCTCCCCCTCCCTCTCCCCCTCCCCCTCTCCCTCTCCCTCTCTTTCTTCTCTCTCTCTCTCTCTCTCTCTCTCTCTCTCTCTCTCTCTCTCTCTCTCTCTCTCTCTCTCCCTCTCTCTCTCTCACATCAGTACCATGTATGTTCTTTAAAATTGGCATGCACAAAAGAAATTCGCCCTAGTTTTTTGGAGGCAACACATGATCCAGTTAACTTGTGTTTATGTTTAAATGGTTTGCAGGGGGTAAAATCACTGACGGATCAACTAGATCAAGCAGCAAAGTACATTAAGAAGTTGAGAATAAAGTTGGAAAAGTTGAAGCACAAGAGAGAAACACTGGAGGGTGTAAATCTGCCAAACAACATTCCAAGAGTCGAGGAAGCAATACTGGAATCAGCTTGCGTATCACCACAAGTAGATATACATGTTTCAGGTTCTTCCATAGAAATTCATCTGATAAGTGGTTTAAACGTGAGTTCCTTCATGTTTATCGAGATTGTCCGGATGCTGCAAGAAGAAAGTTTTGAGATTCAAAATGCAAATTGTGTTGTTAGCAACAATACGTGTTTTCAAACCATTCATTCACAGGTATGCAGATACTTCTATTCACAATACATAATGTTGATCTTGACCTTTAACATAAACTTCAAATCGTATGCTTGTTTTTCTGGTAACAACGGCTCAAGGGAATTTACTTAAAAGAACAAGGGCTCATGGGTGCATGAAACAAAATGTTAGTACAATATTGTCGTGATTGGAAATATGGAATTGTACGTTGTTGCTGTAAAAAACCCCATTATTATGTACACTATATATTGATTAAATGCTTCTAACCACAGGCGGAATTAGGGGCTGACCTAGACTGAAATCCCGGCAAAATTGAAAATTTTAGTAAACTTTATTTTAAAAATTAAATCAGGACTTTTGATTTAGTAGAAATTTTACTTTGAGCGCCTACTAGCATCAGCCATAGTTTATTTTAGTCTTGGTTGTTTTGTAATTTTAGTTTTGCCACTGCTTCTAACTGCAGATAATTAATACTTCTAAATTTAAGTTTGTGTGCTGAATTTTTATGAAATAGGTCGGAGATTGTGTTTCAAGTTGTGGAAGCGGCACAATATCGGAGAGAATCAAGAAGTTTGTGAATGGGGGTCGTTAATTTATTGGTTTGAGTTACCGTATTCTTATGTTTGATTTTTACCAATTAAAAGCCTGCAGGTTACAAGGGCAATGTATATATATACATTGTTGCTTCGTAGGTTAAAAAAAGGCAATGATCTAATTTGTCAGTTTCCTATCCGTTTTGGTTGGTCTCAGTTCAGTCAGTCGCAACATGACCTAGATATTTTATCTTATCAAGAGCAAATGAACATGTGTTGGCTTTAGCATATGATTGGTTCTTTCTGATTAGTTTTGAGATATTTTCTAGATGTTGGTAGTGATTTGTCACATTCTTGGTGTACACCAAGATAGCATCAAAAACTCAAACGCACGTATTCTAACAAGAGTATTAAACACAGAATTTACCTAGAAACAGTTCAGGGGTCTCGGATTCAAAACTTTTACCCACAAATATTTTTGTTTGGATATTTACAAAGATGGAATTGTCAGGAATATAACGTATACGTTATCACCCGGCATTATTTTCAGAAAAAAGGTAAATATGTTTATGCAATAATTTAGAAAAGATTGTTAGTATAATAAACATTTCACTCTGAAATTATTGTAGTCAGCATCTTTTTCAGAATTTTAGATCCTCGCCGAATGCACGGCCAAATGATTAACACTAGCTACTGCATATGAAACTTGAACGCATGATAAATTGCAAAATTTAAACAAAATGCAGTGGAGTCGGGTGGTATCTTTGCATTATCGCAAAACCATGTCCATTTCTCCATATTATATGTGGTGATAGGGACAAACTAAAACACCTTTTAAATGTCAATGAAAGCTCCGCTGGTAGATACTTACCGAACTTCTCACAAATATAATTACTTGCCCCCTTCCAACATGTCAACGTCCAAAAACAATGGCCTTGCTCTCTGTACGTAAGTTCCAAAATGGGGGAGGCCGGGAGGGTGTCATCCCAATGACATCCCAACAACTCCAATAAAGTGCTAACAAGAGTGTCATGCCATGTGTCATTGGCACCCCTTTTGGCACCTTTCATTGAAGATGCTCTTACCACTTAGTAGCTTAAAAATGGTAACAGCAGTTAAAAATAATTCCAAGATTGCGTTAATGTTACTGCAGCAACTAATACAGCAAGCTGAAAATAGCACATTTTTAACATTTTAGAAAGCGAAAATCCCCAACAACAGTGCTCATATACAACAACGAACAATGTAATGGGTAGCCAGTAGTGTATACAGCTAGCTGGATATTAGGGCATGCGCGCGGTTGATTTGTGTTTCTCCCTAAAGTGATTTGGGACAGCGCCAAGGCTACTTTAGACTCTATGTACTAAATTTCTTTTTACATTATTTCTTGTCGGTCCCGTACTAGTGCTTTGGGCTGAAATATATACGTTGGTTTCTTCCTCGGCCTCGAACACATACATTTTGGTTATAGCTAATGTCGGTTGAGAATCAGTTACTGCAATGTTTCTTTATAATATATGTTGGCTAATGTTGGAATTTTATAACAACACGAATCGAAAGTTGTTGGAATAACGAATTACGAAAATAGAGGTATTTGGGATTTTTGGATGTTTGGGGTCTGGACTTGAAAGGTATCTCGATTTGTCTCAGATATCGGATCCCTTTTGCCAAGATGTCTGCGTACCAATTTATATTAGATCAAATCCACACGCAATTCTGTGCAATTGTGTTTATCCTGAGATATTTTAGGGATAAACTTTGTTAATGTAGTAAATTACCGATTTTATCTTGCATTATCTTGAATGATATCGTTTGGAGATATTTTCCGTTATTCGTTAATTGAGATTGATTCTTTGCTCGTTCCAGGGAGAGGATATTATTTAATGGTTAAACAATTAATTATTAATCTGAATTAATAATTATTAACCGGAGAAATTTGGACTATGCCAAAATGTGGCATAACATAAATTGTTCTAGCCCAACCTCGCCCTCTTTTAGATTGCAAAAATATAATACCAGCAGCTATTAAACATTTCTTTATAAATTGTTTAATACATTTAATTATGGAGTTTCTTACCCAAAATTTATTTGAAATTTAAAGTTGGCTATATATTTGTTTGCACATATGAAGAGAAACCAGCCAAATTTAAGTATCACAGAATTATTTTATTAAGAATTGATTAAAAATATGTTTCCCTCTTATTTTTTGTTTATAATTATTATTTAGTTTGTTCTCATCCGATAGTAAGAATTAATATGAGGATTTTTTTTTTCGATAAGCAAGCACTAGTTCAAATTCGAAGGCATTTTTTTTCTTATGTTACAATATTGTTATATTATTATATATTTAAATATTTTCTATTTATGACATATTTTTAAGTTAGAATGATTTTTAGCACTCAAAAATTTGGCTTACCCTCAGATAAAAAGTCTAGCTCTGCCACTGATTACAGCATGTAAATCTTATTGCGATGGAACATTGCGACGTGCAGTTTTCATCTAATGTGGACTGGTGAAGTGGTGAACATGTCCCTATAATTTATGTTATAGTTAATTTGTTAGGGTTCGTTCAATGCAGGTTCTCTTATAATTAGAACCTTAGAATTTAATTATATTTTTATGAAGAATATATTACTTTATTTCATTATAATTATATTTTTTTCATTATGATATTTTGTTTGTATTTTTATGAAAATGAGAATAATATCGCATCATGCTAAAACTTTATTTATTTTATAAATAAAGCATGTAATTATAAAAAAAATCGAGTTTCTACAAAGAATATTATATCTTAAAATATATAAAAAAAACGATTGTGTAGTGCAAGAGAACTACATCTATCGTGTGTACTTTGGCAGAACGATTAAAAATGAATGATTGATATACAAATCTAAAAAGGGCTTTTTTCATAAATACTCAACCCAAAAATGTTTTTTGCAAAAATACTATGTGTTTTTCAAATTTTTTGCGAAAATACCAAAATATTTGCAAAAATACGGTCTGCAACTACTTTCAACCATATCTGTAACTGCAACCAAAATCATTCTTAATATTTCTAAAACCCAACCATTGAACCCCAAAAGTTAACTATTGATATGGACTGAAATATAACCCTTGATATATAATTAATGATACATTAATTAGACCTAATTGGGTCCAAAGATTAGGCCCGACAAAAGGCCCGAAACCCTAATTATTTATTAATTTCGTAATTAATAAATAAGGGAAATTATCAGCTCATTAAATGAGTCCAAAATATAATAAAATCTTCATAGAAGGATCCAGAATCCCAATCAAATAATATGATGAGTCATAACACTTATCAGGTAAGGATAATACTTGCATACCAAGTAATATACTCCTTATCAGTTATCAATAACGAGACTTATCAATTAAGACTCCTAAACATACCATAAATACTAGGCTCTAGACGCCTATATAAGGACCCTCGTCCTTCATTCTAGAACTACGTTTTTATTGACTTGATTCTCTATACAGCAGAGATACGTAGGCATCTTGTGAGGACCGATTTAGTCCCGAAACACAAGAACAGTCATTAAAGCTTGAACGCTCACAAACCCTAGCCTTTAATTCACAAGGTACGTTTTTTGATCCATAACATTTGGCGCCGTCTGTGGGAATACAACATCAACCATGGCAAACACGCGAAGAACAACTCGAGCTTCTGAAGAACTTCCTATCACCTCCGGTGCTGATACTCATGGAAGTCAACCACCACCAATCACCAGCACTGAAGGGACGAATATCCCCACCAACACTCAAGGATCAGAGATCCCAATTGAAGGGACGAATCCCCTGCAGGTGGTCATTCATGGATCTAATCCACAAGAGACCACTCACCAGCAAGCAATCACAACCTCCCCACTACTCATGAGTGCCCCGAGGGGCCTTCAACTACATACTACCGATCTCCCTCAATATGTGAATCAGACCCTTGGGATGCCTACCCATACCAGGCCCCCTCGACCCCCGGTGGGCGGTAGTGGTACCACTCTGGTACACCATGAGGCCTACGTGCCCCCTTACGTCCAAGGTTTAGAACCCCTGAATCGACAAACCCAAACTCTTCAAATGTTTCGAGACGATTTCTCTGGGCCTTACACTGAGGATGAAAATTATAATACTGATGATGACTATCCCCCGCGAAGGAGACGATCTGCAAACAAGGAGCCAACCACTCAGGAAAGGATTGCAGCCCATGAGGCAGAGGTTGCAAAACTCAAAAAGAAGTTAGAGGAGGAAGAGGCTGCAAGAGCAGTCGGGAAGACTCCGGTAATTAATCTGGATCCTACTCCTCCGAGATCCAGAAGGGTTGAAATCCCAAGAGGAGATCCTACTGTGTTGTTGCCCCTAGGAGATCCTGACGATCCTACACCACCCTTCACACAAGAGATAATGAAAGCCACTATATCCAGGAAGTTTAAAATGCCAACCATCAAAGCTTATGATGGAACGGGTGATCCCGCAAATCATGTAAGAACCTTCTCAAACGCACTGCTGTTGCAGCCTGCCAATGACGCTGCAAAGTGTAGGGCGTTCCCACAAACTCTAGCGGGAATGGCTCAACGTTGGTATAGTCGCCTTCCGCCCAATTCTATTGGATCCTTCAAAGAGCTGAGTAAGGCATTCATCAATCAATTTGTTAGTGGGAAGATACATGAGAAAAGTTCTGCCTCTCTTATGCCGATTCGACAAGGCAAGAATGAAACGTTGGGAGAATACTTGAGTAGATTCACTAAGGAAGCTATAAAAGTCCCAGATTTGGAAGATAAAGTGGCTATGATAGCCCTACAGCAAGGAACCACCGATGACCACTTCAGGAGGTCTTTGGCCAAACATCCCCCCGAAAACATGTTGTCACTACAAGATAGAGCTGGGAAATATATCAAGGCTGAGGAGAGCATGAGAAAGTACGAACCCATTGCTACTGGCAATGGAAATTCAAAAAAGAGAAAGGATGCTCCAGAATATGATGCAAGAGAGAAGTATCCTAGGGCATCAAAGGATTCAGATTCACCACCCAAGAAAAGCAATTTTGGGCCAAAGTTCACAGAATATGCAAGATTAAACACTCCCAGGAGTCAAATTCTGATGGAGATAGCAAAGGAAGAAGATATCAAATGGCCGAAGCCTATGAGGGCCGATGTGTCAAAGAGAAATCAAAACCAATACTGTCGGTTTCACAAAGAAGTTGGCCATGAGACAGATGACTGCAGGCAGCTGAAAGATGAAATTGAGTTCTTAATTCGAAGAGGAAAGCTTGGTAAGTACACCAAAGATGGAAACCAGGGAAATCAGAGAGGAAATTATGAAAGGAAAGACTACGATAGGCGGGACAATGATCAAGACCGAAATCCCAAGCCCCGAGGGCCTGTCATCAATATGATATTTGGAGGACCAACTGCGGCCGGACCTTCCAGAAACTCCAGAAAAGCTTATGCCCGTGAGGTAATGACTGTGGTTGGAGAAGCACCGAAGCGTGCCAAGACTGAAGTATCTTTGAATTTTGACGATTCAGACCTTGAGGGAGTGAAATTTCCCCATGATGATCCTCTGGTCATAGTACCTGTGATTGGGAACTCAGAAACAAAGAGAGTTCTTGTTGACAATAGAGCTTCAGTGGACATCTTGTTCCATGATGCTTTCATCAAGATGGGTTACACTGACTCTCAGCTAACACCCTCAAACATGCCCATATATGGGTTCAATGGAGTAGAATCGAAGGTAGAAGGCACAATTCAACTCCCAATGACAATGGGACAAGGTTCGAAGACATCTACTCAAATGTTGAATTTCATAGTTATTAAGGCAACTTCAACCTACAATGCAATTCTGGGAAGAACGGGACTTCATGCATTCAAGGCTGTTGCCTCGTCCTATCATTTGAAGATCAAATTCCCTACAAGGAATGGGATTGGTGAAGAAAAAGGTGATCAGAAAATGGCTAGAAGCTGTTATGTAGCCGCGTTGAGGCCTGATGGAGTTGGGGGGCAGGTTCTCCCAATTGAGGACATGGACATCAGAAACGATGAAGAAAGGAGAGGAAAGCCAGCTGAGGATCTTGTTCCCATCCCCTTGATCCCAGGAGAACCAGACAAGGTCACCTACATTGGAGCTTTACTACCTGAATCTACAAAAAGTAAGTTGACATCTTTTCTTCAAGAAAACAGTGATGTATTTGCTTGGACATCAGCTGATATGCCAGGGATTGATCCCCAATTGATAACCCACAAATTGAATGTGGATCCTGAAAGGAAAACAGTGAAACAAAAGAAAAGAAATTTTGGCCCGGAAAGACAAGAAGCTATCAAGCAGGAGGTAGAGAAACTCTTGGAAGCAGGCTTCATTGAAGAGATTCAGTTCCTTGAATGGTTGGCTAACCCAGTAATGGTCAAAAAGGCTAATGGAAAGTGGAGAATGTGTGTAGACTTCACCGACTTGAATGATGCATGTCCCAAGGATTGTTTTCCCTTACCGAGGATTGATGCTTTGATAGATGCCACTGCTGGGCACGAGATGCTAAGTTTCATGGATGGCTTCAGTGGATACAACCAAATCAAGATGCACAAGGACGACATCTCCAAGGTATCGTTCATCACCGACTTTGGTGTTTTCTGTTATTTGGTAATGGCATTTGGACTTAAGAATGCAGGGGCAACATACCAAAGATTGGTGAACAAGATTTTTGAACCACTGATTGGTAAAACAATGGAAGTTTATGTGGACGACATGCTAGTCAAGAGCCTCGACAAGGCAGACCATATAAAGCATCTTCGAGAAGCATTTGAAGTGCTGAGGCACCACAAGATGATGTTAAACCCATCGAAGTGTGCCTTTGGGGTCGGCTCAGGAAAGTTTTTAGGTCTGATGGTCTCCAAGAGGGGGATCGAAGCTAACCCCGACAAGATCAAGGCAATCCTAGACATGGAACCACCCAAGTCTGTTAAGGATGTGCAAAAATTGACAGGAAGAGTTGCAGCTTTGGGAAGATTCATCTCCAAGTCTGGAGAAAAATGCTTACCTTTTTTCAAAGCACTCAAGAATGTAAAAAATTTCGAGTGGACACCTGAAAGCCAAGAAGCCTTTGAAGCCCTGAAGAAATACATGGCTGAAGCACCACTGTTGGCAAAACCAAAGCCAGGAGAAATCCTCTATCTGTACTTGGCAGTATCCGACACTACCCTTGGAGCTGTTTTGGTAAAGGAAGAATTGAAGGTTCAGAAACCCATCTACTATGTGAGTAAGATCCTGCATGGGGCAGAAATAAACTACTCTACAATAGAGAAGTTTGCCTTAGCCTTGATAATGGCCTCAAGAAAGCTACGTCCATACTTCCAGGCGCACAAGATAGAGGTTTTGACTAATCAACCTCTAAGGAACATTCTGCACAGCCCTCAGGTTAGTGGAAGGTTGATCAAATGGGCTATTGAGTTAGGAGAATTTGATATCAAGTATAAGCCTCGTACGGCCATAAAAGCTCAAGCACTCGCTGACTTCATGGTTGAATGTACCATTGACAACCAAGAAGTCGGGGGGCAGGAGGTAGTAGTGGAAGACAGCAAAGATGATGACATGGTATCCAAGGAATGTTGGGTGCTCTATTTTGATGGAGCATCAAAAACAAAATCAAGTGGAGTTGGTTTAGTCCTGCAAAGTCCTGATGGATTCATAATAGAGTATGCACTAAAACTTGACTTCCCAACGACAAACAATGAGGCTGAGTATGAAGCTTTGATTGCTGGCTTAGGGCTAGCTGGAGCCCTGAGGGTCAAAACTTTGAAAGTCTGTGGGGACTCAAGGTTAGTTGTCTCTCAAGTAAATGGAGAGTTCGAAGCCAGAGATGAAGTCATGGCTAAGTATCTGAAACTTGTCAAAGCCATCATGACTCAGTTCGATGAATGCTATGTGGAGCACATTCCAAGGGAGGAAAATATGAAGGCTGATGCATTGTCTAAGTTTGCCTCTTCTGAAATTGAAAACTATGCCGGGAGTGTATACTTCCAAGTCTTGAAGACCCCAAGCATCAATGGAAAGTTGGTAGCCCCCATTGGTATCACCAGCTGTTGGATTGATCCCATCAAAGCTCATCTGGAAACTGGGTGGCTGCCCAACGACACTTCAGAAGCACAAAAGCTATACGTCAGAGCACTAAGGTATGCCCTAATTGAGGGAATCCTATACAAGAAATCTTTTGTTATTCCATATTTGAAGTGCTTGAGACCTCAAGAGGCAGAATTGGCCCTAAAGGAAGTGCATGAAGGGATTTGTGGACAACACTTGGGGGGCAGAGCTTTGGCCCATAAAGTCACTCGCCTAGGTTTCTATTGGCCAAGTATGCTTGCTGATGCAAAAAGTTATGTGAAGAAATGTGAACGGTGCCAGAAGCATGCACCAGTGGTTAGACAACCACCTGAGATGTTGACATCCGTAAACTCACCTATCCCTTTTGCTATGTGGGGAATGGATATACTTGGGCCATTTCCAATGGCAAGTGCACAGAGAAAATTTCTGATAGTTGCAATTGACTATTTCACTAAATGGGTTGAGGCTAAACCTTTAGCCAAGATAACCACCAAGCAAGTGATGCACTTCTTTTGGGAGAATGTGATATGCAGATATGGAATTCCACGAATCCTGGTAACGGACAATGGAACTCAATTCAACAATGACGAGTTCAAGAAGTACTGTGATGAGAATGATATCAAGTTGCGCTTCACTTCTGTTGCCCATCCTCAAGCAAATGGGCAAGCTGAAGTTGCAAATCGAATTATCCTAGATGGACTAAAGAAAAGAGTTGAACGCTCCAGGAATACTTGGGTAGATGAATTGCTTCCCATACTATGGGCATATCGTACTACTTGTAAAGTCACCACTGGAGCTACCCCCTTCTTGCTGGCTTATGGGGCCGAGGCAGTGGTTCCAGTGGAGATTACTCACACATCTCCTAGGGTTGAGGCTTATGAACCAGAGGCAAATGAAGAAGGCTTGAGGCTGGCTTTAGATCTAATTGACGAAGTTAGAGACGAGGCGAATGCCAAGATAGTTGAACATCAGAAACGAGCATCTTTCTACTACAACCTAAGGGTTAAAGAGAGATTCTTTCGTCAAGGGGACTTGGTCCTTAGAAAAATTGAAGCATCTGGAGTTGGACAAAAAGGAAAGTTAGCCCCAAACTGGGAAGGGCCCTATCGGGTCAAGAATGTGTATGGACGAGGCTCATACAAGCTGGAAACTATGGAAGGGATTGAAGTGCCTAGAACTTGGCATGCCTCCAACTTGAAAATCTATTATATTTAAGGTGTTTTCCTAAGGGGACTCACTACTAGAAATAAGGTTTGATAAAACCAACCCAAAGTTTTAAACTTGGGTATTATGTAAGGGCTGAGCCCATTTCTTCAAAGTTATGAATTATATATTCTTATCCATTGTGTTTTGAATGCATTACATACTGATAGATATGTGCAAAATGCTAAATAGACATGCAAGATCAAGAGGCAAGAAAACAAGCTACGAATGGCCACAAAATATAAATAACTTGCAAACAAAGTTAAGTTATGCCCAAAGGCAGAATTACATAAAATAAATAAAAGCTACAGATAGCTATGATTGAGCACCACTCCCTCCTGGCTCATCATCAGAAGCCTCCCCCTCGCCAGACTCTTCCTCTCCAGAATCTTCCTCCTCTTCACCAGACTCCTCCTCACCAGAGCTAGATCCCTCTAACTCTTGATCAGGCTGGGGGGCATGTTCAGGATTGAGAATCCTGTTGTCCTCATCCATATCATCCACTCCAGCCAAGGCTTTCTCCAACTGATTAGGAGCATGGGGGCTGGGGAAGTCAGAAATGGTAAGGGAGCCAGGAATTCTCCTCGATACCTCAGCTAAAGCCTCATCCCATCCTTGAGTGAACTGGACAGGGAAAAGAAGATCATCATGCTGAGTTATGATCTCCTGATACTCAGCAGAATCAAAGTACTCATCAATGATACGATCCTTCCCCTTCCTTAACTCGACCAGCTCAGCTTGAGCCTCCAATAGCTCTTTATCCCTTCGATCCAAGGAAGCTTTAAGAGAACCAACCTCCACCTGGGCTTGATCATACTTAGCCTTGTTGGCCTCAGAAGATGATCGCCAGGCTTTGGCTTGAAATAAAGCCCCTTGGAAATTTGCATTAGCCTACAAATAAAACACAAGTTAGAAATAGTAACTTGGGGCATAAAAAAAGAGAGAAAGAAAAAGAAACTTACAGCAGCAAAGGCCTGGGCTCCTGCACACTCTGCCCCTTCCAGGGTGGAGTTAGAAACAAAATCCTTGTAGTCATAAGGAGTCAATGAATGGTGTGACCATTCAACAGCATGAGCAGACACCCCCACTATGGTGTCCTTTTTCCTTATCCCCCAGTTGGGGCGCCATACAGAACTCTTAGTTGAGCCCTCGACCTCATCCACCTCAGCCACATGAGGCCTCAAAATGGCAGGGCCTTTCTCGGTCAGCCCGGGATCCTTCAAGCAAGCCCTTTTGATCCTTGCTGTCTGCCCGCCTTCTGGCTCATTTTGCTTGTTGATAAACTCAGCAGCTGCAAACAAAAGTCAAGGAAAACAATTAGTATAAGGCAATCTTAATACAACTACAAGAAAATAAGAAAAAGAATTACCCTTGTCAGAAACTCTTGAAAGTCCCAGAGTCTTAAGTAGAAACTCGTCCAGAAGCTCCCAAGCCATGGTGGCATAGTTATCCTTGATGAGTTCAGCATAGGCAAGGGCCTCCCCCTCAGACAGAACTATGTCACCAGGACTACCATCCGAAACTCTACTAAATGAGCTTTGGAATAAGGTACCCCAGTCCCCTCCATCCCACATCAAATACATAAATTCATCTCTCCATTTGGGATTGTTGTCGGGAATGGATTTTGGGTGGAAGATGGGGGGTGTTGTGGGTCGATGATTAATATATACCCAACCCAAAGTTTGGGAAGAGCTATTTTTAAATTGAAAAATCCTTCTAAAGAGAGCAACAGAAAGAGGGAAATCATTTTTTAAGCACAAAACAATAAAGCACATAATAAGTCTCCAAGCATTGGGAGGGAGTTGACAAGGACTGATTCCTACATCGGCTAGAAGTTGAGGAATGAAAGGATGGAATGGGAATCGAACGCCTGCAGCCAGGACCCCTTTGTAAATGCAAAGAGCATTTGGGCGCCAATGGCAGGAACGATCCCCAGGTTCAGCTAGGACTAACCTATAAGGTGGCCTAATTCTATACATATTCTTGTAATTAGCAATTGCATCAGCATCATTAAATCTATTGCTATGGTTATATGAATCTAAATGCGAAACTGAGGGATATTCATCACTACGTTCTAAGATCATATCTTGTAATGACATAGTGGGAGAACGAATGATGATACCTCTTTTGGACGCTTGATTCATCTTCTGAAGACGGCTAGCAGAACGATCAGCCATTTCAAAAATCTTCGAAGTAACCCAGAAAAATGAGACAACTCCAGAAAACCTTCAAGTGATGAAGGTGGAAACCCAGAAAACTGGAAAAATTCCAGAAATTCTTCAAATCTTCAAAAGTAAAACCCAGAAACCTTCTTGGGAGGGAGATTTCTGCCCAGAAAACTCAGAAAAACCTTCAACTGAGGAAGATTATAACTTAGAAGATGAAACTCCGAAATTTAGAGAGAGACTTGAGGAGAGAAGAAATTTGGAAAGTAAAAAGTGAGAAATGAGAAGTGAAAGTGAAGAGTGAAGATTCACTCTTTTATAGAAAAATTTCTAACCGGTTGACTTTCCGGTAAAAGGGAATATCAACCGGCTAAAGCCTGTCAAAGCCCATAATCATCCTATGGGCTACTAAAACTAAGGCCCAAAGAGTTAGGCCCAAGTAAATATCAAGGCCCAGGGTCCAATATGAATAAAATTCAAGAAAAAACTTTGGCCCAAGAAGTGAGCTAAAAAAGAGTTTAAGGCCCAATATGTAATCAAGGCCCAAGAAGTTGAAAGCTTAAGTAATTTCTAACTCAAAAGTTGGAAATATTTCTAAGGCAAAAACAGATGACTCCAAGTCAAAAATGAATACAAAAGAATGAGGTCGAAATTATATTAATTCCTGGCCGAATGTTCTTGGTCGAAATTATACTAAAAGTCTTGTTCGACCAGCTCGACCTCACCTTAGCTGAGATCGAAGTTTTTGCATAAGGATCCTGATCGAAATTCCAGGTCGAAACATTACAAAAACCAAGTACAAAAATCCTAGTCGAAGAATAACTAAGCATCCTAGTCGACAAAATCGACCTCGCCATCTTTTCCTGGTCGATTTCGACCAGGATTCCTGCTCGAATTTACGCTGCATTCTGGTCGAACAAATCTGCTCGAAAATAAACTGAAAAATGAGTTCGACACGTTCAACCTGGAAACAGTTTGAGCTCGAAAATACACAGAAATTCCTGATCGATGTTTTCGACCTCGTTCCCCTTCCAGGTCGAAATTCGACCTCGATTCCTGGTCGAATATGACTTGGAATCCTGGTCGAAAATGACCTGGATCCCTGGTCAAAATGACCAAATTCCACGACAATTTGAGGTTGAAAAATGCCTTGAAAAATGAAAAATTCCTGGAAAAATATGGAATAATTTCTACAAAAATCTTGAAGGATTTTTCCAGAAATTGGGGGGCAACTGATATGGACTGAAATATAACCCTTGATATATAATTAATGATACATTAATTAGACCTAATTGGGTCCAAAGATTAGGCCCGACAAAAGGCCCGAAACCCTAATTATTTATTAATTTCGTAATTAATAAATAAGGGAAATTATCAGCTCATTAAATGAGTCCAAAATATAATAAAATCTTCATAGAAGGATCCAGAATCCCAATCAAATAATATGATGAGTCATAACACTTATCAGGTAAGGATAATACTTGCATACCAAGTAATATACTCCTTATCAGTTATCAATAACGAGACTTATCAATTAAGACTCCTAAACATACCATAAATACTAGGCTCTAGACGCCTATATAAGGACCCTCGTCCTTCATTCTAGAACTACGTTTTTATTGACTTGATTCTCTATACAGCAGAGATACGTAGGCATCTTGTGAGGACCGATTTAGTCCCGAAACACAAGAACAGTCATTAAAGCTTGAACGCTCACAAACCCTAGCCTTTAATTCACAAGGTACGTTTTTTGATCCATAACAACTATTGAACCCCACATGAACGAATTAATCAAGATTACAAGCTTATCAAACATCTTACTAACAATTTTTTTTGAATTCTCAGTTGTTTTTCAATCATTTTTTAAAAAGTTGCTTCTGGTTGTATTCGGTTGCATCCGGTTACATCCGGTTGCATCTAGTTGCGTTGGTTGCTGGCCGTATTTTTGGTTGCATATGTGGTTGATTTTGGTTGCAGTTGCAGATGGTTGAAAGTAGTTGTAGACCGTATTTTTGCAAATATTTTGGTATTTTTGCAAATATTTTCAGAAGATGGTAAAATTGCAAAAAAACTTAGAAAAAGTAGTATTTTTGGTAAATTCCCTTTATAAATTATTTTAATTTTAAATTCTAAATCTGAACAAAGGCCCGTCTTGACGATTCTGAGGCCCGAGAATATTTTGGGAGCCCTTTCTAAAAAAATTGTTAGAAGTACAAATTGGAAAATTATTTCTTTGGCCGAATCAGTGTTCTAAAAGTCGACGATTAATCGAGATTAATCGCCTATTAATCGCTAGACGGCGGGCCACCGAACTGATTAAGCGAAAATCGGTCAATTAATCGTTTTTTCATAAAAACGGTCAAAAATCGGCTTAATCGGTCAAAAATCGGCTAAATATTAAAAAAAAGTAAAAAATAGTTAAAATTAAAAAAATAATAAAAAATTTAAAAGGTAGAAATTTGATTAAACAATAGGAAAAAACATTATTTTTGTACATATAATTATAATTTTAGATGTCTAAATCGTAAATTCTCTTAAGTTTTCCTCTTAAATTGATCTCTAATTGAAAAGTTAAATCTTCAAAAATTTATTTATTACAATTATTTAACATTTTTAACATATTTGCATAAATATATGATAATAACATATGTTTAGTTAAAATAACGAAACAATTTTATAATTGTATATAAAAAATATTATTAAATTTATTCCGATTAATCATTCCGATTAATCCCAGATTACCCGATTAATCCTTGGACGGTGCCTTCACCGATTAACTCCGATTCGATTCCCGCATTTTACAACACTGGGCCGAATATGATAAACTAAAAAATTTAATGTGAACGGAAAATATTAAAATAAAAGTAAAAGTTAATATGATAAATTATAAAATGAGAAACTTAAATATTAATTGGAACATAAAAAAATATAAAAAAAATACAAATGAGGCCGAGGAAGATAAATGAGGTATTATTAATATTATTTTATAATAAAATAATATTAATAATAAGGACAGATAGAAAATCTAACATGTTTTAATTAAAAAAGTAATTGACCGTGATAGTTTTAGAAGTGTTTTAATTATATTAATTGTATTTATTAAAAAAATACGTTGACATGTTAAAATAAGTAAGTTTTTAATATGGACAAATAGAAAAGTTAACATGTTTTAATTAAAAAAAAGTAACTGCACGTAATATTTTTAGATGTGTTTTAATTATATTAATTTTATGTGTTAAAAAAATACGTTCACTTGTTAAAATAGGTAAGTTTTTTTAAATAATTAAAAGTATTAAAATAGGTTTTAAAATATATAAGTTGCACTTGATATTTTTGGAAAAGAGAGATTTTAATGTTAACAAATATAAAAGGTAATATATTTTAATTTAAAGGTAATTGCCCGTGATATTTTTGGAAAATAAGTAGATTTTGTTAGAAAAAAATGTTTTAACTATAAAAGGCAATCAGCAAGTTACTATTTTTATATTATTTTATTATTTATTAAATAGAGTATTAAAATAGGTTTTAAAATAAATAAGTAAGGATTGCACCTCATATTTTTGGAAAATAGAGATTTTAGTGATGACGTGTTTCAATTATATTAATTGTATTTGTTAAAAAAAATACGTTCACTTGTTAAAATAGGTAAGTTTTTTTTAAATAATTAAAAATATTAAAATAAGTTTTAAAATATATAAGTAAGGGTTGCACTTAATATTTTTGAAAAATAGAGATTTTAGTGATAAAAAATATAAAAGGTAATATATTTTAATTTAAAGGTAATTGTTCGTGATATTTTTGGAAAAGAAGTAGATTTTGTTAGAAAAAAATGTTTTAATTATAAAAGGCAATCAGCTATTTAATATTTTGATATTATTTTATTATTTATTAAATAGAGTATTAAAATAGATTTTAAAATAAATAAGTAAGGATTGCACCTCATATTTTTGGAAAATAGAGATTTTAGTGATAACAAATATAAAAGATTTTATGTTTTAATTTAAAGGTAATTGTCGTGATATTTTTGGAAAAGGAGTAGATTTTGTTAGATTTTTTTTTAATTATAAAAGGCAATCAGTTAGTTACTATTTTTATATTATTTTATTATTTATTAAATAGAGTATTAAAATAGGTTTTAAAATAAATAAGTAAGGATTGCACCTCATATTTTTGGAAAACATAGATTTTAGTAATAACAAATATAAAAGGTAATATGTTTTAATTTAAAGATAATTGTAATGATATTTTTGGAAAAAGAGTAGATTTTGTTAGAAAAAAAATATTTTAATTATAAAAGTCAATCATCTAGTTACTATTTTGATAACTTGACAATAATACAATTCCATAAAAGATTTGATTTGTAGTAGTTTTCGTTATCCTAAAAAGAAAGAAGTATATTTGTAGTAGTGTATCCTAAATTTAAACAAATTAGATCCCACATTTCCATTTTTTTGATTAGATTTCAATATTATTTGATTTTTATGTAGTAAAATATAGTGAAATATTAATGTAGAATAAAATTTTCCCGATTTTTGATTATATTATTAATTTATTAATTAGAAAAAGTACCGAAAACCAAAAACTAACCGAAAACCGAAAACCAAAACTTTCAATGTTTCGGATTTAATAATATAGTATAGATACCCCTCAAGAAACTTTTTGTTGAAAGAAAAGAAAAGAATGGTAAAGATTTGATTTTCTTCAACTTGTTCCCGAAGGAATTTTTTAGAAAGAAAAGAAAAGATGCCTAATGATTTGGAGAGAAAATCTTTATATATTTGTCTCAAAAAAAATTTCCCATTTTTGGAAAGATTTAGATAAAAAAGAAAATATCCTATTTTCTATTCTTTTCTTTTCTTTAGTTAATTCGAGAACACACTATTAAAAATCTATCATACCCCCAATCTTTAAATAAGACCTATTACACCCCTGGACTTTTTCATATAAGCAAACATATCCCTACATTTTATAATTATGTAACATTTTGATCCTTCTTCAATTAAAAAATAATTTTATATAATTTTATGTCAAGATTAAAATTTAATAATATAATGGTAACATTTATACTAAATGTTACAATATTATATTTCATTCAATTTTATAATGATTTTAATTTACTTTTCTCCAACTATAATGCAAGATTACTTACTTATAATTATGATATTTAAAGTTAGAAATATTATTTTAATTTTCGATATTAAAAAATATTACGTATTAGAAGTTATGACTGATTACTAAAAATTGTACTTTTTAAAATTAACTTAAATATGTTGTTATATAAATTTAAAATGATGCTGATAAAAAAAATAAAAGTAGATATAATCAAATCATGAAGTATAAGGGTACGACAGGTTCATTATAAATGTCAAGGGTGCTGTAGGTTTTTTAGATAAAGTTTAGAGGCCTATATATGTGTTTGGCCTATTTATTTCTTAAAAGTTAGAATTTTAATAAATTAGCGCACCGCAAACATACAACAAGTTGCCTGCTCAAGCAATACAAAATTATAAATTTTGAAAAATACATGAACTTATATTCATAAAACAATACAATCAAACATAAAAATATGAAAAAATGGATTAAAACTTTTGTTATAGGAGCAGCAAATCAAATAAACGTTCTTACACTAATCTTAAAGTTCTTAGACGTAATTGTTAAGTAATTAATCTTAAAGTTCTTAGACGTAATTGTTAAGTAATTAGTGGCTCGATCGCTCTAAAACTTTAAGGTGTTAAAGGAAGGCTCTCAATCGTGCGATACCTTTTATCACGATTGACAAGAGAGAGAGTAGCAAACAGATAAACAAATATCTAAATTAAATAATGCGGGTGAAAAGGCTCGAATCTGAAAACTCTCCCTAACTCAAGCTCTGATACCATTTAAGTAATCAGTTAATCTAAAACCTTAAGCTGTAAGAGGAAGGCCTAAAAGGATCTTATATTATTCAGCACTCCCACTCAATTGTACAATATGTTTCACTATGATTGACAACAATAACCAATACCAATAACAAATATCACTATGATTGACAACAACAACAACCAATACCAATAACAAATATGCAGGACTCGAACCCGAGACCTCTACCTAAACCGAGCTCTGATACGATGTTAAGTAATCAGTCACTCTAAAACCTTAAGGTGTCAAATGAAGACCCCAATAAGATCTTATGCTCTTATACTATAATATTATTGAACAGTAATAACATATCATAATCAAATTAGCTTAGAAACTTGAAATAGTATGAATTTTTTTTATATATATGAAACTTCTAATTTCTGCAATAAAGTTTAAAAGTCCATCCACTACACCATATTTGACCTATTGCAAGCTCATAACATGTTTGTGTTGCATAAAATGTTGCTATAGATAAGAAACTTGCATATTTATTGTAATACTTTCGCAAAGTGTTGTATAAAATAGAAAAGTGTTGCAAGGCTAAGAAGTAGTTCGGTAATTTTAGAATTATTGCAATACTACAGAAAAGTATTACAATAACATATCACTTTTTTGGTCAATTTGACTGAATAGTATAGGCGGGAGTTCAATTTTTTTATTGGGCGGGCGATTTTAGTGCCAAATATTTTGATACCAAAATTGCTATTTATACGAAAATAAGTTTTAGAACACAAAATACTAGCCCATCTCTCAAACATCTGTCCACCACACCCCTCTCGACCTCCCTCTCTCTCGACCATCTCTCTCGACCTCACTCATGTCTCACACCTCTCTCAAACTCGTAAATTCGACTTCAAAACCCCAAAACCCCAAATCTGATTAGAGAAAGATTTAGAGTAAATATTCAATTAAAGCTTCAAATAGAGGTAATATACCTAACTTTTTTTCTATTTTGTTGGATTATACATGTACATATGTGTATACATGTGAAATTTTTCGATTATATGTTCGATTGCATTTGTTCCTAATTTTTGTTTGATTATAGCAAGTATTAGGTGTTAAAATAGTAGGGATTTTGTACTAATTAGTAGGATTTTTGTGTTAAGTTTGTGGGAAATTTGTGTTAATTTCACTACGCCATAAGTGGTCATATGCAATGCTTTTTTACAGTTGCTATAGACCAAAAAAGCGTTGCATTAAGCTTATTTTTTAAAAATGCAACACCAAACGGCCGTTGCATCCGCGGGCGTGGCCTTTGATATGTAATGCAACACTTTTGGTCAGCTACTGCAACGGAGAGAAAGTATTGCATTATAAGTATACTGCAACACCAAAATCAAGAAAATGCAACACCAATGAGTGTTGCCTTAAAAACAAGGCCCACTATCATGCCACGTCAACAATGGGGCCCACTAAAATGCCACGTCAGTAGTGGGGCATGTGTGACAGGTCAGTAGTGGGGCCCACATGCCATAATGCAACGCTTTTCATTGTCTTTTGAAACAGTAATTTTTTAATGCAACAGTATATTTACTAATGCAACATCATTAGATTCTATAATTCAATACCATTTTCTTGAAATGCAACATTAAATAAGGAAATGCAACACTTTAATAAAAACTTTGCAATATTAGTTTTGTACATACATAAATACCATTCAAAACATTCAACATTCCATCCAAAACATCCTAAAACCAATCCAAAACAACCAAGGCATCTAACAACATACTAAATACCTAACTCAATCACAAAAAAATTTAAATAATACAAATAATTTCGTCCCCAAAATCCCAGCATCCAAAATCCCAGCATCGTGAAATGTGTAGTATCCCAACATCGTGAAATGACCAATCCAGTCGGGAAGCACTGGGATGCCAACCTGAAACACATAGCGATATAAGAAATGCCTCTATTTTTAATTTGAAGTAAAAAAATGCAGCTTCCAGCTCGTTATAACTTAAACAAAATACTTCTATTGCACAAGCTAAAGATTTAATAAACCACCTCTTAGGTTTTTGGCATAAACTAATAAAACTGGACAAGGATGCAATTTTAAGCAAATTTAATAATTTATTTAGATAAAACCTAGCTTGGAAGCACTTGCTCCTGTCACAACCCCCATTGATCCTGCAATAGAAGCATACACATAAATGATATTGGTTAACCATCATTCCAGTTTGATGCATGATCACTGATACAGGTCCGAAACTATACCGGCAGATTAAAACCAACTGGTGCCTAGATAATGAGTTCAGCCAACTAACAGACAATTATATCTAACCAGAGAAACCAAAAAAAGATGATAGGTATCTGATGTTTATACAACTGATAAAGGACCCAATATGACGTGCAAAATGAAAGAACAGAAGCTTAGATCATTAACCTTTATTGTTGTTGTTCTTAACGAACTTGCGTCGCTGCCATAGTCTGGTTCAGTCAAAGCCTGACATAAAGAAAGCAGAAGTAATCTGGCTTCAGAAAGTGTGCATCTATACAAATAAGCATAAATATGTAGTGTCTCCACATGTGTGTACATACATATTGATATTACTTAAATTTGGATGAAGATGATACAGAAAGCAGTCTCTTACCCAACAACCTATGGTTTCCAATTTTGCTAATGATGGTAAATATTTCTCCTATTGTGCTTCTGACCCGCACATTCCTATTTTTGACAAAGATTAGGTCTGAATATCTGTAACATAGCTCTGAACCCAGTAACATGAAACTTGAAAGTATGTGTTATAAGCCATACCAATAGTCAGCATTGCCAAACAAGAGTGCACTGCAATGAAAGTTGAGAAACTTGCGTCTACTCTAGCCACTTCTGCATATGCTATAGCACTTCCAGTAATGGAAAGACCTGGATAGCCATAGCCCTGAATCCATAACGTAATTAATAGAACACCATTTCACTATTACACACCACTGGAAACAGAAGCACTAAAAGAAAATCACCTACAATCATAGTGAAACCATTGCAGAGTTACAGCTGGCCCTATAATCATGATCTGAACAGGAAGCTGTCCAGTAAACAAATTAACAAGCCCAATGTTCTTTTTTTGATTGAAAGACGCCGCACAAGTACAGAATTTGTAGTTTAAATAAATAATGGTAGAAAAGATTACAAGAGTTAGCTACAAGGCAAAATCTGTCACGCTATCAGCCTTCTCCATTACAAAGAGAGGAGGCTATGTTGTTTGCATTAAAAGGTATTAAGGTACTACCAGAGCCAGCTAAATTGCTGCACTCTTGAACAATCCTCTTTTCTTTTGTTCAGAACGCATGATGAAATCAATCTACTACAGAATTCAGAACGCATATGAATCACAGAATGTTCCAAAATACATAAAATTGGCAAATTTCATTTTAGATATTTCTGTTCAGTTGCCACTTAGTAAACTGTTCAAAGTAGCACAATTTCTTGTAGATTTGATTTTACAATATAACTCAAATAGGGGGTGGAGCCTAAAATGATAGTCTGTATAAATTACCAGATTACTGGATGTCTGCCCATGCCACAATGGAGTGCCTAAACCACAATTGCAATTTTTAGACCACATAACACATAACTAAGATATGTAATCCTATCACGATTATAGAAGCAATCCTAACATTCTGACAGACAAATCGGCTTAAATGGCCACAGTATACCTTCCTGCATCAGGTGACTTAGACAAAGTATTACATATTGTAATCTTTGAAATATGTAACGCTTCATGTCATTGATTTAATGCTCATTGGTGCAGTTTGGGTGTAAATTATCAGATACAACATATTTAGTTAATATCACATCACAGTTTCAATGCTTTCACAGAAAAACAATTCAACTTATGAACTGTAAAGTAATTGAGACACAAAACGTGGACACCACAAAACAAATATATACATATCATGATTAATGATGATAAACTAACAAGCAAAAATAGTAGTGACTTACAATATCGACGTGCATATCCGAGAGGACAGATTGCAACTGCTCTGAAACAAATCTCTCTGGCACGATGTTCACACCCTAATAAAGCAGAAAATCTCGAAATAAGATTAATAATTAATGCAAACTCCGATACTCGACAATCAATATAAAATAAATTAAGCAGTCTTTACCTGAACCCCAACAGTGTTCTGTGCAGTGACAGCAGTAATTACAGTAGTGCAATACACTCCACGAGCAGCACAAGCTTTAAGATCAGCTTGGATTCCAGCACCAGCTCCTGAATCAGAGCCGGCAACAGTCAAAACATGAGGTACTCTTTGCTTAGAGCATCCACTTGTTACAGCAAAAACATCAGTCTCGTGCACTGCCTTGAGATTCAAGACCCCATATGGCTGAAATTTTAGAGTAAGCACTTGCATCTGGCCTGGTATGGAAGATACTGAGATTAATTCAACTTAACTTTACTCGATTTACATATAATTACAAATACTAAGTCAAAACATACGAATACAAAACTTTAAATATAAAAAACCCCAAACATTTGAATACAAAACCTTGAATTACAAATCGAGTTCAAACCTGAGAATGAAAGCCCCAAAGTCGAAACCCTAATTGAATCCAAGAATGAATGGCCTAATTAAATCCGAGAATGAAATCCTAAAAGCTGAAGCCATAATTGAACTTGAGAAAGATAGCCCCAAAGTATAAGCCCTAATTAAACCCCAAGAAAGCCCTAATTACCTGCAATTTCAAAACAAAATCTGGAGTTACATACTTGAGAAATGTGTATTAAACCCGAAGAAAGCTCTAATTACAGAAATGTGTATTTCAGAAATGTGTAGAGTTTGACGAGACTGTGAGAGTATGAAGGAGGCCGTGAGATTTTGTGGGGAGAGAGATAGTGTTTTGGGAGGGGGAGGGGGAGGGGGGAGTGTAGTGTGTTCTTGTCTGAAATTTGTTGGGGGGAAAATAGCCGCCTAAAATTTTCAGCTTGGACCCCAAAGATTTGCTATATATTTATTTTATTTTTTAATTTTTTAATTTTTAAATGTATAAAATTTAATTAGAAAATATAAGAACATGATAGATACTTATATAAAATAGTTTCAATTTGAAAATATATTATTTTTCAAACTTTAAAGTAAAAAGAAAAGATTAAAATTTGAAGTCGCGGTACATATTTTTAATATATATATATATATATATATATATATATATTCATAATTCTAAAAATAATGTAGTATAATGCAACGCTTTTTAATGGTGTTGCATGTCATAACACTATCATTCACTCTGCAACGGTGCATTCACATGAAATGCAATGCTTTTTTAGTAGTGTTGCAGAAGACCAATACTAAGCATAGCTTTTGCAACGCTTTGCTTGCAACCCTCACAAAAAGCATTGCATATGAGCACTTATGGCGTAGTGTTTATTGTGTTTTGTGCTAATTTTGTCATAAATTAGTGGAATTGTAGGTTGATTCTGGTAGTCTGGCATAAAAATGAATTCAACAATGATCTTGATGGGGATGCCATGATAATTTCTGCTTATCAGATAACGGCTGAGTTCGATGCTCAAATGGTTATATTTGAGTGTCTGGTATGCTCAATCAGTTATGGCACATGAGGATTAAGTGTTAGAAAATAGATTGGAGTTTTGATGAGGTTATTTTAATTACATGTGACTTTTAAGGATATGAATGGATTAGTTGAACAGAATACCCAGTTGTGTAGCCTCGTTCGTAGGCTATCAGGCCAGATTAAAAACATAGAAGCAGAGCTGAAGGTTCCTTCTAACCTTTGTCATTATTCTTTGTTTACTGTAAATCTTATGTAAGGTTTACATGTTTTAAGTACCTTCTCAATTATAAACATTCATGTTTCTTTTCGATATCAGGTAAACTATGTGGGACAAATTTAAATAAATACTCCCTCCGTCCCACCCAATTGTTTACATTGGGGTTGGGCACGGAGGTTAAGAAAAATAAATAAAGTAGTGGAAAAAGTAGGAAGAATGAGTGAAGTGGTAGGACCCATCAATATTTAAGGTATAAAGTAAGTAAATTGGAGTAAAGTAGTAGAAGTAGTTGATTTTTATATTATAAAAGTTTAATACTTTAGGAAAGTTTTGGAATGTAAAGAATTGGGAGGGACATCCCAAAAAGGAAAGTGTAAAGAAATGGATGGGACGGAGGGAGTACTATTTAAAATTATAAATTGGAGTTTGAACAAAATTATAGTAGTTTATCCTGATTTGAAGTGATAAATAAGACTAGTCCCTCTTGATTCTGCTGGAAATTTCCTCTGGAGTTGCTATCATAAGTGAGAAAAAGAAATTGAACAAGAAAGCTCTCAAGTTACTGGTAAAACTTGCTTTCGTTTTGTTAATAGCAGCAACTTAGCCAACAAATAAGCGTGTAAAGCATAATGTAACATTAGATGTAAAAAAGATAACTACAACTCAACAAAGGACAAGATAGACAATAATATTAACAGAAGCACAGGAATCCAGAATCAAAGAAGAAAAGGTAAACTCAAAAAATCAAAATACGGTATGTATTCTTGAAGTCCGTAAACAGGTCACGGAAAGAAGTTCATGAAAATGTTCAAGCCTCAGTGACAACAAAAGAAACAAGACTTTCAAGATGACAGAAGTATGTGAATGATTTAGGGTTCAATACCACAGGATTCCAGTGATTTATTTGAAGCAACCAGAACGACAAGGGACTTATCAGCAGCATTGAATTGAAGACATAGAAGAAGAATTGATCAAGTGTTATTCATCTGTGAACCAGACCAGTTGCACTAGTTGACGGCACTAAAAAGATCAAGTTGTTTTATCGTCTCAGAAGAAATTGATACAGTCTATTACTTAAACACCAAGGAGCTCAAAAAGGATTTCTTAAATAAATCAAGGTCAAAAGAAAAAGGTTTGATGATTTTTTATTAATAAAAACCATCGAATGAGATAAAAAGAAATCATTAGAAAACTAATATGAGTTAATGTTTCATTCGATAGTTTTTATTTAAAAACCATCGAATGGAATATTAACTTTAATATTCGATAGTTTTTCTTTTGTGGAGCAGGTGAAAAGTATTACTTGTTTTTCCAGTTGATGAAAATTGGACGGCCAGGATTGTTCCTTCATTTCTGGTTCGATAGTTTTCAAATCAAAAGCCTACAATTACTATCAGAGGAAGTGTGTCTTCTTCAGTCAGGTTATTTTAACACAGAAGCAATTACTGAGAGAGAAGTTTTGAGCCGGAGAAGATCAGAGAAATTAATAGTGCTCAGAATTTTATCATTGTATTGATTGTGTTTAACCTAGAACTCATTGAAGCTAATCTACGGATTAGAAATTGTAGCACCCCTCGAGGTTTATATTTATAAAAAGATATATTCCCCGAATCTTGGTTTGGTTTGGTGTGTTTGATTTCGTTATAGAACTGAATGATTAATCCGCGAACGAAATTGAATTATTTGTGAGTATCGTATTCAACCCCCCCCCCCCTTCTACGATACTTTGGACCTAACAAAGCGAGCTCCACTTATTATAGCGAGATATAGTACAGATAGTCAAGTCAATGAACACAAATCTTATCATTTAATATGTTTAATCCTATAATGCATCAATATTTAACACTGTATTGGATGAAAGAAATTACAACTTCTCGCGATATGTGAGACCAAAAAATGTGCATGCAACTGAGAAGACTATGACATGAATGCCCTGATTAATCTTGTTTAGTGTTTGATTCAGCTGAGGATGATCTCCTTGGTAAGCTTCCACGGTCATAATTTATGACACTGGAAACATATTGAGGAAAAAACCTATAAAATATAACATCTCTAACTAATCTCTTCAACCATATAGAACCATCTTGCGCCCTACCTGATATAAATGAGGCTGTTATCACTCATGCCACACGCCATCTTTGTGCCTTGACATAATCATCAATGGCTTTAGCTACCTCGGACGATACAAGTTGTTGTCCATTCTTGAGGTATGCATCGCCAATACATCTGCCTAGGACGACAGCGTCTTCAAGAGCAAAACAACCACCGTGGCCTAAGTCATGTGTCATGGGGTGCATGGCATCACCAGCCACAGTTATTGTGCCTTGGCTTAATTTACCAAATATAACATTCCAGGGGAGTCTTAACTAGAGTGGCGCGCATGTCAATGTCGACACATCTAAGTGATTTACTACGTCCAAGTATACGGGTAGAAAGTCTTTGCAATAGTGTTCAATGACATATCTTTGTATCAATTCTGGAGGTGTTTCAGTTGTAATGTCTTAGTGCCCTGAAATTGTCAACTTATTAATCTTACAAGGTCTGCATTTCAGGAGTTTAATATAAATATTGTGCATTTGCAATAAATCAGGATAGACCGTCTTATATATAGAATTTTACAGGGCTAATTCATAATTTTTCCTGGACATCATGTATGTGTTAGTGTTATGATTTACCTGGATCTATAGATTCTCTAGTAACTAGAAACCAATAAAGCTATGTCTTGTTTATTCCTTATAGATGCAGAAATCTTATATTCATTATTCCAAATGATATTAAATGTAAAATGTATTAAAGGTTCTAATCAAGATTTTGGCTTTTAAAAAAGAAAAAGAAATCTTAGCAAGCCCTCAAGCCTCCTTGGCCTAGTGACCCTCAGTGTGTGGTAAAAATTTGAAGATCTCACAACTTCAATCCTTTCTCAAAGTTGAATATGTGAAAGCTATTATCGTGTGTATATATTTTCTTGTATAAAGCTTTCGATAATTTAAAATATAATATACGTTTATGTTATTTTGATCTGGTATTACTTTTTACTATGCTCTGTTTGGTGTGTGCTAATGCTTATAAATTTCTTTATTTTTTATGCCAATACCCATGTGATTATCCATCAGGATCTGAAGGACGTCAAGATTTGGCAGGTTTGGGTTGATGTGTGTACCTCTCTTTACTAGCTTGTTGAGTTTTTCATAACTATTTTTTCTTGCTCTTGTGTTATCAGGTCCACACTCTCTTGAAAGGGTTAGAAAAGATAGATGTCAGTGTCGATATCCCCATGTTGGTATGTGGGGATTTCAATTCAGTTCCTGGAAGGTTTATTATATGCTTGAAAATACTCAATTCATCACTTAAATCTCAGCTATCTATATTCGTTACAGTGCTCCTCATGCATCATTACTTAATTGTTCTAATATTTTTTGACTTCATCACAGTGCTCCTCATGCACTTCAGGCATTGGGAAAAGTAGATCATATGCATCCAGAGCTGGCTGTGGACCCTCTTGGAATCCTGTGCCCTGCCAACAAGCTCTTGCATCAGTTGTCATTAGTATCCATTCTTTCCCTGCTTAGTGCTTGGAGACTTTGTTGCCTGACTTATTAAATGTTGTTATACGTAACTTTATGGCAGAATGTTTGTTGAAGCTATGTTACAACTTACATTCCATTTATGTCATGTTTTCTAATGATCGCACTTTGCTTTTTATTACAGGTCAATGCATACTCGTCTTTTGCGAGAATTGGAGTTGATCTTGGCTTTGAGCAGCAAAAGAGGAGGATGGATCCCAACACAAATGAGCCTTTGTTCACAAACTGCACTAGAGACTTCCTGTATAATGCAAGTTCACGTTTGAGATTATGACCCTTTGTTGTATCAATATATGTTCTCTCTTATGCATTGCTTATAATGTTTTTTGTGATGTCTCAGAAAGTCGAAGGAATTTCGTCATGCTTCTACAGAAAAGCTCAGAGGTGAGACTAAGTTGTTTTTAAATTAACTATTTTTTGTTAAATGCATGCTGGTGTGAGTAGTTTTCAAACATTCATACATGTCTGCACACTGCAGGAAGCTGCAAGAAAAGCTCATGAGCAGGCAAATAGTCTAATGGTGGTGTGATTCTTTTGTGGTGAGACACAGTTGTCTAATGAATTTGGTGTACAAAATAGTATTCAGTTACCATTAGTATACCCTAGAACTGCACAGATGCATCTAAGGAGCTTCATCCTAAATTGTAATTTTAGTAAAAAATAACGGACTAGTAGAGATTCCCTGCAAAAGGTATATTCCAAGCTACCTGATTTTGTTAAATGCTGATGAATTGTACTTTATTGGTGATTTTTATTGTTTTTTTTATATTAATTTTGTAGATCATGAAGTTTCTCATACACATAGTAACAAAGGAGTGGTTGGAGGTAAAACTTGAATATCAGATATATACAAACACATGTGCATAGGCTTCTTATGTTTATATTTAGTTTTTAAGGAAGGGACAGGGAAATAAATTAAACTGTTCTTAATTTCGGTTCGGAACATATAAATTGCAGGGACAATGAGTGCAGTTTCAGTTGCTGGAGCTATCGGAGTTGGAGCTGGAATATGGTTCTGGAAGAAAGTAAGGGTGAAAGTACTAGTAACATATGGAGTTCAAAGCAATGAAAACAGACTCTTTTGAGTAACATATACAGACCACAACAAAAGACACTCACAGAAAAGAAAAATCTTCACTGTCACAGAAAACTTTTTTTCATTTTTTTCATCACAGAAGAATGTGATGAAGGTGAAGACGAGGACGGGGACCAAAAGGGAGTTTTGTGATATAATTGTTGATTCATACTTATTTTTTGTATATGTCTTCGCATTTGGTTGGATATTGTAACTTAAAAGACCAAGTTTCATGTGAATTATGGTGTAAGTCGACTATGTGTTTCGACTTTAGACGTAAGTACTAGATGTAAGATGTAGCGGTATAAACCAACTTTGTTTGGGCTTCTTCTGTTTGTTTTCAATAAAGCTTTAGATGTCATTTTTGGTTTAGTATGCATTTATGCATGGTATAATGAATTTTCAAACAGTATATTGCAATATAGACTAACAAAAAGTGTTGCAAATATGTGTTGTCAATAAGATATATAGTATTACAATAGGGATACAAATGTTGCAGATAAATGTTGCTAAAAAAACCAAAAATATTGCAACAACCATCAAAATGTTGCATCATAATGTTACAAATAAATCAATTTCGTAACATTCTAAGCCAATAAATGTTGCAAAAATATGTTGCATAAGTCTATTGTAACACCTTAAATGTGTTACTAAAACAAACAAAGTGTTGCAATAAAACGCTATTGTAATACTTGACAAATGTTGCAATAAGTACATCAAAGCGTTACTATATGGGTTCGTAGGCAACGGCCGCAAATGCAACACCGAGTTTTGGCTAAAGCGTTACATAAAATTCTACTGTAACACATATGGGATCTAACGATACGCTTTTTTGAGCTTGCAATAAGTCAAATATAGTGTAGTGATCAAAACTTTTTTCTCTCGACCAATAACTTTGTAAAATTTGTATTAAGTCTAGAAGGATGCAACTTTGTAAAATTTGTTTGGTTCCGATGGGCCTAGTCACACCCTGCATTAATTAGGTGTGTTGTTAAGAGAATTTCGTACAACAGTGTGTTGGAGGTTTATGGAAAGTGGTGGCTGGACTTGTAAAATGACTCCTCGGAAAATTGAATAGAGAATGGGTTCTTTCTCTTGCTCTTTACCGGGTGTCAATTGTGTATCATACAAGGTGCCTACGTACCCCTTATATAGGGATCAAGCCTCACGTAGTTCTTAGAAAACAAATCATTAGATAAGCCCATTCAGTCCAAGCCCATAAATAATCAAAGTTTATCCATCCAATATTCCCATAAATAGTTCATGGTTTATCAATCCACCTCACGTTCCCATAAATAGTTCAAGGTTTATCAATCCACCTCACGTTCCCATAAATAGTTCGGTCTTCACACGTTTTCCTACAATCTCGCGGCATCTCCGCATTTCTTTCCATGATTGCAAGTCTGTCCCGTGCAGTGTTCTAAAAAGCGCAAAGCGGTCTGAAGCGGTGAGAGGACCTTCTAGCGCTTAAGCGGCTAAGTGGACGCTTAAGCGGAATTTTAAGCGGGTCACTAATCGGATTAATAATATATATTTTTAAATTTTTTAATATAATATTATTACATGTAAAATTAAAATTATGTAATAATTAAGTAATAAGAATTTAAAGATAAAACATTTTTAATCAAAAAAGGTATTTTAAAATTTTATGATAATTATAGTCATATTATAATACACATTATTATTTTAAAATTAAAAAAATAGCAGGTCAACATCATTTTGACCGCTTAAATCCGCTTAATGACCGCTTAATCCGCTTATTAGACCGCCTAAACTTCATTAATAGTTTTAAAACCCGATTATGCACTAATCGTAGTGTTTACATCTCGCTTCCGCATAGTCGCCCGCATAAAACGCTTTTTAGAACACTGGTCCCGTGTCAACCAAGAAACATCCATTCCATAAATAGGAATTTCCATATTTTGGGCTTCACCCATGGTGCGAGCTGGCCAGGCTCGTACTGCACAAGTCAATATAAAAATACACAAATTAGATGTTACCCTTTTCATAGTTAATCGGTGCGAGCTCACCTGTGTTCAATCATTCTTATTTCTGAAAAGTAGTGCGAGCCCATTTTTTCATAATGGTGAGATCCCGAAAGATTATGGTGAGAGCCCGAAAGATTATGGTGAGAGCTCAAAATATAAGGATGCGAGCTCATCAAGGTGAGAGCTCATAAAATGTATATTAGTTCAACATACATTGGCGAGCCCATCATTCATTAGCGGTGCGAGCCCACCATACTTCAGCTCAACACAACCCCTGGTGTCAGGCCAAAGCCTAGTTCACACCAATCTTTCCAAAACATAATTCATTTCCTAGGCCCAAATCACTTGTGGACCTGTTTAGGGCCCATTATCGAAAATCCAGTATAACAACTACCCCCCAAAATTCCTTAGTAATCTTAAATAAGGAATTTTCAGTTTCCTCTAATAATACGGTACGAGCCCAATACTCAGCTCGCACAATGTGCAGTTCGCACATTACTGTTAAGCGTGTGTTTGTTCAATCATTTACAGTTGTTCATGGAAAGATGTGTCGTCCATTCATACACAGACACGTGTCCCCGTACTCTCTCTCCTCCCCTCTATAAATACCCCAAAATTTCCTTCCATAAAATCATTCTATCAAAAACATTAATGAAACTCTGTCCATTTTGCTCAAAGATCAAACACGGCGAGAATCATTATCATCTCCCGGAATCATCACCGGCAATCATCCACAACTTCATCAAGTTCTCCAAGTTCATCCTCCAATTCTTTACAAAGTAAGTATTTCGATCCCAAAAATCCTTTTCTCCATACATATTTTATGTTTCTGCGATACATATCATTTGTTCGAACTGAACAAGTTGCGAACTGAGTTTCCTTGTCGAGGCGAACTCAACCCACGGTTCGAGCTGAACCTGGGTTTGACACGAGAATAAGATCAGTGTTCGCATCGAACACAATAGTCTTATCTGTTCGTGCGAGGCGAGGACACTTAACATTTTTTACTTCTTTTTCCTATTTTAGGGGCACACACTAACTTTCACCATCTTTTTCAGATGTCGAGTGTGACCCTTCCATGTCTGTCGGTTCGCTCGGTAGTACACCAAGCCCGGCTCGTTCATCAGCCACTCCGTCTCCTTTGAATCAATACCCTCCTGAGCTTAGAGGTTCTAAAGAATTCCAACGTGAATTGACATCCATCTCGGGTCGTCTAAGCCAACCCATTTCCCCAAATTCGGCCATTACTCCTGAAGGGGCAGCTAACATAGCCAGGATAGAAAATGCGATGCGAACCAGTGGATCCAGCTCGCTTGGACTCGAACTCGATCCAAACTCCGCTCCAGAAAACTATACCAAGGAGAACGACCTATATTCATTGAGGGACAAGAAGACAGGGCTAAGTATTTCCAGCTCGCTTAGTCTCGAAGATTTATTCAATCGTACGGTGCGACCCATAAGCGACGAGAAGGCCAATGTCCATATAAATCAATTGCTTCAAGAGAGAGAAGCGAGGCTTCACCTCGCACCGTCTTCCTCAAATCATCCCATTGATATTTCGGAGTCATCCACAGACAGTTCCTTAGGGAGCACATTCTATGATAAATACAAAGGAAAAGTAATAGCTCATACCCCATCTCTTCAAGATGAGCTCGAACAGAATGATGAGGATAATGATACCAGCTCGCACTGGTCATATGACAGTCCTTCTAGCGAGGAGATAGCAGATGTATCAAAGGAAGTAGACTTCTGCAACTATGCCTATATCCCAGAACCGTCTCCTGTTCCTTATAAGCCAATCCAACAACCCGAGCTCGAAGGAGAGGTGTTCCTTAAAAAACGCATAATCCCAGATGGAGATGAGAGCTCATCTTCTGTCCATGAAAGTGGAAAATTTTTGGCTTGTCGAGACATGTCCACCTCGTTAACTGAAGATGTACTACGCGACCTCATGGATCAATTCAGGCCAGAGGGGCGCATAATCCTCCCCGCACCGCACATGAGATGTTATCAATTCAATCATCCAGAAAATGGAGGACGGGCTCATCGCATGGTTCTTTCATCCTTTCTGCTAAAGTTGGGTATTAACGCGCCCCTCCACCCCTTCATTCAGGAAATCCTTGAGTACTATGGGCTCGCACCGCTACAAATCAACCCAAACGGTTATAGGTCTGCTATAGCTCTATATATTCTCTATAAAAAGCAAGGCTATCCTACTCTCACCGCTAGAAAACATGGATATTTCTTGAACTTGAAGCATTCAGCCGAATTTGGCTACTTCTATCTCTCTGTCTGGCCGTATTATAATAAGAAGAAACTAATCTTCGGGGGGGCCAAGCAACTCGGGTAGATGGAAGGACCCTTTCTTCTATGTTCATGAAGTTCCCCGAGTCCAAACTCACTTCTATTATGACCCCGGTAAGTAACTCATTTCATCTCGCATCGCATATTTCGCCTCGCATCACTTTGTATGCCTCGCATCGTTCTTATAGTTTTATTTTCATTTACTCAGAACCTCCAATGAGAACGCCCTTGCAAGGTCAAGAGAAGATTAACACCGATAATCTCTTAAACATCCCCGTCTCAGAACGGAACATTAGAAAATTGATTACAACTGCCAACCTCGTTGAGTACGGCTTTTTAAAAGAAAGGACTAGATTAACTCCGAACAGAAATCTAGAAGAAAAAGGAAAGGTAGGTTTATACTCGACGTGAGCCTCCAGCTCGCACCGTTATCATGCATGTCATTTTAATTTTGTACGTTTTATCAGCATATATTATTGACTAACTCTTCTGCATGTCTTCGTTTTATTTCAGCAATGGCCATCTCCCCTCCTCCATTCCTAGCTGATCAAGATACTCCAGTTCGAACCGCTCCTACTGCCAGCCAAACCGGCTCGCATGGTGGGGGCTCGTAAATGGTCGTTCCTAAAGGGATCCCTCCTCAGTTCAAAACTACTCTTACGGAATATTTGAAGACTGGCGGGGTCTCTCCGCAAAAAAGAAAAACAAGACACTCTAAGGACATTCTTCCTGAGGTGGATCCATCGAAGCGGGCTCGCAAAGATTTACCTCCGAATCCTCAAGGGAATGTGGTAGCCAGTGCCCTGGTTCGACTCGCAGGCCCGCATATTTCTGAAGGCGAGCTGAAGGCTTGGACCACGGACTCTTTCGAGGCCAATAATGATGCCCTCACCAAGGCCACAGCCGAGGCGTTCATAAGGCAAATTAACAGGCATAGAGAGCTTCGCACAATGGGTCAAGCCTCTGCTCGTCTTGACAAGGATAACAGAATCCTGAGGAACAAGCTAGACGAGGCGAGGAAGGCCAATATGGCGTTAGTTGAGGAGTCCAAGCAAAGCATTCTCGATGCGACCACAAGTCTTGAAAAGGACTTGCGCGAGTCTAGGGCACTTGTGGCGAAGATGAAGGAAGAGCATGCAACTGTTCTAGTTGATGTTACTGGTGAGAACAAATCTTTAAAAACCCAAGTTGTCGAGCTCGAGTCCAAAGTTGCAGCCCTGGGTACTGAGTTCGAGGCCAAATTCTCAGCTTTAGAAGCGAGACGGGACGCAGAAGTAAAATATGCAAAGGCCCTAGGCTCTAAGAACTTCATGAAGGACTTCATGGTGAAGATCCCTGAGTTCGATTGGAATCCTCTAGGTGCTGCCACTATAAGTTATGCCGAGAAACTTCGCAAGGAGATGGAGGAGGAGGCTGTGGCTGTAGAGGAGGCTTGAACCGCTGAAGAGGCCCAGCTCGTACAGGAATCTTAGCTCGCTTACGGGGTTAATGAGGAGACTCCTCAAACTTAAACTTATTCAGCTACTTTCTTTGGGGATGCGGGCACCCCGTTTGCCTTGCAATTTGTAAACACTTAATGGTCTTGGACCAATAACACTTGTATTTTTCCAAATATTTTCTCTAAGTATTTTGTGTTCGCTCATGGTTTTGAATGTTTTCTATTTATGCATGTACATCTCTTTCTACAATTATTGTTTTGAATGGGCTCAACTCTCACAAGGTTCACCTCGCATGGGACTACTTCGCCCATGGTTCCTGCTTCGCACAAAGTCCCACCTCACACAAGTTTCCACCTCGTATAAAGTTCCACCTCGCACAAAGTTCCACTTCGCATAAAGTTCCACTTCGCACAAAGTTTGAGTTCAAATTTTTGTTTTATTTCCCAACTTGCATGGGCTCGTTTTTAGAGAGGCCTCGCCTCGCACAAGCTCTATTTCATGATTGATGGGCCGAGGCCCAATCAAATATACTTTATTTTCAATCTTCTGAAAACATAAGCAAGTGTATTTGCCTTAGAACAAAAGAAAAAATTTACTTAATGCATGAAACAAACAATAAACCTTAACTTTATTAAATAATGAAACTTCAACTTTCATAGATAATAGGATAGAACAGACTTAGACTTATTACATCATATGTCAAAGGGAGGTGTTTATATAACACTACCCCCCAAGACTTAGGATAAATATAAATGCATGCTAAGTCTTAAATAAATATAGATTACTGATAATATCTCCTCAAGTTCTCAGCATTCCAAGCCCTCGGTATAAGCTTCCCCCGCATGTCATTGAGATGATAAGTCCCCTCCCATAAAACTGATTTAATCTGATATGGGCCTTCCCAATTTCCACCAAACACCCCATGATTAACCACCTTGGTGTTAGGCATGACTCGACGAAGAACCAAGTCCCCTATACGGAAAGGTCGAGCTCTCACCTTACGGTTATAATGCTTGGCAGTTCTCTGGTGATATGCTAGCAACCTTGCTTGTGAGTTAACCCGTACTTCTTCAATCATATCCAAGTAGAGACGATGATTCTTCTCACTATTCTCCGGGTCATAATGAGCTCTCCTAAAAGATCTGGCTCCCACTTCCACCGGGACCATAGCCTCACATCCATATACCAAAGAAAAAGGGTTGTTCGGGGAGTGGTATTGTAAGACCATAAGACTTGTGGAAGCTCTTCTGTCCAATTTCCCTTAGCATCCTCTAGTTTTACCTTCAGCGTATGCTTGAGTATCTTGTTGATGGCTTCAGTCTGGCCATTTGTCTATGGATGGCTCAGAACACTAAAACTCTTCAGAATTCCCAACCGGTCACAAAATTCTCTCATCTCCCTGTTGTCAAACTGCTTACCGTTATCTGAGATCAACTTGTAGGGTATGCCAAATCGACAAACAATGGCTCGATATACAAAATCAATGAGCTTCTTTGCAGTTATTGTAGCTAAGGGCTCAGCCTCTGCCCACTAAGTGAAAAAATCCACCGCAACCAAAGCATACTTCACACTGTCTTTGGCTTTAGGCAGTTCCCCAATCAAATCTATCCCCCACATAGCAAAGGGACAAGGGCTAATAAGTGAAGTTAAAGGTGCCACCGGGCTGTTATGAAAATTTGCATACCTTTGGCACTTGTCACAAGCTCTAGCAAACTCAAAAGCATCTTTTTTAAGGGTCAACCAGTAATATCCTTGACGAAGTATCTTCTGTGCCAATGAGCTACCCCCCGAGTGATTACCACATATGCCTTCATGGACCTCCCTTAGTATATAGTTGCATTCTTCTCCATCAACACATTTGAGTAGAGGCACATTGAAGCCTCGCATGTATAAGCCTCCATCATAAATTGCATACCTGGCAACCATATATCGCACTCGTCGTGCTTCATTCTTATCATCTGGTAAAACAACATTTTTTATATAAGCCAAAAGAGGAGACATCCATGTTATTCCTTCTTCCACCACCATAAGCTCTTCCTCTGGCACGCTAGGCCTCCTCTGTATTTCCAAAGGTGTTGACCCTAACAGAGTGGTCTCACGATGCGAACCAAACTTGGCAAGTTCATTCACCGTCTCATTATGATCCCGAGGGATGAGCTCTAGGTTGACCTCGTTGAACAGCCTGATCAACCTTTCCGCACAGTGCAAATATAATTCCGTTCTAGGCCCCCGTGCTTGATACCCCCCATTTATCTGGTACACCACTATCATGGAATCACTGAAAGCGTTAAGGTTTTCTACCTTTAGTTCTAACGCCGGCTTGAATCCATTAATTAAAGCCTCATACTCAGCATCATTATTTGTTGTGTGAAAGGTGAAGTGGACAACCCTCTTCACTTTACACCCTTCTGGGCTCACCAACTCAAATCCAGCTTCATCTTCATTAGACGCCCCATCAACATACAAGCTCCACCAAGGGGCACTATATATTCTGATTTTCCTCCGTTGGCATTTCTGGATAAATTTGCAACGCCCTAGAGTCCTCTTCTGTTTGGGATGAAAATTCCAACAAAAAATCTGCTAGTGCTTGTCCTTTAATTGCAACCCGAGGCTTGTATTCCATATCGAACTGACCAAGCTCGACAGCCCATTTTAACATCCTTACTGAAGTTTCTGGTTTATGCAACACTTGCCTAAGTAGATAGGTTGTTCTCACATCGACCTTATGAGCCTGGAAGTAAGGATGTAGCTTCCTCGAACCGAGGATCCGAGCATAAACCAGTTTCTCCATGTTCAAGTACTGAGTTTCTGCACCCACCAGCCTTTTGCTCATATAGTATATCAGGAGCTGAGCTTCGCCTTCCTCTCGAATTAGCACCGCACTCACCGCATATTCAGATACTGCCAAGTAAAGCACAAGTACCTCCCCTTGCTGTGGATTAGACAATAAAGGTGGTGTGCTCAAATGCTTCTTGATATTCTGAAAGGCCTCCTCACACTCTTCTGTCCATTGAAAATTCTTGCCCACGTTTTTAATGGCCTTAAAGAACACTTGGCACTTGTCAGAAGATTTAGAGACGAATCTGTTCAACGCCGCGACCCGACCTATTAGACTTTGCACATCTTTCACCCTTCGAGGTGCTTTCATCTCCAATAGAGCCTTAATTTTGGTCGGGTTAGCCTCAATTCCCCGATGGTTGACAATGAACCCTAGAAACTTTTTCGACTCTACCCCAAACACACATTTCTGGGGATTGAGCTTCATTCTGTAAATACGCAAGATAGGGAACATTTCTACCAAATGCCGGATGTGGTCCTTGGCCTCCTTTGATTTTACAAGCATGTCATCAACATATACCTCCATTGTCTTCCCGGTATGATCTTTAAACATCTTATTCACCAATCTCTGATAAGTTGCTCCTGCATTGACTAACCTAAAAGGCATCCCAATATAACAGTACATGCCTCGATTAGTGATGAACGAGGTGTGTTATTGATCTGGCCCATACATAGGAATTTGATTGTAGCCTGAGTAGGCATCCATGAAGCTTAACAATGTGTGCCCTGCAGTGGCATCCACAAGTTGATCGATACGAGGAAGAGGAAAACTATCCTTTAAACATGCCTTATTCAGATCGGTGAAGTCGACGCAAGTCCTCCACTTCCCATTTGGCTTTTTTTCTAGCACAGGATTAGCCAACCAAGTCAGGTAGAACGACTCTTTGATAAGTCTGACTTCCATCAACTTGTCCACCTCTTCTCTAAGGGCCTCCGCCCTCTCCCCACTAACAGGTCTCCTCTTCTGCCTTATGCCCTTCTTGCTGGAATCTAGGTTCAACCTATGGCACATCACTTCTAGGTCGATCCTAATCATGTCAGTGTGAGACCATACAGACACGTCCAGATTCTCCTTAAGGAATGAGACGAGATTGCTCCTTATGTCAGGGCTGAGATTTGCCCCAATCTTCAAAACTTTAGCCGGGTCGTTTGGGTCCACCAAGATAGAAATGATATCTTCGAACATTCTAGCTCCATCTGGCAGGGGAGGCATTCTTGGGTCCAAATCAACATCGAAGCTTCTATCCGTGCTAGGCTCTCCTACTTCAGTGACACTAAGACGATCCCCATTGTTGATGGACATCTCCGGTATTTCCTGCGGGATGTTTCCTTCGGTTGTTATAGTGACTTCTTGGGAGATTCCAGTTGGCAGGTCTATTAGAACTGAAGTCTCTTTTTTCACCCACTTGCTTTTATTCAACCTGGCAGCCACCTGTTCTGGGCTCTCCTCATCATCACTAGCCTCCTCCACTATGCCCTCTTGTAACGTCATTATGGGTTGAGTGGGTTCCATCATTAGGGCCCCAGGCCGAGGTTCCACTTCAATTCCCAAATTTTCAAAGTAGTCTTCCGGGAGTTCCTCTATAGATATCATGTTACAGACATCCGGCATGATGGTATCCACATGCTTCCTTTTCTTCTCTTCACCATCTTCCATGGGCTCTTATTCCCTAAGGTCTGCCACTTCTCTTGGAATATCTACCTTTTCTTCCCCTTTCATTGCTTGGTTATAACATACCCTTGAGTCATATTGGCATCCCTTCACTTGTCTGACACATGTAGGAGTTGGAAATTTCATGGTTAAGTGATAAATGGAGGTGACTACCTTCATCTCCTTAAGGATTGGTCTCCCAATGATGGCATTATAAGCATACGGCTGATCCACCACAGTAAAAGTGACAATTTGTGTGGCCACGTGGGGGTTGTCTCCTAAACTGACTGGGAGCTGGACTGTGCCTCGGATTGCTACTGAAGCCCCTGTGAACCCATAGAGCTGATTTTCGCTTGAGACCAACTCTCTGTCCAAGAATCCGAGCCTTTTGTAAGTGTCGTAGGTCAAAATATTTACAGCGCTTCCATTGTCCACCAGCACCCGATATACATTGGTAGACCCGATTTTCATCCTTACAACAAGAGCATCGGCATGAGGGTGATGTACCCATTTGGCATCTTCTTCGCTAAACATAATTTCATCTCTCTCATTCTTGAACAGATGAGGGGGTCTTTGTTCGAGACGATGAACATTAGTTAGAGGACGGTCCTTTGCCTCTCGAGCATATCTTTCCATGGCTTTCTTGCTATCTCCCCTCACGTGAGGTCCTCCAATAATAACATGAATGCTACTGGCCCTAGCAGTCCTCTCCGTGTCACACTCTTTTGCTATCGGAGGTGGAGGGGGCACTTGGTGGTACTCAGCCTTATGTTTCCGTACTTCCTTTATTTTTATTTTTATTTGATGAATAGTAAATTTCTGAACCGAAAAAGATTTTCAGACCACCCTATGTACGAGTCGGGATAATGAACTTTCGAAGTCGTATTGGTGATCTACTTTGAAAATAAAGGAATGCAAAAGTTGTCAGAATCAGAAAAATAGCATTTTCTGTTTTCTCCGAAATTTCACCAATAACGGACGGATTAATCATTATTTGAAAATATTGGAGGATTTAAATTATCAATTCCATGGATATGGATTTAATAAAAGAATTAGTGATATCAAGAACGTTTACGGTAAACTACTTCGATAGAACACTTAAGAAATCCTTGCGAGCGTTCAACGAGATTAAGCCGTAACCGAACAGCGTGACACTTAGTGGATTAAATAAAAGTATGGAAGTAACATGTAACAAGATTAATCCAAGTAATGCAACAATTGGATCATCCATGTGAAAGGGAACAAACCAGTAAAGCAAACCAGTAAAGCTACTTTATCCAAACTCATGCATGTCCGACACGTGTCCGATGATGAGGCTTATTGCAATGACTCACCACTTTAAACTACAAAATATCTCATTTTCTATCAAATCAACCACGGCCAAAAAGCAAGAAAACTCTCCCCCATTTTCTTCCCAAATTTCTGCTCAGCTTGCACAAGGAGAAAAGAAAAATTCGTAACTCCAAATCTACTTGTCCTAAAATCACCAAATTTTAACCATAGCTTCTCCACTCCATGGGTAACATGCGTTCAAAATTTCATGGTCAACAAAGGAGTGTAGCCTAGCCAAATCTCTTCCCCAAGTTGGAGAACCCAATCTGTCCAGTTTCTGTTCAGCGGAAAATGGGGCTCAAAACCCTAGCTAGGGAGCTTAGAATTTAATGATCTATAACGCAAAAGAAACCTTATCAAGAGCACAAGGTCTGGTAAAACATTTAGCACCAAACTCTTATTTTTCGATTTGTTATGGATTTTACAAGATGAGGATGAATAGTAACTTTTCATGATTCTTGATTTTGTTTCTTAAGGATTAAGCTTGTAAAGGATAATCAAGGAGCAAGGAAGGGTATACTAGCCATCTATAGTCTATATTAAGTACAAAGGAAGGTATAAACCCTCTCACACTTTTACTTATGATTTGATATTAGTGTATAAATGGATGATTGTTAGTGATAGTATGATTTAGAGATGATTTACATGATATGTATGAGGTTTAATGGATTGATTGATGGTTGAACTAGTGATTAGTGTTATGAGTATGTTTAGACAGAAATAAAGTGATTTGGAGGAGATCCTTGGGTTGTGATTGTTGGTTGTGGATTAATGAATATTATTTTTGAATATTCATTTGATCATTATTTACTTAATGAATATTATTTTCGAATATTCGTTTAAGGTTTACTTATTTAATAAATATTATTCGATTATTTATTAAATACTTTTAACAAGTTTTAAAAATGAGAAATGTTATTTAAAGTTTAGCATCGACCTTCAAAAATTATGAAGGATACTCTAAGCTGTATTATTAATTATTTTCAAATCAAAAAGAGGTTCCCAAAACACTGCTTTTCCATTTAAATCTGTCTTTTAAGAAGATTTAAATGCTCGCTCAACTATCAAAAATATGGGAAACCTGATTTAAGTGACTGCTACTCATTTTAAACTCTCAACTCAAAAACTGTCAAGGGACAGATATTTTCTCGAAGCAATTTAATTGCTTCAAGTCAAATGTTGTGTTACCACCTCAACGATCGAGGGGTAAATTGATGGAACAAGTTGATATCCATTAACAAGCATCGCTTGGGAAATATTGGAGAATCTTCCTTTCCAACCTAGATATAACTACTTAGTGGAGTCGTATCAACAAGTATTACACTTGGGGAAAGGAGGATGATCTTTACATTTCAGAGTCATGGATTTCATCCGAACTAGGAGCAAGTGTAAGAGGTCGAGTCGCGCCGATCCATCATTTTATTGCCCCAAATGGGCCGGGAGATCCAGAAAGGCGGTAGACAATGTCAGGCTGTCGTGATTCTTCCATCTACATGTAGAAAACATATTTTTGTTGTACGACCTGCTACTGATCATAGTAAGGTTGGTACGACGGGCGCGGTGAAGGCTCCAGTATTGGTTCATCATCCAATTTGGATATTCCTGCAACCTGTATTGGGGTGAAGAACCGATCATGTTGGCAGGAGGTCGAAAAGTGTTTGGAAATGAAGTGACAATAAATCCTTGCAACTTCATCTTTTATTTTATGAGTTATGACGCTGATAAAACTTTACTCAGATTATATATGCATAAGTGGATTTTGGGTTACGGAAACATTATATTAATTTTCCTCGTAACTTCATCTTATATGTTATACTAGTCTTTTATCCGTTTAATGCGTAGCATGTGGTTATAAAGATATTTTCGAACTGTATATATTGCTGTTGAGCTCTAGTGCTCATTCTTGCTTCTTTTATAAAAGGTGTTCATTACTGATATTTTACAGTATATTGAACTGGATAGTATTTTGAATAAATGGATAAGCTTTAAGCCTTGATTCCAATATTAATATCTATTTTAAAAAGATATGTTTGAGACTTGGTTTATCATATTGATACCCAGGATTCCTAAAGGATTTACGAAGAGTATATGAGTATGATTATAAGTCATACGGTATTTTAAACGATATACTATTTTGGGGTTAGACCCTAGTAATGATAAAAGTTTTGATCCCATATGGATTATCTCCCTAAAAGGTTTAAAGATTTAAACTGGAATAAATTTCTTGCTGAGCACTATTAGCTCATTCTTGCTTTATTAAATCTTTCAGCATGAGGAAAACATTGCCGAATCCACCTCGTGTTACTAGAGCAAGGGAATGGAGAGACCACCCTGGAGTTAGTTGATGCAGGATGGATATTGTCGGTGTGAGCAGAATAGTTGCAGCTTGAATTAGTGAGAATTATTTTGAGTGGGTTTGTATTACTAAACCTTGTATAGAATTGTGAGGTCTATTATTGTAACTTCAGGTAGAGGTTGTAAATAATAGATGAGGTACTGGATTGTACATTTGGGTTGTAATAACAAATGCTGATTATTGTTGCTCATTTCCAAGGCTATAACTTGTGTGTGTGTGCGTAAGTGATTGGGGTCTTTGGAGTTGTATTATAAGAATGTTGTAAGTAATGCAGGTATTGTATCATTGATGGAGCGTGAGAACCCAGATTCCTGACCCCGGATCTGGGGGTGTTACATCCTTCACTACCCATTCCGTTAGCTTTCCCTGTCGAATCAAAGTCTAAATCTCATCCTTCAACTGTCGGCAATCTGCCGTGTGATGTCCCGTGGATTCATGGTAAGCACAGTATCTAGAGGTGTCCCTTTTGTTATATTCCGTCAGAGGAGTAGCTTTCTTGAACACCCCCTTCCCAGCATAAGTGGCGTATATATGGTCGATGGAGGCGACCAAGGGGGTATGATTCTGCCATTTGCTTGTGTCAGGCCTTCCAGTCTCTTTATTGGCAGTTTCCCTGGCCCTGTTAAACTTCTTTGGACTGGGACTCCTTTTAAAAGTCTTTCTTCTTTCTTCAGGACTAGAAGATCTCCCTCTCTTCTCTATTCTTCGGCCACTGCTTCTTAGATCCCTCATGGATTTCTCTACCCGCTTGTAAGGTTCCGCCTGTTCATAAAATTCAGCCAAAGTTTCTGGCTCCCTAGCCTGTAGGGTTTTCCAGAATTTAGAGCCTTCTCTTAATCCAGCATTTAGAAAATTCTTCTGGGCTTCTTCCGTTGCCCCTCGAACTCTGGGAACTTCATAATTAAATCGCATGAAATAATCCTGCAGGGACTCTACTTCTCCCTGCTTAATGTTGGCAAGGGTAGCCACCGGGGGGCATAATGAAGAGTGGACTGAAACTGCCTTAAGAATAAATCTCCCAACTGCCTTCATGTGCTAATGCTAGCTGGTCCTAGCTTGGTAAACCATTGTTGAGCACTTCCTCTTAGCGAGGCAGCAAATAGTCGACAACGAGTTAGATCAGGAACCTGGTAGACCTCCATCTCGGTATTAAAACGGGCCAGGTACTCAGCAGGATCAGCATCTCCATTGAAGGCAAGTTCAAGGTTGCTCCTGAATGCCGGGGGCAGAGGAGACATCCTTATCGCAGGAGTAAAAGGAGATGGGGCCGTAGCAGGGGTGGTGCTTTCTTCTCGTTTTCTATTTGCACCAGCAGGCGTCTTAAGTCACCAACCCTCAAGTCTCCAATCCTTTCATCAGACCTTTCTTCATTGTGACGGTTCGAATGGTGAGAGGGAGTCCTCTCCCTACGCTCCCTTCTATGAGTTCGACGCGGAGTCCTCTTCCTTCGTTCTGTTCTAGGTGGAGTCATCTCCCTTCGTTCTGTTCTAGGTGGAGTTCTCTCCCTTCGTTCTGTTCTAGGTGGAGTCCTCTCCCTTCGTTCTGTTCTAGGTGGAGTCCTCTTCCTTCGTTCTGTTCGAGGTGGAGTCCTCTCTGGCGCCTCCTTCCGCGTCTTAGATTTTTCCAATCTAATCCTTAGATCGTGCTCAGTTAGCTTTTTCCCGATTCGATCTAAAACACTAGTGGATCTAGCCTCGGACGAAGCTGGCTCATGCCGCGGCTCACTCGGAGCCTGGTTGCCTCGCTACTCCTAGCTTGGAGAGATCTCATCTGTCTCAAGAGATCCAGTTTTCTTTAGCCCATCAGCTACCTCGTCGAACTCGTGTTTGAGTTTTTTAGGGGGTTGATCCTTCTTTTCCCGAGTGCTCTTGAGCCTTCGAGCCTTCCACTTCGCATTCTTGATTGAATTCTGTTCGACCTTAGCCAGCCGAGCGTTCATAGTTTTGAATTGGTGCTCGATTCCCTCGAGGTAATCTAGGATCTTCTTGCCATCCAGCGTAACTAGTACGACTTGAGGTGTGACAGGGATGGTTTTGCTGGGTCCTCCCACTCCGTTGGGTGGTGGATCCGTCTTTGCTCCTTGTGGTGTGGCGTCCTTCTTGTGCTCAATCTCCTTATCGTTATGCTTGTTGTTCTTCGATATCCTTCTCCTTAAGATGTAGTGCTCGATGAGCCCCCTCCTTCTAGCGCCAATTGTTGTTAGGAGAATTTTGTACAACAGTGTGTTGGAGGTTTATGGAAAGTGGTGGTTGGACTTGTATGATGACTCCTCGGAAAATTGAATAGAGAATGGGTTCTTTCTTTTGCTATTTGTCGAGTGTCAATTGTGTATCATACAAGGTGCCTACGTACCCCTTATATAGGGATCAAGTCATTAGATAAGCACATTTAGTCCAAGCCCATAAATAATCAAAGTTTATCCATTCAATGTTCCTATAAATAGTTCAAGATTTATCAATCCACCTCACGTTCCCATAAATAGTTCAAGGTTTATCAATCCACCTCACGTTCCCATAAATAGTTCGGTCTTCACACGTTTTTCTACAATCTCGCAGCATCTCCGCATTTCTTTCCATGATTGCAAGTCTGTCCCATGTCAACCAAGAAACATCCATTCCATAAATAGGAATTTCCATATTTTGGGCTTCACCCATGTTGCGAGCTGGCCAGGCTCACACCGCACAAGTCAATATAAAAATACACAAATTAGATGTACCCTCTTCATAGTTAAGCGGTGCGAACTCACCTGTGTTCAATCATTCTTATTTCTGATAAGTAGTGCGAGCCCATTTTTTCATAATTGTGAGAGCCCGAAAGATTATGGTGAGAGACAGAAAGATTATGGTGAGAGCTCAAAATATAAGGATGCGAGCTCATCAAGGTGACAGCTCATAAAATGTATATTAGTTCAACATACATTGGCGAGCCCATCATTCATTAGCGGTGCGAGCCCACCGTACTTCAGCTCAACACAACCCCTGGTGTGAGCCCAAAGCCTAGTTCACACCAAACTTTCCAAAACATAATTCATTTCCTAGGTCCAAATCACTTGTGAATCTGTTTAGGACCCATTATCGCGCGAAAATCCAGTATAACAAGGTGTTTAAAACTCCATCAAACCTTTGTTCTCTCTGTCGACAACAGTGGATGCAGAGATGTATTAAGTTTAAAAGAATGCAACTTAGTAATTTTTTTTGTTTCTAATGGGCTCAGTGCGATCGCATTTGGTTGGTCAGGGCCGCCCATGATTTAAACCTAACCCTATTTGGGAATAAAAGTATCTACGTTTTTATGTACATTATGATGAGTTTGTGCACTGCATAGCATGCATCAGACTTGATGTTAATATTAGAGAGTTCCGGTACAAGTTAAGGATGCAATGAATTGTGGGAAACCAAGAACAAAGACATGGTCATTTTGAAACAGGACGTACATTGGCAACACAAATTACACAATAGCAAAACAAGAACATGCTAATGACTAACTTACATAATCATTCTCAAATTCAAAGAATTTTAAAGTTTCAAATTTTATATCCCTATTTAAACAAATTATGATGTAATACATCATAACTATGATTGAATTAAAATTTGAAAAGGATTTTTTCTTCTTGTGTTTTGGATTCAAGAATTTTTTTTCTTAGTACGTAGATCCAAATTAGATTGTCTTATAGGTTCCACAATGTTTAATGATTTTTCGATGAGAGTCTTTACCTTATACTAGCATAAAAGCCCGTGCAAGGCACGGACCGCTAGCTTAGATTATATTTTTAAATTAAATTGCTCACGATCAATGTCATTTTGATATATGATTGTATATTGTTGATTTTCATAAAATTTTTCTTGTTAATAGTATGACTATACTGTACTTGCTTAAATATGTTGAAGTTTGTAATTTGAAAAGTAATACAAGTAGTACTAATAAGTCATGTCAGTTTTTAATTTCGTTATGGATCATAAAATAGAATTAGAGTGTTATATGGATGTTTCGTAATTAAGATGACTTTTTTTACTACTTATAATCCTAAACTTTTTTCTAGTTCTTAAAAAATGATGCATCCATTTAGCTCATCTCCAACAATATTCAAGTTAGAAACTAAATAGCCTTCAAGATGTTGCAGTATGAGATTGTAGGTTTTAGTACTGATTTTAGTCAAAAGCCTTCCTAAATCTACTTAGCCTTGCATTTTCCGTTCTTAAAACTTTCTTTCTAAAATTTTATGTCTTTTCTTTTAAGCTCTTGATTTTAAGCATTCTTTGCATTTATTTCTCTTCCTCTACCTGTCTAACTTTCATAACATCGAACAATTCAGCTAATTGACTAAGTGGAAGTACCTTGTGTCAAATCCTTCTATTATTAAGTACGGTTGGTACCACTTCGGCGTGTTTCGATTCTTCCAAACAAACAGTCTCTTTTGACCTCGGAACTTGACAATTAATCAATTATGAATGGATAAATATTTTTTGTACTTCTACCATCGTAAGTTAAAATTGCTCATATGTCTTTTGAATTATGTCCGTGGTTTGACAATGAATTCACCCTTTATATTTTTAAAATACAACTCCATCCAGAAAGATATCTTTAATAATTAAAGCACGGGTCATTTTATAGAGATTAACATAAATTTCTTTTCTTTGCGGTTTAAAGATTTTTTCTAGGTATGGTTGCATATTTTTTTTGTCTTGTTACAATTTATTTACTTCAAATTATATAGATACTTTGATTGATCGGGGCCTATAATTTTAAATAACTCAGGGTGTATAATGTGAATGATATGATCATAATTGTTTTTGTACTTGTATGCTATGTCATATCCGGTTTTTTAAAATTTGTTAACTGGACTATATATTTTAATCAGTTTATTTTTTTACACAAATTTTTATCAAATTTTTAGAATATATTATTCATTTAATTATTTTGTTGTACTATCTATTTATTTTTATTATCTCATCTTTTACATTATTTTAACTCAAAATAAATAGTTTTTCATATTTTTATTTATGGTTTTTTAGTTATTTTACATATATATATTTATATATATTAACTCAATTCCAAATAACTAATTATTTTTTTCCATCAAATTAATTTATAATTCATTTGATAATAACAAAAAATGTATCATATATAATGCATCCAATCTAATTATAAATCTAGTCACTTCTATTATATTTATTTATAATGTATTATTAAGACCGAAACATTGAAAGTTTGATCGTGCGTTGGTATGGTTCTCATATTTTGATATTTGTACTTTAGTTCTTTTATTTTTACTATTTTAGGTTAATTTATAAAAACCAACAATTTTAGTCAAAATATAGTTTGGAAGTCGGTCGATGAGTATGATACTCATATTTTGATATTTGCTCTTTAGTCCTTTTCCGTTTGAAACTTGAATTTAATTTATTAAAAATAACAATTTAATTAAAATATATTTTTTAAAATATTGTCAAACACAAAATTTTTAAAACACAATTTAATCACGCTCAAACACAGACACACAAGTCAATTCAACATCGAGTTCAACAATCACATAAAATAATTCAAATTTAAGATCATCTTCAGAAAAAGTAAATATAAATGTAAAATAAAATATTAATACAATTAAGATAACAAACTTAAAAGTCACACATCCATCGCACTGACTATATGCTTTTATAGATAAGAAGGGTAATCATAAATATCATGTATACATGTTTGATATGTGCTATTTAACAATGGTTATTGTTAGGATAAGTAATATAATCGCCTCTCGAGGATCGATGCGAGTTCGGTGATCGGGGGAGGGGATAAAACTCCCTGATCCCGAAGTGACTGATCGCCCATACCTAAATTATTGTCTAATTTTTAAATATTTTTTAACACTAATTTTCATTAGTTTGAAAAATAAATAATTAATAAATATGTAAATAAACTACGTGTGATATGTTATTTATGTTATATCAACGTTTTATAATACATTTTATATATTAAATATCTAATAATTCAAATATATTGTGTAGTACAAGAAAAGTTAGACCTTTATGTAAGAGAATAGAATATATTACAGTATTTGATTAACTAAAAGATGGATAAAAATTCACCAGACATAATATTGTTTCTAAAACTTAATATTAAAATTATATAAGATTGGTAATATATATAGTTATATATGATACATAATTAAAAAAAATAAGTTTAATAAATCTCATAAATCACCCTTATATTTACTCAAAAGTTTAAATAACAATAAATATTGAATAAAGAAAGATGTGGGGTTCATGTAATATGATTTTAATTTAGAATCAAAAGAAATAGTGTAGCTCAATGGTTAAAAGGATGTCTTCTATAGAGAAGGTCAAGTGTTCGATCCATCACAAAAACAGTGTTTATTCAATTTTTTCTTTAGATAAGAAAGTAGTGGCATGTCATAGAGGAGCCTGCTCCCAGGCGGATGCAGATTTTTTAAAGAGCGGGAACTATCCATCTATACTATTATATTAAAGACGAAACATTAAAAAATTTTATAGTCGGTTTGTAGTCTGGTCCTCCATAGTTTGGTCATCCAATCTCTAACTGTTAGAAGTTTTAAATTAAATTAATGAGAGTCATTGGATATAATACTAAATATTTTTTGGTATGTTGTGATTTTACTTAATTGTCCTTACTTAATTGTACTTTGTGTTTTTACTTAATTACCCTTACTTATTTATAAAAAATAATATTAAATAATAATATTACCTATTTATAACCAATTACCATTTACACCTAAAATATATTCTTTTTTTATTTTTTTCTGAAAAATTTCCTTACTTTTTCAAAAATATCACGGGCAATTACCTTGTTTAACTAAAACATATAAGCTTTTTATTTTTGCTTACTAAAACCTCTCCTTTTCCAAAAATATCACGGACAGTTTGATTTATTAAAATAAAATAATAAAATAGTAATTGTTAATAACTAACCAATTACCTATTTTAGCCAAAGTGTATATTCTTTTTTATATTTTCTAACTAAAATTTTTACTTTTCTAATTTTTCTAACTAAAACCTCTAATTTTCCAAAAATATTACGGGCGGTTCTTTTTAATGAAATAAAATAATAATATTTATAATTACTAATAACTAACTGTTATGGATTAAAAAACGTACTTATATATTTACTGCTAGGGGTTAGGAGCTTTCGAGCTTTAATGGTTGTTCTCGTGTTTCGTGACTAAATCGGTCCTCACAAGATGCCTACGTATCTCAATCAAAGTTGAGAATCAAGCCAGAAAATGTAGTTCTATTGTGAAGGATCAAGGTCCTTATATAGGCATTAGGAGCCTCATATTTAAAGTATGTTTAGGAGACTTAGCGAATAAGTCTCGTTTTTGATAGTGGATAAACATTGTATTTCTTGGTGGACAAGTATTTTCCTTGTTGTGGGATAAGGACTGTGACTCATTATTTCTTTTAATTGGGATTCTAGATCATTCTTTGGAGAATTTACCATATTCTGGACTTCTTTAATGAGATGTATATTTTCCTTATTTATTAATTACGAAATGAATAAATAATTAGGGTTTCGGCCCTTATTTATTGGGCTGTGTCTTGGACCAATCTAGATCTAATTAATATATCATTAAATACATTTCCAGGGTTATTTTTATCCCATATCATTTGCCCCCCAACTTCTGGGAAAATCTTTTTGAGATTATCGTAGAAGTTATTTTATTCGGGAGTTATGAAATTCTCTTTTGTATTTTTCATTCTAGTCTGGTTCTGCGAACATATAGTTCTAAACCAATAATTTTTCCAAAATAGGAATCGGGATTTTTCATTAATTTTCTGGAAAATAATCCAAAATTTGAAAAACCTGGCATAATTTCGACCAGGATTCTGGTCGAATTTGGCCTTATTTTTGCCTCCTGGTCGAACTACTTCGACCAGGATTCTGGTCCAATTTGGCCTCACTTTTGGCTCCTGGTCGAACTCCTTCGACTAGGATTCTGGTCGAATTTGGCCTCACTTTTGGCTCCTGGTCGAACTCCTTCGACCAGGATTCTGGTCGAATTTGGCCTTACTTTTGGCTCCTGATCGAACTCCTTCGACCAGGATTCTGGTCGTAGGGTTCGATCAAGTTTTCGGTCGAATAAACGTGCCACTTTGGCCCCTGGTCGAACTCCTTCAACCAGGATTGAGATCGTAGGGTTCGACCAGGTTTCTAGTCGAATAAATGTGCCACTTTGGCCCCTGGTCGAACTCCTTCGACCAGGATGAGGTCGTAGGGTTTTGACCAGGACCGTGGTCGAAGATTTGTGTCATTTTGGCCCCTGGTCGAACTCCATCGACCAGGATGAGGTCGTAGGGTTTCGACCAGGATGAGGTCGTAGGGTTTCGACCAGGACCGTGGTCGAAGATTTGTGTCATTTTGGCTCCTGGTCGAACTCCTTCGACCAGGATGAGGTCGTAGAGTTTCGACCAGGACCGTGGTCGAAGATTTGTGCCATTTTGGCCCCTGGTCGAACACTTTCGACCAGGATTCTAGTCGACCATTTCGATCTCGCTTGGGGACGAACATAGAATCACGAATTTCTTCAAGTTGTACCTCTTGTGCCATTTGAGGTCCATCTTTTTTGGGCTCAAGTTGGGCCCAAGATTCTTTCTAGGCCAACTTGTAATTGGGCTTTATCATCTTTTACGGGCTATACTGGCTAGTGCCGGTTACCCTTCTTTCAACCGACCCATTGACCGGCTATCCTTTCTATATAAGTGTAGTGCCTTACTTCTCATTTCTCACTTCTCATTTTTCTTTCCTTAAAGTTACTCTGCTAGAATTTCCAAAAAATTTATCTGCTAGGGTTCTGCGGTAAGGTGATTCCCAGCGAGATTTTCCGATAGAAATCACCAATTTCTGGGGGTTTTCTGATTGAAGATTTGAAGATTCTGGGCTTTTTTGCTTGAATATTTGAAGCTTCTGGGTTTTTCTACTTGAAGATTTGAAGCTTTTCTTTGAAGATTTGAATATTTCTGGGCTTTTTCTGGGTTTAAGATGGTTGATCGTGTTTCCCAACGTCTCCAGAAGATGAACTCTGCATCCAAACGAGGTACCCCCATTCATATTCGTTCTAAATACATGTCTTTGCATGATATGATCAATGAACGTGGGGATGAGTACCCATCTGTGTCTGCTTTAGATTCATACGATTGTAGTAACAAATTCCATGACGTAGATAAAATCAAAGATTACAATAAAATGTATAGGGTTAAAGCCCCCTAAAATTAGTTCCTGCCGGTGTCGGTGACTGTTCTTGTCATTGGCGGTCTAACGCCTTATGTATTTACAAAGACTCCATAGTCACCGGCCTTAGGTTCCCATTTCACGAGTTTATACCTAGGCTCCTGGCCGATGTTCAAATAAACCCTAGCCAATTACCTCCAAATACCTGGAGGATAATTCACTGTTTTATGGTTTTATGCCTTCATAATAATTTTCCTCTTTCCGTCCCTTTATTCAGAAAGATTTTTCAGTTTAAAAACAGTTCTGCCAACAACTTGGGTTGGGTATACATTAGCCATAGGGTTGGTTTTCCTTTTATTTTCCACCCAAAGTCTATCCCAGATAATAACCATAGGTGGAAGAATGAGTTTATGTACCTTGTCTGGGAAGGCGGGGATTGGGGAACTTTGTTCCGTAAATCTTTTGGGAGAGTTGCGGATGGTAGTCCCAGCAACATAATCTTGAACGACGAGGAGTTCCATGCCTATTCTGAGCTTATCAAAGACAATGGGACTACCGTGGATTGGGAGCTTCTAGAAGAATTTGTCCTCAAGTCTGTTCATCTTTCAACTATTTCTGATAAGGGTAATTTTACTTATCCTTTCTGTTTATTACTTTCTTTCTTTTTGTGATTTTCTGTTAACCATTCTTTGGTTGTGTTTACAGCTGCGGCCTTTATAAACAAGACCAATGAGCCCAAGGATGATGAGACCTCGAGGATGAAGAGGGCCAGGATAGGAGGGGATCCTCGTGGGAAACCTGATGTTCCTGGTTTCTTGATCCCTCCTCAGATTCCTGTGGATGAGGCAGACATTCCTATGTCTACAAAGTCCTCAGTTTGGCGCCCCAACTGGGGTATTAGGAAGAGGGACACCATTGCTGGGGTGTCCAAACATGTTGTTGATTGGTCATACCATTCACTCACTCCCTGCGACTACAAAGATTTTGTTGCAAACTCTACCATCGAGGGAGCTGAGAATCTCGGTGCCCAAGCCATTGTTGCGGTATCTTTCGTACCTTATCTTTTTTAGTCTTTATTCTATCTCACTTTGAATTCCTTTTATTCTGGTAGAACAATGCCAACTTCCAAGGGGCAATCTTTCAAGCTAAAGCCTGGCGTACCTCTTCTAAGGCCAACAGGATTAAGTTTGAAAAGTCCGAGGAGGAGGCAAAGTCTTTGAGAGAGGCCTTAGCCGGGAAGGAGAAGGAGCTGGTGGAGGCTCAGGCTGATCTGGTGGAGCTGCGGAAGAGCAAGGATGACTACATTGATGAGTACCTTGACTCTCAGGAGTACAAGGACTTTATAGAGAAGCACGATGAGATCCTCTTCCCAGTTCAGCATACATCAGGATGGGAGGATGATGTTCAGGCTATCTTGGCCAAGCATCCCGGGGCTTTTGATTCTGCTGACTTCCCAGCTCCTCACCCTCCTACTCCTCTAGAGTGTCACCTGGCTGGGACAACTGACATGGAGGAGGATGACAGGATTCTGGATCCAGTGCATTCATCACCCCTTAGTGACACATCTAATGATGATCCTGATGCCACTGATCATACTTCTGGCTCCAGCTCAGGGGAGGAGACAGATGCTGGTGACAAGGGAGGGAAAGAGTAGTTGTAGTTTGTTTATCTTCCATGGCCGTCTGTGGCTTGTATTATTTTTCATGTATTTCCAGCCTTCGGGCTTAACTTAAACTCTTAGTAAGTTTAATTTTACTTCTTCCAGTTTCTTCAAATTCCTGACTTTGCATGTTCCGTTAACATTTTATGCATATTTATCAATATGTAATGCACATACAGCCTCATGAAAACATAAGAATATTGAATTATAACTTTGAAAATGGGTTCAACCCCTACATAATACTCTACTTTCTACCTCAAGTTTAAAAACTTGGATTGGTTTGGTCGACCTTATTTCTACTTGTCCTAATAGTGAGTCCAGTGAGGACACACTTAAATATAATAGACTTTCAAGTTTGCAGCATGCCAAGTTCTTGGCACTTCTATCCCTTCGAGGGTTTCCAACTTATTATATGAGCCTCGTCCAAACACATTCTTAACTCGGTATGGCCCTTCCCAATTTGGAGCCAATTTGTATTTTTGTCCAACCCCAGATGCCTCAATCTTTTGGAGGACTAAGTCTCCTTGACGGAAGAATCTCTCTTTAACACTTAGGTTATAGTAGAAAGATGCCCTTTTTTGATGTTCAACTACTTTAGCATTTGCCTCATCTCTAACTTCATCAATTAGATCTAAGGCCAACCTCATGCCTTCTTCATTTTCCCCTGGCTCATAAGCTTCAATTCTTGGAGATGTGTGAGTAATCTCCACTGGAACCACTGCTTCTGCCCCATATGCCAATAGAAAGGGGGTTGCTCCAGTGGTGACTTTACAAGTAGTACGATATGCCCATAGTATGGGGATCAACTCATCTACCCAAGTGTTCCTAGAGCGTTCAACTCTTTTCTTCAGTCCATCCAAGATAATTCGATTTGCCACTTCAGCTTGACCATTTGCTTGAGGGTGAGCAACGGAAGTGAAACGTAGCTCAATATCATTCTCCTCACAGTACTTCTTGAAATCCTCATTGTTAAACTGAGTTCCATTATCCGTGACCAAGATTCGTGGAATCCCATATCTGCATATTACATTCTCCCAAAAGAAATGCATTACCTGCTTGGTGGTTATCTTGGCTAAAGGTTTAGCCTCAATCCACTTAGTGAAGTAGTCGATTGCCACTATCAAGAACTTTCTCTACGCACTTGCCATTGGAAATGGTCCAAGTATATCCATTCCCCACATGGCAAATGGAATAGGTGAGTTTATGGATGTCAACATCTCTGGTGGTTGTCTAACCACTGGTGCATGTTTTTGGCACCGTTCACATTTCTTCACATAGCTTTTTACATCTACAAAAACACTCGGTTAGTAGAAACCTAGACGAGTGATTTTATGAGCAAGGGCCCTGTCCCCCAAATGTTGTCCACATATTCCTTCATGTACCTCTCTTAGGGCCAATTCTGCCTCCTGGGGTCTCAAGCATTTCAAGTAAGGGACAACGAAAGACTTTTTGTATAGGATTCCCTCAATCAAGGTATATTTTAGCGCTCCCACATATAACTTTCGTGCTTCTAAAGTGTCGTTAGGTAACCAACCAGTTTCCAGATGAGATTTGATTGGATCCATCCAACAGCTAGCCACATCGATGGGTGCTATCAACTTTCCATTAATGCTTGGGGTCTTCAAGACATGGAAGTATACACTCCCTGCATAGTTCTCAATTTCAGAAAAAGCAAATATGGACAAGGCATCTGCCTTCACATTTTCTTCCCTTGGAATGTGTTTCATATAAAATTCATCAAACTGAGTCATGATGGATTTGACATGTTTCAGATACTTAGCCATGGCTTCATCTCTAGCCTCAAATTCTCCATTCACCTGGGAGACTACTAGCCTCGAGTCTCCACATAGTTTTAGAGTCTTAACTCTCAAGGCTCCAGCCAGCCCTAGACCAGCTATCAGGGCTTCGTACTCAGCTTCATTGTTCGTTGTTGGGAAGTCCAGTTTCAGTGCATACTCTATTAGAAATCCATCGGGACTTTGTAGCACCAAACCTGCTCCACTTGATTTTGATTTTGATGCTCCATCAAAATAGAGCACCCAGCATTCTTTGGACATCCTGACTTCTCAATACGAAGCGTTTAGGTCACTGCCAGGAGAAAGTATAACTCAGGTCTTTGAGAAATATACTAAGCTTCTCAATGAATTGGCAATGAAAGGAAAGACCTATCCACTGAGAGAATCAAACAGGAAGTTCATGATGACGCTGCCCCATCATGTAGAACACAAGTCATCATCCATAAGGGAAAGAATTGACTTCACAAAGATGTCATTAGAGATGATCTATGGCAAGTTGAAGACCTATGAGATGGAACAGGAACAAAGAGTGATAATCTACGGATCAGGGACAGTGGACAGCAAGCACAATGCACTTGTGAGATCAGCAGCACTTGTAGTGGATGAACCAATAACTTCTGAGATTCAGGTTCAAACCCCTAGAGCTGGAAAGGAGGTGATAATAGAAGCTGAAATGGATTCTGTGAATCTGGATGTTGATGAAAGGGTTTACTACACCCTAGAAGAGCTTGACCAAATGGAAGACAAAACCATGGCGTACTTAGCTGCAAAGTTTAGTCATATTCGTTTCAATAGAAACCCTAAGTACAAGTTCAAGGGCTCAACCAACAGATTCCAGAAGAGCAAGTATACACCTAGTACAGGCTTTAAGGGAGGCTACAAGACTGGCATGATTGATAGAAGCAAATCAAGATTCTACAACTGCAATGAGTTAGGGCATTTCGCCACTGAATGCCGGAAGCCTCGTCAAGCAAGAGACATGAAAGATGTCTATGGAAAGAAGGATTCTTATGATGAGTTGAAGAAGGAGAATGCCAAGCTTAAACAGCAATTGGAGGCATTCTCTCGAAAGCAGAAAGGGAAAGCTTATATAGCAGAGGGAAAGCACTGGGATGATACTGATTCGGATGAAGAGGAGGAATATGTAAATGTTGCTCTAATGGCTGACTCTTCAGAGGAATCACCACAATCATCTCAGGTACCTATCTTAACTACAATTGATATGTCTAACTCTAAGTACAAGAAAACTGTGCAAGATCTTAGTGTAGAATTGTTTAATATACACACAAGCATGCTAGCATCAGAAATGGAAAATGCTAAACTAGTTCTTAATATTAAAAAGCTAGAATCTAAAAATGAAGAACTAGAGCTTGTAGTTGTAACATTAGAAGATCTTAAGCAAAAGAATGCGTACTTAGAGAACAAGGTCAAGTGTAATGATGAGATAGAGACTATCCTCAGGAAGCAGATTTTAGATCTAGATTTGAAGCTGAATGCTTTTAAGAATTCTGCCCTAATTGCTAAGGAGATCATTGATACTCAGGCCATAGGGAATAAAACTGCTATAGGATTTGACTATGACAAGAAAGCTGGTAAGAAGATTGTGGAATTTCATGTGACACCTTCAGTTGTTAAAAGGAATACTCCACATGTTCTTAAGAATGTTGATTGTCCAGTTTTTGTTAAGCCTTTTCCACCACTCTTTAATGAGGATGACCTTTTCATAAGACAAGAATTGCTTGAGGAGGATTTATTGAAGGAAAAAGAGGTAAAGACTAAGTTGCCTAGGAAATCAGTAAAAAATGTATTACCTAAACCTGATTTACCTAAAACTGAAGTAGGTTCCTTAGTTAGTAATGTTAAAAAGAACAGGAATGGGAAGAAGAAGATTGTTAATCAGGAAATGGTTCCATAATCTCCCATTGCATCTAGGAAGTTGTGCACTATTTGTAATTCTGCTGGACACCTTACACATGCATGTAAAAAGGTTAAAGTAGAAACTGCTAATACTTCTGAATTGCATAACATGTCTGACATGCCTGATCTTCATGAACCCTGTGGAAAGAAAGAGTGTTTGCTATGTAAGTACAACATCATGCATGCTTATTTTAAGTTGATGAATGATAGTAGCAATAGCACTGTTAATGTTAAATCCACAGATACTATGAATATCAAACAGGGTAAGACTAAATTGAATGTTACTCCTGTTAAATCATCTAAACCTTCAGGACCCAAACAATTTTGGGTACCAAAGTCCGCTTAATCAATCTGTGATTGCAGGGTAAGGTTAAAAGCTCAAAGGTCGTGTGGATTCTGGATAGTGGTTGTTCTAGACACATGACAGGTGAAGAGTCCCTGCTTACAGAGGTGGTTAAGAAGACCGGCCCGATTGTAACCTTTGGAGATGACAGCAAAGGATTCACTACGGGATATGGTTAACTGAAAGCTGGAAATGTCATCATTGAGAACATCTCTCTTGTTGAAGGATTAAAGCACAATCTTCTAAGTATCAGTCAGTTCTGTGATAAAGGCTACAATGTAGATTTCAGAAAGGACAAGTGCTTGATCACCAACAGGAAGGATGAGAAGCTTACTCTACTGGGAGTGAGAAAAGGAAATTTGTTTATAGCTGACTTAAGTTCTACCAGTGAAGGAGAAGTTACATGTTTCTATGCAAAGGCATCTTCAGAACAAAGTTGGCTATGGCACAAGAAGCTCTCACATCTGAACTTCAAAACTATGAACTCTTTGGTAAAGAGAGAGTTAGTGAGAGGGTTGCCCCTGATGGAATTCAATCAGGAGGGACTATGCGAAGCATGTGAAAAGGGGAAGTCGAAGAAAGCATCACATGGAAGCAAAGGAATGACAAGCATTACTGAACCATTACAACTGATTCATATGGATTTATTTGGTCGAGTCAATGTTATGTCACTTTCAAGAAATAGATATGCATTGGTGATGGTGGATGACTACTCCAAGTACACGTGGGTGTTGTTCATACAAACAAAGGATGAAGCAACACAACTAATCATTGATCACATCAAAAAGATAGAAGTGGAAGCTAAGCTACCTGTGCGGACAATCAGATCAGACAATGGAACTGAATTCAAGAATGCAGTTCTTAATGATTTCTGCTCAGAGAAAGGAATATCAAGACAGTTTTCAGCACCAAGAACTCCTCAACAGAATGGAGTAGTGGAAAGGAAGAACAGGACCTTGGTTGAAGCAGCAAGGACCATGTTGAGTGAATCAAAACTTCCCACTTACTTTTGGGCTGAAGCGGTGAACACAACTTGCTACACTCAGAATCTAACCCTGATCAACAAAGATCATGAAAAGACTCCGTATGAGTTAATGGCCAACAAGAAACCAACACTGAAGTACTTTCATGTGTTTGGTGCAAAGTGCTTTGTACTTAAAGATGGAGAACATCTTGGCAAGTTTGATGCCAAAGCAGATGAAGGCATTTTTCTGGGCTATTCTCTGGAATCTAAGGCTTTCAGGGTATATGTGATTGAAGATAAGAAGGTGTTGGAAAGCTTTAATGTAACATTTGATGACACCAAAAGACCAGGCCTGCAAACTGGAGAGAACTCTGAATCCTTGGTATTTGAAAATCTATCAGGAGATCTCTCTGACAATGAAGAAGTACCTGAAGTTGTTACAGTTATTAATAATAATCATAATGATAATGATTCTGGACAAAGTGGTGACCAAAGTGGAGATCCTCAACATTCTACAGGATCCACTAGTCAGTCTTCAGAATCAACAGATCAAACCGTCAACAACTCAGGGGGAGCAGGAGAAGGATCAACTAGTCACACTCCACAACATCTAGAACAAGGAGAATCATCAAGATCGCATCTGCCAAGACAAAGGGTATGGAATAGAGATCATCCCTTTCACTTGATCATTGGTGATCCGGACACAGGAGTAAGAACTAGGAGAACATCACAAAATGAATGTCACTATTCTGGGTTTCTTTCAGAAACAGAACCTAAGAAAGTTGAAGATGCTCTAGATGATCCATATTGGGTGATTGCTATGCAAGAGGAACTCAATCAGTTTGAAAGGCAGAAAGTTTGGAAGCTGGTACCCAGGCCTAAGGGAAAATCTCTTATTGGAACAAGATGGGTATTCAGAATTAAGTTGGACGAAGATGGCATTATAACGAGAAACAAAGCCAGACTGGTTGCTAAAGGTTACTATCAAGAAGAGGGTATAGATTATGATGAAACCTATGCACCAGTAGCAAGACTTGAGGCCATCAGAATGTTTCTGGCATTTGCTGCACATTCCAATTACAAGGTATATCAGATGGATGTGAAGAGTGCTTTTCTGAACGGGGAGTTAGAAGAAGAAGTGTATGTCGAACAACCTCCAGGTTTTGAGGATTCAAAACTGGCAGACTTTGTGTACTTTCTATTCAAAGCTCTCTACGGACTCAAACAAGCTCCAAGGACATGGTTTGACACTCTCTCTGAATTCTTACTTGAAAATGATTTTACAAGAGGTGTCGTAGACAAAACTCACTTTGTCAAAAAGCATAAAAATGATTTGATATTGGTGCAAGTATATGTTGATGACATAATATTTGGTTCTACTAATGATGATCTATGCAAGAGATTTTCTAAGTTAATGCAGAGTCGTTATGAAATGAGCATGATGGGTGAATTGTCATTCTTTCTTGGAGTGCAAGTATACCAAAACAAGATGGTATATTCATTTTTCAGTCCAAGTATATCAAAGATCTTCTGAAGAAGTATCAAATGGAAGACTCATCTACAGCAAAGACTCCTATGCCAACTGCCACTAAGCTTGATAAGGATGAAACTGGTAAGAAGGTTGACATCATAGGCTACAGAGGTATGATAGGCTCATTACTTTATCTCACTGCAAGTAGACCAGATATAATGTTTGCAACATGCTTGTGTGCTAGGTTTCAGTCTAATCCTAAAGAATCTCATCTAATAGCTGTTAAGCGAATATTTAGATATCTTAAGGGGACCCCAAATCTTGGAATTTGGTACCCTAAAGATACAGGATTTGATCTTATTGGATACACAGACCCTGATTTTGCAGGTTGTAAGATTGATCGGAAGAGTACTTCAGGAAGCTGTCAGTTTCTTGGAAGAAGGTTAGTTTCCTGGTATAGGAAGAAGCAGCATTCAGTTTCCACATCAACAACTGAGGCTGAATACATTGCTGCTGGAAGCTATTGTGCTCAGATCTTGTGGATGAGAAACCAACTCCGTGACTATGGACTTTTGTTGACAAAGATTCCAATATTTTACGACAACACAAGTGCCATAGCAATCTCAAACAACCCAGTGCAACACTCGAGGACGAAGCACATCGACATCAGGTATCATTTTATCTGAGAGCATGTCATGAATGGAACTGTGGAGTTACATTTTGTACCCACAGAGGATCAAATTGCGGACATCTTTACTAAACCGCTTGATGAATCCACTTTCAATAAGCTGGTTGGTGAACTTGGGATGTTAAATCTTTCTAATTGATTTTGATTAGAAGTCAGTAACTGCAGATAGTCCTAGTGAATACATGAGTTTAAGAATTGCAATATCCTTAGGACTCGTGAATTTATTTTCTGGAGAAATTCTCGTAGTTAGGATTAGTGTACTAATTTTATGTCATAATTATGGATGATATATCTTCTGGCATTTAATTAGTTATTAATTCTAAAAATTATTTAGGTGCTAATATTTGTTCTAAATATTTTAGCATCTATTTAATTTGAATTAATTTGCTTTGTTTTTAACATTGTAGATTAATGCAGCATAATTCATTAGATTTTAATTGGTTAATATCACTCAATGATATTTAATTGATTTTATTCTAAGAAAATTGTGAATTTTCTGTTAACAATTGATTTTGGTAAATTTTAAAAGATTTATTAAAATTAAAACTTGACAGGAAATGGAAAATTCTGATTTTTAGAACATGAACAGGTTCTAGGAATTGGAATGTAGCAAAAAATATCGAATTTTAGGAAATTCGATAGTTTTTCAAGTACAAAGAAAAATCTATCGAAATTAATTTCGATGGTTTTTGAAAAGGAAAAAGAAAATCTATCGAAAACAATTCTCGATACTTTTTGAAAATACTTTTAAAAATATATCGAAGTGATTTTATATTTCTTCTATATTTAATTCTCGATAGTTTTTATAAAGTTTTCTGAAAATATATCGAATGGAATTCAATTTATTTAATATTTGAATTCTCGATAGTTTTTCAGATTGAACCTCGATAGTTTTTGGTTTTTCAAAGAAAAACTTTCGATGGTTTTTCAAAAAGGTTGGTTTCAATTCTAATTCTTTAATACTTCGATAGATTTTCAAAAACTATCGAAGAAAATTGACCTTTTTACCCCTACAAGAAAACCATCGATAGTTCTTTTTAAAACTATCGAACCTGAAAAGACTATTTTGCCCCTATCAGTTTCAAACGTATATAATCGTGCCTTAGTTCTTTTCTTTTCATTTTTACAGATCTGAGAAAAGTGTTTGGTCGAGTTTTATATGCTTACAAAGAGATACACAAAAACAAGAACTAGATTCGATAGTTTTCTCCATTTTTAACCAAGAAAAGCTTAAAAAAGTTTACTGTTTTTCATTGTTAAACTCGTTTTAACCATGAAAACTTTAATGTTTTAAGTTTTTAGAAATTTCTGATTGAGAAACCATCGAACTTGACATTTGAATTGAATATTGGTTAGTATTCAAGGGTTCTAAAGTTTACAAGTGTTCGAATTTTTGTGTTAGTGTTAAAAGGGGTTATTTTGTTTTTAGGGTGATTTTGACATGTTAGATATAATTGCTTATGTTTGCTCATCAGTGTTTAAGTACCAGGTACTCATCAGAGTTTAATAGAAGCCAGTCAGAGTTTGATAAAGTCTGACGGGGTGAAGAGTTTATTAACTGTCAGTGCTAATATGAAGATTCTAGAAGCAATATATCTTGAAGATGGAAAGAAGCAAGATATATTGAGACAGTTAAGGAAACGGAACAGAAGACAGAAGCAATCCTAATTTGATATAAATTGTATAGCTGATTTATAGGATATCAATTAGAGATTGATTATGTAACTGTGTATTATATAAACACAGATAGGTTAACCCTAAAAGGGATGCGAATACTGAATACATTATTCTTGTAACCTAGCAGCTCTCTGTGATTCTTTAACATTACTGAGAGAAGAGTTATTTTATATAATTCAGTTGTTGATTCATAAACAGTGTTCTTAAGTGTTATTATCATACTAATATTGATTATATATTGTGTAATTGGCCTAACAATTTGTATCAGAGCCAAGGTTGTTTAATATATACAGTTTATCGATCTAAACACAAGTATAATCATGGCTGATAACTCAGAGGAAGGTTCTAATGCAGGTTCTAATGCTCAGAAGGTTCAACCTAATTCGGTGAGTCGATATGAGACTATCAGGGTTCCAATTTTAAGACCAGTTGAATATCCAATATGGAAGGTGAAGATGACCATGTTTCTGGAAGCCACAGATCCAGAATACCTTGATAGAATCTATGATGGTCCTTATATGCCAACTAAACTGTCTCCTGTTATCTCTGGTCAAGAACAAAAGACTGTTCCAAAAGAGAAGAAAGACTTAACTCCTGAGGACATCTCATCAATTGCAAAAGATGCAAAGGTTAGACATCTACTACACAGTGCCTTAGATAATGTTATGTCTAACAGAGTTATTGGCTGCAAAACTGCCAAAGAAATTTGGGATGCTTTGGAATTCAGGTGTCAAGGAACAAGTGCTATAAAGAAGAACATGAAGACTATTCTAACACAGGAGTATGAACAATTTGACTCTAGATCTGATGAAAGTCTGACAGATACATATGACAGATTTTGTAAATTGTTGAATGATTTGTCCCTGGTTGATAAAGAATATGAACTTGAAGAGTCAAATCTCAAGTTTCTATTATCACTACTTGATAGATGGGATTTGAAGGCAACAACAATTCGAGACAATTATGATCTTGCAGAAACAGATCTAGATGAAATCTATGGGTTGCTCAAAACTCATGAATTGGAGATAGAACAAAGAAACAAAAGATCTGGAAAGAAGACAAAATCTGTTGCTCTTAAAATTGAAGAAAAGCCTGTCAAGAAGGAATCATCAAGAAAGAAAGCCAAAGGAAAGGCCTTAGTCATTAAATCTGAAAGTGAGTCATAAAACTCTGATGATGGCTCAAATACTGATGATGAAGCTTCTGATTCTGATGATGATGAAGAGATGATGAGAATGGCTGCTTTAATGGTAAAGACTTTCAAGAAGATGGGTTTCAAGAACTTCAAGAAAGGAAAAAGATTCTCAAGGGAAGATTCAAATTCTTATAAAAGAAAATCCAGAAAGTCTGATGAAAAGGATACCAAGTCTGGAAAGAAAGACAAGTCAAAGATCCAGTGCTACAAGTGTAAAGAAATGGGTCATTATGCTCCAGAGTGCAAGAAAGGAAAATCTGAAAAAGCACTCATCACTAAAGGCAAGGACTGGGCAGACACTTCAGACTCAGATGAGGGAGTTAATTATGCTCTCATGGCAACTGTTAAAGATGAAGCTGAGTCATCTGAAAACAAGGTACCCCTAACAACTTATGCTTATGATACTGATAATATATATGAATTAAGAATTTATCTTAAAAGCATACATGTTAGTTATAGGGATCAGACTTTAGAGAATGAGAGAATAAAATCTGAGAATCTAGGTCTTAAAGAAAGGAATAAATTTCTTGAAGAGAAACTTGTTAACATGCAACATGTTCAAAAGGAGAGAGATGATGCTGTTTATGTTGAACAGGAATTGCTTAAAAGATATAGGCAAATAGAATCTGAGTTGGAAAAAGAGAGGAAAGTGATTAAAACCTGGACCAATTCTGGAAAAGACACACATCAGGTTTTTCAAACAGATACTGTAGGTTTAGGTTACTGTGAAAATGATGAACTTAGGTTTAAAGATAAAGTTAAAGTGAAACCACAACTTAAACCTGTGAAATTTGATCATGAATCCAGTAAGCTAAAGTCTGTAGTTGTGAAAGAAGCTGTTATGGAGTCAATTGAGACTTGTGAGGAACAGGTTAATATTGGTTCAATAACAGAGGAAAAGATTGAGTTAGAAGCTGTTAAAGAACCAGTAAAAATCTGTGATAAACAGGTTAATGTTGGTTTAATGACAGAGAAACAATTCAAACATAAGCTTAAAGAAGTAAAGTCTGTCAACAAACAGAAAATGTTTAAGAAGAATAGGAATGGAAAAGTAGGCATTAATAAAAGAAATGATTATCTGCCTAATTCTGCTGCTCCTAGAAAAACATGTCATAGTTGTGGTAGTACTAACCATCTTGCTAGGTTTTGCAAGAAGAACAAAGATATTAACTCTTTACCCTCCATAACAGGAGTAAAGAATGATTATGTTAGGGTTAGACCACAGACTTTATGCACACACTGTGGGAGCACTTGGCACTCCATTTATACTTGCAAGAGTTATCATGCTATTTATCACAACTATTATGAGCTAAAACCCAACTTGAAATGGGTTAGAGCAAACTCTGCAAGTGTAAAGTCTGATAATGTTAGTTTAAACTCTGTTGATAGTGATTCCGCTGCAAAAGCTAACAATGTTAAGAAAGCAAAAGGGTCCAAGCAAGTCTGGATCCTTAAATCTAACACATAGTGATTGTTTGTGATTGCAGGGCATAAAAGAGAGCACTCTTATCTTGGACAGTGGATGCTCAGGACATATGACTGGAAATAAAGCCTTGCTATCAGACTATGAGGAGAAGGCTGGCCCAAAAGTTTCCTATGGAGATGGCAACATAGGATGTACTCTGGGATATGGCAATATCAATCTTGGAAGTGTCATCATAAAGAATGTAGCTCTAGTCTCAGGACTCAAGCATAATCTGCTTTCTGTGAGTCAAATCTATGACAGAGGATACCATGTAGATTTTCATAATGAACGTTGTGAAGTAATCAGCAAATCTACATGGAAAGTTGTTCTAGTTGGACACAGGCACAATAACATCTATGAAGCATGTTTGGTAACAAACTCTGAAGGAAAAACTGTGTGTCTATCTGCAAGAATGTCAAATGAAGAGAGTTGGAAATGGCATAAGAAGCTTTCTCATCTAAACTTGAACAACATCAATGAGCTGATTCGAAAAGATCTTGTAAGGGGACTTCCTAAGTCAATACTCAGCCTAGATGGTCTGTGTGATTCTTGTCAAAAGGCCAAGCAAAGGAAGTCATCTTTCAAGAGTAAATCTGAATCTTCAGTTGTGGAACCTTATCATCTTCTACAAGTTGATCTTTTTGGTCCAGTAAATATAATGTCTCTGGGCAGAAAGAAATATGCTCTAGTCATTGTTGATGAGTACACTAGGTACACATGGGTGTATTTCTTAGCAAAGAAGGATGAAACTGCCTCAATACTAATGGAACATGTAAAGCTACTGGACAAAGGATCAGAGTACAAAGTGAAAATTATAAGAAGTGATAATGGTACTGAATTCAGAAATTCAGTAGTGGAAGCTTTTTGCAAGGAAAGAGGAGTGAAGCAAGAATTGTCTGCACCTGGAACTCCACAGCAAAATGGTGTAGTTGAACGAAAGAACAGAACCCTAATCGAAGCTTCCAGAACAATGCTTGATGAAGCAAAATTGCCAACTTATTTCTGGGCAGAAGCTGTTCAAACTGCTTGTTTTACTCAAAATGCAACACTGATCAACAAGCATGGGAAAACACCATATGAGATGGTGAAGAATAAGAAGCCAAATTTGAAGTATTTTCATATTTTTGGGTGTAAGTGCTTTGTGTTGAAAACTCATCCTGAACAATTGACCAAGTTTGACTTAAAAGCTGATGAAGGAATTTTTGTTGGATACCCACTATCAACTAAAGCATTCAGAGTCTACAATCTAAGAACTAAAGTAATCATGGAATCTATACATGTGTCATTTGATGACAAGAAAATAACTGGAATAGAAGATGAAGATTATCATGATCAACTTCGCTTTGAAAATGAAGATTTAAACTCTGATGATGTAAACTCTGATAAGGCAAATCCAACAAACTCTGTCGAAGCATACTCTGATCCTCTACTAGTAAACTCTGAAGAATTTTCTCTGACAGAACAAAATAGAAAACCAGTTGAGGGGGAGCGTGAAGAAACTTCAGAAACTTCTCAAAGTGATGACTCAAATTCTGAAAGAGAGTCAAATGAAGAATTCAACAGAAACTCTGAGTCAAACTCTGAAAGTTAAAATACTGAACAGCTCAATTCAGGGGGAGCCTCAGAGAATTCAAATGGTCTAGCAGAAAATCAGGAGAGCATGGATCAAGGGGGAGGATCTAATAATGCTAGTAGAAGCCAATTACCAACAGCAAGAATGTGGACACAAGCCCATACACCTGACTTGATAATTGGAGATCCAAAAGCTAGTGTAAGAACTAGAAGTGCTACAAATAATGAATGTCTGTTTCATGCATTCTTATCTCAAACAGAACCCAAGAAAGTGGAAGAAGCTCTTCAAGATGCTAACTGGATAACAACAATGCAAGAGGAGTTAAATGAATTTGAGAGGATTGAAGTTTGGACACTTGTACCAAGACCAAAGAATAGATCTATTGTTGGTACAAAGTGGGTTTTCAGAAACAAAACATACAGTGATGGAGTAATTACAAGGAATAAGGCTAGACTTGTGGCAAAAGGCTATTCTCAACAGGAAGGAATTGACTATGATGAAACCTTTGCTCCAGTTGCAAGATTGGAGGCAATAAGGATTTTTCTGGCCTATGCTGCACACAAAAAGTTTAAAGTCTTTCAGATGGATGTGAAAAGTGCTTTTCTCAATGGGAAACTTGAAGAAGAAGTGTTTGTTGAACAACCACCAGGGTTTGTAGATCCCAAACATCCAGATTATGTCTACAGGCTTGATAAGGCATTGTATGGACTAAAGCAGGCACCAAGAGCATGGTATGAAACTCTGGCTCAATTTCTTTTAGAAAGTGGGTTCACTAGAGGTACAATTGACAAAACCTTGTTCTATTTTAATACTGGTGATGATTTGCTGTTAGTTCAAATCTATGTGGATGACATAATTTTTGGATCTACTAATGACAAACTCTGTAAGAAATTTGCCAAGCTTATGTAGTCAAGATATCAAATGAGCATGATGGGAGAGCTTAGTTACTTTCTAGTCTTACAGGTCAAGCAAAATATACCAGAAATCTTCTCAAGAAATTTGGTATGCTTGATAGTTCATCTGCCACAACTCCCATGGCTACTGCAACAAAGCTAGACAAAGACACAGGAGCCTCAGTAGATATGACAAACTATAGAGGGATGATAGGGTCTCTTCTTTATCTCACAGCAAGTAGACCTGATATCATGTATGCAACATGTCTTTGTGCAAGATTTCAAGCAGACCCCAGAGAGCCACATCTAACAGCTATGAAGAGGATTTTCAAATATCTCAAAGGAATCATAACTCTTGGTTTGTGGTATCCTAGAGAATCAGAGTTTAACTTAATTGGTTACTCTAATGCAGACTTTGCAGGCTGTAAGATAGACAGAAAAAGCACAAGTGGAAGCTGTCAATTTTTAGGTGACAGATTAGTTTCTTGGTACAGCAAGAAACAGAAATCAATTTCCACATCCACAGCAGAAGCAGAGTATATAGCTGCTGGTAGCTGTTGTGCACAGATTTTATGGATGAAGAATCAATTGCTGGACTATGGATTAAGGTACTCTAAAATACCTATTTACTGTGATAATCAAAGTGCTATTGCTATGACAGGTAATCCAGTACAGCATTCCATGACCAAGCACATCAGCATAAGGTATCATTTTATCAGAGAACATGTGGAAGAAGGAGATATTGAGCTTCATTTTGTGTCTACAGATTAACAGCTTGAAGATATCTTCACCAAACCTTTGAGTGAAGCTACCTTTACAAGGCTGGTAAATGAACTAGGAATGATCTCTGGTTTTGACTAGAGATACTGGTTAGATTCAAACTCAATAACATGATTTTATGATCATGGATCTTTGCATGTGTTAACTGTGATTTGCAGCTGCATGTTAAACTCTGATAGTAAACTCTGTTAGTCATACTCTGTCGGTTAAACTCTGACGTTAAACTCTGATTGTGATATTGTCTGAAACATATGGACCGATGAAGAAAGCTGTATGAAGCATGATTTTCAGTAAGTAATCATAAATCTTTCTAAGTATTATAAATTCTGATTACAAAATGTGCAGAAATTTTACACAGCATGATACTGTTTCTATATTTATAGCATCTCTTAGTTTATTGATCCTATACACTGAGTTTGTATTAGCTGTTTGAATTTTCTCTCATAAATTAATTGTATTAACTGATGAAAAGTCTAAACTCTGAAAATTAGTTACAAATATTTCACCCTCAAAATCAAAAGATGCCAAAAAGAGCACAAATTCCTTTGAGATCATGTTGTGCCTAGGAAGATCCAGGAACTTATTGTATGAAATAAGGGCTAAAATCTTTGATTTTTGGTGACTAGTGCCAACCACTGATTACTGGAGAATATATATATATATATAAAGGGGGTGAAAATTAAAGATATATCCAAATGAAAGGATATCAGTATACAGAGTTTAGATATAAAAATCAGTTTTTATTTTATATGAGAGTTTGGGCAACCAGTTTTTACTGCTTTAGTTTGTGGATTTTATGCACTTTGAGATGGTCTAAATATTCATATTCAGTAAACTCTGCTAATTCACACACAAATACTCACACCTGTACAGTTTGTGAAAAGAGTTTATTTATAAAGTAGGAGGATTGGTAAAAGCGGATGAGTTGTGTACTCTACGCTGAGGTAATTTTATTTTAATCTCTGGTGATTAAAAGTAATTATTTGTTTCAGACAGTTAACAATTTTGAGAAAACATTCTCGAAAATAAAAGAGTATGATTGGTAACAGTTCTAATTTGTATTAAACAGAGGAGAGAGGTTGTGTGTCTAGAAAAGTGTACAGGGCAGTAATAATTGTTGTTTTTACTGCGCATGCGCATTGGAAATTGTCAATTATTTGCTGTCAGTCATTGCATGTGTGCCACGTGTCCCACTCACACAGTTAACGGAGTAAGACAGTTGTGTATTGATGATTAAAAACTGTTCAGTTGTTAATTTTGAATTGCATATTTATACAATACACACACGTACGTCTAAACCTTTCACATCTTACTTCAATTCATATCTATTGTCACACACACATATTCACAAACACTTTCTTACTTTCAAACATATTCGAAGCTTTTGCATCACTTTCTTTGATTTCTTTCAAATCTTACTAATGGCAACTACAACTTTTGTTTCTTCTGGGTTAGAATTTGTTCCAAACAATTATGCAGCACCACTAAATATTGCTAACGCCCCAGAAGCTTTTCATATGATTCAAAATTTTCTTGCTCAGTCAGCGATTGGGCGTGCTTTAGTTGAACCAGCAAAACTTTCTGGTTTACAAATCAAGGCGTTTTGGGAGTCTGGGATGTATGATGATGGTGGTGAGACTGGTAACCCATCTATCATCTTTGAATATGAAGAAACAGAGTATGTAATTACTGCTGGAACCATTCGGGCTGCAATGGGGTTTCCTGAGTTTTCATCGTATACTATTGGAATGGGTGATGAAGATTTGATAAGGATGATGCGAGAGATTGGGTATTCTGGACCCTTGACTAAGATTGGACAGTTGAAACGACCGTTCTTAAGGAAGGAGTGGAGCTTCTTCTTTGATTGCATTACGAGGACGTTTGGAAAGAAATGCACCAACTGGGATGCTATTCCCACGGACAGTCTGCAAATCGGGTACTCTTTATTATATGATAATCATTTTGATTTTGCACGACTTGTCCTGAATAATTTAGGGGAGAAAATGACAGAAAATAGAAGGGTAGTTTACTTTTCTAGATTTTGTCAGATTTTGTTCTCTTACTGTGTTGAAGGGGTAGAAGTAATTGATGAAGATGTTTCTTGTTTTAAATTACACAAGAGGATATTTTCTGATCTTATCAATAAGGATGTTAAGAAAGGAAATGTAGGTGATCTTTTGCTACCTGCATTAGTACAACAGTTTTTGGATGACTCTATCCAAACAGAACAACAACCAGAACCAGTAAGAACAGAAGCTGCTCCTTCCCAACCAATTCGTACTGGTGGTAGAATCAAACATAGGGCTTTTAAATCAACAAAGTCTGTTAAGCCAACTACTGAGGTTGGGGTTTCTAAAACTTCTGTGCCAAACTCTGTTGGTACATCTAAGAAAAGTAGAGCAAAGAGACCTCGTTCTGATGCTGAGGATGATACTGAGACTCTGACTCAGAGAAGAAGACGGTTGCTATCTAACTATTTGTTTGATGAGTCAGATAATGAAGCTATTCCTGAGGCTGTTTTTGAAGCTGTTCATGAGGATGAACAGAATGTAGATCCTGATGTTGTAATTCAGGATGTTGCTGTAGAATGTGATGCTGCTACTAAGGAGACTGAGGTTAATGTTGAAGCTACTGTGCCCACAGAGGACAGAGCAAATGTTGATGTCAATCTTGAAGCTGATACTACTACAAATGCTGATAATTTTGTTGATAATTTTGGAATGGACAAAGTTTTTGAAGCACATCCTAGTATCAGTGTTTGTGATACTGAGGATGTGGCAGCTGATCAACCCACCCAGTTAATAGATGAGTCAATTGCAACTCATACAGAGATTCTTTCTGTCAATAATTCAATTCCAGAAAAGGGTGAGGAGGTTGATCAGGTAGTGGAAACTGCTCAGATAAATGTTGAAGCTGCTGTAGAGAAATTTGATGAAGCTATGGCAGAGATTTTGAAAGAGCCTGCTGTTCAAACAGAAGAGGTCCTTGTAAACTCTGAGATTCCTGAAGCTGCACAGCTAAATGCTGAGGTTACTGCAGAAAATGCTAATGAAGAAGCTGCAGAGCAGTTAGAGGAGAATGCTAATGAAGATAGAGTTGATCTTGATGATGTTGTTCACACATCTGTAAACTCTGATCTTCCTGAGAGAGCACAAGATAATGCTGATGAAGATGTTTCTATTTCTTCTAATGCTGCTTCTTCTGCAAACTCTGTTGATACATCTCAAAGAGTTGCTGCTCAACATGCTACAGAAGCTCACTTTCAGGAAATGTATTTTTCTAATTGGTCAAGCAGAGAAACTATATTTTATAATGAAAGAGCTGCTGATTTTGTGACCAAGTCTTCTAAGGAAATTCAAAATCTTGAACTTTTAACTCATCTCAAAGCCACAATTGTCCAAGTCAAATCATTGCATAATCGCTTTGATTATATTGATAAGGTTATTGATAGACTGAGAAATGACATAGTTGCCAGGGAAGTTACATTGAAAAAGGATAAATCTTTATATCTTTCCCTGTGTCAAGAACAAAAGGATTTTAGCTCCAGGTTACTGAAGGTTGAAGAGAATCAGACTTTGATGTCTGGAAAAATTGATTCTATTGCTGCATCACTAGAGTTGCTGACATCAGTTTTTATTCTTGATGATGTCAAAAAGGGGGAGAAAATACCTAAAGACAAATGCAGAAGGACTCCAACTTTGAGACTGAGGGATGATTCAAATGATGGTGGAAGCAGGGAAACAGAGAAAAGGTCAAAGTCTTCTCAAGAGCAAGGGCGACTTAGGTCAAACTCTGCTAGACAGATAAACTCTGAGAGGTTAAACTCTGGTAGTCAATCTTCTTCAAGACTTAAAAGTCTAGTGATTTCATCAAATCCAATTACTGATGAAGAGATTGCTGCTAAGATTTTCTTGGAAGAACATGGCAATGAAGCTACAATGGAAGATATAGATGCTGAGATGAAGCTTCTTGCTGAAGAACACCAGAAAAAGATTAAAGCTGGTACTTATAAGAAAAAATCAGTAAAGGCTCCTAGAAAGAAGGAAGTTGGAATTTCTATCAAAGAAAATACTCAACAGAGTATACAATATACAAGGAGGCCTGTGATTGCAAATACTGATAAAGGAAAAGGTATACTGGTAGAAGAAGGACAGTTACCAAAGAAGAATTATTCAACCTCTGACGTTGCTCAAGTTGAATCAAGGATAAATAGATCAACCTCTGACGTTGCTCATGTTGATGTTTCTACTAAAGTTGTGACAACCTCTGACAATGCTCAAGTTGTACAAATTCAGCAAGCTCCACAACTTCAAGGTTTCTTGAGACCTGTACTTTCTGAAACTCTGACGCTAGAACCTGTGAACTTTTCTCAAACCAGGACAGTACTTGGAAAAGAATCTTATGACAAGTCTGGTTTAGGTTCACACAGGGAAAAGAGAATAAATAACAGACCTTTAGATCAAACATCACTGACATAAGCTGGTATTGGGGTATCTCAAGAGAGCCTTGATAAACTAGAATCTGTTCAGATGGTCTATCATAAAGGATTAAAGAAAGAATTTTTGTTATATTTTATGTCTGATGGAAGAGTTTACAGAGTAGGAGAAGCTGATATTCAATTGAAGCTATGGGAAGAGCTTGAGTATGTTTTATACCTTCTCAAAGTCAAAAATAGAAGTACTCACAATGCTGCTTTAGTTCTAAGAGAAAGGATGCTGAACACAAAAACTATGCTTGGAGGAGGAGTTTCTAGTGCATACATTCCTAAGTACAGAGATGCTTATGGAAAGATTGTTGAGATGAAGAGAAACAGTGCTAAGTTTAAGACAGCACTGGGAATAAAAGTCTTGGAATTTAACTTAGAGTCTGATAAATCATACTATATTCGGCTAGGGAATGAAATGAGGAAGAACAACATTTATTCTCTGAGAGCTGCTATCTACCAGACTGGAGAATGTGATCCAGAGCTCAAGGAACTGAAAGAAATCATGGTGGAAGAGCTAGAAAAGGCTGAAAGGAAGCTTCTCATCGATTATCTCAGGACAGTGCCTGATATTGAAGAGATTAAGTAAAGTCTGACTGTAAGTTTTAAAGTTTTCTGTTCTAAGTTAAAGTTAAACTCTGTTATATTTAAACACTGCATTTGTTATATGTTTTGACATCATCAATTATCTATTTAACTTGTACATTTTTATTATGCACAAGTTGGGGGAGATTGTTAGATATAATTGTTGACGTTTGCTCATCAGTGTTTAAGTACCAGGTACTCATCAGAGTTTAATAGAAGCCAGTCAGAGTTTGATAAAGTCTGACGGGGTGAAGAGTTTATTAACTGTCGGTGCTAATATGAAGATTCTAGAAGCAATATATCTTGAAGATGGAAAGAAGCAAGATATATTGAGACAGTTAAGGAAACGGAACAGAAGACAGAAGCAATCCTAATTTGATATAAATTGTATAGCTGATTTATAGGATATCAATTAGAGATTGATTATGTAACTGTGTATTATATAAACACAGATAGGTTAACCCTAAAAGGGATGCGAATACTGAATACATTATTCTTGTAACCTAGCAGCTCTCTGTGATTCTTTAACATTACTGAGAGAAGAGTTATTTTATATAATTCAGTTGTTGATTCATAAACAGTGTTCTTAAGTGTTATTATCATACTAATATTGATTATATATTGTGTAATTGGCCTAACATGACAAAAGTTTGATTAATTAAAATAATTAATTAAATTTTAGTGAAAATTAGTTTTGGGTTAAAATTAAATTTTCTGGAAATTTGAAAAAACAATGGCTGGAGAATTTATTGTTACCAAAACTAATCATGTCTCGTTTCAAAATCTGCAAGCCATTACGAATCCTCAAATTCGTGCATGGGCAGAGTTTTTGAACACACGTTCGTTTGTGGCATACGCTGTGAGTACTCCCGTAGTCCTTTGTATTGATCAATTGACTGTGTTGTACACATCCGCCACGGACACAAGTGAGAATAATGTCAGGTCTTTCAGTTTTGTTGTGCCAGGGGGCAGAACAATAAGGGTGACGGAACATGATTTTAATAGGGTTTTACAATTTCCAACAGAAAACCTTGTTCCTGATCCCACAACTGAAGAAATACATGCTTTCTTCACTCTCATTAGAAGTCAACAACCTAACTTCTTTGTGGGAGAGCTTCTGAAGCATTACTTGCCAAAGCCATGGAACTTTTTCTTTCATACCCTAATTCATGTTTTTACTGCCAAGCTAACAAATCTGCATGGTATTCCCTTATTCCTTCAAAAGATAGGGTTTCCCATTGCTAACAATAGGCGTATTAACATAGGAAGGCTATTGATTGATCAAGTAATCGTGTGCATGGGACCACTGGATGAAAGAACGGGCATAGATGAAGATGTGCTTTGTTTCTATCCTAGGTTCCTACAGCTAATTCTCAATGATGTCTTAACAGATAATGAACGAGAAGGTTTTGAAGACGAGGACACACAGGAGTGTATGAAGATGAAGAGCAATGCCATAACCGCTCTGATAAGGAAGAACAACTATCTTCCAGGGGTACCCACTGTTCTCACTGAATATCTAAGAACGGTGCCCCTACCACTTCTACCCCCAGGGGAACAGGTAAATGAAGGTAACATTCCTTAACCTGAACCTGAAATTGGTCCTGAACCAATGGATGTAGATCCAGAGCCCTCAGTGGCCATTCCTGACCAGGAGGTTGCAAACCCACAACCTCTAACCACGGTCGAAGAGCCTTTGGACGAGCCAAATGAAAACATAAACGAAGCTCCTTCCCCTACTATACCCAGTATACAGACATCCATGAGTGTAAAGGGAGACAGTGCCAAAGCAGCACCACATAAGGAGATCCACCCTTCAACAGCAGCTCTGCCTACCTCTAAAAGGAGAAGAACAGAAACCGAGGCAACTGTTGATACTTCATTTCTCTCATCCAAAGAACCCTTCACAGATTTTTCTGATTTTGATTGGGCAATGCTAACTAAAGCCATATCTGAACCCATTGCTGAATCAAGTAAGGAAGAATTGACGGAAGCAACTGGTGTTCCAACCATATTACGGTCAGGTTCACTGGTTGAAGGTTTTAAGAACCAAGGGTCTTCACAGACGTCGAGAGAAGGCTTTGACCTAAATGCACAATCTAAAGGGTCATTGTCTACCTCCCCAGATGGAACATATCTGGATCCTGCGGGTAAAGGGTCTGACGTAGGTGCAGATCGGAAACTCGTTGACAATGAATCAATTACTATTGAGGAGTCAACTGAGGTGAAGTCTTTACAGACTCAAGGGGAAGATTCGGGATCTCTGCTGTTAATAGAGCCTTTTTCTAACCCCCTAGAGATTCAAACTCTAGATCCTACAAAGGATATATCATCTACGGATGATCAGCAACTTGGTTTAACCAAGGACGGGGACTTGCGAAGCCCCATTGCACCACCGGTGACCTCCTTAAGGATGGCTACGGTGTTTTCTTCTGCAGGTACAACGAGCAAAAAGGGACTGAGTGAAACAAAAACACTTACACCTGGCCTGAGTGGGAAAGGTAAAATGATTCAAACACCGACAGAAACGTTGAGTGTACACCCAGAGCCAAATGTGAGGAGTGACACCTTAACCCTTCCAAATATTGATGATTTGCTGTTACCAACAGAAAGAGAGTTACAAGTTCAATCTACCCTCAAGGAGATGACAGTTCATGACAAAGAAGGAAATCCACTATTCAAGGTTCCACTGCGACCTTCCTTTGACCAAGGGATCTCCTCTAGTCAAGCTAATGCTTCTTTAAAATCTATTCAAGAGAAGGTTGACTTGGCTGCAGCTGATTCCAGAAGAACATTCAGGGTCATTGGCAGTGCATCTGGCACTATAACAGGTACGAAGCAGGCAGTGGACTCCTTAAAGAAGGAATCTATGGACGAACTGATCGAGTTGAGGACGGACGTCAAGGAACTTAAAGATGGATTCATGAATGAAGTAGATGCTTTGTCGCAAGGACAAGAAGCTTTGAGAGAAGACGTTCTGGTTATCCGGGATGGTCAAGCTAGGGTAAAAGATGCAATGAACACCCTTTCTAGAGTGGAGTCTAAGCTGAACCAGAGACTGGACAAGATTGAGAAGACTACCAACTACAGATTGGACGACATTGACCTGAAGCTGGCTTCTATGCACGAAATGAATAAGGATCTATTGGATTTCATGGAAAATCAAAGTGATGGAGTACAGTCAATCTGGACTATGCTGAAGAACCAACAAACTGGCCAACCTGGTCCTTCAAATCAGCAACCTGATCCTTCTACTACCTTTTATGCTGAGGATGCTTTCGTCGAGGATTCCTCAACTAAGGGGGAGAAAGTTGGAGAAGGGGAGAAAGAGAAGCCTAAGGATGGATGGGGAGTTTGGGAAACAGTTGAAGCTATTCTAATTAGATAGTACTGGATAGAAGAACTTGTACAGGAAGAAGAGAAGAGTGAAGAGGAATTTGAGGTCATGCAAGAGCAACCAATTGAGGAGGAGCATGAGCCATATTATCCAGAGCCCATTGAACATCCAATATGGAAGGATATTATGGAAAAAGAAGCAAATTCTCTGTCAGCTGAAGAAGAAGCTGCCTTGGAAGCAATAAGAGCTCAGAGAGCTGCAGTAGATGCCAGGCAAGCTGAGAAAGAGAAACAACAAGCAATTCTGAGGAGTGAAAAACTGAAGAGATTCAAGGTGTATAATGAAGTGAGGAGGAAGAAGATGATAGATCTGGCAAAGAAAGAAGGTAATGACTGGGAGATGGCTTATAAAACCTTTTGCGGAGTTGAAGATGGATTAGAAGTCAACGACAATGCTGAGGTGGAAGTTATCATTCAGGACATCAGAAGTGCCAATCTTGAAGATCAGACTTACTTCAAAGCATTGAGAAACTCTATGATCTTTCTGAAAGCTAGGGTTAAAGCAAATGGTGCCTGGATCTTATTGATAAATTTTCTGGAGAAAGGTACATTTGTGATTTCCACTAAGTTTTTAGAACAGAGGACATACACAGAGTTGCAGGTTATTCTCATCAAGATTCAAAGGACGACAAGGCTAAATGAACTGCTCCGTGAGCATGTTAAGGAGATCTTGATGAAAGTCGGTCCAGAGATTACTGAAGATCCCCCAATGGTTAGATTCATGACGAATGACTTGTTCAGAATCTGCTATTTGGCTGAGGACAAACTGAGAGACTACCCAAGCAACTATCTAATCTCAGTTGAGAAGTATCTTAGATCCACTGGATTCTCATCAACGGAGAAGGACAAAGCAGCAGACACTCTTAGAAGATTTCTAATGGAGAATGTTCCTTACTATAGGAAAAGAGTGGAAAGAGGATTGGAAGTGCATACCATATTGCCAAACATGCCAAAGCTAAACAAGAAAGATGTTAACATTGCATGGTTATGGGCTGGAGTGGGTCAAGAGGTTGAATATATTGGAAGACACATCCAAGGAGCAATCCTTAAACCTGGAGAACCACTGCACTATCTATCAGTGATGATTATCAAGCTGCTAACTCCGATCCAATGATTGAAGAAGGTGAGATTGGAATGGACTGAAGATTGAAGCAAAGAACAAAAGAACTATCAGCTCAGACTAGAGGAGCAACTTCATTGTATAAAGTTTTATTGTTTTTTTGATTTATGAAATCTGGAAATGTATATATATCTGATCCAGAATGTATTTAATATTATTACGATGTCTTACTTTAATTAGTTTAATGTTTCCTTAGTTAGTTGATTTATCCTCGAAGTATTTGCTTGTCGAACTCTATCCAATCAAATAGGGGGAAATTGTAAAGCATAATGTAACATAAGATGTAAAAGAGATAACTACAACACAACAAAGGACAAGACAAACAATAATATTAACAGAAGCACAGGAATCCAGAATCAAAGAAGAAAAGGTAAACTCAAAAAATCAAAATACGTTATGTATTCTTGAACTCCGTAAACAGGTCACGGAAAGAAGTTCATGAAAATGTCCAAGCCTCAGTGACAGCAAAAGAAACAAGACTTTCAAGACGACAGAAGTATGTGAATGATTTAGGGTTAAGTACCACGGGATTCCAGTGATTTATTTGAAGCAAACAGAACGACAAGGGACTTATCAGAAGCATTGAATTGAAGACATAAAAGAAGAATTGATCAAGTGTTATTCATCTGTGAACCAGACCAGTTGCACTAGGTGACGGCACTTAAAAGATCAAGTTGTTTTATCGCCTCAGAAGAAAGTGATACAGTCTATTACTTAAACACCCTGAAACTTTTCTAAAGGCTAACAAAAAGAAAAGGTTCGATCGTTTTTCTATTTAGAAAACCATCGAATGAAAAGTATTAAGGAAATGAAAACTATGATAAAGTAAATGTTCCATTCGATAGTTTTTATTTAAAAACCATCGAATAGAATATCTACTTTATTCATTCGATAGTTTTCAATTTAGAAAGTGGGTGAAAAGTTTTCTTTGTTGGACAAGTTGATGAGAATTGGACGGCCAAGATTGTTTCTACAATTAAGGTTCGATAGTTTTCTAAAAACTAAGACTACAATTACAACAGAGGAAGTGTGTCTTCTTCAGTCAGGTTCATTCACTACAAAAGAAATTACGGAGAGAGAGGAAAAGCCAGAGAGAAAATTCTTAGAACATTAATTCTGCTGAAACTCTATCATTGTATTGATTGTGAATAACCTAGAACTCATTGAAGCTAATCTATGGATTAGAAATTGTAGCACCCCTCGAGGTTTATATTTATAAAAAGATATATTCCCTGAAACTTGATTTGGTTTGGTGTGTTTGATTTCGTTATAGAAGGTTTGGTGTGTTTGATTTCGTTATAGAACTGAATGATTAATCCGCGAACGAAATTGAATTATTTGTGAGTATCGTATTCAACCCCCCCCCCCCCCCCCACCCCTTCTACGATACTTTGGACCTAACAGAAACCATCAGGCCTAAAAACTTTCCTGAGCATACGCCAAAGGCACACTTAGCTAGATTCAACATCATCTTGTGGTGCCTCAGCACTCAAATGCTTCCCGTAAATGTTTATATGATCAGCCTTATCGAGACTTTTAACCAACATGTCATCCACATAGACTTCCATGGTTTTGCCAATCAGGTGTTCAAAAATTTTGTTCACCAACCTTTGGTAAGTTGCTCCTGTATTCTTAAGCCCAAATGCCATAACCAAATAACAGTAAACACCAAAGTCAGTGATGAATGATACCTTGGAGATGTAATCTTTGTGCATCTTAATTTGGTTGTATCCACTAAAGCCATCCATGAAGCTTAGCATCTCGTGCCCATTTGTGGCATCTATCAGAGCATCAATCCTTGGCAAGGGAAAACAATCCTTAGGACATGCATCGTTTAAATCAGTGAAGTCCACACACATCCTCCATTATCCATTGGCCTTTTTTACCATTACTGGGTTAGCCAACCATTCTGGGAATTGAATTTCTTCAATGAACCCGGCTTCCAGAAGCTTATCTACTTCCTGCTTGATGACCTCTTGCCTCTATGGAGCAAAATTTCTCTTTTTCTGTTTCACAGTCTTCCTTTCGGGATCTACAGTCAATTTGTGGGTTATCAAATGGGGATCAATCCCTGGCATGTCGGCCACTATCCAAGTGAAAACATCATTATTTTCTCGAAGAAAGGTTATGATCTTGCTCTTCAATGGCTCAGGTAACAATGCTCCAATGTAAGTAACCTTCTCCGGTTCACCAGGAACTAAGGGAATTGGGATTAGATCCTCAGCTGGTTTCCCTCTTCTATCCTCGTTATCTCTTAGCATCCATATCTTCAATGGGGAGAACCCGCCCCCCGACTCCATCAGGCCTTAACGCGGCTACGTAACAGCTTCTAGCCATCTTTTGGTCTCCCCATTCTTCACCAATCCCATTTCTTGTTGGAAACTTGATTTTCATATGATAAGACGAGGCAACAGCCTTGAACGCATGAAGACCCGTCCTTCCTAGGATCGCATTGTAGGTTGAGGATGCTTTTATAACTATGAAGTTCAACATCTGAGTAGACGTTTTCGAACCTTGTCCCATTGTCATAGGGAGTTGGATTGTACCTTCTACCTTTGATTCCACTCCATTGAATCCGTATATGGGCATATTCGAGGGTGTCAACTGAGAATTAGTATAGCCCATCTTGATAAAAGCATCATGGAACAAGATGTCTACTGAAGCCCCATTGTCAACCAAAACTCTCTTTGTTTCAGAATTGCCTATCATAGGTATGATGACTAAGGGATCATCATGAGGAAACTTCACTCCTTCCAAGTCAGAATCATCAAAGCCTATTGATATTTCCGTTCTTGCATGATTTGGTGCTTCTCCAACCACAGTCATTACCTCTCGGGCATAGGCTTTCCTTGAGTTTCGGGAGGACCCAACAGCAGTTGGTCCTCCAAATATCATGTTGATGACAGGCCCTCGGGGTTTAGGATTATGATCTTGATAGTGGTCCCTTTTGTCGTAATCCTTTCTTTCATAGTTTCCTCTTTGACTCCCTTGATTTCCATCCGTAGTGAATTTATTGAGTTTTCCTCTTCGAATCAAAAACTCAATCTCATCTTTCAGTTGTCTGCAATCATCCGTATCATGACCGACTTCTTTATGGAATCGACAAAATTGGTTTTGATTCCTTTTAGACATGTCAGTCCTCAGTGGCTTCGGCCATCGGAGATCCTCTTCCTTTGTTATTTCCATCAGAATTTGGCTCCTGGGAGTGTTTAATCTTGCGTACTCCGTGAATCTTGGCCCAAAATTGTTCCTCTTAGGTGGGGAATCAGAATCCTTTGACGTTCTAGGAACCTTTTCTTTAACATCGTATTCCTAGGTCTCCTTTCTTTTCTTTGGATTTCCGCTGCCACCAGCAGCGAGCTCATACTTTCTCATGTTTTCTTCAGCCTTGATGTACTTTCCGGCTCTATGTTGGAGCTTCAACATGCTCTCGGGTGGATGCTGATCATCAGTGGTTCCTTGTTGTAGGGCTATCATAGCTACTTTATCTTCTAGATCCGGGACCTTCAAGGCCTCTCTAGTGAATCGATTTATATAGTCTCTTAAATCTTCATTCTTTCCTTGCTGGATTCCCATGAGCGATACAGAGCTCTTCTCATGCACCCTTTCACTAACAAATTGGTTGATAAACGCTTTGCTCAGCTCCTTAAAGGATCCAATTGAATTGGGAGGTAAACGGTTGTACCAACGTTGAGCCATGCCCGCTAGGGTTTGTGGAAAAGCTTTGCACTTAACCGCATCATTTGTTGGCTGCAACAGTAGTGCATTAGAGAAAGTTCTCACGTGATTTGCGTGTTAGATCAGGATTCAATGAACATCAGGATCTAGACTCAAATGATCAGGATTTCTTTCGTCATCAGTATTGCACGAGCGTCAGTATCAGAATTGCTATCAGGATTACTATCAGGACTGTGATCAGGATTTATCATCAGGACTGGAAGCTGATCAGGATTACAACTTCAAGTTATTTATGGAGTCTAGTTAAAGAAGGAAGTTTATTTTATCGGTTTCTAGTTTATAGGAATGCAACTGTCGGTTAGGATATGTTTCAATATAGTTGGTAATTGATTTGGACTTATCTTGTAATCGATAGAGAAGCTGTGTAGTATATAAACATAGTTTAGGTTTTGATTTTATATCAATCACATACATGAGTATATTGTAACCTAGAAGCTCTCAAGAACATCAAAATTTCTTGAGAGAGTTTGTAACAGTTTTATATCAGATTTAATAAAGCTGTTATTATTCTTTCATATTTGTGATCTATATTTTATTAAGTCGAGAATCTTATACAATTGTATTCAACCCCCCTTTTACAATTGTTTATTACTGGGCAACAATTGGTATCAGAGCAAACTGATTTAAATTTGAATCAGATACGATCTAAAGATGTCGACAACCAAGTATGAAAGCATGAAGATTCCCATTCTGAAGAAAACTGAATACCCTACATGGAGGGTAAAGATGTTGATGTATCTAGAAGCAATGGGTCTTGAATATCTGGACAGGATTCGTGATGGACCATATATCCCTACGAGACTTGTTGGACAAACAGATACTGTACCTGAACACTACGTGGTCAAAGTAAAAAATGAGTGGACTCCAGAAGAGAAAGCTGACGTTCTCAGGGATGCTAAGATAAAGAATATCCTGCACAGCAGTCTTTATGTTGTCATGTCTAACAGGGTGATTGTATGCAAGTCTGCAAAGGAAATTTGGGATACTTTGGAAACTCAATTCCAAGGATCTGCATCTGTCAAGAAAAACATAAGGGCTCTACTTATACAAGAGTATGAACAATTTGATGCTAGACCTAATGAGAGCCTTACTGACATGTATGATAGATTCCTGACAGTCCTGAACAATCTATCTCTAGTTGGCAAAGAGTATGTAATTGAAGACTCAACACCAAATTTTTTAGGGCTTTACCAGAAGAATGAGACACACAAACCTCAATTATTAGGCACCAGTATGATCTAAACACTTTGTCTCTTGATGAGGTTTATGGAATGCTAAGAACCTATGATCTTGAGGTTCAACAAAGAAAAAAAAAATCAGCAAGGCAAAGTCTATAGCCTTGAATGTTGAGGCTAAATCAAAAGGAAAAGTTGTGGAGGTATCTAGAAGAAAATCTAGAGTGGAGTCAGATCCTGATGACTCATCAGATACTGATGGCTATCCTGATGCCAATACTGATGATGATTCTACTGACTTAGACATCGAAGAGATGGTTGCTATGATAGTCAGGGGCTTCAAGAAGATGAAATTCAGGAAGGCTAGAAGACAAGGCAACTTTCAGAAAAAGACCTTCAATGCTGACAAAGACAAGTACATTAAGAAGGACAGCAAAAGTGGCAAATTTGACAAGTCAAAGATAAGGTGCTACAAGTTTAATGGAATGGGGCACTTTGCAACTGAGTGCAAGAAAGCTAAAGCACTCATCACTTCAAGCAAGGATTGGATGGACTCTTCCTCAGATTCTGACACTGAGGTGGTCAACTATGCCCTGATGGCCAATACTGATGAAACTGTTGTTCCTGATGAAAAGGTACCAAATATTGTTTTTGATTTTGATACTGATAATGCCTTTGAGTTAAGACGTTTTCTAAAGTCATTGCATATTAGCTTTAGAAGTCAAACTGCTGAGAATACTAGGATCTTATCTGAGATGTTTGAACTTAGGAAAAGGAATGAGCATTTAGAAGCTGAGTTTTCTTTTATGCACGAAGTACAAAAATAATGTGATAATGCTAAACACATGCACTTAGAGATGAAATTTAAATGTACTGCTCTAGAAAAAGAACTTGAGTTTGCTAATGAGAAAATCAGAACCTGGACAGACTCCGGAAGGAAATTTCATGAAATTAATACTTCTAAGAATTGGAAAGAGTGTCTAGGATCTAAGTCAGATGAAGATAAGAAATTGAAAGAGAAATTTGTGATAAATGAGACAGTAAGTCCAATGACCTATAGACCTGTTGTCGGTTTTACAACCTTAACGCAAGAGCACGTATCACAACAAGTAGTAAATAAGTTCGTTCCCACGAGGACTACAAATAAGCTGTTAAATACCACTTACTATCTTTCTTTCAATTCAAGTCTGATAAAAATCAAATAAAGTTTTTATTAAATTACCACTAATAATTAAGCTAACACTAGGGCTGTCAAAAAAATCCGAAAAATCCGATATTCGTCCGAAATATTTGTATTCGTATCCGGAATAAAGCGGATTTTATCCGTATCCGAAATAAAGCGGATATTATCCGTATTCGAATTCGGTAGTTGCGGATACGAATATGGATATAGGTGCATCTGTATCCGGTAATATCCGAATCCGAAATTAAATAAATATGATAAATAAATAATATTATATATATATAGTTACATGTATATATATATATAATTTAATCATTAAACAATATATTTATATAAGTTGTAGATAATTGTAAACATATATATATATATATTACAAATTTTATATTTTAAAATAAATAAAATGATACTAAAAAGTAAATTTTTGAAAAAAATAAAATAGACTTTAATAAATTTAAGTTTTAGTTTAGTTTACTTTTTTTTAAAAAAAATTAAAATTTTATTATTTTTTCACTTTTTTTGAATTAAAATTTAATATAAAAACTAAAAAAATTTCACTGAAATTCGGATTCGGATATTATCCGTATCCGGATAGTATCCGGCGGATTCGGATTCAGATATTTTTATTTAAATATTTTCGGATTCGGATACGGATCCGGATACGAATTCAGATTTTCAGATTCGGATTCGGATACAGGCAGATCCGTATCCGAATTGTCCGTTTGACAGCCCTAGCTAACACAATATCAAATAATAAATTCCAAGAGAATGAAAACTAGGCCTTAACTTCATCTAATGTCCTTTAACAAGCTTCTTCTTTAACCTCTATTCTCGTGGTCTAATTGCTAGTCCAAGGCTATCAAGTACGCACAAGGACCTTCTGAATCTCAAGTGACTCTAATTTATGAATTAACCCCCATATTCCTATGTAGAGTTTAAATCCATAAACAGCATTAAGTTTCGCCTTAATTGGACTGCCTAGGGTGTTTAGGTATATTACTATCCTAACCATAAATTAATATAAATATTAATCCTAGGTTATATTGATTGGGTCTTAACTTAGGGTTTCTTTTCCAAGTCCACCTAAATTACTGATTCAATATCAAGGGTGATCAATCTTTTGAGAAGCATTAAACGCAAACCAATACAAGCAATCAATATGACCACAAAAACATAGAATTAAAGAATACAACTTATGTATTAACAAAAGAATCCATTTAAAGGTCTAGAGAGAAACTTAGTTCATCATCTCAAAAGAAACCAATACACAAGAGTATGTAAACAAGATGTAAAAGTAAGGAGAAAAGATGAAATCTGTAATCGCAGCAATCTCCAAAGCTTCTTCCCTCTTGAGCGTAGCCTCCCTTTTTCTCTCTTCTTAGATGTATGTAATAATACCTAATGATATCTGATGTATGTATATGTATCTAATAAAAGTATTTTAATACTTTGAGGAAAATACAATATGTTTCCTAAACTGATTCTGCTTTTCCAAGGAAATTCGTAACTGACTGTTCCTCTGTAATTCTGGCCCGTTCCAGTTGTAATTTGATATCTGGACCACTTCAGAGTGAAATATAATTCTGTTATCTTCGCGTGGGCTGTTAAATCGTCCAATTCTGACTTCTGGAACTCCAGATGTGGCCCAAACATTTTTGTACTTGCGTGTAGCCCAACAAATCCGAATTTCCTTCTAATAAATCTCCAAATTAAGCTCTTTATTCTCCAATCCTTCCAAGTTTAGGATTCCTTGCTTCCTACAATAAAACATCAGAATTTAATTAATAAAAGTCCAATTAAATGCAAAATATAATAAATATGATGAATAAAATCATATAAAATATATATAAATATATAATCTATCACATGTTATAGACAAGACCAAATCAAAGCTTAAACATGTTAAATTTGTATTTGGTAATGATCCCAATTCTACTTTTGAAAAGGGATCTACTTCTGCTAATACAGTCTCTAATGTGAAGTCTAAACCTGTTAAGAAAAATGAAAAGAAAAATATAGGTTTATTGTCTCAGAAACAACTTAAGGATAAAGTTTGTGAGGTAACAGGGAAACAAAAGTCACCTACTGTCAAAAGAAACAGGAATGGTAAAGTTGGGATTAATAAAGAGAATAATTATAAGTTTATCCCAAATGCACCAAGAAAGTGTTGCTATACCTGTGGTAACTCTAATCATCATGCTATTGATTGCAGGAAGAGTAAAAAGAAGGTTACTAAGATTCCTAGGTCTGATGTTAGGAATAGATCAGTATTTTATAAACCACAGAAGTCTTGTTTTTATTGTGGCAGTAAATGACATTCTATTTATACTTGTGAAGAATACCATAATTTGTACCTTAACTTTTATGATCCTTTACCTAAGTTTAATAAAAGTGCAAATTTTGGTAGATCTAAGAATGTCAATATGAAGCATGCATCTGTAAATACTTATACTGACAAAGCAAATCCTGATGGATTTTATCCTGTCAGGACTGTCAAGGTCAAAAAGTCTTCTGCTGCTAAATCTAGTATAATACATGGAAAAGGAACCCAAGAAGTGTGGGTTCCTAAATATTCTAACTAGTGAATTGTTATTCTGATTGCAGGGTAAAAAGAAAAGTGTGTTAGTCATGGATAGTGGATGTTCTGTGCACATGATTGGAAACAAAGCCTTGTTATCATGTCAACTTCTATTCCACACACTGTGAAGTAGTCAGCAAAGCATCAGGAAAGGTTACACTCACTGGCTATAGGCATGGTAACATTTATGAAGCCAACATTCACACCAATACTGATGGCTCCCCTACCTGTCTCATCAGTAAAGATTCAGTAGATGAAAGTTGGAATTGGCATAAGAAGATTTCTCATCTCAACTTCAGCAATATCAATGAGTTGGTTAAGAAAGATTTGGTTAGAGGATTACCTAAAGCTTTGTATACTCCTGATGGACTCTGTGATGCATGTCAAAAAGCAAAACACAGAAGGACATCATTCAACAGTAAATTTGAATCCTCTATTGGTGAACCATATCACATGCTACACCTTGACTTATTTGGACCAGTCAACATAATGTCCATCAGTAAGAAAAGGTACATTCTTGTAATTGTTGATGAATACTCTAGATTCACCTGGGTGTACTTTCTGCACATAAAAGATGAGACTCCAGAAATACTATTGGACCATGTGAGAATGATTGAGACAGGCTCAAAGTACAAAGTCAAGATTCTGAGAAGTGATAATGGTACTGAATTCAAGAATTCAAAGATGGAAGAGTTCTGCAAATACAAATGAATAATTCAACAATTTTCTGCTCCTGGCACACCCCAGCAAAATGGAGTAGTTGAAAGAAAGAACAGAACTCTTATTGAAGCTGGCAGAACTATGTTGGAAGAAGCTAAATTGCCTACATACTTCTGGGCAGAAGCGGTCAATACAACATGTTATACTCAAAATCTCACATTGATAAACAGACATGGTGTAACTCCCTATCAAATGCTCAAGGAGAAAAAACGAAGTTTGAAGCATCTGCATATGTTTGGTTGTAAATGTTTTGTTCTCAGAACTCATCCTGAACAGCTAGGGAAATTTGAAACAAAGGCTGATGAGGGAATTTTTATTGGCTATCCTGCATCTAAAGCCTTTAGAGTTTTTAACTTGAGAACAAGGACTGTCATGGAGTCAATACATGTATCTTTTGATGATAAGAAGATAATTGGACTGAATGAAAACTCTCATGATAGTTTGGTCTTTGAAAATGAAGCTACCAAGGAACCTGAAAAATTGGAATCAGATACTGATGGTTCACCAAATCTTGATGATCCATCAAATCCTGATGACTCACCAAATACTGATGGTGCTACTGATGATACTACTGACAGTCCACATGTTGAGGGGGAGCAACAGCAGACTGTTACTAATACTGATACTACTCAATCATTAGGACAGAATACTTCAGATATTGATTCAAGTGATAATCCTGATAATCCATCAGGAGGAAATAACAACAATTCAGGGGGAGCTTCTACAGAAGCAAATTCATCTAATCAAGACAACACCAATCCTGGGGGAGCATCCACTTCAAGGAATGAATTACCACCAGCTAGGAAATGGACAAGAAGCCATACTCATGATTTGATAATTGGGGATCCTGATGCAGGTGTTAAGACAAGAAGTGCAACTCAGAATGAATGTTTATATCACAACTTTCTATCAAAGGAGGAACCAAAGAAAGTTGAAGATGTACTTAAGGATGCTGATTGGGTTACTGCAATGCAAGAAGAACTGAATGAATTTGAAAGAAATGAAATCTGGAAACTAGTACCAAGACCAAAGAACAGGTCAATTGTTGATACAAAATGGATTTTCAAAAACAAGACTGATTCAGATGGTGTAATTATCATACACAAAGCAAGGCTAGTTGCAAAGGGGTATTCTCAACAAGAAGGAATTGACTATGATGAAACTTTTGCTCATGTTGCAAGACTAGAAGCCATCAGGATCTTTCTGGCATATGCAGCTCACAAGAAATTCAAGGTTTTCCAGATGGATGTGAAAAGTACTTTCTTAAATGGTGAACTAGAGGAAGAAGTCTATGTTGAACAACCTCCTGGTTTCATTTATCCAAAATATCCAAATCATGTTTACAGATTGGATAAAGCACTTTATGGACTAAAGCAAGCTCCAAGAGCATGGTATGAAACATTAGCTCAATTCTTACTGGAAAGTGGATTCAAAAGAGGTACTATTGATAAAACTCTGTTTTATTTGAATCATGGTAAGGATTTGCTTTTAGTTCAGATTTATGTTGATGATATCATCTTTGGGTCAACAAACAATAAGCTTTGTGAGAAGTTTTCAAAGCTTATGCAGTCTAGATATCAAATGAGCATGATGGGAGAAATGAGTTACTTTCTTGGTCTTCAAGTTAAACAGACTGATGATGGCATCTTTATCAATCAGTCAAAGTATACAAAGAATTTATTAAAAAGGTTTAACATGCAAGATAGTGCTACTGCAAGTACTCCCATTGCTACAGCTACCAAACTTGATCCTGATCAAGGTACTGAGGTAGATGTAACTAACTACAGGGGAATGATTGGCTCTCTATTGTATCTCACTGTAAGTAGACCAGATATCATGTTTGCAACCTGTCTTTGTGCAAGATTTCAAGCAAATCCCAGGGAACCTCATTTGATTGCAGTTAAAAGAATTTTTAGATATCTCAAAGGCACTCCTTCACTTGGTCTTTGGTATGCAAGGGAATCAGATTTTGGTTTGTGTGGTTACTCAGATGCTGATTTTGCAAGATGCAAGATAGACAGGAAAAGTACTTCAGGAAGTTGTCAGATTTTGGGTGGTAGACTAGTTTCTTGGTTCAGTAAAAAGTAAAAGTCTATCTCTACTTCAACTGCAGAAGCTGAGTACATTGCTGCAGGAAGTTGTTGTGCTCAGATAATGTGGATGAGAAATCAGTTGTTAGATTATGGTCTGTCATACTCCAAGATCCCGATTTATTGTGATAACCAAAGTGCTATTGCAATGACAGGAAATCCAGTTCAGCATTCTCTTACTAAACACATCAGTATTAGATATCATTTCATAAGAGAACAGGTACTGGAAAGAACAATTGAACTACATTTTGTTCCTACTGATCAACAACTAGCTGATATATTCACCAAGCCACTGCCTGAAGCTACTTTCAACAAGTTGGTGAATGAACTTGGAATGATGAACTTTGAGAATTTCTGAGGAAAGCTACAGAGAAGAAATCCTGATGATTGTCAAATCCTGATGGTCATTCAGAAAGGTATGTCATTTTGATCAAATCCTGATAGGCCACAATCCTGACAGGAAGTCAACTGGTCAATCCTGATGGACATGTCAGTATTTCATTGCTTAATTTGTGCCTGATTTTTCGTCCGTATCTGATGAGAAACGTTTGAGCTTTAAGTTGGACAACTGTATGCGCGCGTGTGTCACACTGATATAAATATACACATAGATACACATCAAAAGCGGTGCAGTTATGTTTAATTACACACGTAATTTGGTCCACTAATTATTATTGCACAAATCACAGCATGCCACCTGTCACTGAGAGTAATATTTTGTTTTAACAAAATACAATTGATTTTCTAAATTACCGTTTACTCTCTCAACATCAGTTTTTGCTTTTCACCTTCTCTCTGAGCTCACGAACCCTAATTTCTTAATCTCAATTCTCAAGCTTTCTATACAGTAAAAATGGCGTCTTCATCATTCATGAACAAACAAACAGTAATTAGTGGTGTTACTTTTGCCACTAACAACTGTGTAGCTGTTTTGGACCATTAGGAATTACCCACTGAGTTCCATATTATTCAGGATTTCTGACAAGGCTGTCGCGTGCCTATCAAATAATAATATTATCTAACAAATCCTTCTAACTATGTAGTAGGGCAAGTTAGAGTCGATCCCACAGAGACAAACGTATCAATCACTAGTTATTCTTGATTCAATTCAACTAAGCAAGTAACACAATAAATTGTTGAGAGATTATTAATCTAAATATTACACTAAAGCAAATATGTGGTATTTATCAATTAACTAAAAACATCTAGAATTAAGTATCCCCACTAGCATGAATCGATGCAATTATGATTTTCCACCCCAATTAATCATACACTACTCAAGAGGAAAGATGCGCCCTATAAAATACCAATAACCTCTCTCGAGTATTAATGGCTTCTCTAAAAATACACTCAAGCCTATTTTCATGGTATCATGCAATTTAGAGACATTAAACACAGCATCCTAACTTCCTAACAATCCGTTCTACCTATTTTCATGGAGAAGTTCATGTCCTTATTGGATAAATCACAACCATCTAAGTCCAACTTTCGATGATAAATAGATATTAGGTTCAAACAATACGCATAATCACGTCTGACATGTTATTGTTAATTAAGCACAACTCAATAAGCAAGAGCATACAACATAACTAAACTGGGGGGTTATGGAAAATCATACATCAATCATAACTAGGGTTCAACTTAACCCTAGATTAAATAACTACTCACTCATAATTAAACTAACAAAACACATAATATAATAAGAACACATGATAATATTAAGAACAGAGAATAAAAACCTTTAATCTTTCTCCAAGAAGAAAAGTACAAGTCTCTCTATGTCTGTATGTATCTATGTATCTATGTATCTCTGTATATCTCTCAGATCTGATTTTTATATATATCCTCAAATATTTTAATGCCTTGAGGAAAGTACAAGTACGTTTCCTAAACTGATTCTGTTTTACAAGGAAAAATCGTAGCTGACTTTTCTTCAGTAATTCTGGGCCGTTCCTGAAGTAATTTGATAATTGGACCACTTTAGAATAAAAGAGATTTCCATTATCTTCGTGTGGGTTGTTAAATCGTCCAATTCTGACTTCTAGATCTCAAGATATGACCCAAACAGTGAATTATGTGCAGGCAGCCCAACAAATCCGAATTTCCTTCTAATAAATCTCCAAATTAAGCTCTTTATTCTCAAATCCTTCCAAGTTTAGGATTTCCTTGCTTCCTACAATAAAACATTAAAATTTATTAAATAAAAATTCAATTAAATGCAAAATATAATAAATATGAGGAATAAAATCATATAAAATATATATAAATATATACTCTATCAAACATCCCCACACTTAGTATTTTGCACGTCCTCGGGCAAATAAAGAAATAAAAATAATACTAACTAACAGGTCCACCACTTTCGTAGATGACACGATTGCATTGAGCATATGCAACAAGCCGTTAAACCCTTAGGCAGCCCTAGTAGGACGAGTTTTGTCTCGTGAGGGTTTATAGAAGATATACCCACAAAATCAAATATTTTCAACCACCAAGTCTCTCAAACATGCAACATGTCATAGTACTCCACACATTGTAAATCTCAATCACATAACCTGAAAGTGTCTGAAAGTACAAGTACTCTCACTTTAAACATCATTAACACAAAATAATCCAAGTATGCACACAATGTCTAGATAGACAAAAATATCATGAGATAGACATCAAAGTCGCATTCAACAAGTAAGCATGCTATGGATAAAATTCTCACATTGCTCTCAATTCACACAAGTATATGGGTATAAGTGTATCGCTCAAGTTCAATCAATGTACTCATGTGCTACCATATGCTTGGTTGTCCACCAAATCTCCACCACCTCGTATATATGCATACATGAATCAAAAGGTCTTTGTTAAAGGTTGTAACGAGCTTAGGTACGAGGTAGGATATCAAAGAAACAGGCTAACAAGTGGCTAAACTTGATAACTGATAGAGAATAATGTTCACTTTTAATTAAAGCACCCAACATGAAACTTAGATCATGTAAAAGTTGATCAAGCTTTCAAAAGCATTAAACTTCAAAGCACATATACCCCATGTACTTTCCCACTTTCACATTGTATCAATCAAATGAACACACTATACTTTATCTTCCTCTTGCTCATAACTTTTTTTTTTTCAAAAGTCAAGTCATTCTCCAGTAACCAAGGGCAGTGAAAAGTCACCAAGAATGTATTTAATACCAACACACATGGATCGTTCCTTTCATATGACATTGCACTTGACACCCATTGATCTCAAAGGAGTACTTGATACTTGGTTGCAATTCCCATATCATATTTGTATCCCACAAAAATGTAACATTTTAACCAAAAGAAATCCCCACACTAGATATTCACCAATCCATCAATGAATCAATATGCTCTACCAGTAAATCAAGAAAAGAATAAATAAGTAGGCTCAAAAATTTTAGATTGGTGATATATGAAAGAAACAGGTAAAAGCTCAAAGGGTTTCACTAAGGATTATTTTTTATATGGGTACTGTATGGGTAAATGAGGTTAATCCTAGTGCCTTTATCATATTCATGCATACACATATCATGTAGTCTCAAAACGGTTTAAAACAAGTTCTAGAGCAACATGAATCATGATGAACATCACACAACAAAAGAAATGGATTGATATAAAATCTATCAATCATAAATTAGGCTCAAATCCTTACAAGGTGAAAGCATGCTTAACTCACTAAAATTGACCAAGAAGCATCTCAAGTTTTCAAATTTTCGCAAGTACACACAAGGAATTACCAAGCATCAAATGATTTTTTATGAATGTGACACTCAGAATTAATCATGCGAAATTAATCTACACAATGTGTACTTATCCATGCTAACATGCTTTTGAGACTAGGCAATTATATACAAAAAGTTTTAAATTTTCAAATTTTTTTGGATTTTATACTATATAATTTTTTTTTGTTTTTTTTAAATATATTATTATTAAGAACACGTCCCCACACTTAAGCGGTTCATTGTCCCCAATGAATAATATATATAAATATGCAAAACTAACAAGATCCTAAAAGAAATACAAAAAGAATAAGAGTGAAAAATTATACAAAGAAAGGTTAGAAATACTCCCCTAGTGCATGAAGTCTCGGTTGGAAAATGTGGGAGAGTGTTCCTCCTCCAAAATCTTGGGTTGCCTCCCAAGAAGCGCTTTTTTAAAGTCATTAGCTCGACCTTCTTATCAATCAACCTGGGGAATGGAGTGAAAGTGGAGCATCCACTTTCTCAACATATTTTCTTATGATCTCTCCCAAAAACTTATAAGTTTCATCCAAAGCTTTATCCAACAATACAACTCTTCTATCTCGAGCAAACTTTAAGAGTGCAACAACTATCCTTGACGTTTCATCTCGTGAGACAAACTTAAAAAGAAATTTAATAAGTAAGTCTTCCCAAGTGGTAATGGAATTTGAGGGTAACGAAAATAACCAATTTTTAGCTCCATCCCTTAGAGAGAAAGGAAATAATCGAAGTCGAATGACCTCATCAGAAACTCCATCACACTTGATAGTATCACAAATCTTCAAAAAGTTTTCAATATGAGCATCAGGATCTTCAACAGATAATCCACCAAACTGAATTTCACCAATCGATTTCATTATTAAAAGCTTCAAATCAACATTAGTGACATGTAAATCTCTCACCAAAATTGCTGGAGGTTTAGAGAGAAAAATATCAGCCTTCATATCTTGATCTTCACCTAAGGTCTTAACCATAAGAACAGCTTCATTACTCTTTTCAAGATCACTCTTCTTCAGAGAAGGGCTAAACAAAGAGTTGGAAAATTTAAATTCCAATTTCTCATCTCCAACTTCAAAAGAAATCTTCCCTTGCATCATATCAACTTTTGCACCAACTGTAGCTAAGAAAGGTCTCCCAAGAATAATAGAATTTTGTGCATCTTCCTCCATCTCCATGACAATAAAATCACATGGAATAAAAAACTTTCCTACCATGACAGGAACATCTTCAAGTATTCCAAGTGTAAATTTCACACTTCTATCTGCCAGTTGTAGAGATATACGTGTGGGTTTGAGTTCACCCATCTGAAGCTTATTGCAGATTGATAAGGGCATCAGACTTACACTTGCCCCAAGATCACATAGAGCTCGTTTGATTTCAAAATTCCCAAGTTTGACAGGAATAGAATAGCTACCTGGATCAGCTAGCTTTTTAGGAAGATTATTCTGCAAGATAGCACTGCACTCTGCCGTTAATGAGATAGTAGAACTTTCTTCAATCTTCCGTTTGTTTGACAATAATTCCCTAAAGAACTTCCCATATGAAGGCATCTCTTTGATAGCATCTAAGAAAGGAATATTAAGCTCTAACCTTTTCAAGATATCCATAAACTTCATAAACTTCTCTCCAAGCCTAGCTTGCACCAACCTTTGAGGAAACGGAACAGGTGGTACGTAAGGTCTGACTGGAGCAACTGTGAGTTCCTTCTTCTCTTCTTCAACTGCTTCTTGCACAATCACATTTTCAGATTGAATTTTTTCTCTATCTTCTTCAACGATCAAATTATCAGTACTCATCTTCATCTCTGGCCCTTGCAATTCCTGATCACTTCTTAACGTTATAGCATTCACGTGGGCTCTATGTGGTTGTTTAGTTTGGCCAGGAAGTTGGCCTGAAGACTTGTTAAGTTGATTCAACTGTTGAGCAATTTGAGTGGTTGTATTCTCCATCAACTTGTTATGAGCCTTTATCTCATTGATACTTGATTCAAAGTAATCATTCTTCTTTGCCTGTGTAGAGATAAATCCTTCCAAAAGATTTCCAAGTTAGATTTTTGTGGCTGAGCTGGTTGAAAACCTGACGGCTGAGAAAAATTATTTTGTGGAGGTTGAGCTTGAGCCTGGCTATTTCTGTAGGAGAAATTAGGGTGATCTCTCCAACCTGGATTATATGTGTTGGAGTAAGGATTATATTGTGGCCTTTGATTTTGGTTGTAGAGGGCATTTGCTTGTTCCATTGTTGTTCCAGAGGGATTGTATTGACAAGCATGTTGAGTGTGTCCAACTACACCACATATTTCACATGAGGCAACTGTAGATGAAGTTCTAGAATCCAATTGCTCAATCTTCTTAACCATTGCCTGCATAGTAGTATTCAACATGGTTAGAGCATCAACATCATACTTACCGCCCTTCTTAGGATGACTTCTGTCACTGTAAGGATAATTATCATTAGACGCCATCTCGTCTAACAAAGTTTTTGCATCCTCCGTACTCTTTTTCATAATAGATCCACCAGAAGAAGCATCAACAAAATTTCGAAACTCTTGTGTTAACCCATTGTAGAATGTTTGAATCAACAACCAGTCAGGAATTCCATGGTGAGGGCATTGTCTCTGAAGTCGTTTGAATTTTCTCCAACCATCATGAAGTGACTCGTCATCATCTTGACGAAAGTTAGATATTTCATTCCTGAGCTTTGAAGTCTTCTTTTGACTGAAGAATTTAAGTAGAAACGCCTTTGCTAGACTATCCCAAGTAGTGAATGTATTTGGTCTTTCATCCTTCAACCAATCTTTTGCTGTATCTCGGAGAGAGAATGGAAATAAGCGCAGCTTAATAGCATCATCACTAACATTGGTCAGCTTTATAGTATCACACTTTTCTAGAAAACTCTCAAGATGATCAACAGGATTTTCAGTGGACAATCCTGCGAAAGAATCATTGGAGACGAATTGTATGAATTGTGGCTTGAGTTCAAAGTGGGTAGCCGTGACTGTTGGTCTGACAATACTGGAGAGTATGTCTGTAGCGTCTGGCATACCATGCTCCCTGAGAGCTTTTGCAGCTGTCTCACCCATAACTTCCTTGTCTTTATTTTTCCTTCGTAGTCCTGCTTGTCTTCTTGCTGTAGCTTCAATTTCAGGATCAAGGGCAATTAAATTTTCTGTACCTGAACTTCGAGTGTGCATGCAACAAGTAAACTAGAAACAAAGATCAAATAACAAGGGAATAATAGCCGAAGCAACACAACCAAAAGACTTAGCTAAACTTACTCAAAAATTAACTAATCTAATATCGTTTTGTCCCCGGCAGCGGCGCCAAAAATTTGACAAGGCTGTCGCGTGCCTATCAAATAATAATATTATCTAACAAATCCTTCTAACTATGTAGTAGGGCACGTTAGAGTCGATCCCACAGAGACAAACGTATCAATCACTAGTTATTCTTGATTCAATTCAACTAAGCAAGTAACACAATAAATTGTTGAGAGATTATTAATCTAAATATTATACTAAAGCAAATATGTGGTATTTATCAATTAACTAAAAACATCTAGAATTAAGTATCCCCACTAGCATGAATCGATGCAATTATGATTTTCCACCCCAATTAATCATACACTACTCAAGAGGAAAGATGTGCCCTATAAAATACCAATAACCTCTCTCGAGTATTAATGGCTTCTCTAAAATACACTCAAGCCTATTTTCATGCCTTCTAACTATGTAGTAAGGCAAGTCAGAGTCGATCCCACAGAGACAAACGTATCAATCACTAGTTATTCTTGATTCAATTCAACTAAGCAAGTAACACAATAAATTGTTGAGAGATTTTTAAACTAATATTATACTAAGGCAAATTGTATTGTATTATAAATTAACTAAAACATCTAGAATTAAGTATCCCCACTAGCATGAATCAATGCAATTATGATTTTCCACCCCAATTAATCATACGCTACTCAAGAGGAAAGATGCGCCCTATAAAATACCAATAACCTCTCTCGAGTATTAATGGCTTCTCTAAAATACACTCAAGCCTATTTTCATGGTATCATGCAATTTAGAGACATTAAACACAGCATCCTAACTTCCTAACAATCCGTTCTACCTATTTTCATGGAGAAGTTCATGTCCTTATTGGATAAATCACAACCATCTAAGTCCAATTTTCGATGATAAATAGATATTAGGTTCAAACAATACGCATAATCACGTCTGACATGTTATTGTTAATTAAGCACAACTCAATAAGCAAGAGCATACAACATAACTAAACTGGGGGGTTATGGAAAATCATACATCAATCATAACTAGGGTTCAACTTAACCCTAGATTAAATAACTACTCACTCATAATTAAACTAACAAAACACATAATATAATAAGAACACATGATAATATTAAGAACAGAGAATAAAAACCTTTAATCTTTCTCCAAGAAGAAAAGTACAAGTCTCTCTATGTCTGTATGTATCTATGTATCTATGTATCTCTGTATATCTCTCAGATCTGATTTTTATATATATCCTCAAATATTTTAATGCCTTGAGGAAAGTACAAGTACGTTTCCTAAACTGATTCTGTTTTACAAGGAAAAATCGTAGCTGACTTTTCTTCAGTAATTCTGGGCCGTTCCTGAAGTAATTTGATAATTGGACCACTTTAGAATAAAAGAGATTTCCATTATCTTCGTGTGGGTTGTTAAATCGTCCAATTCTGACTTCTAGATCTCAAGATATGACCCAAACAGTGAATTATGTGCAGGCAGCCCAACAAATCCGAATTTCCTTCTAATAAATCTCCAAATTAAGCTCTTTATTCTCAAATCCTTCCAAGTTTAGGATTTCCTTACTTCCTACAATAAAACATTAAAATTTATTAAATAAAAATTCAATTAAATGCAAAATATAATAAATATGAGGAATAAAATCATATAAAATATATATAAATATATACTCTATCAATTTCTTAACTTCAAGTCCTTTGAAGTATGCTCTAACAGAACCTTCTAGTGTTTCTTTTAAGTCGGTGATGCAGGTGTTGAACACAGTTACTTTTGACAAAGGTCACTCAGTCTCAATCCTGATGAGTTTCGAGTTTGATGGGGTTACTCACTATGTAACTCCTGTTGTTGTTGAAGAAGCTCTTCATTTGCCTATTCTGGGTGATAAAGTTCCTGATATTGTTTCAGATTCAACTCTCTTTGAGTTTGTTACTAAGTTAGGCTACAATGGAGAGGTTAAGAGATAGGGAAATCTCTTCAGGACAAAGTTAAAGAAGGAATGGAACTACTTCTTTGACACCATAAGTCAATGTTTCCTGAATAAGACATCTAACTTTGATGATCTACCATCAGGATCACTCAAAATAGGGTACTTTCTTATCTACTCTACTGTTTTTGATTATGGGTCATTTATTCTGAAAGCTTTAAGTGATAGGAAATCAGATAAGTTAGGTTATGTCTGTTTTCTTAGATTTTTTTCAGCTAATTTTTAATCACTTATGTCCTAATGTTACTTTTGAAGAAGATGTGATTCTACCTATTTGTAGAATTACAGAGAATAATATTAAGTCCTTAGTCAACAGTGATAAGGCAAATGGTTTCACAGGCAATGCCTTTATTCCTGATGAGGTCAGGCTTTTCTTGTAAGAGAAAATGCCTACTTGTTATGGATCAGTTTCTGATGCTATGGGGCAAGGCCAATCACACCTTGTTCCTGACACAAGCATCCCTCCTAAACACTCCAAACACTCTACAACCACCTCTACTGTCTCTCAAAAGATTGTAGTTGTAAAATCAAAGAAAACAGCTAGAACTGATGTGTCTGGAAGGCAATCAGGTTCAAAGGATTTCTCCTCTACACCACTCACTCAAAAGAAGGTGTACAAGGGGTCCTAGTGAAGAAGGCTGAGAAGGTTGAGGAGGTTTATGTGAAAAGGAAGTTGGTTTTAAGGGATGAGACTGATTCTGAGGATGATATGCCTACATCCTCCAAATTTAAGCTGAACAAGGAAGTTGCTGATACTACTAGTGAAGTTGTGGCACCTACTGCAAAGCCACAGAAGAAAAGAAAGTTGATCAAAAGCAGGTATCATATTCCATTGAAGAAACAGGATACTGATGGTCAGGACATTTTAATTCCTGATGAGCAGTCGAATCCTGATGCTCAAGCAAATCCTGACGTTGGTAATCCTAATGTTGCACCATGTCAAATTGTGTCAATCTCAGACTCACCAGCCAAAGCTTCTCCACCATCAAGAACTCTGGAAATTTTATGGGAGACGGTTAGTACTGCTTCTTCCAAGCTTGGGTTTACTCATCCCATGGACAAGAAAAGGAAGGTAGATGAGTTTGTGTTCAAAAGACAGAAGAAACTAAAGGGATCAAGCCCACAAGAACCTGAATCTCAAAGTGGTTCAGCAGCTACTAATGATCCAACCCCACAAGAACCACTTACTCAAAGTGTGAGTGAAGGCAATGTTGAAGGAATGGTCACACAAGAACCATTTTCTCAAAGGGAGAATGAAGACATCAACATTCCTGCCACACGAGAACCATCCTTTCAAAGTAAGGATGCAGGTAAATCAGCAATAGTTTCTGAGGAATTTCCTGACAAAGCTCAAGGGGTTTCTGGTGCAGATGAAATTGAGAGATTGGTTGAGGGCATTGTCAATGAGGGAAGTACACAAGAACCTTCAACTCAAAGTGTTGAAGCAGCTTCTGAACCTCAGGCTCCACAAGAACCATTGGTAGCAAATACTGATGCATGTCAATCAAATCCTGACAATGTTTCTCCTAATGCTAGTGGTGCTCCTGATACTGAGCCAATCCTGATCCAACCACTTAGCTCAAGGCCAATGAAAGATCCTATCTCAGAATCCAAAGATAAATTGAAAGGTGTTATTCCTGATGCTGATTCTGGAGATAGTGATAATGATGATGATTTTGATGATGATAATGATGTTGAGAAGGATCAGCTTGCTACAGCACTCAAATCTAGTCTTGGAACTAACTTTGGTTCTTCAAGCACTTTCATGGCCGGCAAGGCTACTACAGGAAAAGATATAAGACAAGACTTTTTTGGTCCTTCTACAATTGATCCAGCTGAACAGCTAAGAAGATATAAATAGGAAAATACATGATACAGGTCTGATGATCCTGTCAGTTATCCATGTGCTTTGGACCATGCTTCTTATGTTGCAAACTTAATTGAGAATGAAGATGTGAAGAATCACTTGAAGGCTACAACTCTTTTATCTAAGAGCCTCAAGACTGAAATTGATTCTGTGAAGGTTGCTATTGAATTGGTGAGGTCTGATGTTTCAAAGAACTTGACAAAGGCACCAACTGCTCTTCAATTGAGAGTTGTGGAGTCTCATGTTAAGTTACTTATTTCTAAACAGTCTCACATCAACACCAGAATTGATTCTTTAGATTCTAAGGTAACTGACATTCAAGCCTCTCTTTCCTTAATCTTAAATTTGTTATCAAATCCTGATGCCAAAAAGGGGGAGAAGGTAAGTCAGACAAAATGCACACCTGATCTAGTATTGAGACAGAATAATGATGATGATCATACTAGAAATGATGGTGATGACATAGTACTACAAGAAGAAACCTCTGATGCTGCTATGATGAAGTCTACAAGACAAATTTCTCAAAGTCAATCTACGCAGTCAACTCATGTTTTTGATTCTGGAGTTAGAACAGTAAGGACATTGGTGAAATCTCAGATCCTGACGGAAGAACAAATCCTGAAAGGTGATCAAATCCTGATGGCTGATCAAATCCTAACACCTGGTCATGGAACCTTATCTACAATTCCTGACGGTGATGAAGATGTTCTCATTGAAAATCCTGAAGATGCTGCTAACTTATTCCAGAAGTTCAAGACAAGAGATGGTAATGTTGTTACTCTTTATCACACTGATAAGAGAGTTCAACAATTATTTGCAAGAAAGGCACTTTCTACAGCTAGTGAAGAATATCCTGATCTGTCACATGAAGAATTTTTAATTCTACAAAGAGAAATCATGGAAATCTTTAATAATCCTGCTCCTGCTAGAGGAAGAGGAGGCAGAGGTAGAAGGAGTGCTAAAAGAGGTGCAAGAAGAGGAAGAAGCTCATCAAATCAAACAATGCCTAGACAGACAAGGTCTAGAGGAGTAAGAATAGAAGAAATTCCTGAGGCTTCTCAAACTCCAATAATTCCTGATACTCTAGCTATTAGGACTATTATTCAGCAAGAAGATCAAGAAAGAGATGAGGGACCACAATTGAGGAGAAGATCAAGACAATCAACTCTCATCAGTAATACATCTCAAATTGAAGATTCTAATCCTGACATTGTTCCTGACACTGTTCAAGACCCAGATGAATTTGATATTATACAAGAGATTGGTTTTTTAATTTTATCTATTGTGGTTGACTCTCATAATCTTGAAGTAGATGAAGAAGAAGAAGCAAGAAGAAAAGAAGTTACAAGAACAACAAATAGAGATTTTAAGCTCTATGTGCAAAAGCTCAAAAGCTCAAATAGATTGTTGTGGAGAAATTCAAGAAGACAACAACACAAGATAGAGAAGAGCTATGTTCTTGAGAAGGAAAAGGACAAGAAGTGGAAACATATTGACACATTAAGATGTGATAGACCTATCAATTATCAGTCTGGTGGAATTGTAACAAATGTCTCCAGTATTGCAGACTTTTCTGGTTCACAAAGATCCAAAGCACTCTGGTTACAAATGTTTTCAAGCTTAAAGCAAATGCCACATAATTCAAGAGGATGTATAGGTCACAGAGATGCTGAGTTTCTGAACATGCCATATGTTGACCCTCACTCTTTGACTGATATTGGAGGTATTTTATCTTTTGAACACCTGAACAATTTATTAGTTGTTGATATAGTTATAGATTGTCATGATGGTACTGAAAAGAAAGAGAAACTTTTGTACTTCATGAAAGATGGAAGTGTGAAGATTATGTCCATTCAAGAGCTGTTAGTCAAAACTTCAAAGGAACTGAAATATGTTCACTATCTGCTTAAATGGAAAAATAAAGTGTGCAAGGAATGGAGTGATATGATTCTGTCAACTATAAGGAGAAGATTTGATGAAGGAAGAAATTACAATGGTGATTATACTCCCATGTACTTAAATCTAAAAGATTAGGATGTGGAAATGCAAATAGGCACTGCTGTTAAAGAAATGTCTTTTGGCATGAAGCAACTGACTCTTAATCCTGATGGGAAGGAAATTGCTTACCTCCTTGTTGAATATCATAGTCTACCAAGAAGTTCAATTCAAAATCTCAGAGCAGTTATCTACCAGATTAATGAGGAAGATGAATAACTCGGAAATCTTAAGGAAAGACTGATTCAAATTCTTGAAGAAAAAGAAGAAAATTTGTTATCCAACTTCTTGAAGATGAATCTGTTATATCAAAGAATCTAAACAGATAAGTTGCTGCTGTAAATACTTGTACATTTTGTAAATAAGTTTTTGGCATAATTGAATCAAGGAATCTATACTTTATTTTACAAAGTATGAGATTGGGGGAGATTGTTAGATCAGGATTCAATGATCATCAGGATCTAGACTCAACTGATCAGGATTGCTGACGTCATCAGTATTGCACGAGCGTCAGTATCAGGATTGCTATCAGGATTACTATCAGGACTGTGATCAGGATTTATCATCAGGACTGGAAGCTGATCAGGATTACAACTTCGAGTTATTTATGGAGTCTAGTTAAAGAATGAAGTTTATTTTGTCGGTTTCTAGTTTATAGGAATGCGGCTGTCGGTTAGGATATGTTTCAATATAGTTGGTAATTGATTTGGACTTATCTTGTAATCGATAGAGAAGCTGTGTAGTATATAAACACAGTTTAGGTTTTGATTTTATATCAATCACATACACGAGTATATTGTAACCTAGAAGCTCTCAAGAACATCAGAATTTCTTGAGAGAGTTTGTAACAGTTTTATATCAGATTTAATAAAGCTGTTATTATTCTTTCATATTTGTGATCTATATTTTATTAAGTCGAGAATCTTATACAATTGTATTAAACCCCCCTTCTACAATTGTTTATTACTGGGCAACATTGCGGGATCTCTTGTTCCATCATAAGCTTTGATGGTCGGCATCTTGATTTTCCTGGATATACTGGCTTTCATGATGTCCTGAGTGAAAGGTGGTGTAGGATCATTAGGGTCTTCCAAGGGTAACAGAACACTAGGATCTCCTCTTGGGACTTCAGCCCTCCTGGTTCTTCTCGGTGTCGGATCTAAATTAATCACAGGGACTCTTTGTGCTCTTGCGGCTTCTTCTTCTGCCAATAATTTTTTGAGCCTTGCAGCTTCTGCCTCATGGGCCTCAATCATTTCCTTAGTAGTTTGAGATTGTTCCCGATTTGTTTGGGAAGAACGTCTTCTCCTTGGGGCAACATCCATTTCTTCTCCAGTTGAATCATTCTCATCCTCAGTGTAGGGTCCCGAGTAATCTTGAATCAAAGGGGTCCTTCGAGTTTGAGTTTGTTGGTTTTGGGGTCCCAGACCTTGTATGTAAGGGGGAACATATGCTTCATGGTAAGTGGGATTGAGACCACTGGTGCCCAACGTGGGTCGAGGGGGCATGCCATAGCTTGGCATCCCAAGAGTTTGAGTTGCGTATTGGGGGAGATCCGTGGTATGAAGTTGAAGGCTACGTGGTGCATTACGAGCAGTGGAGAGGTTGTGATTGGTTGCTGGAGAACGGTCTCTTGTGGATCAGGTCCATGAACAACCATTTGCAGGGGATTCGTTCCTTCAACCGAAATCAGGATTTCCGGTCCTTGAGTGGTGGTGATCGGTGGTGGCTGGCTTCCTTGAGCACCTGCCTCAAAGGTGAGAGGAAGCTCTTCAGAAGTTTGAGTATCTCGAGTCGTTCTTCGTGTGTTTGCCATGGTTGATGTTGTCTTCCCACAGACGGCGCCAAATGTTATGGATTAAAAAACGTACTTATATATTTACTGCTAGGGTTTAGGAGCTTTCGAGCTTTAATGGTTGTTCTCGTGTTTCGTGACTAAATCGGTCCTTACAAGATGCCTACGTATCTCAATCAATGCTGAGAATCAAGCCAGAAAACGTAGTTCTATTGTGAAAGATCAGGGTCCTTATATAGGCGTCAGGAGTCTCATATTTAGAGTATGTTTAGGAGACTTAGCGAATAAGTCTCCTTTTTGATAGTGGATAAACATTGTATTTCTTGGTGGACAAGTCTTTTCCTTGTTGTAGGATAAGGACTGTGACTCATTATTTCTTTTAATTGGGATTCTAGATCATTCTTTGGAGAATTTACCATATTCTGGACTTCTTTCATGAGTTGTATATTTTCCCTATTTATTAATTACGAAATTACTGATTGAGTCTTAACTTAGGGTTTCTTTTCCAAGTCCACCTAAATTACTGATTCAATCTCAAGGGTGATCAATCTTTGAGAAGCATTAAACGCAAACCAATACAAGCAATCAATATGACCACAAAAACATAGAATTAAAGAATACAACTTATGTATTAACAAAATAATCCATTTAAAGGTCTAGAGAGAAACTTAGTTCATCATCTCAAAAGAAACCAATACACAAGAGTATGTAAACATGATGTAAAAGTAAGGAGAAAAGATGAAATCTGTAATCGCAGCAATCTCCAAAGCTTCTTCCCTCTTGAGCGTAGCCTCCCTTTTTCTCTATTCTCAGATGTATGTAATCATACCTAATGATATCTGATGTATGTATATGTATCTAATAAAAGTATTTTAATACTTTGAGGAAAATACAATATGTTTCCTAAACTGATTCTGCTTTTCCAAGGAAATTCGTAACTGACTGTTCCTCTGTAATTCTGGCCCGTTCCAGTTGTAATTTGATATCTGGACCACTTCAGAGTGAAAGATAATTCTGTTATCTTCGTGTGGGCTGTTAAATCGTCCAATTCTGACTTCTGGAACTCCAGATATGGCCCAAACAGTTTTGTACTTGCGTGTAGCCCAACAAATCCGAATTTCCTTCTAATAAATCTCCAAATTAAGCTCTTTATTCTCCAATCCTTCCAAGTTTAGGATTCATTGCTTCCTACAATAAAACATCAGAATTTAATTAATAAAAGTCCAATTAAATGCAAAATATAATAAATATGATGAATAAAATCATATAAAATATATATAAATATATAATCTATCACATGTTATAGACAAGACCAAATCAAAGCTTAAGCATGTTAAATTTGTATTTGGTAACAATCTCAATTCTACTTTTGAAAAGGGATCTACTTCTGCTAATACAGTCTCTAATGTGAAGTCTAAACCTGTTAAGAAAAATGAAAAGAAAAATATAATTTTATTGTCTCAGAAACAACTTAAGGATAAAGTTTGTGAGGTAACAGGGAAACAAAAGTCACCTACTGTCAAAAGAAACAGGAATGGTAAAGTTGGGATTAATAAAGAGAATAATTATAAGTTTATCCCAAATGCACCAAGAAAGTGTTGTTATACCTGTGGTAACTCTAATCATCTTGCTATTGATTGCAGGAAGAGTAAAAAGAAGGTTACTAAGATTCCTAGGTCTGATGTTAGGAATATATCAGTATTTTATAAACCACAGAAGTCTTGTTTTTATTGTGGCAGTAAATGACATTCTATTTATACTTGTGAAGAATACCATAATTTGTACCTTAACTTTTATGATCCTTTACCTAAGTTTAATAAAAGTGCAAATTTTGGTGGATCTAAGAATGTCAATATGAAGCATGCATCTGTAAATACTTCTACTGACAAAGCAAATCCTGATGGATTTTATCATGTCAGGACTGTCAAGGTCAAAAAGTCTTCTGCTGCTAAATCTAGTATAATACATGGAAAAGGAACCCAAGAAGTGTGGGTTCCTAAATATTCTAACTAGTGAATTGTTATTCTGATTGCAGGGTAAAAAGAAAAGTGTGTTAGTCATGGATAGTGGATGTTCTGTGCACATGACTGGAAACAAAGCCCTGTTATCAGAATATGAGGAAAAAACTGGCCCAACTGTGTCTTATGGAGATGGCAACATTGGACAAACATTGGGATATGGCAATATAATCATTGGAAATGTCATCAGTGAAAAAGTAGCTCTGGTGAAGGGACTAAAACACAACCTGTTGAGTATTAGTCAAATCACTGACAGAGGTTATCATGTCAACTTCTATTCCACACACTGTGAAGTAGTCAGCAAAGCATCAGGAAAGGTTACACTCACTGGCTATAGGCATGGTAACATTTATGAAGCCAACATTCACACCAATACTGATGGCTCCCCTACCTGTCTCGTCAGTAAAGCTTCAGTAGATGAAAGTTGGAATTGGCATAAGAAGCTTTCTCATCTCAACTTCAGCAATATCAATGAGTTGGTTAAGAAAGATTTGGTTAGAGGATTACCTAAAGCTTTGTATACTCCTGATGGACTCTGTGATGCATGTCAAAAAGCGAAACAGAGAAGGACATCATTTTAGAGTAAATTTGAATCCTCTATTGGTGAACCATATCACATGCTACACCTTGACTTATTTGGACCAGTCAACATAATGTCCATCAGTAAGAAAAGGTACATTCTTGTAATTGTTGATGAATACTCTAGATTCACCTGGGTGTACTTTCTGCACATAAAAGATGAGACTCCAGAAATACTATTGGACCATGTGAGAATGATTGAGACAGGCTCAAAGTACAAAGTCAAGATTCTGAGAAGTGATAATGGTACTGAATTCAAGAATTCAAATATGGAAGAGTTCTGCAAATACAAAGGAATAATTCAACAATTTTCTGCTCCTGGCACACCCCAACAAAATGGAGTAGTTGAAAGAAAGAACAGAACTCTTAATGATAAATAATTAGGGTTTCGGGCCTTATTTATTGGGTCGTGTCTTGGACCAATCTAGGTCTAATTAATATATCATTAATTACATTTCCAGGGTTATTTTTATCCCGTATCACTAACCGATTAGCTTTTTTTCCCCAAACCGTATATTCTTTTTTATATTTTCTAACTAAAATTTTTCCTAAGTAAAATCTCACATTTTTCAAAAATATCACATGCAATTTAATTTATTAACGTAAAATACAAAAATTATAAATACTAATAATTAACCGATTACCTTTGTTAGCCAAAGCGTATATTATTTTTTATATTTTTTAACTAAAATTTCTCCTTTTATAAAATTATCGCAGACGATATTTATCTATACTATACTATTATATAATAGCCGAAACATTGAAAATTTTGATTTTAATTTTCGGTAATTTATTTTATTTAGTCTATCTATCTATTTATACTATTATATAATAGCCGAAACATTGAAAATTTTGATTTTCGATTTTCTCACATATATAACATATCTACAAACTCTTTTAATTATACTTTACTTAAAATTCAAAAACACGACCTTTTTTTAGAAAATATTTATATTTATATATATTATAACAAAATATATTGATAATTTTGACGGTTAGAACATCTCTGATGGTCTATATGTTAGGCCGAATACACAATATATAATCAAGTAGATGTATGAGAATAACAATAAGGACACTGTTTATGAACAATAAACTGTATGGAATTAAAAACTCCTCTCTCAGTGATGTTAATATATCACAGAGAGCTGCTAGGTTACAAGAAAGATAATTCACGTATTCGCATTCCTTTTAGGGTTAACTTATCTGTGTTTACATAGTACACAGCTACATACAATTCTAATTGATATTCGTATAAATTAGCTATGCAATTAATATCAATTAAGAATTGCTTCTGTCTTCTGTTCTGTTTCCTTAGCCATCTCGATATCTCTTTGCTTCTTTCCAACTTCAAAGAATATCGCTTCTAGAATCTTCATTGACTTCACTGACAGCTAAGCAAACTCTGACCATCAGACTTTAACAAACTCTGACTGGTCCTCCAGCTAAACTCTGACTAGTCCTCCAGCTAAACTCTGATAGTTTCCTGGTACTTTAAACACTGATAAACAAACATCAGCAATTATATCTAACAATCTCCCCCAACTTGTTCATACTAAAATGTACAAGTTAACAGATAATTGATGTAATAACCCCAAATTTTGGACTTAGTTAAAAAAAATTATTTGATGAATAGTAAAATCCTGATGAATAGTAAATTTCTGAACCGAAAAAGATTTTCAGACCACCCTATGTACGGGACGGTATAATGAACTTTCGAAGTCGTATTAGTGATCTACGATGTAAATGAAGGAATGCAAAAGCTGTCAGAATCAGAAAAATAGCATTTCTGTTTTCTCCAAAATTTCACCAATAACGAACGGATTAATTATTATTTGAAAGTATTGGAGGATTTAAATTATCAATTCCATGGATATGGATTTAATAAAAGAATTAGTGATATCAAGAACGTTTACAGTAAACTACTTCGATAGAACACTTAAGAAACCCTGCGAACATTCTACGCGATTAATCGGGGACGGAACAACGAGACACTTACAGAATTAAAATATAGGCATGGAAGTAACATGTAACGAGATTAATTCGAGGAATGCAACATTTGGATCATCCATGTGAAAGGAAACAAACCAGTAAAGCAAACCAGTAAAGCTACTTTAGCTAAGCTCTTGCATGTGCGACATGTGTCCCTGTGACAAGGCAAAGGTGATGACTCACCACTTTGACCAACAAATATCAGCATTTTTATCAATCAACCAAGGCAAGAAAGAAAAAGAAAACTCTCCCCCATTTTTCCCAGATTTCTGCTCAGCTTGCACAAGGAGAAAAGAAAAATTCGTAACTCCACATCTACTTGTCCTAAAATCACCAACTTTTAACCATAGCTTCTCTACTCCATGGGTAACATTCGTTCAAAATTTCATAGTCAACAAAGGAGTGTAGCCTAGCCAAATCTCTTCCCCAAGTTGGAGAACCCAATCTGTCCAGTTTCTGTCAAGCGGAAAGATGGAGCTCAAAACCCTAGCTAGGAAGCTTTAAATTTGATGATCTATAACTCAAAAGAAATCGTATGAAGAGCACAAGGTCTGGTAAAAATCTTAGCACCGAACTCTTATTTTTCGATTTGTTATGGATTTTACAAGATGAGGATGAATAGTACCTTTTCATGATTCTTGATTTTGTTTCTTAAGGATTAAGCTTGTTAAGGTTTGTTCAAAGCTCAAGGAAGGATTATAAACCATTATTAGTGTATATGAAGCATCAAGGAAGGTATAAACTCTTGAAACCCTTAGTTATAAATTGATTTATATGGTTAGTTTTAAGTATAGTTTAGTTGGTTTGATTATAAGGATGATTAAGTGATTTTGATGAAAGTTTGATGTTGATTTGATGATAAGCAAGTAGATGTTGGTTTTGACTGGTTGATGATGCTTATGGGTTAGTAATGATGTTGAGGATTTGACTTGGTGATTTGGTTGGATTGATTATGTAAAGTTTATGATTAAACTTTGGAATCGTTAAAACATAGCCGTTATAATGCCCGATTTTCCTTAACCATGTTTTGTTTGTGATATTCGAACATAAAGACTTCTGTCCAAGGTCACCACTGCCTAGTATAGTGTAGGTCTTGTTTCAAGGTTCGTTTTGGTATAAAGATCATGTGAATCCGATTTACGGTTTAAGAGAAACGAGTGTTTTAGTAAAGGATGTTTCGCGAAACCGAACTATACCACTTAGCCAACTTTGAGGCAATGATCAAACCCCTTAAGAGACTTCTTGGAATGTGAAACTTTGTGTTAACATGCTAGGTACGTTTAGGAAGACCCTCGAAAACATTTCGTGTTAAAAGGATTTAATCTCTATTTTATAAAAATGCGTGAACAAGCATACGCGGGTTGAAGTTCTTAAGGAGTTAACTTGAAAACATGTTTTAGCTTAAGTAAAGTACGTACTTAGTGTCTTAAAAGTATTAAGTGATTAATCTCGGATACTTTGACTATGTATAGATCACCGGATTGCCTCGAGGCACACTACCCCTACCTCACCACCAGGCAAGTTTTCGAAACCTATACTTACTGTTGTTGTCATAATAAACTGTTTTCGTATATGATACGCATTGCGATATATAAATTGCATACTTGTTTTCGAAATGCTATGTATAGAAATACTTGAGGTTATGACTGAGGTTGGGGCTTATAAGTTAGATATGGGATATCAGCTTTAAGCCAGGTTTTTATATATGCCCTAGGATAAGGGCGTGTGATTTTCTTTAAAGATCAGAAGTGATTATATTTTGTATATGATAAAGGTTATTTTCCGATAAAGATATCGGGTACAGTTATTCGAGGATTGATTATTTATTTAATGAATATTATTTTAAACATCCATTCGAGGTTTATTTATTTAATGAATATTATTTTAAATATTCATTCGAGGTTTATTTATTTAATGAATATTATTTTAAATATTCATTCGAGGTTTATTTATTTAATGAATATTATTTTAAATATTCATTCGAGGTTTATTTATTTAATGAATATTATTTTGAATATTAATTTAATCATAATTTACTTGATGAATATTATTTTCGAATATTCATTTAAGACTTACTTATTTAATAGATATTATTAAGTATTTTCTAAAGTAAAAAGAGGTTCCCAAAACACTATTTTTCCATTTAAATCTGTCTTTTAAGAAGATTTAAATGCTCGCTCAACTATCAAAAATATAGGAAACCTGATTTAAGTGACTGCTACTCATTTTAAACTCTCAACTCAAAACTGTCAGGGGACAGATATTTTCTCAAAGCAATTTAGTTGCTGCAAGTCTAATATTGTGTTACCACCTCAACGCTCGAGGGGTAAATTGATGGAACAAGTCGATATCCATTAACAAGCATCGCTTGGGAAATATTGGAGAATCTTCCTTTCCAACCTAGATATAACTACTTAGTGGAGTCGTATCAACAAGTGTTACACTTGGGGAAAGGAGGACGATCTTTACGTTTCAGAGTCATGGATTTCATCTGAAATAGGAGTGGTGTAAGTGGTCCAGTTGCGCCGACCCATCCAACTTTTATTGCCCCAAATGGGCCGGGAGATCACCGGAAGGCGGTAGACAATGTCAGGCTGTCGTGATTCTTCCATCTACATGTAGAAAACATATTTGAGTTGTACGACCTGCTACTGATCATAGTAAGGTTGGGTATGGCGGGCGCGGTAGCAACTCCTGTATTGGTTCATCATCCAATTTGGATGTTCCTGCAACATGTATTGGGGTGAAGAACCGATCATGTTGGCAGGAGGTCGAAAAGTATTTGGAAATGAAGTGACAATAAATTCATGCAACTTCATCTTTTATATTATGAGTTATGACTCTGATAAAATCTTACTCAGATTATATATGCATAAGTGGATTTTGGGTTACGAAAACATTATATTAATTTTCCTCGTAACTTCATCCTTTATGTTATATTTGTCTCTTATCCGTTTAATGCATAGCATGTGGTTACAAAGATATTTTCGAACTATATAGTGTTTTGAATCAATGAATAGGCTTTAAGCCTTGATTCCAATATTTGATATCTATTTTAAAAAGATATGTTTGAGACTTGGTTTATCATACTGGTACCAAGGATTTCCAAATGATTACGAAGAGTATATGAGTATGATTATAAGTCATAAGGTATTTTAAACGGTATACTATTTTGGGGTTAGACCCTAGTAGTGATAAAGGCTTTGATCCCTTATGGATTATCTCCCTAAAAGGTTTAAAGATTTAAACTGGAATAGAATTCTTGTTGAGCACTATTAGCTCATTCTTGCTTTATTAAATATTTCAGCATGAGGAAAACATTGCCGAATCCGCCTCGTGTTACAAGAGCAAGGGAATGGAGAGACCACCTTGGAGTTAGTTGATGCAGGATGGATATTGTCGGTGTGAGCAGAATAGTTGCAGCTTGAATTAGTGAGAATTATTTTGAGTGGGTTTGTATTACTAAACCTTGTATAGAATTGTGAGTTCTATTATTGTAACTTCAGGTAGAGGTTGTAAATAACAGATGAGGTCCTGGATAGTACATTTGGGTTGTAATAACAAATGTTCATTATTGTTGCTCATTTCCAAGGCTATAACTTGTGTGTGTGTGCGTAAGTGATTGGGGTCTTTGGAGTTGTATTATGAGAATGTTGTAAGTAATGCAGGTTTTGTATCATTGATGGAGCGTGACAACCCAGATTCCTGACCCCGAATCTGGGGGTGTTACAGAAATGGTATCAGAGTGTTAAGTTATAAACCTTGCATATGAGAGTGTTAAGGGTTATATCGAAGTAAGAGAATGACGAGAGGACTCATATAGAGTTCGTTAAGTGGACTACCGGAAGTAGTGCCACTGAGGATGTTTAGATTAATGAGTTTAGTTGAGGACTTATCGGAGGACCGATAGGACCGTTGAAGATCATCATAATGATGAGAAGGACGTTTAGAATTGTATACGGATTATCAAAAACATTAAGATAAGACGCGGAGCAGAGTCTCGGTTGCAGTTGTGGTAAGGTCGGAATGGCCAATGCCAATGGATAACTTGACTTAGTAAGAACCTAAGTGTTTGAAGTTCATCGTAGTTTGCCACGAGAAGGCAGCACATGTGAAGATTGAGACGTTTACAATCCTTTACGCGATCCGAATTACTAAATTGCGTGGACTAGTTAAGGCATTATCTTGTGTATGAGGTCCAAACCTTGAGAACAACGATTCCACCAGAGTTGGTGTCTTTTCCGTCGATGGGTATTTTGTTACCTAAAAAGGAGACTGTTGCGTACGTATAGTACTAGAACGTTATTGTGAGACGAACGTGCTAAATCGCATCGCGAGTATATTTCGTATGATAGGCCATGATGGCTCAATTCAGAAATCAAAGATATGAAGAATGAATAGCGTGATTCTGATAAAGACGCGTATAGTTGCAATGAGCAATGCGACAATCTCAAGACTTACGAGGAACGAGACCTATGATGGCCTGGGGTTGGATTCATTTGATACGATTCGTGTTAAGAAATTACATATACGTTAATCGACCTTCATCTTTTGAGGATGTGTTGATGCGGCCGTAAGAGGCTCAATCTCGGGACGATTATCGTGGAATGACAAATATGTTCGAACTCCCGACCTATTTAAAGACTTGTACGATTTTGAGGTACCGTTGATTAGTACCCTTAGCCGTAAAGGCAGAAAGATAAGATCATCCTCATATGGGGGATGTTAGAAATTATGATGACCATTGACTTTTTGGTATCTACTTGCTGGTACACTCCTCAATCTAAAATTGTTCCTGCCTATGTTACCATGAATAATTCATGTCAGGTAACCCCTTTAATTTCCTACTTCAACTTGGGATGCAACCAACAATTGCTATCTTCATTCACTACAAGAAAAACTGAAACAGACAACACTTATCAGACAACGGTCGGCAGTAAAAGCATTGTTTGAAATTTTACACAACGGTTTTTTTTTTTGCAAAATCTGTCTGTTGTCTGAAAGAACTTCCACAACGGTTTCTAAAACCATTGTCTATTAGAAGGAGTAAAGCAGAGGCTTTACACAACGGAATTATAAAACCGTTGTCTGAAGAAAGGTCAGACAAGTGTTTCATAAACCGTTGTTAAAAACAGACAAGTGTTTTTTTTTTGTTACTTAAATGGATGTCACACAACAGTTTGAATAAACACTTGTCTGATTCTAACAACGGTTAACAAAACCATTGTCTGAAGTTTGTGGACTATACTTAATTCACACAACAGTTTCTGCATACCGTTGTCCAATTGAAATCTTAGGGGGGGACAATTATTTTGGAGGAGTTAATGAGGGGGGACAAAGATTCGGACAATTATTATAAAAAAATTTTATAAAAAAAACACACAACAGTTTTACAACTTAAAAACAGTTGTGTGACTTTTTTTTTTTTTTTGAATTTCTCGTTCGTGACAAACTTTAATTGTGAACTTTGTTTGAATAATAAAGTTTATGTTTAATTGACACACTTAATTATAGGATAATATTCTTAATTAAGCCGGATATCATAGTTTGTAGTTCTCTTATCATATTAAGACTTTCGTATTATCCTCGTTATTATACTTAACAACATATAAAATGTACATATTTTTCTTTGTCGGACCAAGGACACCACACAATTTACTAAACATACAAGTCGGGAATGGCGTACAGTCTCGCTTATACATGACTTACATAATTTCGTGTGTAAACTAACATAACCCCTAAGTGGTAACCCCTAAACCACAAAACCCTAAGCACAATCTATTATTATAAGTATTATTTTATAAAATTTTCAATCAATAACATGTTCGGTATTTTCAAAGAAGTGTAAAAAATAAGTTAGGCAAAGGTATTAACAAAATTTTTATAAAAAAAACAGACAACGGTTTTTTTAAGAATAAACCTTTATTGTACTTTACTTTCCACGACGGTTTTTTTGTAGAAACCGTTGTGTGATTACCACAACGGTTTTTTATTTATAAACTGTTGTCTGAATGATTTTACTACAACGGTTTTACAACTTAAAAACAGTTGTGTGACTTTTTTTTTTTTTTTGAATTTCTCGTTCGTGACAAACTTTAATTGTGAACTTTGTTTGAATAATAAAGTTTATGTTTAATTGACACACTTAATTATAGGATAATATTCTTAATTAAGCCGGATATCATAGTTTGTAGTTCTCTTATCATATTAAGACTTTCGTATTATCCTCATTATTATATTTAACAACATATAAAATGTACATATTTTTCTTTGTCGGACCAAGGACACCACACAATTTACTAAACATACAAGTCGGGAATGGCGTACAGTCTCGCTTATACATGACTTACATAATTTCGTGTGTAAACTAACATAACCCCTAAGTGGTAACCCCTAAACCACAAAACCCTAAGCACAATCTATTATTATAAGTATTATTTTATAAAATTTTCAATCAATAACATGTTCGGTATCTTCAAAGAAGTGTAAAAAATAAGTTAGGCAAAGGTATTAACAAAAATTTTATAAAAAAAACACACAACGGTTTTTTTAAGAATAAACCTTTGTTGTACTTTACTTTCCACGACGGTTTTGTTTGTAGAAACCGTTGTGTGATTACCACAACGGTTTTTTATTTATAAACTGTTGTCTGAATGATTTTACTACAACGGTTTTACAACTTAAAAACAGTTGTGTGACTTTTTTTTTTTTTTTTTGAATTTCTCGTTCGTGACAAACTTTAATTGTGAACTTTGTTTGAATAATAAAGTTTATGTTTAATTGACACACTTAATTATAGGATAATATTCTTAATTAAGCCGGATATCATAGTTTGTAGTTCTCTTATCATATTAAGACTTTCGTATTATCCTCGTTATTATACTTAACAACATATAAAATGTACATATTTTTCTTTGTCGGACCAAGGACACCACACAATTTACTAAACATACAAGTCGGGAATGTCGTACAGTCTCGCTTATACATGACTTACATAATTTCGTGTGTAAACTAACATAACCCCTAAGTGGTAACCCCTAAACCACAAAACCCTAAGCACAATCTATTATTATAAGTATTATTTTATAAAATTTTCAATCAATAACATGTTCGGTATCTTCAAAGAAGTGTAAAAAATAAGTTAGGCAAAGGTATTAACAAAATTTTTATAAAAAAAACACACAACGGTTTTTTTAAGAATAAACCTTTGTTGTACTTTACTTTCCACGACGGTTTTGTTTGTAGAAACCGTTGTGTGATTACCACAACGGTTTTTTATTTATAAACTGTTGTCTGAATGATTTTACTACAACGGTTTTACAACTTAAAAACAGTTGTGTGACTTTTTTTTTTTTTTTTGAATTTCTCGTTCGTGACAAACTTTAATTGTGAACTTTGTTTGAATAATAAAGTTTATGTTTAATTGACACACTTAATTATAGGATAATATTCTTAATTAAGCCGGATATCATAGTTTGTAGTTCTCTTATCATATTAAGACTTTCGTATTATCCTCGTTATTATACTTAACAACATATAAAATGTACATATTTTTCTTTGTCGGACCAAGGACACCACACAATTTACTAAACATACAAGTCGGGAATGGCGTACAGTCTCGCTTATACATGACTTACATAATTTCGTGTGTAAACTAACATAACCCCTAAGTCGTAACCCCTAAACCACAAAACCCTAAGCACACTCTATTATTATAAGTATTATTTTATAAAATTTTCAATCAATAACATGTTCGGTATCTTCAAAGAAGTGTAAAAAATAAGTTAGGCAAAGGTATTAACAAAATTTTTATAAAAAAAACACACAACGGTTTTTTTAAGAATAAACCTTTGTTGTACTTTACTTTCCACGACGGTTTTTTTGTAGAAACCGTTGTGTGATTACCACAACGGTTTTTTATTTATAAACTGTTGTCTGAATGATTTTACTACAACGGTGTTACAACTTAAAAACAGTTGTGTGACTTTTTTTTTTTTTTTTGAATTTCTCGTTCGTGACAAACTTTAATTGTGAACTTTGTTTGAATAATATAGTTTATGTTTAATTGACACACTTAATTATAGGATAATATTCTTAATTAAGCCGGATATCATAGTTTGTAGTTCTCTTATCATATTAAGACTTTCGTATTATCCTCGTTATTATACTTAACAACATATAAAATGTACATATTTTTCTTTGTCGGACCAAGGACACCACACAATTTACTAAACATACAAGTCGGGAATGGCGTACAGTCTCGCTTATACATGACTTACATAATTTCGTGTGTAAACTAACATAACCCCTAAGTCGTAACCCCTAAACCACAAAACCCTAAGCACACTCTATTATTATAAGTATTATTTTATAAAATTTTCAATCAATAACATGTTCGGTATCTTCAAAGAAGTGTAAAAAATAAGTTAGGCAAAGGTATTAACAAAATTTTTATAAAAAAAACACACAACGGTTTTTTTAAGAATAAACCTTTGTTGTACTTTACTTTCCACGACGGTTTTTTTGTAGAAACCGTTGTGTGATTACCACAACGGTTTTTTTATTTATAAACTGTTGTCTGAATGATTTTACTACAACGGTGTTACAACTTAAAAACAGTTGTGTGACATTTTTTTTTTTTGAATTTCTCGTTCGTGACAAACTTTAATTGTGAACTTTGTTTGAATAATAAATTTTATGTTTAATTGACACACTTAATTATAGGATAATATTCTTAATTAATCCGGATATCATAATTTGTAGTTCTCTTATCATATTAAGACTTTCGTATTATCCTCGTTATTATACTTAACAACATATAAAATGTACATATTTTTTTTTGTCGGACCAAGGACACCACACAATTTACTAAACATACAAGTCGGGAATGGCGTACAGTCTCGCTTATACATGACTTACATAATTTCGTGTGTAAACTAACATAACCCCTAAGTCGTAACCCCTAAACCACAAAACCCTAAGCACAATCTATTATTATAAGTATTATTTTATAAAATTTTCAATCAATAACATGTTCGGTATCTTCAAAGAAGTGTAAAAAATAAGTTAGGCAAAGGTATTAACAAAATTTTTATAAAAAATCACACAACGGTTTTTTTAAGAATAAACCTTTGTTGTACTTTACTTTCCACGACGTTTTTTTTGTAGAAACCGTTGTGTGATTACCACAACGGTTTTTTATTTATAAACTGTTGTCTGAATGATTTTACTACAACGGTTTTACAACTTAAAAACAGTTGTGTGACTTTTTTTTTTTTTTTTGAATTTCTCGTTCGTGACAAACTTTAATTGTGAACTTTGTTTGAATAATAAAGTTTATGTTTAATTGACACACTTAATTATAGGATAATATTCTTAATTAAGCCGGATATCATAGTTTGTAGTTCTCTTATTATATTAAGAATTTCGTATTATCCTCGTTATTATACTTAACAACATATAAAATGTACATATTTTTCTTTGTCGGACCAAGGACACCACACAATTTACTAAACATACAAGTCGGGAATGGCGTACAGTCTCGCTTATACATGACTTACATAATTTCGTGTGTAAACTAACATAACCCCTAAGTCGTAACCCCTAAATCGTAACCCCTAAACCACAAAACCCTAAGCACAATCTATTATTATAAGTATTATTTTATAAAATTTTCAATCAATAACATGTTCGGTATCTTCAAAGAAGTGTAAAAAATAAGTTAGGCAAAGGTATTAACAAAATTTTTATAAAAAAAACACACAACGGTTTTTTTAAGAATAAACCTTTGTTGTACTTTACTTTCCACGACGGTTTTTTTGTAGAAACCGTTGTGTGATTACCACAACGGTTTTTTATTTATAAATTGTTGTCTGAATGATTTTACTACAACGGTTTTACAACTTAAAAACAGTTGTGTGACTTTTTTTTTTTTTTTTGAATTTCTCGTTCGTGACAAACTTTAATTGTGAACTTTGTTTGAATAATAAAGTTTATGTTTAATTGACACACTAAACATATCAAAAACGTTGTTTCAATTTTTTTTAAAATGTTTATCGACGATCCAACCGTAGGAATATCAAGATCTATGTATTTTAATGATATTACAAAAAAATTAGAAAAAAATAAATTTATTTGGTTTGAGATCTTGACGGTCGAACTACTGATTTGACCAATACTCACCTATGTTTTGTTTATTCAATTTCAGATATTTTGTTATTTACATTGTAGATATTAACATCATATATTGTATGATTTCCTATCCTTGATGTATGTTTATAAAGAAAGATTAGCTAGACAAATGTTAATAATGGTAACATTACTAATTCCGTAGTTAAACGATCTAAACATATGAAATATTTTTCAAAAAAAAATTCTCAACTAGTGTTTAGTCCTAAATTTTACTAAATTTATCTTTAAAAATTTATAATTTAATTTTTTAATTTCTCATAAATTTTTACATATAACTTATTTTTGAGAAATCAAATTTCTAAAATAACGTATAAAATTTACCATTTTTTTAACAAATAACACTAATCATGTTTCATTTTCCCTCCCCCGACCTTCCCCCCTTAACCAAATTTTTATTTCCCCCTCCCCCGACCTTCCCCCCTTAACCAAAAATTTATTCCCCCTCTTTCAGTACCTCGATCTCTCTTACCCCTCCTCTCTCTCTCGTAAAAATCTCTCTCCCCACTCCCTCTCGCTAAACGCTCCTTCTCTCACTCACACTCTCTATCTTAATCACAGGGTCTGGCCTATTCAATCAGGGTTCGACTTCTTCAATCAACATTCTGGGCTTCTTCTCTTAAATCAACTTCGGGATTCATTGAAATTTTTCAGTTTCTTTCTTGTATTTCAATTAGGGGTTTCTTGTTCATTTGGTCCTTCAATTTTAGAGGTCAGTTTCTCTCTCTAATTTGGTTTCTTACTTGTTTCACGGCTGAATTAGGGCTTCGATTGAGGGCTGAATTAGGGCTTTTTTAAGGGTACTCTCTCTCCCTCTCGTTTTGTAGATTTGAATATTGGTTTTATGTGTGTATGTTTATGTAGATCTATGTATACACACATATATATTACATTTCTATTTCTTTTTGGTTTTGTAGATGAATGTCTTTTTTTTGGGCTCAGGTGTTTAGTTGTTCAAATGTATGTTAAGGCGCACATATACTCTCAATTTCTGACCGCCGGGCTCCATGTGGATTTTTGTTTCATACAGATTTTGCTATTTCATCTGTTTCATTAATTCTGTTTCTTGTTCTACAAACTTTGAACCCATTTAATCATTCCCCAAGAGCAGAGCAGGATAATCAAGATGAGCATGTTTCCTCCCACTCCCTCGGCTGAGCAGGTTTGCGACAAGTGCACAATGTTACATCCAACTATACACAATGTTACATATTATACACATCTTTGTGAAATTATCATGCTTTGATGCTATATGATGTGAACCAATTGTTTATTGCTTACTGATTACTACTCTCCCTAGGCATGTGTAGGTGAGTATTTTTAGTTCTTGTAACAACTTAGTAAAGAAAATGTTTCACGATGTCTATGGCTATGGAGTCCTGTGCATTGAATGAAGATTATATCTATATTAAGTCTATAGATTACTACAATTGAAAGAGTAAATATATGATACTACAGAATAATGACTAGCATCTGCTTTCTAAAACTTATATGGTTTACTTGAATATTCTTCGTTTTGAATGTCTGGGAAGAATATGTGAAAGTCAGGATCATGTCATTCCGTAGGACATCTGTACTTAATGAGATACCACATGCTCTTCTACATAAACAACATGAGAGCAAAGAAAAATTATCATGTACTCAGCTAACCTCACAGATTACGTGCAAGCCTTATGTGAAGTTAGTGCAGTTACATTTTGCTATATCCAGATAATTTTTTGAGTGGATATGATAAATTTCTTTATATGCTTGTTGTAATGAAGGCTTGGAGTAATGGAAGATTACGCACTGTAAAGCATCGAGTGCAATGCAAAGAAGCAAATTTAAGGTATTCGATTGCTGCATTTTTGCTAGGGCCTAAGGAGACAATAGAAGCTCCAGCAGAACTAGTGGATGCTGCACATCCTCGTTTGTATGCACCTTTTAATTTTGAAGATTACAGAAAGCTTCGACTCTCAACAAAGCTGCAGGCTGGTGAAGCCCTTGATCTTTTACTCATTGACTCTTAAAAATTTGCGGAGGAAAATAATGGTTAAACGTGGGCGTAACTGTACTTCTTTCTATCTGATGTATTGCTAATAAGGTGCAATGTCGAGTATATGGGGTCGATATTGCATATGAACATAGATTAATCTCCTAATAGCTTGCTACTTTGATAATTCCAGATTTCCAGTTTCAAACATGTTGCATGATAAAATCTAATGCAGAATGGTTTCAAAAAGAAATTGAAATGCAGATTAAACAAGTGCAGAATACAACATTATAAAATTGGATTGATGTAAATTAAGATAATACTAATGTTTCGGTGTTGGAGTCTCATTTTATGGCACGCGGATTGAACCCAGTGTTGCTGCAAGTGTGAAGGTACCTGTATTGTTTATTGCAGGTGATAATGACCCACTTTGTCCAGTCAGTGGCTTGCAAGAAATTGAGAAAAACCTTGGTGAAGGATCTAAGGTGGTAATTTACAAGGGAAGAGGTCACGGGTTTGCTCACCACCCTGAGTCTGCGAAAGAAGATGCAGATGCTGATGAGGCATTCACAGTTATGAGAAATTGGTTGTACAATGGCTTGGTTTTGGTCCAGTAGATGCTTTTTATATTTCTGGTAGCATATATTTGCCAAGTGATCACAATACACTTTTTTGGTACATATTAAGATTACGTGTCTGCAAATATAAAGGTTGATTGTTTTTCTCATATTTCTTGCTCAATATAATTTTTTTTCTCACAATACACTTTTTCTTCTCATATTTCTTTCTCATATTTCTTGCTCACACATAAAATTTGAAGTAGCCAAGTTGATTGTTTTTCTCATATTTCTTGCTCAATATAATTTTTTATTTCTTTCAATAATTATTAAAATTTAGAAGATATTGAGAGGTCTGTGCTTTTATGTGTGACAGATTGAGAATGAATAAGGACCTCAGGAGCGTGAATTTGGTGCTCCTGGTAAAGCTTATACGTAATGGGCAGCTGAGATGGCTGTGGGTCTAGGCAAGCAAGATGATGCCCATGATCCCGTTGTAAGTGTTTCATAGTGTTGGTGTTATGTCCTCCCTTTATGGGGTTTCCATTTAATAGTGTCTAGTGTAGCATTTCAAAGTGACTTTTTAATTGTTGTTGTTGATCGCAATTTAATAATTAACCTTGTGTTGCTTATCATTTGTAGATCAATGCTTGCAATGGTTCTTGTAATTTGTAGTTTTCTACAGCTCAGATGTCTTTTTATTTTTTATCATGTACTAGAATATGCAGGGGCTCGTTTCTCTATATATTAGTTACCTCTACCGAAATCCAGGAAATCCAGGAAGAAACTGATAGAATAACCGGGAGGACAAAAATGATTTCTCATGTTCCTATCCATCTCAGTATTTACTGTCCAAATGGTACACCATTCATTTTATTTAGTGAATCACTTAAGCGTTGCAATTGTGTCAATCTTGATTTAAGCCTCTTGGATTATCAAAATGACTTCTAATATTTTTTTATCAGTCCGTTTTGTGTTGGACAGGTGTATATTGTTTTTGCTAAGTTAGACATATGTAATACTGTAATCATTCCTTGTAGATGATGAAAACTCTGTCACAACAAGAGGAACATTGTGCAAGTAAAGAACACAACTCTTCGAAAAGGAAACACACGTAAGTCTAGTAACCGCATAAATTGGGTTCCGAATATCTTTAATCGAAATTTGTGAATGAAATTACTCCCACTGGTCTGTTATTAGTGCTTTATTGAAGTTTCGAAATGGTTTGTCCAGAAATGCTTAAATTCATTTTTACTAAAGTATTATTTATCTTAATTTTTATTGTTGAATCCGTGCAGTATCAATGCTTTAAAGACAATAGCAGAAAAAAATAGTCAGTGACTTGGGAGAAAAATATAACATATGTCTGTTACATATACATTAGTATTATTATTATAGTGCTCTTCCCTATATCAGCACTCTGTCAATACTGTATTACATCTGGTTCTCATAATGGACATGATATATTAAAGCATATTAGTCCTTGGACTTGATTAAGTTTTATTAAGTACAAGATACGAGAACAGATGGGTATTTGTGTACTTTAATTTTGTTTTACGGGTGGTACCATCAGGAGTTTATTTGTTTTTCTTTGGTGATAGCAGATGCAGAAAAGGTTTTATGGGGGATACGTATGACAATGCATCAGATGGTGTCAAAGTAGTACCAAGATTTTGCATTCAAGATTTGGTTAGCTAACTGACAACAAGGAGCGGCATCGCCGTGTCAAGAATAGTATGAAGCATTTTAGCAATAGCATTCAGTCCAAGTCACTTAATCAATTCGTTGGTTGCTTGTAATGGTGAATTAGTTGTTTGGATGAATTGGTTGGTTGCTGGTAATGGATGTTAGTAGTTTGTAATGGAATGATGGATTGGTTTTCTAATTCTTGGCATGTTCATTTTATAATGTAACCTATTGTTGTATGGATGTAACAACTTCTTGTTAAAAAAAACCGTTGTCCAAATACATTACTTCAATACAAGCATATGAAACCATTGTGGTAAAGACATCAGACAACAGATACTTAATTTCAAACCACTGTCCATAGAGATTTTTTACAAGCAATATACTAATAAAAACCGTTGTTGTTTTAAAAATAATACAACGTATTTTATGCTAAACCATTGTCGTAAACACTTCAGACAACAGTTTTTTGTCCAATACCGTTGTCTATCAAAATCAGAAACAAGTGTTTTAGAAACAAAAACTGTTGTGGTTCTGCTAATGTTCAAACATGTTTATCTTTTTAAACCATTGCCTAACAGCTTTCAGACAACAGGTATTTAAAGAAAACAATTGTGCAAGTCAAGAATAGACAACAGTTTTTAGAAAGGAAACCATTGTGTTAAACTATTAAGACAATGGGGTTGTTCTACTAAAACCGTCGTAAATATTTAGATCACACAACACTCTTTTGGAAAATAAAGCCTTGTCTGAAAATTAAAATAACAACATTTTCTAGTTAATAAACAATTGTTGATTTATTTGTCAGACAATGGTTTCTACAACAACCGTTGTTGTTCACGCGTTTCAGACAACGTTTTCTAAGACCAAAACCGTTGTCTGTAGGGAATCAGACAACGGACGCGTCCGTTGTCTGAGCTGCGTAACAGACGGCATCTCAATAGACAACGGTTTTCTAGGGCATCAGACAACGGGCAAAAAGCCTTGTCTGATTCAATTATTCTTGTAGTGATTTTATTTCTTTTCTTTTCTCCTCTCATTACCTTTGAGGTTTAAATACGCAGAGTTAACTTACCATTACTCACCGGAGCGTTTTGTTCATGTTCCAGGACGACCTAAAGAGGGAACCATTATTCATCTATCCTTCCAGGTCTATAAATTATTTCGTATTCTTTCAATTATCTAAGGAATGTTCAATTAATGCTTCCTTAATTATTTGACGAATATTCTTTAACGATTATTTTGATATTCGATTTCTTTTTTTTCATATTTGGACTCCTCAGTCGAGTTCATAAATATCTAGCTATGTGTCTAAAACATAGATGATGTATATTTCAGAGATTACTCGTAAATTCTTTTCTCCTATTAAGGAGAGATTTGCACATCAGACGTTGAAATCGTAGAAAGGATATCAATTTGATATTGATATTCCAAATTCAATTCTATTGGAAAATTTGATAAAGTTTATGTACGGAGACACCTTTGGGTGGACCGTTTCACTGATGAGAAATGTTTGGTGGGAGGTTATCGATTGTTCCGATGCCAAGAATTTCCTATTCATATCATATATTTTATTCAAGGGTTATAATTACCTTGTTCATCCTAAACTTATTTACCCTTCTTTTCAATTCATTATCCGAGTAGTCAAAATTTTGTTTTCTTCGTTCTTCAACTACGATGTCGAGATTTTGTACTAGTAGATTGAAAATGGCTAATTGCATGTGCCATAATGAGTGACTAGTTAATTGTTCTAACTAGTTGAAATGATATGATGAAAATCTAGCTAATCATCCTAGCTAGATGCTGCGTCCCAAACTAATCGAACTAGCAAATTTTGTTCAGCTAGTTGTCAATGTTTATTGAAATGAACTAGTTATTGTATCACTAAGTTCAACTTTCGGTCAAATTTATATAAGTGAATTCACGATGCATTTGTATGCAGTGAAGTATGGTGGGAAGATTTTCAAACGATAATTTGATTGAGACCTAACCAGGTCGCCCCCTCAGCGAGAATTTGTACAAAGTTTTTATATAAAGCATTCTGTTGCTTGAAGTATTCTTGGTACCATGCAAGTATTTTCCTTAGTATTTGGAAAAAGGAGAGTGTTGAAGCTGACAGCCAAGATAAATGAGTACGACAACTATGAATCGAAGTTTAGGGAAATTGCCAAGGTTTGTTTCGCATGATGCGAATTCAAAATAACGAAGTGTTCGAAGCGACTGATTATGTTACCTTGGTTAATGAAACGACTATGATAGAAATGGAAGCAAAGTGGACGAGAAAGAAATGGGCATAAAGAAAATAGAGTATGAAACGCGAATAGGTTGAGAAAGAAAGGAAGTAAGAATTCAGATTATCGGACGAGCAAACGTTTGATCTCCAAGGATATGAAACACATTTGGCCTACGTGATAGATACGAAACAGGAAGCACCTAGTATGCGGAATATCCCTGTTATCAACGAATTCGAGGATGTATTTCCAGAAGATCTCCTAGGGTTACCACCCGAAAGAGGAATAAAGTTTGCTATAGAATTAGCTCCAAGAACGGCGCCAGTTTCGAAGGCCCCGTACCGACTTAAATGGATGTCACACAACAGTTTGAATAAACACTTGTCTGATTCTAACAACGGTTAACAAAACCATTGTCTGAAGTTTGTGGACTATACTTAATTCACACAACAGTTTCTGCATACCGTTGTCCAATTGAAATCTTAGGGGGGGACAATTATTTTGGAGGAGTTAATGAGGGGGGACAAAGATTCGGACAATTATTATAAAAAAATTTTATAAAAAAAACACACAACAGTTTTACAACTTAAAAACAGTTGTGTGACTTTTTTTTTTTTTTTTGAATTTCTCGTTCGTGACAAACTTTAATTGTGAACTTTGTTTGAATAATAAAGTTTATGTTTAATTGACACACTTAATTATAGGATAATATTCTTAATTAAGCCGGATATCATAGTTTGTAGTTCTCTTATCATATTAAGACTTTCGTATTATCCTCGTTATTATACTTAACAACATATAAAATGTACATATTTTTCTTTGTCGGACCAAGGACACCACACAATTTACTAAACATACAAGTCGGGAATGGCGTACAGTCTCGCTTATACATGACTTACATAATTTCGTGTGTAAACTAACATAACCCCTAAGTGGTAACCCCTAAACCACAAAACCCTAAGCACAATCTATTATTATAAGTATTATTTTATAAAATTTTCAATCAATAACATGTTCGGTATCTTCAAAGAAGTGTAAAAAATAAGTTAGGCAAAGGTATTAACAAAATTTTTATAAAAAAAACACACAACGGTTTTTTTAAGAATAAACCTTTGTTGTACTTTACTTTCCACGACGGTTTTGTTTGTAGAAACCGTTGTGTGATTACCACAACGGTTTTTTATTTATAAACTGTTGTCTGAATGATTTTACTACAACGGTTTTACAACTTAAAAACAGTTGTGTGACTTTTTTTTTTTTTTTTGAATTTCTCGTTCGTGACAAACTTTAATTGTGAACTTTGTTTGAATAATAAAGTTTATGTTTAATTGACACACTTAATTATAGGATAATATTCTTAATTAAGCCGGATATCATAGTTTGTAGTTCTCTTATCATATTAAGACTTTCGTATTATCCTCGTTATTATACTTAACAACATATAAAATGTACATATTTTTCTTTGTCGGACCAAGGATACCACACAATTTACTAAACATACAAGTCGGGAATGGCGTACAGTCTCGCTTATACATGACTTACATAATTTCGTGTGTAAACTAACATAACCCCTAAGTCGTAACCCCTAAACCACAAAACCCTAAGCACACTCTATTATTATAAGTATTATTTTATAAAATTTTCAATCAATAACATGTTCGGTATCTTCAAAGAAGTGTAAAAAATAAGTTAGGCAAAGGTATTAACAAAATTTTTATAAAAAAAACACACAACGGTTTTTTTAAGAATAAACCTTTGTTGTACTTTACTTTCCACGACGGTTTTTTTGTAGAAACCGTTGTGTGATTACCACAACGGTTTTTTATTTATAAACTGTTGTCTGAATGATTTTACTACAACGGTGTTACAACTTAAAAACAGTTGTGTGACTTTTTTTTTTTTTTTGAATTTCTCGTTCGTGACAAACTTTAATTGTGAACTTTGTTTGAATAATAAAGTTTATGTTTAATTGACACACTTAATTATAGGATAATATTCTTAATTAAGCCGGATATCATAGTTTGTAGTTCTCTTATCATATTAAGACTTTCGTATTATCCTCGTTATTATACTTAACAACATATAAAATGTACATATTTTTCTTTGTCGGACCAAGGACACCACACAATTTACTAAACATACAAGTCGGGAATGGCGTACAGTCTCGCTTATACATGACTTACATAATTTCGTGTGTAAACTAACATAACCCCTAAGTCGTAACCCCTAAACCACAAAACCCTAAGCACACTCTATTATTATAAGTATTATTTTATAAAATTTTCAATCAATAACATGTTCGGTATCTTCAAAGAAGTGTAAAAAATAAGTTAGGCAAAGGTATTAACAAAATTTTTATAAAAAAAACACACAACGGTTTTTTTAAGAATAAACCTTTGTTGTACTTTACTTTCCACGACGGTTTTTTTGTAGAAACCGTTGTGTGATTACCACAACGGTTTTTTTATTTATAAACTGTTGTCTGAATGATTTTACTACAACGGTGTTACAACTTAAAAACAGTTGTGTGACATTTTTTTTTTTTTGAATTTCTCGTTCGTGACAAACTTTAATTGTGAACTTTGTTTGAATAATAAATTTTATGTTTAATTGACACACTTAATTATAGGATAATATTCTTAATTAAGCCGGATATCATAATTTGTAGTTCTCTTATCATATTAAGACTTTCGTATTATCCTCGTTATTATACTTAACAACATATAAAATGTACATATTTTTTTTTTTCGGACCAAGGACACCACACAATTTACTAAACATACAAGTCGGGAATGGCGTACAGTCTCGCTTATACATGACTTACATAATTTCGTGTGTAAACTAACATAACCCCTAAGTCGTAACCCCTAAACCACAAAACCCTAAGCACAATCTATTATTATAAGTATTATTTTATAAAATTTTCAATCAATAACATGTTCGGTATCTTCAAAGAAGTGTAAAAAATAAGTTAGGCAAAGGTATTAACAAAATTTTTATAAAAAATCACACAACGGTTTTTTTAAGAATAAACCTTTGTTGTACTTTACTTTCCACGACGTTTTTTTTGTAGAAACCGTTGTGTGATTACCACAACGGTTTTTTATTTATAAACTGTTGTCTGAATGATTTTACTACAACGGTTTTACAACTTAAAAACAGTTGTGTGACTTTTTTTTTTTTTTTTGAATTTCTCGTTCGTGACAAACTTTAATTGTGAACTTTGTTTGAATAATAAAGTTTATGTTTAATTGACACACTTAATTATAGGATAATATTCTTAATTAAGCCGGATATCATAGTTTGTAGTTCTCTTATTATATTAAGAATTTCGTATTATCCTCGTTATTATACTTAACAACATATAAAATGTACATATTTTTCTTTGTCGGACCAAGGACACCACACAATTTACTAAACATACAAGTCGGGAATGGCGTACAGTCTCGCTTATACATGACTTACATAATTTCGTGTGTAAACTAACATAACCCCTAAGTCGTAACCCCTAAATCGTAACCCCTAAACCACAAAACCCTAAGCACAATCTATTATTATAAGTATTATTTTATAAAATTTTCAATCAATAACATGTTCGGTATCTTCAAAGAAGTGTAAAAAATAAGTTAGGCAAAGGTATTAACAAAATTTTTATAAAAAAAACACACAACGGTTTTTTTAAGAATAAACCTTTGTTGTACTTTACTTTCCACGACGGTTTTTTTGTAGAAACCGTTGTGTGATTACCACAACGGTTTTTTATTTATAAACTGTTGTCTGAATGATTTTACTACAACGGTGTTACAACTTAAAAACAGTTGTGTGACTTTTTTTTTTTTTTTTGAATTTCTCGTTCGTGACAAACTTTAATTGTGAACTTTGTTTGAATAATAAAGTTTATGTTTAATTGACACACTTAATTATAGGATAATATTCTTAATTAAGCCGGATATCATAGTTTGTAGTTCTCTTATCATATTAAGACTTTCGTATTATCCTCGTTATTATACTTAACAACATATAAAATGTACATATTTTTCTTTGTCGGACCAAGGACACCACACAATTTACTAAACATACAAGTCGGGAATGGCGTACAGTCTCGCTTATACATGACTTACATAATTTCGTGTGTAAACTAACATAACCCCTAAGTCGTAACCCCTAAACCACAAAACCCTAAGCACACTCTATTATTATAAGTATTATTTTATAAAATTTTCAATCAATAACATGTTCGGTATCTTCAAAGAAGTGTAAAAAATAAGTTAGGCAAAGGTATTAACAAAATTTTTATAAAAAAAACACACAACGGTTTTTTTAAGAATAAACCTTTGTTGTACTTTACTTTCCACGACGGTTTTTTTGTAGAAACCGTTGTGTGATTACCACAACGGTTTTTTTATTTATAAACTGTTGTCTGAATGATTTTACTACAACGGTGTTACAACTTAAAAACAGTTGTGTGACATTTTTTTTTTTTTGAATTTCTCGTTCGTGACAAACTTTAATTGTGAACTTTGTTTGAATAATAAATTTTATGTTTAATTGACACACTTAATTATAGGATAATATTCTTAATTAAGCCGGATATCATAATTTGTAGTTCTCTTATCATATTAAGACTTTCGTATTATCCTCGTTATTATACTTAACAACATATAAAATGTACATATTTTTTTTTGTCGGACCAAGGACACCACACAATTTACTAAACATACAAGTCGGGAATGGCGTACAGTCTCGCTTATACATGACTTACATAATTTCGTGTGTAAACTAACATAACCCCTAAGTCGTAACCCCTAAACCACAAAACCCTAAGCACAATCTATTATTATAAGTATTATTTTATAAAATTTTCAATCAATAACATGTTCGGTATCTTCAAAGAAGTGTAAAAAATAAGTTAGGCAAAGGTATTAACAAAATTTTTATAAAAAATCACACAACGGTTTTTTTAAGAATAAACCTTTGTTGTACTTTACTTTCCACGACGTTTTTTTTGTAGAAACCGTTGTGTGATTACCACAACGGTTTTTTATTTATAAACTGTTGTCTGAATGATTTTACTACAACGGTTTTACAACTTAAAAACAGTTGTGTGACTTTTTTTTTTTTTTTTGAATTTCTCGTTCGTGACAAACTTTAATTGTGAACTTTGTTTGAATAATAAAGTTTATGTTTAATTGACACACTTAATTATAGGATAATATTCTTAATTAAGCCGGATATCATAGTTTGTAGTTCTCTTATTATATTAAGAATTTCGTATTATCCTCGTTATTATACTTAACAACATATAAAATGTACATATTTTTCTTTGTCGGACCAAGGACACCACACAATTTACTAAACATACAAGTCGGGAATGGCGTACAGTCTCGCTTATACATGACTTACATAATTTCGTGTGTAAACTAACATAACCCCTAAGTCGTAACCCCTAAATCGTAACCCCTAAACCACAAAACCCTAAGCACAATCTATTATTATAAGTATTATTTTATAAAATTTTCAATCAATAACATGTTCGGTATCTTCAAAGAAGTGTAAAAAATAAGTTAGGCAAAGGTATTAACAAAATTTTTATAAAAAAAACACACAACGGTTTTTTTAAGAATAAACCTTTGTTGTACTTTACTTTCCACGACGGTTTTTTTGTAGAAACCGTTGTGTGATTACCACAACGGTTTTTTATTTATAAATTGTTGTCTGAATGATTTTACTACAACGGTTTTACAACTTAAAAACAGTTGTGTGACTTTTTTTTTTTTTTTTGAATTTCTCGTTCGTGACAAACTTTAATTGTGAACTTTGTTTGAATAATAAAGTTTATGTTTAATTGACACACTAAACATATCAAAAACGTTGTTTCAATTTTTTTTAAAATGTTTATCGACGATCCAACCGTAGGAATATCAAGATCTATGTATTTTAATGATATTACAAAAAAATTAGAAAAAAATAAATTTATTTGGTTTGAGATCTTGACGGTCGAACTACTGATTTGACCAATACTCACCTATGTTTTGTTTATTCAATTTCAGATATTTTGTTATTTACATTGTAGATATTAACATCATATATTGTATGATTTCCTATCCTTGATGTATGTTTATAAAGAAAGATTAGCTAGACAAATGTTAATAATGGTAACATTACTAATTCCGTAGTTAAACGATCTAAACATATGAAATATTTTTCAAAAAAAAATTCTCAACTAGTGTTTAGTCCTAAATTTTACTAAATTTATCTTTAAAAATTTATAATTTAATTTTTTAATTTCTCATAAATTTTTACATATAACTTATTTTTGAGAAATCAAATTTCTAAAATAACGTATAAAATTTACCATTTTTTTAACAAATAACACTAATCATGTTTCATTTTCCCTCCCCCGACCTTCCCCCCTTAACCAAATTTTTATTTCCCCCTCCCCCGACCTTCCCCCCTTAACCAAAAATTTATTCCCCCTCTTTCAGTACCTCGATCTCTCTTACCCCTCCTCTCTCTCTCGTAAAAATCTCTCTCCCCACTCCCTCTCGCTAAACGCTCCTTCTCTCACTCACACTCTCTATCTTAATCACAGGGTCTGGCCTATTCAATCAGGGTTCGACTTCTTCAATCAACATTCTGGGCTTCTTCTCTTAAATCAACTTCGGGATTCATTGAAATTTTTCAGTTTCTTTCTTGTATTTCAATTAGGGGTTTCTTGTTCATTTGGTCCTTCAATTTTAGAGGTCAGTTTCTCTCTCTAATTTGGTTTCTTACTTGTTTCACGGCTGAATTAGGGCTTCGATTGAGGGCTGAATTAGGGCTTTTTTAAGGGTACTCTCTCTCCCTCTCGTTTTGTAGATTTGAATATTGGTTTTATGTGTGTATGTTTATGTAGATCTATGTATACACACATATATATTACATTTCTATTTCTTTTTGGTTTTGTAGATGAATGTCTTTTTTTTGGGCTCAGGTGTTTAGTTGTTCAAATGTATGTTAAGGCGCACATATACTCTCAATTTCTGACCGCCGGGCTCCATGTGGATTTTTGTTTCATACAGATTTTGCTATTTCATCTGTTTCATTAATTCTGTTTCTTGTTCTACAAACTTTGAACCCATTTAATCATTCCCCAAGAGCAGAGCAGGATAATCAAGATGAGCATGTTTCCTCCCACTCCCTCGGCTGAGCAGGTTTGCGACAAGTGCACAATGTTACATCCAACTATACACAATGTTACATATTATACACATCTTTGTGAAATTATCATGCTTTGATGCTATATGATGTGAACCAATTGTTTATTGCTTACTGATTACTACTCTCCCTAGGCATGTGTAGGTGAGTATTTTTAGTTCTTGTAACAACTTAGTAAAGAAAATGTTTCACGATGTCTATGGCTATGGAGTCCTGTGCATTGAATGAAGATTATATCTATATTAAGTCTATAGATTACTACAATTGAAAGAGTAAATATATGATACTACAGAATAATGACTAGCATCTGCTTTCTAAAACTTATATGGTTTACTTGAATATTCTTCGTTTTGAATGTCTGGGAAGAATATGTGAAAGTCAGGATCATGTCATTCCGTAGGACATCTGTACTTAATGAGATACCACATGCTCTTCTACATAAACAACATGAGAGCAAAGAAAAATTATCATGTACTCAGCTAACCTCACAGATTACGTGCAAGCCTTATGTGAAGTTAGTGCAGTTACATTTTGCTATATCCAGATAATTTTTTGAGTGGATATGATAAATTTCTTTATATGCTTGTTGTAATGAAGGCTTGGAGTAATGGAAGATTACGCACTGTAAAGCATCGAGTGCAATGCAAAGAAGCAAATTTAAGGTATTCGATTGCTGCATTTTTGCTAGGGCCTAAGGAGACAATAGAAGCTCCAGCAGAACTAGTGGATGCTGCACATCCTCGTTTGTATGCACCTTTTAATTTTGAAGATTACAGAAAGCTTCGACTCTCAACAAAGCTGCAGGCTGGTGAAGCCCTTGATCTTTTACTCATTGACTCTTAAAAATTTGCGGAGGAAAATAATGGTTAAACGTGGGCGTAACTGTACTTCTTTCTATCTGATGTATTGCTAATAAGGTGCAATGTCGAGTATATGGGGTCGATATTGCATATGAACATAGATTAATCTCCTAATAGCTTGCTACTTTGATAATTCCAGATTTCCAGTTTCAAACATGTTGCATGATAAAATCTAATGCAGAATGGTTTCAAAAAGAAATTGAAATGCAGATTAAACAAGTGCAGAATACAACATTATAAAATTGGATTGATGTAAATTAAGATAATACTAATGTTTCGGTGTTGGAGTCTCATTTTATGGCACGCGGATTGAACCCAGTGTTGCTGCAAGTGTGAAGGTACCTGTATTGTTTATTGCAGGTGATAATGACCCACTTTGTCCAGTCAGTGGCTTGCAAGAAATTGAGAAAAACCTTGGTGAAGGATCTAAGGTGGTAATTTACAAGGGAAGAGGTCACGGGTTTGCTCACCACCCTGAGTCTGCGAAAGAAGATGCAGATGCTGATGAGGCATTCACAGTTATGAGAAATTGGTTGTACAATGGCTTGGTTTTGGTCCAGTAGATGCTTTTTATATTTCTGGTAGCATATATTTGCCAAGTGATCACAATACACTTTTTTGGTACATATTAAGATTACGTGTCTGCAAATATAAAGGTTGATTGTTTTTCTCATATTTCTTGCTCAATATAATTTTTTTTCTCACAATACACTTTTTCTTCTCATATTTCTTTCTCATATTTCTTGCTCACACATAAAATTTGAAGTAGCCAAGTTGATTGTTTTTCTCATATTTCTTGCTCAATATAATTTTTTATTTCTTTCAATAATTATTAAAATTTAGAAGATATTGAGAGGTCTGTGCTTTTATGTGTGACAGATTGAGAATGAATAAGGACCTCAGGAGCGTGAATTTGGTGCTCCTGGTAAAGCTTATACGTAATGGGCAGCTGAGATGGCTGTGGGTCTAGGCAAGCAAGATGATGCCCATGATCCCGTTGTAAGTGTTTCATAGTGTTGGTGTTATGTCCTCCCTTTATGGGGTTTCCATTTAATAGTGTCTAGTGTAGCATTTCAAAGTGACTTTTTAATTGTTGTTGTTGATCGCAATTTAATAATTAACCTTGTGTTGCTTATCATTTGTAGATCAATGCTTGCAATGGTTCTTGTAATTTGTAGTTTTCTACAGCTCAGATGTCTTTTTATTTTTTATCATGTACTAGAATATGCAGGGGCTCGTTTCTCTATATATTAGTTACCTCTACCGAAATCCAGGAAATCCAGGAAGAAACTGATAGAATAACCGGGAGGACAAAAATGATTTCTCATGTTCCTATCCATCTCAGTATTTACTGTCCAAATGGTACACCATTCATTTTATTTAGTGAATCACTTAAGCGTTGCAATTGTGTCAATCTTGATTTAAGCCTCTTGGATTATCAAAATGACTTCTAATATTTTTTTATCAGTCCGTTTTGTGTTGGACAGGTGTATATTGTTTTTGCTAAGTTAGACATATGTAATACTGTAATCATTCCTTGTAGATGATGAAAACTCTGTCACAACAAGAGGAACATTGTGCAAGTAAAGAACACAACTCTTCGAAAAGGAAACACACGTAAGTCTAGTAACCGCATAAATTGGGTTCCGAATATCTTTAATCGAAATTTGTGAATGAAATTACTCCCACTGGTCTGTTATTAGTGCTTTATTGAAGTTTCGAAATGGTTTGTCCAGAAATGCTTAAATTCATTTTTACTAAAGTATTATTTATCTTAATTTTTATTGTTGAATCCGTGCAGTATCAATGCTTTAAGGACAATAGCAGAAAAAAATAGTCAGTGACTTGGGAGAAAAATATAACATATGTCTGTTACATATACATTAGTATTATTATTATAGTGCTCTTCCCTATATCAGCACTCTGTCAATACTGTATTACATCTGGTTCTCATAATGGACATGATATATTAAAGCATATTAGTCCTTGGACTTGATTAAGTTTTATTAAGTACAAGATACGAGAACAGATGGGTATTTGTGTACTTTAATTTTGTTTTACGGGTGGTACCATCAGGAGTTTATTTGTTTTTCTTTGGTGATAGCAGATGCAGAAAAGGTTTTATGGGGGATACGTATGACAATGCATCAGATGGTGTCAAAGTAGTACCAAGATTTTGCATTCAAGATTTGGTTAGCTAACTGACAACAAGGAGCGGCATCGCCGTGTCAAGAATAGTATGAAGCATTTTAGCAATAGCATTCAGTCCAAGTCACTTAATCAATTGGTTGGTTGCTTGTAATGGTGAATTAGTTGTTTGGATGAATTGGTTGGTTGCTGGTAATGGATGTTAGTAGTTTGTAATGGAATGATGGATTGGTTTTCTAATTCTTGGCATGTTCATTTTATAATGTAACCTATTGTTGTATGGATGTAACAACTTCTTGTTAAAAAAAACCGTTGTCCAAATACATTACTTCAATACAAGCATATGAAACCATTGTGGTAAAGACATCAGACAACAGATACTTAATTTCAAACCACTGTCCATAGAGATTTTTTACAAGCAATATACTAATAAAAACCGTTGTTGTTTTAAAAATAATACAACGTATTTTATGCTAAACCATTGTCGTAAACACTTCAGACAACAGTTTTTTGTCCAATACCGTTGTCTATCAAAATCAGAAACAAGTGTTTTAGAAACAAAAACTGTTGTGGTTCTGCTAATGTTCAAACATGTTTATCTTTTTAAACCATTGCCTAACAGCTTTCAGACAACAGGTATTTAAAGAAAACAATTGTGCAAGTCAAGAATAGACAACAGTTTTTAGAAAGGAAACCATTGTGTTAAACTATTAAGACAATGGGGTTGTTCTACTAAAACCGTCGTAAATATTTAGATCACACAACACTCTTTTGGAAAATAAAGCCTTGTCTGAAAATTAAAATAACAACATTTTCTAGTTAATAAACAATTGTTGATTTATTTGTCAGACAATGGTTTCTACAACAACCGTTGTTGTTCACGCGTTTCAGACAACGTTTTCTAAGACCAAAACCGTTGTCTGTAGGGAATCAGACAACGGACGCGTCCGTTGTCTGAGCTGCGTAACAGACGGCATCTCAATAGACAACGGTTTTCTAGGGCATCAGACAACGGGCAAAAAGCCTTGTCTGATTCAATTATTCTTGTAGTGATTTTATTTCTTTTCTTTTCTCCTCTCATTACCTTTGAGGTTTAAATACGCAGAGTTAACTTACCATTACTCACCGGAGCGTTTTGTTCATGTTCCAGGACGACCTAAAGAGGGAACCATTATTCATCTATCCTTCCAGGTCTATAAATTATTTCGTATTCTTTCAATTATCTAAGGAATGTTCAATTAATGCTTCCTTAATTATTTGACGAATATTCTTTAACGATTATTTTGATATTCGATTTCTTTTTTTTCATATTTGGACTCCTCAGTCGAGTTCATAAATATCTAGCTATGTGTCTAAAACATAGATGATGTATATTTCAGAGATTACTCGTAAATTCTTTTCTCCTATTAAGGAGAGATTTGCACATCAGACGTTGAAATCGTAGAAAGGATATCAATTTGATATTGATATTCCAAATTCAATTCTATTGGAAAATTTGATAAAGTTTATGTACGGAGACACCTTTGGGTGGACCGTTTCACTGATGAGAAATGTTTGGTGGGAGGTTATCGATTGTTCCGATGCCAAGAATTTCCTATTCATATCATATATTTTATTCAAGGGTTATAATTACCTTGTTCATCCTAAACTTATTTACCCTTCTTTTCAATTCATTATCCGAGTAGTCAAAATTTTGTTTTCTTCGTTCTTCAACTACGATGTCGAGATTTTGTACTAGTAGATTGAAAATGGCTAATTGCATGTGCCATAATGAGTGACTAGTTAATTGTTCTAACTAGTTGAAATGATATGATGAAAATCTAGCTAATCATCCTAGCTAGATGCTGCGTCCCAAACTAATCGAACTAGCAAATTTTGTTCAGCTAGTTGTCAATGTTTATTGAAATGAACTAGTTATTGTATCACTAAGTTCAACTTTCGGTCAAATTTATATAAGTGAATTCACGATGCATTTGTATGCAGTGAAGTATGGTGGGAAGATTTTCAAACGATAATTTGATTGAGACCTAACCAGGTCGCCCCCTCAGCGAGAATTTGTACAAAGTTTTTATATAAAGCATTCTGTTGCTTGAAGTATTCTTGGTACCATGCAAGTATTTTCCTTAGTATTTGGAAAAAGGAGAGTGTTGAAGCTGACAGCCAAGATAAATGAGTACGACAACTATGAATCGAAGTTTAGGGAAATTGCCAAGGTTTGTTTCGCATGATGCGAATTCAAAATAACGAAGTGTTCGAAGCGACTGATTATGTTACCTTGGTTAATGAAACGACTATGATAGAAATGGAAGCAAAGTGGACGAGAAAGAAATGGGCATAAAGAAAATAGAGTATGAAACGCGAATAGGTTGAGAAAGAAAGGAAGTAAGAATTCAGATTATCGGACGAGCAAACGTTTGATCTCCAAGGATATGAAACACATTTGGCCTACGTGATAGATACGAAACAGGAAGCACCTAGTATGCGGAATATCCCTGTTATCAACGAATTCGAGGATGTATTTCCATAAGATCTCCTAGGGTTACCACCCGAAAGAGGAATAAAGTTTGCTATAGAATTAGCTCCAAGAACGGCGCCAGTTTCGAAGGCCCCGTACCGACTTAAATGGATGTCACACAACAGTTTGAATAAACACTTGTCTGATTCTAACAACGGTTAACAAAACCATTGTCTGAAGTTTGTGGACTATACTTAATTCACACAACAGTTTCTGCATACCGTTGTCCAATTGAAATCTTAGGGGGGGACAATTATTTTGGAGGAGTTAATGAGGGGGGACAAAGATTCGGACAATTATTATAAAAAAATTTTATAAAAAAAACACACAACAGTTTTACAACTTAAAAACAGTTGTGTGACTTTTTTTTTTTTTTTTGAATTTCTCGTTCGTGACAAACTTTAATTGTGAACTTTGTTTGAATAATAAAGTTTATGTTTAATTGACACACTTAATTATAGGATAATATTCTTAATTAAGCCGGATATCATAGTTTGTAGTTCTCTTATCATATTAAGACTTTCGTATTATCCTCGTTATTATACTTAACAACATATAAAATGTACATATTTTTCTTTGTCGGACCAAGGACACCACACAATTTACTAAACATACAAGTCGGGAATGGCGTACAGTCTCGCTTATACATGACTTACATAATTTCGTGTGTAAACTAACATAACCCCTAAGTGGTAACCCCTAAACCACAAAACCCTAAGCACAATCTATTATTATAAGTATTATTTTATAAAATTTTCAATCAATAACATGTTCGGTATTTTCAAAGAAGTGTAAAAAATAAGTTAGGCAAAGGTATTAACAAAATTTTTATAAAAAAAACAGACAACGGTTTTTTTAAGAATAAACCTTTATTGTACTTTACTTTCCACGACGGTTTTTTTTGTAGAAACCGTTGTGTGATTACCACAACGGTTTTTTATTTATAAACTGTTGTCTGAATGATTTTACTACAACGGTTTTACAACTTAAAAACAGTTGTGTGACTTTTTTTTTTTTTTGAATTTCTCGTTCGTGACAAACTTTAATTGTGAACTTTGTTTGAATAATAAAGTTTATGTTTAATTGACACACTTAATTATAGGATAATATTCTTAATTAAGCCGGATATCATAGTTTGTAGTTCTCTTATCATATTAAGACTTTCGTATTATCCTCGTTATTATATTTAACAACATATAAAATGTACATATTTTTCTTTGTCGGACCAAGGACACCACACAATTTACTAAACATACAAGTCGGGAATGGCGTACAGTCTCGCTTATACATGACTTACATAATTTCGTGTGTAAACTAACATAACCCCTAAGTGGTAACCCCTAAACCACAAAACCCTAAGCACAATCTATTATTATAAGTATTATTTTATAAAATTTTCAATCAATAACATGTTCGGTATCTTCAAAGAAGTGTAAAAAATAAGTTAGGCAAAGGTATTAACAAAAATTTTATAAAAAAAACACACAACGGTTTTTTTAAGAATAAACCTTTGTTGTACTTTACTTTCCACGACGGTTTTGTTTGTAGAAACCGTTGTGTGATTACCACAACGGTTTTTTATTTATAAACTGTTGTCTGAATGATTTTACTACAACGGTTTTACAACTTAAAAACAGTTGTGTGACTTTTTTTTTTTTTTTTGAATTTCTCGTTCGTGACAAACTTTAATTGTGAACTTTGTTTGAATAATAAAGTTTATGTTTAATTGACACACTTAATTATAGGATAATATTCTTAATTAAGCCGGATATCATAGTTTGTAGTTCTCTTATCATATTAAGACTTTCGTATTATCCTCATTATTATACTTAACAACATATAAAATGTACATATTTTTCTTTGTCGGACCAAGGACACCACACAATTTACTAAACATACAAGTCGGGAATGTCGTACAGTCTCGCTTATACATGACTTACATAATTTCGTGTGTAAACTAACATAACCCCTAAGTGGTAACCCCTAAACCACAAAACCCTAAGCACAATCTATTATTATAAGTATTATTTTATAAAATTTTCAATCAATAACATGTTCGGTATCTTCAAAGAAGTGTAAAAAATAAGTTAGGCAAAGGTATTAACAAAATTTTTATAAAAAAAACACACAACGGTTTTTTTAAGAATAAACCTTTGTTGTACTTTACTTTCCACGACGGTTTTGTTTGTAGAAACCGTTGTGTGATTACCACAACGGTTTTTTATTTATAAACTGTTGTCTGAATGATTTTACTACAACGGTTTTACAACTTAAAAACAGTTGTGTGACTTTTTTTTTTTTTTTTGAATTTCTCGTTCGTGACAAACTTTAATTGTGAACTTTGTTTGAATAATAAAGTTTATGTTTAATTGACACACTTAATTATAGGATAATATTCTTAATTAAGCCGGATATCATAGTTTGTAGTTCTCTTATCATATTAAGACTTTCGTATTATCCTCGTTATTATACTTAACAACATATAAAATGTACATATTTTTCTTTGTCGGACCAAGGACACCACACAATTTACTAAACATACAAGTCGGGAATGGCGTACAGTCTCGCTTATACATGACTTACATAATTTCGTGTGTAAACTAACATAACCCCTAAGTCGTAACCCCTAAACCACAAAACCCTAAGCACACTCTATTATTATAAGTATTATTTTATAAAATTTTCAATCAATAACATGTTCGGTATCTTCAAAGAAGTGTAAAAAATAAGTTAGGCTAAGGTATTAACAAAATTTTTATAAAAAAAACACACAACGGTTTTTTTAAGAATAAACCTTTGTTGTACTTTACTTTCCACGACGGTTTTTTTGTAGAAACCGTTGTGTGATTACCACAACGGTTTTTTATTTATAAACTGTTGTCTGAATGATTTTACTACAACGGTGTTACAACTTAAAAACAGTTGTGTGACTTTTTTTTTTTTTTTGAATTTCTCGTTCGTGACAAACTTTAATTGTGAACTTTGTTTGAATAATAAAGTTTATGTTTAATTGACACACTTAATTATAGGATAATATTCTTAATTAAGCCGGATATCATAGTTTGTAGTTCTCTTATCATATTAAGACTTTCGTATTATCCTCGTTATTATACTTAACAACATATAAAATGTACATATTTTTCTTTGTCGGACCAAGGACACCACACAATTTACTAAACATACAAGTCGGGAATGGCGTACAGTCTCGCTTATACATGACTTACATAATTTCGTGTGTAAATTAACATAACCCCTAAGTCGTAACCCCTAAACCACAAAACCCTAAGCACACTCTATTATTATAAGTATTATTTTATAAAATTTTCAATCAATAACATGTTCGGTATCTTCAAAGAAGTGTAAAAAATAAGTTAGGCAAAGGTATTAACAAAATTTTTATAAAAAAAACACACAACGGTTTTTTTAAGAATAAACCTTTGTTGTACTTTACTTTCCACGACGGTTTTTTTGTAGAAACCGTTGTGTGATTACCACAACGGTTTTTTTATTTATAAACTGTTGTCTGAATGATTTTACTACAACGGTGTTACAACTTAAAAACAGTTGTGTGACATTTTTTTTTTTTTGAATTTCTCGTTCGTGACAAACTTTAATTGTGAACTTTGTTTGAATAATAAATTTTATGTTTAATTGACACACTTAATTATAGGATAATATTCTTAATTAAGCCGGATATCATAATTTGTAGTTCTCTTATCATATTAAGACTTTCGTATTATCCTCGTTATTATACTTAACAACATATAAAATGTACATATTTTTTTTTGTCGGACCAAGGACACCACACAATTTACTAAACATACAAGTCGGGAATGGCGTACAGTCTCGCTTATACATGACTTACATAATTTCGTGTGTAAACTAACATAACCCCTAAGTCGTAACCCCTAAACCACAAAACCCTAAGCACAATCTATTATTATAAGTATTATTTTATAAAATTTTCAATCAATAACATGTTCGGTATCTTCAAAGAAGTGTAAAAAATAAGTTAGGCAAAGGTATTAACAAAATTTTTATAAAAAATCACACAACGGTTTTTTTAAGAATAAACCTTTGTTGTACTTTACTTTCCACGACGTTTTTTTTGTAGAAACCGTTGTGTGATTACCACAACGGTTTTTTATTTATAAACTGTTGTCTGAATGATTTTACTACAACGGTTTTACAACTTAAAAACAGTTGTGTGACTTTTTTTTTTTTTTTTGAATTTCTCGTTCGTGACAAACTTTAATTGTGAACTTTGTTTGAATAATAAAGTTTATGTTTAATTGACACACTTAATTATAGGATAATATTCTTAATTAAGCCGGATATCATAGTTTGTAGTTCTCTTATTATATTAAGAATTTCGTATTATCCTCGTTATTATACTTAACAACATATAAAATGTACATATTTTTCTTTGTCGGACCAAGGACACCACACAATTTACTAAACATACAAGTCGGGAATGGCGTACAGTCTCGCTTATACATGACTTACATAATTTCGTGTGTAAACTAACATAACCCCTAAGTCGTAACCCCTAAATCGTAACCCCTAAACCACAAAACCCTAAGCACAATCTATTATTATAAGTATTATTTTATAAAATTTTCAATCAATAACATGTTCGGTATCTTCAAAGAAGTGTAAAAAATAAGTTAGGCAAAGGTATTAACAAAATTTTTATAAAAAAAACACACAACGGTTTTTTTAAGAATAAACCTTTGTTGTACTTTACTTTCCACGACGGTTTTTTTGTAGAAACCGTTGTGTGATTATCACAACGGTTTTTTATTTATAAACTGTTGTCTGAATGATTTTACTACAACGGTGTTACAACTTAAAAACAGTTGTGTGACTTTTTTTTTTTTTTTGAATTTCTCGTTCGTGACAAACTTTAATTGTGAACTTTGTTTGAATAATAAAGTTTATGTTTAATTGACACACTTAATTATAGGATAATATTCTTAATTAAGCCGGATATCATAGTTTGTAGTTCTCTTATCATATTAAGACTTTCGTATTATCCTCGTTATTATACTTAACAACATATAAAATGTACATATTTTTCTTTGTCGGACCAAGGACACCACACAATTTACTAAACATACAAGTCGGGAATGGCGTACAGTCTCGCTTATACATGACTTACATAATTTCGTGTGTAAACTAACATAACCCCTAAGTCGTAACCCCTAAACCACAAAACCCTAAGCACACTCTATTATTATAAGTATTATTTTATAAAATTTTCAATCAATAACATGTTCGGTATCTTCAAAGAAGTGTAAAAAATAAGTTAGGCAAAGGTATTAACAAAATTTTTATAAAAAAAACACACAACGGTTTTTTTAAGAATAAACCTTTGTTGTACTTTACTTTCCACGACGGTTTTTTTGTAGAAACCGTTGTGTGATTACCACAACGGTTTTTTTATTTATAAACTGTTGTCTGAATGATTTTACTACAACGGTGTTACAACTTAAAAACAGTTGTGTGACATTTTTTTTTTTTTGAATTTCTCGTTCGTGACAAACTTTAATTGTGAACTTTGTTTGAATAATAAATTTTATGTTTAATTGACACACTTAATTATAGGATAATATTCTTAATTAAGCCGGATATCATAATTTGTAGTTCTCTTATCATATTAAGACTTTCGTATTATCCTCGTTATTATACTTAACAACATATAAAATGTACATATTTTTTTTTGTCGGACCAAGGACACCACACAATTTACTAAACATACAAGTCGGGAATGGCGTACAGTCTCGCTTATACATGACTTACATAATTTCGTGTGTAAACTAACATAACCCCTAAGTCGTAACCCCTAAACCACAAAACCCTAAGCACAATCTATTATTATAAGTATTATTTTATAAAATTTTCAATCAATAACATGTTCGGTATCTTCAAAGAAGTGTAAAAAATAAGTTAGGCAAAGGTATTAACAAAATTTTTATAAAAAATCACACAACGGTTTTTTTAAGAATAAACCTTTGTTGTACTTTACTTTCCACGACGTTTTTTTTTGTAGAAACCGTTGTGTGATTACCACAACGGTTTTTTATTTATAAACTGTTGTCTGAATGATTTTACTACAACGGTTTTACAACTTAAAAACAGTTGTGTGACTTTTTTTTTTTTTTTTGAATTTCTCGTTCGTGACAAACTTTAATTGTGAACTTTGTTTGAATAATAAAGTTTATGTTTAATTGACACACTTAATTATAGGATAATATTCTTAATTAAGCCGGATATCATAGTTTGTAGTTCTCTTATTATATTAAGAATTTCGTATTATCCTCGTTATTATACTTAACAACATATAAAATGTACATATTTTTCTTTGTCGGACCAAGGACACCACACAATTTACTAAACATACAAGTCGGGAATGGCGTACAGTCTCGCTTATACATGACTTACATAATTTCGTGTGTAAACTAACATAACCCCTAAGTCGTAACCCCTAAATCGTAACCCCTAAACCACAAAACCCTAAGCACAATCTATTATTATAAGTATTATTTTATAAAATTTTCAATCAATAACATGTTCGGTATCTTCAAAGAAGTGTAAAAAATAAGTTAGGCAAAGGTATTAACAAAATTTTTATAAAAAAAACACACAACGGTTTTTTTAAGAATAAACCTTTGTTGTACTTTACTTTCCACGACGGTTTTTTTGTAGAAACCGTTGTGTGATTACCACAACGGTTTTTTATTTATAAATTGTTGTCTGAATGATTTTACTACAACGGTTTTACAACTTAAAAACAGTTGTGTGACTTTTTTTTTTTTTTTTTGAATTTCTCGTTCGTGACAAACTTTAATTGTGAACTTTGTTTGAATAATAAAGTTTATGTTTAATTGACACACTAAACATATCAAAAACGTTGTTTCAATTTTTTTTAAAATGTTTATCGACGATCCAACCGTAGGAATATCAAGATCTATGTATTTTAATGATATTACAAAAAAATTAGAAAAAAATAAATTTATTTGGTTTGAGATCTTGACGGTCGAACTACTGATTTGACCAATACTCACCTATGTTTTGTTTATTCAATTTCAGATATTTTGTTATTTACATTGTAGATATTAACATCATATATTGTATGATTTCCTATCCTTGATGTATGTTTATAAAGAAAGATTAGCTAGACAAATGTTAATAATGGTAACATTACTAATTCCGTAGTTAAACGATCTAAACATATGAAATATTTTTCAAAAAAAAATTCTCAACTAGTGTTTAGTCCTAAATTTTACTAAATTTATCTTTAAAAATTTATAATTTAATTTTTTAATTTCTCATAAATTTTTACATATAACTTATTTTTGAGAAATCAAATTTCTAAAATAACGTATAAAATTTACCATTTTTTTAACAAATAACACTAATCATGTTTCATTTTCCCTCCCCCGACCTTCCCCCCTTAACCAAATTTTTATTTCCCCCTCCCCCGACCTTCCCCCCTTAACCAAAAATTTATTCCCCCTCTTTCAGTACCTCGATCTCTCTTACCCCTCCTCTCTCTCTCGTAAAAATCTCTCTCCCCACTCCCTCTCGCTAAACGCTCCTTCTCTCACTCACACTCTCTATCTTAATCACAGGGTCTGGCCTATTCAATCAGGGTTCGACTTCTTCAATCAACATTCTGGGCTTCTTCTCTTAAATCAACTTCGGGATTCATTGAAATTTTTCAGTTTCTTTCTTGTATTTCAATTAGGGGTTTCTTGTTCATTTGGTCCTTCAATTTTAGAGGTCAGTTTCTCTCTCTAATTTGGTTTCTTACTTGTTTCACGGCTGAATTAGGGCTTCGATTGAGGGCTGAATTAGGGCTTTTTTAAGGGTACTCTCTCTCCCTCTCGTTTTGTAGATTTGAATATTGGTTTTATGTGTGTATGTTTGTGTAGATCTATGTATACACACATATATATTACATTTCTATTTCTTTTTGGTTTTGTAGATGAATGTCTTTTTTTTGGGCTCAGGTGTTTAGTTGTTCAAATGTATGTTAAGGCGCACATATACTCTCAATTTCTGACCGCCGGGCTCCATGTGGATTTTTGTTTCATACAGATTTTGCTATTTCATCTGTTTCATTAATTCTGTTTCTTGTTCTACAAACTTTGAACCCATTTAATCATTCCCCAAGAGCAGAGCAGGATAATCAAGATGAGCATGTTTCCTCCCACTCCCTCGGCTGAGCAGGTTTGCGACAAGTGCACAATGTTACATCCAACTATACACAATGTTACATATTATACACATCTTTGTGAAATTATCATGCTTTGATGCTATATGATGTGAACCAATTGTTTATTGCTTACTGATTACTACTCTCCCTAGGCATGTGTAGGTGAGTATTTTTAGTTCTTGTAACAACTTAGTAAAGAAAATGTTTCACGATGTCTATGGCTATGGAGTCCTGTGCATTGAATGAAGATTATATCTATATTAAGTCTATAGATTACTACAATTGAAAGAGTAAATATATGATACTACAGAATAATGACTAGCATCTGCTTTCTAAAACTTATATGGTTTACTTGAATATTCTTCGTTTTGAATGTCTGGGAAGAATATGTGAAAGTCAGGATCATGTCATTCCGTAGGACATCTGTACTTAATGAGATACCACATGCTCTTCTACATAAACAACATGAGAGCAAAGAAAAATTATCATGTACTCAGCTAACCTCACAGATTACGTGCAAGCCTTATGTGAAGTTAGTGCAGTTACATTTTGCTATATCCAGATAATTTTTTGAGTGGATATGATAAATTTCTTTATATGCTTGTTGTAATGAAGGCTTGGAGTAATGGAAGATTACGCACTGTAAAGCATCGAGTGCAATGCAAAGAAGCAAATTTAAGGTATTCGATTGCTGCATTTTTGCTAGGGCCTAAGGAGACAATAGAAGCTCCAGCAGAACTAGTGGATGCTGCACATCCTCGTTTGTATGCACCTTTTAATTTTGAAGATTACAGAAAGCTTCGACTCTCAACAAAGCTGCAGGCTGGTGAAGCCCTTGATCTTTTACTCATTGACTCTTAAAAATTTGCGGAGGAAAATAATGGTTAAACGTGGGCGTAACTGTACTTCTTTCTATCTGATGTATTGCTAATAAGGTGCAATGTCGAGTATATGGGGTCGATATTGCATATGAACATAGATTAATCTCCTAATAGCTTGCTACTTTGATAATTCCAGATTTCCAGTTTCAAACATGTTGCATGATAAAATCTAATGCAGAATGGTTTCAAAAAGAAATTGAAATGCAGATTAAACAAGTGCAGAATACAACATTATAAAATTGGATTGATGTAAATTAAGATAATACTAATGTTTCGGTGTTGGAGTCTCATTTTATGGCACGCGGATTGAACCCAGTGTTGCTGCAAGTGTGAAGGTACCTGTATTGTTTATTGCAGGTGATAATGATCCACTTTGTCCAGTCAGTGGCTTGCAAGAAATTGAGAAAAACCTTGGTGAAGGATCTAAGGTGGTAATTTACAAGGGAAGAGGTCACGGGTTTGCTCACCACCCTGAGTCTGCGAAAGAAGATGCAGATGCTGATGAGGCATTCACAGTTATGAGAAATTGGTTGTACAATGGCTTGGTTTTGGTCCAGTAGATGCTTTTTATATTTCTGGTAGCATATATTTGCCAAGTGATCACAATACACTTTTTTGGTACATATTAAGATTACGTGTCTGCAAATATAAAGGTTGATTGTTTTTCTCATATTTCTTGCTCAATATAATTTTTTTTCTCACAATACACTTTTTCTTCTCATATTTCTTTCTCATATTTCTTGCTCACACATAAAATTTGAAGTAGCCAAGTTGATTGTTTTTCTCATATTTCTTGCTCAATATAATTTTTTATTTCTTTCAATAATTATTAAAATTTAGAAGATATTGAGAGGTCTGTGCTTTTATGTGTGACAGATTGAGAATGAATAAGGACCTCAGGAGCGTGAATTTGGTGCTCCTGGTAAAGCTTATACGTAATGGGCAGCTGAGATGGCTGTGGGTCTAGGCAAGCAAGATGATGCCCATGATCCCGTTGTAAGTGTTTCATAGTGTTGGTGTTATGTCCTCCCTTTATGGGGTTTCCATTTAATAGTGTCTAGTGTAGCATTTCAAAGTGACTTTTTAATTGTTGTTGTTGATCGCAATTTAATAATTAACCTTGTGTTGCTTATCATTTGTAGATCAATGCTTGCAATGGTTCTTGTAATTTGTAGTTTTCTACAGCTCAGATGTCTTTTTATTTTTTATCATGTACTAGAATATGCAGGGGCTCGTTTCTCTATATATTAGTTACCTCTACCGAAATCCAGGAAATCCAGGAAGAAACTGATAGAATAACCGGGAGGACAAAAATGATTTCTCATGTTCCTATCCATCTCAGTATTTACTGTCCAAATGGTACACCATTCATTTTATTTAGTGAATCACTTAAGCGTTGCAATTGTGTCAATCTTGATTTAAGCCTCTTGGATTATCAAAATGACTTCTAATATTTTTTTATCAGTCCATTTTGTGTTGGACAGGTGTATATTGTTTTTGCTAAGTTAGACATATGTAATACTGTAATCATTCCTTGTAGATGATGAAAACTCTGTCACAACAAGAGGAACATTGTGCAAGTAAAGAACACAACTCTTCGAAAAGGAAACACACGTAAGTCTAGTAACCGCATAAATTGGGTTCCGAATATCTTTAATCGAAATTTGTGAATGAAATTACTCCCACTGGTCTGTTATTAGTGCTTTATTGAAGTTTCGAAATGGTTTGTCCAGAAATGCTTAAATTCATTTTTACTAAAGTATTATTTATCTTAATTTTTATTGTTGAATCCGTGCAGTATCAATGCTTTAAGGACAATAGCAGAAAAAAATAGTCAGTGACTTGGGAGAAAAATATAACATATGTCTGTTACATATACATTAGTATTATTATTATAGTGCTCTTCCCTATATCAGCACTCTGTCAATACTGTATTACATCTGGTTCTCATAATGGACATGATATATTAAAGCATATTAGTCCTTGGACTTGATTAAGTTTTATTAAGTACAAGATACGAGAACAGATGGGTATTTGTGTACTTTAATTTTGTTTTACGGGTGGTACCATCAGGAGTTTATTTGTTTTTCTTTGGTGATAGCAGATGCAGAAAAGGTTTTATGGGGGATACGTATGACAATGCATCAGATGGTGTCAAAGTAGTACCAAGATTTTGCATTCAAGATTTGGTTAGCTAACTGACAACAAGGAGCGGCATCGCCGTGTCAAGAATAGTATGAAGCATTTTAGCAATAGCATTCAGTCCAAGTCACTTAATCAATTGGTTGGTTGCTTGTAATGGTGAATTAGTTGTTTGGATGAATTGGTTGGTTGCTGGTAATGGATGTTAGTAGTTTGTAATGGAATGATGGATTGGTTTTCTAATTCTTGGCATGTTCATTTTATAATGTAACCTATTGTTGTATGGATGTAACAACTTCTTGTTAAAAAAAACTGTTGTCCAAATACATTACTTCAATACAAGCATATGAAACCATTGTGGTAAAGACATCAGACAACAGATACTTAATTTCAAACCACTGTCCATAGAGATTTTTTACAAGCAATATACTAATAAAAACCGTTGTTGTTTTAAAAATAATACAACGTATTTTATGCTAAACCATTGTCGTAAACACTTCAGACAACAGTTTTTTGTCCAATACCGTTGTCTATCAAAATCAGAAACAAGTGTTTTAGAAACAAAAACTGTTGTGGTTCTGCTAATGTTCAAACATGTTTATCTTTTTAAACCATTGCCTAACAGCTTTCAGACAACAGGTATTTAAAGAAAACAATTGTGCAAGTCAAGAATAGACAACAGTTTTTAGAAAGGAAACCATTGTGTTAAACTATTAAGACAATGGGGTTGTTCTACTAAAACCGTCGTAAATATTTAGATCACACAACACTCTTTTGGAAAATAAAGCCTTGTCTGAAAATTAAAATAACAACATTTTCTAGTTAATAAACAATTGTTGATTTATTTGTCAGACAATGGTTTCTACAACAACCGTTGTTGTTCACGCGTTTCAGACAACGTTTTCTAAGACCAAAACCGTTGTCTGTAGGGAATCAGACAACGGACGCGTCCGTTGTCTGAGCTGCGTAACAGACGGCATCTCAATAGACAACGGTTTTCTAGGGCATCAGACAACGGGCAAAAAGCCTTGTCTGATTCAATTATTCTTGTAGTGATTTTATTTCTTTTCTTTTCTCCTCTCATTACCTTTGAGGTTTAAATACGCAGAGTTAACTTACCATTACTCACCGGAGCGTTTTGTTCATGTTCCAGGACGACCTAAAGAGGGAACCATTATTCATCTATCCTTCCAGGTCTATAAATTATTTCGTATTCTTTCAATTATCTAAGGAATGTTCAATTAATGCTTCCTTAATTATTTGACGAATATTCTTTAACGATTATTTTGATATTCGATTTCTTTTTTTTCATATTTGGACTCCTCAGTCGAGTTCATAAATATCTAGCTATGTGTCTAAAACATAGATGATGTATATTTCAGAGATTACTCGTAAATTCTTTTCTCCTATTAAGGAGAGATTTGCACATCAGACGTTGAAATCGTAGAAAGGATATCAATTTGATATTGATATTCCAAATTCAATTCTATTGGAAAATTTGATAAAGTTTATGTACGGAGACACCTTTGGGTGGACCGTTTCACTGATGAGAAATGTTTGGTGGGAGGTTATCGATTGTTCCGATGCCAAGAATTTCCTATTCATATCATATATTTTATTCAAGGGTTATAATTACCTTGTTCATCCTAAACTTATTTACCCTTCTTTTCAATTCATTATCCGAGTAGTCAAAATTTTGTTTTCTTCGTTCTTCAACTACGATGTCGAGATTTTGTACTAGTAGATTGAAAATGGCTAATTGCATGTGCCATAATGAGTGACTAGTTAATTGTTCTAACTAGTTGAAATGATATGATGAAAATCTAGCTAATCATCCTAGCTAGATGCTGCGTCCCAAACTAATCGAACTAGCAAATTTTGTTCAGCTAGTTGTCAATGTTTATTGAAATGAACTAGTTATTGTATCACTAAGTTCAACTTTCGGTCAAATTTATATAAGTGAATTCACGATGCATTTGTATGCAGTGAAGTATGGTGGGAAGATTTTCAAACGATAATTTGATTGAGACCTAACCAGGTCGCCCCCTCAGCGAGAATTTGTACAAAGTTTTTATATAAAGCATTCTGTTGCTTGAAGTATTCTTGGTACCATGCAAGTATTTTCCTTAGTATTTGGAAAAAGGAGAGTGTTGAAGCTGACAGCCAAGATAAATGAGTACGACAACTATGAATCGAAGTTTAGGGAAATTGCCAAGGTTTGTTTCGCATGATGCGAATTCAAAATAACGAAGTGTTCGAAGCGACTGATTATGTTACCTTGGTTAATGAAACGACTATGATAGAAATGGAAGCAAAGTGGACGAGAAAGAAATGGGCATAAAGAAAATAGAGTATGAAACGCGAATAGGTTGAGAAAGAAAGGAAGTAAGAATTCAGATTATCGGACGAGCAAACGTTTGATCTCCAAGGATATGAAACACATTTGGCCTACGTGATAGATACGAAACAGGAAGCACCTAGTATGCGGAATATCCCTGTTATCAACGAATTCGAGGATGTATTTCCAGAAGATCTCCTAGGGTTACCACCCGAAAGAGGAATAAAGTTTGCTATAGAATTAGCTCCAAGAACGGCGCCAGTTTCGAAGGCCCCGTACCGACTTAAATGGATGTCACACAACAGTTTGAATAAACACTTGTCTGATTCTAACAACGGTTAACAAAACCATTGTCTGAAGTTTGTGGACTATACTTAATTCACACAACAGTTTCTGCATACCGTTGTCCAATTGAAATCTTAGGGGGGGACAATTATTTTGGAGGAGTTAATGAGGGGGGACAAAGATTCGGACAATTATTATAAAAAAAATTTATAAAAAAAACACACAACAGTTTTACAACTTAAAAACAGTTGTGTGACTTTTTTTTTTTTTTTGAATTTCTCGTTCGTGACAAACTTTAATTGTGAACTTTGTTTGAATAATAAAGTTTATGTTTAATTGACACACTTAATTATAGGATAATATTCTTAATTAAGCCGGATATCATAGTTTGTAGTTCTCTTATCATATTAAGACTTTCGTATTATCCTCGTTATTATACTTAACAACATATAAAATGTACATATTTTTCTTTGTCGGACCAAGGACACCACACAATTTACTAAACATACAAGTCGGGAATGGCGTACAGTCTCGCTTATACATGACTTACATAATTTCGTGTGTAAACTAACATAACCCCTAAGTGGTAACCCCTAAACCACAAAACCCTAAGCACAATCTATTATTATAAGTATTATTTTATAAAATTTTCAATCAATAACATGTTCGGTATTTTCAAAGAAGTGTAAAAAATAAGTTAGGCAAAGGTATTAACAAAAATTTTATAAAAAAAACAGACAACGGTTTTTTTAAGAATAAACCTTTATTGTACTTTACTTTCCACGACGGTTTTTTGTAGAAACCGTTGTGTGATTACCACAACGGTTTTTTATTTATAAACTGTTGTCTGAATGATTTTACTACAACGGTTTTACAACTTAAAAACAGTTGTGTGACTTTTTTTTTTTTTTGAATTTCTCGTTCGTGACAAACTTTAATTGTGAACTTTGTTTGAATAATAAAGTTTATGTTTAATTGACACACTTAATTATAGGATAATATTCTTAATTAAGCCGGATATCATAGTTTGTAGTTCTCTTATCATATTAAGACTTTCGTATTATCCTCGTTATTATATTTAACAACATATAAAATGTACATATTTTTCTTTGTCGGACCAAGGACACCACACAATTTACTAAACATACAAGTCGGGAATGGCGTACAGTCTCGCTTATAAAATGAATAGTAAAATCCTGATGAATAGTAAATTTCTGAACCGAAAAAGATTTTCAGACCACCCTATGTACGGGACGGTATAATGAACTTTCGAAGTCGTATTAGTGATCTACGATGTAAATGAAGGAATGCAAAAGTTGTCAGAATCAGAAAAATAGCATTTCTGTTTTCTCCGAAATTTCACCAATAACGGACGGATTAATTATTATTTGAAAGTATTGGAGGATTTAAATTATCAATTCCATGGATATGGATTTAATAAAAGAATTTGTGATATCAAGAACGTTTACAGTAAACTACTTCGATAGAACACTTAAGAAACCCTGCGAACATTCTACGCGATTAATCGGGGACGGAACAACGAGACACTTACGGAATTAAAATATAGGCATGGAAGTAACATGTAACGAGATTAATTCGAGGAATGCAACATTTGGATCATCCATGTGAAAGAAAACAAACCAGTAAAGCAAACCAGTAAAGCTACTTTAGCTAAGCTCTTGCATGTGCGACATGTGTCCCTGTGACAAGGCAAAGGTGATGACTCACCACTTTGACCAACAAATATCAGCATTTTTATCAATCAACCAAGGCAAGAAAGAAAAAGAAAACTCTCCCCCATTTTTCCCAGATTTCTGCTCAGCTTGCACAAGGAGAAAAGAAAAATTCGTAACTCCACATCTACTTGTCCTAAAATCACCAACTTTTAACCATAGCTTCTCTACTCCATGGGTAACATTCGTTCAAAATTTCATAGTCAACAAAGGAGTGTAGCCTAGCCAAATCTCTTCCCCAAGTTGGAGAACCCAATCTGTCCAGTTTCTGTCAAGCGGAAAGATGGAGCTCAAAACCCTAGCTAGGAAGCTTTAAATTTGATGATCTATAACTCAAAAGAAATCGTATGAAGAGCACAAGGTCTGGTAAAAATCTTAGCACCGAACTCTTATTTTTCGATTTGTTATGGATTTTACAAGATGAGGATGAATAGTACCTTTTCATGATTCTTGATTTTGTTTGTTAAGGATTAAGCTTGTTAAGGTTTGTTCAAAGCTCAAGGAAGGATTATAAACCATTATTAGTGTATATGAAGCATCAAGGAAGGTATAAACTCTTGAAACCCTTAGTTATAATTTGATTTATATGGTTAGTTTTAAGTATAGTTTAGTTGGTTTGATTATAAGGATGATTAAGTGATTTTGATGAAAGTTTGATGTTGATTTGATGATAAGCAAGTAGATGTTGGTTTTGACTGGTTGATGATGATTATGGGTTAGTAATGATGTTGAGGATTTGACTTGGTGATTTGGTTGGATTGATTTTGTAAAGTTTATGATTAAACTTTGGAATCGTTAAAACATAGCCGTTATAATGCCCGATTTTCCTTAACCATGTTTTGTTTGTGATATTCGAACATAAGGACTTCTGTCCAAGGTCACCACTGCCTATTATAGTGTAGGTCTTGTTTCAAGGTTCGTTTTGGTATAAAGATCATGTGAATCCGATTTACGGTTTAAGAGAAACGAGTGTTTTAGTAAAGGATGTTTCGCGAAACCGAACTATACCACTTAGCCAACTTTGAGGCAATGATCAAACCCCTTAAGAGACTTATTGGAATGTGAAACTTTGTGTTAACATGCTAGGTACGTTTAGGAAGACCCTCGAAAAGATTTCGTGTTAAAAGGATTTAATCTCTATTTTATAAAAATGCGTGAACAAGCATACGCGGGTGGAAGTTCTTAAGGAGTTAACTTGAAAACATGTTTTAGCTTAAGTAAAGTACGTACTTAGTGTCTTAAAAGTATTAAGTGATTAATCTCGGATACTTTGACTATGTATAGATCGCCGGATTGACTCGAGGCACACTACCCCTACCTCACCACCAGGCAAGTTTTCGAAACCTATACTTACTGTTGTTGTGATAATAAACTGTTTTCGTATATGATACGCATTGCGATATATAAATTGCATACTTGTTTTCGAAATGCTATGTATAGAAATACTTGAGGTTATGACTAAGGTTGGGGCTTATAAGTTAGATATGGGATATCAGCTTTAAGCCAGGTTTTTATATATGCCCTAGGATAAGGGCGTGTGATTTTCTTAAAAGATCAGAAGTGATTATATTTTATATATGATAAATGTTATTTTCCGATAAAGATATCGGGTACGGTTATTCGAGGATTGATTATTTATTTAATGAATATTATTTTAAATATCCATTCGAGGTTTATTTATTTAATGAATATTATTTTAAATATTCATTCGAGGTTTATCTATTTAATGAATATTATTTTAAATATTCATTCGAGATTTATTTATTTAATGAATATTATTTTAAATATTCATTCGAGGTTTATTTATTTAATGAATATTATTTTGAATATTCATTTAATCATAATTTACTTGATGAATATTATTTTCGAATATTCATTTAAGACTTACTTATTTAATAGATATTATTAAGTATTTTCTAAAGTAAAAAGAGGTTCCCAAAACACTATTTTTCCATTTAAATCTGTCTTTTAAGAAGATTTAAATGCTCGCTCAACTATCAAAAATATGGGAAACCTGATTTAAGTGACTGCTACTCATTTTAAACTCTCAACTCAAAACTGTCAGGGGACAGATATTTTCTCAAAGCAATTTAGTTGCTGCAAGTCTAATATTGTGTTACCACCTCAACGCTCGAGGGGTAAATTGATGGAACAAGTCGATATCCATTAACAAGCATCGCTTGGGAAATATTGGAGAATCTTCCTTTCCAACCTAGATATAACTACTTAGTGGAGTCGTATCAACAAGTGTTACACTTGGGGAAAGGAGGACGATCTTTACGTTTCAGAGTCATGGATTTCATCTGAACTAGGAGTGGTGTAAGTGGTCCAGTTGCGCCGACCCATCCAACTTTTATTGCCCCAAATGGGCCGGGAGATCACCGAAAGGCGGTAGACAATGTCAGGCTGTCGTGATTCTTCCATCTACATGTAGAAAACATATTTGAGCTGTACGACCTGCTACTGATCATAGTAAGGTTGGGTATGGCGGGCGCGGTAGCAACTCCTGTATTGGTTCATCATCCAATTTGGATGTTCCTGCAACATGTATTGGGGTGAAGAACCGATCATGTTGGCAGGAGGTTAAAAAGTATTTGGAAATGAAGTGACAATAAATTCATGCAACTTGATCTTTTATATTATGAGTTATGACTCTGATAAAATCTTACTCAGATTATATATGCATAAGTGGATTTTGGGTTACGGAAACATTATATTAATTTTCCTCGTAACTTCATCCTTTATGTTATACTTGTCTCTTATCCGTTTAATGCATAGCATGTGGTTACAAAGATATTTTCGAACTATATAGTGTTTTGAATCAATGAATAGGCTTTAAGCCTTGATTCCAATATTTGATATCTATTTTAAAAAGATATGTTTGAGACTTGGTTTATCATACTGGTACCAAGGATTTCCAAATGATTACGAAGAGTATATGAGTATGATTATAAGTCATAAGGTATTTTAAACGGTATACTATTTTGGGGTTAGACCCTAGTAGTGATAAAAGCTTTGATCCCTTATGGATTATCTCCCTAAAAGGTTTAAAGATTTAAACTGGAATAGAATTCTTGCTGAGCACTATTAGCTCATTCTTGCTTTATTAAATATTTCAGCATGAGGAAAACATTGCCGAATCCGCCTCGTGTTACAAGAGCAAGGGAATGGAGAGACCACCCTGGAGTTAGTTGATGCAGGATGGATACTGTCGGTGTGAGCAGAATAGTTGCAGCTTGAATTAGTGAGAATTATTTTGAGTGGGTTTGTATTACTAAACCTTGTATAGAATTGTGAGTTCTATTATTGTAACTTCAGGTAGAGGTTGTAAATAACAGATGAGGTCCTGGATAGTACATTTGGGTTGTAATAACAAATGTTGATTATTGTTGCTCATTTCCAAAGCTATAACTTGTGTGTGTGCGCGTAAGTGATTGGGGTCTTTGGAGTTGTATTATGAGAATGTTGTAAGTAATATGCAGGTTTTGTATCATTGATGGAGCGTGACAACCCAGATTCCTGACCCCGGATCTGGGGGTGTTACAATTGATGATGTCAAAACATATAACAAATGCAGTGTTTATAAAATCACAGAGTTTATATTTAACTTAGAACAGAAAACTTTAAAAAAGAAAACTTACAGACTCCATTTACTTAATTTCTTCAATATCAGGTACAGTCCTGATGTAGTCCATAAGCAGTCTTCTCTCAGCTCTCTCTAGCTCAGCTACCATTATCTTCTTTAGCTCTTTTAACTCTGGATCACTCTCTCCAGTTTGGTAAATAGCAGCCCTTAGAGCATAGATGTTGTTCTTCCTCATATCATTTCCTAGCTTTATTATGAAGGATTTATCTGATTCCGGATTAAATTCCAACACTTTTATACCAAGATCTGTTCTGAGTCTTGCACTGTTCCTTTGCATCTCAGCAAGCTTTCCATTGTAATCTCTGTACTTTGGTATGTAAGAACCAGCAGATTTTAAGCCACAAAGAATTCTAGCTTTTACCATCCTGCTTCTTAACACCTCAGCTGCTTGATGAGTTCTTTGATTTTTGATCTTTAGTATATACAGTACATACTCTAGCTCTTCTTTCAGCTTTAATCCAATATCAGCTTCACCAACTCTGTATACTCTGCCATCAGCCTTGAAGTATAACAGAAAATCCTTCTTCAATCCTCTATGGTGTATTAACTGAACCGACTCTAAAGCATCAAGATTTTCTTGAGTCACACCAACACCTGGTTCAGCTAATGAAGTTTGATCCACAGGACTATTATTCACTCTCTTCTCTCTATGAGATCCAAGTCCAGATTTAACTCTTGATTCTTTTCCCATGATAGTTCTGCTTTGGAGAATATTTACATTTGCTGGAATCAGAGAGTGTTGAACAGTGATTGGTTTAGCAAAAGTCCTTTGGAGTTGTGAAGATAGCTGAGTCTGTACAACTTGAGTAGAATCAGAGGTTGTCACAGCTTCCAGTGTTTGAACAACTTGAGCATTGTCAGAGGTTGTTTGAGCCTTCTTCATTAACTGATTATCTTCCACAAGCTTTCCTTTGCCTTTATCAAGCTTAGTTTCTACAGCCCTCTTTGCTTGTTGTAAACTCTGTTGAGAGTCTACATTTTCTTTAATGATAATTCCTTTTTCTTTAGGCCTTGTAACCTTCACAATTTTCTTCAACTTCCCAGACTTTAGATTCTTTACATGCTCTTCAGCTAGCATCAATTCTTCAGCTTGAATATCTTCTATGGTTGCATCAACACCATGTTCTTCTAGAAACAGCTGAGCTGCAATCTCTTCATCAGTGTTTGATTGAGAAGTAAGCAATAAGCTTCTAGATCTTGAAGAAGATTGAGCACCAGTGTTTATCTTCTCAGAGTTTACCCTAGCAGAGTTTGACCTAAGTCTTCTTTGCTCTTGAATAGATTTAGATTTTAACTCTTTTCCTTTTGCACCACCATCAGTAGAATCATCCTGTATACTCAGAGTTTGAGACTTTTTGCATTTGTCTTTAAGTACTCTCTCCCCCTTTTTGACATCATCTGGAATCAACACTGAGGTGAGCAATTCTAGAGAAGTAGCAATAGAATCAACTTTGTCAGGCATAACAGTCTGATTTTCTTCAACTTTACTGAGTCTGTTCTTGATAACCTCCTGATCTTTAACCAAGGTAAGCAGCATAGATTTATCTTGTTTCAAAGACATATCTCTAGCAACCACATCATTTCTCAACCCAGTAACAGACTTCTGAGTTTCATCAAAACGATTGTGAAGAGTCTTGACTTGAACAATTGTTGCTTTGAGATGAGTAAGAAGCTCTGGATTTGTAATTGAGTCAGCAGATTTTGTCACAAAATCAGCAGCCCTTTGATTAGTGAATATACAATCCTTGCTTTACCACTTGAAAAAATACATATTCTGAAAGTGAAGTTCAGTGTTATGCTGAGTGGAACCTCCAACATCAGTTTCCTTTGGATTTGGTGGAGCAGAAAGTCTTTGAGAAGATGAATCAGCTTGATCATCAGACTTTGCAGAAGACTCAGCACTTGGAGAATGTGGAATATTCTCTGTTAGATCAGAATTTAATGATCGTCAGGAGCTAGACTCAACTGATCAGGATTGCTGACGTCATCAGGATTACATGGTCGTCAGGATCAGAATGCATATCAGGACTGGGATCAGGATTGATCATCAGGACTGGAAGCTGATCAGGATTCCTACTTCGAGTTATATTTGGAGTCTAGTTAAATAAGGAAGATTATTCTGTCGGTTCCTGGTTTGTAGAATGTAGCTATCAATTATGGATAGGTTTCAATCTTTGTAATTGCTTAGGACTTATCATTGATAGAGAAGCTGTGTAGTATATAAACACAGTTTTGGTTTTGGTTCAAGCGTGAATCAAGATAGAAGCTTTCAAGAACATAGAATTTCTTGAGAGAGTTTTTGTAAGCTAGCAGCTCTCAAGAACATCAGAATTTCTTGAGAGAGTTTGTAACAGTTTTATATCAGATTTAATAAAGCTGTTATCTTTCTTTCATATTTGTGATATATACATTAAGAAGTCGATTATCTTATACTATTGTATTCAACCCCCCTTCTACAATAGATTATTACTGGGCAACAATTGGTATCAGAGCAAACTGATTTAATTCTGAATCAGATACGATCTAAAGATGTCGACAACCAAGTATGAAAGCATGAAGATTCCCATCTTGAAGAAATCAGAGTATCCAACATGGAGGGTAAAGATGCTGATGTACCTGGAGGCTATGGATCTTGACTATTTGGACAGGATTCGTGATGGACCATATATACCTACGAAGTTCGTTGAACGAACAGATACTGTACCTGAACATTATGTGGTCAAAGCCAAAAGTGAATGGACTCCAGAAGAAAAAGCTCATGTACTCAGGGAACCAAAGATAAAGAATATCTTGCACAGTAGTCTTGATGCTGTCATGTCAAACAGAGTGATTGCATGCAAGTCTTCAAAAGAAATCTGGGATACATTGGAAACTCAGTTCCAGGGATCTGCATCTGTCAAGAAAAATAGAAGGGCTCTTTTGATTCAAGAATATGAACAATTTGATGCAAGACCTGAAGAGAGCCTAACTGATCTATATGATAGATTTCTGACACTATTGAATAGTTTATCTTTAGTTGACAAGGAATATGAAACTTAAGATTCAAACACCAAGTTTCTAAGAGCTTTACCTGAAGAATGGGACACTCAGACCTCGATAATTAGACACCAGTATGATCTCAACACTGTGTCTCTTGATGAAGTCTACGGAATGCTAAGAACTCATGATCTTGAAGTTCAACAGAGAAAGAACAAGAAAAGCAGCAAGGCAAAATCAATTGCTTTGAAAGCAGAGGCTAAATCAAAAGGAAAAGCTATGGAGGTCTCTAAAAGGAAATTGGTTGAAGCTGAGTCAGATTCTGATAACTCTTCATCAGATACTGATGGCAATCTTGATGCCAATACTGATGATGACTCTTCAGACTCAGACATTGAAGAGATGGTTGCTATGATTGTCAGAAACTTCAGAAAGATGAAGTTCAGGAAGAATAGAAGACAAGGCAACTTTCAGAAAAAGACCTTCAAGGCAGACAAAGATAAGTATACCAAAAAGGACAGCAGGGGTAGCAAATTTGACAAGTCAAAGGTTAGATGCTACAAGTGTAATGGTATGGGTCACTTTGCTTCTGAGTGCAAGAAGACAAAGGCACTTATCACATCAAGCAAGGATTGGATGGACTCTTCCTCAGAATCTGATACTGAGGTAGTCAACTATGCTCTAATGGCCAGTGCTGATGTAACTGCTGCTCCTGATGATAAGGTACTAAATACTATCTTTGATTTTGATACTGATAATGCTTCTGAGTTAAGACGTTTTCTAAAGTCATTACATATTAGCTTTAGAAGTCAAACTGCTGAAAATACTAGGATCTTATATGAGATGTTTGAACTTAGGAAAAGGAATGATATATTAGAAGCTGAATTTTCTCGTATGCAAGAAGTACAAAAAAGAATGTGATAATGCTAAACACATGTATTTAGAGATGAAATCTAAATGTACTTCTCTTGAAAAGGAACTTGAATATGCTAATGAGAAAATCAGAACCTGGACAGACTCTGGTAGGAAATTTCATGAGATTAATACCTCTAAGAATTGGAAAGAGTGTCTAGGATATAAGTCAGATGAGGATAAGAAATTGAAAGAGAAAATTGTCATTGATGAGACAGTCAGTCCAAAGACCTATAGACATGTTATAGATGCAACCAAATCTAAGATTACTCCTGTTAATTTTGTTTTTGGTAAGGATTCCAATTCTACTTTTGAAAAGGGATCTGCTTCTACTCAAGGAATTAAAGTTTTAAAGTCTAAACCTGTCATGAATAAAGTCACTAAGAATGTAGGTCTATTGTCTCAGAAACAGCTTAAGGATAAAATCTGTATGATGACAGATAAGAAAAAGGAAGCTACTGTCAAGAGAAACAGGAATGGTAAAGTTGGGATCAATAAAGAGAATGGTTATAAATATATCCCAAATGCACCTAGGAAGTGTTGTTTTAACTGTGGTAACTCTAATCATCTTGCTATTGATTATAAGAAGAGTAAGAAGAAGATTGCTGATATTTCTAAGTCTGATGTTAGGAATAGATCAGTATTCTATAAACCGCAGAAGTCCTGTTTTCATTGTGGTAGTATATGGCATTCTATTTATACTTGCAAAGATTATCATGATTTGTACTATAACTTCTATGATCCACTGCCTAAGTTAAATAGGAGTACAAACTCTGGTAGAATTGAGAATGTCATAGTGAAGCATGCTTTTGTTAATACTGATACTGACAAAGCAAATCCTGATGGAGTAAATCCTGTCAGGACTGCTAAGGTCAGAAAGTCTTCTGCTGTGTATGTTAATAAAATGCATGACAAAGGGACCCAACAAGTGTGGGTTCCTAAACATTCTAATTAGTGTTCTGGAATTCTGATGCAGGGTAAAAAGAAAAATGTGTTAGTCATGGATAGTGGATGTTCTGTGCACATGACTGGAAACAAAGCCCTGTTATCAGAATATGAGGAAAAATCTGGCCCAACTGTGTCTTATGGAGATGGCAACATTGGACAAACTTTGGGATATGGCAATATAATCATTGGAAATGTCATCATTCAAAAACTAGCTCTAATGAAAGGACTAAAACACAACTTGTTGAGTATTAGTCAAATCACTGACAGAGGTTATCATATCAATTTCTATTCTACACATTGTGAAGTAGTCAGTAAAGCAACAGGAAAGATAGCACTGACTGGCTACAAGCATGGTAACATATATGAAGCCAACATTCTATCAAATACTAATGGCTCCCCTACCTGTCTGATAAGTAAAGCATCAGTAGATGAAAGTTGGAATTGGCACAAGAAGCTTTCTCATCTCAACTTCAGCAATATCAATGAGTTGGTTAAGAAAGATTTAGTTAGAGGATTGCCAAATGTTCTATATACTCCTGATGGACTCTGTGATGCATGTCAGAAAGCAAAACAAAGAAGAACATCATTCCAGAGTAAATCAGAATCCTCTATTGGAGAACCATATCACATGCTACATCTTGATCTATTTGGTCCAATCAACATCATGACCATCAGTAAGAAAAGGTACACTCTTGTAATTGTTGATGAATATTCTAGATTCACCTGGGTGTATTTTCTGCACAGAAAAGATGAAACTCCTGAAGTTCTGTTGGATCATGTGAGAATGATTGAGACAACCACAAAGTACAAAGTCAAGATACTGAGAAGTGATAATGGTACTGAATTTAAGAATTCAAAGATGGAAGAGTTCTGCAAATACAAAGGAATTATTCAACAATTCTCTGCTCCTGGCACACCTCAGCAAAATGGAGTAGATGAAAGGAAAAATAGAACTCTTATTGAAGCTGGCAGAACTATGTTGGAAGAAGCTAAGTTACCTACATACTTCTGGGCAGAAGCAGTCAACACAGCATGCTATACTCAGAATCTCACATTGATAAACGGACATGGTGTTACTCCTTATCAATCACTCAAGGAAAAGAAACCTAGTCTGAAGCATTTGCATGTGTTTAGCTGTAAATGTTTTGTTCTCAGAACTCATCCTGAACAACTAGGGAAATTTGAAACAAAGGCTGATGAAGGAATTTTCATAGGCTATCCTGCATCAAAAGCCTTCAGAGTTTTTAATTTGAGAACAAGGACTGTCATGGAGTCAATACATGTATCTTTTGATGATAAGAAGATAACAGGAATCAATGAAGACTCTCATGATAGATTGATTTTTGAAAATGAAGCTACCATGGAACCTGAAGAAAGTGAATCAGAAGCTGTCAATTCATCAGATCCTGATGGGTCACCAAATCCTGATGACACACCAGATACTGATGGTGCTAATACTATTGATGCAATCAATAGTGATACTTCTAGTAGTGCTAATATTGAGGGGGAGCAACAGCATTCTACTACAAGTTCAGAGTCAACTCAATCATCAGAACAAAATTCTTCAGATACTGATTCAAGTGCTGATCCTGATAACTCATCAGGAGGAGATAGCAATAATTCAGGGAGAGCTTCAAATCAAGAAAATTCTTCAAATCAAGATAACACCAATCCAGGGGGAGCATCTACTTCAAGAAACAATTTAACACCAGCAAGGAAATGGACTGTAAGTCATACTCCTGATTTGATCATTGGAGATCTTGATGCAGGTGTTCAAACAAGAAGTGCAACTCAGAATGAATGTCTTTACAATAACTTTCTATCCAAGGAGGAGCCTAAGAAAGTTGAAGATGCACTTAAAGATGCTGATTGGGTTACTGCAATGCAAGAAGAACTGAATGAATTTGAAAGAAATGAAGTCTGGAAACTGGTACCAAGACCAAAGAATAGATCAATTGTTGGTACAAAGTGGATTTTCAAGAACAAGACTGATTCTGATGGAGTAATAATCAGAAACAAAGCTAGACTAGTTGCAAAGGGGTATTCTCAACAAGAGGGAATTGACTATGATGAAACTTTTGCCCCTGTTGCAAGATTAGAAGCCATCAGGATATTTCTTGCTTATGCAACACATAAGAAATTCAAGGTTTTCCAGATGGATGTTAAAAGTGCTTTCTTAAATGGAGAACTGGAGGAAGAAGTCTATGTTGAGCAACCTCCTGGTTTCATTGATCCTAAATATCCAGATCATGTCTATAGATTGGATAAGGCACTTTATGGACTAAAGCAAGATCCTAGAGCATGGTATGAAACCTTAGCTCTATTCTTACTGGAAAGTGGATTCAAAAGAGGTGCTATTGATAAAACTCTATTTTATTTGAATCATGGTAAGGACTTGTTGTTAGTTCAGATTTATGTGGATGATATCATTATTGGGTCAACAAACAATAAGCTGTGTGAAAAGTTTTCTAAGCTTATGCAGTCAAGATATCAAATGAGCTTGATGGGAGAAATGAGTTACTTTCTTGGTCTTCAAGTTAAACAGACTGATGAAGGGATTTTTATCAATCAGTCTAAATATACAAGGAATTTATTGACAAGGTTTAACATGCAAGATAGTTCTCCTGCTACAACTCCCATAGCTACAGCTACCAAACTTGATCCTGATCAAGGTGCTGAGGTAGATGTAACTCACTACAGAGGAATGATTGGCTCTTTGTTGTATCTCACTGCAAGTAGACCAGATATCATGTTTGCAACCTGTCTGTGTGCAAGATTTCAAGCAAAACTTAGAGAACCCCATCTGATTGCAGTCAAAAGAATTTTCAGATATCTCAAAGGCACTCCTTCACTTGGCCTTTGGTATGCAAGGGAATCAGATTTTGGGTTGTGTGGTTATTCAGATGCTGATTTTGCAGGATGCAAAATAGACAGGAAAAGTACTTCAGGAAGCTGTCAGTTTTTGGGTGGAAGACTAGTTTCATGGTTCAGTAAAAAGCAAAAATCCATTTCCACTTCAACTTCAGAAGCTGAGTACATTGCTGCAGGAAGCTGTTGTGCTCATATAATGTGGATGAGAAATCAGTTGTTAGATTATGGCCTGTCATACTCAAAAATCCCTATTTATTGTGATAACCAAAGTGCTATTGCAATGACAGGAAATCCAGTTCAGCATTCTCTTACTAAACACATAAGTATTCGATATAACTTCATAAGAGAACAAGTTCTGGGAGGAACAATTGAACTTCACTTTGTTCCTACTGATCAACAACTAGCTGATATATTCACCAAGCCACTACCTGAAGCTACTTTCAATAAATTGGTGAATGAACTTAGAATGATGAACTTTGAGAATTTCTGAGGAAAGCTACAGAGAGGAAATCCTGATAACTGTCAAATCCTGATGGTTATTCAGACAGGTATGTTGTTTTGTTGTTGGTTGGCAGCCATTGAAAAACAAAGAAGGTGAAAGGTTTTCGTAAGTTTTTCTCTGGAGAGGATTTGTGTTTTAATAGTTATATGATGTTTATGCTTAACAGTTCTATTTTATAGAGTATGTGTGTTAAGGATGTAGGTCATTTTCTCAATATCGAGGCGACTGTTCAGTTTCTCATAATTAATTTGCCTCAGTAATTGGTAAGAATGGTTACATGGGTATTATGCTATTTATTTTGTAATCATTTTTTAAAAAAATAGCACCTATCAGGATTATCAAAATAAATTTTGTTTTCTTAAAATAAAATTTTATTTTAATCTTATCGAAAATATTTTTCAATCCTGATAAGGCAAACAGTTTCATAGGAAATGCTTTTATTCCTGATGAGGTTAGATTTTTCTTACATAGGAAAATGCCTACTCATTATGGTTTAATTTCTAATGCTATGGGGCAAGGCCAATCACACCTTGTTCCTAACCCGAGCTTTCATCCTAAACAGTCTAAACAGTCAACTGCCACCTCTAATGTCTCTCAAAAGACTTTAGTTGTAAAAGCAAAGAAATCAGCTCGAACTGATGTGTCAGGAAGGCAATCAGGTTCAAAGGATTTTTCCTCTACACCACTCACTAAAAAGAAGTTACAAGGGGGTGTACACGGGGTCCTGGTGAAGAAAGCTGCAAAGGGTGGTGAGGTTGTTTCTGTTAAAAGAAAATTAGTTGTAACAGCCCCAAATCCGGGGTCAGGGATTTAGGGTTGTCACAATCCATGTACTCCTTGCCTTACCTGTATTACTCACACCATTCATAATTCACCTGCTCATGACCCCACAAAATATGTCTCACACACACACACACAGGTTAGAGTCTCAGAAACGACACAATACAACAACTGCGGAATAAATAACTTTTATTACAATACCCAAATGTCTTTTGAATCTGTTACTGATACAATTTCTAAGTATTATTACATTACCAGCTTAGCCTTCTGATGCTCACAATCCTCTAATACCATTCATGTCTATACATAAGTTGAATACCAAAGCCGTAGCCTGATTCGATTGGTTCGTACTACTCCCGGGATCACTGCTAGAAACTGTTTATGGGAACGCCTTGCGAGGTATGTGCCGTCCCATAGGCATCCTGCTTCGCTGCTATATAATACATATAAAATAATAGCAAGAGTGAGTGATAGCTCAGCAAGGTAATGAAAGTATGGCATAATTCTGCCTTTTAATACAACCCAGAAATAAAGCGGGTATAAGACAGTAATTTGTCAAAATATCTCGATACTGAAATTATTTCCTTATCGGAATGTATTCCAAAAATAGTACCATTGTGGTATTTCAAATATCATTTCATAATACTCTGCAACTTTCAATATTTATACTATGAACAAAGTTCTAGTATAGTATAAAAGATGAAATAACAAGATAACTCAGTATATCCTTTCTGTAAAATATCTGCTATATAAAATATAAGCAGACTATCAACATATACTTGAAAGATGAAGTTAAAGGAAAATTCAAATATCATCTTTTTCATAAAATCAAATACCTTTTTGTAATCTCATATACTTTCTGGTAAACTCATATACTGAAATAAACTGGAATACTCTTGAGTAAACTTTCTCTTTCTGAAAACTTGCATAGAACTGAATGACTGGAATAACTTTCTTTTCTGAAAACTTGCATAAAACTGAGTAACTGGAATGATTTCTCTTTCTCTGAAAACTTGCACAAAATGTGCTCTTTCATGAATAGTGAACTGTAGATGGAGATGCTAGGCGCCGAGGATACCCCTGCGATGATCAGTCGCAAGCTGTATCCCCATGCTGTTTTTCTACGTAGAAGGGAAGATAATCAGTCTCACACCGACTAACCTCCCCGCCAATCGGTTGTAGGCAGGAAGAACAGACCCGTTCATAGACGGTCGATTCTGTTACTCTCCACTTATCCTACGGTCGGGCACTGATAATCATCTAAGGGAAGAACAGACCCGTTCACCAGTTCGTCGGCCATATTGTAATTCCCTTAGGGGACCGGCGCTACTCAGTCCTTTACATATCTCCAAGTTCGAGTAAATCCATAACACTGAAACATAAAGTTCCTTTCCCTTTTTCCCCAAGTATACAACTCCACAAAGTAGTCGTATCTGGTTGGAAAGGAAATTCACTCATATTTCCCAGGCTGATGCCTGTTAATGGATATCGACTTGTTCCATGAATTTACCCCTCGATCGTTGAGGTGGTAACACAATATTTGAGTTTGTAACAGTTTTATATCAGATTTAATAAAGCTGTTATTATTCTTTCATATTTGTGATCTATATTTTATTAAGTCGAGAATCTTATACAATTGTATTAAACCCTCCTTCTACAATTGTTTATTACTGGGCAACATTGCGGGATCTCTTGTTCCATCATAAGCTTTGATGGTCGGCATCTTGAATTTCCTGGATATACTGGCTTTCATGATGTCCTGAGTGAAAGGTGGTGTAGGATCATTAGGGTCTTCCAAGGGTAACAGAACACTAGGATCTCCTCTTGGGACTTCAGCCCTCCTGGTTCTTCTCGGTGTCGGATCTAAATTAATCACAGGGACTCTTTGTGCTCTTGCGGCTTCTTCTTCTGCCAATAATTTTTTGAGCCTTGCAGCTTCTGTCTCATGGGACTCAATCATTTCCTTAGTAGTTTGAGATTGTTCCCGATTTGTTTGGGAAGAACGTCTTCTCCTTAGGGCAACATCCATTTCTTCTCCAGTTGAATCATTCTCATCCTCAGTGTAGGATCCCGAGTAATCTTGAATCAAAGGGGTCCTTCGAGTTTGAGTTTGTTGGTTTTGGGGTCCCAGACCTTGTATGTAAGGGGAAACATATGCTTCATGGTAAGTGGGATTGAGACCACTGGTGCCCAACATGAGTCGAGGGGGCATGCCATAGCTTGGCATCCCAAGAGTTTGAGTTGCGTATTGGGGGAGATCCGTGGTATGAAGTTGAAGGCTACGTGGTGCATTACGAGCAGTGGAGAGGTTGTGATTGGTTGCTGGAGAACGGTCTCTTGTGGATCAGGTCCATGAACAACCATTTGCAGGGGATTCGTTCCTTCAACCGAAATCGGGATTTCCGGTCCTTGAGTGGTGGTGATCGGTGGTGGCTGGCTTCCTTGAGCACCTGCCTCAAAGGTGAGAGGAAGCTCTTCAGAAGTTTGAGTATCTCGAGTCGTTCTTCGTGTGTTTGCCATGGTTGATGTTGTCTTCCCACAGACGGCGCCAAATGTTATGGATTAAAAAACGTACTTATATATTTACTACTAGGGTTTAGGAGCTTTCGAGCTTTAATGGTTGTTCTCGTGTTTCGTGACTAAATCGGTCCTTACAAGATGCCTACGTATCTCAATCAATGCTGAGAATCAAGCCAGAAAACGTAGTTCTATTGTGAAGGATCAGGGTCCTTATATAGGCGTCAGGAGTCTCATATTTAGAGTATGTTTAGGAGACTTAGCGAATAAGTCTCCTTTTTGATAGTGGATAAACATTGTATTTCTTGGTGGACAAGTCTTTTCCTTGTTGTAGGATAAGGACTGTGACTCATTATTTCTTTTAATTGGGATTCTAGATCATTCTTTGGAGAATTTACCATATTCTGGACTTCTTTCATGAGTTGTATATTTTTCCTATTTATTAATTACGAAATTACTGATTGAGTCTTAACTTAGGGTTTCTTTTCCAAGTCCACCTAAATTACTGATTCAATCTCAAGGGTGATCAATCTTTGAGAAGCATTAAACGCAAACCAATACAAGCAATCAATATGACCACAAAAACATAGAATTAAAGAATACAACTTATGTATTAACAAAAGAATCCATTTAAAGGTCTAGAGAGAAACTTAGTTCATCATCTCAAAAGAAACCAATACACAAGAGTATGTAAACATGATGTAAAAGTAAGGAGAAAAGATGAAATCTGTAATCGCAGCAATCTCCAAAGCTTCTTCCCTCTTGAGCGTAGCCTCCCTTTTTCTCTATTCTCAGATGTATGTAATCATACCTAATGATATCTGATGTATGTATATGTATCTAATAAAAGTATTTTAATACTTTGAGGAAAATACAATATGTTTCCTAAACTGATTCTGCTTTTCCAAGGAAATTCGTAACTGACTGTTCCTCTGTAATTCTGGCCCGTTCCAGTTGTAATTTTATATCTGGACCACTTGAGTGTGAAAGATAATTCTGTTATCTTCGCGTGGGCTGTTAAATCGTCCAATTCTGACTTCTGGAACTCCAGATATGGCCCAAACAGTTTTGTACTTGCGTGTAGCCCAACAAATCCGAATTTCCTTCTAATAAATCTCCAAATTAAGCTCTTTATTCTCCAATCCTTCCAAGTTTAGGATTCCTTGCTTCCTACAATAAAACATCAGAATTTAATTAATAAAAGTCCAATTAAATGCAAAATATAATAAATATGATGAATAAAATCATATAAAATATATATAAATATATAATCTATCACATGTTATAGACAAGACCAAATCAAAGCTTAAGCATGTTAAATTTGTATTTGGTAATGATCTCAATTCTACTTTTGAAAAGGGATCTACTTCTGCTAATACAGTCTCTAATGTGAAGTCTAAACCTGTTAAGAAAAATATAATTTTATTGTCTCAGAAACAACTTAAGGATAAAGTTTGTGAGGTAACAGGGAAACAAAAGTCACCTACTGTCAAAAGAAACAGAATGGTAAAGTTGGGATTAATAAAGAGAATAATTATAAGTTTATCCCAAATGCACCAAGAAAGTGTTGCTATACCTGTGGCAACTCTAATCATCTTGCTATTGATTGCAGGAAGAGTAAAAAGAAGGTTACTAAGATTCCTAGGTCTGATGTTAGGAATATATCAGTATTTTATAAACCACAGAAGTCTTGTTTTTATTGTGGCAGTAAATGACATTCTATTTATACTTGTGAAGAATACCATAATTTGTACCTTAACTTTTATGATCCTTTACCTAAGTTGAATAAAAGTGCAAATTTTGGTGGATCTAAGAATGTCAATATGAAGCATGCATCTGTAAATACTTATACTGACAAAGCAAATCCTGATGGATTTTATCCTGTCAGGACTGTCAAGGTCAAAAAGTCTTCTGCTGCTAAATCTAGTATAATACATGGAAAAGGAACCCAAGAAGTGTGGGTTCCTAAATATTCTAACTAGTGAATTGTTATTCTGATTGCAGGGTAAAAAGAAAAGTGTGTTAGTCATGGATAGTGGATGTTCTGTGCACATGACTGGAAACAAAGCCCTGTTATCAGAATATGAGGAAAAAACTGGTCCAACTGTGTCTTATGGAGATGGCAACATTGGACAAACATTGGGATATGGCAATATAATTATTGGAAATGTCATCAGTGAAAAAGTAGCTCTGGTGAAGGGACTAAAACACAACCTGTTGAGTATTAGTCAAATCACTGACAGAGGTTATCATGTCAACTTCTATTCCACACACTGTGAAGTAGTCAGCAAAGCATCAGGAAAGGTTACACTCACTGGCTATAGGCATGGTAACATTTATGAAGCCAACATTCACACCAATACTGATGGCTCCCCTACCTGTCTCATCAGTAAAGCTTCAGTAGATGAAAGTTGGAATTGGCATAAGAAGCTTTCTCATCTCAACTTCAGCAGTATCAATGAGTTGGTTAAGAAAGATTTGGTTAGAGGATTACCTAAAGCTTTGTATACTCCTGATGGACTCTGTGATGCATGTCAAAAAGCGAAACAGAGAAGGACATCATTCAAGAGTAAATTTGAATCCTCTATTGGTGAACCATATCACATGCTACACCTTGACTTATTTAATTGGACCAGTCAACATAATGTCCATCAGTAAGAAAAGGTACATTCTTGTAATTGTTGATGAATACTCTAGATTCACCTGGGTGTACTTTCTGCACATAAAAGATGAGACTCCAGAAATACTATTGGACCATGTGAGAATGATTGAGACAGACTCAAAGTACAAAGTCAAGATTCTGAGAACTGATAATGGTACTGAATTCAAGAATTCAAATATGGAAGAGTTCTGCAAATACAAAGGAATAATTCAACAATTTTCTGCTCCTGGCACACCCCAACAAAATGGAGTAGTTGAAAGAAAGAACAGAACTCTTAATGATAAATAATTAGGGTTTCGGGCCTTATTTATTGGGTCGTGTCTTGGACCAATCTAGGTCTAATTAATATATCATTAATTACATTTCCAGGGTTATTTTTATCCCATATCACTAACCGATTATCTTTTTTTTTCCAAACCGTATATTCTTTTTTATATTTTCTAACTAAAATTTTTCCTAAGTAAAATCTCACATTTTTCAAAAATATCACATGCAATTTAATTTATTAACGTAAAATACAAAAATTATAAATACTAATAATTAACCGATTACCTTTGTTAGCCAAAGCGTATATTATTTTTTATATTTTTTAACTAAAATTTCTCCTTTTATAAAATTATCGCAGACGATATTTATCTATACTATACTATTATATAATAGCCGAAACATTGAAAATTTTGATTTTAATTTTCGGTAATTTATTTTATTTAGTCTATCTATCTATTTATACTATTATATAATAGCCGAAACATTGAAAATTTTGATTTTCGATTTTCTCACATTTATAACATATCTACAAACTCTTTTAATTATACTTTACTTAAAATTCAAAAACACGACCTTTTTTTAGAAAATATTTATATTTATATATATTACAACAAAATATATTGATAATTTTGACGGTTAGAACATCTCTGATGGTCTATATGTTAGGCCGAATACACAATATATAATCAAGTAGATGTATGAGAATAACAATAAGGACACTGTTTATGAACAATAAACTGTATGGAATTAAAAACTCCTCTCTCAGTGATGTTAATATATCACAGAGAGCTGCTAGGTTACAAGAAAGATAATTCACGTATTCGCATTCCTTTTAGGGTTAACTTATCTGTGTTTACATAGTACACAGCTACATACAATTCTAATTGATATTCCTATAAATTAGCTATACAATTAATATCAATTAAGAATTGCTTCTGTCTTCTGTTCCGTTTCCTTAGCCATCTCGATATCTCTTTGCTTCTTTCCAACTTCAAAGAATATCGCTTCTAGAATCTTCATTGACTTCACTGACAGCTAAGCAAACTCTGACCATCAGACTTTAACAAACTCTGACTGGTCCTCCAGCTAAACTCTGACTAGTCCTCCAGCTAAACTCTGATAGTTTCCTGGTACTTTAAACAGTGATAAACAAACATCAGCAATTATATCTAACAATCTCCCCCAACTTGTTCATACTAAAATGTACAAGTTAACAGATAATTGATGTAATAACCCCAAATTTTGGACTTAGTTAAAAAAAAATTATTTGATGAATAGTAAAATCCTGATGAATAGTAAATTTCTGAACCGAAAAAGATTTTCAGACCACCCTATGTACGGGACGGTATAATGAACTTTCGAAGTCGTATTAGTGATCTACGATGTAAATGAAGGAATGCAAAAGCTGTCAGAATCAGAAAAATAGCATTTCTGTTTTCTCCAAAATTTCACCAATAACGAACGGATTAATTATTATTTGAAAGTATTGGAGGATTTAAATTATCAATTCCATGGATATGGATTTAATAAAAGAATTTGTGATATCAAGAACGTTTACAGTAAACTACTTCGATAGAACACTTAAGAAACCCTGCGAACATTCTACGCGATTAATCGGGGACGGAACAACGAGACACCTACGGAATTAAAATATAGGCATGGAAGTAACATGTAACGAGATTAATTCGAGGAATGCAACATTTGGATCATCCATGTGAAAGAAAACAAATCAGTAAAGCAAACCAGTAAAGCTACTTTAGCTAAGCTCTTGCATGTGCGACATGTGTCCCTGTGACAAGGCAAAGGTGATGACTCACCACTTTGACCAACAAATATCAGCATTTTTATCAATCAACCAAGGCAAGAAAGAAAAAGAAAACTCTCCCCCATTTTTCCCAGATTTCTGCTCAGCTTGCACAAGGAGAAAAGAAAAATTCGTAACTCCAAATCTACTTGTCCTAAAATCACCAAATTTTAACCATAGCTTCTCCACTCCATGGGTAACAGTCGTTCAAAATTTCATAGTCAACAAAGGAGTGTAGCCTAGCCAAATCGCTTCCCCAAGTTGGAGAACCCAATCTGTCCAGTTTCTGTCAAGCGGAAAGATGGAGCTCAAAACCCTAGCTAGGAAGCTTTAAATTTGATGATCTATAACTCAAAAGAAAGCTTATGAAGAGCACAAGGTCTGGTAAAAATCTTAGCACCGAACTCTTATTTTTCGATTTGTTATGGATTTTACAAGATGAGGATGAATAGTACCTTTTCATGATTCTTGATTTTGTTTCTTAAGGATTAAGCTTGTTAAGGTTTGTTCAAAGCTCAAGGAAGGATTATAAACCATTATTAGTGTATATGAAGCATCAAGGAAGGTATAAACTCTTGAAACCCTTAGTTATAAATTGATTTATATGGTTAGTTTTAAGTATAGTTTAGTTGGTTTGATTATAAGGATGATTAAGTGATTTTGATGAAAGTTTGATGTTGATTTGATGATAAGCAAGTAGATGTTGGTTTTGACTGGTTGATGATGATTATGGGTTAGTAATGATGTTGAGGATTTGACTTGGTGATTTGGTTGGATTGATTATGTAAAGTTTATGATTAAACTTTGGAATCGTTAAAACATAGCCGTTATAATGCCCTATTTTCCTTAACCATGTTTTGTTTGTGATATTCGAACATAAGGACTTCTGTCCAAGGTCACCACTGCCTATTATAGTGTAGGTCTTGTTTCAAGGTTCGTTTTAGTATAAAGATCATGTGAATCCGATTTACGGTTTAAGAGAAACGAGTGTTTTAGTAAAGAATGTTTCGCGAAACCGAACTATACCACTTAGCCAACTTTGAGGCAATGATCAAACCCCTTAAGAGACTTATTGGAATGTGAAACTTTGTGTTAACATGCTAGGTACGTTTAGGAAGACCCTCGAAAAGATTTCGTGTTAAAAGGATTTAATCTCTATTTTATAAAAATGCGTGAACAAGCATACGCGGGTGGAAGTTCTTAAGGAGTTAACTTGAAAACATGTTTTAGCTTAAGTAAAGTACATACTTAGTGTCTTAAAAGTATTAAGTGATTAATCTCGGATACTTTGACTATGTATAGATCGCCGGATTGACTCGAGGCACACTACCCCTACCTCACCACCAGGCAAGTTTTCGAAACCTATACTTACTGTTGTTGTGATAGTAAACTGTTTTCGTATATGATACGCATTGCGATATATAAATTGCATACTTGTTTTCGAATTGCTATGTATAGAAATACTTGAGGTTATGACTGAGGTTGGGGCTTATAAGTTAGATATGGGATATCAGCTTTAAGCCAGGTTTTTATATATGCCCTAGGATAAGGGCGTGTGATTTTCTTTAAAGATCAGAAGTGATTATATTTTGTATATGATAAAGGTTATTTTCCGATAAAGATATCGGGTACGGTTATTCGAGGATTGATTATTTATTTAATGAATATTATTTTAAATATTCATTCGAGGTTTATTTATTTAATGAATATTATTTTAAATATTCATTCGAGGTTTATTTATTTAATGAATATTATTTTAAATATTCATTCGAGGTTTATTTATTTAATGAATATTATTTTAAATATTCATTCGAGGTTTATTTATTTAATGAATATTATTTTAAATATTCATTCGAGGTTTATTTATTTAATGAATATTATTTTGAATATTAATTTAATCATAATTTACTTGGTGAATATTATTTTCGAATATTCATTTAAGACTTACTTATTTAATAGATATTATTAAGTATTTTCTAAAGTAAAAAGAGGTTCCCAAAACACTATTTTTCCATTTAAATCTGTCTTTTAAGAAGATTTAAATGCTCGCTCAACTATCAAAAATATGGGAAACCTGATTTAAGTGACTGCTACTCATTTTAAACTCTCAACTCAAAATTGTCAGGGGATAGATATTTTCTCGAAGCAATTTAGTTGCTACAAGTCTAATATTGTGTTACCACCTCAACGCTCGAGGGGTAAATTGATGGAACAAGTCGATATCCATTAACAAGCATCGCTTGGGAAATATTGGAGAATCTTCCTTTCCAACCTAGATATAACTACTTAGTGGAGTCGTATCAACAAGTGTTACATTTGGGGAAAGGAGGACGATCTTTACGTTTCAGAGTCATGGATTTCATCTGAACTAGGAGTGGTGTAAGTGGTCCAGTTGCGCCGACCCATCCAACTTTTATTGCCCCAAATGGGCCGGGAGATCACCGGAAGGCGGTAGACAATGTCAGGCTGTCGTGATTCTTCCATCTACATGTAGAAAACATATTTGAGCTGTACGACCTGCTACTGATCATAGTAAGGTTGGGTATGGCGGGCGCGGTAGCAACTCCTGTATTGGTTCATCATCCAATTTGGATGTTCCTGCAACATGTATTGGGGTGAAGAACCGATCATGTTGGCAGGAGGTCGAAAAGTATTTGGAAATGAAGTGACAATAAATTCATGCAACTTCATCTTTTTATATTATGAGTTATGACTCTGATAAAATCTTACTCAGATTATATATGCATAAGTGGATTTTGGGTTACGGAAACATTATATTAATTTCCTCGTAACTTCATCCTTTATGTTATACTTGTCTCTTATCCGTTTAATGCATAGCATGTGGTTACAAAGATATTTTCGAACTATATAGTATTTTGAATCAATGAATAGGCTTTAAGCCTTGATTCCAATATTTGATATCTATTTTAAAAAGATATGTTTGAGACTTGGTTTATCACACTGGTACCAAGGATTTCCAAATGATTACGAAGAGTATATGAGTATGATTATAAGTCATAAGGTATTTTAAACGGTATACTATTTTGGGGTTAGACCCTAGTAGTGATAAAAGCTTTGATCCCTTATGGATTATCTCCCTAAAAGTTTTAAAGATTTAAACTGGAATAGAATTCTTGCTGAGCACTATTAGCTCATTCTTGCTTTATTAAATATTTCAGCATGAGGAAAACATTGCCGAATCCGCCTCGTGTTACAAGACCAAGGGAATGGAGAGACCACCCTGGAGTTAGTTGATGCAGGATGGATACTGTCGGTGTGAGCAGAATAGTTGCAGCTTGAATTAGTGAGAATTATTTTGAGTGGGTTTGTATTACTAAACCTTGTATAGAATTGTGAGTTCTATTATTGTAACTTCGGGTAGAGGTTGTAAATAACAGATGAGGTCCTGGATAGTACATTTGGGTTGTAATAACAAATGTTGATTATTGTTGCTCATTTCCAAAGCTATAACTTGTGTGTGTGTGCGTAAGTGATTGGGGTCTTTGGAGTTGTATTATGAGAATGTTGTAAGTAATATGCAGGTTTTGTATCATTGATGGAGCGTGACAACCCAGATTCCTGACCCCGGATCTGGGGGTGTTACAATTGATGATGTCAAAACATATAACAAATGCAATGTTTATAAAATCACAGAGTTTATATTTAACTTAGAACAGAAAACTTTAAAAAAAAAAAACTTACAGACTCCATTTACTTAATTTCTTCAATATCAGGTACAGTCCTGATGTAGTCCATAAGCAGTCTTCTCTCAGCTCTCTCTAGCTCATCTACCATTATCTTCTTTAGCTCTTTTAACTCTGGATCACTCTCTCCAGTTTGGTAAATAGCAGCCCTTAGAGCATAGATGATGTTCTTCCTCATATCATTTCCTAGCTTTATTATGAAGGATTTATCTGATTCCTGATTAAATTCCAACACTTTTATACCAAGATCTGTTCTGAGTCTTGCACTGTTCCTTTGCATCTCAACAAGCTTTCCATTGTAATCTCTGTACTTTGGTATGTAAGAACCAGCAGATTTTAAGCCACAAAGAATTCTAGCTTTTACCATCCTGTTTCTTAACACCTCAGCTGCTTGATGAGTTCTTTGATTTTTGATCTTCAGTATATACAGTACATACTCTAGCTCTTCTTTCAGCTTTAATCCAATATCAGCTTCACCAACTCTGTATACTCTGCCATCAGCCTTGAAGTATAACAGAAAATCCTTCTTCAATCCTCTATGGTGTATTAACTGAACCGACTCTAAAGCATCAAGATTTTCTTGAGTCACACCAACACCTGGTTCAGCTAATGAAGTTTGATCCACAGGACTATTATTCACTCTCTTCTCTCTATGAGATCCAAGTCCAGATTTAACTCTTGATTCTTTTCTCATGATAGTTCTGCTTTGGAGAATATTTACATTTGCTGGAATCAGAGAGTGTTGAACAGTGATTGGTTTAGCAAAAGTCCTTTGGAGTTGTGAAGATAGCTGAGTCTGTACAACTTGAGTAGAATCAGAGGTTGTCACAGCTTCCAGTGTTTGAACAACTTGAGCATTGTCAGAGGTTGTTTGAGCCTTCTTCATTAACTGATTATCTTCCACAAGCTTTCCTTTGCCTTTATCAAGCTTAGTTTCTACAGCCCTCTTTGCTTGTTGTAAACTCTGTTGAGAGTCTACATTTTCTTTAATGATAATTCCTTTTTCTTTAGGCCTTGTAACCTTCACAATTTTCTTCAACTTCCCAGACTTTAGATTCTTTACATGCTCTTCAGCTAGCATCAATTCTTCAGCTTGAATATCTTCTATGGTTGCATCAACACCATGTTCTTCTAGAAACAGCTGAGCTGCAATCTCTTAATCAGTGTTTGATTGAGAAGTAAGCAATAAGCTTCTAGATCTTGAAGAAGATTGAGCACCAGTGTTTATCTTCTCAGAGTTTACCCTAGCAGAGTTTGACCTAAGTCTTCTTTGCTCTTGAATAGATTTAGATTTTAACTCTTTTCCTTTTGCACCACCATCAGTAGAATCATCCTGTCTACTCAGAGTTTGAGACTTTTTGCATTTGTCTTTAAGTACTCTCTCCCCCTTTTTGACATCATCTGGAATCAACACTGAGGTGAGCAATTCTAGAGAAGTAGCAATAGAATCAAGTTTGTCAGGCATAACAGTCTGATTTTCTTCAACTTTACTAAGTCTGTTCTTGATAACCTCCTTATCTTTAACCAAGGTAAGCAGCATAGATTTATCTTGTTTCAAAGACATATCTCTAGCAACCACATCATTTCTCAACCCAGTAACAGACTTCTGAGTTTCATCAAAACGATTGTGAAGAGTCTTGACTTGAACAATTGTTGCTTTGAGATGAGTAAGAAGCTCTGGATTTGTAATTGAGTCAGCAGATTTTGTCACAAAATCAGCAGCCCTTTGATCAGTGAATATACAATCCTTGCTTTACCACTTGGAAAAATACATATTCTGAAAGTGAAGTTCAGTGTTATGCTGAGTGGAACCTCCAACATCAGTTTCCTTTGGATTTGGTGGAGCAGAAAGTCTTTGAGAAGATGAATCAGCTTGATCATCAGACTTTGCAGAAGACTCAGCACTTGGAGAATGTGGAATATTCTCTGTTAGATCAGAATTCAATGATCGTCAGGAGCTAGACTCAACTGATCAGGATTGCTGACGTCATCAGGATTACATGGTCGTCAGGATCAGAATGCATATCAGGACTGGGATCAGGATTGATCATCAGGACTGGAAGCTGATCAGGATTCCTACTTCGAGTTATATTTGGAGTCTAGTTAAATAAGGAAGATTATTATGTCGGTTCCTGGTTTGTAGATCAATTATGGATAGGTTTCAATCTTTGTAATTGCTTAGGACTTATCATTGATAGAGAAGCTGTGTAGTATATAAACACAGTTTTGGTTTTGGTTCAAGCGTGAATCAAGATAGAAGCTTTCAAGAACATAGAATTTCTTGAGAGAGTTTTTGTAAGCTAGCAGCTCTCAAGAACATCAGAATTTCTTGAGAGAGTTTGTAACAGTTTTATATCAGATTTAATAAAGCTGTTATCTTTCTTTCATATTTGTGATATATACATTAAGAAGTCGATTATCTTATACTATTGTATTCAACCCCCCTTCTACAATAGATTATTACTGGGCAACAATTGGTATCAGAGCAAACTGATTTAATTCTGAATCAGATACGATCTAAAGATGTCGACAACCAAGTATGAAAGCATGAAGATTCCCATCTTGAAGAAATCAGAATATCCAACATGGAGGGTAAAGATACTGATGTACCTGGAGGCTATGGATCCTGACTATTTGGACAAGATTCGTGATGGACCATATATACCTACGAAGTTCATTGAACGAACAGATACTGTACCTGAACATTATGTGGTCAAAGCCAAAAGTGAATGGACTCCAGAAGAAAAAGCTCATGTACTCAGGGAACCAAAGATAAAGAATATCTTGCACAGTAGTCTTGATGCTGTCATGTCAAACAGAGTGATTGCATGCAAGTCTTCAAAAGAAATCTGGGATACATTGGAAACTCAGTGCCAGGGATCTGCATCTGTCAAGAAAAATAGAAGGGCTCTTTTGATTCAAGAATATGAACAATTTGATGAAAGACCTGAAGAGAGCCTAACTGATCTATATGATAGATTTCTGACACTATTGAATAGTTTATCTTTAGTTGACAAGGAATATGAAACTGAAGATTCAAACACCAAGTTTCTAAGAGCTTTACCTGAAGAATGGGACACTCAGACCTCGATAATTAGACACCAGTATGATCTCAACACTGTGTCTCTTGATGAAGTCTACGGAATGCTAAGAACTCATGATCTTGAAGTTCAACAGAGAAAGAACAAGAAAAGCAGCAAGGCAAAATCAATTGCTTTGAAAGCAGAGGCTAAATCAAAAGGAAAAGCTATGGAGGTCTCTAAAAGGAAATTGGTTGAAGCTGAGTCAGATTCTGATAACTCTTCATCAGATACTGATGGCAATCCTGATGCCAATACTGATGATGACTCTTCAGACTCAGACATGGAAGAGATGGTTGCTATGATTGTCAGAAACTTCAGAAGGATGAAGTTCAGGAAGAATAGAAGACAAGGCAACTTTCAGAAAAAGACCTTCAAGGCAGACAAAGATAAGTATACCAAAAAGGACAGCAAGGGTAGCAAATTTGACAAGTCAAAGGTTAGATGCTACAAGTGTAATGGTATGGGTCACTTTGCTTCTGAGTGCAAGAAGACAAAGGCACTTATCACATCAAGCAAGGATTGGATGGACTCTTCCTCAGAATCTGATACTGAGGTAGTCAACTATGCTCTAATGACCAGTGCTGATGTAACTGCTGCTCCTGATGATAAGGTACTAAATATTATCTTTGATTTTGATACTGATAATGCTTCTGAGTTAAGACGTTTTCTAAAGTCATTACATATTAGCTTTAGAAGTCAAACTGCTGAAAATACTAGGATCTTATCTGAGATGTCTGAACTTAGGAAAAGGAATGATATATTAGAAGCTGAATTTTCTCGTATGCAAGAAGTACAAAAAAGAATGTGATAATGTTAAACACATGTATTTAGAGATGAAATCTAAATGTACTTCTCTTGAAAAGGAACTTGAATATGCTAATGAGAAAATCAGAACCTGGACAGACTCTGGTAGGAAATTTCATGAGATTAATACCTCTAAGAATTGGAAAGAGTGTCTAGGATATAAGTCAGATGAGGATAAGAAATTGAAAGAGAAAATTGTCATTGATGAGACAGTCAGTCCAAAGACCTATAGACATGTTATAGATGCAACCAAATCTAAGATTACTCCCGTTAATTTTGTTTTTGGTAAGGATTCCAATTCTACTTTTGAAAAGGGATTTGCTTCTACTCAAGGAATTAAAGTTTTAAAGTCTAAACCTGTCATGAATAAAGTCACTAAGAATGTAGGTCTATTGTCTCAGAAACAGCTTAAGGATAAAATCTGTATGATGACAGATAAGAAAAAGGAAGCTACTGTCAAGAGAAACAGGAATGGTAAAGTTGGGATCAATAAAGAGAATGGTTATAAATATATCCCAAATGCACCTAGGAAGTGTTGTTTTAATTGTGGTAACTCTAATCATCTTGCTATTGATTGTAAGAAGAGTAAGAAGAAGATTGCTGATATTTCTAAGTCTGATGTTAGGAATAGATCAGTATTCTATAAACCGCAGAAGTCCTGTTTTCATTATGGTAGTATATGGCATTCTATTTATACTTGCAAAGATTATCATGATTTGTACTATAACTTCTATGATCCACTGCCTAAGTTAAATAGAGTACAAACTCTGGTAGAATTGAGAATGTCATAGTGAAGCATGCTTTTGTTAATACTGATACTGACAAAGCAAATCCTGATGGAGTAAATCCTGTCAGGACTGCTAAGGTCAGAAAGTCTTCTGCTGTGTATGTTAATAAAATGCATGACAAAGGGACCCAACAAGTGTGGGTTCCTAAACATTCTAATTAGTGTTCTGGAATTCTGATGCAGGGTAAAAAGAAAAATGTGTTAGTCATGGATAGTGGATGTTCTGTGCACATGACTGGAAACAAAGCCCTGTTATCAGAATATGAGGAAAAAGCTGGCCCAACTGTGTCTTATGGAGATGGCAACATTGGACAAACTTTGGGATATGGCAATATAATCATTGGAAATGTCATCATTGAAAAAGTAGCTCTAGTGAAAGGACTAAAACACAACTTGTTGAGTATTAGTCAAATCACTGACAGAGGTTATCATATCAATTTCTATTCTACACATTGTGAAGTAGTCAGTAAAGCAACAAGAAAGATAGCACTGACTGGCTACAGGCATGGTAACATATATGAAGCCAACATTCTATCAAATACTGATGGCTCCCCTACCTGTCTGATAAGTAAAGCATCAGTAGATGAAAGTTGGAATTGGCACAAGAAGCTTTCTCATCTCAACTTCAGCAATATCAATGAGTTGGTTAAGAAAGATTTAGTTAGGGGATTGCCAAATGTTCTATATACTCCTGATGGACTCTGTGATGCATGTCAGAAAGCAAAACAAAGAAGAACATCATTCCAGAGTAAATCAGAATCCTCTATTGGAGAACCATATCACATGCTACATCTTGATCTATTTGGTCCAATCAACATCATGACCATCAGTAAGAAAAGGTACACTCTTGTAATTGTTGATGAATATTCTAGATTCACCTGGGTGTATTTTCTGCACAGAAAAGATGAAACTCCTGAAGTTCTGTTGGATCATGTGAGAATGATTGAGACAACCACAAAGTACAAAGTCAAGATACTGAGAAGTGATAATGGTACTGAATTTAAGAATTCAAAGATGGAAGAGTTCTGCAAATACAAAGGAATTATTCAACAATTCTCTGCTCCTAGCACACCTCAGCAAAATGGAGTAGTTGAAAGGAAAAATAGAACTCTTATTGAAGCTGACAGAACTATGTTGGAAGAAGCTAAGTTACCTACATACTTCTGGGCAGAAGCAGTCAACACAGCATGCTATACTCAGAATCTCACATTGATAAACAGACATGGTGTTACTCCTTATCAATCACTCAAGGAAAAGAAACCTAGTCTGAAGCATTTGCATGTGTTTGGCTGTAAATGTTTTGTTCTCAGAACTCATCCTGAACAACTAGGGAAATTTGAAACAAAGGTTGATGAAGGAATTTTCATAGGCTATCCTGCATCAAAAGCCTTCAGAGTTTTTAATTTGAGAACAAGGACTGTCATAGAGTCAATACATGTATCTTTTGATGATAAGAAGATAACAGGAATCAATGAAGACTCTCATGATAGATTGATTTTTGAAAATGAAGCTACCATGGAACCTGAAGAAAGTGAATCAGAAGCTGTCAATTCATCAGATCCTGATGGGTCACCAAATCCTGATGACACACCAGATACTGATGGTGCTAATACTATTGATGCAATCAATAGTGATACTTCTAGTAGTTCTAATATTGAGGGGGAGCAACAGCATTCTACTACAAGTTCAGAGTCAACTCAATCATCAGAACAAAATTCTTCAGATACTGATTCAAGTGTTGATCTTGATAACTCATCAGGAGGAGATAGCAATAATTCAGGGAGAGCTTCAAATCAAGAAAATTCTTCAAATCAAGATAACACCAATCCAGGGGGAACATCTACTTCAAGAAACAATTTAACACCAGCAAGGAAATGGACTGCAAGTCATACTCCTGATTTGATCATTGGAGATCCTGATGTAGGTGTTCAAACAAGAAGTGCAACTCAGAATGAATGTCTTTACAATAACTTTCTATCCAAGGAGGAGCCTAAGAAAGTTGAAGATGCACTTAAAGATGCTGATTGGGTTACTGCAATGCAAGAAGAACTGAATGAATTTGAAAGAAATGAAGTCTGGAAACTGGTACCAAGACCAAAGAATAGATCAATTGTTGGTACAAAGTGGATTTTCAAGAACAAGACTGATTCTGATGGAGTAATAATCAGAAACAAAGCTAGACTAGTTGCAAAGGGGTATTCTCAACAAGAGGGAATTGACTATGATGAAACTTTTGCCCCTGTTGCAAGATTAGAAGCCATCAGGATATTTCTTGCTTATGCAGCACATAAGAAATTCAAGGTTTTCCAGATGGATGTTAAAAGTGCTTTCTTAAATGGAGAACTGGAGGAAGAAGTCTATGTTGAGCAACCTCCTGGTTTCATTGATCCTAAATATCCAGATCATGTCTATAGATTGGATAAGGCACTTTATGGACTAAAGCAAGCTCCTAGAGCATGGTATGAAACCTTAGCTCTATTCTTACTGGAAAGTGGATTCAAAAGAGGTGCTATTGATAAAACTCTATTTTATTTGAATCATGGTAAGGACTTGTTGTTAGTTCAGATTTATGTGGATGATATCATTATTGGGTCAACAAACAATAAGCTGTGTGAAAAGTTTTCTAAGCTTATGCAGTCAAGATATCAAATGAGCTTGATGGGAGAAATGAGTTACTTTCTTGGTCTTCAAGTTAAACAGACTGATGAAGGGATTTTTATCAATCAGTCTAAATATACAAGGAATTTATTGACAAGGTTTAACATGCAAGATAGTTCTCCTGCTACAACTCCCATAGCTACAGCTACCAAACTTGATCCTGATCAAGGTGCTGAGGTAGATGTAACTCACTACAGAGGAATGATTGGCTCTTTGTTGTATCTCACTGCAAGTAGACCAGTTATCATGTTTGCAACTTGTCTGTGTGCAAGATTTCAAGCAAAACCTAGAGAACCCCATCTGATTGCAGTCAAAAGAATTTTCAGATATCTCAAAGGCACTCCTTCACTTGGCCTTTGGTATGCAAGGGAATCAGATTTTGGGTTGTGTGGTTATTCAGATGCTGATTTTGCAGGATGCAAAATAGACAGGAAAAGTACTTCAGGAAGCTGTCAGTTTTTGGGTGGAAGACTAGTTTCATGGTTCAGTAAAAAGCAAAAATCCATTTCCACTTCAACTGCAGAAGCTGAGTACATTGCTGCAGGAAGTTGTTGTGCTCATATAATGTGGATGAGAAATCAGTTGTTAGATTATGGCATGTCATACTCAAAAATCCCTATTTATTGTGATAACCAAAGTGCTATTGCAATGACAGGAAATCCAGTTCAGCATTCTCTTACTAAACACATAAGTATTCGATATCACTTCATAAGAGAACAAGTTCTGGGAGGAACAATTGAACTTCACTTTGTTCCTACTGATCAACAACTAGCTGATATATTCACCAAGCCACTACCTGAAACTACTTTCAATAAATTGGTGAATGAACTTGGAATGATGAACTTTGAGAATTTCTGAGGAAAGCTACAGAGAGGAAATCCTGATAACTGTCAAATCCTGATGGTTATTCAGACAGGTATGTTGTTTTGTTGTTGGTTGGCAGCCATTGAAAAACAAAGAAGGTGAAAGGTTTTCGTAAGTTTTTCTCTGGAGAGGATTTGTGTTTTAATAGTTATATGATGTTTATGCTTAACAGTTCTATTTTATAGAGTATGTGTGTTAAGGATGTAGGTCATTTTCTCAATATCGAGGCGACTGTTCAGTTTCTCATAATTAATTTGCCTCAGTAATTGGTAAGAATGGTTACATGGGTATTATGCTATTTATTTTGTAATCATTTTTTAAAAAAACAGCACCTATCAGGATTATCAAAATAAATTTTGTTTTCTTAAAATAAAATTTTATTTTAATCTTATCGAAAATATTTTTCAATCCTGATAAGGCAAACAGTTTCATAGGAAATGCTTTTATTCCTGATGAGGTTAGATTTTTCTTACATAGGAAAATGCCTACTCATTATGGTTTAATTTCTAATGCTATGGGGCAAGGCCAATCACACCTTGTTCCTTACCTGAGCTTTCATCCTAAACAGTCTAAACAGTCAACTGCCACCTCTAATGTCTCTCAAAAGACTTTAGTTGTAAAAGCAAAGAAATCAGCTCGAACTGATGTGTCAGGAAGGCAATCAGGTTCAAAGGATTTTTCCTCTACACCACTCACTAAAAAGAAGTTACAAGGGGGTGTACACGGGGTCCTGGTGAAGAAAGCTGCAAAGGGTGGTGAGGTTGTTTCTGTTAAAAGAAAATTAGTTGTAACAGCCCCAAATCCGGGATCGGGGATTTAGGGTTGTCACAATCCATGTACTCTTTGCCTTACCTGTATTACTCACACCATTCATAATTCACCTGCTCATGACCCCACAAAATATGTCTCACACACACACACACACACAGGTTAGAGTCTCAGAAACGACACAATACAACAACTGCGGAATAAATAACTTTTATTACAATACCCAAATGTCTTTTGAATCTGTTACTGATACAATTTCTAAGTATTGTTACATTACCAGCTTAGCCTTCTGATGCTCACAATCCTCTAATACCATTCATGTCTATACATAAGTTGAATACCAAAGTCGTAGCCTGATTCGATTGGTTCGTACTACTCCCGGGATCACTGCTAGAAACTGTTTATGGGAACGCCTTGCGAGGTATGTGTCGTCCCATAGGCATCCTTCTTCGCTTCTATATAATATATATATAATAATAGCAAGAGTGAGTGATAGCTCAGCAAGGTAATGAAAGTATGGCATAATTCTGCCTTTTAATACAACCCAGAAATAAAGCGGGTATAAGATAGTAATTTGTCAAAATATCTCGATACTGAAATTATTTCCTTATCGGAATGTATTCCAAAAATAGTACCATTGTGGTATTTCAAATATCATTTCATAATACTCTACAACTTTCAATATTTATACTATGAACAAAGTTCTAGTATAGTATAAAAGATGAAATAACAAGATAACTCAGTATATATCCTTTCTGTAAAATATCTGCTATATAAAATATAAGCAGACTATCAACATATACTTGAAAGATGAAGTTAAAGGAAAATTCAAATACCATCTTTTTCATAAAATCAAATACCTTTTTGTAATCTCATATACTTTCTGGTAAACTCATATACTGAAATAAACTGGAATACTCTTGAGTAAACTTTCTCTTTCTGAAAACTTGCATAGAACTGAATGACTGGAATAACTTTCTTTTCTGAAAACTTGCATAAAACTGAGTAACTGGAATGATTTCTCTTTCTCTGAAAACTTGCACAAAATGTGCTCTTTCATGAATAGTGAACTGTAGATGGAGATGCTAGGCGCCGAGGATACCCCTGCGATGATCAGTCGCAAGCTGTATCCCCCTGCTGTTTTTCTACGTAGAAGGGAAGATAATCAGTCTCACACCGACTTACCTCCCCGCCAATCGGTTGTAGGCAGGAAGAACAGACCCGTTCATACACGGTCGATTCTGTTACTCTCCACTTATCCTACGGTCGGGCACTGATAATCATCTAAGGGAAGAACAGACCCGTTCACCAGTCCGTCGGCCATATTGTAATTCCCTTAGGGGACCGGCGCTACTCAGTCCCTTACATATCTCCAAGTTCGAGTAAATCCATAACACTGAAACATAAAGTTCCTTTCCCTTTTTCCCCAAGTATACAACTCCACAAAGTAGTCGTATCTGGTTGGAAAGGAAATTCACTCATATTTCCCAGGCTGATGCCTGTTAATGGATATCGACTTGTTCCATGAATTTACCCCTCGATCGTTGAGGTGGTAACACAATATTTGACTTGCAGCAATTACATTGTTCCGAAAAATATATGTCCATTGACAGTTTTTGAATTGAGAGTTTAAAAAGAGTAGTAGTCACTTAAATCAGGTTTCCCATATTTTTGATAGTTGAGCGAGCATTTAAATCCCCTTTAAAAGACAGATTTAAATGGAAAAACATTGTTTTGGGAACCTCTTTTTGATTTGAAAATAATTAATAATATTTATTAAATAAGTAACCTTAAACGAATATTTGAATTAATATTCATAAAGTAAGTATCCTCAAATGAATATTTGAAAATAATATTTATTAAATAATTGAGCCTCAAATGAATATTCAAAATAATATTCATTAATTAATAAATTTCAAATGAATGTTCGAAAATAATATTCATTAAATAATTAATCTCAAATGAATATCCAAAAGTAATATTCATTAAATAAATAATCAATCCTCGAATGAATATTTAAAGGTAATATTCATTAAACAATTAAATAACTTTCAAATGAATATTCAAACATACTATTCATTACATAATCCCTAGATGAATATGTACGATAATATTCTTAAAGTCAATATCCTCAAATGAATATAAATGATATTCTGTAAGTCGATAATCCTCAAATGAATATTAATAAATAATATTCTTAAAATGAATATTAATAAATAATATTCTTAAAGTCAATAATCCTCAAATGAATATTCATAAATAATATTCCTTAAATAAAATAATTAACCCTCGAATAACAGTTACCCGATATCTTTATCGGAAAATAACCTTTATCATATACAAAATATAATCACATCTGACCTTTCAAGAGAATCACACGCCCTTACCCTAGGGCAAATATAAAACCCTGGCTTATAGCTGATATCCCATATCTAACTTATAAGCCCCAACTTCAAGTCATAACCTCAAGTATTGCTATACATAGCAAATCGAAAACAAGTATGCAATTTATATATATCGCAATCGCATATCATAATTGAAAATAGTTATTATCACAACAACAGTAATATAGGTTTTGAAAACTTGCCTGATGCTCGAGAAGTGATAGGGGTTCGCGACGATGTCGGACAATCTAGACAAAGTCAAAGAAAACGCACGATCAATCCCCTAGATAATCCATTTGTACTCAATGCTTAAACACGTAAGCGAAACACAACCAAGGAATTACTAGCTCGTATAGGCTCATACTAAGTCGATGTTTAATCGACAATTACTTAAGTCGTAGGTTTAGTCCGAAATCGATCCTCGAATACAAGTTATACTTAACCATTTACAACATTGGTTTCTAAGTCATGTTTTCAGTGGTTTTCACTTGCGTGACCTCGACTAAAACATTTTTATAAAATCGAAAAATAATCTTTTTAATCTGAATCTTTTTCGTGAGCCTTCCTAACTGTCTCTAGTATTATTCCTCAAAGTTTCACATTTTAATATGGCTTCTAAGTGGTCCAAATATAGCCTCAAAGTGGCTGACCAGAGAGGAGTTGTTCCTCCGAACGACGTTTACTAAAACTCACTTTTCTCTTAAACCGTAAATCGTAACGACATGATTCTTGCGCTCACGTAAACTAGAAACAAAGCTCTACACACCCATGTTCATCATTGAACCAAAAGAGACAGTTAAGTTTTCGGATTCTAGGCAGTTTTTAGAGTTAACGAGAATCGGGCATTACGACGGCTTAAAACTTAACGTTTTCCATTTTCAAAACACAACCAAATCAATACCAAACAATCCCAAACTCACCATCCACCTTATACTCCCTCCACTCAGTCAAATCCTCCATAAATATTCAAAACAAATTCATAACCCATCCTCCAAATTCAACCAACAATTCATCTAATCACTTAATCATGATCTTAACTTTACATAAATATCAAAACCACTTCAAAACTCATATAACAAAAAGGGGTAGAGGTTTTTATACCTTCTCCAAGCTTGCTTGCTACTATATTCCTTATGTAACCTTAGATCCTTGCTTAATACAACCTTTGGAAGCCACAAACTCAATATCCAAAAACAAAACAAAATACAAGTTACTATTCATCATCACTTTGTAAAATCCATATAAAATCGAAACACAAGAGTTTCGTTCTCAACTTTTTACCACACCTTCTACTCTTCAAGGGCTTTCTTTTGAGTCCTACCTCATCACCAGGGGATTCTTGAAGCTCGACTTATTGGCTTTCCAAGGTGAGTGGTCGAAACTGGAAAAGCAGGGCAGTTTCTGTTCTCCGACTTGGGGAAGCTATTTGACTAGGCTACTCTCCTTTGTTGGCCATGAAATTTTGAAAGAATGTTGCCCATGGAGTGGAGAAGCTATGGTTAAAATTTGGTGATTTAAGGATGGATAGAAATGGAGTTATGGATTTTTCTTTGGACTATGTTTCTGCTGGGCAGAAATCTGGGGAGCTCTTCTTCTTTTTCTTTCTTTTTTGTTTTTGGTTAATAATGCTTGAAATGCTGATTTTTGTTAAAAGAGTGGTGAGTCATCACATTGTCCTTGTCATCAGGACACGTGTCAAGCCATGGAGTATCATGGTGGCAAAGCAGGGACACGTGTCGCGCATGCATGTGTTTGGTTCGTTTCTTTTCACATGGATGATCCAAATGTTGCATCCCTCGAATTAATCTTGTTACATGTTACTTCCATGTCTATATTTAATCCTGTAATTGTCGCCTTGTTCCTCTTGAAACGATTCGAAATATTTTCCAAAGGGCGAATAAAACTCTCCGCGGTTTTTCGCAGTGAATAGTAACTATTCACTATTTATTCCAACAATCGAATTCTTAAATCGACTTTAATAAAATAATAAAATTCCAAAATATTAAATCCTCAAATCCTCAATTTTAACATCTCATTTCTTGAATATAATAATATATAATTCACTGCCCGGTCAAATACTATCCAAAATAAAATTTGGAGTTTCTGAATTCCGATCGTCTTTGCATTCACTTATTTACTCCGTAGATCACTAATATGACTTCGGAATATCCACACTACGTCTCATACATAGGTGGCATGAAAAATTTTCTTAACCCTCAAGATCACTATTCATCCACCAAATCACTATTCACTGATACACTTAATCATAATCAGAAAAGTTTTAAATTTTTCCAAAAATTCGGGTTATTACATTAGTTCTCAGGGATGAGACTGATTCAGAGGATGACTTACCTATATCCTCTGTGATGAATGTGCATAAGGAAGTTGCTGATACTGCTACTGAAGCTGTGGTTCCATTGTCAACACCACAGAAGAAAAGGAAGTTATCAAAAAGCAGGTATCATATTCCTTTAGAAAATAAGCAGGATACTGATGTACAGGACACTTCTATTCTGAATGAGCAATCAGTTTCTACTGCTCAAGAAAATCCTGATGTTAGTATTCCTGATGCTGCACCAAGTCAAGTGGTTACTATTTCAGACACTCCAGCACAAGACTCTCCAACAAAAAAGACATGTTGATATTTCATGGGAGAAGTATGGTGCTGCTGCTTCCAATCTTGGGATAAAACATCCAATGGAAAAGCTAAGGAAGGCAGAAGAGTTAGTCTATCAGAGACAGAAGAAACTGAAAGGATCAAGCCCACAAGAACCTGAACCTCAAAGTGGTTCAGCAGCTCTTTCTGATGATCCAGCCACACAAGAACCACTCAATCAAAGTTTGGGTGAAGGCTTAGCTAGTGGAATGGTCCCACAAGAACCATTTTCTCAAAGGGAGAATGAAGACTTCAACATTCCAGCTACACAAGAACCATCTTCTCAAAGTGGAGATGCAGGCCAAGCTACAGTTTCTGAGAAATTTCCTGACACAGCTCAAGGGATTTCTGGTGCAGATGAAGTTCAAAGATTGGTCGAGGACACTGTCAATGAGGGAAGCACACAAGAACCTTTGAATCAAAGTGTTGAAGCAGCTTCTGAACCTCAAGCTCCACAAGAACCATTGGTAGCAAATACTGATGCAAGCATATCAAATCCTGACGGTGTTCATCCTGACGTTAGTGGTGCTCCTGATGCAGAGCCTATCCTGATACAGCCACTTCGTTCAAGACCAATGGATCATCCTATCACAGATTCACAGGATAAAATGAAAGGTATAGATATTCATGATCCTGATGTTACTCATAGTACTGATGATGATGACTCTGATGATAGTGATGATGATGAGAATCGACAAGAGAAGGAACGGCTTGCTACAGCGCTCAAAGTTAGTCTTGGAACTAATTTTGGTTCATCAAGTACATATATGGCTGGCAAAGCTTCCACTGGGAAAGATCAGAGACAAGATTTTTCTATTCCTTCCTTTAATCCTGCTGAGACACTTAGACAGAATGAATGGAACAATTCATGGTACAGATCTGCTGAATCTGTAAGTTATTCTTCTGCTTTGGAACATGTCTATGATGCAGTGAAATCTATAGAGAATCAAGACTTGAAGAATCATCTGAAGGCTACAACTCTGTTATCCAAAAGCCTGAAAAGTGAGATTGATTCTATCAAGAACTCCACTGAATTGGTGAGGAATGATATTTCTCAAAATTTTACAAAGGTGCCTACTGCTTTTCAGCTAAGGGTAGTAGAATCCCAAGTGAAATCTGTTATTTCTGAACAAACCTCCATCAACAGAAGGATTGATTCTCTGGATACCAAGGTAACTGACATTCAAGCCTCTCTTTCCTTAATTTTGAATTTATTGTCAAATCCTGATGTAAAAAAGGGGGAGAAGGTTAGTCGGACAAAATGCACACCTGATCTAGTATTAAGGAATAATGATGATGATACTGGAGATGATGGTAGTGACAAAGTGATACAAGGAGAAACCTCTGATGCTGTTGTTATGAAGTCTACAATTCAAACTTCACAAAGTCAAACAACGCAGTCAACTCATGTTTCTGATTCTGGAGTTAAGACAGTAAGAACGTTGATGCAATCTCAGATCCTGACGGAAGAACAAATCCTGACACCTGGTCATGGACATACTCTTGCTACAATTCCTGAAGGTGATGAAGATATTTTTATTGATAATCCTGAAGATGCATCAAATTTATTCCAGAAGTTTACTACAAAGGATGGCAGAATTGTTACTCTATATCACACTGATAAAAGAGTTCAACAATTATTTGCAAGAAAAACACTCTCTACAGCAAGTGAAGAATATCCTGATCTCTCACATGAAGAATACTTAAGACAACAGAGAGAAATGATGGAAAGCTTTAATAACCCTGCTCCTGCTGGAGGTAGAGAAGGCAGAGGTAGGAGAGGAGCTACAAGAAGTAGAAGAGGTTCTTCAACTCAAACAATACCTAGACATACAAGGTCTAGAGGGTTAAGAATTGAAGAAATTCCTGAACCTTTTCAAACTCAAGTAGTTCCTGACAGATCTACTTTTGGTGATGATGGAAATATTGAAGAAGAACCTGAATTGAGAAGAAAACCAAGAAAATCAACTCTATGCAATACAAATCAAATTGAAGAATCTAATCCTGATGTTGTTCCTGATAATATTCAAGATCCTGATGATTCTGAAATTCTGCAAGAGATTGATTTGATAATCTTATCTACTGTGGTTGATTCTCACAACAAGGAAGTAGATGAAGAAGAAGAAGCCAGAAGAAGAGAAATTACAAGAAGAACAAGTAGAGATTTCAATCTCTATTTACAAAGGCTTAAACTCTCAAATAAAAGAAAGTGGAGGAACCCAAGCAGACAAGAATCTTTACTGAAAAGAAGCTATGCCTTTGAAAAGGAAAAAGATAAGAAGTGGAAACATATTAGTACACTGAGGTGTGATACACTTATCAATTTTCAGTCTGGAGGAATTATTACAAGCGCTTCAAGTGTTGTTGATTTATCTGAGATGGTTAGATCAAAAGCACTCTGGTGAAGGATGTTTTCAAATCTGAAGCAATTGTCAAGCAATTCAAGAGGAGGTATTGGACACAGAGATGCTGAATATCTGAATATGTCATATGTTGATTCATACTCCTTGACTGAAATTGGAGGTACTTTAACTTCTGAAAACCTGAACAATTTACTAGTTGTTGATATAGTTATAGATTGTCATGATGGTTTTGACAAGAAAGAAAAGCTTCTGTACTTCATGAAAGATGGTAGTGTGAAGATTTTATCTATTCAAGATCTGCTGATGAAAACTACACAGGAACTGAAATATGTTCATTATCTTTTGAGATCGAAGAATCAAATGTGCAAAGAATGGAGTGACATGATTTTGTCAACAATAAGAAGAAGACTGGATGGAAACAGTAATTTCAATGGTAATTATACTCCCATGTACTTAAATCAAAGAGGTCAGGATGTGGAAATGCAAAGGGGTACTGCTGTTAAAGAAGTAACTTTTGCCATGACTCAACTTACTCTCAATCCTGATGGGAAGGAAATTGCTTATATTTTGCTTGAAGAGCATAGTCTTCAAAGAAGCTCCATATTGAATCTCAGAGCAGCTATTTACCAGATTAATGAGGAAGATGAAGAACTCAGAAATCTTAAGGAAATGCTGATTCAAATTCTTGAAGAAAAAGAAGAAAATTTATTATCCAACTTCTTGAAGATGAATCTGTTCTATCAAAAAATTTAAACAGATAAGTTGTTGCTGCAGATACTTGTACATTTTGTATATATGTTTTTGACATCATTGAATCTTAGAAATCTATACTTTATTTCACAAAGTATGAGATTGGGGGAGATTGTTATATCAGAATTCAATGATCGTCAGGAGCTAGACTCAACTGATCAGGATTGCTGACGTCATCAGGATTACATGGTCGTCAGGATCAGAATGCATATCAGGACTGGGATCAGGATTGATCATCAGGACTGGAAGCTGATCAGGATTCCTACTTCTAGTTATATTTGGAGTCTAGTTAAATAAGGAAGATTATTCTGTCGGTTCCTGGTTTGTAGAATGTAGCTATCAATTATGGATAGGTTTCAATCTTTGTAATTGATTAGGACTTATCATTGATAGAGAAGCTGTGTAGTATATAAACACAGTTTTGGTTTTGGTTCAAGCGTGAATCAAGATAGAAGCTTTCAAGAACATAGAATTTCTTGAGAGAGTTTTTGTAAACTAGCAGCTCTCAAGAACATCAGAATTTCTTGAGAGAGTTTGTAACAGTTTTATATCAGATTTAATAAAGCTGTTATCTTTCTTTCATATTTGTGATATATACATTAAGAAGTCGATTATCTTATACTATTGTATTCAACCCCCCTTCTACAATAGATTATTACTAGGCAACATTCTCAGCAAATGTTTCTTGAACAACTTCATGAGTGAGCTTCTCAGAGTTTATATTCTCTTGAACATTTTCTTCTTGTACAGCCTCAACAACAGGCTCTGCAGTAGCTTTAACAATATTCTCTGCATTTGCTTCAAAATTATTTTCTGCAGTTTCTTCAAGATCAGTTTCTGCAGCTACAGCCTTTGCTGTCTGATCAACTTCTTCACCTTTTTCAAGTACCTGGTGAGTTATAGAGAGAACCTCTGTATGAGTAGCTAAAGACTCATCTATTATGACTGTTGGTTGATCAGCTGCCATATCCTCTGTTTCACCAATACTGCCAAACTCTTCTAGAGTTGCAGAGGGATGTGCTTCAACATTCTCTTCAACATCCATCTCCAAAATAGGTTCAAGAAAATCATCAGTGAAAGCAGCATTATCATCAGTATTTGCTCTGGCTTCTTCAGGCACAGTAGCATTTGCAGAATGATCTTCAATCACAACCTCAGGAGCTTCAACAGGTGTAGAATCAGGAATCAATCCATCAAATAAATAAGCAGCAAACAGCTTCCTTTTCTTGGTGTGAATAGACTCATTTTCATCAGAAGGCCTATTTGCATCAGAAACAGGTCTATTTGCCCTCTTCTTCCTCCTTGAAGAACCAACAGATACTGGTACATCATCAGTATTTAGAGGTTTAGCAGCTTTAAAAGCTCTATGCTTAGTCTTACCCCCAGTCTTTGGTTTTTGAGATGTAGATGGAAGAGGTTCAGACTCTGGTTGAGGTTGTGGTTGAGGTTGTAAAAACTGTTGAACTAAAGCAGAAAGTAGCAATTCACCAACATTGCCTTTCTTGATATCCTTATTAGTTAAATCAGAAAATATTCTTTTATGCAATCTAAACGAGGGAATTACATCACCCTCAGCAATCTCAACCCCATCAACACAAATAGAAAAGATTAACTGACAGAAACGAGCAAAGTAAACTACACTCCTATTCTCTGTCATCTTTTCACCTATGTTATTTAAAACAAGTCTTGCAAAATCAAAATTGTTACCATACAAAAGAGAATACCCGATTTGCAGACTGTCGATTGGAATTGCATCCCAATTGGTACACTTTTTCCCGAACGCCCTTGTAATGGAGTCAAAGAAGAAACTCCATTCCTTCCTCAAGAACGGTCGCTTCAGGTTACCTGTCCTTGCCAAAGACCCATAATAACCAATCTCCCTCATCATTCGCTGAAGCTCAGAGTCATCAACAGATATGGTGTAAGCATTAAAGTCTTCAAACCCAAGAGCATCTCTAACAGTGGTTGGAGTGACCACATACTCTTGTTCATCAAACTCGAAGATTATAGAAGGAGTTCCAGACTCTCCACCATCATCATAAACGCCAGTTTCCCAGAAAGCTTTGATTTGAAGGCCTGACAGCTTTGCTGGCTCCACAAGAGCTTGCCCAATGTCTGATTGAGCGAGAAAATTCTGAAACAAGTGAAACGCCTCTGGTGCGTTCTCAGTAGATAGGGGTGCTGCATAATTGTTAGGGACAAAATCGAGACCACAAGATTGAAACATAGTAGTTGCCATTAGAATGATTTGCAATAGATCAGAGTTTATGCTTAGAGAAAGTGTTTGAGAAAGTGATGCAGAAAAGTGTTTGTGAATATGCTTATGTGAAAATGTCCTGTGAATAGAGTAAGTCTGTAAAAATTTGAAACGTTGTGTGTATAATGATTAAATAATAATTAAAACTGAAGAGTTTTAATTATTAAGATACACAGCAGGCTTACTCGTGAAGTGTGTGAGTGGGACAGTTGGCACACATGCATTAACTGACAGCTGTAAATCGTGGTAGTTTCCAACACGCATGCGCAGTAAAAGGCACTAATTACTGCTATTTTCTAGACACCTTTCATCATTTTCAAAACTCAACAAACCGTTATCAATCATACTCTCTGTTTTCCAAAAATAATGTTCCTCAAAAATTATGAAATGTCTGAAACACATTTATTTATTTTAATCATCAGAGATTAAAAATAAATTACCTCGGCGTAGAGTACACAGTTCATCAGTTTTTATCAATTCTCCTCCTTCATTAATAATATCTTTTCTCAAGATGCACAGTTGTGATTATTTGTGTGTGAATAGCAGAGTTTACTGAATATAAATATTGAGGGCATCTCAAAGTGCATAAAATCTACAAAATAAATCAGTAAAAACTGGTTGCCCAAACTCTCATATGCAAAACATATTCTGATTTCATCTAAACTCTGTACCCATATATGTATTCATTTGTTTTCACCTCCTAAATTTTATTTTATTTTTTTATTTCTTTTCCAGTAATCAGTGGTTGGCACTAGTCACCAAAAATTTGAAAATTTTAGCCCTTATTTCATACAATAAGTTCATGGGTCTTCCTAGGCACAACATGATCTCAAAGGAATTTGTGCATGTTTTTGCATCTTTTGCTTGGGGGTGAATTAACAGCAACTAATTATCAGAGTTTAGACTAACATCATTTAATGTATATTATTTATGAGAGAAAGTTCAAACAGCTAATACAGACCCAGTGTATAGGATCAATAAACTAAGAGATGCTATAAATATAGAGACAGTATCATGCTGTGTTAATTTTTTGCACACATTTGAGATCAGATCATATATAACTCAGAAGGATTCATAATTACTTACTGATAATTATGCTTCATACAATTTTCTTCATCGGTGTTTATGTTTCAGACAATATCACAATCAGAGTTTAACATCAGAGTTTATCATCAGAGTATGCTTCCAGAGTTTAACAAACATGATTTGCATGACAGTTAACATATGCATAGAAACATGAGCAAATTATCACAGAAGAATAAATTTTGAGTCTAACCAGTATCTCTAGTCGAAACCAGAGATCATTCCAAGTTCATTTACCAGTCTTGTAAATGTAGCTTGACTCAAAGGCTTAGTGAAGATATCTGCAAGCTGTTGTTCTGTAGACACAAAATGAAACTCAATATCTCCTTCCTCCACATGTTCCCTGATAAAGTGATACCTTATGCTGATGTGCTTGGTCATGGAATGCTGTACTGGGTTACCTGTCATAGCAATAGCACTTTGATTATCACAGTAAATAGGTATTTTAGAGTACCTTAACCCATAATCCAGCAATTGATTCTTCATCCACAGAATCTGTGCACAACAGCTACCAGCAGCAATATACTCTGCTTCTGCTGTGGATGTGGAAATTGATTTCTGTTTCTTGCTGTACCAAGAAACTAGTCTGTCACCTAGAAATTGACAGCTTCCACTAGTGCTCTTTCTGTCAATCTTACAGCCTGCAAAATCTGCATCAGAGTAACCAATTAACTTAAACTCTGATTCTCTAGGATACCACAAACCCAAGGTTATGGTTCCTTTGAGATATTTGAAAATCCTCTTCACAGCTGTTAGATGAGGCTCTCTGGGATCTGCTTGAAATCTTGCACAAAGACAGGTTGCATACATAATGTCTGGTCTACTTGCAGTCAGATAAAGAAGAGACCCTATCATGCCTATGTAGTTTGTCATATCTACTGAAGCTCCTGTGTCTTTGTCTAACTTTGTTGCAGTTGCCATAGGAGTTGTTGCAGATGAACTATCAAACATACCAAATTTCTTGAGAAGATTTCTGGTATATTTTGCTTGATTGATAAAAATCCCATCATCTGTTTGCTTTACCTGCAAACCTAGAAAATAACTAAGCTCTCCCATCATGCTCATTTGGTACCTGGACTGCATAAGCTTGGCAAATTTCTTACAGAGTTTGTCATTAGTAGGCCCAAAAATTATGTCATCCACATAGATTTGAACTAAAAGCAAATCATTACCAGAATTCAAATAGAACAAGGTTTTATCAATTGTACCTCTAGTGAACCCACTTTCTAAAAGAAATTGAGCCAGAGTTTCATACCATGCTCTAGGTGCCTGCTTTAGTCCATAAAGTGCTTTGTCAAGCCTGTAGACATAATCTGGATACTTGGGGTCCACAAACCCTGGTGGTTGTTCAACAAACACTTCTTCTTCAAGTTTCCCATTGAGAAAAGCACTTTTCACATCCATCTGAAAGACTTTAAACTTCTTGTGAGCAGCATATGCTAGAAAAATCCTTATGGCTTCCAATCTTGCAACTGGAGCAAAGGTTTCATCATAGTCAATTCCTTCCTGTTGTGAATATCCTTTTGCCACAAGTCTAGCTTTGTTCCTTGTAATTACTCCCTCGCTGTCAGTCTTGTTTCTGAAAACCCACTTTGTACCAACAACAGACTTGTTCTTTGGTCTTGGTACAAGTGTCCATACTTCATTTATTTCAAACTCATTCAATTCCTCCTGCATTGTTGTTATCCAGTTAGCATCTTGAAGAGCTTCATCCACTTTCTTAGGCTCTGTTTGAGATATGAATGCATGAAACAGACATTCATTTGCTGTGGCACTTCTTGTTTTCACACTTGCATCTGGATTTCCAATTATCAGATCATGTGTATAAGCCTGAGTCCACTTTCTTGCTGTAGGTAAGTGGCTTCTTTCATCATTATTGGATTCTCCCCCTTGATCCATGCTTTCCTGACTTTCTTGTTGACCATCTGCATTTTCTGAGGCTCCCCCTGAATTGGACTGCTCAGTGTTTGAACTTTCAGAGTTTGTGTTAGATTCTTCAGCTGACTCACTATCAGAATGTGAGTCCTCATTTTGAGATGTTGTTGAAGTATCTTCATGCTCCCCCTCAACTGGTTCTCTATTTTGATCTGTCTGAGAAATTTCCTCAGTGTTTACCAGTAGAGGATCAGAGTATGCTTCATCAGATTTTGTTGGATTTGCTTCGTCAGAGTTTACATCATCAGAGTTTAGATCTTCATTTTCAAAGCGTAGTTGATCATGATTTTCTTCATCTTCAATTCCAGTTATTTTCTTGTCATCAAATGACACATGTATAGATTCCATGATCACTTTAGTTCTCAGATTATAAACTCTGAATGCTTTAGTTGACAGTGGATAGCCAACAAAAATTCCTTCATCAGCTTTTAAATCAAACTTGGTCAACTGTTCAGGATGAGTTTTCAACACAAAGCATTTGCACCCGAAAATATGAAAATATTTCAGGTTTGGTTTCTTTTTCTTTACCATCTCATATGGTGTTTTCCCATGTCTGTTGATTAGTGTTGCATTTTGAGTAAAACAAGCAGTTTGAACAGCTTCTGCCCAGAAATAAGTTGGCAATTGTGTTTCATCAAGCATTGTTCTGGCAGCTTCGATTAAGGTTCTGTTCTTCCTTTCCACTACTCCATTTTGCTGTGGAGTCCCTGGTGCAGAAAATTCTTGCTTCACTCCTCTTTCTTTTCTGAATTCAGTACCATTATCACTCCTGATAATTTTCACTTTATACTGTGATCCTTTGTCCAGTAGCTTTACATGTTCCATCAGTATTAAGGCAGTTTCATCCTTCTTTGCTAGAAAGTACACCCAAGTGTATCTAGTATACTCATCAACAATGACTAGAGAATATTTCTTTCTGCCTAGTGACATTACATTTACTGGACCAAATACATCAACATGAAGAAGATGATAAGGATCCACAACTGAAGATTCAGATTTACTCTTGAAAGATGACTTCCTTTGCTTGGCCTTTTGACAAGAATCACACAGACCATCTAAGCTGAGTATAGACTTTGGAAGTCCCCTTACAAGATCTTTTCGAATTAGCTCATTGATGTTGTTCAAGTTTAGATGAGAGAGCTTCTTATGCCATTTCTAACTCTCTTCATTAGACATTTTTGCAGACAGACACACAGCTTTTCCTTCAGAATTTGTTACCAAACTTGCTTCATAGATATTATTCCGTCTGTGTCCAACTAGAACAACTTTCCCTGTAGATTTGCTGATAACCTCACAGTATTCAGATTGAAAATCCACATGATAACCTCTGTCACAGATTTGACTCACAGATAGCAAGTCATGCTCGAGTCCTGGAACTAAAGCTACATTTGTGATGATGACACTTCCAAGATTGATATTGTCATATCCCATAGTACGTCCTATGTTGCCATCTCCATAGGAAATTTTTGGGCCAGCTTTCTCCTCATAATCTGATAGCAAGGCTTTATTTCCAGTCATGTGCCCTGAACATCCACTGTCCAAGACTAGGGTGCTTTCCCTTATGCCCTGCAATCACAAACAATTACAAAGAGTTAGATCTAAGGATCCAGACTTGCTTGGATCCTTTGGCTTTCTTAACATTGTTAGCTTTTGCAGCGGAATTCTTATCAACAGAGTTTAAGCTAACAGTATCAGAGTTTACACTTGCAGAATCAACTTTAACCCATTTCAAATTTGGCTTCAACTCATAATAGTTGTGATAAATGGCATGATAATTCTTGCAAGTATAAATAGAATACCAAGTACTCCCACAGTGAGTGCATAAAGTCTGTGGTCTGACCCTAACATAATCATTCTTAACTCCAGACTTGGAGGGTAAAGAATTAATGTCTTTGTTTTTCCTGCAGAAACTTGCAAGATGGTTAGTACTACCACAATTATGACATGTTTTTCTAGGAGCATCAGTGATAGGCAAATGATTATTGCTTTTATTAATGCCTACTTTTCCATTTCTATTCTTCTTGGACACTTTCTGTTTTTCAACAGACTTTACCTCTTTGAGCTTGTACTTGATTTGTTTCTTTGTCATTAAACCAACATTAACCTGTTTAACACAAGTTTTTACTGGTTCTTCCTTAACAGTTTCTTTTTCAAGTACAGAGTTTAGCTTACTGGATTCAGGAACAAATTTCATAGGTGGAAGATGTGTTTTCACTTTAACCTTATCTTTAAACCTAAGTTCATCTTTCTCACAGTAACCTAACCCAACTGAATCTGTTTGAAATACCTGATGTGTGTCCTTACCAGAGTTTGTCCAGATTTTAATTACCTTTCTCTCTTTTTCCAAATCAGATTCTAGTTGCCTGAATTTCTTAAGCAACTCCTGTTCAACATAAACAGCATCATCTCTTTCCTTTTGAACTTGTTGCATGTTAACAAGTTCTTCTTCAAGAAATTTATTTCTCTCTTTAAGCTTTAGATTCTCAGATTTAATTCTCTCATTTTCTAAAGTCTGATCCCTATAACTAACATGTATGCTTTTAAGATAAATTCTCAATTCAGATATATTATCAGTATCATAAGCATAAGTTGTTAGGGGTACCTTATTTTCAGATGAATCAGATTCATCTTTGATATTTGCCATGAGAGCATAGTTGACATCCTCATCTGAATCTGAAGTGTCTGCCCAGTCTCTTCCTTTAGTGATAAGTGCCTTTTCAGATTTTCCTTTCTTGCACTCTAGAGCATAGTGACCCATCTCTTTACACTTGTAGCACTGGATCTCAGACTTGTCTTTCTTCCCAGATTTGATATCCCTTCTTTCAGACTTTCTGAAATTCTTCCTTTCAGAGTTTGAATCTATCCTAGAGAATCTTTTTCCTTTCTTGAAGTTAGTGAAACCCATCTTCTTGAAAGTCTTCACCATCAAAGCAGCCATTTGCATCATCTTTTCTTCATCATCCTCGGTTTCAGATGATTCATCAGTGTTTGAGTCATCATCAGAGTTTGATGACTCACTTTCAGAGTTTATGACTAAAGCCTTTCCCTTAGCTTTCTTCTTTGATGTCTCTTTCTTAAGAAGTTTTTCTTCAACTTTGAGAGCAACAGATTTTGTCTTCTTTCCAGATCTTTTGTTTCTTTGTTCTATCTCAAGTTCGTGAGTTTTAAGCAACCCATAAATTTCATCAAGATCTGTTTCTGCAAGATCATAATTATCTCTTATTGTTGTCGCCTTTAAATCCCATCTTTCAGGTAGAGATAGAAGAAACTTGAGATTTGACTCTTCAAGTTCATATTCTTTATCAACAAGAGATAAATCATTCAACAGTTTACAGAATCTGTCATATGTCTCAGTCAAAGTTTCATCAGGTCTAGAGTCAAAGTGTTCATACTTCTGTGTAAGAATAGTCTTCCTGTTCTTCTTTATAGCACTTGTTCCTTGACATCTGACTTCTAAAGCATCCCAAATCTCTTTGGCAGTTTTGCAGCCAATAACTCTGTTAGACATGACATTATCTAAGGCACTATGGAGAAGATGTCTAACTTTTGCATCATTTGCAATTGATGAGATGTCTTCAGGAGTCAAATCTTTCTTCTCTTTTGGAACGCTCTTTTGTTCTTGACCAGCAACAACTGGTGACAGTTTTGTTGGCATATGAGGACCATCATTGATTCTATCAAGATATTCTGGATCTGTGGCTTCTAGAAACATGGGATCTGTGGCTTCTAGAAACATGGTCATCTTTACCTTCCATATTGGATATTCCACTGGTCTTAGAATTGGAACCCTGATTGTCTCATATCGACTTACAGAAGTTGGTTGAACCTTCTGAGCATTAGAACCTGCCTGGGTATTTTCAGCCATGATTATACTTGTGTTTGGATCAAAAAACTGTATATATTAAACAGCCTTGGCTCTTATACCAATTGTTAGGCCGAATACACAATATATAATCAAGTAGATGTATGAGAATAACAATAAGAACACTGTTTATGAACAATAAACTGTATGGAATTAAAAACTCCTCTCTCAGTGATGTTAATATATCACAGAGAGCTGCTAGGTTACAAGAAAGATAATTCACGTATTCGCATTCCTTTTAGGGTTAACCTATCTGTGTTTATAGTACACAGCTACATACAATTCTAATTGATATTCCTATAAATTAGCTATACAATTAATATCAATTAAGAATTGCTTTTGTCTTCTGTTCCGTTTCCTTAGCCATCTCGATATCTCTTTGCTTCTTTCCATCTTCAAAGAATATCGCTTCTAGAATCTTCATTGACTTCACTGACAGCTAAGCAAACTCTGACCATCAGACTTTAACAAACTCTGACTGGTCCTCCAACTAAACTCTAACTAGTCCTCCAACTAAACTCTGATAGTTTCCTGGTACTTTAAACACTGATAAACAAACATCAGCAATTATATCTAACACTATAACCCTTAGCTAAAAGTATAGATAAGATGCCATAAATAAAAAATTTAGAAAATATGTAAAATTCTCTCAACTCCAATGGAACATTATTGTTAGCCAAAAATATAGTCAACCACTTCGTATTGGCTATTTTTGTCGAACCTCTAGGGACATTTAGTAAAACTCCACCTCATCTGTTACCATATTCTAATTATATATTCTATTTTTAACAACTTAAAATAATAATAACATTCTATTTTTAAAATATAGCCAACTCATATAGTCAACTCCATTGGAGCACAATATCTTACCGGTTCAACAAATTTTACATAATCAGTATATTATATGATTTTAGCTAAAACCATTGGAGATGCTCTAACTAAGCTAATAAACTATTATAAAATCTATAAAAAAAATTAGATTTAAAGTATTAAAGTAGTACTTTTAATTCTTTTTAAAAAGGTAGCATTTTCAGAAATTTTAAAATCTCAAAAAATTTAAAAGTAAATTTCAAAATTAATATTAAAGTCGTATGTGTGTTGCACGAGTTATAGGTTTGTATACTTAATGAGTTATGTCATGAATAATAGAGTTGGATAACACAATTTTCAAATGTTTTTTTAAATCATTTTTAGTGTATTTTTTATACATTTTTTATAATTACGTGCTAAAAAATTAGTGTTGTAATTATCTAATCTTCAACTTATGATTAAATAACTATAAATTTAATAGAAAACAATTCGAATTAAGATATAATTACTAATATTATAGGATCACTTAACTTTTTTTGGTAAAACACTTTGTGAAATATACATAATTATACCATAATTTTTTTTAAAAAAATTGTTAACTTTTATTTTTCTGGTGACACTATCCCAGGCCCTAATGAATCCGCCATTACCTTAACTGCTCAGTGCTCCCGTAGTCCGTAAAATAACCAAAAAAAAAAAAACTAGTCATATGATGAAACCACTCTGCACTCGCCATCTGGAAAATGTAGTTCGTGTGGGCTTTAATATTTTGAGTCGGGTAAACTGGATGATTTCGGGTGGGCTAGCTCTTACAACTTACAAGACCCAAGTCAGGACCGTCGATTGGTCTTGAGAAATTATTCGTCAGGGCTGTAAACTTTTGTTTAGGATTCAAAGCATAACAATTTCCTAATAAATGGAATTAAAAATGAGTAAGATTGTTCATGTTACGAGGGCATCTGTCTTTTCAATTTCAGTTAGTTTACTGAAAGTTCTGGACATTGGACTACAACCGGAATTAATTGTGTTAAGGTCAATTATGATGTTACTGGTTTTAGGGATGGTGTAGATTGGATTTCTCGAAAAGCTATTGTAATCTTTTTCTGTTCAAAGAATATTTTTATTCTATATGTTAAGCGATCTGGAAACAAATCGGCTAATTGTTTAGCTTGTTTATTTGTTTTTCAACCTGATTGCATAGTTGGTTGGGAGTTTGTCCCAATCGAATTCTTTTCTCGTTAATGAAATTACTTTAAATTTGTCAAAAAAAAAATGAGTAAGCAAAAAATATTTATAAATTCATGACGAGAGAAAAAATGTATGAGAAAATAGTAGGGAAAATAGCGAAAAAAGATAATGACACATTACTTTCAAAATTGGATCGAAGTGTTTGCAAGGAAGAATAGCGCCTGAATTAGCTGAAGCAATTGGAGTAAGAGAAGTGTTGGGCTGGATTAAGGACACGGTGTATCACAATGTTGATGTAGAGACTGATTGTCTGCAGGTTGTCCAGGCCATTCGATCGTCGATAACAAGCCTCTCTTATTTAGGGAGAGTGATTGAGGATTGTAGAGTGCTACTAGAAGGTTTAAAAGATCAAAATGTCTTGTTTAGATTTGTAAAACGTTCAGCGAATAGAGTATCTCACTACTTGGCGAGATATAGCTGTTCAATATCTGATCGTGTTTGGAGAGTGGGAGATGTCCATTCGGAATTTCAGAATGTACTGTTGAATGATATGAAAGCTGATTTTATTTGTGGTAGAGAGAGAGAGAAAGAAAGAAGGAAAAAAAAGTAAGTTGTAGTATAAACTGATAAAAAAAATAAGAATTATGAACATTCTTTCTTAATAAATGTACTTGTTCTCCCATTTTAATTCATATATAATTCAAAATAAACATAACTTACAATGATGACTTCTTGAAAATTTTAAGTTTGCTTGGCTTGATTAATGTCGTGTACTCACATTCACCGTAGGGTTTCATGCATTGTCAACGACTCAACTTCCATTAACACTGCCACTGCGACTAAATTAATTAGGTTTTTTTAAATAGGAGGTGGCTAGTTTGGCCGGCGTGTAGGTTCATTGCATGCTTAAAAGCATGAAATAACACAGGTAATTGTGTACCTACGCTAGTACTACTATCTTTTCCCACAACTCCTACTTCTCCCCACGGATATTTTTTCTTTTGAACAAGATTAATTATCAAAATTATAAATATTCACGTGCATTTTTGTTTTTTGCCTAGCTTTAAACCTTCGAGTTTTTTTTTTTAATATTTAGGTTTACATGTCTTACAAATGAGTATTTATTGGTAAACGAGAATTGAATCCAGATTCACCTAGACGACAAGAGATGAAATCTTATCACTATCTCATCGCGCTCAACCTTCAAGTTTTAATAATTAAGAACGAACAATATTTGTTTTGCGAATCCGAAATTATTTCCTTAAAAAATATTGTATTATACATTTTGATTTGAGGTGCATATGTATACAAATGGGATCTCAAATTTTATTAAGTAAATCTACCAATTAGACAAATGACATGTAAGCACTAAGCATTTTGTACAAGTTTTGGGTTCCTTAACCATTTTTCTTTTAACGACATGGAAGAGTGAATCGCTAGAGTGTGCGAGCTGCCACGGTAACAAGGGATCAATTTGTTGATTCAAATAATCACAAGATCGGCTCTCGCCCCATTCAACTAGCAAAAAAAAAGGAGTGAATCACTATTAATCAAAAAAGAAAAAGAAAAAGAGAGCGAATCTCTAGAACTGATGGATCAAATGCTCTCAAAACGTTTTAAATACAAAACCATCGATTCTATTTAGGTTCTCTGTTCAGCACCAAACTCCAAACTTATTTTGACAATATTATTAATTTTTCCAAATTTCATTGTTCTGTAGTATTGAGATTTAGACATTTACAAAAATGTTTTATGCTTTTAGTTGAGCACCACTAGTACTGTGGTCCTCCAATTAGTGCGATTTCAACATCATGAAAGGCATAATGGTATAGACTTATCAAACTATGAACATCTTCCTCCCACCTTGTAATAGAATTGAAATGTCACAGAGCATCAGATTTTTTGTGCATATGGAGGGTAGCTTTCCGAACAGATTGGAAGTTTCTCGTCGAGCAAGTTGTTTATGATTTTAAAAAGTAATCAGAGAACTTTTTCGAAATTTCAGAAGTTTCTCATTGAACAAGTTGTATATGATTTTGGTAATGTAATCAAAAACATTTTCAAAATTTCGTCTACCATGTTCTATTGTGTGATTGCCTATGAAAATATAACAAACCAGGATTTTACGCAAGGCGCAAGTCCACGAACAAGCACGCACTGCTTGTAATTGCAAGAAAGGACATAATTTAAGGTTGGTTTTAGCAGGTGTGGTGTTAAGATTACCAAATTTAACTCAAATTTCTAATTAATTCACATATACATATAAATTGTGTTCAAAAACACGACAAGGGAATGTTTAATAAAAACGTTGATATACACAAAGCTATCTGCAAACTCCAAAGCCAGGTCATGAGGATCATGCAAACCTAGGCTTAGGCGTTGATGGAGGGGTATGATGGCTATGATGCACTGGACCGAGCTTATGAATCAGATGAAAAATCCCTTTCTTATGATCATGACATGTTAGATTCTGAACCAAATCTAGGTTTCCATCACTGGCAAGTGAAGCCTCAAACTGCTCTAGTACCTTCACGATCTGACAAAAATCTGGCCTTCTATCTGGATATGAAGACCAACATTGCTCGATTAATGCTCTCATTGCAGCAGGGCAGTTATCTGGGATAGCTGGTCTCAAATTCTGAAATATCAGAATTCAGAAGCATTGATTACATTATATACAAGTCCAAGTTCATCAGTAGGTAAACTAGAAGAACAAACTCCCACTTGATTAATATATAGAAAGAGATTGTCGTTTTCTACTACAAAGCTTTATTCATGCAAACTCTAGAAAACTCGTGGATTCAAAAAATATACAAATCAGATTATCATGCAGTAAAAAAATTAATAGTTTACAATCAACACATAGAATATTAAGATTCATAAATACAGATATAATTCACTAAAACACATATATGGAATAAGATCACCTAAATATATATAGGATCTACTATTCTTATGTACGTAGAGTGTAGGCAAGAATGGTTTGTATTTGAACAAAAGCCTTCACGTGTACCTATAAAGAAGAGAGAAAATAAATGAAAGAGAACAAAAATATATATGAATAAGTTTGTCGACTTCTGCAGTTCTTTCCAAATGTCGCCAGATGACTATGACATCATCACGGAAAAATATATCAAATGCACATCGAAGTTTTTTTTAATCAGAAGTACGATTATCAGGGTCTAGCATATGACATTTCTACTATCAAAAACGAATGTTTGCTTATGACGTAAAATGCCATGATACGTGGTGACATTCCCAGACAGAAATGGTCAATTTCAAGATACTAAAAACAGATACAGTTTCCAATACCGTGCCCATCAAGTAATCTCGAAACAGGTGCAAGTTAATAACAGAACATGCAGATCTGAGTTGGCATGTACCAGAATGTTACAACACTGCCATAAACACAGACGTGACGGAAACATCTTAATGTGTAGTATTAATATATCTAGATTATAAAGAAAAAACTACGAAACCATGGATCATAAACGTACCTTATTCACCACAGCAAAAGCAGCTTGGATGGGTGTCATGTCCTCGTATGGAATACTTCCAGATACCATTTCCCATAAAATGAGCCCAAATCCATAAACGTCTACCTTCCTGCTATATGATTTGCGTTTTATCATTTCAGGTGCCATCCAGCGGTAAGTTCCAGTGTCATCAGCCAGAGAATCACAAGATGTGTCACGACAAGCTATTCCAAAATCTGCAATTTTCAGCTGAAAATCCTGATTAATAAGTATATTCTCAGGCTTCAGGTCCCTATGTATCACACCTTGAGAATGAACAAACTCCATTCCCCGTCCAATATCCAAAGCCAATGAGATCACTTTTTGTAGGGGAAGCTTTTCCTCAAGCTTGTGCAAGTATGCCCTTAAAGAACCCTCTGAGAGATATTCTGTGACGATGCAGAAGATTGGTGGCTTTCTGCATGCCCCTAAGAACTGTGCATTATCAAGCACAAAAAGATAGAACAAATGAATTTTAGCAATTTTAGTTAAACCTATTATTCAATATAAGGAACGATTCCGAGAGTCTCTCAGTCAGATGAAAAACACAATGATGTTTTATATTATTCAGATTATCCTCTACTGGATTTTATAAATTGAAGTAGATAATCTTGTTTACCTTACGCTTACACTGTTAAGTTTTATGTCACATGGGATATAGCCGGAAAGAGGGAACTAAAACTAATTAAAGAGGAAGTAGATACACTTTTTCTGTGCAAAAGACAATGAGATATAGATAAACTATCTTCTGCGACTAATAATACGCTAACATTTAAAAAATACGATAATTGTTATAGCACAATATTAGAACTATTAGCTGCTGCTGGATTCCTAAAAAGTATGGGGCTAATAAAACATGAAAGGAAGCGAAAATAAGCCGTTACCTTTATGACATTTTGGTGGTGAAGACGACTCAATAGGGTTACTTCTCTTGTGAACTGCTTTTCTAACTGAGCTCCTAGTGATCCATCATATATATCATCTGGGACCCTGATCATTTTTACAGCAACAGGTTCATCCTTATAAGCCCCATGGTAAAGTTGACTATGTGCACCGTGAGCAAATCTAAGCCCAATGAATAGCTTAGAGAGATCAACCATCCATTCGTCAGCTGATTCAACAGAAGTAACCTTACCTCCACCGTGATCAAAAAACTTTGCCCATGCTGATTCCTTTTTGCTCTTTGATTTATCATAAAATTTCATAGAAGAGAGGTTCTTTAGCGACTTTGAATGATGCTTAGTGTTAAGTGCCTTTTTTTCAACAGAATCTTTTTGGAGGACCTTTCCTGATCCTCCTCTTACTGGATGTGGAGTTGAAAATCGCTTCCTATCAGACCTGGCTTCCTCAAATGTATCCGAAAGTTTGGTTTCAGGGTGAGGCGATACAGCCCTAGGCTTATTTGTTTTAGGATTCAGCTGAATCTGAGTAACACTTGGTCCTTTTGTAGGTCTTGATTTGAGACCCGAAATTCTGTCCGCCTGAGAGGTAAAAGGAAATGAGGTCAATCTCGAGTCTACACTCAATCTGCCAGACTCTAACCGATGATAGATGGTGTGAGAATAATTGGTTCTCCTAATCCAAGAAGACTCTTCCCCCATTTTCCCGAGAGATCAGGTAACACAAACAACCCTTTCTTCTCCTCCTCCTCCAAGAGTACAAGGGGCACCAAAATCAAGATTTTCCTCCAATCAAAGCTCCGTAAAAACAATTATCTTCGAAACCATAACAAACGAAGACGCTAGAGAATCCAAAACCCTACTGCTGGAAATATCGAAAGCCTTCAAACCCATAAATATATACCCCAAAAGAACCTCAAATTTCCAACATAATCACAATACTAATCTCAAAAGTTAAATTCTTTACCAGAAAAACTCAAACTTTACGCAATCAAAATCACCAACAAAACATGCAAGAGCTACCAAACCCAGTCTTAACTGAATATTGAGCTCTCACCAAACCAATTTAGCCTCAAAGTCAAACACCACCTTGTTCAAAAGCCTGAAAACACACACAAACAATAACTAAAATAATCTATAGTTAATCAACAAACCAATTAAATAAACAAAAAAGAAAAGTCGTATGATTGAAAATAAAGAAACACCAATAATTACATCCCCCATTAACAAAATCAATCATACACCATTTAAATAATTCAAAAAATAAACAAACCCCATTAACTAAAACACACATGTCATGCACAAAAACATCACAACAAAATAAACTCACCAAAAGGCACTTCTCCAATTCTTCAGCAAATTTAAAAAAGAATCAATCTTTAGCAACCCAATTCAATCTTTTAACACCCCTTTTAATATTTCAGAAAAATTCCAAGAAAACACTTATTGACACTTTACAATATAAAGAAAAAGATAAATTGTGAGTGTAAAAAAACGTAATGAATACGGGATCTGTGAGCACCTCAAATGATTCTGTAGGGACGGTGGTGGTGGTGGTGGTGGAGCGTCCGAAAAGTCAAGAAGAAAAGGAGGAGGATGATGATGTGTGTGTGTGTATACGTGTATGTATATATTTAGAGTTAAATTAGAAGAAAAAATGCAGGAGGAATATAAAAATCGTTTTCGGAGAATGGGTAGGATTTTATAATAAATGATGGGTTGGGTGGTTAGTATTCGATATTTTGTTTCCTGGTCAAGAGGGGTGTAAGTGTAAACATAAAACTTCCGTACACGTCACATGTGCTGTCAATTCTTTTGGATCTGATGACATATCCAAGTAAGATCGAACGAGATTGTTGCTTATTCATTCCTGATGGGATAGGTGTCCACTTGAAATCTAAATGCCCTAAACACACTATGAAAAGGCCCAACTCAAAATGAATTTGCTATTTTGGGCTTTCAATATTTTATCAGGCCTGTAACCTGATAAAATTGGACCTGGCAACATATAACATTTGAGAAGAGAAGCCTAACGAAAATTCCAATTTTTATAATCTCTTTTCTTAACTGGAGCATGCATGAACGTCATGTGTCTAGGTGCTTCCTCTTTGGGAAATATGATCTTTGTTTGTTAATAGAGTAAAGTGCATTTTGTGTACTCGCACTTTAGTCAAGACACCACTTGCAATATTATAGTTCAAAATCGAGCAGTTGCAATATCAATGTTTGTATTTCAATGCACTTTGTTGCATTCCGTTAACTGGGGTTAACTCCGTTATTAATTTAGGGAGTAAAGTGCACTTTGTGTACTCACACTTTACTCTAAATTGCATTTTGTGTACCTGTACTTTGCTCAGTACATCACTTGCAATACTTTAGTTCAAAATTTAAAGTAAGTGCGAGTACACAAAATACACTTTAAAGTAAAGTGCGAGCACACAAAGTGCACTTTACTCCCTAAATTAATAACGGAGTTAACCTTAATTAACGGAATGCAGCAAAGTGTAGTGAAATACAAACATTGATATTAAAACTGCTCGATTTTAAACTATAGTATTGCAAGTGGTGTCTTGACTAAATTACGAGTACACAAAGTGCACTTTACTCATGTTAATATAGCCCCACTTGTCATATTGTTAGAATTGAAATTGAGGTGTACCTCCTGATGATTTTGTGAAAATAAAAGCAGATGTGTCTTTGATGGGAAATGTGGAATTGAGAGCTGTAAAATCCGAAGCAACAAATGTTTTCTAACATATATGGATTGGAAGAAGTGATCTGTAGTAACAAATCATTTTTTTCTTCGTGTTGTCATGTTTCTGTCAAGGTTTATTAATTATTTTAAATTTAGCCAAACGAGGAGATCACGTAAAAGAAACAATACTTTCTTCATCTATAAATCAGACAAATTTAAAAGGGTTAAATAACAAATTGGTCACTGAAATTAATATCAGATATCACGTTCATCACTGATTTTAACGGGTATCATTTCAATCATCAGAGTCATCATAAATATCAGATGGATAACTCTAAATATGTGTTCGAAAAATAAAAATAACTTTTCTCGAGTTTTACACATATTTCTGCAATGCTACTGCAACCAAATTAAAAGTTATGAATTCTAGTATTTCAGATAATATATTTAGATTTTAAAAAATTCATTTACTATTTATTTTTAATTAAATCAAAATAAATAACTATAAAATTAAAAGTAAATAATTTTTTTAAAATCTAAATATAATATCTTAAATACTAGAGTTCACAACTTTTAATTTGGTTACGGTAGCAATCAAGAAACTAAAAAATTTAATGTGAACGAAAAATATTAAAATAAAAGGAAAAAATAAATATGATAAATTATAAAATGAGAAACTTAAATATTAATTGGAACATAAAAAAATATAAAAAAAATACAAATGAGGCCGAGGAAGATAAATGAGGTATTATTAATATTATTTTATAATAAAATAATATTAATAATAAGGACAGATAGAAAATCTAACATGTTTTAATTAAAAAAAGTAATTGACCGTGATATTTTTAGAAGTGTTTTAATTATATTAATTGTATTTATTAAAAAAATATGTTGACATGTTAAAATAAGTAAGTTTTTTTAATAAGGACAAATAGAAAAGTTAACATGTTTTAATTAAAAAAAAGTAACTGCACGTAATATTTTTAGATGTGTTTTAATTATATTAATTTTAGGTGTTAAAAAAATACGTTCACTTGTTAAAATAGGTAAGTTTTTTTTAATAATAAAAAGTATTAAAATAGATTTTAAAATATATAAGTTGCACTTGATATTTTTGGAAAAAAGAGATTTTAATGATAACAAATATAAAAGGTAATATATTTTAATTTAAAGGTAATTGTCCGTGATATTTTTGGAAAAGAAGTAGATTTTGTTAGAAAAAATGTTTTAACTATAAAAGGCAATCAGCTAGTTACTATTTTTATATTATTTTATTATTTATTAAATAGAGTATTAAAATAGGTTTTAAAATAAATAATTAAGGATTGCACATCATATTTTTGGAAAATAGGGATTTTAGTGATGATGTGTTTTAATTATATTAATTGTATTTGTTAAAAAAAATACGTTCACTTGTTAAAATAGGTAAGTTTTTTTTAAATAATTAAAAGTATTAAAATAAGTTTTAAAATATATAAGTAAGAGTTGCACTTGATATTTTTGGAAAATAGAGATTTTAGTGATAACAAATATAAAAGGTAATATATTTTAATTTAAAGGTAATTGCCCGTGATATTTTTGGAAAATAAGTAGATTTTGTTGGAAAAAAAATGTTTTAATTATAAAAGGCAATCAGCTAGTTAATATTTTTATATTATTTTATTATTTATTAAATAGAGTATTAAAATATATTTTAAAATAAATAAGTGAGCATTGCATCTCATATTTTTTGAAAATAGAGATTTTAGTGATAACAAATATAAAAGATATTATGTTTTAATTTAAAGGTAATTGTCGTGATATTTTTGGAAAAGAAGTAGATTTTGTAAAAAAAATTTAATTATAAAAGGCAATCAGTTAGTTACTATTTTTATATTATTTTATTATATATTAAATAGAGTATTAAAATAGGGTTTGAAATAAATAAGTAAGGATTGCACCTCATATTTTTGGAAAACATAGATTTTAGTAATAACAAATATAAAAGGTAATATGTTTTAATTTAAAGATAATTGTAATGATATTTTTGAAAAAGGAGTAGATTTTGTTAGAAAAAAAATATTTTAATTATAAAAGCCAATCATCTAGTTACTATTTTGGTAACTTGACAATAATACAATTCCATTAAAAATTTGATTTGTAGTAGTTTTCGTTATCCTAAAAAGAAAGAAGTATATTTGTAGTATTGTATCCTAAATTTAAACAAATTAAATCCCACATTTCCATTTTTTTGATTAGATTTCAATATTATTTGATTTTTATGTATTAAAATATAGTGAAATATTAATGTAGAATAAAACTTTCCCGAATTTTGATTATAATATGAATTTATTATTTAGAAAAAGTACCGAAAACAAAAAACCGACCGTTAACCGAAAACCAAAACTTTCAATGTTTCGATTTTAATAATATAATATAGATAGTATAGATGTGTAGAACTCGATATAAATTATTTTTATTTTTCAAACATATATTTAGAGATATCCATTTGATATTTATGATAACTTAAGTGATTGAAGTAATACCCCATTTAGATCAATGATGAAAATGATATATGATTTTCACTTAATAACAACATTTAACCCAAATTTAAAATAGTACAAATTATGTTAGTGGTTAACACTATACTGGTACAGTCTTTTCCACCATATCAGATGTTTATTCAAATGAATGACTTCGAAGTAGTTGCTGCACGATGCAAATTATACTTCCTACGTCCCTTTCATATTTTTACATTTTTTTTAGATGTTTTTTTCAATTCTTTATATTATAAAAGTTTTCTAAAATAGTAAAAATTTATAATATAAAAATTAATTATATCTACTAGTTTCCTTCATTATCTCCACTTTATACATTAAATACTGATTAATCTCACCACTTTACTTACTTTTCTTCACTAAATTACATTTTTTCTTAACTTCCGTGACCAACCTCAATGTAATGAATTGAAAGGGACGGAGGGAGTACAACTTTATTAACCTCCTACACATTGCACACTAGGCAACTTCTCTAGCAAATCAACTGTAAGCATCGAAGCCCTTGGCCGCTGCGGCCGGATGGAATATCCTGTGGTGGACATTAGACGCGGAACGGCAGTTTGCCGTTCCGACACCCTAAGCCACTTAGCTTGCATGTACCTAGTTTTTCTCCATGGCCCTAAATGCATTTTCTTTTCCTTCATACATTTCTTAGCAGCTGAGCACAATATTGTTGTCAAAGACAATAATCTTTCAATTTTTCCCACAAACACTTCCGGGAGCTTGCTAACTAATCTATTATATTCTTCACTTGCTTTTGCCATCTCAAATTCACCCCTGAAGTTCAATTCCACAATTACCCTCACCTCCCCTTTCTTTGAATTTGTATCCAATACATCTACAAACGTGTGTTCACCTGCAAGTGGACATTGTACATTTCGTTAATATTTAGAATCCAATTAAACTAGACCACAAAAAATGAGTTACAGTACAATTTAATTACTTGAAATTAGTATCCACAAATAAAAGGTTCATGGTTATCTCTAACATTATAATTGAGTGGATAACCGCTTCTCTTCTTCAGCAAAGATCAAACGTTCTAGTGAAAATTTGGTGCGTGAGTATTTAAATTTCTGCGAGTAATGAAAAGTTGGAGAACAAAAAAAGTGTAATTTGTGGTGTGGGAATAAATTACCTGATGGCATGTCTGGCAAATTCTTCCATTTGGAATTGCAAATTGCTGAATTGAAACCAGCATTTTGAAGACAACCACTAACTTGTTTCATTAAACAATTCCGACAACCACCAAACACAGGGTTCCGGCAAGTACATACATTTCCGGGAACTTGGGCCTCCCTTAGTACTTCTTTTGTGCAATTTCTGATCTTTGATTCCAATGAACTTGTCCTATATAAGGTTGCCTGAAAATTATAATCATACACCATTTGTTAGAATAACTTTTTGTGACACTAAAATAACATATAGTAGAGATATAGCACAATCACATAAGTAGTCTTAGTACTAGCTAGATCAATAAAAAAATAAGGTTGTTACCTGTAAAAGTTGATATTGATTTTCCCAAAATTTCTTGTTATCTTCAACATTGCTACTAGAGTTTTCAACTTCATCTTCTTCTTCTTGATCATTTTGGTTATATTCATCGTATAAAATGGTATCCGGTGAGCCTTCATATTCTTCATGTAAAAACCCGAAAACTGTATCGGACATGCTCAATGCAAGTTCACCGGGATACACAACTTCCCGACTATCATAAGGTGTAAAAATGCGGTGGCTCATCGGAATTCTAGCCATAACTCTGGCCATGCCTCAAGTGTTGCTCTTCTCTCTTTTTCTTGGTAGGCTTTTTCTGGTTTGGTATGTAATAAAATCGAGTATGAGCTGTTTATATAGTAGTGTCACGAAAGGGTAAGGGCCCCTAAGCTAAGCAAACATTCTTCATAGTTCAAAATCATACAAACTTATTGTAACACTCCAGTCCCACATCGAGAAAATTTGGGACTTCTGTTCAGTTTATAAGGTAAAATAATACTACTAACTCGCATCAACAAATCATGATCTTTTGAGGGCCTGTGGTGGGTTAGTTGTTCCCCAAGTTGGCTGCAGTTGGGGCCAGTAAGCTTCGACTTATTCAGACTCGGAATCAGGACTTGACCCGATTTTCGAAAAAGGCTCGGGATTTGACCCGAATTGTCACATATGGTATCAGAGCCGACTCTCAAAAGTTTGTCGAGGCAAGTTGCCGGAGGTGAGGACACGAAGGTTGGTGGTATTATCCCACAATGGACAGAGGTCTGGAGGTGGGGATACGAAGCCAGCATATTATCCCACAATGGCTAAGAAGGAACGATCTTAGAACCTATGGGCTATCCGTTCAGGCTTAACGAGGACGTCAAGAGTTTAAGTGGGGGAGTTTGTAACACCCCAGTCCCACATCGAGGAGATTTGGGACTTCTGTTCAGTTTATAAGGCAAAATAATACTACTAACTCGCACCAACAAATCATGATCTTTTGAGGGCCTGTGGTGGGCTAGTTGTTCCCCAAGTTGGCTGCAGTTGGGCTAGTAAGCTTCGACTTATTCGGACTCGGAATCGGGACTTGACCCGATTTTCGAAAAAGACTCGGGATTTGACCCGGTTTGTCACACTTATTCATCATTTTATTATGAGTAAAATGCACTTCGTGTACTTACACTTTGGCTGTCAGACCACTTGAAATACTGACATTCAAAAACTCTCACTTGCAATACTGCACTTCCAGAATAATTAGAGAGTGTGTACTGCCGTCAAATTTGGCTAACTCCGTTAATTTTTTGAAGGGCGTTTTAGTATTTTTAGCTTGCAATGAATATAATGCACCCAATTAAATCCCCAATTCAATTCAATAAACCCTAATTGTAATTCAGTTCATTTTACTGTTTATTTTTCTTAAAAGTAGACCTTCAAATTAGATCAAACAACAGGGTCTTCAAATGCTACAGTATGTCTTCAAGCGATGCAGATCATTAACTCTCTCAATTGCAGCCTCCATTTACTTTTCCAGGATTTAATAACATCAATGAAAATATGAGAAGCAATGAAAAGTACATAACTGCTACTCGGTGAATTCGAATAATATGAGAAACAATGAAAATCACTGCTAGAATGTAAGTGGGAAATTCAATCAAGAGCAAAATAAATCCAGAAAAAGAAAAAGAATCAACTTAAATAACATCAAAAGTTGTATAAGTATGTGTGTAGGGAACAAACCCAAGAACTTGCAATAACTGCATCTCAGTTAGTTCGAATAATATGGACAAGTTGAAACTACTAATGGTTTTAAACGGAAAAAGTTCCATTAAGAACAAAATAAATCAAGAAAATAGAAGAAAACTAAGGTGGTTTCATATACAACCAACTTAAATAACATCAAAATCTGCATTATATGGACGAACAAATTAACATCAGCTATCACCATAGTTTTCGAAACTTCTGCCAGTTTTCTCGAAGAACTCATTGTAAAGACAAACAATTCAAAGACCTCGTTCCAGACTTTGTTTAAACCAAGATTTTGTTCCTCCAATTGCATTTCACAAGTTTGCAATCCCGTATTTGTCACACTGGCACATCTCTAGTTAGAACCAAAACAAATGTAAATCTTATGTTATTTATAATCACATGTGCTCAAAATCTGTCGAAAAAATTCAAAAGACTGAAATATCTCCCGTTAGAACCAAAGCAAATGTAAATCTTCTATGTCGCCAGACAGAGGAGATCGGAGTAACAGAGAGAAAGTAGGGGTAGTGGTGGTGTATGAAACAGATAATATCACAACAAAAGACTGAAATACCCCTGCTCGAACTAACGGAGTTAGCCAAATTTAACGGTAGTACACACATTATAAAAAGTTGAAAAGTCCAATATTACAAGTGAGAGTTTTTGAATATTTTTAAGTGATCTGACAACCAAAGTGTAGGTACATGAAGTGCACTTAATTTTTTTTTTTTTTCTAAAATATCCTTTGTTATTAGTGTTGCCTATCTATAGTTATCCGAACTCTCCAAATCTCGTAAAGAGGTTGATGCAAAAATTAGTACATAAACTTCACCTAACAAGTAGTATATGCAAAGATCCACCAGTTATGTATGACTTGTTAACTAAAGGCTAGAGGATTAGGAACACTAATACAGATGCACCTTCCATGCTAATCCAAAACCAAGTTGCTGATGTGGCAGGTATGGAGTGGATGTTGTAAATCTATGACAGTCTAAAATGGTGGGTGAAACAGCTAGGATACACGTAAGTCTGATCTCAATCCAGTCTTCTCATCTACATTCAAGTTGAAATGGGATATACTCGAATATTACACATTTCTTTTATTTATTATTTTCAATTTTGTCATCATTATTAATCATTTAAGTTCTTTCTCTGCTTGCTACATATCCTATATCTTAATCCTCATGTCTTTGTGGGACCACCTCAGTCGGATGACAGTCATAGATCCAAACGTGGGATCATCGTAGTCGTTGATTTACAACATTATTAGATTAGATGGGACCTACTTTAAATAATTGTGAAGTGCTGATAAAAGGCTAATATACGCGGCGTTTGTGATTTTTTTTGTTGGATGTTGATGGACTAAATTTGACTAATTTACCCCTCACACGTGGATGAATTTGTGGTAGATAGGCGGGTAAGATGGTCATTTGGAGTTGTGGAATTATTGTGGACGTAATAAACGTTGTATTTGCGAAATATCGGTAAGTGGTATCATGTAAAGAACCACGTTTTAAATACTGTATTAAATTGGACCGTTTCAAAAAAAAAGAAATATTAAATTGGACATCAGACAAGATGTGACTCCTTTGCAAGTGGCTTGCCGGTGTTTTAATCTTAACAACATCGTTTAGAATTAAATTAAGTTAAGCAAACATATTTTGCACTAATGATGCAACAGCCCAAGGTCATTAGGTTTTGGTACCAGAATTGACTAGTGACATATATTTGCAGCCGAATGATGATAACAGGGAAGTCACGTTTTCTGTTTTAAACCGAAAGCTTGTGAAGGAAATGAAAAATTGCTAACAGTTAGTTAGTCATGTCAGACTTGTCAGTACAAGAATCAGAATTACCAAGTGTCGAGTTCGCGCATAGATAGTGATGGATCATAAAAAGACATGACTACGGACTTGGTTCCTACGGCTTGGTTCCTACGGCCTTGTTACTTGTTACCTACGGCTTACGGATTACAACAAACCTCCCGTAGACGTAGTCAGCTGCACGAGAAACATCATTTGGCAGCATACATCTCTTGGCATATCATCTCCGTAACCCTCGCTACGGTTCCTAGGATTCAGGTGCTTGGTTACAGAATTCACAACTGGACCCCACTTAACACCTGTAGCAAACATACATGCATGTATTCGACACGTGTCAAGTTGACAAAGTCCGTACGGCTTGGTTCCTACGGCCTTGTTACTTGTTACCTACGGCTTACGGATTACAACAAACCTCCCGTAAACGTAGCCAGCTGCACGAGAAACATCATTTGGCAGTATACATCTCTTGGCATATCATCTCCGTAACCCTCGCTACGGTTCCTAGGATTCAGGTGCTTGGTTACAGAATTCACAATTGGACCCCACTTAACACCTATAGCAAACATACATGCATGTATTCGACACGTGTCAAGTTGACAAAACCCTAGTCATCATCTAAATTCTAGACAGCATGACACGAGAATGATAGCTCTTCCAACTCATCAAAGCTAGAGGGGAGAGGGTTGATAAAAGAGGAGAGGAACAGAGGGACAAAAGGGAAAAAAGAGGACCACAAAAACAGAAACCCAAGAATAGTAACTGTAACGCCCCCAAATCTGGGGTCAAAGGATTTGGTCGTCACACTGCACTCTTAATCCAAACAACCTGTTCAATATAAAATCAACACAATAATAATAATAATAATAATATCTGTGACCCCAACTCTACCAAGAATTTTTAAAGGTTATAGTGCTAGAAACAAGAATCCAAATTTCATTACAAACAATCTTTCTTCTTTACAAAAATTCTAATACACTAGTATAACTTCGATAAGAAGTATACCAGGCAACTAATCTTATACAATGTATTATTCAATATAAAACATCTATATACAAAACCTCTCACTAGCTCCAATGCTCTGGATCAAAACGTCTTTACGCTAATATTTTTCCCCATCTCTGATCAGCTACGCGAACAACCCTCGCCAATACACCTTCTTTCTGGCAGGCTAAAATATATATAAATAAAACAAGTATGAGCGAATGAATTGCTCAGCAAGCGCATTATTAAATATAATACGAAAGGTTTCCAAAATAAACTTTGGATTTTCAAATAACTACTTTTGTTTTTGAACAATTAAAATCTCTAAAATTTTCAAATTAAGTTTGGTAATTTACCACACTTTCTCATTCAGTTTCTCGCAACCGAATAGTTTTAAAACACAAAAGATTTATATTGGTCGTTACGATGACCGAATCAACAATAACTACAATAGTATGTAGAAAATATGAAATAAATATAACTCATACGTCTTCAAGACCATAGCTTGTACAAAAATACTAATTTTTAAGATAACAGATCTATTCACAACATTTTCTGAAACCAACAACTCTGGAAGGTTAGAATAATCAAGGGGTAAGAATGAGCCAACACGCTCGGTCAAGGAATAAAGAACGCACTTCAAGACTTCAACATGGTACCGACTGGATATGCGGTATGAATAAAACTCATCAAGATAGATATCTCACGACTGCCAATGGAATCAAGGAAGTGGATTTCGACTATTTGGAATCCAAATGTATTAAGAGTAAGTGATTTCAGCAAGATTGAAACCACTATTATTAATCAACGAACCAACAACTTCACGCAACGAATAAACCTGAGAATCAGGTCATAACTCACACGAACAAAACATATGGATGTAACTCATCCCAGAAATAAGAATTAATATTAGAATTGGATTTTTAACATTTATCAAATCAAAGGTTGTGTTGCTGGCCAGCCACGCATCAACCCCGGACTTGCTTATAGCAAAGTCCTCTACTGGATCCTAGGCCAATCTGGGCCTTAATTTATTCCGACCATAAATATGGCTCGACCAATTACTGGTCCCATTTAAAAAAAAAATTCCAATCCTATATTATATATGTCAGGTGTCAGAACAATTGACAACCTTACTTCGACAATCAGGTGTCGGAAGAATCGACAACCTAATACAACAATTGCTGGAAAACTCACGTTCCAGGAAACAGTTCAATTATGAAGAATCCATTAAGGAATAACAATGTAATCTAGTATCGACGAGATCGACACAATATGGGGAGGTGCATATGAAAAGTGACAATATAATAAGCATCGACGAGTTCGATGTAACAACTGGGATATAATGAAGAATAAACAATGACATGCTCAACAAGATTTAGTCTGATATGAAACAGGCATTATGACATCAACAGAATTTGTAACAACTCAATATAGAATAGGGTTCAAAGAACAGGCTCTAGATGGCCTCAACAGTTCAAATTATCACATCATGGAAGAATTAGTTAAGATTCAACAATCTGGTAAGTGACAAGAAAGTCAAGTTCAAGTTTAAGAAAATTCAGGGTGAAGTTTATAAATGAAGAAAACAAGGGTTTATTAACTTCTGACAGAAATAGTTCAAGTCCTTCGAACATATACTTATAATAGATAAGCCTCGTATTTGAAGGAAGTAAACTAAATCATGCACAACATAAATGAATTCGAATCAGGGAATGGATCAGATGATCGCATTAACAAGAAATGATAATAATACTTGCAAGGGTGCAGGATGGAAAAATGGAATACTTGTAGAACAAGTACCACAACTTCGGAATTTAAAATAACATTTTCAACATAGGGTTCACAAGTTCCCACTCATCTAGGGTTGGCAATATTCCAACCTAATGTTTTAAAATCATGTCTTTTAAAAGAAAGCCTTAGTATACGGCCCATAATTATCTCTTCAAACTTTTCAATATAATAAGTATATCTTTCCAATCAATATGAAAATATGAATCTAAACTCAAAAGGTATAAAAGAGTACTCGTCAATTTACGAGATTAAATAACATACTTGCAATTCAATGCAAAGAAATCAACATTTGAAAATTCAGTAATAAGCATTCAACATGCATACTAATAATTCAAGATAATATCCCTTAATTAATAAGCAAGGGTATAAACACTTGCCTCTGGTCCTTAGCTATTTCGTAACGCTGAAACAATACGATTTCCTCCTTATTCTGTCTTGTCGCACGATTCTCTACCTCCGTCCTTCTTTGCTTTAACGCTCTTGCGAATACCACTAGTCTGCTTTTACCATTTTGAATCCACGTGCCAGCCTCGATAGTCAAACATGAGACGGTACTTAGTCTTCAACGTATGATTTCACATTCCATAAACGATTGTAACTTAACTTCGATAATCTGACTCGTCTCGTCCAATAGCCTCTGTTGCACAGACAACCACATTTCAATTGATAGAATGATCACAACTAACTATACAAGTAGTACTCGTAACTCACTTGACACAACCATCCATATAAGGTCAACATCTAGGTCAACAGTCTCACAATTCTCATATTCTAACATTACTGACAAATTTCTATCCCAACTACCCCTCGTGATAATATTAGACACGACCAAAGTATTTAAACAAGTCTCAAAACAGTTATTCGTATTTATAACTCACTAACCAGATAATTTACATAGTCCATATCATTCACATAGCACATTTAAATAAGTAACCGGGTACGTATCGGACGCCCGATCTAATTTACGATATTTAAAACTCAGACACTAGCCCTAGTACGGGCATATACGGACTATAAAACACATTACACAACTCATACAAACCATATAGCACTTATAACCATTTTTAAAATATCACACGAAGCTTATTTGAATTTAAATAAGCCACAAACAATTTTTAAATCAAAAATCAGATTTTTAAATGCAATTAAATCAATTAATAAAATTAATTGACACTCTTTAAATGCTCAAACTATTTTTAAATAAATGAACCAAGCTAGAAAATAATTAAACTTAATTTTAATTAATTAAATCTAATTAATAATTAATTATTAAGAATTAACTGATTAAAAGAATTAATCAATTAATTAAATAAATTAATTATTAATCAAAAATAATTAAAATAATTAAATTTAATCAATTTTCGAATTTAAATAAATATTTATGAATTGATAAAATTTTCTGAATAATAAAATGTATTTTTAAATCAAAAATATGATTTTTAGGATTTTAAAACAATTTCTGATTTAAAAATTAAAAATAAATCAATTTTTCCAGAAACACTGTTCATCACAACGAATTGGGGAAAAACGGATCGAAACCGGGTCAAGGGATTTGGTAAACGGGTCGCCAAGAACACGGGTGGGTCGCCAAGAACAACCCGCCGGTGGCGGAGTTCCGGCGAACCAAACCCAGGTTCCGGCGACTCCATTCTTCCCGTTTCCACTCCCCAAATGATCCCAACTACACACTCATCAACTACACGACCATAACACGCCAAAATCGGGCCGAAAAGGCCATCAATTCACGATGAACTCGACGGTGGTCGAATTTTCCGGCGAGTCAAAACTAACACCAAACTCATTATCGATTACATGAATACATTCCTTGTTTCCCGATCTGTTTAGTAGTGGAAACATAACCAAGCATCAATCGCTACAACTCAAACTCCGGCAACAATTAAGAACTTTCCGGTGAACTTAAAATTTTTGATTTGCTCGATTTCTAACACCAACAATTAATTAAAAATCATCAATAGACTCACCACAACACATACAAGCCATTTATGCCCTCAATTATCAAGAACATCATCAATCAAAGATTTCCCCAAATTAAATAAATAATTCGAAATAAATAAATAAATTAAAAATCGGAAAAACTCAGAAATCATACCCACATGAATTTTGATGGTGGATTCGGATAGAAGATGATGAGAGATTCGATTTGGTTACAAGAACATCGAAATCGGAATCCGATAACGCCTTCAAATTTGAGTTTGATTCTCAAGAACACGAAGAACACGTTCAGGGGTTTTTCGGATTTTTAACTGTAATTAAGCTTGATTATACGAAAAACAAAGTACGATTTGTCTTTTTATAATAAACGGAAAATAATACCCCAAACGACATTTTTGGATCGATACTGATCCGATGGATCGCTTTAAATACAATTTAACAAAATAAACGCTTTAAATCTTTAATAAAGCAGAATACACGTTTCACGAGACGATAAGCATCCATAAAGTACGGATAACTACAAGTATCGTTTAATACAAAATATACGAACCAAAATACCTCTATTACGAATATTTTTGAGTACTTCCCACTTTAACGAATGAAATATTGGTACGAACGATATACCAATCTCCCGAATAATTTGGGAACGATCCAAATAGTATGACACCCTTTTCAAAATAATTTCAAATTCCCCACACATTTCACATAGCACCACAATATCACATATTCAATCATTTAACGAATAACTTAGCACGTTTAAACAGATAAATCATTTAATAACTCTTAATATGAAATTAAAATTTCATTTCACATCATATAATAACACGTAATTTTCCCGGATCTTACAGTAACCATCTTCTGACAATGGTCGTATGATCTCTACGGATTTTTCGGAGAAATCTATGACCATCAGATAGCAGTCGACAAGAAGTTTGTAGCAGGATTCATTTGATCTATCGACTGATAACATGGGATCCATAACCAAAACTCTTTTGTAAATACATAGACTAAACATTACCTTACAGCATCCACAATGCACCAGTCTCATTTTCACTTCTCCCGAGTCCCCTCCGATGTCACCTCAGTTAGAAGTGGGTTTTCGAAAAAACTGGGCAAACTCCTCCAATGCAAGCCCACTTCCCCGTTTGTAGAATTCATCATATTTCTATTATATAATATTTGTAGTAATTTAATTTAGTACAGAGAGCAACCACAATAGTGCAGCCCACATGCTCTTTTGTCATTCTCTTGCAAAAAAAAAGTGAAATGGAACGGTCCAGGGGTGGTGAGATACAATGCAAAATGAGCCCTTGTTTTCATTATAATCCCACTTCACGTGACCCGAGAAACTAAATGGGACTGCATTGTGGATGCTCTTATGGAAACTGAATATAGGAACTAGTATTTATGCTCGCCATGCTGGGCCTATAATTTTTTTAAATAAATTGATGATTTCAGGTTTTGGTTTGTTTGATAGTGATTATATAAAAATAGAAAATACTTGTTGTAATAAAAAGTTAATTTATAAAATGGATATTTTTTCTTTTTCAGATGAAATTTAATGGAACAGAAGAACTTATTGTCTTTTAAAATTTATTAATTTAGTTATATTTAAATTAAAATATACATAAAATTTTAATCAATATTACTTAATATTAAATATAGTATTTTCTAAAATACAATATATATATATATATATATATATATATATATATATATATATATATATATCATTAAAACTGAATGTCCAAGTGTCGGAAAACTTACATACTCATAAACTACCATGATAACAACTATTTCATAAATATTTATGTTGAGATTAATATAACATTAAAGTATTTTTAAAATAAAATTATAAATATTAAATAAAGAAACTACTCGGCCCCGTCTCCGACGACGCCTCGAATCCTACACAATAATAAAATTACTTTTTTTTTACTTAAACAATTCATGTAAATATTTAATAACTCAGATGAGTTTGAAGTTTATATGTGCCTCAACAATCATGCAAATAAATTATTTGTAAAACTCCACGGGACCTCGACCTTTAAATAATTAAAATATAATTCATGTAGGTATGCCGAATTTTAAATAATAAATTTTTTATTTCTTAGATTTATAACTATAAAATTTAATATATATTTGCGACTTGAAAAATAGACTTATATATATTCTATACAAAAAATTTAGAACTACAATTTAAAAAAATTGTTAAAAAGATTTAACGACATGGTGGCATTCTGGCAGTTTTCCCAAACATTGCAATTTTACTCTAATAAGCCACCACAAATTTATATATACAATTTTGCTCCATCTCAGTTTTCCCAAACATTGCAATCTACTATATTTATTATACGAGAACACGTTCGATTAACCTGAGCAAATTTATTCAGGTGAAAAGACTATTCTGTCCTTCCGAACCAAAATTCAACCCTCGCTCTCCCACGAGAATTAAAGCTCCTCCTAATTTCCTTCTCAAATCCCTCTTCTGCCAACCCGAAACTGATCCCTCAGTCGCTCAATGCCATCATCTGCGTTTTAACTCGATCATCTCATAAGATCTAAGGTATTATTTTGTTTTGAATTAAAATTGATACATGTTAAAGTGATTGTTTTAACAAAAATCGTTGAATTATATATTTTTCAGAGGCGTCAGAATCAACGAGTGTGGACTGCCATGACTCTTAAGGAATATAATATTTTCTCTATTTTTTAGTTGTTTGTCTCAGTTTCTGACTAATACACAATCTGGTTTAGGGATAAAGGTTATCGACACATTTGGTTATTCTGTTATGTAATGTGTGGTTCTATTTCTGCGCTTACAATACAATTGTAACTAGATTTGGTTCTTCATTCCATGAAGTTGCTTTCCATATATATATCTAAAATCTGGCATTATTAGGTTTAATTTCCGTTTAGCATTCTACAAGTTAAGTTTTGCTAACGATGTTGAATTTTACTCAGCTCTTTGGTACATCTGTTATACGAGAATAAGCAAATTTATTCAAGACTGTATCCTCTGCTTTCCTCTTGTGTCATTGGCGCTCCCTCTTCTCCCAAAATGGACATTACACAGGGGCGACTTTAAGCACTAATCCAGCAACCATGGACTGTCTCTCTCCTCTTCAAATTTCAGGATGCAAAGGCAGCCGGATACTTTGTACAAATACTCACAAGTGAGTTATCCCCTTTTGATATCAGGTATCTATTACTTACATTTTACCTACAACATTTGAACGAATTGACTCATAAAATACATGTAATATTGTAATGTCGTGGCCTCGGTGCTTTGTAGGATCATATGTGGTTAGGGTTTGTTTAATTCTATAATCAAATTGTTTGATTAGGTTGGTCGGTATTGTGTTGATTATGGAAGTTATCCGGTGTTCATTATTGTTCTCTTTAAATTTGGTTGGTTGTCTTGTAGGCATATCCAATGTTTAGGTAGGATGCAAATGAAGCTCTTGGTTTAGGTTAGTTTCTTTTGACATTCTTTTACACTTTTTACTGGCCTTTTGCCTCAGATATTTGATATTCTACTTATTGTTGTAGAATCAGTCTATTAGTGCTCCAATGTTGTTGTGTGCATCATCAACTATATTTCTATCAACTAATTGTTTTGCGTTTCCTTATAAGTTTTAGTATACTTATATCTTTGGGGTTTGTGTCTTGCATTTCAAATTTATTCTTTAGTTTGATTTGTGATAAGAAGGGCTCCATTACATTCAACCACCAGGTCTACCTTGATTGAAAATGTAGCATCAAATTACAGGCACGATAAGTTTTAAGCAATGCGAGTTGATATTTTTATATAGTAATGAATTGATTTTTTTGCTCTCAGACTCAGTCTGTACAATTATTTAGGGTAATTGTTCTCCTAAGGTGATTAACTGAGAATTGAGTACAGGGTAAACACGTTGCCAGTTTTGTAAGAAAATAGCGAAACATCTTAAAGGATTCCGTGTTGCTTTAAAATAATTGTAAAGCATCGGAAAGTATAGAAAATTTATAACACTTAGCATGATTTTGTGATATCGGATTGTGCGAATGCAGTTACTTATAACAAAATTGGTGACTATTGTTAAGCGAAAACTTTGGTGAATGGTGAGGACCAAAATAAGAATCATGGGTAAAACATCAAGTAGTCCGCATGTACGAAGATCTTCTCCATCAAATGCATTTTATATATTTAATAGAGGTGTGTGTGTGTACCAGTGTGATTAATAAGGTTTCGAAACTTAAACATCTCATATTATCCTTCTTTTGTGTTCAGGGGGATGGTTAGCAAATAGAGAGCCACATTTGCTATTATTATTTCATTTATTGTAGGCATCAAGAGTTTAGCACAAGCCGAACACTTAATTTTCTCCCATCTACGTTCGTCCAAGAGCTAAAGTTTACCTGCATATGTCCAAGGTACGCAATCTTTCCACAATTATATCTAATGTTGGATTCAGTGTGAAGTTACAACCTAACCTTGTCTCGTCAACTTTGAATTACGAATTATTATAATTAATGACGAGTTAATCTGCGATCACAAGACTTTTTATATCTTATAACTAGAAACACAAAGTTGAACGCCTATCCTTCTTCCCCTAATTACAAATTATACAACTCGGATTTACTCTTTTTGTAAGATAAATAATCAAGGATAAACAGCTCCGTTGCTCCTGAGCAAATTTATTCAATGTTAAAAGACTGTCATGCCCTCCCATACCTCTCCGACCTACTTTCTGGCATGCCGAACCTGCTTCCTAGCCTTCCCCTCTACAGCTGCAGCATTTTCTCCGGGTCATTTGCGCATCTTTTTTTATTGCTTCCCTTCCTGTTATTTCATACTATCCCATTGTGTTCAGGGATTTTGTTTGTAGCTAATATGTCACAAATATCGTACTTATGAAATGCTTCAGCGAGGATGCTAATACTCTTTAAATTACACAAAAGACTTATGTTAGCTCATTTGAAAAATATTCAGCATGCTCATCTAATTATCTTGTGCTCTATAAAATGTTCTAGATTGTTAATAAGATGATGTGATCCCTTTCTTCATTTAGAATGGTGAGAACCATCTCCTTATTCACAAGAGATCCAAGCATGATATTTTACCCCCTCTCTGTGCTATTTAAAAAAATGCAAATTAAAGTTCATAATATTTGAATTACCCAACTCTGATTGGTCTTTGAGAGAGAGAGAAGATATATAGATTTATATATATGTATATATATATATATATATATATATATATATATATATATAATGAGAGAGAGAGATCCAGTTTAAGAAAGACTTGAACGAATCTTTCTACAGCAATGCAAATCAAGGTATTTGGTGATGCTATTATTAATAAATTAGCCACAACATTAGTATGAGAGGGTTCTGTTACTCTACATAAATTCTAGAATCACTCGACTATAATATCTCTTGCAGACATGGATGTGTCAACGTGGCCTACTGTCCAAGCGAGCTAAGAAGAACTATTGCTTTGATATACATGCACTATCATGATAAAGTGATGGAAGGAGCTTGGTGCAGTAATCTAGAGTCAAATTTCCGTCTAACCTAATATCTAGCATGTCATGTGTGCATTCATTAACAAGTAACAAGCTTTGGATCCACAACCAGGTTTTTCATCTGATACTCGACTAGATTTGATGTTTCTTAAAATATTTGTTCGGTTTCAACTATATTATTCAAAATAATATCTTGTTTATAACTTTTATACCTATAGTAAAAAATTCTTTCACAGTCGCATTATACAGCTAACAACGCTTTTAATATTTGGTCCTAAAATGTGAGCTGGGTAGCGGCAACAAACTTCAAATTAAATAATCAACTAAATTGTCCACACTCGGTTTGGACTGTTGTAAAGTTCTAAATAAGGACATAGAGTAGGCAACAGAGGGTACTGATGCAAAAAGAGGACAATTTTGTGCACAAAAGAGATGCACTAATTACATTCATTTAGATTTTGGAAGGAATGGCTATATTGATATCTTATCATGTACTATTTTTATTAGAACTTCTCAAGGTGTAATAGTAGTTCAGGTTTTTATATATGCAAGATCGTGGTACGAGTAGCAAGATTTGATCAAAAAAAAATAAATGCCACAGTCAACTATTCTCATAGACCATTTTCTTGTAAAACAATTAAAATAGGGTTGCCACTTAATTTCACAGACTTAAATTAAGGTAATATAAACTAAAACACCCATAACTTCAGGCAGGCATCTTAATTGTAATTGATATGAGATAGTGTTCTCTCATAATATTAACTTTTTTATTTATAATAAATTGATAGTCACATTCCAGTTGATCCTATAATCCCAACTTTTCTAGAAAGAGTTTAGTTCTGTGTTCTTAACATGGGTTGCAGCAGTTAATGATGCTAAGATTTTGGTATTTCTTTGAAATTGACCTATTTAAATTCATTTGGCATGTCTTCTGATTTTGAAATGGTAGGTCTGATAAAGTAGCTTCATTTTCTGCTTGTGGTATTTTCATATTATAAATCATTGCTGGATATTATATTATTGAAAATTTAAAGCAGACTATGTGAATTAACCTAGAATATTATAGTATAATCTCTTTAATTTGCTTTGTGGCTTTTGAGAGTGACAACATTGAGAAGACCAAAGATGATGTTTTTTGTCTGGACATACAAATGCAGATATGTCTAAACCCTCATCTGATCCCTAGAAAAACCCAGTTGGACCGACAGATTTTTTAACATATACTCTTTGCCATATCTAAATGAATCAGTTGAAGCCATACATCTTCCCTTTTTCTATAATACATTCATATGTGTCAAATTCTGAATTTGTACTCCATGATACAAGCTAAAACCAGTTGACAAAAGGGTGGACACTAATTGTAAATTTTCTTTAGAAAGTTCTTCTTATCTCTTATGTTTTGCAGGAACTCAATCAAAAAGTCAAATATATGGTAAGTTTTGTGAAAATCATCCCTATTTATTATTTGTGTAACCAAGAAGATGGTGATCCTTTAACTTTTATCACCAAAAAATATAGAAAGTAAATAGAGTAGCTCTTAACTTCTTACATATGCGAGATATGGATTACAAAAGTTACCAGACACAATTATAACGCAGCCTTGATATACATAGTTATTTAAATCCTTCTGGAATCACATAGGTATTGCCACGTTCACGAATATATTTTGATACATTTGTAGATTTAAATATGATGTTCTTTTGAGATTCCTTTGAATTAAGTGAACTTTTCCATGCATCTTACATTATTTATCTTAACATCATTTTTATTTTTGATCTTTAGAGAAGATCAACAGTAGCTCATCATCATACATTTACATGATGGTGAACTTTGAGTTTCCTGGATAGGGCAAGGCAACTCGATTGTAAGAAGTAGAAGAAGAACTATTGTCAAGAAGCACATGAGTGAAAGAAGAGAGAATCAAATGAACATGATAAGAATCTACTAAAATTTAAGGTATTCCTAATAGGAAACTCAATTCAAATGTCTTCAATTTTTTTCATACAATTAATGATGTTTTTTCCCTTTCATCTTTATTGGTTCTACTTCTAATACTAAAATGAGTCTTGCATGTTCTTTACCCTTGGATGTCGTTTTATCTTGCTGAAGACTTTAGGACCACGTCATATTCAGTTCATGAGTATCTTTTGTTTCTTTCTTGACAAAGTGTATCATGGTGAAAGCACACATAATTTAACTTATATTAAATTGATGTCAATGCACAATCTTTTATGCATTAAGAAGATGGTTTATTCAAAATAAACTTTACTAGGAGTTTGTCCATGAGTTTAGCCTTGGCGATTTGAGAGAGGGACTCAACTGTGAATGTCAAAATTTATTATTATTTAGACTTTTAATCTCAATTTTGCTCTATTTCAATCATGTGTACTCTTTACTTTTCATTGATATATAAGCTTTTCTAACAACTAACGGTTTCCAACGATTTTATAATGTACTTTTTTTAACCCGATGTACTGAAAAACGTACTTTTTATATAGAGAACTAAATATTTTTATTTCTTAATCGCATATAAACATGTACCATACTTGAACTTTTCAGAAATGACTAAAAGAAATCATATAATCACAAATAAATTATAAATATAAGGTTTAATACGAGGCCCGTGCCTCGCACGGGCACAAATGCTAGTTTTACTCTAATAAGCCACCACAAATTTATATATATCATTTTGATCCATCTCAAATAACATTTATAACTAAAGCCTAGGTCACTTGGACAGGCTCACATCCCTGGAATATAAGTTCTTAGTAAACCTTGATCGTGTGATTTACCCCCCTCTCTTAGAGTATCCATTTACAATAGCGTGAAAAATGCAATCAGATACATTACTGCGGCTACACCAAGAGTCATTTCCATCATCCCTGCTTCAATGTACATCAATATGAGCTTAAAAAATGTAACTTGACCTTTTAACATTTTCTTTCCCTCAGCTTCTATCATTAGCTCCTCCGCCATTTTCACAACTGTAATATTTGCAAATAAACAAATCAACGAAGAGTAAAATGAAAAGTCCTCGGGAAACCTTCATAGTCATGTCTCTAAAGAACTCAAGAGCCTCAAAAGCTCTACCGGAATTACCTAACGATTCACACATAATTCAATAAGTTTGAGGCAAAATCGGTGTCCAGTCAACCGTTTTCTCAAATTTTTGAAACAATGCCACAACTTTATCATTATTTCCTATTTTCATATATGCTTTCATTATCTGGAAATTACATCTAGGGTCTAACAAAATGCCAGCAGATTTCATACCAGGAACATCACTAATTTCATTTAAAAATGAAAATTTTCTAGCTCTAATACAACTACTAATTAATTTACAACATGTAGAACTATGAGGAAATACATGAAATATCAACAGTTTTGCATCTATTCAATGGCATCCAATGCCTGAGAATGAAACAGATACACTGTAAGAATTATGAGCTTTATTTTTAGAAGAGTAAATGTATTAGTATGCTGCATTTCAAAAAAAAAATGTATTAGTATGCTACTAAACCAATCTCAGCTTGATTTATTAGAATAGCATGCTCCTTCTATTCAAATAAATACATACATATGTACATTCATGAATAAGCAATATGGCCGTATTTCAGAAAATTGTAGGTAACAAACAATTAAGAAACTTACATTTCACAAACCTAAAACATTCTCACCCTGGTCAAAACATCATACAAATTGTTCTAGATGACCCATAAATCCGAAAAATGATCCAGTTGGAGTGTCATGAAATTTTAAACTAAGATCTAATTATTAAACATTAATATTTCATCAAGAGAGATGATAACCTTTACATAATTCATTAATATGATGCAGTGTAAAATATTATACCCACTAAGTGTGAGACATTCAGAGCTATATAAGTATCATAACATACATACGTGAAACTACCGGGCATGTGGATCTTTTTAACTGATAATCACAGTAACCAGGGAAGTGCTAACGTCTTTTAATCTGATACCTGGAGTTCCCTAGCTGAATTCTAGTTGAATGAAATCTCCGTTAACAGCTAAATATGTGTTATAACAATTTATTGTAACATAAGACTCAGCAGATTAATCACCGTTAACAGCTAAATATGAGAAGTATATTCACGACATAAATTAGTATTCACGACATTTACCTGTTAGCATTCCATCAATAAATGTCAGAACATATTCAATTTCAAGTGTCCAAATCTTTTATCCCTAGGATATAAACCAAACGAAAATATATGTTTAACACTGGTTCAAAATTTTAGATCACCAAATACAAAAAAACACACAATAAGTAAAATATATATTAAGATGAAAACAAAATATTCAAACATAGTTGAGTATAGAAGCATACACCTCACCTCAATTTTCCTCACCACAATCGAACTTTTAGCTTGTTCATCCTTTTCAAGATTTTTAAGTGAAGTAAAAACATCATACCTCGCTTTCGGTCACAATAAAAGTGATATCAATTGAACAGGCTCGTTATAATAAATAAAAAAGGATACACAATTGAAGTAAACACAAAACCAGATTTCGCTAATATCAATTATAAACGTGCAGAAAGGCTACAATCATATATGTTGAAACAAAATGCATATACATCCCAAAAAACAAATCATAAACCATTATTTTAATAAGAAAAATACCTATAAAGTTTGAAATTTGTCAAAATTTTCTTTTGAGCAAACCGTTAAACAGGTTCTGAGCAAAATGTAACCTGCAACAAATAAGAAACAAACATTTTTACAAAATAATAAAAATAAGAGAGAGTGGCAGTGGGAGTAGGAGAGCCAGTAGAAGATAAACCCTGGTATATAAAACTCAAATTGAATTCTGGGAGATTGTGATTTGTCGATATCAATTTGAATTTTGAATTTCAAAATTAAAGCTTCTGGATGAAGCTTCTTGGATTGCAAGTGGGAGGAGTAATATCATAGATGAGTGGACAACAATGTTGACACGTTGAACCGACGCCGTATGTTGTCACACGTGGATGGTGACATTTTTGAAATAAAACTGAAAATGAAGGGCAAAGAGTTAAAATCAGAAATTTACTGTACAAAACAGGTAAGAGATACTATTATATAGATATAGAAGATGTGACGACTACAAAGTGGAAGAGAATGTTGCATGTTGGAATCCATTCTACATTAACACATTCCGGTCCTTGTAATCAAATGCAACCAAATATAATAAGCGTAGGTAATAAGAAGTTAGGGACTAATGTCAAGCCGTATGTGCATGTTAGCACTTAGCAGATACCCCCTCACCAGTGAAAGGGCAACATACACACCAAGGAGATCGAATATGTGAAGATATCAAACTGCAGGATGCACTATTCTTCATTTCGTGCATCATAATTTCGAGCTTCTCCCAGCACTTCAGCACAACTGAACCGGTAAATGCGTAGAAAGTGAAAACTAGAGGTAGAAGAGAAAGATGAAAGACGTGAGAAGAGATCAGAGCTGAAAACATGAGCAGAACATATTATTTACATTAAAATTTGTGGAGTATACTAGTGGAAGAAGGTTTGTGAAAACATATACACCAATAAAACAGAGTATGCAAAGATGTCGAAACAGGATGCACTATTCTTCGCTCAGTGCACCATAATTTCAAGCTTCTCCCAGCATCCATTCTAATTAAAAAAGATTCATCGAATTCGTAAATACTGAATGAAAATACGTGTGGAAAGTAAAAACTCAATATTAAAGTTAAAGATGAAAGACATGAAAAGATGCGAGAGCCAAAGCATGATTAGAGCATACTATCTATATTTGATTTGCCATTTGCGAAGTATACTAATAGTAGAAATTTTGTGAATTACATCCACATAAAACCTGAATGTAACCGAGTGAAAGTGGTATTAAAAATGGTTGATTAGAGTCTGAAATAGCACTATGCAAACTGACATAACCAATAGCAGAAGCAAGAAACTGTAGTAAAAGGTTAACTTCAGAATCCGAAAGTATGTCAGTGCTTCAAGTTAGGTAATTCACAAACAAATTTGTGTTAATTCTGAAATCCAAGTTCCGGCGCATAAGTGGTATTCAAACTAATGTAAAGACTAAGGAATAATCAACTGTGAATAATTTACAACTCGGAAGGTTAACCAAACTAGGAGTTTAACTCGAGCAGATTACTAAAGGAAACTGGATTGGTTTCTCCAACTCCCGTATATCCTTAATTGTGTTTGTTTCGGGATCAATGAAGAAATTTTTCCAAGTTCATGATAAACAATCAAATCATAATACTTGAAACCTTGTGATAGATCTAAATGTTGCTCAGAAAAATTGAGTGGTTTGACAATGTACATCTTACTCCAAACAAAAAATCTCACTTTCTTGTTCAAAGAATATACATCCATTATACTATAAGATGATTTATCTTAAGCCATCAAAGTAAGCTGATCCTTCATTTTCACAGCAATAAAATCCATCTGGTACGTCATCGTTTGCACGAGAGTTAAATTCAGGCAACATTTTAAGATTGTTACTTCCAGCATTAAACTTCATTCCCACCAAAGATAACACTGGCTTCCCAATAAAAAATGTAGAAGATGTCCAATAAGTACAATCCTTAAAAATAGTAGTTGAAGTGGATAATACTTTGGTATTTTCTTCAAAAACTTAAATTTAGGAACACAGAGATCACTCCAAGAATTAGAATTGAGGAGTACACAAAAGCTTACGGGATACTGATACATAGCAAAGTTACCACCACACAATTATCATTTACAGGATCAGAACCAAGTCCAATGCAACTTAGAACATGATAGTAATAGCCTGATGGAAGAGTGAATTCTATAGATTGGTGAGTTACGGGGTTCCGCAACCACATCTTATGTTGGCCACGGAGACCAACTAAGCCGTGAATAGAACCTATCAATTTTTATTCACAGAGAGGGTAAGGGAGTTTGCATTTTTGCATGTTTTTTGTATCGGGAGAGAGTGAGAGTCCATTGTATTTGTATGGGGAGATATTGTAGCCTAACGGTTATCCATAATTCACTAAAACTGAATGAACATACGCGTGAAAAGTAGAGATTGAGGATGAAGATGAAAGACATGAAAAGAGGTGAGAGCAGAAAGCATGATCAGAGCATACTTTTATGTTTAAATTTATGAAGTATACAGTTAGTAGAATGAAAGTTTGTGATATCATCTGCACATTGTGAAATAAGTTTAACCTAGTAGAATAAAAAAAAGAGGAATGGATTTATCACAAAATAGTCTTTATCGCCATTCCAACCATCCATAAGCAATCTCATTCTCAGCAAAAAATAATAATTCTACATAGCATTTATCCTTGCACTCATAACAACTGAGTAACTATCTAAATCTTAAATCTTCTTATAACTGCAGAGATGCTACCCTATCAGATATCTTTCTAATACTCCAAGCCAAGACCAATTGGGATCAATTAAATTATGACTCGTACAAGAAATTAATTATTTGTCTGTCATCCACAGGGAGTCCTAAAATATATTCAAGAGTTTCATGGATATATATGTAAGAATTATATTATCAATATATATAACTTTCTTATGCATGGAAAAAGAACTAAGGTCATACGCACAGGGAAACTAAATCACCTGGTTACCCAGTTCCCTTAGGTTTATCTTCCATGAATAATAAGTCTTCGAGAATTACATCCACATAAAACCTGAATGTACGTAACCGAGTGATTGTACAACATTTTCCAAGGGATTACCAACCATATACCAATGTGATGGTCTTGGCGATCTGTTGCCGAGTTTCAGATTAGACAGGTTTGTATTTCGTCAGTTCATCCAAAAGAGGACTAGAAAAAGCTGTACCACAAAAAATAACAGTAACCCCAATATGTCCTCGTCCCAAGAATACATCTAGTTATAAAATTAGGACCTTCGTTTATACTCCAAACGAAGACACTTCTTCGAATTTACGGATTAACTTGCATTGGCTTGCTGGAATAGAGGTGGGATTTAAAAAAATACATGTGAAAACCAGAGAAGAAAGAAAATGATGAAAGACAAGAAACAGAGAGTTGAAAACATGATCAGAGTAGACTCCCACTGCCGCTAGTGGAGCACCCCACATTTTCAAGAGCTGGCCTTGAGATGGGGCTCGCGAATACCAAGAACCCCCGGAGTCTTGGGGTTGGTCTTCTCCCGCGCCCCAGCCAAGATTCTTCAGAGATTTCTGATACTCTGTATTTGTGCAATACAACTAGAAGAAAGTATATGAATCCAAATGTACATTGCAAAAAAATGAATATTAGTTTAGCCTCACAGACACGATGAAAAAATGGATGAATAACATATTACAAAGTGCAATAACTTTCACAAAATAGTTCAATTGTCATTTCAATAGCCATATGCAATCTTAATTAGTCTCTGCACAAGTGTTTTGGTTCTTCAGAGGATTTATCTTTGCAATAGCAATTGAAAATGACTATTTAAATATTATTTTTTTAAAAACTGCAGAGATACTATCGTGTCAAGATACCATTGTAATATTCCAAGCCTGGAGAGGGATCAATCAAATTCTGACTAGTACAAGTATTGTAGTATCTTTTGTCTGTCACCTACATGCTAAGAAGCAAGGACACGGGTGCGGTAGTACGGGTAGGTAGTACGGGGACACACGAATTCGACAAATTTGAAAATATAAGGACACGGGTGCGAGGGGACACGTTATACATAAATATAAATTTTCATAAATATTTCATGCCACACATATTGAAACTAATTGACAAAACGAAAAACTGAATGGAAACTCAATGAAACACATAAATTGTTCATCCAAAACACAAAAATATAGGTATAATCTTTTCATTTATGCAAAAATGAGCATGATCATCCTTATTTTTATATTTTCTTTTAGACTTTGATACTTTATTTTGTGAAAATAGTTGGTTAACACAAATTGTGATTGCAATTGGTGAAAACAAAATACCAAAGTAGGATTGTTAAAGAATCCCCGTGTCCAATACGGGGACACGCGTGTCCAAGAGTCCGACACGGGGATACGGTAGGTTACCGGAGTGTCCCTACTTCTTAGCCTACATGTTTATGAAAAATACATTCATCATTTTTACGAATAAATATAGAATACCTGAATTTTCAAGTAATAATTTTATATGCATGGAAACGAACTTAGCAAGGGAATTTGTTAGAGTCAGTTTACCCACTTCCCTCCGATATACAGTATGTTCGATCAATGACTTGTCTCCTATATTAATATAGGTTGCATTCATATCCAATACAAGGGCAGAAGTGGACCTGGGTAAGGCCCTATGGGGACTACTACTCCATCTGGAGACTAGAATTTCACATTCAGACTAATAGTTCTACATATAATTCCTTTATAAGTTACATATATAGTCTTGTAATTTTGTACATTAAATAAATACACTAACCTCAAATATTTGCCCGAGATCGCCTGTATCCTTTATATATAAATGGACCTAAATCCATCCTGGATCCGGATATGCATCTATACATACACTCCTGGCTATCAAGTGAGAGATGAAGCTTTGCACTCACTGAGAAGTGAAAGAGCCACTGGTATATATAGATGTACTTCATTATTTTCAAACACCACATCCTGTTGTATGAGATTAAAAGCCCAATTGGATTATCCTTGTTTTGGCCCACAAGTAGATAAAAATAAGGGAACCCTATATATATAATTATAGGAGGATTATAATAAAAACAAGAGAGAAGAAAATTAGACACAAGAGAGATTTAGGGTGAAAAAATCGCATGAATTTTTCAGCTGCCTTGTATTTGCGATTCCCGGAGTTCTACCGGTCGGATCGTCCTGAATTTTGGACAGCAACTTCCTTACACCGATATCTAAATTCTGAACGGTGGAGATCGGATTCTGAGGTCCAGAGGTCAGTTTATTAAGGGGCTTAACAGAGCTGTTTGCACCACGGTGAGGGTAAACCTCCCCGCGGATTTTTCATTGTTGTCTTATTTTGATTTCATACTTTTGACGGCTTATTCCAAGAGTGTGAAGGTGTTTGTATTCCTCTAGTTTTGTCTAGAGAAGACTTGGTGTATTCCCATATAATTTGTGATAGTGAATTGTTTGGGACGGTCCCGTGGTTTTTACTCCTTACCTTTGAGGGGGTTTTCCACGTATAACTTTTGGTGTCTTGTTTTTCGTTTTATTGCTTTACTTGTTTGTTTCATCGAAGGTTCATACAAGTAGGGATAAGTATTGTCCAACGAAGTTAATTCCGCACTTAGTTGTTACCGTTGTGGTCACTTTTTCCCATCACATCCCTCCTCCTCGTCCAAAGAATATACATTAATCATATCATTTGAAGAAGGACCAAATAGAGTATTTTCAAATGTCATCAAAGTAAGACGATCCTTCATATTCACGAATTCAAAGTCCATTCATTTGTATCAAAGTAGAATTCAGTCAACAACTTGAACTCATTACTGCCAACATCAAACTTCACCAAAGCCAAAGACACGATGATTTGCTTATCGGCCGAAAATTTAGAGCATGACCAATAAGGACAATCCTTTACCATAGTATTTGGAACAACTAATTTATCAATTTCATCATTAGGAAAAATGGTACTAGAAACCAACATATAGCACTGGAACTAGAGGAGTAAACATAAGCATGACGTGACAGATAACAGACTATTGCCTTGTAATCATTAGTTACGGGATCAAAACCGAACCCGATGTTATGAGGTTCATTAAAACAGTCTGGTGGAAGATGAAATTCCTTAAACTGATGAATATCAGGGTTCCATAATGACAACTTTTTCTTACGACGGAGACAAACTATGCCATGAGCAGAACCAATCATATTGTACTGACCATAAGTGAATAGACGTGAAAAAATAAGCATTCTTCCATAACCTCTATCAGCAATGAGACAATCGTAGTCGTTAGAGTTTCGAGGCGGGCCGCGAGCATCATAGCTTTTTACAAATTCAGGATTGGAGAACAGAGACAACCTAGATTACGAAACAGATTTAAAACGTGCAACTGATTTAATTGGGAGTCGTATAAAGATCTCGTGAACGATTACTTCTTCGGGTAGCTCCAGAACAATTGATTTTCTTCTCCATTTTTTACTCCTACTCGTTCGTCTATCACTCACTGCCATTGTATTCCTCAATAACTATAATTACTAACATAATAAAAGTAGACCCGTCAATTCGTTTCGTTCGTGTACTTTCGTGTTTCGTGTACTGGAATACTAAATCGAAACACGATTCATTAAGAATTCGTTTCGTTTCGTTTCGTGTTCGTGTACCATCGTTTCGTATACTTTCTGTATCATGTTTCGTGTAAATTTAAATAAAAATTAAAATATAATAAACAAATAAAAATATTTAAATATTAGCATTTTTGGTTTAATTTTTACTAGTTGACTCGTAAGTTAATAATTCATAAAGAGTCAAGTGTGGTCGAATCTTGTTAAACTTAAATTTGAAACTATTTTCTCTACAACATTTATTTATTATATGTATTTATATAATTTTAAAATATTTATTTAATTATTTAATTATTTCGTGTACTTTCGTTTCGTGTCGTGTACCCAAGGGTAAAACCAAAACCGACACTATAATTATTCGTGTAATATCATGTTCGTGTACCGAAAAGGTGAACACAAACTCAATAGTGTACGAAATTGTCAGCTCTAAATAAAAGTACGGCAGAGAGATCGTCGGGCTAACGAAAATAATGTCAAAATTAGAGTATTAATTGAAGTGTTTTTATCCCAGAAACCTAATAAAAAGTTACAAAATGTACTTTTTGGTATAAAGCATATATATGGAAGATATTCTACTCTTTTTCTATAAATACCTTTTCTATGTAATATATATAGGATATTACTTTTTTTTTTAATCAAGTTCTTCTATCTAATCTTGTCTTCTTGTTTGGTAACAGGTGATGTAGACGTTAAACTATGGACACCGTAACAATGGCTTCCAAAATGCTAGACCAAATTAATTCTGAGGTGTCCATATAATTCTCTGAGCTCAGCTCACTTCAAACCCTTATATGTATCAAATTACCCCTGTGATGAATGTAGAAAAGAAAGCAACTGCCACTACAAGAAAATTAGCCACTTTTCTTGCAGTGTGCGCGTCCAAATGGATTTTGATTGAAGACATATATGTTAAATTGCCAGAATCTTCAACGGTGACAACTTATAAGACATAAACGAAGATATTAGTAGTTTTCAAACTTCTGCTATGTCCGTATGTCTCCATTAAAAGGGCTCCGCCCTTTGTGATATTCAGCGGCTTCCCAAATTTCTCTGGTACAACTCTAAAACAAAGAGCGGAGGAGACAATGCCATCTTTATGGCTAATTAGCCATACACAACAAGGGCGCCGGTGGAATTTATTATTAATTATAGTTGGGTGATGGCAAACACAAACATAAAGTGAACCCTAAAAACTTCATTAGTTGAAAAGCCACAATTTTGTGGGCGTTTGGGATATCAAGCAAAAATTGACTTATAGCTTAAAATGAGTAAGTGCTTTATAAGTGATAAGTAGAGCTGAGCTTATAAGTCCTAGAGTGTTTGGTAAATCAGAACTTATAAGCAGTAGAGTGTTTGGGTAAATCAGAACTTATAAGTTAACTTTTTTTTATTATTTTTAAAATATTTATTTTTTAATATATATAAATGGATATCAATGGATAGATCTCGATGAGTAGAGAAATTTGATATATACATATCAATTTTTTAATGAACGGATCAAAAGATATATGGTTTTGAAGATTTGAAGGATATTATATATTGCGTGTATCGAGAATAAGTTATAAGTTATAAGTTGAATGTTAAGTAAGGATTCTTAACATTCAACTTATCAATTTTAAGTAGCCATAAGTTGGTTTCACTTATTTTGACAAACACCCTCAATAAGCATTTTTGGGTTTATAAGCCATAAGCTGCAACTTTAAGTTGCAGCCAAACAGACCCGTTTGTTTGCTCAAACACCTCGGTAGTGAAATCAAATGACAGGATCCACTCTCCTTCAGAATTTGTCCTAGATCTTCTTTCTTCTAACCAATAAACTGTACTATTAACAGTTGTACCAATTTTAGAAACAACTCTGGGGACAACGGTATTTTTAATCCTGCATGGCCTCCGCCTATTCATCCTTAAGGCTATACTAACACCATTATAGACAATCAGTAAGGACTATAGCAAAGAAGACGAACACAATTAGTCTAGACTATAAAAAAGACAAAGCTTATGCTATTATAATCTGATTGTGCAGCTGCACATGAGAGAGTTCTGTTTGTTTTTGTTTCAGGTTTCTAAATTTTAATTCACGATTTCAAATCTCACGGCTGCTGCTGCAGTACAATTAGGACTGTGTTTGGGGTTATTTCAATTTTGGGCTTCAATCTCTTTGGTTTCGAATAAATTCGGTGGGTTCCTTATATTTTTTTCTGTGGGTTCCTTTGTTAAAATTGCTATATAATATGAGTTTAGCAACATGCCTAATGGGTTCCTAGGCACCCGGGCTGTAAGTTCGTCCCTGGTTTGACGATGGGTCACTCAGTTAACATTTGTTTAAGTTGGATTAATTTTCCTTCCAAAATATATATGCATAACACTTGGAAAAAAATAATAATTATTACGTGGCATAAAATATGTGAATGCTAAAGAAAAGTACACTTATCTTGATTTTGCCTGTGTATATTTTGATTTTCGATCAACAAAGTTTGAACATATAGGTTTGTTCGATGTAGATGCCTGACTGTTGTGGAGATGTATGCTTGGTGCAGAGAAGACATGTTCTCAGTGCAACACGAAAATAATCTAGTTGTTCCTTGTTATGTCTCTCCATGTTTTCTGATTTTCAGTTTTGTGTCAACTCTGTTTTGTTTGTTTTTTTATTTCAGCCTTCTTCTCTTCATTGTTCGCTGATACCATCTGCATTGAATCCTCCGGTCTTTCATTTTCATATTCAATTTATTTAGCGACTTATGTAGAGTTAAGACTTCCGCTCGCGATAATGAAATTTTCTGCAATCGGGTCCTCGGCTGAAGAACCACAAATGAAAACTTATGTACAGGTGTCGGATTTTTCCCGGGGTACCACAAATAAAAATATTGAACATGACCCTACTACTACAGCTAATGTACAGCTGGAGACTCCAAGTCAGCAATCCACGTCAGCAGTGCAAGGCGCACAAGTTTGTTAAAGCTGTTAGAGTTGTTTTCCTTTAATCAGTTTTTTAGTTTTTACTTTTCCTGTAACAAACACTGTGTGTTTTTCTCACTCTCTCTGAGAGATTTTATTCTTCCTTTCTTCCTTCTTCTTGTTGGTTAACAAAGACAATGTATTAAGTAAATTCAGTTACGATCTTGCTGATGTTACTGTGATGAATGTGCTTCGTTGTGTACCTGATAACATGGTATCAGAGATTGCTGTGAGTTTCGTGATCTGTAATTCTTCATCGTGAATTTCTGCAGAGATTCGGTATGAGTTTCTTTATCTGATCTGATATTAAATTGTTCAGTTGTGTGTAATCTGTATCGATTGATTCATAGAAGTTTTGTGATAAGATTGATCGAAAATTTGTGATAAAGTTCTAAAGAAAGGATGGAATTGAATCAAGATCCGAGTAGTGTCTATTATTTGCATCCTTCGGATCACACAGGAATGAAATTAGTGTCTATTGTTTTCACTGGTTCAAACTTTGCAAACTGGAAAAGATCGATGTCGATAGGTTTGATTGCTAAGAACAAGATGTCCTTTGTTGATGGAACGCTAGCTAAGCCTGAAACAACTGCTGAAAATTTTAAGTCATGGAGTAGGTGTAATTCGATGGTTACTGGTTGGATAATAACTGCTCTTGATCCGTCAATTGCTGCTAGTATACTCTATATTGATACGGCTAGAGATGTTTGGGTAGATTTGGATGATAGATTTGGTCAAATAACATCTGCTCAAGTTTATGCATTGCAACAAGAAGTTTATCAGACTAGTTAAGATAATGTGTCGATTGCTGAATATTACACACAATTGAAGAAGGTCTGGGATGAATTGGACAATTTGCAGCCTCTTCCTACTTGTGAATGTACTAATTGCACTTGTAATGTTACACAGAAGTTCTTGAAAATTCAACAGGATCAAAGATTGATGATGTTTTTGATGAAGTTATCGAATCAGTATGCTAATGTAAGGTCTCATATCCTGATGATGGAGACTATGCCAAATCTTCCTCAGGCGTATAGAATGCTCTTGCAAGAGCAAAGACATAAAGAAATTAGTAAAAGTTCGAATGTGTTCACAGATACGGTAGCTTTCGCAGCAGAAAGACGGTCATATGGAGATAGACAACAGACAAACAGGTTCCCTAATGTGCCACAGAATATGTCAAGAAGTGACAGTGCTGGTAATTCTGGTCAGAAAATGTTTAGTGCTAAGAGGTATTTTTGTGATCATTGCAAAGTGTCAGGTCATAGTGTGGAAAGATGTTTTAAGATTCATGGATATCCACCTGGATTTAAGCAAAATTCTTATCCAAGAAGATATGCATCATATGTTTCTGGTGAGGAGTCAAATGATTCTACCCAACTGGAAAGTGGTAGTTGTTCTGAGACTAATTCTTCAGCTCCACACATTACTTTAGATCAATATAATCATTTGCTGTCTATGATTAATCTCAAGCAAAAGGATCAGGACAGTTCATGTTCTGGAAATGGCAGTGAGATTGGTTGCAGTGGGTTGTTTGCAGGTACTCATTGTTTGTTATCTTATCATTTTAACAATGAATGGATTTTGGATAGTGGTGCTTCGGACCACATGTGTCATGATTTGACTTTATTTGATGATTATGCTGAAATTAATGATGGTAATAGTTACATTACAATTCCTGATGGTACAAAGATACGAGTGACACATATGGGCACTATCAAGGTTAATGATCATATTACACTGAAGAATGTGCTTTTTGTGCCAGAGTTTAAGTTCAATTTGATTTCTGTTCTTAAGCTGTGTACAGATGGTAATTGTACCATTCAGTTTAGCTCCAAGGGCTGTCTGCTACAGAGTACTAAAATGGAGGTACCATTGGTTCTGGGTACTGTCAAACATGGTCTGTATATGAATGATGGAAAACTGGTTACTGCAGGCTCAGCTTTGTGTTCATATTTTGACACGACTTCTACTCATTTTGCTAATAATGCGGTATCTTTAAAGATTGAAGAGGCTAAATTACTACATTTGCGTATGGGGCATGTTCCTTTCAGTCAACTAAAGTACATTGAAGATGGGATGCTTGGTCATGACTTGTCTGACAATGTGCTATGTACCGTGTGTCCTCAAGCACGTCAACAAAGATTACCATTTGGTCACAGTGATATTAAATCAGCTAAATGTTTTGAGTTGCTACATGTTGATACTTGGGGGCCTTTCAAGTCTGTTACTTATGATGGTTGCCGTTTCTACTTAACCATAGTAGACGATTTTTCCAGGATTACTTGGATACATTTGATGCACAACAAATCTGATGCTGTACAGATTTTGACTTCTTTTGTGAAGTTTGTCAAAACTCAATTTTCTGCTGTTGTTCAGATTATTCGAACTGATAATGCCCAGGAATTATGTCATGGTGATATTCGTTCTTTCTACAGTGCTTATGGAATTCTGCACCAGACTAGTTGCACTGAAACTCCACAATAAAATGGTGTTGTGGAGCGTAAGCACAAACATTTAATGGAGACAGCTCGTGCACTTTACCTTCAATCTAAGGTACCAATCTCTTACTGGGGGGAATGTGTTAAAACTGCTGCCTATCTAATTAATCGCATGCCTTCCAGAAAACTTAACAACATTTCTCCTTTCGAAATATTATTTCATCATAAACCAGATTATTCAATACTCAAAGCTTTTGGTTGTCTTTGTTTCGTATCTACTCTCAAACATGATCGTAGTAAGCTTGATCCTCGAGCTAATACTTGTGTTTTCATTGGGTATCCTACTTCCCAAAAAGGCTACTGTGTTCTCAATTTGCTTACTAATAAGATTTCTGTTTCTCGAGATGTTCGGTTCTTTGAGAATCATTTCCCATTTCATATATCCTCTAATTTTCCTACACAACCACCTCCATTTTTTCTTCCTATTCACACTGATCTTCCTCCATTTACTGATTATGTCAATATTGATGTATTCAGTATACCACATTCTGCTTCTACATCACCTGACTTGACTAATTCTTCTGATCATAGTAATTGTGATGATCATAGTACTACCATTGTCAATGATCCACCTAGACGTTCTTCTAGATCTTCTCACAAACCATCTCACTATAATGACTATGTTTGCACCAATGTCACTTCTCATTCTCTATCTGTTAATCATTGGTGCAATCTAGTGTCTTACAACCTTTTGCCACCAGTTCACAAAGCCTTTATTGCTCGCACTTCTCAGATTATTGAACCTGTGTCTTATGAGGAAGCTGTTACAGATAAGAATTGGGTTAAAGCTATGGATCTTGAACTTCAAGCACTTGCTCAGAACAATACATGGGACCTTGTTGAGTTACCAAAGGGAAAGCGGACAATTGGTTGCAAATGGGTTTATAAAGTTAAACTCAAATCAGATAGTACCATTGAACGTTACAAGGCTCGTCTCGTAGCCAAGGGATTTACTCAGAAGTTTGGCATCGATTTTCATGAAACCTTTTCCCCGGTTGTCAAAATGACAACTGTTCGTAGCATCATTTCTTTAGCTGCTGGTAAGGGCTGGAAATTGTTTCAGCTAGATGTTAATAACGCCTTCCTTCATGGAGATCTACATGAGGAGGTGTACATGAAGCTTCCTCCTGGCCTCATTGCTGCGAACAAGGTGTGTCGCCTTAAGAAATCTTTATATGGTCTACGCCAAGCAAGCCGGGAGTGGTTTGCTAAATTGTTAAACGAGCTCCGTTTTCAAGGTTTTATTCAGTCTAAAAACGATTATTCTTTGTTCACAAAACGGGTTGGTTCTGATTTGACAATAGCTGCAGTCTATGTCGATGACATAATTCTGACAGGTAGTGATTTGTCTGAAATTCAATCACTCAAAGATCACTTGCATAAGACATTCAGCATCAAAGACCTTGGTCTTCTCAGTTTTTTTCTTGGCATTGAGGTGGGCTATTCTTCAACTGGTATAACTCTTACTCAGGGCAAGTTTACTCGTGAGCTTCTACATGACAGTGGTATTACTGTTTTTAAAACAGTGGCAACACCTCTCCCTCTTTCACTTAAGCTTTCAGCTGATTCGGGTGTGTTAATCTCTGACCCTTCTTATTTTCGTTGTCTATTGGGAAAACTTAACTTTCTTACACATACTCGGCCAGACCTCTCATACACTGTCCAAACTCTGAGTCAGTTCATGCAATCCCCTCGCGAACCTCATTTGCAGGCCTTATATCATACCCTCAATTATCTCCATTCTACTGCAGGCCAAGGAATTCTTCTGCAAGCTAATTCCCAGTTAACCTTGCAGGCGTTTTCTGATTCTGATTGGGCATCTTGCCCGAATACTCGTCGTTCTGTTACAGGTTACCTCGTTTTACTTGGTAATTTGCCTATTAGCTGGAAATCCAAGAAACAGTCCACTGTTTCTCGATCGTCTTCTGAGGCGGAATATAGGGCCATGGCTGCTGCAGCCTCTGAAATAACTTGGCTCGTGCGTCTTCTTACTGAGTTAGGGGTTGACAATTTACAGCCCGTTCAACTTAAATGTGATAATCAGTCTGCCATCTACATAGCGAAGAACCCAGTTTTCCATGAACGGACTAAACACATTGCTATTGATTGCCACTTCACTCGAGAGAAGGTTCTTGATGGTTTGATTGAGCTTTCGTATCTTCCAACTACATTTCAGCTTGCTGACATTTTAACTAAGGTCTTGCCTTCTCCTCACTTTAATGATCTCAAGTCCAAGCTTGGGATGGTTCTACCCCTCTCCAGCTTGCGGGGGGGTATTGAACATGACCCTACTACTACAGCTAATGTACAGCTGGAGACTCCAAGTCAGCAATCCACGTCAGCAGTGCAAGGCGCACAAGTTTGTTAAAGCTGTTAGAGTTGTTTTCCTTTAATCAGTTTTTTAGTTTTTACTTTTCCTGTAACAAACACTGTGTGTTTTTCTCACTCTCTCTGAGAGATTTTATTCTTCCTTTCTTCCTTCTTCTTGTTGGTTAACAAAGACAATGTATTAAGTAAATTCAGTTACGATCTTGCTGATGTTACTGTGATGAATGTGCTTCGTTGTGTACCTGATAACAAAAAACTTGAACGCTGGTTTTTTTTTTCGGGGTACATTTCTGACCTTCCTCAATAATTATAAGGGCTTATTTCATAAATACTCACCCCTAAATGTTTTTTTTCAAAAATATTATAGGTTTTTGAACTTTTTGCAAAAATACTACCTTTTTGAAATTATTTTCAAAAATACGATCTGCAACTAGATGCAATCATGTACAACTTTAAACCCCCAAAATAGAAACATTGAACCCCAAAAGTTAACTATTGAACCTCAGGGTAAACCAAGACCACAAGTTTACCCCTTTTATTAATATTTTTTTTTGAATTTTTAGCTGTTTTTTCAATTATTTTTTTAAAAAGTTGCATCTGGTTGCTTTGGTTGCACATGGTTGTGTTGGTTGCAAACCGTAGTTTTTGAAAATATTTGTTGGTTGCATCTAGTTGCTTATAGTTGCAGACCGTATTTTTGAAAATAATTTCAGAAGATAGTAAAATTGAAAAAAAACTTAGAAAAAGTAGTATTTTTGACAATTTCTCTAATTATAATTACTAACATAATAAAAGTACGTCGGAGAGACCGCCGGGCTACGAAAATAATGTCCAAATTAGAGTATTAATTGAAGTGTTTTATCCCAGAAACCTAATAAAAAGTTACAAAATATACTTTTTGGTATAAAGCATACTAGCCTATAACCCGTGTCCGTGTAAGCCTTAAAAAATAATAAACTAACAAATTTAATGTGAACGAAAAATATTAAAATATATAAATGTAAAAATTAATATGATAAATTATAAAATGAGAAACTTAAATATTAATTGGAACATAAAAAAATATAAAAAAAATACAAATGAGACTGAGGAAGATAAATGAGGTATTATTAATATTATTTTCTAATAAAATAATATTAATAATAAGGACCAATAGAAAATCTAACATGTTTTAATTAAAAAAAGTAATTGTCCGTGATATTTTTAGAAGTGTTTTAATTATATTAATTGTATTTATTAAAAAAATACATTGACATGTTAAAATAAGTAAGTTTTTTAAATAATGACAAATAGAAAAGCTAACATGTTTTAATTAAAAAAAGTAACTACCCGTAATATTTAATATTTTTAGATGTGTTTTAATTATATTAATTGCATTTGTTAAAAAGATACGTTCACTTGTTAAAATAGGTAAGTTTTTTTAAATAATTAAAAGTATTAAAATAGGTTTTAAAATATATAAGTATGGGTTGCACTTGATATTTTTGAAAAAGAGATATTTTATTGATAACAAATATAAAAGGTAATATATTTTAATTTAAAGGTAATTGTCCGTGATATTTTTGGAAAAGAAGTAGATTTTGTTAGAAAAAAATGTTTTAACTATAAAAGGCAATCAACTAGTTACTATTTTTATATTATTTTATTATTTATTAAATAGAGTATTAAAATAGGTTTTAAAATAAATAAGTAAGGATTGCATCTCATACTTTTGGAAAATAAAGATTTTAGTGATAACAATTATAAAAGATACTATATTATAATTTAAAGGTCATTGTCGTGATGTTTTTGGAAAAGTAGTAGATTTTGTTAGAATTCTTTTTTAACTAGCGTAACAGCCCGTGCAAGGCACGGGCCTACATAGAGATGTCAATAATATTTATTGTGAAAAAGTTGGTCGTGATCGATTTATTAGCTTAAGGATTGTGTAGTCTTAAGTTTGAGAGCGTAAAATGAGAAGTATGGTTCATGCATAGCGAGGAGTAAAGAATTTTGTTGGCGAATAGTGTAATTACTTTGAATCACAAACGTAACTATGCCAAGGCTCTAAGACTTGTTTAAAGTGACTATTATTGATTTTGAGACCAGATTGAAATAGTGTAGAATTTGAAGCACGGGTGTACTATTGTTCTTCTTGCGATTATAAGCAGGTTTACCTGAGTTTTGTGTGTCATAGAAAGGATAGTTTGTAGATTGATAATTTGCGTTAGAGAGCGGTTGTTATCTGTTTTTCGGGAATCGATTGGTTTTTTTTTTGCAATCTAGATTATGAATAGGTTATATGCATGCAATGTTGTTGTAATATAATCGAACATGCATGAATGAGATAGAGGATTTTAAAAAGAAGCTGAAGGCCGACGCATCTTTGCACACCTTCACATCACCCAAGTTTGTGATAAACACTTTGGGAGATGAGCACCTATTACAGTTTGGAGTATTCATGTCACCTATTTGTTTTTGGTTTTTTTACTTGGGAACTGATTCTGCACTCCTCTCATGTGTTCATCTTTATATTAAATTATATTAACACACTTAGTAAATGCATTAATAATGTGTTTGGAATATCGTTTTACAGTTACACATTTTAATCCAATTTATTACTATATATTAAACCTCAACACAAGGGCAAAAGTTTCCAATTAAATGGACATCACAAAAATGTCACTCATATATTATTATGCAAAAATATATTAATAGTTTTTAGTACAAAGAAACAAACCTCCAACCTCCTTCTAAGATGTTCATGGGTTCAACCACTATTCTACATGCCTGTTTGAGTTTACTTCAAAAAATTTATTAGATAATCCACGTCTTTCCTCTTTTATCTTATATTATTTTTACTTTGATGTTTAAATAAATAAAATATTGGTTTGTATTATTTATATAAATCGGTTTTTCTTTTCATCTTTTCGTAATTTTGGTCAAAAAGTGTATTTTCCGGACACCCCAACCGGTATCACGCCAGACCCTAGAGTGTAGGAAGAATTCTCCACGCTCCCATGAATCGAACATTGAATGCTTTGGTCAATAACCAGTGCTCTCACCAACTCATCTAGAGGCCCGGAGGCTTCTTTTTGTAATTTTATATACCTATATATTCAATCACTGAATTTTATTACAGTTGTATTTTTGATTAAATATATATTAATTATGTTGTTTAAAATTCATACTTTTATATTATATATCTTTATTATACTTTATTTGAATTAAATTAATTATTCATACATAAAATATACTATTGAAATTCGACCTAATATAAGAAATATTGTATATGTTGTAGATGATGTCATCAAGGATCCACAAACCCTATTTAGAATTTCATTTTATCAAAATGATTATATGACATTACGAATGAATTTAATGTATTCTATAAAGTTCTATTATTATTATGAAAGATTATACTTTTTTTTAACATCGTACAATAATTTTTAGAATACAATTTGAAATTCTATTTTCAAAACTTGTAATTTTCAATTTCCCAAACTTTATCGTCTACTAACAGTCTGACTGGTCATTATGTAATTATATACTATGTAATATCCTATATTTTAAAAACTCACCCTGATTTTTGACACGAACGTCACTGGGGTTGAGGGGGAGGGGGTTAGAAAGGTGGAAAAAGATATAGATAAGTTAATAAAGAATGACATGTTACTTTAGAAAATGTTAACAAATGAACAATACATTATGGAAAAGAAACTTGTTAAGAAATGGATGCGACGAACAGAGTAGGTAGACAAATTTTTTGTATAATTTGAATGCTAATGTTCTTAATTTAAAAATTATAGAAATAATTAATTATGAGAGATATAATGTGTATAATATTTCTTATATTAGATCAAATTTTAATAGTATATTTTATGCATGAATAATTAATTTAATTCAAATAAATTATAATCTAAATATATAATATAAATTATGAATTATAATCAACATAATTAATATATATTAAATTGAAAACATACAACTGTAATAATATATAGTGATTGAATATATAGATACATAAAATTACGAAAAGGAAAAAAGAAAAACAAATTTATATAAATAATTCAAACCAATATTTTATTTATTCAAACATCAAAGTAAAAAAAATAAAATAAGAGATAAAAGACGTGGGTTATCTAATAAATTTTTTGAAATAAATTCAAAAATGCATGTAGTATAGCGGTTAAGCTCATGGATTTCTCGGAAGGAGGTTGGAGGTTCGATTCTTTGTAGTAACACATATTTATTAAAAAAAATTTGTATAATAATATATGCGTGGCATTTTTGTTATTTTTCAAAAAAAAAGGGTAAAACAGTAATTTCGCGGCCATTTAATTGACAATTTTTGCCCTTGTGTTGGCATATAATATATAGTAATAGATTATAAACGACAATCAGCTATTTACTATTTTTATATTATTTTATTATTTATTAAATAGAGTATTAAAATAGGGTTTAAAATAATTAAGTAAGGATTGCACCTCATATTTTTTGGAAAACAGAGATTTTAGTGATAACAAATATAAAAGGTAATATGTTTTAATTTAAAGATAATTGCCATTATATATTTGGAAAATGAGTAAATTTTGTTAGAAAAAAATATTTTAATTATAAAAGGCAATCATCTGGTTACTATATTTATATATATTTTTTCTGTGGGTTCCTTTGCTAAAATTACTACTCCTATATAATACTAGCTTATAGCCCGTGCGATGCACAGTTACTTAAATTTTATTTATAAATATTTTTTTATTAAGATGCAACACACGATTTTTTTTAATATTTATAATTATATTTATTTATGAATATTTTAATATTTAAAAGTTATTAGTTTACATGATTAAATTATTGTTAAAAAAGATTTAGCCAAAAAAAATTATAGTTAAAAATTTGATATTTATTATATTTTACACGCTCAATTTAATATTTGTTTATATTGAGTTATAAAAGTTAGATTTGACCAATTTTACGGTTCACATGAAATTCACAAAATAATCTTTAATTTAGTTGTGGTTTAATAGTTCTTTTTCAATTAAAAACTATTCTAAAACTAAAAAGAGAATAAAGTGAAAAATTAAACGATTTTACCTATCTATTAGAATAACCTTTATTAACCAAATACAGGTTTTAATGTTAAATATAACGGTTTTCACCTATCTATTTAAGATTAAACGATTTTTATTATTTTGGTTATAAATGGGTTTCCTTATTTAATTACAACTATTTTTATGTTTTAACTTTTTGAAAAATTCAATCATAATATAATATCTTTTAACTTATATCATTTTTAGATAATAATTACTTTTTATATGATATAATCTTGATCATCTATTTTTAAAAGTATTGGATCTAACGGTTGAGAATGTTTTGGCGGTATTTAGGACCAAACTACCAGGATAACATCATTAATTTTTCTTAATATTTATAATTTTTTTATTTTTTTATTGCTAAAATATAATATACTCTTTTTTTGTAATATGTTAATGATGCGGGAACTTTGAACTTTTGAGAAAATAAATTATCAATTAAAATATATTTTTTTGTAATAGTTCTTATTTTAAAGTAGTACACTGTGACGATCAAAATTTTGTATAAAATTCATTTTTTTATAGTATATCCCGTAAATATCTATGTTATTATATTAAAGACTAAATAATGAAAGCTTTCTTATAAGTGTGGTCGCTTTGTTTGATCACTCAATCCATAATCGTTTGATCTTTCAAATTAAATTGTTGAGAAATGTTACATATAACAGTAAAATTATCATGTAGAATGATCTAGGTTATTTGATAATATTTTTTGTAAAGTACGATTTTTCAGAAAAGTACTATACTAATTGATTAACAAACTTTTAAAGTTTCGAATTTAATAATTTACAATGTATGTAGGTTAAAAAAGTTAGGTCTGTTCTGTAGCCGAGTCTACAATTTCAAAATACTGTTTTTTTTAATATGAATATAGTACTGCTAACAATGAAATTAGGAAACAAAATCACCATTTGCGTATAATTTATTATTTAATAATAAATTATATTTGATTAGTTATGATCTATAACTTAATAAAATAGGATAAAAAATATGCACAATTTTATAAAATTTTATCCTCGTATAATTATATTCTTTGTTGATTTGAATTTTCTTAGATTGATTTTAATTTTTTAACATAGATTTCTAAATTTAAAATAGTTAGAAAAAATTAATTAAATTGGCGTTAAAATAATGATGACATAATAATCATTATTAGAATTTAAATACCCACTTTACTGATTTGGGCTTTATCTTTTGTTTTAAAAATCAGATTTTGCCGATTTTACACCCCACGTGAAGATAATTATATTATTTTTAATTAAAAGATGGTTTAACAATTTTTATCTAACTGGAATTGTCCATGGAAGAGAAAAGCAAGTCACGAATTTTTTACATGGAGAATTCTATTCAATATAGAAAACTTATTTATATTTGGTATATTTGGTATATTTGGTTTAAAATATACTTTTTTAATATTTGATCAAACTATTTTCATTTATCTAGTTAAGATCTAATAGTTTTTATTAATTTGGTTGTCACGATCAAAATTTTGGATAAATCCCTATTATGCTTATTATATAAAAGAGTTTAATATAATAAGGATATTAAGTACATACTGATATAAGTATCTTACTAACTGCTTTTACTTTTAATGTTTCGGTTTTATTTATAGTGTATATAAAATTTTAAAATACATTATTACTTTAAAATTATTAAACAGAATAAAAATTATGTTATGATTATATAAAATTTTATTATCATATTATTATAGTCTTTATCGATTTGAATTTGTTCTTAATTTATTTTAATACTTTATTGAAAGAAAGATAAAATTTCTATATTTAAAAGAATTAGTGGAAAAATAAATAAATTGGTGCTACAATTATAAAAAATATTTATTAAAATTTAGATACTCACTTTACTATTTGGGTTATATCCTGAGTTTTAGAAATTGAATTTTGAAGATTTTACAACCCATGTGAAACTAACGAAATTATCTTTAATTTAATGATGATTTAATAATTATTGTCTAACTTGACCAGTTAACCTACCCATAAACCGAAAAGAAAAGATGGTTAAGTATTATATTCAAAATCATTGTTTATGAATATGAAACCCTCAATATTTTAATAATATTTTGATATTATCATTTTATGTTTGTTATATGTAAAATAATATAATTATAATTTGGATTAATCAAATTGATATGTTCCTTTAGAAAAAAAATGTTTAAATTTATTCATGTACATGAGTTCTCCTAAGTCTCTTATAACGCATGGTCCACATGTATCATTGTTATATGATCTACATGAGCATTATATTGATAATTTTTAATATTGTAATCGATATGAATTGTTATCTGATATTTGGTTTAACAATTATTATCTAAATCGAACTATACATAAATTAAATTAAAGAGAAAAGATATTTAAGAATTTTTACATAGAAAATTTTTAAATTATCAAAATACACTTTTTAGTATTTAAATATAATTCTATTATTAATCAGATACACTTTTTAATATTAGATCTAACAATTCTCATCGATCTATTTAAGATCTAACTGTAATAATTAATTTGGTTGTATAGTGGTCGTACACGGACCAGATCGATTTTAATTTTTTCTTAAATTGATTTTAATATTTTATTGAAATAAACATAGAATTTATAAATTTAAAAGAATTAGGAAAAAATTAAATTGGTGCTACAATAATAAAAAAAATTATTAAAATTTAGATAATCACTTTATTGTTTGGGCTCTATCTTGAGTTTTAGACAACAGATTTTAACAATTTTACGGCCCACGCGAAGCTAACAAAATTATCTTTAATTTAATGATGGTTTAATAATTATTATCTAACTGGAACTATCTATAAACTAAAGGGAAAAGATAATTACGATTTTTTACATAAAGATTTCTATTCAATATAGAAAACCTATTTATAATTAGTTTAAATTTAAAAAAAAATTATTAAAATTTAGATAATCACTTTAGGGCTCTATCTCTAGTTTTAGACAACAGATTTTAACAATTTTACAGCTCACGCGAAGCTAACAAAATTATCTTTAATTTAATGATGATTTAATAATTATTATCTAACTGGAACTATCCATAAACTAAAGAGAAAAGATAATTACAATTTTTTACATAAAGATTTCTAATTCAATATAGAAAACCTATTTATAATTGGTTTAAATTATCAAAATACACCTTTTAGTATTTAAATACTATCCTATTATTAATCAAATACAATTTTTAATATTATATCTAACGATCCTCATCTATTTGAATATTTATAGTTTTATAATCCAACGGATCATATACTTTTGGTAGTACAGTGACCGACCAAAGTTTTGGATAAGATCTCCCTTACGCTTATTATATATAAGGAGTTAATTAATGAGCTTAGCAACATGCCTAATAGGTTCCTAGGCACCCAGACTATAAGTTCGCCCCTGGTTTGACGATGGGTCACGGAGTGAACATTTGTTTAAGTTGGATTAATTTTCCTTCCAAAATATATATGCATAACACTTGGAAAAAAATAATAATTATTACATGGCATTTTTATGTGAATGCTAAAGAAAAGTACATTTATCTTGATTTTGCATAAAATATGTAAAATAAGCAATACTCATATGTCATCGAGAGTTCTAGTTACAGTTTAACGACGTATATCAAGTAGAAGTGGTATCATACACTCCATGTTTAATACTATTACTAATAAAATTATTTCAAATTATCATGTTATAGACGTCACATCATTCAGTACTAAATTTTGAAATACAGCATACGAAAAACATATATTATTGGCTTATTCTGCCCCTCGTCCTCTTCAATCTTCATGGATCAATCTACCATTCGAACAGAATGTGAAAATGATTAAACATACAAACATTTTCCCATGTTAACATACAGAAAATTGACAACTTCTCCTCTCGTTTCAATACACTAATCGACTACACATATGATCCAGGAAAACATCATGTAGCCCACAGACATGTGAGTATTCATGTTAATATGATAGCAATCAGACAAAAACTTTGAATATTTGGTTCTAAGGCAAATTATGTTTCTAGCCAACACCCTCCTCACCTACAATGCTACAAATTAATACCAACTTTTGTGGATGATGGTCTACCTTATAATTGACACATGAATTGTGCCACTTTGTCATAACTTACACTTGTATACATATCAATCCAGGACGTTTCTAGACTATTTGTATATGAGATTGCCGATTTTATGTTAAATTCGCTGGCCATTTTTTTGTTAGTAGCGCAGAACAAAGAATGTAGTACACATTCCACTTAGCCAAAAAAACAAATTACTTAGCCAAAAATGTACACATTCGTTGCTGATTTCATGTCCAATTCGACATTACCTGTCTGCTTCATCGTATGTTTGTGGTTTGGCGTTCAGTAACTTAGATATCCTAGCTTTACACCTGTGCACAAGATATCTTTTAAATTACTTATATAATTATTTCTCCCAATTATATTTATTGTTTCAAATTAATTTTTGATATCGTCCTCAAATATCAATCTAATTAAATTTCAACTTCATAAATTATAATGATAATTAAAGTAGATATATGTTATTTACAAATTTTAACTTTCAGAATATGTCGATTTTTTGACCACCAAATCTTATTTTTAAAAATAATATTAAGTTAAGGTCGGAACTCGTGATGAATCAAACTTGTTCCCTTCACTTAATAATATTATTTCTAAAATAGCTTATCTTATTGTGACAATACTGGATTAATTTCCTTACATTAATTATATATAGAATATAATAAGAGGGGATATTCATTCAAGATTTTTATGGATTTTGAAAATTCGGGTGTGTTGGAGGCCCGAAGATAGTTGTGCTGGACATGTGATAAAGCCCAACCGATGGGTCTGATGCAAGCCTAACAACATGTCTCAATTGGGAATGGGCGACCGTTGCTCCACGATGACCTAGTCTAATCTGTTGGCATAGACGTGGGCGAACACGTCCTCCATGATCGGGGAACTCCCGGAGTATTTGCAACTCAAACATCTAAAATATATATACAGTTCGTCCATGTTTGAGATGAGATGATTCATAATTACATACAACATAGCTCTTGTACATTCATTCTTACTCAACCAGAACCGATTAACTTATTTTCACACCGGAGATGAATCGGGGGATCATCCCTCGCATTCTTCTCTTTGCAGGTTGACCCGAAGAACTTGATAAAGTCCGACCCGACAGAAATTTGATTCCAATAGGGTGTATTCAATTTGGATTTTAAATAATTCATTAAAGTCTAAAGGTATTCAATTTGGATTTTAATAAGTCTATTAATATCTTAGGGTATTCAATTGGATTTTAAAAAATACTTTAAAATATGGTGGTATTCATTCAAGATTTAAAACAATCCTTTACAAATCTTAAGAAATTCAAAAAATCTTAGGACGTTCAAAACATTATGGATTTTTTTACAAGTAATGCTAGAGGTATCAAATTGGGTACCAAAAATTGTTATAAAATGGCATGACAATGGTAATGTGACAATTTAGGATGATTTTATTGGTGATATCGGTGTGAATGCACATGGGGCCATTATTATATAGCCAATCAGAACAAAACATGTGTCTTTTTGTAAAAAAATTTGTACTTAATTTGAGGCTTTTAGCATTTTTCTTTTTTTAATTCTATAAAATGATAGATTTTGAAGAATTTGCCGATGTTTTTTATGTTCTTTGAAATCTAGCCAATTTCTATGAGATTTTTAAGGATTGAACTAAAATCAGCAAAACTCTGCCTAAACTCTACGAGATTTCATGTCAAATTCGTCAAACTCTGCGTATAATTAAAATCAACAACAATTTTTAAAAATTTATCGATTATTATCAATCGGTTAAAATCTTTCAAAATCTTGATTGAATACGCCTCTTTCAAATTTAAAAATTACTTATCAACTAGCTCATGCTGAAAAATTATATATATTATATAATTGAGAAAAATCACAAAATGTATATCATCGGAAAGTATACTTAGCTTACCTAAAAATATATTTTTCAAATTTTAAAAAATGTAAATACATTTAGTTTAATTTTCAGTCAAATTAAGTTGATTAAATCTATTCATGTCAAATGAACCATTTAAAATGGGACTTAAAAAATGAATAAATTTGATTATCCAATTGAGTCTCTCTCATTCTCTTGTATCACTCTCAAAAATATTTGAGTACTTGAATCTCATTCTCTTGTATCACTCTTAAAAATATTCGAGTACTTGAAAATTTTAATGTTTGCATCAACTTTGGCAAAATTTTGAAATTTGGTGCAACTATGGTCAGGTTAGAGCATCTCCAATCTATACACCTGTTAACAAAAATGTCTATAGTTAATATAGCTAAGAGCTCTTCAATATCATCTTCCAAGAGCATTCACTTGTTAGTTAAAATTTTACAAAACATCATTCATGGTAGCAATATTTGGAAGACCAACACTCACCTTTTAGCAAAAAATATTAATTTTTTAATTAATTTCTACCCATCAATCACACAATTTATACTACTTTTCAAATTTACCTAAGCAATACAGCTAATATCATTGGAGTATACCATCTTAAAAATTCAAAAAAATTTAACTAACAATTATTTTATAATATTTTAACTAATTAATTTATCTAATTAATTTATCTAATATCCTTGAAGCTCTTACGCTGTGTTCCAGAAATAATGACAGAAAAGAAAAAAATAGAAAATGAGTAATTTTCTTTTCTCTTCAAATCTTTCCAAAGGTGGAAAGAAGATTTTGGAGACAAATACACAAAGATTTTCTCTCCAAATCATTAGAAATCTTTTCTTTTTTTTCCACAACAATCTTTTGGAAATATGTTAAAGAAATTAAATCTTTAACTTTCTTTTCTTTTCTTTCGAAAAATAGTTTCTGGAACACAGTGTTATAGTCGAGGACTCGAGGTTAGCGCCCCTCGTACCAATTTCCGCCAATATGTATATGCATGTAATAGTGTTGCATATAAAATGAGGAATGTTCTATAGCAGGAAGAAAGCAAGTAATGAAAAAGACATGCATATATGACAGCAAGTGACTTTATGATCAAGAAACTTCTTAGACCTGCCAACTGGTACCAGCTTATCATAAGCAACAGATGTGAATCCCACTTAATTGAATTTAATAATTCAATTGAACCGACATTATTCTTAATTAAAATATAATAATGCAACAAAGGTGCGTCGTGCAATTATGTATGGGTAAATAGAAGGTTTACGTGGAGTAGGATAATACAGAAATGTTATGATTAATTTCAGTCAGCGAATTTTATTTTATACATATAAAGTTCGCAACTGATGGATACAAGCAAATAAGAATACAACTGGAAAAAATAGGCAAACATAGTACGCATACCCTTTTATAGCACATCCTCTTATAGTTCCGTTGCACATTATATATTTTTAATTAAATATAATTAAAAACTTTAATTTAGTAAATCAAAAATTATATCCAACAACTTTTTTCTTTCAGAAATCATTTAAAATTATGAAATATTTTGGTATGATTCTATCGCAGAATCAAAATTATCCAATATGATTCTACTCTGAAGTCAAGTTTAAAATCAAACTTTTAACCCAAGTTTTAAGTGATATATTTTTTATAAAAAATATATGTATATATATCGTATATTGTATATGAGAATCAAAATTTATATTTTATGAAACAATAATAATAATAATATTTTATAATAAAATCAATGTTATGCTGAGACTCTAGATAAGATAATTTTCTCCAGAACAAAATGATCTAACATAATATATTGGCCAGCCGGTCGTAACATGACAAAAGCGAGAAGAAAAATAAAAAAGTGACAATTTAGTTTCTGAATCCATTGACTAAAAATTCAAGCAGTGACATACGTTTCCGATATTTTTTTATCTTCCTTTGTTTCACATTCAGGCGGCAGCACCTTGTTTAAAATGTCTTTGGTATAGCTTCTCCCTGTCAGAGCATCTCCAATGGGGTTGGCTAAATTGGTTGGTTAAAATTATATAAAATGTTGATTATGTAAAATTTGTTCAACCTGTAAGAGATTGTGCTTCAATGGAATTAGTTATAATGATTAGTTATATTTTAAAAATAGTATGTTATTAATATTTTAAGTTGCTATAGATAGAATGTATTAGTTTAATATGGTAATAGATGATGTGGAGTTTCACTACGGGTAATATAGCCAATGTGTTGAGGTTGGCTAAATTTATAGCTAACAAAAATGTCCCATGGGAGATTACAAAATTTTACATATTGGCTATAATTTTTATATTTTGCATGTTTTATTCATTTTTAGCTAAAGGTTCTTTGTGATTGGAGATGTTCTCAGGCTATCACCGAAGGTCTCATAGCATCATTTTTTTGCAGTTTTTATCCTAAATTTGTATAGAACTTATATTTTTCTTTTAGGAATTGATAAATTAATTTCAATTCAGTATAAATTTAATTACGCATTAATAAAAATATTGTTGTTGAATTAATAAAAAGATTGTTTATTAATAAAAATGTCGAATTATTTTTGTGAAAGAATAAAAGGAGTGTGCATGAGTCTAAAAAAAGAATAAGAACGTACAAGTACCATTTTACCATCTAACTCATGCAGTTAAATTTTGCATTATTTACTGTGTAATTTGAAATATACACCTACTTCATACGATAATTAAAATTGATAAATGAATAGTGAAAATTTCCGTTTGTTCATCAAATCTAGGCAATTTGATCAATTTTTTTAAAGTTTATCTTATTTACAGTAATTTTAACTTCTATAAATTATTTCCATTTTTTTCTCAAACTAATACAAATTTCCGTTTGTTCATCGAATAAAGACGGAGTATGACATCATCTATAGGAATGTGCTGTTTGTAAATTAGATGTTTGAGAAAATTTAGAGGTTTGAGAAAAAAAATTAGAGATTTGAGAAAAGTTATAGGTTTGATCGGAAAAAATCTCTAACGTAAGTGTTTGGTAGTTAACATATTAAAATACTAATTTAAAAAAACGTGTTTAGAGGAGATTTTTCAATTAAATAATTGTGATGTGTTGATATAATTGCAAACAATTTTATATAAAACAACTAATTGAATCCTGTAATGAAAACAACTAACTAGTTTACTAGTTTAAAACTAACTCAACTAAGTTATCTGATAACAACTAATTGCCAAACAGACTTAATGTATACTTAGCCCACTATTTTGTGATAAAAATTCATCTTTTGACGATATTTTATTATTTATCAGATGATAACCAAATTAAATTAAAACTAAGAAGCTATTCTTTGAAAAATATGTTTTTTTCTAATTTGTTTCACAAAAATATGTACTTAAAATTTTGTTTTTGCAAGAAAATAATTTTAATTTTTATTTTTTTATAAAAATGCGACTCTACAACCGTTCAAATGGAATAAAAAATAACTTCAATTATTTTAAAAAAAACGTAAAAAGAGGTTGCATTAAGTTATAAACCATAATTTTGCAAATATTTTTAAAAAATAATAAAAATATAAAAATAAAATAATTTGATATTTTTTCTAAAATTAATATATCAATTTTTATGTCATCCGAATCAGTCGGGTTGTGATATCATCCATGTTACTATGTGTAGGTTATATAGATTGTAACGTATTATATATAGCCAGTTGTTTAGTGTATCAAAAACAGAATATTCATCGGTTACACAAATAATTTAATTTCCCAAAGCATCTATAAAATTTAGAAAATAATCAATTAAATCTACAGAACTAATGTGATTGGCCATTACAACGCGTGTTTTATTGAATATTATAATGTGGGTACTAAACTATAAACGGTATTAAGAACGAAGGGAGTTTCACATTACTACAAATTACCCAAATAAAAGGACTCCTTAGAAACGTGCGTGATCCCAGATTTGATTTATTCCCACTTCAATTTCATCTCGTAGTCTTCACTTTGATTTTTTCGAGGTAATTTCGAATACCCAACTTTGATTTATTTAGTTTGTGTTTATTTATTTATCATGTTCTTGTTTTTGTATGTTTAGTTGCTGTAAAGTTTGAATTTTTGACAGTTTTTAGTGATGTTTTTGTGATTTTCTTGGTGGGTTTTGGTTAAAGACTTGATTTTGGATTGTGGGTTGGTTTTGTTTGGTGTTTTTGTTTTTTTGATTGTGAAAGTTTGGGTTTTTGGGTGGTTTTTGCAGTTGGTGGTTGAATTGTGAAGTTGGGTTTGGAGGGAGTGAGATTTTAGCAGTTGGGTTTGCATCGGAAAGGTGATTTGTGGAGTTTTGGAGTGGAATTTGAGGGTTTGGTTTTCGTTTGAGGTCGATTTTAAGGAGGGGGGATTGTGTGTAGATACATTGTTATAAATTTGTGATTTTGGGTTGGATGATAGGAGTGGGGAGATGAGAGAAGGGTTTGAGGGATTGGAGGGAGAACTATGACTTCAGGGTCACTAGGTCTCCGTACGGGAAGTAATGGATCATTGCAACAACACTTTCAGAACGGGTTTAGAACGTATCAAACAGTACCACCAGTTATTGTCCGAAAGGCTCCAAAGATGTCTAAAGAGAAAGAGAGAATGGTGACTTGGTTCTTTAAATTTGCACCTCGGAAGAAAGTTGGAATGCTGCTCTTGTTTGCTGTTTCTGCATTAGTGTTTGGATGGGTGTTGTATGTGGGAAAAGGTTCGATTTTCAGTCCTTTTTCTTGTTTGGATTGTATACTTTATTCTCTATATGGAAATTAAAGTTATTAATGTTGTTAAAATATAGCCTAGTATTAAGAGTATGAATAAACATGTAACATTTAAATACTTCGAAGCAGGCTGTCTGTAAAACTTCAAGGGAAGCAAGAAAAAAGTTTTTTTATTTAATCATTGATGTAATTGATTTTTTTAAGGGAAATCATGCATATGAGTTACTTTGTTTCTGTTTCCGTTCATTAAATTTTTTAAAATAGAAGAGGACGTGTAAATAGTTTAAAAGTGTGCTGCACGAGAGCACTTTATGCTGTTGGGGGCTTGATAGCAGCCACTGCAAAATGATTTTCATTATATCTGTTGCCCACTGTTAGAATGTCGTACGTCGTTAAGCTTATTTTCTGTTAGCAGCAATACCTGGTTTTGCTGGTCGATGGATGTCTGATAATCTGATTGCCTTCATCGCCAATTTGCATCTGAAAGAAGCTGTACATGACAATTATAATTTTGATGCCTTTCTTTTTTATATTGACTGAAGTAAGTAAATTCTGATTTGTGGTTTTGTTGTCAGGCGGAGATACCCAAGAAGGTGTCAACATACCAAGTATGGGACTGAATGATACCTCAGGTTTTATTCATTCTGGGTATTTCTCACCGAATGCAGATCAAATTAAGTTTAGGATAATTAATACTTCTATAGACCGACAAAGTATTATAGTGCAGTCTCCTCCACCTCGTAAGTATTTTACTGGGTACACCCTGCCTCCTGGAAATCCTTGTGAAAGTTTCACATTGCCTCCACCACCAGCAGATAAGAAGAGGACTGGACCACGCCGTAAGTTTGGCTTGCTTAAATCTAGAAATTTGATTATTGCTTAACAATTAGTAGCAGGAATGCAGGATCTGCCTTTTGTAGTTTCTATGCTTTGAGTTGCTTAAGATTTGCAAATTGGTTTTGTGGCTTTGTGTATTTGTTTTAAATTTACATTCTAAATATGTTTTTGCAGCATGTCCAGTATGTTATCTTCCTGTTGAAGATGCCATTGCCCGGATGCCGGAGGCCCCATCTTTTTCCCCTGTAATTCAAAACATAACTTATATACATGAAAACTATTTAAGAAGAAGTGAGTTTGGAGGTTCAGAATTTGGTGGATACCCATCACTGGAGCAGAGAAATGATTCTTATAATGTAAGAGAATCAATGAGTGTACATTGTGGGTATGGTTTTTCCTGAGCAAACTTCTTTAATTTACCTAGAAGTGGATGTTATAATAGGCATACATCGGGCCTTTATTCATCCTGTTTACTGATAACTATAGCTAATATATTTCCTTTTGCTTATTTATGCTACTGGCCTTGTTTTGACATGTCCTTCTCATCAATAGATTTGTTAAAGGATCTCAACCTGGACATCAGACAGGATTTGATATTGATGATTCTGACCTCCGTGAGATGGAGAAGTGTCAAGGAGTGGTGGTTGCATCAGCGATATTTGGTACGGCAAGTATATTATAGTTTTTTTCATGTTTAATAATTGCATTGCTTGGCTATTATAACTCCATTTATTTTATCAGGGGCGTATGACTTGATTCAACAGCCGAAGAATATTAGTGAAACTGCGAAGAAAAATGTTTGCTTCTTCATGTTCTTAGATGAAGAAACAGATAAATTTTTAAGGAAATCTACCAAGTTGGACAGTGAAAAGAAGCTGGGGCTGTGGAGGATAGTTATTATCCGTAACCTTCCTTACAATGACCCTAGAAGAAATGGAAAGGTAATTTTTAGTATTTTAGTGTAAAAATATTTTCATATAAAGATGGTTGTTGTCATACATACAATGTGCTCTTTGCTTCTGAATGAGGAATCTCTTGGACAAATATGCTTTCATCGTGAAGGACATCAATTGATTGTTGGAATCTCTTTAATATAAACATGCATCAAGTTTATATCTTAATTTATAAATTTTTTAAAGATTTTTATGTGACATGGCAGTGTCTGTAGAGTTTAACCGAGTTTTCTACCATGACAATGCATACAACATATAACAATTGTTTTTTAACCCTTAATTTCAATGGTTTACCCCCCCCCCCCCCCCCCCCCCCCCCCACCCCAATTACAGCTGGTCATTCAGGTAGAATATACAAAGTGAAGTGCAAAGTTGAAACATGTCGACTGATTTATGATTTGTGGTTAAAGTTTTTTGTTACACAAATTATAACATTTATAGCCTTATACTAAAAATACATTTTTACAAGTTATAGAAACATGCTATAGAATAGATACAGGATCAGTTTTAGGCCAGCCTAATGAAGCAGCGCGTCTCCAGACCCTGTGTCTGAAAAGGATTAAATTACACATCCACCTCTCTTTCATTTTACTTTGTTTTGTGGTTGACATTATTACTAGATCATATCTACGTTATATGTTGTATACTGGATCTTGTCTTAGATTCCCCTTTTTGGTTGTGTGCAGTGCAACATAAGATACTATACGTATTTAAGGAAAAATAAAATTATCACAACAATGTCAGATGCTATGTAACTTTGGCATGGAATGTAATATACTACATTTTGCTCGGTAATTGAGTTTGTCTGTGTAGCATACTAAATGGAAGATTTTATTTTTGGCAGATACCTAAGCTTCTACTGCACAGGCTTTTTCCCTATGCCCGCTACTCAGTATGGCTTGACGGAAAACTAGAACTTGTTGTGGATCCCTATCAAATTCTTGAAAGGTAAAAGGAAATTCTATGTTGTTTCTTTTCAATTCCTTGGGCTCAATTGTTGACATTTAAATTATTAAGTCTTGTGATTTCTGTTTAAATGCCCTTGACAAGAAGGTTTTTAAGTGACCTATCCTGTATTGTGGCTTCTCGATGATAACATCAAATGTCGGTTAGGTGTGCTTGCACACTTTAAATATATCTTTTTACATAGGAAAGCAGACCCTCACCCTAATTCTCACATACACATGCCTCCACCGAAGCTTGAACCGTTGACCTCTTGTTACCAAGAGAAGAGGGTATCCACTGGGCTACAAGACAAAGAGTCACATTATACATATATGCTGTTTTTGCTCCTTTTATACATGCTTTCCCTGAAGAGTTATGTTTCACCTCTTACAAATTTCGCTTGTTACGTATTATCCTTTTGACTAGTAAAGTGTGACACCCCATAGTGGTGCTTTCTAAATTACATTCTTTTAGCAGTTTTAAATGATTAACAAAACATCATTACTACTATATAAATTGATATAATTTTTACAATATCAGTTATAGACAGTATATTATGTATCTACTTGGTTTGTTCTTATACTTTGCTATTAATCATGAAGGATTCCTTGCTCATCTGCTTGATTTAATTAGTGTGGTTGTTGACGACATTCTTACTGTATTCTTGTAGGACTATAAATAAACTTACTAATGCATTTGTTATGGTATCCACCAACTCATTATCAATATATTTAAACTAAACGTGAGAAGGATGTGCGACACTATCATTGTTAGACTAGTTTAGGTAGGTAGATTTATTTCAATTAGACAATTGAGTTTCATGTATGATAAAACCTTAAATTTAAATAAACCATTCAAAGCCGTGAAAGAGTATGTAAAATTGTCAGGTTGCTTGATCACGCCTACTTGAGTGTTTATACCGAGAAGACAGGTTTTGGTATAAACATAACTGCTGCCAGAATTTGTTAATAAATTTAGCATGACTGTATAGAACTTCTTAAGATAGGATACACACAATAATAGCATGGTAAAGGTGGGGCAATGGTTGTTCGAAGTCTATGTGGGTTTATTTGCAGGTCATTGCAACACAAGATTAATGCACACACGCATACCCCTTATATTTGAAGGCCTACTGTATCAGAAACTCTTTTACTGCTATCTGACATACGACATAAACGGAATTCCCCTATTATAATAGATCCTCTTTGGTTAGATTCCAAATATTTTCCTTTTCAAAAAGGGGTATATAAATATAGTCATGTGGGAAGTAGGCAATGAAAGTAATGTAATATTGTTTACATCTTTTTTGACCTACTTGTATTTTGTTGATGTAATTATAAGCAACCTCTTTTCAATGTATTTTCTCTATCTTACTATGAAGTTTTGTAACTTTTACTGGTTAGTACATATACAATCTATTTAGGTTTTGCATGTTAATACATATTCTGCCTGTATTTAGCAAAAAAAATACATATTCTGCCTGTAGTTATTTTATAGGCACCTTTTTAAGGCACTCACCCCTGCAATGTAAACTCTAGCCTTTAGGCATGAACTTTTGCAGACCCAACACTAAGTAAATCAAGTATTTTTTGCATTAGTATGTGGCCTTTATTATTTGAGTATGATTCTTTCAATTACCCAAAAAATAAGAGTAAGTCTCTTTAACTTTTTGGGCTGATCTGTGTATATTTACCTAACATTGTGTTCAATGACTTATTTGGTTATATATGTTGTGATCTTCAATATTGGGGTGGATTCAATACTCGTCATAAAGATAAGTTTTACTTTTATCATTGGTTGATCAGAAGTGTTCTATGTGTATCCTAGGTTCTTGTGGAGAAAGAATTCCACTTTTGCAATATCTAGGCATTATAAGCGCTTTGATGTGTTTATTGAGGCTGAAGCTAACAAGGTTGCAGCTAAGTATGATAATGACTCCATTGACTTTCAAACGGAATTTTATCGAAAGGAAGGTTTAACCCCGTATTCAGTTGCAAAGCTTCCCATAACAAGTGGTAAAAGCATGATCTCATTGTGTATTGTCGCATTTTCTGATATTGAAAATTAATCTTCCTATTTGTGCATGCAGATGTTCCGGAAGGTTGTGTAATAATAAGGGAGCATATTCCTATTACCAACCTATTTACTTGTCTTTGGTTCAATGAAGTTGATCGTTTTACTTCTAGGGATCAGATAAGTTTTGCAACTGTGAGGAACAAGATTACTTCAAAGACAAATTGGACTGTTAATATGTTCTTGGATTGTGAGAGACGCAACTTTGTAGTTCAGGTAAACATTCTACTAGTTACATCCAGCTTGAATTTCATGAAGTATTTATGAAATTTGGGTCTACAGAATAAGTGCTTTCTGATAGAGTAGTTTGCAAATGAAAAAATATTTGGAAAGATGAAAAATCTACTATAAAATTTTGCACACACATGCATAGCCTTGCACATTCACACACTGAGGCACACTGCATTTTCCTTTTGTGAGGTCCACAAAATACAAATTGTTCAATATTATTTTTTGATAATGGTAGTTGTTAGAATCTTCGCGTATATGAGCTACAGCCTAAAATTGTGATGGATAAAGAGGCCATACCTTTACTGATGAGTATTCTTTTTAAGTGTTATGCAAACCACTATTAACTCTTCCTGCTTTTATCCGAAAGTGAATTGTCATACAACTAATTGCAAGTGTTCTATACAGTCCCCTCATTTCCTTATCCTTCAGTTGCGTGTGTCGGCATGCATATGCTTATGCAAAACAGTTTCTGTAGCAATACTGTGTCTTTTCTTCTTATCAGTGAATCGTCTTGACTTAAGTTTTAGCTATTATACCTATGATATTCTATATTGTAGATACTTTGGAACTGTTTTGCAACTTCAATTTCTTTCCAAGACACACACACAAGAATAGGCAAGTAACTATACTTTGACTACCGGATTATGTGCAGGCATACCATCGTGATGTACTCGAACACTTGTCTCCGCCCCCACCTCGTGCTACTTCAAGTCCTCCTCCCCCTTTGCGTCGAACACCAAACAAAGTGTCGTCTGGAAGTTCTAAAGGAAACACGGTACCTAAAAACAAAATTCCACAGAAGCGTAGGACAGACAGAAGATCTAGTTCGAAGCGCCATCGCAAAGTTGCTGCTGGTAGTAGGGACATCAGTTGAGATCAAAATTTTGTCTAGTTCAAAAATATCATTCTTTCCTTCCCTGATTTAATGATTCCGGGGTTAGGAAAGTGAGCGTCTTGCACAGCCATACCTCATTTTTCACCAACTTATATACATTTCAGTTTCTCAAATTTTTGGTGTATATATACTATATAAAATTGTTATATTAGTCTTAATAAATATTAGTATTTATCAACATTATAGGCCATCAAATGTAGTGGAGACAAAAATATAGGTTATGAATGAACTTAAAGAATTTCTTTCTAGTATATCTCTCTTGTAAAAGTACTTTTTAAGTCTGTGTCATTTGTGTGGGTTCTGATCTTCTTCACTGTAGACGCGTACTATCCGCATCATCAAAGATTCATAGTTGTTTGCGCTTCAACTTGTACGAGGACAGTCCAGGTTTGAAGGATCCAACTGTCCATTTGTCACTGTCATTTTACTCTTGTCGAGTAATCAAACGTTAGACACTTTTCTGACCATTATGTAACTCTTTTATAGTATTACAAATCACCTATTTCATAGTTAAAATCTGTTTTGAAATTAGAACTGGAAAATCAAGATTAAGGGAGATTCTAGGAATGGAAAAGACACCAGAGCTGGTATGCCAAGACCAGACAGCCACCTAGATGGTAGAAAACGTAGCAGTTGCAGCATACAAGGAGCTTGGCAATAGGCAGCATCACATTGGAAGTTAGTTAGTTTACCTCCTCTTATAATATTCCAAGCTCTTGCTAGTCACTTAATGTCAAACGTTTTTATATGGTGTTATTTCATCAAGCAGAAAACTAATTACTCTCCGTCCCGCCCAATGGTTATCAATTGGGTTGAGCACGGAGTTTAACGAAAATAGGTAAAGTAATGGAGAAGAGTAAAAAAGGATTAAAGTGGTGTGACCCGCCAATATTTAAAGTATAAAGTAAGTAAAGCGGAGAAAAGTAGTCGAAATAGTTGATTTTTCTATTATAAAACTTTACTATTTTAGGAAAGTTTTGAAATGTAAAGAATTGAATGGAACATCCAAAAAAGAAAGTGTAAAGAAATGGGTGGAACGAGGGAGTACAATACTGATAATAAAAGCTTGATAGGACCTAAACCAGATTTGCGCAGATACCAGTCTCTGCAATCCCTCTATCTTTTGTGGCTTGATGACTTCGCATCCCAAGAGAATAAAAATTTAATATAGCATTTAGTCTAGCAACTTGAGTAACAGAGATGGAACTTTCTACGGTATTATTTTGTATTTTGTATAGACACGGATTTAAAGTAAAATCTTGTTAAATTATTATTTGATATTATGATTAATTAATATTTTTAAATTAGAATTTCTGGTCATAAAATAATAGCAACAATATCAATTTAACTTCGATGATTTAATAACTTTGATATGTTATGGAATTTGTCAAACTCAAGGATATTAATTTATAGAGATTTTACGGTTTTAAGAAAGAGACCGCAAGGTATAATTATATTTGTTATGGATTCATATTTTCCTATTATTTGTATTTATACAATAATTAATAAAAATAAAAATTTAAACTCGAATGTTTTTTTTTTTTTTGCCACAAAAGAAATCGAAATTCATTAACCACGCAAATCGTTCATAAGTACATAATGAAAATCGGAGTGGACATCCCCCACTCTCCAAATACGATCAGCAATGGAACAACTGTATCTCGCTATGTAGTGAGCTACTCTATTCGCGGACCGTTTAACAAATCTAAACTTCACGTTTTTGGAACACAAGCTTGCAAGTAAACTACGACACTCGCTAATCAATCTTCCCAAGTAGGAAAAACAAACAAACGAGCTACGAATCGCCTGAACTACTTGCAAACAATCAGATTCAAGAACTGCATTGTCATAGTTATGCTTCTTTAACCAACTCAAAGCCTCTCTTATGCTCATTGCTTCTGCTAGGTCTGGGGATATATGGCCTCTTCTGTATTTTGAACTTGCCTCCACTAAGTTCCCTGCATGATCGCGAACAACAAAAGCTTGGCTATAGCAGTCGGACTCTTCAAAAATGGCTGCGTCAGTATTGACCTTAACACTATTAGGCAATGGTGGGTGCCAGTGTTCATCACCGTCTTCCTGAGTCATATAACCCATAAAACGATCAAAAGTTTTATCTTGAACACTTCTCCATTGGTTAAGGACTGAGATTGCTGATTCAGTCACCTCGATCGATTCCAAACTATGCTGATTCCACACTAAGTCATTCATGTTCTTCCATAGCATCCAAGAGACCATTACCAAGGTATGAACATTGTCCTTACTCTGCTGATTGAAAACAAGCTGTAACCACTCAGAAAAGGTGTTGAACTCGCCAACTATCGGTGGTAATTTGAGACGATTCCAGCTAGATACTGCAAAAGGGCACCGGACCAGAATATGCAAAATTGACTCATTATGCAGATTGCAAATAGGGCAAGTAACATTTACCTGCACATTTTTCTGTCGAAGTAAATCCTTCGTTGGTAAACAATTTGAAGCTGCACGCCACAAATTTTTTTTAACCTTTGGCGGAATTTTCAAATTCCAGAGCTTCCGCCAAAACCCTGAGTTATCATCCAAAGATTGATCACCTTTATTTTCCTGAATCATCAGATAAGCAGACTTCACAGAGAAGTTTCCAAACTTTTCTTTGCGCCAGTACCAAGAATCTTCCACATCGCTATTCAAAGGGATAGATAAAATAATGCTAGCGTCTCTGCTTTCAAAAATGTCCAAGATTAACTCTACATCCCAACGATTAGAATTAATTTCCATTAGCGATGAAACTTTTTGGTTCTGAATAGACTCACTTCTGGTATGAATGTAAGGATCGTGATCTGTAGACAACCATGGATCCTCGGTGATGTTTATTGACTGGCCATTACCTACTCGACAACCAATTCCTTGCTTTAGAACAACCTGTGACTCCATAATACTACGCCAAATGTAGCTAGGATTGCTTCCTAGCTTTGCATTGATGAAAGATCCGTTTGGGAAGTATCGAGCTTTGAAAACTCTACTAACTAACTTGTCAAGATATTTTAGCAGTCTCCATCCCTGGTTGGCAAGAAGTGCCACATTAAAATCTCGAACATTCCTAAATCCCATGCCACCTTTGGATTTCCTCTTGCTCATATTGGTCCAACTCAACCAATGGATACCTCTTTCTTTCTGAGAACTTGTTTTCCACCAGAATTTACACATTAGTTTCTCGAGATCCTGACACAACTCTAGAGGCAGCAAGAATACACTCATCGCGAAATTTGGCAACGACTGGGCCACTGTTTTTAATAACACCTCCTTTCCTCCTTTCGATAACGTTTTTTTGTCCCACCCTTGAATCCTGTCCTGCAATCTATCTTTGATATAACCAAAAATCAAAGATTTGTTCCGGCCAACAACATTGGGAAGACCCAAGTACAAACTGTGATCATTTGCTTCTTTAAAATTGAGCTTGTAGCACAAATCTCGTTTCAGATAGCTGCACGTGTTCTTGCTGAAGAAAACCGACGACTTATCAACATTAATCTATTGGCCTGAGGCCTGTTCGTATAGCTTTAGCATCTGCAAAATGTGATCTGCACTCTCCATGCTAGCCTTACAGAATATATATGAGTCATCTGCGAACAACATATGAGAAATAGAAGGCGCTGAACGAGCCACCTTAATACCTTTAATAAGCCTCTGGTTCTCGTATTCGTTTATTAACGCTGTAAGACCCTCAATGCACACCAAAAACAGGTAGGAGGATAGGGGATCCCCCTGCCTAAGACCCCTTGAAGGAGTGATCGAACCAAAAATCCTCCCTGCATGAGAAATCTGATACTTAACCGAAGAGATGCAGCTAATGAACAAGCTAATTATCTTATGATCAAATCCCAGCTTAAGTAGAATAGCCTGTAGGAAGCTCCATTCGACTCTGTCATAGGCTTTTGACATATCAAGCTTTAGGGCCATCCATGCCTCTTTCCCCTGAGTCTTCCTCTTCTTGTAGTGCATAACCTCAAACGCAACCATTATATTGTCCGTTATCAGTCTTCCAGAAATAAAAGCGCTTTGCACATCAGAAATCACAGAATCTAACACCAGCTTCAACCTGTTAGACAAGACCTTTGATATAACTTTGTATACAACATTGCAGAGAGATATAGGCCGTAAGTCTGTCATTAACACAGGATTAGGCTTGTTAGGAATAAGAGCTATATTAGTGTAATGAAGCTGATCGTCGATTGTTCCTGTTTCGAAAAAATGCTTTACTATGCTCACAACATCGTCTTTTACTATAGGCCAACATTTCTGATAAAAGCCTGGGGTCATGCCATCCGGGCCAGGGGATTTGTCCGGATGCATATTAAAAAGAGCAGCTTTAACCTCCTTTTCATTGATCTCGGCTAGCAACATCTCATTTTGCTCAGAAGTCACCTTATTACTCACACAGGAAATGACTCTATCCCATTCCGTTTCAGTTGCTGTGAATAACTGAGAAAAGTACCATGTTATCGTTTCCTCTAAACCATTACCCCACTCCACCTTCTCACCATTATTGTTGTGCAGAAAACCAATCTGATTTGCTTTCCTTCTGTTCTTGGTTGCAAGATGGAAGAACTTACTGTTTTGGTCCCCTTCGCGTAACCAAAGTTGCTTAGACCTCTGTCTCCAAAACACCTCCTGTTGGGCATAGATTTCGGACAACTTCTTTTTTTCTTCGTGAGCACCTTTTAAAGAGTATGGATCTCTCCTGCCTTTGAGAGTTTTCAAATTTTTTTTGCAGCAACTTATACGAGTTTTGAAGCTACCCGTGACTTCTTGTCCCCAAGCTGACAGCACTTCCGAGCACTGGGAGAGTTTCTCGTAGAAAGAACGATTCGGATCATGATTCCACACATTTTCAACCAACTGATAACACATAGGCTCTCGAAGCCATGCATTCTCAAATCGAAACATTTTTGTTAACTTAGCATGAACAACAATCTGAGTTTCTAGCCATAAGGGACAGTGATCAGAAGTAGAAACTTCCAAATTAGTGAGTCTGGCATTTGCAAACATATTGAGAAAATCTTGGTTCACTAATGCTCTGTCTAAGCGAACCTCAATCTTATCTTCTGGGACAGAACCTCGCTCCCAAGTATACTGGTAACCACAAAGAGGCATATCTACTAAATCACAATCATTTAAAACATCCTGGAAACCTTGTAGTAAGTATCGAGGATAAGGTCTGCCTCCTCTCTTATCATTCTGGGACAAAACATTATTCATGTCGCCAATCAGACACCATGGTAAAGTATTATTAGTAGACAAACGACGTATCAGGTTCCAAGTTTCTTCCCTTTTGGATCTATCTGGTTCTCCATATATGCCTGTTAACCTGTACTCGAGCCCTCCTCTCGGACGAACTTGCACATCGATATGGTTTTTATTAAACAACCTCAGCATTACATCTTCTTTGTTCCTCCAAATTAGAGCCACTCCACCACTAAGACCTTGAGACTCCACAACAAACATCCCTTCGAATTTTAGTGAATTTCTCACCCTCTCGACCACTTCTTTCTTACAAATTATTTCACACAAAAATATATAATCGGGTTTCTTTTGGAGCACAACCTCCTTAAGGAATTGTAGAGCCCACGGGGTCCCAAGCCCATGGCAATTCCAGCTAATAGTACTCATAATGCTAGGCGAGTACCCCTTGAGTACTCGCCTCTGCTCCATTTTTTGGAACCATGTCGTTATTTGGGCCTAGGTGTTCGTTGCTCGTAACATTCTCGTTTGCAGAGTCCATCATAACTACAGAATTAAGGCCCATTGGATCATCTTTATTTTCCTCAATCCTACGTTTTTTAGATTCAATCAAAATAATCTCCTTCTGAGCATTAACTGGCGAGATTTTAGCATTATGGTTATGTGGTCCTGTTATCCCTAATATCCCGCTTGTCTACACAATTTGAATTTCTTTCCCTCCACCTTTTCAGCTCTGTGTAACTGCATCCTGATTTGATGGAGAAAAATGTGGATCTTGATTACTGGCATTTCCTCCAACCGGGTTCTGATAAACTCCTCCGTTTGTTTTCCGATCGACCCCTTCAACACCACTACGTAACCACTTTGCACCGATAGGCTTTGTTTGTCTTCTAAATGGAGCACGCATCCAATCACCATATGGTCGAACAATTTCACTCTCCTGTGTAACAAACAATTTACTGCAAAATCTGTCAGAATGACCTAACAATCCACATATGAAACAGAATGTAGGAATATTCTCATACTTAAAATGTATCCAGAACCATTCATCGCCGGACTTTCTCACTTTCATTCTTCTTTTCAAAGGTTTTGTGACATCTATGGTTACCCGAATGCGAAAGTAATCTCTCCATACCCCCTGAAAGTTAGACGAACAAGAGTTGACAAAAACACCAATGTAGTTACCGACCTCTTTTATTATTCTCTCTGACATGAACCCTACTTTGAGATCATAAATCTGAACCCATAGATCCATTGCATTCAGTTCTACACACCGAGGGTTATCACCTTCCTTCATTCTAGCCATTACCAACGCTCTTCGATTAAAAGACCAGGGGCAGCCTTCCATTACTCTCTTAACGTCCACCTCGTGATAAAACTGGAATAAGAACAAATTAGCCTCCAACTCTTTGATGTATACTCCCATTCCTGGTTTCCAGAGGGCTGCCAACGTTTGTTGCATCGCTGGAAAATCAACCCGACCATCTGAAATAAAACGGGCAACAACACATAGTTTGGCATCAATACCAGATGAAGCATGATCATTGCCTTGTGTTTCCTCAACCTCCAATGCCAAACCACCTTCATCTTCGTCCTCCAACGAAATGTTATTCATAGACGTAACTAGATTGTTTGTAAAATCCATAATGAAAGGATAAAACTAACGACTGAATCGAAAAAGACAAAACTTTGACAGCGACGGAAGACTATCACACCATGTCAGATGAAATTATTTGTTAAAAGGCAAACACTGATAGCTAGTAACTACATTATATAATCAAAATAAAAGAATTACTTATAAATTACTTTTTTCTAGTTTTATATCAAATGAAAGTGTTTATCTATTTTCAAGAAAAATGTTATTTCAGAAATAAAATAAAGCTATTCGTATACATTTTAAGGAACATGAAAGGGAGGAACTTGTCCTGGTACAAATTAAAAAGAAAATTTAACTCAAAATCATAAACTAAAGAAAATAAAATAGGTGAAATAATATGAAAAATATGGAAAGCTCGATAAATTTCCAAGAAATGCATTAATTTTAATGTAAACCTAGTGGCTTGCCATCCCTATTAGAAAAGAAGATGATATGTACACGGTACACCCCTTCATTTATAAGTGCATAAATTTTTTTAGAATTAAAACAAAATTTACCCGATCATATCAACTTCTTATATATAATAGGAAGTATCCAAAACTTTGGTCGGTCACTATACTATTAAGTATATGATCCGTTGAATTATAAAACTATAAATATTCAAATAGATGAGGACCGTTAGATATAATATTAAAAATTGTATTTGATTAATAATAGGATAGTATTTAAATACTAAAAAGGTGTATTTTGATAATTTAAACCAATTATAAATAGGTTAACTATATTATTAAACCCGAAACATTAAAAGTTTTGGTTTTCGGTTAACGGTCGGTTTTTGGTTTTCGGTACTTTTTCTAATTAATAAATTAATAATATAATCAAAATTCGGGAAAGTTTTATTCTACATTAATATTTCACTATATTTTACTACATAAAAATCAAATAATATTGAAATCTAATCAAAAAAATTGAAATGTGGGATCTAATTTGTTTAAATTTAGGATACACTACTACAAATATACTTCTTTCTTTTTAGGATAACGAAAGCTACTACAAATCAAATCTTTAATGGAATTGTATTATTGTCAAGTTACCAAAATAGTAACTAGATGATTGACTTTTACGATTAAAATATTTTTTTTCTAACAAAATCTACTCATTTTCCAAAAATATCATTACAATTATATTTAAATTAAAACATATTACCTTTTATATTTGTTATTACTAAAATCTATGTTTTCCAAAAATATGAGGTGCAATCCTTACTTATTTATTTTAAAATCTATTTTAATACTCTATTTAATAAATATTAAAATAATATAAAAATATTAACTAGCTGGTTGCCTTTTAGAATTAAAACATTTTTTTCTAACAAAATCTACTTCTTTTCCAAAAATATCACGGGTAATTACCTTTAAATTAAAATATATTACCTTTTATATTTGTTATAACTAAAATCTCTATTTTCCAAAAATATCAAGTGCAACTCTTACTTATATATTTTAAAACTTATTTTAATACTTTTAATTATTTAAAAAAAACTTACCTATTTTAACAAGTGAACGTATTTTTTTTAACAAATAAAATTAATATAATTAAAACACATCATCACTAAAATCCCTATTTTCCAAAAATATGAGGTGCAATCCTTAATTATTTATTTTAAAACCTATTTTAATACTCTATTTAATAAATAATAAAATAATATAAAAATAGTAACTAGCTGATTGCCTTTTATAGTTAAAACATTTTTTTCTGACAAAATCTACTTTTTTCCAAAAATATCACGGGCAATTACCTTTAAATTAAAATATATTACATTTTATATTTGTTATCATTAAAATCTCTCTTTTCCAAAAAATATCAAGTGCAACTTATATATTTTAAAACCTATTTTAATACTTTTAATTATTTAAAAAAACTTACCTATTTAACAAGTGAACGTATTTTTTTAACACATAAAATTAATATAATTAAAACACATCTAAAAATATTACGTGCAGTTACTTTTTTTTAATTAAAACATGTTAACTTTTCTATTTATCCTTATTAAAAAAACTTACTTATTTTAACATGTCAACATATTTTTTTAATAAATACAATTAATATAATTAAAACACTTCTAAAAATATCAAGGTCAATTACTTTTTTTAATTAAAACATGTTAGATTTTCTATCTGTCCTTATTATTAATATTATTTTATTATAAAATAATATTAATAATACCTCATTTATCTTTCTCAGCCTCATTTGTATTTTTTTTATATTTTTTTATGTTCCAATGAATATTTAAGTTTCTCATTTTATAATTTATTATTTGTCTAATTCGCCTGAGTTAATTGTTAGGGTTTCGAAAAAGATTTGAGATGAGATTTGTTTAACCTAATTAACAATTAAAATCAAATAAGGAAAACCTAGGAATCCGAATCCATTAATCAATCACAATTAATATCAACTCGCCCTAAAATCAATTCTCTTTCCTTCACAAATAAGATATATCAATTAACGAGACAAGCATATACTATGAAACTTGTTATCTAACAATAACCTATCAAAAATTTATGGAGCAAGCATAGGCTATGAAAAATAAATCTGGTAACAATAATATATCAAAATCACTTTGTCAATTGAACAATTAGGTACCAAGAAAAATTATGAGAACCAATTAATAGAAACGAGAAAATATCAAGAATAATTAAATTAACTTCATCTTCATCCTAGGGCAAGAGAATTAGCTAGAACTGTTTTTAATTAAAACAAAACAATTAACTAATAATATATAAATATAATGCATGCGTGAATGGAAGCTTGCCAAACTTATATTACTAAACTAAATAACCTAAACATGCTGTACGAATAAGGTAAATAGAAGAGATAAAAACAATATTAATGTAAACAACAAATTACTCCCTGGAATTGAAAGTACAGCCGCACGCGGAAAAGAAACAAGTAAAAACAGAACTAAGTAATCAATATATTAAAAACCAAGAAAAACATAGTAACCACCGGCAAAGACAAAACAGAAAAGCATATAAAAATTCTATGTGTCTCAAATACAAGAGAGTAGATCTATATATATAGGAAAAATAATGGGCTTGGGCTCTTTGACTACAAATCGTATTCTATAAATATTTCCTCAATTCCTTTTTCTTCTCCGATAAGTTTTCCAATTTTTCTCCAATTTCCTTTTGACTTCAAGTATTTCCATCTCCTTGCCTTTTTCACCTTTTTCTGCTTGAAATATGATTTTATTTATTTTCCTACAAAACAAAAGAAAACAATTTATTAAATAATAAAATTACGAAAACAAACATAAAATAGGTATTAAAAATGTATTAATTATGGACCTATCAAATGCCCCCATACCTATCTTTTGCTCGTCCTCGAGAAAAACTAATATATTATAAACTACTATCTAATAGATAATACCACTTCCGTAGGTGATCACGGTTGCATTTGGCATATGCAACAAGCCCTTTAAACCCCCTAGGCAGCCCTAGTGGACGAGTAAGGTCTCGTGAGGGTTTATAGTGAATGTACGCACAAAATCCATCTAGCTCATGTAAAAGATCGCATGGCAATGCAACGCCACACATACAAGTCCTCTCATGCTGCATCAACTTAAGAATCAAAAATGACTTTGCAATGTCTTGTCGTGGAAGATGCAAGGATTCACATAGTCTACTCAAAGAAATATGCATGAGTGCTCAAAAGTCCATGTCAAGTGTAAAAATAAGTTGGTAACCATACTAAACCCACAAGAGTACACCTTTGAGTCAAAACTTGGGATCTCAAATGTAGAAACAAGCAATAACTCACCTTTCACTCACAAAAGAATATTCACTCAAGAACAAGGGTAAGTGTATCACTCAATTCCAGCAAAATCATAAGCATGCTTGACATTTGGTATCAATCTAACTTTAACACAACATACATCAATGATGATAATCAAAAGGTCTTTATTTGGGTTGTAATGGGGCTAGGGACAAGGTATGTCAAGTAAGACCACATAAGGTGAAGTGTCAAAAGCTAGTAGGCACTATAATAAATCATACACATCACCAAACATCCTCCCCACACATGATTTTTCTAATTTTCTTCCAACAAAAGGCTTGATTAGTCGAATGAAGAAGGATCACACAAACATAAGTATGCTCTCATGATTTTTTTTTTTCATCTTTCTTGTTTTTTTTTTTCGAGAGCTAAGAGATAGATATAAGCAACCACAATCCTCCTTCAAAAATTTCTTGAACAACGACTATCAAGTAAGCAATCAAACCAAATATTTCCTCAAAAGTAATGAACAAAAGTAAACCCATCTTACACACCTTATTACTCCCTCAAGTTCCTACTAGCCATTGACAATTTGGGATCAAGCATAAGTAAGGCTAAACAAGAAAAAGGTCTAGGCACATAATGTGGTATGTCACCGAAAAAATAGGATTAAGCTCAAGAGGGTAACTAATTGATCATATAAAAATGGTGTGGTAATTTGGAAAATATAGGTTATTCCTAAATGCCTTTATCATCTTATCATCAAATAATGTCATGTGTTTCAAGAAAGGTCTCAAAAAAGTGCTAGCAATGCAAACAACATGTGGACACTCAAGCAAACGAATATAAAATGCAAAAGATATGCATATAGGCTCAAAAACTCACATGGTGGTAAAAACATAATCAATCCCAAGCAAAAATCTCTTCAATGCACCAACTTGTACTCAAAGCATGAAAACCAAATCATCTTGCACATATTCATGTCCTTCTAATTACTTGCAACATTCAGTAAGTCTACTAGTTTCAACTTGCTAGTGTATGTGTGTGAACAAGAACTTAGCAAATCACTTCTCAATCAAAAGTATCAGAAACACAAGATTACTATGGCATGTAAGGGTGCATCAAGCCGCAAGAAATCATTTTACAAGGCTAGAATTCTAAAATTTACAACACTAAATTCTTTTTGGGATTTTTTCATTTTTCAATTTTTTTTTGTTTTTTTAATAATACTACTAAACCCCTCCCCCATACCTAAATCATGCATTGTCCTCAATGTATGCAAATGAGAGAAAAATGACAGAGTAAAAGGACGAGAATACCTGATAAGGACATGACGGAGATACACAATACCTATAACAAATAGACAAACACACACACACTCCCCCATACCTACACTTGACTATGGGAGACACACACAAAAACTCTTACTAACCAATACCAGATCGAGGAAAAACTACTTTCTTAACAGAATCATCAAACATGTGAAACTCACCCACAAAGACAACATTATCCACTAGAGAAAGATGATCTTGAACCAGAATAAAACTCATACCACTAACATCATTTGTAGACCAAGTATATGCTTCTTTATGTTGTTTAAGCAGATTAATTACTTGAAATTTTTGGTCATGAACTATGTCACTAGAGATAAAAACATGACGAGTTTCATTATTAACTACCAAAGGCTGATCAAGAGTGGAAAAAGATATATTATAATCAAGTGGGGGTGGCTCACCAACAGAAGACTTAACAAATTCATGAAGTTCTTTATTGCTCTCATACTCCAACAAAATATATTTCTTAAGAAAAGACACAATTGCACTATCCTCAAGAATGAATGGAAGAGACTCGGAAGAAGGACCTAGAAACATATACTTAGAAGTTTTGGGAAGAGGTTTAAGTTCTAATTCCAGTGGACTTGTCTCAACTGATTCATTAGCTTCATAAAGTGGCAAATGAAAAGGTTCTAACTCTCGATTGGAACTAGGAATAGTGGACTCTAACATTTCATTAACCTCATTTTTATGACCAGTATCATCCCAATCTTGACCAAAGTAGTTTTGACAAAAGTTAAGAACATCATCAACATTCATGATTTCATTATCAACTAACTCATCAATCATGTTAATTTCTATGGGTTGGTCAAAAAGCTCATTGGGTTGATTTCCTACATTGAAAATGTTGAGATCAATTTGCATGTTTCCAAATGTGAGTTTCATTAATCCATTCCTACAGTTGATCAAAGCATTAGAGGTGGCAAGAAAAGGTCTTCCTAGAATGATGGGAATTTGATTTTTGAGATTTTGGACAGGTTCGGTTTCTAGAACAATGAAATCGACGGGGAAGACAAAATCACCAACCTTAATCAACACATCTTCCACCATTCCCTTAGGAATTTTGACAGAACGGTCAGCTAACTGAAGAGTGATAGTAGTCTCTTTAAGTTCACCTAAACCCAGGTCTTGATAGACAGATAATGGAAGAAGATTCACACTAGCTCCTAGATCGAGTAAAGATTTATCAATGAAAGTATTACCAATGACACAAGAAATGGTAGGACAACCAGGATCCTTATACTTCAAAGGGATTTGATTTGACAAGATAGAGCTAACATTAGATGTTAGGAAAGCTTTCTTAGGAACATGAGTGGTTCTTTTATGAGTACACAAATCTTTTAGACACTTCGCATAAGAGGGAACTTGTTGAATTGCATCTAAAAGAGGAATGTTAATCTTGACTTGCTTGAAGACTTCCAAAATCTTATCTAATTGAGCAGATTGTTTATTTGAAGTAAGTCTGTGAGGAAACAGAGCTTTTGGCTTAAAGACTTTTTCAATAGACACATCAGAGTGGGGTTTTGAAGGTGGTTCATCGGAGGGTGATGACTCATTAGATTCAACTTCTTCAGGACTCTGGGGATTGGAAGATTGTTTAAGACTAGGATTCAAGAGTAACGGATTTGGTTCAGATGTAAGCTTATCTTCTACTTGAGTATTGACACCATCATGATTATTGAACTGATTACCAGACCTTAGAGAGATAACAGAATTCACATTTTCATGAGACTTTTGATTTGGATGAAATTTAGGATTAGTCTCGGGTTGACTAGGAAATCGATTTTTCTCTCTCTCACTGATGGTGTTTGCCAATTGACTAACTTGGACCTCTAGCTTAGATATGGCTTGAGCGTTGGAATTTAGCAATTGCCTATCTTGGATCATAGTGTTCGTGAAATTTTGTTGAGATTTGATTAATTCCTACATACTCTTTTCAATGGAAGTAAATCTTTTGTCAGATTCTGTAAAACCAGGAGGATTCAAGGGGACTGAATTTTGATATTGACCGATATTTTGTGGAGGATATGAGTTAGGATTTTGAGTTGGGTATGGACCAGGATTGGGCTTTTGAAAAGCAGGTTGAGAATTTTGGTTATACTGATTGTATTGACCTTGGTTCCATGAGAAATTTGGATGATTTTTCCAACCAGGATTGTATGTGGATGAATATGGATCATTCCTAACTCTAGATTGCAACATGGCATTGGCTTGTTCAATTTCAGGACAATTTTCTATCAAATGAGTAGGAGAATTACAGTTTGCACACAGAAACACTTGTGAGGACACCTTGTTGGTTTCTAAGGCTTCTAGACGTCTAGTGAGAGTAGCTAACTTAGCTTCGGTTGCAATAGAATTACCAACTACGTGTACGCCCTTAGATTTTTCAGTTTCCTGACTGGGTTCCCTAGTTGACTCCCACAACATTGTTCTTTCAGCTAACTCTTCAAAAAATTGCCAATCTTCTTCATCAGTTTTATCCATAAACCTACCATTACACATAGACTCTAACAAGGCAGTGGTTTGGCTATCTAAGGCTTCATAAAGAATTTTACAAAGTCTCCATTTTTCTATACCATGTTGAGGACACTTAGACAACAACTTTTGAAATATATCAAAATATTTCCAAAAAGGCTCATTTTGATTTTGTTGAAATTGGTTGATTTCATTCCTAAGCCTGTTAGCCTTATGGTTGGGAAAATATTTTTAAAGAAATATAGCAACAAATCCCTCCCATGTGGAAATAGAATTAACGGGTAGACTATACAACCACTGTTTAACATCTTCTTTTAAAGCAAAGTTAACGAGTCTAAGCCTAATGGAATCCTCACTTAACTGTTGAAGTTTTTGTAAAGCACACACTTCCTCAAATTCTCGAATGAAAAGATATGGATCCTCTCCCTCTACTCCAGCAAACCTAGGTAACATGCTAATGTTATGATGTTTGATTTCAAAATTGTTTGCGGTTACTGCTGGTAGCACTATGCATGAGGGTTGAGCGGTACGAGTGGGGTAACAACGTTCTTTAAGTGAAACAGCCATGACGGTTGTTGGAACTTCTACTTCTTTTGACTCAATTTTAGTGGGTGAAGAGAAATCGAGTTGTCTTGCTACTCCGGGTAATGAAAGGTCGGATTGTCTCACTAATCTAGATGTATTATCTCGAACCCAAATACTTTGCATACAAGAGAAACAATCAAATAAGCATGTAGCAGACAAGAGCTATAAGTAAACACCCAAGAATATGGAAAATCAAAAGAAAAAATCTATCTTATCCTACAAAAAAATCTAGACCTTGCTCCTAACAATAAGATACTACTAAAAGTAACAGCTCAAAAAGCATTCGTCGTGACTGGCCAGGCAGGAGGAAGCATTGCCAAGAGGCTAACCACCATTCTAGGCACCAGTCTAAAGGCCAGGTAAGCTTTCGCTAGTCCTAGACACCACCGAAAAATACTTAGTGATTTGTTCCTCCTAGATTCTCTTCCTAGTTGAGCGCGATATCCTAGGGGCTAACGTCTAATTGATTTTATTAAGGAAAGGGAATGCAAGATGAACGAATTAGTGATTTGTGGGCCAAGGAAAGGGTGATGAAATCCCTCACCTTATCTTGAAATTGGGTGGCACCCTTAAAATTTATTAGATGATGCCACACACAAAGAACGAAAAATAAACACTTATGGATGCACTATACTACGTGTTCTATTCTAAATTGTACGTACCTCTTTCCTCCAGCAATCACCACAATTGTATAATATGGAAAGCGATAAAGACAATAAAGAAATCTAGATGATGTGCTCCTATGTGAGAGAATGAATGATGCAACAAATTGGTTTTTAACAAATAACTAACTAATATTTTTGGATTTTTCAAATATTTAATTTTTTTGGTGTTTTTCAATAATGGGTGGAAAAAAAAGGTGATACGGAATACCGAAAAGCGCTTTCAAAAATTTCACAAGAGACGACGAGGCCTTCTAGCAATCTTCTTGTCCAAGCTTTCCTCCGCTTCAATGTATCCTAAAAGACAAACAATGTAGAACAAGAAACTAATCCGAAAAATTAAATATAAAGGAGTGAAAATTACCAATAGTCCCCGGCAGCGGCGCCAAAAACTTGATGTGTAAAAATAATGTAAACTGCAAGTGCACAGTGTTTAGTTGTAGCAATCACAGATCGATCCACAGAGACTATGTATTTTCGAAAACCCTAACAAATAACTCAGGCGAACTAGACAAATAAGATTTGAGATGAGATTTGTTTAACCTAATTAACAATTAAAATCAAATAAGGAAAACCTAGGAATCTGAATCCATTAATCAATCACAATTAATATCAACTCGCCCTAAAATCAATTCTCTTTCCTTCACAAATAAGATATATCAATTAACGAGACAAGCATATACTATGAAACTTGTTATCAAACAATAACCTATCAAAACTTCATGGAGCAAGCATATGCTATGAAAAATAAATCCGGTAACAATAATATATCAAAATCACTTTGTCAATTGAACAATTAGGTACCAAGAAAAATTATGAGAACCAATTAATAGGAACGAGAAAATATCAAGAATAATTAAATTAACTTCATCTTCATCCTAGGGCAAGAGAATTAGCTAGACATGTTTTTAATTAAAACAAACCAATTAACTAATAATATATAAATATAATGCATGCGTGAATGGAAGCTTGCCAAACTTATATTACTAAACTAAATAACCTAAACATGTTGTACGAATAAGGTAAATAGGAGAGATACAAACAATATTAATGTAAACAACAAATTACTCCCTGGAATTGAAAGTACAGCCGCACGCGGAAAATAAACAAGTAAAAACAGAACTAAGTAATCAATATATTAAAAACCAAGAAAAACATAGTAACCACCGGCAAAGACAAAACAGAAAAGCATATAAAAATTCTAGGTGTCTCAAATACAAGAGAGGAGATCTATATATATAGGAAAAATAATGGGCTTGGGCTCTTTGACTACAAATCGGATTCTAGAAATATTTCTTCAATTCCTTTTTCTTCTCCGATAAGTTTTCCAATTTTTCTCCAATTTCCTTTTGACTTCAAGTATTTCCATCTCCTTGCCTTTTTCACCTTTTTCTGCTTGAAATATGATTTTATTTATTTTCCTACAAAACAAAAGAAAACAATTTATTAAATAATAAAATTACGAAAACAAACATAAAATAGGTATTTAAAATGTATTAATTATGAACCTATCAGTACCCTAAGGATCCCAAGGACTACACTCCTGATGAAAAAGAGGATGTTACCTTGGATGTCTGTCTACAGTTGATCCTTGTTGATTGTATTGATCCTATCATGCATAATCATGTCCTAAACTGTGATACTGCCAAACACATTTGGGAAACCATAGAGATAATCAATGAGGGAACAGAGGAAGTTAGAGAGAATAAGCTGGAAATTCTCACCTCTCAATATGAGCATTTCAGATCAAACCCTGGTGAAGGTATCTCTGAGGTTTTTGAGAGATACAACAAATTGATCAATAATCTGAATCTCAATGGGAAGCGCTACACTATCAAGGAAATTAACAAGAAGTTCTTACTTACACTTCCACGTCATTTGGAGCACAGAATATCTGCCATTAGAGAAGCAAGAGATCTGGGAGAGATTGTTTTGGAAAGACTGTATGGTGTTCTGAAGACCTATGAGCTGGAGCAGATTCAACAGGATGAGTTATATGGAACTGGGAAGATAGTTAGTACTTCTACTGCATTGGCTGCTTAAGTCCCACAGAAACTGGAAGTGAAGGCTGTTCAACCTTCCAGTTCTAACATGAATGTTATTGATGCTGAATATGGATTAACATCCATTGATCAATCTGGTGGTGACTTCTATTCTTTAGAGGAACTTGATCAGCTGGAGTATGGTGATTTGGCTTTGATAGTCAGGAAGTTTGGGAAGTTCAGATTCAAAAGGAATCTCAATCTTAAGTTCAGGCCCAGATTTCAGAGAGGTGGATCTTCCTCTTCAAGTAGCACAAGGGGTGGCTACAAAACTGGAACTGTGGATAGGAGCACAATCAGATGCTACAATTGCAATGAGTTGGGTCACTTTGCTAGTGAATGCAGAAAGCCAAAGCAAGTGACAAGAAACACATTTGATTCTAGCAAGAAGAACAAGATTGGGAAAGCCTATATTGCTGAAGGAAAGCGTTGGGATGACACTGACAGTGATGAAGAAGCAGGTGAGATTGGGAACCTTGCTTTAGTGGCTAAAGAGGCAAGCACTTCATCTGCATACATGTCAGAGGTAAAGTTCACTGACACTGAAATGATTCGTCATCTTAGTGGTATTATTTCTTGTGCACACACTGAAAATGATAGAATAATTCTTTTGAACACAGCTCTTGAAAAGGAGATAAAAGAATTAAAACTTGTGCATGTTAATCAGGATGAACTTACTGAGAAAATAGCATTTCTTGAGAATAGGGTTAAATGTTATATTCAACTGGATACCATTCTCAAGGATCAGATTAGTGAGCTTAAGACCAAAGCTAATGCCTATTTCAACTCTTGTAAGACTGCTAAAGAAATTATCAATAAACAAAGTATTAGTCAGACCGTAGGAATAGGGTATGACTATAATGAGTCTATTGGTAACTTAAGCATAAATACCCCTAATAGAGCCAGTGCTAAAGAAATGGGTATTCCAGATGTGCTTAAGGGTATTGATAAACCCTTCTTTAGAGAATCTCAAGCATGACCTATAAATGAATACTCTATTATCATTGCAGAGGAGATTCGTGAAGAAGATCTTGCTTTTGAAGTTGAACAGTCCAACAAGTGTGTATCTGACAAAACAGTCAAAGTTGTTTCAACAACAGAGACTAAATCAGATATCCATAAGTTGGATCAAAACAACTGTAGAACCAATATGCCTGCTATTAACCTTTCTCATAAAGCATGTGGTGTGGTTAAGTGCATGTCTTGTGCTTTCAATGTTATGTATGCTTATTTTAATATTAAGCATGTATCTGATAATAAGACTGCTCCACGTCAACATGTTAATAATAAGAAGCATGTTATAGCTAAGACTACTAGTCCTCTGATGACTAGAGTGGATCCATTATCCCTAAGCCTACTCAGAAATGTGTTAAGGCTGGCTATAAATGGAAACACTCTTTTGTTAAAGAGGTTTATGTAGTTAAGGTTAAAGATGTTGTTTTGCCCGACAAAGGCCAGTTCTTTAAGTATGCCGGACCCAATCAAGTTTGGGTTCCGAGGAAGGACTAATCAATTTGATATTGCAGGGAGTTAAACAGGTAAACCGTGTTATGTGGATTCTTGACAGTGGATGTTCAAGGCATATGACCGGAGATAGAGCCCTGCTATCAGATTTGGTTGAGAAAGATGGCCCAGTAGTTACCTTTGGAGATAACAGCAAGGGTATTACGAAAGGATATGGTTGTTTGAAGTATGGAAATGTTATCATTGAAGATGTATCATTTGTGGAAGGTCTGAGGTTCAATCTTCTCAGCATCAGTCATTTCTGTGACAAAGGATATAATGTTTCCTTTGAAAGAGAGAAGTGTCAGATCCTTCACAAGAAGAATGGAAAGCCTGCTCTTCAAGGAGTAAGGAAAGGTGACTTGTTCATAGTTGATCTGCACTCTGGATCCAAAGATGAAGTTAATTGTTTTTATGCTAAAGCTTCATTAGATGAAAGTTGGCTATGGCACAAGAAGATGTCTCACCTTAACTTCAAAACCATGAACTCTTTAGTTAAAAGGGAATTGGTTAGAGGTTTGCCTCAAATGAAAATTACACAGGAAGGACTGTGTGAGGCATGTCAGAAAGGAAAGTCAAAGAAAGCTTCTCACAAGGGCACTGACACATCATCAATAACTGAACCACTTCAGCTACTGCACATGGATTTGTTTGGTCTAGTTAATGTGATGTCCATGTCAAAGAAACAATATGCACTTGTGATTGTTGATGACTTTTCAAAATATACATGGGTTTTATTCCTACATTCCAAGGATGAGACCCCACACCTGGTGATTGACCATATAAAGTTGATTGAGCTGGATTCTAGATTCCCTGTTAGAGCCATAAGGTCAGATAATGGTACTGAATTCAAGAATGCAATCCTAAATGACTTTTGTGCTGATAAAGGAATAACAAGACAGTATTCTGCCCATAGAACTCCTCAACAAAATGGAGTAGTGGAAAGAAAGAATCGTACATTGATTGAAGCTGCTAGGACTATGTTAAGTGAGTCCAAACTTCCAATGTACTTTTGGGCTGAAGCAGCGAATACAGCTTGTTATACTCAGAATCGAACTTTAATCAACAAGGACTTAATGAAGACTCCTTATGAGATCATGAACAACAAGAAACCAACTGTCAAGTACTTTCATGTATTTGGAGCAAAATGCTTTGTGCTTATAGATGACAATGTGAAACGTGGCAAGTTTGATGTGAAGGCACAAGAAGCTATTTTTGTTGGTTATTCCAGAAGATCTTACAGAGTCTACTTGGTTGGCAGTCACACAGTAAAGGAAAGTGTCAATGTTACTTTTGATGACACTAAGTTCCTTAATATCCAAAAAGAAGATTCATCTGAGAAGCTGAAGTTTGATAACTTGCCAGACTCAGAATCAGATGATGTAGCCCCACCTGAAGTTATTGCTGGTAATGATAATAACAATGATGATAATGATCATGGTGGTGGTGGTGGTGGAAACAGTGGTAACAATGGAGATACCACCAACACTGGAGAAGAATCATCAAGGCAATCAAGCAACAACTCAGGGGGAGCAAATGAAGGATCATCTAGTCCCTCACAACATCAAAGTGAATTTCAAGGCGAATCATCAAGATCAAATCTTCCAAGACAGATTGTATGGAATAGTGTAAAGCATAATGTAACATAAGATGTAAAAGAGATAACTACAACTCAACAAAGGACAAGACAGACAATAATATTAACAGAAGCACAGGAATCCAGAATCAAATAAGAAAAGGTAAACTCAAAAAATCAAAATACGTTATGTATTCTTGAAGTCCGTAAACAGGTCACGGAAAGAAGTTCATGAAAATGTTCAAGCCTCAGTGACAGCAAAAAAAACAAGACTTTCAAGACGACAGAAGTATGTGAATGATTTAGGGTTAAGTGCCACGGGATTCCAGTGATGAAGCAACCAGAACGACAAAGGACTTATCAGCAGCATTGAATTGAAGACATAAAAGAAGAATTGATCAAGTGTTATTCATCTGTGAACCAGACCAGTTGCACTAGGTGACGGCACTAAAAAGATCAAGTTGTTTTATCGTCTCAGAATAAATTGATACAGTCTAAAACTGAAACACCCTGAAGCTGAATGGATTTTCTAAAAGGTCAAGGACAAGGAAAAGAGTTCGATGGTTTTATTGTTTATAAAAACCATCGAAGGTGACATAAAGAAAATCAAAAGAAAAGGATTCGATAGTTTTCTAAATTAGAAAACCATCGAATGAAAAGCATAAAGTACATGAATACTTTAATAAAGTAAGTATTACATTCGATAGTTTTTATTTAAAAACTATCGAATTGAATAATTACTTTATTCATTCGATAGTTTTCATTTGGAAAAGTGGGTGAAAAGTTTGTTTGTCTGACAGGTTGATGAGAATTGGACGGCCAAGATTGTTTTAACAATTAAGGTTCGATAGTTTTCAAAAAAAGAAGTCTACAATTAACAGAGAGAAGAGTGTGTCTTCTTCAGTCAGGTTAGTTCATAGTAGCAACTACTGAGAGAGAAGTTTGAGCCGGAGAAGATCATAGAAATTTATAGTGCTCAGAATTCTCTCATTGTATTGATTATGAATAACCTAGAACTCATTGAAGCTAATCTACGGATTAGAAATTGTAGCACCCCTCGAGGTTTATATTTATAAAAAGATATATTCCCCGACTTTTGGTTTGGTTTGGTGTGTTTGATTTCGTTATAGAATTGAATGAATTATCCGCGAACGAAATTGAATTATTTGTGAGTATCGTATTCAACCCCCCCTTCTACGATACTTCGGGACCTAACAATTGGTATCAGAGCTTGTTAATCGACATACAGATTAGATCCGGGTATTTCAGACCAGTCAGACAAGAATTCTGAGGAGGCCAACTTCTAAATAAATTTATTTTATGAATTTATATTTTAATAAGTTTATTTTATAAATTTATGTTAAAATGAATTTATCTTATAAATTTAATTTAAATGAGTTCATTATTTAAACTTGAATAAGTTTATTTGATTAACTTAATTTAAATAAATTTATTTTATAAATTCAAGTTAAATAAATTTATATTTTAAACTTAAGTAAATTTAATTTATGTTATGAATTTATTTTAGAGGTGCGGCACAGAGCAATTTGTAGTGTGCTAAAGAGACCCCTTAGAATTTGTGAATTGTAGTCAATTTAGGTGGCCAAATTTTTTTGAGTCTGAGAAGTATGGTGACTTCGATAGTTTTTTTTTAAAACAATCGAAGTGGTAATGTTTCTTAGTTTTTCAAAAATGGTCAGCCAAGGCTCTTCGATAGTTTTTGTTTTAAAAACAATCGAAGTGCTTGAATTGGCCAGCTTTACAAAAGCACCCCGAATTAATATATTTCTGAGTTATTTATTTATTTCGAATTTTTTTTTAAAAAAAATTTCTTAAATTCTAATTTTTCTTAAATATTAATTTACATGATTTAATTTTTAAGAAAATTCGAAATTCTTGAAAATTAAATGTTTTGTAAATATTTATTTTTGATTAATTTATTTTTAAGGAAAATTAAAAATTCTGAATATTTAAATTTTTCTTAAGTATTAAATTGAGGGTGCTCAAGGGCTTGTAGAAGAAGATTCCTCCGGGTGTTAAACTGATTTTTATCTTTCGAAGAAAAAAATGACCATGAAGCTGATTTCAGGAAGAAGTTTCTACGGATATAATTTTTTTTCTAAGGAGATTTAATCAAAAGAGATTATGAAGGGAGGAATAAAGGGTGTTAGAGAATTGAACGGACAAACAAATATCTCAGTAACGTTTATTAATGTTGGAACCTCAGAACAGAATAGAAGAATTACTAGTAGTTGAATCAGAAGAATCTCAGGTAGAAAACCTCGAGAGACTAGACTAAAGATCAGTGTTTCACTTGTCAAGGAAGTTTAGTCACATCAGATTCAGAAGGAGTACAAAAGCTATATCCAAGGATCAGGCCTATTTATTCCGAAGCAAAGACTCTTCAAGATTCAGTTCAAGAGGTAGTTACAGACTGAGATGGTAACAAAAACAAGAGTGATAGTTTCAACTATGATAAGAACTATGTAACGAGAAACTATCAGGGTGTGCTACACAATGAAGAAGCCTAACAAACAAAGAAGAATAGGGACTCAGTTAATAGCTGAAACAGAAGTGGAATGCTTTGTTGAAGAAGCATCAGCACAAAACTTATGTTGCTTAAGGAAAGAGTTGGGATGGATCAGATGACGAGAAGATCATGGATATCTTGCTTTCATAGCAATCTCTGAAGATGATTCACCTCACATATCTCAGGTATCTTTTCCTTGAACCAATGCAGTATTTAATTCTCAATATTCAAAGCATGTACATAGGAGATCTTATATATGTGTGTATGAATATTTGTAGAATAAGATTTGCAAATGAGATAAAAGCTTTCTTAAGAAACAACTCTTAGTTTTAGGGGTTAAGTTTCTGGCACATAAGACCTTAGTAAAGCTAAGTTTCAGTATCCCTAGTAGAACAAGATTTGCTCATTTATTCTGAATTGTTTGTTAAGGGATAATCAGTTTGAAGGATGGAGGAATTACCTTTAGAGTCAGTAGAATTTGTAGAACACCAAGATGTATCTAAAACTGACTTAGGTAATAGAGAAAGTTAGATGCCATACAACAACAGAATGGATTAGATAGAATTAGTGATTTAATTGTTAATTCTTTTATTCCATGTGTGCTTAGAAAATTATTGAATATCTGTAAATCTACTTGCTACCTGTTACACTTGTGTATATTGGTTAAAGTAGAAAGTACTGAATTTTCTAAAATGCAGAACATGCCTAATTTGCACATCTCTTATCTGCAATGTCAAAATGCTCAATGTATGCCATTTATTCTTATTAACATGTTTGCTTATTTAAATATTATGAATGCATATCTTAGAACTTGCATTAATCATAGAAAAAGCATGTTTAAGAATTACATTAGAGCAACGACTACAAGGTCAGTCAGAGATAAGAATAAGCATGTATAGGTTGAAGCTGTTGTTACCACTTTTAAAAGCAAAATCTCTAATCCATCTGGACCCAAGCAAATAAGTTGGGTACCAAGAACTGTCAATCCATTTGTGAGTGCAGGCAAATCAGGTTAATCGATTTATATGCTTTCTTGGTCTTTACTACTGAAGACATATGATCGAAGAAAGAACTTGCCATCAAATGTGATTGAGAAAGCTGTTCCGTTAATAATCTTTGGAGATGACAGCAAAGGTTTTCATCACGGGACATGGCTACGTTGGAAATGGAATGTCATCATGTTTACAATAATTGGTATCATTGATAACAACTAATAATTGGAGTCAAAGATAACAATTAGAAGCAACTCTCTTGCTGAAGATTCAAAGCACAAATCTTTTTATTCAATGAAGGAGCAGTGTTTTATCTCAAGCAGGAAGGTTGAGAAGCTCTCACCCTTGCATGACAATACAAGGAACTCTTTTCTAAAGATGGTATTGGTGAGAGGACTGCCTCATCTGGGATTCAAGCTGGATGAAATATATGAGGCATGTCATTAAGGGAAGTCAAAGAAACATCACAGAAAAGCTATAATGTGATAAGCATTACTGAGCCGCTTCAGATGATACGTATGGAACTCTACGGACTAGTTAATGTCTTATCTACAACAAAGTAAAGATATACTTCAGTGATGGTTGATGTCTACTCTTAATACAAACTGGTGTTGTTCATTCAATTTGAAGGACATGACATCACAGATGAGATTAATCACATTTCCATGATCAGTAACAAATACAGGAAGACCCTGTAATGGCCAATAGAAGCAAACTCTGAATTTCTTTCAGGGGTTTGAAGGAAATTGTTCTACAAGTAAGCATCTTGGCAAGATTGGCAGCTAAGGCTCTTAAGGATATTTTCCTCGGCTAATCAGTGGAATCTAAAGCCTACGAGGTAAATTTGATTAATCAACAAGAGGTGATTGAAAGTCTGAATATGATGTTCAACAACTCCAAGCTCTCAGCTGTTATGTGTGAAATTAATGGTAATGATGATTCAAATCCAAGCAGTGGTAATGGTAGTTTAACTACACAGCTCAGTACTTCAACAGAACCACTCAGCGAGGATGAGGATTCTCAGGAAATCCCAGCAACAGCTTAGGGGGAGCAAAAGAAGGATCAATTAGTCAGATCAACACCACAATGAATATATAGAGGACACTTCAAGAACGTATCTGTCAAGACAAAGGGTTTAGATTCAATATCATTCCTGATGTCTAGTTCTTAGTGATCCTAGTGGTGGAGTAAAGACTGGAGCTATAGAGTATGAATGATTATTTACTTGGTTTTCTTTCTGAAGAAGAAACAAAGAAAGGTAAAGAAGCTCTGATGGATCCAGATTGGGTGATTGCAAAGCAAAATGAACTCAATCAATCTGAAAGGCAGAAAGTTTGGAAGCTGGTACCCAGGCCTAAGGGAAAATCTGTTATTGGAACAAGATGGGTATCCAGAATACTGGATGAAATTGGCATTGTTATGAGGGACAAGGCCAAACTGGATGCTAGGTTACTATTAGGAAGCAGTATCTAACAAGAAGCACCAGTGACGAGACTTGAGGATATCAGGATATATCTGTATGATGAATATGATCAAGTGCACTCCTGATTGGTGAGATAGTAGAAGAAGTCAATGTACAACAGATCCTGGCATTTGCTGTTGCAGATCAATTGGACGTTGTATAACTTCTCTTCACAAGATCACTACAGATTGGTATGAACCGGTATCAATACTCAAGCAATCGTCAAAGACATGGTATGACACTCTAACTGAACTTTTACAGAATATGAATTTATTAGAGTTGTCATAAGGCACAAACATAATGTCATATATGTGCAGTGATATCATGATTATATTATATGTTGGTCTACTAACGAAAACTTGTGCAAGAAATTTGCCAAGTCATTGCAGAGAATGTACAAGATGAGTATGTTGGGAAAGTTGCAATTCTTTTTGGATTTACTTTGAGCAAGCCAGAAGATTAATTCTTTTAGGAGCACAAGTAAGCCAAAAGAGTGATGGCAATAAAAGTAAGTCAAGAATCTTTTGAATGTGCACAATTGAGAAGATTCTAGACATGCCAAGACTCCCTACCAACAGCAGCCACTAAAGCTTGATCAGGACAAATCAGGTAAAAGACAGAAATGACAAGCTAGAGAGGTATGCGTCTCATTAAGTTATTAGCTGCAAATTGACAACACATATTTTATTCTCAAGTTGCCAATGTGCAAGGTTCCAAGTGGATTTCAAAAATCTAGTCTTATAGTTATCAACATGATTTTGAGATATCTTAAGGGAATACCAAATCTCAGTATATGGTACCCTAAAGATACTTGTTAACATGTTTAGCTATTTAGATATAAAATACGCAGGTTGTAAGAAAGACAGGAGAAGCATCTCTGAATGACAGGAGGAGCATCTCTAGAAGCTGTCAACTTCGTGGAGGAAGATTGATTTCTTGTTATTATTTCAGGAAATAACTTTATCTCCAACAACTCTGTGGAACAATCCACAACAATGCACCTTGACAACAGGTATCATTTCTTTCGAGAGCATGTCTTCAATTCATAGAGTAACTTGCAGACACGCACCTTATTTGAAAATCTCATCTGCAAGAAATTCTTGAATAAGTTCACAAGTATAAAATTGTTCATATTATAAGGACTTGTGAATTTATTTAACATCCAGTCCTCATCTTAATAATTTAGTGCTAATATCTAACTAATAGATATTTAGTACTAATTTATTATTATTTATTTAATGAAATTTGAATTATGGAAATTGAAGCAGTTCAATATCTTATTTGCTACATAATTTAAAATACATAAAATAAATATGCAGCATAATTTATTGGATTTTAATTGGTTAATATCATTCAATGATATTTAGTCGATTTTATTCTGAGAAAATTGTGAATTTTCTGTTGACAATTGATTTTGGTAAATTTGAAAAGATTTATTAGAATTAAAACTTAACAGGAAATAAAACAGTCTAAATTTTAAAACAAGAACAGGTTTTAAAATGAAGACAGAAGCAAAAAATATCGAATTTAGGAAATTCGATAGTTTTTCAAGTACATAGATAAATCTATCGAAATAAATTTTCGATAGTTTTTGAAAAGGAAAAAGAAAAACTATTGAAAACAATTCTCGATACTTTTTTAGGAAAATTTGAAAAAGCATCGAATTGAATTTCATTATTCTTTATCTAAATTCTCGATGGTTTTTGAATTAAAATGAAAATCTATCTGAGAGAATTAATTTTTCCTTTATTTTAATTCTCGATAGTTTTTCCACAAAGGATCCCTCGATAGTTTTTCAAGCTTTAAAAGGTAACAAGTTCGATAGTTTTTCAGAAAAACTTTTTAAATTCTGATTTTCAAACTCTTCGTTATTTTTCAAAATTTATCGAAGTAAAGTTGACAGTTTTACCCCCAACTGAAAACCATCGAACATACTATTAAAAAACATCGAACACTGTAAAGACAATATTGCCCCTGTCAATTCAATAAGTATTTAACAACCCCTTACGTTTTTTTCTTATTATCAGATCTAAGGGCTTTTGTTTATACTTACTAGAATACATATAACCAAGAACATCACTGCCTCAAGAACTTGTTTCTAAGAAAACTATTTTCACTATTGTTCTTTAGAAGTTAATTGTTTTCAATTGATTTCTTCAGATAATTCTGATTATTTGTGTTACCAAAAGTAGGGTTCTTGATAATAGTGATTCGAAGTTGTGTTTTTTAAGAAAAAGGGGTAATTTTGTTTTAAGGGTATTTTGTGTCAAGTTTGATTAATTAGTAATAATTAATTAAATTTAATTGGTTTTAGTTTTGGTTTAAAAGTAACCAAGACTAATCATGTCTCGTTTCAAAACTTGCAAGCCATTGCGAATTTACAGTTTCGTGCATGGGCAGAGTTTCTGAACACACGTTCATTAGTGGCATATGCCTTGAGTACTCCCGTAGTCCTTTGCATCGATCAATTGACTGCGTTGTACACAACCGCCACGGATACAAGTGAGATTAACGTAAGATCCTTCAGTTTTGTTGTGCCAGGGGGCAGAACAATAAGGGTGACGGAACATGACTTTAACAGAATACTACATTTTTCTATAAAAAACCATGTTCCGGATCCCACAACTGAGGAGATACATGTTTTCTTCACTCTCATAAGAAGTCAACAACCTAACTTCTTTGTGGGAGAGTTCCTTAAGCATTACCTGACATGGGACCACTGGATGAAAGAACATGCATAGATGATGTGCTTTGTTTCTATCCTAGGTTCCTACAGCTAATTCTCAATGATATCTTAACAGATGATGAGCGTGAGACATTCGCCAAAGAGGAGACCATGGAGTGCATGAAGATGAAGAGCAATGCAATAACCGCTCCGATAAGAAAGAATATCTTCCAGGGGTACCCACTGTTCTACTTGAATATCTCAGAACGGTGCCCCTACCACTTCTACCCCCAGGGGAACAGGTAAATGAAGGTAACATTCCTCAACCTGAACTGGCTCCTGAACCACAACAATGGATGTTGATCCAGAGCCCTCAGTGGCCATCCAGACCATGAGATTGCAACCCACAATCTCTAACCACGGTCGAAGAGCCAAATGAAACCACAAACGAACCTCCTTACCCTCCTATACCCAATATTCAGACATCCATGAGTGTAGAGGGAGATAGTGCCAAAGCAGCACCACATAAGGAGATACGCCATTCAACAACAGCTCTGCCTTACTCTAAAAGGAGAAGAACAGAAAACGAGGCAACTGTTGAAACTTCATTTCAATCATCCAAAGCGCCCTTTATTGATTTTTCTGATGCTGATTGGGCTAAGCTAACGAAAGCAATATCTGAACCAATAGCTCAATCAAGTAAGGAAGAATTGACGGAAGCAACTGGTGTTCCGACCATATTACGGTTAGGTTCACTGGTTGAAGGTTCTTTACTGAACCAAGAGTCTTCACAGACGTCGAGAGAAGGCTTTGACCTAAATGCACAATCTAAAAGGTCATTGTCTACCTCCCCAGATGGAACATATCTGGATCCTGCAGGTAAAGGGTCTGACGTAGGTGCAGATCGGCAACTCGGTGACAATGAATCAATTTTAATTGAGGAGTTAACTGAGGTAAAGTCTTCACAGACTATTGAGGAAGTTTCAGGATCTCTGCTGTTAATAGAGCCTGATTCTACCCTCCTAGAGATTCAAACTCTAGATCCTACAAAGGATACATCATCCACGGATGATCAGCAACTTGGTTTAACCAAGGACGGGGACTTGCGAAGCCCCATTGCACCACCGGTGACCTCCTTAAGGACGGCTACGGTGTTTTCTTCTGCAGGTACAACTAGCACAAAGGGATTGAGTGAAACAAAAACACTTACACCTGGCCTGAGTGGGAAAGGAAAAATGAGTGAAACACCGACAGAAACGTTGAGTGTACACCCAGAGCCAAACGTGAGGAGTGACACCCTAACCCTTCCAAATATTGAAGATTTGCTATTACCTGGAGGTACATGTCCAATCCACCCTCAAGAAGATTATGGAATATGTTGAGGAACCAACAATCCGGACCTTCACAGCAACAACATGATCCTTCTACTACCTTTTACAATGAGGATAACTTCATCGAGGATTCCTCAACTAAGGGGGAGAAAGTTGGAGAAGGGGAAACAAATGAAGTGACTAATGAAGGTTGGCAAACAACTGGATGGGGAGTTTGGGAAACCAATGAAGCTATTCCAGTTAGACAGTATTGGATTGAAGACATTGTGCAAGAAGAAAAAAAGTGAGGAGGAATTTGAAGTCATGCAAGAGCAACCGATTCAGGAGGAGCATGAGCCATATAGAACATCCTATCTTGGATGATGATATGGAAGAAGAAGCAAATTCTCTATCACTAAGAGAGAAAGACACCACTGAAGGTGATTCTCATCAAGATCCAAAGAACTACAAAGCTAAATGAACTGCTCCGTAAGCATGTTAAGGAAATCTTGATGAAGGTCAGTACAGAGATTACTGAAAACCCTCCTATGGTTAGATTCATGACGAATGACTTGTTCAGAATCTGCTACATGAAGGAGGACAAACTGAGAGATTACCCAAACGAATATCTAATATCAGTTGAGAAGTATCTTAGATCCACTGGATTCACATCAACGGAGAAGGACAAAAGCAGCCGACACTCTAAGAAAATATCTTATGGAGAATGTTCCCTACTATAGGAAGAGAGTGGAGAAAGGATTGGAAGTGCTTCCCAGACTACCAAACATGCCAAAGCTAAACAAGAAAGATGTTAACATTGCATGGCTGTGGGCTGGAGTGGGTCAAGAGGTTGGATATATTGGAAGACACATCCTAGGAGTAATCCTTAAACCTGGAGAACCACTGCACTATCTATCAGTGATTGATTATCAAGCTGCTAACTCCGATCCAATGAGTGAAGAAGGTGAGATTAGAATGGACTGAAGAACAGAAGCAAAGAACAAAAGAACTATCAGCTCAAACAAGAGGAGCAACTTCAAAGTGAAAAGTTTTATTGTTCTTTGATTTATGAAATCTGGAAATGTATATATATCTGTTCCAGAATGCAGTTAATATTATTACGCTGTCTTACTTTAAGTAGTTTCATGTTTCCTTAGTTAGTTGAGTTATCCTCGAAGTATTTGCTTGTCGAACTCTATCCAATCAAATAGGGGGAGATTGTAAAGCATAATGTAACATAAGATGTAAAAGAGATAACTACAACTCAACAAAGGACAAGACATACAATAATATTAACAGAAGCACAGGAATCCAGAATCAAAGAAGAAAAGGTAAACTCAAAAAATCAAAATACGTTATGTATTCTTGAAGTCCGTAAACAGGTCACGGAAAGAAGTTCATGAAAATGTTCAAGCCTCAGTGACAGCAAAAGAAACAAGACTTTCAAGACGACAGAAGTATGTGAATGATTTAGGGTTAAGTGCCACGGGATTCCAGTGATGAAGCAACCAGAACGACAAAGGACTTATCAGCAGCATTGAATTGAAGACATAAAAGAAGAATTGATCAAGTGTTATTCATCTGTGAACCAGACCAGTTGCACTAGGTGACGGCACTAAAAAGATCAAGTTGTTTTATCGTCTCAGAAGAAATTGATACAGTCTAAAACTGAAACACCCTGAAGCTGAATGGATTTTCTAAAAGGTCAAGGACAAGGAAAAGAGTTCGATGGTTTTATTGTTTATAAAAACCATCGAAGGTGACATAAAGAAAATCAAAAGAAAAGGATTCGATAGTTTTCTAAATTAGAAAACCATCGAATGAAAAGCATAAAGTACATGAATACTTTAATAAAGTAAGTATTACATTCGATAGTTTTTATTTAAAAACTATCGAATTGAATAATTACTTTATTCATTCGATAGTTTTCATTTGGAAAAGTGGGTGAAAAGTTTGTTTGTCTGACAGGTTGATGAGAATTGGACGGCCAAGATTGTTTTAACAATTAAGGTTCGATAGTTTTCAAAAAAAGAAGTCTACAATTAACAGAGAGAAGAGTGTGTCTTCTTCAGTCAGGTTAGTTCATAGTAGCAACTACTGAGAGAGAAGTTTGAGCCGGAGAAGATCATAGAAATTTATAGTGCTCAGAATTCTCTCATTGTATTGATTATGAATAACCTAGAACTCATTGAAGCTAATCTACGGATTAGAAATTGTAGCACCCCTCGAGGTTTATATTTATAAAAAGATATATTCCCCGACTTTTGGTTTGGTTTGGTGTGTTTGATTTCGTTATAGAACTGAATGAATTATCCGCGAACGAAATTGAATTATTTGTGAGTATCGTATTCAACCCCCCCTTCTACGATACTTCGGGACCTAACAAATAGAGCTCATCCTTTTGAGCTGATCATTGGTGATCTAGATGTTGGAGTTAAAACTAGAAGTGCAACTCAGAATGAAAGTCATTATTCAGCATTTCTATCTGAAATGGAGCCAAAGAAAACTGAGGAAGCACTGACTGATCCAGATTGGGTGATTGCTATGCAAGATGAACTCAATCAGTTTGAACAACAGCAAGTCTGGAAGCTGGTACCCAGGCCAAAGAACAAGAAAGTAGTTGGTACAAGATGGGTATACAGGAACAAGCTAGATGAGGATGGCATTGTTACAAGGAACAAGGCAAGACTGGTTGCACAAGGGTATTCTCAAGCTGAAGGCATTGATTATGATGAAACTTATGCACCAGTGGCTAGACTTGAGGCCATCGGGATGTTCTTAGCATTTGCAGCTTACTCTAATTTTAAAGTCTATCAAATGGATGTTAAGAGTGCATTCTTGAATGGTGAGCTTGATGAAGAAGTTTATGTGGAACAGCCCCCTGTCTTTGAAAATCAGGAGCTGCTGGACTTTGTGTACTTTCTCTTCAAGGCTATCTATGGTCTCAAACAAGCCCCAAGAAAATGGTATGACACTCTCTCTGGTTTTCTTTTAGAAAATGGTTTTGTTAGAGGTATCATAGACAAAACTCTTTTTTCAAAGAAACACAAAAGTGATATGATATTAGTCCAAGTCTATGTGGATGACATCATATTTGGGTCTACTAATGATAATCTCTGTAAGAGATTTGCTGAGCTAATGTAGAGTAAGTTTGAAATGAGTATGATGGGTGAGCTGAAGTTCTTTCTTGGATTGCAAGTAAGTCAAAGGTCAAATGGTATATTTATTTGTCAATCCAAGTATCTCAAAGAACTCCTCAAGAAATATCACATGGAGGATTCAGCATCAGCAAGGACTCCATCTTCAACAGCCATGAAACTTGGAGCTTCTGACAATTCTATCAAGGTAGATGTTACAAGCTACAGAGGTATGATTGGCTCCTTACTCTATCTTATTGCTAGTAGACCAGATATTATGTATGCTACATGCTTGTGTGCAAGGTTCCAAGCGGACCCTAAAGATGTACATCTCGTTGATGTGAAAAGAATCTTGAGATATCTTAAGGGTACACCTAATCTAGGTATCTGGTACCCTAAAGATTCTGGTTTTAATCTTGTTGGATATACAGATTCTGATTATGCAGGTAGTGTTGTGGATAGAAAGAGTACCTCTGGGAGTTGTCAATTCCTAGGAGGTAGGTTGATTTCCTGGTATAGCAAGAAACAGCAAACAGTTTCCAATTCAACAGCAGAAGCTGAATATATTGCTGCTGGAAGCTGTTGTGCTCAGATCTTATGGATAAGAAATCAATTAAAGGACTATGGCTTTGCATTAGACAAAATTCCCATTTTGTGTGATAATACAAGTGCCATAGCAATCTCCAACAACCCTGTGCAGCACTCGAGAACGAAGCACATTGATATCAGGTATCATTTTATCAGAGAGCATGTCATGAATGGAACTGTGGAGTTACACTTTGTACCCACAGAAGAACAGACTGTAGATATATTCACTAAATCTGGTAACGAATCCACATTTATCAAGTTAGTTGGTAAATTGGGTATGTTAAACAGTCTTAGTGATTAATAATATCTCTGTCATGTTTGTTCTTTCAAAAATTCATTTTCTCTTGTCATTTAAATGATATTTATTGCTAATTCTCATTTAATATTACATGCTTGTAAATTTAAATAGCTCTGAATATTTTATTTTCTTTAAAAATATTTTTCTCATATTTTTTAAGTGGAGAAATGTATTTTTATTGAAAATATATTTATTTAGAATTATTTAAGTGTTTTTCAGATTGTAAATATTGTTGTTTAAATAATTCTGCAAGTTTATATTATTTTTATGCAATTTTATATTATTCTGCATATTTTTCTAGAATTTATGCAATTTTCTGTGAATTTTTCTAGTTTTTTATAAATATTTCATGCATTTTTATTACTTTTATGCATTTTCCTGTAATTATTCTAATTAAATTCTAAGTTTATTCTAAGTCTTCCCAGTTTAATACTAGGAAGACTACCGGGTAAACTAAGAATTTTTTGTTTTTGTTTTTTTTTCTTTTTTCTTTTTATTTTTAAGTCTTTTCCTAAGTCTTCCCAGTTTTTGAACTAGGAAGACTATCGGGAAGACTTAGAAATACTAATATTATTTTCTGTTTTTGTTTTATTTATTTCCGGAAAACTTTCTAAATTGTATTAGGAAGACTACCGAGAAGACTATCCTAAGTCTTCCCGATTGTCTTCCTAGTACAATTTTTTAAAAAAAAACGGTAAGTATTCTTTTCTTTTCAGTTTTATTGTTTTATTAATATATATAGATACACTGTACATACACATACGCATTCCTTATCAGTTTTCTTTTCTTATCAGTTTTTGAGTACTCCCCCCTTCGAATTCTATCATTTCTGCAACAACTGTGATCCTTGATTCAATATTTCTCAAGTCATTACTTAGCAAATCAGTTCTTTTCTGTCAAAATCTAACATATTAAGTCGAAGTGCTGTTCATTTTTTTCTTTTCATTTCGACTTGTGTGTTCTTGTTTTTGCTAAGTCATTCCTTTGTGTTTTTTATCATACTAGTTTCAGAAGTGTTGATTTGTGTGAGTTTAACTGTGTGTGTGTTCTTCGAATCATTTGCCCATATTTTCTTTGTTTTTCAAAAAGTGTTAAGTTCGACTTTTGGGATTTATATTTAAAATTGGTTAATTTTGGTAAAATTTTAAATTTTGTGGATTTTAATTAATTTTAATTAATTGTAAAAATCCCTAAAATTTTAATTTTATTTTAAATTGATTAAAATTTCTTGTTTTATCCAATGGATCCCAATTTTGAACTTGTGTTAAATAATTATGTTGGGTATTTTGATCCGTCTAAGTGTAAAGTGGAACGTTTTAGACCGTGGATTCAATTTTTAAATAGCGAGACTTGTGTCAGTCATGCTATTTGTGCCAATGCACTTCTTAAAATTGATTCATTAAGGATGTTGTGTTCAAGTGCTGTTATTGCTGAAGATTCAAAATCTTTTACTTTCAATATTTTAAATCAGCAATATACAGTCACTTTTGAGTTATTTTGTGATGTTTTACATTTTCCAAAGAACAGGTTTGATCCCTTCCCAACTGATGATGAGTTATCACAGTTCTTTGTGAATATTCATTATCGGGGTCCCTTCCAAATGGTCAAATTATCTAAAAGCTTTGTTGTAAGGGAATGGGATCTGTTCTTTGATACTATAGCAAGAGTATTTGGTAACTGCACAAAAACAAATTTTCATTGCATTACCAGTCTTAATCAGTATATTGATTATGCTATAGTATTTGGTCGTAGGTTAAATTTTGCTGAAATTCTGTGGAACATTATGCTTAACAGGCTTGCTCACTCTAGGAGAGATTCTGATAATCATGTGAAAGTGAAGTGTTGGTACCCTCGCTTTCTCACTCTTATCATTAATCATCTTCTCACTGCTGAGCAGGTAGAACTGTTTAGGGAAGCTAGATTTGAAACCTCTCCAACCACAGACACCAAATTCTACACCAGACTTGATGTCTCATCCAAATTCCTCAACATCCCTGTTCTTGTTTCACCATTGATGAGTCAATTCATTAATCTTCCTATCTTTGGTGAACAAGTTCCTGAGCCACATCCAGTTCCACTACAGGTAGTTATTCCTAACCCTGGTTCTTCTTCTGGTACTTCAATTGGAACCCAAGTGGTTGTTAGGGTTGACCTAGAGATTGTAGAACCACATTCTCTGACCCAGGTCATAGAGCCAAACAGAGAGTCAAACACTCCTGATACACAACCTGAGCCTAATGTTCAAACCAGTTCTAGAAGTGTTAGTGAAGTAGCTACAAAGAGTGCTCCCACAGCTCTGTCTCCACCCTTAAAGAAAAGAAAAACCTATAGGGAGGCATCTGTAAGCCCATCTGTATCCTCTCAACAGGATATGGACATAGATATGGCCACTGAACAGACTCTGGAGACATCCTCTCAACAGGGTGGAACTATTGAAATTCGCCATAGGGCCATGGTATATTGTACTGAGTCAAACACACTCTCATTACTCACAATGAGAGAAGATATCCAAATAGATGATACTCAGGACACTTTGCAAGGAGAGCACTTTAATTTTGACTTTGAAACAGTGCCTACCATTGTTACGGTAGAAGTGTCTTCACAGGCATCAGAGGGAAAATCTGATTCTTCGCCACCAATAATAGAATCGTTTTCTCCCCTCCTAGAGGGAACATCTCTGGCTCCCCTAAGGGATTTTTCACTCGCAGTTTTTACTGGAGAAAGTGAAAGGCAACCTGATGAGTCTGTCCCTGAAGCAATTCAATATACAATGTCAAATATTTTGACAGACTCAATCAGGGATCGGGAATTGCGAACTCCCATTGCACCGCCACTGACCTCTCTTGAAGGGGCTAGGGTGATTTTTCATGCAGGTACATCTTCTGAAAATCTAGAAAGACAGTTAGTGGTGAGAGATATGAGTCAAACACCGAGTGATACACAAGCACGTAAGTTGAGTGAAACACCACTGAGAGCAATTGAAGTGAGTGCACACACTGACACAAACACTACTTTGTTGAAACAACTAGCTGATCTACAAAGGAAGTTACAAGACACCCAGGCTGAGAACACTCTTCTAAAAGCACAAGTGGTTGCACAATCTACCACATCTATATCAAATCAGCTGGGTACTGTGAAAGATGACTTGCAAGGACTGAAGAATAATCTACTCCCGAAGCTGAATTCAATCCAACAATCTCAAGTACTGGTGGCTTCAGACATCTCTGATCTTACAACGTCAAATGCTCAGATATCGGAGAGTGTCATGGAGATTGCTTCTATTTCTACCAAGGTGGACTTTATTCTGCAAACAGCTGATGAAAATCAAAGGTTTAATGAAGAAAGGATATCAAGGATAGAAGGAGGGATGAAGCATCTTAATGAAGGTATGAAGCACTTGTACAACATGATAAAGAATTCACATCAACCTACAGCACAACAAAGAACATTCTTTGAGGGAGATGATGATGATGATGAGGATGATGATGCTGATGAAGGAGGAGATAGAAGAGAAGAAGGAGAAATAAGGAGAACTTCTGAGGTGAATCCTAGGGCTTCCAAAGCTAAAAATGTATTAAATTCCTCAACTAAGGGGGAGAAGGAGAAGGAGAAGCTGGAGCTGGAGGAGCTTCTGGAGTTGGAAAAGATAAAGGGAAAGGGAAACAATCATTGGAGGAGACTGTCTTTGATGATGCCTACTACTACCACGGTGAACAGGATGACTTCCAATTTGACACATCTGGTGATCTTAGGAAGACCATACCTGAAGAAGCTTTTGGTGAGGAGGAGGTTGAAGAGGCAGCCAACTTTGAGGATTGGGAAGATGAAACTGATCTATACACACCTGACCCTTTGTTTCAGAAGGAGTTGAAGAAGCAACAGGCAGAACTAAGGAGAAAGGAAGATGAGAATGCTAAGGTCTCCGACATCATTTCTCAGAAGCTGAAAATTCAAAAGGCTGAACATGAAGACAAACAACGTCTTCATAGTATTCATGTCAAAGAAAGGAGATTGGATGTTAGGATGAAGCAAGGAAGCAAATGGGATAAGGCAAGGGAGATGTTTGATATCCCTCAGAGAAGCACAAACAATGATGCTACTTTTCTGAAGTTTCTTGAGAAGATCAGAACGGTTAATCCAGACAACTCATTATACATGAAGGCATTGAAGGAAGATATCCTAAGGATTACGTCTGCATTTGATCAAGTGAGGCAAGAACTGTACATTTATGTCTCAAGTGCTCTTGAAGGGTCATTCACCGTCTCTCTTGAACTACTCCAAAGAAGATCTCTCTCTGAATTGTGGATTCTTATGAGTAAGGTTAAGAGATCTTCTTGCTTGAACGAGCTTCTGTATGACCGGCTGAGAGATTCTGCTATGAAGGCCATCCCTCAAGTTGTGCACTTTCCTTATGAAGTTAAAATCTACAGAGGTACAACTTTAGAGACTGTAAGGCTGGATCCTGATTCTTTGAAGCTACAGACTGCTATGCAACTGGTGAAGTTGGAGAATCTTCTAAGAACTTCTGGGTTTACCACTGAAAACAAGTCTGAAGTTGCTGATATGATTTCAGACTACTGCACGGAGAAAGTTCCAAGGTATGCTCAGATGAAGAATAGATTGAAGAAGATCACCACTCAACCAGTAATGCCAAGTGGTGTGGTTTCTGAAAGTGATCGTGTCCTTGACAAAGATCTTCTAGTCACCTTGCAAGAAGCTGAAGAAGGTGAAATTAGAGACTAAAGGCATGATGTAGTTAGCTCAATTTGTAAATGTTATATGTTTAGAGCTAGGTAAATCAAGATAGGAAAATGTATCATTTGTTCAGTCTAGAGGAACATCTATCTTGTATTTATCTTTACTGTTTGAATCTGTAAATTGTTATATTTAATCCAGAACTTTTTATTATTTTCTTGGCTCTTAAAAGTCTTATCTTTTCTTGTTTTAGTTGAGTTATCCTCTAGAGGTATTTGGTTGTTATTGTCTAACAAACAAATAGGGGGAGATTGAAAGGCATATGTCTAGGCCTATTTGTAAACACCGAGGATTCTATTCAACTTTAATTAAGATGTAATAAGTAAATAATAAAAATCAAATGTCACAGGAATCTCAGAAGATTATATATGTCAAAGAATGAAGATTAAAGTCATCTACAGACTTGAAGTGATTCTACATTGAAAGAAACTCAATTTATTGATCCAGCCTCAATGAAGTATTCAAGCTCAGTGGATTTATTAAAGTGACGGAGATTTCAAGTGGTGACAGCAAAAGATACTGATTACGGAGTTCTTGAATGAGAAGGAAGTGAATCACTTCTTAAAGTCAAACAGATAAAGAACAGACATTGTCGTTTGTCACTCATGAACCAGACCGTGCATTGAGTGTCAACGTACTTTTGTGTTTGTTATTTATCTAAGTTTTAAGTGATTCTGGAATTGTTTGAGAAGTCAACTAATTCTATTTATTATCTTATAAATAATTAATACTATTAAGTAAATTATTTATTAAATTAATTCTGTAAAGAATTAATTTAATACATAATTTATTTAATTAATTATTTAAATTAGAATAAATATGAACTATGAAGACTTAGGTTTGAACTAGGAAGACTTAGTTTTTTGAACTAGGAAGACTCACACCCGAAAGTCTTCCTAGGCCAAACCCTAGTCTTCCCTTCACAAAGCTTGTCTTCCCGATTATCTTCCAAGAGTAAAAACATTGTATTCCTGTAAGTCTTCCTAATGCAATTCTTTGAATTGCATTGCACGTGGGTTGGTTTAAAAGGAATGCAGTGTGTTTTATTATATATAGACAAGGAAGTTGACATTACTTTGTATCATCATCATTCCATTTACAACACAGAACAAAAGAAAAAGCAAAAGACACAGAAACCTCAACATTTCATCTTTCTGTCTTTACTTCTTCAAACGGAAAGCATTAACTTCTTGACAGAGAATTAAATCTTGATTAGTTCATAACATTTAATTCATAAGAACTGATTCTCTTGTACAGCTTTAGCTTTCTAGCGGATCATAATCCTGATAACATGTATTTTATACACGTTTTTGTCTCTCTTTCTCTTGGTTTTCTTTCGGTTCCATATGCATTTTATTTATATTTGTTATGTTTCCCTTTTTCAGTGCCACATGATTATTTGTTCAAAAGATGACTTATTGTGGGCTTGAAAGCAAAGATTATTCAAGAGGGAATTTAGAAGATGTTGGATTGCGATGCCGGGAGATTCAAATGCATGATTTTGGAGATTTTTGTCCGCACGGCCGTTCACTAGGCCGTGCGAAGTGTTCCAAGTGATGCAGAAAAATTGCACGGGCGTCCGCACGGCCGTTCATCAGACCGTGCATGGCATGCTGGAACTATTTGGAAGCAATTTGACCATTTTATCCTCTTGACTAATGGATGTATTAAGTGTGTAGTTGGGAACCAAGCATTAGACAATCCATTCTATCATCCTTTATCTCAACATTATCTTATCTTTATCACCAAGAACATTCAATTAGGTTTAGAGGAAGCATTTATTACTTGTAATCTAGCATTGATTATGAGTAACTAACTTCATTTATTTGGCTCAAGGAAGGATTTCTTGTACTAAACCCATTTCATTTTAAGTAAGATCTTTTCACTCTATCTTGAATACTTGTGTTGTATTGTTCATGAATTTTCTTGGAGATTTGTAAGTTGCTTCATCTTACTCTTCTTGTAATTTCAATTGCTAATTGTTTGTGCTAATCCGTAATTGTTAGTACATTCATTGTAGTAGCACAAGATTTAGTGTACCTAAATCCTCAAGATTTAAGTGCAAGTACCTAGGTTGAGCTCCTCATCCTTGGATTTGTCCTAACCTCTCTTTGTTTAATTCCTTGATTTGGTTAAACTAGTATTGCTTCAATATTGGTTGCTAGTCTCAAGAGAACTAATTTATGTGCTTCACTAAATTAGTGTTTTAAGAAGAGAAATAAGATTTTGTGTGCTTCACCAATTATCTTGGTTAGGTAGAGTTGAGTTTGTCTTACTTGAACTTGTTTGGTTTGAAGTACTTGATTTTCCATTATCCTTGGGTCAAATATCTCTCTATCTTGCTAATTAACTCATTGTGTCTTGTTGTGTTGGTAAATTGGATGATTGCCATTAACTTAGTTGTATTTCTCTAGCAATTTATTTCTTGTATGCAAGGTGTTTGATAAAATACCACAACCAACTCAAAAACCCCCCACCATTTTACTTTACACTAGTATTGAACGCTATTTCTTTGTAAATGTTTTACGGAATACGCATGTCAGACATGCGTATATTATTTTTGAAAAAACAAAGAATACGCATCTCACACATGCGCATCCTTTGTAAAAATTGAATATGAATGTCTGACGTGCGTATTCAACGGGTATTTTGGGCAGAACATTCCGCTTGTGGGTATTTTGGGCAGTCCACCCCGTTTTGGTAGGTATTTTGGGTATTTTCTCTTAAAATAGGTTAGTTTTTTTTAATAATTAAAAGTATTAAAATAAGTTTTTAAATATATAAGTAAGGGTTGCACTTGATATTTTTGAAAAAGAGAGATTTAGTGATAACAAATATAAAAGGTAATATATTTTAATTTAAAGATAATTGTCCGTGATATTTTTGGAAAAAAATAGATTTTGTTAGAAAAAAATGTTTTAATTATAAAAGGCAATCAAATAATTAATATATTTATATTATTTTATTTTTTATTAAATAGAGTATTAAAATAGATTTTAAAATAAATAAGTAAGAATTGCACCTCATATTTTTGGAAAATATAGATTTTAGTGATAACAAATATAAAAGATATTATGTTTTAATTTAATGGTAATTCTCGTGATATTTTTGGAAAAGGAGTAGATTTTGTTAGATTTTTTTTTATTATAAAAGGCAATCGGTAATTATTATTTTTATATTATTTTATTATTTATTAAATAGGGTTTTAAAATAGGTTTTAAAATAAATAAGTAAGGATTGAACCTCATATTTTTGGAAAACATAAATTTTAGTAATAACAAATATAAAAGGTAATGTGTTTTAATTTAAAGATAATTGTAATGATATTTTTGGAAAAGGAGTAGATTTTGTTAGAAAAAAATATTTTAATTATAAAAGTCAATCATCTAGTTATTATTTTGGTAACTTGACAATACTACAATTTCATAAAAGATTTGATTTGTAGTAGTTTTCGTTATCCTAAAAAGAAAGAAGTATATTTGTAGCGGTGTATCCTAAATTTAAACAAATTAGATCCCACATTTCCATTTTTTTTTATTAGATTTCAATATTATTTGATTTTTATGTAGTAAAATATAGTGAAATATTAATGTAGAATAAAACTTTCCCGAATTTTGATTATATTATTAATTTATTAATTAGAAAAGTACCGAAAACCAAAAATTAACCGAAAACCGAAAACCAAAACTTTCAATGTTTCGGCTTTAATAATATAGTATAGATTCTGTAAAATTTGTATTTGAGTAGGTAATATTATAAATTATTTACATATTCCTTTTGTTTATATAGTTTGATTTTTTATTTTCTTGGATCGATATCATTGTCATATTTATATAAAAAAAATGTATATTGATAAACAAAATTTATATATAAATACTACTAATAAACAAAATAAACTCATGATAGTGTATTTTCGTTTTAGAATACAGAATACGGTCACAGCTGAAAGTTGGAGAAAACGAATTATAAGTTTACACCGATGTTTGCCAAAGTAACCTGAGCTTTAAGACGGTTAGGAAACATTTTTTAAAGGGAAAATAATTTTTTTTATCACTGAACTTTTAGTGTCGTTAGAAACTTACAACTGAACAACAACTTTTTTTATTTGGTCACTAACGTTACATCTGTTTTGATTTTGTGTAACATCGTTAGTTTTTTGTATTCAGTCGTTAGTTAAAAGTCTGATGTTGACGAATGGTGATGACGTGGCCAATAAACTTTCACTATATATTTAGGAAAATCAAATATATCTTTATTATATATAATTAGTGTAAAGCACTTAAATGGTATGGTTGGTCGTTCGCGGGTCCTACATAGCTAGCTGAAAACTCTCTACTATAAAATAATTACACAATTAGAGTTATTAATAATAATCTACTTTAGAGAAAATGTAATATTTCTATAAAAGTAAAGAATAATAGAAGTAGTATAACACTAAAATTTATTAAAATTGAATTTATAAAAACAATGAATAAACATATAAATAATCATTATTTTAGTGAATTTGTATATATAAAAAAATTCGTAATTTTTATCATTTCAAGAAGTACAACATAAACCGAAATAATATATACATATGAAAAAATATATTATTAACTTAATGAATTTATATCTTTATGAAAATACACAAAGATATCAATAAATAAATAAAATTATAAAAACACTAAAATAAAATAACTTATTAAATGTCCAGTGCATTGCACGGGTATAAAACTAGTTTTTTAATCACTGAATTTTTAGTGTCATTAGAAACTCTAGTGAAGCCTCCAAAGCCGCCTTAATCTTCCTCTCCAATGTAGCCTTCTCAATCTCTAAATCTTGAATTGGATTGTTTGCTTCACATTTTGTCTCGATTGTAGCTTTATCATACCATAAAAAAAAATCACAGTACTTATCCTTCCGTTTGTAAAATGGACACCCATAAAAAATTTCAAACCCCTGAATTTTGGTTTCGAAGATATCCAAATTGGTGTTTCAGCTCCACAATAACAACGTATAACTCCGGGTGTCTGGCTTGAGAATCACCGAAAGAAGTAAACATGGTTGAAGCCATTGATTTGAAGAAATAACAAGAACCCTAATATATAAGTATCCCTAATTTAAAATAAATATTATGTAAAGACCCGTTAACACGTCATCTCTTTTATCCACGTTGGCAATTTACTTTAACGGAAATAAGTCAAACTTAACGGAATGGGTACAAACACATACAAATCTGACGTTAGTGACTAAAAAAAATAAGTTACTAGTTCGGTGGTAGGTTTCTAAAAGAATAAATAGTTGAGTGATAATAAAATTCATTTTCCCTTTTTTCAAATAAAAAAGATTTCGCAAGAAAATAGCAAATATTTTAGGAACATTAAAAGCGATGCCACGAAATCTTTTCTAAAAATTATTTAGTAAAGAAAAATGCTAGTGAATCATAAAAAATTCTCATAAACTTTTTCATAAAACATGTGTCTCTTCCTTATTGTTGGTTGTTATAATTATTAAAAATAGGGACTTACGTGTATTTATATGAATTGCTCAAATAAAAATAATTTATTCTTGAGCTTTTTTCATAAATACCCACCCATAAAATCTTTTTTTCAAAAATACTATGTTTTTTTGAACTTTTTGCAAAAATACTAACTTTTTAAAAATATTTTCAAAAATACGGTCACGGTCTGCAGCTAGATAGAACCATCTGCAACCACAAATGCAACTTATAAAAATTTAATAATTGGAATAATCTTTGGTTGCATAACGAGTTGTAACTGAAATCAACTAGAAGCAACTGTTGCAAATTGTTACAAACAAGGTTGCAACTGTTGTAATTGACAAAAAATTTAGAATCGTACAATAACTTGATTTTAGAAAATTAATTTAATTTTAGAAATTAAATTCATTTTTGGTTGCATAATAGGTTGCATAACGAGTTGCAACTGAAAACAACCAGAAACAACAGTTGCAAACAAGGTTGCAACTTATAGAAATTTTTATGTGCCCCTGTGGGGCCTGTTTCACAATGCAACTCAACACAAAAAGTAATCAACATCAACTTTGATTTATGTTGATTCATGCCGATCTGCTGCAAACTAAATTAAATTCAACTTTTACTTGTTTGAATCAACTATAATCAACTTAGTTCAACCAATTTAAATTTCAAAAAAACAACCCATAGGATTGAGATTTTCAACTAATTGCAATTTTAATTTTGTTTTATACAACGAAAATAAACGCAACCCAATGCAAACCGAAATAACTTAAATCTCGAAAAAAAACACAAAAAGTAACTAATATCAACATCGATTTATGTTGATTCCTATCGATCTGCTAAAAACTAACATGCAAGTTTAACTATCGGTGATTGCTTCTTCATCGAAAGAGTTTTCGTCGATCTAATATCAATCAACTCGTTTCGTTTTATAACCCAATATATTTATGTATAAATCTATATATATACATATGTATGTATATAATTTCATATTGCATAGATGATGATGACGACGAGAAAGCAGCAATTGAGATTGAAATTGAAAATTGAAGAACGAGAGATGAATTCACAGAAAGATGGGAGAGACTAGAGAGAAGACAGAAGAAGAGTGCTTTTGAAATAAGTTTCAAAAAGAACGTAAAAATGTAAATATTTGAGAAAGAACGTATATTTGCAAATTTAATTGACAATAACCGTATATTTGGTAAATAGTCTTTATTCTTTCAATACACAACTCACATATCATTATGGACATTTTCATAGAAAATTTTTATACTCGGAAGTCGGTTCAGGGATAACACTCCCCGGCCCCGAAATGATCTGACGTCCATCCCTAGTTATGTTATTGGTTGCTAAGAAAATAATTATATAAAATTAAAAATTAAATATTCAACGCATGAAATATTAATTGAACAAATACATAAAATGTTACCATCATAACAAAATAACATAAAATATGATATTAGAATTTGTTTGAAATGTACCATCAGTTTTTAAATTAATAAAAATGTTGAACGTCTTAACCCATTTTAGAATTATATTTCTTTTTAACTCCATCATCATTGAAGTGTATATACTTTATTTATTCCCGATTTTGACTCTAGATTATCACAATAAAATTATCATTATTAGCTGAATCATGCACCTGATTCAAAAGAAATCAAATGGTTGAGTTATTAAGAATGAGAAAGAAAAATTTGATGTTGGACAAATATCACAATTAATTATTTGAATTGAAAATTTTATGTTCACCACGTCAAAATTAATATTGTATGAGGTGATTTTTAAATTCTTGTGAGGGCGTTGAAACTCTAGAATTAGAACTAATTTTATCACATTTGAGGCAAATTATATTATATTGATATGCACTAACTTTCAATCATTCAAAGATATAGTGAATGTCTGAATTTTTCTTGTAATGATTTTCAATTTTCCTGGATACTGGTTTTCATTTTCTTCATATGATGAAGGTTTTAAATTCATTAGAATAAATTTTAAACTTACATTTAATATGCTATACTTTTAGGATTTTGTATATATATCTACGTCAAATTTGGGCTTTCGTCACTCTTTTGTACAGTAAGGGCTGTGACACTTTGGAAAAAACGAGTGGCTAAAGGTCATCGTCCCAAGTTTTAGCCACACAATTATTTTTTGAGTGACCGAAAACACATTTTTTGGCAGATTTAGTCACAATTTATAAAAGTGTGACAATTGAGAGATGAAACAGCATGTTTTTTTGTTGACTTTGACCAAATCCAACATTTATAGTCATACTTGAGAGATAGAAGTGTGACAAAAAATAGTGACGCTTCTTTGCTGTATCTAAATGTTACCAAACGGTCACAGTCATTTTCGGTGATGTGGCTAAATGTGAAATAACCTATGGTCACTACATTTTATATGTGACTAAAAAGTAGAGTTTTCTGCATTATGTCAGATCTTTGTTCGCTAAGGCAGCTAAAAACTAGTGACTGTATTATTGTGTGACTAAAAAGTACTCTGTTTTCAGGAACAGAGCATTCTGTTTTGAGGATCCTCATTTCCAACTGATCTGTCACATTATTACATTTGGGTGTGGCAAAATATTTGACCACTGGACATGAAGTATTGGTATAGCAGATTAACCAGAAATGACAAACACAAACTTGATTTATCCAAGTTGCATACCAGATGAGCTTAAAACTTGATAATGAAGCTTAAAACTAGAACAATTCAACTAATCCATGTCATTCGGCCAACATTAGAATTCACCATTACATATTAATTCTTCATCAAATAAAAAACAAAGAAAATGACCAAGACAATGATAACATTATACAACTTCCCACGTATGACATGAACCTCCTTTCGAAGATCTTCAACTGTTGACATGCAGTTTTGCAGGTCAGTCTTCACAACATCAACTTCTTTCTGGATCTTGATCTTCATGCCAACTGGTTCAGGATCAATCCATTCCCAAAACGAACATTTGGGTCCAGAAGACTTGAAAAGGGAATTCAAATTAAAAGCTGTTTATTAAATTAAACAGATGAAACTGATAGACATCAGCTTACCAATGAACTTGATTTGTGGCACACCCGAAATCTTCTTCCAGGGTTGTCAAGTGTGTTTGATGTTCTAATCCGGGCAGGAAGACCACAGTAGCACAGATCACATCGATTTTGGTTTGAGCTGTAGGAATTTGAAGACGACATCATGATCAGGCCTCTTTCTTTGCACACACCTGGAGAAAAAAGCAGGAATTCAAACAGAGCATAGAATTTAACCATACAATAGAATTTAGCATTACATAAAAAACATGGAAAATGACAAACATAATGATAATAATTACCGGATTCAGTTAGCATTACGTATAATAATACCCTTACAGTCCTGTCTAAAGTAATCATCACGAGATTCATTACCCAAGTCACGTGGATCTACAGGTGGTAATATATTATCATTGTGAGGAAAAATTACAGTACTGAAATCCTCATTGACATCATCGTACAGATCTCTATAATTCTTAGGAGGTGTCATCAAGACAATAGACATTTTTTTATCCAGCTGGTCTTTAACATAAAACACCTGTCGTGCTTGTGAGGCCAATATGAACGGATCATCCTTGTGGCCTAATCTGTTAAGTTCGACCAACGTGTAACCCAGGCCATCTTGCTTGACACCATTTCTACTGTCAACCCAGTCGCACATGAAAAGAGGAATTTTCTTAATATGATAATCTAGTACCCATATCTCTCGTAGAACCCCATAATAAAAGTTCTTTCCATAGGTTACTACTTCTTTAGAAATGTGCATCTCAGTTGCCTCTACACAAACCCCACTGTTCTGGTGAATTCTGCCATCACGAATTTTTGTACGAAATGTATAGCCATTGATGTCATATACATCGTATTTGTTCACGATTCTGCGTGCTTCATGTGAGATCCACTTAACTGTTTCTGATACTCTTTCGTTGGAGATCGATAACTCGCTTTCAACCTAAATTACACAATAACAAGGATAAGATTCAGCTTGCACAAATTACAATTGAGAAAAAAATAAGATCATACTGATTTAAATATTACCTTGTTGCGTAACCAGTGACCAAACGTTGTGCTATGCTCTTTCTCCAGCCATGCTTGTCGTTTACCAGGATGTTTGTTTTTCAAAAATGTCATGTGTTGTCTGCAAGTACAAAAATGAGTATCAAATCTGATCTTACTGTTAAATAAAAGAAAAACACAAATAAACATGTTCAGTAGGAGTCCTTACTCGATATACGGCACAACTTCAGGCGTATTTTGCAGTACATAGAAATGTGCTTTCATGTAGAGATCTTGAGAAACTTCAACTGGTTTACCAGCTGACAAAGGAATTCCCTCTTCATTACCATTTTCAGATGTGTTGTGCTGGTGTTCTGGAATATCAATGGACCTCATGCATTTTTTGTATTCGTTGAAGAACGCAATTGTTTCTTCTGCAATATGCTCCTCAGCAATGCATCCTTCTGGGTAAGCTTTGTTCCGCACATGCCCTTTAATAACTTTCATCATCCTCTCAAAGGGATACATCCACCGAAAGCATATTGGGCCACATAATTTGACCTCTCTAACAAGGTGCACAGTTAGATGAAGCATAACATCAAGAAAGGATGGGGTAAAGTATTTCTTCATCAAGCACAGTGTAACACAAAGCTCCTCATGCAATTTATCGAGTTCTTCTACATTGATTTCTTTGCTACATATTGATTTGAAAAAAAAACAAAGTCTGATAATAGCATATCTTGTGGGTTTAGGCATGATAGACCGTATTGCAATTGGCAAGAACTGTTGCATAAGCATATGGTAATCATGTGATTTAAGTCCCATAAGCTTCCTATCCTTTTCATTCACCAAACTAGAAAAGTTGGAACAATAACCTTGCGGAGCCCTTAAGTTGTGTAATGTGCCACAGAACATGTCTTTTTCATCTTTAGTTAATGTGTAGCAGGCTGCAGGAAGTAATGTCTTCTCGCCTTGACTTTTAGCCTGCAACTCTTGTCTTATCCCAAAATGTGCCAGATCCTTTCGAGCTTGCAACCCATCTTTCGTCTTGCCCGGAACATTTAGTAATGTTCCGATAATACTCTCAGCCACATTCTTCTCAGTGTGCATGAAATCAATACAATGTTGGACCAAATTATACCGCCAATACCTAAGTCGTCGATTCCATATGTTGAATTTCTTCCAATAGGTCTGTTCTTTCTGTCCGGAATTTGTGCTACCACCCCCTTCTGATTTTCTCTTTTTTGTTTTCCCCCCTCTTCCAGTCGAAGTCTCCATCAGTTCTGAATCTTTATCCTTATATCCCTTCCCCCACATATTCCGAATAAATTTAACCTCGTTGAATATTTCTTCCCCTGTCATAGGATCTGCAGCAGTTCCCCACTCTTCTTTTCCATTGAATGCCTTAGTTTGCTTTCTGAAGGGATGACTATATGGTAGATATCTTCGGTGACCACCATAACTCTGCTTGGCAGAGAACGGAAGTCTTACACAATGAGTTTCTTTCCTGCACACCACACAACCATGGAATCCACTATAAGGACAGCCACATAATGCACCAAGAGCAGGGTAATCATTAATCGTCCATAAGACAACAGCACGTAAAGTGAATTGTTCCTGTGCATAGGAATCATATGTTTCAACACCTTCTTCAAACAAGAGCTCCAGATCATCGATCAAAGGATCCAAAAACACATCGATATCGTTTCCAGGCGTTCCCGATATTAATAACGAAAGCATGATGAACTTTCTTTTCATACACAACCAAGGTGGAAGGTTGTAAATGACAGTTAATACTGGCCACACACTGTGATTCCTATTCCCTCTGTTTACATCAACCCCGTCTGTGGAAATGCCAAGCCGAAGATTTCTTGGATCAGATGCAATTTCCGGAAATTTGTCGTCTATTGCTTTCCATGCAGGTGAATCAGATGGGTGCCGTAGAACACCGGGCTTTTTCGAACTGGTGGAGTGCCATATCAAATCTTTTGATATGCTTTTCACTTTATAAAGTCGTTTCAGTCGTGGAATAAGGGGGAAGTACCATAATACCTTTGTAGGAACATTTTTGTATATGACTTTAGTCTTCTCATCCACCTTCCACCGTGACATGCCACAAGTTGGACATACCACCATGTCCTTGTAATCCTTCCTGTAAAGAATGCAGTTGTTAATGCAAGCATGTATCTTTTCGTATCCTGACCCCATTGCTGTCATTATCTTTTTGGCCTCATATGTGTTGTTCACCATCTCGTTACCTTCTGCAGGCAGCATCCTTTTCAACAGAAGTAGCATTTCAGTAAAGCAATTATTTGTCATTCCATGCTTACTCTTCAAGTTTAGTAGTTCAACTGTTGCAGACAACTTTGTGAAGTTAGGACAATATTTATACAAGGGCTTCTCCGCATCTGCAAGTAGTTCTTGAAACTTGTCAATGTCAGCTATGAAATTGTCTTCCGTAGCTTTTACCATTTCTATTGTTTCTGCAGCATCTGTTGGAAATTCTACTGCATCAAACTGGTTGAAAGTTGTTGGCTTGTCTTCTTCTCCATGTTTAATCCACCTTGTATAATTCCGATCGAATCCCTTAACGAGTAAGTGGTAATGGACCTCATCCACCGAAAGAGAGAAGTGGTTTAAACAGCTGACACATGGACATGGAATAGTATTCGTTGACATATTCAGATGAGAAACCACAAAATCGATAAATGCTACAACTCCATCCATATATGGTTCACTGTTTCTATCGGTTACCATCCAAGACTTATCCATAACTACAGCCTAACTACAGCAATTACGAGCATATTACAGCATAACTAAACCAATTACGAGCATATTAGAGCATAACTACAGCAATTACGAGCATATATCAAAGCATAAAATTCAAAAATTAGCATATATTTAACACATGACTTACTGAAATTAGGGATGAAATCGTTGTGGATGAATCCGATTAGAAGCGGCAGCTAGTGTGGTTTCCAATTGAGAGAATAAGCTTTCCACTTAGGTATTTCAATCAAATCTAGAACCAATTGTTGTTGTATAAGAGGGAAAAAAGGATATGATTGGGGTTCTTGTTTTAGGCGGCAAAATAGAAGAGAGTGTGGCTACTGCTGTGTGTAGCAATGAATTAGGGTTCAAACATAACCATATGTACCCTCTACTTTACTAATTTATTATACTACTTTGCTGAAAATCAAATTTAATCACTTATTAATCTGAAGTTTAAATAGAAGATAATTTCTAATATCAAAATTTTAATTAAAAAAAACAAGATCACAAAATTAGCTTCATTCCCATATTTTTAAAATAATTTTGGGATCAAAAATGAATTTATTATGATTTTTACAAGTTTTACCTCAAAATGAAAATTAATTTTCAAAAATCATTTTAAAATACCAAAACTCCAAATTTAATTCATCTAATTTTAATGCATTGTGATGTTGGGGAAAAATAATCGAAAAATCGGGAATTTATCTTATACGACATTTTTTGAGGGATCTGGCCAAAGTACTACTCGAAAGAACGAGATTCGACCCCGAAAGTGGAAATAATTTTTTTTAATGCATTTTTCGACGATCCAACCGTACGGATGTTAATGGATACGCATTGTGATGTTGGGGAAAAATAATCGAAAAATCGGGAATTTATCTTGTACGACATTTTTTGAGGGATCTGGCCAAAGTACTACTCGAAAGAACGAGATTCGACCCCGAAAGTGGAAATAATTTTTTTTAATGCATTTTTCGACGATCCAACCGTACGGATGTTAATGGATACGCATTGTGATGTTGGGGAAAAATAATCGAAAAATCGGGAATTTATCTTGTACGACATTTTTTGAGGGATCTGGCCAAAGTACTACTCGAAAGAACGAGATTCGACCCCGAAAGTGGAAATAATTTTTTTTAATGCATTTTTCGACGATCCAACCGTACGGATGTTAATGGATACGCATTGTGATATTGGGGAAAAATAATCGAAAAATCGGGAATTTATCTTGTACGACATTTTTTGAGGGATCTGGCCAAAGTACTACTCGAAAGAACGAGATTCGACCCCGAAAGTGGAAATAATTTTTTTTAATGCATTTTTCGACGATCCAACCGTACGGATGTTAATGGATACGCATTGTGATGTTGGGGAAAAATAATCGAAAAATCGGGAATTTATCTTGTACGACATTTTTTGAGGGATCTGGCCAAAGTACTACTCGAAAGAACGAGATTCGACCCCGAAAGTGGAAATAATTTTTTTTAATGCATTTTTCGACGATCCAACCGTACGGATGTTAATGGATACGCATTGTGATGTTGGGGAAAAATAATCGAAAAATTGGGAATTTATCTTGTACGACATTTTTTGAGGGATCTGGCCAAAGTACTACTCGAAAGAACGAGATTCGACCCCGAAAGTGGAAATAATTTTTTTTAATGCATTTTTCGACGATCCAACCGTACGGATGTTAATGGATACGCATTGTGATGTTGGGGAAAAATAATCGAAAAATCGGGAATTTATCTTGTACGACATTTTTTGAGGGATCTGGCCAAAGTACTACTCGAAAGAACGAGATTCGACCCCGAAAGTGGAAATAATTTTTTTTAATGCATTTTTCGACGATCCAACCGTACGGATGTTAATGGATACGCATTGTGATGTTGGGGAAAAATAATCGAAAAATCGGGAATTTATCTTGTACGACATTTTTTGAGGGATCTGGCCAAAGTACTACTCGAAAGAACGAGATTCGACCCCGAAAGTGGAAATAATAATTTTTAATGCATTTTTCGACGATCCAACCGTACGGATGTTAATGGATACGCATTGTGATGTTGGGGAAAAATAATCGAAAAATTGGGAATTTATCTTGTACGACATTTTTTGAGGGATCTGGCCAAAGTACTACTCGAAAGAACGAGATTCGACCCCGAAAGTGGAAATAATTTTTTAATGCATTTTTCGACGATCCAACCGTACGGATGTTAATGGATACGCATTGTGATGTTGGGGAAAAATAATCGAAAAATCGGGAATTTATCTTGTACGACATTTTGCCGTAAAACTGGGGTACAAAATTTAGGTACCGAATGATGTGGCATTGCTGATGTGTCAATTTGGAATGTTTTAATTGGTGATATTGATGTGAATGCAGGGGGGTCCATTAATTTATAACCAATTAAATAATGACACATGTCATTTTGTACATATTTTTGTACCCAATTTGGTACCTCTAGCATTATTCTAAAAATATATATTCGTCTAAAAACCGGCAACATCACTTTACCAATTCACTTCCCCCCAAAATATCAAACTTCCCCCCAATTCACTTTCAACATCACTTTACCCAACTCACATTCAAACTCTCCCTCTCTGTGCACCATAATCTCTCCACAACTTTCAGTCGGTGAAATTAGGTTACACCGTCGGTCAGATCTGGTGACCCAATCTGGTTTATTTTCTTGAAATTAGGGTTTTTTCCACCGGCGTTTAAATCACCTTGCTTGTCGCAGGTAAACCATTCTTCCATAGACTATTTCAGTTATTGCATGTTTGAGAGATATATGTTTGAGATATATGGTTGGAGAGATTGCATATTTGAGTTGTATTTGAGAGATTGAGACGAATTGAGTTCCAATTATATGAATAATACTACTTATGCTTTAATGTTGATGTATTGATATCTGACATTGTTGTGCTTGTTGTCTGCAGCTAATTTGAGTACCATGGGAAATAAGTACAGGTTAGTTGTTTACTATGGGGGTAAGTTCATGACAAAGGTTAAGTGGCAATACACCGGTCCTAAGGCAAAGGTGTTCGACGGAATGGAAGTCTACAACATGACTGTTAAACAAGTTAGGGATTTGGTAGCGGATGTAGTTTCGGATGATGATAAGCTTTATTTCATGAAAGATGGGGTGACCCCGGATCATGGATATGGTTTGATCCTTGGAGACAGTGACTTAAAAGAGTTGGCTGTTGCTTCTACCATGACTGGAGTCTGCAAGATTCATGTCTTCCATTCCTGGTCCACAGCTACTGCACCAGTTTGCGTTGAAGAAGAATACCTAGGTAGACTAATTTTTGACTTCTCATATTTATGCATTTGTATGTATATTGAACAGATAAATCCTGTAATTGCTAAGGGTTCTTATACTGGTTGTAGGTGAGGACAATGAGGAATTTGAGGAACAATATTCAACGGAAGAGTGTAGCGAAGAAGAAGAAAGCACAGAAGTAGAAGACGAAGGAGAAAACGCAGAAGAAGAAGTAGAAGAGTGCAAAAAGGTGCAACAAAAGAATGATGTCAAAGCTAAGAGGGGGCTAACCAGGTTGCCGAAGCTGCGTACCAGGTTTACAAACTCTGGTGGAAAAAGACATGAGGTTAAATTTGACTCACTTGGTAGGTTAATGGGGGAATACAGATCAGAATTTACGAGCTTTTTGGGAGACACGGTCAGGGAGCATGTTGGCTTAAGATGGTTAACATGGAAGGAGGTGCCAAAAGAAGTGAAGGCTAAGCTGTGGGATCAAGTAACGGTAAATCAGCTACTTCGCATTAAGTACTCTAAATATATGTTACATTTTTAATATGAAACACTATTGTTGAACTTATCTGCTTGCCTTTTATGTGTATTAACACCATGTATTATATATTGCAGCATTTTTTTGATATAGAACTTTGTCGTCGAAAGTTTACAATGACTCGGCTTGGTGGGCTGCTTCGCAATTTCAGAAGAAAGATGTATGCAAGATTCATACAACCTAACCTGAATAAACCAGCAAAGCTTGCAAAAGTTCCTAGGCAGTATCGTACACTGGTAGAGCAAGCTGATTGGGATAGGTTCGTAGCCCACACGCAAACGGATAAATTCAAGGTTGTAATACTTTAATATACGGATCATCGTTTGAATTAACGTATTTTTCCAATGCACTTTGCTGAAATAATTCTTTTGACCATTGGAAGGATGTCTCCAAAACTACGAAAATTGCGCGATCACGGTCAGTTTTTGATCATCGCTTGGGACGAGGAGGATACCCTCGTCTCAAAGAAAAATTGGTAATTCAGATGTGTTTTTATTGTGTTACTAGTGATTATTTTGGATATTAAATGTCTGATTGTGTCATCGTTGCATTATGCAAGGTTTCAAAAAATGAAATAAAGGTTGATGATGTCCCCACCCGTGCTTTTATGTGGAGGAAGGGGAGGGAAAACAAAGATGGAGAGTTGGGAGATCCAAAAGTGAAGAGCATGGCAGATTATTTAGTAAGTTTAAATATGAGAGTTAGTATATCCTAAAGTGAAGAACATGTCCTTGTTACTAATTTTCTTCACTTTTTTCTTTACAGATGGATATTGAAGCACAGATAAAGGACGGACTAATCAAGATTGGGCCGGACGAGGATGCCCTTACAGTGGTTTTTGGCAGGGAGCAGGGTTCATACTTGAGAGGTGTTGGTTGTGGAGTCACTCCCAGTGCGTACTGGCATTGTCCTCGGCAAAGGACAACAGGAAAAGATAAAATCAAGATTCTGGAGCTTCAATTGGAAAATGAGAAACTGCTGCGTGAGAAGAAGGATGAAGAGCTGAAGAACCTGTCGTTGCAGATGGAGGCAACGAACAATAAACTGAATAAAGTCATGGCTCAATTGGATTCGCAAGGACTGCTTTCAGCAACAAAACAAGATGTAAACACTACGTAAATTGTTGGAGTTTTTTGTGTTGGAATTTAGTTATCTTGTGTCTATATTCCAAAACATAGTTTACAAAACTTGTGTTATCACTTGACTTTCCCATTTCACGTTACATTCTGTAGGGAACACCGATAAGTGGGAATGGTTCGAGGGACAGCTTCATTAATGTTACCATCCCAGCATCGAAAGAGTTTTTAACACCTGTAAGTAATGGCTACTTTAATTTCTTTTTAATTTTTTCCAAGTAGTTGCTGATTTCTTGTCCAAATTTCTTAAATTGTAGGTTAAATCTGTGGAGAAGCAAGTGACTCCTACTGCCGACACATCCATAATGGCGCAAAAGGTGATCACTGCCGACACATCCATAATGGCGCAAAATGTCATCACCACCAGGAGGAAAGTTTATATATCTCCGCGTACCACTAAATCACAAGAAGATCCAACAATTGTGCAACAGGTATTACAACATGGCTAAATGCACATGTATATTGAGATTAACTTTAACTTTAATATGTTGGCAATTATGCTTCTACTTTTGTAGGAAAAGGTAATTAGATCCGGAACCAGGAAGAAGATTAATTTATCTCAGCCTAGCACTATCTCTGGTCAAATGCCATCTCAGTCAAATCAAACCTCAACAGTTGTCCAATCGGTATGCATTATATTTCTAAATGCGTATGTATATTAGTTCACTTTACCTTTATGATGTTAATTATGCCACGTACGTTTTTTAGCCAATGAAGTGTACTCTGTATATGTTGAATTTGAACAACCCGGTTGCACGTGGTACGGCTATCCTTTCAGACCAGAAAGGACAAACCATTCATGGAGTCCCCCCTACAAGATGATTGCTATAGAGTTTCTGTTGATGAAGTTGTGAAGGGGGCAACATTCTTACCTTATGAAGCCGGTGATATGCGCACAGTTGAGGATGCTTTGGGTTCTTTTGTGGCTTGGCCCAAAAACCTTATCAAGATAATTGATCATCAAGTACGTTTCTTACTTTGCATTCCATTTTGGTTGTGTGCATTTAATATCCTGCTTTATAATTTTGTTTAAAATGATGGAGCTTTAATTAAATAACATTACTTGTCCAACGGTCTTAACTTGCTTATCTATAGAATTACATTACTTGTGTTAGAATGGTCTTAACTTGAGGGCTGTTGGAATGATCATCGTATTTGTTTTCATGTTTTACTCTAGGTACCAAATCCAACGGCCAATGGGAAAGGGGAAGAACATAGCGTAGCTCAAGCTAAGGAAGAACATAGCGCAGATCAAGTTAAGGAGAAGAAGAGATGTAATACCATTACTGGTTCCCCAGTAACACGTTCAAAGGCTAAGGCGAACAAGGCAGACAAGCTGAGGAAGAAGCGGAAGCTGGTGGTGTAATTGTAAACTGAATTTGACTCATGTTAATGTGGTTTTCTGGTTGTGAACTTTTCGATAAGTTGTTAATTTTCTGTACTCTGGTTATGGTTATGTGGTTTTTATGGATTGTGGAGTTATACTCCATATCGTTGTTATGGATCATGGATTTAGTATGGATTTTATGGATTAATATGGACTAGTTTGGAATTTGGCATTTTTTTTACTTGTATTTTGGCATTTTACTTGTTTGCATATTGTGGCCTTTTTGAATTGGATTGTGGCCTTTTGGTATTGTGATTTGTATCGGCTTTTTGGTACGGCCGTGGTCATTTATATTACAAATGAAACCTGTTTGTGATGTGGTTAAGTATGTGTGGCTAGTACCACACTTCAGCCACACTACCTATTATATTATATTGGGGGATAGTTACTACAATTATTAGTGACTAAAAGCAGTTATTTAATAGTATATAAAACATACAAACGACTACAGAAAAATTATAAAATGTGGCCATACCCAAGTTTTTTGCCACGATTTACCAATAAATAGTGCGACCAAAACTAAGCCTTTGATGAATGTTGGTATTTAGCCACGTTATTAATTATCTTTAGCCACGACCCATCCTGTGGCTGAAAGCTGGTATTTAGTCACACTTTTGAGCTTAAAACAGGGGCTGTCAGACCCAAGGGGTGGTATGCTTTAGTCACTCTGTTTTGAGTTACAGCCACACATCTGGGGTGTGGCCGTAGGGGGCGTAAAATGATCCGACCTTAGGTGACACTTTGCTGAAAAATTAAAACGTGACGTAAAGTGCTTAGCCACACGTATTTTATGTGACGGAAGCCAAAATTTGACATAGTATATATTACGTCATTACCTTTGACCACAAAGATTCTCGTCAACATTTGATGATATTGACTGCACCACTTCACAATCTTTGAACTACTTCACTTCAATTAATAATATTGATGGATACCCTAAACGTAATATAATTATATATAATTATGGTAAATAGGTTAAGAAGAGAAATATTTTCGAAGAAGAAGTAAATAAAGAAGAAGTAACGTACCGGTTTACTATATGAACTTCAGAGATTCATAATATGCTTATATAGAATATACTATGAAGCTAATGTGGAAATATGTCTTATTAATAAATTAAAAGTACTTAAAAAGATGATGTATTTGTTCATGTAAAATGTTAAAAATTACTTATGAATTAAAATAATTTAAAATTTTATGTTAAAAGATATGCATGACCAAGGAATTGGTTCTATTTTTCTTACTAAAATCTCTCATTTTCCAAAAATATCACGAGTAAACCTTTACTTATTTATTTTAAAACTTATTTTATTACTTTTAATTACATGCAATTATCTTTTTAACTAAAACATGTTACTTTTTTAATTTTTCCTTACTAAACCACTCATTTTCTAAAAATATTACGGGCAACCCGTTACTTATTTATTTTAAAACATATTTTAAAACTTTTAGTTATTTTAAAAAGTTTAACACACCAACTTATTTTTTTAACAAATACAATTAATAAAATATTAAAATATAAATAATAATAATAATAATTATTATTAAAAACAGTTCGTGCGTCGCACAGACGAAACATTAAAAGTTTGGCAGTCGGTCGGTACTTATTGATTTTACTTAATTATCTTTACTTATTTTTATCAAATGCAATTAATAAAACATTAAAACATAAATTATAAAAATAACAATTATTAATAACAATTTGTGCATCACACATGTTTTAAGCTTACTATTATATGTTTTAAGCTTACTATTATATAATAACCGAAACATTAAAAGTTTTGGTTTCGATTTTCGATAACTTATTTTATTTAATAAAATAATATAAAGTATAAATATAAAACACATTACTTTTTAATGAAAATATATTAACTTTTATAAACACGCCTAAAAATAAAATTTAGTATAATATATATTTCAGTCATTAATATTGTATTTTTTTAATTATATATATTTCAATTATTAATACATTTCAAAAATTATCATACACTATATATTCTTAATTAAAATGTCAATTATACTATATTCTATATACTAGCTTAAAACCCGTGTGATGCACGGATTGTTATTAATAATCATTATTTTTATTATTTATGTTTTAATATTTTATTAATTTACATTTGCTAAAAAAATAAGTAGGCGTGTTAAACTTTTTTAAATAATTAAAAGTATTAAAATAAATTAATAACTGTTTATCCGTTATATTTTTGAAAAAGTAGGGGTTTTAGTAAGGAAAAATAGAAAAAGTAACATGTTTTATCTGAAAAGGGAAAAATGGAAAGAGTGACATGTTTTTAGTAAGGATTTTGTTAGAAAAAAATAGAAAAAGTAATGTATTTTAGCTGAAAAGGTAGATGGTTATAAAAATGTTATTATTTAATAATAATTTCTTTAGAAAATGAAAAAATTGAAAAAGTAACATGTTTCAGCTGAAAAAGTGCTCATAATTAAAAGTATTAAAATAGATTTTAATACTTTTAATTATTAAAATAAAAAAATAGATTTTTAAAATAAATAAGTAAGGGTTTGCCCGTGATATTTTTGGAAAATGAGGGGTTTTAGTAAGAAAAAATAGAAAGAGTAGCATGTTTTTGTTAAAAAAGATAACCGCCCGTGTTTTTTTTAGAAAAAAAGAAGATTTTGTTAGAAAAAAATATAAAAAGGTCATGTATTTTAGCTGAAAAGGTAATTGGTTATAAATAATGTTATTATTTAGTGATAGTTTTAAAAAAAAATAAGCAAAGGCAATTAAATAAAATCACTAAGTACCGACCGTCCGTCCATCCGACTACCAAACTTTTAATGTTTCGTCTTTAATAATATAACTTAAAACCCGTGCGATGCACGAATTTTTTTTAATAGTTGTTAATTTTATTATTTATATTTTATTAATTGTAACGGTTTGCCCGTGATATTTTGGAAAAAGAGGGGTTTTAGTAAGAAAAATAGAAAGTAACATGTTTTCGTTGAATTTTAAAATATAAAAGTAACGATTTGCCCGTGATATTTTTGAAAAAAGAGGGGTTTTATTAAGAAAAATACAAAAGGTGACATGTTTTAGTTCAAAAAGATAATTGTAAATTAAAATTATTAAAATAGATTTTAAAGTAAATAAGCAAGGGTTTGCGCATGATATAATTGGAAAAGTAGAGATTTTAGTAAGGAAAATAGAAAATATAACATGTTTTAGGCTTTTAGCAGAAAAAGGTAATTGCCCATTTTAACTGAAAGGGTTACTGAGTATAATAATTTTTATAATAATTAAATAAACAATTAAATAAGGCAAGTACCGTACCAAAAAAACATGTACCAAAACTTTCAATGTTTCGTCTTTAATAATATAGTATAGATAGATAGATAGATTTATAATATTAGTATTTTATGCTAATAAATGGAATAGTCCGCGATATTTTTGAGGTTTTAGTTAAGAGAAATATTAGTTATGAAATATAAAAATGAATATACGTTTTGGAAAAAAAAAGCTAATCGGTTAGTCATTAATTATTATAATATTATTATTTTATTTTATTAAATAGATCTATTCGTGATATTTTTGGAAAATGGGAGGTTTTAGTTAGGAAAAATAGAAAAATAGAAATTTTAGTTGGAAAATATAAAAAAGAATATACAATTTGGCTAAAAAAATGTAATGAGTTTGTTATTAGCAATTATAATTTTATTATGTTATTTTAGTAAATGAAATTGTTTGCAATATTTTTGGAAAATAAGATGTTTTAGTTAGGAAAAATAGAAAAGATATTCTATATAATAATTTTAATATTTTATCTAACGGTTTTCATCGATTTGATCAAAAATATCTAACGGCTATGAATTGAGTGACCAGACTACAAAAACTTTCATGACCAAACTACAAAACTTTCAATGTTTCGTCTTTAATAATATAGTATAGATTCCATTATTAATACAAAAAATATATATAAAAAACATTTTTATTATAAAAATTATTATATTATATTAAAAGGAGATCATGTTTATCACGAGTTATTATAAGCTACTAGCGTGACAGCCCGTGCAAGGCACGGGCCTGCATAGAGATGTCAATAATTTTTATTGCGAAAAAGTTGGTCGTGATCGATTTATTAGTTTAAAATGACATGATTATTATTATTATTAATTTCTTAAATAATAATTAAATTTCCAATGTCGTGAAAAGAAATTTATTAAAATGATCAATTAAGTGTAACATAAATAATTATTGTAGCATAATTGTTCGTGTATAACATAGATGTTTGTAAACTCATGTGATTTTAATGTAATAAAAGTATATTTGTAAAAAAGATAATCATGTATGTGAGATTATATATTCAGATATATTACAAATTTTCTTAATTTTTTATATCTTATACATAATATTTTTTTTTGATAATCAAGTAATTCATTAATAAACGGTCATACGACATCTACAAAAATAATCAAAATAGAACAAACACGTAATAAAATAGATCAAATCAGAATTTTCTTCACCCCGAACTATGATTGTTGAGCAAATCATTCATTGTAGCACATCACTCGTTCATATCGCTGAAGTTTGCAGCCTTTTTAGAGAGACAATCTAATAATCTGTTGTAGTCGTGCAATATATAGATATAGATATATATATATATATATATATATATCTAATTCGTCCATACGTATTCGAACAATTAATCGTAATTGCGACTCCATACAATCCAAATCAATGAACGACTATTATAAATCCTACAGATCTACGATCTCGGATACTAAAACAAATCAAACTCTCACAAGGAAAGAGAACAAACCCGAAGAATGGGTAGAGAAAATCCACTAAACGGGGTACTAAAACTCTCAATAATGAGAGAGACCTATACAAATCGAAAACAAAATCAAAAGAAAACAGTAAAGAGGGGTCTTATTACCAACTTTTTGGTTAATCACAACCCCTTAAATAAAAATTATGAGTTAAGATTTTTTTGGCGGAAGAATAGATAATATAAATGAGCGGTTATTGTATAATCACAAAGTCTACAATACATGTCAATAAGACATTTTACTTTTTTATCATTTATTTTCGTGTTCGTGTAATTTCATGCATCAAAAATTAAATCAAACACTAAATTTTCGTGTCATAAATCAAATTTTTGTGAAAGATGTGAACGGTGAAGGAATGATAAAAAAATGGACAAATTAGTGACATGTGAGATTTATTAAAGTTGTAAAGAATAATATGTCTTTTGGAAAGATAAAAATAAAGGAGTGTACATTTCGAAAATAAAACTGTTAACAAATAAATGAGACGAACAAATTGTATAATAATTATTTCATAATTTAATGAAAAATATCAACGCTAACTTTCTTAATTTAAAAAATTTTAACTAACGAATAATGAGATCCTTGTATCTAATATGTAATTTATATTAGATCAAATATTATTATTATATTTTATGTATAAATATTTGACGAGTTCAAATAAATATAAATTATATCAATTAACAATATAATTGGTATTTTTTAATTGAAAAGAAACATGTATAATAAAAAATTTACAAACATGATCGGATATGTAGTTATATACAAAGCTACAAAAACAATCATAATGGTATATAAATAATATAAGTCAACGTCCTATATACTTAAAATTTAAATTATGAAAAGAATAAAAGGAGATAATGTGATTTACCTAATAGGAATTCTAAATTACAAATCAAAAGTTAACTTAGCATAGTGGTTAAGACATGAAATTGCTAAAATGAAGTTAAGGTTTCGATTCTTAATGAGAACACAAATTAATTAATTTTTAGCATAACTTATAGAAAGTGGCATTTTTGTGATTTTTCAACAAATAAGGGTAAAATTGTAATTTCACAGCCATTTTTTGGGCTCAATTTACCCTTAGACGCCATTTAATATATATAAGTAGATAGATAGATTTACCTATATATATATATATATATATATATATATAATAACGTAAATAAAAAATACAAATTTATATAAATAATATGGACCAATATTTTATTTACTCAAAGGTTCAAAATAAAAAAAAGAATATAGAATTAGAGAAAATAATGTGACTTATCTAATAAAATCTTTAAAGTAAACTCAAAAAGCAACTTAGCATAGCGGTTAGGTTTTGGACTTCTTAGAAGGAGGTTGGGGGTTCGATTCTCTACAATAACAAATATTAACATATTTTTGCATAATAATATAACAATGGTATTTTTGTTATTTTTCAAAAAATAGGGGTAAAATCGTAACTTCACAAGCATTAAAATAGCAAAATTTGCCCTTGTGTTGGCCTATTATATATAGTAATAGATAGATAGATAGAAGTAATAGATAGATAGATAGATAGATTTTTTACTAAAATCTCGTAAGTGAAAAAAAAAATACGACAAAAAATGTTTAAACTTATGAAAAGTTAGTCAAATGAACCCCTGTAGAGTAAATCGTATTTTGTCATTATTCAAAAAATAGGATTATCTTAAAAATTTCAAGAATTTACTTTTTTCGTTATATTTAATAATACTAAAAAATTACAAAATAGTTTATATCATTAAATAAATTAAAATAAATTAAATTATGATTACAATCATGTAAAAGGAAAGGTCCAGTTACTACAAATAGCAGGCTGAACCCGTTACTTAAGTTAGACCTCTCATCTTATTCAAATCCAGGCCCATACTCAACAACATCAATACACACCCTCATTCGTCTATAAATACCACACCTAGCCTCCACCCTTGGGTTCTTTTCTCATTTTCCCCCAATCTCCCTCTCTCTCTCTCTCTCTCTAAAACAAACAAAAAACTAACTCAGTCCGAGTGAGCCAAATTCAAACACAAAACCAGTAGAAATGGACATGGAAGAAGAGTACGATCCAGCTTACAACGAAGACGAAGGCGAGGACATAACTCAGGAAGATGCCTGGACTGTAATCAGCGCGTATTTCGATGAGAAAGGCCTGGTTAGACAACAACTCGACTCGTTCGATGAGTTTATTCAAAACACGATGCAGGAAATCGTTGACGAGTCGGCTGATATCGAGATTCGCCCCGAGTCTCAGCATAATCCTGGCCATCAGAACGATTTCGCTGAGGTACCTTTCGATTTTTCGCCTTTTATTTTCTGATTTTTTTGATTGTGTATATGAATTAGGTTAGTTTTGTATTGGATATTTGTGTGTGTGTGCGTGATTCTAGGGTTTTGAGAGTGTTTTCATGGAGATGGTTAAGTAGAATGAGGTATACAGGTGGATTTGATGTTGTGGACGAAATGAATTAGGAATTGTTATTATGTTCGTGAGCTAGTTACGTTTTATAAAATTAGTGTGCAACGGTGTTACGAAAATAGGAATTGTAGTATGTGTCTTATGTGTATGCGTTAAGTTATGTTGGTGAATAGATTGGACTTCTTTTTATTTTCGTTGTGTGTAAGTATGAGTTAATGTGTATAGGCAGTTCAGTTCTATTTAATTGCCTTCACTAATGTGTGTGAGTTTGTGAAAGGAAAAGTATAATGAGGCAGGCGGATCTGATACTGTGGAAAGAAGTAACATAGGATTTTTTTTCATTAGGCTTTTGTGCTAGTTACATAATATAATCAGTGTCTTGTGGCATTACGGTTCTTATATTACAAACATGTCTAGTAATTTAAATGTAGAAGTTACATTTCACTTACTGCGGTCATTATTTGTGGGTTTTTTTATTGCCTTGTTTTAGGTTACTTCTGTGAATAGATTGAATTTCTACTTTTGTTATTGGCATTGTGAATATTTATATTTATTTAAATGTGTATGTGTGTATTTCTAGGGATTTGTTAGTGTTTTTGGAGAAGTAATAGTAGAATAGAATTAACTTTTGTTAAACTGATTGTGGTAATATGCGTGTGTGCGCTTAATTCAAGGGTTTTGTGAGTGTTAGTGGAGAAGGAAAAAATAGAACGAGGCAACTGGATATAATGTTGTGGAATAAGTAGAATTTGAACTGTTACATGGTTATGGAAGTAGGTGGTTTGCCTCATGTATTGTTTGGCAGTTCATATGACTTCTATCTTTAGTGGAACATGTTGTTTTACATAGTTGTACTGTATTTTCCTCACTTTCATGACCAGGGAATTGATGGCCCAAAAATTATTTACTCGCTTAATGACTAGTGAGTTCTGACATGCTTGGCAATTTCCTAGGCTCAAATGTAAACTAGTGTTTCCATATTTTCTAATCGATTATTTTCCTAAATCTATGCAAGGACTTCAACAGTATCTGCTTCATAATTTCTTATTTTCTCTTTTTAATGCAGACTATATACAAGATTAAATTTGGTCAGATATTTCTTAGTAAGCCAATGATGACAGAATCGGACGGAGAAACAGCAACTTTATTCCCCAAAGCTGCTAGGTTGAGGAATCTCACTTACTCTGCTCCCTTATATGCTGATGTCTCAAAGAGAGTCATTAAAAAGGGACATGATGGTGAAGAAGTCACCGAAACGCAGGACTTCAACAAAGTTTTCATTGGGAAGGTGCAATTATATGAATTTATATTTGTTTTAAATGATAATTTGAAGCCCGACTGTCAACTTCATAACTTCTTGTTCTTCATTTCAGGTTCCTATAATGCTTAGGTCTAGCTACTGTACTCTGTATCAGAACAACGAGAAGGATTTAACTGAACTGGGTGAGTGCCCCTATGATCAGGGTGGTTATTTTATCATCAATGGCAGTGAGAAAGTTTTGATTGCTCAAGAGAAGATGAGCACCAATCATGTCTATGTATTTAAGAAAAGGCAACCCAACAAGTATGCCTATGTTGGAGAAGTGCGCTCTATGGCAGAATCCCAGAATAGGCCTCCCAGTACTATGTTTGTTCGGATGCTCTCGAGGACTAGTGCGAAAGGGGTATGCAGCATTCATATCTGTATCTGTGCATTCCTGCATTTTTTCCTTTAGCGAGTTTATAATGTTTGCTAGTTTTTTACATTTAGTATAATATGTGTACTTTAAATTTCTAAATGCAGGGATCCTCAGGACAGTATATTCGTGCAACACTTCCATACATTCGCACCGAGATTCCTATTATCATTGTCTTTCGGGCACTAGGATTTGTTGCTGACAAAGATATTTTAGAACATATTTGCTATGACTTCGCGGATACCCAAATGATGGAGTTATTGAGGCCTTCCTTAGAGGAAGCATTTGTTATTCAAAATCAACAGGTATGTCTCTGGTCGTCTTATTCTCGTTTCAGTTAATTCGTTTAGGTATAGGCATAGCTATTACTAAATTTGCAGTACAGTCGTGTTTTGTAACAAATCGTTTAGAGACTTATGGAGTCCAGATGGTAAAGGGTTTTACTCAATATCCTACTGAAAAAAACTGGATCCAAAATGGAAAAATGGTTTAATTATTAGAGTTTTGACTGCAGTAAAATAGATTTTTGACTATTGATACATGTAACATATATCTCTATGCTCCATTGAGCGTGTTTAAATGAATACTCCTTTATTGGTAATTGTTTTATTTTCTGGGCTGACCTCTTTCAAAAATGATCAGTGCCAATAAAAATGTTAAAAAGAACAGTAAATGAGACACTATTAGAATAATAAAGTACTTGAGACATGTTTTCAAATTTTGTGAGAATATGATGCTATTGTTTTTTAAGATTTGAAATTGAATTATAAAAAAGGTTATAAAATAAATCTTATAGGAGTAAATGTATATTAAATATATTAATATGAACCATAGTGTGAACGACTTGTTGACTTGAAAAGACTTGTCATCTTGACAGTAAACTACCGACTTGGAGTTGTAATAACATCACTCATTTAGAGTGGCTGCCTTGTTTATTTCTTAAATTTTATTTAATGTCTCTACTTAATATGTATCGGGGCATGCTTTTTAACATTCCTTCTCTTTTCTTTTTGTGTCAAAATTTTGTTTAGGTGGCGCTTGATTACATTGGAAAAAGAGGAGCTACTGTTGGTGTAACAAGGGAAAAGCGAATTAAGTATGTGATTGTCTGTAGTATTACATGAGCAGGGCTGATTGCAGACAAAGTCTAATATTTATTTCCCCTAACAGGTATGCCAAGGAAATTCTTCAAAAAGAGATGCTTCCTCATGTTGGGGTTGGAGAGTACTGTGAAACAAAGAAAGCATACTATTTTGGGTATGTTACAGTTATCATACTATTTTGGGTATGTTACTGTTACGGTTACAGATGCTTCTAATTATGTTTCAAGAAAACTAAATGCCGTTCTACTAGGTATATCATTCACCGCCTTTTGCTTTGTGCCATTGGCCGAAGAGCGGAGGACGATAGGGATCATTATGGCAACAAGAGGATGGATCTTGCTGGACCTTTGCTGGGTGGTCTTTTCCGGATGGTATGTGTCTGGTTATTATGTGGATTATATATTTTCTGTATTTCTTTTATTTTTCATTTTTGGGATCAGGAGCTAAACTGGTGTTAATTATCGTAATGCAGTTGTTCAGAAAGTTGACGAGGGATGTTAGAGGTTATGTACAAAAGGTTGAATGAATACTATAACTTCAATGTAGTTTATATATTAGTTTGTCTTATTCATCCTGCATATCTAACTTTTTTTTGTGCATGTATAGTGTGTTGATAATGGGAAAGACGTGAACCTGCAGTTTGCAATCAAAGCAAAAACGATTACAAGTGGTCTTAAATACTCACTTGCTACTGGGAACTGGGGGCAGGCAAATGCAGCTGGTACAAGAGCTGGTGTTTCTCAGGTCTGATTTTTGGTGTATTGTATAAGTTTGGGTTTGTTCATAGCCCAATCAGTATTAATATCAGTTTAAGCTATCCAGTTTCCAAGTTCTTTTAAAAGCATATTCGTTTTACACATCCCACAAAAATATGGTGTGTTTGTTAAATATTTGTGCATAGATGGAACTTTTTGTCTTATTTAGCTTGTGGTGCATAAATGGTAGGTGTTGAATCGCCTAACTTACGCATCAACTTTATCACATTTGAGGAGATTGAATTCTCCTATTGGGCGTGAAGGTATTTTTATTTTTTATAATTTCCTTCATTTTTGTGTGCCATTACAGATCCAGGCTAATCATGAGCTGTTTTAATTTTCAGGAAAACTTGCAAAACCTAGGCAGTTGCATAACTCACAATGGGGAATGATGTGCCCTGCAGAGACACCTGAAGGACAGGTAAGAAAGCTGTATTATCTTTTGATTTTGCAGATACAAATATGCATTTTCGTTGACTTCGAGTGCTATCAATTAATTCTTAATTTCTCATCATTTAATACTAGGCGTGTGGATTGGTGAAAAACCTAGCGTTGATGGTGTACGTAACGGTTGGATCAGCAGCATATCCGATTCTAGAATTTTTAGAAGAATGGGGTACAGAGAATTTTGAGGTGAGCACCTTAAAATTATGTTGATAAAAGCTTGTCACATTTCCAGTTTTGCTTACTTTTTGGTTTTTAGGAAATTTCACCAGCTGTGATCACCCAAGCCACAAAGATTTTTGTCAATGGGTGCTGGGTGGGTATTCACCGTGATCCTGACATGTTGGTGAGAACTTTAAGGAGGCTGAGGAGACGGGTAATATTTTTATACATGATTTTTTTTTTGAGCTGGATTAGTGATGGATGATAATAATCAAGCATGTTTGTAGAACAGTATTAAGTGTATAAAACATAGTTGTTGACTGAATTTTTATTTCCAAATGTACAGGTTGATGTCAATACTGAAGTTGGAGTAGTTCGAGATATTCGTCTGAAAGAACTTCGGATTTATACCGATTATGGTCGTTGCAGTCGTCCACTGTTCATAGTGGAGAAGCAAAGGCTTCTCATTAGAAGAAAGGACATTGAAGCATTGCAACAGAAGGTATAATTACTTGGTTATATGTACATTCTGTTTCTTTTGTTATATTCATATGCTAATTCATTAACACTTGTTCGTTTTTCCAGGAAAGCCCAGAAGATGGTGGATGGCATGATCTTGTAGCCAAGGGTTTTATAGAGTACATTGATACAGAAGAAGAAGAAACTACTATGATTTCCATGACAATTAATGTGTGTATACCTTACATAGTCTTAGTTTCAGAAAATCACTTATATCATATTTGAAGTTCAGAAAAAACTCCAATCACTCGATCCATGTTGAATTTCAGGATCTTAGAAGTGCAAGGGAAAATCCAGAGGAGGCTTATTCTGATACTTATACTCACTGTGAAATCCATCCATCATTAATTTTGGGTGTTTGTGCTTCTATTATACCTTTCCCTGACCACAATCAGGTGAGACCCTGGGACTGGGGCTGATGGAATTTTTAGTATTATACCATTGCTCATTTGTTGGTTTTTCTCATTTTTCTGACCCCTCTCTTTCTGTTTTAGTCTCCCCGTAACACATATCAGTCAGCTATGGGTAAACAAGCAATGGGGATTTATGTTACAAATTTTCAGTTTCGTATGGTATGTAGCTCATTGAATTATTTTCTTTTATGATTAATGTTTTTTTTTAGATTACTTCAATATCGCTGTTTTTTCAGGATACATTGGCCTATGTTCTGTACTATCCTCAGAAGCCTCTTGTTACAACCAGAGCTATGGAACATTTACACTTTAGGCAACTTCCTGCTGGCATCGTAAGTCCTCTATCCTTCTGTGGATTATCAGAAAAGAATTGGTATGCAGTTTGTTGAAACATCGTGTTATACTCTTGTTCAGAATGCCATTGTTGCTATTGCCTGCTACTCTGGATATAACCAAGAAGATTCTGTCATCATGAACCAATCATCGATAGATCGTGGATTTTTTCGATCACTGTTTTTCCGGTCATACAGGTGCTTTTTTAGTAATTGTGCTAATTTTAAACACATATACTCTGTTAGTTACCTTCTTATGAGTTGTTTGTACTGTCTAATAATATTTAAACATACTTAAACAGGGATGAGGAGAAGAAGATGGGAACACTTGTTAAAGAGGACTTTGGCCGTCCAGATAGAGCTAATACCATGGTTAGCAAGGCCTTATTGACTATTTCTAGCAACTGGCTTTGTATTTAAAAAACAATTCTGCTTTTATCTGACTCTGTTCATTACAGGGTATGCGACATGGCTCATATGATAAGTTGGACGATGATGGTCTTGCTCCTCCGGTGAGTACATTGGACTTGGTTGTGCTTTTAGATTTGATATCCTTGTTGAATTATGTTCTTTAGTACTAATACTTTATATTTTTACATTATAATTATAGGGAACAAGATGTTCCGGTGAGGATGTTATCATAGGGAAGACTACTCCCATTGCTCAGGATGATGCTGGTCAGGGGCAAGCTGCATCGAGGTACACACGTCGGGATCATAGCACAAGTTTACGACACAGTGAAACAGGGATGGTTGATCAGGTAGGCATTTATATAATGTCTTTCTTAGTTTAAAGTACTTGTATGAACAAAACAATTAATTCAATAAGAAGTGTGTCCTGCAAATTTTTTATAATTATAATTTTTTACTTGATGCTACTACTGTGTTTTTGGAAACAACACTTTGAGAATGATATCTTTGTCATGTAATGCTTCTGTAGGTACTACTTACAACAAATGCTGATGGTTTAAGATTTGTGAAAGTAAGGGTAAGATCAGTGAGGATACCTCAAATCGGAGATAAATTTAGCAGTAGGCATGGTCAGAAAGGAACGGTTGGCATGACTTATACCCAAGAGGACATGCCTTGGACAGTTGAAGGTATTACCCCAGATATTATTGTGAATCCACATGCCATTCCCTCTCGAATGACGATTGGTCAGCTTATTGAGTGCATCATGGGTAAAGTTGCTGCTCATATGGGGAAGGAAGGAGATGCCACACCATTTACAGATGTTACTGTAAGTTGTACTCTCTACATCTTGATTGCTTTTGATAATAAAACTAATGTATTTGCAAGTTGCTACATATGCGACAAGTCTTTAGTCCCTGTTAAACTATATTTAACTTAACTTATGCCCTCAAATGTGCTGCTGAACTGAACAACACACCAAATCACTAATGATCCTAGTTCAGCTACATATCAGTTATTTTATATGTTGTGTTAACTTGGCTCATTTTAGTTGTTGATAAAGAGTCTAAGCAAGTTAATATAATTTGTCGCATAATAGGTGGATAATATCAGTAAAGCTCTTCACAAGTGTGGGTATCAAATGCGTGGCTTTGAAACAATGTACAATGGCCACACTGGGAGGCGTCTAACAGCCATGATATTTCTTGGTCCTACATACTACCAAAGACTGAAGCATATGGTTGATGATAAAATTCATTCCCGTGGACGAGGCCCCGTGCAGATCCTCACTAGGCAGCCTGCTGAGGGACGTTCACGAGATGGAGGTCTTCGATTTGGAGAAATGGAACGAGATTGCATGATTGCTCACGGTGCTGCTCATTTTCTAAAAGAAAGACTGTTTGATCAGAGTGATGCTTACAGGGTTCATGTCTGTGAGAAATGTGGATTGGTAGCAATTGCCAACTTGAAGAAGAATTCGTTTGAGTGCAGAAGTTGCAAGAACAAGACTGATATTGTGCAGGTAATCAACTTTTTCGGGTATTTTTCAGCTCAACGTTGGTGTTTTGTTTTAATAATCTCTCTGGTGCAGGTTCATATCCCTTATGCGTGCAAGCTTCTTTTCCAAGAATTGATGTCTATGGCAATTGCACCCAGGATGCTTACTAAAGATGTGAAATTGGCGAAAGACCTGAAGAAGAGGGGAGCCTGAAAATATTATAGAATCGTCAAATCTAATAAGTGCAAATGGTAGAAAAATGGATTGTCAATTGTGTAAAGTGAGGTTCCAGAGTGTACACGGGTTGATGAAACTGATCAAACCAACCCTATTTTCGGCCGATTAAACCGAACCGTTACAACCTGTTACATATTTTGGGTTACAAAAACGTCAACCCTACTTGAATGGGTTGGGAATGGTTTTTAATTATTTTTAACCAACCCAACCAACCCGGTCTTAAATTCTGGTAGCATAAATGTACTCTACATAGTACTCATCTACTTCTATGTAGTATTAATTAGATGTAATGTGCTTTAATGCCTGGACTGAACTCATTGAATCTCATTCAGTTGGATAGTTTTAGTTCGTACTTCATGCACCGGACTTAAACATAAACCAGCTGATCTTTTATGTATATGTGTTTGGATCAATATATTGTAAAATATAGTCTGACTGTTAATGTGCGTGTTTGTGGTATCACAAAAAAGTTGATTTATAGTTTAAAATGAGTAAGTGTTTTATAAGTGATAAGTTGATGAATTTTTATAAGTTATACGGGTGTTTGGATAAATTTATTTATAAGTTAGTTAAGAGTTTGCTAAATTAAATTTCAAAAAATAATTATTAAATACAATGATTTTAACACTTGCATTTTAAATTAAAAATTATTTAAAAATATAAAGTATTAAAAAAATAAAGAAATCAAAGAATAAGTTGATAAGTTAAGTAAAATGTTGGTGATTTTTAACATTTAAATTATCAATTTATAAGTTATAAGTTATCAAATAAGTTAAGTACACAAACATCCCTCATAAGTTGAAATGGGTTTATAAATTATAAGCTGACTTATAAACCGTTACCCAAACAGGTCCTATAATGTGCGTGTTTAAACATCGTTTTTCAATTCTTGCTTGGGTCGGGGCTATCACAAAAAAGTTGACTTATAGCTTAAAATGAGTAAGTGTCATATAAGTGATAAGTTGATGAATTCTTATAAGTTATACGGGTGTTTGGATAAATTTATTTATAAGTTAGTGAAAAATTTGATAAATTAAATTTGAAAAAATAATTTTTAAATACAATGATTTCAACACTTGTATTTTAAATTAAAAAAATATTTAAATACACAAATGTAAAAATATAAAATATTAGAAAAATAAAGAAATAAAAGAATAAGTTGATAAGTTAAGTAAAATGTTGGTGATTTCTAATATTCAACTTATCAATTTATAAGTTATAAGTTATCAAATAAGCTGAGTACACATAAACTCTTATCAACTTATAATGCAGAAGTTGACTTAAACAGAGGTAGCCAAAGAGGCCCAATATCTTATGCAAGTTAAGCAAAGGGATCCGACTACTCTGTCTTCACAGGTGCATAATACTTTTGATATGGTCTCTTTTCAATTTTAATATTTACAAATAACCTGTTCAAACTGACCCAACTTGACGTAAAATATACATAGGGTTGGGTTATGAATTTATTTTTTTATGGTTGGTTTGAAAATTTTAAAATCAATTTAATTGGGTTGGGTTGTTCAAATGCCATAAAATCGGCCAACTTGATCTGTGTAAAATCTAGGGTTGAGCAATGGTCGGTTTTTTTTATCGTCAGATCGGATCATATGTGACTGTTTTATTGGACATTAGACCATACTATTTGGAGATTGTGACCAGATCGTAATTAAACGGTTTGGTTGGGTCAGTTACGGTTTTAAATCAAACTAGACAGCTAAATATTTAAAATAAATGGACTGAAAAAAATATCGACAATGTTACAAACTCAGTTGAAAAAAACTTGCTGCTACTAACATTTTTGTAGTTCACAAAATAAACTTGCAATTCACAAAATAAAAATAACGGTTTATTTTTTTTACCAAACCTAAACCAAATCAAACCGTTCAAAAAACCGAAAAAGATGGTTTAATTGGTTTGGTCAAATCCGATCGATTTGATTTTTTTTTGCTCAGCCCTAGTAAAACCCTAGTTCCAGATAACTGAAATTATATATTGAAGTTCCTACAATATAAGCTGGGTGGGAGTATTGGACAATTGTTTGCAAGGTTGGTGACTTGGTGCTAATGTTGTCCCTGCACGAAAATTGCATCTAGGTTGGTAGGGGATAAAATTGCGAAGAGAAGAAAGGGAATGAGTGCGAGCCATCTAGTAGTTGCCATTGCCAAGTCTTTTGTGTCATTTTAAGTTGTAATTTTGCTAAAATGACGTAATTTTTCACTTGAGTTCAGTTATTATATTATACTAGTTTATAATCCGTCCAAAGTCAGGTGAGTTTAACACTAATTTTGAAATTTATTCTTAAAAATCTTGAAATTATTTTAAAAAGGTGTTAATCAACCAAACCAACCAATTATTCTATGTTTATATTATAATAGTATAGTACTGTATAGATTAACAAACATGTGTATTCATATATAGATCTTAGCAATGTCTTTTTCTGAGAGTAGCTTTGTTTTTTACGAGAAAGGTGGACAAGTTTTTCATTCTTTTCAACTTACATTTTTTGAAAACAGTGGCTACGAAAGAAATTCATTCGAGAAACAGACATAGCTTCGTGCTGTTTGTTATTAATAATTTCATGGTCTTGCGTACAAACGATATTTTACAGGTGTTAGCCAGCAATTCGGTTATGATTTGTCCAACCGACCGATTAGTTCTCGTTTACTTCTAAATCAGTATTCAGTAGTAAGGGAATTTAACTTAAAAGGGATATTAGTAAAAACACGTTATCGTCATCTCTTTGACATTTCCACAATATTTTATATTTTCTCTGTTAATCTCAATCTTAATCGACCGGTGTGGTAGTTCGTTTTCATATGAAGCCGTGAAGGAATGCGGTAGGCTTAGTCAAAGCTTTTAAATTGAATATTGCAGTTTACATTCCTGAATAATCGTTACATTGAGTAGCCAAAAAGAATTGTGTTCATGCCAACACAATATAATTTAAATTTAAAAAATTAAGGCTATAAATTTCATTAGCATTATTATTATTATTATTATATTCAGCTCTCATAAAATAGTGAAAGTTGGATTTCAATCTCACAATGTACATAATAAAAATTATTATTATGAATATTTTAAGTTCAAAATATCATCAAATATGTTAGTTGTATATGAATTTCATTATTTCATACTTTTTTTTTGCTACGTAATAATTGTATTAACCCAACCAAATAAATACAACTTACCGGTTCATACCCTAGAACAACAAGAACTGTGGAACAAACTCCAAAACCAAACTAAATGAGAGGGTGTTTGGCCGGAGCTTAAAGTGATTTTTGACTTTAAACTAAAAAATGTTTGTTTGTGTAATAAGTCAGAAAATGACTTAAAGTTAAAAAACAGTTTAAATCTCAAAGTGCTCACTGAATTGGGGGCTGGTATCAAATCGCCCACTCTAGTTATCAGTGTCTCATGTGTACCATTCTAGTAGCCAATAATGAAATCGACGTTACTTTTTTGCTATATCTAAATTGTGTATGTATATAAGTTAGAGTTCTTAGTTACAAATCAACATAACTCTAAAATTATTGAATAATGTGGGCGTTTGGGGTATCAAACAAAAGTTGACTTATAGCTTAAAATGAGTAAGTGCTTTATAAGTGATAAGTTGATGGATTTATAAGTGTTTGGGAGAACTTAAAAAAGTGAACTTATGTCTTATAATGAGTAAGTGTTATATAAGTGATAAGTTGATGCAAACTTATAAGTTACGTAAGTGTTTGGATAAATTTACTTATAAGTTAATAATTTTTTTGTTAAATTAAATTGAAAAAATAAATAATTAATATAATGATCTCGATAAATACATTCTAGATTAAAAAACATTTAAAAGTATAAATATAAAAATATAAACTACTAAACTGTTAGTATAAATATAAAAATATAAACTACTAAAATGTTAGTAAAATATAAAAATAACATTTTAGATTAATATAAACATTTAAAAGTATAAATAGATAAAGAAATCATGAAAAATGAAATAAGTTGAGCAAAATGTTAGTATTTTCTAACATTCAACTTATCATCTTATAAGTTATAAGTTAGATTATAAGTTGGGTAGACAAACACCCCCCATAAGTCATAAGCTAAAAAAATAAGTTATAATTTATAAGTTAATGAAATAAGCTGAGTACACAAACACCCCTCATAAGCTGAAATGGGTTTATAAGTCATAAGCTGACTTATAAACCCTCAGCCAAACAGGCCCAATAACCAAATTCCTTTCATATATTTCATGTTCATATAACGACATATCAAAGCCCCAATGGTAGAAGGTGTAGATTTAGCAGAAGTTGATTGTATAATGAAGAAAGTAGAACATAATACATAGAAGCAATTAGGAGATGGATTTCAAAAATCTTTCTTATTTATAACATTTTGATTCAGTGTCATTCTTTGAATAGGAAATTTCTATCATCTTTCTTATTTATAACATTTTGAAAAAATGTCTACACATGTTTGATTCAATGTCCTTGGTTGTTTAGGCCAAGCTGATCCTATTTTGGTACTGGTTATGGGTATGTAAATGAACTTTCCTATCCTATTTTATTGCAATCGATTTTCCCTATTCTATGTATCTTCATCTTCACTAATTAGTTTTCTAATATAAGAATTCCATTTCATGCAAATTTTACTCTTCTCTGATCCAACTATGTTTGTAGCTTTAGAAGGAACTACAATAACTCACATCATCAAAATGTTAAAACTTGTTCAAGAGAATGTTGCGGAAAATATTCACATCATCGAAATATAGTTAAAAACATACAATACTTTTACATAGATAAATATTGGGTTACATCGAAACATAGTTCAAAAACTTCATCTTCTACCTAAAACAATTTAAACAACGTCATCAGAGTCGTAATCCTCGTGAACATTGTCAGGCGTAACCGAAGTGAGTGACTTACTCATCATCATAGCGAAGACCGTGAACATTGCAACCACAGTGAAAGCTTGCTTATTTTTCAGATTATTCATTTGAGATTCGCGCCCCTCTATCATACGATCCAACTTTCGTCTGTACTTCTCATGTGTCTCAAACAAACGATCTTGCAACTCTGAATGGCCTCAACAACACGACCTCTGAATGGTGGATCAATCCACTTATGGTATGCATAAGTATCAGACCCACACTCCCTATACCTCCGACCAACATTCTTCCTGTACCAACGAGTCTTGACCACACTCATTTCATCACAATCACAAATGAGGTCGAATACAGCATCAACTTCAACCATGGTTCGTGCAATTTATCTGTTTGGGTGAAGACAATATTAAAATTAGGGGGTGAAAACATAGACATACAAGAATTGGGGGTTCATGACTTTGTACAATTCCCCTTTAAATTATTTAGCATTCTGCCTTATACTTTCGAATTCCTCATCAGGGTTGTCAAGATTTAAGCTAATAGTATATGTTCCCATATCAACATACAATTCAGTTTTACCATACGGCTTACACAAGTCAACCAACCCCCTTATTGAAACATCATCATACACTTGAAATACACTAACGAGTTGGCATCATAACAGTACTTCTTATCAAAATCGAAATGTTCATGGTGGTAAAGGTACACAACAGTAGTAGACATACTGTCAATTCAAAACACAAACAATAAAAAATACTACCACACAGAGACAAACAACACATTGAGATTATCTATAATTCATATATAGTCAGGGGTATACATACCTTGGTTTAGTGCAAATTGAACACCACTTGATGATGTCTGAAGATATTCGAACGCCTATTACCCGGTGTATGCTCCAACTCCAAGTCGATTGAAAGTTTTTGCCACAATTTCACCAATTTCTACTCTAGTCACTTTCTAGGGGTATTTCCCCCAAATTATACAAGTTTCAATTGAAAGATAATAAGTCTAAATGAATTATACTCTTTCTTATATTTTAAACGCGCATAGTTATATGTCATATCATCTGCCATGTGTGTCCACGTGTGTACACGTATTATTCACGTTAGAGTCAAGACGGTTCCGTTAGGTCAAACACATAGAGTTAACGTCCATGTCATTACTGGCTACTAGAATGGTACACATGAGACGCCGATAACTAGAGTGAGCGATTCGATACCAGCCCCCCACTTCAGTGAGCACTTTGAGATTTAACCCATTATTTATCAAATTTATTTTAATTATTACTACTATAATAGCTCATAAGTTAATCATAATACAAAATTACCCAAACATATAATAACTTAAAATTTTCACTTTTTACTTATCACTTTAAGCAATTTCATAAACAATAATTTTAAATTTACCCAAACGGGCTCTAAACCCATCAGTTCTACTAAATGAAAACACTAGAAACTAGCTGCTTACACTAAATTAGTAAAGCAACAATACAAGGTTTCTGTCTTTTTTTTATGGCCTTTTTCACCATCTTACATGAAAAAAGTTTTTCTCGAACTTCTCTTTTTATCAAGTAAATCATCTGCTGCACGTTCTTCCTACTGACTGGATTATGTAATCTGCAATTTCGTTCTGACCAGATATAGTAGATTGCCGTGGCAATAAAGAGATAAGCAATGTGTCGCTTTAATTTCATCACCCCTGGAGCAAAAAATCTCCCTTGAATGTATTCATTCCAGTCATGATAAAGTCTAATCGGGCAGGTGTTTAAAATGTCTTTTGCGAAAACACAATCACTAAAAAGATGAGCTGCTGTTTCATTTTCAATTCCACAAAGTATGCATGTAACATCAGTGTTTATACCAAATCTCATCATCCTATCTTTTGTGAGAAGACGATTCTGAATAGCTAGCCAAAAGAAGAAGGAGCATTTTGGCACATCAAAATCACTCCCAAGGACGAGCAGTTGAAGCTCTGCGAATTGAATTCCAGATTAACGATAAAGTGACCTCTTTGCTAGGGTGATCATCCCAAAGTATTTCATCCCTGTCATACAACCTAATGCCCAGAATTTCATTCCTTACCTCCATGGCCACACCAAGGTTTGAAAGATGGACTCTCCAGGATCCTTCATGAATGAATGATTTTATACAGTCAAGAGAATTTGATTCCATCATTGAGATAATGTTTCTATCATATTTTAGAATGATAGATTCATTTGGCAGCCAAGGTTCATGCCACAACAAAAAATTTGAGTTTACACCCACTTGATATTGCAAGGGCTTAATGACCTTTTAGCCCCTGAGATTTACTACCATATACCCATCAGCCTCTGTCTTTTAAAAGTGTACCTTTTAGCCCCCGAGGTATTAATTTCGTACCTTTCGACCCTTAAACCCGATTCAGTAACAAAAATCGGGTTTTAGTTGAGGGGCAAAACTGTCTTCGCATAGTCCTTTGTAAGAATGTCATTCGTTTTAAACCCTAAAGTATCGAAAGAGTAAAGTAAACTTACTAAAACTGAACAGAGATATATCTTAATTAAACTGATCGGAAGAGGATTAAGGTGTGCGATTATCAAATACAAATCTCGACTGTGGATGAAAGAATGGGGGATAGCAGTGGAAGCTATGAAGGTATGTTTATGAAGCCTTTTTCTGTTTCTTTGATAATCAAGTGATTTTGATTAGATTTTTTGTGCGTATTTTGTGTTTATCCATGTATTGTTCAATCTTACTTGTTCATATGTATTTTATTCATGTATTCTTCATGTTTTTAGTGTGTAATAAACCCTAGTTAGTGCATGGCTTGTAAAATTTGTTAATATTATGAATACTTTGTGTATTGAAGGTGATGATGTTATAACTCTGAGCTTGTTTCATGGTGGGAGGTTAATTTGGATTCCAAAAACTGAATATGTTGAGGGTAAAGTGACTGTGTATTACTTTCGAGAAGTTGATGATATACATGGGGGCTTGGAGGGCTTGAGAGGTTGGACTAAAGCATTGGGTTATGGGGGATTTTGTAGTCTGTATTATAGGAAGCCTAATGAAGAGCTAGAAGGGGGTTTAGTTTTAATGGTTACTCAGGCTGATTTTTTTAGATATGGTAGGGTATGCAATGCAGAATTCAAACAAAATTGATGTTTATGTCCACCATTCCAATGAGGATGATTTGGTGTCAATTGAAGATTTAAATGTGTTAGGCCGAATACACAATATATAATCAAATATACGTATGAGAATAACAATAAGAACACTGTTTATGAATAATAAACTGAATGGAATTAAAAACTTCTCTCTCAGTGATGTAAAATATCACAGAGAGCTGCTAGGTTACAAGAATGATAATTCACGTATTCGCATCCCTTTTAGGGTTAACCTATCTGTGTTTATATAGTACACAGCTACGTACAATCTTCTAATTGATATTCCTATAAATCAGCTATACAATTAATATCAATCTAGAATTGCTTCTGTCTTCTGTTCCGTTTCCTTAGCCATCTCGATATCTCTTTGCTTCTTTCCATCTTCAAAGAATATCGCTTCTAGAATGTTCATTGAATTGCACCGACTGCTAAGCAAACTCTGACCATAAGACTTTAACAAACTCTGACTGGTCCTCCAGCTAAACTCTTGACTAGTCCTCCAGCTAAACTTTGATAGTTTCCTGGTACTTAAACACTGATAAACAAACATCAGCAATTATATCTAACAATCTCCCCCAACTTGTTCATACTAAAATGTACAAGTTAACAGATAATTGATGATGTCAAAACATATAACAAATGCAGTGTTTATGGAATCACAAAGTTTAAATTTCTACTTAGAACAGAAAACTTTAAAAACTTACAGACTCTATTTACTTGATTTCTTCAATGTCAGGTACAGTCCTGAGGTAGTCTATGAGTAGTCTTCTTTCAGCTTTTTCTAGCTCATCTACCATGATTTCCTTCAACTCCTTTAACTCTGGATCACTCTCTCCAGTCTGATAGATGGCAGCTCTCAGAGAATAGATGGTATTCCTCCTCATATCATTCCCTAGCCCGATAAAGTAAGACTTGTCTGATTCCAGGTTGAATTCTAAAACTTTAATACCAAGTGCTGTTCTGAATCTAGCACTGTTCTTCTTCATTTCCACCAGATTTCCATGGCAGTCTCTGTACTTAGGAACATAAGCACTTGCTATTGTTGCTCCACTCAGAACTTTGGATTTCATCATTTTGCTTCTCAAGACTTCAGCTGCTTTCTGAGTACTAAAGTTTTTAACTTTGAGTAGATACAACACATACTCCAGTTCTTCCCATAACTTCAGATGTATGTCAGATTCTCCAACTCGATAAACTCTTCCATCAGCCATGAAGTATAAGAGAAAATCCTTCTTCAAACCTCTGTGGAAGATCATTTGAACTGACTCCAGTTTGTCAAGCTTTTCTTGAGTTACCCCAATGCCTGGTTCTGCTAGTGAAGTTTGATCTATAGAACTGTTATTCACTCTTTTCTCTCTGTGTGAACCCAAGCCAGATCTATCATAGGATTCCTTTCCCAACACAGTTCTGCTTTGTAGAATGTTTACAGTTCCTTGACTCAGAGTTTCAGGTAATACAGATCTTGAAAAAGTACTTTGAAGTTGTGTAGATAACAACTGAGTTTGTACAACTTGAGCAGTGTCAGAGGTTGCAACAATTTCCATTGACTTATCAACTTGAGCCTTGTCAGAGGTTGATTGATTTAGAACAGATTCAACTTGAGCAATGTCAGAGGTTGAATAGTTTTTCTTGGTCACTGTATCTTCTATCAACTTTCCTTTGCCCTTACCAGAGACAGTATCTGTTGGCCTTCTTGAGTATTGTATACTCTGTTGAGAATTTTCCTTGATAGAGATACCCAGTTCTTTCTTCCTTGGAGCTTTTATAGCTTTCTTCTTGTATTTACCAGAAGCAATTTTCTTTCTATGCTCTTCAGATAACATCTTCATTTCAGCTTCCATATCCTCAACTGTAGATTCACAATCATGCTCTTCTAAAAACAGCTGAGCTGCAATCTCTTCATCTGTAGTTGGTTGAGAAAAAACCAATAAACTTTTAGCTTTTGAAGTAGATTGAGCTTCAGTGTTTGCTCTTCCAGAGGTTGTCAGATTTCTAGCAGAGTTTGACCTAAGTCTCCCTTGCTCTTGAATAATTTTTGACCTTTTCTCAGCTTCCTTGCTTCCACCATCAGTTGCATCATCCCTCTGTCTCAGAGTTTGAGTTCTCTTGCATTTGTCCTTAGAAACTCTCTCCCCCTTTTTGACATCATCAGGAATTAGCACTGATGTCATCAATTCCAAAGAAGTAGCAATTGAATCAATCTTTGCAGTCATAGCAGTCTGATTCTCTTCCACTTTGCTCAGCCTTTTCTTGAATTCCACCTGATTTGCAAACAGAGTAGAATAAAGAGCTTTATCATTCTTCAAAGTCACCCCTCGAGCAACTATATCATTTCTCAACCCAGTAACTAATTTGTGAGTATCATCAAAGCGATTGTTAAGAGACTTCACTTGTACTATTGTAGCCTTCAAGTGACTAAGAAGCTCTGGATTGGTAATTGATTCAGCAGACTTTGCCACAAAGTCAGCAGCCCTGTTAGCAGGAAAAATACAGTCTGCCCCTGACCAATTTGCAAAGTACATCTCCCTAAAATGAGCTTCAGTTGCATGTTGATTTTCCTTGACAGACTCTGCAGTAGGATCCCTTAGAAAAGGTATTAAGTCATGGTCATCAGAGTCTGAAAGTGCAATATTTATCCCAGAGTTTGCATGATCAGAATTTACAGAAGTGTGATCATCACTGTCAGAAACAACTCTGTCTTCATCAACATTTTCTGCTATAGGCTCTGCAGCTTCTTCAACTATATTCTCTGCAGTAGCTTCATTTATTGTCTGAGCAGCTTCTTCAGTATGTTCTTCAGCTATGTGAATAGCCTCAACAATAGGTTCTACTGCAGCTTCAGGATCAGCATCTTGAATTATAGTCTCTGCAGTTTCTTCAAGATTATTCTCTGTAGTTTCTTCATCAATATTTGCTGCAGCTTCTTCAGAAATATTTTCTGCAGTTACAGCCCTTGCTGTATGATCAACCTCATCACCTTTTTCAAGTACCTGGTGATTGACAGAGAGAATCTCTGTATGAGTAGCTAGTGACTCATCAATTATGAGTGTAGGTTGATCAGCTGCCACATCCACTGTTTCATTTAAACTGCCAAACTCTTCTAGAGTTGCAGAGGGATGTGCTTCAATTTCCTCTTCAATATCCATCTCCAATATAGGTTCAAGAAAATCATCATTAACAGCAGCATTATCATCAGCATTTGCAGAATGATCTTCAATCACAACCTCAGGAGCTTCAACATTTGTAGAGTCAGGAACCAATCCACCAAACAGATATGCAGCTACAAGCTTCCTTTTCTTAGCATTTGCAGATTTAGTGTCATCAGAAGGCACATTTGCATCAGAAACAGGTCTGTTTGCCCTCTTCTTTCTCCTTGAAGTTCCAACAGATACTGGAATATCATCAGTGTTTAAAGGTTTAGCAGCTGGGACAGCCTTAAACGCTCTATGCTTAATCCTACCCCCAGTCTTTGGTTTTTGAGATGTAGATGGAAGAGGTTCAGAGTTTAAAGGCTGGTCAGATTCTGGTTGTGCTTGTGATTGTGGTTGAGGATTTAAAAACTGTTGGACTGAAGCAGGAAGCATCAAGTCACCAACATTGCCTTTCTTGACATCCTTATTTGTGAGATCAGAGAATATTCTCTTATGCAATTTAAATGAGGGAATTACATCCTCCTCAGCTATCTCAACCCCATCAACACAAAAAGAAAAGATTGATTGACAGAAACGAGCAAAATAAATAACATTCCTATTTTCTGTCATCTTTTCACCTATGTTATTCAAAACAAGTCTAGCAAAATCAAAATGAGTACCATAGAGAAGAGAATACCCAATTTGTAGACTGTCGATTGGAATAGCATCCCAATTTGTGCACTTCTTTCCGAACGCCCTTGTAATACAATCGAAGAAAAAACTCCACTCCTTCCTCAAGAACGGTCGCTTCAGATTACCTGTCCTTGCCAAAGGCCCAGAATAACCAATCTCCATCATCATACGCTGAAGATCAAAATCACCAACAGAAATGGTGAACGCATTGAAATCTTCACACCCAAGAGCATCTCTCACAGTGGTTGGAGTGACCACATACTCTTGATCAGCAAATTCAAAAATAATTGACGGAGTGCCTGATTCACCTCCATCATCATATACGCCTGTTTCCCAGAAGGCTTTGATTTGAGTACCAGATAACCTTGTTGGTTCCACTAAAGCTTGCCCAATATCTGATTGAACAAGGAAATTTTGAAACAAGTGAAACGCCTCTGGGACGTTCTCAGTAGATAGTGGTGCTGCATAGTTGTTAGGAACAAAATCGAGACCAAAAGACTGAAACATGGTTGTTGCCATTATAATATTTCAAAGAAATCAGAGTTTATGCTTCGAGAAAGTGTTCGAAAGAGTGATGCAGAAAAGTGTTTGTGAATATGTGTAAGTGAAACTGTGCTGTGAATAGAGTAAGTCTGTAAAAGATTTGAACGTTGTGTGTATAATGATTAAATATGAATTAAAACTGAAGAGTTTTAATCATTAAAACACACAGCAGGCTTACTCGAATAATGTGTGAGTGGGACAGTTGGCACATACGTATAAACTGACAGCAATAATTCGTGGTTGTTTCCAACACGCATGCGCAGTAAAAGGCACTAATTTCTGCTATTTTCTAGACACCTTTCTTCAATTTCAAAAACTCAAACAAACCGTTTCAATCATACTCTCTATTTTCCAAAAATAATGTTCCTCAATAATTATGAAATGTCTGAAACACCTTTATTTATTTTAATCATCAGAGATTAAAAATAAATTACCTCGGCGTAGAGTACACAGTTCATCAGTTTTTATCAATTCTCCTCCTTCATTAATAATCTCTTTTCTCTAAGTGCACAGTTGTGAGAAATTGTGTGTGAATAGCAGAGTTTACTGAATATAAATATTGAGAGCATCTCAAAGTGCATAAAATCCACAAAATAAATCAGTAAAAACTGGTTGCCCAAACTCTCATATATAAAACATATTCTGATTTTATCTAAACTCTGTATTTATTTGTATTCACTTGTTTTCACCCCCTTAATTTTTTTTTATTTAATCTTTTCCAGTAATCAGTGGTTGGCACTAGTCACCAAAAATTTGAAAATTTTAGCCCTTATTTCATACAATAAGTTCATGGGTCTTCCTAGGCACAACATGATCTCAAAGGAATTTGTGCATATTTTTGCATCTTTTGCTTAGGGGTGAATTAGCAGTAACTATTTATCAGAGTTTAGACTTACATCATTTAACGTTTATGATTTCTGAGAGAAAATGCAAATAGCTAATACAGACTCAGTGTATAGGATCAATAAACTAAGAGATGCTATAAATATAGAGACAATATCATGCTGTGTAAAGTTTCTGCACATTTTTGAGATTAGATCATATACAACTCAGAAAGATTCATGATTACTTACTGAGAATCATGCTTCAAACAATTTTCTTCATCGGTCCGTATGATTCAAACATTATCACAATAAGAGTATAACATCAGAGTTTATCATCAGAGTATGCTTCCATCAAAGTATGCTACCATCAGAGTATGCTATCAGAGTTTATCAACATGATTTGCATGACAGTTAACATATGCAGAAAAACATGAGCAAATTTTTACAGATGAGTAAAGTTTGAGTCTAACCAGTATCTCTAGTCGAAACCAGAGATCATTCCAAGTTCATTTACCAGTCTTGTAAATGTAGCTTCACTCAAAGGCTTGGTGAAGATATCTGCAAGCTGTTGTTCTGTAGACACAAAATGAAGCTCAATATCTCCTTCCTCCACATGTTCCCTGATAAAGTGATACCTTATGCTGATGTGCTTGGTCATGGAATGCTGTACTGGGTTACCTGTCATAGCAATAACACTTTGATTATCATAGAAAATAGGTATTTTAGAGTACCTTAACCCATAATCCAGTAATTGATTCTTCATCCATAGAATCTGTGCACAACAGCTACCAGCAGCAATATACTCTGCTTCTGCTGTGGATGTGGAAATTGATTTCTGTTTCTTGCTGTACCAAGAAACTAATCTGTCACCTAGAAATTGACAGCTTCCACTTGTGCTCTTCCTGTCAATCTTACAGCCTGCAAAGTCTGCATCAGAGTAACCAATTAATATTGTAATAACCCGAATTTTTGGTAAAATTAAAACTTTTCTTATTATGATTAAGTGCATCAGTGAATAGTGAATTTGGTGGATGAATAGTGATTTTGAGGGCTAAGAAAATTTTTCATGCCACCTATGTACGAGACGTAGTGTGGATATTCCGAAGTCATATTAGTGATCTACAGAGTAAATAAGTGAATGCAAAGACGATCGGAATTCAGAAATTCCAAATTTTATTTTGGGGTAGTATTTGACCGGGCAGTGAATTATATATTATTATATTCAAGAAATGAGATATTAAATTTGAGGATTTGAGGATTTAATATTTTGGAATTTTATTATTTTATTAAAGTCGATTTAAGGATTCGATTGTTGGAGTGAATAGTGAATAGTTACTATTCACTGCGAGAACCGCGTAGAGTTTTATTCGCTCTTTTTAGGAAATATTTTCGAATCGTTTCAAGAGGAACAAAAACAAGGATGAATAGTAACATTGATGAATAGTGCTCCAAGGTGAATAGTAAAATTTTATAGTCTCCGATTGATTCCATATTTCAGCGGAAGTTCAGGAATAATAAACGGTTACTAATCGCGTAGTCAGAAATCGCAAACAAAAACGAGAATCGAAAATCCGTTCGAAGGAGCAACTTTGGACGTATTATAACTTAGGAAATAAAGAATAAGATATGTATTAAAATAAAAAGGGAAAGAAAGGAAGTGGTGGAAGAAGTGTGTTAAAGAAGCTTGTAAGCTTAACCAAACTTGAGGGGCTAACTTGCATTTTGTTAAAACAAAATATCTACCATATCATCACACCTCCACCACACATTTCACACACCAAGGGGAGCAGCCCCTCACCCCCATTTCTTGAAGAGAAAAACGAATGGAAGAAGAAGAAGAAGATGGAATGCTTGCTTGCTTGTTTCTCGTGTTCTACCACTCGAATCGAAGCCCTTTCCAAGCTCTTCGCATCTAAGGTAACATCTCCAACACCCACCATCTCTAGCATGATCTTTTCTTGAGTCAAAGAAGATGATGAATAGTGTTTTCAAAAAGTTTTGTGTTTATAATTTAAGTTTGAAAGCATGTATGTGTAGTATATGTAATGGGTTGATGTTTTAAGTGATTAGATGAATTGTTGGTTGAGTTTGGAGGATGTGTTATGAATTTGTTTTGAATACTGATGGAGGATTTGACTGAGATGAGGGAGTATAAGGTGGATGGTGAGTTTGGGATTGATTGTTATTGATTTGGTTGTGTTTTGAAAATGGAAAACGTTAAGTTTTAAGCCGTCGTAATGCCCGATTCTCGTTAACTCTAAAAACTGCCTAGAATCCGAAAACCTAACTGCTTCTTTTGTTTCAGTGATGAACATGAGTGTGTAGATCTTTGTTTCTAGTTTACGTGAGCGCAAGAATCATGTCGTTACGATTTACGGTTTAAGAGAAAAGTGAGTTTTAGTAAACGCCGTTCGGAGGAACAACCCATCTCTGGTCAGTCACTTTGAGGCTATATTTGGACCACTTAGAAGCCATATTAAAATGTGAAACTTTGAGGAATAATACTAGAGACAGTTAGGAAGGCTCACGAAAAAGATTCGGATTAAAAAGATTATTTTTCGATTTTATAAAAATGTTTTAGCCGAGGTCGCGCAAGTGAAAACCACTAAGAACATGACTTAGAAACCAATGTTGTAAATGGTTAAGTATAACTTGTATTCTAGGATCGATTTCGGACTAAACCTACGACTTAAGTAATTGTCGATTAACATGGACTTAGTATGAGCCTATAACGAGCTAGTAATGCCTTGGTTGTGTTTCGCTTACGTGTTTAAGCATTGTGTACAAGTGGATTATCCAGGGGATTAATCGTGCGTTTTCTTTGACTTTGTCTAGATTGTCCGACATCGTCGCGAACCCCTATCACTTCTCGAGCATCAGGCAAGTTTTCTAAATCTATACTTTGAAGTATTGATTATATATTACTGCTGTTGCCATGTGTGGAGTTATACAGTTGTGCGATACATGTTATATATTGTATAAAATAGAGTTTGATTTGGGTTTTTATATGAGCTTTGAGATAAAGTAGTTATAAACCGGTATACCTTGTAGCTCTAGAGATAAGAGCATACTTCTTGTTTTCGACTCTAGACCGGGAGTCAGTATTTGAGATATGGAGATAGCCGTGGAAACCCGGAGGGATTCCAGCGGCAGTGTACTAATTATTTTGAGGACTGCTATTATTAAACATTAATTATATTTCTAGAAAGTATTAATTACCTGGAAATGATTTGAGGGATGTTATTTGAATATTACCTCATTCGAAGGTTATTATTTGAAAATGATTTGATTATGGGCTTCTAAGCTAGATATGGGATATTAGTTAGAAGCCAGGTTTTTATAAATGCCCTAGGATAAGGGCGGGTGATTTTCTCTAAGATCAGAAGTAATTATATTTCTGTATATGTTAAGGATTATTTTCCGATAAAGATATCGGGTATCTGTTATTCGAGGGTTAATTATTTATTTAATGAATATTATTTATGAATATTCATTCGAGGATTATTGACTTAAGGAATATCATTTATATTCATTTGAGGATTATTGACTTTAAGAATATTATTATCGAATATTCATTTGAGATTTATTTATTAATGAATATTATTTTCGAATATTCATTTAAGGTCTATTCATTTAATGAATATTACTTTTGAATATTCATTTGAGACTTAATTATTTAATAAATATTATCTTCAAAGATTCGTCTAAGGTTTACTTATTTAATAAATATTATTAATTATTTTCAAATCAAAAAGAGGTTCCCAAAACATTGTTTTTCCATTTGAATCTGTCTTTTAAGAAGATTTAAATGCTCGCTCAACTATCAAAAATATGGGAAGCCTGATTTAAATGACTACTACTCTTTTAAACTCTCAATTCAAAAACTGTCAAGGGACAGATATTTTCTTGGAGCAATTTAATTGCTGCCAGTCTAATGTTGTGTTACCACCTCAATGATCGAGGGGTAAATTCATGGAACAAGTCGATATCCATTAACAAGCATAGCTTGGGAAATATTGGAGAATCTTCCTTTCCAACCTAGATATAACTACTTAGTGGAGTCGTATCAACAAGTGTTACACTTGGGGAAAGGAGGACGATCTTTACGTTTCAGAGTCATGGATTTCATCTGAACTAGGAGTGGTGTAAGTGGTCAAGTTGCGTGGGCCCATCCAACTTTTATATTGCCCCAAATGGGCCGGGAGGTCATAGTAAGGCGGTAGACAATGTCAGGCCGTCGTGATACTTCCATCTACATGTAGAAAACTATTTGAGCGGTGCGACCTGCTACTGATCATAGCAAGGTTAGGCACAGCGGACGCGGTAGCAACTCCAGTATTAGTTCATCATCCAATTTGGATAATTCTGCAACATGTACTGAAAGGGACCACGGATGACTCCATTGGTACAGGTTTACCGATCATGTTGGCAGAGGGATTCTGCAACATGTATTGAAAGGGACCAAGGGTGACACCGTGGTACAGGTTTACCGGTCATGTTGGCAGAGGGTCGAAAAGTGTTCAAAATAAAGTTACAATGAATTCATGCAACTTCATCTTTTATTTTATGAGTTATGACTCTGTGGATACCTTACATAACATGAGTTATGGTAAGGGAGTTGTTTATACTGAATCACCTTATAACTTCATCTTTTAAGTTATGTGTTGATATTCTGCTTACATAGCAGATATTTTTGGAAAGGTTATATTGGTTTACTTTGAAACCTCATCTTTTATATTATACTAGAACTTTGTTCATAATATAGCAAAAGGTTGCAGAAATATTATGAAAATGATATTTGAAGTACAATAATGGTACTGTTTTTGGGAATACATTCCGATAAGGATATAATTTCAGTATCGAGATATTTTGACAAATTATTGTCTTATACCCGCTTTATTCTGGGTTGAGTTAAAGGCAGAATTATGCCATACTTTCATTACCTTGCTGAGCTATCGCTCACTCTTGCTATTGTTTTATATATATTATATAGCAGCGAAGCAGGATGCCAATGAGTCGGCACATACCTCGCAAGGCGTTTCCGTAAACAGTTTCTAGCAGTGATCCCGAGAGTAGTACGAACCAATCGAATCAGGCTACAGCTTTTGGTATTCAACTTATGTATAGATATGAATGGTATGAGAGGATTGTGAGCATCAGAAGGCTAAGTTGGAATGTAACATTACTTAGAAATTGTATCAGTGACAGATTCAAAGACATTTGGGTATTGTAATAAAAATTATTTATTCCGCAGTTGTTGTATCGTGTCGTTTCTGAGACTCTAACCTGTGTGTGTGTGTGAGACTTATATTGTGGGGTCATGAGCAGGTGAATTATGAATGGTGTGAGTAATACAGGTAAGGCAAGGAGTACATGGATCGTGACTACTCTAAATCTCTGACCCCGGATTTGGGGCTGTTACAGAAATGGTATCAGAGAGTTAGGTTACAGTCCTCAGAAACGATAGGAGATCGAGTCTTACAATACCTTTAATAAGGATAAGAACATCTAGAGCTCAAATTGAGTTCGTAGTCGGGTTAGAGGACATGACCCTGACTGTTTAAGATGAAGCCCGAGAGGGGACTTCTTTTGGGAAACCGTACTTAGGACTTCATGGTTAGTCACCTCGATTCGTATGAGTTATAGATGAATGGGACTCTGAGATACCAGATCCCGAGGCCTTCGAGTAGGCAATTGATGATGCGTTTCTTGAAATGGACGGAGACCCGATAAAGGAAGATCCATAGGAGGATCTAGAGGAAGACCCCATGGTGGGTCAAGGGAAGAATCTTGTAGAAAATGTGCCGATTGATAAAGATGTGGTGTGTTACTTGAGGTCTAATAATAAGACCGGACGAACCTTCAAAGGATAAATAAGTGACGAGACGAGAGTTTAAGGATCGTTAGGATTCATCAAGAGATATGACAAAGAAAATGGAGTAGAGTCTCCAAAGCAGAAGAGGTAGAGGCAGTATAGCCAGTATCAGTGGATTGATTCGACTTGAACGAAACCTGTTACTCGTAGTCGGTTATAGTTGCCCATAAGGAGGCGGCATACGTAAGAACCAAGATGTTCAGATTTTCACGAACGATTAAGGGTACTTAGTTGCATAGAATAGTGGAAGGAATTGTTTTGGGCTATGAGATTTCAATCCCCCACGACCAGCGATTCCAATGGAAATAGTGTCCATTACATCATTGAGGGATTTTATTATCTCAAGGAGAATTTTGGGTATATGTACCATGCAAATGTTATTGTAAGACAAGCACGCTAAGACGGAATCGAGAACGAGATTTACCACCCTCAGGAAACCGGGAAGGAATTATGAGGATAGAACCGAAAGGTCGGAAATCAGATCCGAGCATTACTAGTAGGTAAATAGATTGATCAAATTCCCCTGATTTTGGGAAGAAATTCAACAAATTTTGGCAAACCTTGTCTTTCTGATTACCAGAGGATGTCACCAAAGAGAGTGGAAACTAGAGCGAACCCTGTGGATTGGGTAAGATGGCCGCTATATGGGCTGGTGGACAGACCTTGATTGCTACAATTGATTGTAGAGATAAAATGGTGAAGTTGAGATTGAACGGTAAATGCGAAATGTATTTAAGGACCAAGACGGACTGAGAAATTCCGGGATTGACTTAAATGAAAAGGGCTATTGTGTCAAAAGTGTTAAGCTTATGTAGCACACGGGATTGATATGGGAGAAGGAATATTGGGTATAAGGATGATTGAAATAGAGACCGAATTTAAGCTTGTAGTTTCTAACGATCTTCCGGAGTACCGCCCAGTTGACATATGGAATTCGTCATTGCTATGGGCGACAACGATATCGAAGTCTTCTTATAGAACAGAACGCTTACTTGAGATGTTGCGCCTAGTCGAATAGAACTCCCTGCGATTGCAAATGTTGATGGTTGAATTCTTAGCGACTATTATAAGTCGGCAATGACGTAAGTATCGAACACCTTAGGGTGCGTGGAAAAGAAAAGCTTTGGAATTGAACGATTATCCATAAGAGGAGCCGACATAAAAGGCATCCGTAGAGACCTTGGTAGTACCCTCCCCATTTGCAAATTATGTGGGATATTTCCCCAATCTATGATCTATCTTGACCTCTTTCCAAGAAAGAATTCTGATAAAGGGTATATTCCCTCTTCGAAGTTATTTTATAACACTTGTGTTAAATCATAATTAATTGTGTTAGAGGCTGTCACAATGCCTACTTTCAGGTTTTCGAAGCCCTGTCAAATGATGTTATTCAAGCTTCCACTTTTCTTCAAATAATGAATAACCCTATGATGATACCTCACCACTTGCTTGTTAAGTACCAGTATCTTTTTGGTTATTCTTTTCTTTGGAAACCGCACCTTTGGAATCTGTTCAATTTTAATCCAAGGTGTTCCTTTGAGAAATATTGCCGAATGGCGATAATCATTAAATTGATCTCGAATTGCTTTCATACTTTCAACTTCCACTGAGACGAACAACCCTATACTTATAGGGGCTACAAGGACTATCTGCCTATGTGATAGAAGTCTGATGGGACGCCATCACTTGTAAGTTGTGAAATACAAGAAGGCTAATTACCTTTAGTAATGTCTCAATCGAGGCACACAACGTTGAGTTCTTATGATCATGTTGATCTCTCGGTAAATTCTTTTACCTCCAATAAGGTTACCTTAAAACTCATAACCTTATGATCACCAGTGTGTGACGTTTCCTTGATATGGGAGCTGTCTTTTCAAGGCCCCGTGATTTTTGTTATCCTTATTGAATTCTAAGGGGAGGCCACCCAGGTCAAATAAGTCAAAATTCACTGATAGGAATTAGATTCGCAACGAAATCTCCTATGACAGGAGTGAATCCCTAAGACGAATAGAATGTTAGTGACATATCAACGAAATTGGTTTATTCTCCCAAGGATGTTATGATAATGGAAAGCGTGTCAATCGATATATGTGAAAGGAATAGCGATGTGTCGTGTACTCCAGTGACAACGGTGTTAGATAGATGTACTATAGTGGAATTGAGATTTTGGAGGAGTTGTTTGCGAATGGACACTACCTCTGGGTTAGCAAGATAAGTACTGGCGATGGAGTCAGAGGGGGCTGGTATTGTGACTTGGGAGAAGTTGATATTATAATAAGGATGGGTTGGTTGACACCCAATGGAGCCCAGACTGATTGTAAGAGAGAGAGAGTAATAAATAAAGGATGGAGACAGATTTAGAGATTCTTGAATATAGTTTAGACTAAGAAACTATTATACCAGAGATGCGAGGCTTAATTAGCTCTTATGGTTGACGCCAAGAAAAGAGATACCAAGTATAAAGGGAACTACAATGGTTTTGGGAGATTGTACAAGGTTTTAATGAGCTACCAGATATCGATTTGGATGACATGAGAATGAATACCGAGTATTCAGAGTATAGTGGGAATGAAAGAGTTAGTGACTCAGTTACAAGAGTTGTTGTATAAGGGTATAATAGACCTAGTGTATCACCGTGGGGAGCCCCGGTGTTGTTCGTAAGAAAGAAAGATGGTAGTAGGAGATGGTGTATCGACTATAGAGAGTTGAGCAAGCATTACCATTAAGAATAGGTACTCGTTACCTAAGATAGATGGTTGTTTGACCAGCTGAAAGACGCTGTGTATTTCCAAATTTATTCAAGAACTGGATATCACCAGTTGGAAGTTAAATCCGAGGATATACCCAAGACTGCGATTCGTACTAGGAATAGACACTTCGAGTTTTCAGCGAGGTTATTTTGGGTTGACTAATGCACCCACAAATTTTCATGGAATGTAATGAATTGGCTTTGAATTATCCGTGATAGTAGATAACATGAGATGGATAAATGGCTAGAATTGACCTAGGATTATGACTGTGAGATACACTACCATCCGGGGAAGGCCAATGTGGTGGCCGATACCCGTAATTAAAATGAGACAGAGATGGATTCCGAATGATCGGGAATTAAAGAATGAGATTTTACACAAAACCCAAGTTAGTCCAACAAACTAGAAAGACAAAAGATTTCACCAACAAACGGCTAGTGACAACCAAGGCAGATAGAGAAAGTATGCGGACTAAGCCCGCGAGTATAGAGATAGTACTGCTATTGATAAGCTAAATGGAATGTTGATGAATGACAAGCAAGTTTATGCTAGTGTATTTCTGTATGAACAAGATAGAGAGTATGAGTTTAGCGATTCGTGATGCTAAAGGTATCTCCATGGAAAGAATTAATGAGATTTGGAAAGAAAGGGAAGTTGAGCCCGAGATTCATTGGGCCATCTGAGATTTAAGACGCGTCAGGAAGGTGGCCTACGAGCCAGCCTTACCCCCCCCCCCCCCCCCCAAACTTGTAGAATGGTCATAACGAGGTTCATGTGTCAATGCTACGTCAGTATACTATAGATGTCCGGCATATGTAGAGTACGAGCAGGTAGATATACAACCTGATCTGACTTACAAAGGACAACCCGTGGAAATCACGGATAGAAAAGAACAAGTGCTAAGAGACGAGTTTGCCAAGCTAGTGAGAGGTTTGTGGAAAATCAAGAGGTGGAAGAATCCACCTGGGAGTTAGAAAGTGCAATGGGAAAGAAGTACCCCCAGTCATTCCTAAGCTGATTCCGGGACGGAATCCTTTTAAGGAGGGGAGACTGTAATAACCCGAATTTTTGGTAAAATTAAAACTTTTCTTATTATGATTAAGTGCATCAGTGAATAGTGAATTTGGTGGATGAATAGTGATTTTGAGGGCTAAGAAAATTTTTCATGCCACCTATGTATGAGACGTAGTGTGGATATTCCGAAGTCATATTAGTGATCTACAGAGTAAATAAGTGAATGCAAAGACGATCGGAATTCAGAAATTCCAAATTTTATTTTGGGGTAGTATTTGACCGGGCAGTGAATTATATATTATTATATTCAAGAAATGAGATATTAAATTTGAGGATTTGAGGATTTAATATTTTGGAATTTTATTATTTTATTAAAGTCGATTTAAGGATTCGATTGTTGGAGTGAATAGTGAATAGTTACTATTCACTGCGAGAACCGCGTAGAGTTTTATTCGCTCTTTTTAGGAAATATTTTCGAATCGTTTCAAGAGGAACAAAAACAAGGATGAATAGTAACATTGATGAATAGTGCTCCAAGGTGAATAGTAAAATTTTATAGTCTCCGATTGATTCCATATTTCAGCGGAAGTTCAGGAATAATAAACGGTTACTAATCGCGTAGTCAGAAATCGCAAACAAAAACGAGAATCGAAAATCCGTTCGAAGGAGCAACTTTGGACGTATTATAACTTAGGAAATAAAGAATAAGATATGTATTAAAATAAAAAGGGAAAGAAAGGAAGTGGTGGAAGAAGTGTGTTAAAGAAGCTTGTAAGCTTAACCAAACTTGAGGGGCTAACTTGCATTTTGTTAAAACAAAATATCTACCATATCATCACACCTCCACCACACATTTCACACACCAAGGGGAGCAGCCCCTCACCCCCATTTCTTGAAGAGAAAAACGAATGGAAGAAGAAGAAGAAGATGGAATGCTTGCTTGCTTGTTTCTCGTGTTCTACCACTCGAATCGAAGCCCTTTCCAAGCTCTTCGCATCTAAGGTAACATCTCCAACACCCACCATCTCTAGCATTATCTTTTCTTGAGTCAAAGAAGATGATGAATAGTGTTTTCAAAAAGTTTTGTGTTTATAATTTAAGTTTGAAAGCATGTATGTGTAGTATATGTAATGGGTTGATGTTTTAAGTGATTAGATGAATTGTTGGTTGAGTTTGGAGGATGTGTTATGAATTTGTTTTGAATACTGATGGAGGATTTGACTGAGATGAGGGAGTATAAGGTGGATGGTGAGTTTGGGATTGATTGTTATTGATTTGGTTGTGTTTTGAAAATGGAAAACGTTAAGTTTTAAGCCGTCGTAATGCCCGATTCTCGTTAACTCTAAAAACTGCCTAGAATCCGAAAACCTAACTGCTTCTTTTGTTTCAGTGATGAACATGAGTGTGTAGATCTTTGTTTCTAGTTTACGTGAGCGCAAGAATCATGTCGTTACGATTTACGGTTTAAGAGAAAAGTGAGTTTTAGTAAACGCCGTTCGGAGGAACAACCCATCTCTGGTCAGTCACTTTGAGGCTATATTTGGACCACTTAGAAGCCATATTAAAATGTGAAACTTTGAGGAATAATACTAGAGACAGTTAGGAAGGCTCACGAAAAAGATTCGGATTAAAAAGATTATTTTTCGATTTTATAAAAATGTTTTAGCCGAGGTCGCGCAAGTGAAAACCACTAAGAACATGACTTAGAAACCAATGTTGTAAATGGTTAAGTATAACTTGTATTCTAGGATCGATTTCGGACTAAACCTACGACTTAAGTAATTGTCGATTAACATGGACTTAGTATGAGCCTATAACGAGCTAGTAATGCCTTGGTTGTGTTTCGCTTACGTGTTTAAGCATTGTGTACAAGTGGATTATCCAGGGGATTAATCGTGCGTTTTCTTTGACTTTGTCTAGATTGTCCGACATCGTCGCGAACCCCTATCACTTCTCGAGCATCAGGCAAGTTTTCTAAATCTATACTTTGAAGTATTGATTATATATTACTGCTGTTGCCATGTGTGGAGTTATACAGTTGTGCGATACATGTTATATATTGTATAAAATAGAGTTTGATTTGGGTTTTTATATGAGCTTTGAGATAAAGTAGTTATAAACCGGTATACCTTGTAGCTCTAGAGATAAGAGCATACTTCTTGTTTTCGACTCTAGACCGGGAGTCAGTATTTGAGATATGGAGATAGCCGTGGAAACCCGGAGGGATTCCAGCGGCAGTGTACTAATTATTTTGAGGACTGCTATTATTAAACATTAATTATATTTCTAGAAAGTATTAATTACCTGGAAATGATTTGAGGGATGTTATTTGAATATTACCTCATTCGAAGGTTATTATTTGAAAATGATTTGATTATGGGCTTCTAAGCTAGATATGGGATATTAGTTAGAAGCCAGGTTTTTATAAATGCCCTAGGATAAGGGTGGGTGATTTTCTCTAAGATCAGAAGTAATTATATTTCTGTATATGTTAAGGATTATTTTCCGATAAAGATATCGGGTATCTGTTATTCGAGGGTTAATTATTTATTTAATGAATATTATTTATGAATATTCATTCGAGGATTATTGACTTAAGGAATATCATTTATATTCATTTGAGGATTATTGACTTTAAGAATATTATTATCGAATATTCATTTGAGATTTATTTATTAATGAATATTATTTTCGAATATTCATTTAAGGTCTATTCATTTAATGAATATTACTTTTGAATATTCATTTGAGACTTAATTATTTAATAAATATTATCTTCAAAGATTCGTCTAAGGTTTACTTATTTAATAAATATTATTAATTATTTTCAAATCAAAAAGAGGTTCCCAAAACATTGTTTTTCCATTTGAATCTGTCTTTTAAGAAGATTTAAATGCTCGCTCAACTATCAAAAATATGGGAAGCCTGATTTAAATGACTACTACTCTTTTAAACTCTCAATTCAAAAACTGTCAAGGGACAGATATTTTCTTGGAGCAATTTAATTGCTGCCAGTCTAATGTTGTGTTACCACCTCAATGATCGAGGGGTAAATTCATGGAACAAGTCGATATCCATTAACAAGCATAGCTTGGGAAATATTGGAGAATCTTCCTTTCCAACCTAGATATAACTACTTAGTGGAGTCGTATCAACAAGTGTTACACTTGGGGAAAGGAGGACGATCTTTACGTTTCAGAGTCATGGATTTCATCTGAACTAGGAGTGGTGTAAGTGGTCAAGTTGCGTGGGCCCATCCAACTTTTATATTGCCCCAAATGGGCCGGGAGGTCATAGTAAGGCGGTAGACAATGTCAGGCCGTCGTGATACTTCCATCTACATGTAGAAAACTATTTGAGCGGTGCGACCTGCTACTGATCATAGCAAGGTTAGGCACAGCGGACGCGGTAGCAACTCCAGTATTAGTTCATCATCCAATTTGGATAATTCTGCAACATGTACTGAAAGGGACCACGGATGACTCCATTGGTACAGGTTTACCGATCATGTTGGCAGAGGGATTCTGCAACATGTATTGAAAGGGACCAAGGGTGACACCGTGGTACAGGTTTACCGGTCATGTTGGCAGAGGGTCGAAAAGTGTTCAAAATAAAGTTACAATGAATTCATGCAACTTCATCTTTTATTTTATGAGTTATGACTCTGTGGATACCTTACATAACATGAGTTATGGTAAGGGAGTTGTTTATACTGAATCACCTTATAACTTCATCTTTTAAGTTATGTGTTGATATTCTGCTTACATAGCAGATATTTTTGGAAAGGTTATATTGGTTTACTTTGAAACCTCATCTTTTATATTATACTAGAACTTTGTTCATAATATAGCAAAAGGTTGCAGAAATATTATGAAAATGATATTTGAAGTACAATAATGGTACTGTTTTTGGGAATACATTCCGATAAGGATATAATTTCAGTATCGAGATATTTTGACAAATTATTGTCTTATACCCGCTTTATTCTGGGTTGAGTTAAAGGCAGAATTATGCCATACTTTCATTACCTTGCTGAGCTATCGCTCACTCTTGCTATTGTTTTATATATATTATATAGCAGCGAAGCAGGATGCCAATGAGTCGGCACATACCTCGCAAGGCGTTTCCGTAAACAGTTTCTAGCAGTGATCCCGAGAGTAGTACGAACCAATCGAATCAGGCTACAGCTTTTGGTATTCAACTTATGTATAGATATGAATGGTATGAGAGGATTGTGAGCATCAGAAGGCTAAGTTGGAATGTAACATTACTTAGAAATTGTATCAGTGACAGATTCAAAGACATTTGGGTATTGTAATAAAAATTATTTATTCCGCAGTTGTTGTATCGTGTCGTTTCTGAGACTCTAACCTGTGTGTGTGTGTGAGACTTATATTGTGGGGTCATGAGCAGGTGAATTATGAATGGTGTGAGTAATACAGGTAAGGCAAGGAGTACATGGATCGTGACTACTCTAAATCTCTGACCCCGGATTTGGGGCTGTTACAAATATAAACTCTGATTCTCTAGGATACCACAAACCTAAGGTTATGGTTCCTTTGAGATATTTGAAAATCCTTTTCACAGCTGTTAGATGAGGCTCTCTGGGATCTGCTTGAAATCTTGCACAAAGACATGTTGCATACATAATGTCAGGTCTACTTGCAGTCAAATAAAGAAGAGACCCTATCATGCCTCTGTAGTTTGTCATATCTACTGAAGTTCCTGTGTCTTTGTCTAGCTTTGTTGCAGTTGCCATAGGAGTTGTGGCAGATGAACTATCAAACATACCAAATTTCTTGAGAAGATTTCTGGTATATTTTTCTTGATTGATAAAAATCCCATCATCTGTTTGCTTTACCTGCAAGCCTAGAAAATAACTAAGCTCTCCCATCATGCTCATTTGGTACCTGGACTGCATAAGCTTGGCAAATTTCTTACAAAGTTTGTCATTAGTAGACCCAAAAATTATGTCATCCACATAAATTTGAACTAAAAGCAAATCATTACCAGTATTGAAATAAAACAAGGTTTTATCAATTGTACCTCTAGTGAACCCACTTTCTAAAAGAAATTGAACCAGAGTTTCATACCATGCTCTAGGTGCCTGCTTTAGTCCATAAAGTGCTTTGTCAAGCCTGTAGACATAATCTGGATACTTGGGATCAACAAACCCTGGTGGTTGTTCAACAAACACTTCTTCTTCAAGTTTCCCATTGAGAAAAGCACTTTTCACATCCATCTGAAAGACTTTGAACTTTTTGTGAGTAACATATGCTAGAAAAATTCTTATGGCTTCCAATCTTGCAACTGGAGCAAAGGTTTCATCATAGTCAATTCCTTCTTGCTGTGAATATCCTTTTGCCACAAGTCTAGCCTTATTCCTTGTAATTATTCCCTCACTGTCAGTCTTGTTTCTGAAAACCCATTTTGTACCAACAATAGATCTGTTTTTGGGTCTTGGTACAAGAGTCCATACTTCATTTCTTTCAAATTCATTTAACTCTTCCTGCATAGCTGTTATCCAGTTAGCATCTTGAAGTGCTTCTTCTACTTTCTTAGGTTCAGTTTGGGATAGAAATGCATGAAACAGACATTCATTTGTTGTAGCACTTCTTGTTTTCACACTTGCATCTGGATCTCCAATTATCAGATCAGGCGTATGAGCTTGTGTCCACCTTCTTGCTGTTGGAAAGTGGCTTCTTTCATCATTATTAGATCCTCCCCCTTGATCCATGCTCTCCTGATTTTCTTCTTGACCATTTGCATTCTCTGAGGCTCCCCCTGAATTGGACTGCTCAGAATTTGAACTTTCAGAGTTTGATCTAGAGTGTGTGTTAGATTCTTCAGTTGACTCATTTTCAGAATTTGAGTCATCATTTTGAGATGTGACTGAAGTATCTTCATGCTCCCCCTCAACTGGTTCTCTATTTTGTTCTGTCAAAGAAACTTCCTCAGTATTTACCAGTAGAGGTTCAGAGTATGCTTCGTCAGAGTTTGTTGGATTTGCTTCATTAGAATTTACATGATCAGAGTTTAGATCTTCATTTTCAAAGCGAAGTTGATCATGATATTCTTCATCTTCTATTCCAGTTATTTTCTTGTCATCAAATGACACATGTATGGATTCCATGATCACTTTAGTTCTCAGATTGTAGACTCTGAATGCTTTAGTTGACAGTGGGTATCCAACAAAAATTCCTTCATCAGCTTTTAATTCAAACTTGGTCAACTGTTCAGGATGAGTTTTCAACACAAAGCATTTGCACCCGAAAATATGAAAATATTTCAGGTTTGGTTTCTTTTTCTTCACCATCTCATATGGTGTTTTCCCATGCCTATTGATCAGTGTTGCATTTTGAGTAAAACACGCAGTTTGAACATCTTCTGCCCAGAAATAAGTTGGCAATTTTGCTTCATCAAGCATTGTTCTGGCAGCTTCTATTAAGATTCTGTTCTTTCTTTCAACTACACCATTCTGCTGTGGAGTTCCTGGTGCAGAAAATTCTTTTTTCACTCCCCTTTCTTTGCAAAATTCTTCCATTGTTGCATTTCTAAATTCAGTACCATTATCACTCCTGATAATTATTACTTTAAACTGTGATCCTTTGTCAAGCAGCTTTACATGATCCATCAGAGTTAAGGTAGTTTCATCCTTCTTTGCTAGAAAGTACACCCAAGTGTACCTAGTATATTCATCAACTATGACTAGAGCATATTTCTTTCTGCCTAGAGACATTACATTTACTGGACCAAATAGATCAACATGAAGAAGATGATAAGGATCCATAACTGAAGATTCAGATTTAATCTTGAAAGATGACTTCCTTTGCTTGGCCTTTTGACAAGAATCACACAGACCATCTAAGCTGAGTATTGACTTTGGAAGTCCCCTTACAAGATCTTTTCGAATTAGCTCATTGATGTTGTTCAAGTTTAGGTGAGAGAGCTTCTTATGCCATTTCCAACTCTCTTCATTTGACATTTTTGCAGAAAAACACACAGCTTTTCCTTCAGAGTTTGTTACCGAACTTGCTTCATAGATATTATTCCGTCTGTGTCCAACTAGAACAACTTTCCCTGTAGATTTGCTGATAACCTCACAGTATTCAGGTTGAAAATCTACATGGTAACCTCTGTAACAGATTTGACTCACAGATAGCAAGTCAGGCTTGAGTCCTGGGACTAGAGCTACATTCGTGATGATGACACTTCCAAGATTTATATTGCCATATCCCATAGTACGTCCTATGTTGCCATCTCCATAGGAAACTTTTGGGCCAGCTTTCTCCTCATAATCTGATAGCAGGGCTTTATTTCCAGTCATGTGTCCTGAACATCCACTGTCCAAGACTAGGGTGCTTTCCCTTATGCCCTGCAATCACAAACAATTACAAAGAGTTAGATTTAAGGATCCAGACTTGCTTGGATCCTTTGGCTTTCTTAATATAGTTAGCTTTTTCAGCGGTATTCTTATCAACAGAGTTTAAGCTAACTGTATCAGAGTTTACACTATCAGAGTTTACACTTGCAGAATCAACTTTAACCCATTTCAAATTGGGCTTCAACTCATAATTTGTGATAAATAGCATGATAATTCTTGCAAGTATAAATAGAATGCCAAGTACTCCCACAGTGAGTGCATAAAGTCTGTGGTCTAACCCTAACATATTCATTCTTAACTCCAGACTTGGAGGGTAAAGAATTAATATCTTTATTCTTCCTGCAAAAACTTGCAAGATGGTTAGTACTACCACAATTATGACATGTTTTTCTAGGAGTATCAGTAATAGGCAAATGATTATTACTTCTGTTAATGCCTACTTTTCCATTTCTGTTCTTCCTGGACACTTTCTGTTTTTCAACAGACTCTACCTCTTTGAGCTTATACTTGAATTGTTTCTCTGTCATTAAACCAACATTCACATGTTTAACACAAGTTTTTACTGATTCTCTCTTAACAACTTCTTTTTCAAGTACAGAGTTTTGCTTACTGAATTCAGGAACAAATTTCATAGGTTTAAGTTGTGTTTAACTTTAACTTTATCTTTAAACCTAAGTTCATCTTCCTCACAGTAACCTAACCCAACTGTATCTGTTTGAAAAACTTGATGTGTGTCTTTTCCAGAATTTGTCCAGGTTTTAATTACCTTCCTCTCTTTTTCCAAATCAGATTCTAATTGCCTAAATTTCTTAAGCAACTCCTGTTCAACATAAACAGCATCATCTCTTTCCTTTTGAACTTGTTGCATGTTAACAAGTTCTTCTTCAAGAAATTTATTTCTCTCTTTAAGCTTAAGATTCTCAGATTTAATTCTCTCATTTTCTAAAGTCTGATCCCTATAACTAACATGTATGCTTTTAAGATAAATTCTCAATTCAGATATATTATCAATATCATAAGCATAAGTTGTTAGAGGTACCTTGTTTTCAGATGAATCAGCTTCATCTTGAACAGTTGCCATGAGAGCATAGTTGACATCCTCATCTGAATCTGAAGTGTCTGCCCAGTCTTTTCCTTTAGTGATGAGTGCTTTTTCAAATTTTCCTTTCTTGCACTCTGGAGCATAGTGACCCATCTCTTTACACTTGTAGCACTGGATTTCAGACTTGTCTTTCTTCCCAGATTTGATATCCCTTCTGTCAGACTTTCTGAAATTCTTCCTTTCAGAGTTTGAATCTCTCCTTGAGAATCTCTTTCCTTTCTTGAAGTTCGTGAAACCCATCTTCTTGAAAGTCTTCACCATTAAATCAGCCATTTTCATCATTTGTTCTTCATCATCCTCGGATTCAGAAGATTCATCGGTGTTTGAGTCATCATCAGAGTTTGATGACTCACTTTCAGATTTTATGACTAAAGCCTTTCCCTTAGCTTTCTTCTTTGATGTTTCTTTCTTAAAAGGTTTTCCTTCAACTTTGAGAGCAACAGATTTTGTCTTCTTTCCAGATCTTTTGTTTCTTTGCTCTATCTCAAGTTCATGAGTTTTAAGCAAACCATAGATTTCATCGAGATCTGTTTCTGCAAGATCATAATTATCTCTTATTGTCGTTGCCTTCAAATCCCATCTTTCTGGTAGAGATAGAAGAAACTTGAGATTTGACTCTTCAAGATCATATTCTTTATCAACCATAGACAAATCATTCAACAGTTTACAGAATCTGTCATATGTATCTGTCAAGGTTTCATCAGATCTCGAGTCAAAGTGTTCATACTCCTGTGTTAGAATAGTCTTCCTGTTCTTCTTTATAGCACTTGTTCCTTGACACCTGACTTCTAAAGCATCCCAAATCTCTTTGGCAGTTTTGCAGCCAATAACTCTGTTAGACATAACATTATCTAAAGCACTATGGAGAAGATGTCTAACCTTTGTATCTTTTGCAATTGATGAGATGTCTTCAGGAGTCAAATCTTTCTTTTCTTTTGGAACGATCTTTTGTTCTTGACCAGCAACAACTGGAGACAGTTTTGTTGGCATATGAGGACCATCATTGATTCTATCAAGATATTCTGGATCCGTGGCTTCCAGAAACATGGTCATCTTCACCTTCCATATTGGATATTGTTGGGTTTTATACTAAACTATTCATTAGTAGTATATAAACATTGTCCATTTTATTGAGAATCTTGATTGCATATTTTTACATTGTCTATTTATTATATATTGTGGATAATTTAGTATCAAATGGGATAACAGAAGATTAAATTATCAGTGTCTATATATAATATAAAGGGTTCACAGTTTAAGTGGAATTAGACAAACCACTGGAATAACTGAAGTATTATTTGGGAATAGTTTATCTTGACTATTAAATAATACTTGTATACTTTGTGTATATTGAACATGATCAAATTTAGAATTGTTCCCTTAAACTGATTAAGAAGGTGAACTAAGATTCTATGTTATTATTAATGCTTAGGTTCTTAATCCGGATATAGTAATTGACACGTGTATATTATTTACATGCTTTGATTTATATATGAAATAATTCTTTTGAATTATATCATTATATTTTGGGTGATGGAATAATATATATGGTGAATATTATTTATTGAAGGAATCCGTGTCCTGATAATATTCGGGTTAATGATGTCCCCTTGAAAGCTCAAAAGGATTTAATTATGTGAAACCCTGCAGGTGGATTTATTCCGGCATAATTAAATAAAGGTAGAATGGATGATCAAGGATATAAGATGTTAATTAAATGAATTATCAGTAATTTATTTAATTAATGGGCATGCGCTATTTTAAACATGGGGAATTTAAAAAGCAAATAATATTGGAACCGAATTAATTAATTAAGTTGCGGTATTAGGAAAGGTAGTGCAAATATTAATTCTTTAGTGGATTGAATTAATATTTAATTACATTGGGCTAGGCCCATGATGTAATTAAAAGGCCCAACCTAATTATCCATGATCCCTATTGTAGCCCTATATATATTCTTATTCTCTTCTTGCTAGGGTTGGTTAAGAAAAATATTGTAGCCACCTAGGAGCAAGAAGAGAGGTTAACTTGAGAAGACGGAGGCCACACTTCGCTCAAGGGAATTTGGGAATACAATAGAAGAGCGTGGAATCAACCGTTAACAAGGTGATTTTCTTTTCGCACTTCTTAATTGTGTATCATAAAATGTAGTAGAATCCCAAGTCCGTGGTTCCCAACAATTGGTATCAGAGCCTGGTTATGGGTTCTATGTTTTATGATATGATGTCCATGTCGTAATTAAAATTGGTTATGTATGTATAGTGGTATGCTTGGATAATAATCTTTTGCAGGTTGTTTAGTATCCACTATTATGGCCTCGTTTTATTTTAATTATGTGTTTGGATCCCACGTGGTTTAATCGTGGTTATTTTTTGTTTTGGTTTCCACGTGGTTTATCGTGGTTGTAAATCACGAGGGTTGATCGTGCTAGTTTTGTTTTCTATTATGATTTTGTAATCTTGTAATCATGATTTGTATTCATGTTAGATTATGATCTGATGTAATAGAATAGGTATGTTATGTTGTATGTAACTATTTGATCGACAGAGTTGCAAGAAAACAAAGTTCTTCCGCTGATGCTACAAGATTTCGCCTATGCAACTTCGAACTGTTGTAACTTTTGCATACGGTGTCGGATTTCGATGAGTAATACCTTTTCGGAAAGGGATTTCGATGTTCTACACGATTGAAAAGTGACATGGCCAAAGTTTCATGTGCGTCTGAGCTCGTTTAGACCCTCAAAGAGCGAGTTGAAGTGTTAGCAGGATTTTCGGATGATTTTTTTTTTTTTTGGCCATAATAGTGGATTTATTTTTTATTTTAATTTTTCTGCTATTTAATTTTAATTATTGCATTAAATAATTATTATGTGTGTTGTTAATTATGTGTGTAATTTTAATTGCATGGTTAACATAAATAGGACGACATGGACATAAATTTTCATTTATTGCTTTAATTAAATGTTTTATGTTATTAAATTATGTGTGTATTTGGAATGCATGTTAGACATAATTATAATGACATAGGCCCCATTTAATTATGTAGAGATGCATCCTATGCTATGTTATGTGTTCTTTGTATTGTTATTTTGATAACATGTGGACCTCGAAGAAATAACATAGGGCGATGCATCTAGATAAAATTACTCATGTTAAAATACTAAGTGGGAGAGGGAATTAATTTGATATTAGATCCCATGGTCATCCATTATTGGTTGTATGTAATTTAACACTAGGACGATTATGAATTGGATATATGTCACCCATCGTGGCGTATGATTTATGACGTCTGGGTAGTGTTAAGGATATTACTAGGACAATCTTCTTAAGTTAATCACGAATAATGAAAGGTAAGCTCACCCTATCGTGACATACCAAGTTTCATAGAATTCGAGAAAAAAGTTGGACATTCCTTGATTGATGTTGATAATGGATATTTCTGTCTTAGGGGTTGTGTTTTTAAGCGAGTCCGTCTGTGACTTCACCGAAAACACCTGGGATTTATCCATTGATACATCGAACGGATGGGTCTGACTAAAGGCAACTTAAGATCTAAATAATGGTATACACTTAGCTATGAAAGATAATATATAGTCCACCCTAACGTGGCGTATTATTTAGTAGTAGGACCGAAGTAATATTTAAATTTAAATGGTATATATGTCATCCATCATGGCGTACTAGATATTTATGGAATTTAAATATTAGTGCATTAATTTTAATTAATTGTTAGAGGAAACAAATAGGTTTTAAGATATATGCAATTTTCTGATTAAGTGTTATATGCATGATTCTCAGGATAGAATGGGCTTTAATCCACTTTTCACCATACTTAAGGATACCAAACTTACCGGACCTAACTATATTGAATGGAAACGCAATTTGGACATAGTGTTGACTGCTGAAGAGTTTAAATTTTGTACTGTTGAACCCAAACCGGACCAGCCTGCTGCCGATGCTCCGGATGAGGATAAAGAGTATTTTAATAAGTGGACTAAGGCAGATGAGATGTCGCGATGTTACATTCTGGCAGCAATGTCGGGTGTTTTGCAACATCAGCATCAGGCCATGACCACTGCTGCAGATAGGCTCTATAATCTCAAGGAGCTTTTCGGAGATCAGAATAGGGCTGCTAGGCAAGTAGCAATGAAGTCTCTAATGAACACTCAGATGGCTGAAAAAACACATGTAAGGGACCATGTTCTTCTGATGATGTCTCATATAAATGAACTAGAGGTCCTTGGTGCTGATATTGATGCGGAAACGTAGGTCGATATCATACTTATGAGTTTGCCAAAAAGCTTTGAGCCGTTTCGCTTGAATTACAACATGAACAAGAAGTTGTATAGTCTTACAGAACTTCTGACAGAGCTTCAGGCAGCGGAATCATTATTTCAGCAGCATGTTCAGGTAAATGTGGCTGAGAAAGTTTCTTCTTCAAAGCTGAAAGGAAAGAAGAAGAAGAAGAAGGTTCAGACACAGAAAGTTGTGAAACCATTGGGAGTTCAGAATTCAGTGAAGAAGCCTAAGGGCAAGTGCTTCAAGTGCAAGCAGTCGGGTCACTGGAAAAAGGATTGTCCTCTGTCTAAGAAGAACAATGCTGGTATGTCTCTTTCTCTTGTTACGGAAACATATATAGCGGCTATGTCTACGAGCACTTGGTGTGTAGACACAGGAGCCACTGATCATGTTTGTAATTCCATGCAGGGGTTCCAGAAAACCAGGCTGCTTAGAGATGGCGAGATATATGTGTTCATGGGAGATGCTACGAAAGTAGCAGTGGTTGCAGTTGGAGTTATTTCTTTATCTTTTGGTTATGATAGGATTTTGGTTTTGAATAATTGTCTTTATGTACCTTCATTTAGAAGGAATTTAATTTCGGTTTCTAAACTTGCTATGGATGGTTATAATGTTTGTTTGGATCGTAATGTTTCCATTATGATGAATAAACGAGTTATATGTTCTGGTACATTGCAAGACAATTTATATATTATTAATCCTATAGAACCAATGCTGCAACCAAGTGAAATTAATAATACACTTTCTACCTCTAGTAAAAGAAAGGAACCTTCTGGATTGAACCAAACATATCTTTGGCACTTGAGATTAGGTCATATTAACTTAAGGAGGATTCAAAGATTGGTAGTAGATGGGCCTTTAGGCTCGTTGGCAGTGGAGCCATTTCCAGTCTGTGAATCTTGCTTGGAAGGAAAAATGACCAGTAGACCTTTTAAGGCAAAAGGAAATAGAGCCAAAGATGTGTTAGAATTGGTTCATACTGATTTATGTGGACCTATGAATATCCAAGCGAGAGGTGGGTATGAATATTTTGTCACTTTCATTGATGATTATTCGAGATATGGATACATTTATCTGTTGCACCGCAAGTCTGAGTTCTTTGAAAAATTCAAAGAGTACAAAGCAAGTGCGGAAAAGCGACATTCAGGAAAATGTATCAAGTCACTACGATCAGATCGTGGGGGCGAATACCTGCTTGGAGAATTTAGAGAATATTTATCAGAACATGGATTTCATCCCAGTTGACTGCACCTGGCACACCTCAGCAGAATGGTGTAGCAGAAAGAAGGAACCAGACTCTTTTAGAGAGTGTTAGATCGATGATGAGTTATTCGAATTTACCCAAGTCATTTTGGGGGCATGCTCTAGAAACAGCGGCTTATCTTCTAAACTTGGTACCTTCTAAGTCAGTTCCAAAAACTCCAAAAGAATTATGGACTAGTACCAAACCTAGTTTGAAACACATTCGGATTTGGGGTTGTCCAGCACATGTGCTGAACAAGAACGTGACTAAGTTAGATTCTCGTACAGAAGTGAGGCTGTTTGTGGGTTATCCCAAGGGAACAAAAGGGTATTTGTTTTATAGTCCTAAGGATCGGGATATCATTGTAAGCACCAATGCTAGATTCTTAGAGGAAGACTATATAATGAATCACAAACCCATGAGTACTGTTGTTTTAGAGGAACTAGTGGGAGGACAAGATAATTCTAATATGCCACCGGTACAAGTAGAACAACCACAAGTAAATGAACAACCTATCACTAATACCACTCCAATGCTTCGTCGTAGTGGGAGGGTTGTTAAACAACCTGAGAGGTTCATGTTTTTGGGAGAGTCTTCGGACTTAGTCTCTGGTGAACATGATGAGGATCCCAGGACATACGAAGAAGCAATGCAAGATAAGGATGCAGATCTTTGGCAAAAGGCTATGCAATCTGAGATGGAATCTATGTATTCCAATAAAGTCTGGGATCTCGTGGAACCACCCAGTGGTGTAAAACCCATTGGATGCAAGTGGATCTACAAAAGAAAAAGAGGATCTGACAAAAAGGTGAAAGCCTGGAAAGCAAGACTTGTTGCGAAAGGGTATACTCAGAAACAAGGAATTGATTATGAGGAAACCTTTTCTCCGGTAGTCATGCTTAAGTCAATCCGGATTCTTTTATCTATAGCAGCTCATCTCGATTATGAGATTTGGCAAATGGATGTCAAGACAGCTTTCCTAAATGGAAGTCTTGATGAAAACATCCATATGCAGCAACCAGAGGGATTCATCAAAGAGGGCCAAGAGCATCTAGTGTGTAAGCTTAAGAAGTCCATTTATGGACTGAAACAAGCTTCCAGGGAGTGGAACATTCGTTTTGATCAGGCCGTCCAGACAAATGGTTATGATCAGAGTCCAAGCGAAGCATGTGTGTATAGGAAAAGTGAAGGAAATGCAGTGGTTTTTCTAGTACTATATGTAGATGACATTTTGCTCATTGGAAACAATGTAGAGATGTTGTCATCTATTAAGGCATGGTTGTTCAAACAATTTGAAATGAAAGACTTAGGTGAAGCCGCATACATTCTTGGGATCAAAGTTATAAGAGATCGCAAGAAAAGAACGTTGGCTTTATCTCAAGAACCGTACATTGATGAGGTATTGGCTCGTTTTAACATGCAGGACTCTAAGAAGGGTAATTTACCTTTTAGACATGGAGTCTCTCTATCAAAGGAGCAGTGTCCTAAGACACCTAAGGAGATAGAGAACATGAAAGCAGTTCCTTATGCTTCAGCATGTGGAAGCTTAATGTATGTCATGTTATGCACGAGACCTGATATTTGCTTTGCCGTAGGCATGGTCAGTAGATATCAATCCAATCCAGGTCAGGAACATTGGAGTGCAGCCAATAACTCTGTTAGACATAACATTATCTAAAGCACTATGGAGAAGATGTCTAACCTTTGTATCTTTTGCAATTGATGAGATGTCTTCAGGAGTCAAATCTTTCTTTTCTTTTGGAACGATCTTTTGTTCTTGACCAGCAACAACTGGAGACAGTTTTGTTGGCATATGAGGACCATCATTGATTCTATCAAGATATTCTGGATCCGTGGCTTCCAGAAACATGGTCATCTTCACCTTCCATATTGGATATTGTTGGGTTTTATACTAAACTATTCATTAGTAGTATATAAACATTGTCCATTTTATTGAGAATCTTGATTGCATATTTTTACATTGTCTATTTATTATATATTGTGGATAATTTAGTGTCAAATGGGATAACAGAAGATTAAATTATCAGTGTCTATATATAATATAAAGGGTTCACAGTTTAAGTGGAATTAGACAAACCACTGGAATAACTGAAGTATTATTTGGGAATAGTTTATCTTGACTATTAAATAATACTTGTATACTTTGTGTATATTGAACAGGATCAAATTTAGAATTGTTCCCTTAAACTGATTAAGAAGGTGAACTAAGATTCTATGTTATTATTAATGCTTAGGTTCTTAATCCGGATATAGTAATTGACACGTGTATATTATTTACATGCTTTGATTTATATATGAAATAATTCTTTTGAATTATATCATTATATTTTGGGTGATGGAATAATATATATGGTGAATATTATTTATTGAAGGAATCCGTGTCCTGATAATATTCGGGTTAATGATGTCCCCTTGAAAGCTCAAAAGGATTTAATTATGTGAAACCCTGTAGGTGGATTTATTCCGGCATAATTAAATAAAGGTAGAGTGGATGATCAAGGATATAAGATGTTAATTAAATGAATTATCAGTAATTTATTTAATTAATGGGCATGCGCTATTTTAAACATGGGGAATTTAATAAGCAAATAATATTGGAACCGAATTAATTAATTAAGTTGCGGTATTAGGAAAGGTAGTGCAAATATTAATTCTTTAGTGGATTGAATTAATATTTAATTACATTGGGCTAGGCCCAGGATGTAATTAAAAGGCCCAACCTAATTATCCATGATCCCTATTGTAGCCCTATATATATTCTTATTCTCTTCTTGCTAGGGTTGGTTAAGAAAAATATTGTAGCCACCTAGGAGCAAGAAGAGAGGTTAACTTGAGAAGACGGAGGCCACACTTCGCTCAAGGGAATTTGGGAATACAATAGAAGAGCGTGGAATCAACCGTTAACAAGGTGATTTTCTTTTCGCACTCCTTAATTGTGTATCATAAAATGTAGTAGAACCCCAAGTCCGTGGTTCCCAACAGATATTCCACTGGTCTTAGAATTGGAACTCTGATTGTCTCATATCGACTTACAGAAGTTGGTTGAACCTTCTGAGCATTAGAACCTGCCTGGGTATTTTCATCCATGATTATAACTTGTGTTTGGATCAAAAACTGTATATATTAAACAGCATTGGCTCTGATACCAATTGCAAATATACGTATGAGAATAACAATAAGAACACTATTTATGAATAATAAACTGAATGGAATTAAAAACTTCTCTCTCAGTGATGTAAAATATCACAGAGAGCTGCTAGGTTACAAGAATGATAATTCACGTATTCGCATCCCTTTTAGGGTTAACCTATCTGTGTTTATATAGTACACAACTACGTATAATATTCTAATTGATATTCCTATAAATCAGCTATACAATTAATATCAATCTAGAATTGCTTCTGTCTTCTGTTCCGTTTCCTTAGCCATCTCGATATCTCTTTGCTTCTTTCCATCTTCAAAGAATATCGCTTCTAGAATGTTCATTGAATTGCACCGACTGCTAAGCAAACTCTGACCATCAGACTTTAACAAACTCTGACTGGTCCTCCAGCTAAACTCTTGACTAGTCCTCCAGCTAAACTCTGATAGTTTCCTGGTACTTAAACACTGATAATCAAACATCAGCAATTATATCTAACAAAATGTATTTCGAGATAGTAATAGGGGGGAAAGATATGAAGGAAATGCTAGTAATGATGTAGGAAACTGGAGTGATGAATTTAATGACTATGATGTAAATTACTCTGATTACTCAGATGAGGAGGATGGCATGCTCTTTTCTAAGTATGTTGATGAGGGAGTTGAATGGGTCGACAATTTAAAAGAAGAACTTGGTCTTGGTCCAGAAATATTGATGGAGAAAGAAATCGATAGTGAGTATTATAGTGATGATTTAGAGAGTATGGCAGAGGATGGAGATGAAGATGATGTTCAAAGAAAAAAGAGAAAGAAAGCTTTTCCAGTGTACAAAGAGACAGTAGATCCAGACTGGAAAGTGGGGATGCTTTTTAAAGACCATCATTAATTTAGAAAGGCCATCATGAAGCATTTTGTAAATGAAGGAAGAATGGTTAAGTTCATTAAAAGTGACAGAACCAGGGCTAGAGCTGTGTGTAAACCCCCATGCCCCTGGTATGTTTTTGCTTCTCTAAATTTTGAGAAGACCATGCAGATAAAGACAGTGGGACCAGGTACATTTTGGTCTTTTTACTATTGGAATACATGTCTATGTTTTCTGTGTATGTGTGCATAACATACTGGCTATGTCATTCACTTTATTGCTTTACAGACCACAGGTGTGCTAGAGAGCAAACTGGGTTACCCCTTATAAATTCTGGGTACCTAGCTAGGAAGTATCTACCAGATTTCAGGATTAATCCTTCTTGGCCAATTTCTTCATTTCACAAGACTTTCTTGAAGGACCTGCAAATTGATTTCAAGCCTCACATTCTCAGGAAATCTAGAAGAAAGTGCATGAAGATTATTAATGGTACCCTTGAAGAGCAATATTTTAAATTATGGGATTACAAAACTGAACCGATGAAAAGAAATCCCAACTCCACGGTTGAGATTGAATTAGAGCCAGGTATTACAGATCTGCATCTAATTTTTCTTGAATATCAATTTGGTGTAGAGATACTAAAATTCCAGATCTGAATGTGCAGGTGCTGTAGGTGTGTTCAGAAGAATGTATGTATGCTTAGGTGGTTCAAAACATGGATTTAAGCTTGGTTGCAGGAAGTTCATTGGTTTGGATGGTTGTCATCTTAAAAATGCCTACAAAAGGTCAGTTGTTATGTGCTATTGGAATAGATGGTAATAATTGTATGTTTCCTTTAGCATATGCAGTAGTAGAAGCAGAAATGTTAGATTCTTGGAGGTGGTTTGTGGCTTTAGTAGCAAAAGATTTTGAAATAGGTTTTGGGGATGGGTGGGCTTTCATTAGTGATAGACAGAAGGGGTTATTGAATGTAGTTAAAGAGATGTTACCCATGGCTGAGCATAGGTACTGTGTTAGGCATATGCATAACAATTTTAAGGGGAAATATGCTGAAGGTTCTTTGAAAGGTAAATTGTGGAGTTGTGCTAGGGCCTCAAATATTGAGGCATTTGAGACTGCAATGAATAGAATGAAAGAGGATAGTGAGGGTGCCTGGAAATGGCTCTCTGAAGTGCCATTTCATCACTGGACCAGGTCCCATTTTAAAACTGACACAAAGTGTGACATGTTACTGAATAACATGTGTGAGAGCTTCAATAGAACCATCTTATGGGCTAGGGAACAAGGTGTATTAGTGATGTTAGAAATGATTAGGGCGTACCTAATGATGAGATTGCAGAATAAGAGAGAAGAAATGGCTGCATAGGAGGATAAAAAGTTTACCCCAAAACTGTACAAGCTTCTTGACAAATTCAAAAAATGGTGTGGAGGATGTTGCTCAACATATGATGGTTATGATGAGTTTGAGGTAACCACAGTAAATGGCTCCAAGTATGCTGTTCATATAGGTAACATGACATGTGGTTGCAAGAGATGGGATCTTAGTGGCATCCCATGTCATCATGCCATAAGTTGTTTGAATAGAATGAGCTACAATATTGAAGACTATGTGGATTCAGTATATACTACAGCAAATTACAAAAAGGCATACTCTGGAATTATATTCCCAATGAATGGACACAATGCTTGGGATATGAGTGGTTTGACTTTGAAACCCCCAAGAATTGAAAAACAGCCTGGAAGGCCAAAAAAGAAGAGAAGAACTGAGATGCCAGATGTGGTTGAAAAAGAAGCAAATGGAGTAAAGACTTTAAGCAGGAAGACACAATCAAGTGTGAGGTATATGCAATTCTTTAATGAAGTTCTTTATTTAACAATTTACATATACATGTTACTTTTAATGCATTGAATGTGTGATGTAGGTGTGGTAAATGCAAAGAGGTTGGTCATAACAGAGGACCTGCCCTGGAGTTGGAAATTCTATGGAGGTTCCACTTATAGAAGGTGATGACAATGAGGTGAATGAGGAAGAAATGCAAGGTGCTTATAATGAGATGATTTTGGATTATCCAACAGAAGGACCAACAATAACTCAACCAAGCCAGGTAGAAGTTCATGAAAATGAAGCCCCAATTGCAGAAAAAGAGGGTACTTTCGAATACAGTGATGACACTCCTCTAGAGGTTGCAACAAGAAAAATAAGGAAATTGAGATTTCAAAAGAAGGGACTGACAACTACTAAAGACTCACCTATCATGGTTGCAGCTGAAAAAATTCAAAAACTGAAAGAGAGGTTAAAGGACCAGAAAAACAAAGAGAAGAATATTACTGATGATGGTGCTAAGGAAGAAACTCATAATGAGGAAGTGAGAAGACATGTCATTAAGCAAGAAATGAAGGAAAGAATTGAGGCCACTGCTGAGTTTCAACCTCTAAGAAGAAGTGGGAGGTTGAATGAAACTCCAGTGCTAAACTTCCAAAACACACAAGACACTCCGGTTTGTCTTGATGAGCAAACCTCCACAGTTGTAGCATCAAAGGGAGGCCAATCAACTCAACAAAAGACAAACTCAACTCATACACAGGCCCCATGAAATTGGGCAAACAAATGGCAGCACCAGTGAAGCAATACAAAACTATTGTTGGGAAAATAGAGGTAAAATCTGCCCCTTTCTTATCTCATGGCAAGAATGTGATCACAAAGACTGCTCTGACAAATACTCTACATGGGACCATTCAGAATTTGAGGAAGGCAGGAAATGGAAAAATCACCTCAAAGGGAAAAGAGGAGCAGACTTAAATTGTCATTTTTAAGTTATTAGTACGTGCACTCTTTTTTTAGTTTATCAATGTGCATCTTTTGGTTTTACATTCAGACAATTTATGGATGTGTAATGTAATGAGTGACTATTTAAACTCATTTTTAAGTGATGGTTGGAATGTAATGACAATGTGATTTGCCTTAAATTCAGATCATTTCATTAGCAAAACCAAAATGTAGTAGTACATTTTTCATACATTATAACTAATTTAAGTACTACAACGATACAATTAGGGTAGTTCATATTGTCCCTTGCTCACTGACTCCACATTTTTGTTCATCACTACAAAGCTCCACAATAAGAATATGAGAACAATGGTCAACAAAACAGGTCTTCTCTTGTTTCCTTTCATTTCAGCAGCAGCCTCAAACTTCTTTAACTCATTTTCTACCTTCTTTAACTCATCTTCTAGCTTCTCAACCTTTCTCAATAGCCCTGGAATGATAGTTCTTGACCTTGGGCACATAGGACCGTCGAACCAGAGGTGGTAGTTACAAGCATTAGCCCTGTCTTCCTGCAATTGAAATGGGTAGGAAAACCATTTTAAGAAAGAAAAGCACTGATAAACAATGATTTTTTACCATGAAACGCAAGCATCCCCAAAATCTTCTTCCTGGATTTGCATATGTCCATGATGTTCTTAACACATCTAATCTTCCACACCAACATATAGGTTCCATCTTCTTGCCTCCTCTAATAAGAATTGCAAGAAATGTATATATATATATATATATATATATGGGAAAGATCCAGAGAGAACCTATCTTTTTGAGAGAACCGAGAGAACTAATCAATCACCGTTAATTTCCCACACCATCCAACGACCGATATGTTTTAAAGATTTACTATAATACTTTTATTACTACTTTAAGATTCTTTTAAGTGTTTTAATAATTATATTAAAATTAGGATTCTGTTAAGTGTTTTATAATATATTTCAATATAAAATTTATTTATAATAAATTTCAATTGATAATCAAGATTTTTTTAAGTGTTTTATTAAGATTCATTAATTATATTATAGTATATCAATGGTCTTAGAAGGGTTCTCTCGGTTCTCTCGATAAAATGGTTATATATATATATATATATATATATATATATATAGGCTAGTGATCAAATACAAACCTTTTTTAAAATACAAACTAAGAACCAATCTAAACCCTTAGATTAATCTAATCTAATGGCCCCCCTAAATGCACAACACACAACTAAAATACACCGTCCCACACACAATCACACCTATTTCCCTCCGTTTTTAATTTGACTTTTCCCGTCAATCGGAGAGCTTTTTTTTGAAATTCGACTTCACCGTATTTTTCTCCATCTCCTAACGATCAATTTGTATACCATATTTGATATATTCCGACGATAAATCACTATTTATGCTTGCGAGAATCACTAAAATGTTGGTGATTCCTGTAAGAATAAATAGTAATTTCTGCGTAAATGTAGTGATTTTTTCTCCAGATCTATACGTAAATTACAGATTTTGTACCGTAAAATCACTAAATTTATACGTATATAAAAGTAAATAGCTAGATCTATGCTGAAATCACTATTTATTCTTACAGAAATCACTAAAATTATTTTAGTTTGTAGTTTGTAGTCTAAGAGTGGTTTGTATTAGAGTAAACCCCTATATATATATATATGTATAACAATAGAACTACAGGGGCTAACAGGTATGGCGGGAGTTTTTTCTGCTTTTTGGAGGGAACCTGACTATGTAGAAGACAATTTTGCCCCTCAGCTAAAACCCGATTTTTGTTACTGAATCGGGTTTAAGGATAGAAAGGTACAAAATTAATACCTCGGGAGCTAAAATGTACACTTTTAAAAGACAGGGGCTGATGGGTATATGGTAGTAAACCTTAGGGGCTAAAAGGTTATTAAGCCTATTGCAAGTGTTGTTTCACTTCATGCCTAACTTCCAACATCTTTTTAACACACCAGGGGCAAGAATATGGAGTAGCAGCTGTAATAACCCGAATTTTTGGAAAAATTAAAACTTTTCTTATTATGATTAAGTGCATCAGTGAATAGTGAATTTGGTGAATGAATAGTGATTTTGAGGAGTAACAAAGTTTTTCATGCCACCTATGTACGAGACGTAGTATGGATATTCCGAAGTCATATTAGTGATCTACGGAGTAAATAAGTGAATGCAAAGACGATCGGAATTCAGAAATTCCAAATTTTATTTTGGTGTAATATTCGACCGGGCAGCGAATTATATATTATTATATTCAAGAAATGAGATATTAAAATTGAGGATTTGAGGATTTAATATTTTGGAATTTTATTATTTTATTAAAGTCGATTTAAGGATTCGATTGTTGGAATGAATAGTGAATAGTTACTATTCACTGCGAGAATCGCGTAAAGTTTTATTCGCTCTTTTTGGAAAATATTTTGAATCGTTTCAAGAGGAACAAGGCAACATCTACCGGATTAAATATAGACATGGAAGTAACATGTAACAAGATTAATTCGAGGAATGCAACATTTGGATCATCCATGTGAAAGGAAACGAACCAGTAAAGCGAACCAGTAAAACTACTTTATCTGGGCCAGTGCATGTGTGACATGTGTCGGAAGGAGAAGCAACCAAGGGTGATGACTCACCACTTTTGACATAAAAATCAGCATCCTTATCTAATTATCAAAACAAAAAGAAAAAGGAGAGGAAGAACTCTTCCCCCCATTTTCGGCTCAGCTTGTGCAAGGAGGAAAGAAAAATCCATAACTCCATTTCTATCCATCCTTAAATCACCAAATTTTAACCATAGCTTCTCCACTCCATGGGTAACATTCGTTCAAAATTTCATGGACAACAAAGGAGTGTAGCCTAGTCAAATCCCTTCCCCAAGTTGGAGAACCCAAACTGTGCAGTTTGTGTCCAGCGGAAAGATGGGACTCAAAACCCTAGCTAGGAAGATTTAAATGTGGCGATCTATAGCTCAAAAGAAAGCTTATGAAGAGTACAAGGTCTGGTAAAAATCTTAGAACCAAACTCTTGTTTTTCGATTTTATATGGATTTTACAAAGTGATGATGAATAGTAACTTTTCATGATTCTTGATTTTGTTTCTTAAGGATTAAGCTTGATAAGGTTTGTTCAAAGCTCAAAGAAGGATTATAAACCATTGTTAGTGTATATGAAGCACCAAGGAAGGTATAAAAACCCCTGCCCCTTTTTGTTTATATGAGTTTGAAGTGGTTTTGATGTTTATGTAAAGTTAAGATCATGATTAAGTAATTATATGAATTGTTGGTTGAGTTTGGAGGATGGGTTATGAATTTGTTTTGATTATTCATGGAGGATTTGACTGAGTGGAGGGTGTATAAGGTGGATGGTGAGTTTGGGATTAATTGGTATTGATTTGGTTGTGTTTTGGAAAAGGAAAACGTTACGATTATAGCCGTCGTAATGCCCATTTGATTTAGGGCTGTTTTGAGCAAGAATTACGAACTGGTCTGGTAATATTTTTGAACAGAACTGACCATGAAAATGTAGGTCTTGTTTTAAGGTTTGTTTTGGTATAAAGATCATGTCTATACGATTTACGGTTTAGGAGAAAAGTGAGTTTTAGTAAACGCCGTTCGGAAGAATGACTCATCTCTGTCCAGCAACTTTGAGGCTATATTTGGACCACTTCAGAACCGTATTAAAATGTGAAAGTTTGAGGAATAATACTAGAGACAGTTAGGAAGGCTCACGAAAAAGATTCGTATTAAAAAGATTATGTTTCGATTTTATAAAAATGTTTTAGCCGAGGTCGCGCAAGTGAAAATCCCTAAGAGCATGACTTAGAAACCGATGTTGTAAATGGTTAAGTATAACTTGGATTGGTGAATGGATTTCGAACCAAACTTGTGATATAAGTATTGGACGAATAACATGGACTTAGTATGAGCCTATAACGAGCTAGTAATGTCTTGGTTGTGTTTCGCTTACGTGTTTAAGCATTTAGTACAAGTGGATTATCCAGGGGATTAATCGTGCGTTTTCTTTGACTTTGTCTAGATTGTCCGGCATCGTCGCGAACCCCTATCACTTCTCGAGCATCAGGCAAGTTTTCTAAATCTATACTTTGAAGTATTGATTATATATTACTGCTTTTGCCATGTGTGGAGTTATACAGTTTTGCGATACATGTTATATATTGTATAAAATAGAGTTTGATTTTGGTTTATATATGAGCTTTGAGATAAAGTAGTTATAAACCGGTGTACCTTGTAGCTCTATAGATAAGAGCAGGTTTATTGTTTCGACTCTAGACCGGGAGTCGATATTTGTGTTATATAGATAGTCGTGGAGACCCGGAGGGATTCCAGCGGTAGAGTACTATTCATCTTGAGGAATATTATTATTAAACATTAATTATATTTCTAGAAAGTATTAGTTACCTGGAAATGATTTGAGGAATGTTATTGGAATATTACCTCATTCGAAGGTTATTATTTGAAAATGATTTGGTAATTGGCTTATATGTTAAATATGGGATATCAGTTATAAGCCAGTATTCTTATATATGCCCTAGGATAAGGGCGTGTGATTTTCATTAAGGATCAGAAGTGATTGTATTTCTGTATATGCTAAAGATTATTTTTCCGATAAAGACATCGGGTGAATGTTATTTGAGATTTATTAATTAATGAATATTATTTTTGTATATTCATTTGAGGCTTACTTGTTCGAGGGTTAATTATGTATTTAATGAACATTATTTATGTATATTCATTTGAGGACTATTGACTTTAAGAATATTATTGTGAATATTCATCTGGGGATTATTTAATGAATATTAATGTCGAATATTCATTCGAGGATTATTTATTTATTTAATGAATATTAGTTTTGAATATTCATTTGAGGATTATTTATTTATTTAATGAATATTGCTTTTGAATATTCATTTGAGGCTTATTTATTTAATGAATATTATTTCCTAATATTCATTTGAGGTTTATTTATTTAATGAATATTATTTTAGAATATTCATTTAAGAGTTATTTATTTAATGAATATTACCTTTGAATATTCATTTAATCTATATTTACTTAATGAATATTATTTTCGAATATTCATTTAATCAGTATTTACTTAAGGAATATTATTCCGAATATTCATCTAAGCTTTACTTACTTAATCAATGTCATTGATTATTTTTAAAATCAAAAGAGGTTCCCAAAACAATGTTTTCCATTTAAATCCGTCTTTTAAGAAGATTCAAATGCTCGCTCAACTATCAAAAATACGGGAAACCTGATTTAAGTGACTACTACTCTTTTAAACTCTCAATTCAAAAACTGTCAAGGGACAGATATTTTCTTGGAGCAATTTAATTGCTGCCAGTCTAATGTTGTGTTACCACCTCAATGATCGAGGGGTAAATTCATGGAACAAGTCGATATCCATTAACAAGCATAGCTTGGGAAATATTGGAGAACCTTCCTTTCCAACCTAGATATAACTACTTAGTGGAGTCGTATCAACAAGTGTTACACTTGGGGAAAGGAGGACGATCTTTACGTTTCAGAGTCATGGATTTCATCTGAACTAGGAGTGGTGTAAGTGGTCAAGTTGCGTGGGCCCATCCAACTTTTATATTGCCCCAAATGGGCCGGGAGGTCATAGTAAGGCGGTAGACAATGTCAGGCCGTCGTGATACTTCCATCTACATGTAGAAAACTATTTGAGCGGTGCGACCTGCTACTGATCATAGTACGGTTAGGCACAGCGGACGCGGTAGCAACTCCAGTATTAGTTCATCATCCAATTTGGATATTTCCTGCAACATGTATTGGGGTGAAGAACCAACCATGTTGGCAGGGGGTTGAAAAGTGTTTGGAAATGAAGTGACAATAAATTTGTGCAACTCCATCTTTTACTTTTGAGTTATGACTCTGATAAAACCTGATTAAAGATATATATGCATAAGTGGAGTTTGGGTTACGGAAATATTATATTAATTTTCCTCATAACTTCATCGTTTATATTATACTAGTTTCTTATCCGCTTAAAGCATATCATATGACTCTGTGGATACCCTACATAACATGAGTTATGGTAAGGGAGTTGCTTATATTGAATTTTCCTTATAACTTCATCTTTTAAGTTATATGTTGATATTCTGCTTATATAGCAGATAATTTTTGGAAAGGTTATATTTGGTTTATTTTGAAACCTCATCTTGTATACAAGAACTTTGTTCATAATATAGCAAAAGAGTTGCAGAAATATTATGAAATGATATTTGAATTACAATAAAGGTACTATTTTTGGAATATCTTCCGATAAGGAAATAATTTCAGTATCGAGATATTTTGACAAATTATTGTCTTATATACCCGCTTTATTCTGGGTTGAGTTAAAGGCAGAATTAGGCCATACTTTCATTACCTTGCTGAGCTATCGCTCACTCTTGCTATTGTTTTATATATATTATATAGCAGCGAAGCAGGATGCCAATGGGACGGCACATACCCCGCAAGGCGTTTCCACAAACAGTTTCTAGCAGTGATCCCGAGAATAGTACGAACCAATCGAATCAGGCTACAGCTTTTGGTATTCAACTTATGTATAGATATGAATGGTATGAGAGGATTGTGAGCATCAGAAGGCTAAGTTGGTGATGTAACCTTACTTAGAAATTGTATCAGTGACAGATTCAAAGACATTTGGGTATTGTAATAAAGATTATTTATTCCGCAGTTGTTGTATTGTGTCGTTTCTGAGACTCTAACCTGTGTGTGTGTGTGAGACATATATTGTGGGGTCATGAGCAGGTGAATTATGCACGGTGTGAGTAATACAGATAAGGCAAGGAGTAAATGGATCGTGACTACCCTAAATCCCTGACCCCGGATTTGGGGCTGTTACAGAAATGGTATCAGAGAGTTAGGTTACAGTCCTCAGAAATGATAGGAGATCGAGTCTTACAATACCCTTAAGAATGATAAGAACATCTAGAGCCCAAATTGAGTTCGTAGTCGGGTTAGAGGACATGACCCTGACTGTTTAAGATGAAGCCCGAGATGGGACTTCTTCTGGGAAACCGTACTTAGGACTTCATGGTTAGTCACCTCGATTCGTATGAGTTATAGAGTGATGGGATTCTGAGATACCAGACCCCGAGGCCTTCGAGTAGGCAATTGATGATGCGTTCCTTGAAATGGACGGAGACCCGATAAAGGAAGATCCATAGGAGGATCTAGAGGAAGACCCCATAGTGGGTCAAGGAAAGAATCTTGTAGAGAACGTGTTGATTGATAAAGATGTAGTATGTTACTTGAGGTCGTATAATAAAGACCGGATGAACCTTCAGAGGATAAATAAGTGACGAGACGAGAGTCTAAGGATCGTTCATGATTTATCAAGAGATATGACAAAGAAGATGGAGTGGAATCTCCAAAGCAGAAGAGGTAGAGGCAGTATAGCCAGTATCAGTGGATTGATTCGACTCGAACGAAACCTGTTACTCGTAGTCAGTTATAGTTGCCCATAAGGAGGCAGCATACGTAAGAACCAAGATGTTCAGATTTTCACGAACGATTAAGGGTACTTAGTTGCCTAGAATAGTGAAAGGTATTTCTTTGGCTATGAGGTTTCAATCCCCCACGACCAGCGATTCCATTGGAAATAGTGTCTATTACATCATTGAGGGATTTTATTATCTCAAGGAGAATTTTGGGTATATGTACCATACAAATGTTATTATAAGACAAGCACGCTAAGGCAGAATCGAGAACAAGATTTACCACCCTCAGGAAACCAGGAAGGAATTATGAGGATAGAACCTAAAGGTCGGAAATCATATTCGAGCATTACTAGTAGGTAAATAGATTGATCGAGTTTCCCTGATTTTGGAAAGAAATTCAGCAAATTTTGGCAAACCTTGTCTTTCTGATTACCAGAGGATGTCACCAAAGAGAGTGGAAACTAGAGCGAACCCTGTGGATTGGGTAAGATAGCCGTTATATGGGTTGGTGGACAGACCCTGATTGCTATAATTGATTATGGAGATAAAATGATGAAGTTGAGATTGGACGGTAAAGGCGAAATATATTTAAGGACCAAGACAGACTGAGAAGTTCCGGGATTGACTTAAATGAAAAGGCTATTGTGCCAAAAGTGTTAAGCTTATGTAGCACACGGGATTGATATGGGAAAAAGGAATATTGGATATAATGATGATTGAAATAGAGACCGGGTTTAAGCTTGTAGTTTCTAACGAGCTTCCGTAGTACTGCCCAGTCGACATGTGGAATTGTCATTGCTATGGGCAACAACGGTATCGAAGTCTTCTTATAGAACAGAACGCTTACTTGAGATGTTGCGTCTAGTCGAATAGAACTCCCTACGATTGCAAATGTTGATGGTTGAATTCTTAGCGACTATTATAAGTCGGCAATGACGTAAGTATCAAACACCTTAGGGTGCGTGGAAAAGAAAAGCTTTGGAATTGAACGATTATCCATCAGAGGAGCCGACATAAAAAGGCATCCGTAGAGACCTTGGTAGTACCCTCCCCATTTGCAAATTATGTGGGATATTTCCCCAATCTATGATCTATCTTGACCTCTTTCCAAGAAAGAATTCTGATAAAGGGTATATTCCCTCTTCGAAGTTATTTTATAACACTTGTGCTAAACCATATTCAGTTTCACTTGTGCCAGAGGCTGTCACAATGCCTGCTTTCAGGTTTTCGAAGCCCTGTCAAATGATGTTATTTAAGCTTTCACTTTTCTTCGAATAATGAATGACCCTATGGTGATACCTCACCACTTGTTTGTTAAAGTACCAATATCTTTTTGGTTATTCTTTTCCTTGTATTTTCTTTAGAAACCGCACCTTTGGAATCTGTTCAATTTTAATCCGAGGTGTTCCTTTGAGAAATATTGTCGAAAGACGATAATCATTAAATTGATCTCGAATTGCTTTCGTACTTTTCAACTTCCACTGAGACGAACAACCCTATACTTATAGGGGCTACAAGGACTATCTGTCTATGTGATAGAAGTCGGATGGGACGCCATCACTTGTAAGTTGTGAAATACAAGAAGGCTAATTACCTTTAGTAATGTCTCAATCGAGGCACACAACGTTGAGTTCTTATGATCATGTTGATCTCTTGGTAAATTCTCTTACCTCCAATAAGGTTACCTTAAAACTCATAACCTTATGATCACCAGTGTGTGACGTTTTCCTTGATATGGGAGCTGTCTTTTCAAGGCCCCATGATTTTTGTTATCCTCATTGAATTCTAAGGGGAGGCGAACCAGGTCAAATAAGTCAAAAATTCGCTGATAGGAATTAGATTCGCAACGAAATCGCCTATGACAGGAGCGAATCCCTAAGACGAATGGAATGTTAGTGACGTATCAACGAAATTGGGTTATTCTCCCAAGGATGTTATGATAATGGAAAGCGTGTCAATCGACATGTGTGAAAGGAATAGCGATGTGTCGTGTACTCCAGTAACAACGGTGTTAGATAGATGCCCTATAATGGAATTAAGATTTTGGAGGAGTTGTTTACGAATGGACACTACCTCTGGGTTAGCAAGATAAGTACTGGCGATGGAGTCAGAGGGAGCTGGTATTGTGACTTGGGAGAAGTTGATATTATTATAAGGATGGGTTGGTTGACACCCAATGGAGTCCAGACTGATTGTAAGAGAGAGAGAGTAATAAATAAAGGATGGAGACAGATTCAGAGATCCTTGAATATAGTTTAAACTAAGAAACTATTACGCCAGAAATGCGAGGCTTAATTAGCTCTTATGGTTGCCGCCAAGAAAAGAGATACCAAGTATTAAGGGAACTACAATGGTTTTGGGAGATTGTACAAGGTTTTAAGGAGCTACCAGATATCGATTTGGATGACATGAGAGTGAATACCGAGTATTCCGAGTATAGTGGGAATGAAAGAGTTAGTGACTCAGTTACAAGAATGGTTGGGCAAGAATATGATAAGACCCATTGTACCACCGTGGAGAGCCCGGTGTTGTTGTGAGAGAGAAGGATGTTAGCACAAGATTATATATCGAACCTCGAGAGTTGTATGAGTTCGACATGGAGAATAGGTACCCTTGTAAATGATTGTTTGATCAGCGGAAGAACGCTGTGTATTTCCAAATTTATTTAAGAACTGGCTATCACCAGTTGGAAGTTAAATCCGAGGATATACCCAAGACTGCGATTCGTACTTGGAATAGACACTTCGAGTTTTCAGCGAGGTTATTTTGGGTTGACTAATGCACCCACAAATTTTATGGAATGTAACGAATTGGCTTTGAATTCTCCGCGATAGTAGATAACGTGAGATGGAGAAATGGCTAGAATTGACCTAGAATTATGACTGTGAGATACACTACCATCCGGGGAAGGCCAATGTGGTGGCTGATACCCTTAATTAAAATGAGACAGAAATGGATTCCGAATGATCGGGAATTAAAGGATGAGATTTTACACAAAACCCAAGTTAGTCCAACAAACTAGAAAGACAAAAGATTTCACCAACAAGTGGCTAGTGACAACCAAGACAGACAGAGGAAGCATGCGGACTAAGCCCGCGAGTATAGAGATAGTACTGCTATTGATAAGCTAAATGGCATGTTGATGGATGACAAGCAAGTTTATGTTGGTGTATTTTCGGTACAAACAAGATGGGGAATATGAGGTTAGAGATCCGTGATGCTAAAAGATATCCATGGAAAGAATTAATGAGATTTGGAAATAAAGGGAAGTGAGCCCGAGATTCATTGGGCCATCTGAGATTTTAAAACGCGTCAGGAAGGTGGCCTACGAGCCAGCCTTGCCCCCCAAACTTGTAGAATGGTCATAACGGGGTTCATGTGTCAATGCTACGTCAGTATACTATAGATGCCCGGCATATGTAGAGTATGAGCAGGTAGGTATACAACCTGGTCTGACTTATAAAGCACAACCTGTGGAAATCACGGATAGAAAAGAGCAAGTGCTAAGTGACGAGGTTGACAAGCTAGTGAAAGGTTTGTGGAAAATCAAGAGGTGGAAGAATCCACCTGGGAGTTAGAAAGTGCAATAGAAGAAACGTACCCCAGTTACTCCTAAGTTGATTCCGGGACGGAATCCTTTTAAGGAGGGGAGACTGTAATAACCCGAATTTTTGGAAAAATTAAAACTTTTCTTATTATGATTAAGTGCATCAGTGAATAGTGAATTTGGTGAATGAATAGTGATTTTGAGGAGTAACAAAGTTTTTCATGCCACCTATGTACGAGACGTAGTATGGATATTCCGAAGTCATATTAGTGATCTACGGAGTAAATAAGTGAATGCAAAGACGATCGGAATTCAGAAATTCCAAATTTTATTTTGGTGTAATATTCGACCGGGCAGCGAATTATATATTATTATATTCAAGAAATGAGATATTAAAATTGAGGATTTGAGGATTTAATATTTTGGAATTTTATTATTTTATTAAAGTCGATTTAAGGATTCGATTGTTGGAATGAATAGTGAATAGTTACTATTCACTGCGAGAATCGCGTAAAGTTTTATTCGCTCTTTTTGGAAAATATTTTGAATCGTTTCAAGAGGAACAAGGCAACATCTACCGGATTAAATATAGACATGGAAGTAACATGTAACAAGATTAATTCGAGGAATGCAACATTTGGATCATCCATGTGAAAGGAAACGAACCAGTAAAGCGAACCAGTAAAACTACTTTATCTGGGCCAGTGCATGTGTGACATGTGTCGGAAGGAGAAGCAACCAAGGGTGATGACTCACCACTTTTGACATAAAAATCAGCATCCTTATCTAATTATCAAAACAAAAAGAAAAAGGAGAGGAAGAACTCTTCCCCCCATTTTCGGCTCAGCTTGTGCAAGGAGGAAAGAAAAATCCATAACTCCATTTCTATCCATCCTTAAATCACCATATTTTAACCATAGCTTCTCCACTCCATGGGTAACATTCGTTCAAAATTTCATGGACAACAAAGGAGTGTAGCCTAGTCAAATCCCTTCCCCAAGTTGGAGAACCCAAACTGTGCAGTTTGTGTCCAGCGGAAAGATGGGACTCAAAACCCTAGCTAGGAAGATTTAAATGTGGCGATCTATAGCTCAAAAGAAAGCTTATGAAGAGTACAAGGTCTGGTAAAAATCTTAGAACCAAACTCTTGTTTTTCGATTTTATATGGATTTTACAAAGTGATGATGAATAGTAACTTTTCATGATTCTTGATTTTGTTTCTTAAGGATTAAGCTTGATAAGGTTTGTTCAAAGCTCAAAGAAGGATTATAAACCATTGTTAGTGTATATGAAGCACCAAGGAAGGTATAAAAACCCCTGCCCCTTTTTGTTTATATGAGTTTGAAGTGGTTTTGATGTTTATGTAAAGTTAAGATCATGATTAAGTAATTATATGAATTGTTGGTTGAGTTTGGAGGATGGGTTATGAATTTGTTTTGATTATTCATGGAGGATTTGACTGAGTGGAGGGTGTATAAGGTGGATGGTGAGTTTGGGATTAATTGGTATTGATTTGGTTGTGTTTTGGAAAAGGAAAACGTTACGATTATAGCCGTCGTAATGCCCATTTGATTTAGGGCTGTTTTGAGCAAGAATTACGAACTGGTCTGGTAATATTTTTGAACAGAACTGACCATGAAAATGTAGGTCTTGTTTTAAGGTTTGTTTTGGTATAAAGATCATGTCTATACGATTTACGGTTTAGGAGAAAAGTGAGTTTTAGTAAACGCCGTTCGGAAGAATGACTCATCTCTGTCCAGCAACTTTGAGGCTATATTTGGACCACTTCAGAACCGTATTAAAATGTGAAAGTTTGAGGAATAATACTAGAGACAGTTAGGAAGGCTCACGAAAAAGATTCGTATTAAAAAGATTATGTTTCGATTTTATAAAAATGTTTTAGCCGAGGTCGCGCAAGTGAAAATCCCTAAGAGCATGACTTAGAAACCGATGTTGTAAATGGTTAAGTATAACTTGGATTGGTGAATGGATTTCGAACCAAACTTGTGATATAAGTATTGGACGAATAACATGGACTTAGTATGAGCCTATAACGAGCTAGTAATGTCTTGGTTGTGTTTCGCTTACGTGTTTAAGCATTTAGTACAAGTGGATTATCCAGGGGATTAATCGTGCGTTTTCTTTGACTTTGTCTAGATTGTCCGGCATCGTCGCGAACCCCTATCACTTCTCGAGCATCAGGCAAGTTTTCTAAATCTATACTTTGAAGTATTGATTATATATTACTGCTTTTGCCATGTGTGGAGTTATACAGTTTTGCGATACATGTTATATATTGTATAAAATAGAGTTTGATTTTGGTTTATATATGAGCTTTGAGATAAAGTAGTTATAAACCGGTGTACCTTGTAGCTCTATAGATAAGAGCAGGTTTATTGTTTTGACTCTAGACCGGGAGTCGATATTTGTGTTATATAGATAGTCGTGGAGACCCGGAGGGATTCCAGCGGCAGAGTACTATTCATCTTGAGGAATATTATTATTAAACATTAATTATATTTCTAGAAAGTATTAGTTACCTGGAAATGATTTGAGGAATGTTATTGGAATATTACCTCATTCGAAGGTTATTATTTGAAAATGATTTGGTAATTGGCTTATATGTTAAATATGGGATATCAGTTATAAGCCAGTATTCTTATATATGCCCTAGGATAAGGGCGTGTGATTTTCATTAAGGATCAGAAGTGATTGTATTTCTGTATATGCTAAAGATTATTTTTCCGATAAAGACATCGGGTGAATGTTATTTGAGATTTATTAATTAATGAATATTATTTATGTATATTCATTTGAGGCTTACTTGTTCGAGGGTTAATTATGTATTTAATGAACATTATTTATGTATATTCATTTGAGGACTATTGACTTTAAGAATATTATTGTGAATATTCATCTGGGGATTATTTAATGAATATTAATGTCGAATATTCATTCGAGGATTATTTATTTATTTAATGAATATTAGTTTTGAATATTCATTCGAGGATTATTTATTTATTTAATGAATATTAGTTTTGAATATTCATTCGAGGATTATTTATTTATTTAATGAATATTAGTTTTGAATATTCATTTGAGGATTAATTATTTATTTAATGAATATTGCTTTTGAATATTCATTTGAGGCTTATTTATTTAATGAATATTATTTCCTAATATTCATTTGAGGTTTATTTATTTAATGAATATTATTTTAGAATATTCATTTAAGAGTTATTTATTTAATGAATATTACCTTTGAATATTCATTTAATCTATATTTACTTAATGAATATTATTTTCGAATATTCATTTAATCAGTATTTACTTAAGGAATATTATTCCGAATATTCATCTAAGCTTTACTTACTTAATCAATGTCATTGATTATTTTTAAAATCAAAAGAGGTTCCCAAAACAATGTTTTCCATTTAAATCCGTCTTTTAAGAAGATTCAAATGCTCGCTCAACTATCAAAAATACGGGAAACCTGATTTAAGTGACTACTACTCTTTTTAAACTCTCAATTCAAAAACTGTCAAGGGACAGATATTTTCTTGGAGCAATTTAATTGCTGCCAGTCTAATGTTGTGTTACCACCTCAATGATCGAGGGGTAAATTCATGGAACAAGTCGATATCCATTAACAAGCATAGCTTGGGAAATATTGGAGAACCTTCCTTTCCAACCTAGATATAACTACTTAGTGGAGTCGTATCAACAAGTGTTACACTTGGGGAAAGGAGGACGATCTTTACGTTTCAGAGTCATGGATTTCATCTGAACTAGGAGTGGTGTAAGTGGTCAAGTTGCGTGGGCCCATCCAACTTTTATATTGCCCCAAATGGGCCGGGAGGTCATAGTAAGGCGGTAGACAATGTCAGGCCGTCGTGATACTTCCATCTACATGTAGAAAACTATTTGAGCGGTGCGACCTGCTACTGATCATAGTAAGGTTAGGCACAGCGGACGCGGTAGCAACTCCAGTATTAGTTCATCATCCAATTTGGATATTTCCTGCAACATGTATTGAGGTGAAGAACCAACCATGTTGGCAGGGGGTTGAAAAGTGTTTGGAAATGAAGTGACAATAAATTTGTGCAACTCCATCTTTTACTTTTGAGTTATGACTCTGATAAAACCTGATTAAAGATATATATGCATAAGTGGAGTTTGGGTTACGGAAATATTATATTAATTTTCCTCATAACTTCATCGTTTATATTATACTAGTTTCTTATCCGCTTAAAGCATATCATATGACTCTGTGGATACCCTACATAACATGAGTTATGGTAAGGGAGTTGCTTATATTGAATTTTCCTTATAACTTCATCTTTTAAGTTATATGTTGATATTCTGCTTATATAGCAGATAATTTTTGGAAAGGTTATATTTGGTTTATTTTGAAACCTCATCTTGTATACAAGAACTTTGTTCATAATATAGCAAAAGAGTTGCAGAAATATTATGAAATGATATTTGAATTACAATAAAGGTACTATTTTTGGAATATCTTCCGATAAGGAAATAATTTCAGTATCGAGATATTTTGACAAATTATTGTCTTATACCCGCTTTATTCTGGGTTGAGTTAAAGGCAGAATTAGGCCATACTTTCATTACCTTGCTGAGCTATCGCTCACTCTTGCTATTGTTTTATATATATTATATAGCAGCGAAGCAGGATGCCAATGGGACGGCACATACCCCGCAAGGCGTTTCCACAAACAGTTTCTAGCAGTGATCCCGAGAATAGTACGAACCAATCGAATCAGGCTACAGCTTTTGGTATTCAACTTATGTATAGATATGAATGGTATGAGAGGATTGTGAGCATCAGAAGGCTAAGTTGGTGATGTAACCTTACTTAGAAATTGTATCAGTGACAGATTCAAAGACATTTGGGTATTGTAATAAAGATTATTTATTCCGCAGTTGTTGTATTGTGTCGTTTCTGAGACTCTAACCTGTGTGTGTGTGTGAGACATATATTGTGGGGTCATGAGCAGGTGAATTATGCACGGTGTGAGTAATACAGATAAGGCAAGGAGTAAATGGATCGTGACTACCCTAAATCCCTGACCCCGGATTTGGGGCTGTTACAGCAGCAGTCCAAAAAGATTTGTTCCGAAATAGGCATTCATGCAGCCATGATATCCACAAAGAATTGACATCAGGTTGGATAGCTCGCCATACTAGGTACAGAATCGCTGCCTTATTCCATTTGAAAGGACCCGAATTCCCAAACCTCCTTCTGCTTTTGCAAGAACAGATTTTAACTTCTTTAAAACACTTTGAGGTAGAAAAAGATACAAGGACCATTAACTATGTAAACCAAATAGAATCGCTTTCAAAAGCTGCAATCTACCTGAGAATTTTAAAAACTTGCAGGTCCATAGATCAATCTTCAAACACATTCTGAGAACAAGAGGAGTGCAATATGCTACTATTAGTTTTTTTGCAATTAATGGTAGCCCTATATATTTTATTGGTAATGTCCCTTGTTGAAACCCAGAATAATGCAATATTTCATTCTTGACTGAAGTGGGAACATTAGCAAAGAAGCAATTGCTCTTACTTACATTTGGTTTAAGACCAGAAATGCTGGAGAAAGTTGACATTCCATCAAGTAAGGCTTTCAATGAGTTTGAATCACCTCTGGAAAACATGAGAACGTCATCCTCAAAAATCAGGTGGGTGAGATTAACTTGGGCAGTGCGCCAGTGATGTTTAAAAACAACAGTGCTGGAGGCTTTGTTTATACATGCCGGAAAAACTTCCATGGTAATGACAAACAAAGACGGGGATAAGGGGTCCACTTGACGTCTCTGTTCTAAAAGTCGGCGATTAATCGGGATTAATCGCCGATTAATCGCTAGACGGCGGGCCACCGGACTGATTAAGCGAAAATCGGTCAATTAATCGTTTTTTCATAAAAACGGTCAAAAATCGGCTGAATCGGTCAAAAATCGGATTAATCGGTCAAAAATCGAGCTAATTATTAAAAAATAGTTAAAAATAGTTAAAATTAAAAAAAATAATAAAAAATTTAAAAGGTAGAAACTTGATTAAACAATAGGAAAAAACATTATTTTTGTACATATAATTATAATTTTAGATGCCTAAATCGTAAATCCTCTTAAGTTTTTCTCTTAAATTGATCTCTAATTGAAAAGTTAAACCTTCAAAATTTTATTTATTACAATTATATAACATTTTTAACATATTTGCATAAATATATGATAATAACATATGTTTAGTTGAAATAACGAAACAATTTTATAATTGTATATAAAAAATATTATTAAATTTATTCCGATTAATCATTCCGATTAATCCCCGATTACCCGATTAATCCCTGGACGGTGCCTTCACCGATTAACTCCGATTCCCGCTTTTTACAACACTGCTTGACGTAAACCAGATTTGTATTGAAAATATGCTTCAAGGGCACCGTTTATTTTGACTGAAACCATGGCAGAAGATATGCATTTGTGAAACCATTGAATGTATAACGTAGGAAATCCCATGTGTTCTAGAGTTTAAAAGAGAAAACTCTAATTTAGGGAGTCGAAAGCTTTATGGATATCCAATTTTATTGCGCACCGCGGTGGCCCAGAATGCAGATGATATCCTCGACACAGTGATTGCGCTAGCATGATATTGTCACCTATTGATCTTTGCTGAATGAAGGTTGACTGGCTTGGCGATATCAAGCGTGGAAGAATTTTTTTTAAACGCTTTGCAAGCATTTTTGCAATGCACTTGTACAGTACATTACAGCAAAAGATTGGACGAAATTGTGCCATAGTGACTGGATGTTCCTGCTTTGGAATTAAGACAATCGTTGTAGAGTTTATTATCTGAGGCATCTGTAAAGAGTTGAAGAAGAAAAGAATTTCTTTGATTACATCACGCCCGGTGATATGCCAAGTCTCAAGGAAGAATTCAACGTTGAATCCATCTGGTCCGGGGCTTTTATTCTTCGCTGTTATAGCCAAAATTCGATAATGGGTTTTTAGGTTAGGTTCGGGTCAAGTAAGAATTCAATTAAGATATCTAAAATGTAATTAGAAATATGTCTAATGTTAGAAATAGTTGGGGCTTACCTTCATAGGGGTAAGGACGCGCCCTCTTAGGTCATCTACCCCTTGAGGGCGCGCCCTCTTGATTATGACAGCTTGGTGGGTGACTCGACGAAGGATAACAACTATATTGGCATGACATGACAGGAGGAATATTCAGGGCTTGTCCTCTTGGGGGAGAGGGTGTGCCCTTTCGGCCATCTAACCTCTAAGGACGCGTCTTCTCGATGTGGACCGACAATTCTACATGAATGGAAGACTTGATGAAGAATGATAACTTCATTTGACACAAGGAAGACTTAAGGCTTGTTCTCATGGGGACAAGGACGAGCGCTTTAGGCCATCTACCCCTTGAGGACGCGTCCTCTTGGTTCGAAGTTACAGCTTGATAATAAAGGATGGTTCCCTTGGCTTGGCATTGGCAAAATATTGAAGGATTCCCTCCTAGGATGTGCCCTAGGAGGGGGATGTCCGTGGCTGAAGGCCTCCTCCTGTATTCAATAGGTGCGCCCTCATTGGGGATGTGAGGTTAATCTTGGTGTGTGCTTTGGGAGCTCTGTTCCTGTACTCAATGGGAGCGTCCTCATTGGGGAACTTTAGAGTAATCCTACACTTTGCACCCAAACACTTAGGATCACTTGTCCTGCTATCTGGTGGGTGCTTCTCATTCGGGGGACAAGGATGCGTCTATCATTTAAGGTAAGTCATGGTTATACCTGTATATATGAATTAAGGAAATAGTTGGTAATGGATAGGACTAGTCCTCGACGGGGGAAGTTTCTTTATCCATGAAGTCCTGACGTCATAGATAAGCCTTGGGCCTTTGTGACTAGGCCTTATCGTTAGACATTCCTAAAGTGAGCTAAACTCTAAGTATGGAAAGAGATGGAAGTCCTACGTTCAAATATGGAAAGAGATGAAAGTCCTACGTTCAAGTATGGAAAGATATGAAAGAGTCCTACGTCTAAGTAAGGAAGGCGGTGGAAGACTTCAGCTGGGCCTTGAAGATCAGAGACCAAGCCCATGGAGGAAACTTCCTCCCCAAGAACTACGTTGGCTTGATTCCGTATATAAGGGATACGTAGGCACATTGTAAGGGGTCGAAAGTTGAGAGCTCTGAGGCAGCCAACATAAACCCTAAGCAATCTCAGCCACCAATTAAACACAACCACCATACTCCGACGAATTCACCACCTAAGGACCACCGTTGTAGATCTTGATTCTGGCGACAAACCTTGAACTTTTTTAATACCAAATTCCTCCGTTAACATTCGCCATTTCTTTAAAAGTATTCAGAACTTCAGCCTGCTGTAAAAGGCATTACCAGATCCTCCTTTTGATTTTCAGTTAAGGTAGGTAACTGAAGGTCAGTTGGCAGAGGAAGAACTTCAATATAATTTTCAAGAAGATTTTGATAGTAGTTAACGGCTATCTCCGAGATATCCTGATGAGATGTGTGACGACCAGGTCAAATCCCGAGTTTTTTTCGAAAATCGGGTCAAGTCCCGATTTTGAGTCCGAATAAGCCGAAGCCTACTGCCCCAAATGCAGCCAACTTGGGTTACGACAAGCCCATCACAGGTCCCAAAAGATCATGATTTGTTGGTGCTAATTAGTAGTATTACTTTGCCTTATAAACTGAACAGAAGTCCCAAATCTACTCGATGTTGGACTGGGGTGTTACATATGTGTGCTCTATAATGTTCAAATAATGCTGCATTTTTATTTCATACTTGCATAATATAATAGTAAAAAAAGTATATTAAATTTCGTAAAAAATTTAAATGCAGCATTATTCGATAAAAATGCGATAGAAGAACGAGGTGCAGTTTGGGACTTGGGCATGGGGAAGAAAGATACCGCAAACGAATTAAAAGTAACTTTACCTTAAACATTTTTAAACCATACGGCCGTCTTAAGACATGTAAAACCATTCTACTTTTTAATGACAAAATTAAGACTTGTAAATCACATTTTAAGAGTTCACACTACATCGGGGCAAGCTATTTCGAGAGTCATCTTTACACATCGAGTCACATTATGTACTGTTCTAATTGTGCTAATTAATATCTTCAACGTAAATCTAGCTCCAAGTTAAATACATACAATTTTGTTAATAGAGAAATAAGATCCTAAAGTTACTTTAGAAAAATTATTTAAGATTAGAGGTTTTTTAAGTACAAAAAAATGATGATAATTTTGTAAATATTTAAATTTATCTAAAATTATAATAATACTCACATATATTTATATGAAAATTTTTAATTATCTAAAGTAACTCGAAATCTCATCAACATGATACTCCTTTAATAATTTATAAAGTGAAAATGATAGGCACTTGTAGTACCTTTTGCGGATATTGGTTCTTTTGCAAATACTGATTTAGGTCTATTCTTTTTTCTTTTTTTGTCAAGAGGAAACTATTTCCATTGATAAATAGTATCAAATATACAATGTCCGGAGGAACTGAGTTTCCTTCATTCAAAAAAGTATATCATCTAGCCGAAAAGTAAGTCAGTACTCCCGAAAGTTAGACTTCTATTTTAAGCCACAATGCTCTCAAATTATAAAAATAAGAGTCAACCCATATGACACAAAGATATCCAAATGATACATAACAATCACCATATATGGTCCAAAAGCCATCAAATATGGCAACCCTGTATAGATACAAAAGTCACCAAATGTGACACAAATTTCATTTAATCAGGCAAATACATATATTTAAATACATTTAAAAACATCTATTTAAATTTTTTAGCTTTTGAATTTAAAACTTCAATTAAAAGTCAATCAACCATAAATTTCTTTGAAGAATAATTCAATAAATGTTAGCATTTAAAAGAAGATATTAACTAACTATTTAAAAATACCTAAAAATCACTTTGATTGCATACTCCTTCGGTTCAAAACGTAACGAGAGTAACTAACAAGATATAATAAATAATATAAATATGAAATTATAATTTTAAAATCTAATCTCCAACATAAGTATATTTTAATAATATTGAAATATAACTACGAAAACATAAATTAAATAAACAATAAAATTATCAATAAGTAATAAATATAGGCTCACGCATATTAAAAATATAATAATACCAATTTAGTGTGTGAGTGTATATATCTATACTATATTATTAAAGCCGAAATATTGAAAGTTTTGGTTATCGGTTTTCGGTCGGTTTTCGGTCTTTTATTCTATTTAATAAATAATAAAAATATATAAATATAGTAACTAGATGATTGTCTTTTATAATTAAAATATTTTTTTGTCTAACAAGATCTACTCATTTTCCAAAAATATCATGGCAATTATCTTTAAATTAAAACATATTACCTTTTATATTTGTTATCACTAAAATATCTGTTTTTCAAAAATATGAGGTGCAATCCTTACTTAATTATTTTAAACATATTTTAATATTATATTTAATAAATAATAAAATAATATAAAAATAGTAACTACCTGATTGCCTTTTATAATTAAAAAAAATTCTAACAAAATCTACTCATTTTCCAAAAATATCACGACAATTACCTTTAATTTAAAATATATTATTTTTTATATTTGTTATCACTAAAATCTTTATTTTCCAAAAATATGAAGTGCAATTCTTACTTATTTATTTGAAAACCTATTTTAATACTCTATTTAATAAATAATAAAATAATATAAAAATAGTAACTAGCTGATTGCCTTTTATAGTTAAAACATTTTTTCTAACAAAATCAATTTTTTTTCCAAAAATATCACGGGCAATTACCTTTAAATTAAAATATATAACCTTTTATATTTGTTATCACTAAAATCTCTCTTTTCCAAATATATCAAATGCAACCCATACTTATATATTTTAAAACCTATTTTAATACTTTTAATTATTTAAAAAACTTACCTATTTTAACAAGTGATTGTATTTTTTTAACAAATGCAATTAATATAATTAAAACACATCTAAAAATATTACGGGCGGTTACTTTTTTTAATTAAAACATGTTAGCTTTTGTAAAGCATAATGTAACATAAGATGTAACAGAGATAACTACAACTCAACAAAGGACAAGACAAACAATAATATTAACAGAAGCACAGGAATCCAGAAGTAAAGAAGAAAAGGTAAACTCAAAAAATCAAAATATGGTATGTATTCTTGAAGTCCGTAAACAGGTCACGGAAAGAAGTTCATTAATATGTTCAAGCCTCGGTGACAAATAAAGAAACAAGACTTTCACGACTCTAGAAGTATTTGAATGATTAAGAGTTAGTACCATAGGATTCCAGTGATTTAATTGAAGCAACCAGAACGACAAAGGACTTTTCAACAGCATTGAATTGAAGACATGGAAGTATTGATCGAGTGTTAGTCTCTGTGAACCAGACCAGTTGCACTAGTTGTCAGCACCTAAAAGATCAAGATGTTTATCGTCTCAGAAGAAGTTGATTTAAGTCTAAATCTGAAACATCCTGAAAGTCAAAAGAATATTACAAGGTATGTTTAGGTTTAAATGGAGATACAATTTACTTGCTGAAAAAGGAAAGGATTTACAAAGATCAAAGTACAAAAGAAAACATTCGATGGTTTTCTTTAAAGAAAAACCATCGAAAGTGATCAAGTGAATCTAAATGAAAAACAATCGAAGTACTTCAAAAAGTAACTAGTTTTCATTCGATAGATTTTATTAAAATCTATCGAAGGACATATAATTAGTTCCTTTGATGGTTTTCTAAATAAGGAGCAGGTGAAGTTTTGTAATCTCCTGTCAGGTTGATGAAGACTTGAACGACTAGGATTATTCCTAAAAAGCTTCGATAGTTTTCTAAGTCTACAATTCAGAGAGTGAAGACAATGTATTCTTCAGTTAAGAGGTTTTACTCAGAACATTTACGAAGAGAGAAGCTTGAGCCAGAGAATCATAGAGAAATTAATATTGCTCAGAATTCTATCATTGTATTGATTTTGTGTAACCTTGAACTCATTGAAGTTAATCTACGGATTAAAATTGTAGCACCCCTCGCGGTTTATATTTATAAAACAATATATTCCCCGACTCGTGTTTTGATTTGGTGCATTTGATTTCGTATTAGAACTGTAAGAATTATCCGCGAACGAAATTGAATTATTTGTGAGTATCGTATTCAACCCCCCTTCTACGATACTTTGGACCTAACAATTGGTATCAGAGCTATTTGATTGACGTACAAATCAGATCCGGTGAATGAGACCAAAATCAAACAAGGCTTGAAAATTTGAAGCAAATTTTTTAACTTTCAATTTTTTTCATTTAATTGGAATTTCTTGAATTTTAAACAATTTGAAATTTTCAGAAACCATGAGTGCTCTAAAGACAACTGCTGGTATTAAAGTCCCCCCCTTCACTAGAGATGATTTCGGTTTGTGGAAGATGAAGATGCTGTTATTTATCAAGGCATCTAATCCGTTGTATATTGGCATATTAGAGAACGGACCGTTGGTGAATCATCATCTCCTGATGGCACCAGAATTCCTCAAGGCTCAACCCCAAAGGAATTATCTGAGTACACAGATACAGATAAAGAACTGATTCGATTGGATACAGGTTTGATGTTGATATTGAAAGACTCCGTAGACAAGGAAATGAGCTATCAGTTGATGAACTGTGTGAGCGGGAAACAAATGCGGGATACCATAAACTTGATAATGGAAGGAACTGAAGACGTTCAAGAAAACAGATTGGACATCCTGACTTCTCAGTATGAATCATTTAGGTCACTTCCTGGAGAAAGTATAACTCTGGTCTTTGAGAAGTATACAAAGCTGTTGAATTGTTAGATCAGAATTCAATGATCGTCAGGATCTAGACTCAACTGATCAGGATTGCTGACGTCATCAGTATTGCATGGTCATCAGTATTTGCTCAAGTGTCAGTATCAGGATTATCATCACGATTTATATCAGGATTGGGATCAGGATTGATCATCAGGACTGGAAGCTGATCAGGATTCAATATTCCTCCCCCTGAGTTGTTGCTTGATTGCCTTGATGATTCTTCTCCAGTGTTGGTGGTATCTCCATTGTTACCAATGTTTCCACCACCACCACCAGGATTATTATCATCATTGTTATTGTCATTACCAGCAACATTCTCAGGTGGGGCTTCATCATCTGAATTTGAGTCTGGCAAGTTATCAAACTTCAGTTTCTCAGATGAATCTCCTGTTTGGATATTAGGGAGTTTAGTGTCATCAAATGTTACATTGACACTTTCCTTCACATGGTGACCATAAATCAAATACACCCTGTAAGATCTTCTGGAATAACCAACAAAGATAGCTTCTTGTGCCTTGGCCTCAAACTTGCCACGTGTCACATTGTCATCCTTAAGCACAAAGCATTTTGCACCAAATACATGAAAGTATTTGAGATTTGGTTTCTTGTTGTTCATGATCTCATAAGGAGTCTTCATTAAGTCCTTGTTGATTAAAGTTCAATTATGAGTATAACAAGCAGTGTTCACAGTTTCAGCCCAAAAGTACATTGGAAGTCTTGATTCACTTAACATAGTCCTAGCAGCTTCAATCAATGTACGATTCTTCCTTTCCACCACTCCATTCTGTTGAGGAGTTCTAGGGGCAGAATACTGTCTTGTTATTCCTTTATCTGCACAAAAGTCATTTAGGACTGTATTCTTGAATTCAGTTCCATTATCTGACCTTATAGCTCTAACAGGGAATCTCGTATCCAGCTCAATCAACTTTATATGATCAATCACCATCCGCGGGGTCTCATCCTTGGAATGTAGGAATAAAACCCAAGTATATTTGGAATAGTCATCAACAATCACAAGTGCATACTGTTTCTTTGACATGGACATCACACTAACTGGACCAAACAAATCCATGTGTAGTAGCTGAAGTGGTTCAGTTATTGATGATGTGTCAGTGCCCTTGTGAGAAACTTTCTTTGACTTTCCTTTCTGACAAGCCTCACACAGTCCTTCCTGTGTAAATTCCATCTGAGGCAAACCTCTAACCAATTCCCTCTTGACTAAAGAGTTCATGGTTTTGAAGTTAAGGTGAGACATCTTCTTGTGCCATAGCCAACTTTCATCAGATGAAGCTTTAGCATAAAAACAAGTTACTTCATCTTTGGATCCAGAGTGCATATCAGCTATGAACAAGTCACCTTTCCTTACTCCTTGAAGAACAGACTTTCCATTCTTCTTGTGAAGGATCTGACATCTGTCTTTCTCAAAGGAAACAACATATCCTCTGTCACAGAAATGACTGATGCTGAGAAGATTGAACTTCAGACCTTCCACAATAGATACATCTTGAATGATAACATTTCCAAACTTCAAACAGCCATATCCTCTGGTAATACCCTTGATGTTATCTCCAAAGGTAACTCCTGGGCCGGCTTTCTCAACCACATTTGATAGCAGGGCTCTATCTCCGGTCATATGCCTTGAACAACCACTGTCAAGAACCCACATAACACGGTTTACCTGTTCCACACCCTGCAGTATCAAATTGATTAGAGCTTCTTCGGAACCCAAACTTGATTGGGTCCGGCATACTTAATGAACTGACCTTTGTCAGGCAAAACAACATTTTTAACCTTAACTACATAAACCTCTTTCACAAAAGAGCGTTTCCATTTATAGCCAGCCTTAACACATTTCTTAGTAGGCTTAGGGATAAATGGATCCACTCTAGTCTTCGGAGGACTAGTAGTCTTAGATCTAACATGCTTCTTATTATTAACATGTTGACGTGGAGCAGTCTTATTATCAGATACATGCTTACTGTTAAAATAAGCATACATAACATTGAAAGCACAAGACATGCAATTTACCACACCACATGCTTTATGAGAAAGATTAATAGCATATGATGATAGAGTATTCATTCAGAGGTTCTACAGTTGTTTTGATCCAACTTATGGATATCTGATTTAGTCTCTTTTGTTGAAACAACTTTGACTGGTTTATCAGACATACACTTGTTGGACTGTTCAACTTTAAAAGCAAGATCTTCTTCACGTATCTCCTCTGCAATGATGATAGAGTATTCATTCAGAGGTTCTCCTTGGGACTCTCTAAAGAAAGGTTTGTCAATACCCTTAAGCACATCTGGAATACCCCTTTCTTCAACACTGACTCTATTAGGGGTATTTATGCTTAACTTACCAATAAACTCATTATAGTCATAGACTATGCCAACAGACTGACCAATAGCTTGTTTATTGATGATTTCTTTAGCAGTCTTACAAGATTTATAGTAAGCATTAACTTTAGTCTTCAGCTCACTATTCTTATCCTTGAGAATGGTTTCCAGTTGAATATAATGTTAGGCTCAAGACATGTCTGAATACCACTATTAACAAGCCTACACTATGTGACTATGTCACACTACATGACCTAGTGATTTCTATCACTGGGATATAGTATAGGTCTCTATATGTACTTGTCTTGTTCTCATGAACATTAGCTTGATCATGTATGCTCAGACTTATAATGAGCTTAGTAGGTTTCTTGCAATGTAGAATGTATAGAGGCCATTGAATAACTATCCTGGTAGAAGTTCAGAAATGTTCATGCAACAGGATAGAGATGAATAAGGCCCTGAAGAAATAAGTTGCAGAAATTTGTCTAAGGCATTATATAGCAAAGTCAGAAGAAAGCTATGTCGTGAAGTCACCAATATCCATGTCGAGAAGTTCCATATCGCATAGTCTACTTTGAACTATGTCGTGAAGTCTTCAAGACTCATATCGTGAAGTGTTGAAGTCAACAAAGTCAAAGATGCCTAGATCGTGAAGTCCTCAAATGGCTTATGTCGCATAGTCATCAAATGTTATATGTCGCATAGTCCTCAAATGGTTTATGTCGCATAGTCATCTAATGACCTATGTCGCATAGTCATCAAATGACCTATGTCGCATAGTCCTCAAAGGCCATACCGCATAGTCTTCACAAGAAACATCGCGAAGTCAGGAATAAAGCGGAGTTCACGATATCAACACTTAGCCGTTTACAACAAGACAAATCAAGGTACAGAACCAAGAATCAAAAGAGACAAATACTGAAGCATTTGTTCTGGAAAGGTGGTCCAAAGAACAGATGGCAAATCTATAGCTAAACTTGGAGAGAAAGATAAGAGACAAGCAGTTACAGAAACGGGAAAGACTCCGAAAAGCAGGTGGTCCTTCCTGACACAGTGAACCTCTTATGGCAGGACAAGTTGGACTTTCAGCAGGGGTAGCTGTGTAATATTGTGTGTGCCTAGTTTGTATAGGTGAATATATATATTGTGCACACACCACTGTAAGCAAGAAGCGAGATACACAAGGTTTTATCTTCAGCACTCTTTTCTCTGTAAGCAAGCAAGATACAAACTGTTCTTGTTTAGAAGCCAGAAATTCGATTGTGAATTTTTGGAAAGCCGTAGTATTTAATTTACTTAATACAAAGTAGATTAAAGTGATTGTGTGTGTTGTTTACTTTCTGCATATAACATAGCATAATCATATACAGTTTATCTTGTGTTTTCAAGAATGGAAAAATATATCAAACTATCCATTCACCCCCCATCTGTCTAGTTTCTGGTAGTATTCATTTCTAACAAGTGGTATCAGAGAAGGCTGTTAACATACAAACAGAAAAAGATCAAGAATGAGTTCACAGAAACTAAGCAATATCAAGATTCCTCCCTTCAACAAGGAGCACTACAACTTATGGAAGAAGAAGATGTTACTTTTCATCAAAGCTTCTAATCCCATGTACTTAGACATTCTAAAGCATGGTCCATTTACTCCAATGATTGAGATTGCTGAAACAACAGTAGGCACTGAGATAATACCAGCAAGGCATGTTCCTAAAGACCCCTCAAAATACATTGATCCTGAAAAGGAGAAAATAGCACTGGATGGACATCTCCAACTTATCATCTGTGAATCTATGGATTTCAACATGTATGGCACTGTTGCTCACTGTAGTAGTGCAAAGAAAATGCGGGATCTCATAGAAGTGTTATGTGAAGGAACTCCTGAGGTAACGAAGAAAAAAAAGCAGATTCTAGTCTCACAGTATGAAGCATTCATGGCTCAACCAAAGGAGGGAATCACAGAAGTATTTGAGAGGTTCAACAAGCTGATAAATGAACTCAAACTCTATGACAAACACTATGAGACAGAAGAGCTCAACATGAAGTTCTTACTAACTCTTCCAGATCACTTGGAACCAAGAATCTCTTCCTTTAAAGAAAGAGATCTAACAAAATTGGTTTTGATGTGTTGTATGGTGTTTTGAAGACATATGAGCTAGAGTTGTTTCAAAAGAGGTCCATTCAAGCAAAACAAGGATTAATGGCCAATACCTCGTGTGCCCTTATTGCTGACAATCTAGGTCAAAGAATGGAATCTTTGAAAGTCAGTCAAGTCAAGATTGAGGAACTGGAAAGTGATGACACAAGTGATGAAACTCAGGTTGTTTATGATTTGCCTGAGGAGGATGAGTTCTACAGCATAGATGAGCTGGACAAGATGGAAAACAAATCTTTTGCTTATATGGCTAGGAGATATCCTAACATCAGGTTTAAGAGGAAGCAGCCATTTAAGTCTAGATTCAATAGTGGAAATGCTGGTGGTTCAGGTAGCTCAAACTCTTTCAACAAAGGAAAAGGGATTGCTGGTGCAGCTAAAGGAGGATACAAATCTGGGAGTGTGGATAGGTCCAAAATAAGATGCTATAACTGCAATGAGCTTAGGCATTTTGCCACTGAGTGCAAGAAGCCTAAACAGGTCAAGAAGGATAAAGCATACTTAGAGCTTGAAGCCAAGTATGAAGCTCTACTCAAGAAACAACAGGGTAAAGCTTTTATTGCTGAGGGAAAGTGCTGGGATGACTCTGATGAAGAAGAAGAACAAGAGTACTCAAATTATGCCTTGATGGCATTTTTTGCTGATGGTGATTCTTCAAGTCAGGTACCTATTCTTACTTCTCTTGACATGACTCCCTTTCAATACAAGCAGACTGTTGAAGACATGAGCACTGAAATGTTTAATATTCATACTAGCATGTTAGTTGCTAATGAAGAAATTGACAGGCTAACTGCTAAGAACCTTGAGCTTACAGAAAAGAATGAGGAGCTTGAGTTAATGATGGTGAGCCTTGATGGTTTGAATAAGGATATTGAGTATCTCAAAAACAAAGTAATTTGTGCTGAACAAATAGAAAAAGCTCTTAGAGAGAAGATTGCTGAAAATGAATTAAAGCTAAGAAGTTTCAAAAACTCATCTGAACTTATTCAAACCTATCACAAGGAACACACTGAAGACTACAAGGTTGGAGTTGATTTTGACTATGAGAATGTTGCCCAGTAATAATCTATTGTAGAAGGGGGGTTGAATACAATAGTATAAGATAATCGACTTCTTAATGTATATATCACAAATATGAAAGAAAGATAACAGCTTTATTAAATCTGATATAAAACTGTTACAAACTCTCTCAAGAAATTCTGATGTTCTTGAGAGCTGCTAGCTTACAAAAACTCTCTCAAGAAATTCTATGTTCTTAAGAGCTTCTATTCGATTATGTTCACGTCTGTGTTGTACATAAATCGAAACCAAAACTGTGTTTATATACTACACAGCTTCTCTATCAATGATAAGTCCTAATCAATTACAAAGATTGAAACCTATCTATAATTGATAGCTACATTCTACAAACCAGGAACCGACAGAATAAACTTCCATGTTTAACTAGACTCCAAATATAACTCGAAGTAGGAATCCTGATCAGCTTCCAGTCCTGATGATCAATCCTGATCCCAGTCCTGATATGTATCTTAATCCTGACGACCATGTAATCCTGATGACGTCAGCAATCCTGATCAGTTGAGTCTAGCTCCTGACGATCATTGAATTCTGAACTAACAATCTCCCCCAATCTCATACTTTGTGAAATAAAGTATAGATTCCTAAGATTCAATGATGTCAAAAACATATATACAAAATGTACAGAATCTGCAGCAACAACTTATCTGTTTAAATTCTTTGATAGAACAAATTCATCTTCAAGAAGTTGGATAACAAATTTTCTTCTTTTTCTTCAAGAATTTGAATCAGTCTTTCCTTAAGATTTCTGAGTTCTTCATCTTCCTCATTAATCTGGTAGATAGCTGCTCTGAGATTCAATATGGAGTTTCTCTGAAGACTATGCTCTTCAAGCAAAAGATAAGCAATTTCCTTCCCATCAGGATTGAGAGTAAGATGAGTCATGCTAAAATTTACTTCTTTAACAGCAGTACCCCTTTGCATTTCCACATCCTGACCTCTTTGATTTAAGTACATGGTGTTGGGTCATGCCCAGCATCCTGCCTAAATCGAAGCGTGGGCGCTTGGCTTCTGGACTAGAATATGGAAATAAAGTTGCGCCTCTTCTACAAGCTCGGGCATTTAGATCAACTGGTAAAGCGCTTGATCCTGAGTTTTCAATTGGTATCAGAGCAAGGTCGCGTGTTCGAATCCCACGGAAGGCATTTTACTATTCACTGTAAGGCATGTGTGCTGGAATAGGCAATATGCTGGGGGGGGGGGGGGATTGTTGGGTCATGCCCAGCATCCTGCCTAAATCGAAGCGTGGGCGCTTGGCTTCTGGACTAGAATATGGAAATAAAGTTGCGCCTCTTCTACAAGCTCGGGCTTTTAGATCAACTGGTAAAGCGCTTGATCCTGAGTTTTCACATGGGAGTATAATTACCATTGAAATTACTGTTTCCATCCAGTCTTCTTCTTATTGTTGACAAAATCATGTCACTCCATTCTTTGCATATTTGATTCTTCGATCTCAAAAGATAATGAACATATTTCAGTTCCTGTGTAGTTTTCATCAGCAGATCTTGAATAGATAAAATCTTCACACTACCATCTTTCATGAAGTACAAAAGCTTTTCTTTCTTGTCAAAACCATCATGACAATCTATAACTATATCAACAGCTAGTAAATTGTTCAGGTTTTCAGAAGTTAAAGTACCTCCAATTTTAGTTAAGGAGTAAGGATCAACATATGACATATTCAGATATTCAGCATCCCTGTGTCCAATACCTCCTCTTGAATTACTTGTCAATTGCTTCAGATTTGAAAACATCTTTAACCAGAGTGCTTTTGATCTAACCATCCCAGATAAATCAACAACACTTGAAGCGCTTGTAATAATTCCTCCAGACTGAAAATTGATAAGTGTATCACAACTTAATGTGCTAATATGTTTCCACTTCTTATCCTTTTCCTTTTCAAAAGCATAGCTTCTTTCCAGTGAAGACTCTTGTCTGCTTGGGTTCCTCCACACTCTTCTGTTTAAGAGTTTAAGCCTTTGTATATAGAGATTGAAATCTCTATTTGTTGATCTTGTAATTTCACTTCTTCTGGCTTCTTCTTCTTCATCTACTTCCTTGTTGTGAGAATCAACCACAGTAGATAAAATTATCAAGTCAATCTCTTGCAGAATTTCAGAATCATCAGGATCTTGAATATTATCAGGAACAACATCAGGATTAGATTCTTCAATTTGATTTGTATTGCAAAGAGTTGATTTTCTTGATTTTCTTCTCAATTCAGGTTCTTCTTCAATATTTCCATCATCACCAAAAGTAGATCTGTCAGGAACTACTACAGTTTGAATAGGTTCAGGAATTTCTTCAATTCTTAACCCTCGAGACCTTGTCTGTCTAGGTATTGTTTGAGTTGAAGAACCTCTTCTACTTCTTCTAGCTCCTCTCCTACCTCTGCCTCCTCTACCTCTAGCAGGAGCAGGGTTCTTAAAGCTTTCCATCATTTCTCTTTGTTGTCTTAAGAATTCTTCATGTGAGAGATCAGGATATTCTTCACTTGCTGTAGAGAGTGCTTTTCTTGCATATAATTGTTGAACTCTTTTATCAGTGTGATATAGAGTAACAATTCTGCCATCTTTTGTAGAAAACTTCTGGAATAAATTTGATGCATCTTCAGGATTATCAACAATCACATCTTCATCACCTTCAGTAATTGTAGCAAGAGTAAGTCCATGACCAGGTGTCAGGATTTGTTCTTCCGTCAGGATCTGAGATTGCACCAACGTTCTTACTGTCTTAACTCCAGAATCAGAAACATGAGTTGACTGCGTTGTTTGACTTTGTGAAGTTTGAATTGTAGACTTCATAACAGCAGCATCAGAGGTTTCTCCTTGTATCACTTTGTCACTACCATCATCTCCAGTATCATCATCATTATTCCTTAATACTAGATCAGGTGTGCATTTTGTCTGACTAACCTTCTCCCCCTTTTTGACATCAAGATTTGACAATAAATTCAAAATTAAGGAAAGAGAGGCTTGAATGTCAGTTACCTTGGTATCCAGAGAATCAATCCTTCTGTTGATAGAGGTTTGTTCAGAAATAACAGATTTCACTTGGGATTCTACTACCCTTAGCTGAAAAGCAGTAGGCACCTTTGTAAAATTTTGAGAAATATCATTCCTCACCAACTCAGTTGAGTTCTTGATAGAATCAATCTCACTTTTTAGACTTTTGGATAATAAAGTTGTAGGCTTCAGATGATTCTTCAAGTCTTGATTCTCTATAGATTTCACTGCATCATAGGTATGTTCCAAAGCAGAAGAATAACTTACAGATTCAGCAGATCTGTGCCATGAATTGTTCCATTCATTTTGTCTAAGTGCCTCAGCAGGATTAAAGGAAGGAATAGAAAAATCTTGTCTCTGATCTTTCCCAGTGGAAGCTTTGCCAGCCATATATGTACTTGATGAACCAAAATTAGTTCCAAGACTAATTTTGAGTGCTGTAGCAAGCTGTTCCTTCTCTTTTCGATTCTCATCATCATCACTATCATCAGAGTCATTATCATCAGTACTATGAGTATCATCAGGATCAGGAATAGCTATACCTTTCCTTTTATCCTGTGAATCTGTGATAGGATGATCCATTGGTCTTGAACGAAGTGGCTGTATCAGGATAGGTTCAACATCAGGAGCACCACTAGCGTCAGGATGAACACCGTCAGGATTTGATATGCTTGCATCAGTATTTGCTACCAATGGTTCTTGTGGAGCTTGAGGTTCAGAAGCTTCTTCAACACTTTGAGTCAAAGGTTCTTGTGTGCTTCCCTCATTGACAGTGTCCTCGACCAATCTTTGAACTTCATCTGCACCAGAAATCCCTTGAGCATTGTCAGGAAATTTCTCAGAAACTGTAGCTTTTCTTGCATCTTCACTTTGAGAAGATGGTTCTTGTGTAGCTGGAATTTCGATGTCTTCATTCTCCCTTTGAGAAAATGGTTCTTGTGGGACCATTCCACGAGCTAAGCCTTCACTCAAACTTTGATTGAGTGGTTCTTGTGTGGTTGGATCATCAGAAAGAGCTGCTGAACCACTTTGAGGTTCAGGTTCTTGTGGGCTTGATCCTTTCAGTTTCTTCTGTCTCTGATAGACTAACTCTTCTGCCTTCCTTAGCTTTTCCATTGGATGTTTTATCCCAAGATTGGAAGCAGCAGCACCATACTTCTCCCATGAAATATCAACATGTCTTTTTGTTGGAGAGTCCTGTGTTGGAGAGTCTGAAATATTAACCACTTGACTTGGTGCAGCATCAGGAATACTAACATCAGGATTTGCTTGAGCAGTAGAAACTGATTGCTCATTCAGAATAGAAGTGTCCTGTACATCAGTATCCTGTTTCTTTTCTAAAGGAATATGATACCTGCTTTTTGATAACTTCCTTTTCTTCTGTGGTGTAGACAATGGAACCACAACTACAGTAGCAGTATCAGCAACTTCCTTATTCACATTCATCACAGAGGATATAGGTAAATCATCCTCTGAGTCAGTCTCATCCCTGAGCACTAACTTTCTTTTAACAGAAACAGCCTCACCTCTCTTTGCAGCTTTCTTCACCAGGACCCCTTGTACACCCCCTTGTAACTTCTTTTTAGTGATAGGTGTAGAGGAAAAGTCCTTTGAACCTGATTGTCTTCCTGACACATCAGTTCTAGCTGACTTCTTTGCTTTTACAACTAAAGTCTTTTGAGAGACATTAGAGGTGGCAGTTGACTGTTTAGACTGTTTAGGATGAATGCTTGGGTTAGGAACAAGGTGTGATTGGCCTTGCCCCATAGCATTAGAAATTAAACCATAACGAGTAGGCATTTTCCTATGCAAGAAAAACCTAACCTCATCAGGAATAAAAGCATTTCCTATGAAACCATTTGCCTTATCACTGTTGACTAAGGACTTAATATTATTCTCAGTAATTCTACAGATAGGTAGAACTACATCATTCTCAAAAACAACATTAGGACACAAGTGATTAAATATCAACTGTAAAAATCTAAGAAAACAGACAGAACCTAACTTATCTGATTTCCTATCACTTAAAGCTTTTAAGATAAACGACCCATAATCAAACACTGTAGAGTGGATAAGAGAGTACCCAATTTTAAGAGATCCTGATGGAAGAGCATCAAAATTTGATGTCTTGTTCAGGAAACAGCGGCTGATCGTATCAAAGAAGAAATTCCATTCCTTCTTAAGCTTTGTCCTAAATAGATTGCCATATCTCTTTACTTCACCATTGTAGCCCAACTTTGTAACAAACTCAAAAAGAGTAGAGTCCGAAACATTAGCAAGAATAGCATCACCAAGAACAGGTAAATGCAGGGCTTCTTCCACAATTGCAGGAGTCACATAGTGAGTAATTCCATTATGTTCATAACTCATCAAGATGGTGTCAGAATACCCTTTGTCAAAAGTAACTGAGTTCCACACCTGCATTACAGACTCAAAAGAAACACTTGCAGGTTCTGTTAAAGCAAACTTCAATGGGCTTGAAGCTAGAAAATCTTGAATTATATGAAACTCATTGGGTAAATCTTGATGATTTAGAATAGCCACAAAATTGTTAGTGGCAAAAGTAACACCACTAATCACTGTTTGTTTGTTCATGAATGATGAAGACGCCATTGTAATTCTTAAAAATCTTGAGAATTGATGTTTTGAAAAAAGTTAGGGTTCGTGAGCACAGAGAGATAGAAAATCGAAAAACTGATGATGAGAGAGTAATTAATGATTTAGAATTAGTAAAAGTATTTTGTTAGAACAAAACTTTACTCTCAATAACAGGTGGCAAGATATGATTTGTGCACAAATAATTAGTGGACAGATTACGTGTGTAATTTAAATGAAACTGCACCGCTTTTTATGTGAATGTATATGTATATCTATAACAGTGCAACACACGCGCGCATACAGTTGTCCTACTAAAACTCAACCGTCCATCAGCAGATACTGACGAAAAATTAGGCACAAATTAAGCAATGAAATACTGACCTGAACATCAGGATTGACCAGTTGACTTCCTGTCAGGATAACATCCTATCAGGATTTGATCAAAGAAAACATACCTTTCTGAATAACCATCAGGATTTGACAGTTATCAGGATTTCCTCTCCGTAGCTTTCCTCAGAAATTCTCAAAGTTCATCATTCCAAGTTCATTCACCAATTTATTGAAAGTAGCTTCAGGTAGTGGCTTGGTGAATATATCAGCTAGTTGTTGATCAGTAGGAACAAAGTGAAGTTCAATTGTTCCTTCCAGAACTTGTTCTCTTATGAAATGATATCGAATACTGATGTGTTTAGTAAGAGAATGTTGAACTGGATTTCCTGTCATTGCAATAGCACTTTGGTTATCACAATAAATAGGGATTTTTGAGTATGACAGGCCATAATCTAACAACTGATTTCTCATCCACATTATCTGAGCACAACAACTTCCTGCAGCAATGTACTCAGCTTCTGCAGTTGAAGTGGAAATGGATTTTTGCTTTTTACTGAACCATGAAACTAGTCTTCCACCCAAAAACTGACAGATTCCTGAAGTACTTTTCCTGTCTATTTTGCATCCTGCAAAATCAGCATCTGAATAACCACACAACCCAAAATCTGATTCCCTTGCATACCAAAGGCCAAGTGAAGAAGTGCCTTTGAGATATCTGAAAATTCTTTTGACTGCAATCAGATGGGGTTCTCTAGGTTTTGCTTGAAATCTTGCACACAGACAGGTTGCAAACATGATATCTGGTCTACTTGCAGTGAGATACAATAAAGAGCCAATCATTCCTCTATAGTGAGCTACATCTACCTCAGCACCTTGATCAGGATCAAGTTTGGTAGCTGTAGCTATGGGAGTTGTAGCAGGAGAACTATCTTGCATGTTAAACCTTGTCAATAAATTCCTTGTATATTTAGACTGATTGATAAAAATCCCTTCATCAGTCTGTTTAACTTGAAGACCAAGAAAGTAACTCATTTCTCCCATCATGCTCATTTGATATCTTGACTGCATAAGCTTGGAAAACTTTTCACAAAGCTTATTGTTTGTTGACCCAAAAATGATATCATCAACATAAATCTGAACTAACAACAAGTCCTTACCATGATTCAAATAAAATAGAGTTTTATCAATAGCACCTCTTTTGAATCCACTTTCCAGTAAGAATAGAGCTAAAGTTTCATACCATGCTCTTGGAGCTTGCTTTAGTCCATAAAGTGCCTTATCCAATCTGTAGACATGATCTGGATAGTTAGGATCAATGAAACCAGGAGGTTGCTCAACATAGACTTCTTCCTACATTTCTCCATTTAAGAAAGCACTTTTAACATCCATCTGGAAAACCTTGAATTTCTTATGTGCTGCATAAGCAAGAAATATCCTGATGGCTTCTAGTCTTGCAACAGGAGCAAAAGTTTCATCATAATCAATTCCCTCTTGTTGAGAATACCCCTTTGCAACTAGTCTTGCTTTGTTTCTGATTATCACTCCATCAGAATCAGTCTTGTTCTTGAAAATCCACTTTGTACCAACAATTGATCTGTTCTTTGGTCTTGGTACCAGTTTCCAGACTTCATTTCTTTCAAATTCATTCAGTTCCTCTTGCATTGCAGTAACCCAATCAGCATCTTTAAGTGCATCTTCAACTTTCTTAAGCTCCTCCTTGGATAGAAAGTTATTGTATAGACATTCATTCTGAGTCGCACTTCTTGTTTGAACACCTGCATCAGGATCCCCAATGATCAAATCAGGAGAATGACTTGCAGTCCATTTCCTTGCTGGTGTTAAATTGTTTCTTGAAGTAGATGTTCTCCCTGGATTGGTGTTATCTTGATTTGAAGAACTTGCTTGTCTTGAAGCTCCCCCTGAATAATTGCTATTTCCTCCTGATAAGTTATCAGGATCATCAATTGAATCAGTATCTGAAGAATTCTGTCCTGATGATTGTGTTGACTCTGAACTTGTAGTAGAATGATGTTGCTCCCCCTCAACATTAGCACTACTAGAAGTATTACTATTGATTGCATCATCAGTATTTGCACCATCAGCATCTGGTGTTTCATCAGGATTTGGTGACCCATCAGGATCTGATGTATGGACAAGATCTGATTCTCTTTCTTCAGGTTCCTTGGTAGCTTCATTTTCAAAAATCAATTTGTCATGAGAGTCTTCATTGATTCCAGCTATCTTCTTGTCATCAAAAGATACATGTATTGACTCCATGACAGTCCTTGTCCTCAAATTAAAAACTCTGAAGGCTCTTGATGCAGGATAGCCTATGAAAATTCCTTTATCAGCCTTTGTTTCAAATTTCCCTAGCTGTTCAGGATGAGTTCTGAGAACAAAACATTTACAGCCAAACACATGCAGATGCTTCAGACTTGGTTTCTTTTCCTTGAGTGACTGATAAGGAGTAACACCATGTCTGTTTATTAATGTGAGATTTTGAGTGTAGCATGCTGTGTTGACTGCTTCTGCCCAGAAATATGTAGGTAATTTTGCTTCTTCCAACATAGTTCTTCCAGCTTCAATAAGAGTTCTATTTTTCCTTTCAACTACTCCATTTTGCTGAGGTGTGCCAGGAGCAGAGAATTGTTGAATGATTCCTTTGTATTTGCAGAACTCTTCCATCTTTGAATTCTTAAATTCAGTACCATTATCACTTCTCAGTATCTTGACTTTGTACTTTGTGGTTGTCTCAATCATTCTTACATGATCCAACAGAACTTCAGGAGTCTCATCTTTTCTGTGCAGAAAATACACCCAGGTGAATCTAGAATATTCATCAACAATTACAAGAGTGTACCTTTTCTTACTGATGGTCATGATGTTGACTGGACCAAATAGATCAAGATGTAGCATGTGATATGGTTCTCCAATAGAGGATTCTGATTTACTCTGGAATGATGTCCTTCGTTGTTTTGCTTTCTGACATGCATCACAGAGTCCATCAGGAGTATATAACACTTTTGGTAATCCTCTCACTAAATCTTTCTTAACCAACTCATTGATATTGCTGAAGTTGAGATGAGAAAGCTTCTTGTGCCAATTCCAACTTTCATCTACTGAAGCTTTACTGATCAGACAGGTAGGGGAGTCATCAGTATTTGATTGAATGTTGGCTTCATATATGTTACCATGCCTGTAGCCAGTCAGTGCTATCTTGCTTGTTGCCTTACTGACTACTTCACAATGAGTGGAATAGAAGTTGACATGATAACCTCTGTCAGTGATTTCACTAATACTCAACAGGTTGTGTTTTAGTCCCTTCACTAGAGCTACTTTTTCAATGATGACATTTCCAATGATTATATTGTCATATCCCAAAGTTTGTCCAATGTTGTCATCTCCATAAGACACAGTTGGGCCAGCTTTTTCCTCATATTCTGATAACAGGGCTTTGTTTCCAGTCATGTGCACAGAACATCCACTATCCATGACCAACAAATTTTTCTTTTTACCCTGCAATCAGAATAGAAACACACTAGTTAGAACATTTAGGAACCCATACTTGTTGGGTTCCTTTTCCATGCAATTTATTAAATTTCACATCAGAAGACTTTCTGATTTAGCAGTCCTGACAGGATTTATTCCATCAGGATTTGCTTTGTCAGCATCAGTATTAACAAAAGCATGTTCCAACTTGAGATTCTTAATGCTACCAAAGTTTGCACTATTTTTATCAACTTTAGGCATTGGATCATAAAAGTTATAGTACAACTCATAATAATCTTTACAAGTATAAATAGAATGCCATATACTACCACAATGAAAACAGGACTTCTGTGGTTTATAAAATACTGATCTATTCCTAACATCAGACTTAGGAATATCAGTAATCTTCTTCTTACTCTTCTTACAATCAATAGCAAGATGATTAGAGTTACCACAGTTAAAACAACACTTTCTAGGTGCATTTGGGATATATTTGTAACCATTCTCTTTGTTGATCCCAACTTTACCATTCCTGTTTCTCTTAACAGTAGTTTCCTTTTTCTTATCTGTCACCTCACAGATTTTATCCTTAAGTTATTTCTGAGACAATAAACCTACATTTTTAATGACTTTATTCAAGATAGGTTTAGACTTTATGATTTTAATTCCTTGAGTAGAAGTAGATCCCTTTTCAAAAGTAGAATTGGAATCCTTACCAAAAACAAAATTAACAGGAGTAATCTTAGATTTGGTTGTATCTATAACATGTCTATAGGTCTTTGGACTGACTGTCTCATCAATGACAATTTTCTCTTTCAATTTCTTATCCTCATCTGACTTATATCCTAGACACTCTTTCCAATTCTTAGAGGTATTAATCTCATGAAATTTTCTACCAGAGTCTGTCCAGGTTCTGATTTTCTCATTAGCATTTTCAAGTTCCTTTTCAAGAGCAGTACATTTGGATTTCATCTCTACATACATGTGATTCAAATTATCACATTCTTTTTGTACTTCTTGCATACGAGAAAATTCAGCTTCTAATATATCATTCCTTTTTCTAAGTTCAGACATTTCAGATAAGATCCTAGTATTTTCAGCAGTTTGACTTCTAAAGCTAATATGTAATGACTTTAGAAAACGTTTTAACTCAGAAGCATTATCAGTATCAAAATCAAAGATAGTATTTAGTACCTTATCATCAGGAGCAACAGTTACATCAGCATTGGCCATTAGAGCATAGTTGACCACCTCAGTATCAGATTCTGAGGAAGAGTCCATCCAATCCTTGCTTGATGTGATAAGTGCCTTCGTCTTCTTGCACTCAGAAGCAAAGTGACCCATACCATTGAACTTGTAGCATCTAACCTTTGACTTGTCAAATTTGCTACCCTTGCTGTCCTTTTTGATATACTTATCTTTGTTTGGATTGAAATCCTTTTTATGAAAGTTGCCTTGTCTTCTATTCTTCCTGAACTTCATCCTTCTGAAGTTTCTGACAATCATAGCAACCATCTCTTCCATGTCTGAGTCAGAAGAATCATCATCAGTATTGGCATCATCATTGCCATCAGTATCTGATGAAGAGTCATCAGGATCTGACTCAAGTATTCTTGTTTTACTTCTAGAGACCTCCATAACTTTTCCTTTTGATTTAGCCTCTGCTTTCAAAGCAATTGATTTTGCCTTGCTGCTTTTCTTGTTCTTTCTCTGTTGAACTTCAAGATCATGAGTTCTTAGCATCCCATAGACTTCATCAAGAGACACAGTGTTAAGATCATACTGATGTCTAATGATCGATGTCTGAGTGTCCCATTCTTCAGGTAAAGCTCTTAGAAACTTGGTGTTTGAATCTTCAGTTTCATATTCCTTGTCAACTAAAGATAAACTGTTCAATAGTGTCAGAAATCTATCATATAGATCAGTTAGGCTCTCATCGGGTCTTGCATTAAATTGTTCATATTCTTGAATCAAAAGAGCCCTTCTGTTTTTCTTGACAGATGCAGATCCCTGGCACTGAGTTTCCAAAGTATCCCAAATTTCTTTTGAAGACTTGCATGCAATCACTCTGTTTGACATGACAGCATCAAGACTACTGTGTAAGATATTCTTTATCTTTGGTTCCCTGAGTACATGAGCTTTTTCTTCTGGAGTCCATTCACTTTTAGCCTTGACCACATAATGTTCAGGTATTGTATCCGTTCGTTCTACAATTCGTGTAGGAATATATGGTCCATCACGAATCCTGTCCAAATAGTCAGGATCCATAGCCTCCAGGTACATCAGCATCTTTACCCTCCATGTTGGATATTCTGATTTCTTCAAGATGGGAATCTTTATGCTTTCATACTTGGTTGTCGACATCTTTAGATCGTATCTGATTCAGAATTAAATCAGTTTGCTTTGATACCAATTGTTGCCCAGTAATAATCTATTGTAGAAGGGGGGTTGAATACAATAGTATAAGATAATCGACTTCTTAATGTATATATCACAAATATGAAAGAAAGATAACAGCTTTATTAAATCTGATATAAAACTGTTACAAACTCTCTCAATAAATTCTGATGTTCTTGAGAGCTGCTAGCTTACAAAAACTCTCTCAAGAAATTCTATGTTCTTAAGAGCTTCTATTCGATTATGTTCACGTCTGTGTTGTACATAAATCGAAACCAAAACTGTGTTTATATACTACACAGCTTCTCTATCAATGATAAGTCCTAATCAATTACAAAGATTGAAACCTATCTATAATTGATAGCTACATTCTACAAACCAGGAACCGACAGAATAAACTTCCATGTTTAACTAGACTCCAAATATAACTCGAAGTAGGAATCCTGATCAGCTTCCAGTCCTGATGATCAATCCTGATCCCAGTCCTGATATGTATCTTAATCCTGACGACCATGTAATCCTGATGACGTCAGCAATCCTGATCAGTTGAGTCTAGCTCCTGACGATCATTGAATTCTGAACTAACAGAGAATGATAAAGGAAGGAAGAAGGCAAAGGGCAAAGGAAAAGAATCTTTTACAAAAAAAAATGCCCCAACCATTCTGTCTAGTGTTGAAAAGCCCATCTTCAAAAAGAGTGTTGTTGAGTTTGATGAAGAACTATTGATCATCAAACAACAACTTCTTGAAGAAGATGAGGCTGCTAAAGACACTTCTTCCTCTCCTGAATCTGTCAGTCAGAAAGAGACCAAAGACAACCTTGTCAAGAGTCCTAAAGTAAAGAAAAAAGTTGTTAAGAAAAAGAAACAAAACAGAAATGGTAAGGTAGGTGTCAACAAGGGTAACAACTATGCTTATGTGCCAAATGCTCCCAGGAAACAATGTCAAAAATGCCTATCTGTTAATCATTTGACTCATAAGTGTAGTAAGCCTGAGATTGTTGAAGTTGATAACCTGAGTAACCATTCTGCTAGCATAAATTCTAGTCATGATTCTTTCTGTGGTAAGCCAAACTGCATGACATGCTATGTGACTGTGATTGCTAACTGTTTATCTCTTAAGCATAAACTTGACTCTGCACAACCCTATGAATCACACACACATGTACACACTCACATGACAGGATCCCCAATCAAGGGTGAGAGGGTGAAAACTTCATGTGAGCCTAAGAGTGTAAACTCCAAAGCCACAGAAAAAGTGAAGTCTCCTACTGTGAGGAATGCAATTTATGACAGAAGAATTGTTAACAAAAATATTTCTAAATCAACTGGACCCTACCAAGTGTGGGTACCAAAAACAACTTAGTTACTTTGTGAATGCAGGGCAACAGTAATAAAAGAGTCATATGGATCTTGGACAGTGGATGCTCAAGTCACATGACTGGTGATATAGCCCTGCTATCACATTTTGAGGAAAAGGCTGGCCCATCAGTAACCTTTGGAAATGACAACATTGATTATACAATGGGATAGGGCAGTATTAAATCTGGAAATGTCATTATTGAAGATGTAGCATTTGTTGAAGGACTGAAGCATAATCTCTTGAGCATTGGACAATTTACCAACAGGGGTTTCAAAGTGGAATTTGATGAAGATCATTGTTCAATCTCAAAAAGAGAAAGTGGTGAAGTTGTTCTAACCGGTGTGAAGAAAGGAAGCCTGTTTGTAGCTGATCTCAAGGCTGCAGACAAGGGAGAAATTTGTTGTTTCTACACTAAAGTCACAAATGAGGAATTCTGGCGCACAAGAAACTGTCTCACTTGAATGTTCAGGCAATGAACTCTCTATCCAAGAGAGAGCTCATCAGGAATCTGCCTGCCTTGGAGTTTGTGCAAGATGGAGCATGTGAAGCTTGTCATAAAGAAAAGATTAAAAGATCAAGTCACAAGAACAAGTTGCTCAATACAAACTCAAAACCTCTGCAGCTAATTCACATGGATTTATTTGGCCCTGTGAATGTAATGTCTCTTTCCAAAAAGAAATATTCTCTAGTGATGGTTGATGATTATTCAAGATATACTTGGGTGGAATTCCTATTCTCCAAGGATGAAGCACCTCAAGTCATAATAGAGCATATCAAGAGAGTTGATAGAGAAGCACAAAGCACTGGTTCCTCTGTAGTTGCTTTGAGAAGTGATAATGGGACTGAGTTCAGAAATTCAACATTATATGAGTTTTGCAAAGATAAAGGAATTTCTCAACAATTTTCAGCTCCTAGAACTCCTCAACAAAATGGAGTGGTTGAGAGAAAGAATAGAACTCTCATTGAAGCTGCAAGGACAATGTTGTTGGATGCAAAGCTACCTACTAGCTTTTGGGCTGATGCTGTTAACATAGCATGCTATGTGCAAAATAGAACATTGATAAATAAGAAGTCTGGCAAAACTCCTTACTCATTAATGACTGGAAAAAGAGCATCCTTCAAGCATCTGCATGTGTTTGGAAGCAAGTGTTTTGTGATGAAAGATACCTCTGAGCATGTTGGAAAATTTGATGCAAAGGCATTTGAAGGTATATTCATTGGATACTCTCTGGAAAGGACAGCATACAGGGTGTTTGTACCTGAGCAACACAAAGTCATGGAAAGCATGGATGTTACCTTTGATGACAAGAAAACTCATGGACTTAAAACAAGTGATCAAGACAGTGTGCCATTAAGATTTGAGAATCAAGGTTATCTTGAGGATTCTGAAAGTGAAGATGAACCACCTGTTCAAACTGTTCTAGAAAATGAAATTCTTAAAGTTGACAATCTTCTTCAAACACTTGTGCAAGGGTTCACAAACACAGGGGGAGAAGAAGAGAATGCAACTGTCAACCAAAATGAGCTTGGAACAGACCAGGGAAATGAACAGGGGCACACAAGGAAATGGGACAGAGCCCACACTAGGGATCAAATCATTGGAGATCCTGGTGAGGGAGTTAGAACAAGAAGGGCAACAATGAATACATGTCTGTATAGCTGCTTTCTGTCACAAGAGGAACCTAAAGTAATTGAAGAATCTTTGAAGAATTCTGATTGGATTGTTGCCATGCAAGAAGAATTGAATCAATTTGAGAAAAACAAAGTATGGGAACTAGTGCCACCTCCAAAAGGAAAGAATGTTATTGACACCAAATGGGTGTTCAGAAACAAGATGGATGAAGAAGGAGTGGTAATTAGAAACAAAGCAAGGCTGGTTGTCAAAGGATACTGTCAGCAAGAAGGCATTGATTATGATGAGACATTTGCACCTGTAGCTAGATTGGAAGCCATCAGAATCTTCCTGGCTTTTGCAGCTCACTCAGACTTCAAGGTGTATCAAATGGATGTGAAAAGTGCATTTCGCAATGGTGATCTTGCTGAAGAAGTTTATGTGTCTCAACCACCTGGTTTTGAGGATGAAGACTTCCCAAACTTTGTGTATAGACTTCTCAAGGCACTCTATGGACTCAAACAGGCACCTAGAGCCTGGTATGAAACTCTATCTCAATTCCTTCTTGAGCATCAATTTACCAGGGGTACAATTGACAAAACCCTATTCTTCAAGAAGCATGGAAATGATATCATTCTTGTTCAAATCTATGTGGATGATATCATCTTTGGCTCTTCAAATGAAAAACTCTGTGAAAGATTCTCTAAGCTGATGCAAAGCAAATATGAGATGAGTATGATGGGAGAGTTAACCTACTTTCTAGGTTTGCAAGTACATCAAAAGGAGGATGACATCTTCATAAACCAATCAAAGTATGTCAAAGATCTTTTGAAGAAATATGGTTTAGAAGACTCATCCCCTGCAAAAACTCCTATGTCCACTGCAATCAAGCTTGATGAAGACAAGAAAGGCAAAAGAGTAGACATCAAGGTTTACAGAGGCATGGTTGGATCACTACTCTATCTCACAGCTAGCAGGCCAGACATCATGTTTGCCACATGCCTTTGTGCAAGGTTCCAGTCTGATCCCAAGGAATCTCACATGATGGCTATCAAAAGGATTTTCAAATATCTGAAAGGGACTCCTAATCTTGGGCTATGGTATCCAAAGGGAACTGGGTTCAACCTGGTTGGTTACACAGATTCTGATTATGCTGGATGCAGAATTGACAGGAAGAGCACCTCTGAAAGCTGCCAATTCTTAGGTCAAAGGTTAGTGTCCTGGTTCAGTAAGAAACAACAGTCCACAGCAACATCTACAGCTGAGGCTGAATATATTGCTGCTGGAAGTTGCTGTGCTCAATTGCTTTGGATTAGAAATCAACTCATGGATTATGGACTAGTGTTAGAACACATTCCTATAATGTGTGATAATACTAGTGCAATATCCATAGGTGCCAATCCTGTTAATCATTCTACTACAAAGCACATTGAGATCAGGTACCATTTCATTAAGGAACATGCTGCAAATGGTACCATAGAAGTCTCTTATGTTCCAACTGAGAAACAATCAGCTGACATATTTACTAAACCTCTGAATGAAGCTGTCTTCAACAGACTTGTGAGTGAAATTGGAATTCTCAATCCTTCATTTAGTTGTTCTAAGTAAGTATGCTAGTTAATTGTTGCAGCAGTAAATTTTCACTGTATCTAAATGCTCTATTTATTTGGAGTGAAAATTAGCTGAGATATGATCTATAAATATTTCAGTATTTTACTGCATATTTTTCAAAATCATATTTGGTTGTGGAGTTGTGAGCTTTTGAGATATCTCGATATAGATGTTTTTGAGAGTTCACGACATAGTACAAATCAAACAGACTTATATCGCAAACTGTTGAAATTGTGAGACTTTGCGATATAGTTCATTTCATGAGTTTGCGACATAGTTCATTTTAATGACTTTGCGACTTAGAATAACTATACCGACAAGTCTCCATATTTGACAGAATTTTGATTTAAATTTATTTTATTTCAAGTTTTGATTTAAGTCTGACAAAATCTTAAAATTTCAAAGAGAGAGTTTTAGACAGGGTATTTTCACTATATCGCAAAGTCATCCAAATTCTGTTATCCTCAAGACTTTGCGACATAGTTCACTTCAGGACTCTGCGATATACTTTGCAAAGACTTTGCGGTACAGGCCATTTTGAGACTTCGCGGCATACAATAAGCCTGTAGATATTCATAACTCTATATCGTAGTGTCTCTATCATATAAATACTCATTTCTTACCGTTCACAACTTTTCATCTTGTCTATTGCTCTCAATTTCTAAAACCTAAACTCTTCTCTCTCTTCTTCAATCTCAATTTCAATGGCACCCAAATCTCAAACAGCTTCCTCTTCAAACCCTTTAACCATTCCCAAAGAAACAAATCTTCTCACCATTCCCTCTGAGGCTGAGGCTAACCCAAGGTAGAAGTGTTTTGTACGGTTCTTGAACACTTCCTACCTACGCCAAGCCCTAACCCTGAACCCTACCTTGTATGTCGATGTGTTGGAAGGATTCTGGAGAACGGCGTTGGTATCAACAATGGCTAGGGAAGATGGAACCTCATTCCAAGAGGTTAATTGTTCAATTGGAGGCAAACACTTCCAGTTTGGGGAAAAGGAAATCAATGAAGCTTTGGGGTTCAAGGTGGAGGGTCATGACCAAGAAGCTACTGATGCTCAAATTGTAGACTTCATGACCTTCATTCTGTATGCTGATGAGATAGATACTGGAAAGCTCAATAAGAAGTTTGTGAGGAGGGAGTGGTCATTTCTGTTTGACGCACTCCAGAAGGTGTTTCTATGCAGGAAGACAGGATGGGACCATATCAGTCACATTGATGTGAATCTAGCCTACTCCCTGGCCAACAACCAGGAGATCAATGTGGGAGCCATAATTCTCAAGGAATTGGCTCAGAGGCTAGGCAGGACCGTTCGTGGTAGAGGTAATGACATCTTCTACCCTCGTTTCCTTCAAGTTATTTTAAATTATCTTGATGCAAATATCCATGAATTGGAGGGTATAGATAAAACTAAAATGGCTTATTCCAAGTCCATGTCCAAGATTCTATTTGGCTCATTGGACACAAGGAATCAAGTGGATGTGATTCTAAGTGTGACCAAGCATATGCAGGACACATTTGAGTCTTATCCACTTGATAAGCCCATATACCATGCTCTTTCCTGGACAGGGGAGGCTGAGACTGAAGGAGCTACAAAGTCTAACCCCAGCCTTCCTATCCCATCCAGTAACCCTACTATAAACACCATTCTAGAAGCTAGGCAGCCAAGTGCATCAATCTCTCAAAAGGTTGGTGTTACTAAAAAGAAGTCAAAGAAGAGAGCCCTAGAAGTGATAAATGAATCTGTAAAGATAGGAAGTGAGACTCCTGAGTCACCTCTCACCAGACAAAAGAAGAAGTCAAAATCAATACCTACCACTGAATCCTCCCAACAGGATTCAGATGTGGAAAAAGGGGTACACCTGCTACTGTCTATGGCCTCTCAACAGGTCATTGGCATTGAAAAGAGCAGCCTCCCCACTGCAACCTGTACAGAGTCTGCACAGGGTCAAGAACTCACTCTTGACCCTAGGAGAAATAAGGATGATCATACACAGAGTGGAGAGCACATCAATGTTGAAACTCCTCCTATTTCTCAGGGGGAGTTGCCAAAATCAAATCTACACCCCACTTCTCTATTAGATTCTTCCATAAAAATTTCTTCTGCACAAGAGAGTCATTTTAATGACAATCTTGCCCTTGATCAATCACAATCCACTCCTGTGATTGAGCCCATTTCAAGTGACATGGTGCATGACACTGTGCTCACCACTCAGGACCCCCACTCAGTTGGTCAGGGAATGCATGCTGAGGCATATCTTAATGACACCAACACAAACATAGAGGATTCTCCAGTTCTTACTGGAGACTCTATGCCGGACTCTCCATTTCTCATGGATTTTGACTTGCCTTCACAGGTATCTAGAGATGGTGCTGTAACACATCCCATTTCAATGGAGACAGCATCAGACTCTACAGTCATTCCAAGACTGGAGGAAACTTATCAATCAATCACTCCTGAGGTGCCTAGCACCAGCTCTTACTTGGCTCAGGCCACAATTACTGAATGGCTGAAACCTGTGCAACATGACATGGCTTCAGGATCATCTACTGTGCCACCACAATTGACGGAAGAAGAATTACAAAATCTTCATGTGGTACAGATAGATGAGTTCTCAAGGATAGCTCAACATCTCCTCACCTCAAATATACCAAATGCTGACTATGAAGCTATCTTACTTTGCCACAAGGAGGATGTTGAGGCTCAGCAGGGGAAGATAGTGGATGAAGCTGAACCAGAGGGAAATGTGGATGCCTGGTTGGATGCAAAGAGGACTATCAAACTCAAGGATGCCCTGGCTTTTCTAAGAGAAGATTACCTAACTTCTTTGGGCTCCAATGCAAAGGATCTCTCTCCTGCTGCAATTTATGATGCTGTCAATGATATTTACAAGAATCAGTTGAAGGCTCTGCACTATCTTGGGAAAGGGGTTCAATCAGAGATATATTCTATCAAGGAGGAGACAGATAGATCCCTCACTCAACTAAGAAACTCCTATCTCTCTGATTTTCCCAAGGTGGATGGCATCCTCAAAGAGGTCAGGAAAACAACTCAATAAGTATCTACAATGGATCTCTCTCTGGCTATGGTGGCTGACAATCTGAAGAACATGTCCACTAAGTTAGATAACCAATTGCAAGCCAACATCAATTCAAACTCCATGCTTACAGTACTCTGGAAGAATCAGTATGGGAACAAGCTTGTTGATGAGGTTCCCATTTCTGATATCTCCAAGTTTGAATTCTCCAAGATCAAGGATCAATCCCTCAACTCCTTCAAATCTCAACAACTTTTCTCAAAGGTGGACAGCTTGGAAAGAGAGGTAGCTGATCTGAAAGCAGAAAACAAAGGACTATCTAACTCCTTGGAGCAGCTTAATGCTAAGATGGATGATCAAACCAACTCCACTTCTAATATTCTGTTGGTGCAACAACAAATGATGACTTCAATGATGAGACACATGAACCTTCCAATCCTTGGGGAAGCTCAAGACATCTTGTCTGATTCCAAGCCTAAGGGGGAGAAAGAAAAGGAGGTCGTCATTCTGAAAAAGAAAGGGGGAGTACCTGCCAAGCAGCAAAAGCTTAAGGGCAAACTCATTGAAGAAACAATAAAGCCAATAATCCTTCCCCCTGTAGAGGTCATAAATGCACAAGGCCAGAAGAGCACAGTCACAACTACCTTCCATCCCTCTACAATGCCAAAGGACATTTCAGCTTCTCAACCCTTCTCAAGTGCCAAACCTATCCAAGCCAAAATTATCACTAAGGCCAAGCTACAGGAAGTTGCCAATTCAAACATCTATCGTGATGAGGCCTTCCTGGAGCTTCTGAAAGCCATCTACAGCAATGCTAAAGGGGATGCAAGGACCTATAGAGAAAAGATCAAGGAAAGCATCAAGTACATCACTGTGGAAGTAAGGATAATCAAGGATGTCCATCTAAGAGAAGTTATCATGGTGTGCAAGGATAATTGCTTGTGGCATCTAGCATTTCAAACTCTGGAGAAACTGAAATTTTCTGAGCTGTCAATCATTATGGATTTAATTGAAAAGGATGGGCAAACAACGGGAGACTGTTTGATGACCTGAAGATAGACCAACATCAAAGATTGCCTGAGGTTATCTCCAAACCAAGGACAATAATCTTCCAAAGTCTATCTCAAGACAGCAGCATTGACCAACTGGTGATTCCCTCAGACTTGACAATGAAGAACAATGCTAAGATCAACCAGGTGTTGCAAATGCTGAGATCCAAGAGAGGAGCTAGGACAGCTGAAGAAATTGAAATGATCCACACTCTACAATCCTTCTTGATTCATGGAGTCATTCCTGAGTCACTCAAAGAAAGAAGCAAGAAGAAGGATGATGAGGATGATGATGAGGAGAAAACCTACAGAAGGAGATCTCAACCAAGGAGTAATAAGGGTGGATCAAGTGAAATCAGCAGGAGCAAAACATCTAGGAGATCAAAAGGTGATGATGATGATAAGAGAGATTCCAAGGGAATAAAAGAAAAAGTCAAGGAAACTAGAAGTGGAATTCAGCAAGTCAAGGACTTTGCTAGCAGTACTTTAACCACAACACAAGACTCCAAGTCTAGGGTGGGTACTGTTAGTAATGATCCTCCAAAATCTTTATCCAAGACTTCTGAACCTGAATTGCCACAGAAGAAAGATGAAGCCATAAAAGAAATATCAAGAAAACACTTCCACAAGGTCACAGCCAGTGGAATGTTGCAGTGGACCAAGAGCAAAGGAATGAAGCTACTTCCAAATGATGTGGCAGTAAAGACAAAGTCACCTTGTTCCAGAAAGTTACCTCTTGTGAAGCATATGAAGATCAAGAGTGTACCAAGAAGAATAAGGATAACAAAGAAAACTGGAAAACTCACAAATGTTGTTGGCATCAATGTGTTTCCACTAGATGAGGACTATGATGAAGATGCCCTAGCATTTTTGAGGGCTCAAAGGATCTTTGAAGTCAAAGTGAAGCTAGACCATCTAGAGATCAAATACACTGATGGAAGAGAAAGAATAATGAAGCAAGGGGGATGGCAACTTTTTGACACCTATGAGCAAGAAAGAATCAATGCCTTGTTAAATTTTGAAGAAAGGGAAGAAAGGTTGTGGAAAATAGAGATTGCCAGATTCATGAAGATGCACTCTGACTATAAAGAAAATCTAAAGAAGCTAAATGAAGAAAAGAGGTGTCAGAAAGAAAAGGAGATGGCTGAGTTGGAAGAAAGAGCAAAGGAGCTGAGGAAGAAAGGGTTGTGCAGGGTAAAGCAAAATCCTTATACTGTGGAGTACAAAAATCATTATTGAGGAAAAAGCAAGATAAGGATGGAGTTTATATATTCATATGTGGAAAGTGCCCTTAGAACAGCAGCTGAAGATCTAAAATAATCTCCTCTCATTGAAGAACTGACTGCAAGAGATGAAATTCTAATGGTCATCTCTGAAATAAAGAAGAATGAAGAAATAAGGAAAAAGAAGGTCTATGATGATTTCTTAGAGAAACAATTGGAAACTGAAGCTATGTAGCTCAAGGAGAAATTCTTTAAGCCTAAATTTCCAAGTTGTTATCAAATTCTGTTCTTAACTTTATCTTCTTTATGTTTGTTCTTTTTATGTTAGTTAGGCTTGTTATCAGACATGAAATTGTGCCTAAGGGTCTTACTCACAATTTGGGGGAGATTGTTAGGCTCAAGACATGTCTGAATACCACTATTAACAAGCCTACACTATGTGACTATGTCATACTACATGACCTAGTGATTTCTATCACTGGGATATAGTATAGGTCTCTATATGTACTTGTCTTGTTCTCATGAACATTAGCTTTAACATGTATGCTCAGACTTGTAATGAGCTTAGTAGGTTTCTTGAAATGTAGAATGTATAGAGGCCATTGAATAACTGTCCTGGTAGAAGTTCAGAAATGTTCATGCAGCAGGATAGAGATGAATAAGGCCCTGAAGAAATAAGTTGCAGAAATTTGTCTAAGGCATTATATAGCAAAGTCAGAAGAAAGCTATGTCGTGAAGTCACCAATATCCATGTCGAGAAGTGTCATATCGCATAGTCTACTTTGAACTATGTCGTGAAGTCTTCAAGACTCATATCGTGAAGTGTTGAAGTCATCAAAGTCAAAGATGCCTAGATCGTGAAGTCCTCAAATGGCTTATGTCGCATAGTCATCAAATGTTCTATGTCGCATAGTCCTCAAATGGCTTATGTCGCATAGTCATCTAATGACCTATGTCGCATAGTCATCAAATGACCTATGTCGCATAGTCATCAAATGACCTATGTCGCATAGTCCTCAAAGGCCATACCGCATATTCTTCACAAAAGACATCGCGAAGTCAGGAATAAAGCGGAGTTCACGATATCAACACTTAGCCGTTTACAACAAGACAAATCAAGGTACATAACCAAGAATCAAAAGAGACAAATACTGAAGCATTTGTTCTGGCAAGGTGGTCCAAAGAACATATGGCAAATCTACAGCTAAACTTGGAGAGAAAGATAAGAGACAAGCAGCTACAGAAACGGGAAAGACTCTGAAAAGCAGGTGGTCCTTCCTGACACAGTGAACCTCTTATGGCAGGACAAGTTGGACTTTCAGCAGGGGTAGCTGTGTAATATTGTATGTGCCTAGTTTGTATAGGTGAATATATATATTGTGCACACACCACTGTAAGCAAGAAGAGAGATACATAAGGTTTTATCTTCAGCACTCTTTTCTCTGTAAGCAAGCAAGATACAAACTGTTCGTTTTTAGAAGCCAGAAATTCCATTGTGAATTTTTGGAAAGCTGTAGTATTTAATTTACTTAATACAAAGTAGATTAAAGTGATTGTGTGTGTTGTTTACTTTCTGCATATAACATAGCATAATCATATACAGTTTATCTTGTGTTTTCAAGAATCGAAAAATATATCAAACTATCCATTCCCCCCCCCCCCCTCTGTCTAGTTTCTGGTAGTATTCATTTCTAACATATAACATTTAACCCTATTCTCAAGAAATGCTATTTTCTTAGTAAGTTCATCCTGATTAACATGCACAAGTTTTAATTTTTTTATCTCCTTTTCAAGAGTTGTGTTCAAAAGAATTATTCTATCATTTTCAGTACGAGCACAAGAAATAGTACCACTAAGATGATAGATCATTTCAGCATCAGTGAACTTTACCTCTGACATGTATGTAGATGAAGTACTTGCCTCCTTAGCCATTAAAGCAAGGTTTCCAATTTCACCTGCTTCTTCATCACTGTCAATATCATCCCAACTCTTTCCTTCAGCAACATAAGCTTTCCCAATCTTGTTCTTCTTGCTAGAATCAAATGAGTTCCTTCTCACTTGCTTTGGCTTTTTACATTCAGTAGCAAAGTGACCCAACTCATTGCAATTGTAGCACCTGATTGTGCTCCTTTCCACAGTTCCAGTTTTGTAGCCACCCCTTGTGCTACTTGAAGATGAAGATCCACCTCTCTGAAATCTGGGCCTGAACTTAAGATTGGGATTCCTTCTGAATCTGAACTTCCCAAACTTCCTGACTATCGTGGCCAAATCACCATCCTCCAGTTGATCAAGTTCTTCCAAAGAGTAGTAGTCACCACCAGATTGATCAATGGATGTTAAACCAAATTCAGCATCAATAACATCCAAGTTAGAACTGGAAGGTTGAACAACCTTCACTTCCAGTTTCTGTGGGACTACTGTTGTCAATGCAGTAGAAGTACCAACTATCTTTCCAGTTCCATATAATTCATTCTGTTGAATCTGCTCCAGCTCATAGGTCTTCAGAACACCATACAGTCTTTCCAGAGAAATCTCTCCAATATCTCTTGCTTCTCTGATTGCAGATATTCTGTGCTCCAAATGAATTGGAAGTGTCAGTAGGAACTTCTTGTTAATCTCCTTGATAGTGTAGTGCTTCCCATTGAGATTCAGATCATTGATTAATTTGTTATATCTCTCAAAAACCTCAGAGATACCTTCACCAGGGTTTGATATGAAATGCTCATATGAAGAGGTGAGAATTTCCAGCTTATTCTCTCTAACTTCCTCTGTCCCCTCATTGATTATCTCTATTGTGTCCCAAATGTGTTTGGCAGAAGCACAGTTTAGGACATGATTATGCATGATAGGATCCAGACAATCAACCAGTATCAACTGTAGACATGCATCCAGTGTAGAGTCCTCTTTCTCATCAGGAGTGTAGTCCTTGGGATTCTTAGGGTATATCCTAACAGCCCTAGTAACAATATCATTCTCTATTTGTTCTTCCTCAATAATCATAGGAATTTTAGGACCACTCTTCAGCACTCCTAGTTATTTAACATTTGCAACTTGGAGAAACAGGAGCATTTTCTTCTTCCACATAGGATAATGCTCCTTGTTGAACATTGGGATTTTGACTGTACCCACTTTCTGTGTAGTAGACATCTTTTGAGTTTTTTGAAAAATTAAAATTTTCAGAGTATAAGAAAAAAATCTCAAAACAATTGGATCTTGATTAGTATATCAATCAAAAGGCTCTGATGCCAATTGTTAGGTCCTGATATGTTTGTAGAAGGGGGGTTGAATACAAACGATACCGTTTAATCGAATTTGTCCTTTAAAAGATTTAACAATATAGAACAAATTAATGTGGAATAAAACTGAAACAATATTCAAGTTAAATATAACTTATATTAAACTTGACGAGTGTTACAATTTGATCACTGATTACAAGGTTCTTGATAAAACAAACCTAGAATAAATTCGACATGAATTTATCTATATTTGTAATAAAAAGGATCGAATACTAAAAAGTAGTTCGATATAAACTCTAGGGATTATGATCTGCTAGAAAGTCAAAGCAGTGCAAGAGATACAATTCTTATGGATTAAATGTTAAGAATCAATACAAGAATTAAATCTCTGGCAGAAATTGAAGGCTTTGCAGTTGAGAAGTAAAGACAGAGTAAAGATGGAATGTTTTGTTCTTCTGTGTCTTTTCCTTTTTTTTGTTCTGTGTGTTTTTGTCAACTGATCACCTTTTGCATTTATACAAATCACTTGTACAAATTTTCCACGCGCCAATCCACTTTGCAGAATGTATTAAGAAGACTTGCTGGAAAACTATCCTTTTTGCCTTGGAAGACAATCGGGAAGACAAGTTTTGTATTAAGAAGACAATCGGGAAGACTAGGGTTTGGCCTAGGAAGACAATCGGGAAGACTCACTTGTGAGTCTTCCTAGTTCAATAAACTAAGTCTTCCTAGTTCAAACCTAAGTCTTCCTAGTTCATTTTTATTCTAATTTTAAATAATTAACTAAATAAATTATGTATTAAATTAATTCTTTACAGAATTAATTTAATAAATAATTTACTTAATAATATTGATTATTTATAAGAGAATAAATAGAATTAGTTGACTTCTCAATTAATTCCTAAATCACTTAAAACTTAGATAAAGAATAAACATAATAGTACGTTGACACTCGATGCACTGTCTAGTTCATGAGTGACTAACGACAATGTATGTTCTTTATCTGTTTGACTTTAAGCAGTGATTCCTTTCCTTCTCATTCAAGAACTCTGTAACCAGTATCTTTTGCTGTCACCACTTGAAATCTCCGTCACTTTAATAAATCCACTAAGCTTGAATACTTCACTGAGGCTTGATCAACAAATTGATCTTCTTTCAATGTAGAATCACTTCAAGTCTGTAGATGACTTTAATCTTCATTCTTTGACAGATATAATCTTCTGAGATTCCTGTGACAATTGATTTTTATTATTTACTTATTACATCTTAATTAAAGTTGAGTAGAATCCTCGGTGTTTTCAAATAGGCCTAGACATATGTCTTTCAGATCCTGATGACTCATCGTCAGATACTGATGGCAATCCTGATGCCAATACTGATGATGATTCTTCTGACTCGGACATGGAAGAGATGGTTGCTATGATAGTTAGAGGCTTCAAGAAGATGAAGTTCAGAAAGGCTAGAAGACAAGGCAACTTCCAGAAAAAGACCTTCAATGCTGACAAAGACAAGTATAACAAAAAGGACAGCAAAAGTGGCCAATTTGACAAGTCAAAGGTTAGATGCTACAAATGTAGTGGAATGGGGCACTTTGCAACTGAGTGCAAGAAGGCTAAAGCACTCATTACTTCAAGCAAGGATTGGATGGACTCTTCTTCAGAATCTGATACTGAGGTGGTCAACTATGCCCTAATGGCCAATACTGATGATACTGCTATTCCTGATGATAAGGTCCTAAATACTGTCTTATGGAGAATAGAATATGACTAGAATTTTGATGCTCTACCATCAGGATCACTAAATATTGGGTATTCTCTTATCTATTCTCAAGTGTTTGATTATGGTAGTTTAATTTTAAAAGCTTTAAGTGATAGGAAGTCAGATAAGTTAGGTTATGTCTGTTTCCTTAGATTTTTTCAGCTAATCTTTAATCATTTATGTCCTGATGTTGTTTTTGAAGAGGATGTGATTCTACCCATTTGTAGAATTGCTGAGAATAATATTAAGTCCTTAGTCAATAGTGATAAGGCAAATGGTTTTTCAGGCAATGCCTTTATTCCTGATGAGGTCAGGCTTTTCTTGAAAGAGAAAATGCCTACTCAATATGGATCAGTTTCTGATGCTATGAGGCAAGGCCAATCACACCTTGTTCCTGACACAAGCATCCCTCCCAAACACACAAAACACTCTACAACCACCTCTACTGTCTCTCAAAAGACTGTAGTTGTAAAATCAAAGAAATCAACTAGATCTGATGTGTTTGGAAGGCAATCAGGATCAAAGGATTTATCCTCTACACCACTCACTCAAAAGAAGTTAAAAGGGGGTGCACAAGGGGTCCTGGTGAAGAAGGCTGATAAGGTTGAGGAGGTTGTTAATGTTAAAAGAAAATTGGTTTTAAGGGATGAGACTGATTCTGAGGATGACATGCCTATATCCTCCAAATTTAGAATGAACAAGGAAGTTGCTAATACTGCTACTGAAGCTGTGGCACCATCTTCTAAGCCGTAGAAGAAAAGGAAATTATCAAAGAGCATGTATCATATTCCTTTGGAAAAGAAACAGGATACTGATGGTCAGGATATCTCAAATCCTGATGAACAGTCAAATCCTGATAGTCAAGCAACTCCTGATGTTAGTATTCCTGATGCTGCACCCAGTTCAATGATAGATATCTCAGACTCTCCAGCAAAAGCCTCTCCAACTTCAAGAATTCTAGACATATCATGGGAGAAGGTTGCTGAGACTGCTTCCAAACTTGGATTTACTCATCCTTTGGATAAGAAAAGGAAGGCAGATGAGTTTGTTTTTACTAGACAGGAGAAGCTGAAAGGATCAAGCCCATAAGAACTTGAATCTCAAAGTGGTTCAGCAGCTATTACTGATGATCCTGCCCCACAAGAACCACTCAATCAAAGTTTGGGTGAAGGCATAGCTATTGGAATGGTCACACAATAACCATTTTCTCAAAGGGAAAATGAAGACATTTCTATTCTAGCCACACAAGAACCATCTTCTCAATGTGAAGATGCAGGCAAAGCTACAGTTTCTGAGGAATTTCCTGACATTGCTCAAGGGGTTTCTGGTGCAGATGAAAGATTGGTCGAGGACACTGTCATTGAGGGAAGTCCACAAGAACCTTTAACTCAAAGTGTTAAAGCAGCTTCTGAACCTCAGGCTCCACAAGAACCATCAATATCAAATCTTGATGAATGCCAATCAAATCCTGACGGTGTTGCTCCTGACGCTAGTGGTGCTCCTGATGCTGAGCCAATCCTGATACAACCACTTAGCTCAAGACCTATGACAGATTCTATCACAGCATCACAGGACAAACTTAAAGGTATTGTTATTCCTGATCCTGATGTTACTCATGATTCTGATGCTGATGATAGTGATGATAGTGATGATGATAATAATGAAGAGAAGGATCAGCTTACCACTGCTATTAAATCTAGTCTTGGAACCAACTTTGGTTCTTCAAGCACATTCATGACTGGCAAGGCTACTACAGGAAAGGATCTTCGACAAGACTTTTCTGGTCCTTCTAAGATTGATCATGCTGAGCAGCTCAGATTGCATCAATGGAATAATGAATGGTACAGGTCTGATGACTCTGTTAGCTATTCATATGCTTTAGATCATGCTTTTAATGCTGCTAAGATGATTGAGAATGAAGATTTGAAGAATCATTTGAAGGCTACCACTCTTTTATCCAAGAGCCTCAAGCATGAAATTGATTCTGTCAAGGATACAACTGAAAGAGTGAGGACTGATATTTCTCAGAACTTTACAAAGGTGTCTACTGCTCTTCAACTCAGGGTAGTAGAATCCCAAGTTAAGTCAATCATTACTGAACAGTCTTCCATCAACAGCAGAATTGATTCTCTTGATACAAAGGTAACTGATATACAAACCTCTCTTGCCTTAATTTTGAATTTATTGTCAAATACTAATGTCAAAAAGGGGGAGAAGGTAAGTTCTACAAAATGTACACCTGATCTAGTATTGAGGAATAATGATGATGATGATCATACTGGAAATGATGGCGGTGACAAAGTTCTACAAGGAGAAACCTCTGATGCTGCTGTTGTAAAGTCTACAATTCAAACTTCTCAAAGTCAAACAACGCAGTCAACTCATGTTTCTGATTCTGGAGTTAAGGTAGTAAGGACACTGGTGAAATCTCAGATCCTGACGGAAGAGCAAATCCTGACAGGTGATCAAATCCTGATGACTGATCAAATCCTGACACCTGGTCATGGACATACACTCTCTACAATTCCTGAAGGTGATGAAGATGTTCTAATTGCAAAACCTGAAGATGCTGCTAACTTATTCCAGAAGTTCAAAACAAGATATGGTAATTTTGTTACTATTTATCACACTGATAAGAGAGTTCAACAGTTATTTGCAAGGAAGGCACTCTCTACAGCAAGTGAAGAATATCCTGATCTCTCACAAGAAGAATTCTTAAATCAACAGAGAGAAATGATGGACAGTTTTAATAACCCTGCTCCTACTAGAGGAACAGGAGGCAGAGGTAGGAGAGGTGCTAGAAGAGGTAGAAGAAGCTCATCAAATCAATCAATGCCTAGACAAACAAGGTCTAGAGGTTTAAGAATAGAAGAAATTCCTGAACCTACTCAAAATCTAGTAGTTCCTGATAGGTATACTTTTGGTGATGATGGAATTGTTGAAGAAGAACCAGAATTGAGGAGAAGATTAAGACAATCAACTCTCAGTAATACAACTCAAATTGAAGATTCTAATCCTGACATTGTTCCTGACACTGTTCAAGATCCTGATGAATCTGAAATTCTACAAGAGGTTGATTTGTTAATTTTATCTACTGTGGTTGATTCTCACAATAAGGAAGTGGATGAAGAAGAGGAAGACAGAAGAAGAAAGATAACAAGATCAACAAATAGAGATTTCAATCTCTATGTTCAAAGACTTAAACTCTCAAGCAGAAGGTTGTGGAGAAATTCAATTTTCAGAATGGTGGAGTTATAACAAGTGCTTCCAGTGTTGCTGATTTTTCTGATTCATTTAGATCAAAAGCACTCTGGCTACAAATGTTTTCAAATCTAAGGCAAATGGCAAACAATTCAAGAGGAGGTATTGGACACAGGGATGCTGAATATCTGAATACACCTCATGTTGATCCTTATGTCTTAACTGAAATTGGAGGTATTTTAACTTTTGAACACCTGAACAATTTATTAGTTGTTGATATAGTTATAGATTGTCATGATGGTACTGAAAAGAAAGAGAAGCTTATGTATTTTATGAGAGATGGTAGTGTGAAGGTTCTATCCATTCAAGATCTGCTGGTGAAAACTACAAAAGAACTGAAATATGTTCATTATTTGTTGAAATGGAAGAACAAGGTGTGCAAGGAATGGTCAGATATGATTCTTTCAACTATAAGGAGAAGATTTGATGAAGGAAAGAATTACAATGGTGATTATACTCCCATGTACTTAAATCTAAAAGATCAGGATGTGGAAATGCAAAGAGGCACTGTTATTAAAGAAATGTCTTTTGGCATGAAGCAACTGATTCTTAATCCTGATGGGAAGGAAATTGCTTATCTCTTAGTTGAAGATCATAGTCTACCAAGAAGTTCAATTCAAAATCTCAGAGCAGCTATCTACCAGATTAATGAGGAGGATGAAGAACTCGGAAATCTTAAGGAAAGACTGATTCAAATTCTTGAAGAAAAAGAAGAGAATTTGTTATCCAATTTCTTGAAGATGAATCTGTTCTATCAAAGAATTTAAACAGATAAGTTGCTGCTGTAAATATTTGTACATTTTGTAAATATGTTTTTGTCATCATTGAATCTAGGAATCTATACTTTATTTTACAAAGTATGAGATTGGGGGAGATTGTTAGATCAGGATTCAATGATCGTCAGGATATAGACTCAACTGATCAGAATTGCTGACGTCATCAGTATTGCATGGTCATCAGTATTTGCTCAAGTGTCAGTATCAGGATTTATATCAGGACTGGGATCAGGATTGATCATCAAGACTGGAAGCTGATCAAGATTCCTACTTCGAGTTATATTTGGAGTCTAGTTAAATAAGGAAGTTTATTTTGTCGGTTCCTTATTTATAGTAATGAAGCTGTCAATTTAGGATAGGTTTCAATCTTTGTAATTGATTGGGACTTATCTTGTAATTGATAGAGAAGCTGTGTAGTATATAAACACAGTTTAGGTTTCGATTTAGATCGATCACATACACGAGTATTTTGTAACCTAGAAGCTCTCAAGAACATCAGAATTTCTTGAGAGAGTTTGTAACAGTTTTATATCAGATCTAATAAAGTTGTTATTATTCTTTCATATTTGTGATACATAAATTATTAAGTCGAGAATCTTATACAATTGTATTCAACCCCCCTTCTACAATTGTTTATTACTGGGCAACATGAATGAATTAACCATGAAAGGGAAGACCTATCCTCTGAGAGAGACAAACAAGAAGTTCATGATGACACTGCCCCATCATGTAGAACACAAGTCCTCATCCATAAGGGAAAGAATTGACTTTACTAAGATGCCATTGGAGATGATTTATGGCAAGCTTAAAACTTATGAGATGGAGCAAGAACAACGAGTGATAATCTACGGACCAGGGACGGTGGACAACAAGAACTCTGCACTCGCAAGATCAGCTGCACTTGTAGTGGATGAACCAACAACTTCTAATATTCAGGTACAAACCCCTAGAGCTGGAAAGGAGGTGATTATAGAAGCTGAAATGGATTCTGTAAATCTGGGTGTTGATGAAAGTGATTACTACACCCTAGAAGAGCTTGAGCAAATGGAAGACAAAACCATGGTACTTAGCTGCAAAGTTTAGCCATATTCTTTTCAAGAGAAACCCTAAGTACAAGTTCAAGGGCTCAACCAACAGATTTCAGAAGAGCAAGTATTCACCAGGCACTAGCTTTAATGGAGGCTACAAGACTGGCATGATTGATAGAATCAAATCAAGATGCTACAACTGCAATGAGTTAGGGCATTTCGCCAATGAATACCGGAAGCCTCGTCAAGCAAGAGACAAGAAAGATGTCTATGAGAAGAAAGATTCTTATGAGGGGTTGAAGAAAGAAAATGCCAAGCTGAAACAGCAACTGGAAACCTTATCTGGAAAGCAGAAAGGAAAAGCTTATATTGCAGATGGTAAAAGTTGGGATGATACTGATTCGGATGAAGAGGAAGAGTATGTAAATCTTGCCCTAATGGCTGACTCTTCAGAGGAATCACTACAATCATCTCAGTTACCTATCTTAACAACAATTGACATGTCTAATTCTGAGTACAAGAAAACTGTGCAAGATCTTAGTGTAGAATTGTTTAATGTACACACAAGCATGCTAGCATCAAAAATTGAAAATGCTAAGTTAGTTCTTAAGATTAAAAATCTAGAATCTAAGAATGAAGAACTAATGCTTGTAGTTGTCGCATTAGAAGATCTTAAATAAAAGAATGAGTACTTAGAAAACAAGGTCAAGTGTAATGATGAGATAGAGACTATCCTCAGGAAGCAGATTTCAGACCTAGATTTGAAACTGAATGCATATAAGAACTCCGCCATAATTGCTAAGGAAATAATTGATACTCAGACCTTAGGGAATAAAACTGTTATAGGATTTGACTACAGCAAAAGAACTGGAAAGAAGATTATGGAATTTCCTGTGACATCTTCAGCTGTCAAGAAGGATACTCCACATGTTCTTAAGAATGTAGATTGTCCAGTTTTTGTTAAGCCTTTTCCAGCACTTTTTAATAAGGATGATCTAATCATAAGACAAGAATTGCTTGAGGAGGATTTATTGAAGGAAAAAGAGATAAATACTAAGTTGCCTAGGAAGTCAGTAAAAACTGAATTACCTAAAACTAATATAGGCAATAAGGTTAGCAAGGCTAAAAAGAACAGGAATGGGAAAGATAGTGTTAATCAGAATATTGTTTCATCTTCTCCCATTGCATCTAGGAAGTTGTGCACTAATTGTAATTCTACTGGACACCTTACATATGCATGCAAAAAGGTTAAAGTAGAAACTGCTGTTACTTCTGAAATGCGTAACATGTCTGACATGCCTGATCTTCATGAACCATGTGGAAAGAAAGAGTGCTTATTTTGTACATACAATATCATGCATGCTTATTTTAAGTTGATGAATGCATCTAGTAGCACTAATACTAAAAGTGACAAATCCACAAACAGCATGAAAGTCAAACAAGTTAAGACTATCTTGAATGTTACTCATGTTAAAGTATCTAAACCTTTAGGACCCAAACAAGTTTGGGTACCAAAGTCCGCTTAATCAATCTGGGATTGCAGGGTAAGGTTAAAAGCTCGAAAGTCGTGTGGATTCTGGATAGTGGCTGTTCTAGACACATGACAGGTGAAGAGTCCCTGCTTACATAGGTGGTTAAAAAGACCGGCCCGATTGTAACCTTTGGAGATGACAACAAAGGATTCACTACGAGATATGGTAATCTGAGAATCGGTAATGTCATCATTGAAAACATCTCACTTGTTGAAGGATTGAAGCACAATCTTCTAAGTATCAGTCAATTCTGTGATAAAGGATACATTGTGGATTTCAGAAAGGACAAGTTCTTGATCACAAACAGGAAGGATGAGAAGCTTGCTCTACTGGGAGTGAGAAAAGGAAATTTGTTTATAGCTGACTTAAGTTCTACCAGTGAAGGAGAAGTTACATGTTTCTACAGTAAGGCATCTTCAGAACAAAGTTGGCTATGATATAAGAAGCTCTCACACTTGAACTTCAAAACTATGAACTCTTTGGTAAAGAGAGAGTTGGTGAGAGGGTTGCCCCTGATGGAATTTTATCATGAGGGACTATGTGAAGCATGTGAAAAAGGGAAGTCAGATAAAGCATCACACAGAAGCAGAGAAATGACAAGCATTGTTGAACCTCTTCAGCTGATTCATATGGATTTATTTGGTCCAGTCAATGTTATGTCACTTTCAAGAAAAAGATATGCATTAGTGATGGTGGATGACTACTCCAAGTACACGTGGGTGTTATTCTTACATTCAAAGGATGAAGCAACACAACTTATCATTGATCACATCAAGAAGATAGAAGTGGAAGCTAAGCTACATGTGCAGACAATCAGATCAGACAATGGAACTGAATTCAAGAATGTAGTTCTTAATGATTTCTGCTCAGAGAAAGGAATATCTAGACAGTATTCAGCACCAAGAACTCCTCAACAGAATGGAGTAGTGGAAAGGAAGAACAGAACCTTGGTTGAAGCAGCAAGGACAATGTTAAATGAATCAAAACTTCCCACTTACTTCTGGGCTGAGGCAGTGAATACAGCTTGCTACACTCAAAATCGAACCCTGATTAACAAAGATCATGAAAAGACTCCGTATGAGTTAATGGCCAACAAGAAACCAACATTGAAGTACTTTCATGTGTTTGGTGCAAAGTGCTTTGTACTAAAAGATGGAGAACATCTAGGCAAGTTTGATGCCAAAGCAGATGAAGGCATTTTTCTGGGCTATTCTCTGGAATCTAAAGCTTACAGGGTGTATGTGATTGAAGATAAGAAGGTATTGGAAAGCCTTAATGTAACATTTGATGGCACCAAAAGACAAGGCCTGCAAACTAGAGAGAACTATGAATCCTTGGTATTTGAAAATCTATCAGGAGATCTCTCTGACATTGAAGAAGAACCTGAAGTTGTTACAGTTATTAATAATAATGATAGTGATAATGATTCTGGACCAAGTGGTGACAGTAGTGGAAATCATCAGACTACTACTGGATCCACTAGTCAATCAATAAGGTCAACAGATCATACTGTCAACAACTCAGTGGGAGCAGGAGAAGGATCAACTAGTCACACTCCACAACATTTTGAACAAGGAGAATCATCAAGATCGCATCTGCCAATACAAAGGGTATGTAATAGAGATCATCCCTTTCACTTGATCATTGGTGATCCGGACACAGGAGTGAGAACTAGGAGGACATCACAAAATGAATGTCACTATTCTGGGTTTTTTTTCAGAAACAGAGCCTAAGAAAGTTGAAGATGCCCTAGATGATCCAGATTGGGTGATTGCAATGCAGGATGAACTCAATCAGTTTGAAAGGCAGAAAGTTTGGAAGCTGGTACCTAGGCCTAAAGGAAAATCTGTTATAGGAACAAGATTGGTATTCAGAAATAAGTTGGATGAAGATGGCATTGTAACGAGAAACAAAGCCAGACTGGTTGCTAAAGGTTACTCTCAAGAAGAGGGTATAGATTATGATGAAACCTATGCACCAGTAGCAAGACTTGAGGCCATCAGAATGTTTCTGGCATTCGCAGCACATTCCAATTACAAAGTATATCAAATGGATGTGAAGAGTGCTTTTCTGAATGGGGAGCTGGAGAAGAAGTGTATGCGGAACAACCTCCAGGGTTTGAGGATTCAAAACTGGCAGACATTGTGTACTTTCTATTCAAAGCTCTCTATGGACTCAAACAAGCTCCAAGGACATGGTATGACACTCTCTCTGAATTTTTACTTGAAAATAACTTTACAAGAGGTGTCGTAGATAAAACTCTCTTTTACAAACAGCACAAAAATGATTTGATATTGGTGCAAGTATATGTTGATGACATAATATTTGGTTCTACTAATGATGATCTATGCAAGAGATTTGCTAAGTTAATGCAGAGTCGATATGAAATGAGCATGATGGGTGAATTATCATTCTTTCTTGGACTGCAAGTGTATCAAAGGCTAGATGGAATATTCATTTGCCAGTCCAAGTACATTAAAGATCTTCTGAAGAAGTATCAAATGGAAGACTCGTCTACAGCAAAGACTCCAATGTCAACTGCCACTAAGCTTGATAATGATGAAACTGGTAAGAAGGTTGACATCACAAGCTATAGAGGTATGATAAGCTCCTTACTATATCTCACTACAAGTAGACCAGATATAATGTTTGCAACATGCTTGTGTGCTAGGTTTCAGTCTGATCCCAAAGAATCAAATCTAATAGCTGTTAGAGAATATTTAGATATCTTAAGGGAACCCCAAATCTTGGAATTTGGTACCCTAAAGATACAGGATTTGATCTTATTAGATATACAGACTCAGATTTTGCAGGTTGTAAGATTGATCGGAAGAGTACTTCAGGAAGCGGTCAGTTTCTTGGAAGAAGGTTAGTTTCTTGGTACAACAAGAAGCAGCACTCAGTGTCCACATCAACAGCTGAAGCTGGATACATAGCTATTGGTAGTTGTTGTGCTCAAATCTTGTGGATGAGGAACCAACTCCGTGACTATGGACTTTTGTTGACTAAGATTCTAATATTTTGCGACAACACAAGTGCCATAGCAATCTCCAACAACCCAGTGCAACACTCGAGGACAAAGCACATCGACATCAGGTATCATTTTATCCGAGAGCATGTCATGAATGGAACTGTGGAGTTACATTTTGTACCCACAGAGGAACAAATTGCAGACATCTTTACTAAACCGCTTGATGAATCCACTTTTTCTAAGCTGGTTGGTGAACTTGGGATGTTAAATCTTTCTAATTGATTTTGATTAGAAGTCAGTAACTGCAAGATAGTCCTAGTAAATACATGAGTTTAAGAATTTCTATATCCTTAGGACTCGTGAATTTATTTTCAGGAGCAATTCTCGTAGGTTAGGATTATTGTACTAATTTTATGTCATATTTATGGATGATATATCTTCTGGAATTTAACTAGTTAATAATTCTAAAATTATTTAAGTGCTAATATTTGTTCTAAATATTTAAGCATCCATTTAATTTGAATTAATTTACTTTGTTTTAAACATTGTAGATTAATGCAGCATAATTTATTAGTTTTTAATTGGTTGATATCATTTGATGATATTTAGTCGATTTTATTCTAAGAAAATTGTGAATTTTCTGTTGACTTTGATTTTGGTAAATTTGTTAATTTTTATCAGATTTTAAGTTGACAGAAAATAAATGAAAGTTTGATTTCTAAATACATGAACAGGTTTTAAGAAAATTAAACTGGGAGCAAAAAATATCGAATTAGGAAATTCGATAGTTTTTCTAAGTACTAGAAAAAAATATCGAAAGAAATTTTCGATAGCTTTTGGAAAGGAAATGAAAAAATATCGAAGGTATTTCTCGATAGATTTTGAAATTGAAGTGAAAAAGTATCGAAGGGATTTAAATTTATTTCAATAATTAAAATCCTCGATAGTTTTCATAAAATAGGGTTCGATAGTTTTTGGTTTAAACAGAAAAAGCTTTCGATGGTTTTTCAAAAAGTCGGTTTGAATTCTGGATTTTAAACACTTCGATAGTTTTTGAAAAACTATCGAAGTGATATTGACCTTTTTGCCCCTCTGAGAAAACCATCGACAGTACATTTTTAAAACCATCGAACATGAAAGGATGAAAATACCCCTGAGTTTCAAAAAGTATAAAACACTACCTTAGACGTTTTTTTTCTTCTTATTCTCATATCTAAACTTTTGTTTTACATACTTACAGATAGATACACGACAAGAACTCAAACCTCGACAGTTTCTTTAGTTTTTAACCGTGATAATCGATTATTTACCACCGTAAATTCATTTAAAAGTGAAACTACTGTGTTGTTGTGATTATATTGAAGTTTTGTTCTCGGTTTTACAAGAAAACAATCGAAAGTGACTCTTTTGAATCTTAAGTTTGGTTAACCCTGTTCATCTTTAGAAATTAATTGATAAACAATTGATTTCTTTAGTTTTAAGTGAATATTTGAAGTTAAACAATCTAGGAGTCTTAAGTTAAGTTATGTTTGGTTCGAGTTTGTGAAATTAAGGAAAAAGGGTTTTTTTTTAAAGATAATTAATTAGAAATAATTAATGAAAATAGTTTTGGTTTAAAGTCAAAATTTCTGGAAATTTTGAAAATACAATGGCCGGAGAATTTATCATAACCAAGACTAATCATGTCTCTTTTCAGAATGTGCAATCCATTACGAACTTACAGTTTCGTGCATGGGCACAATTCTTGAATACACGTTCTTTGGTGGCTTATGCATTAAGTACTCATGCGGTCCTTTGTGTTGATCAATTGACTGCACTGTACACGACAGCCACTGACACATCGGAGAATAACATATCTTCTTTCAGTTTTGTTGTGCTAGGGGGCAGAACAATAAGGGTGACGGAACATGATCTTAATAGGATTTTACACTTTCCAACAGCAAACCTTGTTCCTGATCCCAATACTGAAGAAATACATGTTTTCTTCACTCTCATTAGAAGTCAACAACCTAACTTCTTTGTGGGAGAGTTTCTAAAGCATTACCTGACAAAGCCATGGAATTTCTTCTTTCACACCTTAATCCATGTTTTTACTACAAAGCTTACAAATCTGCACGGTATTCCACTGTTTCTTCAGAAACTAGGGTTTGACATTGCTAACAATAGACATATAAACATTGGAAGGCTTGTGATTGATCAAATGCTTCTGTGCATGGGACCACTGGATGAAAGAACATGCATAGATGATGTGCTATGTTTCTATCCTAGGTTCCTACAGCTAATTCTTAATGATGTGTTGACAGCTGAAGAACGAGAGATTTTTGAAGGTGAGGAGACCATGGACTGTATGAAGATGAAGAGCAATGCTATAACAGCTCTGATCAAGAAGAATCCTCTTCCAGGGGTGCCTACTGTTCTCACTGAATATCTAAGAACGGTACCCCTACCACTTCTACCCCAAGGGGAACAGGTAAACGAAGGTAATATTCCTGAACTTGTTGTGGCTCCACAACCTCAAACAATGGATGTTGATCCAGAGCCCTCGGTGGCCATTCCTGACCAAGAGATTGCAAACCCACAATCTCTAACCACGGTCATAGAGCCTTTGGACGAGCCAAATGAAACCATAAACGAACCTCCTTCCCCTACTATACCTAACATTCAAACATCCGTGAGTGTAGAGGGAGATAGTGCCTTAGCAGCACCACATAAGGGGATACGCCTTTCAACAACAGCTCTGTCTTCCTCTAAAAGGAGAAGAATAGAAAACGAGGCAACTGTTGAAACTTCATTTCAAACATCCAAAGAGCCCTTCATTGATTTTTCTGATGCTGATTGGGCAACACTTACCAAAGCTATATCTGAACCAATAGCTCAATCAAATAAGGAAGAATTGACGGAAGCAACTGGTGTTCCGACCATATTACGATCAGGTTCACTGGTTGAAGGTTCTAAATTGAACCAAGTGTCTTCACAGACGTCGAGAAAAGGTTTTGACCTAAATGCACAATTTCAAGGGTCATTATCTAGCTCCCCAGATGGAACGTATCTGGATCCTGCGGGTAAAGGGTCTAACGTAGGTGCAGATCGGCAACTCGGTGACAATGAATCAATTTTAATTGAGGAGTTAACTGAGGAAAAGTCTTCACAGACTTTAGAGGGAGTTTCAGGATCTCTGTTGTTAATAGATCCTGATTCTAGCCTCCTAGAGATTCAAACTCTAGGTACTTCAAAGGATACATCATCTAAGGATGATCAGCAACTTGGTATATCCAAGGAAAGGGACTTGCGAAGCCCCATTGCACCACCGGTGACCTCCTTAAGGATGGCTACGGTGAATTCTGATGCAGGTACAACGAGCAATAAGGGAATGAGTGAAACAAAAACACTATCACCTGGCCTGAGTGGGAAAGGAAAAATGAGTGAAACACCAACAGAAACGTTGAGTGAACACCCAGAGCCAAATGTGAGGAGTGACACCCAAACCCTGACAAACATTGTTGATTTGCTAAGGCATACAGCCAGAGAACTAAATGTACAATCCACTCTCAAGGAGATGATAGTTCATGATCGTCAAGGAAATCCACTATTCAAAGTCCCTCTGCGGCCTTCCTTTGACCAAGAGATCTCCTCCGGTCCGGTTGATGCTTCTTTAACTACTATTCAACAGAAGATTGACTTGGCTGCAGCTGATTCCAAAAGAACATACAGGGTCTTAGGCAGTGCATCCGACACTATAACAGGTACTAAACAGGCAGTGGACTCCCTGGAGAAGGAAGCTATGGAGGAACTGGTCGACTTGAGAGCAGACGTCAAGGAACTTAGAGATGGTTTTATGAATCAAGTGCATGTCTTACAACAAGGACAAGAAGCTTTAAATGAAGACGTTCTGGTTATCCAGGATGGTCAAGCTAGGGTCAAAGATGCAATGAACACACTGTCAAGAGTGGAGTCTCGTCTCAACAAAAGATTGGATAGAATCGAGCAGACTACCAACTAAAGACTGAGTGATATTGACTAGAAGATAGCTTCTATACAAGAAATGAACAAGGACATTGCTCTATTCATGGAGAACCAGAGTGACGGAGTAGAGTCGATCTGGAATATGTTGAGAAACCAACAACCTGGTCCTTCAAATCAACAACCTGGTCCTTCAACAACCTATTATGCTGAGGATGACTTCTTGGAGGATTACTCAACTAAGGGGGAGAAAGACGGAGGATTGGAGAAAGATGGATGGGGAAGATGGGAAACCAATGAAACTATTCTAGTGAGACAATACTGGATTAAAGACATTGTAGAGAAAGAAGTTGAAGAGGGATTTGAATTCATGCACGAGCAACAATCACCAGAAGAGCATGAACCATATTATCCAGAGCCAATAGAACATCCTATCTTGGATGATGATATGGAAGAAGCAAATCTTCTGTCACTTGAACAAGAAGCTGCCTTGGAAAGATTGAAAGCTGAAAAAGCAGAAAGAGATGCCAGGCAAGCTGAGATGGAAACCCACCAAGCAGTTCTGAGGAGTGAAAAGCTAAAGAGATTCAAGATGTATAATGAAGCAAGGAAGAAGAATATGATTGATTTGGCACAGGAACAAGGAAAAGATTGGGAGATAGCTTCAAACACTTTCTGTGGAGTTGAAGACGGTTTAGAAGTCAACGACAATGCTGAGGTGGAAGTTATCATTCAAGATATAAGAAGTGCAAATCAAGAAAATGATACTTACTTCACTGCATTGAGACATTCTCTTATCTTTTTGAAAGCTGGGGTTAAAGCAAATGGTGCCTGGAACATACTGATCAATTTTATTGACAAAGGTACATTTGTGATTTCCACTAAATTTTTCGAACAGAAAACATATACAGAACTGCAGGTGATGCTCATCAAGATCCAGAGAACCACAAGGCTAAATGAACTGCTCCGTGAGCATGTTAAAGAAATCTTGATGAAGATCAGTCCAGAGATTACTGAAGACCCTCATATGGTTAGATTCATGACGAATGACTTGTTCAGAATCTGCTATCTGACGGAGGACAAACTGAGAGATTATCCAAATAACTATCTAATATCAATTGAGAAGTATCTTAGATCCACTGGATTCACATCAACGGAGAAGGACAAAGCAGCAGACACTCTAAGAAGATATCTGATGGAGAATGTTCCCTACTATAGGAAGAGAGTGGAAAGAGGATTGGAAATGCATACCAGACTACCAAACATGCCAAGGCAGAACAAGAAAGATGTTAGTATTGCATGGGTATGGGTTGGAGTGGGTCAAGGGGTTGAGTACATTAGAAGACACATCAAAGGAGCAATCCTTAAACCTGGAGAACCACTGTACTATCCTTCTGTGATTGATTATCAAGCTGATAACTCCAATCCAATGATTGAAGAAGGTGAGATTGAGATGGACTGAAGATTGAAGCAAAGAATACATGAACAATCTGCTCAGACTAGAGGAGCAACTTCATTGTATAAAGTTTTAATGTTCTTTGAATTTTGAAATCTGGAAATGTATATATTTTATCCAGAATGCATTTAATATTATCAAGTTGTCTTACTTTAATTAGTTTCATGTTTCCTTAGTTAGTTGAGTTATCCTCGAGGTATTTGCTTGTCAAACTCTAACAATCAAATAGGGGAGATTGTAAAGCATAATGTAACATAAGATGTAACAGAGATAACTACAACTCAACAAAGGACAAGATAGACAATAATATTAACAGAAGCACATGAATCCAGAAGTAAAGAAGAAAAGGTAAACTCAAAAAATCAAAATATGGTATGTATTCTTGAAGTCCGTAAACAGGTCACGGAAAGAAGTTCATTAATATGTTCACGCCTCGGTGACAAATAAAGAAACAAGACTTTCAAGACTGTAGAAGTATTTGAATGATTAAGAGTTAGTACCATAGGATTCCAGTGATTTAATTGAAGCAACTAGAACGACAAAGGACTTTTCAACAGCATTGAATTGAAGACATGGAAGTATTGATCGAGTGTTAGTCATCTGTGAACCAGACCAGTTGCACTAGTTGTCAGCACCTAAAAGATCAAGATGTTTATCGTCTCCGAAGAAGTTGATTTAAGTCTAAATCTGAAACATCCTGAAAGTCAAAAGAATATTACAAGGTATGTTTAGGTTTAAATGGAGATACAATTTACTTGCTGAAAAGGAAAGGATTTACAAAGATCAAAGTACATAAGAAAACATTCGATGGTTTTCTTTTAAGAAAAACCATCGAAAGTGATCAAGTGAATCTAAATGAAAAACAATCGAAGTACTTCAAAAAGTAACTAGTTTTCATTCGATAGATTTTATTAAAATCTATCGAATGACATATAATTAGTTCCTTCGATGGTTTTCTAAATAAGGAGCAGGTGAAGTTTTGTAATCTCCTGTCAGGTTGATGAAGACTTGAACGGCTAGGATCATTCCTAAAAAGCTTCGATAGTTTTCTAAGTCCACAATTCAGAGAGTGAAGACAGTATCTTCTTCAATTAAGAGGTTTTACTCAGAACATTTACGAAAAGAGAAGCTTGAGCCAGAGAATCATAGAGAAATTAATATTGCTCATAATTCTATCATTGTATTGATTTTGTGTAACCTTGAACTCATTGAAGCTAATCTACGGATTAGAATTGTAGCACCCCTCGCGGTTTATATTTATAAAACGATATATTCTCTGACTCGTGTTTTGATTTGGTGCATTTGATTTCGTATTAGAACTGTAAGAATTATCCGCGAACGAAATTGAATTATTTGTGAGTATCATATTCAACCCCCCTTCTACGGTACTTTAGACCTAACAGCTTTTCTATTTGTCCTTATTAAAAAAACTTACTTATTTTAATATGTCAACGTATTTTTTTTAATATAATTAAAACACTTCTAAAAATATCACGGACAATTACTTTTTTTTAATTAAGACATGTTAGATTTTCTATCTGTCATTATTACTAATATTATTTTATTATAAAATAATATTAATAATACCTCATTTATCTTCCTCAGCATCTGTATTTTTTTATGTTCCAATTAATATTTAAGTTTCTCATTTTATAATTTATCATATTAATTTTTACTTTTATTTTAATATTTTTCGTTCACATTAAATTTTTTAGTTTATTATTTTTTAATGCTCGTGTCTTGCACGGGTTATAGGCTAGTATATATTAAGATAAATTACAAGAATTTCTCATATACAATAGTTCTCATTATAAGATAAAATTACCTCTTAAAGATATAAATATACCATTAATAATGGTCCTTAATAAAGGTACTAGCTTGATCATCAAGCATACATTAAGGCATAAAACATGGTCATCTCTATTACTCCTTGTACAATTAACAACAAAGTCAACTATAATTTAAAAAAATGTAACTGATTATTTAAAAATAATAAAAAGAAATAAATGATTTCATTTTAAATGTCGAACATTTTAAAATAATTTGTTCAAATTTAGAACTATAAATCTACATCAATTGAAGCAAAAAATCTATAACAATTACAGCTACCTAGTAGATCTATATTGCTAGAGCACATAACCTAACCAAATTCTTAGTACTCTTCGAAAATTGGGCTCTCTCAAGAACTGGATTTCAACATCAGTGAATATAAATATGATATCAAACACTAAATACCAACCAAGTAAAGAATTAAGCATAAAACTCTAATTTATCTCAAGACGACGAGACCAAACAATTTTAAAAGTGTGCTAAAAACAGATTACAAAGTGCGCTAGAAAGGACTACAAAATGTGCTTGATTTAGGTCTATTCTACTTCAATTTTAATTCACTCAAACTGTAAAATCTGCCTCTTTGGAATACCCATCAATTATTAGGAAAAATTAAAAATTACACGATAGGTCTGACAAAAAAATAAATAAAAATTTATACGGTTGACTAATTTTTTGCATCTTAAGATGACAAAAAAAAATGTATTACACGATTGACTAATTTTTTTTGCATCTTAAGACATTAAAAAAAATGTAAATGTATTCTGGCAAAAAAAAAAAATGTAAATGTGGATAATCTAATTTTTCAGAGATATAGGAGGAGTATTGTGGACTATAAAACACATAGAGGGTAGCAATGCCAGTGAGTGTTAACTTTATTTTAAATGTTCATCGGCCGGCCAGTTCAGTAGCGGACCAGGCCCTGACCACACCACCCTCACAGCTCACATATTTGAATTTTAATTACTCCCTCCGTCCCCGAGTTCTTTATACTAGCTTATAGCCCGTGCGATGCACGGTTATTTAAATTTTATTTATAATTATTTTGTTTATAATTATATTTTAATTACCCATGGAACACACGATTGTTTTTTTAATATTTATAATAATATTTATTTATGAATATTTTAATATTTAAAAGTTATTAGTTTACATGATTAAATTATTGTTAAAAAAGATTTAGTCAAAAAAATTATAATTAAAAATTTGATATTTATTATATTTTACACGCTCAATTTAATATTTGTTTATATTGAGTTATAAAAGTTAGATTTGCCGAATTTTACGGTCCACATGAAATTTACAAAATAATCTTTAATTTAGTTGTGGTTTAATAGTTCTTTTTAAATTAAAAACTATTCTAAAACTAAAAGAGAATAAAGTGAAAAAATTTAATATTGAGAATTCTATTCGATTTAGAAAATCTACTTATATGTAGTTTAGATTATTAGAATACTCTTTATTAACCGAATACAGTTTTTAATGTTAAATCTAACGGTTTTCACCTATCTATTTAAGATTAAACGATTTTTATTATTTTGATATTAAATGAGTTTCCTTATTTAATTACAACTATTTTTATGTTTTAACTTTTTGGAAAATCTAATCATAATATAATATCCTTTAACTTATATCATTTTTAGATAATAATTTCTTTTTATATGATATAATCATGATCGTCTATTTTTAAAAGTATTGAATCTAACGGTTGAGAATGTTTTGACGGTATTTAGGACCAAACTACCAGGATAACATCATTAATTTTTTTTAATTTTTATTTTTTTCAAATATTTAATATACTCTTTTTTTTAATTTGTTAATGATGCGGGAACTTTGAACTTTTGAGAAAATAAATTATCAATTAAAATATAATTTTTTTTGTAATAGTTCTTCTTTTAAAGTAGTACACGATCAAAATTCTGTATAAAATTTATTTTTTATAGTATATCCCGTAAAAATCTATGTTATTATATTAAAGACTGAATAATGAAATCTTTCTTATAAGTCTGGTCGCTTGATCACTCAATTCATAATTGTTGGATCTTTCAAATTAAATTGTTGAGAAACGTTAGATATAACAGTAAAATTATCACGTAGAATGATCTAAGGTTTGAATCTACCAACAACATATTAAAATTTACAGGGTTTTTTTGAAAAATAAGAATTTTTTCATTTTTTTTTCTTGTAGACATGGGTTATTTGATAATATTTTTTATAAAGTACGATTTTTCAAAAAAGTACTATACTAATTGATTAACAAACTTTTAAAGTTTCGAATTTAATAATTTACAATGTATATATGTTAAAAAAGTTAGGCCTCTTCTGTAGCTGAGTCTAAAATTTTAAAATACGGTTTTTTTTTAAATATGAATATAGTCCTGCTAACAATGAAATTAGGTCTCTATGAGTTCTTATAAAACAAAATCACCATTTACGTATAATTTATTATTTAATAATAAATAATATTTAATTAGTTATGATATAAAATTTAATAAAATAAGCTAAAAAAAATATGCACAATTTTATAAAAATTAATCCTCGTATTATTATATTTTTTGTTGATTTGAATTTTTCTTAGATTGATTTGAATTTTTGAACATAGATTTTTAAATTTAAAATAGTTAGAAAAAAGTAATTAAATTGACATTAAAATAATGATGACGTAATAATTATTATTAGAATTTAAATACTCACTTTACTAATTTGGGTTTTATCTTGTATTTTAAAAATTAGATTTTGACGATTTTACACCCCACATGAAGATAATTAAATTATCTTTAATTAAAAGATGGCTTAACAATTTTTATCTAACTGGAATTGTCGAGAAAAAAAGTCACGAATTTTTTACGTGGAGAATTCTATTCAATATAGAAAACTTATTTATATTTGGTATATTTGGTTTAAATTATCAAAATACATTTTTTAGAATTTAAATATAATCTTACTATTAATAAAATACACCTTTTTAATATTTGATCTAACGATTTTCATTTATCTAGTTAAGATCTAATGGTCTTTATTAGTTTGGTTGTCCAAAATCGTACGATCAAAATTTTAGATAAGGATATCAAGTATATACTGATATAAGTATCTTACTAACTGCTTTTAATTTTATTGTTTCGGTTTTATTTACAGTGTACATAAAATTTTAAAATACATTATTACTTAAAAATTATTAAATAGAATAAAAATTATGTTATGATTATATAAAATTTTATTCTCATATTATTATATTCTTTATCGATTTGAATTTGTTCTTAATTAATTTTAATACTTTATTGAAAGAAACATAAAATTTCTATATTTAAAACAATTATTGGAAAAATAAATAAATTGGTGCTACAAAAAAAATATTTATTAAAATTTAGATACTAACTTTACTATTTGGGTTCTATCCTGAGTTTTAGAAATTGAATTTTGACGATTTTACAACCCATGCGAAACTAACGAAATTATCTTTAATTTAATGATGGTTTAATAATTATTATCTAACTTGACCTGTTGACCTACCCATAAACCGAAAAGAAAAGATGGTTAAGAATTTTTACATAAAAAATTCAATTCAATATAGAAAACCAATTTATAATTGGTTTAAATTATCAAAACACACTTCTTAGTATTTAAATATAATCCTACATTTAATCAAATACACATTTTAATATAAGTATTATATTCAAAATTTTCGTTTATGAATATGAAACCCTCAATATTTTAATAATATTTTGATATTATCCTTTTATGTTTGTTATATGTAAAATAATATAATTATAATTTGGATTAATCAAATTGTTATGTTCCTTCAGAAAAAAAGTGTTTAAATTTATTTATGTACGTAAGTCTCTCACGTGTATCATTGTTAGTATGATATACATGAGCATTATATTGATAATTTTTAATATTGTAATCAATATGAATTGTTATCTTGATATTTGGTTTAACAATTATTATCTAATTGGAACTATACATAAATTCAAGAGAAAAGATATTTAAGAATTTTTACATAGAAAACTTTTAAATTATCAAAATACACTTTTTAGTATTTAAATATAATTCTATTATTAATCAGATACACTTTTTAATATTAGATCTAACAATTCTCATCGATCTATTTAAGATCTAACTGTAATTATTAATTTGGTCGTATAGTGATCGTACACGGACCATATCGATTTTAATTTTTTCTTAAATTGATTTTAATATTTTATTGGATTAAAAATAGAATTTATAAATTTAAAAGAATTAGGGAAAAAATTAAATTGGTGCTACAATAAAAAAAATATTTATTAAAATTTAGATGATCACTTTACTGTTTGGGATCTATCTTGACAACAGATTTTAACGATTTTACAGCCCATGCGAAGCTAACAAAATTATATTTAATTTAATGATGGTTTAATAATTTTTATCTAACTGGAACTATCCATAAACTAAAGGGAAAAGATAATTACGAATTTTTACATAAAGATTTCTATTCAATATAGAAAACCCATGTATAATTGGTTTAAATTATCAAAATACATCTTTTAGTATTTAAATACTATCCTATTATTAATCAAATACAATTTTTTAATATTATATCTAACGGTCCTCATCTATTTGAATATTTATAGTTTTATAATCCAACGGATCATATACTTTTGGTAGCACAGGGACCGACCAAAGTTTTGGATAAGATCTCTCTTACGCTTATTATATATAAGGAGTTAATTGGGGGACGGTATATTTTCATAAATTATTTTAAATATTTTTTTCTTCTGAATAAAAGTATAATGTTTAAATTTTTATTTAGAATTTTTTTTTTTTGAAAATAAGTTGTATAATTATACTTTATAGAAACATTAAAATGCGTGTCAAACAATGTAAAAAAAATATAAAGAAATGAAAGAGATAGAGGGAATACTAGCTTTGTACGTGTGCTATACACGGATAGATTTATCGATATTTGTTTACATGAATTTATTTATTTATCGATATTTGTTTATATTAATTTATTTATTTTATGTATTTGTATTTTTTTTGTTTCATACTTCTTGTCTCCTATTAACTTTTCAAAATCAAATTTATCTTAACTTGTAATCAAAATAAATTCATTTAAAAAATTATTTATAATTTTGCAAATTTATAAATTGATTCATACAAAATATTCAAATTTTGTTAAGATAATTTTTTCGCAGATTTTTCGGTAAACTTCTCTTGAACACATTATGTACTTTCCCTTTCATTCCATGGTTGTGTGTCTCATAATTTTACTTTATCTATTGGGTTAATTATCAAGTTGGTCACTAAAGTGATCTTAAAGTATCAAGTTGGTCACTAAACTGAAAATGGTCTCAAACAGGTCATTGAAGTCAGCTACGGGTACATTTTGTTATATAACTCACTCTTTTCTGGACGGAAAATACTAATATTAATGTTGATTTCTTCGATTTTATAGTCTAAAATGAATATGTTACCCTAACAAATAGATGTCACATCAAAAAAAATTAATACATCATCATTTTTCATCTTAAAAAAGTGAATTATTTGATGGAGTGTACCTGTAACCGACTTTAATGACCTATTTGAGACCGTTTTCAGTTTGGTGACCAACTTGATATTTTAGGCCCAATTTAGTGACCAACTAGATAATTAACCATTTATCTATTATACTCAGTATCTATTATACTCAGGTGTATGTATTTGTTACATTTTTTCTTTTTCTTTATAATAATAATTATGAATTTACTCCTTTAACCCTAATGACCAAAATAATTAAACTCTTTTATGCTAATTATATATATAATATAATTATAATCTCCTCAAGTTGATGATATTTGTTTTAATAACATTAACCTTTATATGTTATTGTATTTTTTTCATGAACTTCATGTTTTTTGTAATTTTAAAATTGTTGAATTTTATACTATTTATATATATTTTTCAGTCAATAACTTAATGATAATAAATACAATTATTTTTCGTTATTTCTGCAAAAATTGCAAGATAATATTCACAAATCCTATTCATAATTTTTGCAATTAAGAGTATAATTTAATAATATTTTTAATTTTCATTTAATATAATTTGAAATATAAATAGTATTTAGCAATTACAAAAACATCCCTAACGACCAAACCATTTTAACCACTTATTCTAATAGCTTTGTACGCACAGAATTATTTATCATTATCTTTTTATATGAATTCAGTTATTTTATATATTTTTTAAGTTTAAAATTATTCCTCAAAAATGTTATATGTTATCATAATATAAAATTTTGTTTTTATTTTATTTTTAATGATAATAATTTATATGTAATTTATAATTATATAGTTAAGATAATGGTGGGAGATATGATAACTTACAATAATTAGTGAAACTGATAATAGTTTTTCTTATAGTATTGATCTTTATTAGTTTGCTTATGAAATTTATGTTTTTCTAATTTTAAAATATCTAATTTTCTCATTCTGTGATATTAAATACTACAATTTTCATTTTCTTTTATTGCATGTTTGTGTCCGAGAAAACGTGATATGTTTTGTTAATTTGTTTCTTAGGTCCACGTATATATCTGTTTTTTAAGTTCATTTTTTCTTGTTAGTAATAGTAAAAATACTTATAAAATTTATGTTTTTCTATTTTAAAATATCTAATTTTCTCATTATGTGATATTAAATATTATATATTTTTTCTTTTTTTTATTGCATGTCTGTGTCTGAGAAGAATACTATCTCATTCTTTGTTTTCGTCTCCGAGAAGAATATAGAGAAGAAAAGATCTCAACTGTCTAACAGAACATTAATGGAGGTTTATAAAGCATAGTTCTAGCAGAAGATAGAATTTAGAGAAGAAGAAGATAAAGAGAGATGTAATTAGAAATGAAAAACTTAGTTATGTTTACAAACAGTACTGAATATATACTGCACCACTTGCAGTAACTAATTTTACAAAAACTGTAACAAACTAACAAACTTTTATTGGTTTGACTAATCATTGACTTTTCTGTTACAAAATGTATGATTGACTATTCTTCAATATTCCCCCCTCAGAATAGAATGGGGAGACAACACATTCAATCTGGATAAGATTCGCCAATGAGAGTTTCTGGAAAGTCCTTTAGTAAGGATATCAGCCAATTGATCAGAACTGGAGACAAAATAAGGTTGAATCATCCTGTGATGTACTTGCTTCCTGACAAAGTGACAATCAATAGCAAAATGTTTAGTTTTAGGATGAAAAACAGGATCAGCAGCAATGTCAATAGCTGCCTGGCTGTCACTGTAAAGGGAAACTGGAAAAGACTGAGGAACCAGCAATTCAGAAAGTAACAAATGCATCCATGCTAAATCACAAGAAGTATCAGCCATAGCTCTTAGTTCAGACTCAGCTGTAGACCTAGAAACAACTGATTGTTTCTTAGACTTCCAATTAATCAATGAATTCCCAAGAAGAAGACAGAAACCACTAATACTTCTCCCAGTATCAAAACAAGAACCCCAATCACTATCACAATAAGCAGATAACTTGAGAGAAGATTGTGCAGAAAAGAACAAGCCTTGGTAAGAAGTGCCTTTCAAATATCTGAGAACTCTTTGAACAGCTAACAAATGTGGTGTTTTAGGAGCTTGAATAAACTGACTCAAGTGATGAACTATATATGTAATATCTGGTCTGGTAGAGGTCAAGTACAAAAGCTTGCCAATGAACTTTCTATATAAAGAAGAGTCATCAATAGGAGAACCTTCATGCAAAGACAGCTTAACAGTAGAGTCAACTGGTAAAGACAAAGGCTTGCAATTTTCTAAGCCTGCCTCAACTAACATGTCATGAATGAATTTATGCTGATGAATATAAATTCCATCTGAGGTCCTTGAAACCTCCAAACCCAAATAATACTTGATCAGACCTAAGTCTTTGATAGTGAAAGTATTATGAAGAGTAGTCTTAACATGAAAGATAAACTTTGAATCAGTGCCGGTCAACAGAATGTCATCTACATAGACTAAAGCAGTCACAAAAGAAGTTGATGTTGTGTAGACAAAAAGAGAGGAATCAGCTTTAGTTTGAATAAAACCAAGAGAAAGAAGAGTGTCACCAAGTTTATCAAACCATTCCCTAGCAGCCTGTTTTAACCCATAAATGCTCTTATTAAGTCTGCAAACAGAAATGCCATGTAAAGGGTGACCTTGAGGTAAATCCATATATACTTCCTCATGTAAATCGCCATGAAGGAAAGCATTGTTAATATCCAATTGATATACATCCCAAGACTTAACAGCTGCAATAGCCAAGAGAGTTCGAACAGTCTGCATTTTAGCTACAGATGCAAAAGTATTATGATAATCCTCTCCAATAGTCTGAGTATAACCTTTGGCTACTAACCGAGCTTTGAACTTGTCAATTTCACCATTAGACTGATATTTCACTTTATAAACCCACCTACATCCAACAACTTTCTTTCCAGGAGGTAAGAAGGTAAGATAGTCCAAGTATTATTGGATTCTAAAGCATGCATTTCTTTATTCATAGCATCCACCCATCTGGGATCATGAATTGCTTGATTATAACTATAAGGTTCTTTAATAACCTTATCTGGAGAAACAGAACAAGAATAGATGGCAGAAGTAGGAGAAGTATAATGATGGAAATTGTATTTGTCAGCATCAATGGGGCAATGAAGCAAAACAGAATTTGCTTGAATAATAGGAACAGGTGTAGTAGAACAATTAAAAACTTGATAATCTTTCATCCAAGATGGTTGAATTTTATTTCTTAAAGAAATTCTAGAAGGAAGAACCTTAGGAGAGGAATTAATAGAATCAGTGTGGGTAAGGTCAAGGGTAGAATGTTCAGCTAGATCAGGAACTAAATCAGGAGCAGAATCAGGAATACCATGATCAACAGGTGACTTAGTAGCAACAGGTGTAGAAACTGATATAAGATCAACAGAATCATCAAAAGGACTTTCTAAGTCAAGATGTGAATTATGAGAGTAAAATGGTAAAGATGATTCAGCACTAAACTCTTGAAAAGGAAAGACAGATTCATCAAAAATAACATGTCTAGACACATGAAAAGAATGATGAACAGGATCATACAACTTGTAACCTTTTTGATGAGGAGAATATCCAACAAAAATAGTTTGAACAGCCCTAGCTTCTAGTTTGTCAGAAGAATGTTGAGACATATAAGCAAGACAACCAAAAGCTTTTAAATGATCATAAGAAGGAGATTTACTAAACAATTTCTCATAAGGACTAATGAAACCTAGAACTGAATTAGGTAACCTATTTATCAAATATGTAGAAGTCAACAGACAATCCCCCCAAAACACTTTTGGTAGTTTACTTTGGAATCTTAAAGCCCTGGTCATCTCCAAAAGATTCCTATGTTTTCTTTCAACTCTCCCATTCTGTTGGGGAGTATAAGGACAAGTAGTTTGGTGTAAAGTACCAGAAGTAGCAAGAAAAGAGGATAAATCTGAATTGACAAATTCTTCACCATTATCAGTCCTAAGACACTTAATAGAACATTTAAATTGGATGAAAACATAGGAGTAAAAATCCTTTAAGGATTGAAAAACATGTTGTTTAGTTGGTAGAAGAATTGTCCAAGTAGCTCTACTAAAGTCATCTATAATGGTCAAAAAATACCTACAACCATTATGAGTAGCAATTCTATAGGGACCCCATAAATCACAATGAATGAGATCAAAAGGATGAGCAGAAAAAGAAGTACTCACAGAAAAAGGTAATTTGCATTGCTTAGCTAAAGGACAAATGTCACAAAGAGAAGAATGATCTATAGAAAGAAGTTGTGAATCATGAATAGCAGAAATTTTGGACAGAATTTTATGAGGAGCATGCCCTAACCTTTGGTGCCAAAGAGAATGTGTAACACCATGATGAGAAACAGCAGAAATGAAGACTTTAGAATTTACAAATTGATATAGACCACCAACCAGCCTACCAAGAATCTGGGAATTGGTCTGGGACTGGTCCTGTAAAACACACTCATTGGAATTGAAAGAAACGGTTGAGTTAGTTTGAAAAGCTAATTTGCTAATAGATAGCAAATTAAACTTGAATGATGGAACCAATAAGACTTCAGGAATTAAAAGAGAAAGGTGATGTATATAAACTGATCCAGTGTGAGTAACAAGAGAAGTATCACCATTTGGGAATTTGACAGTAATAGGAACCAGTAAAGAGTGAACAGCTTGTAAATCATCAACAGTGCAACACATGTGGTTGGTTGCACCAGTATCAAGAATCCATACATCAGTGGCAATATCAGAAATTGAAGAAAGTGCATAGGTAGTACCTGTTGTAGTGGTGCCAGAAAGAAACTGATTTGGAGAAAGAGTACTAGTAGCAACTGTATTTCCATAAGCAAAAGAAGGGGTTGGTGCCCTTGGTTGACCTTGATTGATACAATACAATAATGAATTCATCTGATTTTGTAAAGCTTCCACTTTAGTATGCCAATTTGCTGAAAGACCATTTGCTGGAAGACCAGAAAAGGAATCAACAGAATCAATAGAACCAGGGACAGAAGTATCTGTAGAACTGGAAACCTGCAATGAATTCCCAGGCCTAGTGACAGAAGATTGATGACCAGCAAAATGAGTAGTCTGACCAGACTTAGGAAAAATTCACTTTCTGCCTTTATTGTTGGGGTGGAACGGATGATCATTAGGATAACCAATGAGTTTGTAACATCTATCTTTAGTGTGATTCTTCCCATGACAGTAAGAACATTCCAAAGTAATACCAGATTTATCACTTAAATTCCTCTGAAATTGGGACACAGCAGTAGGAGGTTTAGAAGTATTTACCATCATCGCGATAGGAGTAGAAGAACCCTGGACTTGCCTTTGCTTCTCTTCTTGCTTAATGAGCATGAATGCTTGATTAACAGTTGGCCATGGGTTCATCATAAGAAGATGACCTCTGGCAGCAGTATAACTATTATGTAAGCCCATCAGAAACTGTATTAATCTAGTCTTTTCAACTTGAGACTCCCATTCCTTAGTAGCCATACAAACACACTTAATAGTAGGCTGTAAAGCTCGTAGTTCATCCCAAAAATCTTTTAGTTTATGAAAATAAAGCTCAACAGAATCATTTCCTTGCTCAAGCTTAAAAAGATCCTTCTGGACTTCATAAATTTTATGTCCACTTACAGCAGCAAAACGCTCATTCAATTCATTCCAGACATCAAAAGCACTATCAAGATAATGCATACTATTGCTAATTTCATCATTCACAGTATTCAGAATCCATGTAATGACCATATCATTAACGCGTTTCCAGTGAGAAAACAAAGATGAAGACTCTCCAGGTGCAGAATATTCACCAGTAACAATCACAAGCTTGTTTTTAGCAGATAAAGCAATTTGCATAGATCGTTTCCAACTAGCATAGTTTTCTGATCCTACGAGTTTCTTAGAAATCAATACCATTCCAGGCTGATCATTATTATGTAGATACAACGGATGTGAATTATTGTTTACAGAATTAACACTATCATCAACAGAAGTTGTATCTATATTTGTATCTACAGTAGTATGATTATGTTCTTCATTCTGTACCGGAGAAGAAGTACCTGATACGGCATTAACATATGACTGAAAAACAGGAGTGAAACGAGACATCGCAAACAATCAATCGCCAAACAATCACCAAACAATCGCCGAACAATCGCCAAACAATCGCCAAAACAATCGCCGAATTTACCAAAACGAACAGCAAATCAATCAATCGTAAATTGAGATCTATAAGTGCGGAATTAGCTCTGATACCATATAGAGAAGAAAAGATCTCAACTGTCTAACAGAACATTAATGGAGGTTTATGAAGCATAGTTCTAGCAGAAGATAGAATTTAGAGAAGAAGAAGATAAAGAGAGATGTAATTAGAAATGAAAAACTTAGTTATGTTTACAAACAGTACTGAATATATACTGCACCACTTGCAGTAACTAATTTTACAAAAACTGTAACAAACTAACAAACTTTTATTGGTTTGACTAATCATTGACTTTTCTGTTACAAAATGTATGATTGACTATTCTTCAATAAAGAATACTATCTTAACTAACACTGTCTTCACTCTCCACTTCTGTGACTCTTAGAAAAAGGGTGCATTTCAATGAGTTTTAAAATTTTAGCTCGCATAAAATGCTTCTTCTTGTTGACTTCTTGACGGTTCATCTTTTTATTGGGTTTCATCTTCAAATAAAGATAATATTAAAGTGAAAGTGCCGTTGCCGGTGGCCAGGCTACTATGAGAAAGATGACACATGGGCGGAGTAAAAGCTGTGGTTGGGCTTTTAGTTAGCTTGCTGCAACAAAAATAAAAGAGATTGAACCGGAGATTTGGTATGTCTAATCAGATGGCCTGGCTTATCCATTTTTTATCGGACAGCGCACCAGGCCCCAAATTTGTTAGATCTATATTAAATTTGATCAGAAAAATGTTCCCACCTTCTTTTTTTTTGAATAAAAGTAACTTTCATTAAAATCAAATATCCGACATAAGAGTCTCCGACACAGATTGCGGAGGAGACGAAAAATCAATGAAACTGTTTCGCGTACAGGGTTGCCTAGCTAACAAATGAGCAACCTTGTTTGCTTGTTTCTTAACAAAACCCAACGAGATCAAAGCTTGTCTACCCAGGAGAAAACGGCAGTGTTCTATTATGGCTCCTTCCTCCAATCGATTCTGTACCCCTCCTTTAATACCCTGCACACTCAGGAGAGAGTCACTCTCAACAATGATCTTTTGTTCACCAAAATCAGAACACCATTTTAAAGCTTCCATGATACCAACCAATTCAGCTTCCAGAACTGCAACTCTGCCTGAAAACTTCATAACTCTCCCTTGCAGAAACGAACCATTGTGATCTCGCATAACCATGCCAACTGAGTAAGATTCCACACCATCTGGGACTGAAGCATCAACATTAAGTTTAAGAGTTCCAGGATCAGGAGTCAACCACCTATTTGTGTACTGCATCTTGTCCCTCTGCAAATTTTTAGCATTATTCTTTTTGTTGTCCTGAGCTTTCTTCCAATCCAAAATTTGCTTCAAACTCCAGTTCGTAGCCATTTCCGGGCACACTTGCTTCCCTTCCCAGATCATCTGATTCCTAGCCCACCATACACCCCAGATCACAGCAGCTATCTTCATCAAATTGTCACTAGATTCTGTACTTAGCTTGCTTAGGAACCATTCAGCGGCAATCTCAACTTCCCTCATATCATACCATAGACCCACATATTGCCAGCAAGAACTTGCAAAAGCACAGTCAAAGAATAGGTGTATCAAGTGTTCAACATCTCTATTACACAGTGGACAAGTTATGGGAACATCAATACCTTTACCTCTAAGTTGATTACGAACCGGGACAGTATTACGACAAAGCCTCCAGAGAAAAACCTTGATCTTGCTCGGAACACAGAGCTTCCACAACTTTCCCCATCCATCAGTTTGTTGTACAATTTCAACATTTGAATTGCTTGACAGCCAGAAATGATAGCCCGATTTCACAGAGTAAATTCCATTAGTCGAATGGAACCAGGCAACCCTGTCACATATATTACTTTGTGGAATTCGAACTGCTAATATAGCGTCAGCATCATCATTGTTAAACGTACTTTTCACCTTGACTTCATCCCAAATTTTCTGATTCCTTACGAAAAACTCACAGACCTTAGCTTCCCTGTTAGCTTCAGTAGTGGTAGTATTTTCAACACTAAAATTTGGTCTACCCCTCAACCATTTGTCCTTGTATATGTTTATAGAATTTCCATCACCTATGACCCATCTCAGTCCTTCCTTCATACTCTCCTTCGCTTCCCAGATACTGGACCAGGTGAAACTCGATCCTCCCGTCCTAGCTGCTTGAACTAAGCTGCAATTTGGAAAGTAGCGAGCCTTGAGGAGTCGTGATACCAAAGCCCCTGGGTTTGTTAAAATGTTCCAGCATTGTTTCCCTAACAATGCTAGATTGAACCCGTGTAAATCACGAAAGCCCATCCCACCTTGTTTCTTTGGCATGCTCATACGTGTCCATGATAACCATTTGACTCCCTTAGTGTTCATAGAATTAGAGCTCCACCAGAAAGCGTTCATCATCCGTTCTAACTCGCAGCATAATGACTTAGGGATTAAAAAGCAGGTCATTGTGTACGCAGGTATAGTCTGTGCAACATTACGCAACAAAACAGCTTTCCCTGCTCTTGAGAGTAACTTCGTGTTCCAATTTTTGACCTTGTCCCAGATTTTGTCTTTGAGATAATTAAAGACTGACTTCTTAGATTTTCCAATGAGAGATGGCAGCCCCAAATACTTACTATTTCCAATATCATTATGCACTTGAAGTAAATTTTTTATCTCAACTTGCTTATCAGTACGAACATTGGAACTGAAGAAAATAGCAGATTTCTGATAATTCACTGCTTGGCCGGAAAAAAACTCATATTGATTAAGAATCTCTTTGACAGAGTTAGCTTCTTCTGCTGTTGCCTTGAAAAACAGGAAGCTATCGTCCGCGAAAAGAAGATGGGTAATGGCTGGAGCTTGAGGACAGATACGGCACCCACTAACGACAGCATTATTTGAAGCAGTTTTAAGCGAAAGGGAAAGTCCTTCAACACACAAGAGAAACAGATAAGGTGACAGTGGGTCACCTTGTCGGAGTCCTCGTTTAGGAACAATTGGCCCAATATCAGAACCCTGAAAAGAGATGGAATACGACACTGAAGTCACACACATCAACATCCACTGAACCCATCTGGAAGAGAAGCCCATAGCTAGCATGCGATTTTTTAGATAGCTCCAACTAACTCTATCGTAGGCTTTACTTATATCTAATTTAAGAGCAACACTTCCTTCACTCCCACTAGTTTGTCTTTTCATAAAATGAGTCAACTCAAACGCAACAAGAACATTATCAGAGATGTTACGACCTGGAACAAAAGCACTCTGCTCTTCAGAAATAGCTACCGGCAAGATTCTTTTTAGCCTATTAGCAAGGACTTTAGCAACTATTTTATACAGTACATTGCATAACGCAATGGGTCGCAAGTCTTTAACCTCCTCCACCTGCTCCTTCTTTGGGATGAGGACTAAGGTCGTATCATTAACACCAGCTGAAAATGCACCTTCCTCGAGCCAGTCTTGACAACACTTGAAAACCTCTTTGCCAAATAATCTCCAGAAATGTTGATAGAATGCTGGGTTAAGTCCGTCTGGACCACTTGATTTGTCAGGGTGCATACTCTTAACAGCTTCTGTAAATTCAGTGAAAGTAAGCTTCTCTACTAGAGCTTTATTTTGTGCTTCTGTCACCCGATATTCATTGTCCTTTTCAGGGAAGCTAGACACCTGCTCAGTAGCATAAAAGACGTTCGAGTAGTACTCCTTGAGTAAAGAGCATAAATCCTCATGCTTTGTTAGAATTTGACCATCAGCTGTCTTTAGAGATGATATGTGATTCTGCTTTTTCCTAGAGGAGGCAGCGGCATGAAAAAATCATGAGTTAGTGTCTCCCTCTTCAAGCCAGAAATTTTTGGCTCTTTGTTTCCAGTACGATTCTTCCTGCAACAAAATTTGATCCAACTTTGCCTTTTCATTGACATACAACTGAAAACCATCTGCATCTTCTCTCAATTTTAACCCATCTACAACTGCTTTTTGTTTAACAACCTTCTCTCTAAATTTGTGGAAAAAACATCTCCCCCACCTAGCCATATAAGATGATACCGAGATAAGCTTAGGAAGCAAATGAGAGGGGGGTAACTCCTGCCAATGCTTAGTTACTTCTGAATGAAAACTTGCTTCCTTCAACCAGGTATTTTCAAATTTGAACCTGAATTGTCTTTTAGTTACCGCCGTGTTAAAGAGGTTCAACTTGATCGGCTCATGGTCAGAAATTATAGCATGGAAAACTGATAGAGTGCATAAAGGAAACATACTCCACCAAGTATCTGTGGCGAAAGCTCTATCTAGACGTTCACGAACCCATTCCTCCGTTCCTTTAGATTTTTCCCAAGTATAGCCTCCACCAGATAAATCAATTTCGTTTAGACCACAATCATCAATTGCCTTTTTGAATCCATTGAGGAGATGCTGAGGATGACAGTGCTTCCCTTTTTTATCCGTAGCATACAAAAGGTCGTTGAAGTCTCCCATGATGCACCATGGGAGTTGAGAATTGCCAGCCAAATACACTAAATACACTAAATCTAGCCAAATATATACTCCCTTTGTCCCTCAAATTTATTTACGTTTTCCTTTTTGATACGTTACTCTCATTTTTTTACATATAAAAAATAATAACATTTTATAATATAAAATTCAATCACATTCACTGTTTTCCTCCACTATACTTACTTTATACCCATTTTATATATTAAATATTGATTAGTCTCACCACTTTACTCATTTTTTTTATTTTTCCCTATTAATTTACACATTTGTGCCGTACCCTCAATGTAAAGAATTGACGGGGACAGGAGGTGTATTTGCCTATGTATAAAAATTACACTATATATAAAAGAAGTTCCAATCCATTTACAATATATCTTGCACTAAATCTCTAAAATAATATATGATATTTTTATTCTTCTAAAAGTGATTACTTTGTTGGGATAAAATAAGAAATAGATAAGGAATGAGAGCAATAAATTTATTTTTTTAATAAATAAAAGGGTAATATAGAAATTATAAAAAAACGTCAAATTTGATGTAAAAATTACATCAAATATATTTTTAACACCAAATTTGATATCACGATATTCATTTGGTATAATTTTAACACAATTATAATATTGTATTAGATGGACTTTTCCACCAAAAATCTTCTATCTATCTATTACTCTATATAATAGGCCAACACAAGGGCAAAAGTTGCCAATTAAATGGCCGCCAAATTACCGTTTTACCCTCTTTTTTTAAAAAATAACAAAAATGCCACTCGTATATTATTATACAAAAAGTTTTTAATAGATGTGTTATTACAGAGATTCGAACCTCCAACCTCCTTCCAAGATATCCATGAGCTTAACCACTATGCTACATGCCTTTTTGAGTTTTTTTCAAAAAACTTATTAGATAACCCACATTTTTTATCTCTTATATTATTTTTTTACTTTGATGTTTGAATAAATAAAATGTTGGTTTGAATTATTTATATAAATTTGTTTTTCTTTTTTCCTTTTCAGCGAAATAACCGTTTTACCCCCTTTTTTTTTGAAAAATAACAAAAATGTCACTCGTAAATTATTATACAATTTTTTTTAATAGATGTGTTACTACAAAGATTCGAACCTCCAACCTCCTTCCAAGATATCCATGGGCTTAACCACTATGCTACATGCCCTTTTGAGTTTATTTCAAAAAATTTATTAGATAATCCACGTCTTTAATCTCTTATATTATTTTTTTTACTTTGATGTTTGAATAAATAAAATGTTGGTTTGAATTATTTATATAAATTTGTTTTTCTTTTTTCCTTTTCATGCCACTCGTATATTATTATACAAATTTTCAACAAACTGTAATAGATGTTCATCTCCCAAGGTGTTTATCACAAACTTAGGTTAGGTGAGGGTGTGCAAAGATGCGTCGGCCTTCAACTTCTTTTTAAAATCCTCTATCTCATTCATGCATGTTCGATTATATTACAACAACATTGCATGCATATAACCTATTCATAACCTAGATTGCAAAAAAAAAAACAATCAATTCTCGAAAAACATATTACAACCGCTCTCTAACGCAAATTACCAATCTACAAACTATCATTTCTCTGACACACAAAACACAGGTAAACCTATTATAATCGCAAGAAGAACAATAGTACATTCGTGCTTCAAATTCTACATTATTTCAATATGGTCTCAAAATCAATAATAGTCACTATAAACAAGTCTTAGAGCCTTGGCATAGTTACGTTTGTGATTCAAAGTAATTACACTATTCGCCAAAAAAATTCTTTACTTTACTCCTCACTATGCATGAACCATACTTCTCATTTTACGCTCTCAAACTTAAGACTACACAATCCTTAATCTAATAAATCGATCACGACCAACTTTTTCACGATAAAAATTATTGACATTTTTATGCAGGCCAGTGCCTTGCACTGGCTGTTACGCTATAAGTTTAAAATGTAATAACTATTTTTTATCTACTTATATATATATATATATTAAAGCCCGTCTAGGGGCAATTTGAGCCATTTTATTGGCTGTGAAATGACAATTTTGCTCTTATTTATTAAAAAATTACAAACTTGCCATCCATTTATCATTTATGTAAAAATAAAAGATTTCTGTTGTTCTTGAGAATTGAACCTCTGACCTCCTCTTGGAAAACTCATGTTATAACCATTGTGCTACATTCATTTTTTGGTTTAACTTAAAAATCTTATTAGATAAGCCACATCACTTCTTTTTGTCCTTTTTTTTTGTTTAAGTAAAATGTTGGGTTATATTATTTATATATAACTTGGTTTTTTTAGTTTCAAAATCTTAATGTATAATTATATTTTATCTACTTTGTATATATTAAAAGCCAACCAAGGACAAAAAAAGTAAGAAAATGGCTATAAATTTATTATTTTACTCTTATATTTTTAAAAATTACAGAAATGCCAACCATTTATTATTTAAGCTAAAGTAGATTAGATTTGTGTGAACATTGATAATCGTATTTCCAAATCTTCTCATATAATTTCATCTAATGTCCAAGTGCGTAACATTGAGTTTGAGTTTATTATTAAAATATTATTAGATAAACTACACTCTCATCCTATATTTTTTTTTATTTTAATTTTTGAGCAACTAACATGTTTTATATTATTTATAAAAACATGTTTATTCAATTTTTTTAATTTTACATTTTCAGTAAGTTAAATGTTAGTTCATATTATTTATATAGCTCCATTTTTCAAATTTTCGTTATTCTACATATAATTATGTATTCAGTTATATTTATAAATTCTCATTTCACTTATATTTTTGAATTATATATTATTTATACTGTAAATTTTTATATGATTTATACTTTACATAGGTTATTTAGGTATTGATACACAAATATAATATAATTTAGAATATATTTTTAAAATTAGTATCGTAAAAAGTGTGAATCAGAGTTTAGGGGTGTTTATGGATTGTATTTGCCGAGTTGAAAGCATTTTTGCAATCCGATCCAGTTAAATCGATTTGGAAAAATTTCATCACACCACACAAAATATTAATTCGTGACCCAACTCTTAATCTTCCATCGATTTGGGTCAGTTTAGGTCGATTTAATTGGCTTAAATATTATATATATATATATATATATATATATATATATATATATATATATATATATATGTGTGTGTGTGTGTGTGTGTGCATGTGTGTATAAATATTATTGAACAAAATTTGTAATTTAAATCGGGTTGGGTAGGGTCGGTCGAAAAAAATAAAACTCATACCAACCTATACTCATACCCAACCTATTTAAATTGGTTGGGGAGGCTTGGCTTGGTTGGCCGAAAAGAGAGCGAGAGTTGGTTCAGTTTGATCAGGTTGGTAAATCATGAACAATCATAATTGGAGTAATCTGTGGATGTATTACTTAAAGATTAAATCGAATAATTAGAGATTATTAGAATGATTAGTGGGGATCAATTTAATATTATATATATATGTATATATATATATATTGTGTAATGATTTTAATTATATGTATATTATCACATAATTTAAATTTATTTAAAAACATATTATGCTTGAAATATATATTTTTTTAATTAAAAATAATCATTTGATCTTTATCTTATAGAAATTAATCCAAATTTTATGAAATTAAAAAATATTTTAAAAATACTAAACAAATATAAGTTAAATTCGAAATATTATCTCTTAGCACATTTCTAATTAAAAATTTTATTTCAATATATATATAAGTTCGTGTGAGAAATTATTGGAGTGTATAAACCGGCCCGTGCCTCGCACGGGCTTTTACGCTAGTTACTATATATAATAGGCCAACACAAGGGCAAAAATTGTCAATTAAATGGCCGCGAAATTACCGTTTTACCCTTTTCTTTTGAAAAATAACAAAAATGCCACTTGTATATTATTATACAAAAAAGTTTTAATAGATGTGTTACTACAGAGATTCGAACCTCCAACCTCCTTCCAAGATATTCATGGACTTAACCACTATGCTACAAGTCTTTTTGAGTTTATTTCAAAAAACTTATTAGATAACCCACGTCTTTTATCTCTTATATTATTTTTTTTTATTTTGATGATTGAATAAATAAAATGTTGGTTTGAATTATTTATATAAATTTGTTTTTCTTTTTTCCTTTTCAGCAAAATTACCGTTTTACCTTTTTTTTTGAAAAATAACAAAAATGTCACTTGTATATTTTTATACAATTTGTTTTTAATAGATGTGTTACTACAAAGATTCGAACCTCCAACCTCCTTCCAAGATATCCATGGGCAACCAGTATGCTACATGCCTTTTTGAGTTTATTTCAAAAAACTTATTAGATAACCCACGTCTTTTATCTCTTATATTATTTTTTTTTCCTTTGATGTTTGAATAAATAAAATGTTGGTTTGAATTATTTATATAAATTTGTTTTTCTTTTTTCCTTTTCGTAATTTTATATATCTATATATTCAATCACTATATATTATTGCAGTTGTATGTTTTCAATTTAATATATATTAATTATGTTGATTATAATTCATAATTTATATTATACTTTATTTGAATTAAATTAATTATTCATGCATAAAATATACTATTAAAATTCGATCTAATATAAGAAATATTATACACATTATATCTCTCATTATTAGTTATTTCTATAATTTTTAAACTAAGAACATTAGCATTCAAATTATACAAAAAATTTGTCTACCTACTATGTTCGTCGCATCCATTTCTTAACAATTTTCTTTTCCAGAATGTATTGTTCATTTGTTAACATTTTCTAAAGTAACATGTCATTCTTTATTAACTTATCTATATTTTTTTTCACCTTTCTAACCCCTTCCCCTTCAACCCCAGTGACGTTCGTATCAAAAATCGGGGTGAGTTTTTAAAATATATGATATTACATAGTATATAATAACATAATGATCAGTCAGACTGTTAGTAGACGATAAAGTTTGGGAAAATTGAAAATTACAAGTTTTGAAAATAGAATTTCAAATTGTATTCCAAAAATTATTGTACGATGTTAAAAAAAAGTATAATCTTTCATAATAATAATAGAACTTTATAGAATACAGTAAATTGATTCGTAATGTCATATAATCATTTTGATAAAATGAAATTCTAAATAGGGTTTGTGGGTCCTCGACGACATCCTCTACAACATACAACTGTAATAAAATTCAGTGATTGAATATATAGGTATATAAAATTATAAAAAGAAGCCTCCGAGCCTGTAGATGAGTTGGTGAGAGCACTGGTTATTGACCAAAGCATTCAAGGTTTGATTCATGGGAGCGTGGGGAATTCTTCCTGCACTCTAGGGTCTGGCGTGATACCGGTTGGGGTGTCCGGAAAATAAAATTTTTGACCAAAATTACGAAAAGATGAAAAAAAAACTGATTTATATAAATAATACAAACCAATATTTTATTTATTTAAACATCAAAGTAAAAATAATATAAGAGAAGAGAAGAAAGACGTGGATTATCTAATAAATTTTTTGAAGTAAACTCAAACAGGCATGTAGAATAGTGGTTAAACCCATGAACATCTTAGAAGGAGGTTGGAGGTTTGTTTCTTTGTACTAACAACTATTAATATATTTTTGCATAATAATATACTAGCTTAAAACCCGTGCGATGCACAGATTATTATTAATAATAATTATTTTTATTATTTATGTTTTAATATTTTATTAATTTGCATTTGCTAAAAAAAATACGTACACGTGTTCAACTTTTTTAAATAATTAAAAATATTAAAATAGATTTTAAAATAAATTAATAACTGTTTGTCCGTGATATTTTTGGAAAAGGAGGGGTCTTAGTAAAGAAAAATAGAAAAAGTAACGTGTTTTAGCTCAAAATGTAAGTGCCCGTAATTAAAAAATATTTAAATAGGTTTCAAAATAAATAAGTAAAGATTTGCCCAGGATATTTTTGGAAAATGAGAGATTTTAGTAAGGAAAAATAGAAAGAGTAGCATGTTTTAGTTGAAAAAGGTAATTACCCGTGATTTGTTTTAGAAAAAGAGAGGATTTTGTTAGAAAAAATAGAAAAGACAATGTATTTTAGCTGAAAAGGTAGTTGCTTATAAAAATGTTATTATTTAATAATAATTTCTTTAGAAAATAAAAAAATAGAAAAAATAACACGTTTTAGCTTAAAAAAGTGCTCGTAATTAAAAATATTAAAATAGATTTTAAAATAAATAATTAAGGGTTTGCCTGTGATATTTTTGGAAAATGAAGGGTTTTAGTAAGGAAAAATAGAAAGAGTAACATGTTTTTTGTTAAAAAAGATAATCGCCCGTGTTTTTTTTTATAAAAAAGAGAGGATTTTGTTAGAAAAAAAATAAAAAAGGTAATACATTTTAGCTGAAAATGTAATTGATTATAAATAATGTTATTATTTAGTGATAGTTTTAAAAAAAATAAGTAAGGGGTAATTAAGTAAAATCACAAGTACCGACCGTCCATCCGTCCATCCGTCCGACTACCAAACTTTTAATATTTTGTCTTTAATAATATAGCTTAAAACCTGTGTGATGCACATATTAGTTTTAATAATTGTTAATTTTATTATTTATATTTTATATTTTATTAATTGTATTTATTAAAAAAAAATAAGAAGACGTGTTAAACATTTTTAAATAATTAAAAGTATTAAAATAGATTTTTAAATAAATAAGTAACGGTTTGCCTGTGATATTTTAGAAAAAGAGGGGCTTTAGTAAGAAATATAGAAAGTAACATGTTTTCGTTGAATTTTAAAATATAAAAGTAATGATTTGCATGTGATTAATAATTATAATATTATTATTTTATTTTATTAAATAGAACTATTCGCGATATTTTTGGAAAATGAGAAGTTTTATTTAGGAAAAATAGAAAAGTAGAAATTTTAGTTAGAAAATATAAAAAAAATATATACTTTGACTAAAAATGGTAATGGGTTAGTTATTAGCAATTATACATTATTATGTTATTTTATTAAATGAAACTGTCTGCGATATTTTTGGAAAATGAGATGTTTTAGTTAGAAAAAATAGAAAAGATATTATATATAATAATTTTAATATTTTATCTAACGGTTCTCATCGATTTAATCAGAGATATCTAACGGTTATGAATGGAGTGACCAGACTACAAAAACTTTCATGACCAGACTACAAAATTTTCAATGTTTCGTCTTTAATATAATAGTATAGATGAGTGACATTTTTGTGACGACCATTTAATTGGAAATTTTTGCCCTTGTGTTGAGGTTTAATATATAGTAATAAATTGGATTAAAATGTGTAACTGTAAAACGATATTCCAAACACATTCTTAATGCATTTACTAAGTGTGTTAATATAAATTAATATAAATATGAACACATGATAGGAGTGCAGAATCAGTTCCCAAGTAAAAAACCAAAAACAAATAGGTGACATGAATACTCCAAACTGTAATAGGTGTTCATCTCTCAAGGTGTTTATCACAAACTTGGGTGATGTGAGGGTGTGCAAAGATGCGTCGACCTTCAGCTTCTTTTTAAAATCCTCTATCTCATTCATGCATGTTCGATTATATTACAATAACATTGCATGCATATAACCTATTCATAACCTAGATTGCAAAAAAAAAAACAAAAAACAATCAAACTATCATTTATGTGACACACAAAACACAGGTAAACCTGCTTATAATCACAATAAGAACAATAGTACATTCGTGCTTCAAATTCTACATTATTTCAATCTGGTCTCAAAATCAATAATAGTCACTACAAACAAGTCTTAGAGCCTTGACATAGTTACGTTTGTGATTCAAAGTAATTACACTATTCGTCAAAAAAATTCTTTACTCCTCACTATGCATGAACCATACTTCTCATTTTACGCTCTCAAACTTAAGACTACACAATCCTTAATCTAATAAATCGATCACGACCAACTTTTTCACAATAAAAATTATTGACATCTTTATGCAGGTCCGTGCCTTGCACGGGCTGTTACGCTAGTTACGCTATAACAGCGTGACAGTGTTGTTGTTCTCATCGTACCGGGAGCACAATAAATGACAAGTCAAATCCCAGAAATCCTTGTCTGCATATACAATAGTACTACAAAGTAGGCATGCACCATACGTTTTCTTGAGTCCTTATCATCCCTCCAATTTCATTTACATACACACACACTTCTCTCTCTATATACACACACCACTGGAGCATCAAACAACTATAGCCTTCATCTACCTTCACCTAAATCCCTCTCCAATAAATGGGTATGTCTCAATTCTCAATACATTTTTTTTTCTTCTAATTTTCTTGTAGTTTGCTGTAAAATTTCATTTTTTTCTGGGTTTTTATTTGATCATTTATATGGGTTTTGATAAATTTGCAATCTTGTTATTTGTTTGTTTAATTTGGTTGTTTTTTGTGGGTTAAATTGATGGTTTGATCAATTTTTTGGATATGTATTGAGTAGTAATTTAGAAAGTTTGTTTCTTTGAAGTTCTTGCACAAATTTTCAGAAATTTTTTTGTGCAATGTTAGAGATTTTTGGGTATTTGAAGGTAAAGGCTGAATCTTTCAACATGTGATCCTATAATGTTAAGGTTTGCCTAATTTTCAGACAATCTTGAATCTAGTTTGTTTAGTCTATCTCATAGTAGTGATAGTAATAGCTTAATGTCTTAGTATAGTGGCTTACTTTGATCAAGTATCTCTAGCACTTCCCTCACTCGAGATAGCCATATCCCATTTTTTTCCGATTCTAAGAGGGGATTTTGAGGAGCCTATCTTTTGAACATTAAAGTGGAATAACTTAATCATATATCTTTACCCTCTGCTCACTCGAAATTCCGTGTTTTTAAATTGAAGAGTGGATCACTAGGATCGTTTTCAAATTAAAATTTTGGAAATATTGAGGTTATGAAATTCGTGCTCCAGACATATTGCACTTTTGTTAACATATTAGGATACAAACTCTACAAAAACTGGAATGGGTAAAATTGTTAGTATAATGACTTAACTGGATCATATACCTTTAAGGATGTGCATACTTTGTTTTGTAATTTACTCTGCAGCTACCCTTGTATGAGACCTAATCAAACTTGTTTGGCTATGATATTGTTTGTCTATTCTCTCTTGTAATTATCTTTACTTTCTTATTTTACACTACTAGTTTCGTAACTTGCCCAAATGACAAACCGATTAGTGTATCTATACGGTTAAGGTTCTTAATTGTCTTTTTTAGCTGTTAATGTCAGGATACCATCTTTATTCTCAATGTACCACTCTGTTTACAGGGCTGTGCAGCATGCTTCGCTAGGTTTCATGGTATAATCTTTAAAAAATTCTTGCTAGTTTTCAGTAATGAAACACTTTGTTCTTCTAATTTAAGTACTCAAATCATCTGCATGGTAGATCTTGAGTGATATAAAATGCCAAGACACCAACTTGGGTATGTTTATCTTCTTCTTGACACAGAATCTACCATCTACTGACTTGAGGTGATTTTTCATTTGGAAAGCAATAAGAAAACGAGGATAGTGTCACTTTAAATGTTCTACATTAACCATACTGGGCTAGTCATGATCCAACTTTAAATGTTTAGCGTAAGAAATATTATTATCATCAGAATAGGACTTTTTGAATTGGGGGCTTTACCTTTATTGATTGTTGGCCACATCTCATGGCTAGTGGATCTGAGCATACATAATTGGAATTGTTGTGGACCCCTTCTACAAATTAATAATGTTATTTTATCTTTGTTTTGTTTTTTAAAGTTCATTGTGATCCACTTGTTGAGTTCCTTCTCAATCACTTCTCCTTTAATTTTAAAGTGTCGCATTATCCGCGAATGAAAACATACCTATGGCTATGACCCATACATTGGAATCTTTTGCAACATATTATTATATTTCATATGAAATGTCGTAAAATGTATGTTTCTCTTCACAGGTTGGTTTGTTGGGACCTACTATTTAAGTTTTTGTAGGACCTTTTTCATTCTAAAATTCCTCTCTCCCATTCATTTCTATACGATTTCCATTTTGAATGTCCCTCTCATTTTTATACATTCCAAAAATAGTAACTTTTAATAATATAAAATACTATTACACCCACTACTTTTTCCACTATCTCTATTCTATAATAATATAAAACACTATTGCATCCACTACTTTACTCCACTATCTCAAATTTATTACTCCCTTCGTCTCATTCAATTTCTATACACTTTCCATTTTGGGATGTCCCTCTCATTTCTATACATTCCAAAAATAGTAACTTTTAATAATATAAAACACTATTACACCCACTACTTTCTCCACTATCTCTATTATATAATAATATAAAACACTATTACACCTACTATTTTTCTCCACTATCTCAAATCTATTATTAAATATTGATATGTCCCACCACTTTACCCACTTTTCATCTAATTTTACTCATATTTTATATCTTTTCTTGGTTTCCATGCCCAACCCCATGTATATAATTCGTTGGGACAGAGGGAGTATGAAATATTGATAGGTCCCACCACTTTATCCACTTTTCATTTAATTTTATTCATTTTTTTATATCTTTTCTCAATCTTCGTGTTCACCCCCAATGTATATAATTCAACGGGACCGAGGGAGTATTACCTATCTCCCCAAATATATATCAATATATCATGGTTGTTAGGGTCAAACTTTCTTGGAACCTCTGCATGTTTGGTTTTTTTTTTTTGGGTTCAGTTCATTGTTGTACTATCTTATCCTCGTTAGATAGGATGTAGTGCTGTTTGTTTGTGTTCATCAATATAATTGAAGACCATATGCGGGTTCATTCATATAATATGTTCTAGGTTCCTGTTCCCCGCCTTCCCTTATTGACCTAAGATGACCAAACCTTCATTTAATTTCTTAAATATGAACTATATAAAATATATATGTTAGTAGTATGTAATATGACTTAACATCGTGCTCGAAGCACCTCCAGTTTATTGTACTTGTGTGATTCTTTGTTGCAAGTAAGTGGTCTTGTTTAATCTTCTCCATATTATCTATATACTTATCAGCTCATGTGTTTTAAAGTTGTACCTTTTAGCCCCTGAGGTACTGAAATCATACCTTTCGATCATTATACCGGTTCAGAATAAAAAATCGGTATAACTCAGATGGGCAAAACAGTCTTTAAAACATAGATTTAAGGGCATAGACCTCTCACATTAGCTTTTACTTGATTTTGAAAACTGATAATACATTTTGTGATCTTTGGTTCTAAATTGTCATGACCTTGTTTTTACAGGATTTATGAACTGTTAACTCGGATATATTGTGATAACACAGCCATGGCTATCGAGCAGTGTTTTAACAAGGATTGGAGACCCATCTCTGGTGCTGCATCGGAGAAGTCCGAAAAGACTTTGCCATGCTTCGACTGCAACATCTGCTTAGAATATGCGAATGAACCTGTTGTTACTCTCTGCGGCCACCTCTACTGCTGGCCATGCATCTACAAGTGGTTCTACTACCAGAGTGCCTCCCTTGCTTCAGATGAGCATCCACAGTGCCCAGTTTGCAAGGCAGAAGTATCCCACACCACTGTCGTCCCTCTTTATGGCCGCGGAGAAACCCCTTCTGAAACTGAAAATCAAGGCAAGGCTTCCCATCGTGGTCTAAACATACCACAAAGGCCATCTGCTCTTGGCACCCAAACTCTTGTAACCACGTCCAATCAAACTCATCAACGGCTCCCATACAGGAATCCATATCAAAATCTGCAGCATCCCACTCTAGCATTTGATGATTATGAAGGAAATAATAATTCCTCATCAGCCCACTTGAGAATGGATCCTTCTAACATGGCAGTTCAAATGTTTGGAGAAATGGTATATGCAAGGGTATTTGGAAACTCACGGAGCCTCTACACATATCCAAACTCATACCATCTAGTCCCGAATAGCCACCCCAGATTAAGAAGGCAACATATGCAGGCTGACAAGTCATTAGGCAGAGTTTCCCTCTTCTTGTTCTGTTGTTTTCTTCTCTGCCTATTCCTTTTCTAAATATGTATGAGTTTTATGTGGTTCTTCATTCGCCATTGTAGATGTGCCATTATTTAGAGGCTTGATTGATATTACTGATGAGTTAATATATACATGTCTGTTATTATACCATAAAAAACAGGTCTTTTATGAAACTGTGCCTCTACCAGTGTTCTAAAAATCGTTCGATTTTTCAAAAATCGTCGATAAATCGTCGATTTATCGTTTAAAAATATTTGACTGATTCGATTTTTGAAATCTGATATATCGCTATGAATTATTTTTAAATGATTTATTATATTATACTAGCTTATATCCCGTGCGATGCACGGTCTTCTTTAATATTTTCTTATTTTTTATTTAGATTTTAGTTATTATATATAATTTGATAAAATTTTAATATATATATATATATATATATATATATATATTGGATTTATAAATCTAACAATATAATATTTAAATTTAATATATTATTGACGTAATCAATATTAGTATTTTAGATATTAAAATATAAAATATTTTAAAATAACATATCTAATGATTCATATTTTTGTACTCTTAAAAATCTAAAAAGGGACTCAAGTGCAAATATCAAAATATGTGCTTGTTCAATATACCGAGTTTATTTGAATATACGATTACTTTTATTTTAATTAATAATCTCGTTTAAATTGAATGTTAAAAAAATTATAATAAACATGAATTTCATAAGTTTAATATAATAATATTACCAATATATCTATCTTTTGCCCGTGTTATTTTTAATTTGAACATGAGTTGTTTCAGTTAAAAAATATAAACAGGTAATATCCTTAAAAAGACAATTAGTTACTTATTAACAATTATATAAAATTATATTCATTTTTTTATATATACGTCTGCATTACTTTTAGAAAATTAGTTGTTTAAGTTAGAAAATATAAAAGAGGTAATTTGTTTTAACTGAAAAGAATAACTTGTTATTTATTAATATTTATATAAAATAATATTACCATTGTATATTTATTTTGCATGTATTATATTTAGAAGATAAGTTGTTTTAGTTAGAAAATATAAAACACATAATGTGTTTTAGCTGTCGGTTATAAATATATAATAATATTACCATTTTATATATATATTGCCCGTCTTATTTTTAAAAAATGATTTGTTTTAGTTAAATAGATATATGAAATAGGTAATATAATTTAGCTGAAAAAGGTAATTGGTTATCAATAACTTGGTTTCCATATATGTGTCCTATTTATAAGATGAGTTGTTTTAGGTAAAAAATATAAAAATAACGTGTTTTAGCTGAAAAAGGTAATCAGTTATAAATATATAATAATATTACCATATTATATATATGTTGCCCGTTTTATTTTTAGAAGATGAGTTGGTTTGGTTTAAAAAATAAATATAAAATAGGTAATGTAGTGAAAAAAGGTAATTGGTTATTAATAAATTGATTATAGATAGGCCCGTGAATCGGCTCAAATACCGACCGACCGACCGACCGACCAAAACTTTTAATGTTTCGTCTTTAATAATATAGTATAGATATAAGGCTAATATATTAAATATATTTAAAATATTATAATTTATCCGATTTTTGTTCCGATTTATCATTCCGATAAATCCTCGATTTTTCGATAAATCGTTATACGATACCTCAATCGATTTGTTCCGATTTTCGAAATCTACGAGACCTCTACTCGTTTTCTTACTCTCTCCAGACCGTACTCTTGGAGCATTGTAACCGAAATATTTGGTTTGATTGGTGTAATGGACACATACAAAGTAAAGTATAATAAAATTATAGTCGATTTTCACAAGACTCCATTTAAACAGGTAAGCAAATATTAGAAAATGAGTAGCTTTCTTTTAACAATCAAATAGGATGCCGAGTCCAAACTAGTACATATCCTAAAGTCTTTATCAAAGACAGGGTCGGATGGCCTGGCCGACAAAACCAGCTAATATATTCGTTAATTTTAGCACTATCTCTAGGCCCATGATCGTGACCTATTAAGCTATATAAACTACAAATTCCATTTTTTATTAGAAAAATTATTATTTGAAGTCAATTTTATTTTTTGAGAATATGCTATGATCTTACTAACAGTCTGCAAAGGCGATATAGAACTGCAACGTCATTTTCGAGGAAGAAAGAATAACTCCTTTAAAATTTATTAGACGAATCTGATAATATAGACAGACAATACGCAACATTCCAAGACTTGAATAATCAATCAGATTAAAGGTTCAAATTGTTTTAATTAAATACTGATCCCCTGCGAAAGTCCCTCGTTCCATAAATCGTGTTCATATGTGTGACTGAGGAATGTTTCCACCAACTCTTCTTATATTTTTTTCAGTGTCCGGCATGTAGCAGTAAACTACCTACACTCACAAACTCTGATGCATCACCCCCTTTTCATTTAGTCATCAGAAGTTAAAGAACCGTCGTCTGTAATCTGTAAACGATTTTACAACGTCGTGGAAACAATCTTTTTGTGGAGTAACATAAAATAATGTTGTTTACCCTATTCTTCTAATACGGAGTCGTGTACAATGGGTACGACTTGTAATGTGTCAGTAACCATATGCATCAAACTAAAACCCATTCGACATCAAAAAGTGTCCGGACTACTATTGTGAGAGATTTCCATTTCATAAATATGAAGGACTGTCTTGCTGTAATAGAGGGTCTGGAGATACTTCTGTCGCATACAGAAGCTAGGAAATTGTCGATTTCGGCATTTTTAAAGGATGCAATACTTGTACACATGTCGATTCATTGATTCATTTTAACACTAATGAGTGGCCAAGAGTCCATGAGCCTTTCTCACCATCTGTAAGGTTCTGCACAAATTTTAATTTACTTCTATATGTATAGACCAAAGAGAGTAGCATACAGAATTTGTGGTTTGTGAGATTATATAATAAGAAAATGTTTGAGAGGTTTGCTCAGTTGTGTATCATGAAAAAACATACAATATTATTGTGATATGTAAACATGTTATAATTTTCACCTGAAGTCGAATAAAGATAATCCAGACAACCTGGGCAGCAATTTTTCAAGTAGAAGTTTACTAAATCAAAAACCATCCAGTAACATTTATATTCCTGGTGATGAAATTATATAGTTCACATTCAACAAAAAGTGTAATGCTTAAAGATTGCACAAAACAGTTCAATGTAGAAAAGCTGATTTCAGATCAGATTCCCTTCGTCGCCATATCATTGCCTATTCAGATAGAGTAGATTTAAGCTCACCATTGTCCCTAAGCTCCATCACTATATCACAACCTCCCATCAGTTCACCTTTGTAGTAAAGCTGTGGAAAGGTTGGCCAGTTCGAGAAAGTCTTTAACCCCTGTCTCACTTCTTCGTCAGAGAGAATATCAAAAGACCCAAATTCCACACCTTCCTCATTCAGAGCATTCACTACTTTGGAGCTAAAACCACACTTTGGGGCATCTGGTGTACCCTTCATGAAGAGCATCACGGGAGAAGATGTAATCAACTTCTTTAAACAATCTTCAAGAGTTTGTTTCGGAATAATCCCTTTCTCAGCTAAGACGTTTGTGAGCTCTCCGCTCTTTTGCATCTCCAAGACAATGTCAGACCCGCCAATGAGTTCACCCTTAATGTATAACTGAGGATAACTGGACCAGTTTGAGTAAACTTTAAGACCTTGTCTCACTTCTTCATCAGAAAGAATATCAAAACTTTTAAAATCCACTTTCTCCTCCCGAAGAATATCAACCACCTTTCGGCTAAAACCACATTTCGGTTCATCAGGTTTCCCTTTCATAAATAACATTACAGAACCCAAATTAATGAGACCTTCCAGGCGAGAGGTCAAGGTCGCACTCAAGCCAGAGGAATCTGAGATGCCACCCTTTCCAACATCAGATTCTGTCACTTTCGCCTCACTTGTATGTGGACTTTCGATTCCATGATCTTTAAATACTTCTGTTAGTTCACCACCCTCGTGCATAGCAATAACAATATCAGACCCACCAATAAGCTCTCCTTTGCAGTATAGTTGAGGATAAGTTGGCCAATTAGAGAACTTCTTCAAACCCTCGCGAACCTCATTGTCAGTTAAAATATCAAAACTTCCAAACTTGACATCATATTCCTTCAAAATGTCAACGACCTTGCGGCTAAAACCACACTGGGGCTCTTCAGGGCTTCCTTTCATGAAAAGCATGACTTGATGTGAGTTAATAATCTGTTGGAGTCGCTTTTTAAGGCCGTCGCTTATCCCAGATATCAATTGGCTGTCCGCTTTAGTAGAACCATTATCCGCAGCCAAATCCTTAATAGTTTCAAGAATCATAGGGCCTGCGGCCATCCCAAGGCTGGCAGGAGCTGCAGGAGCCGCAGAATTGACCAGATGGATCTGCACCTTCCAAAGTATCAATTATCTTTCCATCCTGTCAAAATTGGAAAATAATATAATTGGCATTTATCTGGACTAATGGCATCGTTAGCAATCAAACTTTCAAGAGTCGTCATCTTTAGAAGTGTACATCAAGACTTCAGTGACTCATTCTGATGGTCTTGATATAGGTATTACTGATTTCTTCTTCTTTTTTGTTGCTAAAAGATCTTCACTGATTTTAAAACAATCACAGTAAGTACTTTCACAAACATTAAATACTGCTATTAAAATAGTCGCTCGTTAAAAAACAACTACCCACTAGCTAAATAGAAGGTCAAGAAATATACAAACCTCCCATTTACTACCACACAAGTATTGTGAAAAGTTTATTAACACATAGTTTGGATTATTAAAACAATCTCAGTGATATACTGCTCAAACAAATCCACCAACAGGTAAAATGCAAACCCCAATATTCAAAAGTCGTAGCACAGCACGACAAATATGGCAAAGAAGAACAGCACAATATTCACATCAAATCAAGAAAACAAAGAACTTTCAGCCTGATGTTTACCTTAAAGAAGACGAAATATGGCACAGCAGAAACAGAATATGCCTCTGAAACCTCTGGTAGTTCTTCAGCTTCAACCTAAATAACAGGTACAGAGGTTAAAGAAATTGTCAGGTAGGCAAAGAAGTCATCAATTAGAAAAGCACGAAAGTTGGTATTATGCAGAAATGTTGCAACTTACAAGAAATTAAGCAAATGAAACATTTAATCAGGGGAAAAATTTAAGAATATCTTCCATATAAAGCATATCACATCCACACATCGTCAAAAGAAGACCATTAGACAAGTAATGTCATGAGAAAGATAGACCGTATGTTTTGAATTTCACAAGTCCAAATGTCTTCGGAGTAAAGATGCAATAACCATAGTAATAACTAACTACATAAAATTGCACCCAACAAACAAAATAGGAACCTATTTTTTTGTACATGGAGGAGCTACTATATTAAACTATATAATCCATTTATACTAAAAGAATTAGGTGGATGTGAATATGTAACCACAATTATCTGAATGTGCTATATCCAAACCGAAAGCTTCCCAATAAGTATCCTTGCAAATACTAACATGATCATTAAGAGACACAGTCCATTGAAACAAATTATTCTCTGATGTGCTTAAACGACATTCCCATATCAAAAATTGCTTATTCTTTTCCATCTAATTAAAGTTCGTGTACGAGCAAGTAGCTAAACTAAGCTCAAGATTCAATTTTTGTTTTCCTTGCTATTTCAAGGTTCAATTTTTTTGCTTCCTAACTTACTGAAATCAGAAGAAGAAAACACTTCAAAAAAAGGAAAAATCAACAACAAGGACCATAAACTTATGATAATAAATAAACCCAGACTACTACAAGCAAAATATGTAACCATAACAATACTATAACAATCACAATTAAACTTATCAAACCCAGTTATATATACACAACATATACAAGAGAGAGAGAGAGAGAGAGAGAGAGAGAGAGAGAGAGAGAGAGATGAGAGAGATAGAGAGAGGGGGAGTGACGAGAGGAGAGGCAGAGAGAGAGAGAGAGAGAGGGGGGGGGGGGAGAGAGGGGAGAGAGGGAGAGAGAGAGAGAGAGCGAGAGAGAGAGAGAGAGAGAGAGAGAGAGACCCTGAGGAAAAGGGCTTGAGGGAAAATCAATAGAGAGATGAGAAAAGACTTGGTCCATCTGCTTAGAAGCATCACACCAAGAAGCCCAGAAGTGTATAATCACAGCCTGCCCTATCTTCACCTTCTCATCAAGCTCTGCCTTTGATACCAAATCTTTCACTGACCCATTAGCCATTTTCTTGTTTCTTTGCTCTGCAAAAACCCTAGAATTGTATGAAGATGAATTTGTATAAGACCCAAATGAGAAACAGTGTATTTTAATTAGGGCTTTTTATATTTATTTTTTGTGGTTTGGGGAAGTGTTGGATATTAAAAACGTATTTTCACAAAAGAGAGAAGCTGCGTGAGTTTTAGGCTTGGTTTAGTGCTTCGAGATTCGGAGGCTATTGTCAATTCGATACGTCATCCATGAGGTGACGATATATTTCGTTCGATGCAGCCAACTCGGATGGTTCACAAATTCATAGCATACTCTAAAACATCATGATTTAACGCGATTATTTTCATGAAAATTCAGAATTTGACTCGATTAATCACAAGAAAGATTTTGTTTTAGTTTTAAACTAATTGATAAAGCCGCGCTTCGCAGCGGTGTTATAATTTTTTTTTAAAACCTCTGTCTATAAAATTACAACAATCAGTCATTTCTCCTTAATAAATCGTCCTCCCGTTAAACACATTTTGCTTGTTAATATCGAAATCGCAAATTTTATACATTGAATACTTGTCTAATATATTAATTTTCTTATTAATATACTCCTTTCTAATAAACCGCTCTCTCGTTGAAAAAACACTTATATAAATTTGCACTCCTATTTTACTTCCAATAAATTTTTTAATTATACATGTTTTATAATTCACAAACACCTATTCTGTTTCTAATATAACTTTTTTTTAATATGTATTTCTTATAAATTCGAATTCTTCTACTCTATAAATTAGAAAACTTATTATATTTTTTATAGAGCTTTTAATTATATGTCTAACGTATAAAGTCTCTATAAATTCGAACTCTTCTCCTCTATGCATTCGAACACCTATTTCACGTCCAGTAGAACTTTTAATTGCAAGTATCTCTTATATATTCGAACTATTCTCTTCTATAAATTCGAACACATATTCTACTTTAAATAGAACTTTTAATTCTATGTCTTACCTATAAATTCTAATTATTCTCCTTTATAAATTCGAACGCCTATTCTACTTCAAATCAAACTTTTATTTATATGTTTTCCCTATTAATTTGAACTCTTCTCCTCGATAAATTCGAACACTTATTCTACTTCTAATAGGTTGAAGGATATTTTCCATTTATTAGTATTTAAAATTCAAAAATTCTAGAAAATTAGAAAAATAGATTGAGACAATCTTAGAGGCGCCACCTCACCTTCCGTGTATCCTCATATATATATATATATATATCAATACTATTATATAATAGACGAAACATTAAAAGTTTGGTTGGTCGGTATGGTACGTTGTGATTTTACTAAATTGCCCTTACCGAACTTTACTTCGTGTTTTTACTTAATTAACCTTACTTATTTATAGAAATATATTATCAAATAATAATAATACCTATTTATAACCAATTACCTTCTTCACCTAAAATACATTATTTTTTCTAACAAATTCCCCTACTTTTTCAAATATATCACGGACAAATACCTTTTTTTAACTAAAACGTGTTGGTTTTTCTATTTTTCATTACTAGAACCCCTCATTTTCCAAAAATATCACGAACAGCCTTTAGTTATTTATTTTTAAACCTATTTTAATATTATAATTATTTTTTAAAAATTTACCTATTTTAACATGCTTACTTATTTTTCTTAACAAATGCAATTACTGAAAATATTACAAAATATAAATAATCAAACACCTATTTATAAACAATTACCTTTTCAGCTAAAACACATTATAGATTTTTTTTTTCTAACACAGTCCCTCCTTTTCTAAATATATCACGGGAAATTATCTTTTTCAACTTACTTTTTCTATTTTTCTCACTGAAATCAATTATTTTTCTAAAAATATCACGGGGAAACCCTTTACGTATTTATTTTAAAACATATTTAAATATTTTTAATTATTAAATTTTAAAATCTATTTTTTCAAAAATATCACAGACATTTTCCTTTTTTAAACTAAATATATATGTTAAATTTTTTATTTTTCCTTACTGAAATCCCTTCTTTTTCAAAAAAATAACGGACAAACTCTTACTTATTTATTTTAAAATCTATTTTAATATTTTTAATTAATTAAAAGTGTTTAGCTATTTTAACATGCCTACTTATTTTTTTAACAAATACAATTAAAAATTATTTTAAAAAATAATAAATTAACAATTAACAATCCGTGCATCACACGGGTTTTAATCTAGTATATATCTATACTATATTATTAAAAACGAAACATTAAAAGTTTTGGTCGGTCGGTCGGTCGGTCGGTATTTGGGCCGATTCACGGGCCTATCTATATTCAATTTATTAATAACCAATTACCTTTTTTCACTGCATTACCTATTTTATATATATTTTTTAAACCAAACCAACTCATCTTTTAAAAATAAAACGGGCAACATATATATAATATGATAATATTATTATATATTTATAACTGATTACCTTTTTCAGCTAAAACACATTATTTTTTTATTTTTTACCTAAAACAACTCATCTTATAAATAGGACACATATATGGAAACAAAGTTTTTGATAACCAATTACCTTTTTCAGCTAAATTGTATTACCTATTTCATATATCTATTTAAATAAAACAAATCATTTTCTAAAAATAAAACGGGCAATATATATATAAAATGGTAATATTATTATATATTTATAACCGATAGCTAAAACACATTATGTGTTTTATATTTTCTAACTCAAACAACTTATCTTCTAAATATAATACATGCAAACTAAATATACAATGGTAATATTGTTTTATATAAATATTAATAAATAACAAGTTATTCTTTTCAGCTAAAACAAATTACCTCTTTTATATTTTCTAACTTAAACAACTAATTTTCTAAAAGTAATGCAGACGTATATATAAAAAAATTAATATAATTTTATATAATTGTTAATAAGTAACTAATTGTCTTTTTAAGGATATTACCTGTTTATATTTTTTAACTGAAACAACTCATGTTCAAATTAAAAATAACACGGGCAAAAGATAGATATATTGGTAATATTATTATATTAAACTTATGAAATTCATGTTTATTATAATTTTTTTAACATTCAATTTAAACGAGATAATTAATTAAAATAAAAGTAATAGTATATTCAAATAAACTCGGTATATTGAACAAGCACATATTTTGATATTTGCACTTGAGTCCCTTTTTAGATTTTTAAGAGTAAAAAAATATGAATCATTAGATATGTTATTTTAAAATATTTTATATTTTAATATCTAAAATACTACTATTGATTACGTCAATAGTATATTAAATTTAAATATTATATTGTTAGATTTATAAATCCAATATATATATATATATTAAAATTTTATCAAATTATATATAATAACTAAAATCTAAATAAAAAATAAAAAAAATATTAAAGAAGACCGTGCATCGCACGGGATATAAGCTAGTATATATATATATATATACTATATTATTAAAGACGAAACATTAAAAGTTTTGGTCGGTCGGTCGGTCGGTCAGTCGGTCGGTATTTGGACCGGACCTATCTATAATCTGGTCGGGCCTATCTATAATCAATTTATTTATAACCAATTATTTGTTTCAGCTAAAACACATTACCTATTTTATATATTTTTCTAACCAAAACAACTCATGTTCTAAAAATAAAATAGGTAACATATATAAAAAATGGTAATATTATTACATATTTATAACTAATTACCTTTTTCAACAAAAACATTATTTGTCCTATATTTTCTAACTAAAACAAATCATCTTCTAAACATAATACATGGAAAATAAATATGTAATAGTAATATTGTTATATATAATTATTAATAAATAATTACTTACCCTTTTCAGCTAAACACATAACTTTTTTTTTTTTTTTAACTTAAACAACTAATTTTCTAAAAGTAACACGAGCAACATATATATAAAAAGGTAATATAATTTTATATTTTTTCAGCTAAAACACATTACCTATTTTATTTATTTTTCTAACCAAAACAACCAATCATCTAAAAATAAAATTGGTAATATATATAAAATGATAATGTTATTACATATTTATAACTTATTACCTTTTTCAGCAAAAACACATTATCTCTTCTATATTTTCTAACTAAAACAACTCATCTTCTAAACATAATACATGGAAAATAAATATGTAATGGTAATATTGTTATATATAATTATTAATAAATAATCACTTAACCTTTTCAGCTAAACACTTAATTTTTTTTCATTTTTTTCTAAATTAAACAACTAATTTTCTAAAAGTAACACGAGCAACATATATATAAAAAGGTAATATAATTTTATATTTTCTAATTTAAACAACTAATTTTCTAAAAGTAACATGGGCAACATATATATAAATGTAATATAACTTTATATAATTATTAATAAGTAACTAACTGTCTTTTTAAGGACATTGTTTTTTTTATATTTTTTAAATAAAACAACTCATATTTGAATCTAAAATAACACGGGCAAAATATACATATAATCACAATATTATTATATTAAACTTATAAAATCCGGGTTTAATATAATTTTTTATAACATACAATTCAAATAAGATAATTAATAAAAAAAACAAAAGTAGTAGCATATGTTAGAAGAAACTCGGTACATTACAGACCATATATTTTGTTATTTGCACTTTAGTCACATTTAAATTTTTTAAAAGCAAATAAATACAGACCGCTGGATCTATTATTTAAAAATATTTTATATTTTAATATCTAAAATACTACTAAAGATTACGTCAACAATTTATTAAATTAAATTATTTAAATTATTAATAAAATATTAAAGAAAACCGTGCATCGCACGGGATATAAGCTAGTACTATATTATTAAAGACGAAACATTAAAAGTTTTGGTCGGTCGTCGGTCGGTCAGTCGGTCGGTATTTGGGCCGATTCACGGGTCTATCTATAATCAATTTATTAATAACCACTTACCTTTTTTCACTACATTACCTATTTTATATTTATTTTTTAAACCAAACCAACTCATCTTCTAAAAATAAAACGGGCAACATATATATAATATGGTAATATTATTATATACTTATAACTGATTACCTTTTTCAGCTAAAACACATTATTTTTATATTTTTTACCTAAAACAACTCATCTTATAAATAGGACACATATTGATAACCAATTACCTTTTTCAGCTAAATTATATTACCTATTTCATATATCTATTTAACTAAAACAAATAATTTTCTAAAAATAAGATGGGCAATATATATATATATATAAAATGGTAATATTATTATATATTTATAACCGACAGCTAAAACACATTATGTGTTTTATATTTTCTAACTAAAACAACTTATCTTCTAAATATAATACATGCAAAATAAATATACAATGGTAATATTGTTTTATATAAATATTAATAAATAACAAGTTATTCTTTTCAGCTAAAACAAATTACCTCTTTTATATTTTCTAACTTAAACAACTAATTTTCTAAAAGTAATGCAGACGTATATATAAAAAAATTAATAAAATTTTATATAATTGTTAATAAGTAACTAATTGTCTTTTTAAGGATATTACCTATTTATATTTTTTAACTGAAACAACTCATGTTCAAATTAAAAATAATATGGGCAAAAGATAGATATATTGGTAATATTATTATATTAAACTTATGAAATTCATGTTTATTATAATTTTTTTAACATTCAATTTAAACGAGATAATTAATTAAAATAAAAGTAATAGTATATTCAAATAAACTCGGTATATTGAACAAGCACATATTTTGATATTTGCACTTGAGTCCCTTTTTAGATTTTTAAGAGTAAAAAAATATGAATCATTAGATATGTTATTTTAAAATATTTTATATTTTAATATCTAAAATACTACTATTGATTACGTCAATAATATATTAAATTTAAATATTATATTGTTAGATTTATAAATCCAATATATATATATGTATATATATATATTAAAATTTTATCAAATTATATATAAAAACTAAAATCTAAATAAAAAATAAGAAAGTATTAAAGAAGACCGTGCATCACACGGGATATAAGCTAGTATTATATTAAAGACGAAACAATGAAAGTTTTGTAGTCTGGTTGTAAAAGTTTTTGTAGTCTGGTCACTCCATTCATAGCCGTTAGATATTTCTGATCAAATCGATGAGAACCGTTAGATAAAATATTAAAATTATTATATAATATCTTTTCTATTTTTTCTAAATAAAACATCTCATTTTCAAAAAATATCGCTGGCAGTTTCATTTAATAAAATAACATAATAAGATTATAATTGCTAATAATTAACTGATTACCATTTTTAGCCAAAGTGTATATTCCTTTTTATACTTTCTAACTAAAATTTCTACTTTTCTATTTTTCCTAAATAAAACCTCTCATTTTTCAAAAATATCACGAACAGTTTTATTTAATAAAATAAAATAATAATATTATAATTATTAATGACTAACCGATTAGTTTTTTTTAAAACATATATATTCTTTTTTATATTTTCTTACTAATATTTCTCCTAACTAAAATCTCAAAAATATCACGGGATATTTCATTTAGTAGCATAAAATACTAATATTATAAATCTATCTATCTATCAATACTATCAATACTATTATATAATAGATGAAACATTAAAAGTTTGGTTGGTCGGTATGTTATGTTGTGATTTTACTTAATTGACATTACCTATATTTCGTGTTTTTACTTAATTAACCTTACTTATTTATAGAAATATATTATTAAATAATAATATTACATATTTATAACCAATTACCATCAATATACTTATATAAAGGAGAAGACGGGGGCGGTGAGGTGGCGCTCTAGAATCGCTCCGTTCTATTTTTCTAATTTTCTCAATTTTTTACAATTTTTAATTTTAATAATTACAATTTCCTTTATTATTTTCGATTTTGTAGGAAGGAAATTGAAAATTACACTTTTATTATTTTCAAACTTGATAGAACTTTCTTTTATTATTTTCAAAATTGATAGAACTTTCTTTGATTTAGAAAATTATAACTTCCTTATTATTTTCGAATTTGTAGGACTTGATAAAACTTTCTTTGATTTAGAAAATTACAACTTCCTTATTATTTTCGAATTTGTAGGCTCTTATGTTAATAATTGCAATTTTCTCTTTTATTATTTTCAATCTTGATATAATTTTCTTTTATTATTTTCAAACTTGATAGAACTTTCTTTGATTTAGAAAATTACAACTTCCTTATTATTTTCGAATTTGTAGGACTTGATAGAACTTTCTTTGATTTAGAAAATAATCAATATCTTTTATTTATTTATATATATAAAGGAAAATCCCCAGAAGCTCTAGAATCGCTCGATTCATATTTATCTAATTTTCTAGAGCTTTTGAATTAAAAAAAAAACTTAAATTAAAACTTCCTTTTTTATAGAAGGAAAATGCTAGATGCACCAAATTTGTTCCCAAAATTTGTTACAAAATGACATGGCAATTCCTGATTCGTTGTAATAATAAGTGGACCCCCTGCATTCACACCAAAACACCAATTAAAACATTCCAAATTGTCACATCACCTATGCCATGTCATTTTGTAACAAATTTTGGGAACAAATTTGGTGCCTCTAGCACTACTCAAAATGAAAGTTTTATTACCTTTTCTATTGCAACTCTCTCCTATATATACACAAGGTTAATTATTTATAAATTGGTAGGTGTATTTTTTCGAGTTTTGTATTGCGTTCTGGGATTTGACATTCTTACATTTTGTTTGTTATTTTCTTGCAGGAAAAGCTCAAACTTTTGACTCTGTAACGCTTGTAACGCTCATGACTGACTACTTAACCGGAATTTCTTACCTGCATTTGTGAAGGTTTGACGTTCATACATGTGAACTTATTATAATTTATACACGATTTATATATATATATCATGTATTCATGTGTGGTTAACTAATTTTGTGTGTAATGCATGTTCAAGTCCTCTTAATTTCCATTCTTTCAATAACTTTTTGCATAATCAAAACACATAATCTCAGAGTTCCCAGCATCGGCAATGCATTCCATGCATGAATTTAGTGTTCGCAAGTGTGTTTTGAACAATCAATATCCGTTCTATTTTTCTAATTTTCTCAATTTTTCACAATTTTTAATTTTAATAATTACAACTTCCTTTATTATTTTCGATTTTGTAGGAAGAAAATTGAAAATTACACTTTTATTATTTTCAAACTTAATAGAACTTTCTTTTAGTATTTTCAAACTTGATAGAACTTTTTTTGATTTAGAAAATTACAACTTCCTTATTATTTTCGAATTTGTAGGACTTGATAAAACTTTCTTTGATTTAGAAAATTACAACTTCCTTATTATTTTCGAATTTGTAGGCTTGATAGAATTTTCTTTTATTAATTTCAAACTTGATAGAACTTTCTTTGATTTAGAAAATTACAACTTCCTTATTATTTTCGAATTTGTAGGACTTGATAGAACTTTGATTTAGAAAATAATTAATATCCTTTATAAATTGAAAATTACACTTTTATTATTTTCAAACTTGATATAACTTTCTTTTATTATTTTCAAACTTGATAGAATTTTCTTTGATTTAGAAAATTACAACTTTCTTATTATTTTCGAAACTTACTTTTTTAGATCCTATTTTTTAGAGGAAAAAATTGAAACCTTTTAATATTTCCTCATATAACTTCTACTTGTAAAAGACAAGTCTTTTAAAAATTATAAAACTAATCAAATTATATCTTCATCTATTTCCTATTTCTCCGTAAAGAAAATCAAAATCTTTTTCAATTGTACAAAACGAATTCAAAAAAGATAAGTATAAGATATAACAATTGTATAAAAGGTAAGTATAATCACTAAATCACTCGAATTTAGTCTTCTAATTTTTCTAGAGTTTTCAATTTTAAGTATTGATTATTAGAATTTCCTTTTTTAACTTATAAATTGTACAAAAAATAATATTTATAAAGGATAAGTTCTCTAAAAATTATAAACCTAATTAAATTCGGTAAGTAATTAATTTTAATTGCATATTTCTATCTTTCATAACTTTAATCCTATATAAAGAGATTATTACTGCGCCTTACAAGCTTTTCTGTTTGTGTCTACTTTTGTATTCAGTTTTTTCTTTATCTTTTTTTTAATAACGCAATGCCTGATTTATTTTTTAATAATTATTATTTAAAAAAGTATATATGTTAAAATAGGTAAACTTTTTTAAATAATTTAAAGTACTAAAATATGTTTTAAAATAAATACAGTAAGTAAGTAAAGGTTTGCGCGTGATATTTTTGGAAGAAGATGAGTTTTAGTAAGGAAAAATATAAAAAGTAAAATATTTTAGTTGAAAAAGGTAATTGTATATTTTTGGAAAAGGAGAGAATTTTGTTAGAAAAATAGAAAAAGTAATATATTTTAGCTGAATAAGGTAATTGTTTATAAATAAAAATAAATAAGAAAGAGTTTGCGCGTGATATTTTTGGAAAATGAGGGGGTTTTGTAAAAAAAAAGTTAAATGTTTTAGTTGAAAAAATAACTGCCTTGCATTTGTTAAAAAAATAAGTATACATGTTAAAATAGGTAAATGTTTTTAATAATTAAAAATATTAAAATAGGTTTTGAAATAAATACAGTAAGTAAGTGTTTGCGCGTGATATTTTTTTAAAAGAGAGGTAATATTTTTTAATGTTTGGTTAATAAAAGTTTAACCAAACTTTTATTTTTTAGGTAAAAAGTAGTGTTAATTTTTGTCTATGATATTTTTGGAAAATAATGAGTTTTAGTAAGAAAAGATAAAAAAAAAGTAACATGTTTCAGTTGAAAAAGGTAATTGCCCTTGATTAAAAATATTAAAATAAGTTTTAAAATAAGTAAGTAAGGACTTGTCCGTGATATTTTTGGAAAATGAATGATTTTAGTAATAAAAAATAGAAAAAATAACATGTTTTAGTTCAGAAAGGTAATTACCCGTGATTTTTTTTAGAAAAAAAAAGGATTTTGTTAAAACAAATAGTAAAAGTAATATATTTTAGCTAAAAAGGTAATTGGTTATAAATAATGTTATTATTCATGTTATAGTTGAAAAAGGTAATTGCACGTGATTTTTTTTAAAAAAGAGGGAATTTTGTTAAAAAATAGTAAAATTAATGTATTTTAACTAAAAAAATAATTGGTTATAAATAATGTTATTATTTATAAATAAGTAAGGGTAATTAAGTAAAATCATTTAGGACCGATCAAACTTTTAATGTTTCGTCTATTATATTATAGTATAGATATAGATTTTATATACTTTTTATTTATTTTTTTTCTTAAATAGTTAAGTTTTAAAAATTTACAAAAATATTATAGGACCGCTGCGAAGCGCGGCTTAGTTGACTAGTTTTTCTCTAAAATACATTATTTTTTCTAACAAATTTCCCTACTTTTTAAAACATGGCAATTACCTTTTTTAACTAAAACATGTTAGTTTTTCTATTTTTCCTTACTAAAATCCCCTATTTTCCAAAAATATCACGGACAAACCTTTAGTTATTTATTTTTAAACCTATAATCAATACTATTATATAATAGACGAAACATTAAAAGTTTGGTCGGTCGGTATGGTACGTTGTGATTTTACTTAATTGCCCTTTCTTAAATTCGTGTTTTTATTTAATTAACATTACTTATTTATATAAATATATTATTCAATAATAATATTACCTATTTATAACCAATTACCCTTTTCACCTAAAATACATTATTTTTTTTATTTTTTCTAACAAATTTCCCTACCTTTTCAAATATTTCACGGGCAATTACCTTTTTTAACTAAAATATGTTAGTTTTTCTATTTTTCCTTACTAAAACCTTTCATTTTCCAAAAATATCACGGACAAACCTTTAGTTATTTATTTTTAAACCTAATATTATAATTATTTTTTTAAAAGTTTACATATTTTAGCATGTCTACTTATTTATTCTTAACAAATGCAATTACTAAAAATATTAAAATATAAATAATCAAATACCTATTTATAACCAATTAACTTTTCAGCTAAAATACATTATAGATTTTTTCTAACAAAATCCCTCATTTTCTAAATATATCACTGGAAATTGCATTTTTCAATTTACTTTTTCTATTTTTCTCACTAAAATCCATTCTTTTTCTAAAAATATCACGGACAAACCCTTTACTTATTTATTTTAAAACATATTTAAATAATTTAAATTATTAAATTTTAAAACCTCATTTTCCAAAAATATCATCGGCATTTACCTTTTTAAACTAAATATATGTTACATTTTTTATTTTTCCATACTAAAACCCCTTTTTTTCCAAAAATATAACGAGCAAACACTTGCTTATTTATTTTAAAATCTATTTTAATGTTTTTAATTAATTAAAAGTGTTTAGCTATTTTAACATGCCTACTTAATTTTTTAACAAATACAATTAAAAAAATAATAATAAAATAACAATTAACAATCCGTGCATCGCACGAGTTTTAAGCTAGTATATATATATATATACAGGCTTTTGTTCAAATAGAAACTTTTTACTAAATAAAAACTAGAAACCAATCTTGATCATTTATTAAAAATATGTGACAATTAATGTGGACCACACACTTATCCGTATCTGACACTAACATTGCCCGCCCAGTGAAATCCCCCCTTTCAGCCACCTTTTACTTTTTCGGTCATCTTCTACGATGACCACGCAATCGGGAAATCTTTGTATCTTTCAGGCGACCATTCAATCTGCATCATTCTCTTTTTTCTCCGCTTTTAACGACAACAACATTACATTCATCAATTTCAAATCACTACAATACGTATATAACATATGTATTTATATAACGATCAATTAAAATTAATACCACCATCAATTCCTATCCTCACCACAACCTTTAATCACCTTCGATTATAGCAGCAACCATTAATGTTCTCTATTTCTTTCCCCAAATGCATGCTCAGTATTGCCGATTTCTTTTTCCCCCAAGGTAAAGTTATTATCCGATGACATTTTGGTCACTACAATACATATATAGTATAAATCACTAAATACACTTACCAAAATTACTAATTACACTTACGAAAATCATTAATGACAGTCATATAAATCACTAATATATGTGCTTCATATCTGATTTTCTTGTTTATTTTTTTTTATTGTCAATCGTTTAGAGGAATATATAAATGATGTGTAGATGAGTAGATGACGATGATCAATAATTGTTAAGTGTATTGAAAGTAACAATTGGTGGTGATTAAATATATACATACATAAAATATAAGTAAAGAATTGTGTGAATGGCAGTGGAGGAGAAAAGCACGGGAATCGGGAAACTGATAGGAAAAATGAATTAAAATTTGAATTAGTTTATTTGTTTAGCCTTCAGTTCTTTATTATTTACAAATATGCCATTGGTTTCTAGTTTTTAGATAAGTTTGGTTTCTAGTGGAGTAAGATATATTGATAGAATAACTAAATATCTATTTTAAAACATGACAGAATTTAAGATATGTTAAAAGGAAAAAATTAACCGAGCACAAAATATTAAACCTGATTCGGTTCACGTTCATATAAAATTAAGGTATAGATAAATTCACATAATATTTTTTTTAAAATAATAAATAACTAATAGATCGAACTGATACACGTAATTACACTCCTTTTATAACAAACTAGCTTATAGCCACGAGTTGTTTTTGAATATTTTAGTTTCAAAATTTTAAATTTTATAATAAAATATAATATAACATTTTAATATATATTTGATGTAATTTTAATTTTATTAATAGTTTTAGAATAAATATAACAAATGTTAATTTTGCTATGTTTATAATAATGTTAATATTAATATGTATTTGGCGGAACTCGAACGATAAAGGTATGTAGTAACATATATATTGTAATTTATTAATAAAGTTATATTAATTTGTTTGAAGTTAATTAATATTAAATCAAAGAATACTTAAAGGAGAAGGTGTTAACTAATGAATTATTGAAGTTCAAATAAAAAGTATTAACGACTATATTATTGTTTTTGGTACTTATGTAATATATACTTTTTATTTAAGATTCGTTAAAGTAAAAGAATAATAAAAATAAAACTGTGTTAACCAAATCTTTCTCTATATATTAAAAGTCAACAAAGGGCAAAGTTTGCCATTTTAATGGCTGTGAAGTTACGATTTTACCCTTATATTTTCTAAAATTACAAAAATACCATTCTTTAATAAAAATGTAAAAATTGTGAAATTATGTTAATGATGGGAATCGAACCCTTAACATATCCATGTCAAACTCATGTCATAACCAACTGTGCTACACTTTGTTTTGAGTTTATATTCAAACTCTTATTAGATAAATCACCTCTTCTTCCAATTTTTTTATTTTTTGAGTTAATAAACATTGATTTATATTATTTTTAGAATATTGCACAATACATAGTTATAATAAATATTTTTAGCAATTGAACATAATCTACAATTCTCTTTTATCAATTTAAATTATTGATATATGTCATTTTAATACCTTGAATTTATGATTTTGCCCCTACATGCTAAAAAATTACAAAAACGTCAACTCTTTTATATTTATGCAAATAGTAGATAAGATTATGTTAGTGTAGTAAATTGAACCATTAATCTTCTCTAATCAAGCTCATGCATAAGTAGCATAGTACATTTTGTTTTAAGTTTTCTTTAAAATCTTATTAATGTTAATTTCTCTTCTTCTCTCATCTTCTTTTTTATAATTTTTTATTTTTAAATAAATAAAATGTTGGTTTATATTATTTATAAAATATTGCATTGTATATAATTACCAAAAATATTTTAATGGATTGAGCATACTCTACGATTCTCTTTCTTTTATTTTAAATGATTGATATAAAAAATAAAATTTTAAAAGAGTATAAGATTATAGATAACGTATAATTTCTACATAATAATAAGATTATAGATAACATATAAGATTAGAGTATAAAATTTTTATAAAATTTTAAAAGTAAAAAAATTGAGTGAGACGCCGCATGGATGACTTTTAAATAATATTAATAGATTTTGTAATAAGTCTCAGCCCTACGTTTATATCTGACAATGTTAAGACTGCATCGCCTATGTTATATACCGACAATTTTGTAATTTACTTCGCAAGATAGGGAATCTATCTACACAAATGATTTACATAAATATTTTTCATATTTTTTTTGTAAATCTAACGGTACTAAAAGAAAAGATCGTACAAAAATAACAAATTACACAAAATATTATAAATTTCACCCGTAGAAAATAAGATTATTTTAATATTATAAATTTTATTTATTTGCATTAAATATATAACGGTTTGAACTTTATATCGTATTAGATTACAAATTGCGTCGTCTATCATATAAATTTTTTCATAAATTAATATACTCGATAATTATTACGTCATCTTTTCATCTATATGATTGAACTTACAATTTTTTTAAGAAAAATAATTTGAATTTAAGAACGTTTCGGTCGAAATAATACATATATAGCCGAATGTTTTAATTTCTTTTAAATGTTTTTAAAAATAGTAGACGAATGTTTTCATCTATAACATATTTTGTTTTTTGCAAATGTAACCATGCAACTATACATAGATAGTGGTTCATATTTTTTATATATAAATTACAATTTGCATCATCTATGCACTAATTTGTAATTTGTAAGTAACTTAATTAATACATTTAACAATTTTTACGTAACTACTGTTTCGTTTGTATGATTGCATCTACGATTTAAAAAAAACACAATGTGAATTTAAAGGAGTTTGGATCGAAAAATATTTAATCAAATTAATATATATGAGATTTAAATTTTGGACTCTATTTCAATTATCTCTTAAATAATAACATATAAAAAAAACATAAATAAATAAGCACGAAAACAACTTGTTCTAAAATTGACCCAAAAATAATAGAATTACTTTTATATTGTAAATAATATTTATTTGTATCAAGTAGACAAAGACTCAAATTTTATATCCTATAAATTATAAATTGCATCATTAACCATGCCAATTTGTACATAAGTTAATATACTCAAAAACAATTATGTAATCTTTTTTCAAATATATGGTTGGATCTACGATTTCAATATATATATATATATATATATATATATATATGAATTTAAGGGCGTTCCGGTCGCCAATATATATGTATATATATTAAATTAATCGAAATGAGATTTGGATTTTGAATTCGATATTATTAACGCTTAATTAATTACATAAAATACATATATATAGTCAAGTTAAAATACATTATTATTAGTACACGATGATCATTTATAAAAAAAATTGGATTAAAATTTGTAACTGTAAAACGACATTCCAAACATATTATTAAAGTACTAAGTGTGTTCATATAATTTAATACAGTGATGGACACAAGAGAGAAGTGCGAAATCAGTTCCCAAGTTAAAAAAATAAACACGTGATATGAATACTCCATATTGCAATAGGTGCTCATCTCCCAAAGTATTTGTCTTGTGAGAGTGTGCAAAGATGCACCAACCTTCAGCTTCTTTTTAAAATCCTCTATCTCATTCACATGTGTTCGATTATATTACAACAACATTGTGTGCATTTAACGATTTATATTCTAGACTGCAAAAAAATAAAAAAAACCAAATCAATTGATCGCTGAAAAACAAACAACAACTACTAAGGCAAAATACCTATTTACAAATTATACTTTCTCCAACATAGAAAACTCCGGTAAACCTGATTATAATTGCAACAAGAACAATAGTTCGACCGTGTTTCAAATTTTACATTGTTTCTATTTGTTCTTAATATCAATAATACTCACTATGAACAAGTCCCAAAGCCTTGGGTTTGGCACAGTTACGTTATCATATTAATTTACATACACTAATGTTATATACGGACTTTAGACTAAAAGATTTTAAGATGTGATCACGGTGTGTAGTCTTACGTACCTGACCAACTTTATATTTTATTTACAAGTATATTGTCATTTCGTTAAAAACACATTAGTTTAGATACATCCATATCATATATGAACAACTATACTAAAATAATCATTTAGATTATATTTAATTGTTGAATTTGATAAAATGCATTTCACGACATTTAAAACTAAATTAATATTTTGTCAAATGAAAATAATAATTTGATCTTTATTTTATAGATTTTTTTCCCAAATTTTGTGAAATCTTATTAAATATTAAAAAAAATTAAAAAAAATTTATACAAATATAAGATAAATTCAAAATTAATTTTAATTACAAAATTGTTTCGATATATATACATTTTCGTGCGAAAAATTATTTCAGTAAATAAGCAGGCCCGTGCTTCGCACGGGTTTTTAGGCTAGTTATAAATTATCTTGTAATATTCTTTTAAGGGAGTTTTAGTGGCATTCAAATCAAATCAGCCTCTAGGATGGCTTGTAGCTTAGCAGGTACAATTTCCTCGCTGGCAATACAACCTGTATTTGAACATAAATAGCGAGCTAACTAATCAACTATTTTATTGGCGAATCATTTAACAAAGATTAATTATCGATTAATCACTAAACGGTGGACTACCGAATTGATTAAGCGAAAATCAGTCAATTAATCATTTTTTCAGAAAAACGGTCAAAAATCGGCTGAATCGGTCAAAATCGAGCTAATTATTTAAAAATAGTAAAAAATAGTTAAAATTTAAAAAAAAAAATTAAAAGGTAGAAACTTGATTAAACAATGAAATCCTGCTGTTTTGATGATAACACTGTAGCAGCAAGCTGGGTTGATTGTGTGTACTAACATTGTTTTGCAGGAGATAAAAACTTTGTATTTTCTAACAAAACATGTTGTAGCAGCTAGCTGGCAGACTAATTTTCTATGCAGGCAGGAAGCTGGCAGACTAAATTTTGTATGCAGACAGCAAGCTGGCAACACTTCCAGCAGATAGAGTTTCAGTCCTATTTTATAGCAAATATTCTAGGAACTGAATTGTTAGGACTTTATCACTTATATAAGTCGTATATATATATCTGAGCTCAATATTTTCAAAACTCTTTATATATATAATTCCTATTAAATAATAGGAGTTTGTTATTTTAACGTTTTATACTTTAAACAAACTCTATTTTCTAGGGTTTTTATTAGTTGAACGTGTCTTCTTTTTCAACGTCTTTATTCTTAAACGTTCACATATTTTCTAAACGTTACTTTTATGAACGTTGGGCTTGAATTAATCAAGGAATAAAAACACGTGAGACTTGGTAGTCAAGACCGTTGGTTGTTAGATTAATTCAAAATCATTTGTTCATTATATATATACTTGTGTGTTTTTCATCTTCAGTGGTTGGACAACGTTTTAAAGAAACACAAGTACTATCAAAGGCTGATTTGCAATATCTTTTACATACTTGAGCTCTTATATATTATACGATATATATTCTTGATTAGAGTTCATAGTTTCGATTGTAATTCATTATATCTTTGTATTGTTCAACTTGTAAGTTGGTAGTTGCTGGTTTTGTGAGCTTGGGAAACAAGGGTTCAAGGAACTTGATAGCTAGAGGAGTTTATACTTGGTTTAGTATAGTACTTAGAGAGCTGCGTTCAAGAAACAAGGTGTTTCAGCAAGCTGCAAACAGTAACTGGGAGATCAGGGAGATATATTATTGTATTGTGTAGTTGTAATTCACTTTGATCAATAATATATTCCTTTGTCGTGTTGGTAGAGGACCAGGACGTAGACCTATAGGAGATAGGGGTCGAACCTGGCTAAAATTGCAGTGTGTTCTTTACTTTATGCACATATTCTATACTGTTTTGAACAACGTAGCTAGCTGCCACTTTACATTCTGTGAACTCAGTAAGCTGCCAGACAGCAAAACAGACTGATTTTTGCTTTTTCAGTCACATAACTTGGTAATAATTAAAATCGGTCATTGTTAGTCATAACACCTATTCACCCCTCCCCTCTAGGTGTTGATTTTCAAACAATAGGAAAAAATATTATTTTTGTACATATAATTATAATTTTAGATGCCTAAATCATAAATTCTCTTTATTTTTTCTCTTAAATTGATCTCTAATTGAAAAGTTAAACCTTCAAAATTTTATTTATTACAATTATATAACATTTTTAACAAATTTGCATAAATATATGATAATAACATATGTTTAGTTGAAATAACGAAACAATTATATATATGAATATAATTGTAGATAAAAAATATTATTAAATTTATTCCGATTAATCCCCAATTACCCGATTAATCCCTAGACTGTGCCTTCACCGATTAACTCTGATTCCCGCATTTTACAACACTGAACAAACCTAATAATAACATTTTCGAGAGAATATAGAATTTTATAATTGTAGTGTGAAACGGGGAGTAGATAGACATGAGCTTGTTACTCCCTCCGTCCCAAATGTCCTTTTATTTTTCGGTGGTTAAATTAATCAATTTTTGATCAAATATTAAGAATTACTCAATTATAATTTTGAAAAACTAAAATTTACATTTAAAAATAAATTACATGTACTTTTTATTTTTATTAATTATATAATAAATATAAATTTTGGTTAAAATTTGATCATTTTAACCGATCAAAAAGAAAAAGATACATATATAATGGAGGAGGAAGTATAATTTCAGATATATTTCATAATAAATCATTAAAACATACTCTTTTTGTATCCATTTTTTTGTATTTATCACTTTAAGTTATGTTTACACATTATTTATGAATTTAATTTTAGAGAGAGAAATAAAAATGTGCTCCTTTATCATTAGTAACATATTTCCAAAATTTGTTAAAGATAGAAAATTGTATGTCAAATCTTTTCTTTTATTTTTTTCCCTTCCTTCCAAATTTAATTACTTTCTTTTCTTTTATTCATTTAAAAAATCCAGGAACATAACATAATGATATAAAATTACTTGAAGAGTGAATATAAAGAATATTATTAGATATAAATGCACTATAAAATTTTAAAGTAAAAAATTTATATTACATATAGAAATGATTTAAGAATCTGTTGAAGATTATTTTTGCTATGCTTAGAGCTAATAATATAAATATTGTATTCAAGATAAGTGGTTGATGGGGTGCAAAAACGTAGATTTTTTTTTTTGGTATATTTTGAGGTAATAATGTAAATATTTTAATTTTGATATGTAAAATATTTATTAGACTTTAAATGCTTATTTTACTATTTTTCCTCTATCTGGCTCAATATTAAATTCTAAAAATCAAATTTTGACGATTTTACAGTTCACACAAAACTCTCAAAATAATTTTTAATTTATTGATGGTTGAACAATTATTATTCAATTGAAACTACTCTGAAACTGAAGAGAAGACAAAGTACGACTTTTATATTGAGAATTATATTCAATATAAAAAATCTACTTATATTTGATTTATATTATTAAAATACACATTTTTGTATTTGAATATAATTCTATTAACAATTAAATACATTTTTTAGTTATTAGATCTAACGGTTCTTATTCATCAAATTTAGAATCTAACATATGACATGTTTTTGATCGTCGAGAGTTCATTCTACCAAAAAATTGAATAAGATCCCATTACGCTTAGTTTATACTAGTTTATATCCCGTGCGATGCACGGTCTTCTTTAATATTTTCTTATTTTTTATTTAGATTTTAGTTATTATATATAATTTGATAAAATTTTAATATATATATATATATTGGATTTATAAATCTAACAATATAATATTTAAATTTAATATATTATTGACGTAATCAATAGTAGTATTTTAGATATTAAAATATAAAATATTTTAAAATAACAGATCTAATGATTCGTATTTTTTTGCTCTTAAAAATCTAAAAAGGGACTCAAGTGAAAATATCAAAATATGTGTTTGTTCAAGTTTATTTGAATATACTATTACTTTTATTTTCATTAATTATCTCGTTTAAATTGAATGTTAAAAAAATTATAATAAACATGAATTTCATAAGTTTAATATAATAATATTACCAATATATCTATCTTTTGCCCGTGTTATTTTTAATTTGAACATGAGTTGTTTCAGTTAAAAAATATAAAACAGGTAATATCCTTAAAAAGACAATTAGTTACTTATTAACAATTATATAAAATTATATTAATTTTTTATATAGACGTCGTCTACATTACTTTTAGAAAATTAGTTGTTTAAGTTATAAAATATAAAAGAGGTAATTTGTTTTAGCCGAAAAGAATAACTTGTTATTTATTAATATTTATATAAAACAATATTACCATTGTATATTTATTTTGCATGTATTATATTTAGAAGATAAGTTGTTTTAGTTAGAAAATATAAAACACATAATGTGTTTTAGCTGTCGGTTATAAATATATAATAATATTACCATTTTATATATATATATTGCCCGTTTTATTTTTAGAAAATGATTTGTTTTAGTTAAATAGATATATGAAATAGGTAATATGTTTTAGCTGAAAAAGGTATTTGGTTATCAATAACTTGGTTTCCATATATGTGTCCTATTTTATAAGATGAGTTGTTTTAGGTAAAAAATATAAAAATAATGTGTTTTAGCTGAAAAAGGTAATCAGTTATAAATATATAATAATATTACCATATTATATATATGTTGCCCGTTTTATTTTTAGAAGATGAGTTGGTTTAGTTTTAAAAAAAATATAAAATAGGTAATGTAGTGAAAAAATGTAATTGGTTATTAATAAATTGATTATAGATAGGCCCGTGAATCGGCCCAAATACCGACCGACCGACCGACCGACCGACCAAAACTTTTAATGTTTCGTCTTTAATAATATAGTATAGATAAGAATTTAATAAAATATAATCGATATAATGATATAACAAAATAGAACTAAAATATAGATAGATCTATTTTTTTTTTTGGAATCAAACAATTTCTTACATCAAGAGATTGTTATTTTATTTGGATACTCGGTCGTGCTAATAAACTATTTCGTTTAGTTCAAGTTTTTTTTAATTAGATTTTAGTTTTATTGAATAATTAACTCCTTATATATAATAAGCGTAAGGGAGATCTTATCCAAAACTTTGGTCGGTCACTGTACTACCAAAAGTATACGATCCGTTGGATTATAAAACTATAAATATTCAAATCGATGAGAACCGTCGGATATAATATTAAAAATTATATTTGATTAATAATAGGATAGTATTTAAATACTAAAAGGTGTATTTTGATAATTTAAACCTATTATAAATGGGTTTTCTATATTGAATAGAAATCTTTATGTAAAAATTCGTAATTATCTTTTCTATTTATTTTATGGATAGTTCCAGTTAGATAATAATTATTAAACCATCATTAAATTAAAGATAATTTTGTAAGCTTCGTGTGGGCTGTAAAATCGTTAAAATCTGTTGTCTAAAACTCAAGATAGAGCCCAAACAGTAAAGTTATTATCTAAATTTTAATAAATATTTTTTTATTATTGTAGCACCAATTTAAAAAAAATTTCCTAATTCTTTTAAATTTATAAATTCTTTGTTTATTTCAATAAAATATTATTATCAATTTAGGAAAAAATTAAAATCGATCTGGTCCGTGTACGATCAGTATACGACCAAATTAATAATTATAGATCGATGAGAATTGTTAGATCTAATATTAAAAAGTGTATCTGATTAATAATAGAATTATATTTAAATACTAAAAAGTGTATTTTGATAATTTAAAATTTTTCTATGTAAAAATTCTTAAATATCTTTTCTCTTGAATTTATGTATAGTTCTAATTAGATAATAATTGTTAAACCAAATATCAAGATAACAATTTATATCGATTACAATGATACCCTACGTTATAAGAGACTTAGAGAACTCATGTACATGAATAAATTTAAACACTTTTTTTTCTGAAGGAACATAACAATTCGATTAATCCAAATTATAATTATATTATTTTACATATAACAAACATAAAAAGATAATATCAAAATATTATTAATGTTGAGGGTTTCATATTCATAAACGATAATTTTGAATATAATACTTATATTAAAATGTGTATTTGATTAAATGTAGGATTATATTTAAATACTAAGGCTTTGATAATTTAAACCAATTATAAATTGGTTTTCTATATTGAATTGAATTCTTTGTGTAAAACTTCTTAAGCATATTTTCTTTTCCGTTTATTTTATGGGTAGGTCAAATGGTCCCCTCCCTGGTTGAACGAGCTCAGATCAATCTTCCATGTCTGTGGTTGAGTCAGACAAGAGAAAAGGCGCAATCAGACGACATAGAGCGAAGTGATTCATCATGCTCAAACCCGAGCCGATCGTACGCAATTTAGACAAAAAGAGAAATTGTAATACTGGGATCTTGGGTAGAGACGGGTGAGATTTTAGTAGGTAAATTAACGCCCCAAATCGTGAAAGAATCGTCGTATGCCCCGGAGGATAGATTGTTACGAGCCATATATGGCATTCAGGTATCTACTTCAAAAGATTATCCAGATGCTTACGCTGGATGGAATGCCCTTAGCAGTTCTGGCTCTTATATATCCGTAGTTGGGATTTGTCGTTTCTTCATGGTCGTAACAATCACTTCAAGCAATGGAATCTTTCCAACACTCCGGATAGGCGGAAGGATCTATGTCCATCCCCAACTTCCTTTCAATCCACATCGGTAAATTGAGGCTTTCTCTACTGGGAGTCCTCAAAGGAGGAATAAGGCATACGCTGGTTCGATAAGCCAAGGAAAACGATAATTATTATTAAACCATCATTAAATTAAAGATAATTTTGTTAGTTTCACATGAGTTGTAAAATCGTCAAAAATATTATTTATTATTAAATAATAAATTATACGCAAATGGTGATTTTGTTTTATAAGAACTCATATAGAGACCTAATTTCATTGTTAGCAGGACTATATTCATATTTAAAAAAACTGTATTTTGAAATTTTAGACTCAGTTACAGGAGATGCCTAACTTTTTTAACCTCTATACATTGTAAATTACTAAATTCGAAACTTTAAAAGTTTGCTAATCAATTAGTATAGTACTTTTACTTTACAAAAAATATTATCAAATAACCCATGTCTGCAAGAAAAAATGAAAAAATTCTTATTTTTCAAAAAAACCTTTAAATTTTAATATGTTGTTGTTAGATTCAAACCATAGATAATTCTACGTGATAATTTTACTGTTATATCTAACGCTTCTCAACAATTTAATTTGAAAGATTCAACGATTATGGATTGAGTGATCAAACAAAGCGACCAAACTTAACTTATAAGGAAGCTTTCATTATTTAGTCTTTAATATAATAACATAGATATTTACCGGATATACTATAAAAAAATGAAATTTATACAGAATTTTGATCACGGTGTACTACTTTAAAAGAAGAACTATTACAAAAAAATATTATATTTTAATTGATATTTTATTTTCTCAAAAGTTCAAAGTTCCCGCATCTTTAACATATTACAAAAAAGAGTATATTATATTTTAGCAATAAATATTTAAAAAATTATAAATTAAAAAAATTATAAATATTAAGAAAAATTAATGATGTTATCATGGTAGTTTGGTCATAAATACCGCCAAAACATTCTCAACCGTTAGATCCAATACTTTTAAAAATACATGATCAAGATTATATCATATAAAGTTATTATCTAAAAATGATACTCCCTCCGTCCCACCCATTTCTTTACACTTTCCTTTTTGGGATGTCACATCCAATTCTTTACATTCCAAAACTTTTCTGAAATAGTAAATTTTTATAATATAAAAATCAACTACTTTCACTACTTTACTCCACTTTACTTATTTTATACTTTAAATATTGGTGGGTCCCACCACTTTAATCCTTTTCTTTACTCTTCTCCATTACTTTATCTATTTTCGTTAAACTCCATGCCCAACCCAATTGATAACAATTGGGCGGGACGGAGGGAGTATAAGTTAAAAGATATTATATTAGGTTTGGATTTTCTAAAAAGTCAAAACATAAAAATAGTTGTAATTAAATAAGGAAACTCATTTAATACCAAAATAATAAAAATCGTTTAATGTTAAATATATAGGTGAAAACCGTTAGATTTAACATTAAAAACTGTATTTGGTTAATAAAGGGTATTCTAATAATCTAAATTACATATAAGTAGATTTCCTAAATCGAATAGAATTCTCAACATTAAATTTCGTCACTTTATTCTCTTTTTAGTTTTAGAATAGTTTTTAATTGAAAAAGAACTATTAAACCACAACTAAATTAAAGATTATTTTGTGAATTTCATTTGGACTATAAAATTGGCAAAATCTAATTTTTATAACTCAATATAAACAAATATTAAATTGAGCGTGTAAAATATAATAAATATCAAATTTTTAACTATACTAGCTTAAAACCCGTGCGATGCACAGATTGTTAATTGTTATTTTATTATTATTCTTTTAATATTTTATTAATTTTATTTGTTAAAAAAATAAGTAGGCATGTTAAAATAGCTAAACACTTTTAATTAATTGAAAACATTAAAACAAATTTTTATTGTGCGTTATATTTTTGGAAAAGGGGGGTTTTAGTAAGCAAAAATAAAAAAATGTAACATATATATTTAGTTTAAAAAAGGTAAATACCTGTGATATTTTTGGAAAATGAGGTTTTAAAATTTAATAATTAAAAGTATTTAAATACATTTTAAAATAAATAAGTAAATGTTTGACAGTGAAATTTTTAGAAAAATAATGAATTTTAGTGAGAAAAATAGAAAAAGTAAGTTGAAAAATGTAATTTCCTGTGATATATTTAGAAAAGGAGGGACTTTGTTAGAAAAAATCTACAATGTGTTTTTGCTGAAAAGGTAATTGGTTATAAATAGGTATTTGATTATTTATATTTTAATAATTTAATAATTGCATTTGTTAAGAAAAATAAGTAGGCACGTTAAATTAGGTAAATTTTTAAAAAATAATTATATTATTAAAATAGGTTTAAAAATAAATAACTAAATGTTTGTTTGTGATATGTTTGGAGAATGAGGGAGTTTTAGTAAGGAAAAATAGAAAAACTAACATGTTTTAGTTAAAAAAGGTAATTGTCCGTGATATGTTTGAAAAAGAAGGGGAATTTGTTAGAAAAAAATAGAAAAAATAATGCATTTTAGGTGGAAAAGGTATTTGGTTATAAATATGTAATATTATAATTTCATAATATATTTCTATAAATAAGTACGGTTAATTAAGTAAAAACACGAAATACAGTTAAGTAAGGGCAATTAAATAAAATCACAAGGTACCATACCGACCAACCAAACTTTTAATGTTTCGTCTATTATATAATAGTATTAAATTGTTTTGGCTAAATCTTTTTAACAATAATTTAATCATGTAAACTAATAACTTTTAAATATTAAAATATTCATAAATAAATATAATTATAAATATTAAAAAAACAATCGTGTGTCGCATGGGTAATAAAAATATATTTATAAATAAAATTTAAGTAACCGTGCATTGCACGGGCTATAAGCTAGTAAATATTAGATCAAATAATGACCATTAATGGATAATGTGTGCTTACGTGTATATGGGATTATAGTCCTCAGAGATTTTGATGGTTAGCTCGTCCCAGTTGTATTAACGTCTGCCTTATTAGTCCATCGTATGTCACTATGACATGATACACGTTACACAGTTAGTAATTGATCCTTTAACCTACGAATTAATAGAAATTGATCCTTGCACCTATCTATTCCTGGTACTGTACATATAGAGAAAAAATTATTTAAATCTTATGTAGTCGATCTGAGTACATCCTAGACCTATAATAGTACACACTTATTATCCCTTTTGCACTTATTAGAATATAAGGATATAATTATTTGCCTTATTTAACTTTATAGTGGTCATTGACCCACTTTGATGAACTATTCGAGATAACATTTTTTTGAAACCGAAAAATTCACTTTAAAATAGATTGAATATTGTTTCTAATGACGTATTTTTGGTAACTTTTTGCAATATACAATATACTTAATTTTTAGATAAAATTTAATCTATTTAATGGTGAAAATGTTTAAAAGAAGAAAAATGCTAGAGTTCTTGAAAGTTTTTGCAAATATTTTCTCAAAAGCTAATGTGTTATTTGTATAATTAGTAAATTTCCTAATGCTAATTTGAGATTCCGCATATATATATATATATATTCAATTGGACGGATTACAGGAACAATTTATATTTTAAGTAAGAAAGGAAGCAATTCAATTGGGCGGATTACAGGAACAATTTATATTTTAAATAAGAAAGGAAGCTCAGCACAGAGATATTATAGAAAGAAGGTTTTTCTAGTCAAAACAAGCGTATCTCACATTGATACAAATTTCTCTATATATAGAGAATTCAATGACTTTACTATTCAAGCCAGGACAACTAACTTTAACAAAATTCAAAATAAAACAAACAACTTTAAAAAAGATGAAGAAAAAGTAAGCATTATTGATACCTGGTGCTCTTTGGGCCCCATCGACATATCAAATAATTAAACCTTTACATAACCAAACAAAAGACTTTTAAAAAGCAAGAATTATTGTTTTGCTACTTTATTTGTGGCAGACAAGCAGATTCCTTTTTTCAAATAATAAGCTTGGCTTTATTGCTGGTAGATATCTATTGCTCTTCTGATTTATCCCGTCAGATTACATACTTGGAGAAGATAAATGTAGAAGGAATTCCTCTTGATCTTTTTGTTTCTAAGCCTTCTTAAATAATATTTAGAGGCTTCAAAGTCTCTTTGAATTTCAAAGATGGTTTTATTCCTCCTTTCTTCTACGGAGGCCTCCGCATATTTAATATGAAGATTATTCAAATTTTCTGGAGATCATTAATCTTCTGATCAAGCCTTTTTAATTTATAAAAGAGCTTATACTGAGGAATCATTATTTTAATTCGCTTGCTGAACCCTTTCCTTTATTACACTGAATTGATCCAATCAAAGCATCCCAGAAATCTTCTGGAGTAGGTTCGTCAGGCTGAGCTTCACATGCTAAACAATGAAATGAATTAGAATCCATTGATCCTTGAGACGAGGTAGTCTTTATGGACTCGTCTTCAACTTTCTCTGTTTGAGTTGGGAAAGTATTGAAAAACTGTTTTTTCATATAATCCAACACTCTGACCATAATTTGCTCGTTGGATTCTTTAGGATATTTTTTCTGAAAATAATTTTTCAATTTGTCCATAGAGAGCTAATTCAGATCTTGATCTTTTGAACCTTTGTTCTTGTCTTCGGTATAGAAACCGTAATATTAGATGTTATTTTCTGAATATCTTCTGTAGTCATTTTATTCCACCATTTGTAGAAAAAATCCCCTCTAAGCATGAGAATGTCCAGATTATCAAAAGAGATTGAAATAGACCATCTCCAAATCCAGGGGATTTGAAATTTTGTAAAAAAGAGAAAAGGACATTGTCCAAAAATCAATCTATCAGATTTTATGTTCTTTAATAAAATACTAGAATCACTCCAAAGATTATATAATTCCATAAGTTCTTTGGAAAGAATTTCCAAAGAAGGGCCGACTTTAGCCCACCATTTGTAGAACCAATTTGGAACTGGACTGTCCAGAATTTCTGGGTTAATAGAAAAGAACCAATAATGTTTATTCTTGGGGTTTTGATAATAAAAAGTTTTTGAAAAAGCCTGGATATAATCCTAGTAATTGAAGTAAATATATTTTCCTTCTGCTATTTTAATAGCTTTTTCTCCATTAGGATTTAATCCTCATTCTCCGGGCATTAATATTTTATTGAGATGACATTTGCTAAAGCTTCTAAAACTTTCAGGATTACTATTTTGATAATGATAATTAATTGTTACTGATTCAGTAACTTTAAGTAAGATTTCCATATTAGGTCTTGATTGACCTTGAAATCCTGCATAACCTCTTGATTCGAGATATCTGGTTTTTAGTGACCATCCATCATTATGAGACATTTTGAGATCTTCATCCTCAATATACATGATGTGTTATGTAACAGGATTTTCAAAATATTCATGCTCTTGAGGAGCATCATTTGTTGCTGCATCTTTGTAAGATGTTATCTTACTAGTTGATGAGGAGGAAGGTATATCTTCCATTTTTGGAGGTGCAGACAATTGCTGCAAATTTCTATTTCGATTACTATAGACTATCCA